>JANFPS010000004.1:0-4800000 GCA_024703675.1 Drosophila nebulosa | reverse complement strand
AAATTGCCTAAACCAATAAATAATGAATCTTATTTAATAATTTATTAATTGGGCAATTTTAAAATGTTTTTAAACAATATTTTTTTAACCAAAAATATAGAAAAACTTATTTAAATTAGAAATATTGCTGAAATTGTCGACATTGTGGAGATTTTGAAAGTGTTACTTTCTAAATTGTTTTAAATAAATATTTTTACAACAATTGCCGACATTTTCTTTCCGAAACATACACATATACAAGCATAGTACAACCACCATTTAGCTTTGCCTTGGTTGGAGCGAGATAGCTAGCTTATCATGAATCCAGGGCTCAGAGATGGCAAAGCACTGCCTATCGATTTGCTATCGACCTGTTATCGACATTTAAACTGAGTTTACTTTTTTATTAAAGGAACAAAAATACTCTCACATTGGTTCAAATCATTTGCTCGAAATATGCTCCCGCCTTGGACCATTGGTGGACCAGGAGTTGGCCCCAAGTGTGCCCGGAATCAATTCACTTCTGGGCACTGGCCGTCAGAATTTGCTACGCACCAAGGAGTCAGTCTATCGCTATCGTTCCCTAAGGGACTACTGCACACATCTGCATGGCATTTCGCTTCCCGATTCCACCCTTACCAGGCCTGTCAACAATTTAAGTAAGATTGTCAAACTAAATTGTAATTTTCTGTATTAATTCGAATGTGCTGCTTTTATAGCCAAAGTCCTCACCGGGCGAGAACATGGGGTTCAAGTACGTCGGAAGCAGCTGGTTCCCACGGACTTATACCGCAAAACCAAACTACTGCGACGTACGGTGGGTCATCTGTCCTCGGTTTATTGTGTGCTCTTTGACCGCACCGGACGTTACATCATCACCGGAGCAGATGATTTGCTCATTAAGATCTGGTCAGCAGCGGATGGTCGCTTATTAGCCACATTGCGTGGTGCCTCATCGGAAATTACGGATATTGCCATTAATCTAGATAACACCATGCTTGCCGCGGGCTCTTTGGATCGCATTTTAAGGGTGTGGGATATGCAAACAACTTCACCCATTGCTGTTCTGTCTGGCCATACAGGCATGATCACATCCGTGAACTTTTGCCCATCACCTAGAAGTGAATTAAAATATTTGGTTACGACCAGCACAGATGGTTCCATAGCGTTTTGGCAGTACTCAACACCGCGGGGACAAAAAATAACATTTGCTCCTCGACCCATACAATACCACGAAAAATTGCGACCCGGTCAGGCTCAAATGATGTGCACTGCCTTTTCTCCGGGTGGAATGTTTTTAGCCGCCGGCTCGGCGGATCATCATGTGCGTGTCTATATGATGGGTGAGGATGGCCCGAAACGCATATTGGAGACAGAGGCCTACACAGATGCGGTTGATTCAGTTCAATGGTCACATCGTGGTCTGCGATTTATTTCGGGTAGTAAAGATGGGACGGCCCATATTTGGACATTTGAGTCCCAGCAGTGGAAAAGCAGCAAACTCTGTATGACAGAGCGACTGGCCAAGTGAGTCAATTTATGACCAAGTAATTGATGACATCTACTCAAAGGGTTTTTTTTTTGTGTTAGCTGTCCCGAGCCTGAGGAGGGTAAAAAGCTTAAAGTGACCATGGTGGCTTGGGATGCATCTGATCGTTATGTTATCACAGCGGTTAACGACTATACGGTGAGTCTTTGAAAAAAGTAATTAAGGACAATCATTAATTTTAATGCTTTTCTCTTTCCATGACAGATCAAAATCTGGGACTCGAAAACAGCAAAGTTGCATCGCGTCTTGCGCGGTCACAAGGATGAGCTTTATGTGCTCGAATCGAATCCCAAAGATGAGCACATCTTGCTCTCCGCCGGCCACGATGGCCAGGTGTTCCTCTGGGACATTGATCAGGGCGTTTGTGTCGCTAATTTCTTCAATGATATCGATGGCCAGGGCCATGGTAGTGTCTTCGATGCCAAATGGTCACCAGATGGCACAATGATAGCAGCCACAGATTCCCATGGCCATATACTAATATTCGGTTTGGGTCTTGGCATGGAAAAGTACAAAATGGTATGTCTGAAAATAAAAAAAAAAAATTGCATAGACGAATCTGTCATTTCTCTTCTTTGTCGTCCTATTTATTAGCTACCAACGGAGCTGTTTTTTCACACAGACTTTCGACCTTTGCTAAGAGATGCTCAGAATCAGGTGGTGGATGAACAGACACAAATTATGCCTCATCTTATGCCACCGCCATTTCTTGTCGATGCCGATGGCAATCCACATCCCACCAAATATCAGCGTTTTGTCCCGGGACGTGAGAATTGCAGTGCCGATCAGTTGATACCCAATCTAACTGTGGGCGTGGATGGTGTTGTCATTGAGGATAATGCCTCGGCCAATCTCAATCAACCTAATGCTGTGGCGCCTGTTGTGGGAATGGCTGCCCCTCACGGGCCAGCCAACTATTCTCACATAGATCGCATGATAGCAGCTTTGGCCAATCGTCAGGGGAATTCCAATGCCAATGATCGGAATGCAAGTAATGCGAATCAATCATTTGAACGTCTTACCAATCGACAGCAACCACCACCTGATAGTCGACAATCGCCTCGTGGCAATGTCCTGGGTGGACGTCTGGCTCAAGGATGGGCAGCATCAGCAGGAGTACCGGCAGCACCAGCGGGAGTACCGGCAGCACCAGCAGCCCCGGCTGCAGGCGAAGAGCAAGTGCAGCAGGGTGCATTGCAGCAGGCCCTACCTCTGAAGTTTGTGAGGCGCACCTATGTACGTCCCATGAAATATGCGCAGCAGCAAAATCTTAGGCAGACCATTTATTCTGCTGGCCAGTTTGAGTGTCAAGAGTACAAACGGGAAATGCGCCGACGTCCAATTATGATAAACACAGCAAGTGCTGCCTCAGGTCATCAACAAGCTGGCGGAACAGTGGGTAGGCCAAGGAATACACGCGCTAATGGAGCAGGGCAAGGACGTCCTGGTCGACGCAGGGGCGCACAATCTGCCGAACAACAACCCGCCTATCGCACGCGAGCTGTACGAGATCAGGAACAAGATCATCGCTACGACAACGCAGCACCAGTGCATGAAGAAGAGGAGGAGGAGGATACGGCCAGCAACACCTCAGGAGACACAAGCTATTCGAATGTCGAGGAGAATTTGGAAGATAGCAGCGAGGAGTCTGAAACGGATAGCTCAGACTACTCCGACTGGGTGGCGGATACGCCGGGACCCAATTTGGAGCCACCTAAGCGATCCAAACGAAAGCCACTATCACGTCGTCGTACTATCAGTGACGACAGTAGCGAGGACGAGCCAACGGCGGAGGCAGCATCAGGTTCTGGTCAAGCTGGTGGTCACGCTAGAAAGAAAGGTCGAAAGCGTGTTCTCATCCCGCCCACAGCACCAAATGGTGAAATTCCCGAGCTTTTTAGACCAGCTGAGTGGTTATCCGAGGTAATTCCACGGAAGGCTCCCTACTATCCACAAATGGGCGATGAGATTGTCTATTTTCGTCAGGGACATCATCGCTACCTGGAAGCAGTTCGTACCAAGAAAGTCTACAAATTGTCGCATAGCTCGGAACCTTGGAACTTTCACACGCTCCGTGATCACGAGTTGGTCCGTGTGATTGGCATCAAATACGAGATTCGTCCACCTCGACTATGCTGTCTCAAGCTGGCCATGATCGATGACGAGGGCAACATGACGGGGACAACATTTAAAATCAAATATCATGATATGCCGGATGTTCTGGATTTCCTAGTGCTCCGTCAGACTTTCGATTTGGCGGTGCAGCGCAATTGGAGCATTGGCGATCGTTTTCGCTGCATGATTGGCGATGGCTGGTGGATGGGTCAAATCGAATCGCGTCATCCTTTGGCAGCGGACTTTCCGGAATCATTTTTCATGTGCTTTCGCGTTCGATGGGATAATGGAGAATATGAGTATATGAGTCCCTGGGATATGGAACCAATTGATGAGCAACGCCTACCCGACGAGGAGGGCGGCGCAGTTCCGGTTTTGCCCGAAGAAATACGTGCTACCCTATATCAGCCCAAATCCGAGGAATGGCACCGCGGCGATCGGGACGGCACATGTCGCCGTATAATCAATGGCCTAGAACAGGTTATGAGGCTATCAATAGCCGAACATTTCCTAGCTCCCGTCGACTTAAACATTTACCCGGACTACGCCTACTTGATTGAATATCCCATTGATTTGACTACCGTGAAATCAAGGTTCGAGAATCATTTCTATCGCCGCATCACCTCGGCTCAGTTTGATGTACGCTATTTAGCAACGAATGCGGAGCAATATAATCGCCGGCATACCAGTATAGTAAAGCATGCTCGAATTGTAACCGATCTGTGTTTAAGGATTATCAGGTAAGGGATTTCAGTCCGGTAAATCTGTAACTGTCTCACTGCTTTTTTTACTCTTCACAGGGAAGCCGATGATATTGATGTTGCTGCTGTCTATCACCAGTTAGTTGATGTCTACCATTCGTCTGAATCGGAGAATGAAATCGATTCCGATGTAGTGCCATCCACCAGCACGGGACCAACCACATCGGCTGCAGCTGCGCGTCAGCGAGTCTCTTCCACCAGAAGGTGAGTTTGGTTAGCTCCATGTCTATCAGAGATATTTAATCGATCCTTTCACTTGTGCAGATCCAATCGCATACGGTCGGATGGTGATTGGCGTTCAGATTGCCGTCAATTGTTGGATTTAATGTGGCTGCGACCCGATTCGTTGCCGTTCCGTGAGCCTGTCGATACTATTGAGTTTCCAGATTATTTGGAAATTATTGCCACACCCATGGATTTGCGTACAGTTAAAGAGGATTTGCTTGGAGGCAATTATGATGATCCTTTGGATTTTGCCAAGGATGTTCGTTTGATATTCCAGAATTCCAAAAATTACAATACCAACAAACGGTCCCGGGTGAGTGAGACACAAGCGCCAAGAAAAGGCAACAAATAGGGGGAGGAAGAGATGGGAGAAACGGGAGTCGTCATTTGTTATAGAGCGATGCAAAAAAAAAAGAAAAAGAAACCGTTGTTTAAATGTCAATGTGTTGTTGCTTTTTTAGTCGTTGTTGTTTCTTCAGTTTCTGCCTCCCATACTCACCATACAAAAAGAAACCCTTTACACCCCCTCTCTACATTCAGACACACATACCCACACCCACACACATACACCCACACACACACACATACACCCACACCCACACACATACACCCACACACACACACACGCATTTGCAAGCTCATCTACTTTCTTTTGCCTTTCCTATATCGTTTAACATGCCTTCCAAACTTGAAATTAACCAATCAATCTATCAACTAATCAATCAATCACCCAACTCATAATAATAACAATCATCAATGATATCAAATCAAATCGAATCAAATCCATATATAATATAAATGTATATGTGAATCCGTCCTTTCCACAACACATCAAAATGAATGACGATCCTCCGTGTGACTAATAAATAGGAGATCATGGCGGTAAGGTTGCTCCTCTTAAAATCGGGTTTTTAACTTAACATATATATGAGATTGTTGATATTTAGTTAATCGTATTCTTTAACATCGTTAAAATATTCTAATGAATTTATTATGTTTGTTTTGTTTTATTTTGTAATTTATTTTAAAGAGCAATCTTATAAGATAATTGATATTGGTGCAATCGAAAATCTCATTTGATTTTAATTAAATTATCTTCAAATATCAACAATCTACCAAATGGTTAACTTTGGATAAGTCTTACTAAACTTTTACTGCTGCTTCTCTTGCAGATCTATGCCATGACCCTGCGTCTCAGTGCCCTGTTCGAGTCCCATATTAAGACAGTGGTTACGAATTGGAAGGCCGCCCGCAGACGTGCCAATAAAAACAAATCCGGCAGCAGCGGCGGCAGCGGACGAGGTGGTTCGAGTAGCCCCAGTAAAAGAAAAGCCGCAGAAAGAGCCACACGTCGCAGTGGGCAGAAGCCAGCAGCAGCTGCTCGCCGGCTACCTGTGGCCCATTCAAGCGAGGATGAGGATGACGACGACGATGATGACGATGAGGATGATGATGAGGCTGCTGCTGCTGCAGCGGCTGCTACTGCTCAATCCTCATCCCGTTCGCGTTCACGCCGCAATGGAATAGGTGCGTCCGGAATTATTACTAGTAATTCGGGTTCAAATCGTGTCACTTCTTCATCGTCGAATGCTGCCCAACAAAAGAGACGTCAAAGAATCAGCAGCGAAGAAGACGAAGATGAAGAGGAGGAGGAGGAGGATGAGGAGGAGGAAGAGGAAACTTCGGAGGCCAGTAGCGATGAGGATGATGGGCATTCAAATGAAAGTTCACCCCAGCAAAGACGACCCCAACGTGGCCAAGCTCGACGAAGACGCCGCGCGAGTGGCAATAGCGATGATGATGACAATGCGAATGACTCGGAAGAGAGCTACAATCCCAATGAGAACAACAATCGTCGTCGACGTGGCGGTGGCGGAGGTACCAGAAAACGCGTGTCCAAAAATGGCCAACCGCATGCCAAAAAGCGCCGTAGGTCAGAGGATCGAACGGGGGCAACTGCCACAACGCGTCCCCGTTCTAGACGTCTGATGGGCGGCAGTTCTGAAGATGCATCTGCCTCCCATTCGCAACAAGATGAGAGCACTCAGGATAGCCATAACCATGTGACGCCACGCAAAAGGGCAAAACCAGGGAAGCCATCCTCGCATGCTATTGCCAATGGTCCTAGTACCAGTGCGGCTGCTGCCGCTACAGCAGCAGCTGTTGAGAGCCCCTCCCGCAATACACGAGCCAATGGCAGATCGTCTGGAAGTCAACATCCGACCGAAAATGATCATAGCTATCATCTGCCAGTGCGTAATGGTCGCATTATAGAATCCGATACAGATTCGCATGGTCATGGGGCGGTAGGTAGACCGACAAGGCAAAGTGCCAAGCGTGCACTTATGGATTGGGGACGGGGCAGTGATATTGAAGAAGAGAGCGAAGAGGCTGAAGAGGTGCGTCCATTTGCCGCGATGTTAAATGGTTCACTTAATAAACTAGTCCATTTATTGATCCAGATTTTACCCACACCCACTAAAGACGATATGCCATCGACGAGTCGCGCTGCATTGGCCTCAGCCGCTGGAACTTCGCGTCAATTGCGCACGAATCGAAATACAGTGGTGAGAACCGCCCCCAGCGATGACGATGACGACGACGATGATGATAGCGACAATGAGCCGCTTGCCAATAATCAGCAAAGTGAGTTTAATACTTTTAGATTATTTGTAGTGGAAATTTCTCTCAATGAAATACTTTTTCAGAATCTGCCCAAAACACGCCAGCGAAGACATCGACATCATCAGCGGCGGCAACGGTGGCGCCTCATCCACTGGCTCTGCGACGGCGTCTTCCATCACCCATCAGGAGCACTCACATGACCCGCTCACATGCCACATCAACGACTACTGCCACAACCACTCAATCCACCTCACAGCCTGCGGGTATTGCCACTCATGATCATAACTATCTGAGCTCACGGCAAGGTCCAAGACGAATTTTGTCACGTCATCAGCGTAACGCCAATGAGCTTGATTCTAGCCTAGATCCGTTAGATAATTCACGGATATTAAATGCCATTGTAAGTCATCATAGACAGCCCACCTCTACCACGAACAACGCCACCACTAGCACGACCAACGCTAGTAGTATAAGCACACGTCGTCTTCGTGGACGTACCAGTCAGGAGAATTCCCAAGAGGAAGAGCAAGAGCAGAATGAAGAACAAGCGGAAGAGGCTGCAGCATCTGATGAGGGCACCGATGGCGGTTCGACCTCACAGAGCAGCGCAGCGGAGTCAGCTACCGATTCTGAAGACAATCAGCCATTGACCAGCTATGTCTCGCCAAGCAACGGAGGAGGAGGCGGAAGCAAACAAAAGCATCTGCGGCGTAAGACTAAAAACACATCAACTCCAGCCTCAAATCAACGTCAGCGTCGTCCAACTCGACGTCCACCATCCGATAATTCATTTATTAATGATAATAATGATGATAACGAGGACGATGACGACGACGACGATGATGATTTGCCCAGGAGTAGACGTCGTCCGCATCCTAACCGCCGTGGACGTAATCAAAAGCGTCCACGCTACAATGAGCAATCCGATGAGGATGACCAACAGCAGCAGCAACTGCCACGCAAACGGATGCGTAATGGTAACGGTTCCCAGGAGCACGATGCCAGAGAATCGCGTCCGCGTTCAACGGGTTGGGAAGAAGACGATAATGGCCACAGCAGCTCTGTGGACAGTGATGAGCAATTGGTTAGCGTTAGCAGTCGCGGTCGAGTGCGCAAAATCTCAGCCAAAGCGCGAGGCATCTTCAAGGAATAAAAATAACACTAAAAACCAGATGCAGACTGTTTTATGTATAAATTAAAGATAACAAAACAAATCTTGATAAAATGAAACTTTTTTGTAGTCACTTAGTTCTTTATTGATTAATGTGTAAGAATCACTCCTTCACCATCCCCACACTTCTTCACTTCTCAAAATATTGAGGAGAAATGTCCAGCAACCAACTAGGCCTAAGCATCTCAAATGTTCTCATTAAGTATGTCTAATCCCTCTCACCCATCCTCACCTTAACCCACCCATTCCACATCATATAATTTCCATTCTTTTGTTTATTGTACTTTAGTCCACTAATTTTTTTGTGGTGTCTCTCAATGGCGGCCCATTTTTTCATATTCTTGTATGTATTTTCTATATATAAGATTATATATATAGACAAATAGGTACTTTATTATACATATATGTATTTAAAAAACATGGTAGAATATTGGAAGAAATCACTTATTTCATTTAAAAATGGTTTATTTCTATAGAATAAAACGGAAAAAAATAATATGAAGGTAGAAAGTATATTTATTATTCTAAACGATAAATCCTTAATTGACTGCGGCCCCAGCTAATTTGGCATAGTTCCTAACCCATTGCTCCGCCTGCTGTTTTACATTGGCCACATGGGCCTCAGTGCCATAGGTCTCCTCGAGTTGCAGATACTTTTTATAAATCACTTGCATTTTGTTTGGCCTCAGTTTTTGGACCACAGCACGTTCCAGGACATTTCTATATAATAAAAGCACGAGATAATAAAATCCAGAGTTTTTAATTGCTTTTCGTAGGATATTTACCTGGCTGCCTCAATCAATTGGGCCTTGATTAGCATATCCACATAGACCAACCAAATATCGGTGCGTTTCGGATAGGAGGTTACCACATCATCGAGCAATGTTTGGGCCATATCGTGGGCGTCATGTTTGGCAAACAATTTAGCAAAGGCCACAATGCAGTTGATGTCTGAAAAAGATTTGGAGATATTAAACCGGATCAAGCGTATCATTTGTTTAAAACTTACGCTCTGAATTGGGCAACGTTCGCAGGGCACGCTGGAGCAGAGCATGAACCTGATTGGAACGTCCCAGCCAAAAGTAAGCATCGGCGGCAAGTGACCAAACTTTCAGTTCCGATTTAAATTTATTTAAAACGGTTACCAAGATGCCAGAAAGGCGTTCTTTTTGATTGTTTTTCCTAAGAATATCGACCAGACTGATATAGATTTCCAGAGGATCATTGCAATTGAGTGCTTCCTTAAGCACATCTTCGAAATTCTGGCTGTTGTACGTGAGCTCAATGTTAAGCAAGGCGCTCCAAATATTACGCAACTCTTGTGATTCGCGGAAAGATATCGTTGAGAGGGCTCGACGGGCCAAGACGCGAGCCTTTTCGATTTCCGTGTTGGACAAAAGGAAGGCTATGTATTGCAACCAGGTTATGCTATTGTTGGGATGCGCCAGGACCAGGCGTTCGAATTGATCAATGGTTTCGGGCTTAGCCTCTGGATCAGCATTCCGCTCCTCAATCTCACGCAGACGTTGCTCCTCCTTGACCTGGGCTTTGGCCTTGGCCTTAGAACTGAGACGCCGCTTTTTTGGATCCTGCTCCTCAGTTTCATCAGCCTCATCACTGCTTGAGGAATCAGCAGTTGCGTTTGTAACTTCATTTTCATTCCAGAAATTGGAGACTCCTGGTAAGCGAGCGGGAACTGGAAGTGATTCTATTTCCTTGATTGGCGGTTCCAGACGTTTGGCCGACTGCCTGTCTTCAAAGAAGAGGGGACCCTTTTCCGTTTTTGCCTTTTTATTTTTAACAACCGGTGGAGATAGTAACTCCTCCTGGGCTCGCTTAACGCCAGTTACCACTCCTACGCCCACTCCTCGCCAGAGTTTCCATACATTTTCTGGTACTGCTATGGGCAACTGATCATGTATAAAGCCAAGATTGCAGAAATCTCCCTGTCTCAGTCCCGCACTAGCCGAATTCTCAACATCGTTGGTATGCAGGCGAATAGGACATATGACCAAGGGATTTACTCCCTTCTTTTTCAGTGTGCATATCGCTATGGATTCCAGTTTGAGCAACACTTTAGCCTTCATGCCCGCTTGGCCAACCAAATTCCGCGGCAACTTTGTGCTCGTTGTGATGTGTTCAATATCCACCCGTTTATTGCTTATAAGAACAACATCATTGGCATAATCGATCCAAAGGATCACGGCTTGATGTTTGCTACCCTTGGCAGGAACGTTCGCATGACTTGTTGGGGCCAAACTGGCCACAAGTAATGCATTCAATTTCGGTGACTTGTCGACTGAGTAAAGCCAATCATGGGTAACTGCATCGATTCCTTTGAAGATGACACTGATCTTCTCACCTACCGTATAGTTGGCTATCGGGGATGAGAATAGTTGCTTTACCGATGATCTTATATGGGCAACTTCCTGGAGGTAACTAAAAGAAGAAGAAGCGCAATTAAAAAGAGAGATATTGGAAATGTTGGTGATGATTTGTTACCTTTCCACCATGTGGGCAGTGTCATTTAGCTTGCCGCTCCATACATCGGTCAGTTTGGCTGATACAGTTAGAGTCTTGGTCTCTGGCTCCTTGCTAAGAACTTTCACATAGAGCAATTGCTCTGGCACTAACTCCACAGGGACGTCTCTCACAGCATTCAGACGCAACATTCTTACGTGCAATTTTACCAATTTGTTGTAGTTCCTAACTGGAACTAGAACTTCGATAATCTGATCGGTGACATTTTTAACATACGATCTCAAGATGTCACCCTCTTGCACAGATTGCCAATCCTTGGTCTCATGCTCACTGAAAAAGGGAACATCGCGTACACTGAATATGTTCTGGGTGATGCAGGCGGCTTCCGTTTGTGTGCCCACTGGATGAATCCGTTTCTGGGCATGCACTAACTCTGGGTGATCCGAAAGTAATCTTAAAGGAATCAGACCCAAAAACTCCTCCCCCTCTTCTGCATCCTGGCCATAGTTGATTTTAAATTGCAGACCCGAATCCAAACAATTGGTTATCTCAACTGGACAAATTTCACCCAATAGAAATTTATCTTCAGGTAGAGACAATGTGAGCTGCTCTTTCTGACGTCGAAGAATGCGAAATTTCATTGTTTGTCCCTCGGTGAGACTTAATTGATCCTTTAGTTGTTCTTTATAGAGAACGCCCTTTAGCCCATTGCAGAATTTCACTAGGATGAAGTTGATCTCGTCTTTAACCACTGTTCCCGTAAAGAGTTTTCCTGGTTGGGCACTTTGCAAATTTGTTAATAATTTGGCATTTTTGCTTAAATATTCGGGACGATTGCTCAAATAGCACGTGCGACGCTCCAAATTGACGTCGAGAATACGGCAACGTACACGTTGACCCACCTCATAGCGTTGACCCGTCGCCAGGAATAAGTTATCAATAATGCCAGAAATTTTTCCTAACTTTACGCTCCATCCACCGTTGATCTTTGTATCCTGCTTGATTAGAGTACCCGAAACAATATCTCCCGGATGCAGATCTTCGAGAGTGTAGAGCTTCTCATTTACAACATTAGGATCATCCGAACAATAGTAAAGCGATTCAATAACATCGTAGCCCAAGACACGAACTTTATGCTTAGTTTTCCGTCCATATTTGGACAACACTTCATCCTTGTCGTAATTGCCCTTGAAGTGAGATTTGATGGAACTATAGGAGATCAGACCTTTGAATAGCCTATTGAGAAGAAGGATTACACCACCGCTAGCCAAACGCAATACTTTGGCCTTCTCCACTATAGAGCCCTTTTTGAGTTGCTCCTCGTCTTCATCTTCTTCTTTTTGCTCTGGTCTGGCTTTAATCTCTAAGTTGAGTGTCAAGTAAACCAACTTGGTTAATGGCATGGTATAAAGAACTCGGGCATTGTATTCCTTATTTAGCTCATAATCCTGTATCGTGTGCAATGGTTGGGCCAAGTGATGCTCATTGATGTAGGCCACAAAATTCTCATTCATGATGCTTCCCTTAAGGCCATCTTTTAAGTGCTTGGACACTTTAAATCTTACTATACTGCCTGGCAGTAAATGATCCAGATTCGTTTCGTTTTGACTGTTGATTTTTAACTTGTTCTGATCGGAAAGCATCTGGCACGTGCAAGTGCTTTGATTTTTGTTATGTGTGATTTGCTTGACCTTCAGAAAAGTTAACTGTCCGACATGGAGCTGCGTGTTCACTGCTTCATTGTTGGGTACAAACGCCTGTAGTCCTTGTATGCCCGTCTCTATAATGTAGCCATGTTCTTGTATTTCGGCTATTGCTCCAGAAAAGATGAATCCCTTCTTGATGCTCGTATGCTGGAGTTGGCTGTGCACCTCAGCTGGCCTAAGTGAGAGTATTAAAGTAATGCGCTTGGCCTCCAATTGATCTGTCTTTATGGGTCGACCGTATACTATTTGGCCCACATTGAAAAGTTCAGTTAAATCATGATATTCACTTGTGTCGCCCATCATAGCAGATTTTGCTACACGGGCATAGGCATCTGATATGTCAGCCACCAGTGCACGAGCTGTTATTCGTCCAGGGAGGGCAATTTGCACTGAAGTGGCCGAAGTCTCTTTGACCACTCCCATAACGAGCATCTCCTCCTGGAGTGTATCGAATTTTAATGTCTCAGCGGAGAAAGCCTCCAACTGCTCACCAACACTTGTCTCATCTAACCCAAACTCATTCAGCTGTTTATCCTTGGTCTTTGGTGCTTTTCTTATCTTTTTCTGTGTGGCACCAAATATCTTGGAGTGGAAGGCATACAAAAGTTAGCGACATGGCAAGAAATTGGTGACAATAAATTCTTACTATATTGGAATCGCTGTTGGTCAATCTGGCCTCCTTTTGGACTATCCCACCGCGGGGAAAGCTTTTCTCGTTAGGCACCATGCTTTTAAGTCAATTGTCTTAATAACTTTTTGTTTTTTTAATGTTCTCAAAACTACACGTGCTATAGCAAGTAAAACAATAGTGATGGCACTTTTATGCAGCACTAATTGGTAGTTCGATTGCGATAGGCTTTTTCGATAAGTTTGATATCAATTAACTTGACTTCTACTCCAGAACGTAGGAGGCGCCACTGTGTATTGTTGGTTTTGAATTTGTGTTAAATATATCAATTATCACAATGAGAAAACTGACATGAAAAAGCAGAGCTAAATGCTTTTTACTCACCTGCATTGCATTCATTTGGTAGGTCGTTTACTACTTGCAGCAGCAGCGGCAGCAACTAGTGCAGCACCACGACCCGATCCATCTTCTGAAAGGACGATCTGAAAATGAAACCCAGGCTTTAATAACTGGGACATATGATGCACAAGCAGATCATGGAATTTGGGATGAAACCGATAGACTCCGCCATCGACGCCTATGGTCACATCGCTGTTGTTCATCTTATTGATAAGACAGACGAGGCCGCAGGATGTCAACTGAGCGGCACGTTTGGACACGCTTTCGCATATGAAACGCAGGCAGCGTTTCTCGACATCTGTAGCTTGACGTATGCCCATTTGGTCCAGCACTAAGCTGGCGTTACGATATTGGCCCGGCGGATCACTTTCCACTTCGGAGATGTATTTGGTGTGAAATCTCCATTTTTCGAAAATAAGCTCAGACTCGTGACCTTTAAACATTTTTTCCTTCTCGATAAGTTCAACGACAATTAGACGGACTAGTTCACCAAGATACATGCCAGAGATGCATTTCTCGAAAGTCTGTTTATTGGGATTAGGCGATTGCTTATCGACCACTTTGTCGTATGGAGTACGTATGAATTCGAGGACTCCATTATCCCCGAATGCCCCCCATTCGCAATTGATAACCATGTTTTGCTTCGAACTAGTCTGATAATTCTCTAACATCTCTGCATTGGCGGTCTTCTCCACGTAGCTGGCATTGGTGCCAGTGCCAACAATTAAACCAATGCGACAATTGCGCTGTAAAAAGGCGCAGGACATTAAAGTCCCCACCGTATCATTGAGTATCGCTACAATATTTATTTTCAAATCTCCGCGTCTTGCAACAGCTTCTTCCAGTAGTTGGACGACATTCTTGCCGACCACACCATCACAAGTGAATCCCTTAGTCCACGCAATCAAGGTCCCATTGGCCAGACCATTTTGCCGCACAGGAAACGAAAAGGTAAATCCCAGCGGCAAGTTATCCTTCTCAATATGGTGATCCTTGCAAAAATTCGCTAAACATTCGGCTATAAAATCGAATAGAGCTTTACCAGGTCCGGTCATTAGTGAATTGTCCATTATATAAGTTTTCGACTGGATGTCCGTCTCCGTCTCATTGATCAGTGTGATTAAAAGCACACGGAAATTCGTTCCTCCAAGATCTAACGCCAAAAACTTGCCACGCTCTTGCCCAGTGGGTAAGTCCTGCACATAACTAATGAAGCATTTAACAACGGACCTCGGATGCGTGTCTCGAGCCAAACCCATTTTGATCTCTTTGGTCATGCGTTCCACCACTTCAATCATTTGATCTTCGGTAAGAACAAATTGCTTACAGATCTCATAGGCTTCTGGAAATTCAGTTTGAGGATTCATTTTGCGGTTAGCTACACACGTACCGAAGGCGGATGAGCCGGGGCTAGAATTTTTAAAGTTTTTCGAAAGTGTATCGTGGTGTGAATTTTTGAATTTTGTAGTGTGAAAATGAGGGTTAAGGCAAGGTGAAGGTGTACTGACTATGTTGAAGCTACATCTTTGTTCCTGAAAAGTTCTAGGCTACTAATACTGGGTAGGTTGCTCTTTAATGAAAATATTCGTCCAATTTGGATAATTGTATTATAAATTTGCATTGAAAAGAATAAAGAAATCAACGCACACATCAAAAAGAATTTTCAATGACAAAGATTTTGCTTAAATATCCATATGAAAAAGCTTGGACTCGGAACGATGATGAAGATTCACATAGGCTTGACCAGCCATTATTGCCGCACCCACACCGCAGCTGTCTTCGGCTACAACAATCTCAAATTTATATTGCGGATCAGTCAGCAGGGTGGTAAAACGATTCAGTTTATCCGGATATGTGGGATGTAGGCGATAAAGCCCGCCATCGACAGCAATTGAGACTTTCGGGTTTTTCATGCGGTTCAAGATGCAAGCAACCCCACAACCCACCAGTTGGGCAGAGCGAGTCATTACCGTTTCGCAAATGAATCGAAGGGCAGCCAAGTCTTTTTCCTTACAGTTGCGTATTTGGAATTTGTCCATAACCTCCTGAGCCTTGACATAGACACCCGGTGGATCGGATTCGATAGCTATAAGGGATTTCATTTCCATTTTCCATTGTATGCCAATATAGTCACGTTTTTGATTGACAAAAATGGCACCTGACTTCATGAGACGCATCACAATTAGACGCACCAGTTCGCCCGCATAAAGAGTGGCCACACATTTCTCATACATTCGGGAGCCCGGCGAACTAGACTCGGCATCGAGAGATTTGTCAAACTCATTGCGTACGAAATCTAAATGGCCGCTCTCCCCGAAACGTGCCCAATCCGTATTGATGATCATATAATTCTTATGTTCGCCACCTTCCTCGTCGAAGAGTTCGCAATTGCTTACCTGCTCCACATAGCAGGCATTCGTAATGGTGCCTACAATTAGGCCCATTTTTGTGTCTGGTAAAGTCCAGCAGAGGGCCAATAGAGTGCCAGTGCCCACATTAATAATACCCATTATATTTACGGCAATATCTGGATAATGCACTAGAGCTTCGCGTAGCAATTGCACCACGTCCTTGCCAACAGCTCCCTGGGCCCCATAGCCTTTAGACCAGGCCAGCAAAATGCCCACATCTAGGCCCAACTTATTTAATGGAAAAGCGAATGCTATACCCATTGGTAAATTATCCTTCTCCACCTTCTTCTCCTTCACGAATATGGCAATATTGTGCGCAAGAAAATTGAAGAGCTCGTTGCCCTTGCCAGCGGCTACTGTGTGCGGCATTATGATGCACTTCGAACTCATGTAGACGTCCTTCTCGCTGCTGAACTTCACCAGCATTATCCGACAATTTGTGGGTAAAATTTCCAATGCCAGAAATCGGCCTCGCTCACGACCTGTTGGTAAATCCTGAACATAGCTCAAGTAACATGGTATCGAGCTGCGCTCATGACCGTCCCTTGACAATCCTAGAGCGATTTCATGTTCCATTACATTCCTGATTTTAAACAGATCTTCGTCATTTAGCATGAAAGGCTTGCAAATATTGTAGATTTCGGGAAAATCAACCTGGGGGTCGTACTTCGGTCCCATATTTGAAAAGAAAAAATCAAAAGAAATTTGTCGACAAAAATGGAATAAAAATAATCCAAATTGAAAAGAAAGGCGATGGCTTCTTTTGAAAATCGATCAAAACTGAGAAATTTAGTACTGGCAAGAGGATTGGATTAGGCTATAAGCCCATATAAGCCACTGGTAAGCTCAGATATGGTGGGGAGAGCCAGGTCCTGATCCAGCATAAAAATATTAAAAAAACAATTCTGGATATAGAGTTTCCCTGGCAATTAATTCTTAAAAGTCGGTTTGAACAAACTTGTCATTAAACAAAAACACTTTGTGCTTTAATTGTGTATGAGAGAAAATGCTTTAGAAAAATGCTTAGTTAACTACATGAAGAAAAGCAAAAGTTTTCCTTAATAAAGACAATGCTTTAAGTATGGTAAATAGTAATCGAATGAGACATATTTATAGTAGGTATACAATACGATGGACAGTTCTGTTTTTATGACACAATGAATTCCGTTGTAGGTTTTTGTTGATTGCTTGTAAATTACAACTAGAGTGAGGTTAGGTTGAGCATTCAATAAACACTAAGTTAAACTTAAAGACAATAAGTAACAAAAAGTAATCAAGTAATAATAATATAAAACATAATAATAAATAAACTAGTCTCTTATCACGTTAGAAACATATCGGACAAATCTCCGTGCAGCAGATCGGCGAAGGGATGAAACGTATCAGCCAATGTGGCCAAAGGACTAATGCAGGCGGAGGGCTGTTGATTGCCATTAGAGAAGTCAAAGGAATCGCTGGTCGATTGATCTAGCAGACGTAGACTGAATTCAACATCTGGTTTATCCAGGGCATGGGACGACATGGTCATATCACCGCGTGAGGGTAAAACTGACATCAGGCTTGGATAGCTGGGACTGAAGCAGGGATGAGACAATGACTCGCCGTCTTCCGACTCGAGAAGTAAAGTATTTAGATCACTTATTGCCTGAAGACTACCGAAAAGACTTTCCGATTCGACTTCGCCATGGCAAGAGGCAGAAGATGAGAGCGAGGCATAGGCTGAACTAGGCGAACAGGCAGCCGTCGTGTGCGGAGACGACAACGACGAGGGCGAAGAGATGAATGGCGGAGAGCCAATCGAGGAGGAGGCATAGCAGGATTCAGTTGAACTGCTTGCATTAGTCTTTGTCGGCGTCTGCTGGACCGCCTGTTTGGCCTTGGAGGCTTTCGAGGATCTCTTGTTTACCGATGCTGGGGAGGATGTTTTCTTAGATGCCGCTGCTGCAGTTTTTGCCTTGCTTGTTTTCTTCTTTTGCGGCTGCTGGATTTGGGATGGCTTCAGGTCTTCCTCAATGGGCTCCTCTTCCGCTATTTTCGCTGGCTCGCTCTCTCTTTGCGCACTCTCCTCCAGACACTCGGCAATAAACTCGTTCTCATAACTAGGATCATCTAGGCACGCATTTAGCATATTAATATATTTCATGGCCATGCGCAAAGTTGTGATTTTTGTTAATTTCTCATTGGCATTGGTGGGATCCTCGCCGGTTATGGCCTGTGGTACACAATGTCTTAAGGTCTCGAACGCTTGATTTATCTCCTTCATTCGTGAACGTTCTCGAGCATTGGCGGTCTTACGTCTGTATTTACTCAATGGCGGGGCTTTTGCTTTCGTCTTGGATTTATTTGTTGAGGAATTCTTCTTGGATTTGACTGTCGTTGCAAGGGCTTCCTCGTCGTCGTCTATATTAAATCGCTCATGTTCCTGTAGCGTGTCTATCAATCCTCCTGCATTCTTCTTCTGCCTCTTTTGACGGAGTGAATACTTCTCTCCTCTGGCGTTGTTGGCCTTGCGCTTCCTTGTGCTAGTATCCTTGGTCTCAAGGTCCGCATAGTTGTGCAGCTCATATGTATTGGACTTCATCTGAAATGGAAATGAAATGAATGCTTTAGTTCTTTCCAAAAAAAAAATTTATTAACGTGGGTGGGTTGGTCGCTGCTCGCTCTTAAGCAATTAACAATTTTGTTAGCCTCAATCAAGCGTAAACTTCTGATCTAACCCTCATCCATCCATCCATTCCCCCTTCTTTGGTTCGTACTTCCGTTTCTTGGGTTTGAGTTTTGAGTTCACTTTGGTTCAGTTTGCTTCCGTCATAAAACCCAATGAAGCCGAAAAAACGCATCATAAATTTCAAATTTAGGCTCAACTGACTTTGTCAACTAATTCGGTTTCTATTGCGCAATAACAGTCGCAGAAGGCACTCGAAATTACGTTCTAAATACGATTTCCAAATCAACAAAACGATCAATGATTAACGAACATGATCTTGACTCATGACTCATGCTTTTGACTAAGCTAATCCACCAAAATTGGTCAGGCCAAGGTGCCAACTCTGACACTTGTACCATGCAGTTGATCTAACAAAGTGAATTCAATTCTTTTAAAGTTAAGGAGCGTCCATATACATATGTAAATATAATAAAAGAATTTTTAAATTTATTTAATGTAGTTTAGTGTTAAGAGCTATTCAAATCTACGAAAATCTTAAGATAATGTTCCATCAACGATGTAAACGATGTGTAACATGAACACAGGAACCGTGGAAATAATTTTTAAGAAAAATTGCAGATGTATGGGCGATCCTTAATTTTTAGTTTATCTAATGAATGTTTTTACTTTATAATCACGGAGATCCAAAATCCAATTTATTTTTTTTTTTTGTTCTGTCCCCTGTAAGTTTTCTTTATCTGTCTCTTAACAGAAGAACCAAAAATTAAGTTTGTTACCTCCCTAAATTTCAATCTAAATTTTATAAAACCTAAAAGATTTCTTAAAAAAAAAGTTGTGTCTAAAGAAAAGTTTTGTTTACTTCAACAACTGCAATTCAGATTATAGTGCACTCTTTCACAATGTTGTCAAACATTTGAGAAAGTTTTTATATGTAGTTTTTTATGTGTGTTTGTTGTTTGCGGTAGGTCAACTGTACAACGTACATACATATATACTAAATAACTATTTTGTCTTACTCTGTAGTAGTCGCTCTCTCTCTCTCTGTTTCTCTAACCGCAACACTTTTAATTTTACTCTTTCAATTAAGGTGTATTCGATAGACGCAAACACTTTTTTACATGGGTGTTCTATCTTCCTAGTATAAGTTGAGTTCCTCGCATGGAAATGATCGGTGGACAAACGAAATTTTTATTTCTACAATTTACGCTATTAAGCAATAAAAAATTTAGACGAAGAGACTTGTTCATCATTAGTATTAATTTTAGTCTGCGATTTAAATAGAAAGTGTGATAATTAATAGACCAAGGGAACATTTTCAATTACTTCTACAGGGACGGATTCACTTAAAATGTCGCTCTACCGCTTTTTAAGAAATTATCGGCATTCCAAGATAGGCTATCCCTTAAAAAGTATTTAAAAATGATTAAAGAATTCGTCGAAAATAATTTTGTATCATTTCATTTCTCCAAATTTACCGCTTGGACGAAATCCAGCAAAAACATCGACTGATTGGTCCCAAAAAAAAAAAAAAAATAGAAGCCATTATTCAGTGTAAAGAATTTTTATAGGGTATACAAAGTTCAGCCTAGTTTAAATCTAGACGCCTGTGCTCTGGTTTTGTTTATTTCATTTGCAGTTTCTTTTTGTGGTTGTAGGTTGTAGGAAGGCAACGTCAACTATTAATGAATACATTTTAATGCAAGAATTAAGTTACATGGAAATGTAATTGGAAACGAACAAAAACAAAATACAAAAAAAAAAAATTAAAACAAAAACAAAACAACACCAACAAGTCGTCTATGCCTCCTCCCATACAAAACGTGAAATGTTTCTGCATCGATGGCAAACGCCCTTGCAGTTTGTTGCATTGTGCCTTGGCCTCATAAATTTTTTTAGTTAGCCGCAAAGAGAAGGAGAAGAGAGATAGTGAAAGAGTGAGAGGAGAGGGGGAGGTGGAGGGGTAGTTAGAGAAGGTGGTGCAAATGTTTGCTAGATTGATTGCAGACGGAGTTGCGAATTGGAGTTAGAGTCAAAGTCAGGCCTCACTTAAATGGTCAATTTAGTGCAGATTGTCCAAAATTGGTATTAAATTCTTGCAGTTGGCCTGGACTGACACTTGTTGCATAGCTTTGACCATTTTCAAAGATGTGGTTGTTGGTGTTGACCACAAAAAACGAGTTATGGGGCGTTGTTGGTTTGTTGTTGTCTGTTGCTGTCTGTCTATCCCATCTCTCTCCCCTTCAGCCATCGATCCATCTGGTATCAATCTATCTATCAGTTATGTGCACTTTTCTTCATTTACAGTTAAGAATTTCAGTAAGGAGCGAATAGTGGAATGTTGAAAGTTGATTGAAAGATTGCTGATGAAAAAATCACTGTGATTTTGGGCAATGTTATATGGCATTTTGCAGCTAAACAATAAGATGATGGATTAAAAGGAAGAACATGCCACTTTTCAACACGTTCCGTGGTATTCACTTTGCTTTTACGTGTCTGAGGCTTTCTGCTTCTTTAACAATTCGCCTGTGATTTAAATTATAATTAATTTTTGTCACGCAATGCAAAGCAGAAAGAACAAAAATTCAAGTCAAAGCGACTATGGAAATGCTCTTTGTTCACCTCTGGTGTTAAATTACTATCAACAATTATAGTTTTATAGGGTCAAATGGTATGTCGAAGTCGCCGAATGGGCAGAAGGTATATACATATATAAATATTCTTGATCAACCTGAGAAGTGGACCTGATCCCCATTTGTTTCAACCACTTTTAAGCTCTCATTTTAAGAGCTTTTCCCATGAGATTTGGTAAAAAGGCAGACTAGCTACATACGTAAGCCGGGCAAATCGGATCACTATAACATATAACTGCCATAGGAACGGATTTAGTAAAAACTTTTTGTTTCTCAATTGTTTTTCTATTAATGTGTAATCTCAATCTCCTTTGGCATTTTAAAAGATTTTATATTTATCTTAGAAATATAAAATAATGTTCATTAAGCATTAGTTGTTCAACACAAGGGCATGTCTAATAATTTTTCAACGGCATTAATGGCCAATTTAATTACTCGTTTAATGAAAGACCTTTGCATAAAGCCCGTTTCTACCCTTACTTTGGGCAAGTGCAAAAAGTTTTAAGACATGCAAGCTGCAATTAACTCTGTCGAGAGGAGGCTTGGGGTTCTTCCTTCTGCTTTATTCCCTTGAGATTTGATGGGCGGCAAAACGACGTGAAAATTACCAAGTTCCGTGTGCAACTGGCCTGGCCACCGAAAACAAATTGCATGTGATTAAAAAAGGTATTCGCTGCTAATAAAATGCTGTTGAACAAACAGCAGAAGCAGCAGCAGCAGCAGCAGCAGCAACTGCGGCAGCAACAAGCGTTATTTCGTGGGCGGCCTAAACAGGATGTGGCGGTAACATTAGCAGGAAGCAGGATTAGGCTGGCTCATTTCTGGTTTCTGATAGGGGAAACCATTTTTGAAGAGTTGCAGACCATTTTGGCAGATTTTTTTTTTTTTTTGTGCCGTGTGTGCTTAAGTTTTCAATTACACGCTGGCACAATGCACAAAAAAAAAACCCCCAATTGAAATGCACAGACAATACCAACATCTACCTCCCCTGCCGTCCTTGCTATCTCCCTCTAACTAGGGACACACCCCTTTCTCTCACCACCCTCTATGCCATCATCTATTCGCAGGCCAACAAACGAGGTAGACAAAAAGGCAAACCAAGCGTGCAGAGACGAGCAGGAGAAGAGAAACAGAGAGAAATGGGGGACGGGTAGATGTAGTTCGTTTTTACATTTTTCGGCCGCTTGTCGAGAAACAGAAAGAGATGGGGAAGGGAATGGGGATAGCGGTGGGAGGGAGGAGTAGCAAAGTGCACTTGAAACTACCGTCTGGCTTCCTCTGCTGCTGCCAACCTCAGTTGCAGTTGCTGCATTTTTAGGTGTAGCCATTAAATTTAGAACTTTTTCTGCACGCTTGTCTGCACGCCAGCATGGGTCATGAGGTGTGGGGTAGGCGGCTGTCTAGGTGTGGGTGGGGGAAAGAGAACTCACTCGGGTGCGGTTAAATGGAAAATGAAGCGTCTGCTGCATAAGCTTGGAAAAAGCGAATAACCAAACATGAGATAGATATTTACTATTAGCATAAGGAAAGATCGAAAACTTTCATATTCGAAAATGGTAAAGCTGGAGTAAACGGATTGTTCGTATGTACATACAGTGAAAACTCCCTTTAGAGGACAGTGATAAATAATAAATGACTTTCCCAGAGAAGACGTCCGACCAACAGAAATGGAGTTATTACTTGTTTGTAACAGAGTATGAAAAGGCATTCTGGCACATTTAAAGCAAACTAAAAACAAAAACATTTTTCTCCTATTTTGATTAATTTTAGTTGTTCAACATTTAAATAGCTTATCTTGGGTAGTAAGCTGCCAAGCAACTTAACTGTTGCTACTGGCAACAACTTCTAAACTTCATCTAAACCGCTTAGTTTACTTAGGACATCATTTAGTAAGTAGACATCTCTTTGGCAAGAAGTAAAGATAAATTATAATTGAACTGTTTAGCATTTCTAATCGGATGTATGAAGTTCACCAAATTTACTGCTTAAAGAATCTACAACGACAAAATATCCATAAATTATTAAAAGTCATTGAGATTTTGCCGTTTAAACGAATTGGAAACAAGAAAAAATAAAACGGAAAACTTTTCCAATGTCCAAATTGAAAGTTTTCTCTTTTCGGCCCAGTCCTTAATTGATCGTTTCATATAGAGAGGCTTCTTCTTTTTTTTGTGTTTTGTTCGAATGACTCAAACTGTATCTGTCTCGGGCATGAGATGCTTGTTGTTGTTGCCTTTTGCCACAGCTCTAAAATTAGTTTTTATTGTATGCAATTTCGTAGCCGTTCATTTTCTTTTTCTTTCCCTCCATTGGTTTCTCCTTTTTTGTTTTTCGATTTGTGATTTTTAATTTGCTTTTTGTGGAAAAGCGTCAAAAAATCGTTCATTTGAACGATGTTTTTTTGCTCAGTTTTCTTTTCTTGTTTTCTCGGTGTTGTTTTGTGTCTCGTGCTGTTGCCAGTTGCTATTTGCCTCCTGCCTTTTGAATTATTCTTTATTTTTTTTTGTCTAGCTGTGGTCTCTTTTGGGTTTTTGTGTCTCGTGGCTGCTGTTTTTATTTTTAGTCAGCCTGCGGCAAGTTCTTTACTTTGCTGCAACTTTGAATTTTTCTGATTTTTGTTTTGTGTTTCTTTATTTTTTTTTTTGTGTGGTCTTTGGCTTAAAATGAATTTGTTTGATTTTCCATTTACGTTGAGTTTGTTTATTAAAATTGACACACGTTGCGTATGTGTGATATGTTTGTGTTTACATTTTCAGTATTGAGGCGACACAGCACACATTCACACACATATAGATAGATAGCATCTGCATACAGACACAAAGAGATATACCTATTCAGATACAGATAGACACCGGTGAAAGATACATACAAACACTACGTTGGTACATCTATTCTGATGGGTTTTCTATTACCCATTTTGTTAAATTTGCATGACAGCTTTCTGACATATTTTCACAATTTGGCTAATTTATTTTTGCCAAAAGTTTGTCCCCCGTTCGTTTTTCATTTAAAGGGCTAACATTTTTAGCAGCTGTTAGCGAAATTTGGAAACTGTATGTGGGTCAAGGAGACAACACATTAAAAGTTATAGACGTCATAAACAATTAATTCTTGAATGTCAGATTGCAAATGAATTCTAACAATATTATATTTTGAACAATATTCTATTTCTGGACCTAATAATAGGGTCGAACTTTATTCTAATTACGTTTATCGCAAATTGCGTTAATTAAGCTAAGCAGTCTCTATTAAAGACATATTTACGAATCTTTCAATACTTTAAGTTTAAGCTCAATTAGAATGACATAACTAGATTGTTAATATATAGATAACCATCTACTTCTTTTCAAATTGTAGTAACATGAAAATATATTTAATTTAATTCACATTATCTCAAAGAGAGACATTGAAAGTTCTCGTCCTTTCTAGTTTTATTAATTATTCTTGGTGACAAATGATTTCAACACCTTGAACAGATAAATATGTTGTTGCTGGGAATGGTGGATGGAGGTCGAGGGGCATTTGGGTTGGGCATTAGGAACTGAATCAGCTCTAGGGAATGTATATTCTTTTTTTTTCACTTCTCTATTTTTATGGCAGCAGTCTCAGTAGCAACAAATAGAAATGAGATTGAAAGATTTATATAAATAATGCATATAGATTTACCTTTTGATTTCATAAATCCACATTCAAAAATGAAAACACAAGAAATACGAAAATGTATTTTTAAGTTATATTTTGTAGTTGTTGTTGTTGTTGTTGTGGTTGATTAAGATTTGTTTGAAATTAATTTAAATTTCAGCTTCATTAAAGTTGTTTCAATTTTAATTTGAATTCCATGGCTTTAACTAATTAGTCACTCAACACATAAAATTACTGCATAAATTTGGCATATTTTGGTGTTTATAATTATTTATCAAAAAATTTGTTGTTTTTTTATTTAATTTTAATTTTTATTTCCTTGAAGAGAAACTTGTTTGTTTTTTTGTTATTGTAGAAAATTTTTCTTTCTTTAATAGAATTTTTCCAAAAAACGTGCAAGCCGCGTGTGTCATATGAAAACTTTTCGAATACACGGGAGTGTGTGTGAGTGTGTGTTGATGTGTGTTTGTGTTGGTGTACGTGCGTGAGGCCGGCTGCTAAAAATATCTATGAGTACGCAGAGCGCGAGCGATGTATCCAATAACCCGATAAAAATACACGGGAACGTCTCTTTTGCTATGGAGAAAACCAAACAAACCGAATAAAAAAATTTAAAGATAAAGATGCGTTTCGCGTCCGTGCGCTGCGCTCGTTCGTTGTGCACTGATCAATGTCGTTGCGGACGATGTTGTTTGCCGCTTTCCGTTAGCCAGGCTTATTCTGATTCGGCCCACACACAACACACAGCCAGAGCCAGAGCCCGAGCCAGCTAGCACTTGTCTGTTGAGCGTGCGGTGCGCTATTGAACGATCAATGAATGAAATGCCGCTTTAACAACAAAAACAACAACAACAACAGCGCAGATCCAAAAGTATCTTACAGATACAGCAAGAGATACTCAATTTGAGGCGACCAATAAACCGAGAAACCCACTCCCAAACAGCAGACGCCAACACAACGTCATTGAGAAACCAGTTCTCAATTTCGCTCTCTCGCTCTCGCTCTCGGTATCGCTGTCGTTGCGTTCTGTCTCTCCCACTCAATTTGTGTGGGTGCTTTTTGCGTTGGCCCAGCGATCATTCCCCCGTTACCTTCCTTTCCCCTTCCCTCACGCCGGTGAATTGGTTGAGTAAATTTTCGTTTTCGTTGAGAGAGTTTTGCGCTTTGAGTTCAATTGAATTGAGTGCACTGATTGTATGAGCTTTTTTATTGTTGTTCTTGTTGTTAAACAATGATCTAATGCTGGCCAGGCAGTTATTTATTTAAATTTGTTACTAATTTTTTATTTTATTTATGGTTTTGTCATTCATTTATATAAGTCCAAGATGCAAAGAGTCTTTGAGCTAGATTTCTCACCTGAAGTGATTGATGTTCAAAAGATATCATTGATTTCTTATCATAGTGAAAATGCAATGAAATATGCTTCATAAATGTGTTAATTGTTGCTGACCTATATAAGCTGGCTTCAATTAGATTTATTGAAATATATATAGATTTAAATTACTTTTAAAGCTACCTCAAACCTTTGAAGGTTTAATTAATAAAAATGTTATTGCATTTTTTAAGAGATAGACGCTTCTACCCAATGTATACATAAATATCTATGTAGTTTCATCAAAATCGGTGAATGTTACTTGATTAAAATTATCTCCAATAAAATAATAGGAAATTATCTTTAAGTATATGTTGATCTGGGTCTCTATATCATTTATAGGTTGAATAAAGTTTGCTTCAAAGATTTCACGAATTAATGGAATTCCTTTTTCAACTGCTAACGAGACGCTTTGGACTAAGACTATCTTACTATTTTGAGTATATTTTAATAAAATGTTGCTTAGTCAGATAAGTTTTTCTTAAACTTGTGTTGGGAAAAAAATAAAGTTAAATTAAAATCTCTACAAAATGTATCTACTTTCCATCTTTTATTAAGAAGTTTCAGTTTACCGGTGTTTACTTTAATGATAATTGCCCAATCACTATCACTCCATCTCCCCTTGAAATCTAACCCTGTCAAAAAGGTGATCACACAACCAAAATATTTAAATGTGACGTTTCTGTATAATTAGAGGAATCAGCTGGCTTATGTTTCTACCCATAATGGGCAAAAACTATTGGCTAATTTGTATATTATGTATACAATACATACTTAAATTAAATTAAATCTCACATATACGCGAAATGAATTTTTTGTTGATTTTGTTGTTGGTTCGTATTTTTGGTTTTCAGCTAAATTCAAGACTCGTGGCAACTTCGCACGCAAATCAAATTAATGTTGCATGTTCGCTTCTAGCTTCTGTCTCTGGCTCCATGAATATCTTTGGTGACCTTGCGCCATGAAAAATTTATGCTGT
Organism: Drosophila nebulosa; assembly: GCA_024703675.1. Taxonomy (NCBI): domain Eukaryota; kingdom Metazoa; phylum Arthropoda; class Insecta; order Diptera; family Drosophilidae; genus Drosophila; species Drosophila nebulosa. Next base: position 4,772,659 of record JANFPS010000004.1, on the reverse strand, counting down.
TTGAAAGAAAACCAAAAACACCAACAAACACATAATCAAATTTAACTGTTGTCATCATGATTTATTTGTAGAAGAACAAGAATGATGACGAACCGACAAATAAATGAATTGTCAGCCAGCCAGCAAGTCACTCAGTCGAAGATTCGAAATATGTCGTCATGCAGCCTCAACTTATTCTTGTTTTGCAGCCAGGAGCAAATATCATGTTTGCTCTCTTCATGTTCAATTGTTTGCAGGCTGTTGTCAGTTAATTATTATAATTTGCAAACAAAATTAATGACTTTTAAGTATTGTAGACAATCTTTTCATTATAAAATCAACTGACATAGCAAATCAAACAAAATCAACCGTAGCCTCATGACGCGACTTTGAAATCGGCTTAACGTTTTTAACTGAATTTGAAACTTCAAGTAAACAAATTGGAAATAGAATTTTGAATAAACACAAAAGAAAACAAAAAACAAAAAAGAAATAGAGAAATACTAATAAGCAGAAACTTGAATTCAAAAACTATAGATATGCCACAAGGAGAGCATGATATCATTAAACGAGACATAGTAAATCAAAATAGATTCGATCTCATCTTGATCGAATTGACAAAACAAAGAGCTGAAATCAAAGAGGGATAATCAATGAATGAGTTTAACTGAAGTTTCTTTGCTGTACAAGGTCAAGGTCTCAAAATGTATGGATTGAATCTGTTTCATTTCTTTAAATCTTCTACAAAAAACGTTTAAAAACCCTTCTTTAAGGTTGGTTTGAACAAACTTCTAAAATCCGTAAAGGCAAATTAAACAGTACGTATAAAATGGACCATTTTATATTATATTGTTAAAAGCTTGTTTTATGGATATGCTGTTAATGGTTATCTATCTATTTATTTAATATAAGATCGCTAGAAAGTAAAATAATTAAAAGAAAATTATTTATTATAATTTTTCTCCATTTAAAAATATGTAAAACTTTTTAGAAGTGACCTTCAAATCTTAACACAAGAGTGGATCCAATGAAATTAATTTATAAAGACGTAAGTTCATCAAACAACATTATGGCTAACTCGAAGCCCCTCTTCTGACTACCCCCCTGCCTATCCGCCAATTGCTTATGCAAATGTTCTAAGTTGCTGTTTTTTTTTTTTTTTTTTGAAATTTTGTTGAGTTCCCCATCGGCTTTGGCTTTAGCTTTAGCTTTTAATTACCAGCTTGGCAAATCACATTTGCCTTAATATGGTCACAAAACGCGATGCGAAGTCCAAGTCAAGGGGAGGGGTAGGGTAAGTGAATGATTCCGTAAGCTCTGGTCCAACCGAATGTCTGCGATCCCGCTTAGGAAGTTTATCTCAAGCCCATTTATGGCCAGCATTTGGGAAAGCGGTGAGAAAGCTGACAATGAGAGAAAAACACTCTCTCATTGTCTCTTGCTCTCTCTCTTCCTCTGTTGGTCTAAGTCACTCTCTGAGCCGAGTTGGACTCGAGTCAATCGATGGCTAATTGTGAGCATCGCTTTGGGCCAGGTTTCTTGCGTTGGCGCTGAATCTGACTCGCTCTGTGTGTGGGAGTCTCTCGACTCAACCATGTTGATTTTATTTATATTTTACGTAAATTTTGTTTGTTTCGGTTTTTATTACATTTATATTGCATGTATATTGTTATTGCCACTTTCAAGCGGAAATACACTCGAAATGCTTTAACCCACGCTTCTAACCACCTGCACTCTCCTGCTGATTGACGACCTGGAAGCTGGCTAAGACAAACCAAGTATGCTTTTGAGTGGAATAGCATTGGCCGGGTCGAATGGAACGGAAATGCTGAGCGATTAAGTTGTTGTTTCATTAATTTTGTACGAATTTTCAGGTTATTCATTTTTGTTTTTATAAGTTTTTTGATGTTGTTTTTTCTTTGTTCATTTGCATAAGTGACGGCCGCTTAGAAATTGTCTTTGGCTGGATGCCTGGGTGTGGGTGTTAGGCATATGAATCAGCTGGTTTATTTATGAATGACGGCGTAAAGCTACCAATATTTAGTTTTTGAATTCACAATCAGCAAACAAAGCAACAAATTTCATTCAGAAAAAAATGTGATTAGCATTGTGTAAATCATTTATCATTCTCTCATCTACAGAGTGGAGGAAGCCTGTCGACTGCCTCATATAAATTCGTCGAATTACAAACCGATTTTGGGTGAATAAGTTTGAATTCGATGACAAATGAATTTTACATAACATGTTGATTGATATAATGAAGTTGAATGACGCAATTTAGTAATATTTAAAATGATGAATTCGGTACAGTACGTAAGAAAATGTTAGCTATCTAATTTAAAACATCGAGCTAAATAAAGAACAACTTATTAGAAATTTCGTTCTGGAATTTGAATACATTTGCCATGCTATTGTCTAGAATAGATTAGTTGCAAATATTCAGTGACCTTCTGGGCATACATATGTATATGTAGGTATCTCCCCCTTCATATAAGCGCTATGAAATTGTAGTCCGATTCTTAGAAAAAAAGTTTTCCTCAGAAGGACTCTTTTTATAACCGATTGTTCCTATAGTAGCTAGATGTTGTAGTAGTCCGATCCTACCCGTTCAAGAACTTGACTTGTCTATGGTAATAAAAAGCTTATATGTATACCAAATATCGGGTCATTATTTCTTAAACTGAGAGCGTGAGAGGTGTTGAGACAGACGGACGGATATTGGTATATCGACTCAGATTCGCATACTGGTCAGGAGTATATATAATTTATATGGTCGGAAACATCTCCTTTCCATCATCTGACCAATAATGTAATACCCTTTGCAAGGTTATACCAAAAAAGAAGGCCGGGCTACCCTTGCCAGGTTTTGGAATACTAGTAAACAGGTCCGATCCAACTGAATCTGAGTAATACAATGCCTGCAATATTTAGAAGAAGTTTGTGTCAAACATGGACATATATGGACTCTTTTTAAAAAGGATATAAAAATAATAAAACTACTAACAGGTCTATCTGTCTAGGGCCTAGTTTCGAATCTTGAATCTCTCAACACTTTATTGGATCATCTGTCAACAATGAGCTATGTATGTATAGTCGATCGATATACAGTGGGCCTATTGCTATATGATTTAACGACACATTTCAACTTGTAATGGCATGTATTAATAGCTAATTAACTATAGAAAAAATAAAGGGGGTTCTGTGCAAGGAGTAGGGATCGTTTAAAGGCCCCATAAATGCAAATAGAAAATTAATACTCACTCAATTTCAATTGTTTTTATGTTAAATGCCTAAATTAATCACTGTCTAAACTCAGATATATAGACACACACACACGCACACACACGTACATAAACATTGATATAACAACCAAATTACACAAAACCAAATCGTGTGTAAAGTTTATAATGAATAATGCATTGTGACACAAAGCATAACAAATCATAGGCAGGCGAAAAGTGAAACTGCCAAAAGGCCAAAGCAATGAACCCAATGCCAGAGATCCAACATCCAATATCAGCAAATGGCACTCGAATAACATCTCTCTGTAAAGATCGTGGCTAATCGTGAGCGATGGCGATGGCTGTGGGGCTGTGGGGCTGCGACGTCTGCTGGCGAGCTGCCGCTGAAACGTGAGTGTTTTCGCTCCCCCCTCCCGCCCTTCCTCTTGCTACAATTGACATTATGTATCACTTTTTGTGTGCTGCCAATTGTAATCCCCAAAATACACAGAGCTGTCGTCATTGTCGACTATCTGCGGTGGTTGTTGTTGTTGTTGTTGTTGCTTTTGATGTTATTTTTATTTTTATTAATTTCTGTTCAATTAATTACGTTACAAATTGTCAACAAGGCAAAATGGCAAAATCCCTACCAGTTCCAGACTCAGACCAAGAGCCAGACCCAGAACCAGACCCAGAGGTTTCCCTTTCCCACACTTCTCGCTCATCCCGTTCATTCGTTTGAGTTAATAACCAATGCAAATCTCAATGGACAGTAACATGAGCAACAGAAATGGACATTGTACATGACAGGAGACAAAGAAGCGGGCAGGGGTGGGTCATCTGTGGTGTGTGTGTGTGTGTTTGTGGGTGTGGGTAGGGGGACTAGTGACAAATGCGGGTGCGGTGAAGCTAATGGTTGACGACTGTTGGGGGTATTAACTCATCATCGGGATGTGCATGTGTGTGCAATCAAAATCAGACGGCATACAAACATAAATGTGTGTAAATATTGATTGGGATCAGGCGGTTTTATGTCTCCATCAAAAACCAAACAGCGCACCACCGTTCCCATATCCTCTGATATCCCCCTCTGGCCATCACCACAGTCTCTCCATCCAATTGCCAATTATAAAAGGCCACTCGAAATGGCGAAGAGCCGTTGAGTGTATAAATGTGGATGCCAACTGACAAGGCAGGGCAATAATTTCAACAACATGTCAATGCTGATGCTCATCAAAGTGATTTCTGCTTCAGCCAATCCATCCAACCATCCAACCATCCATCCATCCATCCATCCACCCACCCAACCGACCACCGAAAAGTTGACAAAACGCCAACGCATCGAAGTATATGGTATACCTATAAATGTGTATATAGTACTTATATTCAACATTATATTTATTTATCTTTTTGTGATATATGATGTGTGCGTGTCTGGTTTTTATAAATAACCAAGTGAACTCGAAAATAAAAGTAGGTTTAGTGTCTCTGCTTGAGTGTGAGGCAGGTGAGTTGATTTTCCATACCCTAACTATGAAAAAGTGGTTTCTTAGCTCTTTAATCCCTTGTGCTTTGTGCACAAATGCATCACGACCATCAGTAACCCAATGACTATCCTTCTTTATAAAGATATTATTTTAATCCTGAGATAAATATCCATAGCTTTAAAAAGTAAAAAGATCCTACATGTGAGACAGGCAGAATATCCTGAGAATCGCTAGTTTATAGCATTTAAAGGGTATTCAAGCTTCGTCGTATCAAATTTTTTTCGTGTTTTCATTATACGCGCCACCTATATTTCGTGGTCTATTATTGAGGGCAAAGATGTCAGCACATATAGAAATTTGTAATGCTCAATCAAGTAATTCAGTTTTTTTGGGTCTTCAAGTGTAACAAATTTGTAGTATGAAAACGTTTGTAAATTTTATTGTTGATGGCTGTCAAATCTTAAAATTAGATATAAGATTTGATAATTAATTTGGTAGCAATATCTCAATAGTATAACCACAAAGAAGATAGAATTGGTTTTAGAATTGCTTTTTTCCATCAGTTTTTAACAAATAAAAGTTAAATATGTGGAAAATATTCCTTTTTGGCATGAGAATTCGACATCTTTTAGGTATTTTAAAAATCCAAATAAACTTGATTTATCAGACTTTATTCAAAAAAGGTCAATTGCTGGGATTTCTCCTGCGCAATTTATATATTAAAATGGTGCAAGTAGCTGCTAACTGTAATTTTAAGATTTGTAAATGTTTTTACGGTTACTATTATTTCTAAAAGCCCCGTTTTTTCTTAACCGTAGAACTTTGCCTAGCCGACCTAGCTGACCCTTATACACTATTTACAATGTCCATGAATCTTAAGATATATTATTATTTCACACAGGCGATACGCTTAAAAGCCCATAATTGATTAATTACACACAGTCCGTTTGATGTCGCACATTAAAATTCAATCAAATGCATATACAAATTTTAGATTTATGAAAACGTAAACAAAATGGTTGTCTGGTTATTTTTGGACAGCATGATTATCGTTTTCGGTATCCGATGAACGTAAATTGCACAAATAATAAGCCCAACAGAGACTAAGCCCGGTCAATTCGATCTCAGTGCCGACTCCACATGGAGCAGCAGCGAGTGAGGAGAGCCTACGCATGATCACCAACCAGAAGGCAGAGCGTTTCAATTTCAAATTGATTGCCAAGACAGACTATTATTATTTGCTTTTTTTTTTGTATGATTGTTATTTCAGTATTTAATGGTTGTTGTTGTTGGTGTTGGTAGTGTATTGTTATGACTGTCATTTCGCTTGGTGTTAAATACTCGTGCGAATTTTTATACTTTTGGAGGCCAACGAGAAGTACCTACGGGTAGGCGCCACCCCCGCACACAAAAACGAAATTTGAACAAAAAAAAAAAAAAAGGAGAAATAAAACATGATATTTATTTATACTTATTTGTTTTTCTTGCTTTCTCGTTGAAGTTTTGTTTTGCCATAGCCATTGGCGAGGTTAGAGACCGAACTGAACCAGAGCGAGAGTCAGAGTTTGATGATTGGCATTTAAGAAAAAGTTTACTTATTCGGATTCTCGTTTTCTTTTTTTTCGAGTTATGTGAAAAGTTAATATTTATTTTGCATAAATTTACAATGAACTTTTGAATGTGAATTATTTATTTGAAGGCATTTGAAGCTTCTTGTTAAAATTTCTTAAAGTGAAAGTGAAAACGGATTTAAAGTGCTTTGAAGCATGGGCGTTTAGTAAGGTGCTAAGACAGACAGATGCCCCACCTTCATAGCGCAAATTTTTAATTAAACTTTCATTATATGAAAAGAGAAAAATTGTGGGATATCTTGGCTACGTTCTTGCTTAGAAGCAAGTAGGAAGGAAAGATACCAAGTTTATAAAGGCAACAGCACTTGAAAATAATGTACTTAATGAAAGGATTCTACCCGGATTAAATGTAAAGGAAAGGACATATTGATGTAAAGTGCTGACACATATTGGCTATACACAAAATATATTGCAAATTAGTCTTGCTTGAGAATTTGATCAACAAAAATACTCTATCCTGATCACTTATTATTGTTAGCAAGAATTGAAGAATTCTCGAAGTCCTTGTTACTTTTGTTAATTAGCCTGCTATTAAGTAAGAATATCTTCACATGATAGTCACTTGTCGTTTACCTATCTATTTCATTAATACATACATGAAATGGATAATCGTTGTGCCACCTTTTGATGCAAATCCGCAGGCTCTGTCATATCTGTGACGTTTGTCAACTCGCTCAGGCTTGTGTAAACTTGCAATTGTGGCTACCTTGGACTCGGAACACTTTCCCACAATACAAATGAATCAAAGATTTTCAGTTGATGTTAGTGTTCTTATTGCCTTGTGTAGTTACATGGACTTTTGACTACATACATAGTACAAACGAATGAATGTTGTTGTTGCTGTTTTAGTGCTTGTATGTCAAGTAAGTTGGCTGTACCCTTTCCTAATATGGCCACTAGGCACTACCACACACACACACATACACACACACACACGGACAGTTGTAAGTATGTAGACTTGTGCAACACATCCAATTGGAAATGAAAAACTCTGACCTACTAATCATCGAGCCAAAAAGCCAATAAGAGTCAACGGCAAGCGACAACAAGTGCCAGCCAACCAGAGAGACAGAACAGAGAGACACAAAACAACAAACAACGACAAGAAAAAGTCAAAAGATGGACAATAACTTTAAACCAGTTCCTAAAATGAGTGAAGCCTTGTTGCCAATTTTCGCATGTAGTCGTAACTACCCGTACAGTGAGCACACAATTTGTTTTGAATTCGATTAGATGCAATGTGGTTGTTGCTGCCGCTGCCGCTGCTGCTGCCAGAGCCCAATTGACATTTTATACCGTATTAAGAGACAGACAGACACGTCGGCAATTTAACTCGATTTCCATTTCACAAAAAATTATTATGTTAAAATCAACTGAAAATAGCACACAAGGACATTTGCGCATGCGCCTCACTAGACGGCGCCAATTCGCCGATGACGACGGCGGCGTCACCAATTTTCGCCAAGAAAGACTAAATTGACGATGATGATGACGGTGACGGCGGCCGCAGCGGCTGCAGATTATCGCCTGGTTGTTTTTTTTTTTTTTGGTTTTTCTTTTTGTTTTGGTTATTTGGTTTGGCATAAATTTCAATTGCTCGCATTTAACAACAATTTAAAGCAAATTAAAGCTGGCAAGTCTGCCGATTATTGGCTGATTGCTGATAGGCGAGGCCCAGAAACGACAGCAACAACAGCAGCAGCAGCGCCATCTATTGGCTGCTTCGTCCATGTGCATATAAAGTAATTTTCTGCTACATTAGTTTTGTGTGTTCCATTGCCTGTGAAGAAACTGAGGGAGCAAAAATATATATAAGCACGTAGAAAATATTGAGAAAATCTTTCAATGAGTGAAGTCAATAATCAGAGAACTAAACACACTTAGCTGACGACCATCGACTACTCTATGAAAGTTGTTTAGTCAGAGTTTGTATTAAAAATTGAACTTCTTTGGGAAATTTAGGAAATAGCAAGCAAAAAGGAGGCTGTACGGTATTTTTACTACTACCATTTATTGCCTAAAACTGCTTTTAGAGATATCTTCCGAAAAGTTACCTGTAATAAAAAACTGGAAATTATATATAAGGGAGAATTAAAGTTGTAAATTTGATATATGGGATAAAAAGAATAGGTTTACAATGAATTATGCAATAGTTAGCTAAAATGTATTAGAAATGCTTGTTGCTTTTACTTAAGAAGATGATAACTAACCTTTTTTCAACCATTTTAACAATTACTTAAGGTAATCATGATTATGATAATTAATCAAAGCATTCCATAAAACGTTGCTCATTGAGAATTTTAAAGACGATATAAAAAAGAAACTGAATTGATAAATATTGTTGGAGTTCAAGTTTTTGAAGTCTCCATTTGGATTTTGGGATAATCAACTTTTTCATAAAGCCTTAAAAGTACTTCTGTTAATTATTAAAGCTAACAGTTGTGGGAGTACTTATCTAAACTAGTTAGCCAACTGTTACCAAAGTGTCTGCAAAATCCAACATGCTTATGGTTAAGTAGTGGCACAATTAAATGAAATTATTATAGATTTGTTTGCAGCACTAACTTCTGCCGCTGTCGCTGCCTCTGCTGCTGATGTTCATTGGCTGCTTCTTCAGGGCACTGAGTAAATCGCCCACTATCAGCAGAAGCAACCAGCCCACTAAGACCTCCACTTTGGCTCATTCTCATCCACATCGAAGTGCTCCACTTAGATGCGCTCCATTGTTTCCGCATTCGATTAAAAATGATAAATGCCTGCCTGCGTTCAAGTGAAAATAGAACAGAAGAGAAACGAAAAGAAGTCTGAATTGGGCCTGGTTTGATTCAGTTGGTCTGTTTCTGCCGTCGCCTCATTTTTCTTGACCATTTTTAATATCTTGCTTATGGGAAGGCAACTGATAACTCTAAATGGGATATGGGATATTGGTATGGGCCAAGTGGCTTTGGCGTAATTATTTGATTAATTTTATTGCTTGTACGCTTGTTTGTTGGGTGTGTGGATAAAATATATCGTTTATGCTTTTATTAAATTGTACGCATTAATTAACTTAAGCTTAGACTAAGGCTGATTCGGACTGAGTGTGAGAGGCAAGAGGCAAAAAGGCAACGACATAGTCGCAAAGGCAGAAAGCGAGAGACAAAGGCAAAGCAAATGCCAAAAACAGATATACATACATACGTAAGCCACCCACTCACAAGCCACAATATTCAGCCCTCCCTACTCCCATAAACCATTTCATGGCTGTTCGCCCCGAAGCCATTTTCATTTCAATTAATTGCCTTGGCGTGGAAATTAGCGTTTTCACATGATTCGTTTGTAATCATTGATTATATTGTGGGGCCCATAAATCTATGACAAACGAAAATACCCGGCAGGTAAGCCAATTCACTCACTCACCCATCCATTTAGCCACTCAGTCACTCAATCAGTCACTCAAATCAATTACTTACTTGCATTTAATTGGTCGTGATATAAGTACCTGAACCTAAACAATTCCACTAAGCCACAAATGAAATTTCACAAATATTTAACATGTTGCGGACGTTCTAGTCTGGGCAATGGAAATGCGCAAAGCGACCGCAAATAGACCAGCGTAAAGCGCGAAATCTCCCTGTTGACACTGATGGAGGAGATGATGTTGCGCCAAGGCACTGTGGCGTGTCTATGACGGTAAAGTGAATTGTGGATTATAGCCAGCAAATTGATACTGTAAACATTTAATTCGAAATCACCGGATGCCATTGCCCTGGCTCCCAATGAACTTGTGACAGTTAAATCCATTTAGGATCTCATATAAACGTAATCGATGCTTGTTCTCTGTCGTTAATTAACAAACTCCTGCTATCAATTTTTTGTAAGGTGGTTTGGGCTTAAGAGAAATCCAACGGCTCTTCATCAATTAAATGCGTTAATAGTTACTAGATTTTAGCTTTTTTTTCGAGAATTCAATTTCATTTTAAATGCACCAACTCTGCCCTTTTTGGTGCTTCTACTCTCGAAAGCTAATAATCCAAATAACTGATACGAACCATTTTGGTCTTTAAAAACGAAGTGAAAAGGATATATAATCCTATATGTATGTACCTATATGCTTGACAACTTTTATCTACGATAAAAATAAAAGTTTTTCGCGGGGACAAAAAAAAAAAAAAACTGCTGGATGGACAAAAAATGTTTAAAAAAAATTAAAAATTGCAATCACCCCATTTATGTTCTGACTGGGCATGGTTTGGGGCCGAAACATGCTAACGACATTGGCAGCTAGCAGTTTTCAGCTGCCATGGCCTTAATTTTACTGATTATGGGCAGCAACCGGCAAACTTTTGGCCATTAAAAAAGATTCGTTTTAATGAGTTTGGCAGACAAGGCAACAAGGTCTCTCCTTCTCTCCCTCTTTCTCTCTCTCTCTCTCTCTCCCTCTCGCTTTTCTCTGCCTTACTCTTTAGCGTCGCTGTTTATCTGTTGTTTGGCTGGCCAAAGTGCACAAGGCAAAAAAGGACAAAAAACCAAACGAATTGACAAAGAAACAAACAAAAAGCAAGGAAACGCCGAAAAATCTGCATTTTAGTGCAATTAACATTTGGGCATTGCCAATGGTCCGGCATTGTGATGTCCGTAAAATAAATCAGCATAAATTGAGTGCGTAAATAAAGTAATTGTCGAACTGCAAGAAATTGCATCCAACTGCAACCTTATTTCATTTCTGGGCCAACACCCCGAAAATGGCAAGAGTGTGGACACATTTGGAGTATCGTACTTCGACTACTACTTACTGCCCGACTACCCGAAAGACCTTAATGGGGGGCGCTATAAAATCACTTGTTTTGCTAATTGAAGAACCGCCGCAGGTACAATTAAAGGTAAGAAACTTTCACGTAACTGCAATTGCAATTGACTGCAATTGTTGTAGTTGTTGCTTGGTTGGGTTTTTTCTCCATTATTTTCTTTGTTGTTGTTGTGGTTTCCTTCACTCTTGTGATTGACAGCTGTCATGGCGATAACCGCATTGGGACTTTGGGGCCTTAAAATGCAGATGCAGCCTGGCAGGCAACCAGCAAACGGTTCGCTCATTCGATTGCTCATTTTCTCACTGGGTTTTGCTTGTTTATTTAATTTCAATATTTCACAATAAATCGCAACGCCGACGCCAACGCGCGCGGCTTCATTCCAGGAGCTTTCTCTTGAGCCCTCCATACATAACGGTTTGACAATTTGCAATGCGCGCCTCCGCTCGCCTGTCACTTGGTCGAATCGAACTTAAAGTCACCACTTGGAGTTCGTTGGAGATGAAAACATAAAAAAATGCATATGTGATGAGACAAAAACCAAAGACAACAGCAAAAAAAGTGCAAAAGATACTGCTGACCGATTTAACCCTATATGGACTTGTTTACTCCTTATATTTATTAGTTCACTTCATACAGTCCTCCCAACAGCGGCATCAGCCCGAGGGCGTAGTCAGCATCTTAGTAGGGGGAAAACTGCGTTTATTATTTAGTGAAGAGTTTTCTTTAATAAGGGTTTTTGTGTTAAAAGAACGTCCTTTCGAATTAAGTTGCGCACACGAAGAATTTTAAAAGTTTTCAAAGAACTCTACTTTAATTAACTTTGCACAATAAGAGGTGAACAGCGTTGTTGTAATCTTTGACTTCCTTTTCACGTTGCATTTATTTATGATTCCCAACTGGTATTAGCTTTAAAAGAAGGTGGAATTCTGAAGCAAAGTCTGCTTATGATAAAACACAGTTTTGTCCTTATTTGAGAAAGTATTACATTCAAGTCTTTTACATAATCTGTATAACTCTTTGAGTTGAAGCTTTGTAATTTCTAAAGTCTGGTTTTGATCACTAATTTTCTTTATTTAAAGACACTTTAAGAGATCAAAACAAACTCATATATTGTTTTTGTTATTGGGGGTTTTGGCTACGCCCATGTAAGTATCTTGTAGACGCCTACTGACCAACGACCGCCCAGCCACAACAATGGATAGGAGTCAAGTAAAGGCCCGACTTGTTTGTTGTTGTATGAGTGAAATTAAGTCATTTTTCTTACATATTGTATAAGAAGTGCTGGTGGAGAGAGGCAGGCAGAGATTATGACAAAAATAAAATTGTGGGTCATAAAAGAAAACCAATCAATAGATGTGAGAGTAGGTAGGAAAACGAAGAAAGTAAACTTAGGACGATAAGAGGAACAAATTGCGCTAAGTGGGGAGCTTGTTGGTGTTTTTCAAAATTTAATATTATCGTCAAGTTGTTAAAGGCTTGGCTTAAAGGCGACAACTTGTGTGTCATATGGCATGGGAATGAATGCAACTAACAACTTACAACTTACTTAAACCAACAGCAGTAGAACAAACAGACGATAGACGACAACCGACAACCGGCAACCGACAGACGAGACAGACCAGACAGACATGGCCATGTCACACTCAAAAAGGCCCAAAGGCAAACGTGCTCGAGCTTGAACTGATGCTAGAGTAGGGGAATACAAAAAGGAGGGAAGGCCAAGATGGAAGCCATAGCCGTAGCCTAGAGTTTTCACTAAACCCCCTTGTCCACCCATCCACCGCACTACAACGCTTCCCCGCCCCGGTGAACTGCACGTGGCCATCATGTTGCACTCTTGTGCACTAATTACGAAAACTCAGCACGTTTTGCCTGGCATGGCATGGTTTGGCTTGGCGGTAGTTGCCTGATTCTGCTGGTTGCCTGAGTGGTTAAATGCTGCAGTAATAGCAGCAACATGCAACGCGACAGTTGCCTCTATGAGCTCCCCATTGCTGCCCGCTTTTGCCCCCAACCCGTGCTTCTATGCTGTTTCTGTGTGGTTTTGGGACCCAATGTACGGATTGGGGGCTGTGGGTTGGGTCACAAAAGTTAAAAACATTGCGGCAAGCAATAAAAACAACATTGGGCTTTGGCTTTGGCTTTGGCTTTAGCTTCGACTCCGTCCTTTCCCCAGTTTGCGGCAAGTGTGGGGGTGGTGGTGGGGGATTGAAACAGGGGGTTTGGGGAGTTTGCTGACTCTATGTAACTGTATTTATTACTGAAGCTCCTCAAATGCTACGACAGCCACAATTTTATCCAAAGTCAATGCCTGAGGTTGGCTCAACATAAGCCACAGTAATGAGAAATGCATCAAGTAGCAGGAAAAAAGGATTACCTTGCCTTCATTCATGCTGTGTCGTCCTCTAAGTGAAAGTGTACAACTCGAAATGAAATGCATGCTAATAATTGTCAAAGACGCTCTTAGGACGTATTACAGACTCGGAGACTTAAACAATTTAAGTGAAAATTAAACCTAACTTTAGTTCATGAAAAGTTGCCAGGATCTATTGATTGCAGTCATGCAATCGCTCCATTTAAACGTCATTCCGGAATTGTAACATCTTGATACTCTTTTAGGCTGTTGACCACAGCTTTGATTTGTAACCAATGACACCAAATGCCTAGAAGGTAGGATATTTGCAATCTTTATGTTGGCTACATGGCTATAAAAATAAATTACACAGAGCTTAAAACTTATGTGAAGTGGAAAGAAGAATGGCTTATGGACGCGCCTCGGTATACAGGGAACACAAAACGGAAAACCGAAAACCGAACAAACGACAAAATGACCAATCGACCTGACCTCCACCCAAATTGAGAGAGGGCAGAAGCAAGACGTTGATGAACGTTATAGCTGTTTGCCACCCACAAAAGGTGCCTGACTAACAAAGTAACGGTAAAGGTAAAGCTTTAAGCCGACAATGAAGACATTAACATGACCAACGACGAGGACGACGACGACGACGACGACAAAACTCTGTGGCACACTGCTCATCACATTAATCTTCTTAATACGCCCATCAATAATTCAAAGCCAAGGCATGACCAAAAAAAACCTATCGTCCAAGCTGGCGAGTGAAGAAGTCGTCGACGTCGTTGGGGAAGTCGCCTTTTGTAGCCAGACACGCAACCATCTTTTCAACAATCTCAATCGCCTTCTACTCACCTTCCCCACTTCTAATCCAATCGAATCGAGTCCAGTACGGTCTTAATCCAAAGACGATTCAAACGATTCTCATACCAAGTGTTGAGTGAATTATGACGCACAACGCCACTCGAGTGGCCACCTCCGAATATAGTTTGTCGTACATCAAAATCAAACTATAACATACAAATATTGAACTCTCTTGTACACATACGTACATATATCTATCTATCTACAGACATGGATGGCCTGACAATGAAACTTTATGGCTCGTTAGTATTTGATTTATGCGCGCAGCCGATGGGAGAGAAGAATAGACTATGGTCAAAATGTTTATACACTTGGCAAAATAAACAACGAACCTTTCTTGAAGCACACTTATGAGCAGAGAGCAAGTACTTAACATGGCCTTTGAAGTGGCGCCAACCAAAAGGAGTTGGTTCAACTTAAATTTCTGTTTTGGAAAACGTTTAAGTTCGGCCTATTTTGAATGCAGCTTTCTTGCAGTGCACTCAGATTTTGTGTGTGGCAAAATAGCAAATGTAATTGTATTGGAATGACATATGCAAGATACCGCCACAAGCCAGATTCCGAGTCAAAATCAGAGTCCACTCTGACCATGAGCATTGTGATGCTGGTGCTGCCTGCCATTGACAGGCAGGTGGCCACCAGGAGGCGCTTTTATATTCTTCACTCCTTTCGATCGCCATTGTGAATTGTGCATGGCTGTAACAATGGGATAAAGAGCGTGTCCCTTGACTTACCTCTCTTCCCTCTCTCTCCCCCATACATACTCGATATGACAATTTGCTGTCAGTTGTTTCATTGGAATTTTTCAAGTCCAACAGCCCATGGGGAAAGGCTAGTGCAGATTTTTCACGCCTACTTCGGCGCTTATTCGAGCCCATGTAAATGCCTTTTGTGTCACAAATTGCTCTCTCACCTCTTTGATTTTTTTGTTATGCACTATAGCGACAGATTTTGCGATGCGGCCTTGGGCGATAAGCTGCGAACATGTGTCAAGAAGGCTTCTTTTCGGTTTCGGGTTTTTTTTTCGGCTTCACTCTTATCAACAAACGGTTAAGAGACGCTAATTGTGTCAAAGGTTCCAGTGTGCGTTTGAGTGTGTTTGTGTAAGCGGATGATAAGGCTTTTGGTTGATTTTTTGGGAGACTATAAAAGAAGCTGACGGCTGCCCAAAATATTTTAGTTTTCACAAGTGCAAACGACAACAAAGTAAGTCAGCAAACAATTCTTAATTTCAAATTGGTGCTAAGTGGGGGAAAAAAGTGGTTTAAAGCGGTGAATTTTGTGTGCCCCAAAAGATGTGATTTAGTTGTTTATTCAAATATTTTGCGCCGTGTTTTTTGTTATTAACACTTTCCGGGCTTAATTCCAATAATAATTTCTAAGCATTTATTGGAGCTTTTTCGTTTAACCTTCCAAAGCATAAAATTTAAATGAGTGAATTTGCAACAATACTAACGGATACAAAACGTTTTGATTTGATAGATAAATAAAAGTGTACATTTTTTTAAACAATAATTTAAATAACAAAGTCTGATTTATAAATGAAATTAAAAGTATTTAGTTACAGACTATTTTAAAAGTATTAACTTCACAAAGCCTTTTAACATCTTTAAAGAATTGGCGAGTATTTTAAGTGTAATCATAAACCAATATTAATGCTATGAGAAGCACCCTGTATGTGACTTGATATGTATGAATCATCGTTGACCTCTGCTTTTGTTTTTTAGGACTTACCACTTTTAATACAGTTTAAAATTTTTGTCACATTCTGACTAATAAATTTATTTTTAATTTAGCCTATTTTCATCATGAATTTCTCGTGGTTGGCCGTGTTCATCTTCTCTATGATCTTTGCTGCTGTTGCTGCCGTACACTGTCCAGCTCCATTTAAATCGGAGGGTCACGATTGCACTGCCAAGCGTACCATCAGGGGCGAGTGTCCCCAAGGTTCCCAATACAAGGCAAGCATCAACAAATGTGTCTACAAACACTAAATTTGATAAGCACTGTACGAAATATGCAAAAAGTAAAATAAATCACTGAAAAAAGAAAAAAACAAATCCAAGCAGATGTTTTGCTAAGACAAATTCCCAATAGAATTATCAATATACATATATAAAGATGGGGGCTGACCTTATAAATAAATAATGATTGTTTACTAAAACTAGACGACTTTCTTATCAGTCATTTTAAAAAAGTCTATAAAAACTGCCTCCACTCAGCATGTGGAGAATTAGTTGCATTTTGCATTTGCCAGTTGTCAAAGGGTGAGTTACAGTTGATATTGTGAAATGCAAAATGATTTATATATATCTTAATATATGTGTGTGTTTAGGAAGAGGAACGATCAATTATGTTGTTCAATTATACTTGGCTGTTTATGGTGCTGTTGGCCCTCGTCTGTGGCGGATCTTGGGCTAGTGCCAGTAGCTGTCCGACAGGTTTCAATGCCGAACATAGTCGCTGTGTCAAGGAACGTCCGGTCCATGGCACTTGTCCACCAGGCTCAAATTATCAGCTGAATATCAATAAGTGTGTCCATGCCTAAGAGAAGTGAAAAAAGTAACACGTACATTTACAATAAATAAAATCGTATTGATCTGCATTATGAAATGGAATTACAGTGTAAAATTTCTATAATTTGTGAGTGGCCGCAAAGGGTTTTATTAAAGTACAGAAAGAAAAGAGCCATCTAGGATAAATACACCAAAACTAAAGTCACGGATGGATAAGTATATCAATTGCCCCTCGAAGAGAGAGTGCCTAACAATATCTCCATTGAAGTTTTTTTTTTTTTAGAGTTTTATGTTCATACTTTGTATAGGGCAGCGTAAAACTGGCTTTTCTGGGTTTTTCGTTTTGGACATAAAGTTCAACAAGTGTGGAAAATAAACGAACATGTCACGAGGTACATAATGATGCTGTTGATGGCGTTGATGAGTGACGTCGTCGCCAGGTTGGGCCATTAGTTTATTACCATGTAATTGACTCAACGCTTGTCAGGCTCCTGCGGCTTTAATGCGCTGCATTTAATGTCCAGACCAACACCGACTGACATCAACACCAGCAACAGCAACAGCAACAGCAACAGCAACATCAAATGCAACAGCGACAACTACAACCAGCACATCAAAGTCAAAGCGGTTTGTCTGCCTTTAACCGCCCCCACCCCCCAGTCTGCCGAGTTGCCCACAATCTATGCCTGCACCTCTGTCTATGATTAGCTTGATTGGCTTGCCTGCACTTTGGCTTTGGCCTTCTTCTTCCTCACCCCATCTGTTCCTCTCTATCTCTTGCTCTTATCATTCCCACTGCGATTACGTAAGTCGGCTTGCGGCTGCTATAAAATTCATTAAAAACTTTGCTCGCCTTTTCACTGGAAAAAAATATACGAATAATAAAAATAGAAAATAAAATAGCAAACCTACAACATTTAACAAGAAAATACCAAAAAAAAAGGGAGGCAAATTCAAACTTTTGCAAGTCCAAGCTGTCGACAGGATGTGCTGCAAACCCAATTGCATATGCCAATGTAGCAAAGTTTTCCCTAGTAAAAACGTCGTCACCCTCCTACACAAAAACCAGTGATGACGACAAAAGGTTATAAAGGGTGCGAAAAACAGCTAAATCTTTAAACAAGCTTTTGAAGTACCCCAGAGGGGAGTGTCTGTAGATGGGAAAAGGGTTAACGATGCTTCAGTTGGTTTGTTACTTTTTTTCGTAATTTTATTTTGATTTTAAATCAGGTCAGCTAAGTTGATTAATTGATTTCTAATCTGAGAAGATTATTTACACTTTTTTGACCAAAACAAGATCCAGTTTATCCCCGAGGAAAAAATATTTTAGTCGGGAAAACTTCAAATTAAATATTTGTTATTGGTAATCTTGATTTTTGTTTTGTTATAATAAATTTTGAAAGAATCCTAGAAAAGGTCACCAATGAATCATAACTTTAGCTTTTTTTAGAGAGAAAGCTAATTTGCCAGCACTGTTTTGTAAATGTCCATAAACTAAACGTCCTTGTCACTGGGGCTTGTAAATTTCTATGACTTGCATAGGAACAAAAAATAAGGGAAAAAAGAAGGGCTACCAGAATGCTTCCGCTGCTTTTGCTTCTTGGTTTCCTTTTTTGGTTGAAAAGTTTCCTTTGGAGCTTTGGCAGGAAATAAGGAAATGTTTTCTAGCAGTAGGACGAGACAGTTTTGTTGCCTCAGCAGAGACATTTATCAGTCAGTATACGTACTTGCTGTTGCACTTGTGTATATCCTATATACATATATATAAATATATATACAGATGGGTCTTGTTGGACAATTTTCAAACTGTCTCAAGTGTCTAGGGGTGGGGTTGGGCCATCTGACTGACTACAACTGACAGCAACCGCAGCAGCAGCATCAGCAGCAGCATCAGCAGCAGCGTATTTCGCATATTTCGGTGTACCAGGGGTCCGATAGGCAGGCAAGTTTCTCCACGCGTAAATATGACGAACGTAAGCAGTAAAGTTTCTGGCCAACTGATAGCCAGCGTTTCCACACAACTTCCACTACTTATAAACACAAGCTGGCCAAAAAACTTTGTACCACAACTATCCTGCTCCCTCTCTCTCTCTCTCTCTCTCTCTCACTCTCCTTCTTTTTCTTCGTTTTTTCTTCTCCGGGCTATCTCTATCTTCGCCTGTGTGGCTGGGTTGATGGCTCAACTTTATGGTGCCCCTTTGGCTGCATTTCAAGAATGTTGCAGTCACTCCACTCACATTGCTCCACTTTCTCCCTTATCGCGTTCAGCATTGTTCTGGGCACCGCTAAAAAACGAAAGTGTGGCCATAATTTTTCCTTGTTCTGGCCGCAGCTATGGCGTGTTCCTTTTGGGTTAGTTGGGTCTATGGGGTTTGGAGGAAAAACTTTTGCCTTGCCGCTATTGATGCTGGCTAACTCGATAACGATGACGATGATAACGAGGCTAGGCCTCTTGCAAAGTTGCTTAAATGCATTCCCCTGAAGGCTTCTTATTTCTCACGCCATGGTGGTAATTGCTTTTTCGGTTTTGCAGGATAAATGAATGTTAGCGACAGATTTCTAATTAAAAATATAATTTAAAAATATATATTCTTAGTAGATTAGTAATCACTCAATTTATCCACAACAATATAATTTAATAATCGCCAAGGGGAAGTGAAATTTTCGAAATACATCGATACAAATTGCTATTGCAGAAGTTCCTTTTCAGATATGTTCTATTTCCGATACGCATATTTATCATATTATCTATACATTATTCTTCTCTCTACCCCACCACAGTCTCATCTCCATAAGCAACAATGGTGTTTGCGAAAACCGAAAGAAAAACAAACAACAATGGACTGTTACAACATGACCACACACAAGTCTTTTCGCGCCAAGAAATGCCACAGTAAACACCCCATTCAAACGGAAACATTGCCCAATTATGCAACAATGAACAATACTCATGCAAATAGTATGATTCCTACCACCAACTCCCCCACTAACTGCAATGTCACATCCTTTTTTAGGCAAATTAAGCGCAGACCAAACTGCATACAAGAGACAACAGCGGGAAAAAAAAGAATTATTAACGAACACGACAGTAAAATTATGAACGTGATTAATTCATAGATGGTGGCGCTTAGCCATTGTTTTTGGTCATATGGCCAGCTAGGTTCGAGCCAACCAGCCAGAGAGCTGAAGTCCACGATCCACGATATGGCCTGCAGTTGACATCCACGAACCGTTGGCCAAAAAGCTAAATATGATTATGTGCGCTCGATTTAATCTCAGTCGATTTATAAGCACCTAACCCCAAGCCGCATGCATTCCTCCCCTGACATGGTCAGTTAGCTTAAGTCGTTGCCTTCGTCTTCTTGGCTTTTTTTATGCTCTGTAAGTAGCAGTTGTAAGGGTATATTAGGTCAATTCAAATTGATCAAGGTTCCATTTGAAATTAGATTCCATAGATTCCGCATAGACTTAGTTTTAAGGATAACTCGAATTGATTTGAACCATAAATTCAATATAGGTTAAAATGTTAATATGCTTTGTTTTTAACAGGGTATCTGAAAGTCGGGGTTTCGAATTAGTAGCATATATGCAGTTTTTTCTTAATATTGCTTATTGATTTTTCTTGATTTTGTTTTCTTCGTTGTTTGCAGCATATGTGACCAGTTGTTGTGGCTGCCAAGCACATTAAAAATGAAGAGATTTTCCTTGAACATGATGCCGATACTCAAGCACCCGACTCCGTGTGTGTGTGTGTGTGTGTGCGTTTGTGTTTTTGGTCAAAACGACTTTGTGCTCGAAAATTGAAAACGAAAATCGAAAAGAAAAAGAAAAAAACAAATGCAACAGCAACACACGAGCATATACACACACTTTTATGACTGGGCCAGTAAGTAGTTGGCGGATTATACTCGTTAGACAAGACAGTAGCCTCTCTGATAAAGAGTCGACAAAAAATTGGCTACTTAATTTGGTAATAACAATAATTACGCCTGACTGACTAAACGTTGACCAGCAGCAGCAGCAGTGGACAAGGAAAATCAAAATTACCCGATAGCCGAAAACCAACGCCAGCGGTAAGTGAGCAAGTGGTCACTTCATTGAATTCCCTTAACCATTCAAGAGTATAAGAAGTGATTACTGAGACATGGCAGCAAAAACTTAAGTAGTGAAATAACAATTACCTAAAGTCGTTTTTGGCTGAATGGCATTCGTTAGTTGACAATGGCAATAGTTTGAAAGGATTAGAGAATAAACGTCTGAGACTCTTGTGCCGAATAGGCCTTTGGAATAAAAATATCATATAGCCTTTTTGAAGATAAAAACATTTATTGAATTAAAAGTCTTTTCCGTCAGTACAGTGATATTTTAGGAGTGACTTATCAGGTTCCACTTTTCTTTTTCTTGAATTTCGCATGAAAATATTTCTAATAACTTTAACGAACTCTAAGAACTCTAGTTGATTTGCATACATCTTACATATTTATCCATTTCTATTACAATGATTTGTCTCATTAGACAATTGGTTATATAGTTCTAATGGCATTTAAGACCTTAAGTCACTTCGAACTGCATTAGGTCTATGTGAGACCTCCTTTAACTATGCATGTATTTGTATTCAACTCATGTAAGCTAATAGGGTATTCACTTTTCGTTGCACCAATCAAATTTTTCAAATTTTATCGTTTTTTGTTCAGTGGCTTTTCAATTAAAACGTTTATAGATAATCAATTAATAATTTTTAAGCCATTTCTGAGTCAGAGAGCTTGAGTTTCCATGCTCAATTAGGTGCAAAGACTGTTTGGTTGATTTTCTTAATTTTTTCTAGTTGTTGGTGTCGCTTTATTTTTCGCAGTAGATCATAAGTATTTATTGGTTAAATGAGTGTGTGAGTGTGTGTGCGTGTGCATGAGTTTTCGTCTGGCCTAATTGGTGGAGATCTTTATACTTGAATATTGATGACGATGACTATGGCGATTCGATCGGTTGTTTTTGTTGTTATTTTTTATTATCCAAGTGCGATATTAATCGTGTTTAATTTTCAGCTTGACTATTTTTGGCAAATTTCACGTACAGCCAGTCGAGAGACTCATAATTCGTGCGATAATTTACACAAAATTAGGCAACTGTCTAGCCAGCAATCCTTTTAAAGCATTTCCAGCAACGGCAGCACCAACAGACGCATTCCCACGCCAATTAGAATTAGTCGACTTCATCGACTTTTGTTTTATAATTGGCTTATTGCTCACACACACACACACACACACACACAAGGAGAGGAACACAGTGTGTTTCTCCTTTTTTTTTTTTCAATTGGCTCTTTCCAAATTTTAAAATAATTTCACAATTTCTAATTTGTAGAATTCTTTTTCTTTTAATTTTTCTCAAAGTCTCGCCCCAGGTTCAATTAGAAACTTTTGCCATAAAAAGTCAAAGTCATGCGGTCAAATATTAAGTATAATTAATGTTAGCCAAATTTATTCTAGTTCAAACTCTTATCTCACGGATTATCGAATAACCGTTCTAATGAAAACTTGACCCAAACAACAATGAAAGCAATTAAAAGTCCCATTAGAATGTCATTAAGATGGCGAAACAATTAGACGGCCAGTGCACTCGAAAAAAGTGGTTTAACTTCACTTAAAAAAGATTTCGCCAAGTTCACGTCACACATTTTGGTTTTGTTAAGTGTATTAAATATAAAGGTAAAGTTAAGACATAAATTAGGATGAATTAACTACCAAGTTGCCTAGAAGATGGAAGAGATCAATTTGTTGGCCTCCGGGTAATTTGTTACTACGTGTCATGACCCATGGGTCAAAGGCAGATTCCTATCACTGGAACTAGATGTGTTTCCCTTTTCTCTCTTAGCAAAAAACTTCATTGTTTCTTTTTTTTTTTGAAATTGATTACATTTTAGATTCTTATCAAAATTTTAGTAGATTTTCCATCATGACCACGTTTTTTCACTATCCCAACAAGGAGCTTCAAGAAGAACTAATTTGTATAACCAGGGCATTGGTGACTCCCGGTAAGGGTATTCTTACGGCAGATGAAACCACTGCGGTTTCGGGCAAATACTTACAGTCAATTGGTCTGGAGAATACCGAGGAGAACCGACGTAACTATCGTCAGCTGTTGTTTACCACCGAAGCGAAAATAGCGGAAAATATCTCGGGGGTTTTGTTGTTCCATGAGACGCTGTATCAGAAGACCGATGAGGGTTTATCTTTTGTAGAGGTCCTACGCAAGAAGGGCATCATTCCTGGCATTAAGGTGGACAAGAGCTGTGTGCCATTGTTTGGCTCGGAGGATGAGTATACCACCCAGGGATTAGACGATTTGGCCACACGTTGTGCCCAATACAAGAAGGAGGGGTGCGATTTTGCCAAATGGCGTTGTGCTCTAAAGATTAGCAAGAATACGCCCTCGCATCAGGCCATTATTGAGAATGCAAATGTTTTGGCCCGTTATGCATCGATTTGTCAATCACAGCGTTTGGTTCCCATCATTGAAACGGAAATTCTACCCAATGGTGATCATGACATGGACCGGGCTCAGAAAGTGATGGAAACAGTGCTCTCTGCTGTCTATAAGTCTCTCCATGACCATCATATATTCTTAGAGGGTACTCTGCTTAGGCCCAATATGGTAACAGCTGGCAAAGATAGTAACAAGACGAACATACCACAAGAAGTTGCCATGGCCACGGTGTTGGCCCTTAGACGAACTGTCCCACCCGCTGTCCCAGGTACTGATAATTATTAAGCCAAACTAACACATCTCAAATACACCTAATGGTCTAACGTTCTCCTTGCAGGGATTATGTTCTTGTCCGGCGGCATGTCCGAAGAGGAATCATCTGTGAATTTAAATGCCATCAATAATGTGCCGCTCTGCAAGCCTTGGGCCATGAGTTTTGCATTTGGGCGGGCCATGCAGGCTTCTGTGCTCAAGTCCTGGAGTGGACGTAAGGACAATGTTGCCAATGCCCAAATTGAGTTAATTAAACGTGCCAAAGTAAGCACTAAAATTTAAATGTTAAGCTAGAACTTTAAGCCCATGATTCTTCTTCGTTTAGGCCAACAGTTTAGCCAGCATTGGTAAATACGTTGCAGGATCTGTGGAAAGCGTGGCGGCCAATGAGAAATTATTCGCCGAGTCAGTTGACTATTGACAAAGGAAAACCTTTAAGCATAAATATTGCAAAAATTTATATTAATAAAAATAAAACCATACGAAAAAAATTATTTCGACATTCAATATGTTGTATGTATATGCATCCATTTCGGCATCATTTAACTGCTCCACAGTGACTTTTGGTGGCTGACACTTGGCCGCAGGCCGCATGTTCGATAGCTCAGCTCGAAATATTGTTAACAAGCGTGCAAAAGAGCAAACGGCAACAACACGACATTTGGGTAGCTTGGCCGGGTGTCGCATTAATCCGCGGAGATTACCAGATCCAGCCAAGACCAACATGCAGCCCCATTGCCAGCACCATGAGCTTCGTCAGCAACGGCTGGCACAGTCGGAGGCGGAGGCCGAGAGAGCAGTTCTTGCAGTGCTGCTTAATTAAGCCAAACGCATGCCAAAAACCAAGCGACGAGACCGAGACCCGGCCGAATCCATTCGAGTTGACTCAAGTCGAGTGTTTCGACTTAATCAACTGGGCTCACTGTATCTCGACTCGAGCGTCAGTGTCATGTTGTTGGCAAATTAGTCAGGAGTCGAAGAGAGACCAGAGGATGTTTGTTGTATATACACATTATGTTTGTATATACATATATATATGTATATATGCATCTATATGGCAGGGGCACACGCACAAATCGCAATAATTAAAATTAAACCAGGGACTAAGTTATTGCCTCTAAGCAAGAAGAGAAAATCCATTGGCTTACGGTTGTCGCTCGCTTGGTCAGTTCGTTAGAGAGCAACTATGAACAGAAAACGGATTTACTCAGACCAAAGAGAATAACAATCACTTTCGAATAATATTTTTTAAGTACATACATAGGTCATAAATTAGTATTACGAAATGAACTTATGGGAATCAAACTTTATCTTAAATAGGGTAACTATTTAGTTAAAAAGTGTTTACAGCTATACTTAGAGTATTTTAAAAGTCTCCTTTAGTCCAGATTATCTACTTATGAAGTTACATGAGCGTAGTCAATGTTTCAAAAGGCAAAAGGGGGAACTTGGAAAACTAGTTGCCAGGGCATTATATTTTCAATAATTGTAATACACACATCTTTAGCCCAATAAATGTCAGTCTTATGCCGTTTGTGTTCTGGTCTAAATATTGCTGTTCTCTTAGGAGTGTTTTTTAGCTACGTCCATGAAAATTTGCTGCTTTACTTTTCACCTGCTGCTCAACTGCTCTGTCGAGGTCTTTTGGCGTTGTCAACTGAGCTTTGCGGTTCATGCCAATCGTAGCCGTGGCACAATCCCAATTCCAATCAGGCCAGAGTGTACGGCACATGTCATGTTAATTGCCACACTCTGTACAAGTGTGTGTGTACGTGTGTGTGTGTGTCTGCCTGCGAGTGTAAATTGCCATTATGCTCATGTTTACTTAATATGTGGCACACAACCCACTGCCATCAGCGCGAAATTCAGTTCCGGGGCGGGCACGCGACGCGCCGCGCCGGTCCGTACCGCGTCAAGCCAATTAAAGCCAAATTATAGCAACGATTTTTAATGACATGCATCGTCAGTCTCAGCGTCTCTTCAGTTAGTTGGCGGAAGATTTATGGGAGCGCCCAATATATAGCCGTCAGCAAGCGTTTAAGAGTAAAAAATACAACACAAAAATCAAATACAAACTAAACTAACATCAAAGGAGGAAAAGCCGCCACTTAAGACTTAAGCGGGCATTTGCTATTGGTCGTTTAACAAGATTTCTACTTCAATTGCTGCTGCTGCTGGCCGCCATGCAAACAAGTGGGAGTGGTGGGCCAACTCGAAGTTGCCTTCATAATTAGAAAAAAGAAAAAAAAAAAACACATTTTGCAGCAGTCTGGATCATGGCGCCAAAGTTTAATTCACATCGCTGGCCACGACACAAATCACTCAGCTGTCAAACGCTTGTTTGATTAATTTGGTGTTAATAACGTTGCCTCACCGATCCACACATCCAAAGATCCTGTCCCACCGCCAGCAACTGCAGAAACAACAGCAGCAACAACAACAACAACAACAACAACAGCAATCGCAATTGCAATTAATGTTGCTTTGTACGCCCAACTTTGGTCATGGAGCGTGAACAGAGCCAGCCGAGGATGCGCTGCCAGCGTCTTGGGTTGTGTTAATTGAAAGTTTGATTGGCCATATAAAGTGAGGTAGCCAAAAAATCCAAAAAACCAAAAAAACAAAAACTACAACAATAACAAAAAAAAAAAAAAAAAGAAAAGAAACCGCAACACGACTTTGTCTTCGATTTGGTTTTGCTTGTCGACTGATAGCCAAAAAGTTGCTTCTGCTTGGTCCTGGCCATAAAAGGCAACACACGCGTCGCTTGCCTAAGCAGATGGCAAAAAAAAAAGAAGAAGGAAACGGTAGGAAGCAGGAGGAGAAGTTCAAGAAGTTTGGCATGGAAACCACCAAATGACAAAACAGATTTCGCTTTCCATCACAAAAAACAAAAGTAAGAGGTGTTTAAAATGCTAATTTGGTCAATGGCAACTGTACTACTGCTACTACCACCAATTCATCAGGCTGCCATCTTCCATTGACACACAGTGGGTCAGGATACCGAAAAGCATACTTGAAAATCTCTTGGGATTGCTACCGTTTAAATAATTTAGCATAGTTGAAAATTGTCGTGAAATTTCAGATTATAGATGCATTCTCTAATTAACATTCTCCAATAATAAGATTTTTATTTATTATATCCTGGATTAGGATGAAATTCACTTTCAAATTTTTCAATTGAAATATTTTTTTAGTTTTACCATCATTAATAAATTATTATAAACATGAATTTTTAAAGCAAAACTTTGAAACGAACGACAAAGATATTTTCCCAATTTAATATATGACTATTCATCTTAAAAATATTTTAATTTCAGACCACTGTGCCCACGTAATGTTAAGCACAAGTGGTGTCAATTTTTTGTTGTTATTTGTTTTTTTTCACACGACTTAATGAAGTCGAAATTTGAACTTTTAGTCGGTCTCACTTTGTTATGGAGATGTCCATGTTATACTATTGACTTTTGCTTACCATCTCACCCCCGCAAAGCACCACTCTAGTGCGGCTACTAAGTGTTGTTATTGTATATGTAAGAAGTTTTCTTGCACTTTGCTCTCTGTCTCTCATCGTTTTTCAATTTAACTTTTATGTATGTAAATAATCTGGCTTTCAACTTGTCTATCCGCCTGTCCATACATCCTTGTCAGTCCGTCTAACTGTCGCATCCTCAGCTGTTGCCCTGCCTTTGCCATGCCAAAAATGTCAAAATGTCAATTTGAAAACGTTTAGCAAAATCATTTGGCCAGCCAACAGCAGCCAGTTGGCTAGTCAGCCAGTGAGATAAAATATCTTTTTGGTCTATTGGCTGTCGCCTGGCCTGTAGCAGGCGGAAGGCCGAGATGTTGGCTGCCAGGTAGGCGTGGCAGTTTGGTTCAAGCTGGTCAGGTGTAGGCCATAGGCTCGTTTGTCTGTCACTCGTTTTACATTTACCTTTCCTTTATGCAAATGCGAAATGCATTTTGTATTCGTTAAACAGTTGTGCAATTTAGTGGCGAAAGAGCGATTTTTTGGGGTTACCAAAAAAGTATGTATGTATATATTGCGTATACTTATATATATTTATTTTTGCTCCCCTCCATTAAAGACCTCACCCAAAGTTTTTCAAGAAGCCTCTTCTGTTTAGTTGACAAACGCACGACACTTCTGACAAATGTTGCTGACAAAAAAGTTTCTGCCTGTTTTTTTTTCTTTCTTGGTTTTGTTTTTGGCTGACAAGACTCTCAGACATGCAATAGGCAAAGCATGCTGACAGCTCACAAAAACAACAGAAAATAAAATACTAAAAAATAAAAGACAAAAAAACAATTTGAAATTTTATGCAATTTTTCAGTGGCATTGTGTGTGCGGTAGTCAAAAAAGTAAAAAAGCGAAAAACCTCAAAATTATACACCCAAAGTATTTCGACAAATTCAATGAGAAAATCTGCAATTTAAATAATGTTAACTGGCATTTTGAAATGTAGCTTAAAGTCAAGACATCTTGGACAGATGCCCAATTGCATCACACAAAAGATACATACATTTGTATATGTACATAAATAAGTGGCATATCAAATGAATTAAAGCTAAATCAAAGTCCTTAAAGTAGCCGATATCAACAACGATAAAAAGAGAAAGCTATGCGAGCCAAAATTAAGCAGGCAGAGATGAGGTGGGAAGGTAAAGCGAAGGAAGAGAAAAAGTAGACTTAAACAACATGTCAATAAATTAAAATCAATTACTTTTACAACTTGTTTTGCTTTCCAGTCCAAATAGGTGTCAGTAGTTGTTAGTCTAATATTTCTATCTACATAAATTTCGTAAAAATAATTATTTCTAATGTAAATCCTTTCACTTGATGGATAAAAAGGACAAATGTTTTAAAACGGTAATGGAAAAAATAGAAAACAAAGAAACGAAGAAATGAATCAAAGAAAGGGAAAGTAATAGCAAAATAACGAAGGAAAGAGGCAATATGAAAAAATAAAAGGAATTAGGGCAGAATGATAAAAGAAAGTAGTTTTAAATAACATAGATTTTGTCATTTTTTGGATATAAAAACATGGAAGATTTTCCTCTTTGATAGAAAGTGTGAGTAATGAGCAATGCTGTCTTATGAAAGCGACAAAATAAGAAAGAGAAGTAAAAATATATGTAAATACAATTTCTTTCATTTTAAAGAGCTTTAAATACGGATTTCCTACAGTGTTTTTAACTTTTTGATTAACAGAAAAAATATGCCTAACGAAAAGTCACTTGATAAAATCTTAGGGTTTAGAATGTGTTTTCTAAATTTGCTGCTTTTTCGTTTCCGTAAGTTCTGACTTTAAATCTGTCAACTTATAGAGGTTCCTTCCATACATTCATTACCAAATTATATTATTTGTTTATACTTTCCAATTCACAAGTCTCACTCTTTCAGTCCCGAAGCAAATACAAAAGGAGCGCACAAAAATAAATAATAAAATTAAAACATAAATAAAACACAAGTCAACACGTTTACGGAATAAGCAAAATGCCCAGCCGTATGCCAGAAAATGCACACACTCACACAATGTGAGACAACACACACACACACACACACACACATAGATACGCCTCCGTAGCAAATGAATTCAATTTGAAATGAAAAATGGCGGCGATGATGAAGATGGCGGCGCCAAGTCCCCACGACGGTGGGTGGTTGTTGGAGAGACAGGTGCTGGTGCGTATGTATATATGCGAAAACGGTGAAAAACGGAGGAAAACTTTATTAACATTTTTCGCATGCTGCACGTGCAACAGCCACTCAACTGAGCTGCTCAGCCGCTCAGTTCGTTGCGACGTTGGCGTTGGTGTTTTTCCTTTTTTTTTAATGAAGTTTCCATAAATTGTGGAAATCGAACGTTAATCAAATAAGGCGCCAAAATGAAATAAAATATGCCTTAAATGGCCGCGTAGCGAAGCGACAAACTGCGGACACTTGGCCAAGAGTGAGAGAAGAGCAGAGAATCTGTCAATAAATCAATTAGTGTAATATAAATCAAGACGAAATGAAAATCAAAAACGAAAACGAAACCTCAACGGCAAACCGAATCAGATTGATGTTTCTATTTCACAGCAAATCATATTTGTGGCTTCAATTAATTGCAACAAATTTATGTTCAGAGGTAAAACCAACAAAAAATAGAAATACTGATATAGCCAAATGGAAAAACATAGGCCCAGAGCCATAATTAGCCTAACGACAGAAGCCAACAGCACACAACACACAGCACACAAAACACGACACACGGTGGCTCATAACTCATGGCATGACAATAACGATGCTTTGCGGTTACTGTTTTGCGATGTGGTTGGCTCCTAACCCTGGTTGGGGATTTTTAATTTAAGGAAATATACGATCAACGTGTTTTTCAAAACTTTCAAAATTTGCATGTACCACGGGGCGAATACGGAATGCCAAACAAAATGGACAAAAATATTTAGCTTGCAGCACCACCTGCCCAAAGATTTTCGATTAACACTGGGCAACCAAAAAATGGAATTGAAGGAGGCTCTAGTTTATTCAGAGAGAATAACTCATTTTTAATATGTGGCAATGCAAAAGAAGAGGATAAAATGCAGAACTAAAGGTGAATATCACCTGAAACAAAGAGTTTTTTGTTGAAAAGCAAACTGTCAAGGCCTATCTGAAAAGAGAGACAGACGCCGTTTTTTAACATTCAATGTTGCAAATATTTTCTAATACCTTTTCTTGAACCTTGTTGTTCTGTGCATTAATTTTCTTCTGTTTCATTTTTCTCTTCACCTGCCTGACAAATAATTTTGTGACATTTGACTAATGACTGGGCATTAGTTCTAGCCGAAATTTCTCGATTTAACGTTAAGGCCACGCAATTGTGTTAAGAGGCGAAAGAAGAGTCTGGCTACGAAATGCTTGCTTGCAGCATGATGCATGCCGCAAAAAATTAAATTTTTCCCCAATTTTGTGCGCTTTATCTGTTCACAAAATTTGTCACAGCATATAAAAAGTTTTGCATTTTCATTTTTCGCTCTGGTTGCTTCGTTTTGGCATCTTCTTTGGCTTTATTCTTTTATTTTTTAATCCGTCAAACAACGAAATAGAGATAAAAACTAAAGACAAAATTTAAGTTGCCATGAAAGGGGAAGCAAGGATACTTTCATGTTTCAAGTGCAACAGCAATAGCAAGGAATAATAGCAATTGCAATTATAAAGCAGATGTTGGCATTACAGAGGATTAGGAAGAGGGAGAGACAAAGGAAACGACATAGATGTACAATGCACAAGGACAACGGCAACAATGTCGCATTAACCTTTATATAACAATAACTTACAAGTGGCAAAAACTTGCAAGTGGCTCAAGGACTTGGCTTAAGTTCAAATCTTGGACAATTAGCGAATTGTGTAATTACTTGGACAGGTTAGACTGTAGTTTAGGGTTATGACAGAACAGCAGCCCACGCCGTGTACTTGCCAATTTACAGCTTTTCTTATCGAATTTATGGAGGTCATTTGCCAAAAATTAACAAGGAGACATTTATAACCTAAATTCTCATTTGAAATTATGGGAAAGAGTCAAAACTATCTTTGACAATGATGTATGTGAAATAAATATCATTTATTACTGTTTATGATATCAACTTATTTTTGAGATTCAATAAATATCTAAAGAGTGCTCTTTTAACTCTTTTTATGTTGGAATCAATTCGGTTTCCTTAGTTGGTATACACATATGTATGTATAAACGAGCCTTATTTGTATCATCCGACCCACCCACGTTGTGTAAAAGACAGTATTTTATACAATTTATCATAGTTACGACTTGAACTATTAAATCAAAAAATAAATGGAATAAAACTGATGTCAATCTTTATCAAAACTATCTGTCTAGAATAAAATTTATTCTACATAAATCAAATCATAAACTTCAAAGAAAAAACTTAATCAAAAAGAAATTAATTGGAATTTTTTTTTTGTTGAAGACCTTGTTTCCCATACGATTTCAATTTAATTTGTGTACCATATGATTCAGTAGTTTTGTATAGTAAATATGTAGTTAAAGGTTAGAAAACGAGTACATCGATAGTTTAAGATAGACATATTAGTATTTATCGATAGTACTTAATATCGAGGAAAAAAAGTTGTAAGTAATATGTGGAAAAATAGAATCTAAGTTATTTTCGTTTCGTAGGAAATAAAACTTACAGCATTGATGGAATAGTCTACTGGCTAGATATACGGCGTACTGGAGTTGTTATAAGTGCAGAAATCCAAGGCTGTAAGAAAAAGTAGATGAATACATAGAGCTAGCACCAATGGAAGTAATCGAAAAATAATTATTATAAATATAAAAATGTTGTCATTAATATTGTTGGTTATTAACTTTAATAATATGTGTTAATTTAGACTTTGCATTTTGGTTCTATCAAACCTTTTTTAACCATTTCTGTTGTTTAAATTTGAGTTAACTTTACGGGAGGTAGAACATGTTTATATTAACCAAATTATCGGATTTAACATTGAGTTAAGATTTTTTTTGCATGTCTCACTAAAAGCATTTTCCGCACATAAGAGGAACAACGAAAACTCGTCCTCAACTCTTTCTACTTCATCAAGTGTTATCACTGATAAAGTTTTGTTGTACTCGTCTGTTATAACATAATTTTAACTCTTGGTGGATATAACTCATGCAAATAGCTGAAATTAAAGTTTGAGAGACTTAAGGCTAGATAGATAGACAAGCAAACATACACATACACGCACACACACACTTAGATGGAACGGAGCCATCTTGTTTAAAGTTGAAGATGAATGCACGCAAGTGCTAAAAGGCAAATTGAGACGAGCAAAACTATCAGGCATGAAGAAAATTTCACATATCATAAAGAACTTTGAAATTGTCTTATCAAATGCATTTCATAAAAGCTTATGAAACAATTGCAGAATATCATAAAATTGTTATTTGCTTTTGGCTTAATGAAGTCTAAAACGTTTTAAGTTGTCAATAATTTTCTTTTTAAGCTACGAAAGGATGCTATAAAGGAGTCGCGTAATGATAGAGATTGATCATACTTCTGCATTTGCTATTTTTCAAGAAAGGTTTACCAATATTTTCAAGTATGCATTTCGAAATCAAAACTATTTATATTGTAATATGTATAATGAAAAACTCGAATATTGATAAATGTTTCATCAAGTAATACAGTGTCTATACTTTTTTATCATTTAAGAATTTTCTCAGTTTCAGTTTATCAGTTAAATATTTCTGTTATTTCTAAGAAACATTTCAATTTTAAATTTTTGTTCGGCATATCAAGTCGCAATATTCAATGAGATCTCAATCGTTGGAGCACGTGCTTGTGCTCCCTCTCCATTAGCAACAGCTCCAATTTTCATTTAGATATAGCCCCACATGTCAGACGCCATTTTTGGGTAGAAATCTTCATTAAATCAACTTCCAGGCGATTGCACAGAGAGCCAAAGAAACTTTACGAGCCGCAAAGTAAATGATTTTTTTTTTTTCGTCGGCGTGTTTTTTGCCTTTTGTTTTCATAAAAGAAAAATTTACGCATTATCGCATAAATACTTATGAAGCGAGGAGGTTGAAGTTGAGGAGGTTGCCCAATTTTTACCAATTAACAGGAGCGCAATCTCACGTACATCGGCCATGCGTTTGTTCTCTTTATAGAGGCTCTGGTCTGTTGGTGTTGCTGGGGAGAGGACTGGAAAGGAGCTTTCAATTTCGCGTTGTTTTTTATGGCTTTACGGCCTCCTCTCGTCTGCCTGTTTGCCCTGTTGTTGGTCCATATCGCTCCGGCGCATATCAGTCGTTAAAATGCTTCTCATAATTTCGCTTATGTGCGTGTGACATTTAGCACCGAACGACCAAAAGATTCTCACTGTGGGTGGCGGTGGCAAAGTAACTGAGGATGAGGCCAACCTCCTCATGATGGCCATTATTTTAAACTGTTGACTCAAATGCCAACGATTCGCTTTTTGCGTACAGTGGTTGATTGTGGTTGATCAAGTGCTCTATTAAATTGATTTTAGGATGCCAAACCAATGGACATTAAATGAAGATTGTACAATTACAATAACCATTAAAGTAAGCTCCCAAAAATCGTTAAATGTTAATTGCTATTAAGCTACTAAAATCCAAAACAGTTTTCATAAACAAAGTATGTTCTGAAACATTTTCTTTATCATTGTACAAAGTATACATTTAACATTTTTACAATTTTAACATTTGACTTTTAATTAAAAGAAAATTGTAATGATTAATTTCAAATAAGCTAAAATTCAATTTAAATAAAATTTCGTTGAGTTTCCATAACAATTTAAGCATTAAGTATTTAAGTATGATGCAAAATACCTCTTTGTTATATTACACTTTCCTTCTAGTTTTTTTTTGCAACAATTTATCCCATAGTACTAGGTGAATGCCATATTCCCACCATTTTTAGGGGACCAGATGCTGATGGGACTCGAAAATTTATAAATTTTTCACACTCAATAATGCAAAAATTTGCTGTCCCAAAAAAAAGAAAAACAGAATGGTTGAGTTTTTTTTCATTTTCGCTTCTCGGCTGTTCTTTTGCCTATGCGTAATGCAAAAAAAAAAAAGGGAAACGGAAAAATTGGCAACTTTTTTGGCATGCCAAACATTTGCGTGGCAGCAAGCAGATTCAGAGCCATAACCTTGCCAGTTAGCAGTCACCTGGTAATTGCCATTGGCGTTGGCGTTGGCGTTTGCATTGGATTTGGCTTTGTCGTTGGCGTTGGCGTTTGAGCTGATGTTGACGCTGGGGCACGTTTCGATTTGCAGTCAATGAATGCGCCTCGTAAAGTCGTGTAACACTGGTTTTTTTTTTCCCTCTTTTTAGTTTTTTCTTTGTTGCTTGTAATTTGCATTTCATGTTAGGCCACCCACGCTGCAGTTAGCACCGGTTGACTCAGTTTTCATTCATAAAACAAGCTGAGGTCTCTGGTTCAGGTGTTGAGTAACTCCTCCGCCTCATTTGGAATTCAAAGTGCAAGTGCATTCAAAAAGTTCAAGCGAAAGACGTGAAATCAATCAGTGAGACAAATAGAGAGAAAAAGCAAGAGAGAGAGAGCGAGAGCGAGAGCGAGAGCGAGTGGAAAAAAAGATGAAGGGAATTCAATTGGGCGTGTGGAAATCTTTTTGTTAATTGCATGTTGAGCTGCACTTTTGTTGTGCGACAAAACATTTATCAAGTCTCGGCTCTCTGGACTCTTTTATTGCTTGTTAATTGCCCAGCAGAAGCACAAACAGAGACACGCCCAAGCCATGCACCTGCCCATGCCATGACACGCCCACCTTTCTGCATTTCCCTTCTATTTGCCTCGACTAAAGTGTTGCCGTAGTGCTTGCTTGTTGGTCCTGTCATAGTTGTAAATGTATTCAGTCTGCATGCAGTTAGTGGTCAGAAAATTGGAATAACGTAAGGGAATCTTTGTATTGTGAGATATGGAATCGTGAAACCTTAGAGCACATCTAGATTTGAAACCTGAAAAATGCAAAACTTTTAGGAATATATTTTAAACAATTTCTTTTATTCGAAATTTTTGACAATAGTACTTTATTTTTTGGCAAGGTTATTTGAAAATATTGCATTTAATTTGATCTTCATTCATTCTCTCTTTGTTTTTTCTTTTTCTATTTTATTATATTTGTACTACCTTAGACTGAAAAAGCGTTGAAACAGCTTTCGTTGGTTGCATCTTATAAGATCTGAAACAAAAAAGACCCAAAGTCTTTGGAGAAGTACTTAGGATAACAAACAAAAAAAAAAATTGTTTTTTTTTCGTATCATAACTTAATTAGATTTCACATGTCATTTTATAATTTGTGTCTTTAAAAGTAGTATCTTGCATATTGGAACTATTTAGCCTGGAATCACGTAGTCACCTCTTAGGTGTTTGTTCCTTCTCCGGCAATGTTATTGCTTGCCCGAGTGAATGGCCCAGGCAACGAACGTAAATGAGGAGAGGTGGGTAGGTGGGCTAACCGATTTCCAAGCAACGTTAGCTGAAGGCGTGGCAAATTTTGTTGTAAGTCCTACACAAACAGAAAATTCTGTTTGGTTTTCTGCTGAGCCAGAAATGGTGACAAATAACTTGGATTGGGCCTCCACCTAACCGTCCACTTGCCCCAGTAAACCTCTCCCTTCAATGTACAGTCATCATTTCATCCGGTGGCTGCATTTGTTTTGCATTTTCAATGCATGTGTATATGTACATATGTGTGCGTGTGTGTGTGCGGGTGTGAGGGTGTGCGGTTGTGTGTATGCGATTTATGCTCACCGACAGGAAGCTATGTTGATTAATTGAACTTTAATGAAAAGATTTATGTGGCTGCATTATTAAAAGGGAGCAGAGCTATCAAGAGGCCATACGCGTGACAGAGAAAGAGAGGAAAGGGAGATGGAGAGACAGAGATGCAAACAGCTTTTTGGATTTTTGGTCTAATTGCCTGTTGGCCTTTAATGATGTGAGAGGCTTTATGTGATAAATGTATAAGGCAAAAGCCAGAAATTGCAATTGACATCAAAATTGGGTTTGTTCGGCCATAAACAATGCCTCAAATGATTTCAATTAAATGAAATATTAAATTTGTTTAGCCACATTTATTTACTAATATTAACATTCAGTTTAATTTTAAAGTCTGTTTATTGTGCTTTCTGTTAAATTGTGTGGAATATATTTAGAAGTTTTGTTAAATGTTAATTGATATAGGTTATTATTATCGAGAATGATATATGGATAATAGATTGACATTTTAAGATAATTAAACTTAATAGATATATAAGTGTTTTTGCATGTATTGTCTTTCAAAAAATCACATTTTATACAACTAGCTGACTTGTCGTCCACACAATTGAATTTGAGTCTTTTGATGGAATGCAATCAGAATTTATTATATGTTTCTTAAATATCATCATGAATTACAATGCCAGATGAAAGCTATTTTCTTATTTTCAACGTTTGGCGCCTCTTTTCGATCTCACTCTCGAACCCTGCTGCTTGGTATGCAGAACGCATTTGGAGACTGCATTTTGGTTGCTTTCGTCCCTGAGGTCGTTTATCATTTAATAAGCCTTGTCAAAAAGACAATTTCTATAACTCATTACGTGTGCTTGCTCTATATTAAGCGAATACTTAGGTTTCTGTCTTCACCCGCACGTTCCTAATCTATTACCCATTCACATCTAATTAATATTCTTGAATGATTATCGTTTTGAGATTTATGCGACAATATGTAAAATATTTCATTATTGTTTTTTTCCATTGTTTTGTTTTATTTTCTGGTTTCTGGCAGCACTTCTCATTGTTTTCTTCAACAACAAATTGCAATTGCAGCAGTTTATGCATATTAATTTTCCAAGCAGCTGACGTAGACAATGTTGCTGCTGCTGCTGCTGCTGCTGCTCTTGTGTTGCTGTGGTTTGGCACGAGCTGCAATTGCAGCCACTTGAGTTCACCGCATCTCTGACAGCACCAAGAGCAGTAGCAAGAGCAGCAGCTACAACACCAACTACAAAAATACCAAGAACAATTGGAACAATGCACTTTCAAATGATAATTGTTACAACTTTTATTGCTGATATTGCCTGCAACTGTTGCCGATTTGCCACTGTTGTTGCTGCTGGTAGCACTGCTGGTGCTGTTTCCCGGCAGCAACATTGTGGCCTGGCTGGTTTGCTGTTATGATTATGGCATTGTTATTGGTTTTTTATTGTTATTTTGCATTTGTTTTTGTCTTCTAGTGTCTTTGATTGTTTTAAGGCTTTAAGCGTTTGCATATTTTTTCCGTTGTTGTAGTATCATAAGGAGAATAGGACCCGCCGAGTACAGCCATTAATGTCATTCCGCCAATTGTTTATGTGTTCAGACCCTACAACAATTTGTCTCGCTTATCATATACCATATAAAAAGCATCAAATGGATGCTTTAGGACCTTTAAAATCTTGGCACAAGAAATGAGTTTTCATAAAGTACTCCGAACTCCAGTTCGGATGACGTCTGTCGGATATATTTCAAGTGAAGTCTAAGTGGTTGAATTTGCATTGCCCTCATCTTTAGTGAGTTCAAAGTGATTCTATATCTAGCTTAATATTAGTAACTTACTTTTTCTATTTTTACTAACAAATGAAAAGGCGACTGTGAAACTAAAATGAACATTAACAAATTTCGATAAAAATTTAATTCGGAATTGCTGCCTTGACTAAATTAATGGCAGTAGAAATGTTGTATCCAACAGTATTACTTAGCAGAGGGTAACTTTTGGTCGACTCTAGATTGCATATTCATGGCTTCTGCTTTTTTTGTGCATTTTGTTGTTTGGCCATGCAAAAGTAAAAACATTTTGTGTGCCACGCCCCCGCCGCCTCTTCACTTACACAAAAACGTGGTACTTGAACACGAGTTTTTTTCCTGTATGGTTTTTTTTTTCGGT
Source organism: Drosophila nebulosa (assembly GCA_024703675.1). Classification (NCBI taxonomy): domain Eukaryota; kingdom Metazoa; phylum Arthropoda; class Insecta; order Diptera; family Drosophilidae; genus Drosophila; species Drosophila nebulosa. Next base: position 4,734,603 of record JANFPS010000004.1, on the reverse strand, counting down.
GTTTTTATTTATTTTGGTTGTCCACTTTTATTGTTTTGTGGTCTGCATAATATATTTGGGCATTTCGTGTTTAATAATTTTGTTTTTTTTGGTTTTCTTTTTTTTTTTGTTTTTGGTTTTGATTTTTGGTCTACCTAATATTATTTGGGTTGGTTTGTATTGATTTTCAATTTTGATTCTTTTTTTTTTGTTGCCATGTGGGCCAGATTCGAAAATGGCTATGCGATTCTTTATGTGAGTTCAATTTAATGGCAAAAAGTCAAATTTCAATGGCTGCGAGTTGAAGGCTCTAAAAGGCAAAACTTTTTCAATATATTCTATGCATATTTATTTAAACAAAATGTAAAAGTTAAAGCACGTATGCGTCTACATACATATTGAATGAATGTCAGAGGCTGCCGCTGGCGGCTTCGGCTGCGTTTAATGGCATTTCAAAAGTTGAGATGGGCAAATACTTACTTGAGGCAAAATGGGCTCATACGAACTTTAGAATTTCATAATCGATTTTAATCATTTATGAAAAGAAAGAACCTTTTTTCAAAAACAAACAACTTTTTTGATTTGTATTCTATTCAGTTCTAATTAATTTTCCATTAAAATAAATTGAATTGCTCGGGTTCCGAATAAATTTGGCACTAGTTTCTGAAGTCGAAAATTAAAGGCAATGGGACGGGACAGACGTTGGTAGAAAATTAAAGTTCAGTTAAATTATAAAGTTGGTATTCGCTCAATGTCGTCTACATTATCATTATCTAAATAATCTTAAAACTCATTTGGCATACGCAATTATGTGATACAAGTGCAAGATACTCATAGTTATCAAAATATATGCAAATATTTGTATATATGTAAGTAATGTATATATGTATGTACGTATTCCGACATTTTAGATGCATAATTTTGTATGCGACGTGTCGCCAAGCAGCTTTCAGCTAATTGACACTTAACATGCCTTCAAGTATTTTGAAGTTAATTGTGTGTCGATGTCAACTCTTAACACCTACCCACCTTATTGAGTCCCACCAGCCCACCAACCGCATCCCCAGCACCATTTACTCACTCCTTTTTTTTGCCGCAAGTATCAGCTACCAAATTCCGCCATTCAATACACATGTTTGTTAGATATTCTGTTTTGTGTAGTATTTAAATTGCCTTGTCGCTTGTTTGGTTGCTGCCGTTGTCAATGGATGTTGTTTGTGGCTGCTGCTGTTGCTGTTGCTGTAGTTGACATTTTAACGTTACACCTGCAATTTTTTCACTGCAACGCACTGAAAATATACCAAAAAAGAGAAGAAAAACTTCCAAAAATCAAACAATAATAACACAAACTAAGTTGAATTTGCACACAAACTAAATGGACTTCACCTTACTTCTGAATGAAATTGAAATGAAAAGGAAAATTAAACTGAAGTATCAATACCCTTGAATTCGATATAATAATTTCTAGACAATCGACGAGACTTCAATGTTTTAATTAAACCCTCTCTAGCCGGGCAATGTAACAAATAAGATTTTAATATGACACACGCTACAAAGCTTGTTAAAGAAGGTCTAAAGGAACAAGAATCAGCAGACTTCGCCAAAGACTCCAGATCTAATTGAGAAATTAAACAATATTAAAAGTTTGTTATTGGAAGTGTTTATTTAGCAGAATATTTAGCAGATAGGATTAGATATAGATTAGAAAAATTTAGTTAACAACGATATAGAATTTTGTTGCTTGAATTTAAGCTTTTGCAAACTTTGACACAATACCAACAGTTTATCTTTTGAAAGAGTATACACCAAATTAAGTTACTTTTAGTTACTAAACTAAAATCTTCTTCTTAGTTCACTTTAGTTGTCTACTTTTAAAATGAACGAAGACAAGACTAAATCGTATTAAGAATTCTTTACTAATGGCTTATTGTTAAAAGTAAAAACAAAAAAAAACATTGTTAAATTTCAAATGCAAAAAGGTTTTTGTTCAGCAAGCATATTTCGTTGGCTTGCATCATGTCGATTAAAAAAATTGATGAAAATTTTGCAGATTAAAAGATGCAAGTGCAAAAATAACTGCAAAATGTTGTTTGTTTCAAAATCAATCCATTAAACTGAATGCTTTTAATTCATGAAATTATTTAAGATGTTTGTATACAATAGAATAATAAATGCTCTTTTACTGTTTAAAATTGGGTAAAACCTGTGAGTCTATGTATGTCTTGACTATGGATTAGCCCAAAACGAAAACAAAAAAAAAAAAATGGAATTGAAAATAAATTTTAAACTGGCCTTTGGCTAGCCATAACGAATTTCACTCTGATTTCGTACTCAAATGAATAATGCCAAATGGCATGCCACGGCTCATTGTTTTCCACTAAATTTGCCGTGTGCTGTACGATTACGAAAATTTTCCTTCATGTTTAGAGGCATAAATAATTAAAATGTTCGCATTAGTTTTCTCTCTCACTCTCTAATGTACTCCGACCTCCTCCTTTTCGCTCAGTCGTGTTGCCAGCTCAAATTTCAATGAGCACTCTAATTGTTTTTAAGTGTTTTTCCAGGCAACAACATCAACAACAACAAAAATTCACTGCAACGCAAATGAGCCGTAATTGCATAATTCTAATTTAGCGTCAAGTTCTAAGCACCAAAAACATGTTGTCTACAATTTATGCATATGCATGGGTATGAGTGCGCACATGGGCGTGCCAGGCTAAAGAGGGTTCGTGCCCGAGGTCATATTCGGAGAAATTCGGGTGACAGTCTAAGAAATGAAATAATGTAAAGCTTGAAGATAATTTGTCGAAGGTTTCAAAGGGTAAAATTTATTATTAGGTGGAATACCACTTCTAAATATTTGAATAAATGAATCCTTTTGAAGTCCATTTTCTAGTGATGACTTACTTGGGCACTTACCACTTTTAAGTGGAAGTCGCACACATTTTATAGTCTTGGCCTTTACTTAAGCTTAAAGGGAATTCAGATTTTTCTATAATTATTTAAAAGCGTAAGAAATTTTCAACTTAGCAATTGATAAAATAAAAACAAACAAATTCAGTAAGTTTTGATTCTTGTAACTCAACGAAGCATATAATTTTAATGGATAACATATTCTTAATCCAGTTCGTGACTCCTTTTCTTGGGGTATTTTAATCAAGAGTACTGTGTCAACAGAATTTAAAGTTAGCAACCTCCAAAACTCACACTCAATGAAAATATTACTGTTAAAGAAAGAAATTATTACAAAAAATTACTTAGATGGCACAGTTTATATGAAATGAAATACTTCTAGTGTTCTATCCTGGCGAAATGGGTTATACCGACATACGCAGATGGTTTTAGGTAACGCCCATGTGTCTGAGTTTGGGCTAGGGGCGTGTGGGTGTTGTGGACTGTATTTTACTTTGTTTTACTTGATGGTTTAGTGTTGGGTCGTTAAGCACCCAAGCAGTCATAATTGAGTTGAACTAGGTGGGCTTATAACACACTAAAATAGTCCAGATACACACACACACATGTACACACACGCACACACACTTACAAACAGCAGTGGGTAATAAATTATAGATTTTGTTAACAATTTTGAAATTTTGAAAATGTGATCTTAAAAACAAAACTTTAATCCCATAAATTTGGACTATTTTGTCGTCTGGATTTGATAGTCATGCATATTTCAAAATATGTTTGTATATATGTTGTTGTTGTGTGAGCTTAAATCCGTATTGCGACACCTGTACAAAGCAAATACCAATTAAAGGCTTTTCACATGCAGAGCCACGTCGTTGGCATGGGTCTAGAGCCTGCCCTGACCGCACTCTCATGTTCTGCCTCCTCCCATCTTGCCACCTTGGAAATACTTTGCAATGGCGGCAAACAAATTTACACAGTCTTTGCGTGTGTAAATGTGTGTGTGTGTGTGAGGGCTGTGTGCAAGCTTCAGACCATTTATATGGCCAGTCGTTAACGTGAACCCAAAACAGTTGCCTGGCGATCGGCTTATTGAACGACCACTGCAAGAAGTAAGAGAACGAGACTAACCAATCCTTTCCAACACCAAGCATTATTATGAGCAAGCCAAGTGAAGGGAAAGAGGAAAGGACGAGACTCATTGGAACTGACCGGCGAACCAAAACCGACATGGCCTGGAAATTTGTTGCCTACTTAAAGGATTACTGCAGCAATTGCACCTTGGCTGGCTTCAACTACATTGCAAATCACAAGTAAACTTGTTCTTGTTTAATTTATAAAAACAATCTTAACCGTTGATTTCCTTCCACGTACGCGCAGTTTGCATCCAACGGAAAGAATATTCTGGTTACTTTGTATTTTACTCTCCGCCATGGGCTGCTATCATTTGATCAGCGAATACCAACGTGATTTTCCAATACGTGCTGTCAGCATTGTCTATGAGAGTCTACCACCATTTTCCAAATGGAAATTTCCCACAGTAAGCGTGTGTGAAATTGTGTATAAATATGACCTTGGTCGCGATGTGGTAGAATATGTGAAAAGGTATGACAAATGTTCGAGTTGAATAACAATATTGAATAGGAATATTGATGATTATTTTCAGTCTGGGCACTGATGAAAATGGCGAATACAACTATGATGTAGAAACGTACATATCCCTTATGTTCTTTCCCTATCAATATCACGAGGGCACCATCAAGTCGCATTGCTTTCCGTATGAGAAATGCAATGAATGTTCCAAATGTCCGAGAACAGATTATCGAAAAATGGCGATTAGGGTAAGCAAAGCTCAGCTTATTTTCTTCCTTCAAAAAGGTTTTTATTTCTCTTATTTTTCATCATAGTTTGGGGCCAATTGCACAGATATGTTTATCGAGTGCAAGCTATCGAATAAAATTTTTGATTGTTGCAAATATTTTCTACCGTTGATAACACCTTTCGGACGATGCTTTATGCTTAACTCGCTTCAAAACAACCAACGAAATTCTGAGCATTGGCTGCCTATGATTTTGGATCCCGGAACACAGACAGCACTTATGCAATTGCTGACTCATCGACCAATGCAGATTACGCTACACAACGAAGAGGATATACCCCACACGGCATTGTCCGGGGTGGGTGTTAGTATAAGTGATCCGGGCCAGCATAAGACGCTTCAATTTCAAATGGAAGCCATGGAAAATGATCCAGATGTGCACGAAATCGACCCTCAAGCAAGAAATTGCTATTTTCCTGAAGAGGTGCCAGCCACAAGTGTGTACAGAGCATACAGTTTCACTACCTGCATTAGCGACTGTGCCAGGCGATTTCAAATGGAGGTCTGCAATTGTACATCATATACAATGAATCCGTTTGGCGATTCGCGTTATACCGACTGCGATTACAATGGAAATTTATGTTTGGAAAGTCATTCGATTGTGAAACCAGATGCCAAGCTGTTGCTGAACTACAAACGGGGCAAAAGTAAATGCTATTGTCTGCCCTCGTGCAATGAGGGTGATTTGAAAACTATCTATGAATCGGTATCAGAGTGAGTATGAGTTGATATTTCGGTGGCTAAAGTGGGAATAAATTTCATTAAACTCTTGCAGCTACAATCGTAGTAGCCAAGCTCGCAATGTCACATTGTCGATGCCGGTTTGGCCAACCGATCAATATCGACGACAGGCTCTGCGCACTCGCCTGGATGTTGTGGTCACTATGGGTGGAATGCTTGGCCTATTTTTAGGCGCCAGTATACTGAGTGGTATTGAATTTGTCTACTATTTCACTTTGCGAGCGGCCAATACCGCAAGGATGGCTAAAGCAATTCGTTAGTTAAATTAAGTAAACATATTCCTTGACCTGTGTATGTATGCGCAATTTTAAATTTTTATTAAATATTTGTTGGCTCTCGGTCACTGCAATGCGCATTAAAAATGCAACCATGGCATGCCGTCAGGATGCCAAGGATACCAGAGAGAGAAATAGAGAGGGAGAATGCAAGAGAAACAAAAATCAATGAAACTCACAATTTTTCGCCAAGTCAGAGACCCAACGGCAATTGCATTCCTCTATTTTGTCCTCGTCTTGCTGTTTCCTGCTGCTCTGACGCCGACTTCAATTGCCATCTATTTAGCACTTTGGCACTCAACTCGGCTTCAGGCTTAATGTGAGAATTTCATTTGCAATGTTTTTAAATATTTAAAAGTTCCGGAAAAAGAATAGAATGGGTTCTCCCAATGGTAGGCTCCGACTCTCGGTCAGAGAAATGTAATCACATTAATTTCTTGTCTCTCCTCTTTTTCGGTCAACCAAAGCAGCACAAAAAACCCAACAAAGGTTAATTAATTATGCGCTAGACCAAATAAGGAGTTGGCCAAATGGGCATATGCTTTTAGCTGATGGCCAAATCTAATTTATTTACTTCAAAATGCTAACATTACGAAATTTGAAAATTACATATCAAAGGTGTTTTTTTGTGTATTTTACTTATATAGCAGACTTTGTCATAAGTTCAAATAATTGCATTAAACAAGCACATTTTCCAATTAATAAATAAAATGAAACTCTATTTTATTTCATCTTTGAAAATCTTCTTTTAAATGAAGGGCATTTTGGATGGGGGATTCATTTGGAAACCGTGAACCATAATAAAGAAATAAGCCAAAAAAATTCAAGAAATAAGAAAAATCTTTTCCACTGCCACAAAGTAACAAAAACTTGCTCTTGCTTCACACAAAAGGTCATAAATAATGCTCTCATATTTTTATATTTGTATACACTTAGAGAAAAAGGGCAAGGAAATATCAGGGAGAACTTTTCAAAGTGAAAAACAAGGCTCAAAAAATCAATTTCTTCGGGATTAAAAATGAAATTTATTAATAACTAAACAATATTGTTTGGTAAAGTAGCAATTTATTAGCTTGTTGCTATGCAATAAAAAGGCAATGAGTCTCAGTCTATATATATGTGTGCTCAGTTTAAGTTGATTTCATTAGTTATTATGTTTTTCTTAAATTTTCCTTCTGAACATAGAAAAAGAATTTTTTTCTTGTGTGGTACTTATTCACTTTTATTTTCTTTCTGTAAAAAACGTTTTATTTTCATTTCACTTTGGCTAGATGGTTGAACTTTTTGTTTCGCCTTTTACTTTAACGCATTCATATTCGCATTCGCATGAATATGAATTCATAGTTATTCATATTTGTGTTGTGTATTTATGATGGAAATCCAACGCTTATTCACTCAAAGCAGGTCCTAAGTGCAACATCAGCGGCAAGTGAAAGTGTCCAGCAGAAAAGTTGTTGTTTGCTGTTTTTGCTTTCTTTTTTTCCTTCCTTTTTGATTCCCGTTTTTTCAGTTTTATATCATTTATCAAGCTCAGCGGGTGGGAATAGGGTACAGGGCGTGAGCTGGGCATGAAAAGGAAAGAAGAAAAAGTAACATTTTTGTCATGTTAAACTGTCAGAGTGCGCATTTAGTCATTACTTACATTCTCACCACCCCCCGTCACTTCCTCGACTTCTCTTCATATGCTTTGGTAACTGTCAGTCTCATGCAAATGCAGCATACAATACACAAAGACGGAAGGACACACCTATACTTGCACACACTCACACACACACACATGTCACACTCAGTGTGCGAAATGTAATTAAAAGTTACCCATGCCAGTCTGCGGTTGAGTTTTTCCGTTATTCCTTTTGCCCGTTCGCTTGTTCCGCTCGTTTCTCTAGATTTTTTAGCCATTAGCATAACGCTCAAAAGTATGCTACATATATGCACGTACCTATCTACACACCAACACACAAAGACCGACGCATTGTCATTTATCACTATGTTAATTATGATGTTTTATTACCCTGACAGTTTCTATATAGCCCTGATTTTGGCCCCATCAGGCCTGCCCGGCCCAAAAACGCAACAAAACGCAGCATGTGGCCTGGAGGCCAACTTAAATCATTTGCCAACGGACATTTACATTTAAATGCAAATTCATATTAAACACATGCATATAAGCCTCGATTTTTATTCGTCATAATATTTTCCGGTCAGTGATTTACGTGGCGCCAAAAAATAATTAAAAATTCAAAATAACTTTATTAAAATTGCATGCAGTCCACGTGCAGTCCAAACGGAGTGGTGGGAAAGCAAGGCAATGCAATTGCTATTCGAATCGGCAATGAAATTGAGGCAAATGGCTTAAACTGAGTAAGCAGTCGAATGGTAAAATTGAAAGGAAATGCAAAAAAGCATAGGGAATAGGTAACTATTTTTCAATTACGTTTTTCGCACGCACGTTTGCTTAGCATTTTACCTGTGTACCAGACAGGTTCTATGCACTTGTGATGCCCTGTAGTGGAATAAAGAAAAGGTATACTAAACACGTATATTCATTTCAATAGATACTGACTAAAAGTTAAAGTCAGCACAAAACTAAAATTTGTTTATTTCAAATTGCAGTAAGTAAATAGCAATATATAATTAAGGCAGAAATTTCCTTTAATTGGGTGATGTGGTACAAAAGGAAGAAAGACAAAGTTAAGATAGATTGTTAGCTTAAGTGGTACAGGGTACTTTGAATTTGAGATTTCAATTGAAAGTTATTATTGATTCCCAAAGGAAAGACTTTTCCACAGACAGGAAGAAAATCGAATTGAGTTGCCTTCCGAAAGTTTGAGAGCTTTTTCTTTGTTCGTTGGTTAACTAAAATCGAAGCACTTTCAAAATATCCTATAAAAACTGTGCAGTATCCAGGATATGCTCTTGGACTAGCAAGTTGAAGTGAATTTCTTTCTAAACTGTATTTTTGCCCTTCGAGTTTTCAGTTAAGCAATGCTTGTATTCGCTTTCTATTCCCAGTTGATTTTTTAACTACAAAAGATCGTATAAAGGAAATTGTTGATTTTCTTGACTTTGGACTTCGCACACAATGCCTGATGTGTGGGAGTATACGCTGCGTTGCTGAGACTGGTGCTTAGTAGTTTTTCAATCAGCCACGCCTACTGGAAAAAGGAAAGGCAACGCTATCCTTTTCTTTTTCATTCTCTATTCCTCCTTTCCTCGATCTTCTGGGCGTAAGTGTTAACAATTGCCTTTTCTTAGCAAAGACTTTTTTTTTTAAATTTCCCCTAAGCGGAAATCTATTTAAATTGATTTTTATTCAAGGAAAAGTGGGTATGTATGTGCCTGTGTATGTGTGGCTGCATCTTTGGGCGAGAGTGAAGCTCTGGGTAAAAGTTTCGAAGACTTTACGCATTGAGAATTATATTAAATCCTTGACTGTTATTTCCATTTCAATGGATAATCATTATGAGTAGAGGCTGAAGCTTCAGCAGCTGTTTCTGTTGCTGACGGCATTTTGCTGTCCCTGCTATTGTTGGTGTTGCTGCTGTTGTTGCAGCCACCCACACATACATACGAACAAAGATTCTTGTAGATATTTCTGCATATTATGCATTTTTCACACATTCATGTAGCTTTTGATTGTGCTCACTAGGTAGGTGTAAATACTTGCCTCTGGCATTTCACAATGTTGCACAACAACAATAAGTGCACCAACAGTTCGTATGAGTAATATTTATTTATTCACGCTCTGCTTTTGTCTGCCTTGATGCACACACACACATACTCACATAGAGACAGCAACGCATACAGATAAAGCAGAGTGAAAGGATTTTCAGCATATGCCAAGCATAAACATAAGCAGGAAATTCATTTTTCATTTGTTTGTGCAAAGTTCTCAAAACTCTCGCTCATTCTCTTGCTCTCTTCTTAGCTCAGACGAAGATGCTTTTGCTTCTGCTTCTGCTTCTGCAAGCCGCCGCTGTTTGCATTATAAATATTCATCATACGCCAACATGCCCAAGCGGAGCACTTATTATACTCAAATTAAGGCATAGCAAAACTGTTTTTTTCTATATTTTCCTTTTCTAGTTGGATGCTTCCCTTCTCTTCTATGAATATGTTGATGAAGGTTGCCAAAAAAAAAAGCAAAAAAGCAAAAAAAAAACACCAGAAGCATGAGCATAGGCAAAAGCATACTTGAAATTCCAACTAGGGGGCCGAAATGCATTGCAATTTGCCTGCTTTAGGTTGCCAGGTTCGACGGCCTTTCTAGCTTTTAATGTTCATGCCAGCGTTAAATATCAGCTGTTAAACATACACACACACACACAGAAATGCTCACATGCAAATATGTGTACTCGAAAATGATGCAGCCAGCTTCGTGCCTTTAGTATCCTTAAGACGAAGCCAGCAAAAGTGCGCGACTTGTTTTGGCAAGTGGCAAGTGCTTTGTGGCCCGCATTACTATATATGTATGTGTGTATGTGCAGTTAGTGCCTGCGATGCCCGGAAAAGAGGTAAGGCTAAAAGAGTTGGCAAAAATACTCTCATGAATAACTTTGTCTATGACTTGCATGGCTTGTTATCTCTCTGTGAAGATGATGGGCTAGGAATGAAGACCATAAACTGCATATTACAAATAAAAGAATGAATGAAAGGGGCTAAAATATAAAATGATTTACCCACACATAGAGGTAAACGTGGCTCAAAACTTAAAGGGAAGCCATAATATTTTAAGCCCGCCACAAAGGCAACTCCATTTAATTTACATTCAATATTTAAGTTGAGGATGGCATCGGCTTCTTTTCACATAATAGAATAAATTACAAATAGCGTAGAACGAACTTCAAATAGCAAGAGGAAGACTTTACAGAAATACTTAACTTAAAAGTTGGGACATAGTTAGCAAAGGTTAAGTTGTAGTATAATGCAGTAGCTGACTCCCTTATGAACTTTCTGCTTTGCTAATGAAAATGGAAATAATACGTTTGCTTAAAATTTGTTAGTTTTACTAAATCCAAGAATATTGCAAGCATAATTTCATTTTTTTGTCACGAAATATAGAGTTTTATTTTTCTCATTTTCGTGCTCAAAACATTTTGTGGCTCATTAATCGCTGCCCGCCACCATCTGCTTGGCCAATTTCACGAAAATATTGTCACACCACATAAACAAAGGCAGGAGATAGAGATGGTGAGATGAAGGGCAGGAGTATTCTTATCGCCACGACTATTAACGCAGCAATCCAAAAAAAAAAACGAAGATAAAGCCAAGTTAAGGCCAAGTGAAGCGTACACGTGGCCATTTCGCTTTGCAGGCATTCGGCAGAACGCTCTTGTTGCCAGTTATCAGTGTCAGGCCGGGCCCCATCATCAGGCTGTAAACTACACAGAACGATTCAAATCCAAACAAAACAACCACGACAAATGCCGGCACGTTCTTACCTTGGTCCATAAACCAAGCATAAGAAACGAAAATCCCTGACAGGCCCTAGGATCAGGCTGAAGCGGAGCAAGTATCCTGCCGGCATTTATAGTGAGCTGAGCGGCTCGAATATAAACGCAAAAAAGTGGTTTTTAGGCCTTAAATTGGTTGTCCAATTTATGCGCTCCCCTTGGGTAAATGTGAGTCAAATATATATACACACACACACAGAGCAAAACGAAAAGAAAGAAAGAGTAGCATGGAATTTGTTGTAGTGATTTGGTTGTTTGGCCTTTTATTTTTTTTTAAACTTTGCCCGATGCCAGATTGGTAGCAACTGAAAGAGAGAGAGAGAGAGAAACTGAGAAAAAAAGAGAGATGGAGATGAGAGAAAGAGTGAGTGCTGCTGATAGCTGCCTTGTACAAAACTTTTGGGATTAGAAATGATTTCTTATGGCCCACAGTCTGTGGGATGCCTTCGCCTTTTGATTTATGTTGACATGCTGTGGTTGTTGTTGTTCGTTCCTTGTTTTTGTTGTTACCATTGATGTTGTTGTTGTTGTTGATGTAGTTGTCGTTGGGTCATGTACACGCCTCAATGGTCAGGTGGTTGGTTGGTCGAACAAAAAATACAACCAACCAAAAGGAAAAAAAAATTAAGAGAGAAAGACCTAACCAAACATTTCTTGGCAAACACTTGGCCATTTTTCATGGGGTTCATTTCATTTGAGTTGCTTTTTATTGCCAGCCAAGAAGACTCAACTCAAATCTACAGTGAGTGCAAAATGTATACTTCAGGCCTCTCATGCTACTTACTCAAAATGAATTATTTATTCCTTTTACCTTTTGAATCATTTTCTTTGCATAGTTTTTTTTTTTAGTTTTTGCTGCATACTTTCAGGCTTTTCGATTAAGTTTTCTGAAATGCTATATAGAAAAAACGCTTGCATCTTATAAGCTTTTAATTTCAGTTCGCTCTTAACAGGTTTTATTATTTCGATTGATGAAATTATTTGAGCATTCCAGTTCACACATTTTAAACAGTCACTGTTCTCGATGTTGAAGTTTTATGGGGCTTACGTTTTTGCGGCTTTTTGGTAATTTTTGTCACACAACCAAACCAAAGTGAACGGCGCTCAAGCGACCGCCAACTTAAAATGGGCAACCGGAACTAAGCAACATTGTTGCCAATCGCTTCGTCCTGAGAAGTTCCTTCTTCTACTTATCGCTGGTGTTATTGTTGTTGCTGCTTGTGTGGTTGTGGTTGTTGTTGTTGTTGTTGTTGCCAATCGCAACCGCATTACATGTCAATTACCGTATACTAAACTGTAAGAGGACTTATGCCAAGTGCGTCCTGTGTGTAGCCAGTGCAATGCCTTTCACTCGTGATGGCTGAGTTCTTTTACTCAATTCAACACAACTCGATTCACTTCTTCCGCTTTTTCACTTTGGCAAAAACGAAAAAAAAAAACCAAAAAAATGAAAAAGAAGAAAAATAAGGAAAAAGAAAATGTGCTGCCACATGAGTTTAATTTATGGGACTCGCAGCTATTTTGGCTGCCAAAGCGGAAGTGTGCTGCCTGTCAATAAGGATTGGATTGGCAGTCCACAGAATGCGGCCTGGCTGGATCAACCTTGCCCTGCCATTTCATTTTCTTTCCCCACCCACCCATCTGGGTGTCCATACAACATCTCCCATCCCACCATTCAGCCATCCAGCACCCAGAGCCTTACCACCATTTTTTGATAGAGATTGACAAATGTGTGCGTGTTGGTGACTTTTAAAAAATGTTTAAGCTCCCACCACACACACAGAAAATATAAAAAGTGAAATGAAACGTACTAAAGTTGTGGTTGCCAAAAGAGGAAGAGCGCAAAAAAAAGAGTCCAAATACAGAAAAAGTGGAAAAATCAACCCGTAAATAATGCGCAAAATTTGTTAAAAGGACAAGCGTAATAAATCCTTTCAATGGCACACAATTTCTTGATAACTTTTAAGTGTTTGATATTTGTTTCCTTCTGCTAAGCCCCCGTTTTTTTTATTTATTTTCATTTTTTTTTTTTTTGTTAAGAGCTTAGGACAAGCGTTTATCAAAGCAAAGAAGTTACATATGATATTTCCCTTAAGTATCCAATACAAAATATATGTATTCAGTTTATCAACTGGGTAATGTAAGTCCAAAAAAGATACATTAATGTTGTTTTTTTTTTTTTGGTGCACACGTCGTTTCAAGTTTTCGCAGGTTGTTGAAAAAAAAAAAACTAATGCATCTATCTGATGGCTGCCAATTTCATTCAACATTCAAAACCTTTCCATGCTGAGGGCGCTTTGGAGCTGCCAGTCCATCATCGTCAGCGTCATCACTGGAGCATACCATCTGAGCCATAGGTAAGCCACTGATGCATGCAATTTGAGCTCGCTTTCCCACGAAAACCTCAAAAATACATAGTAGAAAGAAAAAATATGGAAGGAAGTGAAAATAGTTAAAAGCAGAGCCGTAGAAATTTTGTTCGAATTTTGTGTGTGGCTAACTAACTGGGCTAACTAACTTACTGACGGTCTAATGCATAATTTGTCTGAACTTTTTGCCTAGAAGAACCACAAAAGGCCAGTTGGACACTCACTAGAAGGCGTTCGAGCTTAGCTGTGGCTTTGTTCTGGTGCGTTAAGTGTGGCGGGTAAGCTCCTAAAACTCTCCCATCCTCCGAAAATAAAAGTTTTGCCATTGAATTTCATTCCATTCCATTCATTTTGCGGTTTTACTCTCAGGGATATGTTCATTTGATTTGAATGCGAATGAGAGGCACTAACGAAAAAGGCATAAAAGTTTCTCGTACATGAACTTTTTCCTCAGAATCACGGGGATACGATAGGAGAGAGTTGAGTGTTAGTGGGGACTTTGTGCAGGGGGGGGGGGGGGGGGCATATTAAAAACTCTGTTGGGCCATAAACTCAGGTGAGCACAGACACTAATCTGAGATATCCAGAGTTCTCAGATGTTTGACAAAACTCTTTGGCCCTTACCCTCTCATTTACTCTTTCTGTCTTCCTCTATTCCTCTTGCTTGTTCTATTCTTGCCTTAATTTATGCGTATTTAATAGAGTTTTTATTGTTGTTTGCAGTTCTCAATAAAAGTTCTTTCTTTTTGCTTGTAGTTTTGATTGAATATTTATGCGAATGCCTCTGTATGTGTGTGTGTGTGTGTGTATGTGTCAATGGAAGTATTGCGGTTGTTCGTGGGTAGATATGTGTGGTTAAATTTTACTATGAAAATGTTGGTTTACCGAAAACTTGTTTAACAATTTAACTAATGGTTTTTCGCATGAACACTTTCAATTTGATTACCTTTATTATTTATACCCAAGAAAAGTAATTTAAAATCGAATCAATTGTCAGATTCTAAAATATTTACTGCTTGTAGCTTAAACCAAGCCCAACTCACCCATCATAAACGAGTTGATCGGTTTTATTTCACAGTCAATTTGCGAAAAGGAAACTAATAACCATGTTTAACAATTAATATTAAATTGTTAATTATTTATTTAACTCAGTTCAGTGACTTTGGTCCGTGTTAGTCCACTTTAGGTAAATTGGTAGTTCGTCTACTGACAATTTGCTTGGAAGTGAAGTAATTTGATATGGTTCTAAAACAAAGTTTTTCGTTAATTGTGGTGACGAATTAAAAGATTTAAGATAAGTTGCAGTGGTTTTGTTTTGGGGCTTTTAAAACTATTTTTATGTGTGTTTGAGCGCAGTTTTTCTGTACAACAAATTTGCTATTAGTCGTGTTCTACCCAAGGTGAATTTAGTGCAGGCTGCTAACTCCGATTTTCAATTGACAAGTGACAAGCTGTTTACTGTCAACAATCCTCAAATACTCTAAAATATTCTCGCTAAATATTTAACAGCTTCAACTTGTTGCATTGCCAATTTCTGGGGGCTGATTGGAAGATGACAAGATTTCCTTTTTTTTAAAAAGAAAAATACAATTTCACTAGGCTGACTTTAATATTCAATGTATAATAGTACATTTTAATTTAAATTCCAACCATATAGATCAGTCTAAACTTTAAAGTTCGATACTGGTGCATATTAAGTAAATTCGTGCTCAGCTTTTAAATACATTTTCAACATTTGTGTAATGTGTGGAGTGAAAATGTATTCGAATACTTTATATTTTCAATTTCATGTGTCATTAGGTGCTTTCTTATCTCTCAAATGCCACAGACAACCGCATGTAATCCCTGGTTGTGTAATTGAAAATTGGCAAATCTCACAACGTGTAGACCAACATCATATCTAGTAATGTGATGTTGTACTCATTATGGTAACATTCTCTATTAACCTGCCTGCCTGCCTGCCTGTCTGCCCCTCCAACTCGCGCTCACTCCTCTTGCGCCCTGTGTGTGTGCGTGTGTGTGTGTGTGTGGGCGAAATGCCAAGTTACTTTACGCGTAAAATGGAAATTAGGAAAATGCGTAAGGAAAAATTAAATTTCCTCTGTGCAAATATTTGAAACTAATTATGCCCAATAGAGTCAAAGTGCGGCAAGGGCTGGAGTTACTGCTGCTGTGACTCTGGCACGTTGTACATCCGTTCGTGATTCAGGGTGCCTTCCGCCGCTAATGCTGTTGCTGTCTCATCCTTGTTGCTCAGGTGACGATGATGCTATGCAGGATGCCTACGGCATTAGTTGTTGAAAGTAGAAAGAGAGAACAGAACAGAACAGGACAGGACAGAACAGAACAGAACGGAACAGTCGAGGCCGAGCCAAGTGAAGCCAAGTTTTACGTTATAAACAAAATACGCGTGACTTCCTTTTGGAGCCATTAAAGCGGCATATCCGCTGGCGCTGGGAGCATCACATACACGAGTAAGTCCCACTCTCTGTATGTGTGCGTGTGTTCCCTTGAATGATGAGCCGAGGCAGGCAAAACAAAAAGACCAAAAAATGGATTTAAATTGTTGATTAGTGCAAGGATAACATCAACAAAAAAACAAAAAAGGGGCGGCATCTGTGCCCGCATTTTCGCCCTCACTCCCCATCTGCATACCTGTATAAGAATTTTGAAAAATAATCATTTTAATGACAGGCATTGTTATGAGAAAATTCGAATGGAAAAGGCAGAAACTACGACACAAACAAGCTGAAAAGCAATTTGTACCCAAGTCCTTGACTCATTCCCACTCCCAATGCCACTCACTCCTCGGCACTCTCATTCCAATTCTGCGTTTTGTGTGCGTGTCTTCGCCATGCATTATACTTAAGCTTTATGTTACTTATGCGCTTAGAACAGAAAAAAATGAAGGCAAAACAACAAAAAGCAAACCGGCATTGTTTTTGGTCGTTTTTTAAAATTTCATGAACTCGTTGAAAACGTGTGAAAAGAAAATTATGATGGTGGAGGTGAAGATGGTAATCCTGTTTTGTGTGCCAGATCAAAGCGAGTCAGCCAACTCAATTCGGCGGGATCTCGGGCCAAGACTATGGCGAGGACCACGACCACGACCACGACTGAGACCCAGACTGGGGCCGGGCCTAAGCAAATTTCGCTAAAAATGAATTATTAGCGTTTCGCAATATAAAAAAAAAAAAAAACAGGCAAAACGAAACACACTAAAAACGAAAGATGGTAAAATGGAAAATGTTGGCAGGCGGCTGTTATGCTGAAATTGCAACCAAACCCAAAGGCAACCATCGCTTTTTCATTTCATCCATTTGTTGTTGGTCTTGTTAAGAATTATGGCTGTAAGAAATGAAAATGTTGCCTCGTCCTAAGGGCAGGAGGCATGGAGCCTTTCTTGTCTTTGGGGTTTGCACACACCACCAGATGCCCTAACACAAAACACAAAAAGACAAAAAAAAAAACACACACACACACACACAGAAACAAAAATCGACGAAACTTTTTCGTCTACTGAAGAAAAAACAATTTCTTTTTGTTTTTGAAAAGTTAAGTGCATTTCTGGTAATCCAATAAAATTGCCTTTGACAGTTGCTTTGTGCTAGGGGAACGAGTTCTTTTCGAGTGCTTAGAATGATAAAACGGCAAATGAAATGAAACAAAAGAATAAAATAAGAGGCGACTTTCATCAGCGAACTGGAACCTAAATGACAATTTGTATCAGTTTCAGTTACATTATCGGTTCCAGTATCGATTTGCTGATACGATTACCGTTTTACAAAAATTTACAGAACGGAATATTGTGTTTCTATCTAAAAGGCATTAGCCAATGAGTTGAATTCCTCATGATCTTTAATTTTAGAATTCATATATTCCTTAAAACCCAAAAAAGAATATTTTAATTAAATTTCAATAAAAAATTTAAAGAATTATTCTAAGTGTTTATTTATGCCTTGAACTAACAGGAGCAAAGTTTTGCAGCTCCTACCTCATTAAGACAATCGGTTAAACGGCCAGTTGATGCTACTGCAGCGCCACCTGGTGGTGAGTGGCATCAATGAGCATATACCACAAAACTTCGCGGCGGAAAAATACAGTTAAATACCAAATTTTTAAAAAATCGGTCCTTGTGCTTTTAAGGTTTTTCGATGACATATATATATATATATATAGACTTTTGATTACACGATAACTTATGTATATAGTTTTTGTCTATTTATCATTGAGATTTGTTGAAAAAGTGAAATGCATTACGATCTCGAGTCTAATCGAGTTATTTACATTATAATTAGGATGTTAGATTTACTTTAAGAAAACTCAAAGTTGGCTTACCCTAAATTCTATTTCTACGATACTTGGATGGGTTGTGTTATATTATATTTGTTTATCAATTCAGATCTCTCTTAAATTACATATATGTATATCATCTGCAGAGTATACAAAACGTCATATCTGTGTGTGTGTATGGAGGTAGGTAACAAATACAAATGAATATGCTGATGATGTCATTAACTAAATTGAATTTGAACAAAACACGCACACGCACTCTCACGCGGGCACACACTCACACACACTCAGCGTAATGTAGACAAAAAGTCTTGACATAATTTCTAATTTTCCACCCGAAATTGCAATGCATTTGAGAAATTTGCTTGTTGTTGTTATTGCTATTGTAGTAAGTCAGTTTACTTAATAAGTTTACATAGCAAATGCAAAAAGTGTCAATTCAGAGCTGAGAGAATTCACGCTTTTAGACTGCCAAAAATTGCAACGCCTTACCCCGGTCTCCCCCCTCCCCGCACCATAATCATCACCACCATCAACCATCTCCATGTCCTTATCCGGTTTCCTCTCACTCTCTAACTTCAAGTCAATTTTAAGAGTAGGAAATAAAAATAAGGGGAAATTTTCAATTAAGAGCGCATGTCTAACAGAGAGAGAAAGAAAGAGAGAGAGAGAGCAAGAGTCCTTCGTTTGTTAGCCGAGTATCGTTACCAATTTTGCTGGTTTCTGTGTCAGTCGGTTAGCAGTCAATGTGCCACGCGGCTGTTGCCGATGCCTGCAAATTAAAACCGCTCATGTCCTGGTGGAGTGCTCTGATGGTGTGCGGGATTGGGGGAAACTGTCGCATATTAATGACACGCTAGGCAAATGTGTCATTTTGACATTTTAACAGTCTGTCATGCAGTCACCAAACCACGCTATTTATATAAATATTCACCAACACATGAGCCCAGACCAAGAGGCTGCAGCAAGGACAAAATCCAAAAAGAAAAAATTGCTGGGAAAACGGGGAAAACTAAATGTGTGCCATTTGCTTATCACACAGACAGACGGACAGACAAATAGACAGACATATAGAGGGACATATGTAGATATAGTATATATATATATGTATCTATATATATATATATATATATATGAATGTAGAAGCACAGGCTGACAGTTCTGTGGCGTTCACACAGATTTGTCATGCATGGATTTATGTTTATGCATAGTTTTGGTTGGGCTGTTTGTTGGCCTTCCCTTGCTGCCTTTTGCGCATTCTTCTTTTATTTGTTGCTTTTGTTTTTTTTTTTGTATTCCTTATAACAGACAGCTACATGTAATTGTTGTGCAAATGGATTAAAAAGGCATTTGTCAAGCGGTCGCTGGTGCTCGGTAGTGTGAATGACCGTACAAAGGCAAAGGACGGGGCCAAGGACCTGCCATCTTCTCTCGCCCATTGTGCCCATTTCTATTTGCTTAATCAACAATTTAAACGGACTGCAAATCTTTCTGTTTAATCATGTTAAGGTAAAGTACATTTGGTAGAAAACAAATTGTTAATTGTAGCACAAAAACGGTGGCAATCAATTTACAGTGGACGTCTGGCTGACTACATAAAGTCTTTTTTCTCTTTGGCTTTAGGGCAGCCGATCTCTCATATGGGCATTTAAATAATAGGATAATCGAGTTACATCGTTCCCACCGATTTGATTTGAATGTGTCTGGAGAGTATTTAATATTTTGTTCTGTATTACCAACAAGCAAACGATTCCGTTTATATACATTCAGCTTATGCTGTAAGTGAAATGTTCTTCTTAGCTTAAATTTCCATTTAGTTAAAGCAGCTTAGCTCAACACATGGCAATCGGCTTCTTAGCTACTACTTATTTGGAGAGCACATACAATTTGTTTATATGCTTATTTATTTTGCTTTAAATTTGATTCTATCGACTAAACCAATGCAGAACTCTTAGCTTTTTATTGTGGGGCCTTACAATTGTTAACCCATTTTCCTGCTAATACGCCACTTTAAGAACCATTAACAAAAACAGAAGCTGTTTAAATTTTGAACTCCATTAGCATATTATCTATTTTGTGTATCGTTTCTCTTTTGTGCATTAATTTGAGCAGATGTTTGGACCGCTTTTGGATGTTCGGAAACCTTTATGAGTCTGAGTGGGGCTGCGATTTGGTTTGTGGCATAACGCTAATTGTGGCCACACAAAGGCAATGCGCCAAGGACCTTTACTGTTAATTGCTCTTCCCTTCTGTTTCCTCGCAAGCAGGCTTAAAATTATGCACTCAGGTTCTCGGTCTCTTATATATTTTAAATTTTTTCTTTTGGTTTTCGGTTTTGCCGGCTGCCTAATTTGAAATTAATTTAAGCAGCCGCATCGAGAGCAACGCGTGAGAAACAACAGGCAGTGGGATCTTCCCTTATCTGGCTAATTAATTTATTTTACAAGTCCTTGGGGTTGAGATGGCGGGTGAACTTTGGGTCTGGCTACGGTGCTAATGCGTATTAGTTAGAAATTCATAACTCTTCCATTAAGCTAAAGTTGAAGCATATTTTTTGATCACTCTTCTTTGGTTAGCATTGCACGTGATTCTCTTCTCTGGTAAGCAAAAAGCAAAAAAAGAAAAGAAAACAAAAATTGAGGCGCCAAATGAAAAACAAGAATGTTGCCTGAAAAAGCAAAACAAAATGTCCAGCGTCAAAAGGCAAACAACAAAATAATAAAAACAAAAAGGCCACGAAACAAAACAAAAAAAAAAATACCGCTAAAGGACACAGAAACTAACTAACTAAAGGCACAGACAGGATGGTGGACGAGGGTAGAAACGCGTTTACAACGAGAATGGACGGCATGATAACTCAGCGCCCAGTCGAGGCCGACAGCATAAACTAGCACCTGGCGGGGTCATGGGGTGGTTTGGGTGCTCCTGGCTCTGACGCTGTCTCTGGTTCGCTTTGTTTGCCGAAAGTGCCAAAACACTAATTTACTTTAGTTTTTTTTTTTCTATATCCCTGCTCTTCCTCTTCACTGTCTGACTACACTTGAATAAATTTTAAAACCTGGAATTGCAAAATTTCATCTTTAAATGGTACAAACATTATTTATACAAAAGTTAGTAAAAAGGGCTGTCATTACTTAGTCCGTCTGAGCATAAAATGCGAGTACATAACAAGCCCAATGCTTATAACATTTGCATTGTAGATTATTATAAGATCGTTCGTCTCTAGAAGGTTATCAGCTGTATTCTACAGTGCTTATCGTATTTATAACCCACCCAGCAGCTTTAAACTTTGAACCAATTTTAAAAATATTTTTAAAATTTTAAAAAAATTTTTACTGTAAAATTTTGATAGAAGCATATTCAGTAGAATTTAACGCAATTTGTGTTCTATTTATAGAAAACTAAAAAAGAACCGTTAACTTTTGCTGCGTGTTCTCATCTTTGCTTGCATTTTTGTATATCATAATTATAGCCCACAGTAGCAAATTTGACTTCATTAAGTGCAAATTAGACTTTTGGATATACAGACATAGTAATAAAGTCAACTTGAATAATTTTTATGAAATTCCTTTTGGAAATTAATTATCCGCTTACGAAAAGGAAGGAAGGAAAAAATGTTCTCACTTTTTGAGTCAGGAGAGTCTATTTTGAATATTTCACGAATTTTAAAAAGAAGTTATTAAACCGTTAATTTTTGAAGAAAAAGTTGTTTTTATGATCTGTTAGGCTATAAATATGATAAGCACTGTATTAATGGTGCCTAATTGAATTGTTTCAAGAATTCTTTCATCTATTAGCTTATCGCTTTGGCATTCTATCCATTTATTACTTTTTTTTATTCCTCTGTATCTTGGGATTGTTTTACTCTTTCATTTTTATGATTTCGTAAAGCATTTCCACTACTTTTTTTCGCTGCATGTAACTGTTTCTTTATTACCCCCCCACCCAGCGTTGCTTTTGCCACTCCTCGGAGACCAGGTCTGAGCTTGGTTCTCCCAAAGGTCTGCTCTGCTCTATACATGTATGCCTTAGTCCCTAGGACTTCACTTTTGGTTTGGCCTCTTTCCTATTTGCTTTTTTCGTTGGGCTTAGACTCCGATTATAAAACACAGATGTGCCAGAGCAATGTAAACACTCTTGGGTCGACGGCAACGTCAATGTGCTCAAAGAAGAATAAAAATGGGGCGAAAAAATAGCAGGAGAAGGAGCAAAAGCAACGACAACGCGAGAAAACCAAAAGGAATGAGCAAGGGAAAAAAAGAGCATACCAAAAATTTTTTAACCAACAGTTAACAGACTTGTAAAGGGCGGGAGGATGGGCCCGCGCCGCTACTCGCGAAGAGCAAGGACACTTGCGTGTTGTTGTTGTTGTAGTCACGCGGCCATTGACAAAGGACATGTTTTCTTTTTCGTTTTTTTTTTTTGTGTTGTTGTTGGCTTTGCCGCTGCTGCTGCTGCTGCTGGGAATGTGTTTACAACACAAACAACAACAACGCTGTGGCTTGAGTTTACCTCTTGGCAACTACTTGAAATTGTTGAGATGCCATAAATGGTCGTGAAGAGTCTGAAACGGGGTTCGGGGTCTGGTTCTGGGTTTGGGGGCAGGACATGAGAATATTTGCAAGAAAATTAAGGAAATTATGTATAATAAATTGTTTAATTGTAATTACAACTTTTTCGGCCATTTAATCTATTGTCTGCGGTCTCTATGTATATAAATCATTAAAAATGTATTTACTTTTCTACTTTCTTTCAAAGGCAAGAGTCCATTATCTAATGCCGTGGCAACAATTGAAAAATGCCGCAAAAACGTGCCACAAACGTATTTATAGCCAAAGAAAATGCTTTTCTTATACACACACACACACACACAGACATCTTACTGATTTGTACGTGAAAAGGGCTTGGGGCTCGGAACGGTTGGCTGGTGACTTAACCGGATAAGCAACTGTGCCACGTTATCGCTTTGACTTTGCTTTTGGTTGTCGTTGTTGTTGCTGTGATTGTTGTTGTTGGAGTTTGCGTTGGTGTTGGTTGGTTGGTTGGTTGGTTGTTGGTGTGCCAAAAATAAATATGCCATTGTTCCAGATACTACAAAAGAGACTGCAGCAACGTGCCCCGCTAGCATTATTTGATCTAATGGCTTTAGGGGAAAGTAGAGATGGAGATAGAATGGTTAGGGAGACGACGTTTGGGGACAAAGCTTTAAAGCCGCGTAATTTGTTTGCTTTGGGCCAACATTCGCGATGGCCTCTGTCCCACCAATATTTAACCTAATTAAATCGCCAGAAAGCACAAGTGGCGGGCTTAGAGAATCGAGTTCAGCTCGAGTCTTTGTAATTTACTAAAAACTGGTTATATATAATTTTCCGAAAATATTCTCACTGTTTCTTGTTGGCTGCATAAATTTGCAAATTTGAACAATTTTTCCATCAAACACGAAATGAGAATTAATGCCGTTTGCTTTTTTTTTGCACGGTTGCTGGCTGTTGGCTGTTGTTTCGTTATTGCCCTTTTGCCCTGCTGTTGCTGGATTCGGAGTCACACCAGACCCTAATTGTTATCTATGTAATGCGGGCAAACATTTTCACTCAGCGGCATCTTTTTTGTAAGAATTTTAAATATGTTCAGGCATTTTGATGAAAATTTAATGAATTTAATGCGTCTTCTTTGTGGAGAGGCGAGCAACACAGCAAAACAACAAAAAGGAAGAGCGCAAGGAGAAAAGGCAAGGGCAATTATAATTCAATTTCCTAATAGGCAAGGACGTGGCAGAAGGCAGAAAAAGAATTAAGATAAAAATAAAAAAAAAAGAAGAAACCAGCATTATAAAGAGAAATAAATGAAGATATTACAAATCTCTGGGGTATGTGAAGCAAAAAGGACAAAAGGGATTATATAAATAGCCAAAGCTTTAAACAGAAATTGAATGCAAATAATTAGAGAGTTTTGCTTTATTTTGTGAGCACTTGAATAATTGCGGCTTGAATAATTAAAACTAAACTCCTGCAAAATCCAGACTTAAATGAAAAATATATAATATATTACTTAAAAATATCTAAGATTATGAAAGTGCTTCATTTGGTTCGTTTAATGTATGCCTAAAAGCTGTTGTAACAAGATTCACTCAATGAAAGAAACACATACAATTTTTGATATTTTTTCAACAAATTATGCAAGTGACGAATGACAATTTTAAATCTTCTGACTTTTTCATAACACCAATTGCATTTGCCATAAGCTCCGAGTAAAGTTTAAAATAGTTCAAATTGTATTTGGCACTCAGGGACAAATGTCAATAAGTTTGGGAAACAGAAATCAAAGTCAACCTAAATTGGTTACAGGAAAAAAAAAAAATTGGTTCTTCATCAGGCCATTGAGTAATCAAAATGCAGAGTTTAAGTAACACACAGATGCACACACATTTCCCTGCTTTTAGCTTGTAATATTGTCAAAGGCAATAGGATCTACTAACTGCCTGGCGACAAACGACAAACAGAGCAAACAAACAAGTCTACAACTAAGGATAAAGGTACTCAGACGGGGGAGGGACGGAAACTAGTTTGGTCGAGCAAAGAATTGCCATTAAGCTGCAAATTTAAAGCAACTAAAAATGGGTAGCAAAATAAACAAGAGCAGAGAGGAAAATTCTCCTTCTCTGCATTACGCACACATGGCAACCGTTGGTAATCTGCTATGCATATGTGTATGGGTGATTGTATGGGTGAGAGGGTGTGTGGGTGATTGTGGGTGTGCACTAGGATACGAAAGGATTATGGTTGTTCCATGTGCTGTCTGGCTAGCTAGGTGGCTTATGAGCCATGCCCTGGCCTTTTCCCCCGTATGCCAAGTTTACAACTAAACGTGTCAATAGTCCACACTCTCCGTTCTCCAGTCTGCAGTCCCAATTCGAGTCCAACTGAAATTTAAGCCACTTGCCCCTTCTACATGCCCTTACTATTGCTCCTGCTGGCTCACAAGCACGTACTTCTGAGCGTCGACATGGCTGTTACGTGGCCTGGTCTTGGGCCTGGTCCCATGACCACGACCATTGGCCAAGGGTGACACATATTAATGCCCGGCGACAGAGAACACATTAAACTGATGAGCTTAATTGAAGGTTACCTACCTGCTGAATGGAGAATAGCTCGCTCCTCACTCATTACGGCACGTACCGGTACGAAAACGTTGCCAATTTGGTTTCCCAGTTTTGGCTACAAGAAATAATGAAGTGCACTATGGCTCTCTAGCACACCGACTTTACATGTACCCTGAAAGAAAACCAAAGCTAAGATGCCGTTCAAGCTAAAATAAATACCATAGCATCAATTTCTCCTAGATTTCTTCGCTCATAGATATACACACTGTCAAAACATATAAATTGCAATGAGAATCGTCATAGAGTTGTAAAATAAACAACAAATTAAGTCATAAAACAATGTTTCAAAATGGGCAGTCCTGGCTAGATTCATTTGAGTCCAGCTACTACCCATCTAGGTAGTTTATATTGGTTAAATATTGATTTAAGCTTGGACTGTGGTTCGTTACCTTTGTACCCTTTTGTAACAGCGTATACCACTGTGGTACCTCTTTCGAAATGGTGCCTACTTTTAGGCAAAAGATGGAGTCCAAGTCTCTGTGTATCCATGGTCGGAAAATAACAGAGGAGCAGCACCTGGCGCTTGCTTTGAACGTAGCTTGCAGTTTTTTTTTTGTTCCATTTTGTGAGCTTTATGCGGTTGTCATGCGTTTTCCCACATCTTCGTTCCCCGCGACCCTCTTACTAGTGCTTCTTCTTTCGGTTGTGTTTGTGTTTTGTATGGCAAATGAAATTGCTTTCTCTGGCGTAGCTGTTGCTTCGAGCTGCCTTATCTGTATGTTTGAGTGTGTGTTTCTACCGCATGTGTGTGAGTTTGTGTGTGTGTGTGTGTGTGCGTGTGTGTGCATGTCACTTAATTAAGAACATAATTTATAACAAATATTTAGTTGTGCCAGCAAACACAAAAGGTGGCAGCTGCTTTGACCCCTTTTCCGGCACCACGCTTAAACATTTCCGTTAGCTAAAATTAATATACACTCTTTTTTACCTGGCTTGACTTCATTAAGCGCACATTCTAAAAAAGCGAGAGAATCAACGCTTGCTATGACAAAAAATATGCAAATTTGTTGTTGGAAGAGAAACAAAAAAGAAAAAAACAAAAGGAAAGAAATTGAAGGGGAAAAACT
Organism: Drosophila nebulosa; assembly: GCA_024703675.1. Classification (NCBI taxonomy): domain Eukaryota; kingdom Metazoa; phylum Arthropoda; class Insecta; order Diptera; family Drosophilidae; genus Drosophila; species Drosophila nebulosa. Next base: position 4,708,478 of record JANFPS010000004.1, on the reverse strand, counting down.
AGCGTCAAAAATGCAAATATAAAATATTTACTTTCAGTGCTCGTGTAAAATCAACATTTTTAATGACATAACTTGCTCGCAAACACACACCGATACACACTCTCTCTACACACACACAAACACTCATCTCGCTCCCAGCAGGTGTTTAAGTATTTTTCAGTCCAATTACAAACATGCCAAAAACAAGCGAAACTTCCATGAAAACAAATACAAATAGTGAGCAAACATTTCCTTTTTGGCTTCCTTTTTCCCCAATTCTTTGTTGTTGGCCATTTGCGTTTGTAGGCCAACTTCATTAAGCCAGTCTCTATGTACGGGTAAGTGGCAAAGGTGTGCAGTCCTAATGAATTGTCGCATTAAATAATGCTGCGAGTGTTTGTTTCAACCTCTGCTCGATTTCAACGACATTTCCTAGAATAATTCACAAAATGAGGCTCTTTCTTTTTGTGCTGGTTACCATAATGATATAATATATATGACAAAGACACAATTAATATTCTTAAATAACCATTAGAAACGTTATGAAACACATGTTACCCAGCGGGACTGTAAAAGGCAAGATGACTTTACCCCCAGTGAACCGAAACTAAAATATTTTGTTAAGTGGTAAGCAAAATATTACTATTAGGAATTTTAGATTCCTAATTCACTAATGGCAAAAATTATCGCAATAATTCAGTTTAGTTGAGCGTCTCTTTGCAGTTAAAATAAAGCGGGGCAAAATTAATCAAAATGATCTTTAATTTTATAAGGCCAGAGCCAAATAATTAGATAACAATTTAAACAAGTAGCAATTATATTTTCTATTATGGTATTTTGCTTATTCCAAACTAGTATTTGATTTATTCATAACCATATATTTTTCGTGATTTTAGAATAATTCCCATTAATTTCACACTTTATTTACATAATTCACTTTTCAGTTCAGTCAACATAATTCGAACAAATAAAGTTTATCAGCAGACATTCAGGCGAGTAATGCGAATGAAGGTTAAATAGGATTCAATGCAATAAGAGAAACTGCGCATATATCATAGAAAATAATAAAATTTTAATTTAGTTTTGTTTAACCATTAAAAATAACAAACATTTATCATTTATGCGACTGACTATACACATGACTGGCAATTTGGTTCGCTGCAAGTGCATAAATATGCAAATTATGCGAATTTATATAAACAAAACTTTGCACCCTGTGCCAAATCAACTTTATGCAGTGGCATGATCAGCCCTGTTAATAGTTTGTAATGAAATCCTTTTAATTGTTAGTAATAAGAGAATCCTTTTAGTGGTCTGATGAGATGACACTTTCTCTAATACCGATAGCTGGACAATTAATTGATATTGATTTTTCCCATCTTTTGGTAAGACAGAAAACTATTTTTATTTGTTTTCCCCAAACTTTATATAGTTGAAATGATTTCTTTTGTCATTTTGCTGGCACCAAAGGTTTCAGGCTGTTGTAAATAATTGAAAAGTTTTTCATAAATACAATATTTCGCTGTTAGTTGCCTTCTTCCATTGAGTGGAAAAATCGAATAATTAAAAATTCAGTTAGTCTTTATGGCCTCATCCCGGCCCGCACCCACTCCCGCTCCCGCTCCCGCTCCCGCTCCTGCTTACCATCCTATTCCCTCTTAAATATGGCGCCCAGTGGCATTGTTTATTGTTTTCGGTTTTGTTGCAGCAGCTCAAGTCGCCGGCTTATGAAAAACTTTCCATGAAGCTCATGAAAATTGTACACCAACAAAAAAAAAAAATAAATAAAAAAACACAACAAAAATGTGAAGCTTCAGCGGCAACAGAGAAAACAAAAGAATGACTGAATGACTAACTAGCTGAGTGAGTGACTGACTGACTGATGCTTTGATTGCGCCCGCTTCAGTTTGTTTTTGCTTTGCGTTTAGTTGTTTAAAACTTTAGTGCACTTTTATTGTTGAACAAAAAAATGTCTTTTCATACTACCAACTAATATGTTTGTAGAGCTGTGAAAGTACCTACATCTATATATAAAACTGATGTCTCTATGACAAAGTAGATGGTAAAAAAATGGTCATATTGACTACGTTATTCAACTGATGAAGCTTAAATTCATTACATTCACAAAGATCGATTCGAATCAATTGAATTGTTTTGGAATAGGTTTTTAGATTTCCAATCCAAGTTATTAGGCAAATGCAATATTTATTAAAAATAACTTATGTTAGATTCTTAAAATCTTTTTTTTAAGGATTTGCTACACAAATGGAAAATGAAATCATTTAACATACGCAGTCAATAAATATTAAATGAAAATGCACTAGATAGATAAATTTCCTCTTTTATTTATGGGTGATAATAAAATTCAAAGAAAATAACAAAGACATTTTCCGAGTCTCGATTGTGTGTTGGCGAGAAAGTTCATCTTGGTCATTAAAGCTTGGCCTGCTTTTCCAAGTGATTTCGCACGCAAGGGTATTTCATGTTCCTTTTTCTCAAATAATTTTTCATTTTCTTATATTTTTGTTTTTACTTTTTGTTGTCTTTTTACTTTTTTTGCGATATGCGCGCTAATCTGGCCAACTTCAAAGCTACTTAACTTTTATCCATTTAAGCCATCAACACAGGCAAAAGTTGGTGGTTAGGCAAGGAGGCAGTCTGGCAACTGGGTAAAAAATGAGTAAACGAGAGTGGGATCCTTGCTGCGTTTACTGTATTGTCTTCTGTGGACATGTATGGGTCTGTATGGGTGTGCATGTGCGGCTTGGCGACATTTTCACTTGGCTGCATGTGGATTAGAAATGTCTTTTTGCTTTAGCTGTGATTCTTTGACTCCGATTGCCGCAGCTGTTTATGACATTACTCATACGCCTCGCTGACCTTTGGCATTGTCTTCAGACATCAGGGGCCGGGGTAGGCGGGTCCAGCACTTTAAGTGCAGCAAAAGTGTAGAGTGCGAAACATATGCAGGCTTTTCCTACCCTTTGTCGAATGATGTACAAGTTCAGCTAGCACTCTGCATCCGTTTCCGCTGCGGGGCCACAAAACAAAAGGGAACTGCAATTCATTTTTTGTTTCTGCCTTCTTTTCTTTGCCTCGTACTTCGCACAGCGTCAACAATGTAGCCAGGCGGCGGCTGCCTCTGCGGCTGCGGCTGCTGTTTAGAAATGCAAAGCAGCTCGCGAGGCAAACACAACACACAAAGTGATTTTTATATTAAGACCACAAGTGCCACACCCAGTCAAACGCCCACTTCCACTTTCCACTTCAAGCTCATACCAGAAGCTGGCAGTGCCGTCGCTTTGCTGCCATTATGATGACTACCCAGGCACGTTGATTGCTGCACTGCGTCTGGGCCCAGTGTTACTTCTCTCTCTCTCTCTCTTACTCTCTTAGCCTCTTGTTCTATATGTTTCGCTCTTACTCACAGTGCTTGTGTCAGTGAGAGTATTTGAGTTTGGCATGCACTGGCATTGCATGAGATAATCTCTGGGCTATGTGCGTGCCACACGCCAAGCATCCTTTGGTCCTTGGTTAGTTCTTCCTTTAGGGCAGCCGCAGTCAGCGCGGATTTTTGATGGTTAATAAAAATTCCAACATTGTCTCCTTGTGCCACAGTTCATCATGGCTCCCTCTCCGCACTACTTATGTACATACATACATAAAAGCTGCAACTGCTTACTCCGACTTCGGGCTGACAACATTAAGCAGACACTTGCCAGTGCCATTATTCTCAAATATATAATATATTGTAAAGTTTTTTTGATTTTAAAGTATGATGGTTTTTTGAATTTCTCATAGGATCAACGAAGCCACACACACACACACACACACGTCCGTACTTGCACGCACACAGGCACAGAGCAGTTTCGTTATGCTCACTCGACTCATGTCTCATAAATGACACGAATTTTAAATGATATGCTGCCAGCTTTACACACACGAACTGCCTCAGATGAAATAATAACCAAAAGCTTTGTACTCCCATAGACTCGAGAACCGCGACTCAAGAGAGACCTTGCTTAATCTAATCAGAGAGTAGAGAAGCTAAAGGATTAGAATTATGGCGTATTTGCTAGAGTTAGAGTATGAGATTTCAATTAATTTGATTGCGAAAGCTATGTACTTACATGAGTGAAAACGCGAACAGAATTCACTCATAAATGAAAACGGTTAAGCCAATACAATCACCTGCAGCCACTATCCAATCAACCTGTGATGTTTGCCCATTTCACCAACAAATCCCTTGTTCAGCTTTATGACCGAAAAGAAATGCTGAAGAGAACAGTAAACTCATACCGAAAAAAAAAAAAAACCAGAACAAGAACCAGGATCATGCACAGCTGCATCCCCAGCATCATCCCAATCATCTCCATCATCGTCAGCATCAGCATCACCAACATCAATGGCAGCAACAGCGTTTGGAATTTAGATTTTCAATAATCAGCCATCATTGAAAAACAAATACGAGCTGGATTTTTGGCTTCAATTGAATTGTTCTTGTTGATGCTGCTCCTGCTGCTGCTGCTCCCGCTGCTAGAGAATCATTTTTGGATTTTGGTATATAAAACGTGATTGGCCTGACTGAGTGCGTAAGTGCGAACGAGCAGGTGGCATGCATATCGAATTCTCTTTGTTTATATGTGGGTGTGCGTTTCTCTGAATATGTGTGTGTGTGTGTGTGTGACAACCGCACCTGAGTGTAGTTTTGGGGCAGAGAACTGATTTAGAGTTGAAGTAAGTAAACAACCGCAGACGGAGTTCCAGAAAATGGCAGCAAACAGGCAAATGTAAAACAAAAGCACTAATTGGCAAAGGCATCAGCTCTATCTGATATTCAGTTACATATATGGTTCCTAATGAGTGCAACATAATACTTTTGCTTTTAAAGTCTATTAACCTTTTGTATTTTGCATGCTGAATTAAATTTCTTATCATTCAGTGGTTGAATAATTTTTGGCATCTTCTCAAATAAAAGCTTCTGAAAATAGAAATTACATCAGCTATTCTTGGAGTAAAGGCAATCAATTTTCTCTATCCCATCCAGTCGATGTATTTAACTTTCTCAAAAACAAAATGAAGCATACAAACCACATCTGCATTGACAATTTTTTTTTGTGGCATTTGCATAATTCAATAAGCACACTACAATCAATGGAGTAGCACATAATAATGCACGTGGACGAGCTAGACTAGAACATTGGACTGGGAGAGAAGGCGAGACAAGGGAGCAGGGTGAAAGAGAAGAAGAATTCTATTCAAGCAATTTGCTGCGATTAACTGCTCAATTATTTAAGCATCCCGTGGCGCAGGAGCACACACATACATACATACATACACACATGGCCAACTGAAAGAGACAGGCTACCCAGAGAGAGAGAGTCAGAGTGAAAAAGAACCAGCGCTCGAGTGACTCGCAAATGGGGGAAATGGGATCACTATGCGGATGCTGGTCAAACACAAAACACTTAGACTAAGACTGGAAAACGGGAATATGTGCCTCAGTTGTCGGCTCTGTTCTGCTCTGCTCTGCTCTGCTCAGCTCGGGTTGAAGGGTTGCAATCAATTGACATTGATGTCTGCCAGACCAAAAACTATTTCCATAGCCCTCGGGGCGGGACTTGGTCTATATATGGCGCAATATTCACCATGTTCTATGTAGATGTGTGTGTATCTCTTGGCTCGTAAAATCTAACATTTATAGCTGTTGACTTTTTAGGAGGAGTTTGAGGGGAGAGAAAGAGAAACTGAGAGATGGTTATCCTGAAGCCTAGTACAGGACTAGGCATACTTTTAATGGTTCACTCTGTCTCCCGTTGGCTTTGCATTCCCTTTTGGTTGTATCATTATAATCCGTGGCCATTTAGTGGCACTATTTGTCGTTCATATGACTCCTCCCTTTATGGTTAAGCAACGCACGTTCTCTGCCTCTCTTCCCTGTCCACTGGCTCTTATATATCGCTCACTCTATCAATCTCTCTCTCTCTGTCTCTCTTTTTCTCCCTCTCTCTGTCTCTTTTCGTTGTGCATGCAAAATGTTTTTGCCATGGCACTCGAAATGGCAAGGCTCATAAAAATACGTTTTATTGCCCAACAGGACGCGCCTCAAGACATCTCATGCGTGCGGATGGCAACTAATTTATATTGAAGCTGAGGGGTGGTTGGGTGGCAACCTCTCGTTAATTCGCAACATGAAAACTAAAGTGCAAAGTATGTGGAAACACAGCCAGGAACAGCAACCGGAAAACCAAATACGAAATGGAGAAAAGAACGAACACACAAAGCAAGAACACAAAACATGGGCCATCAAATTTAATGTTTATGTCAACACTTATACGGTCATGTCGACGTTTTACAACACTACTGGCCAACTGAGTGACAGTGTGACCCTTTAAAGTTATCCCCTAACCCTAACACCCCTTTCTCCAGTGCCTGCTTCATTGATTTTTATATCAATTTTCACACTAATATCTTTTAATATGTAATTTTTATGCATGAGACGATACACACACACACACAAGCACACGGACACAACCAGCCAGCCTTGTCATTGCGTATACTTTATATTTGATTTTTATTACCACTTCTCCCTGTATTGTTATTGTCGTACGCCGCTGCTCTTGTTGACGTAACAAAACAATTTTCCATAAAATTTTCAACGCATTTTTGCGTCGTTAATTAAGTTAATTCTTCTGATTACATTTTAATAATCAAAAGTTTCGTAAGTGGCTGCCTCGTTGGCACGTCCTTCAATCTCCTCGGCACACTGCTCCGCACGCCTCCTTACCTCCGAGTGAGTATACCTTTTTCAATTTTTTTTTTTATTATTAATTTCTGTGGATAATTTAAAAGTGCTTTGCATGCGCATCATGTGCATCGATAAGCTTCATCATCATAGTTATCCACATCCTTTTTATCCTCTTTTTGCCATCGGCAAAATCATCATTGGCAGTTTGCGTTAATCGCTGGCAATTCAATTGCATTTAAAAATTGCATAAAAAATTCAAAATTGGGTCAATTGAACCAAACAAGTAGAAAACACGTTTATTTTTGTGAAAAATCAATGCAAAGCAGGTGATCTTTCAGTAAATATCGAAGTTGTAGTATGACCAAGTCCAAATTTAAAAAAAAAGGAACTTTATGAAGGGAATTTATTTAATTATTGAAGACACAAGCCATTTGCCCTGTTGCCAAACCTGTGTGGAATCATCATCAACGTAGTTTTCCTTTTTTTTTTTTGTGGAAGGGGGGGTAACCGCTAAGTCAATCTAAATAAACCATGGGAAGAGAAGAATCCAAACTTCATAATTTAACCAGATGTTTTTATAGAGTTCGCTTCAATCGATTTAACTCACTTGTTAGTATGCTCAAGCTCATGATAATAGGAACCATTGAACCCACCAATATTAAGCAAATAGATAAGAAAATTTAAACTTAATATTTACAATTTTGGGACAAATAATTATAAAGGGTAATTCACAGTTCAAGATTCTGTGTCTCTGTTATCGTAAAGATTATAACATTTCATTGGCTGTTCCAACGATTCAATAATCTCCCATATCCCATATGCACATTTTGATTATACCAATATGTTGAATGCGCACTTAAAAATTGGCCACAATCCCATTACGGATTTCATTAAATTCGCTTTTTTTTTTTGCAGATTCGCTGATGCGCATGCTTATTTATTATGTGGCATGGGCTAATAAATGAGTGCCGCGTGCCACATGGCGTGGCAAAATGTCAATGCATTGCGATTGCATTGCAAACACGTGGCGTTTTATTGATTTTACACGGCCAAAGATAATGATATACAGTTAAAGATTACTGGCTAGATGGGCACCGATTCCGAATTCCTGTACGAATGGCCAACTTATTTCAAATATCCGCCTGATAGTTGGAACGTAGAAGTAATGGCCAACTATGCTGTACTTTAGCTATTCACCTGAACACTGATATGTGGACGTTCCGGGTTCCCTGGCTGATGCCAGGATGAATGCCAAAATGAATTGCCGCCTCTTTTGTAAGGATTTTCTTGCATTCCCAGCATTGCAATGCAGCTGCTTGTATTTCTTCGTAACAAGTTTCACGTACCTACATGTTTTCAACAATGTCGCCATTCGCATTGCCTTTAGCTTTGGCGTTGCTGTTGCCGTTACCGTTGGTCGTGTCGTTTCCGTTTCCTTCGTGCTCGTCTTTCTGTGCCATGCAAAATACATTAATGTTGCCAGCCATTTCGCTGGCTTGTAGATAAATAAATTGTTGGTGTTCCATTCTCACTCACATGGGCAACAATTTCGAGCTGCTTAAGTGTCTACAAAATATTTGTGCATCGCATTAACCCAGATAGAAGGCAGTCAAGCGTTATCTGGTTTTGTCCTTTTTTGCTTTGCCGAGATTGCAATTCATTCACTAATGAAGTTGAAGGCTGCCGCTGCCGCTGCCACTCCAACTGCTACTGCTACTGCTACTGCTGCCTCATGCTGGCGGGCAAACACTACAACGTCAGCTCCATCTTCAAAACGATGACAACCAGCAGAATGGAAGTGCAACTACGTAATCCTTCTCCATCTGCTATATGTGGTTCTTGCTTCTCGTCGTTGTCCTTGTCAAATGCCAATCTATGGCTTCGCTTCGATACCCTTTTTTACTATTTGCGGTTCTCAACGCTTTTGAGTGCATTTTTTAAAATAAATTTTACCCAACGGTGCAATTTTCTTGCTAACAAATTTATGTGCTCAACAATTGATTTTCCAGTTCAATTTTCGGACCCGGACTCGGGTAAATGCAACCGCAGAGGTAAAATAAAAGGCGTGAAAAGTAAGAGAAAGCTTCGGGCAATGCAAGACAGAGAGACTGAGACATAGAGATGGAGAGAGAGAGAGGGAGAGAAAAGGAGAGAAAGACAAGGTAGAAAGGGGTTTGGCACTTCATAAAATATGAAATTAGATTTGCAAGCTGCCCGGACAACGAGACCTGCCAAGATGAAAAAAGACCCAAGGATGGGCGAAATAAAGCAACAAAATGCCCTTAATGTGCGCGAAACCGAACACCAGAGAGTCAAATTGAAAGGGGAGAAGTGGCCAGGGGTTTAACTGGGGTACATTGGTCAGGACAGAGTTTAAGCCAGGCAACCGTCATTGACTGGAATGACTTGACATTCGATCAAAAGTTCGAGCGGAAACAGCTAAAACAGCAGCCACAGCGAACAGGAAAAAGTTTCAAATTAAATCAAACAGAAAATTAAATACTCTGCGTTTTTTTTTCACATTTACCAGTTGATTTAATCAAAAATTGGCTTACATCTGAATTAGCTTTAAGCACTCATTTCACAGTTTTTTTTCGAGTTTTTTTTCCCACACCAACATATGCTCTATTCTTACTTTTTGCCCCATTTGGGGAGAACGATTTTTAAAGTCGAACATGGCTTATGCCAGGCGAATGATTTGTAGGGCAGTGGGAAAAAAATACAAAGCTCTATGCTTGGCTAATGCCGTTTAATAGTTTTTACATTTTCCTTTTTTCTTTGCGCTCGATTTTCTTTTTTTGGTTTTTGTGATGTTGGAGGAAAGTCTTTGTTCGCCGGGGCATGCTGACTTAACTGGTGGGTTACCACTTACCATGCATCTCCAGCAGCAGCGCGGCCAAAAGCATTTTCGTCCCGGCTCTCGTTCTGCTTTTAAACCCGACGTACGCCAATGTTCAATAGCTGGAAAAATGTAAATCCCATTGAGTTGGCATTTTTTTCTGTTTTTCTATTTTTACTTCGGCTACTGCTAAAGCTGCAGCTAATGCAACAAAGGGGAGGTGTTGGAGGAGGGGGCGTCAGATGGGGGAATGCTTGCTCTGGCTCACCCGTTTTGACTTCAATTGTGAATAGAAATGTCTTTATTGGGTTTGATTTTCAATTCGATTGCATTTAAGCAACATAAGGTAGTTGTGGTCCTGTATGTATATGCAGGCATTGTCGTTAAAAATTTATTGACAATTTATTCCATGATTGATGTACGCAATTTGCACACCGATCAAGCCAGCACATAACTATATAAATGTAGTATATACATATATTAATGGTATATGAATGGAATGTAGGCCACAAGAGAGCAATTTGATGTATATGTCAAATGAATGATTGAGGCAGTGGGAGTGATCATTAAAAGTTGCTGGGCTTTAAACATTTTCATATTTCCTTTTTGTGGCAAGAATGAAATGTATATTATTCACATTTTATTAGCCCGCTTTCTCTTGCTCTCTCTCTCTCTCTCTCTCAGTGTCAGTGATTTTCATTGTTGTTGGTCCTAGCCATTAACTTTGTTTGAGCTCTACGAGCATAGAAGGCCAAGTTCAACATGGCGTATACGTGATGCCATGATAATCATGCTTATTTACAATAAATCTCAACACGAGTCTTGAACTGAACTCGAATGAAGTGAAGTGAAGTGAAGTGAAGTGAAGTGTTAGTAGGCATGAGCTCGAGCTAAGATGATGATTTATTTAATGCGTAATCTCTGCCAACGCCTTGCAGACAGTCTGTGAGTCTTAGAATCTTATAATCATTATGATGACAGCAGCTCAGATTATACTCATTATTGTATACCCACAACAACAGACTTTGCCACTTGCTACAATGGCATTAGCATCACCAGCACCAACAACAATATCTAGAGAAAATCAATTAATTGCTTCACTTAGCCAAGGACTGCAAAGTTTTTGAGTTTTCCTTTTCAGGGGCGCTTTGTTTTTTATAGTTTCGTTTTTGTTTTTGAGTCACGTAATTAACTTAGACGGAGAGACATCAATCAACGCCACGAGACACGGAGAGCATAAATCTGTGTAGTGTAAATGGGCAAAGTTATTTTGTGGCAGCAATATTCCACCCAGCTGGAGTTGTTCTAAGTCAGGGGCCATGTTGTTGTGATTATTATTGCTCTTGTCATTATCATTAGAGTGTCTTTAAGTTGTCAAAATGTATATACACATCTCTAAGATACCACAGAGCAATTCGCGCACAACCACACGCAGCCACACACACACACTCAGATGTATATATGTACATGTCTACATATACATACATACACAAAGAAGTTTGACTGACAGCTAGCTACTAAACGCTTGAGGACAAAAATATTGATTGATTGTTGTCGAACACAGAACTGACTGCTGTTGGTGTTGTTGTTGTTGTTGTTGTTGTTGCTGCTGTTGTTATCGTTGTGATTTTTTTTCCACCAACCAGTTTGTTTGCTGTCTGAGGTGTCAACTTTGTGGCTGCTACAGGAGGCAATATGACAACAACTTGAACAGAGGAAAATGATTTCATTGTTAAGCCACAAACTAGAAAATCAATAAACAATTTTGACATCGAAGTCTTAAGCTGCAAACTAGACAAAAAGAAGTGCTTTGCGATAGAAGCGTTCCTCTACCGTTTTATTTTCATCCTTTAAATGTATTAAAATCATTGACATACGTGAATCTTCTTTTTAATATAACTATTTAGAAATATTCAGAAAAAGAATTGAAAAGAAACAAACATATAAATGGCAAATTGTTTATTACTTATAGACTTCTTTTAATAATACAATGGGAGATCGATTAAGTAAAAATTTTAATGTATACCGCTCCTGTAAATAATGGCCCAAAGAAGCATTTGTTGCTTAATGAAGAAGAAGCGGGAGCGGAAGGGAGCGGGTTAGTCCAAGAGCTGATGCTGACCAGAGGGGCGAGCGTTGCAGCACTCGAAAATGCTACTTCTATATTATTAATAGGAAATTCTTGTTTCTCGATCTAAAATAGTTCCATAAAATACATGTGGGATCGCAACGAAGAAGTTATCTAATGTTATATCGATAAAAAAGCAATCGATATCTCTCTCTCTCTCTTGAAAATAGTTCGGTGAATAAGAGGTGTTCCTCGCTGTTGCTGAAGCTGCTTGTTTTGTTAAAATAAAACATTTGCGAATTAATCTTAATGTTTGCATTTAAAGTAATCCTATAATGTTCAATAAAATTGATTTGAAATAAAATTAAATTTAGAACGACCAGTCCTACATACATTTATATACTCTATCATGCAACTTAAAAAATATGAGTTTGCTATTTGTTGAAGTTTCTAAGCCAAACGCTTTTTTTTATTATAGAAATATAACAAATTCAAAGAATTGTTACAAAGAAATACTTTTCGCTAATATTGCAAGTGATTAGATAATTACTTTGTGACTGCTAAGGCCAAATCATTTTACATTGTTGGACTTTGTTAATTATAAACCATTTCCACTGAATCAGCACTAAACTGTTTCCATTGAAATTCCGTTCCACGTTTTAAGAATTAAACAAATTGAAGATGTATCTCAGTTCTGGCCATTTAATTGAGGTATGGGCGATTGATGAAAGACTTTAAGCACCCAGAAACACAGACCCATTTTCTTTTGTGTGAATGACCCGCGTGTCAGTCTTACGCCTGAAATCGGATTCTGAATCATTCTATGGCCACATATCCATAGCCTACTACCACTGCCACAGCTTGTGCCATAGACAGAGAGTCATAGTCATAGTCAAGTTGGCAGCCACAATCTCAGTTCAGTGGAGTAACTCGTAACGTTGAGATACATTTATACACATTCACACACGCACGTTCACACAGACACACACACACACATGTACACACATGCACACACAAAGACATTTGCTGGTGAATTTCAACTGTCTAAATGTCTGTCTGTCGGACTGCCTTTCGCTTCGCGTAACCTCAATGTGTTGCAAACACATCAGCATCAGAATCTGTATGAGAGAATCAGGAGCATGTCCTTGGCAGCCAGCGCTCTATTTCATCTCTCAGGCCTCCGTTCTTGCCCCCAATGTCCTCGCCCCTTGTGTTCTACTGTTCCACCCTGTGCCATGGTCCATTCAGCTTTAGGTCGCATTACGTTGGCGCTTAAAAAGTTAAAACGTTTTTGACTTTGACTCGACTTTTCTCTCAAATGAAATAATTCCGCTTCAATTTTGTTTTACCATCGTGCTGCCATTTTAATTGAGCCAATTTTTTTTAGCTTTACGCTGTAATTTAACATGGCAAAGTGCAAAAATTAGAAAGTCAAATATTTGTCTATTTGGTTTTTTCGTATTTTTTTTTTTTTGTTTTAGTCTGAAAAGAAATATTTCCTTTTCAGAGACTATCAAATCTGCCATAAAAGTCGACCAAATCTCAAGTTCATTTTAGGCAAATTACGCATATTATAGGACTCATTTCTGGACGCCAAATGTCCTCCCAAATGGCTCGTTAGGCGTGGCCCTGCCATCTTTCTTTCTCTGAAGGTTTTTTTTTCGTTGGGCACAGAAATCAAATCGCGGAGTAGAGATTTACCTGTTGCCAGTTAAGAATTTTTATCTTTGTTTGTCTTCGCTTTAGGGCCAAGGTAAGTATTTTCCATCTACACTTACTCTCGTTTTTGTGGCTTACAGGACATTCATAATTCCTATTTACTTTACCCAGTTGCTGTACCCTGTTCTTCCATCTCCATTTTTGTTTCTCAATTTCAGATTTCTGTTGAACTTTTTTCATGGGTAGGTATAGCATTTCGCATATTTAATGAGGTTTTTATTTTACCCTGCGCCGACATATTTATAATTCCAGCGACCGCAAATAAATATACATTTTTGTGGAGGGGCAAAGAAAGTGGCAGTTCAATTTGAAAGTTTCCGTTTTGCTGCAGGAGTTAAACCCAGTAGCAACAAAAACTAATTACAATTTCAAGTTGTTTTTTCAACACTCAAGAAAGTGAGGGTCCTGAGAAGTTGAGAAAAGGGGTAGAGGACATGGCTGCTTACAAAAGGAAGAAATTTTATTAAAAAGTGCTGCGGCAGCAGCAGCAGCAGCACCAGCAGCATCAACACTAACAGCAAATGGGAGCAAGTTTAATTCTAGTTTTTGCAACTATTTCGCCTTCTTTCTCATTGTGCCTCGTTGTTGTGTCTTTATTGTCTACTTGCCACTTTTGCCAGGGAAAATGCATTATAATTCTTGTTGTTGCCATTACTGATGATGTTGCTTGAGCTTCTCTTAAGTTTTTCGTAGTGCCTGTGCTGATAAAATTGCACCTCTGTGATTATGGCCTCTTGCCAGGGAATGGGTGCCACAGCGGAATCAGAGTGTTTGTTAAGCCATTTAAAGGTAGTCAAAGACAGTGGCTTACTTGAAACTTCAATCGGAGGGATATTCTTTGCCAACTGTCCCATATACTTTTCGTGTTTTATTTCTAAAGATTTCTAATAGATGACCGAATTTAAGACAAATAATTTCGAAAATAGACTTCAAGTAAAACTAAAGACAGAAAGAGGGATCCATCCATCTAAATGCCAGGACAAGTAATTAATTGATGGCTGATTTTTTGCTCTCAATAACCTGAAATTGTTGATTCGGAAAACATCACTTAAAGTGGTCGAGCTGATAATTTCACTTCTATTTGGATCAGCATGCTTTAATTGCCACTCACCATAGGCTTTTTAACAAACGGTTGAAAATACATTTCAAATAAAATGATTTCGTATGTTCCAATAGAATCAGACAATTTCCAGCAGCTCTTCAGTTTATCTGAAAAACAATTGTCATTTTCTATCCCCTCTCGTTGAGTTTTTTGGGGCTGTTGCTTTTAATTTGAAATGCACTTGACAACACCTTGACATTGTTCATTAGCATTGAGAGTAATGGGAGCAAAATTGTTGGCCAATTCTCAATTGGGGCCAGCATTCAAAAATTTAGTTGTAGTTGTTGCTGCTTATCTCTGTCATCAGGCTGGATAAGCACATTTCTCTCCTGCTGAGCGCACCGTTTTGCCATTTTCCATACTTTAGACTTTTGTGTGTGTGTGTGTGTGACTGACGTCTTGCTATGTCATTATTCAAAATGTCAATGTCATTTCATACTTTTTGTTGGTTTCCCTTCTATATTTTTTTTTTTGGTATGTTGCTGAATGCTCTACTCATTGGTCTGACAGCTGCTGATTGTGTGCCCGGCATCTTCTCCATTCACCATTGGTTTTGCTTTTTCTAAATATTTAAGATATTAAATTTTACTTGCAAACTTTTCAGCTTTGTCCATTTATTTTTGTTTGCTGTGGACTTGCTTCTACTCTGTTCCTTTTATGGCCCGATGTTGGTATTTGCCTGGAACCGCAATGGCCATCAATTTATTTAACAAATGACAAGCGCTTTGCAAATCAAACAACAATAACTAATAGGCGTTTTATTTGTTGTGGCCTTTGTTCAAGTTATTTTAGCACAAACTGCCATGGAATGGCCATGCTTATCTTTTGGAGCAGAGCCACCATAGGAAAGGCCCCGGAGAAGCGCCCGGCTGGTAATAGCCTGGTGAGAGTTGCACGGTTTTATCAGCCGGCTAACAGACATGCATAAAATATCTAAAAGATACAAGTACAACAAACCAGCAGGCCGGGTTAATTTTTGCTATGCCGAAGTTTTCATACTCTTCCGTATTTTTGTATAATGTTATTATGGTCGGCTGTCCGGCGGAATTCTAGATATACAATGACTGCGTTATATGGAAGACTACATGTATTCCAGCAATTTAGCTCTACCGGTTTTGTGTGTTGACCAAGACGGAAAGACGGACCGAAATGAATCTATCCTTTTTGCAAGGGTATACAAAATTGTTTATGTGGTTTTATTACTGCAAATAAACAATTTGCGTGCATTGTGCACATTAACCCCCAAGTAAAATACATTCTATAGTCTATATAGTACGCTGTTCTCGAAAATTAGTCGAGTCTTTTACAAAGTAAGCATTTAAATACACTTAATAAAGGATTTTGGATAATGCTTAACTGTGGCTGGGATCGATCAATTGAGAGTGTGAGGAATTTGCAGATCTGTAAGAAGTCAATTGATGGAATACAGGTAAGCTGCTTAAACTCAGCTTACATTAATATTTATCCTGTTCTAAAAGTGGCAGAAGAAGCTTAGGTAAAACAGTCGCCTCACCTTCACTTATGACAACTTCAGAGCCCCGCATGTCTTATTAGTACACTGGTCTATCAGTTCGGATTTTAATTTACTACGAAATAATACATTTATCCAAATAAGTGAAATTGTTTGTTTTTTTTCCCCCAAAACTACGAATGTTTTTTCCCTCCACGGGACAAGTCTATCCTAAACTAGCGATACAATCGATCTCTAACACTTAACAATGTGCTATAACCGAAACCGTACATATGTCAAACAAATAATAACGGACTACTCAATTTTTCGAGAACACTTTCAGTATAGTTTTTTACGTATTCGGAGTCTTGACAATCTGCGTTCGCTTTCTCGTTCTATCTCTTTCTTTTAAACTCAGTTTTGAAGCTTGATCAATTTCAAGCTTTAGTTCGGACACAAACCATTTTCAGCAAAACTTTGAGTTTCGATTGCAACTGTTCCCGATAGAAGCAAACTGTTCCCAGAGGCGAGTAGACTTTCGGCTTAGAGCTGCAGGTGGCTAGCAACAACAGAAGGTAGACCACTAACTATTTTTCTGTAATCTTTTTAGACAACTTTATAATGCGACGCCGCTGCTAGCGTCGACGCCAATAACAACTACGGCTGCTGCTGCCGCTGCTGTTGCGGCTGCTCTAGCTTCAAGTCTCCGTTTGTCGATCTGTCAGCACCATCAGCAACACAAGCGATCAGTTAACTTTTGTCGCTTAAGCGAACAGCAGCAACACGCGGAAGCGTCGAGATTCTGAGCTGCGAAAACAAACTTGTGAATCGATTTAAATAAAGATCCATTCGTTAGTGCGTGAAATATATGATATATCATTTCCATGTGGAGCACTCTTAGCAATAGTTAATTGTGCAAGTAACCCATACACCAGCTGCAACATCAATAACAACAACAACGACAACAACAACAACAACGCTACGTTCGTTTTACCTAGTTTACTTGCTATTTCTTTATCTTAGTGTGTGTGTGTGTGTTTTGGGTGTGCAAGTGTGTATGTGTGTGTGCTTGTGTTTGTGTTTTCAATCTTTTGCTCAATCGCAATCTTTGGGCATTGCCAAAACTGGTTAACTAAAAGCAAACGTGTTCTTTACAGTTTTTTTCGTTTTGTTTACTTTGCAAACGCCAAAGTTAGTCAGCAAAAATAATAATAATAAAGAAAAAAAGTAAATCAACAAGCAAAGGAAAATTTGTGTATTTCAATATTGTTTAAAATCATTAACATTATTATTCACTGCGAGTGGATTGTGAAAAATCATCATCAGCAACTTTAAGAACTTCAAGGCTCCATTTAAAAGGTAAATTCCAACACAAACAACAACCAGCTAATTATTATCTCAAAAGAGGCTAAATAGCAATACCAGCAACAAGATTCTCATCTCGATTTCAAGGATTCCCTTAACCGCAAAAAAAAAAAAATTTAATGACAGCAGCCAGAGCTCTACATTCTCTGCAACAGCAGCAACTTCGTCAACGACCTGCTCCAATTCGATTTATGCAGCCCAAGGTCAACAGCAACAGCTTTAAAATGCAAACTCAGCCGAGCTGAAGTTGTTGTTGTTGCTGTTGCTGTTAATGTGGATGTTGCTGTTGCTGTTGCCCATCGCCTCAGTTGCTGCTTCTGCCGTTTTTGTTTTGCGTTTTTTGAACTTTTGTCTTGGTTTCCATGTGGAAAAGACAAACAAAACATAGTTGAAGGGCATTTGTGTTTGATCATTGAGTTAACGAAAAGATTTGAAAAAACTTAAGGCATTCAATGGTTTTAACATTGTTATTATCTGAACTTGACTTAATCGATTTCCATTTAGATAATTCATACTCAATTTGTCGTTTTTTTTTTGGGATCAAGAATCTATTCTATGTAAATGCTTAGGATCAGGAAAATGGGGTCAGAAGGTTAAGGTCGCATAAACCATCCCGCCTTACTTTCATGAAAAGAATTAGAATATCAAATTTATGATTTGCAACAATTAGATTTGATAATATTTAATGCCTTCGCATTTAAAGAAAAAAATACTTGATCAACTTCAAACCAACTCATCGTCATCATCATCGTCTACAACAGAGTCATTTATAATGATTTAATTTGTTGCCTCAAACAACTCGGGGGCGGTGTGGAAGGGGAATCGAAAAAGGGGTACTTAACCTTTCAGTTTACACACAAACCGCAACAATGAGAGCAAACCGCTGAGGTGGCCGCATTACTTGGCACAATTAAAACCGCAAAAAAAAGTAACCAACAGGCAGGCAGCAGAAACAACAATTTAACTTTGTAGTTAACTCGTTACCCCTCACCACGGCTCACCTTTAGTTTCGGTGGCCAACAAAATTGAAATAAAGAAAATATGTGTGTGTAAAGGTTTTCCATGCATGCGAAAAGGTCACAATTTGAGTACCGTTAGTAGTAGGCATTAATTCTGACTAATTCCATCATAATTAAATTATGCAACACAATTATGAGGCATTTTAACTTGGCCAACTTGCCTTGGATATCGTCTGACTTTTAATTATTTCACATGAATTGCAAAAAAAAAAAGCAACAGAAAGAGGCAAAACAAGTGAACTTCCAGTCAATAAAAGGCCTTCAACATTATGACCGAAAGAATATGACTTAGTCATCGATTCGATTCTACTTTTAATTGGGAACTCATCGCTCCCAGAGATGGGCAAGTCATGCTAAATATTATTTTATTTATGATGCGCTTTCTCATTAAAAAATGTAAATTTTGTGTAAATGTCAGATCTTTGATCTCTTGCTTTGGCAGCAAACACGTTGCCAAAAAATTTGAAATATATGAGCAAAAAATAAAAGGCAATTCTGCTTTATTCGCCCATGTATTTGTTGTTTAAATTGTTGTTGTTGCCTGCAAATTGAAAATGATTTTCCTGTCGATTGGCCAATGCTAATTGTTTCACCCAGAAATTCTAATTAGTGTTTGACTATGTTATATTGAACACGTTCTTGTTCACAATTATTCATTGTGTGCGTGAAGGTCCTTTTTTTTTGTCCCTTTCCGAGTTATATTCAAATGCACTCGTAATTTGAATGCAATAAATTGCATTTAACATTTTGGCACTTGTTTGGGGTTTTTAAAGTGCAATTAATGACAAAACGACAACAGCTGAACGGTTCTGTAGTAATACCCATTAATCGGTGCCATCGTGGAGTATATTCGTTTTTATGAACAAGCCAAAATGGTCATCACTCTAACGGAAGTACCACCAGCAAGAATATGTTGCATCACCTGAGGTGATTACCGTTATAAGCGCTATTTATTGCGGGGTATCGTCAGGACGCCTTTGTTACATTTTGTAATTTTGTAGCGAATTGAATGGAATTTTACTTTTATTTTTGCAATTTTTTAATTTTGTGCGAATTTTCTTTTTTGTGTTTGTCGCCCAACTGTCAACGCATTTTCTCATTTTCTCTTGCGTTCATTGAGTTTTTCAAGGCGTGATGGGAGGTCTTCGGGGTTATTTGTTATATTTGTATTTTATTATATCCGCCGCGGATGCCATTTGTATTGCCAATTGATTTACAGACTAAGCGAAAATAAATAAAAATGTTGGGCATGATTTTGCAATATATACATACATACAATGTACAATATACCTATATAATATATAATATGTCGGTATATGTATATACAATTATTCAATTAAACGACCGCACATACAAAAGGCAACCGCCAATAAAAATAGTCAACCAAATACAAAGGACCGAAAGGTAGAGACAAACAAAAAAAAAAAAGAACGCAGAAAAATGTGAAATGCAAAACGGATATGAGACGCCACCACACAATTGCAATCAAAGCTGTACGTTATGGCAAAAGCCAGCCAAATGTCCTTGCAACATTCAATTTATTTGTGTGATTTAATTTTTCCCTGAAAACATAAATTAAAGCGTATTACGAGCACAGAAAAATCTAGATACCCTGGCCGCTCTTCTCTTTTCTGGTGGCTAGTCGATTGCAAAGGGACTGCCCGAAGCTTCGTACTCTTTTTCGATAGAGTATAGAAAATATATGTGGATATTATAATAAATGAAAATCGTTTGAATGAATTAAAATAAATTGAGGAAAAGCAAAAGTTTTGATGAAGTATTCAGCCATTCAATCCATTATCGTAATAAATATCAATAAAATCAAACAATCCAGTTAGATTTAATTATGGTAAATTGCCTTTGTTACTGCCGAAGTTGATATAACTTCCTATTCAATCAATTGACAACTAAAGCGATAAACAATCATCGAATATGAAAATAGATTTTCCAAGTCATCATTTTTTATGCCTTAAATAAGCAAAAACAAAAAAAAAAAAAAACAACAACAAGGGAAATATGCAAAATTTTTTTTTGTTGTTGCAGAGTTTCCTGGCTTTAACAGTAATAAGCCACTTGTAAGGCAGATCGACAGGGAAGATATAGTCTAAACCCGCCCTCTCCCTCGCTGTGTGTGTGTGTGTGTGTCTGTTTTACGTTTGGCACATTTGCATAATCTGAAGCAAATCTTTGGTAACAAGTAATCGAAAATAAATTTGCATAACAAATGCCAAGCTAAGCGCATGGGACAGGGAAAATGAGCAATAATCTCAAAGTGAGACTTGAGAAAAAAGTGGAAATCTAGAGTCTACAACAAATCAATAAAAATATGAATATCTGCTGGGAAGCTATCTCTATATAGAGGTGTGTGTACATGACTATGTGTGTGTGTGTGTGTGTGTGTGTGTGTGTGACTTTATCCATTGATGTGCACAAAATTTAATCACAATTTAAATTGAAAATCCCCACAAGCAAAGCAAGACCTTGTTCCCAATATTTTCGCATATTTTTGATTTTTTTGTTATATTGTATATCAGCAAATAGAACAACAAACAGCAGCCCAGCGGCTAAAGCAACGAACAGCCAAAAAAAAAATGAAGAAGAAAAACAGAGGAAAAGCAACAAAAATGTTGCCCCGCGTAATTGCCAAATGTTTACGCACATATGTACAAGTGATATTTGCATATAAACAGGCATATGTAGTTGATTTTTTGTCATTTGATGTTGCAACGTGGTTTCCTTTTCTCTCTCTGTTTTTTTCTTTTTCGGCTCTGTTTTGTTCAACCTTCTTCACTTATTTGCATTTCGTTTTAAAAGTTGCCCATCCTAGGGGCAAATATTGTATGTATGTAATGTGTCAGCATATCTGTCAGCCATCGTTTGAGCGCCATTCAATGGGATTATACTAAATATACTTGCAATTAGTCAATGAACAAGTTGAATCCATCCTTTGTTGTCGTTAACTCAAATTAAACTGGAGTAACTCGCTTCGGTCTAATTGCTAAATATTTCATTGGAATATTCCACTTTAAAAGTTTAATTTAGTGGCTCATGCAAAAGAAGTTTACTTGGATTATTGCCTAATATAGTAAAAAAGCTAGCGAAAATCAAAGCAAACGGGTCTCGGGTCTCTATCTGGGATATACAATACTTGACCAAATAATCAAAGCAATCGAAAAGGATGTTGATGGGATTTTCAGTTAGATGATTTGCTTTATATTTCCTTACATTTGAAATGATTGTGTAAGGGCCTTCGCCATTGCGCCTTGATCTTAACTCTTTGGCCGTTTTGTTATTTGGTTGTCATTAAAGTAAATCTGCTTAAAACGAGCAAATTGAAAATATGCTGCAGACAGATTATTTCGGGCTGATGGCCCTTTGTTTTTTTGCCGCTGGCAGTTAGTGACACTAGAAGGCATCTCTACCAAGACAGTCAGTTAGTCAGTCAGCCAAGCAGCAGACGTTTTTTCCTTACAACAACACAAAAGCCGCTTACCGACCACCTCACTACAAGTCAGGCCAGTCGGACGTTTCGCGTTTTTGTCGCTCGCTGAACAAAAAATCAGTTTGCGATTACTCACCAGCTGGAAAAGCAAACAAAGTTGACTAAGCACTAAGCCAGAAGAGGCACCATCATCATCATCATCATCATCGTCATTAACACCAAGAACAACAACAGCATTATTATCATTATCAACGTTATTGTGACTGGAAAACCGAAACTCGGGCTTAGTTTGCTTTACTTCTTTTTTTATATTTTTTGTATGTTTTGGTGTCTATTCCAACTGAAAATCCGCTCAACTGTAAAACTTGCATAAAATGCAATGGTGGCGCATTTTTAATTGTTATTGTTGTCGACTAAATTTGAAGCTGAAAGTAGTTAGTTAGTCAGTTGCGAGTTAGTGGGAAACCTTGGAAAAATGAGCATGAAAAATCTGTGCATAATTGGCTGGAAAATGTTTGCGCAATTTCGCCAGTTCGTGTTAATTATGAGGTTGGTATTGTGCCCCCTCCCTCGCACTCGTTCCGCTCTCACGTTGTTTTTTTTTTTAATTGCTTTTACTTAAAAACCAATAAAACGAAACTAAACTGAAAATAAAATGAATAAAAATAAATTAAATGCATGTTGCGCCTGCAAGCAATGAAAATGAATAATGCGTTTGCAGACAAATATTGAAATGGCCTTTATTTTCCTGCATACAGGTTCAGGTCCCTCTCCACCTCCATTCCATCCCATTGTGGCAGGACCCTCTGAAACTGCATGTTAGTTAAATCATAGCCAAACAATTGCCGGCGACAGTCAATTGTAAAAGCGAATATACCATATATAAATATATATACACAGATATCCACATAAATGGGTATATGAAGATATATGGAAAATAACGAGCAGCGTTTGTCATGGCCCTATCAATATGCCAATATGAGGAAAATGAAGCACAATGAAATAAATTTGGATTCTCCAAACGAAATAATAAAAACTGAAAAGAACGAAATTTGTTCACCCTAACGAATGATTAATTAATGCATCTTTTTTGCTTATCTTTAGGTTTTGCAGTTTGAAAACCTTTTATCTGTTCGACATTGTAGTTGTTAGAACTTATTTGAATGCCACTAGGTGATGACACGTAACTGTTTATGCCTTATATACCCTGCATTGGGGGGGATATAAATGGACAACACGAAAAACGCCTTTTGACTTTTGCCGTTTGCCGTTTGTGTGTGCATTGGACTGCATTCGTTTTACGTTTACTGGCCCGTTTATTTATTTTACTCTGTCTTTCATTTTTATTGCTTTTATTTTATTTTTCTTTAGGCCAATTAAAATTGTTGAACCATTTCGATTGATTTAAATAACATTTGGTTACACAATTTCTTGAGCAAAATTAAAGTAAATATTTTCAGTAATTGTCATGAGATAAACGTTCTTTTGACCCTTGTGAATTGAAATAATATCTGATATGTCCAAGCATATAGAAATGTCTATATTTATAACTTGGAGGCAATTGTAAAGTGTAATTAAAGAGTTGAACTTGTCTTGTGTGTGATTTTTGTTTATAAAATCGCTGCACACAAGTCTCTTGATATATTTTATTCTGTTTTGCGTAATAAAAGCAATAAAAGCATTTAAATATTTACACACAACTCACACGCAAAAGAGCAAACAAAACAACAAACAGACAAACAAACAGGCAAAACAAAACAAAAAAAAAATCGTACACACAAACAGAACAGAAAGCTGAGGGAAACAAAAACCTTTCTCTTTCCGACTCATGTATGCAAATAGATGCTAAACAGGAGAGAAGTCATCTCCGTGACTTTGTCTGGCAGCCTTGAAGACGGCTGAATATATGAGATTTACGTTTTACGGGGCGTATACTTGATCGATTTCGCGCAAAACTTTTGGCTGCATTTGGTTTGGTTTTTTATTTGTTTGGCTTTGGTTTTTGGTTTCAAACGGCGGCTTGAAAGTGATTGTCGGTGTCACAGAGATTTGTGCCTCTCCACTTGCACATCCTCTGGGAAATGTCTTTGTGTCGTTATGATATTTGCCACCAGCGTTGCTGCTGCTGCTGCTGTTGTCTGGCACCTCTTTGGTGCAGGAGCAGACGCAATGCACTTTATGTGTTGGTGCTGCTGACGGCAATGTCAGAGTGTGCAGCGTCTGCTGTTGCTCGTGCTTCTACTTGCTACTTTGCAGTGGTTGTCAGCATCGTCATCATCATCATCATCATCGGGCTTGGTGTCTGCCGTTTGCTCCTATACGCTAATCCTTGATGGCAATGTTTCTGCTGTTTCTGTTGCTTTTGCCATTGTTGTTGTTGTAGCTGGTTGCTCCTTCTGCTCTCCTTGTTCTCCTTGCTGTTATTGTCATGTGCAAATGTGTTTGTGAAATATGCAAAGACATAAATATTTCAGTGGGTGTGAGCAAATGTGTTAGAAATGTGTGAAAATCACCCATTGAAGAGGTAAAGTCATGATATCCAAAGAAATCACTGTGTGATCTTAGACTATAAAGACATCATACTTGGGCGTAACTACAATACATGTAAAAGGAGCGTATTGTAAATTTTTGTGGTCCCTTGCAAAGTATTCTCTTTATAACTAAAGTAGTTTTGAAGAAGGCGGCTTTTCAGCAAGGACGCTCTCTATTTGTTTCCCTATTAACTTATTCAGATATATTTCTGTTATTTGGCTTCCTTCATAGCTCTCTTTTTTCTTATCATACCAACACAATGAACGTTACAATCATTAACTAAATATAGTTAATAAGTAAAAGAACAATTCAACCTGTTCTTTGAAGCCTTCGTTGCCAAATTAATTAACCCTAATCGTTTTGCAGTTAAAAGCTAAAAATGCGTTTATTTTTTTTAAATGAGTTAATGAGACTATAATTAAATTTTGAGTAAACAAATAAATGAAAACATTTTCGCTTTTTGGGGGAAAACTTGTCAAAAATCGCATTTCATCCGAATTTTCTAATAAGACGATGAAATAACATGTTCCACAAGTGACGTAAGGCAAATATTTACTGACTTTAAAATATATTTTCCATAAAATTTTGCATGCTTAACGCTAAATTTATCGGCTTTGGGAAGTTGCTTCAGCTGATATCATCGCTTGGGGTAATAAACCGATTCCCCTACGAATGGCATTGAAAGTTTTTGTTGCATTTCGTTGGTGTTAAAACTTTTTGTCGTTTGAATGTGTGAAATAACAAATTTGATATTCTCTTTTGTGCATTTACATCCGAATAATGCTTAGTTTTGACCCGAATCACAATCAATTTATGACAGAAATGTGAATTTTGTGTGCATTTTCTATTTTTGATCAGAAGTTTTGCCATCTCCGTCAGGGCATGTTTTTCGGGCCATGACCCTAAACTGACCTTCGACAATTCCTCATACATTGAGCACTGCAGATTGAATCTCGAGCTAAATCAGATGGAGTAATTCACACAGAGAGAGAAAGCACTAATGAGTACAATGAAGTTTCTAGATTCTAAAAGCAAAGGCATTTATTTTAATTTATGCATAAATTACAGGCTTTTTGCCATAGAGAAGCTGCAATTATTTGCATTTGAATTGAGTGTGTGTGTGTGTGTGTTATGCGATGAGTGTTTTGTTGGCATGCAATGCCTTTTGGCCTGCTGACGAATGCTGTTTGCATATGCATGTGTAATATGATTTGCAATCTCGCATTGATTTGTTACACAAATAGTAAACAACAGTTGAAAATTCATTGCCAAGTTCGAGTCGCAAGTCCAAGATACTCAAGACGGAAAAAAAAAATCAAATATTAATTTAAATGCACTAAAAACTAGACTTGCTTAGGCGGCATTTAGTGGACGACCTTTGTGCCAAAGTTCTGTTACAGCCATGTTGATTAGCGACTATAATATAACACTGGAATCCGGTTTTTGCTCAGCACTGAATTGTGACTAAGTGCGAAACAATTGCCAGCCAGTCAATGAGCTCTCCGCGTTGCCATATTTTCGAGGATGCACATTCCTTGAGCTAAGTTGCCACTTGATTCCAGTGAGACGAGAATGTGCAAAGTCTGAGGTTTTACTGACTTTGCTGTACTTTACAGACACTTGCAATTTTGTACAGTTTAGAGTGCATAAATAATTAACCACAGTGAAAGTTCAGTTTAGCAGATTGGTTGCCATAGTTATTATTAGCCATTTGTTTTATTACCTCATTTATTTACTTTGCGAATGGCTTACAAATTGCTACTTACTAGGAAGTCCAATGTTCAAATATTAATCCATAACTAAACATGAACATTGCAAAAACGAAACTAAAGTCTTTAAAATATCTAAGATCTAAGTAAACCAGTTTACGGATTACGCATCCAAGGCAGTAATTAAACTAGATTTCAGAGAAAAATTAATAGATATGATTAACTATATATCAGTATACAATTACTTAATTGCCGCGTCAATTAGACAGTCGACTAAGACAAAGTTGAAGTTATGGAATTGCAAAGATCAAAAGATTAGCCATTTTATATTCACTATAAAATTTCTTCATGGCTAAATATTATTACATATTTTTATTTTCCTATTGTTCTGTAGGATAAATTAAACGAGTATATGGAGCTTATGAGTTCAGGCATATCTTTTGGATCTTTATTGGCTAAAACCCTTTGCTAATGTTGCGTTTAAAGATGTCTCTGAAGGTTTAGCATAAGAATTATAGTTCCTTTTCAAGATAAAAAGTACTTGATTGTCTCTAATTGACTTTGATGTTTGAGCTTACAACCACGCAGAAAGCAACTGAATGCTGCTTCATCTAGGAGTTGCGTGCATGGAGGCCGTAAGAGAACTATCAGATTTGTGGGCATTTTGAACAATGATGTAGCATTTGTTAAGTTGCTTCGCTGTTTAAAACTGTTTAAGAAATGTTTCTCTTTTAGGTTTTCAATGAAAGCTTTTCATTCAATTAGCTTCATTAGAAAATATTTAACAATTCTACTAACCAAATTTTCTTGGCTTTTTTGATGCATTTACGAAACGAGTGGGACTTATCTTACATATATTTTTGACTGCAAATTCCATTTACAGAATTTCAGTGGAACTTCTCATTTATGGTGCATATTTGTGTGTGTGCATATTTCAATTTTACTTTCTGTAAACGTATTTTGCTTCTTTGCTATGCTCTGCTATATCGATTCGATTTCATATTGCAATTGACCATTTTGTAATTGCAATTTCAATGCTTATGCAGCTGTAAACGAGAATTGTGAGTTCTCAATTTTCAATTAACATTGACAACAAATGCGCTGAGTCAAGGCAAACATGTAAGGGAGAGGGAGAGAGAGAGAGAGAGAGAGAAAATGGGGCTGGCCGAGTACTAAGCGAATTTCCTGTGCATGTCATAAAGTGCAACAAATTGCAAAATTCTACTCATACATTGACACGTGTGGATACATGGCGGTAAAAACAAATGCACTAACAAACGAATGTCAAATCATTGATTAATGCAATAATTCAAACTTATGCGCTATGACAAGTAAATTAGCACTCAATTCAATGAATTGAAAAAACTAATTATATATCTAATGACTGCATACACCCACCGAATTTCTTTCGGTGTATTTGTGTGGGAGTTACACCAACAATGTTGTGCTAATGCTTGAAACGCACAAAAGTATGCTACGTGCAGGATGGCACAATATTAGGGACTAGCAGCCATTGCGGCAAGGACAACAGAGAAGACCTTATCAAAATCTGACAGGAGAGTCATGTGTTCCACACTAAACTAATAACTCGTTTAAAATAGTGGGTCTTTATTCATAAAAACAATTTACTTTGACAAATGGATAAATTCGACTGTCTCTCTCACTTAAGCCTTTTAGCTATTCTCAGCCATTTTATATTCTTTTTTTTTTTTTGCTTTTTTGTTCGGTATTTGGCTTCATTACTAACACATGAGAGCACTCTTTTTGGCGCTGACCGGCAAAAGATTTTTGGTTGCTGTTGTGAAATTTTATTGAGCGTAAAATGTTGTGCAAATTTTGTGCCTAAGCGACAAAGTGGGATAAAAAGTAGGCCCCATTTCGAGTGTTACATATATGTATGTATGTGCAGAAATAAACATAAATATTTATTACTTTGGCAAAGCGGCATTGTTTGGCTTCCGCTCAGCCTCCATTACCACCTCCTCCACTACCTTACTACTAACTTCTCTTTCTCTCTCTCTCTCTCTCGTCTCTGCTTGTGTTCAAAGGCTTTTGCATATGTAAATGAGCTTTGGAGATTTTGCAATTTGTGTGTGTTTTTTTAGTTTGCTGTTGTCATTGACCCGTTTTATCCCATTTTGAGACGGTCCGTAAGTAAGCCCAGCTAAAAGCAATAAAACGATGCATTCAAGCGGCAAATACTTGCAACTTCCGATTTGCTTTAGCGGGAATCTTTTAAGCTTTGTCTATTCAAAATTATTGTTTGCTAAAAACCTAGTGAACAATTAACATGAATTCATGAAATAAGTCAAATTAACCTCACAATAAAAAAAGGCGATAATTATCGAATATTTTGAATTAGAAGCACTTTATAAATTGTGGTTTATAAACAGATTGTGGCATGATTATTATTTAAAGTTATACTTCACACACAATTGCGAAACCATTTCAAATTAAAATCGTACGAAAACTGATATGCACGAAATTGTAAGTAGAAATCAAACTAACAAACAAAGAACAAAAAATTACATTAAGATTATCTTAATTCTTGAAATGCAGCTATAAGTGTAAGAGAGATCTATTGAATATGTGATGATACTCTGTACGAATATATTTTAGTCCTTCTCAGATCTTTAGCTTGATCAAATCAATGACATTTTCACTTCCATATATTAAATATTATCCCTGGCCAGTAATCCATAATAGTTGACACCATAAAAGCATAAAGATCATAAATATATGCCGCACATCTCGCACAGTCAAATAAAAAGGCCGTAAACCGAATGCCCTAGAAATATGTGACTCGAATGAGTTAGACTATTTGGTATGTCTGCGTTTATAGACTTATTTACCTGTCTCGCAATCAGACATAAACATCAAATCCTTGATACTTTAGATACGTTACGTGTGTATCTATGGCTAGAGATAGCAACAAAACATCTATGCCAGTTTAGGCCAGCCAGGCGGAGGCGGAGGCGGAGGCGGCTGATAATCATTTCATTTTACAACTTTTTTTATTTGCCCCAAAACTTGTGTATGTGTGTGAGTGTGTTTGTGTTTGTGTGAAGTTCACTTTTGGCTCATTGTCGCAGCGTTTCGTTGCTTTATCGTTCTGTTTGCGTTTCCCTTTTATGGCGGCGTTTGTATATAACATGCATACATATATTTGTTGGCAGGAAATACCTTTTGTATTCGATAGATACAATCGCAGCACGCAACAATTTGCACTTCTTTATGTTTGTTGAACTTCAAACTTGGCTCCGTTTCTCCCTACTTTTCGTTTTTCGCTCTTTTTTTGTGTTCTTTTTGTTGTATTTTACTTATAAACATATTTTACTTTTCATGCATGTGCGAGCGCTGCTTGTGTGATTTTATTTATTTCCTGCCTGCCTGCCAACTTGCCACCTGTATCACTCTGCCTCTCTCTCTGCCGCCCCTGCCCTTTCGCCCCTTGGCTCTGTCATGCTATTGCTTCCTCGCCCCAATCCAAAACTCTTACAAAAGCCCATAAAGATTTCAAGTAAAGCGAATACAAATCTGTGCAGCCAATAAGGATGTAGATACACATGTATCTCACAGATTCGCAATTTTAAAGATTCACTTGTTCTGCTTCCTGGGCTTGGGGATTGCCGTCTGTTTGCTGTTTTTATTACATTAAAGGATACTTTTTGCCAGTTCTGTTCTTGTATTTGTTGTTGTCGAACAACACCTTCTTTTTCGTGCCTGACCAACTTCTTTTGGGTAGAAAAATTATTGCACAAAACTTTTATTTGTTTTGTTTTCTAATTTGCAGCCACTCCAAGGGGGATGAAGAGTAAGAATAAGAGTAAGGAAAATTTGGCAAGGTAGTTCTAGTTATCCTTTAAGTTCCTCAGTGTTAGATTAAATTTGTGGTTTTTGCGGTGCAAAAATAAAGTTTTTAATTAGAAGTTGTACAAAAAACACCAACACAAAATTAAATTAAAAGTTTATTAAAACTTCTTTCACTCTAGAAAGTACAAGGAAAAGCGGTTAACCGATTGTCTTAAACAATCAAAATAAAATTTTTAAGATTTGGGATTTTTTGAAGATGGCTAACAGACATTTTTGACCAAATATTTAAGAAACAATATAAACTTTACAACAGTTTATCTATAACCTTTTGAAACTTATAAAAGTTGCTGCATATTTTGTTATCTAAAAAATTCCAAACCATTTTTCCATTTACTTGTTTGGTAAATTTTTTATTCAGGTACAGTCACGCTGTGAGGGTTTCATAAGGTTCTTGATATTTGGAAATTCCTATCATTTTGCGCAAAGAAATTGGAAATTGCAAAGGAATCAAAAGCAAATATATACCATTTGAGGATAAAGCAATAAAGTGCAGCTTTAAATTTCGTCTAATTTACTAGTAACCGAATTAGTTTCATATTAAAGAAAATGATTACATTTACATTTCAATTAAATTGAGGAAACGCATATAGCAAATTTGATAGAATGTTTAATTGACTTAGTTCTCGGATGAAATGAAATATTTTCAATCATAATCTAGCTAAATTGTTTCAATTGATGCAATTTGTTAAACAATCTTAGTTTCTCAGTTTCGCACTCGTTTCCTACATTCTCTATATAGGTTTTGCCCTGCACATGTGGCTACTTACACAATGTTTAAACAATATTTCTTAATTGAAATGCTGCGAGGCAACTCTTGACTTGTGAGGCAAAAACCAACTAACATTAGCAATGACAGCAGGACCAGGACATAGCTCATGAGACGGAGAGAGGTTTGCTGTCGGTAATGGTGTTGGTGTTGGTGTTGGTGTGTGGCTGCTGATGCCACAACAAGGATGCCTTCTCCTCTCCACAACTCTCATCGTACCAGGCCATTGTCTGGCTCTGGCTCTAGCTTTCTTCTCCTCCTCTCTTAGTCGGCATTGCAAGAGCTGCGAGCTGAGCAGAAATTAATTACATTGAAGTCATTTATCAAGAAAGTTTATTTCTTGCAGGCCAAAAACGCAAAAAGGCAAACTGTACCGAACCAAACCAAACCAAACCAAACCAAACCCAACCAAAACAGAAACAGAGGCAAAAACAAGAACAAACCTCGAACCTCGAATACCCCAACCACAGGTTGTCAGTTGTTGTTTCCGTTACTTAGTTGTTGTTATGCTTATTTTTATTTATTTGGCCGTCCCATTGTTGGTGCAAAAGTAAATCAATAAAATGGCACGGGTCTCAAGGTTTCCCTTTTCTCTTTAGGCCACCCCCTCAAGCCCTTACCCATACTCCCAGTTTTTTGGAGGGGAGCTCGCCCCTTTCGGTGGCCATTTTTATTTTGTAGAAAATAATTGCGAAACTTTTGCACAGAAACCGGGCAAATTGTTTGCTGCATTTTCGATTAGCAAAATGTCAATTTCAAATGAAAATAAAAAGCAACTACCAAAGCACTTGGCCAAATTGTCGTTAACTGGGCGAAATGGTAGAGACAAGCGACAAGAGGGGCTACGAAGGTTACCACTGAGCCATTTTCAAAATTTGATTTCATTCCGAGCCAGAAAAAAAAGAAAACAAAACAAGTGGAAAAAAAATGAGAAAAAGAGGAAAATTGGCTATGGCCAGGGACGAACCAGGCAGTGGAAATAGGAAAGAGGCAAAGGCCAGGACATGACAGCAATATCCATCACGCTGGCTAAAGCATCAGCATCAGCTTCAGTTTCAGCTATTGACGATATACAAAAATTGGTTTAATCAACTGTGAAACAACTGCAGCAGCAGCAGCAGCAATAGCACCAGCAGCAGCAGTAGCAGCATCAGCATCAGCAACACCAACAGTAGCGACAACGGCACTAGCTAAAATAGCCAACAAGAGAACAAGCGACAATCGTGGCTAGAGTTTATATTGACAGGCGTCGGAACAGGCAACACAAGCAGAAACAGGGACACTAACAAAAACAACAACAACGACTACAAAAACAATAGCTACAGCAATGTCAACTATATATGTAGACGGATTAGAATTCTTTATGCACGAAGTGCCAAATACTCTCAAAACAGATCCATTCCTCTTGGACATTGAATGAGAATTAGTTCAGAATATCTAAAACTTTTCCCCTTTGAGCCTAGATTACTGGTCAAAAATGTTTATTTGTATAGTATTGTATTGACGTCCGATTATTTTCTATTGATTAGTTCTCAGACCGACTGGAAATGAGTAAGTTTAAATTTTAACGTATACTTATGAATTAAATTATAGTTATAGGTCACACAAGACCCTAGCCATATTGATCAATCAATCGTTTTAAATGATGAACAAAATCTTCAGATTATAACTATTAGTAAGTAAGGTAGAGAACATCTTCAAAAAAAAAAAAACATTGTTGAACTCTCTCAATTACTATTTTATATTTAAGGTACTGACTGTTCCGAGTTAAGTTATGAGAATCTAATATGATTAATATTCAAAAGTTTAAGCAAAATGCCAAAGTGAAGATACTCTGATCTATGTA
Organism: Drosophila nebulosa; assembly: GCA_024703675.1. NCBI lineage: Eukaryota > Metazoa > Arthropoda > Insecta > Diptera > Drosophilidae > Drosophila > Drosophila nebulosa. Next base: position 4,676,021 of record JANFPS010000004.1, on the reverse strand, counting down.
TGTTGACACTCTCAATAAACTTAATGTAGCGCAATTTTCAGCGCCAACTTTCAGCTTCTGTTGTTGCGTGGAGCAATCGATTCACTTTCCTTGTCAGTGCACAGAAATAATAAGAGCAACGACGATGGCAACAGCAACAACATGAGCAACTGCAATAATAATAACACTGGGAGTAGCGCAAATTTAAGTTTTGCTCCCATTTTGAACTTCTATATATATCTTACTATATGCATCTAATCTGATTCTATCGATTTGCAGTACGAGAACAGCACTAAATATATAAATATGGATGCCGAAGCCGATGGTATACCGCCAGCTGTAACAGCAGCCGCAGCGACAGCGACAAACAGCGACCTGGACTTGGCGGCACGTCGTCGTCTCTTCATATCACAGCCATCGACATTGGCAACGCGTCGCCAACAGGCGGTCTGCGTGAGACGCGCCCACAAAATGTATGGCAGTGGCAAGAATCCAAATATTGTACTCGATGGCCTGAATATGACGGTGCCCAAGGGTTCCATGTGAGTACACACCAAAGTGAACAAGCAAATTGTTTATCTGCATATTGCATAGAGCAAAAGTTGTCAGGTCTTTTAAGTCTTGTCAAGTATTTAAGATTTAATGGAAAAATATTAGCTACAGTTCTTTTAAGTCCTTCTACGAAACCATTAGGTGACAAGAAATAAAGTTTACTTGAGTACCTTTTTTTTTCTAAGTAATGGAGAACCTCTTTTAAGCACGACAGAGATCTATATTTTCCTAGAACTAATAACAAGTTGTCCCTTTTTGAATTTTATGGATTTTACTTATTAAACTACAAAATTGAGTAGATTTTGTATTTTAATTTATGGAAATCACATAAAAGAAAGTTGGTATTGGTCTTCTATATGTTTTAAATCAACTATCCCACACGAAAACTTTACTTCATGCAAATACAAACTTCACGGTTCAAATTGTATTAAATACTATATTATATTAACTTATAAACTACGTGGGCAGACAAACATCAAAATGCAGATGTCAAATGGAAAATCCAAAATATTCAATATGCAAATGCAATTCCCAAAGCGTGGCTAAAATGGGTGCGACTGAAGGAAGGGATTTTATTGGGGGAGTTTGAATGAAATACTGTGAATGGCCGCCACAATGTTATTGACCGCAATTAGCACTCGCAGCATCGAATGTGAAGTTGCCAAGCGGCAAATGAGGCAGCAAATGCCGAAGACGACAGACAACAAAATCGACGTCAGACAAGTGGGTCAATGTCAGCCGAGCGTTTGAAAAAACTGCCAAATTAACACACAAAAAAAGTTCACACACACACACACACACAACAATCAACAATAGAATACAAAAAAAAAAAAAAAAACAAACGTAAGTGACTTAACATCCACACAGCATCAGCAGAGACAACAACATAGACTAGGGCAGCGGGAGAGGCATCGATCAATGATCGAAAGAAATGAGAGGGGAAAAACCAGTTTGCCTAGCCGAGACATGAACCGACGACAAGACTCATCGTAGTGTTACCGGATCAAGCTGTAATATGGATTGCCTTGAGGCGGCGAGTGTTTGTTTTGACCGTTTAGTGAGATATTTCACACAACTCGAGTGACTGGCAGACTGACTGACTGACTGACGACTGCCTGTCACACTTAAAAAATCCCCGAAAATGTCAACAAAAACAACAAAAACACTCCACCCAGAACAAAGAACAAACAAAGGAGCCGCAAAAAAATCTGGCTAAAAGAAGTAAAAGTAGAAGGAAAAGCCGTAGAAGAGGGTGAACAAACTGTCAGCAGGGCGTTAGTGTGAACAAGAAGATTTAGCACAAAATATGTCGCCCAGCCAGCCGCTTTTCACTCTGGACGCAGTCTGCCCTGTCAAGGCGACAAAATAACAAAAAAAAAAAAAACAACCAAAAGAACAAAAAATGAAAATGAAAATCTTTATGTCTGCCCTCTGTTTTGCTTGGAAGATTTGCATACCCTGCATTAAAACGGGCAAGTAATTGTCAATGATATATTAAAAATTATAAAAAAAAGTAGTCTCGCTACTTTAAAGAGATTAAAATATGTTAACTTTACATATTATATCTTTGAATATTTCAAACTTCATAAACAAAGAATTCCGAAATGTTTGTGCTTTCAACTTTACCCTTTAAGTACGATGAAAAACGTGTCAACTCGTGATATCATGGATTTCATTTTGTTCACGTTTATTTGCAGAGTATCTAGAAATCTTTATTTGAAGTCTGCGTGCAAGTACGAAGTTTTTTTTTCATTACTTCCCCTCACAAAAAAACTTTGAGCCGCTTTTGGTAGGCTGAGTTCGAGTTCCGTTTTGCCCCCTGCCCACATTTTTACGGAGTGTTGTGTCTGTCTGACTGACTGACATTTGTTTCGCTGGGTTTTTGCGATGTTTTTGTTTGTTTTGACAAAAATATATTTTTGTCTCTGTGTGTGATAAATAATTGTGTTTTTCTGGCTTTATTTGCAATGAATTATAGTTTTTTCTTGGTGATTTTTTCCTTTAGCTCGACGTGGTTTTGGCAGAAATTATATATACATAGATCCAAGTATATATTGTGTGTATATACATATGTATGTATGGATAGACAAACAAGACAAGTGTAGACAACAATGAACACTTGAAGTGACGTGTGTGAGGATGTGTGTGTGGTGTGTGTATGGTGTGTGTGTTTGGTCTGCAAATAAATCATGCCATTGATGCATAAATAAAGCGCTGAAATTATGCGGTTTCTGGTTTCCACTCGCTTCGATTTTGCAGTTGATGAATTTATGACCAATGATTTTTAAAAAAATCAGACCAAATTCATGTATAGATGAGAGTCGATATTTTATTTTCACTTAACTTAAATGGTTCTCACTTATATTGTCATTTAGATAATCAAAATGATTTAACACTGACATTTTGAAAATCATCAAGTTTAAAGTTGAGGTCAGAGATCTCCAAGATTTTTCAACCTTGACTTTCATTCAACGAGTCAAACTTTCTTGGCTTAACCCTGACTTCCCTAACCCTTTCCTTTGAAAAATGTACTCAAATTATTTTTAATTCGGTCAAAGTAATTGCCCTAAACAAGTGACCACATGCAAATGTTCGAAGCGGCTTTGATAATACTTTCATCCATTTCATGTTGTTATTTCCTTGAGGTCATCTTGTTGCTTATGCCGACCGCAAGTTGATGGCCAAGTAATTCATGTGGTTACGGCCATGTTGACATGCTTTATTATTTTCAATTAAACCAATTGAGTAGTAAATTAGAAAGACAATTGAACCAACAAGTTTGTTTTGCAAATTGAAGAGCTTAGTAAATTGAGAAGCTATTATGTGGTGAAAACAAAAGTGTTTTTCACTTGCCAAAATTAAGTAGAGACATGAGCTCAGCTCAATCCCTGTTAAATGGTCAAGACATACGAATTTTTCGAAATGTTTGGTATGAAAGCATTCGTTAGATGGTTTTTTGATCGATTATTCGTTTGGAGCTACAAACAAAAAACCGTCAGATCCAGATAGAAAGATATACATAGATCAACATATAACTATCAAACTAAATATGATGAACATCGCCTAAACATAGCTCTACCAATCGTTTTAGTTATTAGTTACTCTGTTTTTGTTTTCCATAGTTTTTCCTTTGATAGACTGCAAATAGTTTCACCTGCAATGTTGTTTGTGACATAAAAAGATGGGCCAAAATGTAGTTACTAGATTTTCAGTTTATATTCCACTGCGGGACACAGCCGGCAGCGGTTGCACCAACAACGACAACAACGGTAATAACAATGACTGCCGGTTGCCGCCATTATTTTGACATACGACAGCAAAGGCGGTCTGTGGAACAATGGAAAACACGGCAAGGCCCAGGCCCAGGCCCAGGCCCAAGCTCATGCCAATGGAATCCGATGTTAGGGCGGTCCCTGGACCAAGGGCAGGCCCTACATAACAATGCTGAAAACACGTGGGGAATGACGAGAAAGTGGAGGCAGGGGAGAGCGCAAAGACAGAGGAAGGAGAGAGCGACATGGGCAACATGAAGAAACATAATGGCTGCTTACAATTTGTGAACGAGCATAATGCGAACATTACATCCGCGCCATTGTTCTTTGAAGAGAGAGAGAGAGAGAGAAAGAGAGAGAGAGAAAGGGGAGAGGTGGACGGAGGTCAGAGAGCAGGGTGCGGCAGCCGCAGTGGCTGTGGTAGAAGCAGGAGCAGGAAGAAGGTAAGAAGGGTAGGCTGGCTCCAAATTAAATTAAAGCTGTTTAGTTGTAATTGGCCGTCGAGAGGGGTCGTTCGCTCTTGCTGCTGCTGCTGCTGTTATTGTTGTTTCTGCTGTTGCTTTTGCTGTTGCCGTGAGTTTTGCTTTGTGGAAGTGACCCTTTTTCTGGGTCCTTGCAATGTTGTCGACTTGCTTTGCTTTGCACCTGCCATGAAAATGGTCAATTAATGGCGCATGAGTAACGCTAAATTGACCTTTTACACAACATACACTTGGTCGCACAATGAGATTTTTCTCTATTAAAATAGACAGAAAATTGGTTATAGTATAATGCATTGCATTTAATTCTAAGCCTGACCTGAACTTAATCCCATTTCCCATTTACTCTTTGCGAACTTAATTATTGTTCTTATAATATAATATTGAGGTCTGTCACTAATTGCCACTCCAATCATTATTATTAATACAGTTTTGCCTTTCTTCTCGCTTTTGCATATTAATAACAGAAAGCCTTCAATTTGATCAAGTCAAATAACAAATTGCCATCATTAGTTGAAGGAGAACTCAAACTAATCTCGGATAAAACACATTGACGGAGATTCATTACGTATGTGTATGTGTGTACAATCGACTTAAATAATTAGTAACTAATACTGGCGGTCAGCAATATTAATTGTTTTACTGAATTAAATTACAAACAAAAAAATTTTATAATTTCTATAGCAAATTCCATTGATGGTTTTATGTTAAATTATAAATTTAAAGAGAGTTAATCAATTTTTTTAACGATTTTGTTCAGGGCAAGAATTAGCCATTAAATTACAATTGACAGTTAAAAATATTTAAGTATGTTTATAGCTCCTTATAATTGAACGTTGTTAATCTCATATGGAGACCTTGTTTACGATCTTTCCCTAATTATTGTCATCGGTAAATCAAAGTATAAGATCCGCTAAGAACTATTTTCACATGTTAATTCTGATCAAGTTGGCTTCAATAAAATGCAACTACAATCGAATTTTCAAATAATTATTATATAATCCATAATAAGGAAAGAGAATATAAGCTTCGGAGTTACTATTTTGGTAACCGAAATTTCTTTTTTTTTATTGTAACGAGAGAAGCGATAAAGTTTCAAATGTAATTTAAATATACTAAGTAATTTATTAAACTTTTTTTGCTCTAATAGGCCAAAAGGTTTAAAAAATACAATGATAAATTTATACAAATGCCGCTGTGAGTTTCTGGTATGGGTAGTTTCAGCTAATTGAGTTTATATACATACATGTTTAAGCTACAGATGTGATAGGGGTATTCGAGATATATGTATGCTACATCTGAAGGTAATAAATATATGTAATTATGATATCATCCACTTTAAATGCATTGGAATTGCCTTCACGTGTCTGGGTCTTAGCTTCTTTATGCCGCTTGTATATTTATTTGAGGTCAATATTAAAAGCATTAGCCACTAATTACAACACAATTTCTCATATACATATGCCTATACTATATATGCACGAACATATGTACAAATCAGCGATTAAATGCCGACCCGACCTACTACAGTCATTAGGCCAACAAAAGCGAGTTGTTGACGTACAGAACGAAACGCCTTTTAAATTGGCCATATTTGCGTAAGCAAATGTCCGACTGCTTTAGGCTGTACATAGAAAATAATCATAGTTATAGCAGTTGCACTAGTATCGGCTCTAGTACAAACTAAATACATACACACATACACACACTTGCGTACATCGGTGAACTATAATTTCAGTGTTGACTGCTGATGTGATTGCTATGCCCACATTAGTAAATTATTGAATGCGCCTTTCTATCAAATCAATAGCCGCCCTCCCCTTTGTTTGTGCATTTACCTTGATTTCGATATGCGTGTGCGACTGTGATTCCAGTAACCCATAAACACACCTCTACTCTTCCTATTCCCATACAAAGGCCCAAGCAATACCGATACTGAATTGGTTATTTGTGCCTTCGATTTGAAGTTCAAGTGGTGTTGGCCGGGGCAAATCGTTTTAGGCTTACCTCTTGCCCATGGTATGGAGGCAGCAATCATAACACTTGGTTAATTTGTGTATGGCATTCAAGACGGTGTCGATATGTAAACGTTGAGCTTGGAGTTGGATGCGTTAGATGCATAAATGGGCCGAACTGGTAGGTAGGTAAGGTTATTACATTCATGTCTTCAATTGGTATGAATGGAGATATGTATTATCAATTTAACCTTCTAGGGATTATATTAAGTATATACATAGTCACAAATATCCGTTGTGATAAAAATAACTCCAGAAGCGACGTTATTATTACAATTAAGTTTATTTCTTAATATTATAAAGATGTAGTGATTTACTTTGGACCGTGTGTTTGAGCATAACTACTTGCGCTAAATCTGGTCACACTTAACCACGGCGAAAAACGCTGAAAAGTACGACCGCTTCTGGTCAGCCTTCCTGGCTCGTGTTCTACAGGTTCTTTTCCGATTCCCACATTTCTAAAAAGAACAGTGTAAGGAAGACAAAGGATTCGATCTTTACAAACTAGTTGCTATAAAAAGGAAGCCCGAAAACTGTTTTAGATGATATGTGTACCTTGATATTGATTCATTTATGTGATAATTTTTCATTTTCCCTGTTCATGAAATTTTTAAAATGTTTCCCAATTAATTTCACTTCAATCGCAACCAATTAAACTGATGAACCCTTTTCAATATTCAAACACTTAATCATAACTGACAGCAGTCCCTTTGCTCCCTCGTCTTCCTCTCTCTTTCCCACTCTATCTAAAACGGTTAGCTTAATTTCCCACTTTTTGTATTTGAAAGTCAAGGAAAATTAGGCCCCAGAGTTTTTCGGCGGCCCCTTAAAAAGCGGAAATTAAAATCTTTATGGCAAATGATTAACCAATAAGGAAGAATCAAAACAACGGAAAGTGAGCAGACGAAAGACGCGTCAAGGCCACCAAGAGGCTAAGGAGCAATGTAAAACGGTTAAATGAGAAAATGTAGAAGCTGATGGAACCTGCTTCAACGCCCTAAAACTGTTTTGGCATATAATTACCAAAGTGGCCCATACTAGGGCCGCGTAGAGCCCAATCCGGAAGTTCAACAGTCGTTGCAATGGCCAGCTTATTAGTCAAATTAGGCAACCAACTGCGGATGAAGATGCCAAAGATGCCGGGAGCCAAGAGCTGAGAGTTTGTTTGCCCATTTGGATGAGGCCAATTGAAGCGTCAAGTGAGTGACGAACCTACTAAAGGACCAAACAGACCCACGGAAGGACGAACTGAGTGGCTTGTCGGTAATGAAAATCGATTAAAAATGCCGGCGAGCAGTAGCAGCAGCAGCAGCAGCTGCCAGTAGCCAAAGTCCTCGCGTTAGCCTGCATAATGGCAAATTAATTGTAAATTGTAAAGTATGCCAACATTTCTGCTTTGCTTTGGTTTCTGCCTTCGCCACGGACAGACCCACTTGCCAGTGCCCACAGTATTCAGCTCTCCGACCATGGTTCCCTTTTTGTTATTTGCCCTTCTCAAGGATTGAAAGCGGCATAAAACAATAATTAATTGATTGAAAGAAATTCAAGTGCTGGTCGCCGACGGAAGAGAAAATGACGATTGGTATGACCGAGGACTGGGGCCCTCTTTCTTGGTTAAGTGGCATAGAAAATTAGTTTGCCCAAGAGGTAAAATGCTCATTTAACTACTACATTCACCGAGAGTATATTAACTGTGACATGGGTGATAAAAGTGAAGAAAAACTCTTGAGCTTTTGTGTTTAAGAGAATTCTGCCATTTAAGCATTCGACTACAAGATATATTAAATATGTACAAATCATTCTGGAATGTAAAACTTAAAGCAGTTATCTAATGGATTTCAATTGCTTCTTATGCAAACATTTAATAAGCATATTTAAGTTTCGGCACGTTGAATATAGTTTTTTCCAACTTTTTATTCCAATTAAATTTGCATGGAAACTGTGACAAACCCTCAAACTCGTTTCAACTCCCTCCCCTTCAACCATGCCCTTGCTCAAACAACCTCCCAAACTCTGAGGAAACCACGCGATTTCAAATTGAAATTCAAGCAGCAATTATCCAGAGTTAGAAATGTAAGAAATTGAAATGAATTTTCCCATCAAGGACATTACGTGATGGGGCGCGGTGCGGCTTTTCAGTGTTGGCTTCAATTAGAAACGCAGAGAAAGAGATAGATAGAGTGTGTGTGAGAGAGAGAGAGAGAGAGAGAACAAAAATGAAAACTAGACAGAAATTCAATTTTCATCGGTTGTTTTTATTTCAATGGTGCATAATGTCCTGACAGCTGTCTCAATCGCAGACTCAGACTGAGCTTCATTTCTGTTATTTTGCGATTAATTTGCTAGAGCTGCACTTCATTTCTCAATGTTTATTCGTGTTGACATTTTTCATTTTCCCTATCAACCCAATTACCTCCACCTACCCACTCTCTGCAACTTTCATGACCAGATCATGACCACAAAAGGCCACGCACTTAAAATGTTGTTAATTTGCAAACGCAGCAATATCAAAATGTCAGCAATGCGGTTGTCTGTTGTTGTTTTTGTTGACTCCAAACAGCTGTGTCCTGACCATGCATCAGTCAGTTAGTCAGTCAGTCAGTCAGTAAGTCAGTCCGTCTGCCTGTCTGTCCATCCGTACGTCAGTCGTTCATCATTCAAAGTGTACGCAGTTGAGAATTAACCGCAAGAGGCGGCTGTAAGAAGGGGCGGGAGGTTATAACTGAGGAAAGAAAAATAACTATGGCGCAGGCATTACAGCGGAAACGGAAGTGCGCATTAAAATTGTGCCCCGCTAGCATGTGTGTGTGCGCAATTAGCACATGTTTGTGTGTGTGTGTGTGAGCATTATTTTTTTACCACTGTGTGAGTAATTAAAACAGAGTGTGCACGTTTAATAAGTTAAGCGTTGCATTTACCACCCCTCCACTCACACTCACACTCACACACACACACATACTAAAACACATACAGGTGGCTGATTTTTCATACCCTTTCAATTGTAAAGCCCAGCTTATGTAATATATTTTTTATACTCTCCCGTCATAGCTTTTAAATTATAGTTTTCCCTAAACAAAACTCTTTAAAATTCCAAATACGCTTAATTTTAATTTTAATTTTAATTAGTTTGAGTGCTCTCTAAGCCTTCGAATGCCATTATTGAATATAATAATATTACGAATGTTTGAAATGAAAAAAAAAAAACACTTTACAGCTACAGCTACAAACGATATATTTCAAAAGGCAAAACCAAACATAGCCTTAACTTTAATTTATAGTTATAAGTCAAGAAAACAAAGAATTTACTTATTAGATCTTAATAAAAGATTCTTAAAAAATATTAAGTTAAATGTGGATAAAGATTTTACCATATCTCTAATTTTTGTCTATAAGAGTAAGACAAATTGGAATTTCCCTAAAAGTCAATTGCCAATGAAAAATACATATTGCTAACCGAAAAGCTTATTTTAACATGGTAATTAGCAATATAATTTTTTAAAGAACCCCAAAAAATCATTTTAATTCAAAACCATTATTTTTTTTTAATATAAATGGCAATTGCAGCGCAAAGTCAAAGCAAAATTAGTTGGTCTTCTGGTTTATCAACCAGAACTATCGTTTCAACTAGCATCGTTGGTATGCCGCCAGCTATTTATGACCCTGCAAAAAAGTGTAATAATGCAGCTACTAGTAGGGTTCCTTTCCCCTTAACACGAGTGTGCTCTCTTCTCTCTCTTTCTCTCTCACTCACGCTCTCCCTCTGCATTTGCGCCTTTATGCCTGTCTGGCATCCGCTTCTTTCTAACAAACGTCAACTGAGCTGGAGGCGATCGTACATTTATTTTTTTGGTTTAGTTCCTGAGTTGACCTTTTCTTCATCATGGCATATGCGCAACTTCCGTTAGAAAATGTTGCATAAGTGAAAATGCAAAGGTAGAAATAGGCAATTAAAATGTGCGAGGATGTGGGTCTGTATGTGGGGTGCAAGAACCCTTTTCTATGGCCGCATTGCTTTAGGCAAATTCATTTATTTTCAGTTTCGTTTCGTTTTCTGTGAAATTAAAATTAAATTATGGACCTACCTTGCCATGTGCATAAAATAAATTTGCATTAATTTCGGATTACAAATTTGTTTTACCTGCACTCAAACTAAGTCGCTCCATTCAATGCATATATATTTGGGTATTTGGATGACCTGAACTTTCTAGTTGGTTTAATTTTTCCAATTTCTAACATATGACAAAATGGCTGGCGTTGCGCTAAATTGTTAATTACATTGAAATAACAGCAGTAAATACGGCAAATTTTCGCTCGGCATGCGAATTTGCAATGCGATAAAATTTAAATAAATTTGTAAAACTAAACATTTAGACTGTCAATGGGCCAAACGACCAACCGCACGAACAATAAAAAGAAAACTGTAATTGACAGATGTCTGATGTTTGTATGTCTTTGTTTATAGCTACGTGTGTGTGTGTGTGTGTTGTGTGTGTGCCAGCAATTGTATCTCATCGAATTTGTGTTGATTCACGCGATTTCATTTAGCCTGCAAACAAAGGCCCCTCCAAAATAACAAAGTATTTAAAAGCATTGCACTGTGATTTCATTTGCAAACTGTGTGCGAACAACACAATTTATACAATCACAATTAAGAAAATATTTACATTTTCACTAGAGTTCAAATCGAAATAAAATATAAGTTCCAAATCCTCTAATTAAGTGAGACAGACAGGCAGGGTTCTCTATATAAAGCTCATTGCATGTCAATTGACAGAAATTGCAATAACGGAAATTATTGTCCAACAAAATTTTGTTAATTTTTTTCCAATGGTAATTTAAATACACATACAATAAACAAATAAATATGAATATAAATGTAAATTTAAAATATAATCCTTATTCATTATTGCAAAAAGGAAGTTTTTGATAGACTATATGACACGAAGTTTATTTTGAGTTGCAGTATAAATTAATTGTTTGAAGTAGTAGAGTCCAATCAAACTGATCGTTCAATGAAGAAGTGAAAAAGACAAGTAATCGTTATATAAACTACGTCCACGTGCCGCATATTCAGCATTTTAGGTTTGTTTGCTCATTTCCAGTATTGACTTTGGTTGTTGTTCAACGAATTTCTACTCTTACCCACTGACTTATGCCTCAACGCTAACAGTTTCTGATAAACACACGAACTAGTGGCATATGGGATAAATATCGATGAGATATGGTCATCTATGTATTGTATCAATAAAACTTTCAAGAGGGAATATCTTAGAATTTGAGAGCGAAATTAATGCTGTCCTTGAATTTTTCATAAACTGCCAATTCAACAGAAAGTTAGCACGCACACACACACACACAGAGCCATACGTACACACAAATAGAAGGGAGAAGGAATGAGCGGGGCGGGAAAAGTTGTTTGAAAAGTTGGTGAAATTCTCGTTTTTATAAAAAGCAACTTAATCAGCAGTAAATTCACAACTAATCAGTAGTCCCATTGTTTAGCTCGCTCCCTTCTATTCTGGGTGGTCCTTTAACATTCTCTATGATATCTCAATGAAAGTGCCAGCTTATATTAGCACCTTCCACCCACCAGGCCCCCTTCCGTATTCCCAGCACACAATCCTTGTGAAAATGTTCGAATGCCGGTTCATCGAACCGAGGAGAAATTATTGCAGCACAATTACAAGTTGCGAACGCTGGTAGTGCATAATAAATTTGTACATCGTGTCGTATGAGTGATTTCAGCTCACAGTTAGCGATGGCAAAGGTATTAGTCCGGTTTGTAATGAAAATTTCTCACTAAGTATTCTTCAACAAGTAAAATATAATAAATATGGGTTATGTTTTTGTAGCATCGTTCGACAAAATTTGATGCAATGTTAAAAATGATTTATCGAAGTATTCTCATCACAAGATACTTATAATAAAATCCAAAAATAATTGTTATTGTTGAATTTGAATGGATAATATTGTCGTCTCTAGTTCATATATATATTCTGAAAGCAATGCCCTTGCTGTATGCCCTGGGCACATTGAACTTACTTTTAATTATGCTCTAAGAGAGGAGACAGCAGACGACGTCCATTGGCCGCATTGGACATTGTTAGCGCTTTACTTTGGCATTGGCTCTTGGCTTAATAAATTGCAATTGTTTGCTAGCTAACTTTGTTCTCTCTATCTCTTTTTAATGTCTATCCGTATGTGTGTGTGTGTGTGTGTGTGTGCCCCACTTTTGTTTCTTCTATCTCTTTTGCTCTTCTATAATTGGTTTGGGCTGCATTTGACAAAAAAAAAAGAAAGAAAAACCCGAAATGAAAATGTAAAAAAAATTGGCAAGAAAGTTTAGTTTAGCATAATGCCCAACGAAGAGCGGCAAACAAAGTTTTTGTTTGTATGGGTTTGTGTGCGGTTAACGAAGCAAATAGAAAAATTCTAAAAATTCTGTAATATTTTCCAGCAAGTAAAGTCAAATATTTGGTCAAAAAAGTTACCATAAACCTAATTGTAGACAAAAGAAGGTTGAGGGGCATGAGCGAGGGTGGTAAGTCGAAGAAATGAAGATGCGCAAAATCCCCTTTTGAAAAGTTCAGACTAAACTCAATTCGAGTTTGGCTTTTAATACGAGCAAAGTTAATTAAAAGCAAAATAACATGCCAAAAACAAAGACAAACTATTAAAATATTACCAATGCTAGCGAGGGAGAGACGGAGAAGTTGGCGAAGAAGGGGGTCAAACTATAGCCAAGCAACAATGGCTTAACACTGCAATGGCCACTGATATGCAACAGACATGCTGCCAGCCACACACAGACCAACAGTCAAACCGACAGACAGATAAACAAACAAACTGAAACAACTACAACCATTGAATGGACATGAAGGTCTTCTGCAGGGCATGGTCAGTTGCACCCTTATAGACCGAAAACCAGAGAAGGGAACAGAACCAAAGTGAGAGAGCTCACTTGAGTGGCAAAAATATTCGTTCGCATGAAGCAAGGAAAGCAGGGAAAAAAAGGAAACGCAATTTATAGGCAAACGCAGCGAAGTGTTTTTGTTTTTGTTTCTGTTGGACATGAAATTGTTTAAATTATTTACACAAGCTGGAAAATTAAAATGGACAGCTGCTCGTTCTAATTTTTTTTTTCTTTTTGAGTAAGAAACCCCCGCCTTGCCACCGACCATACTGCTTCAGAGCAGCATTGTTATGACGGTTTGTGGCAAATGTTTTGGGTCAGTCACGTACCAAGTGAACTGGCAACTAGAAACTGTGCACCAACAGTTATACTTCATAACTTTTCAGTCTCCATCCCCGTCCTTCCCTCGCATTGTTTGCGCCTCCGAATAAGTGAGCAGAGTAGGAGGTTTTTATCTTTTGACCCAGGCAAATTTTAATTATTAGCAAAAGGGGCAAGTTGCCTGAGTTTTATGAGTTTGATTGCTCCGTTCCAACCCCCACTGCATATTTTGCTTTTCTCTGTATTTGCGTATGCATAATGCGTAAGTCTGTATCTAATTGAAAAAGAATCAAGCATACGACATGTAGGCTGGCTTTCATTGTTGCGACTGAGTGGCAATAACATGCAGCTGCTGTCACACATATATCAAGCCTATGACAAACAAAAATTTCATGCGAAGACGCAATTTAAGATGGGCCAGACTCGGAATTTAATTGATGCAAAATTTATTACCATTGAAAAGTTGATATTTTATAAAAATATAGCCAACACAGACTCCTTTTTGTTGCTAGGTTAACTGGTGTCTATTGAAACTTGTCTCAAACTTTGATTGGACACTGAGTTAATCTGATTTATTGATTATTTGAATTCCAATCAACGTTCTGCATTACTTTAATTGCCTTTCATATGTATTGTTAAGTATTTCAGCAAAGTGACATATGATAAAAATTTTATCCCATATGAAACTCTTGATGAACCGCACAATAATCCTCAATTAGCATCAATCTTTTAATACATTTCTTGAAGTAAATTTCTGGTAAAACTTAAACATTCCAGAGATAACCAAATGAAGAAGACAAAGGCAAAGGAAAAGGCAGGAAAACTATTACGAAAACATTTTCCTCTGAAAGTTTAGTGTGAGAATCGAATGCCCATACGAAAAGTTTACCGTTTAATTAGACAGACAAATATGCAGACAAAGACGACGGACTCATTGACTAGAAGACACTCCACCAGTTTCAGAGTGTCAGTCAGTGTGTTGTCAGTTGTTGGTTGGCTAACTACCTAACTCAGTAGCAAACAATGCTCTTAATTTTCCATGGAAAACTACTAAGAAAGCTTGTTAATTAAATACGCATTACCGCGCCCGTAATTGCCTGTGACGAGCTGCTGAGCGACGGCAGGGAGGGTAGCGACGGTAGCGACGGTAGCTGCCGCATTCCCAACAACCAGGGGTACCTAATTGTTAAAGTGAAGTGCAAAGTTTTCGCCCAAAGTTCTCGCTGCTGCCTGCAATCGTCAATATATCATGACTGAAAATAAGTAAACATTAAATTTAATTACCCACTGACACTTTGACCTCACAGACAGACGCACAGGCCGGACAGATTGAAACAGAAAAGTGGAAAAATAATTTTTTAACCAAACACACAATAAACGGTTTAAATGACAAATGACTATACAAATGACAATTAATTAGTGCATATTTCATTGCAACTGCCACAAGCAAAAACATCAATCACAGCGGGCAATACAGAAAATAATACGCGAAATGCACTGCAAGATATGGAAATGGAATTGCTGGATCGGACGACCAGAAGGTAAATGAAACCAGAAAAAAGGTTAATGGGTTAAAAAATCAACATCAACTTGGTCGTTGTCGTCCTGGCATTGTTTGCTTTGGCAGCAAAAAGGCGACAGCTGGCTAAATTATGCGCACACCGCAGGTAAATGTTGGTAATTTGTGGCTCAAAATGTCCTCTATTTTCCTTTGTGATTGTGTATGTATGTGTGTATGTTGCTGCATTTGTAAAGTTTTTCTTGCTGCATTTCGTTGTTGTCGACCCTAACACGACACTCGCCCATTTAACGCTTTATGGCAAATGGGATTTATGCAAGCAAAAAGAAAACAGAACCCCATTTGCAATTGCCTGGCTAAAGGCATAAAATTTAGCACAGGAAAACTGAAATAAACCTAAGGATGGCGTTTAAAGAAGGCATAACTGAAAAAAAAAACAAACTAACTCAAGAAAGAGAAGAAAAATTCACAAAGAGATTTGGCCAAAGAAGAAAGTTTTCACATTGAATTTGTAGCATACATTTCAGAGTCGAATTAGAATGAAGTAAAAGAATTAGATTATTAAAGTATTTATAAGGCAAGTTTGTTCCGCCAATCGGCTTTGTCATTTATCCAAAGGGTTCATTTGAGTTCAAAACATGATTGACCCAATTCTAAGTCTCTTCATTTACTACGCGCGCCTTTAAATATAATGCAGAATAGTTTTTCGCTCACTTTTTTAACTATTAATTTAAGCTGAACAAATATTTTTATCCAGCGTTCCTGTTGCTGGCACTTTCAACTATCCCTTAACTTTAGTCACAGCTGTGCTTATTGTTTTAATACCCTCGACAAAGGAGTAGTAGTTTATGTTTGTTGTTACACATGGAAAATATTTCTGATTGCAAAACATTATTAGATACTCTTTAAGAAGTTACGGAGATAGTTTATAGATCAGATTTATTTGATATTAATAAGTCCAATGGGTAGAAATATTTACTTTCAAGGGTAAAGAAGCTTCGGTTAATGCTGCTCTTTTTTATCTAGCTCGCGGGGCTCGTGGTTTGGCTGTCATAGCATAGCCAAAGCTGCTCTTTTTATTTAACCCTTTTGGCTTTTGCTATGGCTTAAACAACTATGGCTTTGGGTTTTTCCAAAAACACACACCCATACACATAAACACACACACACACACACACACACACACACACAGAGACTTACTTCAAGCTGCATGTTATTCATGGCCAAACATACACACACACACGCATAGAAAGACAAACACAGAGTCACCTTCACCGCGATATCCGACCACCAACCCACTCAGGGACCAACTGCCAGACCAACAATTTTCTAAACTCGCGCACTGTGCAGGTAATAAAAAAATAAATATAGAAAAAGAGAAACTATAGAAGAGACGCCAGCGTTATGCTGTGCTAAACATTCCCTAAATATATTTTGCAACAGCTACAGCTCCTTTGCGCACCGCACACACACACACACACACACACATGCTAGAACCATCAGCCATATAGATGCAGGTGAGAGTGAGATAAGCGCCGCACATGAGAGAATGGAAAAGGATACGATAGGATAGAAACGCGACTTCTGCCTAGGCAGCAATGAAACTTTTTGCGCCTGAATATTTTTGCAAAACTATTCACAGTTGATTTTTCACCTGATGCTCTTCATCCTTGTTTGTCTAGCTGCATGTGCACCTGCAGCTATGTAAGTGTCCTGATGTGTGCCCCAGTGTGCATGTGTACATATGTGTGCTGGTGTCTTTGTGTGTATTTGTGAGTGTTTAAACTATTTGTCTGCCCAACTGCCAGTGAAGCTGCGGAATGTCTGGCCGCTTCGCTTTTATGATGCTCAAGTTAAGAGCAGGCAGAAAGCCAGTTGCCACGAACGAGGCAGACCCATAAAATTTTTCCTAAGGGGAATAACTCCAAAGCGATCGATAGATGCTCTAGATGTAGGCAAATTGAAAAATTCCTCCATAAATATATGAATAACCCGTTATCACGTATGTCTAGTTGCGATTAAAATGCACATAAAGTCCTGAATATAATAGTTCATAACTTTCAAGTCTCTGCATTTTATTCTAAATGCAACTTACCGAGTGTTCAGTGCAGCATTTATTCATTTTTAACACTATTAGGTACTGTCCCTAAAAGGATTCTGGCCCATGGTAGAAGCTTTTGCGCATGTGGACATTTATAATATTTAATTTGCATTTTATTATACTTTTCACCTAATATCATTTACTTTGGTCTTCTCTCCTTCAGTTATGGCCTTCTGGGCGCCTCTGGATGCGGCAAAACCACTCTGCTCAGCTGCATTGTTGGACGGCGGCGTCTCAATTCGGGTGAGATTTGGGTACTTGGAGGACGGCCGGGCTCGCGTGGTTCCGGCGTACCAGGACCGCGAATTGGCTATATGCCACAGGTGAGTTGACCTCGCAAGTTGAATTTTTTATACGGTTTTTATTGCCCTCATGCCTTATGTCTCATGCCCAACTAAATTAAATAAACGTAATAAAAAAAGGAAAGGGAGACAGAGAGAAAGAAGAACCACACCGAAAGAGAATGAAATGAAATGTGGAAATTTTAAATGCCACAGCAGAAAACTTTTAATTTCATCAAAGAGCCATAAGATGATCCAGTTGGAATTGGACAAGCTGAGGCAATAAAGCACAAAATGTAGGCAGCAGTGGTGATACCCTTCAATAAAGGAGAGTTGTATAGTTTTTGGTAGATACTTGTTGCATCATCTTACTGATAATGCCAAGTAACTTCAATTCATATCGTGAATCTTTGTTCTAAAGAGGACAACAAACGAGAGACGACATCTTTTTATAGTTCGAACAGTAGAAGAGCTAAAAGAGTATTTCAAGTTCGGTTTATTGAGGCACTGTGTTTTTTTTAGCACTTATTTGTGTTGCTCTTTATTTGCAGGAGATTGCCCTTTATGGCGAGTTCACAATGCGCGAAACTTTAATCTATTTTGGCATCATTTCGGCCATTGCCCGCAGCGACATTGAGGATCGCACCGAATTTCTGCTCAAATTGCTCAATTTGCCAAATGGTTCAAAATTTGTCAAGAATTTGAGTGGCGGACAACAGCGACGAATGAGCTTGGCAGTTGCCTTGCTGCATGAGCCAGAACTCCTCATATTGGATGAGCCAACAGTGGGAGTGGATCCAGTGCTGCGGCAAAGGTGAGTGAGATAGCATAGAGAGCAATCATTTAGTTTTTTTTTGATAGGTCAACTCTTTTATTTATATCTTCACCTTTTTAATGTTCTTTGATTACAGCATTTGGGATCATTTGGTGGACATTACCAGAAATGGTCACACGACTGTGATAATCACCACACATTACATAGACGAATGTGCCCAGGCTCATATGGTAAGTGGGAGGGGAAGTAAAAGATTGCTGAGGAAGATTCCAGCAAAAGCAGGAACAGAAGCAGTCAATGGCTTTTGGCTCCCACGCATTGTTTGTTCGACTTGATTTATGGTCACAGCTTGTAATATGCGTCGTATGAGTAATATTCGGTTTTGGCTCTTGCGTCCGTTGTCAAGGTGAAAGTTCAGAGCTGTCAAGGGAGCAGCAGAACCAGCAGGACCAACGCGCTTATCAGCTCAAGTGAACGCTGTCAACATGCGGTGCTAAGTGCTTCCGTCTCCTACCCCTGTCTCATCAGTTTCCTCTTCCAATGGCAAATTTGTATCCTGCGCTGTTTCAGCGATAGCTGCAACAAATCTGTGTCCTGTCTCAAAAAACCAGAAGAGAAAATTCAGAGAAAAAAGTCCCCCCGAATACCATATTACATCCAGCTGTCTCTGTTGACCCATGGCCCATGGACACGATTTACGAGGCATTTCCGAGCGAGACACATTGCAAAATTTACTTCAGATTTATTTATGTGGTGCGTGGGTAGCGAGGAGAGGGGTGGGACATGGGTGGGCCAGTCATTTAATACCCTCCGCTCCCTACCCATGCGTGCAGCAAACAATGAACTTGGTTATGAAACAACAAAACAAAAAGTACAGAAATAAAGCGTGACAAAGCTCCCAAACAAATGCCCGTCACAATGGACAGTTAGATAGACAGATTTAGATACAGATAGGGATACTACAGATACATACATGGACACTCTGACAACACGCACACATAAAACAAACACCATTGCTCCATTCTATTAGGTCAGCCTACACACAGACACACACACACACACGCACGCAAGCACTGAAAAGAAAGAAATATAAACCAAAAGATTGATGCACCAAAAAGAAATAAAACAGAAGGATACTCCAATAAAGGTGGTGCGAAAGCGTTAGCGAAACATATAGAAGGTTGAGGTCAAATAGTTACCATATACGTAAAAGATGGGATTATAAATCGAATGATTGATGCGACTTCTCTACGACTCAACGACTCTTTCCGTGCATCACATATCATTCCCATATATTGGCTTAGAAAATATTTAAATAAAAAGAGCTACATTTAAAATTTAAATGAAAGTGATGTAAAATTAATTTTAAAACATCACATTCACCTCTGTCAAAACATTTTAAGCCAATATATCAAGCAAATAAATTACCAAAATAATAGTACCTCTGATTATTTGAAAGAACATGGAAAGTAGAGGAAAATGCTATAGTCAAATAAGTAAGCATAAGATCCTTTAAAATATTTGCGGTAGTATGTTATAAAAAACATCAAATTGGTAAAAATAAAAGACCAAAATAATAAGGAACTTTAAAGAGGCTCCTTATTATTTCTGCCAAGCATCTCGCCAAGTCTACTAAACATTATTTTTGTATTGAAAATCAATTGTTTCCATTATTAAGTTAGAAAACTGTGAAAAACTCCATTTGTAAATCTTGGATATTTTAAAATATTAAATCTTACCAAATTCAGATTTATTCAGTACATAATTTTCAGGCATGTTATAAGAGATTTCTTATTATCGTTGGCATTATGTTTAAGAATCAATTTGAAGAGCTAGATATATAGATATATTTTACATATTATGCCATAAATAAGATAATCCTAAAACCAAGTGTTGAAAGGTCTACCAGCAATTCCCACACCGCGCAATGGCCAACACGTTTGCTTGGCACCACTTTCGTCCCTTTCGTTCTGTCAGCCAACGAGGGTCAATGCCGAACCGTTGTCACAAACGGACTGCGGATGCCACGCAAAAGTCATTGCGGTAAAGAGTTATGGCCAATAAACAAAATCACCGTCAACCATAGAAAGCATTGCCTTTTGTCTCCAGACTACGAACAAAACAATCGACCCGCCTGAAGTTGCCTCGCATCCTCAGTCCATAAAACAATCGACCAAAAAGTTAAGGCCAGTCTCGAGAGTTAATCTAACGACAACCGTTGAAATGTGAATTTAATACGAATTGTTAGATGAAATTTATGGTTTATGGGTTTTTGTTTGGAGGTCTATAAAAAGAATCGAGACGAACGATTTTGTATGCAAACGACCCACGCCACCCACTCTCTAGAAACTTTCGGTTTTTTTTTTTTTTTTTTTTTTTTTGCAGGCAACGTTTGGTGACAGTGTTTAATTGCTCATATTGAACACGTGTGGATTTTCCAAGAGAAAGAACTTGGCACTCCGGCTCGACTGACTATTATGGCCATGGGCAACAAATTGCTTTTTCAGCTTTGTCACTTTCCCGTGTCACGCTTTATTTTTTCTTTATCTCTGCTAGCCTCAGTCTGGTTTTAGTTCTGTTTCTATTTCGCTTTCGGATGCCTTCTCTCTTAAATCCGGTCCAGACCAGTTTAGGCAAAGGTAGTTGCGTATGTGCACATATTTTTTCCGCCAATTCTGCACGTCACGTGGTCTTTTCTTTCCTTAACTTTTTGCTTGTTTTGCCGATGCCTGTTCTGTTCTGTTGACTCGGCAGAATTGCGTGACCAGAGGAAGGCTCGTTCTATCCCCAGGCCACATAAATTTTCCAGCCCCCAAACGCTGATTGAGTGAGGCACTCGAATTGACACCTCTGAATATAGAGATGTAGTAGACGTCACTTGATCTATTCGCCAGTTTGCCACTTTCCATGGCAGTGCTAAAAATTATAGTTGCTTGTTTGCGATTTATAAGCTGAAAATGCATGTGACTATAAAAAATATAGCATCAGTTTTCATGTATGTATAAACATATAAATACATATGGGTATGCTAGGTATATGGTATGAAGCAGCATTATCCAGAAAGTCGTGCTTACTTCGGCCATGTAGAAGTTTGTATACCCTTCTAAGTTCAACTTTCCTAACGTATAGGTGTTTAATTGAACAACACTTAAACAGCTAATTAAATTGGATGTTTTTCTGTTTTTTCGACCAAAATTGATATTCGGGCCGATCATTCCTATGGCACCTATAAGATATGGTAAATATATATAATTTTTATAACAATCAGTTTTTGAACTAAAAGTGAATATTCAACCGATCTATATGATATAGCTTATATACAATGCCTGCAGTATATAGAAGACTACATGCAAAATTTCAGCACTGTAGCTTTAGTGGTCTAGGTGAAGTTTGCACTGAACCAGACGGACACACGGACATGGCAGGAATATATATACTTTATATGGTCGGAGATGCTTCATTTTATGCGTTGCACACTTCTAAACAAAATTGATGTAACCTTTATGCAAGGGTATAAAAAGAAGCATTTAATACATTTATGACTGTGTGTGTGCGGGTCTGATAGTTTGTTTGGGAATTTCGCTGTTGGAAGTTTTCTGCATTCAAATATCGAGTGCGATTAAATGTTTTACTTGTAATTCAGAAATATTTATGGTAATTCAAAATTGATGGAAAAATATTTTATAAGGTAGAAATCTGCAAAACCCAACATAGTAATTTCAATATGATCGTTGCAAGTCAGTTGAGTTTTAAAGGCTTTGTGTCCAATTTGGAAACAATATTCTTCAAAACTTAGTGAAGATTAGTCTTTTGTGGTTCGTTAATACTTTTCCACTTGGAAATGATTTTTATACAAAGCAATTCGAAATAATTGTATTTTTCATAACGTAAGTTTGTCAATTTTTACATTTTTGTTTACATTATCAACTTTAAACTTTGGTTTGCAACAGATTCAATTATATTTTTACATTTGCTTTACTCATTCTCTTCTCTTTTAAATTTTTGTTGCATTGTTCCTTTGGCTTTTGCGCTTTGTCCAGCATGTTCACACCAGACAGTCGACCCCCATCAAAGCTATGAGCACATTATGACACAACATCAACGCCTGCAATGGTGTCATTATTACTACAACATCCAAGCCAAGCCCAGACGCCCTTTTACCCCCGCAACCAAATTACCGTCCTCTCCCACACTTTTCCTTTACATCCAGAACAAAAACTGAGGTCAACAGCATCCTAACGCAGTGCAGCGCTTCAGTTGTTTTTTTGTTTGTTTTATTTTGCTTCTGACTGACATTTCTCCCCCAAATTTAATGTCAGCATTGCCTTTGCTCAGGGGAAATTGTTGGCTTACAAAAAACATGAGAAAAAAAAATGGAAAGAATGAAAGCGAATCGTGTATACGCCGCATGGCCACACACAGAGAGACGAGACTCAACTGGCTGACTCCATCTTCCTTTTTTTTCCTCAGCTTTGTGTCTATTTCTATCTCTGTCTCTGTCTCTGAGTGTCCCCAGTTGTACATGCAGCACTTTCTGCTCTAATAAATGAAATCAGGGAGCGTAACATTATGTGATGGATATATTGTTACGAGTGCCTCTCTCGCCTGTGCCTTTTAATAGTTGATATTGTTTCTCTTGCATTTCCTTTTTCACTTTTGCCGCGTAATTTTCCGCATGTTGCCTCTTAATGTACAGAACGGAGAAAAAGAAGAAAAAACCAAAAAAAAGAACAAAATATGGAGTAAAAGTGGAAAGTAAAAGCCAAAAAATGCAAATGGAGAGTTAAATAATTGCTGTAGCTGGTGAATGACAAACAAACGGAAACCAGACTGAGGCGGCTTTCCACTGAGTACTGATGTACGAAAAATATTAATTATTAATTGACAGGATATTAATTATTTATTTAACTTTTATGAAAGTTGCATATGGTAAAGTGAATTGGCTTTCATTAGGTTTTGAGATATTGATTCAAAATTAGAAAATTCTGTCTACCATGATGATTTTTCAAAGAAGGGACTCCCAATTGTGTTTAACTAGGAGATTAAGACTATGATTATGAGTATTGAAGTGAATAATAGGTTGACTGGCAATCTGTGCAAACGTAAATGGCACTCAGCAGTTATTAATCAATTTACTAATAGAGTGGGTTGAAGTGGAATGAAGTGGGAAACTATTTAGATTTCACAGCTTTCGCTCAAATGGGCTCTTCTTCTCTCATGATGTTTACATTTCACTAAAGCTTAAAATGGTCCGCTTTAAATCTCCTCTGAAAGGGTTTTATGCACACTTCGAAAGAAAAAAAACATAAACTGATTCTGTTTTCCATTTACAAACCATTTAAATTGTAAATAACTTTCGAGCCACTCCCACACACTCCTCCATATATCATGTGAAATTTTCAATTTCCTCTGCATGCAAGCGGCAAAAAACCGAAAATTTTAAATGTATATTTATGGCATGGAAAAATGGAAGAGCCAAACAACTAAAAAATAACAAACAAAAAAAAAACCATCAACCGAAAAAATGAATGAAATAATAATGCATATCACACAGATATTTGTGGCCAACACAATTATGTACAATTGCTCGTGTCTGAGGAAGCTTCTAATTCGGTTTGGCATTGCCATTCAATTAAGATGTTAATTGGCTTCGGGGCGAACCAAAAGGCTGAAAGAGCGATTCCCAAGGAAATGAACGATTTCCTACCATAAAAGCTGAAGCCAAATCAAGTGGCAAAAGTTTTCCCATGTGTGTGTGTGTCGACGGCTTATTTAGCATAGAATTTTCATGTGCAGCCCATTGGCTTGCGTGGCCAGAGTGCCAAGGAGCAAGCAAAGGACGAACTATGTGAAAGAAGTCCATGGAGCTGCATGCCTAATGAAGCCATCTTTAGACTAAAATGCGGACTCAGTTTGTCTGGTCATGTGCGAACAGAGAAATCAATTAACTTAATTTCCGCACAAAACGTGGCTGGGAGTGGGATGACCAAGGAGTATGTACGGTGGTCAATAAAACTTTTCATCGACCAAAACAAGTTGTTGCATATTCCTAGACCGAATGACCAAAAGGCAAGACATAAACTTTGGCCAGAAAAGATTGCCAATCTTGTGACGTGACAAGCCGAGTAGACAGATGAAGCTGAGAACTTTCGTCGACTTCATAACAGTTGGTAGCATATCAATTTGTAATATTTTTGTCGATTTTCTTTTTTACTTCTCAGATTGGACTGTTACGTGGTGGCAAGATGTTGGCCGAAGAGTCACCCGAATATTTAAGGCAACAATATAATGCCGATTCGTTGGAGGATGTTTTTCTGAAACTTTCTGTTATGCAGAACATGGGCAAACGACGCCGTTCATCAATTGCCCAGGAAATTGTGGAACAGGTAACAGTGCCTGCCAATTCCAATCCAGCTTTGGATATGTCCGATGAGCAGCATGCGGCCGAAATATCTGGTGAATTTGGAGATAACATATCAATGTCATCGGCTGTCCGAGATCCGATCAGTAGCACAGCTGTGGCGGCACCACCGTTGCCTCCAGCCCAGGAGATACCGACATCGTTTTGGTATAATTTGCATGTGATGCAATCGCATCACTTACACGCACTCATCTGGAAGAACTTTCTCTGGATGATGCGCAATGTGGGGTAAGTTGGAAGTTGAAACTTCCATCTCTTATGCTATACTTATTTCCCCCACTGAACGATTTAGGATAATGCTCTTCATTGTGGGACTGCCTGTGGTGCAAATATTGCTTTTCTGTTATGCTATTGGCCATGATCCTACTGGCATTAAATTGGCTGTGGCAAATCACGAGATGTCCGAGGAAATGATTATGCAACAGTTCTGTCCAGTGCACACCGGATGCAATCAGACGATGTTGAGCTGCCGTTATCTCGATATGCTGGTCAAGAACAAGAGCATGGTTGTGGTGAGTATTCCGAATGTAAATTACCTGACCTGGACCCGACCCAGCAACTACTAGAAACTGCTGCCCCGCATGCACTTGGGAAAACGTCATTGCATCTTTCAATTTTCTTAACTTTAAATTGAAATTGAGTACGAAATCCCTCGAATAAGTTTTAACCGCAAAGAGTGAGAAGTTCTACTGAACGTTCTTACTTAAGTTAGTATACGACTGATTTCAATTAAGACAAACATTGCTTTACGATGAATTCGCAATTGATAAAGATCTGAACTTCGTTTTTAATTTGTTTATGTTTCATAAAAATTACCTAGAAATTGGCTGCTTGGTTAAGTTTTTCTCGGTGTGCTTAAATTGTGCAGTGCGAACTTTACAATAACCACTCATGTTGCTAGTTGTAAGATATTCAAGGACTTTTCCCCTTTCCCCTTGCTGACCATTCCTGTAATTTATTTCAATTTGTGTGGACAGCAAAGATGCAGAGCCAGCCAGGCAGGCAGGCAGGCAGGCAGTCAGACAGCCAGGCTTACAGGCAGGCAACGTGTGCCATAGTCCTGCGTCTCTGGATGGTCTGGGTGCTCGAAGTCTTCAATCTATTGCACACATCGTTTCGTCCTGCCGCACTACTAAATCAACCCGTCGATGCCTCCTACTTGGCATTGTCTTGCTTTGGCTTGCTGTTGGGTGAACACAAATTACAGCTGCTTATCTTTGGCACAACCGAAGTAACAACAGCAACAGCAGGCAAAAACGGGGGTCAGGGATGGCGAAACAGAGGCAGAGAGAGTCGAGATCATCAATAAATTTACTCGCAGCTGCCGGGCAAAAATACTAGTTGAAAGCCATGGGTAAGAGGGGGAAAGTCAGAAGGGAAAGCCTGTTGGCCCTGGTGGCAATTTATTGCAAATTATGCTTCAAAAACAAAGCCTCTTTGTAGCCTAATTTGAGTTTAAGTTTGAATTGATGCTCCTGCTGCTGGTGTTGCTACTGTTGCTGCTTCTTCTGCTCCTGGTGAATTTTCATGCATTTTGCATTAGAGTTTCGCATAATAATCGTAAACTCAGGCAAAGTTGCTGTCGAGAACAAACTACATGCAAAATTGATAAACAACTGGGATAGACTTTATTATCAGGGATATAAAAAATATTTACTTAAGTTAGTTAGTTGCCACCGTCATTAATAAGACACACAGAAAGGCTGGCAGAGAAAGGGATTTCATTGCCAATTACCCTGCAATTTCACAAAAGCCTTATTGTAATCGAATGGGAAAACAATTCTCAGAAATATGCCACAATAAAAACAATCGGCATGCCCCAACTGGCAATTTACCTTTCCTCTTGTTTACCTTCAAAATTGAAAATTTGCTCCTGCCTTTGCTTCCCCTTATCATGCTTAATTTGTGCAAATTCTAACTAAGATAAGGATAAAGTAAAAGAAATACGCAACGAGGACCGCAACTTTGACCCCTCAACAACAACAACAACAAAAAAGCGAAAAAAAGGAAGGAAAAAAAGCTGAAAAGAGCCAAAGTTAATTTTGGTCAATGAACAGAGCGTATCAGCGTGGCCATCAGCACGTGGCCAGGACAGCCGGTGCACGGCCATAAGATAAGAGAGGAACAGGACGAGACCCCACGCAAATGAAGAGGCTAAAGGCAATGGGAAAATTTGAATTCTGTTGCCCGTTTGCCATTTGCCGTGAAACAACGCATCGCTTTTGCTTTTCACATTTTTGCTTTGTCTTCTTTCGTTTGCGTTTTTTCAATTGCCTCGCGTTTCTTTTAGCCAATAGCCAAATGGGGTATATAAGCACTTCAGACAACCAAATTTACCGTAGAGTAAACAGCGGGCTTAATGGGTTCTAATTGCTTTAATGGTCTGAGATACTATCTTCGACTATTTCGACTAATTCTGACTGTTGTGCCCAACTCAATCGAGGTTTCTCCTATGATAACATTTCAACTTTGCTCGAAAAGGATAACAGGGTACATGACAATGCCTTAACATTTTGGTAGTTAGCTCCATTTCATGACTGTTGACATCACAACAAAAGCGGTAACAGTATAAGCTATGCATGTATTTGCCTTGCAGGCCGTAAGGAAAAAGCTTCACATCTTTCCTTTCTCATTCCAATTTCTGGTCTTCAGTTCTTGGCTTCCTTTTCTGGCCGAGTTGTGCCTTGTGGTTTCTTTAGATCAAACACATTTCGGTTACCCTCATCTTAATGACATAAAAATTGGCCTTTGTTTCACATGCGTTGCCAAGGGGCAACGTTGTCCGAAAAATGCCCCATGGCAATAATTTTACAAACTTTGCAGGCATCTACCAAAACCTTCAGCAAGAGAAAGAGATAAAAAAAAAAATAGAAAAGGCTTAGCGTTTTTCCTTTTAATTTATACGAAAATTGAAAAACACAACTGGAGAAAAAGGAGAAGGGAGATGGAAGATGGGATGGGAAAACCTCGTATTGTGGTCAGTTTGTTTGGTTGGTTGTCATTGCTTTTAATTAAAAGTTCATTAGGCATGACAACGTTGCTTCATCAAGCGGATGCTGTGGCAAGGGAGAGGAGAAAGGGAAGAGGGGAAAAACAGAGATTTCATGCCCAACTGACAAGTTGTTTCTGTTGCACTTGATTAGCCATAAGTTTTAACTTGAAGCGAAGCACTTTTTCTTGTGCTTTTTTAGATTTTATGAGCAAACTTGCGGCTAAGTTGAGACAAAAATTGCTAAGGTAGCCAAGAGAAGTAAAAAGTTTTGCATGCTCTAGATAGGTAGACGAATAAAGGGAAGATGGAAGGAGGGGAGCAAAGAGACATCGCTTCATTTGCGCATAGTTTGTGTGGCTGAAGTTTGTCATAAACAATGTTGAAGTTAAGGTTAAACTATAAGCATAAAAGTTGTTCGAGTTTTGTTGGTTTGATTGCCTGTTTGTTGCTTATGTACGTACATTTGCAACCTGGCCGCAAATTCGCACATTTGCCATAAAATCTAATGAAGCCCTTAAAGAACGCTCAAACCCAAAAACCGTCACCCAAAACCCTTCGCATGGAATCCCTTCATTTGTCTCAACATTAATACGGCAATTGCGTAAATTTCACGCCCTATTGTCCTGTCCCAACACCCAAATACTCGAACACCCTCCATTATCCCCTCGCGCTTGCCTGCGTGCCAGCCTGTGTTCCTGTCTTCTATGGTTTAAATAACTACATATATCGAGACCACAAAATTGCCAAAGCTTAGCCCAAATACAAGTGCCAATACATGAACCAGAATTCACCGCACCACCCCGCTACCTTGATCCTGTGGAATCTCTGTAAGTGGCTGGCGAAAAGTTTTGGCGAAAGTTTTCCCTCTTGTTGTAACCAAAACTTCATCAATGTATGACTACCACTAGCTTAGGCCCAAGGACATGATGCTCGCTCTATGCATGTATATGAACACGCATATGTAGTACATACTGTTCATAAGTGGAAGCATCATTTCACTGAGGGATTGGAGCGGGGGAGACTTCCACTTCATTATTTATTTTCCGTTCTTATTTCTGTTTCCTTTTTCTTGTTCTTTTTTTTGCGCTCTTTGGATGCGTAAGCAACTGCGCAATGAAATTGTAAAAGATAACATAAACATATTGTTGACAATGCCTTTGCCTTTTGTTGCTGCTGCTGCTGCTGCTGCTGCTGCTCATGTTTGCCTTTGCCGGCCTGAATTTATCGTTTGGCGCAAAGTACGCACATTAATTACAGGGAGTTACTTTTATTGTTGCTACATGCAACAAACAATGCGACAGGAAATGAAGCGTAGCACAGTCAACTCACAAAGCGAACCCAAAGGAAAGGAAGTGCTCGAGGACAGGAAGATGGAGGAAAGAAATCGCGGGAGAGACAGAGAGTCAACAGAGAGACAAGCTTCTGACAGACATTGCTCAATAGTTCAGAGGGTCTTTTAATTGTGGCCCCACAATGCACGGTCCTAGCCGAAATTTGCATACCCTCCGAGGCAGTTTTCGAAAAAGCAAATTGACTTACAGGTATAGATTGGAAATTGGTTGGCCTTTGTTTGCAACAATTTCTCAATGAAATAAGTAAAATTTCTGCTTTTGAACTAATTAAAGAGAACTCAAACAAAAGTAACATTGACTTGGTTTGGCTTCAATTATTTTGCCGTTCGTTAGAACTCGTTGTTTAACAGCGAAACAAACCCAATGAAAGGGTACTTAAATTGTCGCCAAA
The DNA here is from genome assembly GCA_024703675.1 of Drosophila nebulosa. Lineage (NCBI taxonomy): Eukaryota > Metazoa > Arthropoda > Insecta > Diptera > Drosophilidae > Drosophila > Drosophila nebulosa. The sequence continues at coordinate 4,646,658 of JANFPS010000004.1, read as the reverse complement.
TTGAAGCCCTTTTTGTTGTCCGTCTGGCAAAGGTGCAATGGCTTTTTAAGCTAATTGAATGAGCATTTGATTGACTGTTGGCATTTAATGTTGAACTCCCCCACTTTTCCTCACCTTCTCCTCCTCGCAGAATTATGTAAATGACGACGAGGCCGCCTACGAGCAGGTGCGACGTGGCAATGCCTGGGCCGCTCTCGTAATACAACCCAATTACACATCATCCTTGCTGGAGCGAGTGGAAGAAGGACGATATGCCGAAAACGAGACACTAGATGCATCCGATCTGAATGTTCGCATGGATGGCTCTAGTAAGTCTTTGCCACAATATTTCCGTTCTCTCCCATTACTTAATCTCTCTTATTACTTTGAAACAGATCAACAAATCTCGCAGATGCTTTACGCTGACTTACAACTTACGTTCTTTAGTTTTGTGGAGAATATGCTAACTGAATGCAATGTGAATCCCAAACTGGGGCAAGTGCCTGTGTACTTCAACGAACCGATTTATGGCTACCGCAATCCCAACTTTACCGATTTTGCTGCCCCCGGCGTTATATTGACCATTATATTCTTCCTATCGGTGGCCATTACCTCGGGTGCCATGTTGATTGAGAGAAATGAGGGCATGCTGGAACGCTGCCTTGTGGCAGGGATCACAGGACCTGAAATCTTGCTCTCCCAGGTGGTAACCCAGTTCACGGTGATGCTGAGCCAAACTGTGTTTGTGCTCATTGTTAGCTTCTATTTCTTCGAGTTGACTCTTGTGGGAGACATTTGGCTGGTGGTTGCCCTATGCATATTGAATGGCTTGTGTGGCATGACCTTTGGCTTTGTCATCTCCTGCGCTGTGGACACTGAGAGAACAGCCACCTATGTGGCCATGGGCTCGTTCCTGCCCATTGTGATGCTGTGTGGTATCATTTGGCCTGTTGAGGGTATGTTCCCGCTGCTACAATTCGTGACCGCCTTCCTGCCTCTGACCAAGCCAACGGAGTCACTGCGATCCATACTACAGAGGGGCTGGGGCATGGAAAATCCCGCCGTCTATAATGGATTTATATCGATTTCATCCTGGGTCCTAGTCTTCCTGGTGCTAACCATATTGCTGATCAAGTTCAAGAAGGGCTAAAATGGAGTTCCGTCTAAAGATACTGACGATGATTTTACTAGGTTCTTAGGGTAGTCCATAGATCGTACAACTAGAATAACGATGAGTGTATGTCTCTCTCTCTTTCTCTCTCTCTCTTATGTTAGTCCGTAGTATAAGGTCTTGGATATAATATGTAATTTTGCTATATACATACATACATATATACATACATATGCAATGTGGAATTGTTGTGCCTTTATCGTAAGTTATAATCTAACTCGTCTTCATCCATTATATTCACATGACTCATATGCATTTTCCAGCAATCGATCGATCGTAAATGGAGAACAAAGTACGTAACTCCATTTCACTGACATTTAATATTACGATTTGAAATGTACATTAAGCTAGCGAAGAAAAAACTTTGAATAAATTTAAAGACTTAGATTTTGTCACAGAGCCAAACTTTTTCTTGATTTGACATAATAAGTGGACCGCCGAACCTTTATGCATCCTCGAAGAAACGTGGTAATCCTTAATCAGTTCGATCGAAGCTATATATATTTTTTAGTTTAAGTTTAGTTGTACATATTTCAGAATTCATCATCATCGAAACCAATGCGACAAAAAAAAGTCACTTAGCAGACTTCTTCTGTCGGTCTTCATCAGTCTCCTTTTCGGATCTTTTGCGTATGTATTTACAATTAGATTTCCGCCACCAATCGATATTATCTCAACGCCAGCATTTTGCTATTATTTCATCTACCGAGACTCATATTCTGGGCATAGATTTGCCGCAGTGGTATTGGCAAGGTTTGTTGTCTTGGCCCCGTCGTCACCCATCATTGATTACTCGAGAGTGTAGCTGACGGCGCCACTTGGGCACATAAATTGGAAAATTCAGCAGCCAAAAGAAAAATCTCATTTTCATTTTCATGTTCATGCTCGTGTTGCTAACGTCCTCTCTACCTCTTGCACATTTCCTCATCCACCTCCACAAATGCACACGCTTTTCACATAATTGAAAGTTCAAACTTTTCCCAGTTGCCGCTGAATTAATTTTTCAACTTCATAATTTCTCAGTGCTCTGCGAAGCTTTAATAACATTCAGAGGCCAAGCCAAGCCAAGCCGAGCCCAGTCCAGCCAGCAGCTGTCTTCAATGATTCTTTGTTTGCGGCTGCTCCTTCAGTTCGTTTCTCCTTGCCAGGCCACTCCATTCCATTTCGCTCTGTCTCCCCTTTCAGCCACCAGACTGCCTCATCTCGTCTCAATGGCGTGTTAATTAATTGCTCAATTAATTTAATGTTCAACATCTGCCTGGGCAAAATACTCGCTTGCTATCCACTCACAAAAGTCAATTGCTTGTTATTTTCAATGTTCTCTAGACAGTTTTACAGAAAGTGTCAACCCTTTATTTTTCTTTTTTGTTCTTTGTTATGGTCCCTTTGTGTGGGTCAACATAACCATGTAGATTAATAGCTGCTCATTTGGCATATTTGTGATGGAATTTGAATAATGCTTGAGGGTTTCTTCCGACTCGTTTCAGGTGAGCGAAAAAAACGAAAAAAACGGAAACATTCATATCTTTCCCAGGAGCATTAATTACACTTGCTCATAAAAAAAGAAAAAGGAAATTTTGCCCATCTTGGTTTTGACTACTTCGTTTTTTTACTGTGTCTATCTTTTCTTATTAAGACATATAATTGAAAAAAAAAAAAAAAATGATATGGATGGACTATGGATTAACTAAATCTCATTCTAGTTTAAAGAACTTTCTTATGTGTGTGCTTACGTAAATTGAGTGTTAGCAATTGGAATTCGTGCTTTTAAAGTTACAAAGAACTCACTTTCTACAATATTTGCCAACTCCATATACTTCTCGTTTACTCTCATAATTTGGAAAAAGTTGGTGAATACTTACAGTTGACATGATGATGTATCATTCCCAAAATTTCGCAAGAAATTTTCTCCTTACATTTATATCAATATTCATTTAACTGATTAATGCTTTCCACACACAAGCTATCTGCATTTTTGCAAATTCTCTGAAGTGCTCATATTACATTATTTCTGCTTATTTAATCACCATCATGATCAAGATGAATGCATTTCCCATTTCGTCGTGTTCATTTCCTTTAGTTAAGTGAAGAAAAACCTTTAATTATTTACCCAGCCGCAATTACGACATACTTACACACATACATATCGACTTACTGATGCATACATACATGTATATGTTTGTGTGTGTGAAAATTGCATGCATCAGTCATACATACCTACATATGTAGTTTATTTTTTTAATGATTGGCATTAATTATTTGCGGCACATTATGCGCAATTTGTTTAACTACAAAAACTACGATAACATCGGCCAGGATATACGTATGCATTCCTTTCGCGATTCCCAAACATATTCACATTCACACTCGTATTCACATTCACCAGCTTGTTTTGCTTTGCCTGGCAAATTGTATAATGAAAATGTCAATCAATTTTCCCACGATTTGCTGCTGCTGTTGTTGTTGCTGCTGCTGCTGCTGCTGCTGCTATCGTTGCTGCTGCCTCATCCGTTGCCAATTGCAAATTGAGTTCATCTGCTGGCGGCAAATATTGACATGACAGACACACATTTTTATTTTATTTTCATTTTATTTTATTTGCATTTTTATTTCCCTCTTCACCCGCTGCTCCAAGGTTTTCTCGCACTCGCACTAGCTTCGATTTCTTTTTTCTTTTCTTTTCTGTTTTTTTTTTTTTTTTCAATAGCATCAGCTTTCCTTCTGGGCCAAAACCCCGTAACATTTGCTTGGCATTTGATGGCGTGTCCTGTCCTCACTTTATCTTCTGGCCTTTCTCTTTCGTCCCAGCCCTGCGTATGCGCTGTGGATGGGTGTTCGTGTGTGAGGTGGTAAAAATGACATATTAATTTCCAAAGGGGAAACGAAATAATATAAATGGTGTTGTTGCCTCAAGCTTGAGCTGGTAAGTCCTTGTCGTTTCCCTCCCCAACCATTGTTCTCCTCCAAATTCGCCATTTTGCATGCAAATAGCTATGGCGAAATCTAAATAAATATGATCAGGGAAATCAATGCCCTTAATATTGTTGTTGTTGCTTCTGCTGATGCTGATGGTTTTGCTACCGCGGATGCTGCTTCTGTTATCGAGTAAGTAATTGCTTACACATTACATTACGCATACGACGCGTATGCCAACAATTTCCACTAAAATTGCAAAGAAGAATTAATGCAAATATACATATATACATATATTTTTTGCGATATTTTGAGCATTTTGATGAAGTCGTTTTCCAATCAGCAGAGATAATGCCTGTCAGCATGCCGCGCTGTGCCATCAATCATGCCACGACACGCCCACAAAGCCAACCCACACGCACACATTCACACATGAAGGCAAAGAAAAAGCCTTAAATATTTTTATATGTTTCGTTTTGAAAAACCGAACAAACAGGATATGCCCATGATTCTGTGAGTCCCTAAGTCAGTGAGTCAGTCAGGCGCATCTTCAGCCTGTCCATACCTCAATTGAAAAGCACTTTCAAAAAGGATAATAACGATAAATATTTTATTGTAATGTGTTTCAGCCAGTGTTTACAAGTCGGCTGTGTCTTGTAATCGAAGAGGGTGGTCACAGAAGTTTCTGGAAATGAAGCATTTGTTGGATTAAAAGGCATCATCAAAGGGGGGGATACTAACTATTATTTTGTTGGTGTGACCCAGAAGAGAGAGAGAAGAGAATTGGTTGTTAATTAAGTTCATTTTATTTTGATGAAATTTACTTTAATTTATTTTTGCCATTTTCTGTTTACTAGTCTAAATTGTTACTCAAAACTGTTGAATATCTACCTTTGGCGCCTCTGACGCCCGCGTTATTCGCCACCAATAACTGCCAAAACAGCATGTATTGCCATTATTTTAGCAGGGTGGAGATGAAAATGGAGTTAAGTGTGCTGTTCCTTCTCAATGCAGGACGAGCTCAATTTGCAGCCTCCCTCGCCTTCCTCCATTTTCCAGCCGTTTCTCGTCTTTCATGCTGTTGCGCGCGCTTACGGGCAACACTTAATCGGCTTCCGGGGATATTTGGGATTTAGGGCGGAAACCTATTTGTGTCAAGACGTAGAGAGTGTTCAGCTTGAGTCGGCAGCTCCTACGTTCCCCATATTTTTCGCTTCTTCCTCTGCCACCGTCTTCTTTATGCCGTCTTCGCCTTTTTATTTTAGGCATTTTCCACTGCTGGCAGCATATTTAGTCTTTTGTTTTGGCGACAATTTGCTGCTTTGCTTTTTTACTTAGCCATATACATACTTAAAATTTATAACAAAAGGCAGCCATCTCAAAATGAACTACTTAGTTCTGTTTCCCCCCGCCACTGGATCTTCTTTTTCTTCTTAGTTTTCTTTTTGTGTTTTTCTTTTTCATTCCAGCTTGAGAACCAAAGCGAAACAACAATGAAGGCAATTCCGTCAACAGCCGGCGGCTTATTCTATACTAAAAAAAAAATATGAGCTTGAAGAATAGGGCGGGTAAGAGTGTGGTAGAGGAGTGGAACGAAAAGTACGTGCTAATGGCTGCAAAGCAAATGACACAAGCTCGTGTATAAACATGGCCAAAAGTCAGCTTACTCATAAATACATATTTGTGTGCTGGTATGTCTATGTGTGTGTGTGTGTGTGTGTATGGTGTGCCACGCCCCAAACTAATAAAGGCCGCCGGCTGTGGCCATTGAAAAATGCTGACTATCTGGCACACAGATGGCTATGGCGATAGCAAAGATGAAAGAGTAGAAGGCAAGGGGACGATGCCATTTGAGCTCACATGTTTTGGTCTGGTGTGTGTGGTGTGTGTGTATGTGTCTACCAATTCGCTGCTAATGGCTCTTTTGTGAGCATTTCCACAGTTGTCTCAATGAAATGCCAGCAGCATTTGTGCACCAGCCCCGACTGGTCGCCGGTTCACTCATTTTCAGTTATTTTCTTTGAAATATTTATAATTTTTGAAATGCCAAAGAACTAGCGAAACCTCTTCAATTTTAAAACTACTTCCACTCCATGCAGCTTCGGGGTAAAGAGGACATTTGGATTCGTCCTTTTTTTTCCAATGTGCGTAATCTTTTGCGATAATCAGTTTATTAACAAGCGCAATTGAGGACAGAGGTCATTAAAACGTATTTACTCCCCTTCACCTTCTTGATCGTTCGTTGCGGTTGCGACCTAAACCGCGTTGACCGCTTAACCAGAGACTGGATATCAATATCGTGTTGCCTTAAATGCCAATATCTCGCATTAAAGCACCACTGCCCGTGGAGGGGCGTTAACCGAAAATCGATGGCCGTGCAAATGGAAAGGATGATGTATGCGGCCAATGTCTGGGCAAGTGGAAATGTTGTGTTCTCCTCTGTCTCTGTTTCCGTCTCTGTCACCGTCTCCATCTCGCTCTGGCGCTTCCTGGTCTGTAGCTCCTGTATCACATTTGTGGTGACCAAGCTGAGAGAAGGAGATCTGTGAGTAGGAGATGTAATTGGAATTTGCGGCATGGGCATGGCGTCCTCAACATGGTTCAACCATTGTTTACTCACTCTCGCTCTCGTCCACAATGATTAACTGCACAACTGCGGCGGGGATACACCTGACACAGGATGAGGACCTGCATGCAGGTGGAGCTAGACCCGACCAGGCAGTGGTCCGGTAATGCGAATCGTCAATCAGCTCCGGTTCTGCTTAAGCGGTGAAATGCGGCAACTACAGGGCGTAAGGCGGTCGGGTCAATGCTAATGGATGGCCATAAAACACTCACTGACAAAGTGCTCATAAGGCTTAAAACGACAACTATCCGCTCAGGGTTCACCGACTTTGCACAGTTCGCAAGATCTCTCTCTATCTCTTTCCCTCTCTTTTTTTCTCTCTGTCTACTTATCTGTTGAATTGCTTTGCCTTTCAATTGAGTTTCCAGATAAACCTGTCATTTTATGACTTCTCACACAACTTTGGCTGCAAACGATTTCACAAGATTATTGCCTGGCAGAAGCTGTCAAATGCAACAAACTCTCAATTTGATTTTGGTTATAAAACGATTTACAACCACAGCTTCATCAAATATTTAACTATAAAAGTTTTGCATACACATTACGGAAAAGCATTTTTAAAAAAGCAGACATAACAAAAGAAACTTTAGAAAATGGAGCTAAATAGAAATGAAGTAGAAAACGGACTTCTGAAAATTGTTAGTGAATTTTTCCTAAACATTTCTTAGCCAAAATTAATGGGATTCTCGTTTTCGAAGCTTTGCTATAATAAAAAAAAAATGTAGCTTAATGTAAACAGAAATTAAAAAGCACATCAATAGTCTCAATACAAAATGTAAATATAAATCGATTAAATTCTCTAATGCGAAATAGTACAGTCTGAACTTAAGGACCCCTTAGCGAAGAAGGAAATTTAAATTCTAGATTTTTCTTAAAGTAAAATTCCTTTGATTTGCCTGGCACATATGATACCAATGTTCAAATCATCTCTAGACTTCATTTAACTTGGCAAGTAATGAGCTTGGCAATTCGCCTAGGGGCACCCACCTGGCCCGCTAATGTTGTGCCCAGTGAAAGCATCATCGACATAAAATAAACATGCATAATGGAGCATCTTAAATGCAACTTATTTTGCATAGTTAAGCATTTGAGTGGCATCAGCTCCTATGTGCTGTGCCCCTGCCCCTTTCCGGGGCATCTTTCGCTTAGTTTGTGCTACTTCACTAACTTTGATACTTCCACTCGACTCGTCTGAAGGGAGGTAAACAGGAAACTAAATGAAAATATCTAACGTCGGCAGAGCCAACCGGGCAGACAGTAGAACCGCAAACCACAGCTATGTCTATGTCTGGCAGCAACAACTCCTTCTTTCCTTTCCCTTTGCCCTTTCCCCATATCCCATTTCTTTACCCTAGCCACTTGCCATATTTACACCAATTCCCTTGTCTGTTTTGCCAGCCATTTTTGCTTTGCCTTTGCTTTGCTGCGCCCACAACATCAGCAGCAAAAGCAAAAGCAATAGCAACAACCACAATGCGCCGTCTTTTGCTGCTGTTTAAGTAAAAAATTTAATGTTCTTGTCCTGACTCTGGCCAACAGCATCGTCGTCATCATCATCGTCATCATCGTCATCATCATCATTACCATAAGCAGAGTAAAAGGCAGCCAGCTAGATGCTTGGCCAAGTTTGTCTTGCATTTTCCTTTCATTTTTTGGCTTCTGTGGCATTCACACTTTGTGATGAAGCCTGAAATAAAAGGACATATGCTTAAATTGTATACACTGCGATGTTGCAAGAGTATTTGCTAGTTTTCATAAACTCTTTTCTTTCGCTAAAACAACTTGCAGTCTTCACTCTCTTTTGGATTTGTTGCACTTCCGTTCTTTATTTTGGCTTGTCGGCACTTAGTCGGCTGTCTGCGCTGCATCTTCAAAAGGCATTATATTCAATCATGAGGTTAATCACTAGACAAGAAAGTGATGCAGTCAAAGAAAGAGAGAGAGAGAGAGAAAGAAAGGGAGAGCGAAATGTAAAAAGCTTGCCCAGTCAGTTATTTCCTCATTCAGCGATTTAAAATATTGCAAAATTTGTGCATAATTTTAAGTGTAAGAAAATTGAGTGCACAATGTGGCGTATGATTGATATTTCTTTTTATCGTTTTCACTCTAATATTTATCAAAGAGTTACGAAATCCACAGAGTAAAGTTATTTACTGCTCTGACTCCTATTTCAATCAGGGGCTGTCTATTAGGCTTATATAGACACTCAACAAAAAAAAAATAACACTCACCATGCTCATTAAAAATGTTGCCTTTTGGCTAATTATTTGGTTCACTGAATACGCCAGGCAATCAAGGCTTTTTGATCGCTAGCGAGACACCTGTTATCCTTTTTGTCTCTTATTTCTCCTCGTTTTTGTTCGCTTTTTCGTTTCTCCGGTGTTCGTTTCGTCCTCAATTAGTGCTGAGTGTTTGTGCTCCAGTTTGTCTTTTACACATGATGTGTGAACACCATAAATAATCAAAATGTAGGCGAGCAAAGCAAAGCACACATTTTTTACATCATCATTATTGCCGCCCACACTAGAGAAGGCTTCTCAGAGCAAGTGGCAAACAAATAAAAAAAAACCAGCTTATTCGCCCATGAAATTTCGGACACCTACACAATAATCAATATGGTTGGACGATGATGTTAATGTAAATATCTAGCGAACAACATTGCCAAATGTCCTTGGTGTAATGATTTGAATTTGCTCAACTAAATTTAGTTGTAATGGACTTAAAGTTTCCATTAGTTCATCGAGTTACATAAGATTTGAATCTTTGTTTTTCTTCATTTTTTTTCTCTTCTTTGTCATTGTCGGTTGACGTTGGCATACGAAACAATTCGAGCCTTTGCCATTTTTATCCGTTTAATTAAAGGGCTCCCATGACAATGAATCCTCAGAAAAAAACGGGCATATGTGCTCATCCAAATGGATGGAGGCTTAAAGGGGGGCGACCAACTAAAATATCATAGGTATGTTAGTTTTAGATAAAGCTTTTTAAAAGCAATACTATACTTTACGTTTTTATGTTCCTTTCTACATTTCTCTAACCAAATAACTTAATTAACAACTATCTAAAATGGAGTTTCATCCTGGTTTCATCTCTTGTATCATATAACATGAAATATTATTTAGAAGAGGTATGAACGCATTCGAGATTTGTCTATTATTATTGTTTTATCATTTTAGTGGCTTTTTGGACAAACAAACCAAACGTAGCCCAGCAGAACCTAACCAAACCGAATATACAGCACAACACAAACAAAAAAAGAGGAATGTGGCACAAGGACTGACTACCAAAGGATGCAACCCAAAGCCATTTTGCTCCCATACTATGTGAATTTCGCTTGGCATTTTATTTAAGCCGATTATTTTGGCACATTTGCGCTTAGTTTTTGTAGGTTTTTTTTCCGACTTCAGTTGTTTTGGTATTTTTCATTTTGGCATTGGAATGCCTAATGAAAGCATTTTTGTGGGTCTTGGGGACCTGGATGTACGTAAATTTGCCAAAATGATGTGTCCACATATATAGCTCATGCCCTGCATATGAAGCTTATTTGGCACTGTGACAAAAGTTATTTAATTATGATTATGCCACTGCCTCAGTCTCAGCCCCACTACAAATGCTTAGTTAAGAGCCCTTCAGGCTGCTCATTTGCACTAAAATTTACTTAGTTTTGCACTAAAGCGGCCTAGAGCCTTGGCCCAGGCTAAGACTCAACAGCAAATGTAGACATAAAACTTAAACACACACACACACACACAGAGTCGCATATAATAGTTTGTGTCTCCCTCTCTGACCAAATGACAGGCAAAGTAGAGGTCTTTGTTCGAAATCAGAAATTGGGTTGGGGTTGAGTTAGAAGCGGCCATGGGGCTCCCTTCTAGTTTCATGTTAACTTTGGCGCTAATGTCAAAATGTTGTGCACATGTCGCACGCACAGTAACTGTACATACTCACACCCTGTCTTTGTGGTGTATACCCCCTTCCCCGAGGCAAGGCAACTGGCTCAGCTGAGTCAGTAAGAGCTAAGCTAGTGTGCACTAACTGTAAGTGCTATAATAATTCACAAAATTAAACAACAACTAGAAATGTTCATTTGCTAATATTCATTATGGGAATAGGTATACATATATTTTAAAATCTTATAGGGAAATCTACACGTTTATCCATTATGAGCCGAACAAAACTATTTACGAACCAAAAAAAATGCGCGATTTTGAAAACTTCTCACATAAAAAGATTCTTTTTTGGGCTAAATCAATTTATTTTAGAAGAAGAAAAAATGTGTTTTCCCTAGAGTGCCAGATTGAGTTCTAAAAAATAATACACATGCTAATAAAAATTTTACATCACAATTAATGATCATGTTCAGAGAATACTTTTATTTTAAATTAATATGGATAAAGCCGTCTTGTAAATTCAACAATTATTAATACTTTATGTGAAGGCTTTTCCTGTGCAAATTATTTGGAAACTACATACTCAATAGTGCAATAAAATTCGATAATGACAATCTCTTCTTAAAGGATATGCACATGTTCGGCATCGATTTTCCAGCACTCCTTTAATTGTGGGCTTAAATTTGAAGTGAGATGGTTTTTGTTGTTTCTAATTGGGAATACATCCAATGCTTACCTCTTGTAAGCTATTTAGCCAGACCGAAACTTAATCAAGCCAAGAATTGTGTAACTAAATTTAGTTTTACTTTCATAAGGAGACAGGAGCCAATTGTATTCAAATACTGATTTCCGTCTACCCTTGCCGCTCGTTCTTTTAACAGTTGAACTCTACTCGTTCCCGGGCTCACTTCCCATTGCCCGACTGCATCTAGACATTTTCCTGCCAAGTGTAAGTGTCCATTTCAATTAAATAACATTCTGGCCAGGGCAAATTCATTCATTTCATTTGCATTGCTTTACATTTAATTCCTGGAATACACAATAAATGGAGACGGAGATGCCTGGGGATTTTTCTGGGTAATTTTCTGACTGGGTCCTTTTGCAAATATATGTATACTGTGTGTGTTTGTGTATGTGTATGCACACTCAATTGAGGTTGAAATGGCCCCTGGCCATAGTTAGTATTTGATCATTCATTCATTCATATTCATTTATAATTCAGTTGGACATTTATTAAGCCCACAGGCTATGGTCTTGAAACATTTCAATGCCTTTGCTCTGACATATTTCGTTTGATAGACATCCCATTTGTGCATATATCGATTCTGTTCGTGTGTGTGTGTGTGTGTGTGCCTGTGCCTGTGCCTGTCTAACTAATGAAAATTAATGTTTGACTATGCCTTCTCTCAACCCACCCACTTGACTTCCTTGACATGGCTATTGTTCCGATTAGTTTGAATTCGACTTGCATTGTCTTCAGATCAGTTTGATTAATTTTTTTGTTTTAGCCAAAAAGCAAGTTAATTAAGCTTGTTTAGAGTCAATGCAACTGAGTTAGGCAGTCTGCTGAATATATTCAATTTACGAAGTGGGTGTTAGGTGAGTATTTAATCCCCTATAAGTAGATTGTCGTGAATGCATATTGGTTCCGGCGTGGGAATGAATCAAAGGGTGAGTATTCTTCGTGGAAAACCGCTTAAGTTAGTGAATTGCCGATTAAAAGGGAAGCAATTAATGCGATTATAGACAACAAATAGCTTGTTCTCAAAGAAGTCGTTTGTTTTTCGTAACTTTAGATAACCATCGTGCCCTTATGGCTATTTATTTCCCACATAAATTTTGTGAAAATCGTTCGAAAAAGAATAAAGAAATTAGTCAAAAATTGTATATATGTATATAATATTAGAAAATAGTTTCAAAGACCCAAAAGCATCTCATATATGTAAAGCCATTAAAATTATGTGAACTTCTTAAAAAGAAGTATAAAGTTTTAGATAAGATATATGTAGAATGGTGGCTTAGCTTATTGTTGTAGTCTGAAATGGATTTGCTCCGATGTTGGCTATATAAACGGACATTGTATGAGGTTGGCAACGTTTTTCTTTTTTAACAATTTATCGGTGCATGGGGTTTGCTCATTTTTATGGAATTTTTTTGGGCGTTTCCACTATTGGGTTCAGTTCAATTATAACTAAAGTCAAAAGGGTAAAACGTAGTATAAACAAATTAAATTGCAAACTTAACTCAACTCAACTGAACTCAGTGAGTAGCAATGGCAGCAATTGCACTTTGACTGCCATGGCAAGTTTTCATGGCGGAAAAGGGAATGCGAATAGAGCGAAAAGCGCAAAAGTGCAACCCAAATGTATTTGGCGGTCGTCCCAGGCGACCAGAAAGAAGACCAAATGCAGAGAAGAAACAGAAACAAGACAAGAGATGGATGAGTTTTGGTAGCCATTTTATGTTTGTACTATGCACTTTCAGTTGTAGGTTTTGTTGTTGCTGAAGCAGATGAAAGAATGGAAGAGGATGCAGAAAAGGAGGACCAAGGCGGTGGATAGAAATGAATTTCAAGTAAACGAAATGAAATGAAACAAGGGAAATTACAAAGTTTTAATTCAAACATTCGCATTCGTTGAAAATACTTAAGCTGCAGCCTTCTAAGGGTTCCTTCAGAAACCAGGAGGAAGCCTTTCTTCTTTCTCTTCTTTTGGCTCTTGAACTGCTGTGAGACTAAACGAAATGTTTCACTTTTAGCTGCTTCTACACTCCTCACCCACACACACACACCTGCCCTATGCCGCCCGCCACCCATTGCCGCCCAACGGGTTTGGCATTTTGATGCAAAGCTGCTTGTGGGTTGCATTTAATTGCAAATTAAAATTCTGCTCTCAAGACTTTGTATGCAAAAAGACTGACAGACGCAAAGGAGCCGCCCGAGTCCTTTGGGGCTCCTGAAAGCGGCAGCAGCAAAATAAATAAATGTTGCCTCTCACTCCCTGGATGTGTATGTGTGTGTGCACTTTGCGCTTTTGTTTTTGTTTTGCAGCAAGAAAAAACTTAACACAACTTTACTCTTAACTCGTTTGCCCGAATTAAATGTTCTGGGTAAAAATTTGCCAAACAACAAAAATTTGTATACCGAAACGACAAAAAGGGAAAACAGAAAGAAACATGTCAGCTGCGCCAGTAACAGCCGCAGGACGCTGAACGCTGAACGGCAAAGAAACGCCGGGCCCCGGCCCTGGCCCAGGACGCGACGCAGTTGCACATGAGCAAATTAAATGGTTTCCGACTTCCGGCTGACAACAAAAACGGCTGTTTTTCCCCCTGAATGTATATGTATATGCAACTTTATGCTTTTTGTTTTTTTCCATTATATTTTCCTCATTTTTGTCATTGTTGTTTTTTTTCAGTTTTTTTTTTTTTTTTTTTTTTTTGTGGGTGAATGTGGCAGCTGGTGAAAATTTCGCTGAATATGGATTTATAGCCAAGTGGATGACAGAATGGCAAACACCCCAAAAGCAACATAGAAACTGTCACCAAGTTATAAATTAGAAAGAAGCAAATTGCCTAAAGAATTTCATTATTAAAAAAAAGAATACAAGTCCAAACTAAATACAATCAATCAAAATTATGCTTAAAATGAAAACATCCAACTAAACAAATTGCTTAGCTTTTTACATTTAGTTGACTAGAAAGTTTATTGCTAAATAGTTTGTTTGACTTATTACTGCCAATTGTTGGCAGCGTTTCTCCTCTTTTTGAAAATTGAATTTAAGTTTATGAAGTATACATAAAAATGACGCAATTTTATTGACGAAATTCAAGAATGGAGTTGGATTATAATGTCATAATATTAAATACATTTCTGTACCTTTAAAATATTTTAATACTCCACATTTCGATTCAGTTAAAATCTCTCAAAAATAAAATCTGCAATAAAACCTAAATAGCTCGATCGAGTGGAGCTTATCAAACAAATTTGCATACAATAGTTAACTGCTTTTTGATAGACAAAAAATTCAATTAATCTTTTGCTTTTTCAATGCAGTTGTATGTGGATATTCCATTCAAATCCTGTGGCGAATTGTTACTAAAAATTCAAAATAAAGAAAAATGTGAACGCGAAAATCAACTGGGTGTGGCAAAACAACGAGAGTCAAGCCACGTTTGCATATTGTGAAAAAGAAAAGCGGAAAAAAGGTGGAAAAATTGTTGAACTGGGTGAAACCAGCTTAGAACTGCATTTATGCGCTGACAAACTGACCAAAAATACAACTGCAACTGCATGATGGAAAAAAATGTGCTGTCACAACACAAAAATGCCCATCCAGCTAGTAGTCACCTGCTGAGTGAAAATCTGTGTGAAAGGGGCGAACGTGGGGGTGTACTCTGAATGGGCGTGGCACAAAACCGCTTAAGTTTTCACTCAACGAACTGTAAAACTGCATTTGAATGACGTGAAAGAGACTAGAAGCGATTCTCGAAAATCAACTAGAAAAAAATGAACTGAACTTTAACTGCAGTTCGAAGAAGGGAGTAAAGGAAAAGACTAGATGACCACAATGTTTATTAATAATTATTTTCAGCTTCATACTTTTAAAGCTCAAAGTTAATCACAGATAAACGGCTTTTATATTAAAAAAATTGGTTTAAGATTTTTTCAATTTTGCAAAAGGTAGAGACGAAACTTGTGAGCTGTATGGAAACTTTGGCATACTCGATGTTAATCCCTGTTTTTTCTTTGGCTTGTTATATTTTTTTCATGTTACGCTTTGATGGGCTAAGAACTTGAAGAAAAAATCGGAGGGATTTTAGGTGGCTTTCGGGAAAACAAAATTCAGGCAAAAAACCATAGCAAACCAATCCCGACATCAACGAAAGCCAAATAAAGTGCAGGCGAATTTGCCTCTTGGTACTAACCAACCACTATGGCTTATATGGTGGAGGGCGCTACAAAAAAAAGGGGAAGAAGCGGCAAGAAATGTAAATCAAAATTCCAGGCAAGATGGTTGCTACGCTCCCACCGCTCTCCTCTTTCAATGCTTCTCTTTCGTTTATCCTCACTCACTGCTGGCCGACCATTCAGTACGTAGACCGCGAGCGCGTATAAATAAATATTTACAACTCGTTTGCCGCAGCCAAAGGCAAACTCAGGCTGTTGGTAGCGGCAGCAGCAAGGAGTTGAAGCGTTCAAGGACCAGAGGTAAGCTGTGAGTCGGCAATGCCGCTTGAACACCTTGAAATATAACGGTTGCTACTGCTGCTGCTGTAGCCACGTTAACAATGCAAACTCATTGTCAGTTCACCGGCAGTCATGCCCAAAGGCAAGACACAGAACTAGTTTGATGTAATGGATGGGGCGGAAGAGAGTTGGGGGCGGGGATACCAGGTAAATGGGTTTCTTTGGCAGCGGCTTGAATGAATTTGCTGCCGGCTTGTTTACGGCTGGTGGCCAACTAATTCATTGCGCAACTTAAATTCAAGTAGTGATTAAATTATTGAGTGAGAAATTGACTTGACAGTTGTAAAGTGGCTGAAATTCCAACTAGCAAACATTCCAAACAATGCATGAATTAGATTCTGTACATTCCTTTTTGTCAGTTGTGAAATTAATTCAAAGGACAATCGACAGCAAAAGCCAATATAAAAAAAATAGTTCTTTTATAATTGTATTTAATATAATTTATTTTGAGAGTAAATAGAAAAATCCTCAGACGAAAGTTGATTACAATTTATTTCAAGGACTTTAAAAGACAGCAAAATATATTGCCAGGACGCTTCAGCATGTGCATCCGCAGACATGAACCATATCGCAGCTCTCGAAACCATTTTCGTGGAGCATTTGCTTAGATGAGTTGATGATGTATTTAGCTGGAGGTTGCAAAATACCAAGAAAAAAATACAGTGAGAAAAATGCATGCCACAAAAATTAAACAAAAAAAAAATGAAAACTTTGGACTCATGAATTAAAGATGATTGCTCCACGCGTTGGCTGCTGCTGCTCTCGCTCCGGATCTGGCTCCACAGCTGGCAAACCGTGACAGTGGGCGTGTCCAACCAAGACCATAACAACAAGGATGGGGATGTGGATGTGGATGTGGATGAGGACTAAAATACGAGGTGTAAGTGCAGAGTAGGAACAGCAGCACCAGCAGCAGCAACTACTTCAAAGCAAAAAGAGTCAAGTGGAAAGCTGACACGGTTGACAGAGGGTTTGGGTTGGGACAGAGCCAGAAGGAGGCAGGCAGGGGGCCAAGAATGTGGTAATGCTACCTAGCCACCCAAGCGTGGCCAGCAAAACGCGCCCGCCCAGACGCTGTTTAATGTAAGGAAAAACGCAATCAAAATGCGACACTTTTTCAAACACTTGGGGCGCAAAAACAATGAAAATTTCATTTCTTCATTTCAACGCGTGTTGTGTGAAGGGCAACAGAGATGGGGATAAAGACAAAGAAAGAGAAGCAAACACATGGAAGGAGCTACCTTCATTTCTTGTTGCCTCATTCGTCAGGAAAAGAACAATCCTTAAATAAACTATTTATTGTCCTTGATGTGCAAAGGCAACACAATTAGATTTCGCTGTGCTTGCTCTTGTATAAATGAATTTTTAAATTGAAAAGGGAATTTAAGGACTTTAAACTGCTGGCCCTAAGTAGCAACACATCAAATATTGTTTGGCGTATAGATTTGTGATGAGTATATGACGTCGATCCGTCGATCCTTCAATTTCATGTGATAGTAAAGAATATCAAAAGAGGGCTAATACTATACTACTTAAGATTTATTTTCTTCTGCGTTTATTTGGTTATCCACATGAATTTTTTAAATATAATAAGCTTAAACAAATTTTGACACTGATTGTGCGATATTCTAAAAGAAAATTCAATTACTAATATCATTTTGTGTCTGCTGTCTATTACCCTTTTATTTTTGTTGGGTACTATTAGCCAAGAATATTCTCTTGATTTTAGTTGCCACAAATTTATCGTTAAGTGTGATTTAATATTTAAGTCAGTTCAATAAACCCAGGACAATTTTAGTTTTTTATTTGTTAGTTATTTTATTGCTTTAATAACTGCTTATTTTCCATTTATTTTCAACACTTTTCAGCCAAGCATTTAAGCTTATTTTTGTTACCTTTTGCCACCATTTGACACTTTGAATTATTAAACAAATCATTTTTAATTTTTTTTTTATTATACATGTAGGTGGGTCAATTTATATATAGTTTAAGCTTTACATATTTTATAGTATTTGTGTGTTAGATTTAAATAAATTTTGCAGGCAAACTATTTAAATAGTTTATAGGCGGTATTTGTGCAGTTCTTTTGCATACATATTTAGGTAAATTGCATAAATTTCCTTTTTCATTGAGCAAAACTAAAACATTGAAATGCGAGCAGCAGCAAGGCAAACGCAATGCCAACAACAACATATAGGGAAAACAGAAAAGAAATGAAAACAAAGAGCCAACATAAGTCCAGGCCATATGTAAATGTGACAGCCCGCATGGGCTATACAATATATGCATATCGGAGGGAGGGTGATACGGGGAAGGGGGGAGGCTCAGTGGAGAATGTGAAGTGGGAGTTCGGTATGTGGAGTGTGAAATCAGTGCGTGTTGAGGGGAGGCTTGGGGATTGTGAATTGTAGTTAAGGCCAAAGTAGGCGACGCTTGCTTGGTTTACGAGCCCATAAACAAGGGCCAGGGAGTGGGAGTGTGAGGACATTCGCTGGGGAGTCCTGTCACAGGACTGTTGAGGATGTTCTTCAATTAAATTTCCGCATATATTCAACGAGGCAACCTGCACGCACTAAAGAAATTCAAAGCAAACTAGGTTGATTCCAGGAGAAATTCATTTCTAGAATTTGAATTAAATTTATTAACTTCATGGCAAATGAAAGCAGAATCGCAAAGCAGGGGCTGAGGCTCAAAATGCATGCATAAGTCAAGAGGTTGCACTAATCAAAAACATAAATTCACATAAAAATATCATGGAGACAACGACATAGACAGCATAGAAACATACACACTAACACAAACACACATACTTACATAAATGTCCTTGCCGAAAGCTCAAGTTTAAGGTTTATGAGCTGCAGTACAAAAATGGAAATTGTCTTTCAGGTAGATACTGCTTTTGCTGTTGTTTGTTGATGTAAGCGCAGACAGCTTGGTACTTAGGCCTAGGACTAGAACAACCACTCCTGAGTCTGCGCCCGTGTATGAGTGTGTGTGTGTTCACATATAATAAGGATAACAACACTAAATGGCTGCTTATGCATGCAAGAGCCAGGAGGACACCCACTCGCCCTTACAAAAATTGAGTGCATACTCCGTCCTTCAGTCAGTTTCTCTTGCAACCTCCTTCTGGCCAGAAATGCAGCCAATTTTACTGTAGCTTTAGACACATGGAAGTGGGACTGAAACTGGGTCCAGGACTGAGACTGGGACACTTTAGCCAAGCGCAGCGCCACTTTATGGCTCATTTCCTAAGTGGCATGCACTAGTCGACGTTACTTGGTCCTGGAACTCGGAGGCGTCTAGGAGGCCTAAGCCAAGAATAAATAGTTATTGCAGGCACCTCACATCAGACTTAACGAGTTAAACAAGTGGCTCTGGAATGTTAAAGAACACAGGATATTGGCAAACCTCGAGAGGAAAGTGCTCTATCTTTAATATCCGTTTTAAGAAAGATATCCGGAAAGCAGTTCCAACTCGCTTATGGCTTTCATATCTTATTGTCAGTCATGTGGCTTGAACTGGTGTCTTGCATTTCAATCTCTGCCCTAAATAAACGAATGTCATTTCTTATCTTGCACTTTAAACTGGCTGACAGACCAATTATACACATGACCATGCCCCATGTTCATCTCATTTTGACACATATATATCGGTTTTTAGGACCTCCAACTGGTTTTTCTTTTTTGGCAACATTCCGGCTGCATTGGCCATGAAAATGAGGCAAAGTACGGGCCGTTTAGTTCGGTCATTGCGTGTAATTCCAACCCATTGCCTGCGGTCTGACATCTATCTCTCTCTATCTCTCTGTGTATCCCTTTCTCTCCCATGTTGTTTGTGCCCTGCTGGCGCGTGTCATATGAGACCGATGCGCAATTGACAGGCAAACGGTCATAGGGTCGACATTTCTATGTGGCTAATAGTCAAACGGCAATTGGATTCCCTCCAATGGCGGTCCAAACATTCACCATAAATTGGCCGTTCTTGTTTCAATCGCAAGGAGCACATTGGGCAATTCAATTGCATTTTTGAATTGGTTGACAATGCTGAGTGATAGAAGGGCTTCAACGAAGACGAAGCACCAAGGGCGAATATTAAATGATTTTCATTCCTTGCTCCGACTTATTGACCATTTCCTTTTGTCCAACATTCTTGCCACACATTGCAATGCTTAACCGCAATCCCATTGCATCTATTCATTGGGATGAGATATTTTAATGTAAATAAAATTTACATAGGTAAAAAGTTGTAAGCACTGCAGAAAATTATGTGACTTTAAGGATAGTGGAAAGTTCCTTACATACTTCTTACTTTTATTACTTTCACATATGTTTAATTTGAACGACAATCAGCCATTTCTTCTGCTTCTTTTGTTTTGTGTTTAATGTGTTCAGGAGTGGAGTAAGATTTGTTGAGATTTCTTAATGCTTGGAAAGTAATAAATCCTTAAGCTACCAGCTACTCAAATATAAACAAAATTTTAAAATAGTTTTCGAGACCGTAATGAATTCTCTATAATTAATTTTGTAATTCTTCAAAAACTTTGAGTTCTTTCAATCTCTTCTATAACTTCTATAACAGACTTTGTATTCTTAGCTGGCCTTCATCTTTTATTAAGTTCCATTTTCCATTGCAAATATTTCCTTACTCATAAAAACCATAACATTCAGAATGTCGTTGTCGTTGTCATGTCATTGATTATCCTTGATATCTTTAAATTCCAGCCCTGAATTTGTTGCTGCTAAAGTATTGCTCAAGTACCTCAAGATTTACTATTAAACCAAACCGCCACCGCAACGATATTCATCACTATTTCATTATGGCCTTGAGGGTTTTCAACCATTTTCTTCTTTACTATTCAGCAATGATGCCACCAGTCATTCCCACCGTACCACCGTGCCCGTACCGTACCCGAACCACCCCGCAAGCCATCGAATATCCAACCAACCAGCAAGTGAACCATGGACTGAATTGGACATTGTTTAAATTGCTGCGGTTCGCGTACGTTGAATATTTTCGTCTCTTTGTTTATTCTGCGCTTTATTTCGATCTTGTTTTATTTTTTGTTTTTGCTTGTTGCTGCTGCTGTTGTTGTTGATTTTATTGCTTATCGTTTTACATAGTTGTGGGTCGATTTTTGATACCCCTTCTCTTACAAAGAGCAAGAGAATGAGAGGCGGGGAAAAGGATAGTCAGAGGTCAGCAGGAGATATAAAACTTAATGTAATTGAATTCATTTATGGTTTTGTTTGTCGGTTTTTTTTCCACATTTTCGCTGATTCTTTTTCATGTGGCTATTTTTTTCGCTCAAAAAAACTGCCAAGAATTTCGGCGTGCTGTTAATAAATATTTCATTCATTTGCCAAGCTCATGCCAAAAAAGGATTCCTTACAGTGGGCCGGGCCGTTCTTTGTTTTTTGCCTTTTGTGCTTTAATTAAAAATATGCACAGGCAAGGGCGAATTGTCTACCCTAGGCTATGTATGGTCCAACAACAATAAAAGCAACAAAATATGAAAGCACTCAACTAAATACAAAAACTACCATCGATGGGAAGCCCTTGCCATGCCCTTTCTTCCTTTTTGTACCACAAATTCGACTTAGCTAGTCCTTTTTTTGGTAGGACAGCAAAAAGGATATTGGGTTATTAGTAAATATGCTTTTATATACATGAAAGATTTATGTTGGGGACACACACACACACACACACAGCCACAGACACACAGACTAGGTAAAGGACGAACAGCCTGCAAGTATGCAACATATTTCATAATAATCGCCTCTAGGCAACAATGACTGCCAGTGCCACACTTTGGCTACCTGTACACCCAATGAGAACGGCAGAATGGGAAGCACGTTGGCAAAGTTATCCCTTTTAGAAACTCAAAAGAAAACCCTAAACCTTCGTCCGCTCATGTGGCTAATAAAATAATTGAAATTCTCTAAGCATGAAAAGGCAGTTCACTCACGCTGCCTCAGACCAGCCACTTTCCATCCAGTCCCTAAGCAAATTGGTATTCCCGAAACTGAAATTCTTCTTTTGCTTGTGTCAATTCTCGCCAGTTTTCTTAAATTTGGCTAGCTTGCCGCCGAGTATTTTGTTTAAAATCAATTTTAGCTTCATATTCAAGTGAATTTCTTTTCGAAAACTTTCACTTATTTTTTTTATTTTTGTTGAGCTGAGAAAACTTTCTTAGATTTTCAATTTCAATAATCAAATTTGTTTTTGCAATTTTATGCCAAGTTGAACAGCAACCTCCGCCTTTTCCATGGCTCTTATACATTTCATTTCAACATATTTTATTTGCATTGGCATAAGCATGGGCAAGTCCAGATACAGGACACATACGCAAACATATATATACACAGACTTGTCTGTACATAAGAAAATACAAATCAAATCACTCGTTTTACTTTTGTGAAAATAGTGCAAATTGGATTTCCGCAAAGCAATTTGATATTCCCAATGGCAAAACAAAAAAAAAATAAAACAAAACATTAAATAACTAAATTTAGTTTTATGATTAATATTTGAATTTAAGAATAAAACCAATGAAACTTGATTTTGTCATTGGCATATCTACAATTTTTGGCAAATACCTAGAGATGCTTGTTGTTTAAGCTGTGTTATTAATTATTATGCATGTTGAGCAATATTGCAAATTGTCCCTGTCATATGGCAATTAAAAGTTGTATAACTGTTTGCCCTATGATTAGACTGGAAAAATAAACGAATAGTGTAGTCTGTGATTGGCCTTATCGAGGTAAATGTGTAAAAAGTCGCCGTATGTGCTTACTACTTATATAACATATGCCGACAGCTGGTTATAAAGCACCTGCAATATCCTTTGTCCCCTCTCCACGCTTTGTAACTCGTCGTAACTCATGTTGGCAGCACTTATCACAGACTCGAGTCGGCTGGCGGCACTTGCACGGTAAATAGAGCGTCATTAATTTAACTAAAATAGTCACGGCATGGCAGTAGCTGTTGTCTTGGCATCCGCTTCTGCTCGTTGCCGTAGCAGCAATACCAGCAGCAGCCCAGCTCCAGCTCCAAAATGCAATCATTTTAACCTGTACCCTTTGTCCTGGTTAGCGGAGGCTTGGAGGGAGATCTCCAGTTCGTTATAAATGTGCAACAACTATACGGCGACAAGTAAAGAGCATGAAAAATTATGCATCAAGTGACAGCGAAAACGACAACGACGACGAATGCCATTTTACTTTTCGCTTTCGTTTTATAAAGGAGAAGGAGAAATAAAAGAAAGCGGAAAAAAGGTCAACTAGTCTTCCATACCTTGCAATGCCCAGCATCAATAAATAAATATGACGCAGCGGAAATGTATTTAGTTTTGAAACGGAAATGCCTATGCCCGAATGGATTTGCTTTTGCTTATCCATAAATGTAAGTATACATTTGTGTTGCTTAAAGATGGTTATCTATGACAAAATCACAAAATGTAATCAAAAATAAAGGCGGGTTGAAACATTTCTTGTTACTTGTTACAATGCGGAAATATGTATAATGAATCAATATCTGATGGATAGACTCAATATCAACAGTAGAAATTTATTTGCTTGGAAATTTCAAGTGGATTTCGTTTCACATTACAAATAATCAATATTACTTCAAGCCCTTTGTTTGTTCAGGTTATCTTTCTTTCTTCTTTTTCACAGAAATTCAACCTCAATTTGGCAAATCTCATCAAACTGTTGCCCAAAACAAAAAATTCAAATTGCAATTTGCCTCTAGCCCATAAAAGTATGCTACATTTAATTTGAACGCCGACTTTTATATGCATGGGCGAACAAGCGACCGTGCGCTTAGCCCACAACCAGACTCACACACACATTCACAGAGGTAAAACAGCAACCACACTCATGTATGAACACTCCCACAAATCGTTAGCTAATTTTGTTCGCATTTAAATGGAAAGAAAATAAAAGCGGCATGGGAATCAAACATATGAAACGGAATTGAATTTATCAACAGAGATAGGCAAAGAAAAAAAAAATCGTATCAAAGAGGCTTCCACATTGAAGCCGTCATACAACTGCTATTATGATAACAATTATGAATATCGTAAGGAATTAATTTCAGTTTTCTTTGGAATTTCTCAAGAATATAATTTTTATGGGAAATATCGTTGTTATTATAATAATAGCAAGAATGATAATAATGGTCATAAGAAAAAGGGGGCCAGCCAAAGTTAAATTTCCTTTTTTTGGTCATACATAATTTGGCAAGCTGTTTGCGTACTTGCATTATATAATATATATATATATGTATGTGTAGGCATATATATACACACACCCACTTCTGATATCGAACAAAATAAACAATAAAATTCAGCCACAAATAAATTATGCCCTTGAGCTGGATGACAACGAAGAAGCCCCAAAAATTGTGACCAAATGCCTGAGTCTATGTGCGAGTGTGAGTGTATGCGTGTATTAAACTGATGACAATCAGATACACAAATACAATTACAAATGCCCACACACATACATGCATATATGCTCACAGACACATGCGAATGAGCTGGCCAAATAGTGAACAAGAGCCAAAGGCAGAGCAAGGACCAGAGCCAGAACAGACAACAGGACTGTGCAAATATTTTAGCAGCGACTGAAACAAAGACATATTACTATCACACACACACTTACCCGATAGCAATGTCCTGAGTGTACATACATACATATATATATATGTATATATATATCTACCAATATATGTATGTGTGAGTGTGTCCAAATTGAATTTGATTTATTGAAATTTGATATTTTCCGTGATACGAGTGCTGCAAATCAAGCAAACATGAACGAGACACACACAGGAACAATCAACATTGGCAGCCGTAGCAGGAGCAGGGGTAAGCGGAAGGAGGAGCAGCAGGAGGATTGACAAAGTTGAAGTCAACTGATGGGAATGTAGCATGAGAGGAACTTGGCACACATTTGCCAATTGTCTTTGCTCTCTCTCTGTCTCTCCCCTCACTCATTCTCTCTCAGTCTCGGTCTGTGGGCAACCAGGCATGTATGTGTGTGTGTGTCTGTGTGTGTGTATGTATGTATGTTAAGAAAATAGTTTGTCTAAACAAAATGCCGGAACAAATTCCCAAACAAAACTAACAAAAAATACTGGGAATTGATGAAACTTTGTTAGCTTCAAAAGGCAAATTTAGAGCATCTGATATAAGCGAATAAGTTATATAAGCGAATGACGATTTGTTTGCCGTTTAAATTGATAAATTTAATTTGAATCGATTTATAAACTGGTCGTTCAATATCGTTTTCATGAAATCTCTGAACTAAAATATAAACCAAATTGTCTTGCTTACCTCAGAGAAATGTTTAAATAAATGGCAAATTTAACTCAGACAATTCGTAAGACATTTCGCACGTTCTAGGTGAAGACAGAGCCAAAGACAAAAGATTCTGTGCCAAATCAAATCAAATACATTTCCCAGAGAGAGGGCAAAATGAAAATTAGATAGAAAAAGCAAGGTGTGGGTGTTGGGTGGGGTGGGTGTTATGGTGTTAGGGGTGTCAGGGAAGGGGGTGGCAAAAACATGTGACGCCATGCTGTTCAGATTGCACTCAAGCACAGCAGCTACAATATTTATTACTTTTGATTATGTTGAAAGTCAACTTTATCAATTTTACAGCAGTTAGCCAATAAACCACAACCGACAACAGGAAGTTGTTGTTGTTGCCATTTGCTAATGGTGGCTTGAGGGGTGATGTTGGTGGCGTGAGGGTATAATTTGTTGTTGTTGCAGCATATAAATTCTAAATGGACAATGAATGTCAAATAAAATAAATTAGAAATGACAATAAATGAGCAAGTGCCAGGGGAGAGACAATGTGGTTTTAAGTTCGATTGTAATTTGGCACGTCAATAGATAGACATATTGCGAGTCACTTTAATTGGCTGTAGAAATCTCCTAGTTGTTTGCCTTAAAGAGAAAGAGAACTGTTGCAGACACAGACTCAGCAAAGCAGGTAGAGCGGGGCACACGGCAATTGGACAACAAACACAACTGCTGCAACTTTTGCATATTTGTTGCAACGAGTGTCGTAATTTATGCAATGATTTTTTGCTGTTATTGCCCCAGGAGTTAAAACAACACAAAGCACATGAGGCAGACCGGCAACATACCGTAAACTGTAGCCACAGTGGCAACCAAATACAAAATCTACACTGAAACCAAGGGAAAATGAGTATTTGAAAAAAGGGGAAATACAATTGAGATACTTTTTAAATTAATTAAATAATAGACATTCTAGAAAATTCCCATTTAAATTTTTTTTCTGATAGAAAAACTAAAGTTGTAGTTACAAATGTGGATAACAATTTTTTTTTACTAACAAATTAGATTTTTCGTATATGTATGTATATACATATTAAGTATAGTTCCATTTTGAGTTTGCGTACAATTTCGGAAAACTTACCACTTAAGTGCACATAATTTTCAGATTGTTTTCCTCTGAGTTATTTGGTTAATTTGCTCAGTTATGCAATCACTTCTATACCACAGTCCCTGCAATCAAAATGCATTCAAAATGTTCTGGACAAAAACTTTTGTTTTTGCTAGCTCAAAAATTGCGTAACATGCAAACACACACACATTTACTCAAACACCCTCACACACACAAACACACACACACTTGCACCCAACCATACACCCAACATCACACACATAGTCAGAGGGAATAACTGAACAGAATAGCACGTGCAATTCCTGGTGGCTTTTGTCGTTCCAGTTACCAATTTGCTTTCGATGCGTTGACCAGCCTGCTGCTTAGGCTGCTTATTAGACATCACATCTCTGGTACAAATGCGGCCTGCCAATATGCAAAACGCAATATTCAACTGCAGTCCGGCCATCGGTTGGGTGAGCTCGCCGCATCCCTTACCCTTGCCTGAACCCCCGTCTGCACTGACTCCTCTCAACCATGTCAATGACAATATCAGACTTCTATTTCAGGTCACGCCCACGGCTATCTAGCGATTTGTCTGTTCGTTAACCAATTCATTTGTCAGGACATCTGACGGTAGGAGTTGGGATGTCGAGCTTATGACACAATTGAAATTGTGTAACAGTTGCAATTGATCAACCAGACTTGGTATTTTCCCATTTTTCAATATGATTTTGCAAATTCAGAAAAGATTTTTAATCTTAGATACCCTTTCTCAAGGACTCGTAAACCAAGTCTATTCTATATGCCCATATTGCCATATGAGCTTTCGCTCCTGACGAATCTCGAAGGGAAAATGTTATATATCATTAAGAACTCTCTATAAATACTGAATCTGGATTTCTTTTTTTTTTTTGCATTGAGTCTGCAAAGTTTTATCTTTTTGGTTTATTTTAAAAAAAAAAAAAGAAAACTATGAAAATCAATGAAAAATTTTCTTTATTCTGCATTCTGCAAGTTGCCAAGTTGCTTGCGTAAGCTGAAACTCAAGACACTCCCAACTACTGCCCTCTCTTAGCCCTGATGGTGGTGCGGTGGCCCATATGCAATCGTGCGATATTTGGTGGCTTCTCGTTGGTCACTTTATGACTGCATGGGGAGCCATAATTTATGAATGAATTCATGAATGTCGAAGTTTCCTCTTACATAAAACTCAAATCAGCTTGCGAGTGGAGGAAAAGAAGAATGAGCAGCTGAGCGAATACAAGATTCGGTCACTTGAACCGAGCTACCCCAAGGACTTGGCAAAATTTAGTTTTTGATTATTTCGATGTCCATTAATGGACGGCAGCAGCTCTCCCTTGAGTGTACTGAGGCGTTGATGGGCATCCTTGTGGTGAGTTTCGTCCATGTTCATTTTGCATAGTTTCATTGCGTGAGCAATCAACTTGAAGAGGTGTGAAATGTGGTTAATTAGTAAAATAAATTACACCCACATACACCCAAAGAAACCTACTCATGGACAGAAACAGTTACACAGGTATACCCTAACAAACATACCTACCTACATATATACATACGTATATACATACTTACGTACGTATATAGATTGGGGTCCAATGCAGCAGCTACTCAGTTTAGGGACCGACCGACCAACTAATTATGTAGCTTATGTTATTATTAGTTTTGAAATTTGTCCATGTGTGCTTGGAATATTGAGCTATGAATTTTAATGAATTACTAAAATGAATTTCAACCTTCATTCCACCACCCCCTCCCCCACACTTGTACGTACAATTAGTTGGGGGTGTGCTAAGCCATAATTCAAATGTTTATTCACACATTTTGATATCATTAATGCGCATAATTAGTTTCTTCTGGTATGTGACGAGAAAGAGAGCGGAAGAGTATGTGCATGAGAGAGAGAGAGAGCGAAAACAACTATATATATATATATATATATGTATAATAATATCGGTAAATTTGTGGAGCTAATGGCAGACCATATAATTTTCAGTCAAACCAATTGAATTCGGTAGAAATAAATCGAAAAATAGCATCAGTTTCATTCAATTTTGAATTCAATGACTGCCAAACCTCGCTTGAACCGAGCCAAAAATGAAACCATATTGAACATGTGTGCATACATACCTGCATACATATGTATGCTTATGTGTCTGTAGTCATGTATGCGTATGTAGATATGTGTTCGCACATGCTTGACTGAGCGTGCGAATCAACATTATAACGTTACGTATACGCAATGTGCAACGGTATCTCATTGCAAGCCGTTATAGTAAATCGCACGGCAAGAGCGCAATACAACATTTTCGCGCATAGAAATGTTACAGCATGCCCCATTTTGTCCCATTTCGTCCCATTCTGTCCCTTTCTGCAACTGGCTGCTACTTGCTCAACTGGCAGTCAGCTGCACATTCCCCATCATCATTTCTGCGTGGCCCTTTGTTTGTTTGCCTTGCCGACTTCTTCGATGAATGCGCATCGATATTTTTGCCAGTAGCAACTGAAATGTATTTATTTAAATCGCTCGGCACGCAAATGTCTTGCAATTTCCACATGGCAAACAGACACATGTTGGCTGCACGTGTATGTGCCACCAAGTCGAACCCAAAGAAGAAGCCAGTTCAATCATATTGCCCGGGCACACACACACACACACACACACACACATACACACAGATAGATAGAAAAAATGGCAGCCAGGGCAAAATGCAAATAATTTCCAAGCCAAGCAGTCAGCTAGAAGAGAAAAATTGAAAAAAAGAAAACAAGCGCATAAAAGATGGCATAAAGACGAAGTGAATAGACTCTGAATGCATTGAAGAAAGAATTCTTTCTTTAAAGGTTTTTTAACATTTTAAAAGACTCATCGATTATGTTCAAATTGAATTCAAATGAAGGAAATAAAGTAAGATTTCTAAAGCTATCAAAGAAATTAAAAAATTACGGTTCATTGTATTTTATTACATACCAAAAACTTATGTAAATTTTTATATACATAAAGATTATGACATTGATTTCGATTTTCGTTAAAATGATTGATAAGTCTTATTGGATATTTGAAAAGTAAATAATATAGGTCAGTTAGAATGAAGAAGATAATGACTAGTTTTATTACTAACCAACTCTCAAATAGTTAATGGACTCGTTGAAAATGTATTTGAAATATCAGACAGCAGTAAGCATTATTGCAAACATCATCGATAACAGAATCGATTACTTGGCCCATAGTTTGAGCAGCATTGGTGTGGTACGAGCATTGTGTGTGGGCCCTCAGGCCAAGCTCTGACATCAATTTTTTTTTTCTTCGTTTTTGTGTTCTGTAATATTTGCAAGACTACGAATTGAATCGAACTTCTGATAGACAAACAGGCGATATGCTGACAAAGGACAATGGACGATGAGTCTGCACAGGACAGTATGCGAACAGGGTGGAGGGAGGCCTTGGGGGAACATGGACATGGACGTGGACGTGGACGCGGACGTGTGTAGAACAACTCGTTACTGTCAGCAGCTGCCAATGTAAACACAAGTGGCCAGCCGCAAAAAGAAAAATGCCTGGCCAAGAAGTTTTCAACTAAAGTGAAAAGCGCAGCACATCAAAGACAGTGATGGGCGGGGTGGCCCGAAGTGGGGAATGGGATGTGGGGAACTGTGGAAATAGCAGCTCCTCAAAGTCCTTGGCCGGCGATTGGCGATTGGCGCGGAAATCAATTGCTGTTTTGACAGCAACACGGAAATTGGTTTAATGAAGCAAAAATATCTAAAGCCCCAGCTGACAAAGCTAACAAGCCAAAGGATAAGAGTAGCCGGCAGCTAATTAGAGTCCTGCACAGATTCGCTCTGATCAAAAGACTGTTTGATTTATGATGGCAGGCAAAGAAATTAGTAGCCAACGAGGCCAAAGAGGATGAGATGGAAAAAAAGAAAGTTATGGCAAATGGGATAAAACTTTGTCGTAAATGTGAAAATTATGCGCGGCAAACTAAGAAACTAATTTAAAATGCAGGCGGAAAATCCTAAGAAATACTTTCAGTAGGTAAAAAAAAGGTTGTTCCGAAAAATATTACAATTAGAGAAAAATGTGGATAAAATATATACCAATGTAAGTAAAAAAAATACGTACAATAGCATCTAACCGACTATTTCGAACTGCGTATAGAATTGGTTACATTTTCTTACAACTGACCCCATTTTAGGAATGACCAGTAAATGACAGTGACCAATAAAATGTAAGGGAAAATGGTCAAAGAAAAAAGGTGCTCCACCTACAAGTGGCCATAGACAGAGAGACTGTAAGAAGCATAGGGTGAGAGAGGGAGCGAGAGAGATGGAAAAAGCGGCACCGCCCCAAAAAGTATGTTCATTACTTAAACTAATTACATTTTAAATTAACATTACCGAGCCGGATGAACTGACTGCGGCAGTAAAAAGCTCATAAAGGCAAGAAGATTGTGAAAAACAGTAGAGGGTAGCGATGGGTGGTTAGAAGCGACGTTAGAGTTGGTGTCGAGGTTCCCATCGTCGTATGTATGCACGGCACGCAGGGCAGAAATGGCCAAAGGACGTCACTCAGGCGGCGACAGTCGAAATGTATTGAAGTCATTACGAATATGGCCACAAGACGTGGTTTAAGTCCAGCCGCCCCAGCTTGTAGCCACCATCTCAACCAAGCACCAGCCAGAGGGTAATGACAGAAATTATGTAATAAAAAGTTACAATTTACGATTGCAATTGGCAGAAAGAGAGGGCAAAGGGCGACCACGTGACCCAGACAAAGGCAAAACGGAAGGAGTAGACGGAGGAGAAAAGGGAGCAGTACATGCGAAGAAATTGTGGAAGTGGTGGCCAATGCTACAGGTGCAGGTCTAGAAGGAAAAGAGTAGGTGCCACAGCCAGACAACGTACAATGAACCGTCATAGATAAAGGACATAACAATGATGCCAAGGCAGACGTGCAGAAAAAAGCGAGAAGAGCAGCGCAGCGCACCAGAAGCACCGCCAGGACGAGGCACATTTGCACCTGCCCAGGCAAAATAAGTTATAAAACCTAAGACAAAGGCAAATGGCAAGGAAAGCGGCGCACACAGAAGAAAGAAAAAAGTAAGGAAAATTACAAACTGGCAATAAATTCAAAACTAAAACAAGGCTCAGAGCCAGACAGACGGCGGCGCTTGAGCCAGAGAATGGAGCTAACCAAGCATATAAGTGGCAGTGGTTTGGGCATATGATAAACTCACTTGGACCACAACCAGACTTGGAGGAGTTTACACTGGTGTTGGCGTTGTCGTTGCCAGACACTAATAAAGGTGTCATTCCAAGTAAGGCAAGTGGGGTAAGTGAGGCAAGAGAGGCAAGTGTGGGGCACAGACAATGGCGAGGGTGAAACTTTCAATGGGTCTGTCG
Source organism: Drosophila nebulosa (assembly GCA_024703675.1). Classification (NCBI taxonomy): domain Eukaryota; kingdom Metazoa; phylum Arthropoda; class Insecta; order Diptera; family Drosophilidae; genus Drosophila; species Drosophila nebulosa. The sequence continues at coordinate 4,614,983 of JANFPS010000004.1, read as the reverse complement.
AAATGGGTGGAGGGGCGAAACGTGATTGCAAATTGTAACCGCCAATGGGCCGTAAATTGAAACGTGACTAAGGCAGATAATAAAATGCATAAAATCAGAATACTGACGGCAATGGCAATGCCATCGCCAATGCCATAGCCCAAACACGAGTGAAGACACGTGAAATGAGGACTCCGCATGGGGGTTTGCCTTTTTGCTATCAGTAGTTTTACCCTTACTTTTTTGTCTCTTTTATTTTTTGTATTTTTGGTACTTGTCGTTAAACGTTGGTCGATTACACAAAATGCTCGGAAATGTTAATTCCAACTCAAAATTCTTATTTTTCGCTTCAAATTTGAGGTAAGAATATCAGCTTAATTGGTTAGTTTCATATTATTTTGCGTATTTTTATATCAATAATAAAAATAATAACGTGTAAGAGTGCGCATTAAACTGCATTTACAATGGATAAGGTTTCTTCAAAAAGGTCTAATAAATTTCAATTTATTTAAGTGTCTGATGCAAATCGATTTTTTACGTTTCCTTTAGCCCAGAAATCTCAGTGGCAATTGTCTTGCTAAAATTAATTTTATTATTTTAAAATAGGTTTTGGGACTTTAGGTTAACTACAGTAAAATATTTACAAAAATATTCCTTTGCCCTTTTATTTGTGTTTTAAAGCTTGTTAAATGATTATTTTATTTTCGTTGCTCTGCTTTGTTCTGCCACAAATGAGCGTAGCGAAGTTTTAATTAATTCCATACCAAATACAAGCAAAAGCCGCAGGCAAACAAGGCAACATACACAAGGCTCAAAGCACAGCAAAAGGACCAAGAACCGAATAGGGAGACGATGGAAAATGTCCTGAAATACATACAAAAGCAACTGAATTATTGGCAGCTACACGCACACACACACACACACACACACACACTTACACCCACTCACACACACACACCGACAATAGTCTTTTGAACCTGGACGAGGTTCTGGCCTGAGTTGTCATTGTCATTGTTGGTTCGTTGTCATGCTAAATACGGCATATTTAAGCAACAACAAAGCGCTCAAAAAAGTTAAAAAGAAAGAAAGAAGAAAGGAAACTTTGGAATGCAAGAGGGAGACGGGAGGGCATTGACCTAAAATGTAAATGGCCAAAAAACAATAAAGTGAATAGTTTAAAATATCCAACAAATATTTATCAATCAGTCAGAAGAACCATTGCATAACGATTCTCAAATGAATTTCTAAAAGTTATAATAAAAGGAAGCTTAGAAATATCAAGCCGGAAACGCAAAATTCTTTAGTCATGAAAAGACTAGAATGTAGAAAAAGTTGAAGTGCAGAAATGGAGGAAACAAATAAAGTAAATAAAAATTTGAAAAACAGAAAGCAAGAAGAAAACTTTCTAAACATTTTAAGTGCAGCCTGAGAGAAGCGAACAAAAGACATGCCACAAAATGCTGATGGCAAGGTGGGTGGAAAACCAAACCGAAACAAGCCGAACCGAATCATGGCAATGGCAATGGGTGCAATGAAACTGAAATCTCACACAAATAAATGCAATCAAAGGCAAGAAGTGTAACAGGAAGCGGGGCTAACAAAGCAAAACGGATGCGGAAATGGCAACTGGCTGCCTCAAGTAGTTTTACGTCTCGAGAGAAAAGCGCTGAAAGTGAAAGCAATTGAAAGAGACTCGAATACGGCGCACATGGCGAATATGAGGAGTGAAGTAGGGTTGGAATGAATTGGCATAGAGGTAGATCTTGGCTAATTGAAAATGCCTAAAGTAATTTCTTGCCAACAAAGTGAAATTACTTCTCTAATTTATTTAGACTTGCATAAATTCTGAATTTCATGCTTTTTGTTTGTTTTATTTATTTTTTGTTATTTTCACTTTTACACATTTAATTACTTAAACAGAATCTCAGTATACAAACTACTGCTGAAATTTTAACCCCCTTACGCACCCACACACACACACACACACCATAAACACACTTCACTTGACATTTAGCATACGCCCTGTTGGTGTGTTTTTTGGAAATTTCTCTTGCATTTTACTCTCATGTCACAGTCACTTAACCTTTAAGCAAATCAAATGACGACAGAGTAATTTACTCGAAACCCGGACAAATATAAGACGGATGGTTGAAAGTTGCCTCAACCATGCCTTCCAGGCATACGAGTGACAAATATTTTTGCGCATGTGTTGGGCCTCAGGGTCTCTCCTACCCTCCTCCTCAACCAGGGCAAGGCCTTCTCTGGCAAAAGTTGAAAATTAAAATTAAATGTTCAAATATTTGCTTTTACGCCACTTTGACTCTGAGTTTGAAGACCCCACCACCTTATAGGGCAGGGGAATCTCGTGGGGTGTAGGGTGAAAAGTGTTAAATTGCCGCTTTCAGCAAAATGTCGATTGATACAAACGCGCCAAAGGTCGACAGTGATGATTCTCTGTGCATGAGAGTCTGTGTGTGTGTGTGTGAAAGCTGGCCCTACTAATGAAAGCCATGAGTGCTCCTCCTTCTGCCAATTCTGCTGATATTTTTTTTGCCCTTCAACCACTTTACTCGCCATTTAACCGATGATTGGATCACAGCAGGCCCCCAGTGCAGGAGAGGCCAGCGGGGAGATTGGCGGACAGGAAACGGGCTTCGGGGCCTGCCCCTCAGGACAATATGGAATTCATGTGAAATGGCACAGCGGGCAAGCAAAATTTATATCTATAAAAAATGAGCATAATGCTTACTTTTCCACTTTGAAACATTTAATACTCTGTAAACCAGGAACTACGACAAGGAACTTCAAAACTCGTAAACTCAAAACTGATCAGGAAAGTATCTTTGTGTAAGCTGCTTCTTAAAAACTGAAGAGAGCTAGTAATATGATTGAAAAATCAATAACCGAATCTAATCCAATCACTTTTTGTTATTCAAGCTGAACCATGCTAAAGCTTCTTGACATTAAGTTTCTGATAATCGATAACATTGACTCTAATTGACTTTCCGTTCCAAAGCTCTAGCATCCGAATAATGTGATCCGAAAGCAAGTGGGTTGTCTTAGTTACCATTCAATTGATTATAGGGAAAAATGGCATTGGCAAATGAGTGTAAAAAATGGCCATTAAAATATTCAGAGTTGATGTAGCTGAGGCCTATCAGAGGGCAACATATTCAATGGCTTTTCAAAAGTATGCTTAACTACGGTGCCAATAACAACAACAACAACAACAACAATAACAACAACAACATCAACAGCATCCACAGCTCTAGTAGCAACAGAAAAAAAAAAGTCAGGCGTCAAAAATGAGTAGGGGCAAAAAGAAGGAAGATGAGGAAAAAAATAACACAGTCAGGAAAATGATTCGAGAACCCATCACCCACAAACACACAAACACACACACACATGCATACACATACAAACATTTGCATGTCAAGACCTCCACTTCCATCTTCCTGGCCCTTCTCCTAGGCCCATCCCGCTTGAATTAAAAACGACCATGAATAAATTTTAACAGCGCTTGTGTGTTAAAGTATTTAATGCTTAAAGGCTCAGCGAATCGTCCGGCCGTGCGCCTTAAGCCATGCCACATGTTGAAGCAAGCTGAGTTACGCACATGTGACCGATCTCCACCAGTGCCTTCCACTTTCGGAAGGAATCTCAATCTGGGTTTGAGTTTGAAAAGTGGATGAAGATGAAGATGAGTGAGTGTATGAGTGTGGGCACTTGTCACTTTGACAACGCGTCGCCAAGGCGTTACCAACAAAGGTTTCCTTCTTTTGTCGCCATTTTCTTGATTCTGGCTCTGGTTCTGGCTCTGGTTGTGGGTCTTGTTTTCTGTTTGCCTTAGTTCTTAGTGATTAAGCACATAATTGGATTTATTTCAGGGCCCTTAACATATGTAACGCTTTTTGTGTGGGAAAACTTTGTTATGGGAATTAGAAAATATGTATGTATATATATATAGGCATATAAATGACAAGAGGGCTGGCTGAGAAGTTTCTTGGAAAGGTCAAATACGTTTCTTATGAAACGTTAATCTTTCGAATTAACAGAAGTCAGAAAGCAAATAAAAACAATATTGATTCTGTTGCATGAATAACTATAAAAAGTGTATCTTGAGATGTCTCAATTTTCATGGAACTTTTCAACGATGTCAGTTACAAACGTTTTCCATATCTTTCTTATCCCATCACTTTAAAAAACACTCTGAACGCACCTTGGATCCATGTAATATGTAAGTGGATAGATTTTAAGACGCTGCAGTAAGGATTTGTGGTGTTTGAGCGTTAATTGCCTTGCGGTTCGCTGGATACTGAAGCGGACTTAAGATGAACAATGGCAGAGGGGTAATGAAAGTGCTCCAAAGTTGAATCATTTGAAATCATCAATTATCAATGAATTTGTTTAAAGCCTAGACAAATGTAAGTAACTGCGTAACCTTTTAACCCTTTTCCCCACAACAGAAAAAAAACGGCAAAAAACAAATGCCGAAGGACATTTGTAAGCTCTTTAAAGGCATTGTCATTGTGGGCGTGTCGGTGAGTGTGCGCATGTATGTACGGACGTGTGTGTTTGTGTGCTTGTGTTAATGCTTTTTATCCAGTGGTCAGCACCAACATAAAAAAAAAAATGGGGCCTTTGACAGCTGTGAGGCTTAGTCGAGGCTTAAACAAAATGCCTGATTGACTCAATTTTGTGTTGGCCCACACAGATGCTGCCGCTGCCGTTGCCGTTGCCGCTGCTGGTGCTAAATGATATACACATTTTATAATTCGCCATGTCAGGGTGCATTATAAATTATTCAATTTAGTTAATACAAAATCAATTCGCATAAACTCAAGTATAAAAAATCATCATATTACCATCGTTATAATAAACTCCGACTGCCAGACTTCTTTTTCATCTGTGGGTGTGTGTGGGAGGATTCTGTGCATTATACAATAAACATCATCATTAAATATAATTGCATACTACAGTTACACAGTGCGTTAAAAGCGTACGCTGCCATTGTGGTTGCGGTGATTGGGTGGTCATTGGGTGGGTGGTCCCAAACCGCGTTTGTTATGCAAACGCTCATTAAAATGTTTGCCGCGTTACGCATACGCATTGTTGGCCCCCCCAAAAAAATTGAATCTACTTTGGGCGTTATCTCCCCATATTCTCTCCATTCCTCGCTCGTCCTGTGTATTCAAATCGGCTTCCTAGGGGCTTTTCGATTTTCATTTTCCATTATTCTCAACCATGCTGAAATCGATGAAACAAGTGAAACCAAAAAAGCGATAATTTTGGAACAAAAAATATCATTATCATCGTATCATTTACAATACATTGAAGAGCAGGATTTACTATATTGATGGTTTGCTCAATGCTATTTAATTTCCCTTGGGCAATGCCTTAATTTCAGTTGTACAAGTGACAAATTTCTGATTCCTCATAATATAAGAGTTAACGCTTAGCAAGCAGACTGACAGCGTCTCAAGATGATGCATGCAGACTTCATCCTAGAACATTTTCAAGAGTTTTCGCTTATATATTTAAGATAAGTTACCCTTTTGTTTTCAAAAACAAATTACTCGTACGGCATTCCTCCCTTTTATTTTGAACGAAAACCAGTTTACCTTACATATTTCCATTGCCTAATTTCGCTAATCTCATACAGAAAAAGATTGCACTTAAAATAGAACAAAGTTATAAATTTGAAATAGTTGTTGAACCGAAGCCAATAAAGCTGTGCTTTTTGTGCTACTAGCCATTTGTTATCGCTTGCTATTAAATAAAACATAATTGCTTTTTTATCTGCAAATAATTAAAAATTGTTTAGTATTTGCCACCAACAACAATGAGGTCATTTCAGTATACACAATTTGACATTTGGGATATTTTTATATCTTTCGTCTAGAAATTAGTTATTGTGCGTTTAATATTTCATAATGACATTTTCTGTTTATTTACAACATTTTTCAGGTCAGGGCCAAGCACCTCACAAAAGTGTTGAGATTTCTTCAGTTGGGTTGAATTGTTATTGTTCTCGCAGTGTTTTGCTGAATGTTTGAGGAATTTCTTAATTGTTTAAAACAAGAAATGAAAGGGCAAAGCTACCCATAGTCATTGTTGTGGGTCACCAATTAATAATTTAACTTGCTGTTGCCCCTTCCTTGTCTATGTGTTCTTATGTATGTATGCATATACATTTTGTTTTAAAAAACAATTTCCCAACAAACGAGAGCCAAGTTTTGACCGAGTTGCCTAGAACAACAGAGCAACATACACACACACACGCACACCCAGCATGTGGCAGAAAACCTCCCAAACAAAAAACAAAAAAAAAACGAAACAGTAGATGAAGCATAAGCAACAGAACGCAACGCGAAAAGCGAAAAAAAACGAGAGAAATAATAAAAAGAAATTGGACAATAAAATACAACAATTTATGGCGTACAGCAATCCTTTTTGGTGGCACTCTTTACGGCTGATGGTGGAACAAGGAGGCACGGAGGCACAAAGGCGCCAAAAGTCGTGGACATGCCGGGCCAAGGCGTAGCACATTGTTTGTGGCGGTTTCAATGGGCGTGGCTATGCTACACGAAGTGCCGGACCGTCATTGGAAACTAAACGAAAATGTTTAGTGTGATTTCGTTTCACCCCTTTTCCTTTTCTTGGTTTTTTTGTTGTTATATTTATTTATTATTGTTGAAGTTTTGGCGCTCAAATAACAGAACTTTGCTTGCTCTTTGGTTTCTTTATGCTCTTTGGTGAAAAGGAATCCAAGTGGATGGCGATATTCGAATGGCATCAAATGGGAGAATGTCAAGTGAATATTTGACAGTTGAGAGAAGGAAAGAAAATATTTTTATAATTTATGTATGTATTTTTGATCGCATTAAATTCTTTGATTGCTATGTTCAATAACTTTTCACACACATTGCTTCCCTCTTTTACTCTCCATACTCCCTTTCTCTGTGTCTCTCTCTCTCTCTCTTTTTTCATGTTTAAGTCTCTTATTTTAGCTTCGATTTTTCCTTTTTCTCTCTATGTGCTTTTTATGGCTTTTATTAGTTGACGTTGGTAAGTGATGGCTGGATGGTTGGCTGGCTGGCGGGCTGGCTGGTAACAAATGTTGAACAAAAGTTGTTGCCGCTGCCAGTTTCATTTCAAATGCCAGCTGAAATGATTTAAGTGTGCCGCACGTTTTCAGAAACCCCATTTCGTCCTACCCAACCGCCATTCAGCCAATCCCTGGAGCGGTTTCGTTTGGTCCAAGGACATTTTCTAGCAATGAAAAACGAACAGAAAACTTTATTTCATTTAATTGAAATTTTATGTAAAACATATATTTCGTTTGATGCATAGTTTTTTTTTTTTTTAGTTTTTGTGCTTTTTGTTGGTCGAAAATAAATGAAAAAGTGAAATATTTGCAAATTTTTACGAGCTTTTGAGTTATGTGGTTTTTTTTTGGGTAACTGCTTGACCTTCGCTCCGAAATGAGATAAATTTCATGATTTTTCAATGTTTGAACTTTTAGCCGCAGAGCAGAGTGAACATAAATTACGTGACTTTTATCTCTGTCTCCCTGATACTCTCTTTTGCCTCGCTATCTCCCTCCCACCCATTCCCTAGAGGAGAAGAGAACATAAAATGCATTGGAGATAAACAAACTGGAAATCCCTTTTATTTTAACAAATTGACAGGCAAAATCCAAACGAAAAAAAAAAACAGGAAAGTAAAAACAGGATGTGCACAAGCATACATATATGTCTGTATCTCTGTGTGTGTTTCTATTTGGACGCGATGTGTGTATATGCTTATGCATGTGTGTGTAACTGAGTTCAAGTGTTTGTTGTCGTGTGAGTGAGTGCCTGTGTCTTTCGAGTGCAATCAAACCAATCCAACACAAACCCACCGGATGGCAGCGAATGCTTTAATGAAAGTGAGAAATTAGGATATCCTTAACCCATTCAGATAATTACAACATCTGCTCGCCCAGGAAACAGTAAACAGAGGAGAAAGTTACTAAGCTTTCAAGCTGTTTGGTCTATACTTATTTGTTAAATAAATTATTGGAGATTTCGAATGTTTTGGAATGTTTGTACCTAAAAATTATTTTCTCTTTTGGGCATCTGATAGATTCATATCGTTTAAATATATGGCCAATATAATATAATCCAATCCCATAAAGATTATGTAGTTTACTTACATGTCAAATTCAGCATTCAAAAATCGAAATCTTTTCCCTTTAACCTTAAAGCTCCAGCTAGAAATTTACCTTGGAGACCGATCTTATAATTGTCATTGTTGTTATGAAAAGGCATAGCTGACTTGCATCATTTGTTTTTTATCATTCTCCACTGTAATACAGAAATTCTAAAATGTTTATGTTTTTCTTGTTTAAATTTATTTATATATAATTGGTTTTGGTTTCTTCTGCTGGCATTTATTTGAATATTTTTTTCTCATTTTCAAATGCGCATTTGAATGAATTACACTGATTTCAATTTACATGTAATCGATTTGGTATTTTCTGCTGGCATTTATTTGTATATTATTTTCTCAGTTTCATTTACACATATGAATTAAACGGTTTACTTTATTTATGCACAAAACACTTAATTGAGTTTACGAATTTTTCTTTCTGTATTCATCATATCCCTTCACAATTTGCATACAAATATTTACATGGTATGACACTTGCATGTCTCAAGATTCATGCTCAGTTATTTTCTATTTACGATCCATTCAGATTTATATGTAATTTTTTATTCGCTTTTGCGGTTTGTATCCTTTTTTGTTTTTTTCTTTACGGCAATTTTACAAATTACTCTTTATTAGTATTTTAGGTTGCCCATTTATGGTTTTTGTTTTTCGAATCTCAATCAACTATCAAATTAGTTTAGTATAGTAATTGTAGTAAATTTAATAGTTACAATAATAATGTACACATAGTTATTTGTAATTTTAATTTAAGTTTTGATCACATGTGTTGGTTTTTTTTTTGTTTTACATTTTTCCTTTGTTGTTTCGCCTGTTTACCTTGTGTGTGTTTCAAAACAAAAAGAGTTAATTATTTATTTAGTTACCATTCCGTTTTGTTCGCCGTTCCATCAACTCCATGAATCAGGACTAAATTAAAAAATATATTCACTATATATATGTATGTATATATGGAAATATGTTTAGTATGTGTAGTTAACTATTTTATATGTATGTATATATGTATATGTAGGTATGTCTCAATATTTCCATTTAAATTTTCATTATTTTCTTGTTTTATGGTTTATCTTTTGTTTTGTTGTTGTGAACTTATGCGCAATTTTGGCGGGTTTGACTTTTGTTTGTGTTTTCATTTTCTTTTTTTTATATTTTCGTAGTTTTACAATAATCATACTTTCATTTAAATTATGAAGCAAAAAAATATGAAAATCAGTGAGATAAACTGTGGCCAGGCATTAAATTAATTTTATTTAAAACTTTGCCTAATTAAATGTTTAATGTTAATGAACTAATTAAACGAACAATTCGTTTTCGTTATTTTATTCAAGGTTGGTTTGTTTAATAACCAAATTAAAAACGCGTTAACTGCTTTAACAATATGGTAATTAAACTTAATTTTTTTCTGATGCAGTGTGTTTCGATGGGAGGAAGTTAAGTGGATAATATTTTAATGGGATATAGCAGAAAGGAATGCAATACCTCGCATTATAATTATTAGCTTGCTCAAATTTTTTGATGCAGCATATAAATGATCCAACTCAAACATTTAGTTTTTTTCCTTTAGTTGATTGTTCTAAACAAAATGCGATGCTAAAAGAATTAAAACCTAGGGACCAATAGATGCTACTTGATTAACTTGGACTATGGAAGCTAATCATGAATAGGTGCTTTAAGGTGCTTTCTTACAAAGGTTTTAAAATGAATTCCCAAGCGGTTTAAAACCATAGAGAGTGATCCTGACATAGTTTAAGTGTAGTCAAGTAGAAAAGACTGAAAATTCTCATTTCTTTTTTAATCATCAACTGTAACATTTTACTATTATGTATAATAATTTTTATTAACTTTTTCATAGAAAAAATAAATATTTAATGGAATATTTGTAAATTTTTTTATTTTAAGATTTCGGTTGCGTAAGTTTTCACTTTCTAGCCTTAAATTCTTTTGCTATTTATATCAATTTTTATTTTTCATGTTTTTTTTTGTGCGCTAGTTCTTGATTTTTTTTTTTTCTTTTACCTTTGTTGCTTTGAAGTGTCCTTACTTAGATCCAAGGATAAAAATAAACATGACAATGATATTTATACAATGTGGACTATGGCTACAAAGTGTATCTGCATGTGTAAGTTTCTGAGATTGGGATTTGAAAAGAGGGGAGAATGGGCGGATACGGGGGTAAGAATGGCTGCCACTTTGTATTTGTTTATGTGCAACGTTTTAGTTGCTCACAAAGTTGCCCCATGGCAGCTGCTACGTGAAAACTCAGTCTGAGGCCAACAGACAAACAAATAAATAAACAAAGGAAAACAGAAAAAGTGGCAAAAAATAGTTGTAACTTTGTCAATTAACCTACAATGAGTAGACTTTCACTCTACAACTCTCAAGCCTGACATAAGTATATTTAGTATGTTTCGGTGCTTTTGGATGAATGTCGATGAACTTTACATATGAGAATTTATCACGTTCTTGGTCCTTGATAGCGACAATAGGATCTGCCCATAATGTCCTCGGGTGAAATTGACTGGTCAATGGGTTGAACACGCAACAGTTCCAATTGATCGCGCACCTGCAACAAAAAAAAAACAAAAACGAAAACGGAAAACGTTAAACGCCATTCCAGCATAGCCGCTTCTTGGGAAATTGCTCGAAAAATTGCTGAAAATTGATTGCTTTGAGTGAAGCATGAAAATTTGCCACATAAGCAAAACTTGTGCAATTCCTAAATTGCCAAAGTTTTCATTTTGCTTGTGGAAAATTGTTTCAAAATGATTTTAATGAAAGTTTTTTGTTTTTAGTTTGCATCTCATGCGATTTATATGCAAATATTAATTATACATTCAAGCTAAAAGTTTTCGCGATTCATTTTGATTGAGCTGCTTGACGAAAGTTTGTCCTGACTGATTGCTGGCAGGATGAAAATTACAACATAAGTGAAAATCGATAATGATCATTTGTCGTACAGTTATCATTTTACCCAGACATTCCGTGTCTTGTCATTTTGTATATCCCCTTTAAATTTAAAAAAGTGTAGACCCATTTTCATCTATTAATGAAACAGAAAGTCAAAGGACGTAATTGGAAGCAAATGCATTATCTATTAAGCCAATGAATCCTTCAAAATCCTTTTATCCTTTGACAGACTTTTGGCCCGTAATTTGGTCTTATTTCGAAATAGTTGTCTACTTCCAAAACTAATATCATAAATGAATATGCATAGAATGGATAGATTAATATGCTGCACCCCAAAAACTTAAGCTGGTAGAGGAAGCAAATATAAAATTATGAATTAGTTTACCCTTATTACTTTTACAACCGCACGGTGAGCTCTAATATACGTATACATGTATTTAGGTATAATAAAATATTCATGTGGATTTGAGGCATAGCAAAAACCTCGCCCAGTCCAGCGTACAGTTTCCAGCTTATTTTTAGCAAAAGAAAAAAAAAGGAGGAAAAATGTTGTTTTGCTTTCAACACCAAACACCTTTTGAGCGGGTCATAAAAGGGGGGAGTGAGGGGACCATTTCCGGGCTTTGCCTTTTGCACATATAACAATCGAAATTACGTCTTTCTTTATGGCGCACACTCGGCCTCCACCTCGCCCTCTGTGGCAGCAACACAATAGAACGTCAGCTTTTTGGTCTCAGTCATTGCACTTTTGTTCCGCCCTTCGTCTCTCACTCTCTTTCTCTTTGTGTGTCCGCCTTGGCGTTGTGGTGTTTGCCTCTTGGCTAGACTCATTCCGCTCTTCACTCAAAAGAAGAACTGAGCTTTACGGTTACAATTCAGCGAACGAAATAGTTGAAAGCCAAAATGGAATGTTAAAGAGCTGTGTGATAGTTTTTCATGCACAAAGCTAAATCAATTGTAAAGAAGGTCAGTCAACACCCACACAAATATACACACCCACACACACACACACACACACACACACACTCACAACGGGAGACATACTAACACGCATGGCGTTGTGGCAAAAAGATATTTAAATGAATTTGTCTCGCACAAATTGCTGCCATTTGTCCATCGCCGATGCCGACGCCGCCACTTGGGCTATGTGTCGTGCCAAATGCTGTTCTCTGCTCGCATTAGATATAAAGGGCTAAAATAAAAGATACATTTACACAGACACAAGGCCCCAAGAAGTGGGCAAATGGTGATTGTGATGGCGAGGGAGGAGAAGCAGGAGCAGAGTCGAGTGCTCTGCTTTTGTGGAGATAAAAACTGGCGTCAAGAAAATTATCATGTTCATGGGCCATGGGCTGCTGTTGCTCTTGCCTTTGCCTTTGCTTTTGCCATTGCCATTGTTGTTGTTTGTTAGTTGGACCGAAGCTGATGCTATCCCACCACAACTCGCCCACCCACCAATTTGTGGTTGTTGTTGTTGTTGCTGCTACCCGAAACGCTTTCATAAAGAACGGCGCCTTGGTATATTGTGTGGACAAAATATGGCCTGGGTTGTTCCGACAATCGTTTTCACATCGCATTGTAATGAAATCAAATGGCAAATTATTGAGAGGCATTGGCCAAACTGACCCTAAATCAAACAACTCTTAAAGTAAGTAGTCACAAAGTTCTTCCAATTTTTCCCAAATTTATCTAATTTGTTAAAAAAATTGCTCTTGAAATAACCGTTTTATTCAAGCTCTTTTAAAATTTGACTTTTTTATGAGTTTTTACTAAACTGTTTGCAAAATCTTTCCAAACAAAATCTAACCTTAGATGAAATTGTTTTCAAGAACAGTTCCCTATCATAAGCATCAGTTCGTGTCCAGCTTAAAAGAGTATTTTATGTACATATATATAATACGTACATATATATACATTCATATGTACATATATATATGTATGTATATCGGAGTGTGCAAGTGTACAAGATGGCAATCATTAAAATGGCCTTTTGCCTAATTTCTATGACTGGCTTAATTATCACAACGACACACTTAGACACACACACACACACATACACATACAAGCCACACAATACACACGACATACATAAGTCCCTTGGGGTGGCCTACTCTTTTGCTGATGTTTGGAGGTAAACCAAAAAATAAGGACATTTGAGTGTCTAATAATTGAACATTTGACCCGAGCCATGTTGTTATTATTTAATTACATTACGAGCTTTAGATGTAATATATTTGATTTGGAATATTACAAGTTGAATGACCCCGATCCCTCACGGAGGGTGCTCGCTTTCAAAAGCTTCTCGTTGCGACTCAATGAAAACAAAAGGCAACATTTTTAATTACGTTTTTTTCCTTCACACAAAAGTATTATAATAAAATGCTTAATGAGCATTATGGTTCAGTTAAGAATAATACTGTGTTATAAAAGTATAAATGCATATATATACGAGAATATATCGTATATTATCTGTTTGCTGAGTGCAAAACGGAATAAAAATTGCGCACAGTTTTAATCAGCCGCTGCCCGACAAAGTAGGCAACACTTTTTTGCTCTGCTGATGCGAAAATGCTCATTGTAATCGCATAGTATCTCTCCTCTTCTAGAATGTATATGAATATATATATATATATATGTATATAAGTATAAAGGGCGAACTAAAACTAATTACAGCACTAGAGAGAAAGGGAGAATATGATTAAAGTTTTTTATGTCTCTGGTTTTCTCTCAGTCAGCGAGCGACAAGCGTTAAATTAAAACAAAAAAAAATATTCCGCGTCTCTGTCGTACTCGAGTTTTTAACGCATGGGGGTTTTTATAATGAGAAAAAGCCATAAAATGTATGCCACAATTCAGCATCCAGCATCTGGGTGGCATTTGGGTGGCAAAAGGGGCATTTGATTTATATTTGTTAAGAAATGGTTTTCAAACTGCTGTAAAGCAATTGAGGTTTTATGAATCCAATACGGAATGGTCATATTAAGGTCATGTTGTTATTTTATTCTATTTTAACTTAAAACGTAAATTCTTAAATCAATTGATCTTTAAAATTTATCGATAGGAAAGATGTTTAGAACTAATGCTTTGTATCTAACTTCTCTTCTCTCATATCTCTTTGATTTTGTTTAAAAAAATGACAATTAACGTTAATACCGTACTGTCAATATCATAATTTCCTTTTGATAGCGGATTAATTGTTTAAAATTGGTGTTAAGAAATGGTTTGATGGGTGCGCTGAATCAAAATTTGTGGACACTTTTCCCAATGATCATTAAGAATCATATTGCATTTTATTTTCAACTTGTTACAAATTCTCTTTATCACACTCTAATTTATCATCTTTACTGTAATTATCTGTACTTTGTTTTTCTTCTTGTTTTATGCCGTTTTAATTTGGTAAAAAGCAGGCAGTCGATTCACCGAAATATGATTATTCTATGATTACTCATTACAGAGCTTTAAAAGCCTCTATGAATAACTCATGAATAAAACTCCATTTTGCATGTAATATGGAAAAAGCAAGCTTCACTCGTGCCAGAGAAACTGCAGCTTTTGTCGGCTTTAAGCTGTCACAATTATTTGCCAGTGGGTCTTAAATGGGGCCACACATTAGCCTAATAGGGACAATTTACTGGGAATATCTATCGAATTACATTGATATTACGCCAAAAAAATGCTCTGACCAACACTGCGGTTATAGAATTCTGGCATGTTTATTGATTGAATCATGACAGGAGAAGCTTACACTTCAATTTGAGCTTGGTGTATTATCTTTCAATTAATTATTAAGTGTGAGAAAATTTAGATTAGATACAAAACAGAGAACGTAATTTTTTTGTATAAAAAAATGCAGTGTAAGAAATAGTTCGTGGTTAAGCTTAATATTTTAACTGAGATACTTTGTTGATTCGGTTTATTTGAAAGGTAAACCAAGAGTTAATAGTCAAGATATGCAGATCCTCTGAGATAAAGGACAACTCTCGCTTTCAGTTCGTTGATATCTGAAGTGCTATTCAGCTCTTTAGTTACTATCTGGCACCGTTTACTCAACTGCAAAACAAATCCACTTGGGAGCCAGCAATAGCTCCAATAGACATTCGAGTACCATTGAATGGAATAAACACTATAGAAAGTAGCTTCAGCTCAATACACGTTCAGTATTGATTTAAATTGAATGCAGCTTGAGATTGAGAAGAGCACAAGAAAACAGAAACAGAAAACAGTTGAAGTCTGGTCAGACTGAAGGCATGTGGCAAGACTCAGCAAAACCTAGAGACCCGTTCATGTCCTGATCCAAGCCCTGGCCCAATCCCATGCGGACAGCAAACAAGCTGACCACATCCGCAAACAAACGGCTGCTTGGTCATGCTGCCTCTCTGCCTGGCTGCCTCATGCTCATGTATAAATATCGGAATAACCATTTGAAAATCCTTTTAAAATTATTTCGCAACTTGCGTCTTTTCGACGCAAAAGCCAAGGCGACTGCCACTGTCCTGGCAAGTATGTGCAAATTCCATTGCAAAGCCACATTATTCCTTTTATCCTTTGAAAGGAATTCTCGGCAACTGCAATAACAAGCAAGATGAAGAGGATGCAAGCAGCAAACTGCAAACTGTAGGGTAAACGCGTGGGGGTAAATATTTTGAGAACTGGACTGGGACTCGGACTGAGACTGAGACTGAGACTGGACTGGACTGCACTTTAATCCTGCACTGAATCCTTGCCAGGTATGCGCCTAAAAACACAGAATGCAATGCCAAAAATTTGTGCCAGAAAAAATTGTTTAGTGTTCCCATTCCCTTTGAAGTTCTGGTTTATTTTTTTAATATCCTATTTCTTCTATGTTTGCTAACTCACCGCTTCGACTTCCTTGAACACACGTATTAGATTTTTGCCAGCCAACTTGGCAATATCCTCCTCCGACCATTTATCAGACTCAAGTAGGGTGGCAAAAAGATGAGGATATTTCGAAACATCCTCCAGTCCCTTGGGTACTCTAAAACATGAAAAAAAAAAACGCCAAGCATAGAAAACAAAAATTTTAATGTAGCTGAACAGAATATTAAAGCCGAATGGGCAATATTAATACGTACAAGTTGACGCCGTCGTAGCCAGCGCCAATGCCAACATGATCGATGCCGGCCACCTCGCGTATATGGTTGATATGAGCTGTGAATCAAATTGCAAGGATTAATTGCATTGCCAAAGGAACACGTCGTTTAGTACGGCACACATACCTACAACATCGCGCAGTGTGGCCTGGCCGGAGCAGCTGACAAAGTGTGGATAAAACGCCACCATTACCAGACCTCCATTAATGGCCTGCAAGAGAACGAAAGAGCGGAAATAATGATTAATCGCCTTGGCCCTAATAGACTCTCCAGTAGAATCGAGTACTCACTATACGCTGCAGGACGTGATCGGGCACATTGCGGGAACTATTACAAATGGCATGAGCCGAAGAGTGGGAGAATATAAGCGGTGCTCTTGATGCAGCCAAAGCGTCCAGCATTGTGGGCACCGAAACATGGGACAGGTCCACAATCATGCCCAAACGATTCATTTCCTTAACCACTAACTAAAGAGAAAGGAAATAAATATGGATAGACTTTTACATCGGGGCTAAAGATTCAAGAAATTTTATATGCTTAACCGGATTAAACCATAACAATCTTTTAAATATATGAAAATGTCATTTGCAGACGATGAAAGGAGAGAGGAAAAATGTTTCATAACACTTCCTTCCGTTTCCGTTTGCATTTCCTAAGATAAAAATAATTCCTTACCTTGCCAAATGTGGAGAGGCCACCTATGTGGGGATATTTGCCTGGTTCGTCAACTTTGCAGCAGTCCGCCCTGTCAGCCGCCAAAGCAACAACAAAGAGGTCAGACCATAGTCACAGTTAACATCCTGTTCTAACTTCAATTACTTACCAGGGTGTATTGCAGGTGTGTGTGAGTGTTAGATATCTGGCCCCCAACTGATAAAACATGCGTAAAACGCTTAGACTCGTCCCAATGGCATGGCCGCCCTCTACTCCAATCAGACTGGCTATTTTGCCAGTCCGGTGTGTTTGCTCTATGCCCGTCGCCGTCGTGACCAGAGCCATGTGGTGCGGATAGAGTTGTACCAGGCGACGTATCAAATCGATTTGCTCTAATGTCAGCTGCACTGCATCCAGATGCTGGGACGAGCATGGGGCGTAAGCTGACCAAAATTGTGCCGACACCATGCCCTCCTTCAGACGACGCAGATCCGTGTGACTCCAGGCACTTGTCGACCAGGGAGCCAGTTCGCGTAGGTCGCCACCGAAATGAAAGTCTTTCAGCTGATTCTTGAGAAACTTGCGTATGTTCCATGGTAGATCGTTGTGACCATCGATTAGAGGCACTTCCTTGAGGACATTTCTCACCCTCTCCATACGATAGTCGAAGTCGTCGCCGCTGTTGCCGCTGTTGCCGCTGGCCGAGCATTTCAGAATGGGCAAGACCAGCGGAAAGTAAATGAAGGTCAAACAGTTCAGGCCACAAAGCACGAAGCCCTTTGGCAGCTTCCGCGATTTCATTGCCCCCAGGAGCTAAAAGCAGAGCACAAATGGCGGCGCAGCTTTCACATTGATATAGTTCCGTTTCGTTCGGGCTAAAAAACAGAATGGAGAACAGATAGCAATGCAGTGAGAGAGAAGAGAAGGGTAAAGGGTGAAAAGTAAGAGTTAGAAAACAAATATGTGTGTTAGAGTCTATTGCATATTGCATGTAAGGGCATTGGCGTGATTGAGCCATTGAAAGTTGTTGGGCAAACAAATGCCATAAATATAAACCACCACAGTCAGCCACCATCCCACCACCTCGGCGGTATTTTGCCACTCCCCTCTACACGGCAAACATGAATAAAACTTTTCATATTTATTTCAGAGCCAACTTCAAATCGAAATCGTACACAAAATGCATAAAATGCACAATAAAAATGCAAAATTATTTATTGCAAACTTTTTTCTTTCTAGTTCTGTTGGTGGTGGATCCCAAAACCCAAAATACGATAAGAAAAATAAAAGTCATCGACTTTCCCCAGAGAGTTCAGAATAAAAAGCTGAGAGCGAAGGAGATAGAGAAAGCAAAGTCCTTTCCATCTTCTAGGGGCGACATAAAGTTTTTTATCCCTGCAACTGCAGGTAGACGACAAAAACAAGAATGAGGAAAGGCAACGCTAAATGTTCCAAAACAGAAATTGAAGTGAAAGTACCACATATACATACATATAAAAGCTAGCCACAGTTGCAGTGTGTGTGTGTGTGTGTAAGCGAGTGTGAGGACGGCTGGGTATGTATGTGTGTGTGTGGTGGTGGGTGTCACAAAAGTCAAATTAAAGTTTTTGCCAACTTCAAAACGAAAGCAGAAAAAAAGAAGCTAAAACTGAAACTAAACGAAACTACTTTAATAGTTTTCAATGCATAAGTCGGTCCCAAAGTAAAAGTAATGCCCAAAAACTGAGGCAAAACAAAATGGAAATGATGGCAAAACTACGAATGGAGCATCAAAATGGATACCAAAATGGGACAACTTGGAATAAATTTCCGAACCCCTCTCAAACAGAAACTGAACTCTAAGAAATACAGAATACATTAACAAAATTTTTGAAACAAGTAAAGTAGTAAGTCCATTTGAAATTAGTTTACAATTGAACTACTTGTGGACGTTTATTCTAGGTTTTAAAAATACACTTCAATTTGATTATATTTCAAAGCAAGCCACCAATAC
Source organism: Drosophila nebulosa (assembly GCA_024703675.1). Lineage (NCBI taxonomy): Eukaryota > Metazoa > Arthropoda > Insecta > Diptera > Drosophilidae > Drosophila > Drosophila nebulosa. The sequence goes on along the minus strand of JANFPS010000004.1, from coordinate 4,596,128 downwards.
TTTGGAAAATGATGAAGCAGTTCAATTAGGGGGAGTTAATAGACTGCTCGACTTAATCGTTACTCACAGAATGTCTTTTCATTACTACAATATAAATGTTCAAATTAATTAATCGAAATGCTGCTTAAGACAGTCTGAAAACCAAAAGACTCTGTGTCAATTGTGGATATCATTGGTGAGCAGACAATTTGTTGCTCTCTTCGTAAGGGTTTTTTTTTTTTGAAACTTTAACCAAACACTAAACCGAAATGTACAACAATATAAAATAGCATGTTTAACTTTATATTATCTTCTTTTTTTTCTATATAAATGGATTTATACCTATGTAAGTGTTGTTAAATATTTTCCATTGCGAATTCGTATGACTGCTCCCAGCCAGCTTGGCTCAAACTTCATATGCCAACTGTTGTTAGCTCTGACTATATGACCCACTCTGGAGGGAGGATTTGGCTGTGTATGGGTAAGGGAATAAGGAAGTGGGACGTGGCATGAGGTTGATTTTCATGCTCTGATGCTTGTGAACAAAATGAAAGCATTCTTGCACACTGGAAGTAGAAGTTGGACGATATCTTATCTGCTCTGTTTGCTACTGTATTTCTGTTTCTGTTTTACGCAATTTTATACTATACATTTTATTTTTTCATTCTTTGCTTCTTTGGTATTTGGTTTTTTTTTTTTTTTTGTGGGTGCTTGCGTTTGTGTCCTCAATTCGTTTTGTGTCGGAGGGGAAGAGGCTTTTTTTGCCTCTTCTCCTCTTTTGCATAATCTTTAAGTTTCTGTGCAAACAAGAAATTATGCAAAAATCAACAAGAACGAGCTGGAGGAAATGACAACATTGACAAGGGCAACGCGCTTCGAATTTGTGACATGCAAAACGTGACACAAACGCAACGCACGAATTATTAATACAAAAAACGAGAGAACAACAGCAACAAAAAGAAATAGCAGAGGCACCTAAATGAGGCCCTGTTGGGTTAAAAGCAACAACAAGAACAGACACAACAAGAAAAACCAACCAAATGGGCCGAAAGGATGGCAAACAAGAAGAGCCTGTGAAATCGAAAACGTTTGGCGCTTCATTTAACATTTATGGGTAAAGGAAACCTCTCAAAGAACCGGCAAAAGACAAAAACGAGTAGACTGAACAAACATTGGTTCCTTAATTAATTTAACAAAACCCCAAAACGGTGACCAGGCGCAGTGGTAAATGAACGAGCGGACTTAAAAAAAGTCTATAGTAATTAAGGTAGGAAAAAACATTAACTTTCATATATCATCTAAGAAAAATTGAACTAGTGCAACTATTTTAAGTTGTTGAACAAAATATTTTGTCACATAAATCGATAAATATTAATATTTACAATGACTTGGGTAGGTTAATCTATACCAAGTCTACACGTACCGAATAACAAGCGAACCAACAGGAAAAAGTCCAATTCTCAGCTATAGTTATTTACTAACTTTATTAACTGGGAAAAATTGCTTTAAACTTTTGTCGAGGTTGAGGTGAAAAAGATTTTGTTGTGGTCAAACTCTGCATTGGGAAAAATTCAAATAAATTAATTGTTTTTACATTATAATATATGCGAAATTGAAGTTCCTATAATTGAAAAAGGTTCAAAAGCAGTGCTTGAGAAAAAGAAAACGTATGTCATTTTCGTATTTTTCGACCTCAAATTATTGGAAAAAGTCTCGATGACATTAACATATCTATACCAGTGCAACACACAAATATATACGATCCTCTTACTTATATATACACTAACGATTCAAAATCGATCTTCTTCTCTCCCTCACTCAACTTTCTCAGCACCAAATCATTCGACTTCTGCTGGCGCTGCTGCTGCTTTTATACCCTCAGAGCAGCGGAATAGGCTCTCTTTCTCTCGCTCAAAAAAGCATCTGCTTAAAGAAGAAGAGTGGGCGTCAGCGAGGAACGCGAGCGTTGCAGCAAGCATCAACAGCGACGCTTCCACATCATGCGGATTCATTCACACTCCGAGAGTACGAGCGAGAAGGTGGGTAAGTGCGGGGGCGCCAGCGTAGCTGCTCGCTGCAAAGCTGCTTCTTTTTTCTCGTTTTGCCATTAGTCAAATCGTCGCCTTGATCGGTCGATTGCATTTTTTGCCGAGTTATTGTTAAACTTTAAGTTTTTTTGAGCTTAATATTTTAAATTTCAAAAGTTTATTAAAACGTAAACAAAGTTCAATACAAACCTGAAAAATGGACTAGAAACCAACCGAATTATTCAGATCATTACAAATATGGAAACAGATAAGCCACCTAAATAAAAAATTTTAATAATCAATAGTGGAAAACATAGCATAAGCTATATGAATGCACAACGTCTAATTGAACATAGTCGATATAAAATCATTAATCGATTGAAATAAAGGTAGGTGAGTGAGATATTTACCAAATACTCCAAGCTTAAGTTTCAGAAACTTCATAATCATAGAAAATTTACTTATTTGAATCACTGTTGATTTTCTTCTGAGGCAGTCAGGTGATATGCTGACTATCCAATTGGAAATTGAACGTTGATAAGTAATAAAAGAAAGAACTAGAATCAATTTAGGCAAAATATAAATACACAAATTTTGTTTGATATGGAGCGCCACGACATAAATAAACATTGAAAATATACAATGTGTCGCCCGCTTATAAAATTGCCTACGTTTTAACATTAAATATTTAATTTTTTGCTCTAACACTGCTTTAAATATGAAAAATTCCAAAGACTCTGCTTTCTCAATGTGAGCTGAAATTTTATATACACATTTACTGTGGATGAAAATGCACGATTAGGTACGTGACGTCATTTTAAATCCAATATGGCGGATCATCTTAAATGCATTTTTACAAAATGAATATGAAATAAAGCGGCTTGCCAAAAATAAATAGAAAAAACATGGCTAGCGATAACTAACTAAAATTTACACGCTCTAAAAACAAGTAAACTTTAGTTATGAAAATATTACCGAAATATGCACAATTTATGTATACTATAATAAACATTTGTTGCGCAGTTTTCTTGTGTAAATATTTAATGTAAAATCTTAATAAATATTGATAATAGTGAAAAGATGTTTATCATTATAGAAGTGCAAATTTTAGAAATCAAAATACTACTTTTGAGCATTTCGATAAATTGTTTTATCTACTAGATAAAAATTTGTTGAAAATATTTCAAATATGTCATTAAAATATAAGAGGAAGATTAAATTTCGCCCAAACACATACGAGAGCAAGTTAATAAATTTTCTTGCTTGCCAACTGGCAAGTGAACAGCAGCTCGCTCGCACACATCCTCTGTGGAGGGACAAAAAATAAAATAAACGGGAAGGAAGGGAAATGAAGGGAGAAGGAGAAGGAGAACAGAACAGAATGGGCGCAAGGATAACTGCGTAACAGCGCGTTGCCCCGTTCGAGTGGCATATATGGGCGGTAGCGGACGCGAAAGGAGACAAAGAATGGGAATACGTACATTTATTGCAACATGAAACATTATTTTGCATGGCCTCAAAAATAAAAGACCAACCGAAAGTGGAATGGGAAAGGGCTGGTGGATGGCACAGAAGGAAAATGAAAACCGGATCGCGCGTTGGAAAATTGCAGAACGAAGGAAATGCGACGACGTTCTCGTTGCAGTTGCAACATTCCCATGCAAAGTAGCTGGGAGACGAGGCAAATAAATAAAAATGCTTTTCTTTTTCTACATTAGCGCACCATTTAAGGAAGTCTAAGCCCGCAACCAAACTCTCGTCGTCTCCTCCTTCGTCAACAATTCCCTGCAATATGGAACACCCCCCGCTGGGTGTTTCTGTTGAGTTTGTCGTCTTTCATTTCCATTTTCCCCAACTCCAGAAAAATAAGAAGAGGAAACGTGCCGTAAACTACAGCCAGACAATCAAAATGCATTCATGTGCGCTTACTTTACGTTATTTATAATCAACTCAGCCCCCATCTCCAGAACTCCACGCCTCGACAGTCTCATCCTACGCCCTCCCTCCCACGCTATTCATGTTGCCAGTGAAACATTCATTTAGCACTAAATTCCATTCAATAGCAAATTGTAGCCAAACAGACACAGAAATTGCCACGCATTGAGTAAAGAGCTTTGGGTTCTGGCTCAGGATCCTTGAGTATGCCATAAGCAATATTAGAAGTAAAAGAAGAAAAAGGAAAGACGGAGTGAGAAGGGCCCTTAAATTATGTTACTCGAAAAACTTGTGGAATATTTCTTTTCGCCATGTAATCAGGACTATTCCGTTGCATTAAAATAAAAGTAATATGCCTGGTTTTTAAGTGAAACATGTTCGAAATCTCTTTGAAAACGTATTAAATTTATTCATTCATCAATTCAAATCAAATACACCTAATATTGGATGATTATTGGGCAGCACTAAGAAGCAAAGTCATGCTAAATTAATGAACTACTTTTATTTTTCTAAAAAAAACTATACATTTAGACTACGACCTACTTCCTAATATAGGCATTCGAATATAATATAGATCTACTATAATAATAGAAAATTTAGCAAACAAAATGTTTGTATGCTTCAATAAATCCATTTCCCAAATTATAATCTAATATTTCAACAATGTACCCGTTGTTTGATTGCAAATTGGGGACCTATGCTAAAATCATTGCTTTTTTTCGGTCCAATTTCAATAAACATGAAAAATCATAATGAAAAAAAATTTGAAAGTTTTCATATGGCATAAATTAATTGAATGGAAACCTAACCAAACACACACACACACACACACAGACATACACATAAAAAAGGGACACACACGATGAATAAAATATTCCTTTAATTTTTCTTCTTCTTGTTTTCGCCCTCTTCGGCTTTTTTTGAACCAAACTCAAACAAAATACATGGATTTATGTTTGTGCTGTTGTTGTTGTTGCTTTGTTGGTCATAAACAAGTAAGAGGAAGACCTGAAACACAAAAGTGTAACAAATACAAGCACAACACACAAATACAAATGCATAAATACATGTATATATATATATATATATATATATCTACATAGTATAGCCATAATAAGAGGCGCAGGCACAGGATGAGGACGAGGACATCAACAAGGACGCGGCTGAGGCCTAAAGGCATGCTTGTGCGTAAGTACGGGGCAAAGGGTCATAAGACTGAATTGAAATTATTTTACAACAGAAACATTCTCATTTTTGCTCCTGTTGGTTGTTTGATTTGCTTTGAGTCGTTCTCTTTCTTTCTGTTTGGTTATTTCAATATATTTGTGGTATCCATAATTTATGCTCGAATCAGAACAGTTCAAACATTACAATTTTTTTTGCGGGAAAATAAATCAATTTTCCTCTGACCAACACAAAAAGGCGGTCGAATTATACAAAAACTCATTTTAAAGTGTGGTTCCAATGCAATTATACGCTCCAATCCCCTTACATGCCACCTGACACTCCTAAGTGGATTCGGGTCCATACATAAGTCAATTTCTACTTTAATACAAGGCGATTATATCTTTAAAAAGATGCACTTGTTTAAGCTCAAATCTAGAATGAAATTGCCCAAAATCTGCTTAATTGCAATTCGAATACGCCCTCTCTTCTGCTGGAGTGAAACAAAATTTGCTCTAACATAAAACTAATGTTATAGGTTTTGTTAATAGGGCAAAAAGCATACACATTTTGATCATCTTTTGAATGTTCCATTTACTGCTTAAGAATTCCATTTTTAAAATAATTTTTTCATAGGCGTAAATCAAGCAATCTCCAATGTTTTCCAAAGCTTCTTCCATGCCAACAAAATGAAATTTAAACAAAATTGCCAGATGCTTAACCATTGGCCAAAGACTTGACCGACAAACACATAAACACTTGGCTCTGGTAACAAATACAAAACCAAACCAAAAAACACAACGATGTAACAAGCATTTTCAAAAATTCCTTAAAACAAAAGTAGAGCTTGTGGGATGCAAAGGCGGGTCGTAGTCTGGGCGTGTGGGCGAAGGAACAGGGAAAGTTCAAAGCAAATTGTTGCGGAAGGCAAAAATCAACATTATCATCAGCAGTCAGGATCAGGATACGAAAGCTCATTCTCATCCTCATTCCAATTTTCGGGCAAATGCAGACTAAAACACACCCATAGACGGGTATACAATGGCATTGTGGCAATGTGTGCCACAGGATGAGGAGGGTGCATGGGGTGACTGGAGTGGAGTCGGAGGAGCACAATGTCGCCTGCCGCATATTAATGAAGTGGGAAAACAGAGAACGAAGAAACAGTAGAAGAAGCAGAAATACTCATCAATTTCTCAATATTACGACTTACGGCTGCAGAACACAAAAAAAAATAAGAACAAAAATCTGCATAAAATGGACCACTAGACAGACACAATTCGATATATATTTTTTCATTGTTTTTGCTTACCAAAATCGGTTAGAGTATTTAACATTCTTTTGTACACCAATAAAAAATTCTTAATAGTGCCCACGATTTCAATGCATTTTTATACACTTTTCATTCCATGCTCCAATTCTTTTGCACTTCACTTTTTTTAATTCACATAACTGTGTATTTTCCGTGTATTTTTCAAAATTTTTCCCTTATTCACACTCAAGCCGCATACGTATACGTAACGTAATCTTGGTGTGCGTGACAATTGTGATTGTAGCTCGATTTCTCTCGATTCGCTTGAACGCCGAAAATAGTCTAACGCAACACGTGTGAGAGGGCCAAAAAAATTGTTTGAGCCTCCTTCTACTTTGGCACACACAACTTAACCGGCCGACGCACGAAATCAAACTGAAACTAAAACAGTCACTGGGGCAAACGAGTAACGCAAATACCGAGCACTGTGCAGCACGAAGGCCATCAAAAAACGAACGAATCCTTATGGAACGAAGGACTAACTAAGAGTAAATTGTCCTAGGGCTGCTGCGTTAGATAAGCATTGATACCGAACTATCTTTAGAGATTTGATTGCCGCTTAAGAAAATTGAGGAAAGAAACAAATACAAAAAATGGAAAAAAAAAATATTTCCCAGTACAAATTATAATATTTTTGCCAGTAAATAAGAATATTTCTCTCGAAACCCACTCACATAAGAGAAGTTTGTTTCTCTTACATTTGAGAACAATGGGAAATTCTTACAATTCAAAATCAGCTGTTCGGGTTCGTGTGCGTGTATGTTGGGGTTGAGTCCTTTAACATTGCAGGAGGTCAGGCATGCTGTGAAGTCTTTTAAGACCGCGTGTTGTCGTAGTTGTTGTAGTTTCATTGACCGCTCGAAACTAAAGCGGGTCGCTTACTCGTACCAAAGTATTTAACAACTTGGTTTGTGGACTTAACATTATATCTTGAAATTAAGTAAATCAAAGAAAAACGACGAATTTAATTATTGTTTACATTTATTTCTGTCTGTTATAATTAAAAAATTGTTTATTTAATTTTGATCCAGCTTTTTTATTAAATCCTATTGGTAATAATAATGAATTGAGAAATTTGCTTTGTATAACTTAGTCAAAGGTCAATTTTAATAGCTGTCATTGATCAATTTGATGTCAGAACATCAATTTTACATTAAAATTATAATAATTTATTTTTTGGCAAAGTTTTCATAGAGTTTTTCATGAATTGTTCTAGCAGTGAACAAATTTTGTTTATCATCATAATTTAATTTTTTTTTTACTATAATTTTATTATTACTTTTGTTAAGTTGAGAATAAAGTATTTAACTATTAACATTGTTTTTAAATTTAAAACGTTTTTATTTACAGACCGTTGGGAAACTGTTTTACTACATACACAAACTTCTATATAAAAGGCAATAAATCTAATAGAGGTTAAAACCTCAAGGCTAATCATTACTACTGCGAATTGACTGTAAATCTTTTGAAAGTTGCTTATCGTCAAACGACAGATTGCAAATATAAATTAACTAAAAATAATGCAAAATGGCCATTCTGTGATATTATGAACTATATGTGCGAAAATGTTGAAAATAAATTTCTTATGTGACAAAGAATTACTTTTATAAATATATTTATCTTTTTTATATGCTGATTTTAACTCTCTTCCTCTAAGTTGAATAGTATTAACAAAACGAAAAATATTTTCATTTCTTTTCTGCCGTAAGGTAAGCAATGAAATGAATCCATCCAAGCAATTTATTTTGAATCTTATTAAAGCTCCGCGCCAATGCAAAAGTTTTAAAGTTCACGCAATTTCTCCCTCGCGGTTCCAACCACTACTAAAAGCTTCGGGCAACAAGCTTTAAGATACCGCACATTTGTTTTTGGCATTCTCTGTTACACTTTAGGCCCTTCTGTGCAACAAGTTTATCAACACCGATGAACGGAACTGCAAACGACCTCTAAACAACCTTTTGACGTTTGGTTTCGGCTATCTTGGAATTTCACGTCGACGCCGACGCTCTGAAAAATAAAAGCGTTTTGTATATTTTACTCCAGTGCAGCAGCAGCAGCAGAGCCAGCCAGTAGCCAAAAGCAGCTAAGGAAAATTTGTAAAAACCAAATTATCTAAATTCAGTTTCCAGTTCGGTGAGTGGGTGGCCAAGAAATAAGTGATAAAAACCTAAATTGCAATCTCGTAATCAATGTAAACGCAGTGTCAACTATATATTTTTTCTTCATCGACTTTGGTTTCGTAATCGTTGGCAGAGCAGAAAAACAAAAGTATTACAAAATAGAAAGCTTCAATGGATGTGTGTGTGTGTGTGTGTGTGCGTGTGTGCGTGTGACTTTCATTAAACCACTGGAAATTTTTCCACACTTATATACTTAGTATATATGTATATATACACATTATTTGTGTGTTATAAATAAAACAATAATTTATGACTTATTCTAGAACTTCTAGTGCTTCCCTTTCCGAACAATCGCCAGAATGTTGTTGACCTCTGCCCCAATTGCTGGGCACGTCCATGAGCTGCAATTGCTGATAAGAGGAAACCTCAGGCTATCGTATAACATGAGCACTTGAAAGTAGTTTCTACTACCGGCTCAACCGGCTGGTTACCCCTTTCTCGTGCCTCATTCACAGACCTCGCCCCTCTGGCTACTTTTCAGCCTGTCGTTCGCCTGCTTATTGGCAAAGTTTCAACTGCAATTTGCGGTTTTTGGTTTTTTATAAATAGTTGAAGAAAATTCTAAATGCCCCCTACATAGCAAACATATATACTTGCATATACGTATATTTCTGTATGTATTAGTTTTGAGTCTTTTCCGCTTTTCTGTTCACACTTTCGTTTGGTTTTCAATTAGCTGCGTCACAGCTTTCAAAAGTTTGTTGACGTTTCTCTTTTTCGTACTCGTTCTCTCGCTACCTCACGACTTAATTACCTTACCTGTATCTTTAGGGGATGAATATCATATGTGAACCAAACCAATTTCGTTTTCTGAAGGTCAACTCTAGGTAGCTATATGTATATACATATATGTATATGTTTTGGTTTTATTGATTAATATAAAGTAAGAGATTGATTATCAGCTGATAAGAGATTCGCTCAATAACAACTTCTTCAGCTTGAGAGTCCAAAATTTCCATTTTCAGTTAAATTTAGCGAGTCATAAATACTTACTGGGGTCATACATAGAAGGACAAATACCAGAGAAAAGTATTTCGTAGTTCGGAAATGCAAATAACAAATTCCAGTATGAGCTTCGTTGCATAATAAAGTGCGCTCTAAAGGTTTCACTATATAGTACTACGACTCGACTTTGTAAGACCTGGCTAACAGTGAATTAGGTGAAACACCTTAAATAACACACCCTTATATTGATTGTTACTATACTTTACTATGATTTAAGATCGGTTTTGTGGGATTTTTTCAATCGCTTAAATTCATTTGAGGCACAAATACTACTCCCTAACTTTTTCCGCTTATCAGCTGTTTCCCAGCATTGCTTATTTTACACCTAGTTTCTTTGCATCCTATTCCTTGTAGCCTTAGTTCTAGAATTTGCTCAAATACACGCGCTTGACGCTTGATGAAATTTACATCAGCAGTCTATGAAATTATCAATGCGAGCTCTTTTGACCCATGAGGAGGCCGGACCTAGGAGTGGACTTTGATATGATATTTAAAATGGACAAAATATTAAAATATTCTACTGGGGGGCTCGTTGCTTAGTTGATATGTCTAGTTTCGAATGAAGGTTAAATTTGGAAATGAAAATGTCACCTCGTCTAACTTGTTTGTGTTTTTTGACTATTTCGTTTGGTGCGGTTTTATCAGCTTGTACACATGAATATCAGCTCTATATACATTCACATACTATATAGGACGGACATGTGTCGATTTTATTTTTATATTTGTCTTTCTTGATAGCAACGCATTTGTTTTTTCCTATATACGTCGCATTTTTTCGGGCAACATTTCAGTCTTCAATTGGTTGCCGGCCCGTTTAGGTGTGTGTGTTTGCCAGATAGTTACATATATTTAAGTGATATTTACCATATATTCTCAGATAACTTGAGTGAAAATCAAACGAAAGTAATCATTTATTTTGTCAAACGTGAACGATATCTCGTGTTTATCGTTCTAATGTGTTGCGGCCGTTATCAAATTCCAGAAATTTGTAGATACTTTTCAATGTCAAACAAGTCAAAAAAGAAGACCCCCACCAGCATCAGCATTAGTTTTTTTTTTTTTTGGTATCCACGTATATATACATATTGCTCTATTTCCTTCTCTTTCTGTCATTTATCACACGCGCCGCACGAATTCCTGTTGTCGCAACATGGCTTGGCAACATGTTGCCTGACCTTGTTCAATGTCATCGCCAATAATGAAATCTTCGGCACATGCGCCCATCGCACGCCTACAACAGGAAAAGTGAAAGTGGCGACGTCACAAGCAGTCAGAGCAGACAGGGTTAGATACGTGGAGATATGTATGTACACACTTCCCCTCCATGTAACCTTTCCATGAGGAGGGCTCTGATTACATCAGCCCAGTCTTAGTCTCAGTCATCATTATGAGTAGGCATTCGTGACTTTGTTCAGTTGTTAAAAATTCCCCATCGAGGTTAGTTGGTCGACGGCAGATTTATTGAGAATTGTGATTAGCTAATAGAAATAAAAGTGGAATTGGATGAAATTGTCCAAAAAGTGACACAAATCGAAGTGATTCATTCAGTTTTGCGAATGTCTATTGTTATTTTTTGGTTTTAAAACATTAATTTGGACTACTGTTGTGAATTGTTTAATGATAATAAAACAATGGCAACATTTTTTGTATGCACGCCCAATGTTGCGAGAGCGCACTCACGCTCTCGGTGCGTGAACTTTTTGCCTCTCACGCCCTCTCAGCGTGAATGAACACTCTCCGGGTCGCTCTCTTTGCCATCAGCTGTTCGCTACACTGAGCAACCAGAAATCGAATGACAGTTTTCGAAAGATAAGAATGAGTTTTCAAGGCTTTCATTTTCACTTCATACAGAATGCCCAAAGTTTGAATTTGTAATCAGTTAAATTTCTACATATTTTTTTTTACAAAGAAACACATTCCAATTCGGCTAGTTATAGCCAAGGAGGGTCTTCCAAATTCTTTGTTTTGGACAAAATGATTTCGTTTAGAGTATTTACAAATTCGCATAACCGTTTAATAACATGCAATTTCCATTCTGGTTTATCTTTTCAAAATCAACAACCACAACTCTCACCACAAACAAAACCATTTCTTGCGGCAAAATGTTGGCAACCTCTGCAGAACTACACTCGAATCTCAAACATGACTACCTACTTCAACTACCCCAGCAAGGAGCTGCAGGATGAGCTTAGAGGCATTGCCCAGGCTATTGTCGCTCCCGGCAAGGGTATTCTCGCCGCCGATGAGTCCGTCTCCACCATGGGCAAGCGTCTGCAGGACATTGGTGTGGAGAACACCGAGGACAACCGTCGCGCCTACCGTCAACTGTTGTTCAGCTCTGACCCCAAGATCTCCGAGAACATCTCTGGTGTGATTCTGTTCCACGAGACTCTGTACCAGAAGACCGACGATGGTACCCCCTTCGTTGAGGTGCTCAAGAAGAAGGGCATCATTCCCGGCATCAAGGTCGACAAGGGTGTTGTCCCATTGTTCGGCTCTGAGGATGAGGTGACCACCCAGGGTCTCGATGATTTGGCTGCTCGTTGCGCCCAGTACAAGAAGGACGGTTGCGACTTCGCCAAGTGGCGTTGCGTCCTAAAGATCGGCAAGAACACCCCTTCATACCAGTCTATCCTGGAAAACGCCAATGTCTTGGCTCGCTACGCTTCCATCTGCCAGTCGCAGCGTATTGTCCCCATTGTGGAGCCCGAGGTCTTGCCCGATGGTGATCACGATCTGGATCGTGCCCAGAAGGTCACCGAGACGGTGCTGGCTGCCGTCTACAAGGCCCTCAGCGACCACCATGTCTACCTGGAGGGTACTCTGCTGAAGCCCAACATGGTCACCGCCGGTCAGTCCGCCAAGAAGAACACACCCGAGGAGATTGCCTTGGCCACCGTTTTGGCTCTGCGTCGCACTGTCCCCGCTGCCGTGACTGGTAAAAACAAGCTATAAAGTATTAGTTTTGCGCAGCTCCTAACCTTATTTCTCCCATGTGCACTGTAGGTGTTACCTTCCTGTCTGGCGGTCAGTCCGAGGAGGAGGCCACCGTCAACCTGAGCGCCATCAACAATGTTCCTTTGGGCAAGCCATGGGCCCTGACCTTCTCGTACGGTCGTGCTCTGCAGGCTTCCGTGCTCCGCGCCTGGGGTGGCAAGAAGGAGAACATCGGCGCTGGCCAGAACGAGCTTCTTAAGCGCGCTAAGGTAAGTTCTCAAGTTAAGCTAAGCTAATTGGTTCTATGGTAGCTTAAGTAACATAAAGTTTGGGTAAAAGTATTAAAATCCAATAATAAGTATTTAAATTGTCCCGTATCCCAACTACTATATTCCCATTTCCCAACAATTTCATTCATATTTAACTCATTACCTCATCCTCATCCCAGGCTAATGGAGCAGCCACCTTTGGCTGTTACGAAGCAGGCTCTGTCAAAGGTGCTGCAGGCGGTGACACATTGCATGTCGAAGATCATAAATACTAATCAATTGCCTAAACTTTCGAGAAATCAAGACAAAAAAGAAATTATAGTATTTTAACAAAACAAAAAATATTTTAACAATGTTTAGAAATACTTATCTAACAGCTTTTCTGAATTCGTTTTATGTATGGATCTATCTTAAAGCTGTTCCCAAATACTTTGTCTAGCGAGCTTTGCCTACATTATCGGCATAAACTACAAATTAATTTTATTTTTGATTCATTATTTCAAGTACATAATTGCAATTAAGGCTTTTCTAGTACTAATCGTTATGATCCCTTAAATAATGCTTAAACATTTTATTCTAGCTTTGAATTTGATTGATCATTTAGATTTTGTATTCATTTTGCATGCTCTTTATTAACTATGCTAATTTGCTTATAAAAAAGGTGATTTAACTAATTTGTATTATCTTATTTGTCATTTGCAATATATTAAAATGAATTTCTTATATTATTTTGCTTTTACTCACCATTTGCATTAAATGAAAATTTAAATTCTTCATAGTTTGAGGTTCATTTATGATAATTCATTATATTCAAGCATGTTTGCCATCAATAACTTTTGTTGCTCTTAAGCACGCCTGTTTTTATTTAATTAATCCCAAAACACAATTCCCGCTTCCTTTTTTATTTTCCCCAACCAATCGAATCCGATCACAGGCCAACGGTCTGGCTTGCCAAGGCAAATATGTGGCCGGTTCGATACCCTCGTTTGCAGCGAATGCCAGCCTCTTTATTGCCCAGCACAAGTACTAAACCCAAAATCCTCGCACCAATGGAGACCCAGCGCACAGCAGTTTGCCTTTAACTTTTGATTAATTTATATTTTAGTTTATATCTATACATTCACTTTATATGTTTTTATATACACATTATGGCATTCCAAAATGAAAGGAAGCGAAAACAAGACAATCCGTAACACTAAATAAGAAGAATTTTCATTATTGAGAGAAATAAATTACGTGTCTAATGTATATTTTAAGTTTTTCTATGTTTTAATTGTGGCTTATCAACTGTAGAGCTTACAGTTTGAAAGTCAGTCAAGTGGCAGCTCTTTGTAGAGTCTTAAGTCTTTAATTTAATCTGGCCACACACACACACACATACGCCCACTCACACATGTAGTGGACCATCAATTAGAGTCCAACTCTGGCTGTGCCTTTGATGCCTGTTTCAGTGCAATTACATATAATCGAATAAACTTTACCCTCAAAGAACTTGTAAAATTTAATTTTACGCAAAAAGTTTTACCTCTCTCCATTCCCGCATTTCCTACTAACTCCCTCTCAGCGTATGTGTGTGTGTATGTGTGTGTAGGTGGGTGCTGTGCACAAAAAGTTTTTATTTTTGGGAAAATTGCCGCAGGTAATGTCAGAAAAACGTGTGGGCAAAAAATCGTAGAGTCAGTAAGTGAGTTTATGGTTCAGCAATTTATGTAACACAAAGTTACAAAAGAATGCCTAACAAGTTGGCAAAAGTTGATAGCGCACATTGAACCAGCTACCGAAATAAAGGAAGAAATTCTTTAAATAAAATTTACAATTTTAAGCAGGATCAGAGAAGAATTTTTAATAAATTTTTCCATCTAACAGCAATTTCTGAACAAACTAAAATATCTATACCTAAAAACTGAAAGTAAAAATCAAAACTAAAAGCTATTTTAAAAAGTCATATTAGCGAGTAAAATAGCATATGTCATTATTTAGTTATTATTATTATAAAATTAAACGTAGCTTCTTGTTGTGCTACAGTCCCTGATATATAGATTAAATTGACTTGCATTTGAAACACTTGGTTTGAACCACTGTGCCAGAGTTAAAGATTAATCTTAAAGTCTAAAGTTATAAATTTGTATTGTTGAAGAGCTAAACAATGTATTCATATAATTTAAACTTTTCTCTCTCCAGGCTAACGGTGATGCTTCCGTGGGCAAATATGTTGCCGGCAGCGCTGGTGCCGGTTCCGGTTCTCTGTTCGTGGCCAACCACGCCTACTAAGAAGTCAACTTGCAGCAACAGCGGCAGCTAATTATAAATAAAGCAAAATTGTTTTTTGGCAAATTTCCTTGATTTATGATTCACAAAACAAAAACTAACCAAAAAAAAAATAATGAAAGAACAATTATGAAAATTATGTTTATTGAGACGCAAATTTACTTTTAGTTCTAAGCACAAACCTTAAACAAAACGCAAATGTTGAAGTTATGCAATTTCTATATTATGATTATTAAATATTATTATTATGATTATGTAAAGTTTCAATGTTTTCGAGCACAGTCGTAAATCGTTAAAAGCAACATCAAACAAACAACAACAACAACAAGAACATTGGAAGTGCATATGAATTTTCTTACAAACGTTTGTAAAAAAAATTAAATGAAAAAACGTTTTCTTCTTTTTTTTATAATTATTATTATTACAAATTTATATTTATGATTATAAGTATAAGTGAAAAACAAATGACGCAAATAAACAAACACAATACAGAAACAAATATTTAGAAACTTACTAAACCTGATATACCTATACACACATTAAAATTGTTGTTATTGCTAAAAAGAAAAAAAAAAAATTAAAAGTAAAACCAAAAAAAAAAGAAAATATACGTGAGCGAGTCAGCATTGTCACTGCAAAACTGCACAGTGCTCACAAAACTGTGGTGGAGTCTGCAGTTTGTTACTCTCCATGCAACTCATAACTAACACCCACATATATAAACTGATTGATATATGTATATACACATACATATGCAATATATACCTACCTACCTACCCATTGCTACTATTAATTTATGTGTTACTTGGCAAACAAAGCAAATAATTTATACATTTCTGCATATCGTTGTTAATTGAAATGAAACATTTAGAGGCAAAAAGAACAAGCTACTTATTTATAAGCGAGTTTTATGATTTTATCAACAAACGAATCAATAACAATAACAAACAAGAAACGACAAACAAATGTAAGAGGAGACATTACCATCTCATTTATATTTATTTTCCAAATCCAAACTGGAATAGATATATAAATATATATTTACTGACAACAGCAACATCAACCAAATTGAAACTAGAACAGCATGTTTCCTTCCATGAAATACAAGAAATAAAACAACAACATGAACAACAACAACAACTAGAACAAGAACAACACGGGTGTTGAACGAACATCATTCAATAAAACCAAAAAAAAAAACGAACCTTAAGAGCAAATATTTAAAAATTGTTAATTTATTTCACAAAAAAATTTTTTGGAAGCATAATTTTCAGCAAAACATACTGCATACCTGTAGGCGTAAATCGAAATAAAACGAATAGTAGTCTCCAGACTAATTATTGTTTTATAACAATTCCACAGGAAAAAACGAGCCATTGGAGTGAATAAAATAAAAATTTAATACTTTCTTCATATACAGTGGTGGTCAGAAATTTGCCTACTTAGAATTTTTAATGTGCCCCCAAACTTTGTATTGGGGCCAATTGAATATGTGGATTTGGATGCTTCGTCTTGGCATCAGTTTTCGATACTAAGTAATTAAAAATGCAGCTTTCTGTTAAACTACAAAAAATGGTGACAAAATTTCCCGTCGAATGAGGTATTGTTAATTAAAATGGTCCAATTATTGAGGTCCATATAAAGAGTTCATCTGTATGCACAGCCTTGATCAGTTTTGATTTAATGGGAAAGATTTTATAATATTCTGCAAATAGATAATTTTGTAACGCTATTCTACATTTTTAAATTCTATATCCTAATCCTTACAATTATTATTTCCGACACCAAGAACAACGAAATACAAAATTTTAATTGAGTCTTGTGTAAGTTTGATGTAAGAGTAAATTTTGCTAACCTAGTTTACCATATTCTTAAGTCCTTCTATTGCCTTTTATATGAGTGCAAAACTCATTTAATCGGACTGCAGAAATTTCAAAATAAGTTCTATGAGAAGTTTTTAGGTACGACCAATTAATATTATATTTCGCTTCATTATGACAATCAACTAAATATTTTTCCTAGGGCAAGATGATTGAAATTTTTTAAATGTATTATACTGGATAATATAGAAAGTATAAAAATGGGTTTCCAATTCACTAAGAAATCTATATGGTTCCTGGCCAAATCTTGGTAGGAATCACAATTAACTTGAACATGCATTTCAATTTAAATTTTGGGCAATGTTTTCTGAGAAATTGTTTTACTTAGAATTCTCTTTGTCTCTTTTAACCTTTGAAACGTTTTTCGAAGTTTTTGAAGCCAAATATTTTGTAGTTTTCTGCTGCTTTTTCATTTCTTCCATAAGTATTACAAACTACATTGCAGAAAGCGCATATGAACATTTGAATTGTCTCCTCGATGGTAGTAAAAATTAAAATTGAAATTGCTTTTACGAAGACGCATTCATGTGAAGCATTTGCACAATATAAAGCATGACGTAAGGCATTAACTCGGAAATAACGTTTTACGATTTTTGACAGTCGCTCAGTGAATGAGCGATATATATTTTGTGTTTGGTTAAATAAAATGATTAGTCATTTAGCAGCTTTTCGTTGCCATTTTTCCAACACTTCGAAATTTCCCTAATCGAAGGCTATTTGAGGAAAAGCAAATAGCGACAATTGATAATAATTCTTGTCACATGTCGCCGTTTCATAAGAAATTTCATAATTTTGACTAAGAACTCGACGCTGTGATATAGCACGCTTCCTCATCAATTTGAAATTTCATTTTAATGAAGTACATATTTGCACTTTACTTGCTCACTGTCTGTCGTCGCCGTATCACATTTATTTAAACACTCAGATAAGTAAGATTCAGACTGATACGTGTACTGAAGACTGGGAACTTGGGTGACTTGCCAATGGGAAAGGGTGGGCAAACCCCCGCCCTATGTCGATATTTGTTTTTATATTGTATTTCACGGCGTGCGCTGACTTTTGGGCCAGGCAAGTTCAAGACCACACAATGGCCAAGTGAGAAAAGCCCTCAACTTCAACGAGCAGAGGGACAAACAAATGAAGCAGACATACAAACAAACAAACAAACAATTATAGGCAAAGAGAAAAACGAAATGAATACATTCGATTGCATTTTTGTTGGTATCATTTTTGGAGAATTACATGCAATTTTAATTTGCAATTTCCTTGCCTGTAAATGCAAATGTAAACAGGGCATAAGCTCCATATGCATTCCTACATACACCAACATACACAAGTATACAAACAGACCTATGTATGTGCACATATATATAAGTATATTTGTATTCTGTACAATGATCTTTCAGTTCTTTTTTCAGTTCTCCTTCTGAACCAAATAAATATTAACAGCCAGACCAGATAGACAAACGATGAACAATGGAAAAATAATCAATTTGGGAAATAAAACTCTATTAAGGGGAACACAGAAAAAAATTTGTGAAAAAATATAAAGAGGAATAGTGTGGAGCCAATGACAAATATGCAATAAATTTATGAGTCTAAATTTACTTATTTAATATTAATTGAAATGAAATAGTGAAATAAGCCAGAGTTTACGCAGAGGAAAATTCATCTATTCATTAATGTTAAAGCCTTTAACCTAACCTTTCGCTTGATTTAAAAATATCATAAAAACTAACATCATCTACAACAAAAAAAAAAACTTATTATATAAAATTATCGCAAAAACGTTTTTTCTATATTTCTAGAGTAAAGTTCTAGGTAAATAGCATTTTATTTTGTGTTTGCTGTTTTCTTTTAGTAATAATAAAATTTGTTTTTCGCGCAGCATTGACACTTCAACTCAAGTGATTGTGTCCAAAATTTAATTTCCTCGTGGATTTCTTGTATTACATATAAGTTTGAGGAAAAGTTCTCAAGAAGCTTTGCAAACTTATTCCGAGCCCACTAATATTTTTTTAAAACTCGTTTAAATTTTTTTTCCACTGTACATTGATTTATTGCAGTTTTTGTTGCCGAAATTGAAATAAATTTACGAGCCATTGTTATATAATTTGGTTGGTTGTTGCGTTATTTGCTCTGGCCAATAGTCGTTGAACAATATTTACAATCAGCATACAATTTTCATATGAATAAATTAAATGTTGAACCTTTTGTAAGCTCATGTTGGGGGTTAAATTGGCCATTTGGTTGGCAAATATAATTGAGAATTTCGAACTCGTAAAATCTTACAGTATTCAGAAATGGCATATTTGCGTTTTTGACAGTACCAAAATGTTGAATTTGATAAGCAAGAAATTGCTTTTCATAAAGTCAAATTAACAAGTTGATATTTAGCTATGATATACTTTGAGAATTAATGAGATTATGTCGAACTATTCAAATTATCGAACGACACCAGTAACAATATACCACCGCAAGTGTTAATCCTTCGCTGCTAGTAACTGGTCTTGTGTCGATAATATTTGGTCAGCTGACAACAAAGGAGAAAACTGTTTTTGTGTGCGGTGCGTGGTGTGTGCGTGTGTGGTCTTCCGTACTATCACCTCCGCACACACTATACACGAGGTGTACTTATCCTTTGGCATGCCAACAGTTCCGTTGCTTTTGCTATCTGGTGCCTCATCGTCATTGTTAGCTCTCTGTGATGATGGTGCCTGGGACAAAGATTGTCCACAAAAGTGGAATTAATTGTATTTGCATAGCATGTAAACACCATCACGTTGCCGGCAGGATCTCTGGCTGCCATTTGCAAACGTTTCTAAGCTCGCTAGTGAGCTGGCTGTCTGGCCGGCTGGCTGGCTGGGTGGGTGGCTGACTGAATGGCTGCACCTTTCGATGTCATTGTATCCTTAGGCTTCCTGCTGGGCGATTCTATTGTGCGGGCGTGTACGTTTTTGCCCTGGCACGTTGCTGATTACGCTCAGAATGACGACGTCTAGAGCGACGACATAAATATCAACTGCATGTCATGTGGCGTCGTCAAAGAAGAGGAAGTGGAAGTCGAGCCACACAAAATGTTGCGCCATCAACGTGTTGAGGCGGAAATTGACTCGCCGTGAGATGAAAGATGATGAGCGGAGGATGAGCAGCCAACAACCAAGGTGGGATTCTTTCCACCAAGAATATTCACTGCAGTTGATTGAGCCTTGCATAATTTAAGCCACACCACATCGACTGGTTTCTGGCTTCCAGCCGATTTTAAGTCATCATTTAAACGTCTTGCCAAACGAATCGATAGAAAATCATTTCACGCATTTAATTTCATACTCTCTGACAAGCCCCTTTAGTCACCCCGTCTTTCGCTTCCACTCTATTTTTCTTGTCAGTCACAATCCGCCTTTGATTACGTTTTCAAGGCAATGTTACGTGACATGGCTTTATCATTAGGACAATTGCATTGTAGCACCCAATGCATTGCCAACTGTAATTGCAAATTGCTTTCAGTTCTCATCTGCTCCCTTATCTTTCCATCTACCCCTCTCTTTGTCTTTCTGTCTATCCATCTGTCTCTCAATCCCTTTCATGTGAGCTTGCGTGTGTATGAGCAGTTTCTAATTAGCAACAAACGCCACTCGGGGGCCCAATAACCAACCAAAATGCGTGATACCGCCGACGCAGCAAAAATAGCAAAATGAGAATGTGCTGTGTTTAGCAGCACCACAACTGGATGGACAATTGGGTGGATCCCTTCAGAGTAAAGCACATACATATGTGGAAAATGCATTAGACTTGACCTCCAAGCTATACAGTGGTTCAATTTAAACATTTCCATGTGTAAGAACCCTTTTTTTCTTATTCTTATATTTCTTGGGGTTTGGCTTTTGAACACCTATTTGCTAATCGCTTAGTGCAATGAACCAAAATTGTATATTCACTGCTTAAACAACAATTATTTTTATTTTCCCAAAGCAACTCGTTGTTTTTTACCAACAAGATTTTCTTAAAAAATTCCTATTTCAATTTCTATTAAAACTATTTTTAAATTACCGAATCACAGCGCCAAGTCCTGCCCCATTATATATGTGTGTGTGCGTGTGTGTGTGTGCCTGTGTGTGTGTGCATTTTGGGGAGCCATGTGCGTTGCTGGTCGTCAGTAGCTGTCGTTCCCTTGTGTCGTCGCTATGGCGGCCAATGTGAAGGTCGATCGATCCGTTTTTCCTTATTCAACTCTGTTTTTCTGTTTCTGTTGCTGCTTCTACTGTATAGTAGACCATTTCTCCTTCTGGTTGCTGCTTGCTGCGCCCGGGCAATTTATGTTCATTGAGTTGATGTTGATTTGTGCGCCACGGCATGATTTTTTAATGGAATGTAATTTGATTTTTGGGCAGGGGAAATGAGGAAGAAACTGTGTGATAGGGGGGGAGAGAACTGAGTACGGTAAGAATTGCAGACTGGCAGAAAAACGTGCACTCAATTGCATTGGCTATATGCCAAGCAACAACAACAACAACACTAATAGCCACAACAACAGAGAGCCACAAATTATTGGCATGCATTCGCATCAATAACTCGAGCGTTGCTTCTGTCTGCCAGGGCGTATGCGTAATGTGTTCAATGCATTTCAAACTGCGACAATTTGAATTTCAAATCATACGGATTATAGCGATTCATGCAATGCTAATGCTTAAAACTTTCCTATCAAAATCAATTTTTTTAACAATATTCGGTTCATTGAACATCGATGACATTGTCTTTGTGTGTGTGTGTGTGTGGCGATTAGCCAGTGTCAACAGAATTTAAGCGTTTCGTTGTTTTATGATTTTTCACAGATTCATTTATCTTTAATTTTTTGCTCTCATTTTAGTGCCCATAATTGACAGAGTGAGTGAAGCGGTGTGTTGTATGTTCATGGTAGTTCTCGTGGGAGACCGGTCCCAATTGTGCTTCACATTATGCGATACTCGTGCTGGCACGTAAATGGAGCCGCAAAGGCCGTCCGTCCGTCCGTCCGTCCGTCCGACCGTCTGCCCATCCGCCCGTCCGTCTGACTGCAGCAGCTGATTGAGATTGGAATGGAAATTGAATTGCAAAACCGAAAACAGAGAAACGGTGTGGCGCGGGTGAATGAACCAGCAATGTGTGTGTATGTGTGTGTGTGTGTGTGTGTGTAAGCTTTTATTACTTAAGCGCTAAACTGGAGACGACTTTCACTGTGCAATTTCCCCGTAGAACTTTCCCAACGCCTTGACATTTGCTTGCCTTTACAATTAAGATGCCTTTGAATTGCAAGCTGCGTGCGAATTCCAACTTGTGAATTGCTAAATGTGAATCTGAATCTAAGTATCGCGTGAGTTTTTGCAGCTGCCATGATTGCATAATGCTCAAGAGTTGGCAGAGCCGTTGCTGTTGCGCCTCCTGCTACTGCTGCTGTTGCTGCTGCTGCTATAGCTGCTGCAGCTGCCGTGTTACTTTCGAAATTGCGCTCACGTAATTATATGCACAAATATTTTCTAATGAGCAATGCAATGAATACCCATTTAATTGAAAACAGGGCGTGTCTTTGGGAAATGGGTAAATGTGGAAAAGGAGAAGGCGGAGCTGTTGTAAAAACCTTTTGCCATCTCATGAAAGCATAATGAGATTTTTGTCTTCTTGTAATTGAAGCATGCGAATACATTTAAGAGAATAAAGCAGAACGAGAAGGCGAAAGGAATAACTATAATTATTGCTTTGATAATATTTAAGTTTACTTCAGTAACTTCAATTTCACTTAATAATTTATTTAGATAGTTATGCAATAGTCAATGTCAATTGGTTTTAAATTTTTAGCAGCAAATTGTTTTTAAAATGCGTCTTTTCGACGCGGCTCTACTTTTAAGATTATGCAGTCCGACGAAAATAAGGTATGCATTGGCCATTAGGTTAGTCTCGAGTGTGGTAACACATTGGTCATTATGCCGTTTTTGGAACATCTGAATATCGCGATTCCAATGTCCTCATTTATTTTCCTAGCCATTAGAAATATGATTTATTAGTCGTTATGTCGTTATTTGTACCTCTGCTACTTGTGGAAAAAGCACAAACGTTGAGCGATTCGTATAACGCACTCAAAAATTCCATTGCCATTTTCCATCAGACACTGGGAGAGATAGAGCTGTTATCTCCTTTAGAAACAAAACACGTCATCAAGTAAACAAATATTAATTATTAAATACTTTGTTGTTTAGATTTAACACTTTAAAAATAGACAACATCGTCGAACGATGGCAAAAACAGCATGCACAACAAATTCACTGACCCACATGGCGCATACATAATATTTTGAGCATTATGTAAACGTCAGCAGCATCAACATCAACATCAGCGAGAAAATGTAAAGCCAAATGAGATTTGGGATCAACTCATCTAAGCTGCAGTCAAAAGGGAAGCACCATCGTGTCCTTTGTCAGGCATCTGACAATGTGTATATGTATTACAACTTTTTTGGCATAATTATTTTGATTATTTTTTAACAGTGGAAAGGGATGACAAGGGGAGCGGATAGGAGAGGAACAGGAGTAAAGCGGATAGCAGCTTAAATCCATTGCGAATTGTCGCTTACTTTTACAATTAAAGTTTCTAGCAATGCAGGGCAGACAAAAGCATTTCCTCCATTTAGATTTTTCATTTCAGATATAAATTGCCAGAGACACAGGCAAAGGCTGAGATGGCGGGGAAAGTGTTGAATTTTCCTTGCACATTTTTGAGACTATCTCTCGCTTTCTCTCACCCTGTGACTATAGGGATTATGCTTTCAGGCACTTGAAATGTGTCTCGCGCTCAGTTGATTTTCGAAATTAATTGAAATTGTTTGTTGTTGGGATAAGACAGACTGAAGCCGGATAAGGCTGTTCAATCTGCAGGCTGACGTCAATTAAATGCGTAGTTTGAAAAGCACTGATGAACCATTCTTTTTTTTTTTTTTTGTAAAACGGCAGCTTAAATTCTTTTGATGATGGATTTCGTATTCTCTTTTCCCTACCGTCTTTTCAATTTTTTGGGCAAATGAAGACGGCGCCGGCATTGAAAAAGTTACAAAAACAAGTTTGAGCAATTTTACGCATAGTTAGTTGGCTTTGAAATTACTTGAGAGACTAAAACGAAAGAAATGGAAAAGACTCGCTCCAGATTAGGAAAATTGGAAAATTAAACAGAAAATGTAGCACTTGTCATAAACGTATTGTAAACTCCAATCGAAGATTGGATTCAATTTAAACCATAAATCCATTAGAAAGTAATATAGAATATACTTTACGGCTATTTTTATGAATCTATTTTTAGAGTTCAGTTCTTGTGGCGCTTCAATGTGATTTTTTTCCTATTCGCAATAAACATTTTTCAAGAGGATGTATCTTAAGCCAACTTGACTCGCTCAATGTTGAAGGCAAACTGTGATTTATTCAATAATATACTTATATATAATATTTTTTTAGTCGATTTCTATCACCCTCGACATTGTTGCCCAGGCATCACGTCTGCATCTGCATTTGCCTTTGTTTCTGTTGCCGTTCTCATGCTTTTTGCGTCGACATTTCAATTGAAATAAATGCACAGACATTTGCGTAGACATGAAAAGAACTATGAACATATAGACAGATAGACAGACAGACGGACGGATCCAGACGTACTTTGCCAGGCTGCACTTTACACTTTCCCCTCTTTAAAAGCGTTTCCCTTTTCACCGACCTCCGCACAAATAGTACTTAACTAGCCTTCCGTCGCCTCCAACGACAAAGTAAATCTATTTGAGTGTATGTGTGTGTGTGTGTATGTGTGTGTGTGTGTGTGTGTTTGTGTGCGTATGCTAAACACAATTACATAAATAAAATCACTCGCAAAACACGTGAAAATCAACAAGAACTAAAAGGCGAGGCGAGCCATTTCCGCTCGAAAGCGAAAAGTTTTCATTTAAATTTTCATTGCCATTGTCAATGGACAGTTTTGCAGTCATTGTTCGCATTGCCTTCAAGCCAAACATTGAACCTTTGACTGAGTGACTGACTGCCTGACTAACTCACTGGCCGGTTGCCAATTTATACAACTTTTATTTTTGATTGATGTGCCTTGATTTATTTCATTTAATTTCATTTTATTGGCTCCCATTGCATTTTACATAAAATGAGAACAAATAGCGACAGCAGCAATCAAATTGCAAGAGCGCTAAGCGTTGACTTCGAAATCAATCAGACGCATAAATTTCATTACAAGTAAATTCCAATCTGTCGACGTTTAACAAAGTCAAGCAAGAGTCTCAAGAATTTGACACAATCGCATACCATTGCAGCAATAGTAGGAGAGAAGTTCTAGAGAGCGAACAAGATTGTGAGGGAGAGGAGAAAGGAGAGGAATGTTGCCATTCACTGGCATAGATTTCTCATTTTTCAATCCAATGTTACTGGCATTATTACTTAGCATCTATTGTATTAACTGGAATGCATTTCCATTTCAATAGAGCTTTATAAATAGATTTAAGCTTTGTGTTAGTGGCTCGATAGTCGAGACTGTCAATGTCTATAGAATAAAGAAGAAATATCCATTTTATTTGTCTATCACCTGGCGACTATCGATATGACTTGATTTTCACAGCTGACTTAGTGAATGAATCACTTAGCCATATCGAATTACTGAAATGAAAGGATTTCACTTGTCTTAGCCATTAAACTTGACTGTGTTAAAGAAAAGCAATCTGACACGGACACAATATTCCTTCTCCCGACCCATATGCATATGAGTATGTGGTATAATCGATATCCATTAGGCTACACCATTCATAAATTCTTTGGTCTTTTACCCCCTTTTCTATCAGAGTGAGTTCAAGACACGTCTTTACCAGAGAAAATGGAATGCATAAAAAAATTGACTTAAATTAAATTTTCAATCTCTAGAATTGCCCCCTACTAGTACTACACCCATGACTCTTCTTAGCCATGCGGAAATTGTTTTCCCCTGCACATAAATTTCATTATGGTAACCCAAAAAAAAGTTTGCTCTTTAAGTCAATGATTAAATATGAGAGGAAAATTGGGGCCATGCAGGAAGGAAAAGACAAAAGGATGTGAAAACTTTGCCAACCAAAAGGAAAAAAAATTAAAGGAAAACGGCAACATTAATAGCATTTGGAATTCAGTTAGTGGCTAAAACGATGTTAAAGTTGGAAAACAAAATGGAAAACTCATTTGTTAATTATGTCTGAACATACCTATTAATATTTTAACAATTTCTTTCGAAAGTTTGCCATGTATTAATATTTAATACCTTTCTGCTTTAAGTTCTCTCTTTTTTTGTCTCTTTAAGTTTTCGAACAATAATTTACTCTTTAGCCTTCTCTCTGTTTCTCTTTTGGGCTCTTTCAATATTATGCAATTTCCAATTACTTAGCCAAACCTTTTCGCTTTGGTGACCTGCAAATGAAATTTTTCTCATTGACGTGACAATTTTGCATTCTTAATATTAATTGGCATTGCCACTGCGACCAAGTCAGGGGTTAAAGTAAAGTGAGTTTATACTATTTTTAATAACCAAATGGCTGATAGGCGTGTACCTGCCCTATCAAGGACTTTCACCCAAGGTCAGACAGTTATTACTTTGCTTGTTTTTATTTTTAATTTTATTTCCCCCATTAGGTTTCCCTTTTTGCTGTAAAATAAGTTGGCTGACTCAACGCATTTTGACAGTCTGTCGACTGACTGATTGACAACAAACTTGTCAATTGATTGACAAATGCTAGAATCAGCAAATAAACATAAAAACGTAAATAAATACGAGTACAATAATTAATAATTATGCACAATGACTCTGTCTATGGCTATTCGTCATCATCGATTTCTGAAAATCCACCGTTCGCGTCACTTTTCGGCCAACATAGTCCACACTCAATGCAAATTTAGCACGTGCTGCACTTATGTAACTTCTTTAAAACAAATTGCCCAAATAAATTTGCAGCTGTTTATTTTCGCGTCGAGGGAATTCCAACCAGCCAAGACAAGTTCAGCCAGTCCAAGTGGACCTCAAGTGACTCTCAAACTGTCAACCAGTACCAATACCAAATTTGGCTGCCGCCCGCAGCTGGTTTTGCCGTTGGGCAAGAGCAGAAAGCATGACATCAGCTATGTCAAACTAGCAGTCGAGCAACCAAGTCTGGGTCTGTCAGCGGAGTCTGTTGGATGTAGAGAAAGAAAGCAGTTTATCCATATAATTCACCATTGCGCCCTACACATGCCAGATATAAATTCAGTTGAGTTTATTTGTTTCTATTAGCCAAGCAAAAGTGGCAAACTTATGACAAATGAAATGTGAAATGGTATCACATGAAACTTTGCAAATGAAAATTTATTATATGTAGTCGCCAGTGGGCAAAGTATATTAGACAGCGTGAGGAAAGCATAAAAAGCAATTTTAGCAAACAAAAAAAAAGGATAAAGAAAATATAGTAAAATTGACGATGGTCCCAAAGTCGAATTTACGATTAAATTTTCTAGAAAGATATTCTATGGGAAACTCAACATTATCTGCATCGGCATTCTAGGGCATTTCGCTTTCTCGTTAACTGAATAAAAGACGAATTCTAAATGACACATTTCTGTGATTTTTATTTTCACTATGCCGCCAGTTTGGCTAATAACCGAAATAAAAACCCATAGCATGGCGAATTTTTCGTGCGGAAACTTACACAAACAAAACACCAAAAGAAAAAAAAAAAACAAGGCAAACAGGCAATATGAAAGACAGAAATAGAGAGTGGAAAAGAGAAATGAAAACAAACAAAAAAATGGTTAAGAAATCAATAAAATTCTAGTGGCATTTGTTGCCAATGCCAAAAGTCAAAAGAACTATAAATGTCATAAAATAATAAATGAAAATCAGTAGATATGTGTGTCAGAGTGAAATAAAAAGAAGCGAATGTAGTGCAGAATGCAATGTTCTGTGTTCGATTTAGTCCACGCGCGGCAAAATGAAATTTTTTGGCAAGTGTTAAAAATTTCAAATGCTTGTGAGAATGAGAGGCAAGTTCAAGCTCAAGGCGAGATGTGGCGAGCAGACAGATGGACAGACAGTCCTAGCGATTGACACCCTGCAAATCATTTGCAGGCGTAGGCGTTGTAAAACGCAGTAAAAAACAGAAAACAAGTCTCAATTAGCAACTTTTTTTTAATGACAACGCATTCTGAGGTAAATGTGAGACTTCATCGTACTCATTAAAAACCCAAGTGCTGCCTTTAGGTACATATTGATATGTCCATTAGGTAATGTCAAGTCTTGCTTGGACGATTATCTTTTGTCTTTGTTTGAAAACTGCACACACACACACACACGCGCACACACGCAAACACACAGTGGGCATGTGCAATAAATAAAAGCCAAGCTAAAAGTAGTGACACCGTCGGATATCAAGATTTAGAGGCCCCACCCAACCGCAGTCCACCCAGACAAAGTCCTCTGTCCTGTGTGTGAATTCGTTTGCTCAACTTTCATAAATTACGCATTCGCCGTGTTGTTTGATCTCCGGCGATGATGATGATGATGAATGGTGGAGCAATTAAGCAATTTGTAAGCCTTTTAATGTGAATTAATTTGTCAGTGGGTTACTAATAATGCTTAGTCATAAAGCAACCTTTTTTCGACTATATTTCCATTCCAATTATTTACATTGTTGTAAAACCGAGAAACTATATTTGCTGCCAAAAATTAGTTAATTGAATTTTTATTTCATGTGGTGGCTAAAGCACTTGCTGAAAGAGCAGCACAATGAAAACTGTGAAAATTATTGGTTGAGTGCATATATAATAATTCATTTTTCTTTTTCTTTTGAACTTCTCTTAATTTAATAAAACTTTCCAATGGCAATTCTAGTCATTTTCAATACCTAATAAATATTAGATAATTGTGTACGGAATCAGTTAAAAAAACATTTTCATGGGCATTTTCTCTTGGGAGGTCATTGGCATGTTTTAGTTGCTGAACTCTCGTCGAATCGGTATCAAGAAATTCTTGGCTTACAAACTTGCTGGACCTGACTAAATGTGCCCCTGTATTTGGATATAATATCTACAAAGGAATTTCATTATGGCACATCTAGCAATAAAGAGAAATTGCACGCCAGTGTTAATGATTTAATTAGAACTTTTGTATCTCGACATTGCACAAAAACAAGATCATGTCAAATTGTGTGGGTATATTTAGTTGAAAAATTGGCCGAGTGGGGTGGCTATAAGGTAGAATCTTTTCGCTGCTTTCTACCGTTTCGCACGGTTGCCCATGAATCTTTCGGTTATTTGGCAATTTTAAAAATAAAACACATTTTTTTTTTTAGGTTTGCACTGTACAATCTTTTTTTGGTTTTACTGCTTGGCTGGCCGCTTAGCTCTACATTGTTTAATTTAATTTGTGCTTTTTGTTTTTGTCTGTTTTATTTTGGTCGATTTGTTGTTTCGGTTGTTTTTTGTTCAATTCTCTGCACTTTGTCACTTTTCGTTGTGTTTTCTTTTCGGTTGGAAGGCGGCAGCAGAATGTTCAGTGAATGGAATAAAATCGACACGCCCAGATAACAAAATTAATTGTGACAGCAAGCAACTTTGCATAGACAATCACGATAAAGAGTTTAAAGTTCTTAGTTCAAAGCAAGTCATCATTCAGATTTTTGCTTGGAACTCTTACAGCCGCCGCCGACTTGTCTGGCTTCAAACTGAATATTAAACTTTAACTGGTTATGGCTTGGCCTGCGGCAAATGTCCGTTTGTTGAATGTATTTTTAGTAACCACAAAAAGCAACTATGCAAAAACCGATGAATAGCATTGTAGATATTTATATGCATATTTAACTATAAATATTTATGCTTTTCTGGGCGATTTATTTTACACTCACACAAACAAAAACATTTATATTTGCCAATGAACAAAGGGAGGGGCGTGTTTTTTGGGGAAACAAAAGGTGCAAAATGCTAGATAAGTGGAAGATTTTCTACAACTGTTTAGGAAAATTTTTGGTAGACACTTCATAAAAAAAAATTATGAATTCTAGACAGAAGTTTGTTACTCAAAACAAAAGGCATAAAATTTGTATTGATTATAATTATTATATAAATAATTGTATTTATGATTATTGAATATTTGACCAACTCTTTATTTATTGTGACGTAGCCAATTGTCAATAAACCTCATCGATCGACTGGTTCTTATAGCAGATTAATGTGTTTCTTATTTGGCATGTCTAAAGTTCTTGACAAACACTTTTATGTAGAATTAGTGATCTTGACCCCCAGCGAAACTAAATGCAATAACCTTTTCTATTTAAAAATACTGAAAACCCGCCTAACTTGATATTCGGTTTAATAGGTCTTCGTTTCTTCAAGAAGATGATCATGTCATTTGGATGCTATTAAGTTAAGTGAGTAAAACTATTAAGAGTTTCCCTAGTTAGCCTAATACTTGAATTTGTTAGAGCATACAGCAGTTGGTTTATTTTCTCTTGCTTTTATTGAGGATTGAAATTGATTTCTTTACTGAAAACACATTTAGGGAATACAAAGTACTTACAAGTTGGCAGTTTTTGTTTTTTTTATAAGCATGTGCAACCTATTTATTGCCCCTGTTAAGTGTTAAATAATAGCTATAACAAAGACAACTATCATCTAAAAATATTATATGGCTGGGCTCACTTTTTGTAAAACGAATTTATTGAATACTTTACTGGAAGTTTTATCAGCCCTGCTAAGTGATAACCAGAGACAACTATCAGCTGATGGTGTTATAAAACCCAACACTTTGCGGTGCCGCATAAAAACCAAAGAAACAAAAAACTAAACAGAAATGAATTTTATTGGTTTTTATTTTAAACCCCATTTACATATTCAATGTATGCAAAATCATGTTTTTAATTATCACAAGCCAAGAGAAGCAAGGCTTTTTGGCCAATACTATCATCAGTTTTGGCATCTTCTTTATCATTGGATATGAAAATGCAAATTGAAATTAAAAACTAAATGAAACCAAAAACCGGACCAACTGACAAAAAAAAAAAAAAAAAAAACACAGCATAAACTGAGCACGTAAATGTGGAAAAACATTCATTAGCTGGTGGTTTGTATTGTAAAGCCAGTCGGAACCTATTGAATAGGTTATTTATATCGCCCCCAAATGGCACATGTGAAATAAAATAATTTTGGCATTTATTGTGCCCTAGCTGCCGTGAGGGCTCCGCACGCGTCCACGTCCGCATTCGCGTCACTTTTTTGCCCCTATCGTTTTTTTCCTCGGACTACACAGCGACTCATTTGGCATGCCAATCAGCTACCACAGGCAGTCCCACATTTATTGGCAGCTCAATTCCCTACTCACATCAGCGCAAGAGCCTGGGAAAGGGGGAAGTCAAATGGAGACCCACGGAGTCGGTGAACAGTAACAGAGCATTTGATGGAAGCGGAAGTGGGCTGTTCGCCGCTTTTGGGAGGCTTTTGGGGGCTCACGCTTTTTGGCATTCTGCACGGCATCAGAGTAGCATATGAGATGCGTCTCTCTATTGTTCAGATATACTTTCATATATGTATGTATGAAGCATATATGTATTTTCTTTGCTGCAATAATGCATGGCTCGTGTTGAGTCTGATACCTTTTTTGCATTTGTAATGCGATTGGAGATGTGAGGAAAGAGAAGCAGATGTGCAGATGAATGTAAGTGTGGGAGACGTTGCCAGTGAGGAAGTTATTTGTAAGCGGTCTGAATACCATGACACATCAGAAATGCAATAAATAACAATAATTACCAGAAATGAACCTTCAATTGGCTATGGAAATCACAATAGGTGAAGCATGAGAAACAACTTTATTTGAACTCTGACGAAACGTGGAGACACTGACATAACCTTATTAATTTATCTAAAAGGATTTAAGACTAGGCAAAACCCCTTTTTAATCTTGAAGAGGAATAACTTTTCTGCCTATTATACAGACTGCTAACATTGTATTACTTAACAATTCGAGACTCTTTTCATATCGTTTGCACGAGTTAACTTTAACACGATTAAGTGCCTAGTGCCTAGACTTTGGTTTGACTAGGTTTGAATTTGTCATCACAAAATGATAGCTTGAAAGCTATTAACGTCATAAGTTGTACATTAAAGACTTTGACTTTATTTGCGTGATGCCCTTTACCCAGTTTTTGACGTTGCCGTTTCGCTAAATGAGAATTTTAGTGTTTGATTTTTTTTTATGAGATTTTATGTAAGTCAAAGGCAGACGAGATACAGTTTTTTTTGAAAACTAAAAACCGCTACGAACAATTAAATGGCTCTCACGCCGAAGCCGACCAGAGTCCAATGTGGTCAAGACCGCGTGCCGCCGGGCCAGACCGGCCCTCCAGCCAAAGCAAAAAGCGCACAGTCATTAACCAAAAGGTGCAAAGTCTAAGCGTGCTGGATGTAGTTAGACAGGTAGTTAATGCTGCCTGTGAGGTCATCAGCTGCATTTCCAGATGCTCGTACACTGAACTTTCAACTGCTATGAAATCGCCTCATAAATCTTTTGCCTATTCTTGGATACCGGATGTACAGCAAAACGAAATCTAGATGGTAATTAAAACTTGAAACATTTGTTTAAATTGAAATTAATGTATGTTCTGCTCGCAATTAAATGCTATTTTCAAATCTGACCAAAAATAAAATACAAATCTCTGTCTGACGCCCACCTAGTTGGCCGAGATTTGAGACAAAAGCAAAGCAAACAAAAAACACACGAAACCAACTAGCAAAAAAAAAATATGTCTCTTAACTCGTTCGACCAGGTCAAAGGTCTTGCTCTTGGTCTTTGCGGCTTCTGGCTTTAGTTGACCCTCATCGGGGCATTGTCGCCGGAAGTTGAAGTCTGCAATTTGGAGAAAGAGAGGCGCCAGCATTTTCATCTCCAGTCCAATTGTTCAAACTTTCATGAAGAAACAAACAAACAAGAAATTTAAACAACAACACAAACGTTGAGAGATTTGGGAGTATTGCCAAAATCTATTTGCCACCCACACACAATTATACACTGAACAACACCAAAAATGCTTTGTCACTTTAATGAGGCGATTGCTATCGCTCAACCTAATAAAATATACAACTCTCAAACTAATTCGGAACGGTCCAAAAATTCAGCCCACCCCTGAATCCGATGTGCTCATGCAGATGCAATCACCGCTGACTGGAAAACCCACAATCTACCAAATAATATGGAAAAATTTAAGAAAAAAAAAAACACAACACAAATTTAAGTTTTGCTGTGAACGCGCTTTTTCATTCACATATTAATTCAAAACAAAAATTGTATTGTTATTATTTATTTTTGTTTTGATTTGGGTTTTTCTTCTGGCTCGTTGACCTAGAGGTTAAAATACATTGGGGCAACATTTTATGAAACTGCAAAACTTAAATTTTAAACTGGAGCTAGTAATTAAATTTTCAAAAGAATTTGATTAAAGTTAAACACAGTTTATGTAGCGAATTTATTCTAATTGCAATGACAAGATAAGTTCTCTTTAAACAGCTTGAGAATATAATAATGAAAATCAATTAAAGCTTGATTTGTGGCAACTTAACTTGTAATTGATGCACTTTGGCTATATTTCTTGGAACCATAAAACTTAGTTTGTAGCTTGTCTATGCCCATTTGTTCCTATACCTATAATACCTATAATATCCCAGGACTGGCGTTATATGAACAAATTGAGCATTTAAATATTGTAAATTTGTTTAAGCGGACATCATAATCTTATTACCGGCTTGAAAAAATGGTTCACAATAAGGAAAGCAAAAAGGCCTAGCAAAATAGAACGGGAGATTGCACACTATCTGGCAACGCCGAATGGCCAGACAATAAAATGGCCACACGGGTAAAAAACCTTTGTGAAAACTGGGCATTTTACCAATCATTAAG
Source organism: Drosophila nebulosa (assembly GCA_024703675.1). Lineage (NCBI taxonomy): Eukaryota > Metazoa > Arthropoda > Insecta > Diptera > Drosophilidae > Drosophila > Drosophila nebulosa. The sequence goes on along the minus strand of JANFPS010000004.1, from coordinate 4,562,228 downwards.
CCATGCCCATTGTAATGTATTTCGATTTATTTTGATTAATTGAATTTTCAAAATATTTTACCATTAATTTGTTCTCAATCGTTGAATCATTAACCAAGATTAAAAGATTCATTAATTATTCACTACTAATTTTTATTACTATTCATTGGCACCGCAACCACTGTGCCACTGTATGGATATGATTGCCCAAATGGTCATGGGTCATTCCAAATCGTTGTCCATACAGCGAATAATCATTTTTCTTTTTCGTTTTTTTTTTGTTATATGTAGGTATTTTTGGTTTTTTCGTTTTTCACTTTTCGTTTGGTTTCAGGTTTTTTCCCCTCTTATTCGGGTAGTATAAACAAAACGCAGCGCCAATTGGAAGCAACCAAAACCAAAATTTTTTTTTTTAAATCTATTGCCTGGCATAAATAAAAGAAACAGACGGCAAAGTGGAAAAACTCCAACTAGGCGTGGCAAAATTGGGCAAATTGAAATAATAAATTCATAATTATTTGAAAAAGAATTTTAAGCGGCAAATTCCGTCAGACAGTTTGACAGCGTTATTCACAATTAGGCATTAATCAAATTGGCGGAAATATCCATCAGTGAGAATAATATAGAAACAACAACACACACACACACAAGCACAATGTTACTTATACGCCACATTTGCCACAGCCCATTGTAGTGGCAGCAGCAGCAGAGGTTGAATTGGTTATGTGGCACGTGTCGTGCACTTAACCGCAAAATGTTGCATGTTTTTACCCAGTAACTGCAGCAGTAAATTCAATTGCAGCCACATGACAATGCAATAAAACATCGGCCTCTGGAGTCAAATGTGTAACCACACGCAAACAGCTGACTGAATCGTAATGGTTTGGGGCTCAGCCTTGACTTTGCGTTTCAGATTTTTTCTCTCCTTCATTTCATTTACCCTTTCGGATTTGCGAGTTCAATTGAAGCGAAGTGAGAAGTGCCCCAGACCACATCGATTGAATTGACATGGCTGTGGCTGTGGGATGCCTAGCACTAGCATTTCAATTTGGAATGTGTCATACGTTGATTTGCTCATAGCCTCGTCTATATCAGCGTCACTTTCCAAACAATATCCTCCCATTGAGCTCTTGTGTCCGGAATTTGATTGGCAATAGACAGAAAGGAAAATTGGAAAAAAGTGTGAGAGACCTGAATGTATAATTGCTGTCCGTTCTGCTTGTTATTTCCGCAAGGCATTTTTAATAAACTTCACTACAAACACACATAAGCCACGACTATTTGGATGTTATAGGTCAACATTTGATGGGAAACCCGATCTTAGAATCTATTTCAACCGCAGAAGATATCTGACTAAGGCATGGACAGACAAAGATCGAGTTATGTTCTCACTAAATTTCCAATTTTAAATAATTCCACCTAACTTTTTCAGCTTAAGTCTTTGCACTAAACCACATTTTCAGCTTCAAAAATGTAGAATTTTATTTGGCAGTCTTTAGTTTGGGTTTTCGGTTAAGTTGAAATGAGTTTGAGGAAGCAGCTGCTGATGCTGACGTTGACGACCCTTGGCAGGCGAAAAATGCCATGAAGCAAAAAGCAAAAACCGGCAAAGGGAAAGCCCCAGTTCCATTTTCATTGTGTGAAAGCACGAGCACAAGGCATAAGGGCGATGGAAGGATGAAAAGGCATCTGGTGACCCTGCGGCTGGCGGTTAACCCTAAGTGTTGTCCTCCCCGCAACTCAGTTCCCGGCTCCTCTTCCTCTCTGTCACTTTCACACAGTAGAAACTTTGTAATTTGCAACGGCAGAGAAGAGTGACTTGTTTAGTCTTCTTGCCTTGCCACATGTGTGCAACCGAAGCAGATGCATGCATTTGCAGCAACATCAAGCTAGAATGGTGCAACTTTAAATGTAACTAAACAAAACTACCTACAAGTATATTAGGAAGACATCAAAGATTACGTTAAAGGTAAACAGTTTCAAACAAGTGATTAAACTGATTAAAACACTAAACCGTTTCTGACTTAGTAACGACTTAATAGACTCTTACAAATGTGGGCTCATCAAATGCAATTAGTGAGAAATATTATCAAATAGTATTAATACGAAAATAATTATTACTGTCATACTTTGTATGCAATAGATACTCAAAGTTGTTTCATTTGAACAAAACTGTTTTTCATTGTAACTGTTCATTGTTTTGCATTTCTTTGTTTGTTTAATGCTTGAGCTTGATCATTTGTATATTGTCTGTAGAAACGATATTGATCTCGTTTATATGTATAACATGTTTTCTTTTGGGGCAATATCATGTTGTTCTCTCTGGTTATTATTTTTTATTTTTGACTTGGCTGTTGCTTTTTAACGTTGCTTGAGTTGGACTAATATTTGCTTAGCTGTGTTCAAGTTTTGCGATCTGCTCACTTTTGTGCACACAACCAAATCAAACAACAGTTTGAGAGTCACGACCGATTGTTAAACCTCTCAATCCACAGACCACCCTCCACCCACCTCCCACATACAATACCAATCGACATTTTCTGTTTTGTGTGTGTGTGTTTTTTTGGTTTCTTCTTGTTGGCCCAGGGCCAAAAAGTGCAGGAAAAGCGCAGTCAACTGTAGGCAATAACCTCAACTGTCAACAAGGGAAAAGGAGAAAGCGAACAAGCAAGAAAAATAGAGTAAAAGAGACGGAGAGATAGAAAGAGAGAGAGAGAGAGAGAGAGAAAAGGCGAGGCATTATTCAACCTAGCGGCTAAACTCTGTCATAAATTCAATATTATTTCAAAAGCAACCAAGATTTTGTTTCTAAACCCTTTTCCTCCGACCCGCTGCCATCCCCTCCATCTCTTCGTCCCCCCTGCCTGCTGCTGTTAATAAATATTTGAGCGCATGGGAAAATGTATAACCATGCGGAAATAAATTGTTATTTGTGGTTGGCTTTTAAGAGCACAAATGGCTGACGACACAAGTTGATGGCTAAATTTAAATGAATTCTCTGAACTAATGCAACAGCAAATTTCGCCAGATGGCACTGCACAAAGGTTGACAGCAACGAATTGCATTTAAAATCAATTTGGGACTTGGTCGAAACGAAGAAAACCTAACTTTTTATTATTCAATTTTTGTGGTCAATGGATTCTAAATGGAATCATTTAACCTTGGCCACAAGTTAAGGAAATACTTTTAAATTTATAGACAGCCTATAATTGTTATTTTGAATAACTTAATACTAAATTATTTTGAAAGGCGGCATCTGAGTAGGTTGAAATTATTAGAATTAATTATTTGCTAAACAAAAATATCTTTCTGACATATTTTCTTGGTATTACTTTAATGCGATAAAAAAGATTGTACAGCTTTTTGGAACTGCATTTATTTATTATTGAAGTAAACTTCCTTTCTAAAATAAGTTCCCGCAAATGCTTTCAGTTTATTTATTTATTTTGTCTTTCAATTCTGTGAACCATTTTATAAATCTTTACATTAACATAAGTGCGTGCTTCTTAGAAATTCGGCGCACCCCTTGCCATACATACATACATAGGCGAATGATTTCTAGGAAATGTGATGGATAATTTTTTATTAGTTTTTTTATTTAATATATAAGAGAACAAACCATTAAATTGTTATTCGGAAAAAGTTTTCAGAAACTACTTTAATTTCAAGATGATTTTGTGCCCTGAAAATCAAATAAAATCATTATTTTATCTAGAGTGGAGGAAGAAGACAGCAATTGATAAACAGTTTGGGTAAAAAACTTACAAAGTTCTCGCTATAAGCAACTACATACAAAAGACAGTATCAACTTTTTAGCTTGTTGTTGGTTGATATTGTATTTTTGTCGTTGTTTTTTTTTTTTTTTTTGTGTTTTGTCGTTTTGCTTGCTCTGCTACAATATTTTGAAACGTGTCATGGAATATTCCGTGAGCGAAATGAAACAAACTCCTGTCTCCAGTCTTTAGTGAGGAGGATGAGGTAAAAGCTGACAAGCAACTAACAAACCACTTCATGTCTCTTGCCTTGGCCTCTGTCTGCACGAGTTCAAATATTGTCAGCCTGATTGGCCCCAACTTTTGCATATACAGTACGAATATATACATATAGTAGGTACTACAGCAATACGTATGTATGTATATATGTATGTGAAAATCTGTGCGTTGGTTTGCTTCTATTTCAGCTGTGACGTCAGTTAAACAAACATCAGACAGTCAGACGGGAGCTTGAGAGCATTGCTGGCCCTGCTAGCTGGTTAACAACAACTGTCAACGCGATAAGTAGGCACCAGGCATCAGGCAGGCAGGCAAGCAGGCGGCATATTTATGAGCCTATTTGTATAAGAAATCTCTACCATACGAAACATATAAAAAGCCAAATCCCTAAGCTGCGTGAGAACGCTAATACTGATGACCCAGTTGAGGGAAGACGATGGAGTGGGAGATCTTCTAAAAACTGTAATATCCATTTATTTAGGTACTTACTAAGTTTAGAGCGAAATTTCGAGAAAACCAACATCGAGCAGTCGGTCTATTGGTCCACTAGTCGGGCAATTGCCATTTGTTTAAGGGCAAATATATTAAATCATGTTGATAATGGGTTGATAAGCCCAGGCCCAGAAGCTAAGATTGTTATCAGTTGTTCAGTTGGCCATATATTTGCATATTATATATACTTTGAAAATGGTCCGACCGACCGAGTTGTCGCCATCCGCAACCGTCTCCCCATCGCCATCCTCTCGGTATCTGCAATTCAATTTTACTCGTGTTTTTCGTGCGAATAACAAAACACTTAACATGAAAACACATATATCGATATATCTATCTACCTACAAGCACATATTGGAATATATATATATCAGGTTGATTATACATTATATATGGTATTGTGGGTTGTCTTCACTCAAGGGTGCAGCAGAGTCATTGCACTCTTTCGCTCACCTCAAGTTCACTTGCAAATTGATCATTTAGATTTATGATAGATTGCTGATCTAAGCCCCAACTTCCGTGAGGTTCATTGACATGTTTCTATTTAAGAAGATATTTGTTTTTATTTTGGAAAATTAGGTACCTCTATGTGTCATGACTGTGGTTTGAAAATTGATTTCCTCTTGCCTAATCGACCAATTTGTTTTAAAAGACAGACGACAAGAAGGCGATGGCTTGTCCACCCACATTCACGTTTTTAGATTTCTCTGTTTTCTTTTCAGATACAACAAATTTAAATATATATACATATATATATGCATACTACGGTCAGGCAGGTAGCTCAACAGTCCAACTGTCCAATCGTCCATCTGACGAAATTCGTTTTCAGTATTTAAATTCAATTTTATTTCGAAATCTGTGCCAACATTCAAATGTTGTTCTAATGACATTTGCTGTTCTCTTTTGGGCCGCCCGCACCATCTCTCATTTGTCTTTTGTATCTGTTTTAATATTCTTTAAATTTGTATTTAATTATGCAGAAATTTGAAATTAATGTCGTCGTATTTGACACTACGGAAGCAAGTTGACATTTAAGGCAAATGCGAAGAAAACCAAAAAATTTCAAATAACACTGGAAACAAAATATGAATATCAAATCGATGGTGTTAACTAAGAGCGAGTTTATTTTTAGTCGTTGAAATTTATAGCGGTTTTTTTTTGTTTCATTTATTTATTATCAAGTTTGGTCTAATGTATTAAAAATATAATAGTTCCAGTTCTCTTCAGTTGTTAAACCAATCGAATATAATTCTTTATTTAAAGCCGCTAATCATTCATTAATTGAGTCACCCTGCTCCTATTTAAATACCATTACTGGGCTTAACTGCTTAACTGTAGTAATTTGAAATACACTCACTTTTGTTTGCACTTACTTGTTTAGAATGCATTTTTACACTAACCATTTGGGCACTTTCATTAGTCACTTTATAGGCATTTCTTTTAAAATAAAAGACGAAAGTTTACTACGGAATGAATAATAATGAATTTACAAGTAACCACCAGCCAAAAAATGCATGCCATATGGAGAAAGAGTTCTCAATTTTATTTTAGATAATTAAAAGTGTGCAGAATAAGTCTTTTGTACTATTTATTGAATATACGGATTGAGCAAACTTTTTAAGACGTGGTCTAATTTCAAAATTTTAAAAAAGAATATTTTGTATTCTTAAGTGGATGTAAGAGAGAATAAAATGTAGGTTTGGAGTAAGATAGAAAGTCGGAGTATCCCTAGTTTGCTTGTGTGTTAAAGCTTTGAACTGGGTAACCTATTGAAAAGAGACATAAAAAAGATAAATGTTTAAGCTATTGAAAAAGGAAGAATCTATGTCTTCAAAAATAAATTAAGACATGTAGTTTTTGGATATGGAACTGCTTTCTTCACTGCAAATCAAAGTGCACAGGTAAGTCATGTAGTGGAAAAAAAAAACTTAGACAATCCCTAAAACTGCCTCTTAATATCATAATATTATAATGCCTCATAATTACATTATCCTTCTTAAACCATGACCATTAATATTGAGTAATTGTGCGAGTAAATAGTTTTGATCAGCGACCTCAAATTACTCTTGCATTAAAATGGCAACTTACTAGTGATATTTACCGATTATTCTAGTGCAGCCGATATAAGAACTGCTCACTATTATGGTCAAATACTTCACTACTCAGATGACGTCTTTAGAGCTCTGCAAGGCCTTTGACTAGAGATGGATACTGTCCTGTTTAATATTAAATAAAGCCGTGCACCTGCAGTAGTCAAACTCCTTGGAGTTGGCTACCACAAATTTTCACTAAACTTTTTTTCCATCTCCCAAAAAACAAAAAAAAACTCCACTTATAATATATACAAAGCTCAATCAGCCAGTGTGCCAGCGGTGTATTTGAGTTTCCATGTTCATCCACAAAAAAACAGAAAAGAAAAAATAACAAGAGTCTCATAAAAATGCAAATTTAATCTCTGATTTTATTTCACATTTTTCTTTTAAAATTATATATGTATGTACAAACGTACGAGAATTTTTGATATATGCAGATACATATACATATATAAAATAAAAAAGAAAAATAGCAACTTGATAGTATACCAAACTCTTGCATGTGCTTTTTCTGGTGAGTTCGCGCCACAATTGGCAAATATACAAAGTGTTCACTTTTTTATTTACTCTCACGCGCGTTCGCCAAATGTCAGAGGCCTTGCATACCGAATCTAAAAAATTATAACAAAAAATATGAGAACAGAAAACGCATTTGAGTAGCTAAGTATATAAAAAACCAGATGCCAGACTCGGACTCAACGTTTGGGTGAATCATAAAACAAATAAATAAGTGCGACAGTGCATCCGCTAGATCTTTCTTACTCGGTCTCGGAGGTTTCACTTTGTTTGCCCACATTTTTCTGCAGAAATATGTGGCAAACAGTCGAAGAGGCAGATAGCGAGACGCGATGACAACCATTCCGCAGTGCCGCAAAAGTAAAATATTAACATGCCTAAAAATATGATCGGTCGGTCGGGTTGTCGGGTGGTCGTTTGGTCGGTTGGTTGGGCTATCGGGTCCCCAGATAGCTAGCTTGACTTAACGCCTTTTCTTAGGTGACAGCGATAAGTGAGTCACTTGAGGTAAATTCTGAGGGTGCCAAACGATTAGTCACGCCTCGCGAAGTGGTCTTACCTTCATGGTTGTAGTGGTGGAGCAACCCTCCAAATATGTTTGGCTTACTTCTACTTAAGTAGCCAAACCCGTTGCCTGCCTGCCTGCCTGCCTGCCTTTGCGTGTATGGAGAGCTTGGCACCAATCACCACCAACTCAACTCAACTTAACTCAACTCATCAAGTTTCGTCCGCCATATTTGGCATAGCTCCCTTTCTGCCTCCGCCGACTCTTTCGCTGCCAATGTGACAATCAAACCTATTATACAATTGACTACAACTCATAGCCATTCTTTTTTTTTTCTTTTTTTGAAGTCAAACACGCGTTTGCCTCACATAGACAAAAAGCAACAAATATTCCATCTTTTATGTATTTTTTTTTTTTTTGTTATGAATCAATTAATGGAAATGATCAACTTGTGGTGGCCATTAAATAAAGTAAAGTGGAGTAGAATGAAAGAGTGTGGCGTGCACATGCCCTGAAGAGTCTCAAGTCGGTAAAAATGAAAAGAGTTGAAAGACTGGCATGCAGAGAGGCGCACAAATAGTTCAATTCGATTGAAATGTTTACATTTTTTAGATATCTTTATTGGCAACAGGCTGGACCCAGATACTTTGCACATCGTAAGGGGTAAATTTCATAGAAAATTTTGAAAAGTGTGCTTATAGAGTGGTATTTATACCGTGTCGTTCTCAACGTTCTCTCTCAATTAAAGCAAATTGAGTAAAGTATTCCTGGAAATAGAAGATAAGTTTTATATAATTTCGCTTTATAACTTCTTGTCCACCCCTCGGCATATGTGCAAAAATTTATCAAGATTTATCCCAATGTGTGGATAACCACTAAAACCAGCATACATATATTCTTGTATTTATCTTTTATTTCCATTGAAATGCCACTCCCCCCAGGCCAGCAAAATAAGAAGTCACCAGAATTGAAATGTTTTTTTAAGACACATATTCTTTTATTTTTAATAGCTTTTTTTCATTTTTTGTTTTTGGTTTGTTTCTTTCTTTTTGTTTTTTAAGTTAGAAGTTTGTGTTTTTTTTTGTTGTAATTTCTGTGTTTGTATTTTGGTTTTTTTTTCATTAGGCTAATTTGTCACATAGAATTTTGTTGTAACATTAATATGTAATAGTAAAGCGAATGACAAGTTAAATTAATTGAAAAAATATCACTATATATACATATACATATATATATATATATAACAGGTAGATATACATAAACTATTAATACATGCTCAAGTTATAGATTAATGCTTAATGCAATTCGATATAACTAATACATAATTTGTTGTTTGTTCTTTTATACCTTTTCATTCCATTTCTTTCGTTTTGCTCGACATCACAATAATTGAATTTTCTTTTTCTTTTTTTTTTTTGTTGTATTTTCATCAGCACACACAATGTACATAGACATACATACATATATATATATATATATATATATATATATATAGATATATAGTATATAAAATATAAATTTTTTTTTAGAAATATTTTGTATAAATTCGAGGTTTGTTTTGTGTGTGTGTGTGTGTGTGTGGTGTGGTGTGTTTTGCGTTGTTTTTTGTGTCAAATAGAAAAATGATGAATGACGAAGAGTAGATTCAAGTGGGCGGTGGGAGGGAATGGATCAACTTAAGTATGAACTATAAAGCTTTGCTGGCCAACTCTAGAGCCAATTTTCTAGACATATCTTTATAAAATACATCACAAAATCAAATGCCAGGGCCATTAAAGAGACCAACGATTTATAAATTATACATGAGGTTTGACCTATTGCTGCTCCATATCTTTGCCTCTTTATCACCCCCTCTCTGTCGCTCTCTCTCTCTCTCTCTCCCTCATACACACATACTCGTTCTCCGTCTCTTTCTTTTAAATTAAAACTAATGAGGTATTTAACTGCACGCAATGCTTGAAATTCTAATGGACAGATAGATGAACAAAATGAAAATGAAATAGAAAAAGTAAATTGACTTTAATGATTGCTCGAAAGAAAAACAGAAATTCGCTCTGCTCACTGAATCTAACTGACAGCAAATGATCTGATGGCAATTGCAATTGCATAGACCGAAACACAAGTTTTCAATATGAAAACAATGGGCTAGCAAAATAGGATAGTTTGAGAAGCACTAGGTGCGAAAAAGAAACTATACTCTATGGTTTTTCGACTACCGCTACAACTATCATTACTAATACAACTACTACTACTACTTCTAATAGATACAGACACATATGCATCTGCATCTGCATCTGGATTTGTATGCTTTGCACATTTACTTAAATAACTTATGAATGTTTAGCATTTCTTTCGTTTTTTCATATTTGTGTTTTTTTTTTTAGCCAGAATGTTTCATGTGTGTTTTGTTGGTTTTTGTTTTGTGTTTTTGGAGTTAAAGCTTTTCGTGTTTAAAATTAGGAATAAATTAGAGTTAGCTTGTTAATTTAGTCTGTGTGCTGTCTTTAAAGTGTATGTGTTCCATATGCTTTGTTTTTGTAATTAGGTACTCAAATTGGCTTGGTTGGTTCCAGTTGGTTTCAAGTTTACAGCTTTGATATTTTTGTTACATTTTGTAATTTGACTTCTTAGATTAACTTTATGTGTAGGTACGTTATGTTGTGCAGTGACTGTCAAACTTATAGTTTGACAAGCATCTGCTTTTGTGTATATCTTTTTGTGTGTTTGTTTTTTTTATGTTTTTTGTTTTCTTTTTGGCATGAGAAGCTTCTAGGACAGCAATAAGAACTTACTTAATTTATACAATACTGTTTTTCTATAGAATTCTTCAGCAAGCAATTTGAAAGAAGAAGCACTTCAATTATGCTCGTTTTCTTAGACCTCTGTGGGCAGACCGTGGGCACAGCTGGACTGCAATTTCTTTGAACCGCGAAAGAACATATCAAAGAGTCCGAGACTGCGTTTTGTCTGAAATTTGGGCATGCTGCTGGTATCGATGGGTATATGCTCGACTATGGTAATGCCCCGTTGAAGTTTTGGACGTGCCGCCCTTAGCGGCGTCGGCGGTGATGGCGGTGGCTCGTCTGCCTCACCGGAAGAGGATTTGACTGTGGCACCGAAATTGATGATGGTGCTGCAGCTACTGTTGGGCCTTAGAGTGAGCATTGTGTGCACCGGAGCCGGCTGACATTGGCTTACCAGTGAGCTCTGTGGTGTGAGATAGCGGCAGCTGTTGCTGCTGTATTGCGACAATTTGCTGCTATTTCTCTGCAACTGAGATGCTGCCGTTCCAGCTCCTGCGCCACTGTTGCCGTTTGTCTTCACACTGCTGCTGCAATGACGCTGAAGGCTCCCGGACGATTCCAGGCCAAAGAGACGCTTAACGCCGCGACGAACACGCTTGTTGCGGTAGGCAAAGATAAATGGCGAACTGAGATTGGCCAAAAGGATCATAAATATGGCCAATTGGGTGGAGCCACTGAAGTTGGCGGCCATTAGGCGGGACTGCAGCAAAACCAAAAGCCCAAATGGCAGGTAGGAGACCACAAACATAACCACCACCAAAATGCTGATGCGGGCTGCACGTGACTCCTCGCGGTATTTGAACAATGAACTTGCATTGCTCAGGCGATGACGCAGTGAACTCATATAGCTGAGAGCCTTGGGCGAGGCATGAATGGCGGGAATTTGCAATTGCTGCTGTTGCTGTTGCTGCTGCTGCTGCTGCTGACGTGGGGAACTAAAATGAGGATGTTGCTGACGTTGGTGTTGCTGCTGGTTCTGTTGATGCTGCTGCTGTTGATGTTGCTGCTGCTGATGCTGGGCATGGCCCAACAAATTCGGTGAACCGCATTCCTCGCCCACCGAGTCCTCCCGCATCTCTGTGAACTTGTGAAGATTTGGTGAGCTATGCACTTGCCTAATGCCCTGCAGACGATTCGTTTCGCGCAAATCCTGCGATGAGGTGCCCAGCAATGGCAACTGACGAGCGGAATAGTTTCGCTTTATCTCACCGCTAGCTGTTTGCAGCGTTAGCAAAATATTTTGATTGCGATCCGATAGAGATTGCTCGTGCTCCAGCACTGGCGGCATTAGTTGTATGGCATCGGCTGATGCCTCTGAGCCGCCATCATCGGAAATTGTGGGTAGCAACACTTTAGCGGCCGAGTCACGCCGCAGACAACTTGGGGAGCTGCGTTGTATACTCCGCTGATCGATTTGCATTTGAAGACCTCCACCACTGCCGCCGCCATGCGAGCTGGCCGAGGATATGGAATGACGATGCACACAAAGACTGTTGGAATATTGGTTGCTGTGCCCTGCCTGTTGACTGCTGCCGCTGCCGCTGCCGCCGCCAGTAAGATTCAAAGCACTCTGCAGCAGTGGAGACGATCCATTCTGACGCATACGCAGGCCATTGCCACGAGCCTCACTGAAAATGCGCCAATACATGCCGCAGACAAAGCCAAACGGCAGCAATATGATTACTATAAAGTAGATGCAGGCATAGACGACACCAAAAATGTTATTCGTGCTGGTGATATTGAAGTAGGTAGCCGCCAAACGTCTCTGTTTGCTCAGCAAAGAGTCCGCCTCAAAGTCCAACACACGCAATGCTGAGAGGGCACCGAACAGTATACCCACGGCCCAGACTAGAGCGATGAATATCCAAGTTTTCAGTCCGGAAATGCGAGTGTGATAGCGCAAAGGATCGGTCACAGCGCACCAGGTATCACCCACAACCAGAAGCACAGCCAGAGCACCCAAAGCTGCTGTCATATCTATTGACCAGCATCGCAATTCCACCGGCGGCACTAGAATCTCTGGCTCCACAGACTCACTTAGATTATTATCCTCCTCTTGGGTCTCCATTTCTGTGATGACAATGCCGCCATCTCCGTGCTCATCGATGGTTAGCTTGCGGCAAGAGTTGCCCTTGCATTTGAATAGTGTCTCAATGGTTTCGTTGGCGCTGTTGTTCTTCTGCACCAGAATGCCATCTTGCTCGACAATCTGACCATGTCGCCTCACTGTGACCTGATGATTGCCCGGCTTTGAGTAAATCTCAATGGTCTCCGTATCGAGTGCAGCGCCCGACGATCCAGCATTTAGAGTTTTAACGCCACTCAGAAAGAGAGTCGGCGCCAAAATGCAGCAACCAATTAGATTGATGGCCAGCAAATTGATGGTGAAACGATTTGCAGTGGTGCGTAGACCCGGTGTGATCCAAAAGGCGCATAGGGCCAGCAAATTGATGAGAAACGAGATGAGCAGCAGGGCCAATATGAGAAAATCTATGGCCATTTCTTTATAATATTTCTTTCGATAACACACACATCACTATACAGTTTGAGAGTCTCCACTTGGGACACATACAGATTTCACTTCTTCTCTTACAACATTTACGTCCAATTCTTTGTTTTTTTTTTTTTTTTTCTTTTTCTTGGTTTGGTTTGTTTCTTGCGAACGCTTGCTAATTTACACGTGAAGTTCGTCGTCGTTTTGTTTCTTGTTTTTATTTGCTTTGGAGTTTATACAAAGTTTCTCAAAAAAAAAAATATGCAGTTTCTTTTTTTTCTTTCTCCGAATGTTTATTTTGGTTTTTGAATTATTTGTTTGGTTTTCTTTTTAATAGCAAGTTTTTATATATATATATTTCTCGCGACGCGCAACGAGCACGATCTTCACAACGAAGCGTTCCAAGCACAACTGTCGTATACGCTGGCCGAGGCTCGCCCTCAAATATAGGCGAGAGCAACCAGTTGCTGATGTTGCTGTTGTCGTTGTGGCGGTTTGTGTTGCTGTTGCGAGAGAGCGAGCAATCTGAGCATGGTGAGCGCGCTGAGAGCAACGGAGAGCGCTAATAAATGTTTCTGAGATTTGTAGTTCCCACGCTCCGACTTTGAATTTTAGTTTCTTTTTCGTTTTTTTTTTTTTTTATGCTTTGTTGCAAGCAACTTAGTGCCGCTTCTTTATCAGAGTCGCTGCTGCTGCTGCTTCTGTTGCTGCCGTTGTTGCTTCTGTTGTCCTAGTTCAGTGCAAATATTATACAATATTTCTGCCTCACTTTTGCTCCGATTTGATTACATCATAATGTTGCTGGCGTGGCTGCTGCTGCTGCTGCTGCTGTTCCAATTTTCCAAGCTTCATTTTCTTTCGTCTGGTTCTCTACATGCAATGGCCACGCTCTATTTTTCTTGTGGCCATAAAAATTGCATTTTCATTCCACGTCCATATAAAATAAACAATTTTCTGTGTACGGCCAGGCCAGCTGATGAAATTCACACTGTGTGGGGAAAAAAAAGAAAGATAAGATTTGTTATTTCATTTTGTTATGGTTGTTGTTTTTGTTGCTATTTTGATGGTGAAATTAAATACAAATAAAAGTAAAAAATCCAATCTTTTAGCTGGACCACCAACATGACTCAGAATTGGAATTGCCGGCACGCTTTTCTTTTGGTTTATCCATAAGCACACACTCTTATCGGTCTAGAGAAGTCGATAAGCAGAATTAGTCAATGGCTGTACTGGTCTGTCACAACTATTGTGGCCATAGATTGCCTTATTCCAATCTGCACGCAAAGTTCACATGTAACTCGCTACGCATTTGAAGCACGCCCCTTCAAAATCAGACGGAGAACATACTACTCAGTAGACAACAGCTGATCAGGCGCTTACAACATGACTAGATATGAGCTCATCGTTATACGGAGTCGTTAGCCACTCTGGGCCCAGATCAACGAGATCAACGAGCCGCAGCATCGTCATGATCATTGTTATCCCAATCATCATGAGAGCATTGAACACGCGAGCGGCGCGCCGCTCTGGAGAAAAAAAAACAACAATAAATAAAACAACAAAAAGTTGTTTTGACTCTTCTCTGTATTTTTAAAATATTGAGTATGAACATTTTTCAACGCAGAGAAGATCGACCAACTGAGAACTGGATTTAAGAATATCTATCTATGAAATATATGAAATGAATTTATGGGTAAACATTTTTGTGTTTTGCTAACTAAATGTGTTAGTCTACATATAGAGAGATGCCCTTGTTTGTCCTTTGGTTAGAGTATAGACATTTCGGCTTAATTCCGATTGGCCTGCATACACTTCAGTGTTCGTCTGTAACACAGTTTACATGCCCTAGTTAAATGTCTATATATAGCCATCTGGTCTATAAATGAACTAGAGATGAAAATACTGCAAAACGATGTTTAATTTTGCCAAAATGTATATATTTTAAATAACAAACCACTGTTAATAGCTTCTTAATTAAGCCCCCTGCCAACGATCGCGTGTGCCAATATTTAAAGGCTAAGACCAAGACTAAACTCGTATATGCTTTTAGAGAATTTGATGAAAGATTTTTGTCTAGACATTATCTATGACATGGCAAGATGCTATACAATGTTCCTAAGTCATTTTAAGGGGTGTGACATTTGTTGCCAGTTTGTTGCTTCGCCATGCAAAAACTGAAGGCGAGCAATCGGATGACAAAGAATCTTATCTCGGCGATTGCCTTAAAAATCTAAATCTCAATTGTATTTGTTACATCTTATCAGTAAGTCAGGGTCTAACACAATCATCTAAACATTGATAGGCTGCACTTGATTAAATATTGTTGGAAACAATTTGCATATTTCAATGGGGAAATCTACACAAGGAAAAGAAAAACTTTTGTAACAAGAACTTCTATTCCCTTTAAGCAAACAATTATTTTTCGTCTGACAGCGGATATGTATTTATAGTATACTTAAACGATGTGTTTATCCAACTACTAGAGCGTGATTTTGTTTTTGTTTTACCGATTGTTCTAACCTTTACTCTGAGAATCAGAGAATTCGCTCATTTGCATGAGTTGGCAAAAAAGCTGTTTCACTTCAAGCGAACGCATTCAGATAAACATATGGACGTACCTACAGACACACATAGTATAGCATGGGTATGAGTAAACGGAATCTTTGGAACTTTCAGAGGAAAAATACCCGACAGAACAAAGTTCAATGTAAAAACATAAATTCAAAACAAATGTGAGCCAATGTTATTTTTGTGGCTTTTAATTGGCCATCTAGCGAGAGGCTCGTCTGGGAGTCACCAAGCACACGTGATCTGATTTGGAACCATCAATGCGAACAGCATTATGAAAAGTGATTCCCAAAACCGAGTTGAAGAGACAAAGAAATGACACAACAACAGCAACTAGATTGCTAACCAGCCGGTTTTTTACACTGTGACGTCACTTTTTGACGCTCGCAGCTTAAGTAAAATGATCACAAAAATAAAGTCTTTGTTGTACCCTGAACTCAGTTCAGTTATGCCCTGGAACTTACTTGTTGGACATGTTTATCAGGCAAATTAATGCACTTAAAGACTCATAAGTCCATAAATATATTTCATTTAAATGATATTTAACCCATATTTGTTAAGGCCGCCACGAAACGGGCGTGAAATTCTCCACGAATTCGCCCCCCCAAATATGGTCAGGCCCTGGCAGAGTCACTCTGACTCTGACAATAATAAAATGTACACACACACACACACAGTGCTTAAAGGTGTTTGGCTAGTGTGTGTCTGTGTGTATAGTATATGCCTTGGTGTCCTTGAGCTGGTAATGGTCAGCCTGGCAGACCGACAAGACCATCATAATGATGATTTTTACACGTTTCGATATACCCTTGCAAAAGCAGACGGCATATTCATTTTGACCTGGAATTCGCAATAAACGCAATTAACCCCCTTAAGCCATATAGAGTATGGATTTATGCAGAATTTAAAGTTGTATAATACACTTTCCGTTCGAGAGAAAAATCATCATAATTTAATCATAGCCCATATAAATAGATTATTTAATATTTTTTAAATAGATTATTTAATATTTTGTTATTTGGTATAAACGACTCTTATGAAACAATTTCTGACTTCTGTTTCGTATAAAAGCTTATTTATTTAAGATATTTTAAAAACATTTTGTTAATCGAAAATTAAAAAATGAATGCCCATATTTTAGGTATATTACATATATTGAGCTTTTATCGAGATGACTCTTAAAATCTTTTAACCTGAAATTTGCGCTACTTTTATCTAATGATATTTTCTATCCATCGTATAGAAGATTTCATATTCAATTTTTTTGACATTAC
Organism: Drosophila nebulosa; assembly: GCA_024703675.1. Taxonomy (NCBI): domain Eukaryota; kingdom Metazoa; phylum Arthropoda; class Insecta; order Diptera; family Drosophilidae; genus Drosophila; species Drosophila nebulosa. The sequence goes on along the minus strand of JANFPS010000004.1, from coordinate 4,545,511 downwards.
ATTACAAATATTAGTAATTAATGAGGAATTTCTTTTTAAATCTAATACTTATAATTTAATTTTCATTGAAAATATTAGGAAAGTACGCAACGATTCTCGGCTATAACCTGATCGTCAGGCTGGCCAAAATACATAATGATTGACATAAACCGAAACTTATCAATCCTATTCCCATTTAAACGAAATTGTTTAATTGATTTTTCGATATTTACATTTCTCACCATTGTCTTGACACGCTTACATATTTGATCAACCTATTGATATCTATATGGAGCACTTTTCCTTTTGTCAATACAAACGGCACATAGACGTACACTCACACTCACACACAGAACACACATATACTTTGTACTTTGAAGTTTTAATTGAATTTTGAGCACTTTCCTCCTCCTTCCTATGTCACTTTACCCCTGTTAGAGCTTCTGCGTACTTATTCTCACTTCTTTGTTCTTTGATGTTCTATTATTTAGTCAAGTCATCTCATACACTGGCTGCAGTTGGATTGAAATTTACTTTACATCTGCATACAAGGCGAGGTCGAAGATTATTCAAGCATTCGATGGTTAAGTATCTCCGTTACGTTACGGTGTCTGATTAACTTGTTTCTCAATTCCCAGACCAACTGATCCACCACTCCCTCGCCTCGATCGGGTCGAATTAACCACACGCGACTATTTGTTGATTTGATTGTTTAACATTTGCATATTTAATTTATCTGGCTTTAGTTGTACATACATATTGGCTTACAATATTTTTCCACTGTTCAATAGCGAGGAAAAATGTAAGACCAAAAACGTCACCAGACAGAGAATTGATGACAACTAGACGACAACGACAACGACAACGATGTTGTCGATGTGAATGTGGATGTGGATGTGGATGTCGATGATGATGATTTGTTATTGTGGCTGGCTATTGTTGTACTAGAAAGTTAACGAGTTAATGGAAAAGTTTATACTAGAACTAATAAACACAGAAAGTAAATGTACATACACATACACTTGGAGAACAAAGGTGAAGAAATATACAAAAAAAAAAAAAAACATAGCTTAGTTCAGACCGTTAAACCAACAAAAAGAAGTTAAAATCTATATTTAGCTTGCTTTCGCAGAAGATGAAAGAAGTCCTTTAAAAAAAATTTTAAATCAGGTTGCTTGCTTATCAGTTCATTAAAAAGTCTTTCTTCTTAGTTAGCCTTTTCTCTGAGTGTTGACCAAGTGCAGGTGTAAGTTTCCACACTCTCAAACAAGAAATTCCATTGTATTCGCCCAACCGCAAGAGAGGAAAAACAATCATAAATAAATAAATGTAAATGTATGTAATGTAATTTCATGAATTTTAAAATGTATCTCAATAATTTCCACTTAAACAGAAAAATGATTTGAAATGCGAACTTCTGGTCAAAGTTGACCACAAACTGGACTCACATCGATAGCCAGCACAATTCTTTAATAAGTTGTGGCAACATTTGCCTCTTTTTATGCTTTTACTTTTACGTTAATGTCCTTGGATAATATTGCACAAGCGATGGCGCTTTTATTCAATTATAAGCGGATAAGGAAGGGGAAGCAACGCATAACTACATACAAACATTCCACCATATCGGTATAATGGTCAAAAGAAAAACTTATTTTGCCCAGAGCTAATTAAATTGGATTTATGTTAATGGACTGAGCAAAGCCGAGCTTAGTTTGTGATTGGCAATCTGGAAATGTTTTCATATTACCGACGACTGTAATATTGCCATTTTGCGAGGTAATCTAATCAGTACAGCAAAAAGTGTTACACGTAAGCCCTTGAACACACTTATATTTGGTTGATTCGTCACACCAGCAACAGCTCATCGGGCTTACTGGGGCGGACAAGAAGGGGAAGGGTGTGACCCGAACTCACATCTCCAGGGCTGTCAATTAGCAAATGCTTTAAGCCTTAGAATATTATAAAACCGTCTATTTGCCGGTTAGACATACTCAAGTGTTAAATCAATTAACGCCTAATGTAGAGGAAGTTGAATCTACTAGAAGAATATGCCTAATGCCATTTTTATTTGCTGATACCCAGTACTCTAAGAGAGAGAACACGCTCCGATTTAAGTAATCCAAATCAAAGTATATATTCTAGATCAGCAGAATCGAGAATAGAATGTCTTATTATGAAGGGTACATCGATAGTCGGTAAGCATTCCCATTTCGATTTGTTTTGTTTATTGCAGGAAAAATGTTTTGTAAACATTCATTAAAAATAAATAAAGGGCGTAAATAAATAATCATGGAAAACAAAAAATAAAGCTAATCAATATTTTACAATATTTAAAAAAGTTTATTAGATTTAACCTCAGGGTAACTTTAATGTATCATCAAGGTCTGCTTATTGTGACCTAGATAAATTCAATACAGCTCAGCATTAATTAATTAACTAATTCTAGTTCCCTAGCTCCGCTGGCACGACAACGTAATTAGTTACTAAACTTAGTCGCAACTGTGAAACTTGAAACTCCAAACTTAGTTGCCCCTTCATCTTCGCCCATTCCCTTCTCCTTTCAGCATAAATAACATCTTGGTAATGGTGCTAAAATATTACCAAAGGCATAACATGAAGCCGGCTTCCATCTACCATCTATCGATTAGTTAATGCAATTGATGATGGACGTGGGCCCCCCGATAATTGCATTATATTGGGTTACTATGAGCTCTAACGAGCTTTTGCTCTCCCTTTGACTCTATGCTGTAGTATTTGGGACTCAAATTAATGCTTAGACCATGAGTTTGTATGTTGGTTACGAGTTCAATGCACTTGCCTCGGATTTCAGCGCCAAAAACTGAGTAGAAGAAAAATCAAGTTACCAAAGTATTCCTCGAAATGATATCGCACAAAGGGCCAGCCAAATAGCAGAAAGAAATGAAGAGGGGGAATTAGAAAAAAGACTTCATCCTCACAAACACAGAGACATGTGTCCTGTATCTCAGGGGAACTTAATTGAATTGCTTAAACTTGAATCTAGACCAAGAGCAAACCAATTGTAAGTTTTGTTTGTCTTATCATGACCTACATTTTCCTTAGCCAAGGCGAGGTCAATAAACAAAATAGAAATGAAAAACTATGCCTAATTTTCAAATTTTGTTGGTTTTTTTTTCGCTTGCGTTTACTTTTCTATTGACTCGGCCTCTTTTCCTCATTTCCCCAGTGACAGAACGAAACGGAACAGAAAAATGCATTTATTTTTAGCTGGACAACATGCAAACTGACCTACATCTGCTTTGTCATTATTTATCGAATTTTGTGTAGGAAAATTGTATACCTACCTATGAAATTTTTCTTGAATATTTGTTTGACCTTAGCCTTAGGAGCCCATCTTAGTCGTCATTACATTCGTGCCTGTCAAATATTGACAACATTTACACAGAACATAAACAAATTTCTTAATGCAGAAATTAAGCAAAGGCAAAGTTATTGAATGTTAATTATAAATTTCAATACCATCGATATGTATTGTCTATAGGGAAAATACGTACATACATTAAACTGTCAGAGAATCAGTTGAATACGTCCTTGCCTTATGCCACATAGCGGCAATTCACCTTTCCCGTTGCAGATAACATCCAGAATGCCTACCGTGGGCACGTGGCTTCGGTAGATGGGTTAATCATATTCACAAAATATATGATAGATAAGAAATATTTTACTCTGATTGATGGCTTATGGAGTGGGGCCGGTAGATAAAACCGTTTGTGGAGCTTAAGAAAATTTTATAAAATTTCAAAATACGAAACCAAAATTGATTGAGTCGATGAGACCTTGAAACGTAGAATGGATCGCCTTATAATATTTTGACTTTTATCACAAACCTGAGATGGATTTGTCGACTATTGGTAATTGGCATTTCTCTCTCTCTCTCTCTCTCTCTCTCTCTCTCTCTCTCTTTCTCTCTGACTCTCAATATTCATCATCAGAAAATTTCCATAAATTTTCGTACCTAACTAAAGCATCATCTCAACAACTTGCGATTTCTTTGCTTATCTTTGAGATATACTATATAGCATATAATTCATGCTCTTACGTTACGTTATCTTCTAAATGCTATTTGTTTAGATGTTGCCTGTTTGAATGGAGGTGTGACTTGGGAGTCTGTAGAAATAATTTGAATTTCGTTTTCTTATCTAATGGCATTTAGAATTGTAGACCAATTTCACCATTTATTGCAAGCTCTTTATTATATCACTAAATAGATATAAATCTATACTGGCTTTTGGGTGATTTTCCACCACACAACACCAGGTAAATAAAAGCATGTGTTCATAACCCCCAATTGAACCTCAAATTCTGAGAGTCATTTGTTGGCTCGCCGCTGAAATGCAACACGCATTCTTTGACTGATACCTGATAAGCTGGCCACCCCCAATGTAGGCCCCTGGAGTTGACAGTCAAATTACTTTCGAACAGCATTATATGTCTGTTTGGTTCGTCTAGATGTGTACGATAAAAAAAAAATCGAGTCTTCTGCTTTGGACTTATCAGTCAACGCGATAAGACTGCCAGACAAGGAATAATGGGAGATTATTTTGTTGTAATGGGGCTACAATTTGAACTTTGAACAAATATTTTAAATGTTTACTAACTGCTCAACATACCGAGTAGTTGCTACCTGTCTTATTAGGGGCTTTGAAAACAGGAAAAAGGGGGCTTCATTTTAGTTGGTTACTGGTGGTGTGAGGAACCTCTGCCCTTCAGACACATACATATGTACATATGTATAGGCACTCCACTGACAACTGAATGACCTAGATGCCGAGACATAATCTCTTTGTCTTTATCTTTGCTTATCAACACAATGTGCGAGTAACTGTGAACAGGGTTCTGAGTTGGTGGGCGTGTCGCTCATTAATTAAAATTCATAATTGCCGCACTTGAATAAATCCCCTGAACCAAAAATTTCCATTAATTAAAAGCCATTAACATTTACATTTATGTTAAGTTAACCGTGTCGCTTCGTTTTATTGGCCTAAATACAATTGTTAAAGTCAACGCACATGCGGCACGCCATCGTCACTTACACCACCCACCCTTGCCACCCCATCCCCCACCGCCTACTAGTCCCACTCTAAGCGCTGGGTCACAGCTGTTGGCAGTTGTGTCTGACCACAATGGAGGCCTTTTGTGGCAAGTTAAACTTGCCTTGTAAAACAGTTTAACAAAAAGTATCTTGTTTTTATTATATCGTTATAATAAACTCGCTATTTGCCTGTGTGTGTGTGAGTGTGTATGAGTGTGTATAGGTATGCGTGTAAGTTGCAGTTCGCTGAGGCTATTTATAAACGAACAAGAAATACAACAAAAAAAAATTCAACAAAATACAACAAATTCAAACCAAAACCAAGGTCATCGAGTGGCATAAATCTTTCATGGCACCAAGAAAATGTTTACAAAAACTTATTTAAATGTTTTTAAGCACTTACTAAACAACTTAGATTAGATTTATATCCACAAGTTTATATTTTTCTCACTGCATTTAAAACAATTGAATTTTAATATTTTTAGTTTCTTATGAGTTGGCACAAAAACCCCACCGATAAAAAGGGCAAATGACTTGCGTGTTCTGTTTATCTGCAAGTTTAAGTGGACACACGATAAAATTGTTAAAGAAAATTTCTAGAAGGAAATCAAACCAAGAAATGGTAATTGTGCAGTCGGTAAAGTGAACTTATGGCCATGATAAACTAGTTTTAGGTGCTAACTTTCCCATTTTGTAAATCTCGCTGGTGCAATTTGCAGCTCGGTAATTATTTCTATTACAGCTTTCAATGAACTCTATCATCATTTTATGAACATAACCCTCGCACTGGCCCCTCTCTGGGCAAGTTCATTGCACTGGATTCTAGTGGTCAATTTCGGCTTCGGATTGCTGGCGAAAATAATTGCTGCGGTCATAAAATGCAATCGTGTAGAAAATTGCAAGGTTGCAGCAAGCAACTATGAAAACAAAATGGAAAAATCATAGACGACGCTTTAGTCATGAGCAATAACAAACCGTTTATATTTTATATAGATAGTATTTATTAGACACTTAGACAAAGTTTTATAACGCCAAACGGTGGGCAAATCTTTGACCCTTGACGTGGCAACCAACGAGAATTCGTTAAGCAGTCAATTAGTATCGATCGAAACTCTAATAGGTAGTATAAAATAGAGCGAATAAATAAATATATTCAAATCATAAATAATTCTCTTAATAATAATAAGTGTACCTACCGGAACTTCAACCGGTTACCTTCTACCTGCGAAATCAACACACCAAACGAAGTAAGAGGTTAATTGGATTGGAAAACAGTTGCTATCGATTAAGGTATCTCATTTAATTGCATTTGAAAGCATTCGGAACACTGCCCTACCGTAGATTTTTCTCTATTGACATTTGTGAAATCTGTTAACTGATTTAATGAATATATTATAAAATACTTGCAGAATGGCTAAAACAAATGAAATTTTTTTAGTTCAGTTAATTCTCAACGCATTTGAAAATTTCTTGATTTATTGCGACTAATATTAAAATAAACAAGAATATTAGTACAACAGTTTTCAAGCCAAACCGCGAAGGTACTGTACCGTGTGTCCCTGATTCCACACAATGTTCTAACATTCCCTTGAACTGACAATTACAGATTTATATCTTAACATTTTATAATTCTCATTAACTTAAATTATCAATGTCAAATCAATTTGTCTAGTCAGGTATTCAAACATTTAAATGGTAAACAAAAGCAAGACGAAAACACTTCGACAGTTCTTATGGGATAAGCTAAACCAAAACCTCTTTGATCTGAGGAAAATTTAAGTAATATTTTTTTATCAATTCTTAAGTGTGGGCGCTCTTTGGTTCATCTACAGCTATCAGCAAGGGTCTTGTCATAGTTTCTTATATGGTCCTTGGTTGTTGCTTAAGACACTCTTTAAACAAGTCGAATATTTGATCAATAAAAGTTACTGTTTACTCTATTTACATAAAACTTTGTACAGTTCTTTGGAACGTGCCAAACAATCATACAAAGGAATTTATATTTTTAATGAAAATATAAGAAACCACACAAAAAAAACGGCCAAATTACATAAAGTTGTGCAATGCAAATGAACAAAATTGAATATCAAATGACTTTTTTATTCCTCGAAATTATGGCAAATAACAAAAAGAAAGACAAGAAGAACAAGTGTTTGCCTTTTGAAAAACAAATTAAAAACAATTCAATGATAAAGTTAACACCTTTTGAAGCCACAGACAACAAAAACAATTGCTGTTTCTTTTTTTTTTTTTGCAAAACTCGTGTTTTTAATGCTGGCGTCTCCTTTCCCCTCCTCTGGCATCACCCTTGCGCCGCAGGTCAGGCGTTTCGGTCAACTGACACTGGTTCGTGTCCAAAATGCGAGCGAGGGGCCAAAGTAATTTGAAAATCGATATGACATGAAGGGGAAAAAACAGGGCCAACTGACGCTTCAAATCAAACATAAGATCCGCATCCCAACACACATACACACACACAAACACACATACACATACAGACTCACACGTTGAGAGTATTTAGTCATCAATGTGATAGATGAGGGCATCTTTTGACTTTTTGCTTTTTTCCTACTCTTGGCCACCACACACACACACACAAAAGGTAAGTAATTGGCGCACATTTGGCAAACGCCAATATGGCAAGTGATTAGAAAGTGGCCTGACCTAGGCCCGATAACGTCAGGAAACGCTTGGCTGATAGCAAACGCACATACGTTAACAGAAATGTCTTAAAACGTGAGTAAACTTTTCTTGGCCTCTTTTTTGTTATTTCTCTTCTGTTGGCAAGAGGCCAGAAATGTGTGGCAAAGATTATTGTATTTGCTCAGAACGAACGAATGAATGAATGAACGAAATTTCTATTTGTTTGTGTGTGTGTAAATGTGAATGGAGAAGCAGGAAATCGTTTTAGCTAACGCACAGCTTGAGTTAATAAGCAGACACCATGCGGCGTATGCGTAATTTTTAGTTTTCTTTTGATTATTGCTAAAAGAAACAAAACTTTAGTGCCTGCTGCGTTTTTGTCGATCCATTTATTTACATAAAATACTTATATAAAAAAAATATAGCCAGACTAAAATTAGATGTTGAATAGGATTGATTGTAATTAAACCCAAAAAAGTTTGCTATTACTTTAATTAAAATACAATATACGATATGCTGCAGATAGGCAATGACCTACTTCTGATGGAAATATTTAAGCAAATATTACGAGAGAAATTTATATGTGTTTGGTTTTTCATTAGTCAAATTTCTATATTGTCATATATTACTTATATTCAGTCAATATGGAGACATAGCTTCTTTGTTTATCGAGCAAACACATAACGTCATTTGCACCCGCTCTTGTCAATGAAAGGGGATAGCTGGGGATGTCGGGCCATAGACATTGAGATGGACTTGGACATGGGTATGATTAGCAATTTCAAAAAGTTGACACTTAGCTGACGCATGACTCTGCTGTTGAATCTTCACATATACAGTATTAATTTAGATGCTTTTGGCCAACTGTCCCCCATTTGTGTTTAGACAAACAGATTCTATTCTCAGTCTCTCTCTCTCTCTCTCTCTCTCTCTCTCTCTCTCTCTCTTCCTCTCTCTCTCTCTCTCTTTTAGTAAGCATCTTTTCTGTGTCCAAGAGAAAGTTCTGTATAGTTACCCTGCCTGCAGTCAATTGCACTCAAAGCTCTAAACTGAATGAAATTTTTATGCGCACATACATACACACAAGTAAATGTTCTTATTTTGTACGTTTTGCCAAAGCTAGAACAAAGATTTATGACTGCAGCCATTGCCATCAAAATTTATTGGTATGAAAATAAACAATTTGAGTTCTCAAGTAAAAATAATAACAAGAGCTGCGAGACAGCAAAGAAAGAAGTGTTAAGTAGCTATAACTAAAGCTATATGCGGATACGATGGTTTAATGCTGTTCTTAATGTTGTTGTTGGTAGATCTATAGTCCTCTCATCCCTCCCTAATGTGTCTTTCAAGTGGCTTGGCTTTTATAGCACCTTATGACGAACATTTGGCTAGGGCATTAATATATCATCATAAACAGTCCAGCTAGAAATATGAGCTATTTGCAATTTTGCCATCCACACAAAATGTGCAAACTGAGCGCAAAAAGAAATGCAGCAAATAAACAAAAGAACGCTCTACAGTGGGACATTTTTTTCATTTAGTAGCAGAGATAGAGATTAAGGCAATGTTACTCACTCAATGCAATCAATAAAACTTTGATTTAGTCCGTCATAAACAATAAAAATATATATGATACTGCAGTTAGTTGTTTGGCTTGTTTAAACAAAGTCCAGCCATGACCTTAACGCCGCAACTAATACACGCGTTGAATTTGTTAAACAATTGTGAGTTTATTTGCAATAAATTTAAAAATTTAACTTGCTGTGTTATCTGTCAATATCTTGCAATACTTAAAATCACCAAAGATTAAGATTTTGCCAATTTATGGCTTGGGGAATTCTACAAGAAATCTATATTTTTTCAGATATTGTATAATATGCGTTTTCAAACAAAGTGGCGTCTGTATTTATCAATTTATTTATAGCTATAACATAAAAATAAAAGTGATTTATAATAATGAAATGACTTTTAGATTAAGTTTAGTCATACGGAAAATACTGAATGACTCTACGCCATTCACTTAGTTCAATTCTGATTTCTTTAGCAAATTGGCTTAGTAAGATCTAAAATGGCTTTTATTTAGATCAGCAAATTCCAAATCTATGCACTTTCCAGTCTCAAAATTAACACATATGTATTTCAATTAAACGGCAATTATCGCTTATCAAACATTTATACCACTCAAGTCCTCAAAAAGAAACCAACTATCAATAATGAGCCATGTAAAGTGTTTGAACCACCTCATCTAAGGTAGTTCCACATGGCAACATCAGCCTGGCGGAAATCAACTACTGTCCACAAGGGAAAAATCTTGAGACAATGATGTACTCGATGTATGCATTGGACATGTCTACACAACTAATAAATATATATATGGAGATACTTATACATATTTGAAATGAGTCGCCAAAGCAGTCGACACTTTAACTAGAAACTCAACTCAATTCAACTCAACCTAACTCAAGTTAAGCATCTAGCTGCAGATTGAGGTATGGGGACAATAAATAAGCTCAAGTGCTTTGTGCCATCTCAAGGGGCCCCGACAAGAGAGCGAAATAATAATAGGGAAACAAAAATATATACATGTGTATGTATATGTGACCATAAATTGAGAGACCCATCAATCAGCCGAATATTTATGAGGATAAAGGACCAACGGACTTCATTATTGCATAAGAGTCCTAATCAAAAGTTGCAATTTTGATTGCCTAACGACAATGAATGGAGAACAAAAATTAACTTTATATAACTTTGCCTATAGCCAGCCAGCTGAAACTGCTGTCACGGGAATTTCATAAATTTTGACAGCCATAACAGCAAAATATGTTGGTCAAAAATTCACGATGGATATGAGTGGGCGTCTGCATGGAATTGTGCACGTGTCGAGAAAATAACTATTATTTCCGGTGCTCACATAGATTGAAAAACGAAAGAGATAGAGAGAATCTAAAAATTCTGATTGAAATTCGGAAAAAACAATGCCATCTGTTATTTCACGGATGGATAGGGAGAAAACAAATGATCGAAACATATATATCCTTTAAAAATTCTCTGTTTCAGTTTAAATATTATCCGAAAGTGAAATGTTAAATGGAAAAATGGCAATAAAGGAAAAAAGCGAAATGAGCAAAATAAGTAGGAACGACTATGTAAAAAGTATTTCAAAGGTAAAAATAAAATCGAAATAAATGAATGTATTAAAGTTTGGCCTGATGTTGCAAAAATTTAGTGTGGCAGAATACAAGATCCCTTAAATATCATGTCATTCCACAAGTGATTTACATTTGATGGAATCCCTCGCCATCAAGAAAATTATGTAAATAAATGAACTAATTCAACATATTCTTATAAAAATGATTAAGCTCCGCATTTACTAGCTATAGGTTTAGTCATAGATCAATTTTACAGCGGTATTTGTATACGTTTCTTTTAACATAAAAAATGCTCATATGTATTTTAAAATAATAATAACAATAGCTCAACCGTACAAAATAAAATAAATTGATATCTTCATTTGTCATATTGATGATTCTATAAATTCTAAAGCTAAACTTACTAGATTATTAAGTGGAAAAATCGCAGAGCCTAATAAACCCTTTAGCTAGCTCACAAAACACGGCGTATATTCCGCATATGGCTTGTGCTTGTGCATTTTGGGAAGAAATTGATTGCATTTGTTGGCTTACCCTTTTTGTTTCCCGTTTGCCTTCCCTTAACTACGCTCAAAACTAACTTCAGTGACAATAATGTGGCCTTGGAATTGTCGGCATTGGGCGAGTTCTAGTATATGTAAAATAAACAGAAGAAGAACAACATTTTAATATACACAATCGGCTATAACGATAATGATTCTTTTTTATTTCCCTGCAAAATGGTTGTGTCAATAAGGTAAGAAATAGCAATAAATTTTAGTTGACAAAATCAAAGTCTTTAGGCATCTGCCCTCTGCCCGGCTCGGCAGCTAATATACACATTTTGTCATTGACAGGTCAAAAGAGATCCCACAAAAAAGGCTCAAAAGAAAATAAGTTTATAACAATGAAGTCATGGTCAGGGGTCATGGGGCATAAATCAAGGAAAATGGGTTCCCAATAATTTCTTCTTTTCTCTATTTTTCCCTTTTTTTTGTGTTATATGTACTCCAAAGAGATTTTGCCGTCAAGTAGATGTGTTTCCTTTTATTGGGATGGACAAAAGCTCGTTGTGTGGTTTCTTTCAGGGTTAAGACGGAGAAAAAAGATTCCTGAGGTAGACAGCTACTTTAAGTCACTTGACAAAAACCACAACGCAATACCATTAACAAATGATAAACGTTTTATGAATATATATACGAAATGTATAAAGAAGCTTAATGATAAGGTATACACAACTTTAAAAAGAGGGATTCTGAAATAAAAGAAACTTTATTTGAATTTCCGCTTGAAACAGAAACTTGTGTGGCAAATTTCACAAAGAAAAAGAATCATTTTAATAAGTAGCACTTGGAATAAAAATGAGTCTGAAGGCAATTTATAACCCACTTACGCTAGAGGTCCTTTAACATTTCGTTACCTTTCTCATAATGAATGAATTGTCATAAAGTCAAGAGCTTGACAATTGTTAATTGGCACAGACAATGCAAGGCAAATTAATTTTTATAAAACAACCATCCAATGACAAGAAACTGTCAGCTGGGGAGACTCAAGCCAGAAGTGCCTGAGGTCTATTATAGTTTGCTTGCCGAGAGCAAAGTTCAAGGTCTGTTGCCTGCCACTTGTGAGGGGTCAAGTTGTTTTGTATATGTATATTTATTATATAAGGCTAATGATAGATAAGGGTATTGAGAACCCATTTGATACAGTAAACTGCTTATGTTGATTGTCATTTCAACAGTGCGGTCGCCCTCCTTCCCACCTTCTCCTTCTCTTCCTCTCCTTCTTCAATGCCGTTATTTCTAAGTTGCGATAAGTTTCTTGACTTTACATTCTATGAAAATCAACACAAACATAAAATATTTACAAAAGGCAAATTGTGAAGTGCGCATTTCTTTGAATCGACTCACACCTTTCTTAAAACCATATCATCTTTATGTGCATTATGTATTTCACATCAGAGTTGATTTCTGGAAAGCAACAGTTTAAGAAATTGAAAATATCTCTTGGTCGTTTCTCTTTTAGTTTCTTTTTGATTGACTGGCAGACTGAATGAGTGAATGTGTCTGAAATCAATTGAAGCAAAACGCCAAAGACGCAACATCGACAGTCAAAGTTCAAAAGTGCCACTCAACGCAATGGTGTCAGACCCTCCTTTCCCCCCCACCCCCCTCCACCCAAACTCCCCATTTGCTCCCTGTTGAAGGTACAGAACCCCTCCTGGGGACTTGAAGCATTTGCCAAAATATTTTCAGCGGCTTCGGCGTTTGTGTGTTTCTATGTTCATGTGTGTGTGTGTGTGTGTGCGTGTGTGTGTTTTGTGCGAAATGAAGATTGACAGCTTAATGTATTTTCGCTTACATCGGCAACCGACGACCGACAGCCGACAACGAACAACCGCCAAACGTCAACCACCAAACGCCATCCGCCGGTTTTTTGTTGACTAATTTGCCGTCGGAAGGCCATTATTTGAAGCACGCAAATTTCACATTTCTTTGCTTGGCCCTTAAGTGCAACAATTAGCAAATTAAATATCAACTTTTGCATAAGCTTCAACTGAAAACTTTTTGTATCTTCCGACCCCATCTTCCCATTTCGGCACACTTATTTCTTTCGCATTTCTTTCTCTTTACCCAACATTGAAAGGCAATTAAAAACTACGTTAACCTCCAGGCAACTTTGGAAACTTTCCCAAGCATCTTCCTCTACTTGGTGTCTTCGAATCGGGTTTTTATTTTTAAATTAAATCAAATTGCCTTGTGACAACAGTTTGAGCTTCTGTTTTGAGTTTCGAGTTTATTGATTTACGCAATGACCTCACAAATTTTTTAGTAAATCAATTTATAGAATCTCACTGCTATCTATTCCACAGTTTTGTACATTTCTTCATTTATTTTTATGAGCGATCACGCTTCATAAACATGCCGTTTGAGCTCACAAAAATGTTAAGAGTCACGCAAAATATACTCTATAAGGAGAGTTTTTTTCATCTTTACGATATTGCAAATTGAGCTTATACGCAAGAGTGAAATCATTTGTATATGGTATATATCAAAATTCATCTTTTTTATATGTTTTAATTAACGAAATTATTCTTTAAGTCTGTTAAAGTAAAAGATCACAAGATCTGCATTAAACTGGAAACGAAATGGTTTTGAGAGGAAATGTTCAATTAATAATTTCATAGCAAACACACAAAACATAAAAACTGCATAAGAGACTACATACAACTTTCATTACCTAAGAGCAATTTTATGATATTTGGAAGCTCATAAGATATGGAAAACTGCATCTAAAATCTAAACTCATTTGCATCTTAAACGGTTGAACACCGAAAGTGCATCGATTACACTTGCTTTTCCAGTTGAATACTTCGACAAGAAATCATCTCTAAGCCAAAATGTGGCCAGCATAACAGCAATGGCATACAAATTGGTACGTATATCTGGCCGTGCTCGAAATCTGCCTCTCTTTCACTTCAGGCACTTAAAACGCAATCATCTTACAAGAAAAAAAAAAAAAAACAACAAACATAAACTCGTAGATACACAAACACACAGGCACACTCACTTGTTGCTCAGCCATCTAGAGCTGATGAAATTTTAAGAGTCAATACACACAAACTCTCACACACATTCGCACACTTATATAAAATCACCCACAAAATATACGAAAATTTTAATACATAAGCAACCAGAGAACAGCAAAGTTATAAAATGTGTGCGAAACAGTCATAAAAAAGGCCAAAAGCAAACGCAGAGAAGGGGCCAAAGATGTTGGCCCGAAGGTGTTAATGGCCATCTAATAGCCAAACGTGAGCAGTGTCAAATCAAGCAAATAAATGAGGCAAAAAAAAAAATGAGAGGGGATAAAAGAATAATCAAACAACAGCCACAATCCCTCATCGATCACAATGCTGATGATGAGGACGATGATGATGTTGCTGATGATGATGATGATGATGATGAGACTTAAGTTGGGCACGTGGCTAAAACGAATTTAATTCCCGATCAACTGGAGGATGCTGCTTATGAAGGATTAAATTACCAAATGCTAAGCCCTTTGGCATCTTTTTTTTTAGGTTAATGTCCTATGGTACTTTGACCTCAATGCAACTGATGTCTTTTTTTCGCTATCTCTCTCTCCCTCTGAGAGAGACCTCTCTCTCTCGCATTTTCTCTCTGTGTGTCATTGTTTGGGATGTGGGTTAGTCGAACAAAACTATTGAAAATGCCACTTACCGGAACATTTCAGGCCACAAAGGGTTGCATTATTGATTGCCAATTGAATTATGTGGCCACAGGCCACATGGCATGTGGTGGTTATGTCGACGTTATATGTGCATGGATATCAATCATACGACACATTGTCCGCCAAAAACCAGAAAAATTTGCATTGCATTTCTGGTTGATTGATTGCCTGCAGTCAATTTTAAAAGCATTTTCAAACGAAATGCAATTAATTGTTTTTTTGTTTTCTTTATTAATTTATTTACTATTACATTTTCTTTTCCCATTTTCATTTTTGTTTTCATTCACAGAATATATGTAGGTATGTAGGTATGTAATCACTCGCAAGCATGCACACAATTTAATATAATTTTTTGTTTATGCAACGTCTCATCAGCGGATGTAGCAGAGAATATCAGGCGATACGCTTTTCGCCTAGTATTATTATTCATATAATTATTGTTATTATTGCTGTTTGCCTCTGGCAGTTCAATAAACTTGTCGAAAGTAAATTATATGCATCTCATTCTTGTGGTCGTGCGATTCTGATTGTGATTTTGAGTGCGCCTGGGCTTTGAGGGAGAAGGGCAAAGAAGTGCATTGGCTTTTTGGGTTACATTTTGAGTTGAAGGGCGCAAAAAATGTTCTCCTCTTGCTTGTTGTCTAGGCCAGAAGTAGATGTAAGGACATCAAGTGAGCTTAAGGTGCAACTTGTAGAGTAAATCTTTATGAGACAAACAATACAAATAGCACGAGACACTTTAGTTCAATCGAAATTCTAAGTGGATCATCTTACAGTGGAATGTTTCGTTTTTTTTATGCACTTGAAACTTATAAATATAGCAATATAAAAAATTTACTGTAAATATTACCTCAACTCTACTAGAAACTTTAAGCAAGTACTTAGGCCAAGTGCGTGATTTTTATTTATTTATTAAATTTGTTTGTTCTTCACAATAAAATAAAATTGCATGGAATATTAATCTGACATCAATAAAAAATATATACGTACATATATATATATAACGAAAGGCTTGATGAATTTAACATATACAACCTTTTGCCAGCTTCTCTACTTTCTCTCGTAAACCAATCCATCAAACGAATCAAATTTTTTTTTTGTACAGTTGCCTACAAAAACTTCTAACACATTTCCATATGCTGCGAGCTTTGTATTCAAGGTGAAATCAGCCAGTCGGCTAATGCCCCAATATTTAAATCTGTTTTGCAGCCACGCGTCAAAGTTTACCTTTACCATAAAATGCCGCATGAAATTTCGCACAAAATATAATTTAACATGTGATTGCGGGTGCCGGCTGTTATTATTATTATTGTTATTGTTAGCGTTTTGATATTTGTTGATAATACTCGTCGATATTAGCTCGATAAATATTCATAAAGGCCAACCGAAAAACAAGCAGCAGGGCCATAAAGAAAATGTTTGCCCAGCAATTTAACATGCCAACTTTTACGTACATTTGTCTGAATGGATGTTGCTACACTTCGTACAGCATTTTCATTGTTCGAGTTGTGGCCAAAAATAAAACATGTCAATTGAATGTATAAACAAGCGAAATTTTTTATGATTTTGTTATTTTTATATGCGTTATATAAATATATATGTACATACACGCGTGTTGCTATCCACGCGGATTTAGATGACTACTTGAAACAGGCTTCGAGAGAATCAATTGAATAAATCTAAATGCTTTGCAAACTTTTGCACTGTAAACAATTATTGCAGCATTTTTACCAATGCAATGTTGGCAAAATCATGGCTCAGAAAGAGCTCGGTTCTTATCTAATCTATCTATCCTTCTATCTAACAACACATGGTTGGTTTAACTTTTCCATCTATTTGCTTTGGTAAATTGAACCAGGTTTCTACCATCAACATAAAATTTAATGTTTTATCTACAGAACTTTTAGGTAAATGCCTAAAAAGTACAAAAATCATTTACTTCCTTATCCTATCGTTCAAAACAATTGTAAAGCAATTAAGAATTACACTTTGTTTCTTTTCCGTAAAATATTCTAATACTTTTCAGTTGGATATTCTACGATTTCGATTCAATTTAACTCTTTCATACTTATATTCTGTCTAATTTGAGCTCAATATTTTGCTTTAGTTGTAGTTAAATACGCTTCATTGGTTGTCTTTATATTTTGGATTTATTTTGGACTGATATTTATCTAGCCTAATTTGCGCAATGAAACTGCAATTTATTTCTCGACTGGTTTGGTTTCTAGTTTGCAACTAATTCAATGAACAAACATTACCTAGGGCAAATGCATGCCATTATGGTCAGTTGCGGGCTGTCTATTGAAACATTTTCCAAATGACTGATTGACCAGAGGATATTAAGCATACGCAATGTTGCCCGCTAAACGCAACAGTATTTACGAAACGATTTGAAGAACGTTTTGCTAAATTTAAACAGAAAATAATTTTGTGCTCGCCCACTGATTTGATTTTATTGGGTAGATCTTATTTTCCGTTTTGCATATCCCCAACTGAGTGAAGGTTTTTATCGGCAATTTGGCATTTGAAATTGGCATCAAAATCTGTTTGTTCGACACTTAGAAATAAATTATGGGTGGCTGATGAGGTTTCCCCTCACTGTGGTTAAATGTGTGTGATTTCATTTGAAATGACAAAGGTGAGCTGATTATTCCGATGACATTTACCCAAATGGTGGTCAGTCTGAACTTTCACTTGGTCTTATTACGCATTTTCATATTTGATTAGCTTTTCTTTGACAATAGCAGCGGGTTGACGACACGCCCCCAATTCACACAAAAGAAAGAGCAGATGTGAGCCACATTTTTAATATAACAAACAATTTTCATCGGCCAGACCGTTGGAAAAGGCAATCACGTCCTTGCAAAGCCGTCGCCAAAAAGTCAGAACAACAATGGAAAGGGCCGACATGAGAAGCCACAGCCGCAAAGGAATGCGACAGAGTTTTGCCTTTTTGACCAGGCAGTGAACTGAAACAAAGTTCCCCACTACCGATACTGATGCTGATGACAAATGCCAAAAGCCCTCGAGGTAAACAGGCGAAGGAACAGAGGCAACGGGCAAGAGAATGGCAGAGAGACAGACACACTGATGTGAATCTGAATGAGGGGTGCAAAAGAATGCAGCACAATTGGGCATCAATCATGCGCAAAATTGATTAGTTGAACTTTGCAAAATGCGAGGCACTGAGGCGTCTACCCAGAGGCGATCTTTGCTTTTCATTTTTCACGATGAACTTTTCCATTTTCATTATTATTTTGCAAACATTTTGCGCATTTGACACGCTTCATTGTTATTAATGAGACTTAACAACTGATGCAATGAACCATTGAGAACAAACGGAAAAGCGTGTGATGAAAATGCAAGTGAGTTTATCCAGGAAACAAAATATATTTCGTGCCCATTAGTTAGTCAAGCTATTTAGATTGACGAGTCGGCTGCTTAATTGGCCCAACTAATCCAAAGCTAAAGTGAATAGAGCAAGAGCAACCAGAGGACTCCAGTCACTTGACACTGAACACGCACACGCCCATTCCCCATTTTGCAGTGCTCACTTTGTTCAATTCGAGGAGCAAGAGAGGAAACGCATAGTCATTTCCGCCACTTTAAAAATGACAATTTTATTTTCGTACTTGCAGCGCTTTGCGCAACATCTGTCGGGTTGTAGGGAGAATGTTGCCGCAAGCTTCGAGTGGCTCGTTTGTGCCTCGTTATATTTGTTGTAGCGGAAATGCACTTGAAAATGCGCACGAATTTCCGCTTTCTTTCGAATTCTTTTTCACCGTCCCATCCAAAGACTGAGTTCGCAGCACTAACTCTCCAGCGACCGCTCAAAACTCTGGTCTTGCCTCGGCACTGCCAAGATTCGATTAAGGCTCAGTGCGTTGAGTGGCGGAAGCTATGCATTTCCTGTCGCAGGCCTTGAGAGCATAGCAAATGAATGCAATTAGCGTTTACGTTTGGCTTTTACCTCACAAAATGCTGGTAAAACGACAGCTCCTGCTCCTGCACTTCCAGTGGCTGCATTAAAGCCTGACAGTTTATGGTTTTGTTTATAGCCCCACAAAATGACAGGGTGTTTCGCTTGTTCGTTATTTATAACGTCAATGGCGCTGCTTCTCCCTTATGCCAGTGTTCAGTGCGTGAAACCAAAAACCAACCAGCAAAAAAAGCAAAAACCACACACAAAATATTGCTCAAAAAAGTATGCATTAAAGTTTTTATGTATGTCACTCATACGCCATGCTGCACTTTACTAAAACACCACAAATAGGCTAGAACGAGAGAGAGAGAGAGAGCGAGAGAGAGAGGGGGAGATGGCAAGGAGTCCTGTCAGAGATTCTTGTTTTTCAGGAGCTAGAAAAGCAGCCATAGAAAACGGAAGCAAACGACAGCTTTTACGCCATTTTTTATAATTTATGTCTGCGTCCGTGTATGCGTGTGTACTTCGGCATGTGTGTAAGCTGCCTTCGAGAAAATACGCTGTTGAAAAAGTGCGAAAATGGCAAAAAGTACAAAAAGTGTTTTGCCAACCACTTGATGGCAAATGCTCATATCACATCCACACGCACGAAAAACTTTCTCTTTGTTAATTTAGTGGAAAATGGCATTCTGTTGTGGACATTTAAAGCGTTTTTTATATAAATATACCAGCTGAAAATATAAAATCCCAAAATCGATGAGCCGAAACGCACGAAATGAAAAAGAAAGCTTATTTAAACTACGTCAAGAAAAAAATTATGCACGCGTATTTGCCAGCTTTTAAGGCTGAATAAATTAACACTTCTTTTCAATTTGATTATTGCGTAGAGTTAGCTTTAACACATTGAAATCATTTAGTACATATTTCTTAAACAAGCGTAGAAATACTAATAGTTAATCAAGTAAATAACTAAGAATTTTTCTTTAAAGGGTCAGTAACTTGCGGTAAAGTTGTGAGTGGCTTATTTTTGTCAATTACAAGCGAATACAAATAGGTAACGCTTCTTACCATTATCCTTTCTTTTACTAACTATTTTATTTATCCCGATTACTCGTTTATAAAGCTTCTTTCCCACATTAATTGAACTAATCGTTGAATGTTATGGTAACATTGATGATGATTATTATGATAAATGAACAGAACAAATGAAAAAATTGTTTAACTGCATGATTTTGGTATTTTTGGCAAATACTTGTTTTTTTTCCATCATTTATAAATTTCCAACACTCATGTCAATGGCTGCCGCTGATTAGTGCAAGAAATGAGAATTGTGTGGGTTTCTGTTGTTGACGGTATTTATTTATTTATTTAAAAGGCGTTCACATGTGTCCGCCCACGGGCCATGAGCCGACGCCACACGCAGCTCACGTGTAACAGTTTTCAATTTTCCACGTTTCGTTTAACGTTTCATACACGTGAGATGAGGCTAACATGCATAGTCGTTGCTGTCGCCGTCGTCATGGCGTATACGTTATAAAAACAACTTAGGACAAAAAAAAAAAAAAACAGGCGAAAGAAACTGAGGGGAAAATTAATGTGCATATTTTTATGACGACAAACAAAAAAATATAATAATTTGCATATCAAGTGCCAGCCGCATGAATACACAAATAAAGGCACACGCAGGAATACATATGTCTGTACAGGAAAAATATTTCAAATGTGAGAATTCCTTTTCATCAGCAAAAATTAACAAAAAAAATAAATAATAAAATATGTAAAGAATTTTCTTTGATCCATACAAATCTTTTTACAACTACAACACTTACAGGAGAACAGAACGAATATTGCCACTTTAAACTAGACTAAATTTTACTGCCAACTATATTATAGGTACAGATATGCACATACATATATTGGGAAAATTATTGTTGTTGATTAAAAATTTTATAGTTTTCTCTTTTAACGCCCTCTGGCCAATTAAATAAATGTTAAGTAAATACCACAGAGAGCCAAAAAGAGAGAGAGAGAGAGAAATTCAGTGTTTTGATTATAAATTTGCTTAGAAACCCTTTGGGGAGAAGAAAAACACACAAAAACTACTGGAAAACAGTCCAAAAAATAAAGAAGAAAAAAGAAAAAGCACAAATTCATAAAACAAAAGTCAGAGCAAAACAGTTAAAAACAAAAATAATGCCCGCAGTCATGCAAAAATTTTATTGGCTTTGTTGTTTCCTCCTGCTGCTCTGGCCGAGTTTGAGGCGGCCACTTTAGCAGTGAACTTTGTTTACTTGGCCCAGAAAATATATGAAACAAGAGCAAACACTAAATACCCTGCAACGATTTCGCTTAGAACTGACACATAATGATTCACAAAATGAATGCTCATCAAATGTTCGACAGAAACATGTTGTCATCTTTTTTTTACGACAAGGATGTGCCTTCTTTTGTGAAACGAATACGCCCCACTATTAATTTAAGAGTGTAGGGTAGAAGTAGGGACAAGAAATAAGTCAACTTGGCCATAACAAGCTGACAGTCACAGGATCTGTTTTCTTGTTTTCATCCTGTCTAGCATTTAAGTTTTTCTGTTGCATAATTTCAGGCGTACAGAAATCAGATGCCATTTTCAATTGTTGGAATATTTCATTACATTTTATTGTTGTGGTTGAAATGTACATGACAAGCATTTAATTAAACTAATTTTGACTAGATGAAAATGTATGCAAAACAACCAACAAATTTTGTTTAGCATTTCTGTAGTCCTTGTGTTGTACATCCATAAATGTTGATGCAACAGAGTTTCCCTTTTCCTTTTTTCTATGTTTTGCAAACGTTTTTACCATTGCAAAAGTGTTGACAACTTGGCCACTTTCAGAGAAAAGTAAATATGTCATCCATTAGAAAGAAATTCAAGTGAATGAAGAATACACTTTTCAAATGCCATAATGACACACAACTTTCAAAGAATATTGGTTTTGTTGATTGAAACACTTTCTTTAAAAAGTTGCCCCGTAGTCAATTTCCACAAAAAACTGCCTTTTACTGGCTATCCCCGATAAGTATCTGAGAGCGACAATTGTGCGATTTCTCATACTATTTGCATCTTGAGGCCACGAAAGTTCTACCTAATATGTTTCTAAGATTATAATAAAGCAGCTTATTTATGATTCTCGCCACGTGACAGCACTGTTGTTCCCTATTGCATTCACTTGCATTCAGCAGAGTGGCAAACAACATGAATGGCGAAGAAGCTGAGACAAACAAAAAAAGTGTAGCATACCAAATGGCGCTGTCGCCTAAAACGTAAAAGCATTTTGCCAAGCGACAAAGTGTCTGTGTAATGTTGTTAGAGACCAACCCTAAAGCCACTCACTTTATCCCACTAGCCCACCCAGTGACCCTTTTTACACGACGCAGCAAGCCCAGTCTTATGACATACCTAAAAAAAGAAGAGAAAAAATAAACCCTCAATGTTGCTTTTCTGACTGTCTCTGGCCGCAGTTGTGCTCGTTGTTGCTTTGTGCAGGGACAAAGGACGGCAAGCGCTGGTCGAGTGTGACTGTGGTGCATATTTGTGGGTTTTTAAACTGGAGCTTGCATTTCACCTTCAGTGGAGACTAGCTTAAATGCTAGAGCTTATGCTACTTTAAGGACAGGCGCTTATGCAAATGCCGTTGATTAGCATAGACTTTCAATTTATAATGTCAATTTGGTATAAACAACTTTGACGGGCCGCATTGCAATCGGGTTGAGGCCTTGAGTGAGCATAATTGCATTTCATCAGGATTCTGTTGCCATGTTCTGGTCTGAGACATCATCGCCTTGAGCCAGTCAGTGGGTGCACTTAATCAAATTGCTTGGCGCTGTGTGGCAAATGTCACTGAACCTTGAGAGACAAAACGACTAAGTGTACGGAAAAGTGTGGCTGGTTGTTGTTTTGTTGCTGTGCAATTATTTGCCACAGTCGTGCAGCAGCAGCAGCAGCAGCAAAAGTAAAAGGAAAATGAAATGAACTTGACGATTGTCAGGACATTCGCCTAGGCAAAAGCACAAAACCATGGACAACATCACGTAGCTAGAGCCCGTTAAGAGGTGGGTAAGAGCAAAAAACTATAGTTTAGTGCCTCTGCCATTCAAAATGAAAGCCAAATGTGGTTAAAGGACCAAACCATTTACTCCTTTTGGCCCACTAATTGCTGTGCACTTGAAAAACCAAATAAAAATTTTCCTTTTAATAGGCTTAAAAAAGGCAGCCAAATCTATTTGTAGTCTGCATTGACAGGTCCAATTCCAATTCAATGCGATTTCTGACAGAAAACTTTTTGGTGGACCATACATACTGCTTTTGACTTATGCATTTTCGCTCAGTGTAATGGGAGTTCACCTACAGGGAATGAACCAAGTTAAATTTACATTTCCTGCTGCTGCTGTTGCTGTTGTCACTGTTGTTGCTGGAGCAGACCATAAAGTAATTTGTTTAATTCCATTACTGAGCTGTTTCGACGTGCTTGGCATTGAAATGTCAGTCAGTACCAGTGGATTGACCATGGCTCGGCTGAGTTTTTGATCAGAGCGCAGCAGGTTTCAGGCATTGAAAATTTACGCCAATTAGACGGAGCTTTTCCTCTGCTATACAGTACACGAGCACTCCGGGGTGTCCCTGTCGAAACCAGACAAACTCCTTAAGTCCCCCCTTTCACCGCCCGCTCTATCGCTCGGTGTCTGTATATAAATCAAATATTGTTTTTATCCAGGACATCCGATGTCCTGAAAACACCTGGTTGCGTTATATGTAATGAATTTTTAATGCATTTTCACCACGCCCGTGAAGCAGAAGCGACAGCAAGAATCGGAGCATTAGCAGTAGAAAAATACAACGAAAGAGACATTGTTGTTATCGTCGTCTAACTCATTGTTAGTTTGTTATATAAGACCTGCTAGTTAGTCAGTTATTGTTCTCTACCCTTTCATTTCCATGCTGAATTGTTGACAAAGTGCCGCACACACGGACATAACAAATTGAAAGAATGTGGCGCAATATGTTGAAACATGTGACCAGGTGCGCATTAGATTAGGGATTAAGGGATTTGACAAATAACCAGCAGCTGCTTAAGTGAAAGGCAAAACAACACAAAAACATAAAAAATAAAGGAGTGGCCTGAATTAAGACAATTGCCAATCAACATTCATTCAGTCCGTTAAAAACAAACTACTTGAATTCATCTAGAATTATAAAGAAAAACTTTCATTAATTAATGTCGGATCTCTAGAAATTTTCCCTGAAATGCTTTCTTTTTTGAGTGTAGGTTTCTTTTAGCTTTAAGATTTCTAAAGCTATTCAGTAAACGTCCATTTCAATAGTCCTAACGCTTTTTTGTTGTTCAACTTCTTTGCCTGCATTATTTCTATTCATAACTTGTCTCTTCCATTTTAATCTTTGTTTTGTTCTTAACTCTTTAAATGCATCCTTTACCTTGTCTCAGTTATTTATCTTCTTAGTTTTCTAAAAATAGGCAAATAATGTCATTCCGCCTTCTTCTCGACTCTTTTGTTCGTGATGACAATCATAAGCTTTTGCGATTAACCCACGAATTATTCTCAAATGGCTCTAAGTGGCTGTTCTGCTGGCCACTTTTAGTTTGTGCAACTTTTATTGTTCGTTTGCTCATCCTTCTTTTTTTAAGTGGCAACTTGGTTAGTTCTGCCTTCAGGCCAATTATTTCACCACTTTGGTCTAACCATTTGCAGTGGAAGTGTACTCCCTCGGATGCATATATATATATATATATATAATATCGATAAACAGCGGTTTATATAACGTATATGTATACTGTATATGGTAAAGCCCTACCCTGAGTCGTGATCCTGGTAACTGGCCTTCAGTAAAAAATGATTACTGACTGACTGATTCGCCAGCCGACTGAGTGACGAAATGGGCGGAGTCGGTATACAGGCATATAGGCACGTATGTATGTGTGTACTATATTCACCTGGCCCCGCTGCATACCATCCAGTTTTTGACGCCTTTTTCTTTTCTTTTTGCCCCTCTATCGATTTTCCAGTTAAACCGACGCCATTTTTAATGGCTTTCATTACTTGACGCTTGTCTTCGGTGACTCTTCTTTTTATTTTTTCTCCTTTTTCCCATTGGTTTTCTGTGTTTTGTTGTTGGTATTTTTTAATTGTTGACTGCGTGAGTTGATTAAGAGGCGTCAACTTTCTTTTAGCACATGATGCGCATAATTTGCCTACGCCTCTTTCAATAATGTTGTCACGTACCACATACGCATAGTTGCAAGATGGAAGAAAATGAAACAAATTAAATTTAACTTAAGCTCAAGCACTCAAAAAATCCGCACAAAGGGCACTGGCAAACTCAAATCTGACTGGAAACGACAACGCATAAAGCACAAATAGTGAGGTAGTTGTAGTAGTTCATCATTAAATATTTACACTTTCATAAATGTGTGAGTGCATTCACACAGGCGTATTAATATTTCATCAACCCGCCCATTCCCTCGCCAATGGGCCAACGGGGCCGTGACTTTGAAGGTGAAGGCCCTATCCGGCCATGCCTTTACGAAAAGGAAGGAAAGCCAAAAACTATACAAGCGTGAAAATCGTGCAGCTACATTAAACAGATAAATTTTGGCAATACGCTTTTTTCCTTTCCACAAAAAAAAAACAAAGAAAAAGAAATCCTCGCCACGTGCATTAACGAAAAGAAAAAGCATAAAAAATATATTTCATAATTGTTACAAAGTGACAGACAGACAAACGGACAAAACAGGCCTAAAAGCATCCAAATGAACATGAGTTTGGGTCTTGTTTTGCCCCAAAACTGACTTAATATAATTGGAATTGCCAGTGAGTTCAACCAGAAATGTTTTGCCAAATGATGAGGGTAATTAGTGGACAGAAAGAAAAACAAAAACAGAACATTTTTCGAGACAATTGTTCATATTTTTTAGATAATTATTTAATCTTTGTATTTAAACTATAGCACAGTGCTCGTTAGCCTATATTAATGGAACATAAGATTTGTACTTTAAAGAGCGATTCAAAAAAATTCAAAAATTCAAGTGTCTTTTTTTAAAGACTCTTGGACATTGGCTCAATAATTTAATTATTATAACCTTTTCCTTTTGGAAAACTTTATGGATTACTCAACTTTCCTTCTTTAATCTTTAAAACCGTGCAAACTCAAGCGCAGTAAGGGAAAACGTTTTCAAGCCTATTCAAACGCCGACAAATTATTCGATTCAAGGTCTAGAGAACTGCCCATTTTGATTCCGTCACCAAGTATACATTAAGGTTTATATATTCATTCATTGTTTAGTTGATCCGAAACTGAATAATATTAATAACTTAAGCAAGAAACAAACTAACTGCTAAATTAATAAAGAAATTCTATAACTAAAGCCAATATTTGAGCAGCGCTTTACGCAAGTTTTGCTTAAATATTATTAGTTTTTATCTTTGAAAGTAGTTTGAGGTTTACCATGAAGGGTTTTGGCTCTCCATATATAATCGTCTTTTTTAGTATTTTTATCAATTTATATAATTAATGCATTCCAGTCGCCATTTGTCTGGGATTATTGGTAGTTTTTATTTAATTAAAGTAATTTTCCCACTTTTAGTGACTAGATAATGCATCATTTGAATGACCAGAAAAAAAAACCAAAAAAAAAAACATCATTTCATAAGCCATAAAACCAGCCACAACATGCACACACACAGACAGCCACACACTAAACACAACACAAAACATGGCATTAATTGAAATGTATTTCGAAAACGAACCGCAACTAATACTATACTTAGTTCGTATGTGTATTACTAATGCAGAATTGTTATCCGTGGGCTCTTTGCCAATGAGTCAAATACGGCGTATACGGAATGTACAATTAAGTACACATTGCGGCAGGCGCAAAGCTAGAACTACACTGGTCATCCTGTTATCCTTTTTCTGCGTAAAACTTAATTGAATGTAAGCAAAACTAAAATAAACAAACAAGACCACAAAAATTCACACTAAATGGCAATATCAGGTGAAACCAGTGCCTAAGTCTGGCAGGCATTCCATACCCGGCATTCCTGTTGATCCTCATTTAAATGACTCACGGCAAATGGCGCAATAAAATTGCATTGTCCTTATTTTTAGTTCCATGCGGCAGCACGTAATGTTAATGTTTGGTTTGGCTTCGCCCTGACAAGACGCAAACAACCAGACCCGAGGGAGACACAGAAAGTTAAATTAAAATTTCATGGCTCTTCGCCTTACTCAGCATCCGCTGGCCAACTTCATTCCCATTCCCATTACCATCCCCTCCCTCACTCCCGCCTGACTGACACAATTTTCTCCCTTGACAGTCGCCGTGCCATTGTCTGCCCTCTTGGACTTGGCTAATCAAATCAGCGACTGGATTTGGTCTGGAGAATGACACAGGATTTACCTGACTTTGCTAGCCTCTATTCCACCGAGATTGAAGATGTAATAGGAAAATAAGGGATCAGCAAGAGCCACTGTATATTGATATTTATTTTCACACCAGTCAATTTGGAGAAAATCCCAAAAAATATTTACTCACTCATTTAAATAAACAGAATTTAGGAATTTTCGCTGTTGTTATTCGTCTAATTTTGTTCAATATTAATTATGCACTTGATTTGTTTTTTTTTTTCACTCGTTTTGTTTTTAATTTATTCATATGATTTGTGTCATTGGATTTAAGTTCAAGTTCAATTTTCGTATTTTGGGTTTCTGTCTTGCTTTATATGCAAATCATCCAACAAGTCGGCACCAACTGAATTCGAAAGTTGTGGCCAGTTAAAACTTCAAAACTGTCGGAAAGCCGAAACCGTTAACTAACCGAATGAATTGAAGCCGAGGATATCGAACGAGGATGTCCAACTCGTTTGTACTCGTTCTCGGCTTCAAGCCAGGAGCCTGAGCTTCGGCTTGGTCGTTTGCATCTGCTGTGTTCGGTGTTCGAAGTGAAACTGAAACTGTTTTTTCTATCTGCGGTTCGACTGCCCTCAAAAAGGACTTCCTGCGCAAAGGTTCGAGTTGGCAGCATTGCGTTTTTTGGGTGGTAAACACAACATGAATGCGGTTTCATTGCCAACGACAACGACAACGACAACGGCAATGGCAACGGCACAGCAACGGCGATGGCAAAAGGAAAAGCAAAAGCCATCAAGTTTTTGGGAGCATGACGTAAGGCAAGGCTTTAAGGCGGCGCCACCGACACTTGTTGGTATATTGTTGTTGGTTGCTCTCTGCCACTCGTTCAATCAATGAAGATGCACAGAAAATTTAGCGAGAACGTTTTATTTTTACCCAACTTGCCTTAGGCATTTGCCTCACAGTCAACAGCTCTTGAAGCACTACAAAGTTCTTTAATATTTATAAAGTGTTTGCGATTCAAGGTATGTAGGTACTGATTTTCTAGAAGCAATATACACATATAAAAATTTATCTCTAAAACAATTAGAGAAAGAGTACTGATGTCTTCAAAAACATTGTTTAGAATTCTCTGTAGAAAAAAGATCTATGTATACCTACTAAAATATTTTGAGTATGACATCAATAACAACCAAAAAAAAAAAAAAAAACCAGAAGCAACAAAAATTGCTAAATTTATATTTCGTCAAAGTAAATTTGAGAGTCCAAAAACAATTGTCAATCGTATAGTCTAGTAACTCAATAAATCTTATATACCCTCAAACAAAATTAAAGAACTGTTAACCCTTGTTTTATAGTCAAGCTACTGAGAATCTTTCGATGGTTTCGCCAGAAGCATCAACTTGAAAGTAAGCTGCTTTGTAAAGTATGAAAACGATTATGATAAACGAAATACAACTTACTTAAAAGTTCAATTTGAAATTTGGAATGTTAAAAGAAAATAAATGAAATGAATTGGAAAAATAAATTAAATTTTCGTTTAAATAAAATCAGTGTTAATGGTTATTACATTTTAAATCAAAAATATCAATATTTTACAATAATTGTTAAGTGAATTTGTCGTTCAAAGGGAAAACGCATACCTTTTATGGCATAAGGGACTGAAAATAAATAAAAGTATCCTTGTGCTCAACAGTTTAACTGCCGTTTCGATTAAAGAACTAACAAGTAGGAATTTCTGTTAAAGTTTTAAATGAAATTCCTAAACAGAAGTAACCTAAAATGCGTTTGAAATTTAAAGTTTAAACTTATATACATACATAGATTCATACACACATACATATGCATTAAATGTTTCACATTGCTGCCTTTGGCATTTCCTTCCACCTCTATATTTCATTTACACGTGGCGCACCCAAAAAGTGCTAAATAGACTACCACAACAGCAAGAGCAACGCGTATCCTTTCCATTTCTTTTCTTCGGACTTGTCC
This sequence comes from Drosophila nebulosa, assembly GCA_024703675.1. Classification (NCBI taxonomy): domain Eukaryota; kingdom Metazoa; phylum Arthropoda; class Insecta; order Diptera; family Drosophilidae; genus Drosophila; species Drosophila nebulosa. Next base: position 4,516,112 of record JANFPS010000004.1, on the reverse strand, counting down.
CTTTGCGACAAGTTGTGCTGCGTTGGCAACAAGTTCGATGCGGTTAGAATGCGAAACTTTTCGCCGGTACATGGCTAGAGCGAAGTGAAACAAGTTGCCTGGCATTTGAGGCTAGCCAAATTTCGGTTAGATAACATGGACAAGTTGTTAATTAGAAATGCAGCTCAGCCCGAGGTCTTGCACCTACGTACAAGAGATGCAATATCCGATAACAAAGTTCAATGCGGTCATTTGCATGGCTATTCAAAGACAAGCCATGTCCATGTAAAGCAGCAGCCATTAGATGGCAACTTTTATATGCTTAAAATAGCATCTCTCTTCATATAAAAGAAATTTCAATCTCTCTCTCTCTCCCTCTCTCTTTGCGGTCAAGCACCTCCTGGAGATGAAGAAGCTGTATGGCAGATATCCAATTACATACACAGCAGCCAGCCAGAGTCAGGCCTGAGTTATTCACCTTCGATGAATTTGCGCTTTCAATTAGCATAGCAACAGGAAATTTAGAGATGGCCATCTAAATGTGCCATCAGATACATTTGAAGAACACCCACAAAGGTGAGGATATGAGGAACACCCATAAAGGATGAGATACATACAACTCAATTTTACTAGTTATGAATATGTAATTCAAGATCAAAGGAAGATCATTACGCTGATCAATGAACTTGGCGAGAGAAGAGAGCTACAGCAACAATCATTCTACCTAACCCGGACATCCAGACTTGAGAGTTGAGGTATTATCTTTGCTTCCGATCTGTCTGGCCTTTTTTGGCTTAATGATCGGTTTTTGGTTTCCTGAAGAATCAATTTCACTCTGCTGTATCCCCCTAAAAACGAGAGCAACAACAGATGTGCCCAGAGTCCAAGTCCGAGTTTGAGTCTGGAGATCACTCACCCGTCTCAAATTGCACCAGACACTGGGAAGTAAGTGCAGCGTCCTTACAACAAGCATATCGAATGTTCGAAAAAAAAGTTCCCCCACCCCTGTAGTACTTTGAATAGTAAAACCCCAATTCTTCTAAAGAAGTCATTATGAATGCGGTAATTTTTTTGTGTTTTTCTCAAAATAATTATGCCCTAGAAGGAAGTTGCTTGTTGTCAATTGAAACAAAGGCAAATAATAAGCACACAAAATACGTTAAATAACAATTTATATGCACAGTGTCTGATGAATTCAATCAAGACTTTTAACCCTAGAAAGACCCGACTGGAAATGACTTAACATAGAGCAATCTTTCCTTCCCATTGGGCTCTCTGGGGCTAATTACGGCACTCTACGGCTTGTTCGAAATAGGCAAGTGGGTAACGTCAGAAGCGGGCCGCGCACGCGCTTTTTGCTCATTTTGCATGCATCCGATGTCACCGTCAATCGCTGATCAGACTCTGCTACAGTGACTCGAACTGGGCGTGCGAACGGCTTGACAACATGTTGGGCATTATGATTTGATTGTTTTTCCATGTGTTTTTTTTTTTTTTTTTTGGGACTTTAATTAGTGGGTGCGCGCATCCAGTGGGAATCAGCCATGGTCTACGTGATCTCTGGAGCATTGGCCCGGAAGAGGAAGAGTGGCATAATCCTTGAGCCATTGAACGCGTCGTGGCAGGAAGTGCTTACTTCACTTGTTGTTGTTTGTTTGGGCCCACGAGTTCAGTGTGCGGTTTTTGTACTTGAGACCCAAATTACGCAATTCCCAAAATACTTGGATTCGAAGCGTGTATTTTTAGGCTGATATTGAAAGTACCGCTAGGCGTGGGACAAGTGCGCAAAACTCGCTAATGTCGTGATGTCACTGGAGCAGTGTGAAATCTGGTTTTTGATCTTTTTTTGAAATGCCAATGATGATTAACGCCAGCAGCCGAAAGTGAGGTGGAAAAAACGCAAGTGCCGAGTGCATCACGAAGCCTAAAAGCAAATCAGATACATACACTCCCACTCCCTTGGCTTTACTTTGATATGATTAAAGCGATGAATATTATGATTAAATTGTCTCAGACGTTTTAAATAACCGCGTTTTCTATTTTTAAATTTCACAATATTGTGAAATATCGTACAGCGAATCAACCCAGATATCGTTCTGAAATTTCCAATACAAAACAAGATGTTATTAATATCAAAACCAAATGGGCGTAGCAGCAAAAAAGGCGTAAGAGTACAATTTAAAATAACAGAACACAAAAACAACACAGTGGGACAAAATTACAAAGAAATGGGTTTTAGATCTAGCAAAACTGTGAAAAGCTGAATACAAGAACTTTTGAAAATATCACAAATTATCCTCTAGAGAAAGATACTTTTGGGAATACTTAAAAACATTTAATTAATTATAATTTCAATTAGCTAACAATAGATTGCCCCATTTACGAACCTTTAGGAACTTGCAATTTTATACATTTTGGCTTTGATTTCGTTTTACAATACTAAATTATATTGACGTCCTAGTCAATTTGTGCAATAAAAGGTGGTATAATTGTTTCCCAGTCAAATGGAATGGGTCATCTAAATCTAAAATTGGCTAAGCTACTCAAGACAACGCGAAGGCTTTCTTATTTCGTTTTTAAATAGAGTGCTTATCATATTTATAACCCATTTTTAAACGCAAAAAAAAACACATTGGCTGCAAATTTTTTTCCAAATGACATATTCCCTAAAAACCTTGAAAAATGAGTAGCTGAAAAACAACTTTTACACCTTTAATTAACGATTTAATAACAATTTCTTGAAAAGCAGTAAAAACCAAAAAAAAAGGCACCCATTTGCTGTAACAAAATGTATTATGGAACAAAAATTGACAAAGATAAAAAAAAAATACGTTTAAAATTCTACGATAATCGCTTAATTGAAAAATGTTAACATTTTTGTGAAAGAACTCGAATATTTTTCAAAACAAGCCACTGTGTATCGTTGGTAATTGCAATTGGACATGGTTGTACATAAATACCTCAGCACATTTTGAACTGGGAACGACAGTTTAGTTTAACACAGTGACGCACCATGAAAAGACTTGGGTTAGTTCTATTCCTTCTGCTGGTGGTTGATCTTGGTAGTCCAACCTTTGGCAGGGTATACAAATACGATATTCATCGAAAGATGGGGAGAAACCATCGACTTTGGCGTGGCATGTCATCGAATACGGGCAAAAATTTTGGCGGTTGGCTGGTTTATATTAAGAATAACAACGATGCCACTATCGTATGCTGTGGTGCCTACTACTCCCCCATATTGGTGATTACATCGGCCAATTGCATACATCCCTATGCATACGATACCAACATGAGTGTTGAGCCCACAGCGAAAGCTCGAGAGACCGATGACCACTCGTTTGCGCTAATCGACACGATATATTTTCCACCAACCTTTCAAATCTATGATCAGTATATGGACATTGCCCTGATTAGGTTGAATAGACCAATACGAGGCAAGGCCCTCGAATTTATTGGGCTCCATAATGGTCCAATACCCGATGGCACCCCCCTAATGACCATCGGCTGGGGATTCGATTCTTTGGATGTGCAAATGATGAGCTCAGTCCCACTTAATACCACAGTGACCAAGCAGAATAAGGATGACTGCCTCGCATTCTACCGCCACGACCTCGTGATTGACACAATATTCTGTGCCCTTCAGCAGCCGAATAGTCGACTTTGTCGCTACGATGGCGGATGTCCGGTCTTATATAAGAACAAGCTAGCCGGCGTTGTGTCCTTCGGACCACAGTGCAGGGATACGCGCTATCCCAGCTTATACACAAATATATCCGAAACAATAGCATGGATACAAGATATTGAACATAAAATATTAACAAAAGAGTTGGTTACACGCCAACTTTAGTAATCGCATGAACAATATTTACCTGTTTTCACTTGAAATTTGGTTAGCAATAATAAAACATTACCAATGGGTTGGGAAACAATTTTAGTAGATATTCAAGAGGGCATTTATACTGGTCCTAATGGGGAGGCAGGATCAGCTCGCTCCAGCTTTTTCTCTTCCCGGCCATTAATGGGCAAATGTTTCTCACAACATTTTGAATCATAAAACAAGACAAAGAAAATATTCGATTGTTTGTGCTGATCCCCATTACTTATTCTATTCCAACTATCAAAAGAAACGTCGCCTAGGCTGACAATAGGCCATTACAAGATTATTTCTTTCAATGATGCTTTTTACCTACTCAGAAGACCCTGTTAAATGTTACAAAAAGGTCTTAAAAAATATTAATTTGCTAATTTGTTTAAGATGAAGAAAGAGTCTGGGGACAAGGTCATTAATAGAAAGACAAGTCGGTGGAAGCTAATTATTTCGCCGTCTATTTAAAGAGATATAAGCGACTCTAGGTCGATATTGGGACAAGCTATGCCAGGTGTACTTTTATTTATAATTTTGGCGGAACCAACTTTGCGTAAATTTTTTGAGGGCTTATATGGTATACCAGGAAGTGGCCCCTTAAACTGAAGTCACATGTTAGGTTCAATAAATAAGTCTGAATAGAATCAATTTTTGATGGATAAAATCAATTATCCATTAAAATTCTTTATTATTAATCGCACTTGTTTTTTTGTGTTTTTTTTTTAAATGATTTCACTTCAAGTGTTATTTTAAGATCGTCATGAAGTATCTTCCTCTATTCCTTTTCCTAATGGTTTGCATTTCAAGCTGTAGGAGTAGGATATACCGGAGATTTATAAGCAGAATGACTCCCAAGAACAAACGCTATTGGTCAGGCCCACACGGCAAGTCGAACAACCGCAGCTGGCAGGTGCGAATCGTTAGCGCTGATGGAGCATTCAGTTGCGGTGGAGCCTATATTGCCCCCCTGTTGGTGGTCACATCTGCCTACTGCGTGGAGCCCTTTCGCTATGTTCTGGATCACATCAGCGTGGAGTCGTTGGCCCAACCGGCTGCGGATTTCGATCAATACTCCACCATTGATACGATCTATACTCCCGATGGCCCGAATGCCATATTTGCAGATATAGCTGTGGTCCGATTGAAGAGACCTATTCAGGGTAAGCTAACAGAGTTCATAAGACTTTGCCGCACAGAAATAACCGATGGCATGAAGCTAACCGCCATTGGATATGGACGCAGAAAATCGGAGATTCATCCTACTGGCACCTTCTCAAATAGTACACTGGCAGTTGAAGTGGGCGACAAATGCCGAGAAAAGTTTCTGTTGCTGGAGAAGGCAACGGACACCAGTTTCTGTGTCCTTCAGCCAGACCCCGAAAGGAAGTGTCACTACGATGGCGGGTCTCCCATAATATGGAAGAATCAGCTCTGTGGCTTGGTTTCTTGGGGTCGTTGGTGTGAACTAGACTCCTATCCAGACATATATATCGACATAAATAAGGTCAAGGAGTTTATAGAGCAAACGGAAAGAGGCATATTATCTGGCGAATTGGTCTAACAGAGAAGATAAATAAACTGTAGCAAAAACATGAAACTTCACGCGCTTATTAGCTCATTTGATAAATTTAGTATTAAATTAAAATTTTCAGGCGATTAGGAGCGAGATAATGTATTTCTCCACCGACATGTTCATGGTGTCTGATCAGTATAGAAATGGATGACGAATTACACACTCAGAGCGCGGGATGGCTCCTCCTCTGTGGAATTCTCAGTGCCAATTTGATGGCAGTCCATGCATCCAAAGGGAATTCAGTAGGTAGCGCAGCATATTTGCATTCGAGGTCAGCCGTAAAAACTATGGACACGGATGGCTACCAACTGACGGAGGGTACAGGCCATGTGGGGCCCTGGTTATTGCGCATTCTATATGGCGAGAGATTCGCTTGTGGTGGCGTTTACTTTGCTCCATTGTGGGTCATAACGTCGGCAAATTGTATGTACCAGTTTCGTGGGCAGCTGAACGAATTGAGTGTGGAGTACGTCACGCCCCGTGCTGGCCAGATCAAGGATTATGCGCTAATAGACAGCATTATTGTGCCTAAAATGTTCCGTCGGTCAAGTAATTATATGGACATAGCCATGATAAAGCTGCTCGATCCCATCGAGCGTAATGGGGATTTTGCCAAATTGTGCAGCAAACCACTGAAGGAGCATGCCAAGCTGGCTGTGGTCGCCTGTGGTGCTAGTCCCGACGAAGCGGCGCGCACGGAGCAAATCTCATTGATGAACAAATGGGAGTGCGAGATGGAATACGGAAAACTGCGGCTCGCCGAGACCATAGCGTGTGCTCATGAGTTCAACCATCCTGAGGAGTGCATGTTCGAGTTTGGGTGTCCTGTCACCACGGAACGCGATGAAATATGCGGCATTGTGGCCTATGGACCGGAATGCGCAAAGTCTGGTTCTCCTGGACTATTCACTGACATCTATCAGGTGAGGCATTTTATCCTCAAGGCCGTACGAGTCGGGGCACACAAAAAGCACAAATCGCGAAAAATAAGGAGAATTTTTTAGCGCAGTTGAAGATAAATAAATACACAATTATGTATAACAAAATTAAAAAAGTTTTAACATTTAAATCAAACTCAAATGATGGGCGCTAAGACACAGATGTTATTACCGGATAGGTGGCGCTTAACAGCTAGAGCGCCACTGAAATGACTAATGTGAATTAACCGACTCAAAGCGCGTTAACATAATATTGGGATTGTTAAAATAGCGGGGACCGGCACATGTCGATAACTAATCGATATTCACGTATAACCAACAATAAATAATCGAGAATCGTTATTAACCGCCGATAACATCGCACATTTTAAGTAATTATCGAAAATTACAAACAACAGTGGGAAATGTGAGGTTACGTGCGAAAAGTGGCCAGTGTCCACTGTGCACTAATAGATGTAGTACCCGAGATACTTTCATAAGAAGTGGTGATCTTCTTAATGTCCTAGCAGGATTTAAAATATATTTCGGCATGTTGCAGCGTCTACTATCAACTTCCAAGGCTATTAATGTGAATAGAAAAAAATATGTATATCGTCAAAATATATAAAAAAAGGATCCAAAATTTCTATTTTCATATGCTCCTATCCTAAAGTTATTGTGTCAGCTGATCGGTTACTAGCTGGGGGCTCGGCTCGAGGGTTGCGCTAACTCACGCGGCAAATCATAGGTCACCAAATGTTCGCTGGGCTTTTTGGGAATTTGGCTCCATTTGTTCGACTACCAACGCTATGTAAGAGAGAAAGAGAAGGTGCGGTTCGAACTTCAATCTTGTATGATACAATGGAACTGTTGACGAGAAATGCTTACTGGGATATGCGCTGTTAACCACTACTCTCTTGCTTAATGTTTATTGGCTTATTCTGTACTTTTTTGTTGTTATTTTTATTGTTGTTTTTGTTTTTAAGGTAAGCGGTTGTACGGTCGGTCGGCGGTTGAAATTTCGCTTTTGAAAAGGAATAAACTTAAAAAAAATAATTAAAAATCGAGCGTGAAATTTGTGTAAAGTTGTGAAACAAAAGCGAAACCCAGAATTGTTAAGCAACGAAAGGTGCGCGACATTGAAATGTGATTATTGTTGCGTGTTTCCTTCAATATTGAAAAATATTAAAGAATTTGTATCCCGCATTTTTATTTGCCACGCATGTGAAAGACGACCGAAATCAATTAGTTATTAATTATTTGCACATTTTTGCCTTGTCCTTTCACCGTGTCTGTGGTCGTTTCTTTTTCCCTGTGCGTGTGTGTGTGTGACAAGCGGTGCGCCGCGTCTCCAAGTGTGTGTGTGTACGCGTTGTTATTTTTCATTTTCTTCATGTTGTGTTTTTCTGTTTGCCTGTACAGTAAATATTGGCATTGTAGCAACAGCCCCATTCTTGACCAGCATTTTGTTGCAGAAACGTGCTAAAAACAAGAAGAAGAACGAAAAACAGAGGAGAAGAAAAACGTGAAAACTAAGCAACTTTCAAGCCTCCCATGACCAAGCTATATTTTGTTGTTCCCCTCGGCGTGTATGCGTGTGTCTGTGGCTTGCTGTGTATGTGTATGTGTAAATTCCAAGCCAAACGCCGCCTTGCACAGTGGCACCAAAAAAAAATTAACAATATACAAAAAAAAAAAAAATTTCAATGGCCCGGCTTTAACTGTGTGTGTGTGTGTATGCGTGAGAACGTTTTTGTGTGTGTGAGTGTTGGGTGTGTCGCTGTTCTCGGCTGCGTTAATAATAATTTTCCTCTGTTTTTTTTTAAGTTTTCTTACTCAAGTGGAGCTCGAGCTCGTTTCGTCTTTTACAAATTCTCTCATTCTAAGCCTATTCGTAAGCAGCGGCCAAGTTGTCATTGTTGTTGTTGCTGGCAGCAGCAGCAGCAGAAGCAACAAATGCGCCGCGTTGCCAACTACGTGATGAAATGTATAAACGTTTCCCCGCACCATCACATGGGTGTAGACAAAAAGGGGTAAAAATTGGTCAGTCAACCATTAGAATTCCCGTTTCTATATAAATTCGACTTATTTTAAATCATTAAAACCTATTTCAAGTGCCATTTTTATGGTGTAATGAATCAGATAAATATCAGTCGTGAATCATGAATCAGTCCATGTGAATCAACAGTTCCTTTGTAATCAAGGGATTGCAAACAGTGTGGTTGAATATAGATATATAGGCAAAGTCCGTTAAAAAAATAAAATATTTAATTCAACGTCTGCAACCGAACGTCCCTTTTCAGGGAAATCTTTTTTTGTGCATAAATGACTTGAAAAAGCTTTTAAATTTGTGAACAACAAAACACGTTCACCATTGTTTACATATTTTTTGTGCAATCTGCACTGTGCCTACGCCTCTGCGAAATTCCCTTCACTACTCCGCTAATCAGCAAAACGCCGAATGAGTACACAAGTGCCAATTAGAATTTATTATTATTCATTATTTTCTCTTATTACAATTTCTTTATCTTTTACTGTCTCTCCTCTACCTATGCTTGCTTCCTTTGCATTGTTTGGTGACAAATGAAAAAAATTAAACAAAAATCAAATTTAAATGGCAGGCAAAATGTGGGCCGATAAAAGTTAAAAGTGCAAAAAAGTGTGAAAAAAAAGAGAAAAAATTGACAAAAGGTCACAGCGAAAAGCAACAACAACGACAACAACAAGTGTGTGTCCATCTGCCACATGTGGCAAATAGTTTTTAGTGTGTCTCTGTTGTTGTAAATACAAAATTAAAGTCAATAACAACAACAAAATACGACTAAACGACCTCGACCAAATCGAAGAAGAACAACCAATCATCGCTCATTCGTCTACAACTACATCATCATGTTCAAGTGCATTCCAATCTTTAAAGGCTGCAATCGGCAGGTGGAATTTGTGGACAAACGCCACTGTTCCCTGCCCCAAGTGCCTGAGGAGATATTACGCTATTCGCGTACCCTCGAGGAGCTCTTTTTGGATGCAAATCATATACGCGATTTGCCAAAGGTTAGTATGATGCCAAACACGGTATATATTTCGACATAGAGAATTTTTAATACCCTTTCTTTAACAATGCTTCAGATTATTGACTTTAAAGTAAACAATACTTTAAACTGTCTGATAAAAAAGTTAACATTACGGAAATTTCGCCTTTTTTATATAAAAAAACTGAAAGATTTACGAAAATGTAGACTTTTAAAAACTGTTATTCAATGCTTATTCCATTTGCACATGCGGCTCCATTAAAGAGTATTTACTACTACAGAATATTATCTAAAAATATTTCAAGACCTGTGCGTGAATGTTTTGTGTGTCTGTCAGTGTGTGTGCGTTAGTGTGGGTGATTTGAAAATGTCATAGGTCAAACTGTGCCCAGAGAAACAGAGAAAAATTGAGAGTAAGAGTAACTAGCTCCAAAATGTAACGAATTTGTTGCCCCTGGCAAATGAATAAAGCATAGGCGTTAATTGAAATTGAGAGTTAAATATAATATTTATGTACCTTTCGGCATGAAAAATTCTAAATTTATTCCAGCTTTCGCGTTGAACTTTAAAATGTTAAACAAATGGAATATTTACTTGAATTTAGTAAAATGCAGTCGAATTAACATTTTGTTTATACAATAGAAACTCGGAAATTAGAACTAGCTAAAAATCGCTTACTTCAGTGTTTGAATCTAATAGTTCGAGCACTGGTTAAATTGAATTACAGTAGAATCTCGATGTCTCTTTTTCGAGCAGTTCGCTCAGGCAAAACGGAAGCTATACAAGCTGTGCTTATCCAAAGCAAAAGGGGTATTAAATTATCTTTTTACTGTTGAAGTCAATTGTAGTCTTTATTTGCTTTTAGTTCCTATGAAGATTCGCTTGATAAACACTGAGTACATGTGAGTTCTTAGTTCTGAGTTCTGAGATTTAAAAGAAAGAAGCAGTCTAATCGGCAGCTTGAAAAGTTAAAGATAAACCATATTAAAGTACATAAATGCCAATTGAAAGTGTATTCCCCACTTAAAGACTCCAACACGTATCTTGTTTGATCCACTGGGTTTTATTTTCTAGATCGTTAAGTTTTCATAACTTAAGTAAATTGCTTTTTCTTGGGTTCGTCTATTTACTGCAGTCACTCTCAAGAGATTCGTTTCCATATAATAAAAGGGGGAGTTTTAGGGGCAATTTTGCATTCCAATGGGCGTTGACCCGATGGAAAATGTGTGCATGGCTCGCCATAACCAAGACAATAATTATAACAAAAGACGCCATCGAAGAGTCAGGCCAAGCCGAGTCGGCTGACCAGGCGGCCAGTCCAAGCGGAAGTCTTTAATTAATGCAAGACAAAATACGTAGTAAAGACGAAGAAGCGACCAGCAGCAGCCGCAACACCAACTCTGCCTCTTTGTGGCATGAATGCATAATTGAATCCACAATTACGCAACTTGCAGCTTAAGAAACATCAAAAGCAAACCGCCACACATAGGCATAGACAATTAGGTCACATAACTTAACTAATTAACAAAAAAAAAAAAACAAATTGAAAAGACATCTTTAAACAATTGTTAAGATTTATGCGAGAAGTTGTTAGGAAATTAAGGAATGCAATCCACTTGAGTCGACCGAAAGCCTATTTAAACAGCGAAGGAAATTAGCATTCAAAGCGGTTAATTTTGGTAACTTAGATGCATTCGATCTTGTTTTTGACTATGAATGAAAGAATGAAGTTTAGGACCTGACTGCTATTTGAAGAAAGGCTACATTTCCAACATTTGTTTCGGTTACATTGCTTCTTGAAAATATTTCATTTAAACATCAACTGCACAAGAAAAAAAACAAAAGTCTAGTCGTTGACATAGCAACAAGTGGGTGTTTGGAACCCTCCAGTTAGTTAGTTAGTTAGTTAGTTGGTTGGTTGGTTAGGCTAATTTGTTGATTGCATTTACTTGTGCTTGCCATGGTAATGCAAAGTTGTTGTTGCTCTTCCTCCACCTTCATCTTGTCATGCGCTTGTGTAGTTTTCATTAGGTTTCCACGTTTTCGCGGTAAGCCGCACTCACTAATGAGAACTTCTAATGCAAATTCATTCTTCTTTTACATCAATAAAAGCGAGGCGAGCTTTATTAGAGCAATGTACCACAATGGCCTGGACAACAACAACATGTTGCTTGCAGCACCAACACAGCAGCAGCAGCAGCAACATCAACAACAACAAACAACAACCATGACATCTTATAAAAGCAACAACAATGGACAAGCCATAATGATGATGTTCCCCACATTGAGTTTGAGTTGAAGTTCGTTTGAATTCTAAACGAGACTAAACGACTGACAGCATCGGATGTGATTCTTGTTGTTGTTGTTGTTGCTGCCGCTTTTGGTCTGCTCGGGTCTGGTTTGGTTTGGTCTGGTCGTCAACCCTTTCGACTGTCGAGAGAGGCGGCACACAATTTCCGCGTTGTCACAGCAACACAATAACCATCACGGCCAGTTACCTACCTACAATTCTATCTACAAACTGACTCAGCTTCAATTGAAACGCTCTTAACTCGTTCAGCAATCTGCTTTTGCCCCTATTCATGTTTGTTTGCCCTGACAATTGAAATATTTCGACTCGAAGTCCTAGAAATGAGGCGCTTCTCTTTTTAAATCACAAAGAGTGTGAGTCAAGTCAAGTGATTGGAATGGAAAAAGAAACGGAAAGCAAAATCAAGATTGTTTCTTATAAATGAAAACTTCAGTCTCTAGCAAACGAAATGCAAAAACACCATTTAAAATTTTTTAATGATTTTTAACAAGTTAATCTCTTTATTAAATAAATGTATTATATATAAAATTAGTAGTCTCGTGAAGGGACCATTTGAATTTGACTTGTTCAAAGAATACGAGAAAATGTTTTAAATAGTTTTTCAATTTGTAGAGTTTTAGTTGCTTTCTGAAGTATTTTAGCCATTTTCAAATTACTATTCCGCTCGTAAGATGCGTCTAAATTATTTTTTAGTTTATAAGACTCTAATGCATTCTGCATGAAAAAGCAAGTGTTAGTGGAAGAACCTACCTCAAGAGCACATTTTGTGAAGTTTTTACTTTTTTTTTTGGTTGGTTTTCTACTCAAGCAAGAAATTGACTTTTTCCCATAGCCACCCACCACCCAACAAACGCTCCATTCATACTGAAAGCCCATTCATTTGGGCCAATTAGTCACGCTCTCAACAGTAAGATAAGATAGCAAGAAGGTAATCACCTTATCGCCTGGCATTGCCTTTGGGCCCCTGCTGAGGTGCTGCTGTTGCTGCTCCTCCTCCTCACTCACTTTCGACTAGACTTTCGCAATTCGAAACGTTGCGCTGTTTATTATTATTGCAGGTGCCTTTCAGCTGACGGGTTGTAGTTGGAGGTGGGGGACTGTCTGACTATTGAACACAAAACCAAAAACTCAAAGAATAACAAGAACAACAACAACAACAACGAAAATAAAACCAAATAAAGCAATGGCAATGACATCATTTAGCAGCTAAAACAACTAACAACCAAAGAATCTCAAAATGGCGACACGACGCAAGTTAGTTGAACTAAGCTCCTCCACCACGTAACTACCACAAACTACATAATCTAACTAAAGCCAGTAGTTGCTTCGATTTGGAACTTTTCGATGGCCCCGTCGGTCGGTCATATATCTTGTGGTTTATGTCGTTGTCGACTCTCTCAAAAAACTCTAAATGTTATTTACTCGCAACAATTTCAATTTGTCACACACAATATACATACATACATACGTATATACAAAAATATTCGTATCTATAGTAGATATTTTCATTTTGTTTTGCTCTGCTCCAATGCTGTTGGCTTGTTTATATTCTATTTGATATGGGGGACCGTATTTAAAACCGGTTCTCATCTTCTAGTCTATAAATAAATGTTCTCCAGTTAATTGTTTTTACTGGCATTTACATTCACATTAACTTGGAACAACAACAAAAATGTTAATGAATTGTTGAGTTGCAAGTGCAACATTTGTTTATTACAAAGTACAGTCGCATATTTGCAAACAGCTTTAGTCAAAATTGATATGGATTGATATAAATTATGTTAAAATAGAATACAAAAAGCTCTTTCAGACTTACCTTGTTTGGCTCATTTATTTATTAAGAAATTACACTTTTAACATTATTTTATATTAATCTATATATTGCACACTTTTTTGTTGGTTACCCTTAAAAATATAAAAAAGGTTACCACTTCACTTGCGTAATTTTAGAGTTACTACAGTTAAAATTTTATATTTATTAAAAAAAGTTTTGTTTTTGAGAAGATTTTTTAGAGATGTCGTACAAATTTTTACCCGACCTTTAACTGCAAAGGCAGTGTCCGTTTGTTGTGCAAGACTAAATCAATTTTAAATGCATAATTTAGCAATAATTGCATATTTATAATTACAACGAAGAGAAATGGTAGCTGGTTTTTTGTTTTATCAGATGAAGGAAATGGCATTCTCTATATTGTTTGTACATATCTTAAAGATACTAAATTTTGCTTGCAGCTGAATGATAAACGCCGTTGCCATCATACAGCCATTTTTTGTGTTTGTTGTTATTTATCTCTGTTATCCGGAGGCTGCATCTTCTCCGCTGCAAAAGAGCTATAAAGAAAGTTGTTAACATGACAAATGCACAAACACAAAAACAAGGCAGCCAGCTTGCCGGCCAGCCACTGGCAACTGTTTGCAGACGTAGCCAAGGCATGGAGCAGAATCTGCAGATGCGTTTGTGTGCGTCGATAGAAAAATGAAGATGAACAGATTTGAACAGGCGCCCAGAAGTGCAGAATAGGCAGCGCAGCACCCTCGTTGGCATTGCTCTTTGGTTGGAGATGGGGAAGTGGATGCCACTCGAAACTGCATAAGCTTGTTTCTGTTCCGTGGAAATGCTGCAACTGCCGCCGTTTTTTTTATTTTTTTTTATTTTGTGGTGGTGGTGCCGCTGCTACTGCTGCTAAAGCTCATCCGGTTCGTCTCCTTCTCCACATAATTGACGCTGCTTGTTCTAGCTCAGCTGGTCTTGCCGCGGCTCTAAAGGAGATGGAGGAGATGCGGCGCGATGCGATGTGATGCGATGCGATGCGTTCAACCAGATACACAAAACGTATCTAGAACTCGTTTTTCCGTTGGTCGACTGTGCCCGGTTTGCTGGGCGCCCAGTCATTTGCCACATGCACACACAAGTCAGAGATATGAAGAGTGAGAGAGTGCGACGACAATAAGATACATACATTTAGTCTCTACTTTGCTTGAACTGCTGTTTGCTGCTGATTACACTTGCAGATACTGCCTACAACAACGACAACAATAACAACAAAAATTGCTCGAAATCAACGAAGCGCACTGCATGAGTTGCTCTTTTTATTTACATACATGTCACGGTTCAGTGCACACACACACACACACACGCACACTCTCTGACTGCATTGCGTTGGATACAAAAGTATCTTGGCCTTGCATCACTTTTTTGGTCTATTTCAACCATGCTTTTAGCTAAAACAAATTGGTTCAAAATTGAGCTTTTAACAAAGTTAATTGAATTGTTTTCCTTTTTCTTTGTTTTGCTACAGTTTTGCTTTTGCTTTAACCCAGAATGCGGATTAAATTACATGATATTTCAATTTCCACTAAATTCAATTTGAAAACCAATTAAATGACCAACAATTTAATAAAAAGTGCAATTTGATTTGACTTATGTATTTAGAAATATGATATGCAAACGCCATGCAAAAACAAGAAACAATGTTGTGAATTATTTAATTATAATAACTTATGGGCTTTAGGAACAATTAATTAAAATTTACAACTTTTCTATATGCTCTGTGTCTCAATATTAATTTGCCTTTTTTTTGTTTTATAAATAAGAGATTTACTTATTTAGTAATCAACCTAGCTAAAGCCATTGTGCAGTTGATAATATCTTTCAGGCATATCACCTTAAACTTATCGCCAACTATTACAATATCTCAGAGTCATTTTTGGTTTTTTTTATGATTTCTGTATGTAGTCCGAAAAATGCCGCGTTTGATGGTGTTGATAGCAAGCATAAAAATCCAACAGCTTTGACACTATTTTGCATAAGAATTAGGTAGACGGACAATTGACAATTTTATTTTAATCTTTAAAAAGACAACAAAAAAAGAAAGACATTTATTTTTACTAAGATCATTTTCGCACATTTAAAGAGAATGAAAATTAAGTACAAATCCCATTAGCCTTATCTCCATAGAAATATCCATTTTTAACTACGTAAATAGCTAAATTTAATAAAAAGCTTCTCGATATGTATCTGTGGATGCAGATTCTCTGCGTATGTGTGTGTGTGTGTGTGTGTGTGTGCGTACTTCTATCTAAAGGCCTGCATCTGTCGCCCTTCTGTGGCATGGCCCACTCACACACTCACTCATTCAGTCACACACACACACACACACACAAACACACAGACAGAGGCATAAAAATTTCCATATAAACTCAATGCCAATACGTTGGCCGGGCTAAAAGCATTCCAGCTAGTTGACTATCGTCTTTCTGGCACTTGCTGTGCGCCTGCTCCAACTAGATACAATAGTAAAAGTGTGCTGACAGACTGAGCGAATGCCTGTCGCGTGAGTGAGCGAGCTAGTGAGTGAGTGAGTGGGTCTCTCTTGGAGTCTATGTGTGTGTGTGCGCGTGTGTGTGTGAGTGAACTCGAGTGCCAGACAAACTGGTAGTACGTAGTAGAGTACTCAACGTACACAATGTGCAATGCCGGCCGGCCGGTAATTTATAGTCATGGCAGGAAGGGAGGTGAAGGCGGAGTTTGCAACAAGGAAAGATACAATAAACTAAAGCCTCAGCCATGATGCCCACCTCCTCATCCACCTTCTTCTCCTTGCAAATGTGGGCGCGTGGGTTGCCTGTGCTTTTTGGAGGATATGAAGGTCTTCGCAATGTGCAGCGGCAACACTTGGCGAAAAGTTTACAATTTTCGCATTCGTTTTTATTGTCGTCATGCCTTGTCCTGGTTTTTTTTTTGTTTTTTGTCCACTGCCATTGGTCAGTGCAGTCCCACTCTCAATCCCCTAGCAGGCCTTTTCATATGCAAGTTACGTATATATGTATTTTCCCTTTGTTGTTGTTGTTGTTGTTCTTAGTCTTTTTGCTTATATTTTTGTTGTCTTCCTGCATTTTGCTTTTGCTTTATGCTTTTGTCGTCTGATGACAGTTGTAACTTTTTGTTTGACGCATGATTGCTGAAAGGCCTTTCGTTTGCTTTTTCTTTTTGTTTCTTTTTGTTCTCTTGCTTTTTTAAAAATAGCAAAACGAAAATCTGGCACAGTGGCAAGGTGGCAAAAAGGCGTAGGAAATAAAAGAAAATAAAGTAAAATGCAAGTCAAAAGAGAGTTCTGGAAGTTGTTCAAAAACAAAAAATAAACTACATACTTCAAATTTGCAAGCGCACATTTGAATACAAAAAGCATACACTTAAAGAAAACTTGATGTGGCTTAAACGACACCTTATATATATATAGTAAATAGTTCAATAATTTTTTGTTAGTTTGTTAGAAATCATTAAAATTTTCGATTAAGCGGGGTACAAGTTATTTGACTTTTATAATACATTTTGGATCCTGACCCAAAACTCGACAAGAAGATTTGCAGAATCAATCGCAGACAGTATGGGGTATAATAAGTATCCAAGTTAACTTAAATTTTGTACCTATGGTCACATATCCTGATATGTCAGCCGTGTCAAAATTGTTACTTCTATTATTATTATCAGCAAAAGCATTCACTTCATAGTTTAAAAAAAACATTTGAAACACAAAGCACAAACAAAGACAAAGAGATACAAGTTGTTCATTTTGTTGGCGTTCATATCTGTGTTGTGTTGAGGTGTGCCCGTCTGTGTGTGTGTGTGTGTGTGTGCCCAAGAACTCTCTTTCTTAACTGGGTCAACAACTTCATTGAGTCACGGCCCTCAGCATAGTCAGCCAAAAAAAATATTTCTATTGTCAAACAAAAAGAAGAAAGAATTTAATAAACTTTACGACTACAACTACGAATTATTTTTATTATTATCGTTGTGGCAACTGTTTTTCTGATGGGACGATAAAAATGGCCAACGCCAACGTCGTCTGTTAACCTTGGGGTCTATGACTCAGATTAGATTCAGTTTAGCTTTCTTTCTGGCAGATGAGCTTACTCCAAATTATGGAAAGGTCAGTTAGCCAGGGACCCTTCACTTTGGAAAGTACGAAAATAATTTATTTCAAATCGAACGAGAAGAGAGAAATAAATCGTGATTTTCATAAATGAATTGAACGCGACATCACTGTCTGGGGAAAAAAGCCACATCCATAGCTACAGCCAGAGCGAGTCTAAGCGCATTCTAAGACATTTGACTGGACGGGGACCAGGTTAGAGAGACAGACAGACAGACAGACAAAGAGACGGGTCACGGCGCTCACAAATGACAAACTTGGCGCAATTTATGACCACGAAAGGAGGCAGGAAAGCCGAAGCTAAAAGCCAAGATGAATTAACGTTTGTCTTGCAGTTGACAGAGAAAGGCTTTTGTCGTGCCTGCAACTAACCACAGCTTACTATACTTCAAGAAAAAGACAACTAAAAGCAATTTATTTGTGTGTTTTGTGTCTCCTCTTTGCAGAATTTCTTCAGATTGCAGCGTCTTAGAAAACTGGGCCTGAGTGACAATGAAATTGGACGACTGCCGCCGGATATACAAAATTTTGAAAATCTTGTCGAGCTGGATGTTTCACGCAATGGTAAGTAGCGAAAATTTAAATCGGAAAATGCAAAAAGCAATCATGCAACAAGTGTCCATTAAACGACAGCACGTGCTGCCCATTCTCTTTGCCAATTATTTAAAGCGATCCGACAATAGATTGACTGATATCATGTCATCCATCTTGTGGACAGTCCCACGCAAGTTGATTGACATAAAACAATTGCATATTTGTTTATAATTGCATTTGGGCGGTTTGACGGTTTTAGCCACAAAGAGAGAGAGAAAGAGAAAAAAAGAAGGAAGGAGAGCTTTCTCCTTTCAATACCGCCTTGTACGTGGTATACCAGTTTAAGCACAGCATGAATCAATTTTATATTGCTTGTTATTTAATATCAGTTGATTAGAATATTCAGTTGTCAAAGAAAGGAATTTACACTCCCGTTAGTTTGATTCACTAAATGCAGTTCTAATATAGTCTTGACAGATACAATTGTCTACTAAAGACTTAACATTTTAAGTGATGAGTTGCCTAAAATACGTGTATACACGAGGTGTGCTCTAAAAGAAAGGCGAACTACTGAAATTCTGCATCACGGTTTTTCAAGAAAACTTTGGTCAAAAATAGATGGTACTCTTCTTCTGTAATTTTTCCATTAATTGTTAAAACTTTAGCCAATTAATACGCATAAGTTATAGATATTGAAAGGCCAGAACTGTCCGCTTCAGTGCTCGTGAGATAGCATGCGTATGATGCTGCAACAGGGAATATTAGATAAACTACATAGTTGGCGTCTTTATTAATTAACCAAAAAAACAAATTTTTACATAAAGCAAAGTGAAAAACCAAATTTTAATAACTTTTTAACAAACACACCCGACTTTCATGCTGGTTGCAATAGCGCCTACACATAAACACAAACAAAAAACTTATATCTGAATTTTCTGCTCAAGCAAGCATAAATCCGTAAACAATAAACTTCAATTGGAGTCAAGTGCAGCGACGTCATGTGACACGCATGTAGCACAATATGTACATGTGTACATAAACATATCGGAAATATGTATACACCCGTATTATATGTATGTACAAGTAGAACAAACATCCCTGTCAGCCCGATCGTTTAAGTATTCATTA
Organism: Drosophila nebulosa; assembly: GCA_024703675.1. Classification (NCBI taxonomy): domain Eukaryota; kingdom Metazoa; phylum Arthropoda; class Insecta; order Diptera; family Drosophilidae; genus Drosophila; species Drosophila nebulosa. Next base: position 4,496,840 of record JANFPS010000004.1, on the reverse strand, counting down.
ATTTACTCAGTTTTTCCTGCATCAATTCGTCATTCGAATGAACGAAATTTACTTATTCGATGACGTTGTAGCGGCTACCCATTTCCGTTGCCATTTTTTTTTGTCTGAGTTTCAATTTTCATTGAAAAAAAAAGCAGAAGCATATTGCATTACCAGTTGGTCAAGTAAAGTTGTCTGCACTCATTACCCAAATTGTCTGGTGGACTGTCTCTTGTTGATTATGCAGCAGTTTTTCAGTTTGCTGTTTCCCGTTTGCCGTTTATGTATATGACCCAGTAAAATGACCAGAAATCCAAACAAGCCTTAAGTCAAACAGAGTGAATGGATATGGAATTTGAGCTTGCATTTGCCTTGGCCTGGGTGAAAGGACGCCCACACACAGACATACAGAGAGAGAGAGAGAGAGGGAGAGGAAAAAGAGAGAGAAGTGATAGGTAGGTGAAGGTAGAGGCAAGTTAAGTCTTTCACTAAATCGCAAGTCTGCACATAGATAAATGCCACTTTTTAATGTACTGACTAATTGGTGAAATAAACAGATTTCAAATCATTTGGTGCAGTATCATTGCACATCTAGAGACTTATAATAAGTTGCATTTAATTAGTTGCATCTACTTTTCTTATATAACATGTATGTATTTGCTCCCTATTCAATTGCATTAATGCATTGCTAGCTAAGCAGCTTATGGCTCTATGTGGTGGGAGTCCATTGCAGGAAAGCCTTTCACATTCAATTCCTCATGGTTGTATCTTTCCCTCTCCTTCTATCTACACATATAATTCTCTCTTCTATGGCCTTAGCCCTTGGCCTGGTGGCGTTTGAGAGGGTTTCATATGCAGCGTGTGGTATCAGGGGCTGCAGCTGGTTGCTTTTTGTGGTTTTCTTTGGCACACCTTTTCTATATAATTTACCACCTTCATATTTTCATTGGCAACACAAAAAATATTTCAATTCCCAACTGTGGGTGGATTTTTTTTGCTTGCTGTTTAAATTAGCAAGCAAGTTGCCACAATAGTCGACAGTCGGCAGCCGACAACCAACTGCTGTTGTGCAAGTGCAATGACAAAACAGAATCAACAAGACGAAATTCATACAAACAATTAATGTACCCTTACCCAACTGTTTGATAAAGCAAGTAAAATTTGACTGCATAATCATGTAGGTCATAAGAATCAAAAAATTCGAACAACTTGTAGTTAAAGGCAATTATTAGTATATCTAATCGATTATGAAATGAACTAAATCTATCACTCGACTTAGTTCAGATCTACCATTAGCTGGATTTCCGTTATTGCCCAATAATTTATCTAAATTCATTTTCATTGATGATTTCTTTGTGAGATCATTCATTTCAAGTGCCCCTAAACAAGGGAAATTTTCCCCATATAGACATTAGTTCAAAGTGAATTCAAATAAAATAATTTATTATGCAGATCAAATTATTTTGGTTAACCTGATCGACTATCGGTCTACAGTGTTGAATTCTTTCAAACTTAGAAAAAAACAGACTTTTGATTGTTTCGAGGTTTTATTTTTAAGAAAAACATATTTAATAGATAAACCATTTAAAGGCAAGAATTTTTCGCATTTCAATGCTGAACTTCTTTGCAAAATAAACGCATCATTTTGAGAAAGGGTATATAAATATTACATACATATATAGAGCCACAGCCGCGTGCACTTGACAATAGAATTGGACGACGTTTTGTATTGTTGTTGGCATTTTGTATGCAAGTTGTGCGACGGCCACAATAATAATTCTATTGAAAACATGCATTTTTATGGCTATGACAGCTCTGCGCGATGAGTGTGTGTGTGTGTGTGTGACAAGTTGACCCGCTTACAAAAAAACTGAGCTCCATTAGGTGAGGGCATTTTTCGCAAGCTGCTAATTATTAGGTTTTATTTGCGCATTGCGTCTTCTATTTGCCACATTAGAGTTGCATTCCTCGCTCTGTTTATATATGGCAAACGCTAAGGTTGTCGTGTTTTGTTTATGAAATACATATTAATTTGCGAATTTATCTCTTAAACTCTCTCTCGCTCTCTCTGCCTTTTTCCTACGAGGTGATAAGTTACTTGAGAGAGCGGAATTATAAATGTGAGAAATAAACAAATAAACAAAATGCTTCGCAAGTGACAAAGGTTGAAATATGATGATGAGCAAGAGGAGAAATCGGATTATACATACTTACATACATACTTATGTACATACATATGTGTGTATGTACGAAGAAATCTATTTGTATATAGTGCTGGTGCATTGCATGTGTTTGTGGTTAGCATCCAAATGTAATGCAATTGCTAATGAAAGTGTCCATTTTTACTTCCACCCGCCTCCTCCCCCCATATGGCGATCACCACTGTAAACTATGAAATATTTGCACAATATCCATTTATCATTGAATGTTTATCTTATAATCTACACAAAGTTAATCAAACAAAAATAGAAATAGTGTAGCTAAATTATAATAGACTGCGAGAAATTTTTGATTGTATTTCCATTTCATATAAAATTTGGTTAGCGGTTTGTCTAGCTAATAAATATTTTATTTTGGTTAAAAAATAGTTAAAAAATTTAACGTCCTTAAAGTTAGCGAAAATTTTACAAGCTTTGTATAAAAGTTAATCACGAGCTAAAACTAGTCAAAGAGAAAGGGCAAAGTCATAAAGTCTCTATTAGGCTAAAAGTTTATGATTTTGAATTTGTAAAAGAGTTTCGAAAATAAAAATTACGATATTTTTAAAAAGTTCCATGCTCATTTAAACGTTTTAGTGCAACATAAAGAGTTACCAAACTTTCGTTTCTAAATTATTTATTATATATTAATTTATAAGCTGGCATAAGCTAATATTATTGATAGCCTGCAATTGGTGATTGTTTGCCCACCAACATTAGTTGACACAAATCTCCAATTAAGTGACATTTGAAAAGTCATGACCAACATGGTAAATGTATGTCATCTTTTCCCATTGCTCGTCTTTTTTGTTCTTTCTTCAATGTTTTTTGTTTGAGTTGCAGTTCAAGACGTCATCGTTCCTCGGCCGTCATCATTATCATCATCTGGGTCAAAGTTAAACTTTGCTGCAGCTCTCGCCTATTGCCAGGGTGCGCGGGGCGCCTCATTTTAAGTGTTGTGCTCATTCAGTTATTGTTGTTGTCATTCTTGTCCGTTTCTTTACTTTTTGTGTAAGACACTGCCAAAGTGGGATCCCAAGTGCAACCGGCACACTAAGCCAATGGCAACCCTCATCTCATCATCGCCGTTGTCGTCGTCGTCGTCGTCGTCGTCACATCAAAAGTACTTAGAGACCAAAAGGAAACTAGGAAATAATAAAAAAAATAGAAAGAAAGCAATGAGCTGGTAGTCTAAAAGGCAATGAAATCTCAGCTTGACTATTTGTGGCCATGACTTTGTAAGAAGCTTTACAAAGTGATGAGAACTATTTCAACAGACAACAAGAGCAACAAAAACAAACACAAAACACGAACAAGCGCAAACAAATTGTTTAATTAATTGCATCAACAAAAACTAAATCAAAATGTCCAAAATGTCAGATAACGGGAAAAATTAAAAAAAAAAAACCCAACACAAAATTTGAAAATCGGAAAATTGAAAAATCATTTCTTCTCTCATGTTTAACAATTTTTCAAATGCCCTAAAGCAATCGATTGACGTCACTCCCATTGATGTCCGGGGTGAAGGGGGCTCGCGTCGTGTGGAGGTGGGGCAATTAAAAACTACTCGGACCGCCAACAGAAACAGATACAGAAACAAAGAAAAATTCTCCATGTACAACAAATCAAAAGCCAAATTCGACATGGCAACACACACACACAAAATAACATGCAGCCAAAACTACAAAAGCAACAAGTAACGAAATCAGTAAAAATATTGATGTTCAGGGAAAATAAATTTCTTGTTGGGCTCAAAAAAAGAAACAAAAGCTATTCTAAATTCCAAATGGATGATATTAATGTCGACTTTGAGTTACCCTATACATGAGAAAGAGTCTTATCAGATATTTATAGTATGGGTTTTGATTAATTGCATATACTCTTATATATTATCGTTGTTATATCATTAATTTGGTAAATGGCTTTATAATCTGGACAACCTTATATTAAGCTCTTTAAAGTTTTTTCCATTTCTTTTAAATTCTAATATCTACAAGTGTATTGAAAACCTTCCTATTAAACAGTCGTCTAAGCACAATCATTAGAGAAAACATTTACCGCCTGCTTTGGCAACCGCCAGATGGCGCAGGTGTGTCCAGCTCCGCAATGGATTTTGATTAAATGAAAACGCGAAAAATTGATTGGCAGGCAGGCTGAAGTGGGCTAGAAGCATATTTTGAACGGATGAACAAGCTCAAGACATTTGGGGCTAACTTTAGTCTGACAAAGGTTTAAAAATGTCAATTGCAGATCGATATACACCAAATGGTCTCCACTTCCTTTGAGTACTCACAGATGTGGCTACTTTGCGTGTGTCTTATTACGCTGGTTCCTTGCTAATGACTTTATGGACACTTTTTTTGCGTTCTTTCCTTTACTGCAGCTTCTTCCATGTTAACATTTTTTTCCCCTCTTATTGAACGTTTGTGTTTGTTTTTTTTTTTGCGCTTTTTTGCTCTTTTTTTTGATTTTGCTGAAAGCATCGTAAATAAATTCCATGTGCATAGCATTTTCATACGTTTTTCAAAGCATCTCTATTTCTGCACGTTAAAAAGAATGGAGAAAAAACTGTTTTCAGCATATTCTTTGGCAACCTGATTGGATTGCATTCGAAGGACGCAAAGGAGAAGCAAATCACAAAATTGTTGCAATTGCAACTTCTTGTTTGAAATTGTTTTAGCCTATATGGATAGATTTCTTATAAATTACAATTTAGATTTTATTGCATTTATTCGACTTCAAACAAGTCAGGCGGCATCTTGGTGATAAAATCGTTTAGAACTCTTAACTTAAGCGGTTAACATGGCCATTAAACATGCGAAAAACGTTTCGGTTTACTAGCACTTCCGTTTTTCATTTTGTGTAAATGACATTTTCATATTTTTCTATTTAATCAGTTGTAATTAGACTTAAACACACCTGTTGCTGGCGCATAATCAGCATTAACAGCGGCAGCGACAGAATCACATCTGTGAAATCTAAAAGGCATTTTGCTTAGCCAGACTCATGGCGGCTTGACTTGGCTCAGTGCATTCATCCAACAATTTACCCAACTAGTGTTGAAGGGGGAGTTGCAGGTGCAGGTGGTTGATGGCTGATGGCTGGCGGCTGATGACTGGAGGATGGAGTAGTAGTTGCTGGTGATGGAAAACCATTTCCTAGTTGCCGCTAAGGGACTTTGAATGGATGATTTCAACAATGCAGACGATGACGACTTCACTTTTGATGCATGCAATAAGCGAAATGGCAACGTGCCATGAAACGTGCTCAACTCTCAGTTGGAGTAAGGATTAAAACCCATAACCTACTACTGCCAGTTGCCAATTGTATGGATGGGGGACAAAATTGAAAAGCCCCGGCAAGAGCTATGTGAAATATGCATACATATGTACATACATATATACTCGACATCATCTTCATTAAGAGCAGCAGCACTCACATTGAGGGATGTGTCCTCAATACAAACCCTTATATTATTTGCACATCGTTTCTGTTTGCCTTGATATCTCTGACAAATCATTTCATATTTCATAGGCAACACCGATGGGTAAAGGTGGGTGGGCGGATGGGAATGGGGGGGACATGCTCTTAAAATTGTTGCTCGTTCAATGACATTGAAAAGAATTTTCATATCGTTTTCCCCAGTGTCGTTGTGACGTTTTGCTCGAGATTCTTTTTTGGCACATCATTCTCAGCTTGCCTGCGTGCGATCTTGTCTGGCTTGTCTCATTTTCATAATTTATAAGCGTTATAAAAAGGCCCATACCAACAACCAAAGAGAAACAGTGAAGATAAAAAAAGGCCTGCCAGATTATTATTCTTCCTGATGCTAAATTTAGATCCACGCAACGGGTTTTCCTTCTAATATTGAAATTCGAGTATTTACGGAAAATTTTTATAGCATTTTGTGGTTACTTTTCATATTGTAGCATAATTAAACAAATTAGTCTGTTACTCCCACTAACTGTGCCTTCTATTTCCTCAAATTTTCGCCTTAACTTAATGAGTTGTTAAAATACTGCCGCCTAGTTCGATAACTTCCACCTCGAGAGGTGTCCATTCGTCTGTATATTTGTGTGCATGTGTTTGCGTGTGTGTGTGTGTGTGGGTGTAAAAGGTCAATGAATTGTGTGTCACCGTCACTAATTTAATGACCGCCAACTGTGCCGCACAGCTGAGCATCATTTTGGCTCATAGATATAGGCCGCCTCTATATAGTAAGATGTTTCTATCTAATGTAGAGCAAGAGAGAAACAGCATGGTATAATACAATAACAACGCCCATATGTTTTCAATTGCTCGACTCTATGTGGTGTGTGTGTGTGTGTGTGTGTGTGGTGTGCGCCTTGCTGCGTCCATTTGTCTGTCGTTGATGGATCGGGCGAATGTTGTGCCTGTTGTTTTTGTTGCTAGGCCATGGCCCTCAAGTTTACGTCAACAGTTGCAAACAGAGCAACTGTTTGGCCAATTTTCTTTTTCCTTGTTCTTTCTCTCTCTCTCTCTGTCTTTCAGCTCTGGGAATATCAAACACAATGCTTTAATTTAATATTTTCATTCTATTCAATTGCAAAACTTTCGTTCAAGGTTGCAACAAGCAACGAGTAGTTGATGTACATGCCCATGGCAATCTAAAGGTCATCAAGAACACAAAATATTGTTATAAATATCCTACAATACAATTTAATTAAATAAATGCGACGACTAGCAAGTAAAATGCTTTATCGTAAACGTATTACAGAAATGTACAACAGTTGGCTGCAAAAAGGAAAAGGTGCACTGAGAAATGTTTGATCCTTTCAAAGTAGGCTTCTTTTCTCCATATATCTCTGAAGCATCCGGATTAAAAGATCATTTACACTATGTAGCAATTAGTTATTGAATTTTGTATAAGCTCTGCTGATGTAGTCTTTGAGATTTATATATGAGTATAAGTTTCTTTTCAGAGTTTCAAAGTTTAAAATTAACTTTTCGATACCATCTTTTTTTAAGCCTGAAAACAATAAGCGTTTTGGTTAACTATTAATTAACATTATTGACCCTTTGCTGAACTTAAATTGAGGATTTTACTAACGTTCTCTACATTAGCCGATAATGTGCTATCACAAGTCAGCATATTAGTGGGAATCAGTCTCAAATATTCTTGCCATAAAATGTTCTAACTTCACGTTCCTAGTTTTATGACTTTAAAGACAGTTTAGCAGTTTAAAAGACAGTCATTAGCATTACTTAAGCATAAGTTAATTTTGGGTTATTTGTTTCTCTCAGTGTTGGGCACTTTAACTGGGATTGTAACTCGGCGCCTGGTAAAAAGAATTGCCATATCGCGGTCTCTCTATGACTGGTTACATCCGTTAACAATCCGGGTTGGAATGCAACTCGAACATGTCCTGTTATTTTACCTGTCTGACACCGCATCATATCAATGGTAGTTTTTGCTTTACGAAGAGTTGTACAGTCGCCCGGCCCCATTCCCGGCCTCTGATACCTTGTTCATGGAATATAAAAGCATTTGTTTGGCGATTGTGCTGACTGACCCACAGCAACGTGGACTGCCTGCCCTCCATCATGTTGCGGAGGAAATGTGGAATGGGTGGTAGGTTATGTGTGTGTGTGTGTGTGAGCCTCGTAACTAGGTCAATTTAAACGTTGTTGTAAAGGATTGCCACCCACCTGCCATATTGCTACTGCTGTTGCTATTTTGGCCTTTTGTGCGCGACTCGTGTAGGAGCTTTTGTGGGTGTGTTACCAAAGAGACCAACAGACGCACACACAACTATATTTACGTGTGCACATACAAATATACACACATATATGTATATGTATACTAGGTATATGCATTTGTTTGTATCCGTGTGTGTGTGTGTGTGTGTGAGTCTCCGTTCTTTTGCCTGCGCATTTCCTTCCACTACAATGGGAAAATTTATTTGATCAACAAGTTTCGTTTGTCATTTTACGCTTCGTCTCGCTCTATCAGGCTGGCCCCCAAACAAAAGCAACCATGGAATGTTGTATATCGCGTTGACCGCTCTAGCAGAAAGAGCCTGATAAGCGTTTAAAACGTGAGAGAAATACTGAATGTACAACAATTTAAGGATAAAATGGACTTATGGTCCAACATATTACGATTCATTCGGGGGAATTATTCGCAATAAGTATAGTGGTAAATGTAAATCTGAGCTTATTTTTATTAAAAATTATTTTATTATTGTTCCAAAGCTTCCATTTGCTTTTAAATTAATAAAATTATAGAACATCTTTCACAAACTGACAGACGTTTTGAGAAATTAGTTTAGTAGAAATTAGAATTAGAATCGATTCTAGATTTTATAGAATTGTAAATATTTCAAAATGGGATTTTCACGCCGTTAATCTGTTTATATGCAAAAATCTCTCAATGCCATTAAATATTAATAGCTTTTTCATTAATATGTTTATTAATGTTTTCGAACTTTGGCGTAAAACATGCGTAAGCATTGGAGCGTGAAGGGCGAGAGCACAAGCGCTATATACATATGTGTGCGTGAGTGTGTTCAGTGTGTGTGTAAACTCAAAATCGATTGTGCACCATATTTATCCATATGTTCATGTTTCCTCTTCTCTACTTTTTTCTTGTGTTCCAGACATACCCGACATTCCCGATGACATCAAGCATTTGCAGAGCCTGCAGGTGGCCGATTTCAGCTCGAATCCTATACCCAAATTGCCTTCGGGCTTTTCGCAGTTAAAAAATTTGACAGTTTTGGGCTTGAATGATATGTCACTTACCACATTACCCGCCGATTTTGGCAGCCTAACGCAATTGGAGTCGCTGGAGCTGCGCGAGAATCTATTGAAGCATTTGCCGGAGACAATAAGTCAGCTAACGAAATTGAAACGTTTGGATCTGGGTGATAATGAGATTGAGGATTTGCCACCATATCTGGGCTATTTGCCGGGGCTGCATGAACTTTGGTTAGATCACAATCAGCTCCAGCGTCTGCCACCAGAATTGGGATTGTTGACCAAACTGACCTACCTCGATGTGTCCGAGAATCGGCTGGAGGAGCTGCCCAATGAGATCAGTGGCCTAGTGAGTCTAACCGATTTAGATTTGGCACAGAATCTTCTCGAAACACTGCCCGATGGCATAGCCAAACTCAGTCGCCTTACCATACTAAAGCTCGATCAGAATCGTTTGCAGCGTCTGAACGATACCCTAGGAAGGTAAGTAAACTAAGATTTAAGCTAAAGAATTTCCCATACTGATTCGTTATCATCTCGTTCTTCTATTAGTTGCGAAAACATGCAGGAACTTATATTAACAGAGAATTTCCTATCTGAACTGCCTGCCTCCATAGGACGCATGACCAAGTTGAGCAATCTGAATGTCGACCGCAATGCCCTAGAGTATCTGCCTCTGGAAATTGGCCAATGTGCCAATTTGGGTGTGCTCAGTCTGAGAGACAACAAGCTGAAAAAGCTGCCGCCAGAGCTGGGCAATTGCACGGTGCTCCATGTGCTGGATGTGAGCGGCAATCAGTTGCTCTATTTGCCCTACTCACTGGTCAATTTGCAATTGAAGGCAGTCTGGCTATCGGAAAATCAATCACAGCCATTACTGACCTTTCAACCGGACACGGACGCTGAGACGGGCGAGCAGGTTTTATCCTGTTATCTGTTGCCCCAGCAGGAATATCAGCCCATTGCAGGTGAGTAATTCCATTACCCAAAGCAAATCGGTGGGTGGCTGGTGCTTAAACCCGAAAGATTGCAGCTGTCTGTTCAATTGCCCCCGCCACACATTCTGCGTTTAGTCACGAAAAAACCCAACCCTGGCACAGATATGCGCTCGCTCTTATCTGCAACTTTATCGTTGAGCAATATCTAGAATCTATGCTGGAATTTCTATATATGTATATGATGATAAGATAAACACAGTGAGTCGGCACTTGCTGGGCGTTTGGGCAAATGAGCAAACATTGCAAACAATCGTGGTACAAAATTCTAAAGCGGCTTCCTTACTTTTTTTTTATTTTTATTATTTTGTAACTAAAAAAAAAATTGAATTAAATTTTCATTTAGACCGAAGCACCAAAGACACAAATACACACCATTTCTATATATGTACATCTATTTGGCCTACCTGTTCTTCTTCTTCTTCGACTTTACCTTTATTATATTATTTATCTACTATTTTCTTTGCCATGCACACTCTTCTGCTCCATCCAAATCTCACTACTTATGTGTTACATCATTCCACACCAAAAATCCAAACAAAAAGATTACCCACCCATGACGCTTTATAGATCAAGCGAAAAATTTGATTCAACGGAATTCTTCAGTTATCAACAGAAAGGTTTGCAATACCAAACGCTTGAACGCTCCAAAACTAGTTCATCCAATAACATATAGAATAGATAGAACAAAGTCTCATAGCATGTCTCAACGCTTTTTACAAAAAAAAAAATAAACATTTGCATGCCTGCTTTTGAACCATAATACTATATCTATTTATGTGTAAATCCTATTGTGTATATATGTATAACATAAAACTTCAATTTAGATGAACGCATCTTGGCATTCAAACAGAAACCAGTTTTCTTTTCATCATCCACACTGACGTCATGTCTGAACATATTAACAAGTTGTATAAGTAATCTTAGGTCGATCCGGGCGTTGGCTCAAACACCCAGTTCAGTTCAGTTTAGTTCTCTCTCCCTCTCTATACGCACACCCAAATGTTTGCCGTGTGTGTGTGTGTGTGTGTATTTGATTTGTTTATGTTAGGTTTTTTATTCTCTGTTTATATTCGAAAAATATTTGCCCTATGCGCGGGCTTTGGATCTCATTGATTCTTAATGACTTCACCTCTTCCTCCTCCTGCTCAGACATCTAAATCCTGATTTTTGTTTTTGATTGAGCATTTCAAGCTGTCAGATCAAAAGCCGTTACTTGTTTTTCACACAGACATTTTGTTTGTTAGCTGTAGATAAACGATCTGTAACTAATCCATATCCATTCATTGCAAGTGTGCCAATTGACAATATGACGTCATTGGGCAATAAATGTAGAGCAAACTGCAAAACATGGTTGCCCGCTTGAAGATCGGGTGGGATTATTAGCATGAGATGATGCCTATATTCATATATTCTTCTATATAATATGATTAATCACATTTTGTGGTATATGTCAGCAAAACTAACTGTTGATTAATGACCCCTGTCAGGTTGCCTTCAGCCTTGGATATGCTGAATTATAGAGTCAGGCATATCAAAAGCTGTCAGGAGTTAAATGAGGAACTATTTGCATACACTTCCAAACAAAAAGACGGTTAACTTACTTTGACATAAACCGACAGATATTATGGCATCTCTTGCCCTTTGAAAGTCACTTATCAGCACATTTTTGGTTACTTATATTGGAGATATTCTTCAGGTTTTGCCACCCGTTGTGACCTTTTACTTGTTTTATGTGTATAAAAACGGGTTATCTTTTCTTTTTTAAGTAGAAACTTAAATTGTGTAGAAATTTGTATTCATTATGAACGAATAGGAAAGCTGTACCTTTAACATAAAAGTCAACCCTTCGCCTTCACATTTTATAATACAAGGAATAGGGTCCAGTCGTGAGGCCAACTAACTAATTTTTAAACAGTTGCCATAAGTTTTGAAAATTCTAAACTACTTTTCAATTTGTATATATCTACAGTAGTTATTATAGTGCGATATATTCAGAGCCTGATTTAGACCTTAGTCATTTTTTATTTATAAAGCAAAACCTAGACAGAACTAAGAAGATTTAGTAACATGTTTTCGGGGAGCAAATCTGTTAAATGTTAAAAGTGAAGTAGCCTCATCTTATGATTTGACAAGATTGTTAGCATACTCATGTACTCCCAAAATGATGGGCCCAAAAATGGTTGTTTAGTGTAGCTAATAGTTCTTCTTAGTTCTAGGTTATCGTCTCTTGGAATCTCTACTGTAACTAACATACGCAACTGATTTATATGAGTGACTGTGAGATTGTTTGGTATTGTGATTGCTTTCAGTTCTCTTTTCATTAGTTTGCCATTCAATGTTTTTGTATTTTGTAACTGTTTAAAGCTGACGAAACCAGTTTTTAGAGTTTTAGAGCTTTGTTTTGATTTTAGTTTTTCTATACTTTTGGGCCTATAAATAGATAATAACGTCATGTCAGAAAATATGTATTCAAATGTATTCGCTTTATACGATCAATGACGAAATGTATGTCCAACGCATATTTCATTCAATTTATACATCTATGTGAACTTTTTCAAGATCGTTTGGTGGCTTTTATTGTTTTTTTTTTATTTTTGTTCCGTATAGATAGATAGCGAATGAACATGTTACGTCCGATATTTCGCCCGCGTCACTTAAACTGCGTTCAAATTATCCAATTAAAGTCTTGGCGGTCAAGTAAACGGTGTCATCAGGGTTGCCGCCGCCCCTCGATATGAGTACGGCGAGAATTATGGCTATTACAACATGCCTGCCCTTTACCCTCTAGTATAACTTATATTTACATAAATCTTCATATTCATAATTTAGGTAAAGACAGTACTTGGCACTCCCCGTTGCGTGTAATTTCGTAAATTTCTTTCACTTGTCTATGCTAAAATCAGTAATTCGATTGGGGTAATATCGAGGGCGAGACCCAAAGTTTACATAAGATTTAAGTAAATGCTTACATATAAAAATGTGAGTGTTTAATGTTTGAATAATTTATTTTAGTAATCACTATTTGACTAGTTTTGATAAATTGTCTCCAATTAAAACTTGGTTCAATCAATGCTAGACGATTATTGTAAACTGTGATTTATTCTAGTCCAAGTCCAAGAAATCGGGGTTAAAAATATGGTTATTCACTCTTCCGTCACTAACCAACCGTAAACTTTTCAATTATCCCTCGCAAGAGATGTAACTGACAGTGGAATTGGATGCAGCTACTTAAGCCAAGCACAACACTTCCGTCGTAAACAACAATTTGCATTTGTTTATTGTCTGTTATTGAAGTAAATCCATCCAGCCAGTCAGTCAGTCAGTCAGTCCAGTACTTGGTTGAATTGGTGGGTCGGTGGGTGGTAGGGTGTCTGGAGCATTCCCTGCAATTGCTGCGTAGATTGATTTCTGGGGAGGCCAAAGGAGGCTGAAGGCCTCCGCCAGCTACCCAACATTGATTGCCCACATGTTGCAACTTTTATATTGTTTACATGGGTGTACGCGGTGTGAAAATTTATGGCGCACACTTCTCATAAGCGCTTGATGGATTAGAGAGTAGCGAGATCCAGCACACAATGATGTGTGTGTGTGTGTGTTTGCGGGTGTGCGGCGGGGGATTGAAATGTTTACGCTTGGCGCCAAAAATAGTTGCTGCCGATATGTTGGTTTTTAATAGCCTTATTATTTATTGATTTTGCAAAACCAAAAAGGTAGACCATTAAGAGCTTTCATCATAAATGTTTGTATATAATAAATAATGCTTTATATATATATAAATGTGTTATGTATCTGCATGAGCGCCTGCAGTTAACCTGTCTATTAACTATAAACTAATCACTTGAAGCCCAAAATAATGTGCTTACCATTATTGATTGTTTCATTATTGCCATTTCTGATTTCCCATAGCACGCGATTCTGATTCTGAGGTGTGTGGAGAACCTTCGCGAGAACCTTCGCGTACGGTCACATTCCCCGACGTTCCCAATCAGGAGAAGAATACGCAATTTGTGCGCCAAAATACACCGCATCCCAAGGATCTGAAGGCAAAGGCTCAAAAATTGAAAGTGGAGCGCAGTCGTCATGAGGAGAATGCCAATTTGGTGGTCCTGCCGGAGGAGGAGGTAAGGAGTTAGCAGATGGAGGAGGACAAAATAATCTCATTCTCTCATATTCTTTGCTATAAATTTTTAGAACGGCATTAAGCTAGCCGAGTCACCAACCGAGAATCACCAACAGGCGAAAGCCGTGACAGTTACCGCACCATTGCCGCAGCCAGTGCAACAACCAGTTGTTGGTGTAAATGCCAAACAGGCAGCAAATACACCAACCACACTGGTAGCGCCACCAACTAACGCACAGGGTGCTTCGCAAGTGGTGCAGAACACCGGTAACGTGGCTCCAGATGTAGCCGATGGCGATGAGCAAGATGATGAATTCGTAAGTAGACAAAAGTTTTTTAAAATGTTCCATATTGCTTAAACTTATATTCTTGCAGGAATCCGATCGACGAGTTGGTTTTCAAGTGGAGGGCGAGGATGATGATTTCTACAAACGACCACCAAAATTACACAGACGGTAGGTTTTAATTAATTATTTTTAATCACAACGCGATTATTCAATGCCTATTTAAAATCTTTTGCAGTGATACTCCACATCATCTAAAGAAGGAGCGCGTTCAGCACTTAACTGACAAGCAGGCAAACGAGATATTAGCTAATGCTTTGGCCTCTCAAAAGCGCAATGATGCCAACACGACTACGCCACAGCATTCGTTGGGCAAAGTGCAGTCGCCCATTGAGGAAAATGCCGATGCTGAGCAATTAGAACAAGAAGAGGAACAGCAACAACAACAGCAGCAGCAACAACAACATCTATTTGACGCATCTCTCTCACCTATACCAGCAGCGGCAACGGCAGCAACAACAGCTGCAGCAACAGCCACAACTGCCACAACAGGAGAAGTGCCTGGGGCAACAACCGACCAGGGTGAGTACTATGTAAAATAAAAACTACTTTCCCATAATTTTAAAAGCCCTCAATGCAAGTGTTAAGCTATAGAAAATCAATAATCCAGTAAATATATGCGAGGGAAATATAAACAGTCATAGAAATATACTACAATAACATTTAGTTGCGACAAGGCAAGACATAAATCAGCTGATTAAATGGAAAAATAACTTTAAATAACTATATTAAATATTAAAAACTTTTATGTAAATTTTCCATTAATACAATATAATTCTCACACCCGAAAAATCATTAAATTTGCGCTTAAATATTGTAAGAGTAGCCCACTTTCGGTGCAGCTGATAGGTGTTTCGGTGTAGTCATATAGATTTGGGTCAATCAGCAGTTTTTGCTGTATGAGTCATTTTCATAACGTTTGCTATTGCCATTGGCCCATTTAAGACTTGTACTTCCTATAGCTTAAAACCAAACTTGGATTTAATTACGCACAAATAAGAAAACATATGGCAGTTATTAAAAGCGCGTTACAACACACACACACACACAGCAAATGTAGCGCAATCGTGTTGTGGTTCAGGCCTATTTCAAACAACACGCAACAGGTAAACATTGATGAACAAAATTTGGCCTAAAAATAAACTCGGCACAGAGTGTAGCACCAGTGGTGGGTTTGCTTATCAGCTTACTCTATCTGTGTAGATATTTTTACTGGCTTGCAAAAGTTGATAAATTCCACAAAAAGGGGCTCATTGCACACAGTGCGAACTTCACTCGAAAGAGAAATAGTGGAAAAGTAAATTCAAAAAATATTAAAAGAGAGGGAGAAATTTAACTTAGAAAATGAGACGGTTTCTCATTATACATAGGTAAATGCTACCTGAGAGAGAGGGAGCGAGAGACAAGACGTGAGGTGAGGTACTTGGAAAGCTACAAAGAGAGTGAGTGTGAGAGAGAGAGAGAGATTGTGAGAGGGAGAGTCAATCGCTGGTGAGTGCAATTAACCGTCTGGGGTCTTGGGTCTGGGCGTTTTGCCCACTTGTCGCCCGCTTTAGTCATTTTTCAGTTACGCTTGCGTTTTGTCAACATCGCGAGAGCGCGCAACGTTTGTTCGCATCGACTGCTGCTTCGTCTGACACTTACCTCAACATCGTCATCATCATCATCATCATCAACATTTGCATCATTATCACCTGCCCGCCTCATCGTCTAGTGGCTAACTTTTATTTTCATTTTATTATTATTGCTGTTGTTTACCTGCCAACTGGCGAAAAAGATAGACAAAGACGGAGACAGAAAGTAATGAGCAACAACAATAGGCAAAAGCTGCCATAACAATAGACCCAAAACTTTGCACACAGTTTTTTTCGGTTATAAGATCTTTTTTCTCACCTTCTTAAAAAAAAAACAGAAACATTGTTAAATACTTTTGGTAGAGAGTGTGAAATGGCTAGAGGCTTACGTGTTGTTTGTTGTCTGTTCTTTTGTGCGTGCTTTTTTTATCGATTTTTTTTATATATATTTCTGTTCTTCTCATAATTCGCTTATTGATAAGGGCAGTCGTCTGGAAAGTTTCACATGTTGTGCAAAGCATGAATTCCAAGTACACTCTCTATGTGGAGTTTAAAATGGAGTGAGAGGACAAGGCCAAATGCAAGCTTGTCATGGGAAAATGGCTAAAGCTGCTGCCAAAAGAATTCCTCAAGGTTAAACCAAGGCTCATCAGTAGATGCAGTTTTCAGTTTGCTTATTTGCATTTTGGTCGGCAATGCCCCAAAAAAATGAGCTGCTTGAAAGTAAATTTTCGTCTTATTTATATAGCACACACAGAAGCAGCAGCAGCAGCAGCAGCAGTAGTAGAGCCGGGTCTTTTCTTGGCCTCTCACTCTCTCGGATTTCAGCTGAGATGAGCTCTCATCTGAATATTTGCACTTGACAAACAAGAAAAGTACTCAAATGTGGCTCGGTTTCTGTAGAGTGTGTGTATGTGTGTGTGTGTGTTTTGTGTGAATGTGTGAATATCCGGTTTTCCGGCATTTCTTCGATTTTCTTTTCTTTTCTTCTTTTTTCGGTTAGATATACTGCAAACGCTTTGGCAATACAATCAACATTTGCACAATTCCTTTTGCATTCCTTTTGGCAAACAATATGCAACATTTGCTGCACATATCCTGTAACGTTGTCGTCGACTTCGTCGTTGTCGTTGTCGTTGTCGTTGTTTGTCCTTCTTAAAGTTCTCACTCACCCAGTTTGGTGTGGCTGCTTCAAAGCGATCCGATGATAAGCTCAAGGCAATGAATGCTGTATGAACGCTGTTGCCATTCATTATTTATGTATTGTTGTACTTCGGTATTCTTGATTACACCGAGATTCTTATTGAATTTACCACCCAGGCAGCATCATCCAACCATTCCCCCGCCCCTCGCTCACCGCCCAATAAGAGTTGTGCGTTTTTCGGTTATCTGTGGCTGTGTCTTGTGTGTGTGTGTTAGTTTATTATAACAAACTGTTATTATTTATTATATGTATTTGGTTTTTTCATTGCGTTCTCCCTGTTGAGTAAAGAACAATTTAAACTATTTGCAACGTTGTTAGATTTTTCATCAGACAAACAAACAAACTCACATACACACACACACACACACACACATTTCGTTTGGGCCATTTCAGACCTTGGTTGATGCCTTTTCGCAGTTGCATGTTAAGTTTATCGCTTCAATGTTTTTGTTTGCCCCCTCCCCTTTAGTTTCCCATAGTTTGTCTACTTAGTTATTTGACATTTTACGCGTTTAAAATAACGCAACAAAAATGCAATAAATGCCAACTGCTTTCAGATAGAGAGACAGTTCAAAGAAACGGATAAGGACAGAGTAAGATAGTGGTCTTGGAGTGCAGTAAAAGTAGTGACCAGGTCAAGTAATTTTGCATTTGCTGTCATCCTAAGCCATCGTTCTTAAAGCCACTGACAAACCTTTAGATACTTCAGTTTATTGTCAATTAATGTCAAGGCAATGATGTCATCGATCTAACACCGTTCCCATATTTATGCTCCACGTTTTGATAAGAATACAACAAATTACGCATACGACAGGTGGACCAAGGTCATTAACTAACACTGTCCCTTTGAGTAACTTGCTCACCCCTTGAAACGCAATATTGAATAGGTTTCTATATATACACATGTCGCAATGATTCAGTTTTCCCAATCTCTCTTGTAACCTGCTTATCGACCATTTGTGTTTGCTTTAGACTACGCGTCAGCAGAGCGAATATTTCGTTATGTTTTTGTTTTGGCCTTATCAAAAGTTTTTGGCTTTAAGCATTCCAAAATACTGATTAGATACAATACACACACCAACCAATTCTTTTGCTCTCTTTCATTCTCTGCTCTTCGGGCCCCACCTCTCTTTTAGCGTTTTGATTGCAACATGTTGTTTTTCTTTTTTATTTTGTGTCTCGTTTTTCACACTGAATATTTCAGACAAATAAAAAATGAAACTTTATTCATTAATTTCGCTTGCCATATTTAAACGGTATTTTTTCGCTTTTGTTGCTGTTGCGGCTTAACACTTGCAATTTGTCAACCGCACACATACGAAGCCCGAAGCCCCCTGTCCTCTTTCACTTGGCCAAAACTCACCTGTCCTTCGACCAATTAATCACTGGGACAGTCTGCCGGTTGGCCGCCCAGTAATGGTCTTATATATATTTTTTTTTTCATGACCCCTCACGTGCGGATGATGATCAATGGCTTAAAGCCGATTTAGGTTCAATTAAGCTAGCTTGACTTTTGCTATTGAGCATGTCAGTGTAATTAAAATCGATTGAGAGGGAGGTCATTGACCAACAGAGGTAGTTTGTGTGTGTGTGTGGGTGGGGGGGGGGGGGGGGGGGAGACATTGTGGAAAAACTCAATTTCAATATTTCAAAATTTGCATAAACGTAGCAACACAGTGTATCTGAAAAGTCCTCTTCCTTTACTTGTCACAAAGTCTCAGTTTATATGTCTAGAAAATGTCACAAACAACATGGGCTAAAACCAAGACATTGGCCAAAAAGGGTGCGGTGTTGAGGTTGAGGTCTGCTTGAGGACAAGTTATATGAAATATGAGTTTTTCCTGCTTTTGGCATGTGCCGTACGTGCATCCGACTGTCTGTCTGTCTGTCTGTATGTCTACTAATTTCTGTGGGCCACCGACGACACTCTGGTTTGGTCTGGTCGCAGGTCATTTACATATAAATAACCAAAAGGCAAACGAATGGCAGCAGACTGCTGGGAACCTTAGTTCCGTGGCATTGATTTGGCATAAGGATTCGATGGATACAAATGCTAATACGTTCGGGGAATCGTCCTCATCATAACAAAATTTTTGTTATGCTCTCCTCCTGTTCGTTCGTTCTGTTTGTGTTCATATTTAATGTGAATGTATGTATATATGCACACGTTTATTCTGACGCAGTTGAATTCTTCTTATTTTATGTGTTTTTTTCCCCCGTCCTGGCCATATTTAAATACTTTGCATACCCTGTATGCATTTGCAAGTGGAGCAAATGGTATACAACGCTTAAAGAGCACAACCCGAAGTATAAATTAAAATGCTGAAAATAAGCAAAGATGTAGAAGATTTTATGACCTCTATTAAACGTTGCTTCATAAGTCTTAATTAAATAGGCTTCTGGTATTAGGGTATCTCAAAGTCTTTGCTTCCGTTTGGCATTAAAGTGTTTTATATTTGTATGGGACTGTTTCATATTTACGGCATTTATTTTTTACGCACTTCATGCCTCCTCCTTCATCTCTTTAAGTAATATGCTGTCGTAAAAATCTTTAAATGGCTGCTTAAGTGGGTGGCAATGAGTCCATGTGAAAGAGAGCCAGGTGGAATTTTTTTTGTTTTTTCGTAAAATTTTCGTTTTAAAAATTTCCTCGTTGGTTTCAATTTTATATTTTATGTATTTACTCTCATGCTTTTCTTTCTTTGGGTTATTTGCCTATTTTTTCGGGGGCTTTCGTCGCACTGGTGCATTCCTGCCCACACACGCACACACATGTCCCGATCAAAAACCACGTTTTTTTCTCCTTTAAAATTTGCCCCCCTTCCCCCCCTTTGGGCATGCCCCCCCAATAAACGACCAATGAAAATTTTTTTCTTTTTATAAACTTTTTTTTTTTTTCGTTGTTTTTGTCTGTTGTCGTTGTTATTTTTTTCCCCTTTGCCCTATGACACGGGCGAAAATGAAAAGATTTTTCATAGCTTTTCTCTGTCTCGCTCTCTCTCTCTCTCCCCCCCCTCTCTGTTGTGGTTTTGTGCGTTTTTTTGGGTGGGTGGGAATGCTTCACAAAATTGAGAAAAATTTTTTGGCATTTTATTGTTTATTTTTTTTATCAGAGTGATGGCCCCTCTTTTACGATTTAAAAAAATGAAATGTGCAAAATTTCCCCTTTTTAAAATTGTTGAATATTTGATCGGGACCTAGAAACATTAAAAGGGAGCAAAAATTCAAGAAAACAAATTTATAAATGAATGAGTCGACAGTAGGAACAGGGGATTAAGATTCGTTTTCGTTAACACCCCCCGGGCATACAATTACAAATTTGACCCTACTCACTTGCTCTCTCGTCTCTTGTTAAAGTAAAGAGAAAACAGAAATTGTTGTTCTTGCTCTTGGCCTGGCCAAGTGCCGACGTTATTTTATTGAGCCCGAAATAGAAAGGCAGCCCCTTTCAAAGGTTAGGGGGGAAAGGTTTTTCGGGGGGGGGGGTTTTTCTTTTCCCGGCGTTTCATCCTCTTCATCTTGTTTTTTTTTTAATTTTTATTCAAAGTTTTTTTAAAGGTCTTTTGGGTTTGGGGTCTTGGCAAAAATGTCTGCTCTAGCAAAAAGAATCTTATTTTGGTTTTTTTTCTCTTTGTTATATTGGGTTTTCAAGGGTTTTTTGGCCAGGCACAAAGCAGCTGTTTTCTCCTGGACGAAAATTTTTTGCCAATTTTGTAAAGCATAAATTCCCAAAACAATTATATTATGTCGAAGCAATAAAAAAATGCGCTTTTTTAAAATTTGGGATTTGATTTTAAGAAAAAGTTTTGAAATTGATATTGATGTGATTTTTCATTCGACTGCGCATATGTACATAGTAGATAGTATCCCCTTTTGCATCTATCGCTCGGGTTTTCCTCGCTGGTTTGCCTGCAGCACATGTTAAAAGTTTCGTCTATATATATTAAAATGTGCAGTCAAATAAAAAATCACTTTGGCTCAAGTTTCAAATATTTGACAGGGTGCCCCACATTGATGCGTACAAGCAACATGTTCAATCATTAAAAAAGTGCACTCAGTTAAACAAAATCGAGTAAACTATATAAATAATGTTCAATGTCAAAATTAAAGTCAAAGAGGGCAACAAAAACATTGCCAAAGGGAAAGGCCAGGAAAAAATGGAAATTGGGGTCCCCTGGGTTAATTAAATCTGGACAGGGATTTTGGGCGCAATAGTTTCCTTTCCCTGAAACACCTGCTTTGCTCCCCGGCCTCATCGAACGCAGTCCAGCTGGCTCCTTGGGGGCCCCAAAAGACAAAACGGGGTACCCCATTTTTGACCAGGGGTATGAACCCATGGAAAAAGGGCTATTTCGTTTAGAGACAGCATTTCGGGAAACCAAATTGCCTTGCGGAATTTTTTTCCAAAATTCCCGGGCCCCCCTTTTTTTTAATCGCTAATGTATAACTATTTTTCCTATTTTTCCATTTGCAGATAAATTTGGGTGGTGTCCCGAGCTACGACCAAAAGGGAATAGAAACCCCTTTAAACGCACAGCAGCTGGCCTTGGCCTAAGCATAGCCGGCGGAAAGGGTTCTACTCCTTTCAAGGGCGATGATGATGGCATTTTCATTTCCCGTGTCACTGAAGGCGGTCCCGCCGATCTGGCTGGCCTTAAGGTCGGCGATAAAGTAATCAAGGTCAACGGGATTGTTGTGGTCGATGCGGACCACTATCAGGCCGTACAAGTGCTGAAAGCATGCGGCGCTGTGCTCGTCCTTGTTGTCCAGCGTGAAGTCACTCGCCTCATTGGCCATCCGGTGTTCAGTGAGGATGGCAGTGTTTCACAAATTTCCGTAGAAACTCGTCCATTGGTTGCCGAAACGAGTCAGCCGTTGGCAGCTGCCACACATGAGCGATATATACCAGCTCCCATCGAGATAATTCCGCAACAACATCTGCCACTACAGCAACAGCAAATTCAGGCTCCGGCTCCGGCTCCGGCTACTCATAGCTATTCAGGAAATGTTTTCGCCACACCCACCAGTGGAACAGACCAGCCGACAGGCGTTTCAACAAATGGCATATTGAATGGCAAGGTGGGTGGAGCATTCTAACTTTTGTTCAACTAAAGGCCGCATGAATATTATAGCCCAAATTCTTGTTAATTGGCTAAGCCAAAGAGAGAAAGAGTTGGTTGGTTAATAATCAAAAGGATTATTGAATTTATGGGCTCGGACTTAACCAATTTGTAACTCTTTTATTATGGAAATTTATTTTGTCTCAATTTGTATTAAGTTGTATCTGCTTTTCGTCTGATTGAATCTTGTTTGTTTTTTTTTTTTTGTGGTTTTCGTAGGATGCTTCACTGAGTTTCATTCAATTGCACACGACATTGATACGTGATCAAATTGGTCAGGGATTGGGCTTTAGCATTGCCGGCGGCAAAGGTTCTCCACCGTTCAAGGATGATTGCGACGGCATTTTCATATCACGCATTACCGATGGAGGTTTGGCACATCGCGATGGCAAAATCATGGTTGGCGACCGTGTCATGGCGGTAAGTCGCATATGCTAATGGCATTTCATTGTACAATACAATTTGTATAACATCCATCTCCCATTCTCCCCCTCAACTACACCACAGATTAACGGCAACGACATGACGGAGGCTCATCACGACGCTGCCGTTGCTTGTCTGACCGAACCGCAGCGTTTCGTTCGTCTAGTGCTGCAACGAGAGTATCGCGGCCCATTGGAGCCGCCAATGAGTCCTCGCAGTCCGGCTGTGCTCAACTCATTGAGCCCCTCTGGCTATTTGGCCAATCGACCAGGTTGGAATGGCAAGCTTTATGCTTCAGTGGAGCGGACTCTTAATTTATTTCCACTCTCTCTCTCTCTCTTTTGCAGCCAACTTTAAGCGTTCTGCAGGCGATGTAAGCACCGAGCAGCCCTACAAATACAACACCTTGGCCACCACCAGTCCGGCAACTGTTGCCTACTCTGCCGCCGCTGTCACCCCCAACAACAGCAACACATTGCCCAGCAACAAGACAAATGGTTTTACTGCAGCCGCAATAGATAAGTCTACGGGGCAACCAGTGCCTGCCCCACGTCGCACCAACTCGGTGCCTCAGGGGGAAGGGGACGGTGGGCTAGCACCGAATGGAGCTGCCTCCACCACCTCCAGTGGAGACTCTGGCGAGGCTCAGGTAAAAAAACCAATATCTCTATGTAGAACTTGTAGACTTTAACTTAAGTTTTTGTGTCTAGTTATTTGCACGTCATTTTAATGTTGCGCATACGACCCCTCTATATAATTATATACCATATATATATACATATATATCATAATCAGGCTTAGGCTTAAGTTCATTGTTAAGAACTTGCGCTACATTTTACGCACAATGTGCAAATGATGTAAGGTAAGTTGTCTGAAAGCATTTCAGCGCAAGTTCTTAGCAAAATACTTAACCCACGCAAATTGTTGTTGATATTTTTTTTGCGAAAATTGCGAAAATGAAAAAGCATTAGCATAAACACACAAAAAAACAAAATTCAAAGTATTTCTCTCTAATTGTGCTAATACATAACTGCCAGATAATTACAATTACAACATACATATATACTATATATATATCCTTATACCAAAACTCATAACATTAGATTATAGAATTTTTATGTATACATATTGAATTTGTTTGTGTTTGTTTTGCATGTGCCCTGTGCGCGTTCTTGTCCTTTTCTTCACCTCTTGACCTCCTCGTTTATTTCACCATCCAAAAATGTGTGTTCTATTTGTCGCAGCTGCTGGCTTCTATGCACTCACCAAAGAGCCATTCAAACGAATTGTATATAACGCTAGTCTTAAAATTTAGTGTTAGGCAGTTAATAGCTAGCTAAGTTAAGGATTTGCCCCTTCCGCCCCCTCCCCACAAACACACCAAAAACCAAAATGTAAAACGAAATTTACAAAATCCAAACATATTTTTGTTTCTTTTTCTCCGAACCCAAAATTATTTCTTACAAAATCAAAAAAAAAAACAAATTCCAACTGATTTTTCCAAAAAAAAAACTTTGCCTTAAAACCAATGCCACGTTAACGCAACACAATCCAACCAATCCGAACCAATCAACAACATCGACCACGGCAGCCATCCTCACTGCGCCCCTTGACCAGCGATGATTTTCAGGCGATGATACCGGCACACTTCCTTAGCGGCGGCAGTCAGCATCAGGTGCATGTGGCCCGACCCAATGAGGTCGGCGTCAGCGCAGTCACGGTTAATGTGAATAAGCCGCAACCCGATTTGCCCATGTTCCCAGCAGCCCCCACGGAGCTGGGACGCGTCACCGAGACCATCACGAAATCGACCTTTACGGAGACAGTCATGACGCGCATCACAGACAATCAGCTGGCGGAGCCATTGATCAGTGAGGTGACTATCACAACATCACGCTTACACTAAAAGCAAAAAAAAAATACCAAATAATACATACTCTATAAAGATGTAAATGAAACTACTACAGTAAACTAGAGTGGCGTTGTGTGAAGTCATAAGTAACAACGATCCTGTGCCTCATCCGAGGAACACACACACACACACACACCCACTGACACACGAACACACTCCCACACAAATGCACATTCCACCATCTTTGCACATGAAACAAAATCTTGATTTGCATCTCTCTCTTTCTTTCACTCTCTTTCTTTGAATTGGCAATTTAAATTTGCTCTTGAGTTAAAATTTGTTTTTTTTGTTTCTTTCAATTAAAATTAAGCATCTATTTTGTATTTGTAAATAAATTTGTGTGTGCGTATTTTGCAAACAATTTGTTTGAATTACCCACCGTTGGCCTGGCACAAAGGCGCTCCAACATGGCCAAGCACACACCTCACACACACACACACACACGCACCCATGTCATATAAGCACAGCAAACCATTCCAGCCAGGTTGGATCATTGGAGCGTCCGTCTGTCGTCGTTAAAGTGTGCCAATAGCTAAATTACTCATAGAGTGTGTTTTTGATGGCAAAGCATTATGCAAAACATGCACATCGACTGTAGCTTTATGTTGACCTGAACTAATTGATGAAGGATGTGGCTAATTGTTATGGTTGTGGACTTGGCAGAACATCAAAAGGATCTATCTTGGCAACTAATTCGTACTAATTTGACAATG
This sequence comes from Drosophila nebulosa, assembly GCA_024703675.1. NCBI lineage: Eukaryota > Metazoa > Arthropoda > Insecta > Diptera > Drosophilidae > Drosophila > Drosophila nebulosa. The sequence continues at coordinate 4,471,535 of JANFPS010000004.1, read as the reverse complement.
TAGACAATAGAGTACAAATATGATGCATGTTTAATTAATTATTTCTAAATCTCCTTCTACTAACATTCAACTATTTTTAACTACTACCACAATATTGGGCTTCCATTTACTTCTCTACTTATGATATGAAATAAAGTTAAAGGATTCTATGTAATTTCTTAGTCTTAATTGAGTTCTTCTTAATGTAGTTCATTGGTTGAGTGTTTTTTTATTTGACTATCCAAGGCCAAGCAAATGACCTTATTAAGGTAAAAATCTTGATAGATCTTTCATAGATCTATCATTTAAACAAAATTAGTTTATGCATAGTTGCCAATATCTACATACATAATACATGAATTGCTTGTAAATAACATTTTATTGTTCTATTAAAGAATTCTAGTTTCCAAACTGCTAAAATATGCTCTTGGGAATTCAAGCACTTTCCCACTTGAGTCTTTCAGTGTTCTTTACTTCTTAGCCTAAATCTCATCCAAGGACAAGCAAAGTGTCCTGATGTTGGCACACAGTCAAGCCGAGTGTCAACTGTAGATTCTACTTCAAAAAAAAAAAAAAAAAAAAAAAACAGAAGAAATCCTTCAACCACTGCAATTGCCAAAATGCTGCCGCTCTCCCACGCTCTCCCCCCCGCTACCACCAAAAGCTCTCTCTTCTCGCTCTTGTTTTGCTTTTGCCACTTACCATATAAATAAATAATTCAGCCAACTAGAGATACTCTATGCAAACATGTGTGAATAATACATATTGCCGAAACACTCGGAGAGAGAAAGAGAGTTGCTCTCCGAGTGGAGCTAAAAAAGCATTTATTTTCATATAACAAAATAATACGCCCACAAATGCAGTTCTACACACACACACACACACAGACTCACACAGTCACACAATATCTTGATGTCTGTAAAAAACTTTTGAATATTTCCATCTGTTTTCATTAGTTGACTCTGAGTAAACACTTCATTTTGTCGTCTGTTAAAGGCAAAGAAAAAGTTTCACTTGAATTGTAAATATCACAAAAATTTAATTGTTTTTAATTTCTTGTGTTTTATTTATTTATCAAGTCAGTTTAAAAGTTACATCGAAATCTGGGAATGAATGAATGAAAAATGAAACGAAAATTGATAAAAGTTGTGTCACAGTTTATGCTCTTGACAACTTAAGTGAAATATTTCTAATGAATATATAACTTGAAGTTATTATCATTTGACATTTTAATATTGTCTTTCTCTTTATGTGTGTGTGTGTTAAACCACATACATAACTGAGTTGTTGTTGCTCTTTTTAAATGAAACATAAAAGCCGCCTCCAGCCCCCCATCTGAGCGTTCAGTTTGCAGATTTTGGTTTATGTGTGCGATTTAAGAAACAAGATTTAAACAAGAATATGTCTCAAATCTACATTATTTATTCATGTTGTTGCTTTCTTTTAAAATGAAGTATTCATAATTGCATGGTTATGGTTAATGGTTAATGGTGAATGGTGAATGGTGAATGATGTTTTGGCTTTATTTGGTTTGCTTTTATTTGGTATTTGCCTTTCTTGTTTTATGTTTGTCACCCATCAAGGAAATTAATGTGTGTATATATATGTTGGAGTAGAATGTGTCGTCCGGCTTTATGTTGGCAAAGAAATTAGTTCATGTAAATATCACCAACAATTTTGCACACTCTCATACATACATACATACATACATACATATCACATGCATATACATAAGCACACTTTAGACCACGGCAATCGTAGTAGGATTTACTAGAATTAGTCTCTGCTTAAAACTTAATGCCAGCTAATGTAAAATTCCATTGTGTCTATTATGTAGGAGGTGGTCTTACCCAAAAATCAAGGTTCCCTTGGCTTCAGCATCATTGGCGGCACGGATCATTCCTGTGTGCCCTTTGGCACTCGTGAGCCCGGAATTTTCATTTCACATGTAAGTAGAGCAATCTACAATTAACTAAATGTGGTTTAGGGAGTGGAAGGGGTAGTCGATGATGAACTGCTCCAAAGCAAACGAAAAACTAACGGGGTGCAGTTGGTTGGTTGAAAACTGAGCAAAAAGAAAACTTTTCAAATTAAAACACTCGAGCAACTTGCGAATGTAAATGAGCTGCACACAATTTATACAAAATGCAGTCGCTCGGACGGCGACAATGACGACGGCTTCATTATAAGCAATTAACTCAACCAAAGCGTGTGGTGCGGATGGGGAAGGGGTTGCAAAACTTTCAAGTTTATAAGCTTTTCATTTAGTAATTCGTTTTCCCCCTACTTCTTCCTTGCCACAGATTGTGCCCGGCGGTATTGCCTCAAAATGCGGCAAGTTGCGCATGGGCGATCGTATTTTAAAAGTCAATGAGGCAGATGTATCTAAGGCCACACACCAGGATGCTGTCATGGAACTATTGAAGCCCGGCGATGAGATCAAGCTGACGATACAACATGATCCTTTACCTCCAGGTTTTCAAGTAAGTTGACTTCTATTATTCGTTAACTCTTTATTTCTGTAAATTGTAAATACTTATAAACGAACTTGCTTTGAGTCCTATCACCTATCTGTACTTCTCATTTCCTGTATATTCTCTATGCTAAAAAATCAATTCGATACGCAAAGCACCTAGAAGTAGTTTATATAGACACAGAGGTAAGCTTGAAATAAAACAGAAAGTCCTTGCTAAATAATTAAAAAACTTTCAACCCGCCACCCGCCCCCCTTTTTGCTTCCTATTATTATTATCTGTGCATTGTTGTAACTACTGCCATTGCATTTATTTATAATTTCCAAGCACTTGAGTAAATCCGTTGCTAATTTCTATGCCCTTTTGTCTTGCCGCTGTTTGTTTCTCTCTGTTCTCTTTCTTGTTTTTGTTTGCAAATCACAGGAAGTTCTACTGGCAAAGGCCGAGGGCGAACGACTGGGCATGCACATTAAGGGCGGCCTAAATGGACAGCGTGGTAATCCTGCAGATCCCTCCGACGAGGGTGTTTTCGTGTCCAAAATTAACTCGGTTGGTGCGGCCCGTCGCGATGGAAGGCTTAAGGTAATGTCCTCCAGTCACAGTCACAGTCACAGTTCTCCCATGTTGTCAGGCTAAAACTCTTACTGAACTTTTGGGAGCGGCCCGAAGCTCAGGTGAAAATTAACCCACAACTTTTTTCTGTCTCTGTCTCTGTCTCTGTCTGTGTAGGTGGGCATGCGTCTGCTTGAGGTTAATGGACACTCGCTACTGGGGGCCTCGCATCAGGACGCGGTCAATGTTTTGCGCAACGCAGGCAATGAGATACAATTGGTTGTGTGCAAGGGCTACGACAAATCCAATTTAATTCATTCCATTGGTCAGGGAGGTGGCATGAGCACCGGCTTTAACTCGTCTGCATCCTGTAGCGGCGGCAGTCGCCAAGGTACGTTTGTAATCTTTTAAGACAACTAGACAAAGACCTCCTGCCAGCTACTTTACTGATTGGGTGGGTCTCTTTTTACTCGTTTAGGTTCACGCGCTTCGGAAACGGGTTCGGAATTGAGTCAAAGTCAAAGCGTCTCCAGTTTGGATCATGATGAAGAGGAACGTCTGCGACAGGTTAGTTCGAGTGGAATATAAAATAATTGGAATACCTTCTAAATTGCTCTGTTCTTTTGTCAGGACTTTGATGTATTTGCAGCTCAAAAAACAGATGCTACCACACCAGAACCAACTAGCCAGTCTGGTCTGGCTGTTGCTGCTGCGTTGGTGCACGGATCTCCTTCACCCACACCCACACCGACACCAATAACACCCACACCGCCAGCGGAGGTGCCCCCAGCAGCCTCTGATTCGTCAGCAGTTGCCCAGACCGTGGCGCTCATTCATGCAGAGCAGGCACACGGACAGCAACAGCCGCAGCAATCGCAACTGGCTCCGCTGGGTCAGGAGAAGAGTACCCAAGAGAAGGTTAGCATTAAATGACCTTGCATTGCGTTTGGCCAATTTTTCAGTCGTTTACCTTGCGTTCGTACATTTTGTGAATTAGGTGCTGGAAATCGTACGCGCCGCAGACGCCTTCACCACCGTTCCACCGAAATCGCCATCAGAGCATCACGAACAGGATAAGATACAGAAGACAACGACGGTTGTCATATCGAAGCATACACTCGATACAAATCCCACAACGCCCACAACGGTAACACCTTCGGCTCTGCCGCCAATTGGAATTGCCGAGTCAGCGACCGCTGCTCCTCCGACACCTACTTCTGCGGCAGCATCAGGGCCAGCTACTGTCCCAGTAGCAGCAGTGGCCGTGGAAACTCAAACCCAAGAAGCTAACGAGCAACAGCAACAACAACAAGAACTGCAGGTATGTACCTTATTCTGGACGCACGTTTTGTGTTAACTTTTATAACTTGTGTACGTCTCGCTGTGTGTTTGTGTGTGTGTCTTTCTCTCAATCTCTCTAACACTGTCTCTGTCCTTTTGTTTTTATGCCAGTCTGTGTTTGTGTGTTTGCTTATGTGTGTCTGGCTTTTTGATTTTAGCCATGTAACTTTTAACATAAACTCAACCCGACAGTCGCTATCAACCAACCCACCCAACCCACCCACCCACCAACAACCCACAACCAACCCACTCACAACTTCCTTCTCACACCAAACAATTTTCGTTACTTGTTCCTTACCTTATGCTTGTTTTGTTCTGTAACCTCACTAATGTCTGTTTCTGATATGCGTGTCTGTCTGTTATGTGTTTGTATGAGTGGTTCTGCGTGTGTGTGTGTGTGTGTGTGTGTGTGTGTGAGTGTGTGCGTATTTTATAAAACAATTCATATGCGCCACCATTTAATACACTTACTTACACATAACGGAGAGTTGCCTCTCACTTTCCGTTTTCCCCTGACAATTTGCACAATTCGCCAAAGTTCGTTTGCCTGCCTGGGCCCAAGATTTTGATATGTGACTCCAATTGAATATTAAATTTTGAAAGATAAAGGTTAGCAACATTTATAGCATACCTAAACAAAGGAATGCAAACTGATTCTACAAAAAAAGAAAATCGCTGCCCAAAATAATAAGCAATTTTTTCTTAGAGTTATTCCAACCTTTGTTATAACGTTCAAGACGGGCGTCTCTTTTTACATTCAATTAGGGACAATTAGGAGCAATTAGGATGAATAGATTTCATTAAAATGGAGAAAACCATGCTAGACAAGTAATTTATTATTCAGAATATTTCATCTTATTTTAAACAGTTGACCTGGAATGATTAACCTTTGATATTTATATAAAAAAACAGTCATGGACAGCACACTCCTTTCACAATAGTTTGCAGAACAAAGCAATAATTCAACTACAAAGTATTTTCAAACGAACTCACTTTATAAAATGTGTTTCTCTTTTTTTTTTATCAACAAACCTCTTAAAAGCATAAGAATTTCAATGTCTGAAAATTCTTTATGTCTAGCAAGGAAATTTTCTTTTGGTTGTAGTCACAAGTCAAAAGTATCTGCAAAACACATCGCATCTTCGAGATTGACAACTGACAGATTCTAAATATACAAGCAAAATGTTTTACCCAAATCACCTCAATTTCGTACTTGAAAAACATCTCAATACAGTCTAGACATATTATCATTCATATATCTGCATTTAAGTAGAATCATATTTGTTGTTGTTGTTGTTGTTGTTGATGTTGTTCTATGAATTTGGTTAGCTGCTTAAAAACAAAAGAAACATACATATACATATTTTTGGTTGCATTTTCAATTTAAAATATTTCGTTGCCTACATTTTGGGGCAGGCTACCAAGTAACTTGCATGCGTTGTGTATTTTCTCATGAGAATTGGGGGGCGACAGGGCAACAGGACACCACAGGTAGTGGTGGATAGGTTGGAAGGTGAATTGCCCACATTTATTGATATGGCAGCAGACGATTTATTATTTATTAGCATATTGGCTGAGCAGCAGGTTCCTTCTGCTACGCTTGATCGTTGTTGCTCTTATTGTTATTCTTGTTGTACTTGCTATTACTCTTGCTGTTGTTGTTATTGTTGTTTCTTGTCTTATTTATGCTACTTTCATATTGTATTCATTTCTGTTTGAGTCTTTGTTGCGTACCTTTCTGCCAAAGTCACCCGGACTGAGTATGGGCGCGGCATTGTTATGATTATTGTTGTTGTAGATGGGGCTGAGTTGTGTTGCTGTGGCTGTTGTTGTTGCTGCTTATTTTAAAGGCATGCCGCATTTGAATTTGCATTGAAGGAAAACAGGGCAGAGCGCAATATGAAATATATGTATATATACTTACAAATATACAGATATACAATACCTACCTACTACTATATAGATGGCACGTATAATAAATGTAAATGTAAATAATTCAAAAACGAACAAAAAAACAAAAAAAAACTGCAGAAAGAAATTTCCATTAAAATGTCTCTCTCTTATCTTCTTCTCGTCCTTCTTCTTTATTGCTCTCAATAATGCGCGCACCGTTCGCTGCTTTTCAACATATTGTTTCTTATTTTATTCCTTCTTTCTTATTCCTATTATACGTTTTCCGTTTTCCTTTTCAATCCCAACTGGCATTTGGCTTTGTTTCGGTTTTTACGCCATCTTGTGTTGTTTTTTTTTTTTTTTTTTTTGTTTTTCGTTGTTGTTTGGAATTGATTTCATTGCAGCGCATTGCTTAACAAGCGGATGTTTATCACTATAAGACTGAATATTTAGTTTAAAATGCCAATTGCCAAATACAGGAGGCAACAACTACTTACAAAAATTACACATAAAAAGATCCATGCAGTCACTTTGAGGAAATTAATTGAGCGTGTGTTCAAAAAAGGGAAAGGAGTTACTATAAAAGCAAATAAAAACTTAGGACACAGCTATGCTATGCCATGTATTGTTGTATATAGTTATCTAAGTTCTTAGTTAATCTACAATTGTACCCAAAAAGTCCAACTTGAAAACTAAATGAAAACAACTAAATACACACCCAAACCCACACTCAGACACAGACACAGACACAGACACTTTGATGCAGCAAATGGTTTCAATATCACTTATCCTTACTGGCTCAGTTCACTTGCAGTCTGTAAAAGAGAAATTTACACACAAACCACTTGAACAATATCCCTCCTGTTATACTTACTAGAAGAGAGAGTCATAAGTTTTGTCTACAATGAAAATGTAAATGTTAAATCTAGCCGTTTTTGCGGCGCATTTACATATAGATACACTATATACACACAGGAGAGTCTTTCGATGTTTATATGTACCATATGGAAACAATAATGTCTACTATCCATACCCACATAGAAACTCTATTATTATTACTATATGTGTAACCAAGAAATTTGTGTGGCAAGCACACAAAAGGTCCAAACAAAAATGTGCAACTAAATAACAATACTCGACAAAAAAGGAAAAGTATTGCCAAAATGCCAAAGAACAAAAGAAACCTGACAAATTGTTGTTATATCCCTCTAGATGAATATGAACTTTTTGTTAAATTATGAATTAAATCTGTTCATACTGTGACCGAGATTTATCATCAATTAGATGATTATAAACCAAATATCTATCATATTTATTTGGTATCTAAACTATAAAACTTTCTACTTTCTTTGCTCTTTTTTATTTTAGACGTTTTCTTTGTTAGTTTTTTCTAACTTTAAGGCTAGATAAATGGAATATGAAGAGTGCATTTTCGATGTCAATAAATCTTAATGTATTTGTCGTACAAAAAAAAAAAAAATCCGAAACTACTTGCAGTTCTAGTGGGTAAAATCAATGAGGAGGAGGGACTCAAGCTATGCTAGTTTTTTTTTTTTTTTTTCAATTAGTTATTTTCTTTGCGTTGGCTTTGTCAGTTGCCAGTTTTTGTCTCTTGTTCCTTGTCTCTGTCTCCATTTCGTTTAACTGTTCGTTCCTTCGTTGGCTGTGCGGGGAGTAAAAGAGAGAGCTCATCAACTTCATCAACCAGAATATTGGCAAAAAAAAAAAAAAAAAAAAAACAGCGTGAACTCGGCGCATTATCATCGAGCAAAAATCCCATACGTAACTCACTGGTAATTGGCTAATGGAGTGCAGATTGCGGAAAAGTGCCTCGAGAAGCGCACATTACAACAAAAAACTGTGTCGTTCGAATACCATCAGCACCCAACCATCGTTCATCCCACTCACCAATGTACACCCATTCATACATCTGCAAAAAAAATTGATATATTGATATATGTATACATAAATACATCAGCAATCCATCAACACCCACAATTATTAACATCGCACATTGCAAATTTGTGTTCAATGCTTGTGTGTGAAAATAAAAAACAAAATCAAAAAACTGCTGCACCAGAAACTACAATAAAAAATATAAACCAAAAATCTGTTTAAACCCCAATACCACAAAAAAAAAAAAAAACGCATTTCAAATTCAATAGCAGCGTGGAACACAGACGCCCGACCGTGGTGTACGCTATTCGTATCAGCAAATGCTGGAGAACCAGGAGGAGGAAAGCAAAAGCCAAGCAAAGGCCACCCCAACGAAGCCAAAGAAGGCCGAGCCCGTGTATATTATCGATGACGACGAGGATGATGACGATGAGAACGGGGGAGGACATTTGGATGACATCGATGCCATTGACGAGGAGGATGAAGATGAAATCGAGAGTTCGCCTCCAGTTGATCTGCAATCACCGCCTTCCTATGCCGACACAGACTCCGACTGTTTGGATCGGCGACGTGGACGCTATACCAGTGACTCGGAGAGTGATTATCGCCCGTATAAGCCATCCCGCTCGGGTCGTAGTACGCCGGAATATAGCGGTGGTCATCGCAAATCCGTGAGCTTTGATCTGAGTGGCGATGAGCGCTCCAAGTCCGACTACGAACGATCACGTTCTCGAACTCCAGAGGGCCATGGGCGTGCCTATGACTCGGAACAGGATAGCCGGACAGGATCACGTGGCCGTATGCCAAGAAAGGGTATTTTGCGGTCCACCAGTCCCAGTTCTTCGGCCAGTTCCACGCTGGAGCGTCGTCCAGAGAAGCTAGCTCCCATAGTGCCCACTGTGGCGCGTATTAGGGAGGTAGAATCACCACAACTGCAGCGAGTATCAAGAGCCACCTCACCAGATCGTCCAGGAGAACTCGAACGCGAGAATCCCTTCCGTCATGCCACGCCCGAAGATGATGAGTACACGCAAATAGCCAGGGCCATTAGTAAGTCACCCCGTTCCCCTCGCTCGCCACGGGATCAGTACTTCTTTGGAAGCTCCCGCTCCAACGAAGATCTCCTCGAGCAATCGCTGTCCAGTGGGCGCAGCACTCCCAATACCGTAATATCAAAGTCGACAGAGAATCTAATCGGACCAGATGCACGGCCAAAGGTGCCGCCCAAGCCGCAGTTAAAAAAGGCTGATCTAGTGCGGAATGTGGCCCTAGAGACATTCCAGGCTAGCGATGTCGGCAAAGGTGATTTTGCGGTATTCGAACATGATGCCACCACCAACACAATCCATCAGGTGGGTGCTAAGCTGCCGGTGCGAGTAGCCGCCAAGCCGAGTCGTCCCCGAGAGAGTCCTCCGCCGCCGCCAGTGAACTATGCCACCTTGCCCAAATCTCCCATTCCGACAACGCCGTCTATAGTCGAGGAATCGCTGTATATGGAGGCCTTGCCGCCGCCACCGCCACCGCAACGACGGCCTCACGATTTCGTGCACGAAAACTCGCCCGACAACATCCTGGTGACTGCCCAAGAGCATCGCGAGTTCCTTCTGCGGGAGAACGAACTGCGGAACCAGCTACGGGCCCCCTTCGAACCGGCTCCACCCATTCCGATTGCAGGCAACACTAGCTATGCGGTAACAAATCCATTTCTAGACAGTTGTGACACTGACATTGACAACCTGCCACTGCCACCCCCGCCCACACCACCTGCCCAACACTCTCGACATTTGCATGAGCCGCTACTAACCGCTGTCACCACTAACGCATCAACGTCTTCTTCATCTTCTTCCAATGCCTCTGCCACTGCCACTGCCACTGCCTCTGCCTCTGCCAACCGCTTGATGGATGTTCCACCACAACTACAGCAGCTGCTGGTCGCTGGGTCACCCACACAAATTTTTCCCACGGCCCAAATACTACCCGTGCAGTATGCGAGTCTTCCGCAACCGCAACAGCCCAATACGCTCACCCTGAGCCAGCCTCAGACACCTCCACCTCCACCCCCGCCCCTGCATCCGCGTGTCTCTGGCGCCCAATCCGCTCCTATATTCAATCTTGTCCTGCTACCCAGTGACCCAACGACCAGACAGTTGTCTTCGTCTTCAGCGTCGCCAGTCGCTGGCTCGGCGGTGCTCTACCTCCAATCGTCAGGTTCGCCGTCTCCACAACTATCGGTGAGTGAAACGAGTGGAAAGTCTAAGCGTATTGTTGCTGCATCACCAATCCCAACCACCACTACCACCACCACGACCCCCACCGGTGTCTCCGCCCCCTCGCCATCACCATCTTACGCCGCAATGCAATTTCCAACATTCTCGGAAATTGTGGTCAGCCCCGACTCAAATAGCAATTACCAAAACATGACCACAACCCGAGTTGCCATATCGAATTCCTCTCTAGCCACGGGCAGCTCCTTCTCCATAGATTCCTCATCGACGTCGTCGCTGCTGCTGGCCAAGGCCACCGCATCCCCAATTGTTGCCCCCTCGTTCTCCTCCTCGGCTTACTATGAGACAGCCGAGGAAATCTATTCAACCATCGAGGAGGAGGCTATTTATAGTAATACCTCCTTCTTTGATTCGCGACGCAGCAGTGACACATCGGTCTCCTGTCGCGCCTCCACATCTCCCACACCACCGCCGCTACCGCCCAAGCGACCCATAAAGCCGAACAAATTGCGCACAGCCCCGGCCCCGCCGGTGGCCCAGAAACCATCCCATGGTCTGCGTGGCTTGGCCAGTTTTAAGCTACGCTCGCAATCCCAGCCACAATTGGAGGCCACATCACGGTACGCCACTCCTCGGACCCCCACAACGCCCACCGGCAAGGAGACAACCGTATAGATAAAAGTCCTATATATATATATTCCTCTCCTGTTGCATTTTCATTCAACTGGGTCAAGTTGGGGAAGCCTCTAATTGTCCCTCCCTCAGAGCAGGGAGCCCGCTGCCAGGCCATACATTTTAATTAAATTCTAACACCTTTTGCTATCAATTAAATGGCTTCAACCACCTCTACCACCACCCGCAACCACCCGCAACTCCTTGCAGTCTCATTCTCCTTCGTCCATTTGCCAGCAATTTTCAATATTTTCGTTTGCAGTGGATGGCCATTTAAATTGATTGATTGGCTTGGGCGGTGACCATCACCGACTGCACCTTCCCTCGTCCACGCTGCTAATTAGATGCAACTTTTTGTTGACTTTGCACCACATTGCAGCTGAAATTGAGCAGCAGCAAGCAGACCAAGTTTAGCTTTTCCTTCTACTCTCCACCGAACCATCAATACTATTTCACTTACTCCTAGTCCTCACCTCCATGTCTGGGGCAAGTTTAATTTGACGCTGATTGAAACAGTTGGGCCACAAACCTGCACTTCGATATTGGCCAATTCTCTTTCGAACACGAAAACACAAGGACGACAACGAGTAAACTAAGTAGAACAAAGAAAAGAGACACACCCACACACAGCCCACACATACACACTTACACACCTACACGCAAAGTACACATAGATAAAAGAATACAAATTTAACGTTTATCTACAATTTGTAAGTTGATTTTAATAATAATTTATAAAGCGACAAATACCACAGTAAAAAGTTTCAATGGCATACTTTAAGGCACTTAATAAATATATATATTCTATATTTTGGATTCTGTTTTTCGGCAACTCTTTCATTTTGTCTTGTCCCAAAACCATTTAATGTTTCAAACGAAGTGAGATAAGATAAGAATAACGATGATTTCAAATAGATTTCGTATGACCTTGACCCAAATGGAACTAGTTCATTGTCTGTTGCCTGCACTCGCTCTGCTAGCTTTGAGGCTCAACACTGCACTGATTTCTCATTTGACCATATAGCTTATTATATAGGAACTCTTTCTCCCTATCACTGTGGTTATTGTTTTCGCTTCCCTCTAATCTTATCTTTCGAAAAACACTCTTAATTATAGACGATAAGGGCTTTGTTATCGTATCGGCTATTCCGCCCCCACAAGCACTGCATCGCCACAACAACTACCTTTCGCCACTAACAACACTTTCATTGGGAATTGGCACTACTACACTATCTGAATTATTCAATGGCTTATTAGCTTTTAATGCCCTGGCCAGGGCTGCATTTTCCTTTCCCTGCCTGCTGCCGCCTTGCCACACTCTCAACACTTTCATGGCTCAATAAATTTCTATTAGTTTGACTGCTGAGTAGCGCAAAAGGCAAACGAAGCGTTACAGAGATATACTATATATGCGACTACTAGACAGAGACGGACAGAGAGAGAGAAAGGCAGGGGGGAAGAGGCTGCTGGCTGACTTGTGTGTTGCTCCTTCGTATTGACTTTAATTGAAAATCGAAAAATCCGATACGAAATTAATTTCTTTGCTAAAAATACAACCCAGCTCCACTTGAGTGTGTGTGTCTTTGTGTGTGTGTGTATATATGTGTTGGTTGGTTCTTGTCCTGCATTCGCTTTACCACTTGCACTTGCCACTGCTGGATCCTGGTGAGCTAGCCAGCTAGCTGCCTGTCTGTCTGTCTGGCTGTCTTTCGTTTATTTATGAGCCTGGCTTCTTTTGCGTCTCCCTCGTATAAGGTTGCAATTTGTGCAGTTTAACGCTGGCTTTTGCTCTTGCCCTTGCCTGTGCCTTTGCCTTTGCCTGGCCTGGCTGCCATTTAATGACTTTGTCGTTGTCGTCGTCGTCGTCGCAAGCACTAACTATCCCACAGTACGCCCCCATTGGCTTTATCTGCTGCTGGTGGTGCTGGTGCGTCTCATGTTGCCTAAAACCGAAAGGAATTGCACGAAAGCATAAAACGGACAGTACATGACTTTGGGTGATAAATGGCCTGGTTCATTCCTAACCCTCACAGCTGTAATTTGTGCCCTATATTGTACACCAACACCAGCATCCCTAACACTCCTCCCACTCTTCTAACCACCTCTCGCAGTAAATTATATGATGGCCCACGGGCAGAAAAACAAAGCTCGGTCTTTCTCATTCTTGGTCACTTTATGATTGAAAAGTCCACCGGCTCGTCCGTTTGGTTCGGCTGGCTGCCTGGAGAGGAGGGCGGGGCATTAAAAAAAAAAAAAAAAAGTAAAACAACAACAACAACCACCCATGACTGTTGCCATCCATCTGGTTTTTAATAAACTTGTGTAGTACCATCAATTTTCTTTATGGTCATTTGGATTTTTTAAGCTTTGACTTTCCACAGTTTTCCCCGTCATTTAATTGAAAATATGGCAGCCGCCAGAGTGGCATTTCGTTCAAATTTCGCTCCTGGCGCTATCTTTCTTTCCTTTTAACTGTTTATCGATTTTCATACACGCCTATTGACCAATGCAATTTTTTGTTTTTAGCCATCAGCCACAACGGCATCGGAAAGCGAAGCAATCGCAACCACACCGACCAAAAAAAAAGTGCCTAAATCTGTGTCCGATAAAAAACGCTTCTTTGAATCGGCCATGGAGGATCAACACAAGCGCACACAAAAGACAGGTGAGTTTGGTTTAAGAATACCTTGTACTTCTCTTAGAATAGAATTACTTCTAACTCGTCTGAGTTAATGCAGAAAACGAGTAGTGGCCGTGTCATTTATATACTATTTTTAAATCAGCCCCGGTCAATATCAATTAATACTTTAACAATATGAAAATAATCTATTTCAAATGACAGCCATGACCATTAAGAGTTGCCAATGAACTATTTTGGTCTTTGATTGTCGAGCCTTTTCAAGCAGGTTAAACTGCATCAGAAACTAAATTATTTCATTATAATTTATATCAAAAGAAATCTGTTGATTTTATCAAGAATAAAATGCTCAATATTTGATTGTGACGAATATAAGCAAATGTAAAAGCAATTGAATGATTTCCATATATACTTAGTATTCCTATCAAAAGAGACGTTGAAAAGCTAGATATACAGCTGTCACTTGACTGGACCTCAGTTGGTTTTTTTTTTTTTTGTTATTTTCTCTTGCAATATGCAAGTAACTATTTCAGTTTCATGCATCTGTTGGCTGAGTCTGCTTTGCATAACAAAGAGAGAGAGAAAGAGTATAGAGCAGGAAGCTGGGAAGCAGTGTAGAACGTATGCATTTGACAAGCCAACAAGAAGAAAAATACCATATAAAACAAGCAGTCAGCCATCAACATCTGAGAAACTATGCAGACAGACGTCAAGTTTAAGTTCTGGAGCAACAGATCGCTATTTACTTAATTTCCTAATTTATTTCCAAGGCTCTCTTTGGCTGGCGAAAAAGGGGGAAAATGCCGGGGATTTAAATCGTTTCACTCTCTTCAATTACTTTTCTCATTTTTTTCTCTCTCGTTTCTGTTTCTCTGTCTACTCTCTGGTTGTGTTGGTATAGAGAAAGTTTTCTCATTCCTGTCAAAGGATGAAGTCGAAAAGTTGAGACAGGAAGAGGAGAGGAAAATTGCAACATTGCGTCGTGATAAGAAATCTAGATTATTGGATGCTGCCAATGACAACATTGACAAGGACAAGGATGACCGGCATCCCGATAAGCAATATGATAATAGTGCTGGCAACAGCAGCGGCGAGGACAACGAGAATGACAGCGACAATGATAGCTACCAGGCCAGCCAGGAGGCGACCACTGCTCTCGAAGATGTTGTCGCCGATGCCGTCGACAATGTGGTATTGGCCCAATTTGGAGATGATGCGGAGGACATAAGGTAAGCGAATTCCCCCTTTCCGCTGTGTTATGTGTTTGCGCTTTTTTTCATTTGTTTTCCAAAATGCACCGATACGTATACATTTCAAATTTCAATTATGCAATTATGTTAACCACACACACATAACAACACACGCACACACACAGAAGACACGCACAAGTGTTGAACTATTTATGGTGTTTGTGCATTTACTCTCTCTCTCTCTCTCTCTCTCTCTCTCTCTCTCTCTATCGTGAGAAGTTCTCTTTTAAGTTTTATTGGTAAAGTTTCTGCTGATGCCTTTTGGTTTGGTTTGGTTTGGTTCTCTGGTGCCGGTGCAAAACGCTTCAATTTACCTTGCTTTTAAGTTAGATTACCCCACTGACTCACACACGCACACACACACACACTCTCACCGTCTCACCGTATAACTTTTCTTACACGCCAGTCAACTGACGGAGGAATTACTCATCATCATTGAAACGTAGTTTGTTATTAAATAGATATATAGCTAAGCGGCCTTTTATAGTAAGTACATGCCCTGCAGAAGCTTATGCTGCTCCTCTCCCTTGCAAGCATATAAGTAGAATATATAAATATATATATATTTACACAAATATCTCTAGTATACGTTCATACGATTATAAGCGAGTAAGCCCTAAGCTGTTTTAAGTTTTATGTAGCACTTAAGCGTTGTCTGGACTCGTGGATCTCAGGCAGCAAGCAGCGCCTCCCAGCCAGCCTTTTGCTTTCTTTTTTTGATATAATTTTTTTCTTCTGCACCTTTTTTATTTGTTTTTTTTTTTCGTTGCTTGTTGTTAAGAATGAGGAGGAGGAGGAGCTAAAACATGTTATGACTCTGTTTAGAGGAAAATCTTTTTAACATGAACTAAACACAGATAGAATTTCTTATCTATAAATTTAAGCAGTAGCGTCTGCAGGTATAATAAACATTTTAGGGGGAGGAGTGTGGGTGGAGTGGTTGAAGTTTAACCCATAAAATCAGCTCGCTTAGCAATTTATTTATGCAATTTTCCGAATACTACGACAAGTAACTCAATTCACTTAAAATAGAACCAAAAATGGTAATCAATCCCCATCTAAAATGGGATACGCCGCTGCATGGGGAGAACTTAAAATTTAAGCAATTCCGCGCTTCGTTACTTAACGCGGCAGGCATTGCGTATACGCAACGCGGTCACATTGCCTATGGGCTGCGCTACGTATACGTACGTACTTTCGCTCACTTGCTCACTGGTGGGCGGTAAATAAAGACTATGACGCACTTGAATTCCCTGCGGCACAATGCCAGCTGTTTTTACAATTGAATAACTTCATTTCGAGCATTCCGCAAATTGCGTTTGCTTACTCTCCCAGAGGGTGAGAGTAATGGTGAGGGTGAGAGTGTAGGAGAATGGTCCAGCCCACCACAAACGCACAAAACACACGAACATGCACCCGCTCCCGTAACCGCACAGGCACAGTCCCGTTGAGGGAATTTATGATTTGATGTTAAGTATGCACGTTTCCAAATGCCAAAACCGTTGGACTAGCCAGCCTAATCATTGCCATTCCGCGAAATGGATGCGTTTTTAATGTCTAACGGCAAACTGTTGGCAATCAAATTAATTAGCCATTCTCAAACACGTCTAAAGGTTGCCTTGTTGTTTGCTTGTCGCTGCATGCAACACGTAATCCCAAAGCTTTGCTCAGTGTCAAGCTGCTACTTCTGCCACGGCTCCCATTGCTGCTGCTGTTTGCTTTGTTATGTCAAAAAGAGAAAATAAAACAAAACCCAACAAAGAAGCTACTGCCAACTTTTTGCCAGGTAGTTGCTCTCTTATCTGGCAGCATTCATACGAGTGCGAGCATGTGTCGACTGCTTTCAGTTAGTTGCAGATACCACGTCCTAACCATACCTGATTCTAGGGGTTGACTCTAACAACATTATATAATGAGCAACAACAAAGAAATTTAATACAATTTCGCCCCAAGTTGTTATTGTTGTTGCTTCAAAAGAATGGCAACAACAGAGAAACACAGAAAGAAGCTAACCCGAAGCAAATAATGAGCCAAATATAGAACGAAAACAACGAACTACATACACCCTCTGCTAAGTGAGCTAATTAATTATATGCAAACTAGTGTTACTTTTGTTTTGAAAGATTTTTTAATGAATAGAGTTTAAATGGATATTCGAATTGACGTAGCATTTTTTCATTTGAGCTATTTATATATTTTTTAATATAACTGATCAAAATGTGAATAAAAAAAAACGTCAAATCAGTTTATCAAAATTTCTTAATAAAAGAAACTAGACTTGTATTTCATTGCCTTTGAAATAGAAATTAGAAAAGGCCATAAACTTTTATCATAAATACCGTAAAGTTTCATTTCTAAATAATAATTATGTTATTCCTTAGTGGTTTATGTGCACTAAAACTTATTTTCAAGCTAAAGTTTGAACAAAAATTAGTATATGCATTCTTTCCACACTCTGTATCACAATTATTCTTGACGGCTTATTCTTAATTAAGATGTTATAAGTTTCCTAAAGTATGCTTGAAACAATTCACTAAATATATAGTTATTGACATGGAATATTGTCGATTCGGCAGATTAACCTACATAAATAATATTTCTTAGCCAACTCTTTGAGACAGAATAGTCACTAAACTTTACAAGAAAAGAGTATATTAATGAGCAATAAGAATGACATAAAAAAAGGCAGTGCCCACAACAATGGCAACATCAGTTGGCCACATATCAAATAGCACACACAAACACACCGACAAATACACACTGACAGCAACAAGCAACGCAACTGTCGCTTTGTCTGTTTGTCTGTCCTCCAGGTTCGTGTGTTTACGAATTAAGTGTAGGTATGAAATGGCTATGAAAATATTGTATAATATAATGCACAAGAGTCAGGGTAATTCCTTTTGAAGCATTTATGTACATTTCATTAGACTGACCTTGAGAAGGATAAAAACAAACTCTCTTGGCAAGTCATTAACTTGGCCCAAAGTAGAGGAGGCGAAGAAGAAACGATTTTCAAACTTTGCCTGCAACATTATTAAATTCTTCCATTTTTTTTTTTTTTTTGGCACGGTGACATAATTCCTGTTTCGTTCTTCAGTTTATAAGACGAAATAATTCTTTAATAACGCATGACTTCATGTCTCCAGACCCAGCGATTAGAATCTTGTTATTAAACATGGCCAACTGATGTAAATAATATGACTCTAGCAACAGCTTCAGCTACCTCCCTCCCTCCCTCCCTCATCCAATCGACTGTGGCTCTACTTACAACCTTGAAGCCAAATTGGCGCAGCTGACAAAAAACTTGGTAACGACTCCCCAGATAGCTCGATGGCTGAAACAGCTTTACATAAAATAAATTTAAATGTGTGTTATTATGTTGCCGTTCGTTTAGCCTTGGCATTCATAACTAGGAAAGAAAGAAAAAAAAAAAAAAGAAGATAAACTTGATGTTAATAACCTTGTAATAAATTTCTAGCAAGAATTTCTACTTTTTTTTTTATTTTGGGGTTTTCTATAACTCTCTTGTCCCCCCCAGCTCATTCCCAGCGAATTATGTTTCTTGTTTCTAGTTTGCGCATATATTTTCGTAGTTCTGTGACGCTGCCGCTTTCAGTTGTTGCTCAAAAGAAGAATTCATAGCAAATTAGCCGGCAAAAAGCAATGTTCTTCAAAACTATTTGTATTTATATTCAAATTAAACTCGTCTAAATCTATAAAAATTGTGAAGCACAATGACTGCCCCTGCCCCCCAGTAGATAGATCCGTGTTTATGAATTTTTTTGCGACATCAAATTGGCTTCCGCGGCGACGACAGCCAAACAAACTGATGGTTGTTCTCCGCAAATGATGATGATGGCGGCTATGGCGGCGGCGGCGGCGGCAACGCAATCGAATTCTTTCTTAGTCGTGCATTAATCGGCTAATTTATTGTTTGATAATTTATGTACTATGTATTATTAGTTAGTTGGCTTTAGAGCTGCGGATGACTCCCTCGCTCTCGCTTTCAATTGGGTTTTCGTTTTTTGTCCATTTCGGTTTCATCTTCTTTGGTCAGCATCCGCAGCGACGGTGGCAGCGGCGGCAGCAGTTGACCCTGAAAAATGTCGAAGAGCCAGACAATTGGTCAGTTTTTAGTTTTGGTTTACATTTTTATGTTTGTATATTTTTGTCATCTTCTTTTTTTTTTTTTTCCTTTTCCTATGCATATGAAAATATTTATGTTTTGTTGATTGCGCATAAATTAATTTATATTTTATAGCGTTGGCGCTACGTTCAGTTCAGCTGAGCTCAGCTTCGTTCAACGTCCACAAATGGACCGCGTCGCCGTATGCAAATCAAAGCATTTTGTTGTCTCTCTTGTCTTCGTTTTCGTTTCGTTTCGTTTCGTTTTCGTTATTTTTTTCTTTTCCGATATAAAAGCATAATTTGACCTTAAGCTAAAAATGAGGGCGTTAATGACGCTTTTTGTTTTCTTATTTTATTTTATTTAATTTTTTTTTCCAGTTTTGCGTTTTGCTTTGTTTTGTTTGTTGCTTTTGGGCGCATAAATATTAATTACAATTTAGAAAAACCGAGCACCGAAACCAAACCAAAAACGGGAAAGAAAACAATATTAAAGTAAAAAAAAAGGAAAAACCAGAGAGTCAAGCTTACTTCGGCTATGCCGTAGTTTCAATACCCTTGCAAATTGGCATTTTGCTAAATCATTGTTAAGAAATCGATATAGTCATTCAATTTAATAAATGTTTGGCCAAAAAAATAAGAAACTTTCTGTTTGGGTCCTATAAATGTTGAAAAGATCAAAATCAGAAAACAAAATAATCAATATCCAATCCTATATATATAGGCTTACTGATTTTAATTAAACCAACAAATTGGCGCAAAGAAAATGAAGGGATTGGCCCTTGTATTTTCGTTACGGCTTTTCTTCCTGGTCCCAAATATTCTCTTTATGACTTTATGAGAGTATATAGAATTGAAAACGATTTTTTATAAAAAAAAAAATTTGTTTTATTTAAATCGTTTCTTGTCCGCTTATTTGTTTTAATGTCCAAACCAAAATCATTCTTTGCACTTAAATTAATTAAACTTATTTCAGCCTAAATTAAAATTCAAGCTTATAGCCAATTGAAGTTTCAGCTGGCTGACGTCTATCTCTCTGGCCGTAATGCATATGCCCAATTTGCAGGGATATAACAAGCAAAATAACAACAATTATGGGATGTTGCTAATTTTGCATATTGTTTTTCTTGTTTATAGCATTGCTGTTATTATTATTATTTACACAGCCAGGGAAGACACTGTTTTAACTGTCTTTGCTTTTGCTTTGGTTTTTTTTTTTTTGCTGTTTGTTAAATTCTGTTTCTGCTCTCTACACTCACTTTTTACAGGAATCCACTTGAAGAAATTGAAGCAGTATTTAAAAACTAAAACCCACTACTGTAATGCGAATGTGACACACTTCCTATTGACTAAGTTGCGATATTTCAAAACTAATTAACAAATAGAAAAAAAAAAACAACTACTACTACTATTATAAGTTATCTATTTCGAAAAGAGACTCTGACTATAAGTTAGCTATTAAGCACTAACATTCGAAATAACTTTAAACACAAAAAAAAAAGAAAGGAAAGAAGAGAAACCTAAACACAAGATGCATTTGTCACCCACACTGCACACATTGCGGCACTTAATGAAACCTAGTGCCCCCTGTCTGTCTGTTTGTTTCGTTTTCCTTTTGTTACTTTTATGCATTTTATTAGCCTAATTATACATCTCTTTCTCCCTCTCTTCATTTCTCCCTTTTACGAAATTGCCCAAAAACAACAACAACAACAACAACAACACCTCGTAGTAACACTGTGTTGTCTGTACAGTCAGCACTTGAGATTTTTGAGTACACCTCCTGCACACTTACACACCTGCAACATTTCTAAAATGTACACACATACATATACATATATGTATTCCCAGACAAACCACTAAACTGTTCACCCACCCATAGATACACACACACACACAGATGCATAGATAGTTTATATAGCATACAGTTGGGGGCAAAAAGTGTATGTCGTCAGGCGGTGTTTTTTCTTCTTGCCTGCATAATTTATATGCATTTTGCATTTTTGAAATGTTTGTTATTAAAAATAATGATTTTTAGAGCAGGACAAAAAGACTCATTAGTTTTCTGTGTTCTTTTCGTGTTCCCATTAGTTCATCTATTCCTCCCCCATTCTTTGTCGCCTTCTTTGTCGCCTTTCCCTCCCTACCGTTCAGTGTGCGGGTTAGAAACGCTTTGTTATTCATGGACATAGAATAGATACATATACATATATATGCAGTGACGATTAGTTAAAAAAAAGAAAACGATTATAAGGCTCAGTCGGTGAACCGATTGCAAGACACCCTGTACCGAGCTTCTCCTTCTAATCAAAACTAACTAAAAAGTCTTTATATAAAGTAATTTTTTTTTTATTATTTTCCTCAAATTTAAAAGATCGTCTATAGAAGTCTGCAAGATCTAAAGTGTTCATACAAACAGACTGATTCTTTTAGCGAATACATTTAAAATTGTTAGATTTTGCTGATTCCAGTCTATCACTAGGTAGGTAGGCGCAGGTACAGGGTATATATGAATGGAAAGTAGTAAAAGTGGAAGGCATTATTGATTAGTTGTATATGTATTTCAGTCATAATTGTTGAGAGCCATCAATCAAGGACCATCTATTTATTGTACTTTCTTTAAGTAGTTTTTGAATTATTGACAATTTACAGTCATATATGTGATTGTTTATATGATTGATTGTTGTTCAGGTTTTCCAAGATCAGACAAACCACAGATTCTATATATATACATAGGTGTTACCCAGCAAGTTAAGTTTACTTTCTGTAAATGAAAATGGATATATTTATGTATGTGCTTTGTTGTCAGTGTGTTTAACGATTTTGATATTTATATATTTTATAAATAGTTTTAATATTAATCATTCGCATCCCGATAATTATCTATATATATATATAATAAATCTACTTACTATGGTTACGGGCTCATCATTCACATAATTATCACCAACATGATTTATACCCTCACATGTGCCATACTTAATCTATCTACACTTATTGATATTTATATTTATATATATATATATTTTGTTATATATAAAAAAGAAAATGAAAATACTATCACACATTCTATAAATAAATGGTAAAAGCATCAACTTTTTTGTTTGCATAAATGCTTTATTTAACCTACTTTTAAGTGTTGTTTCGGTTGTGGTTTTTAAGCATTTTCATCTTTCTCTCATTTAACTATTTAGCAACTTTAATTATGCAATTATTTGTGGCGGAAGTTATTGGGGAAAATGAGAAAAAAAAAAAAAACAAGAAGATAAAAACAGAAAGTTCCGTTCGAATAAGTTTGCTGTCTCAGCAGTCGTAGGTAGTAGTTATTCGCAGGGCAAAAGCATAAATCTGTCAATTGGAAAAGTTAAATGCGTTTAAATACTTTAACTACGCGCTGGCTTCATTCCGGGTCGTTGGCAATTGCAACCTTCCTGGGTGCCAGATTGAGTGCCAGGGCGCAAAGTTCATTTGAAAAGTCGAAAGGACAAATGAATGAATGAAACGAGTCAGACAAATGCCACAGGAGCAATGCAGAAAATAAAAGAAACGAACCAAAAAGTGAGAAAGAGAATGTTATAAGTGCAATTCACTGGGTCAATTCTGGCCGGATTTTGCCTGCCCAACGTTTTGAAGAACGTTTCTATTTTTCTTTCTTATTTTTTGTGTTCTGTTCCCAGGTGAACTTTAGGTCCTTGCCCGACGACGACGACGACGAGATGAGCAAATTGAAAAACATAAATCACTCAAGCAGAAGTTGTTGCCTAGACTTTGGCTTTATGCGAATAATTTCGAATTAAACTTGAATTGAAAGTGTGTGGCAATTTGTGTGGCAAACAAAAGCCAGTTGGGTGTAAAAACAAAAAAGAAGAAGGTAAAAAAGAAAGAAAGGCCACAGGCCACAAAGTTCGTCACGGGCACAGCTCGCAGCATCTCCCATCAGCAGTAGAAGAAAATAGTTCCGGGATGCCGCTTACTTTTAAAATTAATTTTCCATATATAGAGTTATATAGTACTAGATGGGGTCTGGGGTCTCTGCGCAAGTTTTACGACTTTGCCGACATGCAGTTCTCCTTTTGCAGATTACACTCGTCTACGACATGACTCGACTTCACTCTGACTCCAACTCTGACTCCGACTGAACTCCGTCTCGGAGTGCGCTTTGCCTTTCGTCTGCCTTAACACGCTAATCTCCAGCTGCCATGTTATTGCACTTGTTGGCAAAGTTTCTCAAAAAGTGATTTTGTCAGAGACTGGGGAATTTGCTTGGGTTCGTTTCGTTGTGTTTGAAAAGTTTGCAGTATGTTTCTTGGTTTTTAATTACAACAAATTCCACTTGTTATGCCAAAGTTTGTGTTGCATGAGAAAAATGACGAGTAGGAGGAGAAGGAGGAGGAGGAAATAAGGAGGCTGCTGGATGTGTAACCCAAAGCACGTATGTGACTAAAACGAAATTAACTTCCATTGTGTTTGTAACTGCTAATCGCATATCACCCTTACCCCCCCTCATTCATACTTTTGTTTGACAAACAAATTTGTTCTTTTGTTTTTTAATAATTGTGTGTTTTACTTTGCACAATTTAAATACGAAAACCAAAAAAAAAAACCAACAAATAATCTCAAAAAATATGACAGAACCGCACAAAGTCAGGCGCAGACAACGCCATCGCAATCGCAATCGCAATCGCACTCGCCCTCGTCCATGCCCAGCAAAATACCAAGGCAACAGCAACAGCAGGTTCTGAAAGCTGCCATAAACACGCCAGCAAATGAACCGCCCAAGCCTTCATTGTTGCCCAAGCCAAAGGTCAAAGTTGTCATACCACCCGCGCTGCAGCAACGTCTCAAGCAGCAGCAGCAACAGCAGCAACAGGAGGAGCAGCCTCAGGAGGAGGCCACCATACCGGAGGAGGAGGAGCCTCTTACGCCCACAATTGGTGGCAGTCGCATACCAGTGCGTACCTTAAAGGCTCATCGCCGCGCCCAGGCAGCGGCCGCTCGTGAAGCGGGCATCAGTCTGGATGAGTATCTAAGGCGAGAAGGGGAAGTGGAGGAGCAGCAACAGCAGCAGAGCGGTAAGAGCCGCTCCATGATTAAGTAAGTTTGAAGCGTGACGACGACCAGCAACAACAACAACAACAACAATAACGAGAGTATAGATATATACATGTGGGTGACATGCGTGCAGGTCCAAACATGGTCAGAAAGTTCAAAGGTCAATGTTAAATGATTGTCAGAAGGTGTTATAGTAGGTCAAATACACGCCCACACAGAAGCCAACACACAAAGAAACACTAAAAAAAAAACTATTGCACCCACCCGCAACACACACACACACGCACACGTGTGGCATCTATACAAATGGAATTTCTATATCTACTATATATATATGTAAATCTATCAATTGGAACACCTTGAACAATCTCAACTATGTATTAGTTAGCCGGTGTCTGTATTTTGTCTCACTCTCTTTGTCACTCTTATTGTATATATACAACTAGTAATTCTTTTTCTGTTTTTACTTTTAGTTAGTCATTTGTTTTAGCTCTGATATGTGGTCTCCAATATTCAGTTGGAGTTTCTGTTCCTCTACTCCTCTACCCCCTTCTAATTAATGTTCATTTCTGTTACGCAGCGCCGAGAAACGAGCCTCTTGGCGGGCAGCTCGTCTCCGTTCCCTGGAACAGGGAGCCGTTGAGGCTCAAGATGTCATCAAGAATATGCGTAAGGTGACCGAAGATCTAATCACCCACGAGTCGAAGTCCAGCGAGGTAAGTCAACTGATTGAGCCAAATTCAAAGCCACTTGTTATGCCTGGAGGGAATTTTTTTTATTGCCTGAGAAAGAACTCATGAAATCTTACATAGTTCGCTTTACTAACTGCAACAAAATACTAAAAGAAAAACCCAAAAAGAGATGCAAAAATAATGCTATATTAAAACCTTGGATCCAAATGTAACTAATATTGAAAAAGGATTGAACAAAAATTAGAGCAGAAGACGCAACACACCTACCCTTTCGACCCCTCGACTCTTGCCCCTTTGCCCCATTGATGTCATATGTTTAATCTTTCTATTTCACCGAAATCTCTCTCTCTCTCTCTAATCAGCATCAGGCAAAAATAGTGTTTCCGAAAATTGCCATAAAGTCAAGTGATGGCCCGGTAATTGTGCGCGAACGCGAGAAAATACTCGATGAGAAAATTGTGCGACGCACCGAGGAGGTACCCTGTCCCATTACAGGGCTCCCTCAATTACGCACCGTCGAGTACATTGAGAAAATCATCGAAACAGAGGTTAGAGCTCAAGCAAAATTTTGTAAAATATTCCAAAATATAATCTATCAATTGGCACCAAGAAGAACTTCGTTCGCAGATTTGTTTTTAGCAATTGCAAAAGCGTTTTAGTTACACATTTTGTTCGGTTATTTTCGCTGTCCCCCCCACCACACCCCCCACCCCAACAAACCCCATCACCACTTTCTTATCTCCCTGTGTATATTGTAAGCGTTTCTCATCAACATCAATTTAGTTGCACCCATTAAATATTTTAAGTATACAACCCACCAAGAAGCACTCATCACACACGTACACATAATCATTTCATATTGAATACTAGGCACAGAATCCTAATTAGTTTACAGTCTCTTGTTTTTGGTATAAGGGAATATATATTTTTACATCTTGTAAGTGCTTTAGAAACTTCAATGCTGTGTTGTTCTGGCGTGCCTTATCCTGCTGTTGTCCTGTCCTGTCCTGTTGTTGAGAAAAACAAATTTTAATATCTACACAGAAGGCTAGCTCAGTTGGCCCGAGGATTTTGTTGACATTTAGCCTCGTGCACGCCCACCGCGCCAAAGTGCAGCGCATAAAAAGGACAATAAGCTACTTTTGTAAGCCACCACCTACGCGAAAAGGTTTTTACATCCAACACGGGAGAATAACCGGAACGGGAAGGGAAGAGGCAGCAGCAGCAGCAGCACCACGAGCTAAAATCATTTCCAGTTATTGTTGTTTTTTGAGTGTCGCGGTTTTAAGACCCGAACCGAACCCTCGAACCTCACCACACTTGAGGCAATAACCCTCAAAAGAGTTTCATTGTCTGTTTTTGGTTTCTTCTTTTCGAGGGTTCTGTTGATGCTCTTCCGTTGTTGATGTTATTGTCACGTGTCCATAAACCAGCTCCAAAGACGACCGTCATTTTTACGCTGCTAATTCTTGATTCTGGATACAATTTTCTGTCTGTCTGCGTGTCCCTACGTCAGAGTGTCAGAGGCTCGGCGTGTGTTTGTTTGTTTTGTTATTTCTTAAGTACGCAAACGCATTATAATGACGCGCACGGTGCGCACGGTGCCTTTTTTTTTATTGCCAAGTCCATTAAAATTAAAGCAAAACTTTTGTTTTCATGGGCCAGCATCATTTTTAATGAGTTTGAAATAAAATAAAACAAATAAATAACATGCTGCTCTTTCGATTTTGATTTCTATTGTTTGGTTTGGCAGGCACGTGTTTCGTTTACCCATTCAATTTGTGCCAAACGGAAGACAAAACGATGCACATAAACATGCCTCTCAAATCACAGCAGAGAAAACCACAAGCAACAAAGGCAAAAAAAGCTGATTGAAACCTCCATTGCAAGAAACCACCTCTTTCCCACCCGTGATCAAGATTTGACCCAAAAAGAAAAAAATGGAAATGCAACAGAAAATGAGTGCAAAACGGTAGGAAGCTTTAGCTTCACATCTGTTGACGACAGCCAACTGAGCTTATCTATCCTCTCCATTCAAAGCTCGGAAAGAGTTTTCATTTTGGCAAAGAAAATGCAAGCAATTTCGACTCTCAGCACCAATCTTTTGTCTCCTCTGATATCAACAACGAGCAACTGTGATTGGGTTTCTTCAGCTTAAACCCAAAAGATCTAGTGAAAAGTGAGTGACCCGAATCTTATTGCTACAGTTCCTAGGGGAATTTTCGGGGAATAACTTCAATTAGGGCCCGGCAAGTAATATATTCTTAGAAAGTTTTAGCCTCAAGATAATAATTTGTAGTAATAGTTCGCTTTCCCTGCTGAGCCCATGTACTATTTTGAGTTTTTTTCTTATCTAATCTAAAATATCTCTCTATTTCTTTAAAAATTAAAGTTAGTTAAAAAATCAATCACAAGAAGTTAGTTGCTTTAAGGGCTCCCTTAATTTTTATTGCGAATAACCACTAACCGATTAACCATTTACCACTTGCAATTGCAATGTTTTACAATTAGTGTGCACTTATCAAAACCCATACCACATTCCATTCATTGGGGGCTTATGAATTCACCTGGGAAATGCACATTTTCCATATTCACTGTATAAATTAGCTGTAAGCTGTTGCTGGTTAGATATTGGTATGCTTCTGGTTGTGGATTCCGCTTTCTACCTTCTCCATTTGCTTTTTGCTTTTGGTTTGTTGTTCACGTATTGTTGCTATTTCATTAGTATTTAGTGCTCTGGCAAATATTGAGAGAATGCAAAACGTATTCGCATTTCCCTTCATGAACTTAGGTTGAGACCTGCAAGGAACGCATAATTTCCCTGGAACTGCAAGTGCCCGAGTTGGACGACACTCAACCGCCACCGGAGCTCGATGCAGACGATGATTTCGACGATGCAGAAGACTACGAAGAGGATGATGACGACGACGACGATGATGATGAGGAGGAGGAGGAGGAGGAAGATACCGCTTCCATTGTGACAGTTCATGCCAACAACGAGAAATTGTTTCTGCGTCACGACGCGGATGCTTATGGTCCCTCTTCCATTGAGAGCGTCTCGTCGGGAAAGGTTCGCATTAAGCCAACTCCTCTGACACTCCACCAGACTTTGGCCAAAGAGACAACCATTGTGGAGGTTCTGAATCCGGTGATAGGCGGCGATGGCAGTGCCCGTACCATCCAAGTGAGCGGTGGAGCTCCATTTGATGAGGACGAACTGGAGCAGGGTGCCATGTCCTTGCTGCGCAGTGAAACTTTTGTGCTGCCCCCCGGCGGGTTCACCGGTAAGACAGAGCTCTCATTAAACGCAAAAATGAAAACTGTGCTCGAGGAGCTCTTGGAGAACGAGCGCGTCAAATTGAATTTGCAAAAGAGTCTCGAGGAAGAAGAGCACGAGGGCGACGATGAGGGGGAGAGTGCCTATGGCGATGCAAGGGATGACGACGAGAGCGCCTATGGCGATGCCATTGACGATGTTGTTGACTTTGGTGTTGCAGCGGTCACGACTCGAAAGACTAACGAACACGATGATGCCAAGAACGGCAATCAGCAGCTGCTCGAGGAGCTGATAAAGGACAGCAACCGCAATACGATTATTGCTAAATTGGCAGGCCAATTGTCCAACGATGATGATGATGATGATGACGACGACGAGGAGGAGGATGACGACGACGACGAAGAGGAAAGCAGTGACTCTTCAGACGATGATAGCGATGACTCCGATGTGGAGGACAATACCGAGGAGCAACTAAATGCGACCTACGTGCAGGGAGCGCAGGTTATCGAGAATCTCAATACAGTGACAACCACCGGCGGCGGCGGCGGCGGCGGCGGCGGCAGTAAATTGCAGAAGTCTCAGACGTACAACACAATGAAAGAAGCCTCCGAGAAGGAGAATCAACAAGTGGCCCAGGAATGTGGGGGTGCTGGTGGCAGTGGAGAAGGCACTTTGGCTCAACTGCAGGCCGAGCAGCGTGCCCTGGCCGAGATCTCAAAGCAGTTGCGTAAGTCTGTCGATGATTTGCTTAGTGCCGATGACGGAACTGTAGTCGAAACGCAACGAATTTACACATTACCCGCTGCGAGCGACAGTGCTCCGGTTGTCACCGTCACCGAGGTGGTGAAGAAGCAAAAGAAAAGTCGACGCCCAACCAGTTCCGAATCCGGCGAGGCGTTGTTCAATCGCCTCCTGAGTGCTGGTGAGTCGGAGCGTCAGGTTTTCGACCGGCAACAGGGTGAGACTATCACAACGACCACAACGACCACAGAGTCCTTGGCTGGACCAGCTGGCACAGCTGCTTCAGTTGCTGGCATTGTGGTTGGAGCAGCAGAGACAGCAGGCACAAGTGTGGTGACCACGACTACACGAACTGTATCCAACATTGTGACCAGCGGTATTCCCAGGCCAGAGACCAAACCAGCAGCCAATCGTAATAGCAGCAACAACAACAACAACAATCGCAGCAAAAATAAACGCAAAAACAAAAAGAAATAGAAGGAAGCGGCAAAGAATATGATGAAAAATTGCGTATACGCCACGTCGTCGGTATGTGATTTATACAAATACTCTAACGCCGTACACACAGATAGACAGATACACACACACACACACATGCAGACCTACATAGATACATGGATACAGATATAAATAGTCACATATCAGCGTTGAGGAAAAAAAAAAGAAAGAGCAATGTTTTAATGTGCCGTTCTACATTATTTACCTACTATATTTGTATGTACCATAAATATATGCACACATACATACAGACATGATTACATATATATATATATATATACATATTTATATACGTATGTATGTATGTATTTGTAATATATTTTAATGATTTTTTAATTAATTGTGCAAATAATAACATTGTCGTTGCATTTAAAAACTCATTTGTGACTAATCATAAAAATGCCGCTGCAAGAGCGAGAAATCAGCAACAGCAACAACAACAACAAAAACACTTGCAACATTAGCAAAATTTTCATTGCTAACGTTTTACTTTTTTTTAAACAGTTTATCATCGAATGCCGCCCAACAACACAACCACAAATAATAATAATAAACAACACGAAACAAAAAAATTAACAACAAATTATTGTGCAGCAGGCAATTAAAAAAATGAACTCATTCGAAACAAAAATCTTATTTAATTAAATTAAATAATTTCACTTTGTTTGCATTTAACTTTCATTTAGCAAATTGCTGCAGTTTGTTTTTCTTTTATGTTTTTGTCATCAATAATATTTAACAATTTTTTTGCAAATTAAATTAACGTTTTTTCATGCTTTTAGCACAAAAACTAAAAATGGGCATGGCCAAAGAGCCAAACTATTTACGATGATCCTACAACACTAAGCATTCCAACTGCGCCCGCCCACCAAGCGGGCTTATCTTTAAATCTAAATCTACATAAATATAGATACATATATACCTACTATACATATAAATAGCTGATCAATCAGTTTACATGTAATTCAATATACATAGTCGTCTCACAGCACAATTCAGTTTCTAATATTAAAAATTTTGATATATGTAAAAAAGATCTATCAGATACTTTATGTATTATGTACTAGACTATAATATGTATGAGCGATAAACGATAAACGAAAGTGAACATTTTTGGGAATGTAATAAAATGAAAATGTATGAATTTGTATTTTTAAACCTGATGTTGCTTCCTTGTCTCCACAAAGCGGGAAATTTTCATGTCAAGAACAACTGGTCTGGCTACACAGGTAAGATTGTTCTGTTTAAGCTATATAAACTTTAAAATGAAGTCGAGTCAATAATGTTAGGGACTTTTATAACAACAACAACAACAAAATAGTATCGCAACACTTTATTGTGTACATTTGTGAGAGGGCGGATGATGGTGCCTTTTCCCCTACCTCTGCATCTTTTCTCATTGTGCTTTGGGTGCAAAAAAACGTAAACCAGATCGAGAACGAACTCACAACACCCACAATGTCTTCCGACATCGTTGCGATGCCTTAGATGCAGTGTACCCAGTGTACCCAGCCATAGATAGATAGGATAGATAGACAGCTGCCAGGGAGAGTTGCGTGCCCGTGGGTTGTGCCTTGGGGGGCGTGGCATTCGCTGCTAATGTGAAAATCGTTACTACTACTACACACCTGTCAAAACTGACAATGAAGCATGGAACAAGTTTTGAACGGAAACGTTTGCCTTGTCAAGGCAGCAAGCAGCCTCCGTCTCAGGTACATACATAGGTAAGTCGGTGGACGAGTTGGTGAGTTGGTGGGTTGGTGTGAGGGTGGCTGGTTTGGTTGGTTGCGTTGCGTTGCTTCCCATTCTGTTTGCTGTTTGCTACAGTGAGCATAATTCGATTTCCAAATGTGCAACACATGCGATAGTTGCCTTTGGTGCTTGCGTTAGCATTTTAAATATTTAATGACGTTACCCAATTGAATTAGAGACGCAGTAAAATTTCGTTTCCAGTTCATGTTGAATGTGTCAAGTGCAATGTTTCTATGCAATGGGCCGGCTGCAGCGGCAACTTGTGCTGAGCAAGACAAATGAATACGTCAGCCTCCGTTGGGTTTGGCCTAGACCAAATTTCTAGGAACAGCAGAATTGCATTTACGCAACACTTCATATGCAGAAGCAGCGTGACGCTTATCTACGCAATGACGCTAATGCAGCCCGGGGCAGCCCCAGCAATCTGTGCTGTGCATTAATCAAAATCCTATTTTTGTTGACGACAAGACGACCCGCAGCAGCTACTTGCGTATGTAGCGAGTTGCCAAGAAGAGAGGGCGGATCAAGGGAGCAGAAGCAGGAGCAGGAGCAGGTCTGGTTTATTTAAACTTAAAACAGTTTGTCATATTTTAATACACTCCACTGAGCTGATAATGCAACCGATGGTGCAGAGGAGGGAGGGCAGGCGACGGCAGCGGGTAGTTACGATGTTGTCTGGGCCAAAAATTCAGCCAATTGTCGTCCCC
This sequence comes from Drosophila nebulosa, assembly GCA_024703675.1. Lineage (NCBI taxonomy): Eukaryota > Metazoa > Arthropoda > Insecta > Diptera > Drosophilidae > Drosophila > Drosophila nebulosa. The sequence continues at coordinate 4,439,771 of JANFPS010000004.1, read as the reverse complement.
TGTCACATTTAATGGGATTATGCTTGGTTAAACACAAATATCCTTGGACACACATAGCACACACACACACACACACACACAGCGGGCGAGTGGTGGGTAGTGAAGGGGGGTGTCACATAAATTTACAGCATTTGCTGCTTGAAATTTTTGCACATTACACGCATAAATCCTACAAAGATGCTTCTAGCTAGCTAGCTCTGGTAGTCGTCGAAGCTTTTGAAAAATGTCCAGTGTTTGTTTGCTCACACGCAGACACCCTAAGACCCTAACACACACACACACACATAAGTCGGGACAATCTAGCATTCACATATGGCCAGGTAGGAGACCTCCAGTCCTTGGGCGCGTGCTCGCCGTGCTGTTTGCCATCGCCAGTTGCTGAGTTATCTGGCAAATAATGGAACGTGCTGTGCAGATGATGCGTTTTCATAAATTTTAAATAAGCATAGTATAGCATCTGCTGCCATGGCTATAGTAACCAAGATTCAGACTAAGGCACTAAGGTAAACGCGTAACGACACTGTGCTTCTGCATAATATGCCGTTTTCATACAAAAGTTTAACTTAAGTTTGCTTAAAGCGAAACTTAAGTCGCCAGGCCAACTTAAGATCCATCAGTTGACAGTTGATTCATTCATCAACACCAATGATGCATCCATCTAGTGTCCTTTTTTCTTTCCATCTAAAGACTTTTATTGGATAAGAGAAAATTTAATATCGTGAATGGCTTGTCTAATTTATTGCAAATTCGTATAAGAACTTGAGTGAATGACTCTTGGGTTAAGTATAGACAATCTTCCTTTGATTTCCAAGGAACAACAAGGACAATGAGCTAGCGTTTTGCAGCTGGGCTTTGTCTAAACCATAGCAATGCATTCCCCCCATTTCAATCCTGGACAATGTTTTGTATTTTTGTTGTTGCTGTCGCCTGTTGCTACTTTTATCACCGCGCCGCAATACTCTTGGAGTTGATTCCTTTGCAGGACGCATGCGCTGGAAAGCAAACGCAAACTGTTGCAGTTGGCAGAACAAAACATTGCCCCTGCTTGGGCCATTTTATCCGCTGGCTTATCCATAAAAAGGCGGCTGCCTTTTGTATTTGTGCTCTTTGCGTGGGGCAAAATCCCCGAAGGGCCACATTATTTTTCCTTTTACTGCCTGGAAGCAGCCTATATGCGATGCTTTTGCATTTGTTGTTACGGTGCCTGGAATGCGGTGCGTTGTCTCCTTTTTTTCTGTCTTTTCCCTCTCCTCCAGAGGGTAGCGGGCTTAACTTTTCTTTCTTCTGGCCGCACTACTGCTTTGCAATTGCAATTTTCAAGGATAAGCTTGAAGCAGATTTATGCGAAGGGCTCAGTACGTGCGGAATTTATTAATGTTGGCCTGGAGCAGCAGCCTCTCAGCCAACTAGTACAACTACAACTAGCAGGTGCTAGCACCTCTACACGGCCGGGCTAACACCTCCCCGCCGGGTGAGCACCTTCATTAACTGGCACTAGACGGACGCACCTCTCTTGGGTTATATAAGGTGTCTGCTGGCATATTGAAGTTTGCACATCAATAATGAGCTGAGACTTTCATCCGGGTGTTTGTTTTTCATTTTGAAATACGAGAATTGACCCAATGCAAATGAAATTCCGCTAGTCCAAGTTTCTGTTCTTTCTAGTTTGCCAACTTGCCTGAAACAGAGAGAGAGAGAGAGAGAGAGAGAGAGAGAGAGCATTGAAGGCGATTGCCATCTGCCTTAGTTAGTGTCAATGGTTGGCTTTGCGTGAATCCGAACAACAATCACGTATTCGCATTAACAAACTTCGGTGCTTAAAGTGCAGTCGAAAGGCAAACACCAGCAGCAGCAGCAGCAGCAGAAGCAAAAGTAACATCCGCGAAAGTCCCGCGACGAATAGGACCAACGTTTGCCAGTTGGTCCTCTTTGCCCCATGAAAAGGGGCCCATAAAAGTTTATCTGTGTTTGTGCAGCACGCTGCGGCTGGCCCAGGCAGTTAGTTAGGGTTTGTGGACTGGTCGACTGTCCTTGGTAATGGTAATGAGGCGCCAAGAATAGAACAATGCGGAATTTATAATAAAGCCTTCTGCTCTGGCCATGGCTAAAAATATCATATGAAGTGCATTATTTAATAGACGTGGTGTGGAGGTGGGGGGTGGCATTCATCAACGACCATCGCCCGTCACCCAGCAAGTGCCAAATATGTCACTCTGCTACTATCTATTGCATTTCCAATGCAATGGCACTTAAATTATTCACCATTAAAGTACTTCAATAACACATTCCCTTGGCTTAACTCTCGTTAATTAATTTTCATATATGTATGTATGTATGTGTACATAAATGCTCATTGTACACATATGCATGTATGGTTAAAACCCTCAACAGCCGCACTTAAGTTGCATTCCCAGGCGCTTACTGGCATCCTGGCATGTCGTGGCGTCCTGGCACTTGCCTGCCACTTCATTAAGCGACGCGGGGAAAAATAAAACCAGAGGAATCTGATTAAATTTGATGGCTTGAAAAGCAGCGAGCGAGCCATTCCGCAGCTCAATTTGCATACATTTTGATTGTGATTGTCGCTGGTCCAGCAGTGATTTAAATAAGGCGTAGGCGTGGCGTGGCCCACAAACCAGACAATCATGATGATCCAATCGTTCGTTCGGCTCAGCATCGTACTGGGTCCTTGTCGTTGCTTTTGCCGCTCCATGTGGCAAATGCAACGCGGCAAGCTCATTAATAAACACGACGTTCCTGCCACACACGATATCAAAGGCAACAACGAGAACCAAAGTGAGCTCTGATGATTAACCTGTGGTTATCTAGCCAGTTTCGTAATCATCTGGCTTTTGCCTCTTTAATGTGCCACATGCACAATGTTCCCCATTTCGCTTATTTTTTAATTAAAGTTTTTTATCTCAATTTAAGTTGTGCATTTACATGAACCACTACTGAATCAAGCATAATTCAAATTGTTTCATTCAAATGTAATTATTATTAAAATTCTTTACATTTACATTTCTTGATCCCTAAAGCATAATGGCAAATACGTAAATTGCAATGGAAAAAGTTTTTATTTCAATATGGAAAGCAATTATTAGCACTACTTTCTATTTAATATTTTCATTTAAATTGAAATGCTTGCAAATTGGCACAAATAAATACGATTTCACATATGTTTATTTGTAAATTGAATAGAATACTTGTATATGTATAAAATAACTTGTTGTTTCATTGATTTTTCTATATCTATATATATCTACCTACCGCAAATCCCAACTAACGTGATTCGAAATGTGGAATAAAGTCGCCAAAAAGATCCTTGATCAGCAACAAGAGCCAAGTCTACTTACCTTATTTTATTATAAAAAGCGTCGAGTTTATATACTAGAAAGTCTTTATCAACGTTGGACACATTTATTAAATTTCAATCTTAATACAATCTTCTTTTATCTTTGGCTGATCAATTGTTTGTGCGTTTTAGTGGATTTTATTTTTAGAGAAACGTAAGCAACTTAAGACAAAAGAATTATGCATCTCTTTGCAATATTTTTTACGTTTTGCGAACTGTTTGGCAAACAACATTCAAATTTAAATACAATACCATTGAGCCTTACAATAACCTCGCTTATATTTATAGATATATACATATAGAGCAAATGTATCTATGAATAACCGAGGATTGCCAAGCTATTGGAATCAAATGTCTGCATACGAATAAAGTGGGCTAACAGATATTTTGCCTTGGAACTTGAATGCTCTCCTGCTGTGTTCATTTCTCATCAGCTCAGCGGCAGCTTTGTGGACTCTTTCGATTTAGATGATAGTTCGCTTTGCTGTCGCCGCTGTCTGTTTCAGTTGCAGCAACAGCAGCAACAACTTAACTGCACTCACCATTAGTTTGTTATCAACGCTCGATTGCTGTAGAAAATTGAAAAATATTGTCGTTGCGCTCATCTCAAAGCGGATTGAGCTCAGCACTAGATAGCAGCAGCAGCGGCAGCAGCAGCAGATGGCGGTCCTAGTGCCTGCCGATGTTACACCGCATTCTCCTTGGTAATGATGGATTGTGCTGAAAGTGTCTTAAGCTCACACGAGCGCGCACTCTTCAAATAAAAGTTTGCCAAATGTCGCCTAGGCAGGCAGTAAAGACAAGAAGCCCCAAGCCGAGCTAGACGTGCCCCGTGCACCATGCCCCATCCAAAGTATTCTCCTTGGTTTCATTTTTTATATTTGTGCGCCATGAAAAGTTTTCCTTTGATTTTGCATGAAGCAATTCATCTCCGGTCTCCAACCACCATGCGCTCCATTCGCGAAAACTATTTGGGTTAGCTGTGCGGGCTGCTGGGGCAGATAAAGGCAAACGCAACGTTGTCGTCTTTAAGTGCACTAGTCCAACAATTTAGTTCGTTGGGGCAAAATAAATCATCTTGATGGAGCGAACGTTGTCCTCTAAAATATTAAAGTGAGCGAAACAAAAGCGAAATGCGACGCATTATCAATGAATGCAGCTGCAACTTACGTTGTGGCAGCAACATAGACACACACACGCACACACACACAAAGGAATGAAGGAAAATGGGAAAATTGGGAAACTAGAAAATTATTTAAATTTAATTGGCATAGAGCGTATATGGAAAACACGTCATGATGCACTTTTTGATTGTCGTTTTATTATCGCATCTAATCAGCTAATAATTTAATTGGTTTGCCTCAGAGGCACAATTTCAGTGGCCATCGATTACCGAAATGAAAATGCATTACCAAATTGAGATAATTGTGTAATGTGTCCACCGAGTAAAATGCAACGATTTTGTAACTTGTTGCACCTACTAGGCACTCGGCACTCAGCACTCAGCACCTACATACATACATGTACATATACACAATATAATTCATTTGTCAACGAGTCGTGTTCGACTCAGGTCCGGTCCGGTTCGGTGCGGACCGTGCTGTGGCATGCTAATATGGTCATTGCCAACTGTTGTCAGAGCGAGTCCGGGCAGCCGTTCAATTGCAGGATGCAGGCCGAATGACTCTATAAATGTATCTCTGTCTCCTCCATTTCCTTCCCATTCCCATAAAAGTCAACCGCCTGTATGTACACGCTGGCAATGTTCCAAATGCGGTAAAAGATGGCGGAGTGTGGCAAAAGGCAACGGAAACGGAAGCGCGCAAAAAATTACGACTGCGAAACGGCTATGGAGATGGCAGTGGCAATGGCAATGGCAATGGGAATGGCGCTGCCGACGTCTCTGACGACGACAACTAAGTGGCAAAACATGAACCAAAACTTTGCCCGTTGTGTGGCCGACAAGTTGAAACTAATGACAATTTTGTTGTAATTAGTTGCGGCTTTTGCCGTAAACCAGCAAATGCGACGAGGCAACAAATAAGTTGTCAGCGAACTTAAGTTAAGCCATTCTCATAGTTTTCGTCGCTGGCATTTGTGTTGGAAAATCTTTGATTTTTTTGTTGCTTCAACTTAAATTTGTCGGAAATGAGATTCATTTGTTTTACTTTGTCAAGATTGTAGGGGCCCCGAGCTAACCGCCCTTATACTTATGTATGTATGTACCTATGTATACCATACTTAAAGCCAAACTGGATTGCGGGTTGCGTGGGCAGTCCAATTACTGAGACAGGGCAACACATTTAACATGTGCAACCGGAGGAAGGCCACTGCTTGCCAGATATTTCATACCTTAGGCCAACTCTTGCCTTTTAATTATTTCAAATTGCAGCTATGCTCCAGCTCCAGCTCCAGCTGCAGCTGCTGTTGACGTGTCCGGTTAACACACAAAGGTAAAATACACAATTTTTCCTTCCAAACCGCAAAATATGCAAGAGCATGTGCCTGTGGGTCAAAAAATAAAATTACGTTTCATAAATTTCAGGCAATTAGTTAAAAACCTGACCATCTACAAATGCAAGGAGAAGAATCTGCATTGAAACAAGTTGAAGGGAACAAGGTTTTTGATGTAGAGCCAAATAGAATATTAAAGGCATCGTATACAGGAATAAAAAGAATGTCATTTTGGTACTTAAATTCGAGAAACAATAAAAAAAGCAATTTAAAAGGCTCACTTGCAGTTAGATAAGCAAACTGGATGGTAGTGTTTTATTTAACTTGAAAAACATAAGGCTCAGCTTTATTGAGTATATAGTAAATTTAGTCTAGCATGGGGCGTTCAGTAAGGGACCATTGCCATATATGCGGTGGGTGTATATTCTATTAAATAAGTTTTCAATCAACACCTACAGGAAAGTAAACAAAGCTCAATTCCCGTTTTCCTCTGCTATTTGAAAATAAATAAACCTTCAATGTATTTTTAAGCCAAAAATGATTTACAGTAAAAAACTGTAAATATGGTGAATGTTTTAATTATGGAAATGCATTTTGTGTAAATTTTTTTTCTCTAATTAAAATTTATTTGCAGTGCTGCAACTATTTACGAGTTCTTTGACTTTACAAGATTCAATTAAAACTATCGATTTATTTGTATATTATGTTTCGTCTAAGGTACACCAAATGGGGCAGCTCTAATCTGCATTTTTAGCCACTTAGCACGCACTCAATGTTGTTTATTGAAGCACATAAGTGCCTCTAACCATAAGTGAGTGTGAAAGGCACTTTAAAGGAGAAATTGCCTGAAATGTGCAGCAGGGAATGTGTTTCGTTTAATACTGTTTGTGGGTTTTTGAAAGGCTCCATTGAATGTGCGGGTTGCCAATCACATGTGTGTGGCTCATCAGCTGAGGGACCTCTCTTTTCCTCTGTGTGTGCTTCAACTTCCGATTTCATTTACTTGCACAAACAATGTCCAGCTCACAGTTCAATTGGCTTGACAGACTCTATGTGGCTTTTGTAAAAGACAACTGGAACCCTTAAAGGGCGGAGAAACTAAGGAACTGTCAATATCCTTGTAGAAGCAAACATATCGACGACATTTTCAATTGAACATATTAAATATATTCATGCATAAAAAGTGTAACAATTTTAGTTGAATGTCTGCGATGCTGCCACAAGTTGTGTCTAATCAAAATTTAATTGAGTTTTTTTTTGTTGCTTTTTCTTTTGACTTTTATGCACACACACACACACACCACATCTGGCAAAAATAACAGCACCGCACATTTTAATGGGAATTTGCATATAGCCACGATGCGGGGCGTAGCGTTGTTAGTGGGTTTGGTCAACTCCCACTGGCCGCACATTGCGTGCTGACTGCTGTATACTTGGATCATTTGCATATCATAAAAATTCATTTTGTAGCAATTTTTGTTTACTTTTTAAATTGAGCAACCGCAAAGTTTTACATTGCATTATAAACAGTAAAAGTAACTGGAACTGGAACTGGAACTGGCATTGGCCATTGCCATTTCTCTTCATCTTTCCCATTTGTTGAATTCGCTTTTCCCATTCCCATTCGCATTCGCATTGGCTTTTCCTACAATATTTTTGAAAAGCATTTTCCATCGATTCGCCTGCTTTTGGTACCTATTCCAATCCTAGCTACTAGTCCTGAGCTTTCAGTCCTGAGGCAATGTTGTCTTGCAATGTGCTCAGTTGTCCATGTCTGCATATAAATTACGCCAACTTGTAGTTGTAATTTCTCTCCACGTCTCAGTTTGTCTTGCTCCTTCGGCCCGGCACGCACATAAAATACATCAATGTGTCTGTAACTCGAGTTGAGTTGAGACAACTTGCCCAGTGTCCTCTCGCCACCACCGTCCTTTGCTATCCTTTGCCGGTCGTCCGTCCTCGGCCGTAGCTTGTCTCCACTTTCAGTTTTGATTTAGTGCCACTTATGACAACTTCCTTCACAGTTCATGCTTCAGTCTTTTTTTGCCCTTGGCCAAACTTAAAGGCACCTCAACCTTAAATTTCAACAACTTGTGAAACTGTAGAATTTAACGATGGCTCTACAAATAATATTCCTAGAAATAGTGGCCAACTGATACTTCTACTACAACTCCACGCAAGTTTCTTTGTTCATTGGAAACCAGCATATAAAGAGGCTGTAATCTAAACTAAAAAAATGATCAGATACCATAGCTTGTTAGTCACAAAACTTTATTGTGTTTGAGCTAGCTAGTTTTATGTCCATAAAATACATTTTTTCCGGTTTTGTCAGTATTTTTAGACATTTATGTTTGTCGTCATGTCTTTAACAATGTATGTAAATGCAATCTCAGGTGGACACTGAAATATCCTATTGCTTCATTTAACAATTGATGGGCATGAATGTGTTTAACAACTTTCAGGCAATATCTCTTGTCTTAACTTAAGAATCCACTTCAATATTATACTATAATCTGCCACAATCACAGCTCTAATTCGCAGACTGTGACAAACTTAAGTCTCATTGTACATACATATTTTCTTTTCGTTTTTTTGTGTTTTTTCTTTCCAACTTGAAGTCGAATCGTGTCACGTAGGGAGGGCTGCGCTTTAAGTTTAAGTGGCCATTCCACAAAATAGCGCAGCGTAAAACAAATTTCTTTTATGTACTCGCAAATTGCTAGTCAAAGTTTTCATATAAATAAATATAAAAAACGCTTTCGAAAAATATAAAATGCCATCCCGGCGACTTGTAACAAGTGTCAATTGAGAGGAGATGAGAATTGGGTGGCGGACACCATAAGCATAAAATGTCTTGCCACACATACACAACACACACACACACCCAAATCCAAGAAAAAGAATGTTTCTTTAAAAACTTGGCGAGGCGTGGCAAACGCGTAGGAAGGCGTGCTTAGAAGCATACTTATTGTTGTTATTGTTGTGGACCGCTTAACGGCAATTGAATGCCACGACTAAGTGGCTATGGCTATGGCCATGTAAAGGCCAAAATGGTATCCAGGGCGAAGTATGCCAAAGGAAGGCATTTTTGCTTTGCAATTTGCAATAACCAAAGCATGGCCATAAAAATATAGTTGGCTTGAGCCCAAAACACAACAAATACAAAAGCTCTCAGTGTGTGTGTTTTTTTTTTTTTTTTTTTTTTTTCCTAGGTGGCAAAAAGCGTTGAAAGCCGAAGTGTGGGACTTGCCTCTCGGCTCACACCACTAAACACCCACCCGTCCTCCGTTTCCCTCCGCGGAACTACCGTAAGGTATAACTTCGCGGAGGGAGAGGGGCCTATTGCCTCATCTTTGAATTCTGCGCAGTCTTTCTGCGCGACGCAGTTTTTTGAAAAATCATACATGTCGTGTTACACACGGCGGACCAGCAATCTTCTGAGTTGAGGCACCCTCCCAACTCTTCTACTCAACTCTGATCGCTCTTTTCTTCAAATTGCGGACAGACAAAAAATATGTGTTCTGCGTCTTCAATTATACCCGGACCGCAGTAAGTGCAGTACGGGTCGTCTTCATGTCTAAACCTATTTAGGTAGTGCTTAAACACTCCATGTCCAGTCATAAGTTGCGTCAAGTGGTAATCAACTTCCCCATGCTTCCTATACACCCATTTTCTGATGTCCGGAATAAGTCTATGAGTCCACCGTCCTTTGTCAGTTGCATTCCACCCTCGCCTGCCACACTGTGATGCAGTCTTCGCGCACTGTCCTCCTTCGGGTTTGGGGAGGGATTTGTGCATCCTGATCTCTATATTTTACTGCTTCATACAAATGGATAGCGTCAGCTGAAACCGTTCGAAGGGCACAGCACATTCTAAGGGCACAGAGTCGATGCACTGACTCTATTCCTTTTCTGTAAGTTGCGCATCTTACGGCGTCTGCGTCTCAGTGTGTGTGTGTGTGCGTGTGTGTGTGTGTGTGCAAAAAAGAGAACCAACACAATGAGTTTTTGATTACTTTGAAATTTCTTATTTGCCTTTCAGGCAGAATCCACACCACTTCCCTCCTCCCTCCGAAAAAAAAAACCCAAAATTTCGCGCCCTGTAACTGTGCAATTTTGTAACGCCGAGATTTTATGCTGTCCGGGCTGTGGGGTCTTTGTTGTTGTTGCCTATTCCTTTCTTTCATACTTTCACACTTGCGTTATAGGGGCTTGAAAAGACGAAAAAATGTCTTTGCTTTTTATTTGTTCTACAATCAGAGACAGTAAAGTGACATTTGGCTGTTTGTTTGCTCTTGAGAGTTTCATTTTGTCCGCATTAGAGGGACACAAGCGAAGCTTATTGCCAGATTTTATTATAGCTTGATAACAAGGGGGAATACATTTTGGTAATAAACAATTTTTTTTCCAGATCCCTTTCGAAGCCCTGAAAAGTAGGAACGAAAACTAAAATTTTTTTCTTTTCCTACTCTTTGCTATATCAATTAAAGTAATACGAAAAACTTATTCTTTACCAATAAATACTCTGGAAGGCACGCTTAACCTCGATTATGTTGATGGACATGCTTTAAGGAAAACGGTTAAAGGTTTTGTGCTGAAATAAATTTGAAACGTGACTCGCGGCAAAACAGCTGCGGCCCTGGATTCAGGCTTATCGATGGGGCAAAAAGTAGGGGCGGCAAAAAATTTCTTTTGGGTCGGATTGCTTTCAGCCTTTGGTGGGGGTAAAAGGGGCGACAGAAAATGAGCAGAGAAAAGCGTGGCCCTTTTGACAGGGATGTCCCCTGCTCACGTACAAAAAATTTACCGAGTGGGGGAAAAAACCTTTTGACTTTGCCAAAACTTGATATCCATTCTAATAATTTAGAATTTCTATTATCCTAGGCTAAGCCTATGTTTTCCATTTATTTGCTGTTTGACCAACTTCATAATTATCATGGCTTAGCTTTTGCGCTTTCCTTCCTCAATTTATCCACAGTCCAGTTCAGTCCAGACTCGGGCGGAATACAAACACGTGCAGTTTTTTTTTTTTTTTTGCTGATTGATTAAACCACACAAACGTCGGGAGCAGCAACATCAAACGCTAAAGAACGTTCTAGGAATTGTTATTAGATCGTTTGCTAGTTTTTTCCCCATTTCTTTCTTATTTTTCTTGCACACCTCGAAACGGCTGCTTATCAAATACGCTGGCGGGAGACGTTACTGATTTTAGTAAATTGAAGTTGAGCTGTGCGATGCGATGTGACGTGGAAGGCACACGTGCAAACCACTTTTAACTAACACTGCTAGCCTTTAAAAATCTCCCGCTCCCCCTCCCGGGTTTCGGGCCTCTACAACCGTGTGAACGAATGTTCCCTTGAAGTCAGACGTGACAAGTGGCAGCAATGGGTGCGATACCCAGCTTATTCCCAACCTCGACCCATTGTCATGTGCAACGCATAAACTGTCGTCGTGATGGCTCCCGGAGACAGTGTGGTTGTGAGAGCAAGCAAGGCAAGAGGCAGGTCTCTCTAAAAATCACATTCCCAATGAGCTGTCAAAAATTACTTGAAAAAACATTACTTAAAGTAAGCAAACTTGACTAATGTCAATAAATAAACAAACTAAGCATTTAAAACAGTTGCAACACATTCTACCAAAGCTGAAATGGGACTCTGACTCAATTGATAGAGAAAGGAAAGCAAAATAAAAGCATTTCATTAAATAAAATAAAGCAAATATTATACTTGAATTCATTAGAAATGTTTGGGTCATTCAATTACTCAGCAGGTTGCATCATGATTTCTATCAAATTCAAGTTAGTTTTTAAATGTCTTGATTACGAAGCTCTCTCACTGGCCTACAGACGTATTCTTGAGTTGTGTATTAATTAGAAATGCAAATTACCATGGTGACATGTTCAAGTTCAAGTTGGCCATCAATTTCGTTCGTTGCGGGTGATGAGCTGAGCTGTATAAGGAAAAGGCCAACATACCAGGTGATAGTCGAAAATCTAACCAGTTTGTTAACCCGTTTTAGAGTCAGAGGCCAACGTCTCAGTCAGAGTCTTGGTCGGTTGTCCGGTCAACTGGCTTATATAGAACTTGGAGCTCACTTAATTGTTACTGCGTTTTCCATCTCCTCCCCACGCTATTCTCTCTCCTCCTCCTACTGTCTCTCCTTATGACTTTCATTACGCATACGCAACGTGTAACAAATTTATGTTATTCAACAAGACGCGAATAAAGGCTCCGCTCTGTTTTATTTTCTAATTACACTAAAGAGTAGGCATGCCTATCCACACGCACATATATGTGTGTATATGTGTGGGTGTGCATGTATTTTGTAATTAGTGTTTTGTATGTATTTATATTAAAAGCCTTCTGCAGTCGCTGCTTAATAAATTAAACGACAATTTGCACAAGCAAAAGTCGCTGAATGGCTGGATAGCTGGGTGGCTGGCTGGTTGGCTGTTTGTCTGGTTGCTGCTCGTAAAGTGCTACTCTTAGCCTACTGTCCTTAAGCGCAATGACAGTCTGAAAAAGCATCGGCATAGACACAGGACACAGAACTTTATAGTGGCATTATGCTAAGGCTTGTTTGCAATTAAAATAAAAAGCAATTCTCGAGTGTTGACTACAATATGCACTACACTAGACTGAGGCATAATACGCTAAGCTTACGGCAAGCTCCTCTTATTCATGAATACTCGAAAATAATTTATTACCTACTTGCTGAGGTGTCAGGGCACACGATAAGTTAGTAAATTTATGTGCACGAGTTTTTTTTTTAATTTTTCCTTAGAGAATTTCCATTTGGATGGACTTAAACATTAGTTTGCTATTCAGCTTATAACTATTCCAAACAGTTTGTTTCCTTAAATGAACTGTTGACCTTTCATTATTAGTATACAATCTAATCGTCGACTTGTTATTTGTTGTCATAGCTAGCTGATGGTTGCATGCATTCTGGATTGTAAGCTTATTCTGACAATTGATTTTAATGACATTAAAATCTGCTTTAGATTTGTAAAGTTTAGTTCCAGTTAAATGAGTTGATATTATTTATAACTCTTTCAAAATGCTGTTCTTTAGTATTTGTTTTAATCCAGCTGTAACTGCCTTTTCCGAGTGCAAAAACTCTTCAAAGTAAAAGAATGATTTGGAATATAGTTCTTATCAAATCTAAAAAGGTACCATTTGGTTTGCATAGAAAATAAATTAAACAAAATTATCTAAAAGTATGTTTCCATAATTTTGACAGATGGGATGGCAAACGATTTGACTGTTAACACAATTTGCCATACAATTCGATTAGCCTGGGATAAATTTGATTTATTTATTTATTTCAACACTGCCGACATGTTATTAAAGTTCGATTTTTTATGATCTTTAGTTCTATTTTGTTTCTATTTTTTTTTTTCTGTTTTGCTTTTATTTTTTTTTTGGCTCTCAATAATTGCCATAATTTATATGCATATCAAATTTAATAAATTTGCATATATTTTGCCAGCAATTTTACGGCTTTTGGTGAGCTTTTTTGTTAAACATTTATTTTGGCTGCGGCATGCGGAAATATATTTTTTTGTTAGAATAACAAAAAGCAGACACAGCTCGTAAAAAGTTCTTAAAAGTCAGCCGAACAAACATTTCTTGCAAAAAGAAAGGAAAGAAGCAAGAAACAAACTAGTTGGACCGGCCAGATATTTGCAAATTTTTTAGACAATGCCCATGATTTAAGGAATTCACTAATGCCCCAATTTATGATGAGGCGACAGTGGAAGAAACAAAAATTCTTTTCTTCTCTAAAGATGAAAGCGTCTCCGCCCGTTTGTTCTTGTTCATCGAGTGGAATGGGTTTCCTCTTAATGAAGTCCACCACTTTGGCTTCTCGAGAGTTGCCACGCTTAGGCACATTGCCTTGTGATGATAGTTGGGTGGGAGTTGGAAATGAAACATGACAGATTTTATAAGTAGATCGATTGACCCGTCGGAGCCATCATCCCCCATGGGGCATTTGCATAAAATTGTAAAAGTTGACTCCAAATGGCTCGCTTGATCCGCATTTCGTTTATTTATTGATGCGACAACGTTGTCCGACCACTTTTTCGTTTGGTTAAGTTTGGTTGGTTTTATATTTTATCAATTGTGGGGGGGTGGGGGGCCTTCGCCTCTTGCTTTTGGTGGCTCGGTTTTCTTCTTTTCTACCGACTTTTATGTCGCTGCTGCGTGCATCTTTTATGTGCGTGTGGCGTTTGGTAGGGACCTTGAAATTGTAGCTGGTTTGTTTTATGATGTTTACATTTGTTTAGTTTGCATATGACATTGCCACCAGCGACAGGGCAGAGGCTGGTCCAACGATCCGACCAGCAACAGTTGTGTGTGTGTGTGTGCCTGTGTGTTTGTGTGTTTGGGTGGGGCCCATAAACAAAAACAAGACAAATTGTTATTTTCTTAATTTTTTATTTTCTCGTTTTGGATCTTAATTAGATTCTGTGGGGCAGGGCGTGGGCATTAATTTAAGAAAAAATTCATATCAAACTATGTTTAAAGAGGATTTCTTGATATTACTATTACCCTAGGAATGACCCAATCATTAACTAGTTGACCCAGCTTGACTTAGTTAGTCATGCTCTATAGTTAACCATGATATCAATCAATATGTTAGTCATAAGTATGATTCGCATTTTTTACCATTGATTTGCAAATCGATTCATCTATCTTAAATATGGATCTTTGATATTTCTTTGCCGAAATCATTTAATTATGCAAATCAAATCAATTTTGAATAATTCCGCTGGCATTTCATTCTCATATCGTCCATCTATAACATGGCATCAGAGAGGCAAAAACAATAATTTTTATGATATCAATAAAGCATGATGAAAAACGTGATAATCGCTGATCAGATTAAGTGGCCGCCTGGCGCCAGCTGATTACCAACATCGTCGTCGTATAGCTTCAGGTGTTGAACAGTAAACAAAAAACCAGAGAAAAAAACCTCAAGGTCGCAACGGTTGTTAACTTTATGGCTTCTATTTTGGCAGATTAGATGGATGGATGCTTGGCTGGATGAATGAATGGTTGGGCGCCAAAAAAACCAAAAAAAAAAAAAAAAGGTTGGCGAAAATAGATTTCAGAGTATTTTTATTTTATGGCCATCACTCGCATTCCATCAAAATGTATATTTTACAGTATATGTATAGTCGTCTCCCAACCCCTCTGAAAATAAAAACCAACGAAAACCTTCGCCAACGAATTTTTAAACAGAGTGAAGAGAAACACTAAACTGGACTCTATAAACGTTTGGGAATTCCCAGTTAGAAATATGCGGTTGGACAAACTAAAAAGTGTAGAAAAACCGAGACGGTTTCATCTCGAACTTGTTTGAGATGCGCCGCCAAATGTTTTAGCATAAACAAAATATGAAGAAAATCATTTCTTTTATTGAAAACATGACCATTTATAGTGAGTTTTGCCAAACAAGTTTTCATGATCTTAGCCGTTTGCCGAGCAGAGCAGAGTAGAGTAGAGCCTGCTTTTGATGATACTTATGCAGATGCTGATGGTGGTCTATCGAATTACGAGGTGACCATCCACCAATGGTTGACTCTTGGGCTAGGGCTGAGGCTAAGGAATTTGCATAATGCCGACAGCAGCATTTGCAAGAATAGGGCGACAAGATGGCAATACGTTTGCGTTTCATCCGAAAATGCTGGCGAATACGGCGACGATGATGGCAATGCTAATGCCGACGAAGACTAGACCATTGTTTTATCGCCTTGGCGAGTCACTTGAAGGTGGATAACATTTTTGGTGTCGAAGAGACAAAAGCAGAAGAAGAAGTTGCTGCAAAATGCCTCGCACTGTCAGCAGCTGCGAGACCAACAACAACAGCAGCAGCCGCGGTGGCCACATTGGCTCTGCACGAAACTTGAGCGCAGTGTGGTGACACAGTTTGGTGGTTTTCGTATAAATATTGGACCCTTTAGTGATGCAAACGTCAGATACTACTGAATAGTCAAAGTCAAAGAACTAAAATTGGATTCAAAATGCGTGCATTCATTGTAAGTATAAGGATTAAGCAGCAAGGATAACTGGAACTCACACTCGATTCTTCTGACTAGGTTATGTGTTTAGTGGCCGTCGCCTGCGCCGATAAACTGGGCTACAACTACCAGCCTTCGGCTCACTCTAGCTCAGGATTGTCCAGTGGTCCTGCTGGTAGCATTGGAGGCGGCAGCATTGGAGGTGGTAGCCTCGGTGGTCTCGGAGGCCTCGGAGGCCTCGGTGGCCTAGGCGGCTCCCTTGGAGGAGGATCCATTGGAGGAGGTTCCATTGGAGGTGGTTCCATTGGAGGAGGCTCCATTGGTAGTGGCTCCATCGGAGGAGGCTCCATTGGAGGCGGCAGCCTTGGCGGTCTTGGTGGTCTAGGTGGTATTTCTGGTGGTGATTTGGATGCTGGAGTCGCCTACAATGCCCCTGCCCCAGCCGCTGAGTTGGAAAAGGAATTCTTTACCTTTACCGCCAACGAACAGGACTTTGATGAGCCTCAGGCTTTGGAACGCGTTTCTAGCTCATTGAACAAGGCTTTGCGTGTTGTCTTCATTAAGGGACCCGAGAACCGTGGTCTGGAGAACGCTGCTCTGGCTTTGGCCAAACAGGCTGCCCAACAAGAGACCGCCATCTATGTCCTCAACAAGCAGGCTGATATTGAGAATCTGGCCAGCAAACTGAATGCCATCCGTAGCAACAACAACAACAAGCCCGAGGTTCACTTTGTCAAGTACCGCACTCCTGAGGATGCTGCCAACGCACAGAAGGCAATCCAGTCCCAATACGACTCTCTGGGTGGATCTTCTCAGGCTCACAATGGTGGTGTTGCTCCAGTGCTCAACTTTGCCTCTCAAGGAGCAGTGCGTAAGCCTACTGCTCAGACTCCCGATAACTCCTACCTGCCCACCTCGATCTTCCGTCGCGTCTAAGCGGTTTCTAAAACACTCATCAATCGACTCGAATCACCCATGGACGCATGACTGAAACTAAATCCTAGTTATTGTTGACTAATGCTTAAATAAATTCAATTTTTACATTTTAAATTAGCGGTTTCATTATCACATTCCTTAAACATAAGTCTATAAGGAAATTAGACCAACTAAATTTAAAGGATTCCGCTGTACATTGTATAATTCAACAAATTTGATTCGAAGGAGTGAAATTATATTGAGCGTGCATATCTCCTGACACCCTTTTAAAGGAGCTATATTCATTTTGGTTCAACAAATTTATATTCTTTCCCGTTTTTGTTATATTTGAATGAACAGATACATTTAGAGCACATCCATTTAAGG
This sequence comes from Drosophila nebulosa, assembly GCA_024703675.1. Classification (NCBI taxonomy): domain Eukaryota; kingdom Metazoa; phylum Arthropoda; class Insecta; order Diptera; family Drosophilidae; genus Drosophila; species Drosophila nebulosa. The sequence goes on along the minus strand of JANFPS010000004.1, from coordinate 4,422,634 downwards.
GCACAGTCATAGTGGAATCGGATGACTAGATAGGTATATGACATATTTCGCCCTTTTTGTTTAGGTTAGGTTTCCCCTTTTTGGTCAAATGGTCAAATGGGACTTGAAGTAAGACTAATGCCTAGATCTAACAATTTGGACCAACTTAAATGACAAGCTGTTTAATATTAGTCAAGAGATAGCCAAGTTTGTGCTTCTTTAAAGTTCCACATTTTTTTACCACTAAAATGCTTAATCAATGGTCTAAATAAACTTTTTCAGCCAAGTAACAAATGTTAAACATTTTTGAATGAAGTTTCCATTACTAGGTGGTCCATTATGTAAATATAATGTCAAATTGTCCAGTAATTGCCTCTGTTTGTATTAAGTCAGTAAGATAAAAGAGTAGTTAATATAATATTTTTCGAATGGGCAATAAAACAGACAGACTTAAAACACTTAAATGATAATAATGATTAGCTATGACATTATCGCTGCCAACTTCCCCCCCCCCCCCCCCCCACAAAATGAGTTTAGAGTGTTAATTGTAATAATTAAAAGTCTTTTTATTTTAATTCAAAAACAGTTCAAGAAATAACAAATATTTAATTTAACGAATCGGAGGAATCGTCCTAGCGGCGATGACGCAGACGACGGATGATCGAAGCTGGCAGGTAATCGCTGTTGGGCACCTGCGGTTGACCGGCGTGCACAGGTGCTGGGCCGCGGGAGGCGAAATTGAGGGCATTGGCCACACCACCATTAATGTTCTGGCTGGTGCCGCCGAGATTGTCGTACTGGGACTGGATGGCCTTCTGGGCATTGACAGCATCCTCCGGCGTGCGGTATTTGACAAAGTGAACTTCAGGCTTGCTATTGGCATTCTGTCGCACGGCATTAAACTTGTTGGCCAGTTCATTGATATCGGTTTGCTTATGCAGAACATAAATGGCAGTTTGCTGTTGGGCTGCCTGCTTGGCCAGTGCAAGGACTGCGTTCTCGTAGCCGCGGTTCTCTGGCGACTTGATGAAGATGACACGCACGCTCTTCTTCACAGCGGCGGCAATCTTACGCTGGGCCTCTGGATCATCGAAATCATCTTCGTTGGCGTAGAATGAGTAGAATTCTTTGTGGACCTCAGCTTGAGGAGCCGCATTATAACTGACTGGGCCTTGCGATCCACTTACCCGGTGGCCGCCGCCTCCACTGCTAACAATGCCACCCCCAACCCCGCTGCTGCTGCCCTGTTGGTAGCTGTAGCCCTGACGACCAGCACTGGCGGCTGCCACCAAACATAAAACAATCAAAGCACGCATCCTGCTGTCCTCGATTGCTGGTTCTGTTCTGTTCGTGAAACGATTCTATTAGAATGACAACAGTTTGCTCATTAACAATGCTTTTATACCGCCAACGCGGAGACTGCTTAAATTAGACCAGTCTAGCTGGTCGAATTAAGCCGTCGCACTTCACTTCCAGCTTCCATTTATTGCTCGGCAGCGGACGGAAGATCGAAGACCGACCGATCACCGATGCCAAATCGCGAATGGCCATTGGTCCGTTGGCTATAGGGCAATCGGACTTTTGGAATGCTACTAATCTGTTAACATAATTTCGCTCTTAACACATTTCACACATTGTTTTGAGCAGCAGCATCTTCAATAGAGCCGCCGCATTCGAATCGAAGACTTTGCTTTCCGAGCTGTGATTGGCTAGCCGTGATTCACCCATAATTGGCTTATAATTTATGCATAAAACATAGCTTAACTCACGCAACCCGATTTGGCGGCTGACTGACTTTTTTGTTATATTTTGAATATATGTATATACAGAATCGCTTATTTGTTAATGATTTCAACAAAAAGTGATCGTCAGCTTAATAAAATTAATGATTAGATTTCTGTTTTTACGGCTAATCAGGTTTCGATTGAGCATAAATCTTTGGCTTGTCCATGTGTGAGTTGCACTTGAGATTCCTTTCTAATTGTACGTGACACACGGCGGCGCCATATCCGAAAATCGGGTCACTTAACGGTTTCCGACGACCTTGGTCTGTCAACGATGGCCAATTAGTTAAGTTAACTAACTGGAAGTCGAAGATTAATGCCTCCAGACACATTTAGTGGGTGTATCTAATCGTGTAGACAATTTATATACTCTTGCGGGAATTCATTTATTCATTTGTTAGTCGGATCGGATTCTGATTTCAAGACCTTTGAATTTTGGCAACGCATTTACAAAGAGAACGCATGCTAATCCAAATCTAGATCTACTTAACAAATGATTGAACCTTTGTTTGAGGGACATTGTTTATGGCCGCAAACAAGGTGAAGGTGAATGCAATAAATAAAAACCTCAAAAAATCGTCTCAACCAGAGATCCCAATAAAAATAGCTATAATGGGTACCCAATTTCAACCTCTATGCCCTATGAGTAAGTAATATTTGCCAGAATTGTCTTTTCAAAATATAATAGTACCAATTTAATTCGAGTAATTATTCATTAGTCAACAAGAATATTCAATTCATCGATCAACAATCAACATAACTATATCTAAGTTCAGATACGAATTTAGAAACGCAGACGACGGAAGATCGAAGTGGGCAGGTAGGAGTTATCGGGAGTCTGAGCAGTAGGTTGACGCACTGCTCCTTGGGAGGCAAAGTTCAAGGCGGGGGCAACACCACCATCGTGAGCCTGAGAAGATCCACCCAGAGAGTCGTATTGGGACTGGATTGCCTTCTGGGCGTTGGCAGCATCCTCAGGAGTCCGGTACTTGACGAAGTGAACCTCGGGCTTGTTGTTGTTGTTGCTACGGATGGCATTCAGTTTGCTGGCCAGATCTCCAATATCAGCCTGCTTGTTGAGGACATAGATGGCGGTCTCCTGTTGGGCAGCCTGTTTGGCCAAAGCCAGAGCAGCGTTCTCCAGACCACGGTTCTCGGGTCCCTTGATGAAGACAACACGCAGACCCTTGTTCACAGAGCCGGCGACGCGTTCCAAAGCCTGAGGCTCATCGAAGTCCTGTTCGTTGGCGGTGAAGGTGAAGAATTCCTTTTCCAACTCAGCAGCTGGGGCAGGGGCATTGTAGGCGACTCCAGCATCCAGATCACCACCAGAAATACCACCTAGACCACCAAGACCGCCAAGGCTGCCGCCTCCAATGGAGCCTCCTCCGATGGAGCCACCACCAATGGAACCTCCTCCAATGGATCCACCTCCAATGGAACCTCCTCCAATGGATCCTCCTCCAAGGGAGCCACCTAGACCACCGAGGCCTCCTAGGCCTCCAAGACCACCGAGGCCACCACCTCCAATGCTACTAGCAGGACCACTTGACAATCCTGAGCTAGAGTGTGCCGAAGGCTGGTAGTTGTATCCCAATTTATCGGCGCAGGCAACGGCCACCAGGCACATAACCTGTACAAAGAGAGAGAAAGAGAGAGATAGAGAGTGAGAGCTAAATACCTCAATATCCTTTTGCTCCTTGTTTTCTCCCTTAATGGGAAACTTACGATGAATGCACGCATTTTGATTTTGAGCTGCTTGTTCTTTGGTTCTTTCGATTCGAGGTATGAATTACTTCTGTCTTCTGCTTGGGGCGATCTTTATTATTTATACAAATCCATCTTCGAGGCTGATAAAAGCAAAACTGACGACGCGGCGCCGTCGCTTGCATAGAAATCGCTTTGATGCCACTGTGTTTTGCCGCCTACAAAACTTTTAGCCTCTTCTGTTTTATGGTCAATGTGGAATTTTTGTTGGATTGGCTCAATGGGCAACCGCTGCGGCTGCGGCTGCGACTACGATGGCTGATTGTTTTAGGTTATTCAAATATTCGAGTTTGTTATTCAATAATTTTACAAGAATTAATATTAAATTATAAAATTAATATGTCGTGAGCACATTGAAATGAGTTGATATGCATATCGTGCAGATGGGTCATAATTATGTATTATATATAATAAATATCGTTCGGAAATTCTTCGGCAAGGCTATGTCGCATGTTTTATGTAGGACATTGGCATCTATATCGACCCTAATTGGTTGACCATTTGGTAAGACCGAGCAATGTCGACAAATCTATCTTTGAACTTGATTTATCGACACGACATGACATAAATACGATAATTATGGGGTACATTGAATTGGATAATATAATAATCTTTGATTAAGAAATTGAAAGTAGCATAATTTTAAAAATTTCAGAGGAACTTTCCATTTACTTTCATGGGTTACTCTACAGTATGATCTAATTAATTGATAATAGGTTAAGAGGTTAGACAAATTTCTGAAGCTTAAAATGAGCATATTTTCAAAAACTTTAGTTAATTTATACATAATGAAATCTACAACTGAAACAGTTTAAATATAAAGAAATAATGCTAAAAAAAAGTACTGTTCTGCAGTTTTTATTGAAAATATATATAAACACCAGTACATAGATCCCAAAGAAGAATAACCAATGGAAAAACATAAATAATAAAAGATGAATTTATGGCGGCGTTTTTAAGGGTGACGACGCTATAATATCCTTTGTTTACTTCCTGGAGAATGGTAGAGAGATTACTGTGTCAAACCTTTCAAGAAATTATGACTACCCAATAGACTGACTTGCTCTAATAAACGCAACTTCCAAAGACCGTATCTCTTACAATTCCCATTGGATCAGTTTAAAACGTTCGAACGTTGGCGAATATTTTAGATAGTTTAAGCAAAGAAACAATCGATTTTTTTATATTCCGAAACTTATTCAATCTCTTAAACTAAATATGTTTTTAAATCCTATGTACGAAAAGTTTCCTATTTATTTAATGACTTATTTAGTACCCAAAAGTGCCGACTAATATTCAATTCAATTTCAATTAATTATCGGAATTTATGTAGGTTAGAACCATACCTGATTGAGCCAGAATAGAAGAGGGCAGGTTTGAGACAAGACAAGGGCTTAAGCTTTGTCAAAGAGTTTTTAAAAATGATCACAATTAAGTTTTTTTTTTAATTTAGTTTTTTAACTTTGTATTTTAAGAAAATTTAATAACAATTATTTAACAATCAGTTGAACATGAAACAATTTCTGAAGAAATTGAAGCACTTCTTACAAACGACGACGGAAGATCGAGGTGGGCAGGTAGGAGTTATCGGGAGTCTGAGCGGTAGGCTGACGCACTGATCCTTGGGAGGCAAAGTTCAAGGCGGAGGCCACACCACCATCGTGAGCCTGAGAGGAGCCACCCAGAGAGTCGTATTGGGATTGGATTGCCTTTTGTGCGTTGGCAGCATCCTCAGGAGTGCGGTACTTGACGAAGTGAACCTCGGGCTTGTTGTTGTTGTTGCTACGGATGGCATTCAGTTTGCTGGCTAGATCTCCAATATCAGCCTGCTTGTTGAGGACATAGATGGCGGTCTCCTGTTGGGCAGCCTGTTTGGCCAGAGCCAGAGCAGCGTTCTCCAGACCACGGTTCTCGGGTCCCTTGATGAAGACAACACGCAGACCCTTGTTCACAGAGCCGGCGACGCGTTCCAAAGCCTGAGGCTCATCGAAGTCCTGTTCGTTGGCGGTGAAGGTGAAGAATTCCTTTTCCAACTCAGCAGCTGGGGCAGGGGCATTGTAGGCGACTCCAGCATCCAAATCACCACCAGAAATACCACCTAGACCACCCAGACCGCCAAGGCTGCCGCCTCCAATGGAGCCTACTCCGATGGAGCCTCCTCCAATGGAGCCACCTTCAATGGAACCTCCTCCAATGGATCCTCCTCCAAGGGAGCCACCTAGGCCGCCGAGGCCTCCTAGGCCTCCAAGACCACCGAGGCCACCACCTCCAATGCTACTAGCAGGACCACTTGACAATCCTGAGCTAGAGTGTGCCGAAGGCTGGTAGTTGTATCCCAATTTATCGGCGCAGGCAGCTGCCACCAGGCACATAACCTATGCGAAGGAAAAATCGTAATCTGTTAGTTAGTCCTTTGTGAGTGAATTAAAAGCGGTTACTTACAATAAAGGCACGCATCTTCGATTCTGCTGGATAGGTTCTCTTGGCTTTGAGTACGTTGTGTTTCTGCCTATCTCAGCCGCGTCGGTTATTATTTATACAAATCTGTCTTCGAGGCTGTCAGCGCAGCTTCTCGATGAAGACAAAGCGTTGACGGCGCTAAACGTTTTTTTCCGCCTACAAAGTAGGCAGCGTCCGGCTTTTGTGTCGACGAGTTCGATGCTGGCAATTCAGCTTTGCATAAATGTTATTATAAGGAAAAGTGATAAAAATCGAGAAACATGAGCATAAAAATGCAATAACAATCACAAACAATGCGGCCAGAAACATTGAAAATGGAGCTCGTAGACGAAATTGCACAAGATTCGGATTGATATTTTGGTTTTAATTCGTTTGGTCGTTTTTATTGGCGATCGAATAAAATTTTAAGGTACAAACAATGATCAGTCCACCAGTAATGGCGAAAAATTGGCAACAGGTAGCGACAGTTTCTTAACGGATGCGCAGGCGACGCAGGATGTTGGCAGGCAGGTACGAGTTGCTGACAGCTCCTGGGGGAGAGTAACGGCCGACGTGAGCCGACGGGGCCACTGGGGCTTGAGATGCAAAGTTGATGGCATTGGCAACGCCGCCGTTGATGTTCTGGCTGGTGCCGCCCAAATTGTCATATTGACCCTGGATGGCGCGCTGAGCGTTGGCAGCATCCTCGGGAGTGCGGTACTTGACGAAGTGAACCTCGGGCTTGTTGTTGGCATTGTTGCGGATGGCATTCAGCTTGTTGGCCAGATCACCGACATCGGTCTGTTTGTTCAGGACATAGATGGCGGTTCTTTGCTCGGCAGCCTGTTTGGCCAAAGCCAGGGCGGCGTTCTCCAAACCACGGTTCTCGGGTCCCTTGATGAAGACAACACGTAGACCCTTGCTCACGGATCCGGCAATCTTCTGATCGGCCAAAGGATCATCGAATTGGCTTTCGTCAGCCTCAAATGTGTAGAATTCCTTGTTAAGCTCGGCGGATGGAGTGTAAGAGCTTCCGACGTTGCTGGCTGCTCCTTCGTAGGCGGGTGCGGAGTCGTAGTTCACGCTAGGAATGGAGTTGGAAGGTGAGCCACTAAGGACTCCGGCTCCGTAGTTGTACTGAGCGCATGCGGCGCCAACTAGGCAGAGAGCGATGAGGAAACGCATTGTGAACTAAGAAGATTGGTGTGAATGCTGAAAAGGCGAAGGCCAAGACTGAATCCTGAGGCTGCGTTGCCCACCTTTTATACATCCCAAGCCTACTTAGAACGGCTTTAGAACAATAGCCGAAATCGATTCCCAACTAGTTTTTTATGCAAAGTGTTGCGCTTATGAAATAATTATGCAAAACTATCCAAATCTGTCCAGTCGGCACACATCAACCCGAAAGCCCAAGTGCAGACGGGAATTACTGGACCGGTTCCCATATTAAGTTCGCTTTCTGTTTGGTGTTTGGCGGTGACGTTAAAAGATTTCGGAATTTGGCGTGGTTTGTGGGAAATTACTGCAGCACTATGAAACTGGTTTATGGAAAAAGTAACAAGAACACGCCATAAATGCTCGCTGTTTAGATCATAAAAGTCGAACCGAAATTGGTGCACAACAGGAGTTCCGCCTACGTGATAACAAAGCATAATTCTATTTATAAATCTTTATTTAAGATTTTCTTTGTTTATTTAAGTCTTAAACAAATAACTGAATTCGAAATTAGATGTGACCAAACAAATATTCAGTCTAAAGTGCAGAGTTGAAGATATCTTCACCGGAAGAACATTTTGTATATTTAGCTAGGTCAACGCACTGGTTTTATGGCACAATAATTCGCCAAACTGGTTCTCCACCCACCCATTTCAAATTTCATCAGAGATTCTTAAATGTATTTGGCTAATTGATTGAGGATGTTTATCTTAAACCAAAGATTGCAATTTATTATATTAAATAGTTATAAAAAGATATAATTATATTAAATAAGTATATGGGTAAGCCAAAATGAAATCTTATCTATGTCGCATTCATTGCCATTCGCTGTAAATAAATTTAAAAACTAAACTGACATTTATTATATTTTTATAGCCACCAGAAAAGTAATTAATATTAACCTCAATTTGTCTACGATGCTAAATGCTTTTTCCGTATCTTCGTCTGCTACGTTAAAACCGAAGAATCTTCAGGGAGATCTCTAATGGGGATTTATTTATGCATTGGATTCAACTATTAGTAAGAAATTTTGTTATAAAACTAACAGTGTTAGTCTTTTTAAAATTTCGTCTTGCTTGGTTTTTCTCGAAAGTTTATACATATCTATAGGAATATATGTAGTTGGAAGCTGCTAAGTAAGTATGCAAACTTGCTATCATTCTAACCCAAAGATCATCACAAATATTAGAATACGCCAACTAATTCGCCAAAGCCATTGGATATTGTATGTTTATTAACAAACTTACATAAATATGTAAGTATTTTATTAAAATCATTCAAAATTCAAATGGACAAAATAAATCTGCAGTATAAAATAACTTTTTCTGCAGTTGCTCAAATGTATCTTATGTTTGTTGTAGTCTTTCCTATGAGATCTGTGATATCATACAAGTTCTAAAGATTTCTGAAAATTTTTTTGTTACAGCATTCATTACATCTCTAATACATGTGAGTTGAGTTTAGTATACTCATTTATTTAATATTATAGTTTTAGGAATTTATCAAAAAGTTACAGGTTTTAGAATTCCTTTTATATACATACGTTGTTTCTCGAGGGACCAGATCTCTCTCACTTGCCACAAACCCGCTACCGCCAAAAGCGCTGCCACCTCACCGAAAAGTCTCGCCTTGCCACTCTGTTTTTCTGCTGTTTAATAACTACGTTGCCGATCGGTTAATAACTGCTGCTAACACCACCTGCCACTATTCGTCATACTTAACATACAAGTCCATAAACATAATATTTGTAGCTGTTATTGATAGATTGAAAGATTCTTTTTACATTGTTAACCGGTCAGAAGATTATTGTCAATGGTAAATGAACTGAGTGCCTAAGTTTAACTCTTTGGGATTCCATACAGCTTTTTCTCTTTTAAATAGTAAATGAAACATATTCATCCTACTTTGCAGTTATGTGTTTTGTACAAAAGTCAATGTAAGTTATACACTACAATGTAAAACACAAGACACATTAATAGTGAATCTCGATTTATTGAATTTAACAACAGGAAAACTAATTAACAACAAATACAGGTATTCCAGTTAGGGACCTAGTAACGGAAACGGCGGAAGATGTTGGCTGGCAAGTAGCTGGGACCAGGAGCGCTAGCTTCATGGCTAATCTGAGCTGGGGCAGGTTGCGAAGCAAAGTTCAAGGAGCTGGCCACTCCACCATCGTGGTTGGCTGAACGGCCTCCCAATTGATCGTATTGCGACTGGATGGCGTGCTGTGCATTGGCAGCATCCTCGGGAGTGCGGTACTTGACGAAATGAACCTCTGGCTTGTTGTTGTTGTTGTTGCGAATGGCATTCAACTTGCCAGCCAGATCTCCAATATCAGCCTGCTTGTTGAGGACATAGATGGCGGTCTCCTGCTGGGCAGCCTGTTTGGCCAGAGCCAATGCGGCATCCTCCAATCCACGGTTTTCGGGTCCCTTGATGAAGACAACACGCAAAGCCTTGTTGAGAGCGCTGGATACCTTCTCAGAGGCAGCTGGATCGTAGAAGTCACCCTCGTCGGCGGTGTAAGTGAAGAATTCCTTTTCTAGTTCGGGTTGAGCAGCAGCATAGTTGGGCGCATCACCGGATGGGGCGGCTACGGGGCCACCAAAGTCAGAAATGGGACCTCCAAAGGAGCCACCAGAGATTCCAGGACCTGTTGCAAATGAAGGTGCATCATTGCTGGCCGCTGCACCTGGTTGGAAGGAAAGTCCCGATCCAGAATGAGCCACTGGCTGATAGTTGTAGCCCAGCTTGTCGGCGCTGGCCAAAGCTACGAGGCAGAGGACGATAAAGGCACGCATTGTGATTGGTGATGTGAAGATCTGTTACTGCCTTATTCCGCAGCAGTCTTCACTTTTATAAGTGCAAGATTCAGTTCTTCGAAATGGCTAAACTGGCCAAATTTGTCAAAAGATGGCCAATGCATTATGGAAATGCTTGAAATTTAATATATTTGAATTTGCTTTAAAAATGCATAAATAATATGCTTAAAATCGCGCAGTTTCGTTTCTTTATTATATTTTTATGATTTGTCACGCTGCTTTTGCCGATACTGCAAATTTTTGCATACTCTTATTGATAATCGAATGCAAATGAGTTGGATGAGTTTGTAGTTTGGGTTTTCTGTGTTGGGGACTGATTAGTTAGAACTCAGTTAAACTTGTATATCGATTGCTAAACTAGTGGCGCCAAGTAATTTATTAAATACCCAATTATCAAATTATCTCATTTGGCGCTGACTTGGAGGAGCAGTTCAAGGGTCAATTAGCGATCGTCAGAGTTAGAGAGCCATCAGCCATTTGCTGTTACTGGCGCTGGTGTCTATTTTTATCGATGATTATGATGATGATGATGATGATGGGGCGGCGGTCACTTCCGGCGCCGTCGAGCAACTGCGGAAGGCCGCGTCCACCCGCAACATTTGCATAAAGCAACACACAAAAAGCCAATACGACAAAACAAAGCCGTTCAAAAAAGGCAATAATAATTTCGCGAATCGTTAAAATATATATTTTTTCTCTTTCTTTGGCAGCAAAAAATTTGACTAGGCGCGCCTCATTTGCATGTGAAACGGCTCGTCGAGCGTTTTGTTTGCTTTTCGAGCAATTTTCGGCGACACTTCTCATCCCGATCACAGTGTGCCGGCCAATAGCAATTGCCTTAAATTGGGTTTACGATGTTAGCCAGCCAGGGCACAAGCAGATTTTTTATTATGGTTGGATTTTATTGATTTTGAACGATCAAAAATGTCAAAAATGGAGATTTCAATTTCCTCAAGGTTAGGCTAACTGGCCAAAAAGCGCGCGAAGAAGAATAACGCAAAATTATGGCTAAATGCAGCATATTTAATTCAAAATGGTAGCAGATACGATCGACTTAGACCAGAACTAGATTGCAATAGACCGATTCTCTGACATTTGCATAACGTCATGTGCTCTGCACTGATATCTGCATAAAAGACGCAGAGTCATCGGATATCAGCATCACATTGTCCATCCGCCCCACTCAATCAACATGCTTCGATTCTCTGCCCTTTTGTGCTTTAGCATCTTGGCTTTGGCCAGCGCCGACAAGCTGGGCTACAACTATCAGCCAGTGGCTCATTCTGGATCGGGACTTTCCTTCCAGCCAGGTGCAGCGGCCAGCAATGATGCACCTACATTTGCAGCGGGTCCTGGAATCTCTGGTGGCTCCTTTGGAGGTCCCATTTCTGACTTTGGTGGCCCCGTAGCCGCCCCATCCGGTGATGCACCCAACTATGCTGCTGCTCAACCCGAACTAGAAAAGGAATACTTCACTTACACCGCCGACGAGGGTGACTTCTACGATCCAGCTGCCTCTGAGAAGGTATCCAGCGCTCTCAACAAGGCTTTGCGTGTTGTCTTCATCAAGGGACCCGAAAACCGTGGTCTGGAGGATGCCGCATTGGCTCTGGCCAAACAGGCTGCCCAACAGGAGACCGCCATCTATGTCCTCAACAAGCAGGCTGATATTGGAGATCTGGCTGGCAAGTTGAATGCCATTCGCAACAACAACAACAACAAGCCAGAGGTTCACTTCGTCAAGTACCGCACTCCCGAGGATGCTGCCAATGCACAGCACGCCATCCAGTCGCAATACGATCAATTGGGAGGCCGTTCATCTAACCACGATGGTGGAGTGGCCAGCTCCTTGAACTTTGCCTCAAGTGCTCCAGTGCCAGTCGCCGCCCCTGCCCCAGCAGAAGCCCGCTTCTCGCCATCCATTGCTCTGCCAGAGGCTACGGCTCCTATCTCTTCGTACGTTCCCCCCGCTACACCCGGCAGCAGCTATCTGCCCGCCAACATTTTACGTCGTCTGCGCTTCTAAGCTAAGATACGACATTCCTCTGTTATTGTTTTGTTAATGTTTTGAGAATAAATTTGATAGTTAAATTTGAATTTCTACATAGTTTGCGGATCTTCTCGACGAAAATTCCTAGGCACATAATTTTTTTGGCGTCATGAAAATGATTTGAATTCCATTTTTTTCCACCGAACGTTTGTGTTGGTCACCTGAAAACGGGTTCAACGGGTTGAATTATGAGGCCGCCCATTCAGCTGGTTATGAAAATTGCAAATTAGCCGATCTATAACAAACGGCTGACAGCACATTGGCGGGCATTTTGTACAACATTTGGCTTATCGGCTACTACTTGAAGTGGAGGCGTCCCACGCCTTCGACCAAGTCCAAATTGATTTCGTTCGATTTGACAAATTGCATGTGTCTACAATTCACAATGCCCAAATCCAAAGTGGTGGGCAATTTAAAATGATTACGCTAGACTATTAGCTCCAAATCAGATAGATAGATAGACCATTGGATGAAGCCTTGTTTTCAATATTCCAAGCTTGCAATTAGCATAACAAAATGAGTTAACAAAAGAACTTGGCTACCGCGCAGCCAAACAATTTGGAGCTGGCCACTCGGGCACTCTTTGACTATACGGCGACTGCGCAGTCGGCGTTGTTGATTTGCATAAAAATTTTAGTTGCTTACAAAGCTGCAAGTTCATCAAATTTCAATCAACGCCGCCGCCGTCGCCGCCGCCTCCGCCGACGTCGAGCGTCACTGCGGTCATACCAAATGCGGCAGCGGCGAGAAGGAAAAGAAAAACACGTTAGACCCTAGCCAAGCAGAGGCAATAACCACAACAACAACAACAGCAGCAGCAGCAGCAGCATCAGCAATGCGGACCTTATCTTGATCTCCAGCATGACAGTCAAACGCTTGTTCTGATTGACATCCCATTTATGTATATAAATGGCACGGCTCGTCTTCGAAATATCATTCTGAGATCAGAGCTTCAAGTAGAACCTCCGTGAAAAAAAAACAGGAAAAGTTAACCAATCAAAGATGCGCGCCTTCATCTTGATGTGCTTTGTGGCTGTGGCCAGCGCCGATGTATCCCATCTGGGCTACAACTACCGACCCAGTGCCGGCTCCTTGATTGACGACTCTCATCTGGGAGGCTCTGGTCTGGGAGGCTCTGGTTTAGGAGGCTCTGGTCTGGGAGGCTCTGGTTTGGGAGGCTCTGGTCTGATCGGCTCTGGTCTAGGCGGCTCTGGTCTAGGCGACTCTGGTCTGGGCGTCTCTGGTCTGGGCAGCTCTGGTCTGGGCGGCTCTGGTCTAGGCGGCTCTGGTCTGGGCGGCTCTGGTCTGGGCAGCTCTGGTCTGGGCGGCTCTGGTCTAGGCGGCTCTGGTCTGGGCGGCTCTGGTCTGAGCGGTGGATTCCAAGGTCCCGTTGATTACAGTGCTCCTGCTCCTTCGGCCGAACTCAACAAAGAATTCTTCACCTTCACCGCTAACGAAGAGGACTTCGATGAGCCTCAGGCTTTGGAACGTGCTTCCAGCGCTGTAAACAAGGGTCTGCGTGTTGTGTTCATCAAGGGACCCGAGAACCGTGGTCTGGAGAACGCTGCTCTGGCTCTGGCCAAACAGGCTGCCCAACAGGAGACCGCCATCTATGTCCTCAACAAGCAGGCTGATATTGGAGATCTGGCCAGCAAACTGAATGCCATCCGTAGCAACAGCAACAACAAGCCCGAGGTCCATTTCGTCAAGTACCGCACTCCTGAGGATGCTGCCAATGCCCAGAAGGCTATCCAATCGCAATACGACAATCTCGGCGGCACCAGCCAATCCCACAACGGAGGTGTGGCCAATGCCCTGAACTTTGCCTCCGCCTCTCGCATCCGTCTGCCCAATGCTCAGATCCCTGAGAACTCGTACCTGCCATCGTCGGTGCTCAATCGTCTGCGTTACCGTTTCTAGGCTAGAGAGTCCATTCGCTCTCGATGCTGATTGTTGAGTCTTGTGTTATCTATTACTATCGAATGCTTCAAATAAAATTTTAAATTAAAAATAGTTACAAGTGAGTGTTTTCTTAATTTCTACATAACTGGAAAGGGCTTTTATAATAAAGCTATCAGTGTCCGGACAACATAAATGTGACATCTTGTGATGGGATGTTTGAGCTCGCTTCGATTGAAAGATGGCAGCTTTCAGTGTTTATTGCAGGCTATAAAAATTCCACAAGAAATACAAGTGGAAATCAATAAAAATTTACATTTTTTGTGTACGCAAAACAATCGACGAAAATTTTTTATCATAATTAAAATGTTAATCTGCGTGAAGTAAAAGGTTAGACAAACTATTAGCGCGTAAATTTATGGCAACTGCAAGACGGAACTGCCGCTCCGACAGTGGCTGCGGCCCCAAGCCCAAGAGAGAGAGAGAGAGAGAGAGAGAGAGAGAGACAGAGGACAGATCTCAACTATATACATTATGTATGAGTGATAAGAGAGCGACCGGATGAATGGCCAATAATAAAACCGCCTAAAGTGGACAGCATCGACAGCTCTGTTCAAGAGCACCCACTACGGCCGATTTGCATAAACCGAAGAGCTGGCGCTGGGCAAGAGTTTATTAGAAAAATCATAAAAATTATGCAAAAATCGATAAAACTCCAAGACAAATACGAAGGGGCAGATGGCGCCGCCGAATAAGCGAATGAGGGATTAGCAAATGGACGAAAAACACACAAAACAAACAAACAAACAAAGCGAAGAGCAAAAAGAGTAATGAAGTGGCGAATTGGAATTGGAAAACTTGGCCGAATCGACGATTAAAGGGAAGCCCCAAATAATTTGCAATGTGGACCAAAATGTATGTGCGAAATCCAAAAGACAAATGACATTTGCAATCGCCGACCCAAGAGCATCGAATTCAGATAAAAGCGTGGGTGTCACTGATATCGACAGACTTGACATTTGCCCAGCAACCAGAGTGGAGTTAGCTATCCAAAGAAACAGAAAATGCGTTGCCTTATTGTAAGTATTCTCAGGAGATGATAACTGAAGAGCTCCTAACTCCTCCTCCTCTCTCTTCTCCGCAGGCTCTTTGCTTTGTGACGGTTGCCAGTGCAGCTAGCCTGGGCTATAACTATCAACCCTCGGAGATTGCCAGCTCTGGTGTTTCGTACAACCAAGGCATTGGGGCTGCCACTCAGGAGCAGGCTGCTTATTCGGCTCCTTCGGAGAGCGCGGGACAGCCCATCAGTGAACCATTCGTTGGATCTCCACAGGCTGCGCCATCAGCCGAAGCCCCCAACTATGCCCCACAGACCGAGCTTCAGAAGGAGTTCTTCACCTACACGGCTGATGAGAACGATTTCAATGAGCCAGCCGCCTCCAACGATGTGTCCAACTCTCTGAACAAGGCTCTGCGTGTTATCTTTATCAAGGGACCCGAACACAGTGGCTTGGAGAACGCTGCTCTGGCTTTGGCCAAACAGGCTGGCCAGCAGGAGACCGCCATCTATGTGTTGAACAAACAGGCTGATATCAGTGATCTCGCTGGCAAATTGAATGCCATTCGCAACAACAACAACAACAAGCCCGAGGTTCACTTTGTCAAATACCGCACTCCCCAGGATGCGGTCAATGCCCAGCAGCAGATTCAGTCCCAGTACGATCAGTTGGGCGGAAGTTCGACTCACCAGAACGGTGGAGTCGCTCCCATTCTTAACTTTGCCTCCCAGGCTCCCGCTCGCCCAGTGGCTGCTCCCAGCTCGCCCGGTAACTCTTATTTGCCAGCCTCCGTGCTGCGCAGTCGCCTGTAAAGGGCCTCCGACTGACCACCCCCCCTCCCTTACTGATTCCTAACCATTGTTTATATTGTTGATATTATTTAGTATGTATAGCGATTTGTGAAATAAAATATTGCTTAATATTTTCAAACTTGTAAAATTATATGAAGAAATTTTGTTAGTTTGTTTTGGCCGACATTGAACTATTTACCTTTTAAGGAACCATTGTGCCAATTTCATTTCATGGTTTTCGTTTATAAAATGCTTCAAGATTTACGTTGAGCTTGACACATCAGTGTGAAACTTCATTGTGGTTATATCATGCTGCGATTTGTGGTAAGTTGGCAGCTTAAAAAAATGTTTTAACTTGGCTTAAACGAAAATACTTTAGCTTTTTATGCTGCTGGCCAGTACTTGCTCAGCGAAATTGGGCTATCAATATCAACAGAACACAGCTGGATCTACCAGCTACGACACATCTCCCTATGGCTATGATACGGATACGCCCTTGCCTGCCACTCAATCGGCTGATGAACATGCCGATTTCCATAAGCATTTCTATGCCTTTGAGGCACCCTACGATTCCATCGAGGAGGCCGAACTGATTGAGCAGAAGTTAGCTGCTCTTTCACAAAAGAATTTGCAGGTGGTGTTCATCAAGGCGCCGGAGAACAAAGTTGTGGAGGGAGCCCTCCACGCCCTGGCCAAACAGACTAGCGAAGACAAAACAGCCATTTATGTGCTGAACAAGCAAACGGATGCAAACGAACTGGCAAGCAAACTCAGCGTCCTGCAGGCGCAGCACAAACACAAGCCTCAAGTTCACTTTGTCAAATATAGGACAGATGCGGAGGCGGCTCAGGCCCAGCAACAAATTCAAGCGCAGTACGGCGGAGTGCCCTCCTCTTCACCAGTTGCACAGCAGGCCACATCATTGGGCTATTATCCGGAACAACAGCCGCAATCAGATCAGGCCTTTTATCCCGAGCAGTTGCCACCTTCGCCGCAGCCTGGCTACTTGCCGCCCTTGCCGAGCTATGCATCGTTTCCACAGGGCTACAATGCAGCGGCCCAGGGTCTGGTTGATTTGCCGCCATTGCCAGAGCCGCAGCAGGACAACTTGGATGCACGCACCGCGAAGACGAGTCGCATTGATTTCCGTATCAATGAAAGACATCGCCCAGGCAGCCGCATGATCTTTCCCACTGAAACCCAATCGAGAGCCTATCTGCCACCCGCAACTGTCTCCAATGGGTATCTACCGCCAGGCAATGCCAACAAGCGGCGAAGACGTGCCTATTTCTGATTAAGACATTAAACAAACAAATAGTTCCCTAAGATCGCCCCTGCCATAGATACCTTGTATACATCCATCTAGTTGTAACTGCGAATAAAATATATATAAAAAAAAAAAAAAAACAAAACTGCTTTCCAATGTATCAATGAATAGACATTTAGTGTTTCGTTTTTGTTTGGCAAGATCACTTCGGTGGCGGGTTGTAAATTTTGTTAAGCGGCTTATCAGATTCAAGATTCAAGACGGAGCAAGGTTTGCTTATTAACAAAACTAAAAAAAAAATAGAGAAACAAAAAGAAAACAACAGCAATAACAAAAACACAATCAAAATGACGTGTAAATTAACAAATCAGCAGCAATAAAATGATGACCATAAAAGCGGCCTCTAGTGAAAGTAGCTAAGATTGCGGAGGCGGAGGTTAAGACTGACTGTCGAACTCGCAGTCAGAGGTGCCAGCTTAGCACTTGGACGCACAAGTGGCAGTTGGAGTCACAATAAATGGCTTTGTCTATGACAACGGACAACAATGGGGCGCCAATCGCATATGAAATTATTTTATAACTAATTCAAATTGGGAGCTCATTTGTAAATTTTATGCGAATTAAATTCAAGTTCAAGCCAGAGCTCGGGTCAAATCCACAAATTCACAGCCTCCGCATTTGAATCCATGTCTATGGCTTTTGTGTGAAATTTGCATTTCCAAATTGAACGACATTAACATGGATAATCGGAGCAGGCAGACACAAAAACCAGAGCACACAGCAAAGGTTTGCAAAAATCTTTTATAAGTCCATAAAAAAAGACGCCAAATGAAAAAAATGCCCAGAAAAGACACACAAACAGAAAAAAAGAGATGAAAAAAGATGCCATACAAAACGCAGCCGAGAAGTCAGCTTACTTTCGAACGGCTTGTTGTTTGTGTCGTCTCGTATATAAGGATGGTTTTGTTGCTGTGACTAGATTATAAACGAACTGCTCTTCAAGCGTTAAAAAACAGCCGCTGCAGGCCACCAACCAAAGTAGACGTATCCCACAGTGATCCACCCAAGCATGCGCGCCTTGATGGTAGGAAGAAACGGAAAAGTTAAGCCATGGATAACAACAACCTTTAATTAATTGTGCGTATATCCCTTCCAGTGTCTGTCTGTCTGTCTGCTCGTTGGCACCATTGATGCCCTGGATAATAACTACTTGCCAGCCAGCCAGATCTATGCAACGCCACAACGAACTGTAGCCACGGAATATTTTACGTACACAGCACCGCCGGATGATGGGGATACTGGGGTTCCACTCCAGGCAGCCCGACAACTGGCCAAGGCCCTATCACCCGCCCAGCAAGTTGTATTCATACGAACACCGGAAACGAATCTCTTCACGCTGACAGCCAAGCAACTGGCCTCACGCAATGCCTTGGATATCTTTGTGTTGCAGCGGCAAACGGATGCATCTGCGCTCGCCCAGCAGCAGGCCGACATTGAGCAACAGCTACGTCAAAAGCCGAGCGTTCACTTTGTGAAATACCGCACCCCGGCGGATGTAAGTCGAGCCCTGAGCACTCTGAGAGGCAGCTACGAACAGCTGCCGGGCAGAAGCATTAACCATGCCATCGAAAGTGCCGATGTCTTTGAGCTAAAGCCAACTAGGCCCCCGTCACCAGTCATTTTCAAGATTTTGCCCAAAGACGGCTCCCAGTATGAGACACACGAAGAGGCAAATGAGCTAGAGACCGCCAAGGTGCAGGCCCTCTTTAGGGAGTATCTCCCACCTAGACAACGCCGTTAGGCCACCCTTAGAGAAATGGGGCCAGTGCCAAAGACTGTTTAAGTTTAAATTAAGAAAATATCACCCAATCTCAAAATAATTGAAAAGTAGTTGAACATTAAAAAACATTCTAAAGAGTTGCCAACATTTGTCTTTTAATTGTGCAACAACCAACACAATTGTTAAGGCGAATGCCGCTGTTTACCTATTATGAATAATTAATTACAGGGTCTCAAACCATAACATTTTACTTTTAAGCTCTTTTCGAGTCCATGCTCTAACTGCAAAGTATCTCTTAGATAATCATTAAGGTGTTGCCAGCAGAACAAGAAATTCTCCGACTCCGTCTCCGCCTCCGACTTCGACTCCGACTCCGACTCCTACTCTCGACTAGATACCATGTAAATCATTTCTTAAGCAAAATGTCGCTGTCAACGTTGTCGCTTGGCAAACTTTTTAATGAGCTGCGCGTAGAGTTTTTCCCGCCGCTCACCCACATGAGACATCTCTAAGTTAATCCCAACGATCCACCGCCCAACCACCACCCACCACCCATCATCAACCTTCCTCCTTCTCTTGCGTTAAGTTTCTCGACAGGCGGTGCTTTAAGAATGTTTCAACTAAATTACGCCTTACCGTAGATTCCAAGAACGAGTGCTCATTCCATGAAGCTGACATCATTTCGCTTTGCAAATTGTTTTAGTGTCAAAGGTTAAACACACACACACACACACACACACTCACATACAAAGAGAGGGCGAGAGAGAAACACACACACATTTGCCATGCGACACGCTGAAGTGCAGCCGTAAAAAAGGCTCCCGCCACTGCAAATCTGTTGAGCAAGTTTTAGTTTAAGCATTTTTGAGCAACATGAGAACCTGGGCGGGCAAACCTGGTCGCTGTCGCTCGTTAGCGGTGCCTGCCAAAAAATGAAAAAAACCAAAAAAAAAACCAAAAAAAAAAGGAAAACCAACAGAGAAGAGAAAACTTTGCCAGTCACGTCAAAGCTGCCGGTTTCGCATTCCATTTTCGCCCGCTCAGCGCTCTCGGCGCCTCTTCAGAACTGAGAACTCTGCCAGAAGCAGAAGCAGAGCACGGTTGCTTTAATTCGAGCCCGGCGGACTCATGACTTGCTGCAATTTCGACACAGGTGTGTCCAAGGTCCAGGCGAATTCCATCCAGCAGCTGCCAAGTTTGCGTGTTTTCCAATCTTTGCCTTCTTTTTTGTATTCTCTTGGTTTTTGCAAACTCGTTGCCGGCTTGCCATTTCCAAATTAGGCACACTTTGGTTTCTCCTCTGTTAAACTCGACCCAGAGCAGAGCCTTGGTGTGAAGTCGAAGCCAAATATTCGAAAATTCGAATATTCATAGACACACTTATCACAAGTTTTGCCGTTGTTGATACATATTGAATACTCAGAAGAATAATGGTAAAATAATGCAAAATTTATGAACTATACAAATAGCTGAATCATTTCCCAAATCAAAGCAAAGTGGGTAAATTATAATCCCCTCTCAATTTTCCAGCTGCTAATAAGTTTTCCATCTCAATATCCAAAGGCTATAGTTTAAATTATGCAATAATCTTTTGGCCAATGGAAAAGAATTATAAATTCTGGCAGTGCTTATTATCCTCCCGACCATAAAACGTTGCAAACTTTGATTACATAAACAATTCGGAGTGAGCCCACAAGTGCACATAATCTTCGAGAATCTTAAAGATAAATTCATTTGCCATCCCATTTTTGGTGTGGGCGTCGGCGTTGGCAGCGGCGGCGGCTGGTGAAAAAGTTTAAATTAGTTAAGGAACTTCATTAACTGGACTGTCGACGAAAAGATTGACGTTCTGATGAAAGCGAAGTTGGAAAATTATGAAAAATTATAATTACTGTCTTAAAGCAAAGCCAGTCGGCCAGTCGGCCAGTCAGCCAGTCAACCATTCGATGGTGGCCAACACCCAGATATTATCACCGCAAATTCGGTAGCTGTTGAAACCCAGTGGCAGTGGCAATCTGGCTGGCTGGCTGTAGACCAAAAGTTGTTGTGGCTTTGGTTTTGGCCTGGCCAAGATGGATTTTGGGTTTTTTACGACCTGTCGCAGACAACACAAATCAATTAGGGAATGGGGCAGCAACAACAACAACAACAACAACAACAACAACAACAACAACAATAACAACAGTAAGCTATGCATATTTATAAATGTCGTAAAGTGCATTTAAATCAAAAAAAGAAGAGGGCAAGACAAACGGCCAGGTTACGGATGCTAGTGGATGATAGGCCTAATCTTGTTTATTTGAAATGCGTTGTGAGGCCTTTTAATGAGTGTGGAATGGCATAGAAATCAAATCAATATCGCATACGCTGACAAGGTCAAGTGATCAGCTATTGCGGGGACTGAGAGTTGTAGTTGGGGGTGGGGGTGGTGGCTACGCTGCGCTGCGTCTGACTGCATTGGCTTGCCCCTATAAAAGACTCTCATAGATGAACTCCCAACACTAGTTCCACTTGTTAGCTTCAGTCGTGCGTTAGCCAAAGACAATCGAAATCCAAAAGCCAAAATGCGCGTTTTTATTGTAAGTCTGCAGAGCGTTAATCCAAAGAGCGCTTCGGTTTCTAATCACATCTATTCCCATGTAGCTGCTTTGCCTATTTGCTGCCGCCTGTAGTGCCGACAAGCTAGGCTACAACTACCAGCCGGTGGCTCATGCTGACGAAGGTCTTTCGTTTGTTCCTGGCAGCGGCCTCGTGCCTGCCGAAATTCCCCAGGCCGTGCAAAGTGGCGAGGCTGTGCTCTCCCAACCGATAGAGGCTCCTTCTGTTGTTGCTGCTGCTGCTGCTGCTCCCATTGTTCCCCAGGCTGCCCCACTTGTGGAGGAATTCCAAAAAGAATTCTACAGCTATGCTGCTCCAGAGGAACAATTCAATGACGGAGTCAATAACCAGCAAATTGCCAATTCTCTAAAGAAGAATCTGCGTATTGTCTTTATACGCACTCCGGAGAACCGAGGCTTCGAGCAGGCCGCCCTTCAATTGGCCAAACAGTCCGCCCAGCAGGAAACGGCCATTTATGTGCTCAGCAAGCAGGCGGATGTGGCCAACCTGGCCAAGCAGCTCAATGCCCTTAAGTCCACCTCCAGCAACAAGCCTGAGGTGCACTTTGTCAAGTACCGCACACCCGAAGATGCCGCCAATGCCCAGTTGGCAATCCAGAACCAGTACAACCAATTGCCCGGTGTATCACGCATCTCCAATGAGGGCCGTGCTCCTGTTATTAACTTTGCTTCTCCCGTTGCTGGCCCAGCTGTTGCTCCTGCCACAGCCCCGGTCTTGCCCAGCTCGGAATATTTACCAGCAAATGTTGTTGCTAGCCAGGATTATCTGCCACCCGCACTGCGTCGCTTTCGACTAAAGTAAATGTTGACTGATGTTCTCGGTAATGTTTCCTAAACGATCACACACACATACCCAAACGCAGAGAGTAATCCAGCACTTCGATCCCTCATCACGTTATTCCTATCTAGCATATATATACATATCCATTAAAAAATAAACATTTGTTAGCTGTCAAATTTTCGCAACTGCATTCAAGCTCATTTAGAGACGCGCTTACAGAACGAACTAATTGGAAGTTCTTTTCTAAAGGATTCTCCAATTTGCCCATACGAAGGGGCCGGACCAGGCGAGGCACGATTTCGGTGTGATTTGTTTTGCAAAAGGCAAAGCCCGGCCAGCATCACACTGGGTTGTCCTTTCACATTTAATCCTCGAAATAATAGCCTGGATAAAACGGTTGGCATGTCATAAAGCCCAGCAACAAGTTGAGCCATCCACATACACACAAACACACACATGCAAGCCCGCACACTTGGTCTAGGATTCGTTCCACACACATACATATGTATATACTGAATGGGATTTTAGACCATCCGCCATTCGTAATTGGAGTTATTAGAATCGAAATGAAGCGGTCTGGTTGTAGTCTCAATTTCTCTTTCGGGCCCATGCCCGGTCTTGGTCTGGTTATCGTTTTGAGCCTGCGGTCTGTTTAAGTGCCAATGTCCTGTTGCAGGTGGGTCCCTGTTTCTGGTTTTGGTTGCTCTTCTCTTCTAATGTGTTCTGCCAGCTGACACTGATTGTGCCCCTGTTCGTTTGTGTCTCTATGTCTGTATGTGTGTGTGTGGCTTGATGGCTTCCTGCTTCCGTAGTAGGCAAACTCATCATGTGAAATGCCGCATTCATTGCCACCCTTTTGCCCCAACTTTTACATCATACCATCAACAATATCCATGAACTATGCAGAGGATTTGGTACGTTGTTGAGTGGAGTCCTTAAATTTCACTTAGATGTAACATAAGCCCGATATAAACGCAACTCAACGGTGCATGTATTCATGGCCATCATGGCAGCTGTTTAGTTAGTCCTGTGTATGTGTGTGTGTATGTGTGTGGGTGGGGTTAAATGTGCAGGAATCACACGCTTATCAGCAGTCGAGTGCAAACTGAATCCGTTGCTTGCTCTTTCTTCGCCCTTTTTCTTATTCTTTTCACTTTCTTTTTTTTTTTCTCAAGTACAGTAACGAATCGCTAAAGCGTAACGACAACGACAATATGGCTGGTAGCTGGTAGCAAGGAGAGTGGGGAATGGCAAGTAATTTACCCCACCATAAACGTCGTTTGCCTGTCTGCCATTTACCGTCTGACTGGGCCCAGAGTGCTTCTCCATCTACTGCTGCCTGTAATTAAGGTGATATGCAGCAGTCAGTCGACCAAATCGACGACCAAGTGCGTGCTCTATCCTTGTACAACTGTGCGTATGTGTGTGTATTTGTTTGTGTGTGTGTGTGTGTATGTTGAGCGGAGCTCTCCGTGCTGTTAATGAGCAACCTGCTGTGCGCGGAAAATAAATTATTAAAACAGCATTCACCTCGCCCGCTCAAATGTTGTTAGTGTGAAGCTTCTTCTGACACCAACGGAAAATGATTTGCGCAACTTTTTCGAAATTCTAATAAAACGACAATACAATTCCCTCTAGAGATCCGCTAAAAGTGCACTTTAATGGATTTTATATAAAAAGTTTTGAATCAAACATTCTCTGATAAAAAGAGTTACCTAAATATGTGTTTGTAAGTATAAATAAATCTAAAAGATCGCAAAAAAGAAGTAAGATATTTGAACTTAAATTGTTCAAAAAACAAGATTACCTAGCTTTAAGACAGTTTCTAAAAAAAATATTTCAAATTATCAACACCATGTGTAATGCTCTGAGCATAATTTCCATTTTAAATAGGTTACCGCCAACTGAGGGCCGTCACATGAGTGGGTGTGGCACAAAAGTTCAAGGCTATTTGTGTTACCAAAAGATACCAAACTAGAGTCTGCTTTTGGGCTGAGCAAATGAGTTTTCACCTACATTTTGAAACAGGAATTTAGGTGGTCGTGGGATGGGATGGGGATAAAAAATGGCAGGAAAACCATTTACAAATCTCTGAGATTAGAGAAGTGCAAACTAAACGAATCTGGGCGTGGCGTCAGTGGTGCAGTTACAACACTCAATCACAACAGCTAACAGCTACGGCGGGCCGACGGCATCGCGTACCCAACTAGCAACCGGGCGGCAATGAAGGCCAAGCTAACACAACGAATCAAAAAATTGTATTCCGATTTAATTTGTAGAGCAAAACTTTTGGCATTGTTTGCACAAGCGTCTCTTGCCTCCGCCAGCGCGTCCGCCTCCCCCCTCTGCAATTCTCTTGTTTTTCTTTGGCCGCTCGGCTAACCAATATTTCTTTTCAATTTTTGCCAACGTTCGCGTTCTGTGCCCGAAAGTTTTGTTGTAAAACTAAATATTTTGACATTTGTCCGCATGGTAGCAGCAACTTTGTATATGTGCATGAAGGGCGAAGACGGTTAAGGGAACGATTTCGTGTTGGTGTGGGTGGGCGCAAATTGAAATGTGCTCGAGACATTTTGTAGCGGTTATTGTTTTTGTTTTTTTTTTTGGCATCTCCTGTGAGTTTCTTTACCTTTCAGTTGCATATACAGGGCAAAAAGTTGCAGGCTCTAGTTCGCTTTCGTTAATTTGAAAACCGCACCACTCAGATCCATCCCCACACACACAGACACACACAGACACACACACACACACACACACACACACACACACACACCCAAACCAATAACCCCCGCAATGCAGTTGCAGTTGGCAGTTGTACGCCATGTTGTCGTTGTCAAAAAGTTTTACTAGTCCCGTTTGTGCTAGAGCTCATGCTGCCGCTCGCTGGTGACTGGTTGCTGGTAGCTGATGGCGGGTATGTGCATAGTTTTTGGAATTTGTTGCAAAAAGTGTTTATTGGTTGCTTTCCATGTGCATCAGGGTTGGGCCACTCTATGAAAATTAAGTTATTTGCGTTTGCAACAACAGCAGCCCGCGGCTTTCAGTGTGTGCAAACACACAAGGCAGAGGCAGAGGCAGAGGCAGAGGCAGAGGCAGACGCTTGACTGGCTGTCGAAACTTCGGCACACATGCTGAGAGTTTTGGCTCATTAACTCTGGCTATGGCACTTCTGAATCTCGCTTGCCTAACTGGTTGCATATTAATTAGTCGACTTTTAGGCGCTACCATGTATAATTAAGCAACAAACGAACCTCTTAACAAACCACATCCTATTTAGCTCTCCTTTTGTCTTTTTCTCGCTCTCTCTCTCTCCTAGTGGCTGGAGTTTTCTTGGTCCTGGCCATGGACAAGGCTCATTAGCAGCGGCAACAGCAGCTGTCTGGTCGCTGCTTATTTAATATTTCTACCTTAATCAAGACGCCAAGGGAAATACCCACACAGTCAACTAACTAACAGACAACAAAGCCACCAACCCTTTATTCCTGTGGCCAGATACTGAAAATGAGAAATCTGTTGATTTGCCGATATTCGTATATGTAGGTCCAGGCGTTAATTGCTCATTTCCATGCAAAGCAGTCGTCTGCCCTACTTGTCACCCATCATCCGTCACCCATCATCCGTCACCCAAATATTCAATCGATAGAGCACATCTGCGACCAGACACAATCATCCTGCAAGCGATTCACATGTCCTGTTTTTGTCCCCTTTGTGTATTTGTACATGGCTTTGATTCCGTAATGAGGCAAACAGCCAGCCTCAACCTCAGAATGTGCCTTAACATTGTGTTGCACCTTCCCGAGCAACAGACAGCAATCACATTTCAGTTGGAGGAAAGAATCGAGAATGAAGGAGGAAGAGGAAAAAAACAGTGGGTTATTTTCTGTCTTGGGCTTTGTTTGTGTCCCTGGGCAAGGATCTGCTTTCTGCTTGGGCCGGATGTGTTTTACGGCTGTGATACCCTTGATTTGCCATTTATTTCGTAGTTTATCCTTTCGTTGATTATTGCACAACATTCGGCTCACAGTGGTCGTCGTCGCCAATGTTCTTGGGCGCCCCTTTGGTAATTTGGCCCGACTTTTGACCTTATGTGTGCCCTTACGTTGTTTGGCTTTGTTCATGCTGCCGCTGCCGCTGCTGCTGCTCCTTCAATTTCCCTGCACATTTAAAAGGATTAAAAGGATATTCGTCAAACAGAAAGTTACGCAAGTTTGTTTAACGCATTTGTAGGCCCCCTTGCCCACAGAATCCCGTCTCCTTTTCACGAGCCGCACACCCCATTGCCCCTGTACCGAAGTGTTTTTGTTTTGTGGTTGCCACTTCGTTGTGTTATTCTAAATTTGCCATTTTTTCTTCAGTTTTTGGACCTTTTCTTTGCCGCTTTGTTTGTTTGTTTGTATGTTTGTTCCTTTGCCCTGTTCCAAGAGGCGCGCCTTTTAACTGCTTCAGCGTGTGTGTGTGTGTGTGTGTGTGTAGGTGTTTGTGTGCGAGTGTGTGTCAGAAGGCTTTCAATAAAAACGCCTTTGGCATTTTGTTTTCAACATTTATTTTGTAATGTTTAGTTCTCTCTT
The DNA here is from genome assembly GCA_024703675.1 of Drosophila nebulosa. Classification (NCBI taxonomy): domain Eukaryota; kingdom Metazoa; phylum Arthropoda; class Insecta; order Diptera; family Drosophilidae; genus Drosophila; species Drosophila nebulosa. The sequence goes on along the minus strand of JANFPS010000004.1, from coordinate 4,395,813 downwards.
TTTGGTTTTTTATTTTCTTCATTTTACCACAAATATTCGTATTTCGGTTTACACGTTTTATGTATGTATGTATATTATATATATACATATGTAAGTATATATATATTGTTGTATATCATCCTTCTTTGTCATCAACTGGCCAAGCAGCTTGCGCTCTAATTAGAGCTGAGATTTAATTATGCATTTTGTATTTTACATTTTGTTTTTGGTTTTTTCGTTTTTCTTGTTGTTGTTGTTGTTTCTCTGTATGTCAGTAATTAAATATGTATTAAATACTTAATTTGTAATTGCAATACACACACACACACACACTCAATTATTACACACTTAAGGTTCTTATATTTTCGCATAGGTTGCAATTTATACAATTGTATCTTTTTCGCTTGGTATATCTGTATCTATAAATAAATTTTGACTTTTGTGTGTTTTGTCGTGTGTATGTATGGATGTGTGTGTGTCGGTTTGTTTTATTCACTTTTGCCATTTATCAGTAGTAGCTTTAATTAATGCTATTTATCTAGATGTTTCTCTTAAAATATAACATTTTGTACAATACAAATAAAAGATATCAAATGGGCCAACGAATACCAAATGTATTTTTGGATGAATGAAATTAATATAAACATTAAAGCCATTTGTAGTGTTTGTGTTTGAAATTTAAAAATTAAAGTTTTGTTTCATCGTGTGTTTTGATAATTGTAAATATAAATATAATATTTTTTACACGTCTCATTTACCTCTATATATATATATATATAATTTTTCCATATTTTTTAAATTTATGTGTATATATATATATATATATATGATTTTTTGTATAATTTGCTTTTTCATAATTTTCAATATGCAATGATATGTGTGTGACTGGAAGATTTTGAGTGTGAATGAGAAATATGCATATTTAGGTTTCAGGGAGGTGCATCACCTCCGCTCTCCCCCCATCCTTAATAAATAACTAACTCTCTAACCTCAGTGAAAATGATTTAATCTTGTGTGTTGGTTTCTTTGGTTTTTATTGTTGGTCGTCTGATCCGATCCAACCAGACTGCCTGCTGCCTTTGTGACAGTTTAATCGGTTTCATATTTGCCCATTTTTGTATATGTATGTATGTATGAATTCTGTATGCATGTTTTTATGTGTGTGTTTCACAATTTGATTTGTAATTTGTGCACACATATCCATACACAGATATGTGGAAAAAGCGTTAGCAATTAATTTGAGTAATTGGTGTAAATACATATATTATGTTAATTGTGTTAATTGCCGTGGCGTGTCTCTCTCTTGGTTTGTTTATTTTTTATTTTTTCCTTTTTGCCGCTGCGCTCTTTGGAGAACATTTTACAACATTTATGATATGTTTTTCGAATTGCTGTGACACCTATGTAATGCACTGTTATTTTGTAAATACATGTAAGAACTATGTATTTTGCGTTTGTAATTAATACAATTAATAGTAGGTAATAATAATGCTGATACTAGCTTAGACAGAGTAACTAAATCGTATGTAGTACAATAGTTTGTTTAGCCAAACACATTCAAGCAGTTTAATTCGAGGGACAACGACGACGACAATAAGTTACACCAATTTGTACACCACAGAGATAGAAAAAGATAGAAGTGAGACACGGACAAAGATAGAGACAGAGACAGAGACAGAGACAGAGACAAAGACCAAGACAGTGATTGAGTCTGAGTTTGAGTTTGAGTTTAAAGAGAAAGCATTAAATCTTCTTTTGTATGCAGGTGAGATGAAAAATGCTGTAGTTCCATTCATTTTTCCTTTTTGTATTGGTGGGAAACATTTACGAGTGTGATTTGAATAACATATATAATATATACTGTATAATTTATAATTTATCAAATATATAAATCAATAAAGAACGTCAATAAACCTAAAGGCAATAGTAAATAAAATTGAGAACCTGTTTGTGAGTGGGTCGCACCCCAGAGTTGACCTATTTATTGTATTGTTGCAAATGTTTGAGGAATTTGTTCTAAGAAACAGTTGTGACGACCCGCCTATGTATAGTCATTTGTTTCAGATACATATAAGTCGGTATATATTCAACCTAAAGGTAGTAATCAAACATAATTGATTTAGTCCTTAAACGTGTTAAAGCATTATTATTAATTGTTTGTTTCTGTTGTTCACTTGACCGGTTCATGTTGTTGTTTTTTAAATTGTGTTGTATACCAAGTTCAATTTGATATTGTTCATTTCAATTGTTTAGTTATTTTGTTTTGTTTTTTTTTTTGTTTTATGCATACACATGTACCTAGTTAGTATAATGTATAATTTATAAATGTAATTTATTTATTTTCATTCAGTTAATAATAGACAGCGTAGCATAGGAAGACGTCAATACCTGCATAAGACATTTTAGCCATATTTCATTTTGGTTTATATATACATATATATATGTATATATATATATATATATTATACGTAATATGAACTTCATTTATGTTAAGTTTTTTTTTTTCATTTTTTGTGTTTATACAAAACCAATGTTTGTTTAGTTAAGCATTCTTTGGTTAGTTGCTACATTTACATACATACATTCCATTGGATTAATGCCTCGAACAACCATTAAAAATTGTATTCTTATTACGGTTATGGCTTGTGTACTTTTTTCTTTTTCAAACTGTAGGAAAATGTTTGCCGACTTAATAATATAATTTGTTTATATCTGTATATGTTAATTTGCTATTTTTTGTTTTTTGTTTGCTACTGTTGCCATCGAGTTAAGGTTAAAAATAGAAGCCTCGCAGCTTATTAGACACATTATTTTTATGTTTATTAGATTGCTAATTGCTTTACACATATTTACTTTGCCATTTTTCTGTTGTTGTGATAATTCATTCTATTTCTGTTGCTTTACATAGTTACAATGTACCTAAACATACAACGGGTAAAGTGTATGTGTTGCCTCATTTAAAATTGGTTACTTTTAGCAATAGACACAGAAAGCACGTTTTGGAAACGAAAAACGAAATTAAAAAGATGAAAACCCTTCATCTAAATTTACACAAAAGTATCTTGCATTTAGTTAATAGCCATGAATGTGTATGTAAGTGTGTGTATGTGATTAGCTTGTATGTGTTTACAAATGTGGCGAAAAAGATGAAACAATAAATAGCTATGCTAAATATAATATTATCCTAGCTACATTCTATGGGCAAACCACTAGGATTGCCTCTGCAACTATGTAACCATTTACACACAACGCAAAACGAATGCGGCCAAAATGAGAAGAAAATAAATATGAGTAGGTTTGTGGTAACGGAATCGCCGCATTTTGCCGAAGAAAATATGAGAGATAGAACCATCTTCCTCAAGGACAGACCACTGGAATCCAGTTTAACATTGGTGTCGACCCTTTTTGTTGACCGCTTGTGTTAGGGTCCTGACGCAAGTTTCTGGTTTTTGGTTTTTTGTATTTCGTTTTTTTTTTGTTTTTGTTTTGTTTTGTTTCGTTTTGCTTTGTTTCCTCAAAATGTTTTCAACACTGATTGTATTTGTAAGCTTCTTGGTTTAACTGTCTAATTATTTTACATTTAAACGTTTAATTTTCTCCCTTTCCCTGCTCCATTAACGTATTTAACCTTTCATTTGTTTTGTTTGTTTGGTTTCATCTTTGTTTTGTGGTTGCTAGCGCTTAAATTCAATTTACCTTAATCTTAACCCTTAGTTGCCACTTGTTTTATTTGTTTGCCCTTTTCGACTAGACGAAGCGCTACAACATCGTATTAAAAAATAAGTTACTCCTTTCCATTTTCCACTTTTCTCATTTTTTCTTTTTGTGTTTTGCAATGTTTTCTTTTGCATTTTAGGTACAATTGGCCAAAGCTTCGACTAAATAAAAGACCCACAACCCAAAAAAAAGAAAGAAAACTTTGCCTAATTTTTGCTGCGGGCGGCATTTGCACAAAACTTTGTTGACAAGGCCAAAACAAAAAAAAAAAAAAACGACACATACAAGAGGCATAAGCCCGGTTGCATTCTTGACTAACCTTGAAGTTGAAAAAAAAAACTTTCTTTTTGTCCTTAGTTGCTGTTGTTGTTGTTGCTATTCTTGGGGGCAATTCTTCAGTTAGTTGGCTTCCCTCAGTTGCTCAGTCAGTGGGCGCTTCTTTCAAAAACTTATGTTCAATTAGCTATACAAAAATTCATTTACGCTACAAAAATGTCCGTTGCACTGAATAGAAACGTTTCTTTTTATGTTCTCTCAGTTTCGCATTTGACTGCAACTTAATTACAAACATTCCTCTTTGGCCTGGCAGAAACATCAGCGGTGGCTTCTTCTCTTGGCCATCGTATGGCCAATTCAAACGGCCAGCCCCGAGGTCATGGGCATGGGAACAAAATGTGTTTGGGTTTTTTTCTCTATTTATTTTATTCTTTGTAGCTGCTGCTGCTGCTGCTGCTGCTTCCTTTTTGAGCTGAGCTAATTCCACTGCTTGAATGAGCTCATGTCGTCGGGTTAAATTAAAAATTGGCTAACAATCTATGAAGCAAACAAAACAACCTGATTGTAGTTGTTTCTGTTGCTGTTCGTGTTGCTGCTGCTGCTGCTGCTGCTGCTGCTTTTACTGATGAGATGATGTGGATGCCCTTTTGTTTTTGTTTAACTATACCTTCTTGTATGTCGGTGGTTTGCTCTCCTCCAGTTTGTTGATGCACATCATTGTCCACCCTTTAGTAGCACAGTGGCAATAGAACCAGAACCAGCAGCTGCGCCAGAGACCACAGGTGAGTCAATACCGCACCACGGGCACTCCAGCCAGCCGAAGTCTCGTTGCCATGGCCATTGCCGTTGCCTAGGGCCGCCATACCAATGCTGGGCGGTGCTGTCGACGTGGAGGAGGTCAACTGTCGCTCAACCTCAACTGCAAAACGCACAAAGAAGGAAAGAAATAACAAAAATATACATATATAAGTTTTCGATGTCAAGGTAGCCTGACAAAATTAATTGAACTAACTAAAAAACCATTAAGCTCGAAAATAAATCAACTCGACAATCACAGCGCCAAACAAAGCAAATATCGACTTTGTCCTCACAACGAACTAAAAGTCAAGTAAAAATATAACTGTACATGTTTATGTGGAAAACGGAATATACAAAATCTCACAAATGGGAACATTTAAAATGTATCTGGAAATATGCCAATTAAATAACCTTAACCTAATGCCGTAATGGGAATACATGTGGATTAATCGGCTATAGCGAGATGACTGTTATCCTTGTGGACACCTTGTAGGTGTAAAAATAGAAGAAACGTTTTTAGTTATTGAAAGATCAGTTTATCTAATCAAGTTGCTCTGTATGAATTAAGACTAATTGTAGATGAGAGTTAAATCTAAGTTTGCAATATTCCGTATCAAGTATAGATTATCATTTGAATTTGGCAGAAAAAACTGCGAAGATTCTGATTTTATTACAGGGTAATCATTAAATCAAATCTTTCCAATTGATTTTTCATTGCCAGCGCTTTAAGCATCAAACTGTCTAAAATCTTAATCTGATTTAGCAGAAAAGAGAATGATTAAAGTGTCTATTAATATGTTTTTCACACTTTGCTGTGGAACTAGCTTATTGTCTGAAATGGGGCACTAAACCACAACCACAAACCTTTGCATCAACTGCTTGCTATTGCTGTGGCTCGACCGCTGAAAACTTTTGGCATAAATAAGCGAGACAAAAGTGATGGCAGCCTTTAGGGGAGCATGAGAAACAATTACAGTGTCTTGAGCATGCTTCGGCTGTGAAGTGGCCAAAAACAAATGACGCACTTTACGCAGCATAAATAACACGCATTCGCCCGGTTGCTCAGTGGCTGGGTCCAAGTGACAGTCGGCAGTTGGCAAACAGAGAAACAGGTCGCCGCCGGCTAACGACCATTCTGAGTCATGGGTCGGGTAATGTGTAAATTATTTCATACAATTTAAGACAATTTACAACACTGGCTCACAACAACGACTCAACAGCTCTCGAGGAATGGAATGGTGTGAAATGGGAATGGAGTTGCCCATGGGGTGGCGCAAGTGTTAACAACCGGGCTTGTAGACAAACAATGCCAACAAATATATGTATGTATAAATTAACCTTTGTTTGCTTATGGGGAGGAAAACGAGAATTAAACGTAGGCCAACGCCACAGACGTGACGCGCCCAGTTCTAAAGCCAAATATAAATTGCGGCAACATCCTGAAAACTGCCAACAAGAAAAGCAACAATAGCAACAACTACAAAGACATCGACTTGAATTTCGTTTATGAAATTCCCATGGCATGACTTTCCCTGGCAACATGTGAGTTTGGGAGTCTGCTAACGGTATTATCATGCTAATTTTTTTTCTTTTAGAGGAAAATTCGTCCGAGATTCCTACTGACATTTCATAATTCTACAGCGAATCACCGTGCCACGTTTTTGATGAGCTCACTGCTCGCTGTTTTATGAAGCGTAGAGGCAAAACAAATATTATGCTTGCATAGCATTACACGAAGCGCAAAATAAATATACAAATACATCGTGCCCCGATATACAATTATGCATATCACGCATACGACGCGTTGTGAGCCCCAGCACATACATACATACATACATATATGAGAACTCACACTTACCTTTCACAGAATAGGTCTTGTAGTCGGCATACTGCTCGCCCTGTCCCACGGTGGCTGGTATCGTTGAGAGGCAAGTGATCTCCATGCGCCCGTTGCTGCCCACATGCTGCTCGGTTAGCTCCAGATTAAGCTGACTAATACTAAACATGCCCTTCTCTTGCTGGGCAGCCGTAACGGCTGCTGCAGCCGCCGCCACGCCGCTGCCACCGCCCGGATGGGAAAGCGGACGCTGATAGCCAGCGGCCAACTGATTCATCGGCCCAGCATTTGATGGTATGCCCAATTCCTTGTTCAAATTGGGCGCCTGTGGTCCAAAGCCGCCGCTATTCAGAGTGCTGCGTATAATGCCCAGGGCATTCTCGTTTATATGACGGCGATACTTGCGATTGGAGTTCCTGCAAAAGCGAGTCGAATGAGAAATGATCAAAGACAAGAGTCGAAGAGTTTCGCCATTTGCACACAAATAAAATCGTTGATATTTGCATTTTATGATTGATGTGGGACAAGAGAATGAGCTTAGGCTAAACAATAGCGAGCCTTTTCCCAATGCCAAGCACGCACATCCACCACACCATGGACCCATCAAGCAGAGTAAATTTCCAATAAAATGTCATTTACTTAAATGTCAGAAAGAGAATTTCATCTAATCTTTTGCTAAATTATTGAATTTAATGCGCAAATGAACGAATTCTTCATTTCCTCTCCGAGGGAAATTGCATATTTTATAGTTTCTTATTATAAAGTCTCTAATTCTCTGATTAACTAACTGCAGTGAAAGATGTAAATGCTTGTCAATTCATGTATTTGCCAACATTTGAATTAAAGTTTCATTCAACATGCTTTCCATCTTTTCTAATGGATTTCCAGTATTACTGGCTGATTAGTTTGCATTATTCAAATGCCAGTTTTCCACCTAGTAACATCTACCCGTCTACCATCTACCATCTACTGCCTGCCGTCTGCTTCCCTCTCACACATTGTAAGTCTAATTAGCCTTTACGACTTTGTTTCATATTTGATAAGAAACCTGAGCGGCATATAAATGAAGGCTGTGGGCTGTTGTGTGAGAGTAGAACTGTGGCTTCCCCATAATTACCTGAACCCCGAACGGAGAGTCTGAAACCGACGATGTGTGTGACGACATGTTGCTTTATTACAAATGCAAAATGACAGCGAAATTACCTGAATACATACGCACACCCTCCACCCTTATACGCACACACACACACACACACACACACGCACGCAGGAAGAAGTATACCATGGCAAGTGCGTGCCAAGACACATGAGCAAATAATGTCAAGACCATAAACTTTAATGCATCGTATGTGCTGGCAAACCAATTGTCAGCTGTGTGTTAGTTTATAGCCCCAAGCCCCAATTTATGGCCCATGAACGAGCTGAATGTGCAGGTTTATTAAATTTTGTGGCAAATTTACTTTCAAAAACGGATGCCAGGCCGAACTGGAGCTTACTTCCATCTCATTTAAACAATTATTTAATTTGCATAGCAGTTGCAACTGTCGGACTAACTAACTGATTGACTGACTGACTGACTGACTGGCAGAACGATTGTCGGTCAGGGCTTATGCAAATGCCAAACAGAAGAATCCTTTAGAAGCTCAGTGAAAAATTATATTTAGATATTATTCAACTCGAGAGAGAAAGAAAGAGTCTTAAAGCAGGACAAGCAGTCACAGTAAGGTGTCGTTAAAAATTTTACTTTTTGTATGACTAAACTTGCTTGCTCCTCGTCTAATCTATGTATATATGTACTTTGTGCTGCCGAACGTGCTTCCGTTATGTACCGAGCAAAAGAAAAGAGGAAAATGTTATGGAAAATATTATGCAAACTGTAGTAGGATTCGACGCCGAAACCTAAATACGCTGCAAAATGACAATGAAAAGTAATCAAATCACATAGATTTGTATGCCTCGCTCATTGATTTTGATTGCCAAAAGATTGCATGCAACAGCGTTTAAAATTCTGGTTAGGGTATATACACGCACAAAAAGCAAACAATTGGGCCACATTGCCATTAGGCACTAGACAGCAGGCAGCACGAAGCAACATGGGAGGAAAACTTAAGCAACAGCAAACAACAAAGGAAACCAGTAACAGTAACAGTCGACAGCCAAAGGCAGCAGCAGTAAGCCAGTTCAAACTGAAAGAATGATAGAATGAAGCAATGGCAGAATGAGTGAGGAAGTAAGTGGGCGAGGGCAAACAAATGCAAGGGAGAACTCAAAGCAAATGCACATCATCCGTATAAGCCTTCGACAGCTTGACTTTAGCTTCACGGCAACAAAAACAAAAACAACAACGACGACGAAGACGAAGACGAAGACGAAGAGGATGCCAGTAATAGCAACAGCAACAGGAACAGGAACAGCTGGAGCTGCTTCAGCATCATCAACATGGCTGTTCTTACTGTTCCTGCAGTTGTTGTCTTAATAAAATTCCTTATGCAGCGCACTTTTCCCAGGAAAAGCAACAACCGGCTGCAGCCGCAGTGAGGACAACAGCAGCAACAGCAGTGCGATAAGTCCCCGTGGCAGGAAGCTCAACTTCAAAACATAACAAAGTTTTTAAGCAATTCAAATCAGACAGGAAATGCCATTTCGAGTCTTGGCAAATATATGTACGTATAGTCAGCGATGAGTTATGAAATGGCAATTTAAATTCGTTTTGATGCCATACATTTTTTAACTTTCCACTGACATGCAATAGCAATGGCCATGCCATAGGCGATAATTTGAGAAATGCGCTTAATTAATTGATAAGTCATGTAGTTTACATCCCATTCTTTCCGTTGTCCCAGTCTGGCAATATTTATGTGTCTCTGGGCCACAAAAACCGCAACCTAATTTAGTTTTCCAACGCAAGCAAACGAGCTAAAGGCGTTGAGCGTAACGCAACAAAAACCTTTTAGCAATTTATGATAGAGAAAACACCAGAACTCACACAAACACACACACACACACAGAGTATACACAGAGAGACAGAACGAGAGAGAGAGAGGGAAAGAGAGGGCCACAGCCCAAAAGATTTCCAATACAGGATTTCTGCTTTTGCCACAATAGTTTCACCCACTCAGCAGAAACAAGCAAAGCAACTTAAGTGGCGCAAAGGCTACGTGCAAATGCCATGAATTTCTTATAGTATAAAAAGAGGTCTTGAAATCGGAAACCGGAACTTGGGCAAACCGCAACGTGGCAATAACAACAACAAAACACAAGCAAACAGCATAAGCAGCAACAGTAGGAATCCGAACAGATTACCAGTTAAACTTTTTGCTACGTTAACTTTGTAATGCCCAAAACTGTTGGCCAAAATCAAAGCTTAGTTCGAAATTGAGAGGGTGGTAAGCGAGAGGGGTTTGCCCAAAAGGGGTCAGGGGTTACATGCAAATTTCGTTGTCATGTAATTGGCCAGCAGTTGGCTAATTTTGTATTAACTTTTCAGAAGTGTTTCGTCATTGCCATCGATGCCAGCCAAGTCGCTTAGCAAGTAAAGGTGACCCACGTAACAAGTGTCTAACTTGGAGCTGGAATGCGCGCGCGCATAAAAGTATGCCACGGTATTACTATCAAACTGGGTTAGCTGACGGCTGACGGCGAGGACAACAGCGACGCGGAGTAACAACAATAACAATGGCGGCAGGCGGCAGCAACTGCCACGCATGTGAAATTATAACTGACAGCGAAGGTTCTTTTGTGTCGTCTCCGGCTCGTCGTCGTGGCATGCGGTTCATTGAATAATTTATTCACTATAAAGTGGCATCCCTACCCTTTTGCCAAAGAAACCAGCGGACAGGTAGAGGCAGTCAAATGCACAGACAGACAGTCAGATATACGATTTAGAGCGCATTGTGCTAGCTGACATCTTACCCATCTCTTTGGCGTTGCCCTTTCTCAACAAGGACAGCAGAACAGTAAAATATCCTCGCAACTGCATGTAAAATAGCTTCAAATCGTCTATTTACTGCTTACATACTTAACTTGGTTACAAAAATGGGGTAATACGAAAACATTTCACGCTTTAACACAAAATGTGCGACTCACGGCACTCACTCTACCCAGATACCAATGCTCTTTTGTCTCTCTATTGCAAAAATGGCATTTCACTTAATATCAAATATGTCTTTACATAGCTGAATGGGAAGTGCTGTAAACTGTTACATGGTATTTTTAGATTTAAATATTAAAAATGTGTATACCCTTGCAATCATTGGCCGCTTAATGTTAAATGAATGACCATCAAAGAATTATTAATCTTAAAATTAAATTATTTGAGGCTAGTTTTACTACAACAATCCCTCTCACACATGTGACATTTGGTAAAGCCTATCGATATTTATATTTAAGACAGTATTAAAGACGTTCGATTAGTTTGCATAGAAACAGACCAACAATCACTGGGCAATTATACCCTTTGCAAGGATGTAAACAATATTTTTCGTTTTGCTTGATAGATTTATTTTCCTGTTAGCGTTTTCGATGCAATAACTGTCTGCAGTTGTCTGCTTTCAACTAGAACGCAGGTGTCTGAGCTGACACTTGATGGCCCAAGGCGTACACCTGGATAATTCTCCATAATTGTGCAGTTGTGGCTAATCATTCGATGCGATTGATATTGTTGGAAGTTAATTGCGACAGTTTGAAAGGCACTGTTTAAATTATTTGATGGCTCCGTAAAGTATGCTTTGTACTTATAATACGTATATTTTAACATTTAATATAAATTGGGCAATAAATGCATGAAATCGAGAGGTTCCCCCACCTCTCTTCCCCCATAAACAACGCAAACAATAAATGTTTTCATAAATATGAAACCCTTAACTATAAAATGCCGCAAGCGGCGCTAGTTAATTTGCATAAATACATTTTTTTATGTCTATTTCATATGCATATTTACGAAATGGCAATTTCAACTCCAAAGCGGGGGCAGACAATGGCCAACGGTCATACATAGATAGATATAGATAAAACGATGTGCATAGACTATAGTGAAAAACAGTTGGCCACGCAGTGGCTAGCAACAATAACAATATGAGCATTGTTATCTGGCATAACCAGTTTCCACTGTTAGTTAGCTCTCTAATGCTAACTATGCTAATCCGCGCCAATTGACTTAGTAAAAAATTTATATGCATGAATTAATTTTTAATTTGCCAGTCATTCTCAGAACTGTGTTGACATTGTAATTGATTCGATATTATTTTTGTTGTTGTTATTTTAAGGCTAATGTTTGTAATTAATTAACTAGGCGAACACCGTAGGGCGAATATTTTTTGGCCAATGCTCCAGATTGGCGCTAATAATTTGTGGCCAATGAGCACAGCAGCTCCCGTATCTCTGATTTGTATTTGTATTTGCATTTGCGTTTCGTTTTGGATTTCATTCATCCAAAATTTAGTCAAATTCGCAATAGGTTTTGTGTTTCTTGTGATTTATGCTAAATAATTCGCTGGCGTATCCGCCAGTTGACCACTTTTACGTCACTTGCAACGGTTTGAGAGCGATTTGATATGGATTATCGGGTCATGTTACAACGGCATTGGTTACGCATCTTCTTTTTGTGAGATTGAGTATAAAACGCCTAAATGTGACAAGGGCTGGCACAGAAACCTCTCGCACCTTGAGGCGTGATCAAGCCGACAGTGAAAGGAGATCAACGGAAGTTAATTAAAAAGCAATCGATATGCGTGGATTTATCGTAAGAGGACTTTTTTGACCCACTGTGACAGAGACTAATCGAAAAGTAAATTTCTTTCACAGATTCTGGCCGTCTTGGCAGTAGCACGCTCTGCCCCAGATGTGGGTGGATATAACTATGGAACGGGCATAAGCGGCTCACTAGCTGGCGGATCCGGCACGAGCTCTCCTCTAGCTGGTGGCTCTGGGGGCAACTTGGTCAGCGGTGGATCCATCTCAGGTGGTGGCAGTTCATCATTGGGATATAACACGAACAGCCAAGAGCTGAACTATGCCCCCCTCAATACAGAATTTAATAAGGAGTTCTTTACCTATTCGGCACCTGAAGCCGATTTCGAGGACAACAAGAGTGTCAGTGACTTGGCCGCCTCCTTGAAGAAGAATCTGCGTGTAGTGTTTATTCGTTCACCCGAAAATAAGGGCTTGGAGAATGCAGCTCTCGCTCTTGCCAAGCAGGCTGCCGAACAACAGACCGCCATCTATGTGCTCACCAAGCAGGGTGATCTCTCAAGTCTGGCCAATCAGTTGCAGAACCTCAACCATGTGAGTGCCAGCAAGCCAGAGGTGCATTTCGTCAAGTATCGCACACCGGAAGATGCTCTCAATGCCCAGCGAACCATTCAGCAAGAGTACGAACGGTTGGGAGGCTCTTCAGCATCCCACAATGGGGGCATTGCCCCCGTGTTAGACTTTGCAACCAAAGCATTGCCACAGCAGCACCAGCACCAGCAGCAGCCCCAGTTGCAACTGCAATTGGATGAACGCCGCTCCAGCACCAGTTCCTCTTCCTCAGGTGGTGTGACAAATATTGCCTCCGAGCTGGAGGCGCCAAGTAGCTACATTCCACCAGCCGCTGCTGCTCCAGGTAGCACCTACTTGCCAGTGAACAAGGTCAAGTAAAGGGTCCGCCTATTCAACCTTGAGTTAAGAAATTAGCCAAATTGTGTTGCACAGTCTACCAACTAGCTACACCTACTATGTTGTAAAATATAAATTTAATTTTAATGCCTGCTTCTTGTTCTCGTTGAGATTAATGTGGCACGCCATTTCAGCGTCTTGTAGCTACTTCCACTGCTTTCCCGTTTTACCTTCCCTCTCCTCATCTCACAACCTATAATTAAAGCTAAAAGCGCAGTGGCATTGGCATCGTGAACACGTTTAAAAATTGCCGTAAATTTAAGTGACTGCCGGTGAGCCCCGTACAATTAGTGCCTCGGATTATGGCACATCGATGTCGACAGCCACCGTTGACCCGCCCTTACGGGCCCCGTCCCCACGTCTCCACAAACCTAAAGGATTGGCGGCGCGCACGCGATTGGTGGCAGTGGCAGAAAGGCAGCAGGGCAGCTAATTATGGCCACACTACCAGCCAATTTCTTTGCCGGTTACCAGAGTCCGACATTTAATGGCCGCCCTTTTAAGGGTCAAGTCGCTAGCAATTTTGTCGTACGAACGGCCAAATGAAACAAGAGAAAACCATACTGAAAATTAAAAGAAAATTACAAACTGCATTTAAAGGAGTGCCCCAAACTTGGACACTCCGCAAAATCGTTAATGAAAACGACGAACCAAATAGAAGGAATCCGAATGCTTTGTTTTCTACAATTTAACAAAATTTATGTAGTTCTGTTTCAAACACCTTCTGACGCCTTGTTCTCATTACAGTAGGAAAAGAGTTTGTTAAACTTTCTGCCACCCGAAAATTTAACTTGCCATTATCTTGACTTTACGAATTGTTCTCCGTGTCTGGGCCACCTGTTTGGGCTGTGTAACAAAGCAAATTTTCTAAAGGGAATCTAGAGAGCCAGAATAAAAGGCTGGCAGTGGGCAGCCAACCTAAAAAAGAATAGCCTCTTGATGCAGACTACAAGCCCGTTACACACCAGACCCATAACATATGTACATATGTACACAAATATATGTATATATCTACATACATACATTTTGGCTTTGAATGCCACAAAAGCCCTTACGTGTTGCACAAACATAAATTGTGCAACAACGTGTAAACTACTTTTTGACTGTATGAAACGCTCCATTCCCATATTTTTGCCGTGTCTCACCTAGCCTAGCCCAGCCTAGCCACCTTGCACCACAGCTCCCAGTTGGCCCAGCAAGTGTTCATTCAACGTTACGTGCTATGCCTTTTACTAGCATGCCACTTCTGCATCTGTTGCTATTGTTGTTTCTCCCATTGCTCTTGGTGCTTTATGGCTGCAGCCCCCCTCTTTGTTCTCTATTGCACGCTTAAAGACATTTTTTGGGGAAGGGGGTGAAAAAGAAACGCAAATTTAAATTGTTGCAGTTTGCTTAATCAGATGGCAAAATGGTTAGCATTATAATGCTTCAGTTAACATACGCTCTCGTTGACTCTCTTGACGATATTGTGTCATTAAACAAGTTAAGCGGTTAATTACAACTTTGACAGTCAAAGTGAGCCCCACACATGGCGTATACTCAATATTTCATGCTGAGCTTTCATAAATCTTGCAAGGTCGCTCAGGTCCTGACTTTGGCAATGCATTTGCATAAAATAACATGAATATTTCGCAAAAGTCGCACAGATACAAAAACACACAAACACACACGCACACCCACACACACACACATGTGACTATGTGGGCAGTGTCTGTGTATATAGCATAAACTTAATAAACAGCGCAGTTTATGCCACGCCTGGCCAGCCAAGCAACATACACAGAGAAATTTATGCACATTGGCATGCACATAAATGTGGCACGTTACTGCCTCTGTTTATTGTTGTTGTTGTTGTGTTGCTGTTATTGTTATTGTTGCTTGTGCACTTCTTTCTAGCTCAGGCCAGACTGTTTCATAAACATACACGACACACATACAGATGCACTCACACACACACACACACACACACACAGAGCCATATATAATGCATGCATGGCCCGCTTATCGCATATTTTTATGGTAAAATGTGCTTCAAGAGTTTTCTGTACAGTGTAAAAGGTATTAAAATCACGACTAGGTGAGAAAGTGCCTTTTAAAACGTTTTTTACCGACGGACTAAAACTTTTTTAATCTTATTCAACAATCGTGCTCCAGTTGAAATGCCAGTTTTAAATCGATACATTTTCTTTAATGCAATTGTAGCTCAAATCAAAACTAATTGTTTTGTCTTTCATTTAGAGACACATTTTGTCCTAAGGGACACAATTAGCATTCATTCAGCGTCTTGCACTTATCTTATATGGAAATTTCAACAAAAACCAAAGAGGCGACCTAACTTCGACCATGTCGACATCTGTTGACCCCTGCAAAAATGTTCTTTATTTTTCTTTTCTTAGCTAGTGTCATTGTGGAAGCTTTAAATTATTAAATTTTACAGCAATAAGTGAACTTTTATTATTTAACAGAATTTAAAAAAATTAATCAATAAGACTAAATAATGAGAATAAGTGTTAATTTCTCTGCATCTAGCTAATTTTTGTTAGTTATGTTAAACATAAAACAATTACCTATTCCTTAAAGGTAACCATGCAGTATTCGGTCTTTTCTACTATTTGATTTCCTGTATAGGTTAAACGATTAATTAAGCCTAGACTTTCCAATGTGTGGCATATATTCATTTAAATTCTGATTTATTTTGAGTTAACTAATTAGCTGAAGCAATGACTTTTTAATTTCAATTAGAAACTAAGTTATAATGTTAATGTAAAATTTATATATTTTTGTTAATTCAAAGATGAGAATGCTTTAAACCATCAAAACAAAATCATTGTGTTAGCCTAATTTGCAGACATTAACTTGAAAAATTATGTGAATAAAGAGAATTTTTAGATGTGAGTAACAATTTAAAATCAGTTAGCTTTTACTGTTCTTACAAAATGAGTTTAGATAGTAGTAACTCCAACTAATCTGTGACTTCGTGTTAGCAAATATGCAGACTTTACAATTCCAACTTTTGTGTGTAACGTATTTTAAATAACGATTAAGTTGCCACTGGCAGCAGCCCTTTGAATTGCAACAAATTATTTATATTAAAACTCATAGTTTGGCTCGTCCTTTCTTGCTGCCTGTTGGCGCACTTAAAATTAGTAAATGTAATTAGCACACATTTGGCAGAGAAAGCAAATGGCATGGGTATAAATAATGGGTAAATTAACCAAGTTGGCTTATTGCAGAGCAACTGTGCACTTTACTACTCTCTGCCCTTATTAACTGGGGCAAAGTTTTGGGCAAATCCGAAAGTCGCAAAAGCCAACAATAGAGTTTACGAAAATAGCTCTAGATGTGCATACATATGAACTTATTTAAGTGACACTTTTCCAGGGGTCATGGCATTTGAGATGAAACGCTTTTAGATTTACCTTGTAGTGGGCATTGGACTTGCATCGCAATAGTTGTGACTTTTCGGTGGAAGCATATGTGTATGTATAAGTTTCTGTGTGTATACTTGGCAAATCTGCAAATATATTTACTTTATTTAAGCCACGATGCGGTTAAGGAAATGCCAGCCACGTGGCGTATGTGTTATGCCCCGCACGGCCACACAACTTCAAAGGGCAGCTGCTACTTCGCAGAACTTCGAGGCGACTTGGTGCTTTCATTATGCCCCACATCACGCCCACCCGCACTTAAACTTACACCGCATACGCCCACTCACCTCACACCTCACACATTCAGATGGCCCATTCATACACAAACTCTTGGCATTCCAACTTGGCTCCAAAAAGTTGGTATATTGGAAAAGTTTCTCTGCTTGATTTTTAATATCACAGGTAAGCGTAAATAATTTATTGCATTCATTTACGTTTCACTTCCAATCGCGCCACATAAAGATTTCTGAAACTGAATGTATGTGAAAGTGTTTCGGGGGCGTGGAGGACGATGGAAAAATTATTTATGCGTTATACTCGCACCACGTCAGCCAGCCAGTAAACTCGAACAATGTGCCAACAACCATTCGGCCCTGTCCCTTTTTTTCTTTTTTTTTTTTTGTTGTTGTACCTTGCCTAGCAGCACCAGGCAAATCCTTTCAGACCTTAGATAAGAAAACTTTAATAAACACGCCACACACGCAACCAGGGAAAATTGATAAGAATATGAAAAGTTTTCGCTCTGGCCACTGAGTAAACCAAGGGTCCCGCTCAACTTTTTACATTGCATACATTTCGGGGCGCAGCGGTGGCTAAGGTTGAGATGCGGCTGACTGGCTATGCTAAAAGTTGCAGCAATTTAATTTGTATAACCCATAAATATCTAGTTGAAGCGCAAGATGAGCTTCTGCTCGCTTGATTAATGTTCACCGACCAGCAGCTAGAACTTCTTACCTGTGCTTCTTCATTTCCATTTGTTGTTGCTTTTTTACCTCCATTTTCTTCTTGTTAAGGTCGTAGTTTCGCTGATGTATCTCATGTATTTCGCCCACATCGTGGTAGTTGGCAAGCGAGCTGAATGGATTATTGTAGATACTGCCACCATGATGGCTGCCATGTCCGTCGTGATGATGCGGCGTAAAGTGCGACAAATCATCTGCAATGCCCCGAAAAGGGAAGAAACGAAAACGAAAAAAGTGTAAAAGGCTTTTGCAATCATACTAATTAATGTACATTTTAGTCTGATTCTATGTCAAAGTCAAACAGATTGCATAATTAGGTAATGCTCGCTTCTTTTGTCTATCTGCAAGAGTTATTTCTTTGAATTTGTCACAAGAACTTTAAAGTCAAACGTACAAAGTAGATGATTATACAGAACCAGCCAAAAGGAGAATTGCTTGAAGTGTTAATCAAAGGAATTTTCTATACATATATTTGATGGTTTAAGATAAATCACTGCTTTAGCTTAGTTTTCTCAAGTGAATACCTGTTATCCAATTAACTTTATTTCGTTGCTACTTACATAAGTATTACATAAGTATAAAATGCCCGGTTTTTATAAAATATTTAAATTTTAATCCTTACTATGAACCACATAGAAGGAAGCAACTTTCCCATCAGCGCAACATATACAAGTTTTTTGTCTGCCTGTCTGGCAGGCTACCAAATACTGCATAATATCATATTATTGTATCGGACCACTATACTATATTGAAACGAAAGTTCGAGAATTTTAATACAACTTTGTTGTTCATCATATTAGCTTTTCTTCCTATAGCGCCTTTTTGTTTCGCATGATGTTCTAACTGAACATAATAATTAACAGATTTACATTAAGATAATATCTCTTCTGCTAAGCTTGATCAATGCAAGCAATGGCAAGGGCAAAAAGTATGTGAATATATATAGAAAAGCAAAGTTAGCCCATTTCCCTCTGGTTCCCTTTCTATACTTACCACCACGAGCTCCGGCTGGCCAACGTAGGCTTTTGTCATAGCGGTCCATAAAGTGGGGGACGTGATATTGTGGCTGATACTGATTGTAGTACTGCGGCTGATAGTACTGTGGCTGCAGCTGACTCAGCTGGTTTGTCTGCTGTTGCTGCTGAGTGCGGCGCTGATGCTTGCCGTTGAACGAATACACATGATGGGTGCGCACGTACTTCTCCTCCACCTGTCCAAGGCACAGTCCACAGTGTGTGAGAGCGAGAGTGGGAGAGAGTGAAACAGATGGAATGGGATTTGATGAGACGAGGATAAGAGAAGCGTTGAGTAACAATTACAATAAGCTTTGGCACAGAAGTCACTTCAATGTCAAACTCTGACAGAGGGCACACAGCTGAAAATTAAATATGAACGATGGCACAGCGGGTGAAATCGCCATCTCTCACCCGCTCACACACACACACACACACACACACAGACACAGAAATGTGAATGCATTGCTTGGTCGGTTGGTTTGGCCAGTTGGCAACCGCCCTGGGGGCGCGTTTATGAATAAATTTCATTTTAGACTTCTCCCATATTCCAGAAGCCAGTGGCAGACATAATAAATTTATTTTAAATTTCATTTCCTTTTTTATTTTTGTTTTTTTTTTTTACTTATGGGAATGACAGGGACAGAGCGAACCACTGACAGCTGCTGCCTTTGGCATGGACCTGAGCCAGGGCCTGGGCCAGAGACTGGGTAATTAAAATAAAAGCTGCTCTGACCGCTCATGTAGGCCATAATTATAAAACGGCTTAAACCAATGTTAATCTTAATGCACTAGGCACATCCCATGGCAGTCATTGTGGCAGTGCCATTATCTCGCTGGCCAGCAACCAGTTGCCACAGTCTCTTTCACATGACGCATGCCACAAAATTGTGGGCGCATTTGTAGGCAAAAATATTTGATTGCAATTTAGCAGTGATTACGGCAAACACTCGACCAAACATTTATATAATTAAATTACAAATGCCACGGCATTTCATTTATACAAACTTGGTACAATTTCAATCGAATCCAATCGAATCGATCTAAATCGAATACGCACCTTTTTCCCATTGATTAGCCACGTGATGTGCGGTGCGGGTCGTCCTCGTGTCGTGTTGCACAAAGCAAACAGTTTTTCGCCGACCGCAAAGGGGGTGCGCTTACGGAACTTAATGGTGGGCGGACCCGTTTGTGGCACTGCAAAGTTGAGGAAAGGATAGATAGAACACACCATAATTACAGTGGTCGAAATATTCTAATTGTTGCTGATAATTGTTACGCACAGAAAACGCTCATTAGCTCATCGGCGCTGGCCTTGGTGAAAATGGGCGTATCCGTTGATACTTCACAATAGAATTGGCCGGACAAATCGAACTGTACGTCCTTTAGCGTCACCTGCTGCTCATTGGAGTTCTCCCACTGCAAATTGACAAATTAAGGCTGATTAGCAAGTCGACTATCGATACGAATGCCAAATTGATGAATACACAAATATTCGATAGCTCTGTGATTATCCTGTCAATATTCTTCCATTTTATTTGGTACTTACATCAATTTCAGCCCCCTCAATGGTGGAATTACGAAATGGCGGATTGCGTCCATTTATAAACTCAAAAAATTTGCCCTTGTCAACCTTCAGCCATGTGACCTGCAAAAAGTAAACAAGCGATATTGAAACAATATTAAATAACATTCCACAAATCAGACAGCCGTATGAAGTAATGCTAGCCGATTTCACTTCTGTTTCTGACAGTGATTGAATATATGTATATCAATGCCAGCTGTGACCCATCGAAGACTGTGTCAATCTGCCCTCTCACCGTGCCCTACAGAAGTTACTCATTCAATTGTGTTTAAGATGACGTAAGCACTTCAAAAGTTCATCCCATTAAGCAACAAAATCCTAATTACATTTGTTGCAATTTAATTTTTCGCAACAAGTTGCCATAAACAAAACTCTGCGCATTAAACCGCATAAAAAAAATTATAAATAATTGAATACTTTTTCAAGAGATGGTAAATTGGATTTTCGTAATACAAGTCCTGAGACCAAAAGCGAATAAAATAGATTTTATTATGCTTTAAGATCCCCTCCCCCCAACAAGATTTTAAATTATATATAGGTAAATAAAACGCAATCAATGAATTTGAAGGGGTATCGATTAAAAGCCAAAAGTTCTGTTAACAAGTTAGGATATCCACGCTTCAACCCGGTCACAAGTTTGCCCTCCTTTGGTAAATGCCACAAGCAGAATAGGGAATGTGGCGCTTGTAATTAAAAACAAAATTTTGCCAACGCAACTTGCATGGCCACTAAAAGTTGTAACTACGTTTCCTCTTCCTGCAGAGCAACAAACGAAAAAGACGAACAAGAAACGAGACTGGGGGACGTTGTCGGGTTTATGGCAATGAAAACGAAAAACCGACAACAACAATGACAAATATGAATAATGAAAATGGAAATTAATTTCCATGCGCAAGTTTTTGCACACACAAACAAAACTTACAACTAGCTGACTAAACGGGTGGAGTGGTACGATGGCGTTGGGGTTGGGGGCTTGGATTCCGGATGTCGACCGTTTTTAATTACACACAACATTTATTTATGATGCGAATGAACTTTAATTTATAATATTAGTCTTAACACGACAACAAACTCGTACATAGATTAATTTTGTGTAAGTAATAAAGTAATTTATTTCGATTTGCCGACTTGTTGGTGGCTGTTGTCCTAGTTAACCTTCCACGTGTCTCCGTGGAGGGAATGGGGCAGACTTTGCTTGATTGACACGCTTCAAAATAAATTGCATTGATTGCATGCAGCTTAATAATATTAATAAACCTTTTGTGTTGACTGTGGTGGAGCGGGGACACATGTGTAATTTGTAATTTGTATCACAAATGTCGCCATTATGCGACCCGCGTGTCTCTTGGGTGTCTGTATGTGTATATGTATGTGTGTGTGTGATCGTCCAATCGATAAGGTACACGCAGAACAAATAAAGTAAATATTGCGGCCACACACTGAATGACCGGCCCTAGAGCTGTCAGACACGCATCAATTTTGATCAGGCACTTCTGGCAGTTTGAAGCATTTCCCCCTTTGCCCTATGCTAAGCAAGTCAAAATGGCGCCACTCTTATACTACACAATAATAATCATCATAATAATAATGCCAATGTATCTCAAAGTAATGAAAAAAACGAGACATTCTAAATATTTGTTTTCCACATTTCCTCCATCTGCGCCTCCAACCACCCACATGATGGCTTTTGCTGTGTTTGCTTTGGCGTGTCGTAATGAGAAAGTGACTTTATGCTGCTCTTCTTTTGTTTCGTACCCTGTATCCTGTATAAGATAATTGGGTAAATGATAGAATATATTTCCGTTTCTCAAAAAGATTACTTATTTAGCATGCTTAAGATTAAAATATCTGTAAAATTTTCAAGTCTGTAAGTTACTTTTTGAATATTAGCCTTCTAAGGAACCGCCTTTTTACTATACAATAGAGGAGGATACTTAAATCGCCTTAGAATCTACAAGTTTTTCTGCTAAAAATATATTTTAAAATATTTTATCTTCTACATTTTAATGAAATTTTTATTCAATTCGCCAAAATGATTAGCGTTCATACTTAAATGAGTAAAATGGATCATAATATTCTTATAACAGTTTTTGGCTTAGGGCAACACAAAGTCGGTATTCCCTCCGAATGTATGGAACTTTTGGCCTTTTATTTATTAGTCCCCGCGTGTTATGCTGTTGCTTTTATATTCATATAAAAAAATAATGCTAAAAACTGACGGCAAATCAAAAGGTCATTATTGTGCACTGACCGGTCTGCTGTCGACCGTAATTAGTTTATTTAATTTATATATATTTTTGTTTTGTTTACGCCGTCGACCTTTTCTAAGTCATTCCCCATGTAAAATACAAAAAATAAAATGGTGTTTTTACATGTGTACCAAAAGTGTGCTCCCTGATCCCATTTCATTTGTTTTCGCATTCGCGTTTGCGTTTTAATTGCCCTTTTTAGTGCCACTTCCACACAATTTGCCATGGTTCGTGTAACAATTCGAATGGCATCGGTCCGAGTACCGCACTCGCTTATATATTTAGTTAATTATACTAATTAGCTATAGCAGTAGCCACCAACTCGACCATCTGGCCACATGGTAAAAAAAAATAAAAAAATTAGACGGCAACAGGCAGCCAAGAGTTGACCCACAACCTGCCTCCACCTTTGTCTCTCTTGCTCTGCGGCTTGTTGGCTAATTGTGGACATGTTCTTATTTCCAGCATTTGTGCGACTCAACCGCGCATTAAATTTGTTAGCCTGACACTTTGGCAGCAATCCGAATAATGCCATCAGGTGAATTCGCACGAATTTGCATGCAAATCAGACAGAGAATGCTAACTTTAAGTTGAGCTAAGTCACGGACAGGGCAAATGTGAGGCAAAAGGTGCAAATTCTGTCCAAGTCAGAACAGAAAACTTTACGAAGCGCATGTGGCGAAAAAGGGGAATAATTTTCACTACATTTTCTTTTTGAGTCAAACGTTTCTTTAAGAACTTATACCATTAGTTGCAGCAAGCACTTAAATCTAATATTCCAATTGCCCGCAATTTAAACTTTAGGACCAAGTTTCAAATAAAATGAAATCTGATGCCAGCAAATGACGACATTATCCTTATTTATTTTATTTTATTTCAAAATATTTATATAAATTACAAATTACACTCAATGTAGCATTTATATTTTCCTAGTTTTCTTCCATACGAAGTTATCAGTTTACTAAGAATAGCCAAGTTGCCACAAATTTTGTGACTTATTTTAGTTAGACAGTTTTAGAATGCATTTAACTAAAATTTAATTTTTTTGTTTACTCTCTCACTAGTTGCGAGGCATCTGCACAAAGTTTCAACAACCATCTCGTCTCCATAATACAATAAAGAAAAGAAAAACGAATCAATATTATATTAGCTTTCCTCTTGACATTTTTGTGTGCCATAAAATTTGTACGCTTTTTTTATGGCACTTAGAGAGCGAACAAAACGTCAATCTAGATGCCAATGACTGTGGCCTTGAATGGTCCCCTGAACGGCTCCGGGTAATTTCAAGTGCTTGCCACAAAGTTCACAACTAAACGCAGGTCGGTCAGGTCAGGTGGCCAACGCCAGCCCGGTCACCGGTTACTGGTCACTGGGGCAACAGAACCAAACAGTTCATTTGCCATAAATCTCGAAAGCGGAGCGAAGCATTGATTTGGCTTACGTGCGTGTGCGTGCCTGTTGATGTTTCGTGACACTAATAGGCAAGTCTGAAGTGAAATTAATTGTCGAGTCTGAGGCGAAAGAACGAAACTGAAACCGAAACAGAAACTCGAATCGAAACGTCGGAAGTGGGCAAGTTTGTGACCTGGAATGCGCCGAGAAGCTCAATTTGAGTGTGCAACTTTCTCATAGAGCTGCAATTGTCCACAGTTCTGGCTGCCTTTGACTACCGCAAAATTGCGGCAGTCGCACGAGGACGAGCACGAAACTTGCAGAAAAATTTTGCTGCCTTGGGTCTTGCGATTGAGTTTCGTTTGTCGTCGCAGGACCGGAAACTTTTCGCCCATGCAAAGAAAACTCGGACAAGCCCAAAAGCCAAAGTTTCTTTGTATGGCAAATTTTTTCATTTTCAATTTAAAGTTTGTAATGCGCTTTCCATAATTTACGTACTCATACTTAGCTTAATTGACCAATAGACGGCCACTCATGCTTACCTTGAAGAGTATTTCCGGTTGCACATTGTGCCTGCACTTGAAGGTAGCGCTGGATCCCCGTTCCACATATCTGGGCACCACCAATTGTACATCCAGATCCGATTGTCCATCTGTAGGATGAGCAAAGAAGCAGAGTATAAACAAACAATTAACGTTGGGACAAACAAAATATTATAAAGGAAAAGGGCAATCAACGTCGATATCAATTACAGCTTAATTGAAACCCGATTAAGAGGATTGCGTTCGCCGCAAAAGAAGAACAAAAACAAAAACGAAAATTCAAATATTCAGACACTTTAATGTGCCACAAAATGACCACCACCCACTCAGCAGGTGTCCTTCAAAGGGACTATAAAGGGGGTGCAACCTGCCAGATTACACGACATACTCTGACCTCGGGGTCCCGGGCTCAATAAATCTTAATTTGTTTGCCAAAGTGCACATGAGAAATTTTTCGCCTGCATTCCAGGCGCACCATCAACACCGAACTGAACCGAACCAGACCAGAGCATAGCCGGAGTGTGTCCGGACCATGCTTGGTGATGGTGGTGCCTGTTAAATATTTTTACAGAGTGTGCGGGGAGAATTTGAGTTTTTTTTACCGCCACATCTTTTCGGACAGGGTAACATGCTCATCCCAAGAACACCAAATTGAGCTTTAAAGATGAAAAATTTATATTTGTTCACACTTCACACGTAAAAGCACACACACAGACACACACACACACACACACAGATAGCCTTAAACAAATGGACACCCACATAACTGTCCTGTCATACACTTCGGTTACGTTATGTCAGCGGGTGACCTGTTATGCACTTGATGACATTTATTATGTTTTCTATGTAAACAACTTGTTCAAATTTTGGTCGACCAAATGATATAATTCAGTTAATGGAATTTTGTAAATTATTCCACACTCAAATTGGAAACCAATGGAAAGAAATTTTGTAATAACCAACCGTCACTTCCGTCGTTCGCAATCATAATTAAGACATAAGCTGAAAAAAAAGAGGCGCACACACTGCCCCACTTTTGTGTGTGGAAGCCTTTGGGACCAAAGACCGGAGGCGAGAGGCCAGAGGCGGAGGCCGGAGGTCGAAGGTCTCGGCCTATCCAATGGCGCCAATTTCATTTTCCATTTATTCACACCACGCTTCTATCGTCAGTCACGCAAAATGTCAACGACTGAGTAAGTAAAAAACGTGTCTGACAGCGCGAAAAATATGGAAATAAACGGAATGAAGCGAAACCATACGTAACGAAGAGAGAACAAAACCAAATGAAATGAAGCGTGTCAAGTGTATGTGTGAGTGGCAATGAGTGTGTGAGAAGGGAGTGTAGTGGAGAGGAATAAAGTGGATGGAGTGTATATGAGTGGTGGCATGGTCTATAGGTCTGCCTGCCTGTTTGGCAACTTGTTGCCATACTTGGCATGAGTATGGCAAATCTTCATTGGTTTGGTGTCGTAACCCCGCAGCATGACGTATGTTTGTATGTATGCACACGTTCAGGCCGCACGCTAACGAGCCGAAATTCACGAAAATTCAATAATAGCCCAGTTTGCCCGTCTGCCAGTCGGCCAGAACTCGACAGGCCGCAACCGCAGGCCAGAAGAAGCAGGAGCAGCCGTAGACAATATCTGCCAGACAGTGCCAGGGCCAAAGGGCCTGACGCCCAAGCCCATGCATACATAGCCACAGTGAACAAACTGAGAGATGAGTCAAGATCCAGCTGCCTTTCATCTGCTGGCTTTATAATCATGTCGAATTTTTGGCATTAACGTCATTTTTTAGCCCTTGGCAGATGGCCAATATTGTGTGTATCCACCACCAGCCATGAGAATAACAATAAAGAAAAAGAAAGTTTGAGTTACAAGCCCGCTGACAAGATTCCCAGCAACCGCAATTATGTTTTAGTTTGTGGCGAGGGTGGCGAAATGGGACAGGGTAAAACCAAAGGCAACAAAAAAAGAAATATTCATTACCGTGCCTGGCAACAAAAAAGAAAAGTGTGCAACAAGCTTGAACTCTCCCTGGACTGCCTACTGAATGGATGGATGGATGCCTGGATGACTGAAGGGATAGATGGATTGGTGGCAAAAAAACGAGCTCCCTCTGACAGAAACAACGTATTGTTGTACGTGTTGGACTTTTTTACAAGCGGAAATTGATGATTTTCCACGCGCGGAGCGACAATAAAGCGTGCAACATGTCAGAAAAACGCAAATAATCAATCAATCAACATTAATCAACGCTCAGCAGAGGCGAGACGAAGCCTCAAGACAGTTAAAATGGGCAACTGTTGCAACTGTTGACTAAATGGGCGTGGTCCCATAATGCCAGTGAATTGACTTGAACAACTCGATTACGCTACAGCATTCGCATTGGCATTGAGATGAAATTTGTATTTGTACTTAGAAGGCAATTGAATCGTAAGTTTCAATTGAGTCAATTGAAAATAATTTAATATTTCATCTATCAAAATCGAAATGAAAGTGTAAGTAGCAAATATTTGCCAAATTTCGTAAGACAAATAAAACACTTTTCATCGATTGACTTAGATATAAATGAAATTCTGATTGCATCACTAAAATAAACTGCTTTCAAATTATTATTTTACTCCAAAGTTTTTTGGCTAAAAATTCTATATACTATCCCATAACTAATTGTAGCATATTGTAATAGAATATACCTACATAATTATGTCGGCGAAGGTGGCGGGTATGAGTAAACAAGTGAAAACCACTAACCGCAGAATTGACCACTCCTTGTAAACTGATATTCATATATGCATAAATAGCCTGATTAATGTCTTAAAGTTGGATTAGGGTAGCTTAATAATAATTTGGTTATGGCCAATTTAAGGGCAACAAATGTACCGATGATTGATTAGCTGTGGATCCCGCGGCAACACCTTTAGGGCCGACAATTGTTTATCTATCGGCCGGTCACTATGCCACTAATTGCGGCACAGCACAAACAACAAGAGCACAAAAGCATAAACAGCATTTGCCTGGCAATTGTATTCATATTTTCAATTGATTACTAAATCAATATTTGCACTTTGCCAGCTGCTCTAGGGACTACAACCAAAAGGAATGTGTCGGCCAAGCAGCAGCAATGGGACTCAATATGCCGATTGCAGTGACAACACTGAAAGCAATTATACTTATCAACTTTGACTCGGAGTGGCTACCATACAAAAGTAAGTCCATATATGTATATGTGTGGGCCAGCAAGCCAGTCTCTATATTTCTGGGTTTGTGTGTTTGCTTGTCCAACTGTCAGTCAGTCTGTTTAACACTGGCCGACAGGAGAACGACACTGCTGCTCGAATCATTATGGTTGATTGGCAGGCAAACGAATGCGTCGAGCACATTCCACAAAGTTCATTAAGCACAGGCAGCTCAGTCAGTTGACTGGGCTCGATGTCTATCGTCCTCTAAACAATATATTGGAAAACTGATTTCCTGTTTCTCCTCATTATGGCATTGTTCTTGGCTGAAGTTTGTTGTCAAATAAGTTTGCCAGGCTTGTCTTGTCGTCGATAAATTTCATCATCCTTTGCCATTTTCTAATTGGTTTGTGGCCATGTGGCTTTTTCAATTTCGATTTCTGCTTTATTGAGATTAGAAATGACAGCATGCCAATGCCGATCATATTACAACACAAAACAAGCTCCAGCAAATGTAAAATTGACCGCAAAGCCAAACATTTTACTAGGCACACTCATTCAGACAAAAGAAAACCAAAAACCCACAGGCGAAAACGAAAAAAAAAAACAAATTCCAATGGGCTTTAAAAAGGATAACATTTCGTTCAGTAAATTTAGACCCTGCCAGACAGGTCCACCACGTCGAGGGCATAAAGTAATTTTATAGAACAAATCACTGGCATTAGCGGATATAAATCCCCGTTTATCCTTGCCAGTGTATGCGCGTGTGAAATTTAAATATGTAGCAGACAAACAAAACAGGCCGACACACGGACAGACAGATAGCCCACCAGCCAGGCAGCCAACGAACCAGCCCAGGCTGGCAACATTTGGGGCGCGGTGCCAAGAAAAATGGCCAGGACATGGCCTCAACATGTTTCTGGGGGAGTTAACTTAAAGATAACAAAGTATAAGCAAGTTAACGAAAATTCTTACCCAACTAAACGAAACTTGGCTTAAGTGAATTCAAAATTTAGATACGTGGGCGGCTGGCATTAAACTAATTACTGAAGTAATCGATTTTTTTTAAAGATTCTCTCACACTTTTTGCTGAAACATGATTTTAAATGGAACAGAAATTCCCCGAAAGTAATGTTCTTTAATTTACACTTTACATTTTAGTCACAATTTTCAAATTAAATCAGAGGCGAATGCTGCTTGAATGAAACCCAAATCAAAGAAAAAAAAAAAAAACAACCAACGTAAATGTCTTTCGCTGACTCACACTCTCCCACACACACACATTTTCACAGTCATGTTCATGGTCCATGACCAAAAAAACGAAAAAAGTAGCCAATATAATGGCCAAAACAAAATATGAAAGAAAATTACGAGGCCAGCCAGAACCAGGACCAGAACGAGAGCCAAAGCGCCACAGGAAGCCAACTTCCTGGTTGAAAATTTTATCTGGACAGCAGCCCTGGACACGACGACTACAACAGAAAAAAAATAAGAGAAAAAAAATCCGTTTATATATAAGAAAATGGCTTCAAGGACACCTCATGCTAGAGCTCCTTCTGGTGGCTGCACACAACTACAACTACAACAAGCACCCCGGTTTAGGCACAGACACAGACCCAAGCACGTAAAGTACATACAACACGCCCTGCGCCCATTTACAAGGCCATGGAGCAAACACATGTAGGCCATGAATCTCATAACGAGTGTTAGACATGCGCCACGGAACAAATTCTTGGTGTATTTGTCTGTGTATGGGTGTGTGTGTGTAAGTGTAAGTGTGTTGGTTGAGGGGGTGCGCCTGACTGGACGACTGGATGAGTGGACGGTTGGCCAACAGTTGCCGCTCCAGTGAGCGCGACCTGGACCTGCCTCGTAAAGATGCAGACCATTAAAGAAATGAAAAGCAAACGCTGCTGCCAACAACGGCAACGATGACTACGTATGGCGACGGCGAAGCCTACATTGACGGTAAACACATAAAAATGCCTAAATTACTTTTAAGCGAAATTATGTTTTATTAATGAGTAGGCCAGCAACAACATCAAATTAGAAGGAAAGCCAAACGATTTTCGGTTTCAGTTTCAATCAAGTAACATTCATTTGGTCAACGCCCAATGCGGCGTATACGCAATTAAATTTGTATTTCGCCTACATTGTGAATGCATGGACGTGTCACATACCACCGCTCACCATGTGGGAAATGCTCATTTCCGGCCTTCGTTGCACCATTTATTTATCAGCCACACACACACACACACACAAACATTCCACAATCAGTTTCGCAAACGCATTTAAATCATTCAAAACGACAGCTGACAAAACATTTGCAAACCAAAATAAAAACGCAAAACAAATGTGAAAACTGAAATTCAAATTGAAATTGCGAAAAATCCGATTGGCCATTTTTGTTGTTTCGCTCCCTAAACGAACAGAAAAATTGAAATTGAAATTGAAACAAATTTCCATTTGGCTTGTGGTGGCAGAAATTTAAAAACATTTTCATCCCAAAAACAGCCTGCTGGACAATTAATAATTGCCACGCGCCTGTACGGCTGACAACCGTCATCAGGTTGAGCCAAAGTAACAATTTTGTGACGTATACGTAATTTCGTAGCGAATTTGTGCTTTCCTAATCTCTAATCTACACAAGCATTAAGCCGGTGACATAAACATAGGACCAAAAGACCTCACCTGTCACCCCTGACTGACTGTGCCCCTACCTCCACATTTTTTCCGGGTCTGCCGATGGTACTGCCATTTATGTTTTGGCCAACTGCCGAATGAAGTTCTCTTCCTTAGCTTCGCCAAAGTGAGGTACATTCGATTTTAGTTAGCTTATTGCACACCTCACAGGCAACTAGTCCTTAATAAGAGTTTAGAATTATATTCTTATTTATAAATTAAGTACCATACTAATTGATTGGGAAAAATTTAGGTAGAATTTTATCGTGGGACAAAAAGTGGAAATACAAATTAAACATGTCTCAAAACTTATAATATTCAAAAGCTCATTAAATATAGAAAGATAGATCTTTGCATAATCTATTGTGTGGTTTAATCACATAGACAAAATCACTTAAGAACCAAATTTTTAAAGCTCTTGTAGTCCTTTTTAAAAGGGCATACATAGAGTCCACATGCCTTTGTTTTTGTTGGCTTCTTAGTTTGATCAAAAAGGCAAAAAAGAAAATTCTGGTTGGGCCTCCCCCAGTTTTTGTTGACACTCGGCCGCACCTGATGTCCATTCCATTTTTGCCAAACGACAACTTGTTTTGACATTGTCTGTGGCAAACGCAACAAGGACGAAAAAATCAGAACGATTTTCTTCTTTGACCCAGCTGAAAATGCGCATTAGTGTTGAGTGTTGAACACTGAAATGACGCAGTTAACGAATACGCACTACACCTACATATACATTTATAGTGAAATTCTACTACAAATTGTGCAAACTTCAGCCTGTGCCCTGTAGTTCTCGAAACAAAGAGCTGCGAACAAAGGTCTCTACTCACACACAATCAATGCGAGAAACTGGTCTCTCTCTCTCTCTCTTTCTCTGTTTGCATTCCAATTCCAATTCAACTTCCAATTGCCGGCTAGCCTGAGGCGCCATTAAAAAATCAACGCCCAAGACCCAGGCGGACAGGCACGCAAAGTGGCTTCATTATGCGACTGCCTTGGTTCGGTCTAATGCCAAGGGCTGGCATATTTTTATTCTTATCCAACTTGAACACACACAAACAGACATTCTCGTGTATATATTTACTTGCGTATCTATGTATGTGGGCAGAAAAGGCGTAACAATCAGCTTGGGGCATCATAAAAATCTATATGTAAACGTGGCTTTTGTTTGGACTGCATGATTTCTGGCGATTGTAATCAATAATTTACGCATTTTCATTTTGGGCCCTTCGCTCGTTCCTCTTCCTCCGTCCGTCCCTTTGTTCAGGTCCGCTTGGCAAACGAAAAGTCTTAGGCAAAGCATTAGCATTGGGGCCGGCAATTACCAAGCCTAAGAAGTGCCAGCCATTCAAGTGTGTCCTTGTCTGGTTGTGTGTGTGTGTGTGTGTGTGTGTTTGGATTTTCCTTTTCCTTTTTGTTGTCTTTTTGTGTTGTTTCATTTTTGGTTTGGCCTATTCCCAAAAGCCTTTTTCTCAACTCGACGCTGCATAAACTTATTTTACGTTTAGTTTGAAAATGGAAAAAAAGTCACATTTTTGCTTTCCAACCACGTTTTAGCAATGTTTGATTCTTAAAGTTGTTTCGATGTTAATTTGCACATCTTTGTTTTTGGGGTGGTGGGTAGTAGCTATTTATTATTTATTTATTTATTTAATTTTTGCTTTCCATAATGTTCTTTGCTCCCCCTTGGATCATGCATTTCCATTATTATATATGCAACATGGTTTCATTTTTCTCTCTTCGCTCCTTATCCCAAATCCCATTATAACAAAGCTTCCGCAATTTAGTTGCTGTTGTTGTTGCCCTATTATTTAGCTGGTAATTCCTTAAGGATTGTGTTTGCTTGAGTGAGCATGTGGCTGCCAATTGACGCATATTTGGCTTTGTACTTTGCCGCCTTCAACAATTTTTATCTTTTACTTTGCTCTTTTATATATGTATACACACACATACATACATATATGTATATATATATATATATATATAACATAGAATTATTGAGCCAAGCTGTGATTGCCAACTCTTGAGCAATCTTGTGCCATGAAGTGTAACAGCAGCTTGCGGAATAATAAGCAGCTTAGTCTTCGCGCTCGGGTGTTGGCTTTGAATTTGAAATGCCAGGAATCAGCAATAAGTAAACATGCATTTTTTGCTACTAGCTATATGTATGTATATATGTACTTGACTTTAATTAGAGCCATGCGCAAATGTGGTAATTAATAAAGCACCAAAACGAAACAAAGTCGCAGCCCACAGCGCACTCGCACACGCACACGCACTCAAGGAGCAAACATAAGCATTCTACATTAATAATATTAATTCAATTTAACGCACGAAATATTTTATTCATACGCTAGCGAAAAAACTCAAGATTCTAGGCGCTAGCAAAGTCCTCTGCATCATCAACTTGGTGCTTCCTATATTAGCTGATAGGCGTTAAGTCAGTTGAGTCCGTTGAATCAGTCACCTGCCGCATACATATTAACTGCAACATGAGCCACAAAATCATTATTACAGTCAACACGGGCCGAAACAGTTGGATAAATAATTGCCTTCTCACATGTAGCCACACACACATACACATCATTTACTAACATCAACAAACATTGTCTGTTCATGAAGAGTCAAGCAATTAATTAGGCAGCTCATGGCAAACTTCTCCCACCGACTTGTACTCATTCTCCGCAACGCAAACTCTCATCCCGACAAACAAGAAGGCGCATATGGTAAATTTGCACAGCTTTGTCCTGTAGAATAAATTGATCGGATTATTGTAGCAACAGTCGTAGCCTGAGGGCATTCAGTTGCAAATACACATTCATACACATTTATGTTATCTAGAAATCAATGTGTGCACCTTGATGAATGTATTGTATTGTAAAGATATATTGTTCATTGCAACTTGCAAGCAAATTCGCTGCGCTGAAATGTAGGCAATGAATTTGAAAAAGTCGTTCTTATAGAAAGGGTTTAGCTGAATAAAACCCTAATACCTATTTATTGCACATCGTTATAATTGACCGACTGTAGGAAATGGAAAAAATAGCCAAATGCAACAAATTTTCTGTGAGTTTAGTAGAAGTGTTAGGTCTTATTTCTTTTGATATAATAAGAATTTTCTTACAAATAGTTATATAAGATTTTCGGTATTTAAGTTTTAAGCATGTAGCTGTCTATTCTTAAGCTGATTTAACCATTTAGCGAAGCTTGCAAAAGCCAGTAGCTTTCATCAGCCATTGATATCAAGTTTCGTTAAGTGCCTCTGTCTGCACGGAAAATCAACTAATTGACATAACTTTAATAATTGTTTCAAAGTTTCTGTGCAGATATTAAGTTCATTTCTGATTCACTAAGTAAATAATAAAAAAAAGGCTCTTAAACATTCCAAGTAGTAGTAGCACAAGGGATAATTTCGTTCTGGTTGTTTGTCTTTTATTAATTTCAACTCCATCCGCTGGCTGATTATCCTTTCGTCATTTGGGTGCACAGCTCATTTTGTTGTTGTTGTCCTTATACGATTTGTCACACAATTCGGGCGACTCACTCAATTTGCAGTAATCACACTTCATTTGGCTCATTTCAGTGTGTTCATAAAAAAGAGGCAAACGCAGAACTAGAAGTTTTAGTCCCCGATTCAGACACTGTTTGGTGTCGGTCTCTTTGGCATGCCTCTCTGTCTCTCCTCTTCTCTCTGCTAAAAGCAGATGTGCTTACTTATTATTTGTTATGCGTTTGTATGCGTGCCTAGATTTAAGCTAGTGTTTTATTGCCTACTTTAGGCCCCTGTCCCTTCATCAGACTCTCGCCAGGCTTTAACAATACTTTCAAGTGAGCACACACACACACACACACACAAACATACATACTTACAACGAGAACGAGGACGAGTAGAAGAACGAGTGTAAAAACAAAACATTTGCCTTTCATTTGCGTCCCCTTTGCATAATAAAAATGTGTAGTTTACTTTTTCTCCACCGCTCGCGACCAACTCAGTCGGCCAACTTTGCTAGCCCTTTTTCCAGCATTTGCTGTCGTTATTGTTTGTTTGTCTGCCTTCTTGTTATATCTCTCCGCGTGTGTGGGCGTTCAGAGAGGTGCTTGAGTGCGGTGGGTGTGCCTTGTATGTGTGACATTTCCGCCTCTGTTTAATTTTCCATTCAGCATACCCTTTCGCCAGAGACTTTCTCATTCACTTTCTTTTCGTTTTTTTTTTTTTTTGGACTAAATTTTATGTGTCGTTTCTCTCTGTTCTTTTTTGTTTTTGAATTCACTTACAAGCCGAGGGCTTAATAAAGTTTTTAGTGCCTAGACATGTTTTTGGTTTTACTCACACAGAGACACTGCTTTTTTTTTTAATTAATTTTGCCTACTGACAACGAAATGTATTGTTGTGTGTGTGGCTGTATGTTTGTGTCTTTGTGGGTATCTGTATTGAGGTAATAAAAGAAAATGCAAATGCCGTCTGAGCTTCTGCCTGAAAATTTTTGTTAACTTTGGCAGCGATTAAATTGTTATGACTGCCTTGAAATCACTTCAAAAATACTTGAATTTTCGCCTGAATGTTCTGAGGGAAGCTTAAAAGTTGAAATATGATAACCAAGAATTAATTAATTTGCTGATTGCCATTCTTAAATGAACAGGCTTAAATAGTAAATAAACAAACTTGGCGTGGAAAATGCAGACGGATCTTGAATCTACAAACCGAATAGGATTACTTTTTCCTAACTTAATTTAACTCACATAGAGATGTTTCCCATGCAGGAAGATTAAAGCATCTTGCATTAGTTGATATAATTAAATTCTCGTCCAAGTTATTTTAAAAGCTTCAAGAATATTGTGTATGTATATTTTTAAAGAAGGTCTGCAATACTAATGCAAAGCATATATTAAATGTAAAATTCTGGTAGTTCTCAGATCTGCTTTTAACCTTCAATATCACTTAAACTCTTAATGACTTGCAGAATCTCGGACAAATGAAACTTTTATGCATATTTGTAACTGGCCGCTCTGCGATTTGTTTTATATTCAGTTGGCTGTCTTGTTTTATTGTATTTGCTTGACCATGGGACCCGCTTATGGCTTAAGCTCAGTCGGATTTGTGGGACCAGAAATTTATGCGCCATCAATTTAGCCTTTGAACCTGAATCTGGACTTGCTCTTCGACTTGAAGTTGGACTGGTGTGCTTCCGTCTAAATCCCTGCAAAAACCTCAGAAAACTTGCCTTTTCTAACCAACACCAGAGCGGGCGTCATTCATTTTGCCGGAATTGCCGGCAGCGTTTGACTTTAAAATGGTTTCGACCTTTGTCAAAAGTTTTGAGGCCAGAAACTTTTTGTGGCAAAAATCAAACTGTGGATAATAATGAATGCGGCGAAAATGTGCTGCTGTGGACTAATGCCTTGACTCTAGCTATGGCTATAGACCGGACCCGAGTGCTCCTCTCAGTGGTATGTGAGCCTGAATAATTAACGCTTCAGTGCGCAGCATTCCAGCCGGATGCTGTTTGTCATTTGTAGAGGGTCAATTTACATTTCGATTTTGCTGGCAATTTTCTCACATTTGCTTCTCCTTCTCTCTCTCATCTATTTTTTTTTTTTTTTTTTGTCATTTTTTTGTTGTTTTGTTAAAAAGGGAAATCGTGTTAGCATTTTGCTGACCCATTGCCTGCCCCCTACCAATTTATGGGTTTTTCTTTCGAGAGAAATTATTATTTCGGGCTTTGAGTTGGAGTTAGGGCCATTTGCAAAATGACTGTTTTGTAATGCCAACGCATTTTGTGATTTGGGTTAGCTGAGATTTATGCTGCAGTTAGCCGCACATTCCTTTATTAAGGCTCATTAAAAACCAACCACCGAAGGAACTTCAAAAAGCAGCAAAGGTTGGGCCAATAAAACACAAATATCGCCAGATATTATATAGCCAAGCGTTTTCAGTGTCAACAATGGAACGGTGCCGCGTAAACCACAATAAAAATGACTCTTAATAAACTCATAAATTCAGTGAAAAATGGTAAATCGATTTCCCTTTCATTTTTCCATTTTCGTTATTGTTATAACAAAAGTGTCACAGCAAACGCGAACAAAGTCGAGTTGCGGCAAAAGTCTAAGGCAAGTGTAAATACACTTAAGAAAATTGCTTAACTAAACTTAAGATTATATTTAACCCATTTGCAGAGAAAACTTGTAAATTTCTGAAATCCGCTGATACCAAATTGACTTACAAGTTTAACTATCGGCTATATCCGAAGCCGAACCCTCAACCCAATTGCATATTCAAATCCCCTGATTATTCTCTTGGAAACCTAACAACTTGCAGGAAACTTGAAGAGTATGCAAATAATATCAATCTTAAGTAAACTCAATTATCTTTTAAAACATTATTGAAGACCTAGCATACAATTTAATTTGTATTTAATTAAATTTGATGTAATAAACATATTCTTAAAATTTTTAACGCTTACTTAAATCCTTTCGTTTTATTGAAGTCTCTGTCTATAAGTGCTTCAGTCATGGAAACTATTTTTTGTGGGTGTACTTTTTGGGATTCCTCAAGATTTTTCCTTATTTTCTTTTTCCACTTTTTTCGTTTTTTCTTTTTTTTTTTTTGTAGGGCAGCGCTTTAAATCCCTTTTGATAAAGTGCTTTCTTTCTTTTGCCACTCAAACGCCCAGCAACAGACAGAAGCGCTGAGCTGACTGGCAACTTCGTAGTGCTCTGTGCCGTTCAAGTGTCGCATTATGGCCATTTTCAGTGGAGCGTTTGACTTTGCCTCGATGGCTTTAGCAATAGTCCGATTTAGTGGGGGAGATTTGGCATAAGAAGGCAACCAGATTTATGCATTTTCTTTCATGCGTAATTATTTGCTGACATTTTAATAGTTTTCGCCCAAATCTTTTGCCATTTTACAGCTAACGAAAACTTTATTCCCCTTTTTTTTATTTCATTTGTCTAAATACTTCTTATTGCTGTGTCAGCTTCATAAATATTTGAAGAGCCCGCACTTAGGCATAATTGTTTTGTTTTTTTCCGCTCTACCTTTTTCACTCATGTAGCTGTTGTTGTTGCTGCTCCTGATGTTATTGTTGTTCTGAATTGTTGTTGTTGTTGCGGGTGCCCGCCCTAGGGCAGCTGGCATCTGTCACACACATACGAGACCGTTTTTAATGGGCTCCTGTTTAACGACATTGCCTGGGTACATCATAAATAATACAAATAATAGGAATCGCATATGAATGTATATACGGATGTACCTATATCTATATTTATATACAGATAGAAAGAGGCAGATATATGTTTATACATATATATCCACATATCATATACATACATATATAAAATTCGTTTTCCATGTTTGGCGGCTGTCGCTGTGGCAATTTGTCGTGTGAGCAACTTTTTGATAGGCCGCACCATTCGCTTGCTTTTCCTACCGATAAACCCACCGATATGACTTCCCTTTCTTAACCACCCACCTGCCCATCCACCATCAGGAGCAACAGCCATACCGTAAAGTCCTTGTCCTCGTCCTTGGAAAAACACGTTGAGGCGACGCCACCTCTGGGCTTTTAAGTTTGACGCTCGTTTATAGACTTTGCACACTTTGCATTTACTTTACGGCGCCGCTGATGCGGCTGATAATAAGACCACGAGGCGTATGCGCAATACCAGCAGCATAGTGAGAGAGAAAACAACGGGAAGAACGAAACAAAAAAACGGGGGGAAAAAAGAGAAAGAAGAGAAAAAGTTATACAAAGTTTTTACAGCCCGCTACACACACGCCTCATTGTCAGAGGCCGAATTCCTGCAGACCCGTTCCCAACCAGCTGTATTTGCGACCTTTCCTGCCATCGCCATCGCCAACGATTTCTCTGGGCATCGGCACGAGCAAAGATCCAGGCATTGTTATTGTTTTTGTTGTTGTTTTATTTTTCTCTTTTCTTTTCTTCTCGAAGCTTGTTTTATAACTTTTTGATTGTCTTTGCGCCAAATTTGTGCAAAATTGTTCAAGTCTGATGCCAAATGTTTTTTACCTGCGGCTTTGGCTTGCTCGAGCAAATTGTGTAGCATACATTACAGAGCAGCGGCAACGCCAGTGCCAGCGCCAACGACTTTCAACCTGACTGCCATGTATAATATTTACCTTAATCTGATTTCCACCGCTCAAGTTAACTTCGACAGCAAGCTGCGGCTGGCTGCCGGTGGAAACTTTGCCCGGGGCCTCAACTGTATCAGCAACAATTTATAGACTGTTCACAATATTTATATTTTATATCGGTTTAAAGGGTATTTATAGAACTTTGCCCACGACTTTTTGCCAATCCATTGGCGTCCAAATTTGTTGACTTTGTCCAAATGGAAGAAACATTCAAATATTATTGAATTGTCGTGGGACAATTTAAGTTTAAACTTTTTATCATTGATAAACTATGGTAGGCACCCATCGTTCCTAACAAAATGTGTATACCCGAAAAGTTTTTGGTTAAGCATAGAGTCCATTAAAGTGCAATGTCGAAATGTCTGTTGTCGGTATAAAAAGTTTCATTAGGTATGCAAGGAGCGTCTTTCCACACACACACAGCAGGCACACAAGTCAAAATCACAACAAGTGAGGAGGAGGCAAGTGACAGTGGCAGGGGCTGCCGGTGGCAGCATTACTTTGTCAAAGTCGTCATATGCCAGT
Organism: Drosophila nebulosa; assembly: GCA_024703675.1. NCBI lineage: Eukaryota > Metazoa > Arthropoda > Insecta > Diptera > Drosophilidae > Drosophila > Drosophila nebulosa. The sequence continues at coordinate 4,356,844 of JANFPS010000004.1, read as the reverse complement.
CAGCCAGTCAGCCAGTCAGCCAGTCAGTTAGTCAGTCAGTCAGCTGCAGGCTGCAGGCAGCGTCTCCAACTGATTCCGACCCTGTCTCTTCCTCTGGCCTGTGTATGCTTGTGTGCACACACATCTCTGGTTTACCCAGGGGCAGCGGCAGTGGCAGTTTTGTCCTGCCTTGCCTTTCCGTTGAGGTTGCATACACACACATACATATGCACACTTGAAACGCTCAGAATTATTACATTTGTGTGGACATGTGGCCACATTAAGCATACAACGCGAAGGCCAGACCTGGCCCAAAGCGGTTGCCGACATTGTCGTCGTCATCGTCATCGTCATCGCCATCGTCACCGTCCCGTCGCTGTCGCTGTCGATTTCATTGTCGTTGTCGTTATCGTTGAAGTGGCTGTTAGCCTGCGGCACCGGGCCTGGAATAATATTTGTGAAAATGTAAATTTCATGATGCAGTTTGCATGTTTAGTTAGCCAAATTGATTTACTTATGTTTTGCTTTCATTGTGAAATTAAATTCACCATCAAATGAAGAGCAAGCCAAACAATAGAAAGGAGTTACTACAAATGCAGATATCTACTTATGTGCGTATATATATCCTTTATATATCCTTTATATGCCAGTCACGTATGCCTTTTGTTGCTTCCGTAAATAAATACTCGACAGTTTTGAGAACTCAATTAAGTTGTTCCCTCAAGAACGAAGTTGAGTGCCTAATGAACTCTTCCTACCAGATAAATAATTCAATCAGCACACTTTTAGTGCAAAGCGAGGAAGAACAAGGAATAAAAATAAAATAAACAACAACAAAAATCAATAATAATCGCATCAAGTGTATTAGGGCAGTTTCGATTACACTTTTCTTCAAGCCGATAATGTGTGCTTACATGTATTTGTGTGTGGCTGTGGCTGTAGCTGTAGCTGTGGGTGTGTGAAAAATAAAAGAAAAGAAGCGTAAGGAAACTTTCACTTCCATCAAGAGTCTCCATAAAGATTCATTTCGTTTAATGACTTGAAATTGATTTTACTGTGGCATCGGCGCATTTTATATGACGCTCGACCGTCCTTTATCCCATCCAGAAGACCATATAAGACAGAGTGATAGAGAGACGGAGCAAAGAGCAAGGGGATCAAAATTGCAAAAACGTGCTTTGCGACAGCATCAGATCCTTGTTTTTTTTTTGCGCACCCCTGCTCCGCCTTCAATTTAAGCTCCATCGCCAGCAACAGCTCCCCCTACTCTTTCTTTTGGTCTCACTCTTTGGCGTATTAATTTTTCAGCGATTACGTTGCCACTGACAACGTGTAATAGATACAGGCAAAGACCAAGAACAACAAGGACCCAAAAAAGGCGTGTAGGTGTGGGTAAACGCGGTGGTGGAGGTGCAGGCTTTTACGAGCTGCTCATTGAGTTTTTGATTAACTTTCAACCAAAATGAAGCTGTAATGAAATTTAATTTTGTGGCATACTTTTCGTCTGTCGCTTATTGGTTCGTTAATCAAATCAAATTGCCATAAGCATTTTGCCTCAACTCAAACAAAATTGCCATTAGCAATGACATTTGCAATTCATTTGCCATGCAAAAGGCAATCAAATATAACTGGAAATCGATTTTAATTGCCGTTGCATGCAGTGCAGGCAGCAAGTGTAAATGTTTGCTAAGCTAACAATTTTACAATTTCTCACAATTTATGAAAATTAAAAACTTGCACACAACTTGCTAAATGTCCCTGATCGCCACACCAGCGGGACGAGGCACAGACGTAGACGAGAAGACTTTATACAAGAATGTTTATGGAGTAAATAATCGAAGCGTGCATAATGAATTATTCATGAGTCTTATGGAAAAAAATAAAAGGAAACCAAGAAGGAAACTCTTACAGAAGTCGCACAGGTGCTGCTGCCGCTGACCGTGTGCGTGACATTCAGATGTTTCGCCGAGTTCATGTTGTTGTTGTTGTTGTTGTTATTGTTCTTGTTGTTTTTGGTGAAGTTTTTTTTTAACTCAATCAACACGAAGTGAAAAACCAAGTGGGCGGTCAGTCGCTGGCATGCCTGTGCACCATTTGCAATTAGCCGACAGGCTTTTTTATTCAGTTTTCTTTCTTTTTTTCCTTTTATGCATATTTGTCGTAAAATGTCAAAAAATTGTGCAAAACCAGACTCCGACAATTTTGTTTAAAAAATTCAAAAAATGGTTTACGAACTGCTCAATTTTTAAATTTTAAATAAAATTTTTTAAATTAATTCTCAAAAATGTAATAAAAATTGTCAATCAATTACATAAAAGCTTCATACAACTTTTTACGCCACATAAGTTTACAAAACTTGCAAATAGCTAACTGTAAAGCGATTGCATATAGATTAGCTTTTCAATATATCATATCATTATTCTTCAATATGTGCTTATTTTCCAACCATTTAAAACTGTCAATTTTTTTTGATTTACTATTTAAACGGCTTTTCCTTGTGAAGCGAGACCATTTGCAAGGCAGTTCAAGGAAATCAATTTACGTATAAATAGATTTATGTGCTGCACACACACGCTCACACATACACAACAGATAAAAGGCAAGAGAAACTGTTTTACAAAAATAAATTGCACATATTTTTTGGTCGGAAAATGTACTTACTTGTTGGCTTAGTTCCTAGTAATCCTAAGAATAAAACGATTATCCAATAGCTATGCATATTTGTCAGTCCAGTTAAGCTACGAGTTGTGGAAATGGGTCTCAATGTAAAATGCAATTCCCAATTGAATTCCTTTGCAATCAGCTTAACGATTATCCTTATAAGTGCACACTAGGAAAAATCGGTGGCTTGTTTCGATGTGACAACTACTGTTTGGCACCAATTTCTCATACAATTTTCGCCCTAAATAGCGCACAATTTAATGTAATCGACTCAATTACATCTTTAATTGGCTGCAACAACAAGTCGCGCGCAGCTTTCGAAAGGAATCAAATTAATTCACGCGCAAACGCAGCCGAAAAGCATATGATGTGGCCAGCAGATGTCCTACCAGCTTATTGCCTTGCCTCAGCAAGAGTATTAACACTTACACGCACGCACAAAACTTTCACTTTCACACAGCACTACACTACAGAGATAGAGGATTGGCTTGGGAATATTTTGGGATGACTCTAAGAACCCAGAAGATACTGGCTGGACCGGAGCTGTTTGCGCGCACTTGTTGTGCTCGTCGCAAGCGTTTATCCTAGACTGAAGTGGCAAAGGACCAACGCACAAGCTGCCTGCCTGGAATATCGACAGCCAAAAGGATACACCCACACTTTCGCCATCACTTCGCACGCATCAGGCCATGTGGGAGGTGAAACAGTTCAGTTCCAGCGAACTACACGAAGTCCCAACGACTGTACACGAGCAAAACCCAGAGCAAAAAGCTTTCCAATTGAAGCTTTCGCTCTCATTTATCCGGCCAGTTGTTGCTCTACCGCAACAGTTTTTGACCTTATCCAGTCTGTCGCCGACAATTCCAATGAAGCAACAGGCGGTTAGATGGCCCGACCATTGCTTTTCATACTCCTTGGCCAGCCAAAGTGGTCACTTTAAATGCATTAAGTGTGCCCCGACCTGGCCCATGTTATGATAATTATCCCACAATTTTTTTTGCTTGATTTTTGATATGCCACTTCAATTGCATTTATTAGCCACTTAATTATTTCACACAAGCCAACACACCGGGAAAGCGGCATAGGCATAGGTATATCAAGCTCGCATTGATTATATTTGCGGTTGCGGTTGATTAAGCGGTGAACCAATTGCGGTCACAATAAGCTCACATAAAGCAATCGGGAAACTTGAGCGATAGGAATTTCAATTACTCACAAATTGTCTTTGTTAATGATATTCACAAACAGAAATATTTATTTATATCATAATGATATAAAATTTCAACTTGATGTTAAAGATACAGTGCTTAAAACGAACTGGGCAAAAGCCGTTACTAAGTGCGCTCGAAAAACGAATAGTTATTAACAAAGCCGGCAACAGCCCAACCTCTTGTAAAGTTTTGGCCTGACATGTGGGCGGATCTGTGTCAGTGATGACTGTTTGGCGAGTACTTAAGAACTCCGGAATCATAAAGAGGTCTAAACTGACGAAAGCACCTAAGTGCGAAAGGTGCTAAGCCGCCGCAGGGTTGCTCGACTTGACTTTGTCGAAAAACATACTGCGACCGATTGGACATATGTGCGTTTGAATCATCCTCTTTTGGCTTGCAGTATGTTTATAAATTCTAGGTAATATTTTCTGATGAGAAAACGTTTAATCTGGATGGTCCTGATGGGTTTAATTCTTATTGGCATGATTTAAAAAAGATCATATGTTCTTTTCAAGAAGAAACTTTGGAGGCGGCTCTGTCATGATTTGGGGAGCATTTTGTTCATTTGGTACCATGGGATTGAAGTTCGTAGCGAGCCGAATGAACAGTAACATGTATGTTCAGACTCTGGATAGTAGTCTTATTCCATTTTCAGGGGAATTTCGTGAGAAACCAATGGTTTTCCAACAGAATAATGTCAGAATCCATGTGAGCAAACGTACAATGTAGTATTTGGAGGTATGTCATGTTGATGTCCTTGACTGATCAGCATGTTTTCCAGATCTCAACTCAAAGAACATGTGTGGGGTATTCTTGCAAGACGGGTGTATGCTAATAATAACCGATTTGGGACACTTGTAGATTTTAAACTGCAAATTCCAAATTAATGCCAAAGTCTCGAAAAGGGCCTTTTATTAAATTTAGTAGCTTCAATGAGAAAGAGAATTTTTGAGTTAACTAAGGCAAATGATGCCCGCACTAAATATTTATATTCCTTTTTACACCACTTCGAAACGGTTCTGATTTTTCGACCAAAACATGAAATCGGGCTATAGTTTTGATACAAATGGGTGCTTTCTTTCTGTGTTTTTACTTCTTTTTGTAAGAAATAGTTAAGTCATTAATTTTAAGTGAAATATTTGTTTTTCACTTATTATTCAAATATTGAGCTAATAATTTTTCAAGATTTTGAGGGAATATGCCATTTGGCATAAATATGATAAGCACTGTAGAATGCGAAATAGGTAATGGATAAATTCTATTTAAAGAAAGAAAGTAAAGTAAAGAAGTTAATATAATAGAAAAAAACAATTATAATTTGAAAACGATTCTTGCATAATTTCTCTTACCAAGTTGGTTCCAAAACAGTAATATAGATTATTTCACAGCACTTCTTTTTCACATCATGATGTCATATATATTCTAAAACTCTAAGTACATCCTACTAACCGCAGTCCCAATGCTCTAATTGAATTTTACACTCTAGAATGAAATCTAGAGTATATATACTTCTAAACTAAAGGTTATGAGATCCATTTACTATAGTGCATGGTTTTAAATATTTAGAATGTAGCAAAATAATACGCAGGTTGAATGTAATTGCAAATGCCTATTTTTAAAATAAATATTTAAGGTTACCGTAATGGATTTTTAAGCTTTTCTTGAGTTTTACTTTTGTTAAAATGAAAGCCCTTTTTAATCTATGAAAGTAACCCATTCCGCAACACACCAAATGGTCTTGCTCAAGGACAGACCATTACTCATGCCTGCTGCTAATGTGCCTGATGACAGGAAGTCTTCAGAGCGAGGAAATTCGTTCTCTTCGATTTGGTGACAACTTAATTGTGTTTCTCAAACCCACAAAATGAGCGTTGACATTTTTAGGATATTATTTAGTCATTGACTTGGCTGAAAATAATTCGTAGGGAAAAGTTTTGTCATTGCATTTAAAGTTCGAATGAAAGAATAAAAGAGAATCAAAAAGGAACTATGCTAATTAACCATTTAATTTGCTCACACACATCACTGCCGCCATGTCTTTATCTGGCACGTGTTGAACTTGTGAGCGCATTTCATTTTATTAGATTTCTACTTTTTAAATTAACGACCCACCAGACCAGGCCCGGCCGGTCATGGAGCATGGCCATAAAGTTTTATGCCCAGCAAAACGCAGACATACACAAACAGACCAAGAGTTTGATGGTGGCTTATGTCCTGGGTCGTGGGCATTTTGGGTTCGCATATCCTGTGTATGGTCATTTAATTTTCTCAACGTCCGTCCACTTTTAATTACAAACAATCAAATCAGTTTGTTTTTCGCCCAAGCAAGGCGAACTACGGCAGCAGCGCAGACATCACCACGGCTCTGGGTTTGGGGCAAGGGCGCGGGCCACATCATTGTCAGACTGGACAGTGACAAGGTCTGCGCTTGGGTTTGTGCATTCTGTTTTGTATGTGTTTGTGCATTAGCTTTAGCTTTGGCTTTGGCTTCGACTGCGGCGGTGGCAGCAGCAGCGGCAGCGGCACCGGCTGCCAGGCTGTCATCATTAGTGACCACCACAGAAAAGTTGACACTACGCTAAATGGGAACATGGTCGTTCGCCAATTCTCCCCAACTAACTCACTCATACATTCAGCCGTCGTCATGTGTACATATCCTCTGACATATAATGTCTAAGCTATTGAGTCATAAAAGGCGTGGCTTCTTTCTAATACGCAAAATGCTCTTCAGCCCCAATCGGATCAATACTTAGCAGCACGATTCTATGATAACTGTCTGTTTCATAAGACGGGCCAAACAAACGGATAGCAGACAGCATTGTCATCGCTTTCAGACCAATGTCACATAGTACAAATATTATTTTCCTGTTATTCTTCCGGCTGCAATGTACATGAACACACAAATACAACAAGTATCCCAAAATGTTAGTTCATATTTAATTGCACTGAAATTTGTATGCTCTTTCCAAAGGCGTAGAATATGAATGCCTGATTAGTCTTGTTTGTGAATGTGATTTCACTTTCTTAAGAAGTTAGTCGGATAACAAAAAACCTCTGTACCAAATCAGAATATATAACTTCTCCGTACTGCCTAGGCAAAAGTTGTGTATTGCCCTTTTGGACAATGTTCGAAACACAAAACAGTAAAATGGTCAAATATTTGTTTATGCTAATATCAACCGTTTGTTTTATTTGTTTCAAATTTAACTAAAATTGTTTTCATAAATACTTGTTATCATGAAATATGCAACCTTTGGTTTATTTATTTGTTGAAATGTCAGCCATTCAGATTGGAAGTTTTTGTTCAATTGAATCAAATAAGTTGAATTGAAACAAACATTTAATTCGACTAAAAACTCAATGTTTTACATTGGAATCATTTTATAAATTGTAGTGTGATTTAATAGTTATTCAAATTATGTAAATTTAATTGATCAAATTACTTCACCATAAGATCCAATTATTTTTATAATCGATTCTTGCCCTAATACCAAACATCGTGTACATTTTGTTTGACCTGAAACTACTACGTAATTATCGAATTATTTCTTGATTTGGGTCACTTCAATGGAAAACTGTTGACATACCAATTACAAAGAAGTAGAAATGGAACAACATATGTAAATATTTCATTTATTTTTATGGGAATTTACTTATTGAAATGAATATGTCAACGTCTGAAGGGCAAAAGGGTGAATGCTCCATACGACCATGGGAATTTTGCAGTGTAGTACACAGCATGGGCCGACATGTCCTTGCTAAAAATGCAGTTAAGTCAACGCTAAGCTAAGGCTTGGTCGCCTACAGCCCAACCCCCTGCCCCCCTGCTGCACGTTTACTCGACCGAGTAATAACAACAACAACTACAAGAAAACAAAGCTCATTTACACGGGAAATAGCCTAAGTGCAAAAACCATTTAAATGCAAATTAAGCACAAAGTGAAAACATGTGAACAAAGCTGCCTTCAGTAGCACACACATACAGCGAGAGAGAGAGAGAGAGAGAGAAAACGAGAGAGAGACAGAGAGAGTTTGGGGCAGACATGCATGTGGCTGCCACATACAGCTAGAGGCAGGCATTTTGGTTTACGTTTCTGGGCTTCGATTGCGGCTTTTGGCTTTGCCAACTTTTTGGCTGCTCTAAATGTAAAATAGTTTAGCGCTAGCAGCGCCACAACAAAATGCCTGCTGGTTGGTTAGCCTGATTTGAATAAATTCATATGCACAAAGTGGCCCACAGTTTCGTACAGCGATTATCCTTTGGAGCGCGTGTGCAAGCCAATTGCAGCTGACATATTAGCAGCTTCGGTCATCGTCTCTTTGCCCCGTTTGAAACTCATCCTAATGAACTTACCTGGGGTAACAGTTGGTTAAATGCGGTCCAGCCAATATGTGAGAGATGCCTTCAACTATGCACTTACCGTCGAGAATTGAGCAGCCGCATGTACACATTGCACCAGTTGAATGAGTTTGGTAGGTCGAGTTAAGGCAGGTCCAACTCGAAGCGGAATGTTTGAACATCCACATGCGATAGCCTTTGATTATATCACACCAGAAGCCATCCGATCCGTATGTGCCAGTACCACTGCCAGAGTCCGTGTTGGTTTTGGTATTGAAGTGAATGTTTGCTTTATTTATGTGCACTAAACAAACGGGCGAGCACGCACAGTCCTTCTTGGCCCTCCCTCCTATCACTGCACGCACACCACAGTCCGCAGTTGGCAACACCCTCAAGCTGTAAATTGAGCATCTAGCCGCAATTATTTTTACACACACGCAGCAAACATTGTGATGTGGGGGCCAGTACAGTGCTCTCCCTCCGAGCTATTTGAACATATTCAAAATTGCAAATTGCATTCCAATACCGAATTGATTTTGCCTTTCACCAACAACATTTACCCATTACCCATTACATTTGTTTGCACAATTATAACTGATATTTGGCATGTTCGACGATATAATAATGCGCCGATTTGCATGTTATGTTAAATTAAAATTTCGCCTTGTATGGCACTTGTTGTAAAGGGCTCTCAACACAGTTTTAGTAAATTTCAGCGGAAATGGCCATCGAGTAATTAACATTTGCCAAATATTTGCTCAAATATTACTAGTTTAAAATAACCAAATTTTACAAATTTCACAATTGGAAATGCATTCCATGTTACAGCTGCAACGGTTTTTCTATACGATTCCAAGATGCACTGACTTGGTTAAGAGGCTAGTAAAAGAAATGGCTTTGCGTGACTGTGTCGTGAGTTTTCTGCAAATATTAAGAAAATTTACATTGTATAAGGAAGTTTTTTTTGTTTTATTTTTAATAGTTGTTGGTATCTGTTTGACACGGCGAGCTTTGTTCTTTTTCATTATTCCATCAAACTTCTACAGATTATTCCAAACAAAGTGTCTTACCGTTTTAAAGTCTATAAAATACAAATAAACAAACAATAATGAATTTACTATTTTCTTTTGGTAGAGCAGTGATAACTCATATAAATACAATTAGGGCCGCATTTTAAAAAGTTGGTCCCCTGTGCCATGATAACCTTTAAGGAGTTAGAGTTACTTTGCCAATGCAAAATATGTAGAATTTGTACTATAACCCAAAATAAAAAAATATCAATACATCAATTTACCAAATAAACCGAAACCTGCCGGATCAAAATTGAAACCAAATTGAACAGTATTAGCCTAATAAAAATGCCAATGTTCGACCTAAGCTAAAATCATCTCTAAGCAATATTCCAAGCAAATAAATGTAATTATTTTTAAGTATATGATATTTTTTTTATTATACCGTAACAACACAGAATGTTTATCTTTGGTTAGATAAAACTAGATAATTCTTGAGACCACTCTTATTTATTTGATATAATATTTCAACATTAGAGAAGCATTAAGACGTCGCCTCGCTGGGCACAATCCTATTGTCAACTTCGATGACCGCAGTCCCATATCATGATGATGGCGCTCACAGTTCATTTCATATTAATAAAGATGCTCTTTCTGCCTCTTCCTTCTTTCCCATCCACTTTCGTCCTCTCTCTCTCTGGTGGAGCAACTACTGCTACATATGTTTTCATTTGTTTGACGCTGATGATGACAACCCTCATCAAAACTTTGTGCCGATGGCCGCTCGATTGTTTAACTGGGCGACTGGTCACCGGCTGTTGACAGGGCACTTTGACATCGTCAGGGTCTGACTGCGGCTACACACACTGTCAAACGTTTGCGTGTATGTCTGTGTGTGGGTGTATATTCTACCGACAGTGATACATAATTAAAAAGTAGGGGCTGTCGGGTGAGTGTGACAGATATAACCAATGAGAGGAACCAGGCCAAAGGACAATCCAACTTTTGATGTCACACACATACACACACACACACACACACACACACACACACACACACTTACAAGCACACACAATTTAACTTAATGGCCAAAAGGGACAAAAGTTTGTGATTTTCAACATAAAAGTAAACAAGTTGCTTCCAGGTAATTTATTAAGCTTCTGCTTGGCCTGTGTAACACAAATTGCTACAATTTTCAATGAAGCCGGCAAAGCCCAACAAAATAAAGCAATTGGAAAGAAAACGAAGAGGTGGAGAGGTGCAAAAGTCAATGAAAATCAAGTGCCATACACACACACACATACACAGACACACACACACACACGCTTACGCACACAAAAATCATTTGTAGTAATTGAAATGCTGCTGAACAAAGCAAAAAAACGTAGCGTAAAATAAAAAAAAAAAGTATCCAAATATAAGCAACTAAAAAAACTTGCCAATGGGGTATATAGAATAAATGTAGGTACATAAGAGAGAGAGAGACAGAGAGAGAGAGAGAGAGAAAAAGAGAGAGTGAAACAGTATTGGAATATTGGTGCATATCCCATTCACTAGCAAGTCACAGGCGACATGTCGAGCATGTGTTGAAAACGTGTTTAACACGGCCAAACGACGACGACGACGGCGACGACTACGACGACAAGGACGACATCACCACTGCCACGCCGTGCCATGACTTGGGTTCCCGGTCCTGCTCTGGGTCTGAGTTTTGGTCTCGTATTGTATGCCATTTGTGCAGCGGCAGCAGCCAAAATCAGCAACAATTCGAAGCGCCAGCGTAGTTCAAGTGTAAGCAACGAACGCTTACAAGCTCTACACTGGCAGCTTAGAAGCGTATTTCGAATGACATTAATGCGACTAAGCGGGGATCTTAGCACGTCGTGCACACGCACACACACACACACACACAAACAAAGACACCCAAGGACCTACTTTCCATATCCAATCGAAAGCAGCGACAACCCAGAATGTCTCCTGTATTAAAAATAGCTTTTTATTGTACCTTAAAGTTGAAATCACATCAAAGCTACAAGGCAATTGGTTGTCATGGCTGCTATTAACCATAAATATCATATCATAAAAAGTGACAATTTCAATACACGACCTCGGGCGCCTGAACTTTCAAACATTTCGATAACGCAAAATAAAAGCTCAGTTTTCTATTCTTAGAAATTAACAAATTCATTAGAATTCTAATCAAAATATGTCACGCCAAATTAAGAAGTTTTCAATTTAAATTTGCCTAAAAGCGAATGGAAATTGGTTTGAATATTTTTATTGCTTCTGCATTTGTCACTACACTTTGCCAGCAAATATTTAATTAAGATTCAAAACTAAAATAACCGCAATATCATTCTTGTAATCAATGTGGTGATGTATGGAGTGTTGTACTTTACATTAATGAGTGTTTAGTTTTTATTGCTAAGACACGGGTATTGCTTTAGCAAATAAAAATATTAATAAATAAACCTTGCGTCCCTACCCTCCCTGCCAAATGATTTTCCGAGTGCAATATATTTTGCAAGTTTCATTTAGGGAAGATCACTATACTTTACTATAACATTTTTTATTCACAAAGGATAAGGCAAATTATAATAAAACATATGAGGAGAAAGTAATTCGAATGCTGGTAACACATCAATCAACCATTTCAGGCATCCAATGGGTCACCATAAATTTGGAAAGTATTCTTACATAGGACTTCGCAAAACTGCCTCTCTCTTCTCCCGCCAATAAAATGGCTGATTATTACATAGCTAATACATACAACTTATGAAAAGATTCAAAGTATTTATTTTAAAATACAATTATTTGCAAAAAAGAACTCGTTTTAGTCTTATAAATATATTATTAATATTTGGTATAATCACTTTAACAACTCCCACCGTAAAACTTAAAATATATAATAATATCATAAATATTTAATTTAATTATTTCCAACATAGTAAGTATCGTTGAGCCAGCTTCGGTGGCTAAATAATTTAAATGGATTAAATTCTAATATTAATTCTACACTTTATTTTATTTTCATTATCCGGTTGAAATTATTCGTTTATTGAATCTTTCGCAGTTTATGAAATAACTAAATACAATTATGTACATACACCAAAGAAAAACTCGATTTAGAATTGTGATTTAATTTGACTAAACTAATTTACAGTCAAGGCCTTTTGGGGCCTGTTAGAGTTAATAAATGAAAACTTTTGCAGTTGGAAAACAGTTTAAAGCATATTCACATTGCATATCTTTTACCGTGAACTCATAAAGCTTTTGTCATTGACCAGTAAATCCTTTTTTGTTCAACTCAAACTCAAATTGGTTTTTGGTGGCTTCCACATTTTGAAAACCCATGTAGCTGACGGCAAAACGTGGCGTTCGGGACCATATTTAACGTTTATTTAAATCCAACAGAAAACGAAAAAAGGAAACGTACAGTTATAAATTCATTTGAATTCAATCCAAACTGTATTCAATCGCTCACAGCCATAATAACCGCGTCTGATTCAAGTGTCAATAAAGTGTCTGCATCTGGATGGGGATCTGGATCTGGGTCTGGCTGCAACAGGTCGATAAATGTGTTAAAAAATTAATAAAGAGAAGGAGTAAAAACGAAAAATTGCATAGTGCAAATGCAATTGCTCACTTGTTCAATGCATTTCAGTCTGATTGGCACTTAATTTGCCGTTCAATTTGTTGGCAAATGCTGTTTGTTTTTCCATTTTCATACTCGTATACGTATATACGTTCGTGTATATGAACATATATACATTAAATACCAGCATTTTACCCGTAACCAGGCGAATTCATTAACCAGTTTTCATATGTGTATTTAGTTCATTTACATATGTAAATGTACACATGGCAGCTGTATTTTAAGCTAATGCAAATATAAATGCAATTGCCATTGATGGTTATTCTTGGCTTCATTTTATTTTATATTTTGCAACCTTTAGTTTTTGAGTTACGTGTGCAAAGCGCACAGGTGCAACCTGGGCAATGGCAAGTATATAGAAGTGTGAGTCTACGCCTGAGTGCACTCAAACACTTTTGCTGGTTGGACGATTTCAATAATGGAATGGAGAAGAGAGGGAATAGAAGAGAAAGGTGATGGAAGTGCCGTAACATCATCAATGGTGACGCGTTAAACTGTCGAGTTACCCTTTTGATACTCTAACCAATGTCCTTGGTCAGATACGGTTGGCCAAACGTGACTCGGATCTCCTGTGTCTGTTTCCGTGCCTGAAGTGCATGTGTATATAAATGTGTCTCTCTTTCTCTATCTTTCTTTCTGTGTGTGAGTATCGATAAGTGCACACAATCAATTCGATATTCAAATTACTTTAAATCGCATTTGTCTCGCGCGTGCAGGTAAAGTCAGCACGTCCACAGGAGAGTGCACTTAAAGCCAAGCAATGTTGGCAAATCAAATTTGTTTAAAAGACTAATACACACACACACACACACGCACACACACACTCGCACACACATTGCAATCGCACACTCATTCAATTCTGTCACAGACAGCATGCCCAGTTTGCTTTTCAATTAAATTTATGGCCAACCAAATGCTCTACTTTAATGCCAACAGTAACGACTACAGAGAATCGTAGACCCGTAGAACCGGAGAACGACAACGGCAAAGTTCATTTCGGCGTAAAAGGACAAAAATCGATTAGATTCAAATCTTTTAATAAGTTTCATTTCCGTTTTGTGCTTGCCTTTCGTTTTTGTACGCCTGTCTATGGCTGAGTTTTGGTTTTGGTTTTGGCCTCATCTTTCTCCCATCCCCTTTGCTTCTCTTCTCTTACCCAAACCACAAGCACTCGGCTCTGTCCTCTTTCATCGCCACATTGGCACACCCATTTGCATTAGAGAGGCATAGGGAAACCGTCTCATTTCTTGTATTATTACGTGTATTATTGGGCGCGATTTGGAAATTGCGGTTCAATTGAGTTACGTGTAGAAGCCGGGAACGAGAGGAGGACCCTATACGGGAGGGAAAGAGAATTTGTCGATTGCCGGCAGTCAAGTGGTTGCAAAGCAAATTAGGCCAGCATCATAATAAGGCAAACATTTATGATTGACTTGTCGGTCAAATTGTGTCGATAATGCGTGGACATTTCCACATACCCTGCCACAAAATTGATGCATATTTCATAAGCTTGCCACATCAGACTTTTGTGTGTACATATAAACAATCCTTGGGTACATATGCGAATTAATGCAATAAGGCCAAATGCTGCAGGAGTCAGACTGAAACTGAAAGGCAGACTTGTCGGTTTGTGTGACTGGCATGTGGCTAATCAAAGGCAGACTGAGCAACTGAACAAAATAGAAATCACCTTTCAAAATCAATTTGTGCAGACAAAACAAAAGGGATAATGATACAGCAGACCTTCAAGGATGAGCATAGCAGGACAGACAGGACAAAGCCTATCTTTTATCCACACACACACACACACACACTCACGACACATACATTGGGTATCCCATTGTCTGCATGTCCCAAACAGCCATCGATTCTTAGACATGTATTCAATAGATTTGCGGCTTGTGTTTTTGTGTTATTCCGCCATTTCTTGCTTTTCAGGTGGCTTAATTGCTTGGGAGATGACAAAGGGGCCAATACACATACGTAATCCATACGCTCACACACGCACACAAACGAGGGTGCCAGCTTAACTTTGTCTTGCCACTACTCTTGGGCAAATCATTCACCTCACACACACACTCATACAGGCATAAGGCCTAAAAGCAGGCAGCACTAACTATTTTTCATTATTTCCGTGGCGAGTTTCATTTGGTTTATGGTGGCCACTTCAGATTTTATGACAATCTTTCATTACATTTTGCAACCAAACCCACCATGAATGATACAGAAGTCCAGTCATGGCTCACGCCAAGCCTAATTTGGATTTTTTTTTTTTTTTTTTTTTGGTGTTGTCGCTCTCAGGCTTCGTTTCTTTCATTTCGTTTGCTTTATTTTTCCTTTTTTGCCGTTTTTTTTCGTTTTGTTTCTCTTGCTGTTCGCTTCTTGCTTTCACTTTGTCACCCGGCAAAGCTTTCGATTTCGCACTTTTTGTGCTGCGGCTGGGGCTGCGGTAGCTTTTGCCACATTAACGACATAAGCAGTGACAGCACACAGGACACGCAAAGGATATCAAAAAATGGACTTGTGATGACTTTAATATGGGTTCGGCTTTAAAAGGGCAAGTTCATTTGCTGACGAATTGAACAAAGTTCTCATGTCACATGTGACATGAGCGGCATAGCAATTAAATATAATCGATATGCAGCCCCTCAATCCCAGACAATTAAATTGCAAAGCGTTGGAGGTCCCAAAACGATAACAATTATTCACAAAGGATTAAAGCTGTCGGCAGTTGGCCATTTTTGTAGATACTTTTCTGTTCTGTTGTTTTTGCCGCAAATTACAATTCCCCATGGTCAATTGCCGGGGCTGTTGACTGTCGACGGTGGTCATGGTGTTGGAGCTCTTTCAAACCGCAGAGCCAACTGTTTGTTTAATTAAATTGCAAAAGCAAACAGAAAGTGCTCACACTATGTATCCCCTGCTATCTTCTTTATCTGTCTCACTCTCTCGCAGCGTAAATTATGGAATGGAAAGTTGACCAAAGGCTACTCTCTACTCTCTACTCTCCTCTGCTCTGCTCGGACTGGCAGTCATTTGTATTAATTGAATACGAATTACACTTTAATCCAATATAGACAATATAGACGTTTCGCTGCAATCGCAATTGAGTTTATGCCAAATAGTCGCCATTTTGTTTGCCACTTCATTTTATATGCTATTACGTTTTATTTTTATTTCATCTCCTTTATTCTTTGTTTCGCTTGTCTCCCCCCACTTTTTTATTCCCCCTATTTACTTTTATTTGAAGCAAAGCAAAGCAACGCACATGCTGGTAAAACGATATTCAGTCAGGACATCTCCAAGGAGTGGGCAATTGAAATTGAAGTCGAACCTTGCCATTTACACCTTTAAGCATGCACAGCTATAAATAGATAAGACGATGGTACCTAAGGAGCAAACATCTGTGTTAAGGTATACTCTAATTAGAATCAAGCCAACGACTAAAACATATTTCATAATTTATCAATCCAAAAATGATAAGAGAAAAAGAGAGAAAGAGCGCGATACCGAGTGAGAGGCCTCAGGGCCATTAACATGAGAAACTGTAAATTGTTTTCAATACTCGAAATTATTATGATATTATTAAATTATTCATGAGTGCGGGCAAAGGCAGTCGCCTACACATTTGCCTGGCGGGCCCATAAAACATGAAATATGACAGAAACATGCGAGATAGAAATCAGCGTCGCCGCTGCCGTTGTCGTCGTTCCCATCGCCAGTACTTTGGACAGGACAGAATAAAGGACCCCCTAGCCTCTAGCCATGGCACTGCCATTGAATTGAACATATGCGGGCAATTCAACTTAAAACTCTTTCACCAAAAAAAGAAAAAGGGAAAGCGAAACATTTTGTGATTGTGGCTTTAAGGATATTACTTGTCAACTTTCAAGTCAAAATTTTGAGTAAGCTCATATTCTCTTGGCAACCCTTGTACATCCCAATTGAAATATTATTATATATATTGATTTGTAAGCTGGTATTCCTCACTAACATCTGTATAAATAATTTCTGTTTGTTTGTTTTTTCACCAGAGTTGCGCCTCTTTGAACGAACAGCAAACACTCAACTTGCTCGAATGGAATTTTCCTAATTAAATCCTCTTTACTTTTGTGGAATTGCCACGTTTCCTTTGGCGTTTTCAGTTATGTTTCAAAGAAAACGCCTTTTGCCATCTATTTTCTCATTATTTTAATGTTTAACACAAACTAACTTAAAGACTTAAACCTAACAACTATGGCAACTTACATGGCTACAACTTATCTACTGCGTAACAACGCCGCCGGTAAATACTTTGAGTGTGGAGTACCAGCAACCTGAGCTTGAGCTCCTGACTCCTGGCTTTGCACCGTTGGCGGCTGACTTGGCGAACTGAAATCAAGCACTGGAGCCACGCCCTCGTCGGAGCTACGTGAACTACCGCCCAAAGCATCAAATTGTTGCTGAATGAGTTGCTGGGCGCGAACAGCATCCTCGGGCGTACGATATTTAACAAAATGCACCTCAGGCTTATGGGACTGACTCTGGTTCTCGTTTTGCAAACGCTGGGCCAGTTGGGCAACATCCGCCTGCTTGGTTAGAACGTAGATGGCCGTACGTTGTTCGCTGGCCTGTTTGGCCAACTGAAGGACGGCATTTGTTAGACCCTGATGTTCTGGTGATTTGATGAAAAGTACACGTAAATTGCGTTTCAACATTGTGGCTATTTGGTCTGTGGCATCACGATCAACAAAATCATCCTCGGGTGCTGAATACGTATAGAACTCCTTGCTAAACTCATCGTCAGATAGGGCCAATGGTTGCAGTTGACTTTGTTGTTGCTGTTGCTGCTGCTGTCCTCCCGCTGCACTAAACCCAGTGGCCTCATCATCAATAAGTCCGGCAAAACGACGGTCTCCGGCAGCTGCCTGATAATTGTATCCCAATTTAGCAGCCGTTGCCATAGTCATCAAACACAATATCTAGAAGTTATCATCCAATTCAAACCAATCCAATTAGGTATATTGGTCAGTACAAAATTGCGTTTCAATTGCTTACCACAAAACCACGCATCTTCCTGTTTAGTTTATACGGCTTACTCTCCGTTAAAGATCTGTTACGTGCACCCCAAATTAGCAAACTGGCAGCAAGTATTGGAATTCGCTGAGTTTTATACACCTTACTCCGAAAAGCAAATCCAAAGCGAATACGAAAAAGTGAATTTCCAAAATGATAAATTATACCAAACGCTTACATGATGCCAATGACTTTGATTTGAGTTTGGTTTTCAGTTGCGGTTTCAGTTTCATCTTCTTCGCTCAGTTGTTGCAACCTCACTCACGCCTGGAGCATTGGCCAGCAGTTAATCAAAGATAAATGAGCTTTAAAGCGTTGACACAGAGACTCCAAGAAACCAACGACACCAAAAAAAAAAGGTTAGTTCAAGCAACCCTAGGGCGTTGCTCATATTACATAAAACTATGGGGAACTACTCGTCTTTCGGTTCATTCGGACGAACATCAAAGTGAATCCAGCTAACCGCCAACAACTAACAATATGCAAAATATGCATAATTAATTAATTAGACAAAGGCTTTGCGATTTGCATTTCTTGCGGCAGGTTATGAACTCAGCAACCCAGCCAGTCAGTCTCCACACTCCGAATGGCAAAGTGTTATGTTTGTCCGAACAAAATACCTACATACATACATACGAGTTGGACACTAAATCCACAAGTCAAACAAATGTCATTGACCAAGGAGTAGAGTAGACATACATAAGTGCTTGGAGCTGTAATCTTCACACATTGCCATCGTTTGTCAGTGGCCTATTGTTGCTGGCCGGTCAACAAATGCTCTTAAATTAACCATAAATGGCTCCTTGGAGACCAGTTTGTATATGTGTTTCGCACATAAACACTATTGCATAAACAATATTTAACAATAAATAGACACACTCACCCACACTCACACTCACACAGGCATTTCCTGTGTCTGGACCAGTTAATTGTCTCGATTGCTGCATATAAATCTCGGTTGTTGTTTTGTGTGTGTGTTTCTTTGTGTATATGTATGTGCGTGTGTGAGTATAGCTCCAAAGATACGGTCTAATTGATAAGAAGGCCAAATTGATACTTAGCTACTGATTGAAATTCGTCATAAACAAAACACAAATGCACTGTAAAAAAAGTTTCACGAATTTTGGAAGGAATAAATAGCTTAAACATTTTCAAAATTTTACAAATAGACTTATTAAGTAAAATATTTTTATTCTTCACCTTCTTAAAAGCAGTAATTGTTATTTTAATAATTAAGTTGCAACGAAAATTAACATTTTAGAAGATACTCTTGTACAAAAAATTGATTTGTTTAATACCCTACTTTTTGGACGAACTGTTCCTTAAGTTTCACAAATTCTGCTTTAAATGGTTTCACTTTCTTCATTCAATAGAGGCAAAAAGGTGTTTGTATTACTTTCTTTTTAAACATACACGAAATTTTTGTTAAGTGTAAAATAATAGTATTGTTAGTGCTTAGATTTATTGACCAAAATAACCAAGACCATTTCATTGCATAAAGCAACCGTCTAGAGCCTAGACTCTAGGCGACGAGGAAACAGGAAACGGAATATGAACAACAAGAGAAACAACAACAGAAACAGCAACGGCAACAACAACAGCAACAGGCAAGTCAGTTGAAATTGGAATTGGAGCTGGAGGAGGAGGAATGTCCATTTAAGCACATAATGAGGAGTCATATATCCCAAGTGAAGAAGGCCAGTGGGCAGCAGCATTTACATTTATAAATATGCATAATTTGTTAAAGTAAAATGAAATCCTGACATAGCCTAGAGGGGCATTTCAACAAAACGCTGCTTAATTTAATCATTTTGCCCTCCACTGCCCTGAGGGAGGAGTGTGGGTGAGAGATGTCATTTAATTTGTTGCCAAGCCTTGGACAAGTGGGAGCGTAGGCTTCTGGCATGGGTCTACCAAATGCGCTTAAAGAAACTTTCTATTGAAGCCGCTGTTGGTGGGATGAGATGAGATGGGAATAGGCAATAGGAGAACCGAAACATAGCCTATTGACAGTGACACCCGCAACAAAAGCAGCGTGACCAAAAAGGTAAACAAAATGTCCTAAGGCCATAAACAAGCTCTCTGTAGGTTGCCAAGTTCCTGTTCCTGTTCCCAACTGCCGCCCACTCTATATTCTCGGTTTGTTGTTTACTGTTTATCTTTAGGCCAAATTCAAACAAAACTGACACAACAACAACAACAACAAAAACAAAAACATTCCTGGCTGGCAACGTCAAAAGTTAGAACAATGATAAGATTTATTTTTAGGGGTCCCCTCCCCATTTCTCCATGATTGGCTCTGCAAATTTCTGTTTTGCCATCGATATAGATATATGTGGGAGGAGGGGCAAGGATCGAAAATTGAAGGGGAGTGGGTAATTGATGTTGGTGTGCGGCCTGTGTTAATTAAAATTTTTGAAAGGGACACGTGTGCGGGTTGGGTTTAGTAATAAATCATGACATCAACAGCAAAGCCGAGCCAGCAAGGCACTAGCAACAACACAAACAAAACACCAGACAGTAGATAATCATGGCAATTAGGCAGAGAAAGAGAGAGAGAGAGAGAGAGAGAGAGAGAGAGAGCAAAAAACACAAATCATTACAGCAAGCATGAGGCAAGTTGGTCGAAAGGTTAGTAGACCATAATTATATACATTACCAAGTGTCCTGGGCAGCCAATTAGCCAGGACTAACCAAGAAACAATATGTACGAATATGTTTGCAGTTGAAGTCCTGTGGGTCTTGTCTAGCCAAATGCATTTGTCGCGGCTCAATTAAACCGCAATTAACAAATATTAGCTAATGGCCCAGCAATTGACATTTGTGTCCCAATTTTTGGCATGGCGCAAACTGTTCAACAAAAACAAACAACATAACATTAATATTAATGAACTTCTCGCACACGCGAGTGCCCCAGGGCAGTTCATTAAAGTGTCAAATACTTTGTCCAACAGACATGTTCAAGCCAAGGGCCAAAGAAATTGCTCAAAAAAGCAACAGCCGAAAAAGAGAGCCCAAATAGCAAACAGCAGCTGATAACAGATGTGACAACAAGCGGCAGCCAACAACCCAAACACCAACAAAAACCAAACCTGTTGCTGCTGAAGACAAAGTTGACGACGCCCAACTTCTGACCCAAAACCGAACCCCAATGGTCAGTATTTAACGTATCATAAATCAAAAAACTTGTTACTGTGCAAGCAAAAAAATTTGCATATTTACAGGCACGCCAATGTTGATTCCCATAGTCCGATATATAGATACCTACTACATATATATCTGTGTGTATTATAAAGGTATGCTATATAGGTCTGTGTGTATTATTAAGGTATGCATACATTCAAATTGTGGGTCTAATATAGCACTCATCGTTTATCTATAGGGACCATCTACTTACAGCTTAGCTCAGTTCCTGCAAACAATTTTATTACGCCATTAAGGGGTAGTACCGTAGCTATAATTGATCATAATGTTATCTGAATAAAATTTCTAAATCGAATGCTGTCTTCCTTATTGTAGTATTTTCTTTATGTAATATCTTGCTGTAATTTGGTAAAAAAAAGACAAATAATATAGCATTACAAATTAATTTATAAAAACAATTCATTCTAGATTAGGGTAAAAGTAAATTCAGAATTTTACTGTGTACAGTACCTTTTTTTGAAGGGCTTATCTTGATGTTAATGCACGTTGTAGTTTGTTTTTTTTACAAAACTAAAAAGGTAACTTGTTGCAATTAACTGAAACTAAATAAAGTTAAAGTTGTGAAAAGCCATATGGAAAAATAAACAATTCCACAATTAAACTTCGCTTTTTTACAATTAAAATTATTTTATTTTTGAAGATATTCAGTTTTACATACATGGGGTAAATGATTAGTTCAAATATAAAGTTAACTCTGACATAAGCCTCTAAACGCATACCAATTTTGGCTGTCTCAACCCACAGTTAAACTACAAATTACAAACTAAATCAAATATTTTTGTGTTTCGACTTGTTTCTATAATAATTCAGAGTAATTGAAAATGATTAGCGCCTTCATGTCTTTCAATTTGCCATTTACCATTCCCGATTCACAACTATAAAACAATCAGCAATTGACATATCTTCTGCTGTGACAGTGCTTAATTATGATTGATTGCCCGTGCGTTCACCCACTGTTGTGGACTAAATTCGCAGGATAGGAATTGCTGTTCGACTCGAATACTATTCGAGCTGCCTTTAACTGAGCTTTAAGGGCAAAATGCTAACAAATGATATGCAAAATATTTGACAGGCCTACTAAATGAGCTAGAACATCGTTTTGCCATTGGCATTTTAAGGCGCACAATAATAAATACGGATACACTTATGTGTGAGTGTGTGTGTGTGTGCGTGGGTGTGTGTGGGTGTGTGAGTGTGTAGTAGTAGTAGAGCAGTTAAATATATACTTCCCTTTCTGGTGAAAGCCGATGCACGACGCCAAAAGTTAGCGGCTTGTCTTGGACGTTGAAAACAATTAGTATGACAATTTATCATATGCCCCGCAACCAAATGATTTATGAAGGCGATGGCCTATGTCTAAGGCGTAGGTGGAGATTTGGGTGGGTGTGCGTCTGCTTCTTTTATTTGTTTTTGTGGGCGGCGTCACATGTTTGCCTTTGGCCCATTTCCTTCCTTCCGGTGGGTGTGTGTGTGCGTGTGTGTGTTATAGCCGGGCGGCCGGGTACTCGCTTTTTGTTACCTTTTGTGCTGTGAAATTTCTAGTTAATAAATATTTCCGGCTACAGCCAAAAGGAAACTATGAGACACACCCGCTCCATGAGTCCTTGGCGGATATATAGCAATTAGTTGAGTCAACAATGAAACTTGTTGTTCTTTTTGCATAACCATCTAAACTAAACTTAAGAAATCTATATCTTTGTATAGCCCCAAGGGCATGACGTAATGTCTGGACACATGAAACAACAAACGAACTCAAAGATACAAAAACAATAATTTCTCTCTCTCTCTCTCTCTCTCTGTCTATCTCTCGTTTTCTACCTCACTCTCTATATAGTATCATATTTTTTATCTTCTTCGCCATATTAATTGGGTTTCATTAATCATATTTTGTAAGCAAAAACGAAAGTGGCCAAAATAAAGCTGCATAATTAATTGATACTAGATACTAAAGCAAAGCTTGACTATGAATGAAAGCTCTGGCGCTCTGGCGCTCTGGCTATTGGGTTGGTTGTTTGGTTATTTGCAAAGGAAATAAGCTTTATTTTAGCACAGGCCGAAGCTTTTAGGTCAGGTGCAGCTTTTTATAAAATACAACTACCTCGTACTAAGACGATGATGGGTATATGTATTTAAGGAAAGTTTTAGTTCCTTAAAGAGAAAGAAGGCTTTGAAACATTTTCAGAGCTGAAGCCACCCTTAGCCTTAATGTGCAGTTGATTTATCTTTTTTTTGATGTAAGCCAAACTCAATGACACAATAACGAGCCGTTTTTAAACTTTATTTACAAAACTTAAATTTGTTTGATTTTTCCTTGATGTTGTTGTTTTTGATGTTAACTACATGATGAGCAAAGTAAATGTACTAACTAAACGAAAAATATGTAAAACTTAGAAAACTTTTGGTGGGAATCTAGAAATACTAATTTAATGCGTAGAAATGTGTGTGTTTGTGTGTGTATCTGAATGTGTGTACTTGTATAAGTGTGTTAAACCACTAAACTAGGTTTTAAATTCTCCGAGTATCTTCTTTTGCTCTTTTTCTAATGTAAATTTCTGTGACTTTGTTTCGTATATACATCAAAGATAACTTTACATCCATATTTTAACTTTTTTTTTGCATTTTTCTGGTATATATTATTTATTTATTTATATATATATATTTTTTTGTTGATTTTTTTTTTTAAATTTTCTTGTAGTATATACTTGTAGTTTTATACATTTATGCATAAGCGATTAAATGATTTTCTTGTAACTTTTTATGTTTGTCTGTAAACATTCATAATGGTTTGTTTGTTTGTTTTCTTCTTTTTTTTTGGGTTTTCATTTCTGTCATCTAGTTTGCTGCTGCATTTTATGTTTTTTTATGTATAATATATATGTATGTGTATATATTTATGTATGCATATGTATATATATATATATATTTGTATCATTCCAATTGCACATTATCCATAAACTTTAACAATGCGCTGCCATTTACATAGTATACTAAACATCTATATGACGTATCGTAACACACTCAATATCGTTTCTGTACTTGTACTCATCTATTTTATACCATTTTGTTATCATCAATTTGTATCATCGTTTTAACAATAAATAACACTCGATCCGTTTTACGTTATGTTAGTATTATTATGTAACTCTCAATTATGTTTTTCATTTTCTTTTCTTTTTTTTAATTTTTTTTTTTTTGGCCCCCGAAAGAAACTGAAAACAGAAAACTGTCTGTGTCGGTATGCATTAATGTATGCATGTTTATGTGTGTGTGTGTATTATGTAGTTAGTATGTTTGTTTGTTTTGTAGTTAAATGCAATTTACCGAAAATGTTTAACTTGCGAAAACCCAATTGGTTGTTCGGAAAAAAGCCAACAAATATGCATTCAACTGGGATTGACATTTCATGTTTAAAAGATTTACGAAATATAAGATGGTAAGCAGAAAGACATAGCTTTAAAATAGATGTATATATATATATATATACATTTATATATGTACACACACAATGGTTTTCTTCTTTGTATGTATATATAATTTTTACTAGATAAAGATACAATTTCTTTGTTTAGAGTCTAACAGCATATAGGACACAGTTAAGTATAAGGTATGTATACATATAGATATAATACATTTACATTATGGTTGCATTTTCATTTGCATTTGAAATAGTTGCGTTTATCGATTTGTATTATCATTATTTAGATTCGTCAATCGTTTCAGTTAGCTTTCACATACATATGCTATACCTGTTTTGGTTGTTCTCAAAAATTCTCATATGTTCTTTGCTGTTCTTCTAGTATTCAATTGGCAAATTAAAAATCAAAGAGTGGTGCAGGCGATAGATCGATTTTATTCTTTTCTCTATATAAGTCAATGTGCGCTTAGCTAGATCCGAAGACTAAGAAATAAACAAATTTTGAATTGAACTTTGAGTTCATATTAAGAATCAACCGAATTAAGAAATTTATTAAAAAACTGACATGAAAGAATATGGGAAACTCAACTAAATTTTTATCCCGAAACACAGCCAGCGGAATTCTCACACACCTCACACACAGTTTAAAATGGACGTCAGCTAATGTCTTCTCTCTCTCTTCTCTGGCTGCTGGTGGCTTGAAGGACTAGATGTCCCTTACTTCATCTTCTTATCCTCATGCGCCTTCTTCACAATGGCCAACTTTGAGTGAGGTGATGAGGGATGTAGTGTGCGATAGGGTGCTTCTTTCGTGCCATGCAAAACCAGTGACCATTCCAGCAAATGTCCATGACGAGTTTGGGGAGAATTGAATCGGGCCTAAATATACAATAAAATCGGAAATGAATTAGTGCTTGCTTAAGATATATATACCTCTTCCACCTCACCTCTAGTTTCCAAGTGCCTTGGGGATACTCGCCCCAAGAGTGTGTAGTCATAAATGGCCATTTGGTAAAGCCATCTCGATGATCATCGTCATTGGCACGTCGCGACAGAATCATGGATCTGCAAAGTATAGAAATATGTCGCTAAAAAGTTCTTTTGTTACAGGGAAATAGGCACTTACTTAGTGCCCATGGGTGAAGTAAGGAAGAGCTCGAGATCGCCTCGTCTGGAAGCATTCGCCGAGATGACAGCCTGTACATGTTCCAAGTAGTTGACTTCTGTATCAGTTCCCTTGCAGGCATCGGTTTTGATTTCCCAAAACAATGAACGACCCATGACAATTGGCCTAAAGGAAAATATGGGTTAAATTGTTTTCATTTCATAAAAAATGGAATGTGCCCTTCCTCCTCCTATTGTCTACTCACTGGGCATCGGTTATTTCGCCCGCTTCGCAGTGATAGCGTGGTGGCACTGCATGCCATTGCTTGGACAACGTCACCATAGCACCCGCATCTAAAACACCGAAGCCAAAGAGGTGATTGAACTCCAGGCCAACGCCATTCATTGTCCAGTGGAAGCGGTTCTTGGCATCGAACAACGAATTGCGTTTTGACGTCAACACTGTAAGATGTTGGATGTCGCGCCAAGTCAATTGGGGACTAAAAAGGTTGAAGGGTTCCAAGAGAGAGGAATTTGGATTAGCATAAATTCATAATGCACAAAATGGGGACAACGTGGACAACTCACTTAGCTTCCAGGGCCAAAGCAAAGACGCCTGCTGCTTCGGGCGCGGCGGCGCTGGTGCCAGAGTGCGTGGTCGTGCATTTGCCGTACAGGTCGGTGGTGGCAACGCCCGTATTGGGATCCTTGGCACCATTGCTAAATGTCGATGCCAGCGTGGAGCTGCAGCTTTCGTCGTAGTGTGCGTTCTGGCCGTCGTTAATAGCGCTATTAATGGAAATGGTCCACATGGAGGCGGCGTAGCCATCGCAATTGCAATCATCCTCCTCGCCGCCATCGCCGGATGCCCAAACATAGATGTTGCCCAGACCGTTGCGACCCTACGGGCGGTCCAGAGATTAACACGAATGAATATCAAAAGGGATTTCGGTGTGGGCATATACACGGACAAACACACTCACACTCAGACACATACACACACACACAGCCTAAGAAACATACCTCATTGACACCCTGGACAATGGCGCGCATGGTGGCATTTCGAGGACCATCTACCGTTTTGCCATCATCAGTGGGACCCCACGAGGCACTGTAAATGTGAATCTTGTGCGGTTCATGGCCCATGGAGTTGGCTTCGATTAGGTCCGTCATATAGGGCTGATCCAACATACGTATGCCTGTGGAAATGGGCGATAATCAAGTGTGCATTAATCATAATGGCGGAAATTATAAATCAATATTTTTATGGATTTTTACTTGACTTCACTTTCACTTGTATATCGCTTTATGGCAATCGTAAAAATTGCACTTCCCCGCCTCAATAGCATTGCCTATACCCAGCAATTTTTATAATATTTCAGCGATTTTTCACATGATTTTCCCACTCGTGTCATAAAAATGACAGATAACATGACCCGATTTATGTTAGCACTGGTTGGCGCTTTACCCCCACCCCCATCCGCACCCTCAAATTGCCGCATTCCCCAGAGGAATACATTATTTTTATGAATTGTTCTTAAACTCAATTTTGTAGCAAAGCTTTTGAGGTTTTAAATAGTTCGACATTATTTTCTTGGCAAATTGATTCTCGTTTCCCCATATGCGAGCAATCCATTTATTCTGCTTATGCATAAGTCGCTTTATCAAGCATTTTGCGGTCTATTAATCCCCGCTCCACCCGACTTTCCCAAAAGCCACTTACCTGCGATTTTGCTGTCATAAGCAACGCCAACGCCACAAATTCCATTATCTCTGGCAGCAGATACTTCGCCAGCACAGCGAGTTCCATGACTGCAAGTAGACAACAAGAAGGACACAAAACGCTTCAATATAGATATGTATATGTAAGTGGAAGAGACACAGAGAAGTGGGAAGGGTTACCCATCCATGCCTTGCGAATTGTAGCGGTAAGCAGCTTAATGGAAAGTTCTCTACATAATCCGTTATGCAATAAAGACAGAAAAACATGAACACTTGACCTAACTTGCACGAATTGATATAAGTGAAAGTGTAAAAAATAAAAAAAAGTTCGGAATTTTTCTTGCGAATCTTGTGATATTTCCCAAAAAGTTTAACATTCATGACAACTGAATAACTGAATGAAAAATTCCTAAAGAAAAGAAAAGTCAAGCAACTTCTGAAAGTACATACATAGTTACTACTAATAATGTGTAAAATTTTAATAACTATGTTGCAAATGTTGAGTAAGGCATTTGGTTGGTCTCTGTGGTAAGATCACTCGTTTAAAAGCTTCCTACTTGCAAAAGGACAAACTTTTAACTTAGAAGTAGTTTTTACTCCTTTCACGAAATATGCTAGGAATGGAAAATTACAACGTTAATAATGTTTGACCCCAAATGAAAAGACATTCACCCGTTCTTGACGGAACCATTTTTTAGGGATTGGACCAACATATGAAACGTACAAAAGGGTTTACAATTTAACATCAGAAAAGCTAAAACTAATTTCATTTGTTAGTAATGAGAACAAAACAGTTGAAATGGTATTTGTGGGATACCAATTTAGAGATAATTCGTATAGTACCAGAAAACTATCGATAAAATGAAGAATTGTGAGCTATAGCTTACATAATAATTAATATTCAGATCTTTCATAAAAATCTTTTTGTGGGGTTCAAACATCAACAATCTATATTACAAAAAGTTTCACACAAAGTATATTTGCTTAGACTTACCTATTAAACCAATCATCAGTATAGCGTGGATATGGAAAAGGATCATTACTGCTAAAGTCATAGCTGGCCTCGGCATTCTATAAGAGGAGAATGCATTAGAAATAATGAAATTTAGTACTGTGTCACCCGAAAGTTTTAAAAGCATGCTAGTTTATTAGTCATGAATAACTTAGATGTTTTAATTGACCTTTGACATTAACTTTAGTTTCAGCTTTGAACGACATGTATAAATAAACATCCTGTTTCCTCAATTTGCAGTTGATGCACATCAAACTTTTAATTGCCCTTTTGGTAGTGACTTCCATGTTAATTTTTTTTTACTTTTCATTAAAATGGAAGCGTTTCTCCCCCCTCATGGTTCACAACTGACGCATTTCTATATTTACAGAAGCAAGTCGATAGAAATTTAATTAAAAGCCCAATACAAATATGAATGCACTATAGGGCAATCATCTGTTGGTCTGTTGGTCATGAAATTGCCAATTTATTTGAACACATACTGAGCCAATCCACAAATACATTTGTGTGTATATATGTATTGTATATACGGACAGTAGGCGGGTTTCCTTATATCCGTTTTCCAATTGCTTTTACTCACATAATTAAATCGTAGATCCGGATGCATATAGTCCACGCCTAGAGGTGGAAAATATAGAATGGTCAATTTATCAATTTGTTGGGAATAATCAAATTTTCGATATGCTACTCACCATCGTCCATGATGGCCGTTGTCACATTCTTGCCCGTAATGCCCTGCGCCCAGGCAGCCTGCACATTAAGATCCAAACGCACTTTACCCCCATTTTGGCCAGTGTTCTTTAGATACCATTGCATGGGAAAATATGGATCCGTAGGCTCAGTGTCAATCTGATTGGGTTCTCCAGCTATGCCATCGAACTGCATGCCGTGTATGGAAGGGAGGGCAGGTCGAAGACCACGTTTTACACGCCGAAATCCCGGCTGTTGCACAGCTGTGTTGACCTATTGAGAACCGAAGACGAAGTAGTACATAGATTTTCGCATATTTATTATTTTTTTTTTTTTGTTCTTTTCTTTATGCGTGACATAAATTAAAAGCCCTACTGTCAACTGACAACTGTCGCCATGTGGGTCATTGTTATGCGTACGTGTCAGTCAGAAATGTTAATTTCGTATAACCTTCTTGAGGCTCCCCTTCTCATAGACCCACACACACAGCCAAGAGCACCCACACACACATAAAACAGCTGTCAGTCAACAAAAACGAAACGAAAAGGTAATACAAGAGCAAACGACCCAGTTTCCCTGCCAATTTCCATACAAGTGAGTTTCAGCCCCATGCAAACCATTTTAGAATGGTTGCATGTTGCATTTTGCATGGGAATTGCTAGCAATGGCCTAATGGCACGTTCGCAACGAGTGGACAGACAGACATCCTATTGAAATGCAATCGATGTTTGTCATGGAATTTACCCAAGTGCCAACAGGAAATGCCAATTGAGTTGCTCTCTACTGGGCCATGTGTTTGCTTGTGTGCTCTCTATTTTCAGCACAATCTTCTCAGGAAATGAAGAATGCTTCTCACTGCAAATGACAATGAGAGCGACAGTTTTCATTATCTCTTTTCGCTTTTTTCTAAATGAATAAAGTTTTCTTTGTACAAAGCCTGTCAGGAAACTTACTTAATCAGAAATTAAAATTAGAGAAAAAAGCTTTCAAAGTAAAGCCTAACTCTTTTCCTCTTGTAAAGCTTATAAGTCCCCCAAGTTTCTGTTAAAGATTAAATGGAAGTTCCAATAACTTCTTTAATATTCTCTTTGCAAGAGTGTCGGATGAAACATTTTCCTTTTTTTTCTTTCTGGTATCTTATTCAAGTGTAACTTTCCATTACTTTCATTCAGTTTTTTTTAGTTTTCTTCGTTAAGCTTACTAATCTCGATTCTCTCCACACAAGAAATATATTCAGTAAGGACTACGACTCGGAATGTGCTCATTGTGTTCATGCATGTAGGTTTTTTTTTTGGAGTGGCTTTTTCTTGTTATTATTGTTGGCATATACTCACCGATGGATGACTCTTGAGGGCACGCGTATGCGACAGACTACGCCGGGAGCGGGCATGTGGAAGAGTCCGATGCTTGAAATGATACTCTTGTCCATCGGCGCCGACCAGCTGTAAAAAGAAAGCAAAAGCAAATGCGGAGAAACATTTCATTAGGCACTGGGCGTCTTTTTTAATTGAGCATAACCACCGCTCCCCCTACCGCTCTCCCTTTTTTTTATGCCCGAACGTTGTGACCCATAATTGTTATATAATTGAGTTTTAGCCACGCACATACTACCACACACACACACACACACACACGATGGTAAAAAAACACCCACATAGTAAACCAATGAACTGTGTGTTTGTATGAGTGTGTGTGTGTGTGTGTGTGGTGTGTGTGTGTGTGTGGCCATAATTGGTCCCTAAATTGCTACTCATAATCATCATCTACAGCATCAGCAACATCGTCATCCTAATCATCTTCATCTTCGTCATAATTAGCTAGGTTTGGTAGATTGAGGACCAAACAAAGTGAACGCAATTTGAACTGAGTAGAAATTTTCCGTTTGCAATTTCAACGAAAGGCATATCCAGTTTCCCAACGTGTACGTGACAGGCCCTCAAGCAACGCCCGACCCACAGGCTTACACTCGGCTCGAAACGTCACTCGTCGTCGCCAGCAAAGGCAATAGAAAGTAAAGCCAAATAGTGAAGGCAACAGCAAAAAGAGCCGTATCCCCCTTTGGGCCCACTATACACACGAAACTGTTGCTGATGCTCCATCCATTCTCACTTTCTGCTATTTGAAACTTGCTTGGCGGACAGCAGCTGCTGAGCATCGTTTAACTTTGGCCTTTTGGGCCAGCCGCACTGTGTGTCCTGCATAATTCAGAGCCCAACAATATGATTAATTAACAGCCTGAACCAGAGTGTTGAGTGCCAATGACAGTGCGGGTGCCTATACTCTGGTTCTGGTTGAGCCTATACCATTAAGGCATAATTCTCACAAATTCATGCCCATAAAGTAACCACAAACGCGGCATCACTTTACAGGCCGGGCGCCAACGATTCCATTTTTAAGGCGACCAACCATTCAAGTCAGTTACCACGAATTAATGTATATTGCGACTTGAAAGGATTCCCAGTTGCGAAGAGAAAGAGTTTTGCTGCGCCGAGGTAATTGGCCAAAGAAGAACTTTCATGCTGCAACCTGACGGCGTTCCATCAACGTGAGCTTATGCAAAAACTTTTGCCCACGCAAACTGAAGACTTGTTAAAGTAAGCCAGCCATTGGAAAGCCCACGCTTTTTTGGGTATTCAAATTGTGTGGTTTTTGTCTTTCCCTTTATTGCTCCCCTTTCATTTTTTTTTAAATTTTCCATTTGAGTTAAAAATCCAATTTCAGCTTTTATTTATTTAAATATGACCGCTGTCTACCAATTTTTCTACATATAAGATTATCCTCTCCACATTGTCCTCTAAAATTAGGGTCAAACTTGAAACAAAGTACATAAAGCCAAATTGTGGATGAAAATTTCCATTGCGTTAACTCTTTACTTCCGAAGTGGGATGGTAATTATGTTTGTTTATGTGATCCAACAATTTCTTTTTATTTTTTTATTAATTAGTTGGGTTTGCTTATCGAGAAAAATTCTAAAAGACTTACGCACCTTCTATTACCTAACTAGCTCTAGTTAGTTGTCTTAGATTGCATCAGAATAATAAGTTGTTTTCGAAAACGGCAAATTTATTCCTGAAGATGCTTTGCAGGACCAAATAGCTCATACATTTTGCACAATTTATTTCTACAAGTTAATTATAAAAGCAACTTGAAACGATATTTCAAGTAACTGTTCCATAGCATACTTGCTTTTCTTAATTTATGAAATTGTGTGGAAGGAA
Source organism: Drosophila nebulosa (assembly GCA_024703675.1). Taxonomy (NCBI): domain Eukaryota; kingdom Metazoa; phylum Arthropoda; class Insecta; order Diptera; family Drosophilidae; genus Drosophila; species Drosophila nebulosa. The sequence continues at coordinate 4,324,569 of JANFPS010000004.1, read as the reverse complement.
CTTGACTTTTATTTATGTTTCGTTGCGAGTAAATAAATTCTTGAAAGAAGCCACGTCAGCAGCCATCCCTCCAATTAGATTTTTAGCTGGTGGCAAGTCAATAAACCCGCTGAGAACTTGCTTGGTGGTGACCAATTTTTGGATTATTTAGATGCCGCCCTGAGTGCCTTGCATAAGTAAGCAGGCGACGGTGGAATGGTATAAACAATAAACGCTTGAGGGCCATCAATCCGTTGACTGTTGTCAATCACAAGCCGCTGACAGTCTGACAATACACGAGACCAAGAAAGCTGGGAGGGATGGGCCATCTATTTTTATGCGCTGTTAATTTGTTCGTGAATTACTTGGCTGGGTACTGCAACAGCTGGACAGTTTAATGGACTCGCTAAGTAAGTTAGAGCTAGAGCGGGAAAAACGGCCGAGATATTAAAACGCTAACACAATGTATAGATAAGCAAAACATTGCGCATACGCACAGTGGCCTGATTCGCAATGAGATACATACATACAGAAACTAATCCAGGCTGCCACATGTGGATTCTAAGTAAGTATACATGTATTTTTAGACAATACATTACTTTTGCTTTTTTTTTCTTTTTTGTTTAGTATAATTTCTGCATTACTCTTGATAAAGACAACATATGGATATAAACAGAAAGAGAATAGAAAAAAGTGTGGTTGTTTGTATGTATAAATTTGATGCCTGACCTTTGAGTGGGTCGAGCAAAAAAAGGCACAAAAATAGCAAAAGCAAAGCTATGCCATAGCTCGCCATTATAAATATAATGCGTATGTGTCACAATGGGTGATAACGCGAATAGCAGCCAAAGGAAAGCACGAGCAGACACTTTATGGCATGTGGCAGCTGTGTCGCCTGGACCTCCCTTCTCCCCGTTTCTCTATTTTGGTCGCCTTAAGCTTGTGTGAGATATTCAGGCTTAACAACGCCCACACACGCAACGTTTAGCAAAAGTTAACATACATACATATGTACACATATGTGTGTTCGTGCCAAGTCAAGACAAGTCAAGTCAAGGCAAGGGAAGGCATCAGCATGCCAAAGACAAAGACGGCCAAAATGGCGTCTATAATTAGTTGCCTGTCCGCATTTACATAATAAATTTTATTAATGAATATCAACAGCGAACAGCTAACAGCGAGAAGCGTTGTCTTCTTTGCCACTTGTTGCTTCCAAGCACTTACACACTCACACTCTTAAAGTCCGCTAAATTTGCATGTCCAACAGCTGTGTAGTTACATCATTACATTCTGTCTGTGTGTGTGTGTGTGGGCGATGTATTGTATTGTATCTATTCCAAATAGTAGGTACACACTATATATAAGCATTCTGCCATAATGTCAGGCCGTCTGACACGTCATCTCTCATTCGCTGTCAACGGCAAAAATTTATGGATTTTCACTCATCGCCGCACTTGGTTGAAAGTGAATGCAAAAACAAAATAATAAACCCACACACATGGCGCTCAATAATACCTAAAAAAAAAAAAGTAGCAGCTCTGGATGCGCTTGTAAATGACACTGACAACGCATCAAGTGTACATATAGGTTCATTTTTATATATATATAAATATATTTATATGAGTTTTATTGCAGAGAAAGCAAACACAACAATGGGCAAGTAAAAAGCAGGAGAGAGAGGCGGGGCATCGCATCCATCCATGCACATACAATGGAGGACTCAAACTTGTTAATATGACTGTCCTTTGTTTACCTTAATCGAATTCCTTTTTTCCTATTCGAAGGACTACTCTGAAAATATCCAACAAAGAGAAGATTCCATTGTTGGAATCTTGTCCGCTTAATCCGCTTACAAAGACCACTGGCTTATTGATTTCACATTTCTTTAAATGAAAAGCTTTTGCTACTATAATAATTTTTTAACTACAACTAACATATTTTTTACAAATTTTTCAGTTACAAATTTGAAACAATATTATTCCATGTTAAGCAACACAAAACGTTAAGGGAAGTAGAAAAGAGGTTGGATTGGAGTGGTATTTTTTTTTATAACTGTTCTAAATATTTCTAAATCCATGTAACAAACGCAATAAACTTTTTCAGCACTTTGCATGTGAGATTTAACATGTTTGCTTAAACAATCCTGTTATTGTACATAGATAGGAGATGACAAAAAATTAAGCAGAATAACGTACATATGTGATAAGCAAAACACCTTCATTACATCATTCTGAAAAGGAGAATATTATAGGAGAAATGAGATGTTTACATTTTCTATGGACTTAAGTACTTTTTGCAGCGAGTTGTTTCAATTTTATCAATTTTCCCACAATTCAGCTGAAAAGTAGGCAAACTTTTTTATAAGTCCAACAGAAAGTTTATTTCTGTCTCCATACAATCGACGCAGCGCATGTTGGTAATAGACCATAAGGAAAATCCATTCATCAAACTGTTCAAAATAGAGGCTTAACCAACGTCAGCAAACAGTTTATCAATGGCACTCACTTTATCAGTAGCTGGTAAGTTTTCTAGTGGTATTAGTGGCCATAACTACTGCCATACACATTATCGAGATACGAATTACAATGTGATAAATGTTTATACTATGTATGACATACCAATAGATATATATACACACACACACACATACACAACATTGCCTGGTGCTAATTGGGAAAAATGGCACTCATCTGTTTTCACTAGCAAATGCAATTAATCAATCACACAATAGGCAACGCAGACTGAGAGACGATTGGGCTCATTTGGCTGCAGAGGTTTTTACTTCATTTTTGTTTTATAACATTTGCATAATTTTATCATCGAGTCTGCAAATGAACAAGCTTTGTCAATCAATAAATGGGGGAAAAAACCTCAATGGGAGAGCACTAAGCAAAAGTAAAGTTGAAGGCTGTGTATCAGGTGGAAAATAGCAAATGGCAAATGGTGGCGAGAAATGCAAATGAATTCCTGTTGAATAATTCAAGAGGATGCGCCAAAAAGCAAAAGACAAACAGCTGCCGCGTAGAGTCTAGTAGGCTTTGATTGAGGCTTTTGGCATGTGCCAGTCGTTTAGACTGTCTTTGATTTGTTGACTATGAAACCAACTTGTTGACATGAAAATGTACAATGAGAAAAGTTTGCAGAAAACTTGCAATAGCAAATTGAATTAAAAGTAATTGCTTGCAAAAAGTTATAAGCCCTTCCATGGGGCGATAGTTTCTAAAGCACAGAAATAGTTGGGGGAAAAGCAACAAGTGCTTACAGTTGTATTGCCGTTTGCCAGGCAAAGTTTAATTAATCGTCCAGTCCATCTGTTTGTGCCTCTATCTCTCTCTCTCTCTCTCTTTCTCTTTTTTTCTCTCCCTTTCCCTGCAACTAGGTCAAAGCTACATAGACAAGTATGTATATATAGATATAGTGGAACGCGCTCTGTCCCTTCATAATCGTCTAAGGCGCTTTACTATTTGGCGCAAAGACTACTTTGCCGCAGCAAATGGCAAAAGAAACATGCACACATAATTATCTAGCGTGCCTGTTTGACATTGACATGTTGTTAGGCCAACAACATTGCGTATGCGCAATTTTTAAAAGCGAAAACAAGCTAAAGGACATGCCAAGCACCAGACAACAAACAGCTGTTTGTTAATTACATTTTCAAGATGTCTATCTAATTTAATCACAAAATGAATGTGTATGAGTTCCATTCTCTTTATCAACGACTGACCTTCGGCATTTCCAAATGAATTAAGCATCAACTTATTTAAGATTAGATTTAAAAACTCAAAACAAATGGAACCAAGTCCCATTTTAAAGTCGTAAGACTTTAGAATAGTTTTGTAAGTACATCTTCTCCTGGTCGAGCTTAACGCCCTTTCTGCCTCTTGTTTCTGTCCACAGCTCCGATAATGGCAGTAAAGCAAGAGCTACAATTTTGCCAGCGTGTGTACCGATCGATAGTGATACTAATCGGTATGTGGTTTAACTGAGTGAAAAAAGTTAAAAATTTACCTTTAAAAGTTTACAGAATTGCAATAATTGATCGAATATACACCTACAAATACCAGCATATGTAAAATTTTATACATATCTTGGAAAAACTAATCTGCTAATGGCTTTAATATTTAAACGAAGTATATACATACATACATAGGTATATATATATTTTCAGCAGACACCAGATTGATATCAATAAAAATTTGTGTGGTTTACATTCGTGATTTATTGAGCCAACACTTTGATCTAGGGTTGGGTTAGCTTCACATGGCACAAAATAAAATTCCTCGAGTCTGTCTCTCTTTCAGTTGTTGAAAATAAAATAAATGAAACTTTTTTAATTATTTGCTTGAATTTCTTGTGGTGAGTTCTGCAAATATTTGCTTTGTTCTTATTTGCCGTAAAGGAATTCACTTGCAGCCAGAGTAAAAAAAAAAAACAAACTTTCAGAGACGCTCAAGTGAGGGTGTGAATTGACAACACCTGCTCGGCATATGGTCCAGTGGTTGGTTGGCCAAGCCGCAGGCTAGTGTTTTTTTCATAAGTCCTCTATTTATAAAGCACCTACCCACACTCCCATCGACACCCACACCCACATCCACACTCACACTCAATTTCATCAGTTTTCACATATTATATATCTGTAGGGAGTCGAATCAAGTTGTGCAAAAACAAAGCCAAGGCAGCTTAATGGCTCAGCCAAAGAGTCTGGGCAAAACTTTTTAATTATCATTAGAGCTTTATGAAATCCATGCTCAAAATTTATATTAAAACACATTTAGTAAAATATGGGAAAGTCAAGGTTAGACTGTAATGTGATATACCGAAAAGAGCAAACAGGAAACTTGGCAAATATTTGACCAAAAAAGTTAGTTCACAGCGGTTGCATGCAAAAATTTCTACATTTGTTTGCCAAAGTAACAAAAAGGCAACTTTTAAATATAATTTATGCAAACTTATTAACTATTTTTGTGCTTTTCCAACTATTCAGAAAATGCTTTTCGTTTTGCCCTTTTTTTATTATTTCACTTCAACTTCTGTGTCAGACACAATGAGTCCTTTTGTCTGAATAGAATAAAAAAATGAAATTGTTTGGCCCGGTCCAGCCAGCGGGCTGGTTCTTGAGCTCTTTTCTAGAGCTAAAAATAAATAAATTTTGCGTCTTGACTTGGCGTATACGTGATAAAACATTGTGTCTGAGTGTAGGAGAGTGTGCGGGAGGCTTGTGAGTGTGCCTGCGGTTTTTGGGGTTTCCAACTACATCTGCCTCTCTCGGTGACCAGCATACATACATTTGTACGTATCTGTATATGTATTGTGTGTCTCTGTGAACGGCTTTTGTTTGTCTTGAATTTGCTAACATATGTTTGCCTTGGGTTACAAATTACCAGCAAATGTATAAAAGAGGTCATCAAATTTGTAAACTCGTTTTTCATTTTGTGCATAATAAATGAAACGTAAATACCAAAGACAATATCAAATATTCATATTAGATATCTAATATAAAGCATTTTTCGCTCACGATTTAAAACCATGAGTCTTCGTGCGGTTCCTGATATTCATACACAAATTTATCGGTTAGTAGTTTGAAAAGAAACCCAAAGCTCCCAAGGACAAATATAAGCATCACTAATTCTTAGATAGATAACAAAGTATTCAGGATAACACAAAATTGGAAGTTTAAAGCAAAAATCAGAAATCAAAAAATTGGTTTTTAAATTGATCTACATTTGCACTTTTGTTTAAATAAAAGTTAAATCATTTGCTCAATGCGAAAAATTAAAATTTAGAAAAAAAAATATTTTTCTCGCCCTTTAAATGGGTAAAAGTTTGTTGAAATATCTGTTTAATTGTGACAGAAAACATTTATCGGAGCTAAGAAAGAAATTTTATGGAAAATGAAAGGTTTATTGACTCTAAAATTTTCAAAGTCTAACGTTTATGTCGAAGACAATAATCGAACAAAACTAATTGTATAGCAAAGAATCACTACTAAATAGTAAACAGAAATTTGAAGTTAATTATATACAAATTGAATTAATTTTATACAACTAACTTAATTTTTCGTTGGGCAAACTTTACAAACCAAACCAAAAAATTCCGCTAAATGATACTAAGTTCTATTCCATTTAAATGCAGCGGGGTGCATGCTAAAGAGTTGGTACATTGTTTGAAAAAAAGGATGGTACAACTATGCATATTTGATAAGCGCTCACTTCATGTAAAACAAGCTGAAAGTAGCCTCAATCAAAGTCAACGTCAACAACGTCATGCAACGAGCCAACAACAAGTTGTTGTTGATGTTGTGAAGGCTTAGACCCTTTTGCTTGGCAAAGAACAACAGTTGCCGGAGAGGCGCTAGTTGTAACGTTGGCTGTTGCCCACGCCCAGTTGCGTCTTGACTTAATGCTGTATGCAAGGATTTGCGACACAGAGACCCACAAAGACGACGACAAGCGGCTCATGAGCCAAAGTCGTGGGGGCTGACAGGTGAGTTTGTTAGCTTTTTAAAGTTATTACATACACACCAGAAACTCAAAGACACACACACACACTCAGGTAGTACAAACCCAAAGGTGCTAAGCTGTCGTTGGCAAGATTATTAAGCAGTAGAAAGAGAAACTTGGTAAGGACTTCACTTCACATACTTATATATGTACATATATAAAATGCCATTAAAGAGCAAAAAATCATGCGGCATTAAATTGACCTCTACAATTCTCTGTGTGGATATGCTGCTAGCATATGTATTTAACTGAGCAAGAAATTAACTTTGGCCTTCTTTGAATATATGTATACCCAAATTGCTCTCTCTCTTTTATTTATGCAAATTGCTAGCCGACAATTACATTAATCGAGGAACCAAATTCTCCACATACAGCGGCCTATACATATGTGGTTCATATGTACATATTTCTATGTATGTAGCTGGGCGGGGGGGTGTTAGATTAAATCTAACATTTTACTGCCGATAAGGTCATAACATCAAAAGCAATAAAATCTAAACAGAGTCCAACAGAGAGATACGCGGCGTATACGCAATATCGATTTGACGACCAGGAACCTATACATAGCCCAAAACTCCGAATGCTCACTGACTGTCAGACTAGCTGACGGACTGAATAAATGACTGTTCTGAGCCCAGTATTTGCCATTGGAAAATGTTTCATTTTCGTTTTATTTTTGGTTTTTTTTTTGCCCGCTTTGTGATTTGTATTTTGCGATAGCGTTTGACGTAGGAGCAACAGATTTTTTTTGCCATTCCCTTCCTATTAGGTTTTCTTTTTTGGGTACATGTGCCGCAATTTTATTACACAGACAGACACCCAAAAAAAAATATTAGAGTGCAGATCTAGTAACGACTGTTCGGACGTTTGTATACCCTTGTAAATTCGCATCTTGAGCGATAATTTCGAACAATTTCGTTATAACTTAGTCACTCAAATTGAGTTCGGCATGAAAAGAACCTGTCATAGCGGTTAAAAAAAAAAAAGATGAGTAAACAAGGTTGTTTAGTTTAAAGCCTTATTTACCCTTCGGTATTTTCCCTTCCGCGTGGTCGTCTTTAATTAAAAAGTGAGTAGCTTCAATTTCTGCAAGGGCATGACAAATACCGCACACACATATTGAGGATTTTTTGTCTGCATGCTTTTTTTTGGGTTTTATCAGAGGATGGCTAAGTACAAAGTTTGATATACGAATGCTAACAGCAGATTGTAATTAAATTGTGGTCTATTTTTAAAAAGGCCTAAAAAACAGATTCTCAATTCGCTTGCTCAGTTCAGTCTAATTGAACAGACGTTTGTATTGTTTCGATGCTTTCGCCTACAGAAGAACAAGCGCTTTTTGAGAACAACGAAGCAAAAGTAAAAATTTCCTGTAAACATGGTGAAAGGCGTTTAATTAAAGTCAGGATGGCTGTTGACCCAGCTGCGGCGTGGCATAACATGAAAGCAGGACGCAATTAGTAGTGCCATGGACACCCACATTGCACACTTTTCCTACTCCTCCATTCGCAATCTCACTTGGATGGGATTGTGCAACGCATTGTCACTGCCGATGTCGATGCCATGGCAACTGTGTGACATGCAATCATTTTAGATTGCGCCATTGCAACGAGTTGCTAACGGTGTCGCAACAAAAATCCTTATCTCCAATATGAGAAAAGCAATGAGGGAAAAATTGCAAGAAGCAAAAGGTTCAGTTTCAGGTGCCTAGTTACAATTTTACGACTAGCCTACGAATAAATCAGCAAGTAAAAGCGAAGTGATGGTAAAAGAAATAAAATTAATTGGATTTGTCGACGGCTTCATCTTTCTTTATGAGTTGCCCAACCTTGATGGATGATGGTAATTGATGCGGCCTTCCCCAATTAACTGGATGTCGCGTAGGCAAAAATTAATTAGTCCTTATTAAAACATTTATGTTTTTATTTAAGAGCAGATGACTTAACCTTACCCAACAAGCTTCTCCTGAGTGCAACAAGTGAGTAAGAATAATAGTCTAAGTAAGCAAATACAACAACAATTGTCAGCAATACTAATTCATGTAAAATTTATTTTTGATAAAAATTATTACGTGTCTAATTTCAGATGGATTATGAATATGACACACTCGCCGTTGACCTTGTGTTTCACAAAAGAATGAGTTAAGACTCACCGATTTGACCATAAAAACATTTCTCTTGTAAAAAATATAAAAATATCTCAGTCATTATTTACTTAGGAAACTCATTTGTACAAGCAAAAGGTAAGTATCCTTACAAGCTCAGAGCGAATGTATCTTGTTTTTGAAATTCTAAAATGAAAGCAGCTATGTCTAATTGAATCGAAATCACATTCAACGTCTTTCAGAAGTTTTATGCTACCTTTATGAAATTTATTATCTTTAAAAGGAGTTTACCAAATTTCCCAAAGACGAGACGACTTCTATATTTAACACTCGAACAAAAAATTTGCTGTTTATTTCTTTCTTTTAAAATTGACTTCTGATATTATGTAATAACCTGAAAATTCTTAATACGAAATTGATTATAATATCGATTTCGGTTTGGATCTTAAATCGTTTCAGACGAGAGACTTGGATTTTACAAAATTATATTGTAAACGCATCATTATTATCATTATGGTCCTACTTCAAATACGCAAACACACATAATAGCTAATTGGAATTGAATACCAAACAGAAAGTATGCCACTTAATGACTAGAATTTTCTTATCCATTTTGGCTAAATCATTAAAAAAAAAAACCGACTGACTGAACGAACTAGGTGTGGAGAGGCAAAGAGAGAGAGAAAGAGGGAGAGTAGTGAAAGTAACTGTCATGCATATATAATTAGAACCATTCCATGTAGTTACCCCTGACCTTGTGCCCCTTTTTAGTGTATTGCAATGACTGCCTAACATGCAATAGGCAAATTTTCGCGCCTTGCGGGTATGCAATAAAAAATTTCGCTCGACCGCCGGAAGTTTGCCAAAACCGAAACAAGAGAACTTTCCAACTAGCGGCCCAAGCTGCACTTGGCTTGGTGGCATGCCCCATAAAATCATTGATTTTTCATATTACGAAAATAAGAGTATTTAGCATTTAGTGTCCACTTACCGGTCCCAAGTTGTCGAAGCCATATTTGTCGGCCACCTTGTGGGCGAAATCATTGTCAACACTTCGTCGGAAGCGCACTAAAAACGAGCTGGTGAATACCGCCTGATTGCCCAGTCCACCAGATCCGGTTGCACCGCCGGCACCTGCTTCTACATTAACGTTGTTCAGAGCCAACAGCGATAGGACCATTAGCCCGGCGACCAGAAAACGCCATGAAGCAGCAGTGCAGCTCCTTGCAGCTGCTGCAATAAACATGGCACGCTTTGTCCTTGCTAATTGCCTTCTGTTTGACTCGGTTTCGGTTCCTCAACGATGGGGCAACGCTGGTACGCACGCACACACACACACACAGAGACACAGTTCTGGATATGACGAGAGGATACGTGGGCAAGCAAGCGGAAGAATGAGTGTCGAAAATAAAGGACGCGCTTCACTGCACACACAAAGAAAGGAATGGCCTCTTGTCGATTAATTTCCACAAAATAACTTTTCCCCAAAGACCGGCAAACGTGAGCAAACGAATTGTTGGACAATGCGCTCGACTGCAGTTTTAGTTTGCTGTTTGGTTTTGTTGTTTGTCCCTTCTTCTTCTAGTTCTTGTTATGTTCTATTTAATTTTGTGTGTGAGAGTGTGTATTGTTATTTCTTTAATTTTGTGATTGGCTCGAACTTTTCGTTCGTAAGGAATTTGTGCGCTACCACACGAACTTCACTGGGGCGCTGCGCGCTGAAAACTGTTTGCCAGCATCGTCAGTGGACGCCATTATGAATATCCACTGAAAAGCTCCAAACAAAGCTTAATGAAAAGCTTAATTGAAGTCCCTACCTACTTATGCGCCCACTCAGTGCATTTTATTTTATGCTGATAGCGGCATCTCGCTCTAGCACATGAATAGTCATAGGTACATGGCGTTCTCAGCTGGTTCCAGAACGCTTTTGCTGTTCCCTCATCCTGTGAACTGTGTGCTGGCTTATAGACGTCACCACTTTCGGTTCCCTGACACTTTTCTTTAGCACATTCGGTTTGATTCAGCTTTTGTATGTAATGCCGCTGCTCGGCTCCTTTGTTAGCAATGCTCGGCTGCGATTGGTTTATGCTGCGCTTCGTCAACATATGGCAACATATTTTACTTTCTACTTAGCTTCATTGCATTTCATTTCATAAAGGAAACGCTGAACGCTACAAAAGAGTATTATACGCAATTACATGCTACCCCTAAGGAGCTTCAACTTTGACCTTAACCCCAAATAAATAAATACATAGGCAATAAGAGCCTCAAGTCTTTCCGCTGTAACCATTTGATAACAGAGTGACATAAGAGAGATTTTTTTTTATAAAAAGGCAACAGTTTTTTGGCCAAAGTTGAAGCGAATAGTTATGCACGTATTGTATGGAAACATTTTTAGGCATTCACAGGTCTCACTTATTCTAAATCTGTTTACATAAACGCGATCTTGTAAGAACTGTCTTCAAACAAACAAATTTAATCGCTTTAACCCTTTACGACATAAACAAAAGAAGTTTGTATACTTCTATTTGTTCAAAAATATCTCTAATTATCAAGTCGATAAAAACAATTATCTATATTGAGTTGATAAAAATTTAGATGCTTATTAAATTTTAAGAAACAAAAATGGTTTTCTCACAAGCGATTGTTACTATGTCAGCTATATGATATAGGAATCGGATCCGGCCGTTCAAAAACCTATCCTGCCTACGGTAATAAAAAGCTTATTCTGAGTTCATTTCCCTTAAGCTAAAAATGAATGAGAAGAGTAGAAACAGAAGGACAGACAGATAGACATGGGTCCAAGAATATATACACTATAGGGTCGGAAACGTCTCCTTATTTGCGTTACAAACATCTCAACCATTTTATAATACCCTCTGCAAGGGTATTGGAAAATTTTGTTCTTGTTATTTTGCTCCCTATAAGAAAACTGTGTTAATCAAAATGGAAAATGTAGGTACAAAATGTGTAAATTGAACAAATCATATAATATTCAATATTTATAAGATATATTTTTATGCAAAATAATAATTCATAACACAACAAAATGAAACTGTATCGTTTAATTCACTGAAATGTAGCACAAACTACACATTTAATTCGAACCATTATATTCAATTTGGAAACACAATTTTAGTTCGTGTTCACCTATTCAAGTGGTACCTAGGAGCTCGATTTCTGCCAAAAATCCATTCAAAAAAGCGTCGGATTTCAAATTTGTTTTAAATTAAATTTCTGCAATTGTCTAGTTCGGTATAACGAAAATGCCTAGATGTCTCTAATTTAATATATCTTACCACTTTTTATAGAGTTTTCAGAAGCAGTTTCCTAAGTTGGAGAATTTTGTATATACACACCAATTTGCATCAAAAAGTTATAATAGCTAATATTTTTTATTTTATAATACTTCTTAGAACATATAAGATTATTATATATTTATTTTTTATACTTTCAAAGTAAGACAAGTTAAGCCTCACTATTAAAATAGTTGCGGACAAAATTACTATAAATTCTGTATTTTTGATGAGTAACGAAAACGTTGGAAACGACAATTTGGATTTTTAAATTGATGCCAAACTACTTTTATAACAATTTTGGAAAAAAACTAAATCTTTGTTGACTTATTTTACCATAGAACATATCTGTTGAAGCAGAAATTTCATAAACGTTATAAAATTCTATGTATTTGTTTGTATACTTGTATTTACCAAAATAATATTTAACAAGAGATTATTTAATCAAGTAGATTTTATCAACTAATGAAACAACCGCTGTTAAATACATAAAACTTTTCATATATCTTATGACTACGATTGACTTAAAATACTTGGGAAAAATTACAATCCTATTAAGCATATCATAATCCAGAAATTAGAAACATAATAAACTCCACGCAAGCTAAGCAAAATCATCTGTTGGATGACATCTTTTAGCTCAAGTAATTTAATTATCTGAAAAATGGAAAGTAGGCACTCTAAAGTATTATACAATAATTCAAATCAGGTGCTTGAAAGTGTTCACCGGCCGCCATTCGCATACACATCTGCAATTACATTAATATCCACTCAGCCGTGTGGGCGGGCAAGCAGAACGTCCGTCCTCAAACTCGCTAATGCCGAGCATATGGACAGTCGCATGCGCGAGGTGGTGAGGTATAAACAATGCAATTGGCTATTTGAAGAGGCCGTGGGCCACCTTTAAATTACAATTAATTTTTAATTAGACTTAAATTTAAATTTACATAGTAGCTTTAGAGCTGTTGCATGAATTCGATTAACGTAAACTCGTATACGAAGAAGTTGTCAAGGAAGCAAACGAAACGAAAACATAAACTTAGGAAGGAAAAACGAAACTTAAAACTTAACTTTTTGCTCATCACAATCGGTAGAGAAATGGGGAAGATGAAATGATTTGCTCGGTGGGAGTCAATTTTATGGAAGTGACCGTATCAGGTTTCATTTCCGGCTGCCAAAAAGTTTGCCTCGCGCTGTGTGAGACAAAAATTTGTTAGGCGGGGGTAGTCATCATTCAGAGGGACTATGGGCAGAATATTTACCATGAGAAGAGGTGGCCGGAGACAGGGCATGGGAGCTGGCATGTCGTTTCATACGCGGCGTGTCCGACTTGCTGAATGTAGAGGGTGCAACTGTCGTCGTTGCTGATGTAGTGGTAGTGGCAGTCACCTCTGTTGTCGGCATTGATTTGTAGCGCTGCAATGATGTGCGCGGCTTCTTTGGTTGACTGGCCTCCAGCATGGCTTCATCAATAGCAGCCAACCAGTCTTCGCTTTCATCTTCATCTTCAAAGAATTTCATATAGAAAGATGACCGTTTCTCCTTCTCCTTGTCCTTGCCTTTGTCAGGCTTAGGGGGCGTCTTCTGTGTGCTTTGCAGCTTTGATTCCAGCTGTGTTGTCGCCTCCATTAAAAAAAAATCCGTTTCAGAATCGTTGAGAAACTCGGCCAAAGCTGGATCTTGTGATGCTGAGACTTCCGGCAACGGCGGCTCCAGCCTTTCTGATGGCAATGGTTTCGGTGCTTCCAATTGTTTATGCAGCTTATCGCAACGTTCCTTGAGCAGCTTGCGACTTCGCTTCTGCTGAGCCCGCCACTGTTCATTATCCAATTGATTGCGTCTGTCCTCACATCCCTTGATACTCATCTGACGGCTGCGATCCTTTAGCCGGCTACATTCGGTGGAATCGAAGCCACTGTCTGTTGTGGAATTGTTACGATTCCAGCGCCAACCAACCTCGGGACTCTCGGTCACCATTGTCTGTGAGAATAGGCAACTGGGCGACATGCTGATATCCAACCGAGGAGAAAAATCAACACTGTCGTCTAGGCTAAGAGTTTTCCTATTTGGCGGTGTGCACTCCACATGATCTGCAATGAAAATTGTAGATGAGGGAGAGCCAGGTGCTGGTGTCGTCTCTGTTCCTGTCGTTGTTGTTGTTGCTGTGTTTACATCCTGAACTGCGCAACCGTGTCGACTCCGACTCTGCGGTGAAGCTAAAACGAGGATGTTAATTCTCTGTTTTTATAACAGTTAGTTCAACCAGTTAGTTACCACTGTGCCTTTTCTGTAGCAGACGCGTGCTAAGCGTAAGCGATCTTTTTTTAACCGAAGCGTTCTCCATGAAAATAATTTAAATTATAAATTAAAATAAATTACTCTTAAAACTGCGATAACTATCGATTTATTTTTCTTCAAAGCTGCCAGATCAGTGTTTGATTAGTGTTTTGTGGCAGCGCTAGGCGATGTGCGGCAGTGTTGGTCAACTGCAACTTGTGCCAGTGCTGTAAAATTTGGACGGCTGCCGTATTCACGGTACGTGTCATACCAAAAGGAGTTTTGCCTATTTATTTATAAACACCACAGAAGCGGCGGCCCTAGATACGAAACAGAAAAGGATGAACCTTAACAATTACAATCCAAATGCGGGTATGCGGAATCGTAAGTGGGAAAACTGTAAGGAAACAAGCTGCGCAAGTATACCACAAAGCCGCCAATGCCTCTGGGACATGGTTTTAAGCGGAGTTTAATTGTTTTGCAAGCTCCTGATCCTTCCTGCATCCTCTTTATCCGACCTGCACTAACACACTTTGGCCCTGTTACGTTTTGTGATCTTGTCCGCTGCGTGTGTAGCTTGTTTTACTTTTCGTTCTCCCACGTCACTTAACTTACTGTCTCCGTATACGTCTCACCTTTAATCCCTCAACCTCTTGTAACCGCCTTCTAGCACAAGCAGGCGGCCGTGGACGTCCACAAAGGGTCAGTGATGTAAATGCCATGGGTCCAACTGCGCCCATGCCTGGCTCTTCCTCCTATATGCCACAACCAGCGCCTGGGCCTACCATGCTTGATCCCAATATGTATGGAGCCGCGGCTGCAGCCCCTCCAGTTAACAGCTATGGATTTAATGGAGTCCAGACCCCGCTTCCATCTCAACAGCCGCCGCAGCAACAGCAAAATTATAGTTACCCACCTCAGCCACAAGGCCCGGCCGCTCCACCAGCATATGGATTTAATGCACCTCCCCAACAGGGAGGAGCAGCTTCTACCGGCCAATATCCACCACAATTTGCCATGTTTCAGCAGCCCATTGTGCAGGATATGGCAATGCAATATGGGCAAAAATTGGCTGACCAAGGCAAACAACTGGTCGAGAATCAGTTTGAGAAATGGGTGCCAGTGTCCAAGCTTAAATATTACTTTGCCGTTGATAATGCCTATGTGGGGAGAAAGCTGCGGCTTCTCTTTTTCCCATACATACATAAGGTGAGTAACATAATTAATGAACTGGCGTAGTTTATCACCACTCATTTGTCTGCTTGCAGGACTGGTCGCTAAAGTACGATCAGGAGCACCCAGTGCAGCCTCGTTATGACATCAATGCTCCCGATCTATATTTGCCCACAATGGGTTTCATTACCTACGTTATTGTGGCTGGACTTTTGCTGGGCATGCAGAAGCGTTTCTCACCGGAACAGCTGGGCATTCAGGCCTCCAGTGCTATGGCCTACAGCGTGTTGGAATTGGTTATCTACTCCATAGCCCTGTATGTGATGAATATTAAGACGAACCTAAAGACTTTGGACCTGTTGGCATTTACCGGCTACAAGTATCTAAATATTGTGACGAGTCTAATGCTTAGCACGCTCTTTTTTCGATCAGGCTACTATTTAGCCTTAACTTATACAAGCTTTTCCTTTGGCTTCTTCCTCCTGCGGACACTGCGAACAAAATTGTTACATGACAACACGCCGGCAGCACCCAGCGGTGCCATTAACTATGATCCGTATGGCAATCCTCAGCAGTTTGACTATAGCGGAGGTAAAAAGCGAAAACTATATTTCCTCTTCATGGTGGTCATTGGTCAAGCTCTCTTTTCGTTTTGGCTCTCCAAGCATTTGTATCTGGTTGAGACCGATAATCTGGCCATGCCACCAACAACTAAGATATAATTTCTAAAAACATTTACACAGTAACTCGATCGAAATTATAAAATTGTGCTACTCACCAATGTAAAATCATTTCCAAAATGTTAAATTTTCTAAATAGTTTACATATGTATAATGATTAGTTGTTACTTATAGAACAGCGTTCTTTTATCTGCTGCATGTGTGGAAGAACAGAAAACAGAATCTTGAACATAAATTCCGATCTGCAGTGAGTGAAAAGTAATCCCATATTTTTGTTAATACAGAATACATTTTTATATTAATAAAAAAAAATCCAATGAAACCTTTGCATAATCATCACAATGAACAGATTTTCGGAGTGCGTTGATCTACTTCGATTCGACAATAAGAATAATGGGTCGTAGGTTAGCCGATAAGTTGAAATTAATTTGGTATGAATATTTTAGATATATGTATGTAAAAGGTCTAATATCTCTGAGGGTCTATTAAGAATAGTTTAAACAAGTTTTAAGTCCCATCTAATTTTTGCAAAATTATTAAAACGAGTCATTTTGAAATGTCAATTAATTTTGTGAAAAATATATACATAAATCAGATTATTTTGTATATTTTGTGGAAAGAATTTAAACTTGATATATGTTTGTTCATTACGAAGTTATTTATTATTGGCTGCCTTCTTTCTTTATTGCATATCTGTTTGGGCATTGAAATAAGTTATTGTTTTTTCTGTTTTATATATAATTTTTATTGAAATTTTTACTTCTTGGTTGGTTGGTTTTTTCGTTTTTTTTTTTTTTTGTTCTAACGCCATTCCATTTTTATTTTTTTTTCATATCGTTCTAGTCAATTTTATAAAATATATGCATGCCTTTTGTTTTTTTTAGTTTTTGCTCAATTTCGATTTTCCTGCGGATTTGCATTAGTCTAATTTGTTTCTTGAAATCATAGGCATAATAATAATCCATCGTAATAATAATAATAATAATAATAATAATAATGATAATAATAATAATAATAATAATAATAATAATAATATAATAATAATCATAACAGTTCCTACATTTAGATTAGTTTCGAACACTAATTACATAGTTGGATAGTTCGTTAGTTTTTATTTCATTTCGGGGGCCTCAAAAATTTGCAAATCAGTAAATAGCACACAGGATGTGAAAGAGAAATCGCTAGCTTTGCTTTCATCATGTTTGTTTTGTGGGTGTGTCTGTTTGTCTGTGTGTATGTGTGTGTGTTTGATTTGATTCATTTGTTTAATCAAATTCAGTTTGAATGTTTTATGTGTTGTTTTATTATGTGTGTATGTGTCTGTGTAGGCTAGCGCTTAGTAAATAGTTATAAACATGCTTTGCTTTGATTTGTTTTTAACAAATTTCACGTACTAAAAAATTAATACCTTTACAACTAATAATATAATTTTAATTATAGCTATATATACATATATATAAATGTATACAGATTCTGATATATAAATATGTACTACCCTTTTTTTTGTCAAACGAAACGAGTCCCTATCTAAAAATTGAACAACTCTCTCGCCGAAACCAATTTCATTCCTGAATATTATTTATTGATTTATCGTAGCTTCTCAAAAGCAAATGGGTCGTATTCAAAAATATGTTAAAACCCTTAGTTCATCGAGGTTTCTAAGGAACACCAAAGGTTAATCAATTTGAATCTATCGCATGAAATATTACATCACAACCATTCAAATCGATGTGAGAAATTTATAACTTTTTTTTAATTTGAGACCTTATCTTACGCCAACATCTTAAATTTTGATATAAAAAGTGAACAAAAAAAAAAGATATTAACGAGAATTTTTTAAAACCAAGATCATTCATTTAAGCCAGTTTCGCTTGACAAAAAATGTGTCATACATAAATACATATATATGCATGTCCATATGTATACAAGTATATATATAAATAATTGTATATATATTTTTGTTCTCTTGCATTTTTCATATAAATCGTAGTTATGTTTTACATATCTATATATTGTATATATAATTTATGTATGTATATATATATATATACGTGTAGTTGTGTTGTGTGTATGTGTGTGGTTTTCGAACTCATTTAGGCTAACATTTGGAATACAAAATATGCAACATAAAAAACCATTTTAAAAACTCTGTCTATTCAAAAAATATTGTATTATCGAAATGAATCGCCTAGCTTTAACCTAGATCACCGACACTGCATGCATCCACCGCCGCTAGATAGTGCTGCTGCTTGACAAGATTACGCTGATAGTTGACCATGTCTATTTTATTGAACTAAATAACCGTGCCACCGGGAGGCGCTGTTTGACTGGGCGACAAGTGTTGAGTTGCATGCTGATAGATTAGAACGAAAGAAAAGTCAGTTTAAGCTTGATATTGACAATTGATTGCCACGTACCGTTGCATGGCCCGGCCTTGCCCATGTATAGATAAATCCATCCTGACACGCCGTGAGAAAGCAATCCTCGCGAAATATCAAAGCTGATAGACGCTCATGGGCGATTTTCTTGCAGATAAGCGGCTCGAGAAGCGGACACTCATCAAAACGCGGACAGGCAGGTGTGCCAATTAGTTTCATAGGATCAAAGCTGCTCACACTGGTGGAGTTATGTGTAGATTTACCCAACTTAAGAGAACCAAAGCTATGGGCCGTTGAGCTGCTGCCAATTAGAGCTGTGCCAGTTCCCGATGCCGATGATTCTAATGTGCTGGAGTTGCCAAAATTCGAGGAGCTGCTATTGTTGCTATTGCTGTGATTATTGTGTTGTTGGTAACTCTTCAGCATGCTCATGGCCTTGCGGTGCTGGCGATGTGAAGTGGAGGTGCTGCAGCTCCCTTCATAATTCAGGGTGGACGACTTTTTATCTGAGTTATTCAGGAAACTGAAGTTTGATAGACGCTGAGTTAGACTATTAAAGGCGCTAAATCCGCCGCCGCTTCCAGAATTGGAGGACTTGGTCGAGCTGTTGGAAGTCTTGCTATTATAGCCAGAGGTGGCATATGATGATCGCTGTGGTTGTTGTCCATCAATGCTGTCCGATTTGGTGGTACTTATGCAATTTGGAAATTTAATCGAGTTGCTCGTGCCATGCAAACGATTTGGATGTGACTTGGATGCATTTGCCGCTGTTGCTGGTGCTGGGCCAATTGAAGACGGTGTAGCGCCTTCCGTTTCACAGTCATCGGGCGGTGTTGAGGATTGAGAGGATATTGTGCAATTGGCGGTGGAGAATTTACTGGAGCTACTGTTACTGTGCTCCGTAGCGCCACCACCATTACCTCCAGTTGTCTCTCTACTAGGACTACAGCTGCCAGAATCCGCTCGTTGTCTAGCCTGACCCATGGCCACGGGACGTATCAGCTTAATGCCATCGGCATCGATGCCGCCATTCAACTGAGTGCTATTTACCCGCTGACGCAGGGCCAACGGATGTCTGAGTACATCTTCTGTTATATCCCATAGACAGATCTGTGTATCCTGGCTAACCGAACCCAGGCGATAGCTGATGGCAAGCTTATCAGGCGCCAGCGCCGCCGACGAAGCATCGGAACGAAAAGAGGCAGAATGTGGACGTGGCCTTGCCGTGCCGTGAACAGGCGTGGAGTTCTTATCGAATCCCTCGAACCCGCCATTTGCCGTGGAGTCGCCCGAGAAGCGAGCTTCCCGTGAATAAACGGCCTCGTTCAACTGATTCTCATCATCGCTGAAGTCACCGCCGTCCCAATTCGTATACGATGTGGTGAATGGGTCAAAAGCTACCACCGAAACCCACGAGCGATGGCCCTGACCGCGAGCAACCACACGACGCTCCTGCAGGGACCACACAGTCACTAGATCATCCTCGCCACCCACAACAATGTATTTGCCATCGGGTGACCAGCAGACACACAGGAAGCCACCGAAATAGGAACGCGCTATGCCCAACAGCTCCATGGTGTCATATTGAAAGACACGGAGGAAGCCATCCTGAGAGACCACAGCTAAATGGGAGCCGCATGGCGAGAAGCAGAACTCGTTAATGCAGCAGTTGTCGGTGCTAAAGACCCATTTGTAGAGCGGGTTGCGTGTGGACTTTGATTTGCAGGTGAGTATCGTGTAGCCATCGCCAATTTTAAATGGCTGATAGCTAGGCGCAGTGGCGGCACACGGCAGCTCCTCATTGTACAGATACATATGACCCGAGGCGTGCGAGGCGAGAAATAAGTGTGGGGAATTCGGCAGCCACTTCAGGCAGGTCACTTTGGTCTTGTCAATGAGACGCTGGAAAAAGAAATTCAATTTTAATTAGGTTTCTCCCCAAGAATTAGAAATTTTATTCTTTCTCACCTCCTCGTTGAAAAGCTTGCGAAGCTCACGTGGTCCCGCCTGTGGAGAAACCAATTGTATTTGTCCCGTTGTGAAGCCAACCAGAAGTGGTGCTCCTGTTGGCGTCGCTGCATTCGCATTGAAATCATGACAACTAGGATTTGTTCCCTTGTAGAACTTTTTATCGATTGGTTTGCTCATCTCGGTGCCCTGTAAGTAACAAAAACATTATCTCACAGGCTTTTACCTTGGCTTGGAATTGTGGACCTGCCTCCAAACAGACACACATCTACACACATTTAAATGACAAACAGGAACAATAATTAACACATTGCGTCAGTGGAATCTTTATGAAAATTAACGGCTTGTTCTCGAAACGAGGTGGCAAAAAAAAGATTAGAATTGATCTGGGACCCAGAGCCAAATGGCAAACATTTTAGCTCAGACTGTTGCAAAAAGACAATGCCAAAGAAATTAGAAACAGCTACTGCTGCCACACAACATCAAAATGATGATGATGAGATTATTCATATGAATCTAGTCGCGCATTAAATACCCTATTGAGGGGGATGAATTTCGAAATCCAGAGTGGAATGGCGGTCTTAACACCTGGCCAGAGGGCCCTTCTTCTCCAAGTGAGTGTTGATATGGGGTACCTAATGTTCCCCCAGTGCAAAATGTGGCAAAAAAACCAACTTATTTAAAAAAACTTAGCTGACAGAAGTCTAATCTAAGAAAATAATATTCTAATCATTCTACTTATGTATAACTTGGACAATATATGTACAAAAAAAAAAACGCGGTTATGGTATACAAAATTATCGATGAAAAAACAGAAAAATTGTTTAGCAACTGCATCTGGTTAGAGTATACAAAATGATCCACTAGCTGGCACTTGGCTTGCCTTTAAGTGCAATAAACATTGAAATAGAAGCTAAACAAGCGAATTGATCAACAAATTGGACAATAGGGTGGAGAGGGAAATGAATACGGGAAAGAGGACTCTACTCCAAACCACTTGTGTCAATTGCTGGCCATGGCCCCGGCCCCGCAACAGCCACCGCCATACCCCATTCCCAAATCCCAAGATGCAATCTTTCACTGCAATTGTCGCCTTATCTGCTTCAATAGTGATAAACCTTTGCTTGAAGATGTCTGCCTGGGGAAGTGTGCGTGTGTGTGTGTGTGTTTCTTTTGGCTGTGACACGTCACAAACTGATAAGATACAAATGGAAAACTATGCAAATTAGTTTCGGTGTTGAAAAAACTCTGTGGACTCACCTTTTTGGCTCCACGAAATGCATAGACATAGAGATCGCGACCGAAATTAAAGCAGATGCGATCGCCACCTACAATGGGATTGGTGGCCATGCCATTTTGGTCCACGACGCTGCCATTCATCATGGAGTGCATGGAGATGCCGCCACCCAGGCGGGCATCCACGGTGCTGTTGTTATTACAGTTACTATCGCCGCCAGCTCCGCCGTTGCTCGTTGTTGCCGGCGAGGTGGCTGTTGTTGGTGTTGTGTTGGTGGATGCAGTCGTGGGAGTGCTAGTAGTAGCTCCGCCATTGGAGGAGTGCGTCCGATTACCGCTCGTCGTTGTTGTTGTGGTTCCTGCTGCAGTGGTTGTTGTTGTCGCTGGGGATGATGGCGCCGACGGCTCATTGGACATTCTGTTGCTATTGCTATTGCCATGAGCCGGGTTGGGAAGCGTCACAATGGAGACGCGTACTTGCGGCGAACTTTGATTACTGCTATAGCCCACCCGATTGGGGCGCGAGTACTCGGAGAGGGTGAGCAGTCGGTAGGTGCCCTCGCGCGTTACGAATTGCGTTTTCAGATCGTCCTTGACATTGGCATCCAGTTGGCTGGCCATTACGTAGGTGTGTCGCTGTGTCAGCCGTGTTCAGCCGTCGGTTCGGCCGCAGTGCTGTAATGCTTCTTCCTGCTTGCTAGCCGCACCTCTCCCCTCACTCACACTCTCTCTCTTTCTCTCTGTCACACTCTTACACTCAGTCACAGTGGCACCTCTTCTCAGCCCATACCGTGCGGCGGCACAATGCACACGCAAGTGTGAGGCTGATTTTGCTCCCGCTCCCACTTTTACCTGCTGCTCTGCTGCGCCCCTTCCCCCAAAAAATCCAAATCTCAATTTGCTGCTGGTGTCTCAATCGGTGTTTTCGGGTGAATCCGTTACTGATTTTCACAAATCGTTAATTTTACTACTTGCCACTAATTAACCGTATGTTCGTATGTGTATGCGTATTTGTGGCTTTGCGCTTGCACTTTTTGTTTTTTTTTTTAATTAGATTTAGATTTTTGTTGTATTTTAAAAGTCTGTTAAATTGTACAGACTCAAAATGATACTGTTAAATTGGACTCATTTTGAGTCTGCCTATTACCAGAGTTTTCAATGTCCGTAAAGTTATGATTGTCAGTAAAGTTAGCGACGCTGTTAAACTCGAGTTAGCGACGGTCCCCTGTTAAGGCTCTGTTAACTTTTTTCAATTTTTTGATTTTTAATTATTCTCTTATTTATAAAGTTTTTTGATCAAAATAAAGTTGTAGATTGCTAAGCAAAGCGTAATCTATTGATTTTAGTGTTTTTTGGGCGGTTTTGGGCTTTGCAGGTATTTAAAATTTGAGCATCAGGAATCAGCTTCCCACATTTTGGAGCCCAGCTTCCTTGAACCGGAATGTAGGACAAAACATGGTATGTCAGATAATGCTCCATATATTGAGCTGTATCTGCAACAAATTTGAAAAAAATCCGTCGCGGGGTTTTTGAGAAAATGCCTTATCAGTAAACCAACTTGTAGTTCTGCTCCATACAAAAACAAAGGAAAAAATTGCATTGCCATTGTTTGCTTCCTGGCGTTGAGAATATTTACTGTAGGGCAATGCACGGTATCTTTAATTCTTTCTTAAACTTTCAAGAACTTATTTTGATAATTTACTTGGAAGCTTACCGCAGAAGTTTTGAAAAAATTACCCAAATGTGTTTGTGTCTTAAGCAGTTCCAAAATCGTTGATAAGGGTGCCGCCAGCTATGAAACCGGAACCCATCGGAACCAGTTGGAGCCAGTTTTGAACTAGTATGAACTAATGCTCGGAACTGATGAAATGTACATTGCAGTTGATATTCGTCGCAAACTTTTTTTTGATTGTAGCATAATGCACGGTAGTCTATTAGATAAAGTGTATATTATCAAAATAAAACCCCCTCTTCACCGCAGAAATTTTGAGAAATTTACATTTGAAAATATTGCCGATATTTACAACAAAGGCGTAGCGAAAGGGATTAAACATGGGCGCACGTAAGGTGATGTGTGAATTAATATAACCCCTCAGAGGAAATATAAATTCATACCTTGTCGACATAGTTAAAAAGAAATCTTTTGAAAAATGTTACTTTTTAAAATATTATTTTTATATGAATACATATATATTTGTATATAAAGATATACAAAATATTTTGGCTTTCCCCAAAAACAATAAAAAAAAACTTCCGTACAAGAAAAACCGCTGGCACCAGTCGGACCCTTCTTGTGCTTACACAAGTCCCATACGTCTAATGGCTGTAAAAAAATTTTACAAATTGTAAAAATTTTGTAAATCAAAGTGAGTTGGATAACACCTATTTATGTGAAAGTTGGGTTGGCAACAAAGACTATAACATATACTTTAAGAATCTGGGAGTGCATTTGTTCCAAATACTGTAGTCGCCTTCAACAGGTAGTTCGAAAAAAATGAAGCAATCACATTCTGAAAATGTAGTAGCGTTTGTTTAAAGAAGAGGACAAACACAACATCCCCCACATAAGGCGTTATTATTTATGTTTACAAGCCACAGTAAATGCTGATATCCCCCGTTTTCACACTTTAAATTGCAAGGTGTTGTAAAACATTATGATCCCAACACTAAGTTATCCAGTTATCGCTTTTATTACAGAATAGAATTTATCAGCGGAAAATCCTAACTACAAAAACGGTGCATTGGCCAGGCATTTCAAACAGATGTGAAAACTCTGCTAGTGTAGATATTAAAGTTAAGAATGAAATCCATGAACAGACTTACAAACTTAGATACGAGGGTACATATGGCAAAATGTGTGCACTGTTAATAGTATTTACAAAAGCAATACGTATCTACAGTACAATTTAACAACATGTTTTCGACTGATGAGTTGAAACAACCTTTACATTATTTGCTCTAATGAATTGAAAAATGGAACTTCAGCCGGTAGTCGTGATGGGGCGGGGTGGGTCCTCCTTTTATGACTATTCCCAGCGTGATACACATATTATTTATCATAACGATATACTGTCAAGAGGGTCCATTATCTTTATGGTATTCTCTGATAACCCACTCAAGTGGTGTCCGTCTCCGCTTGCTACTAAATATATGTTCACAGCCACAGAGCGCTTTGATTAGTTCATTTTTGTCACAGGTTCGGGAATGTCAGTAATTGTGGAATAGAAAACGAAAGTTCAAAATGTATTCGGTAAAAAACCATCCCGACATTGAGGCTACTTCAAATTCTACTTGCCCAAAGACAAAAACTGCTGAAAGTCATGAATATGAGGAAGTGCTCGAATTGATTGGTAAATTGCAAAAGTAAAGATAAAGACTGTTCGCTCTTAATCATATAAACATATATGTGTACGTACATATGCTTATCAAGGATTCGGGCGTGTGCAATGGACGGTGCTGTTTGCCGCTGGGTTCCTTCTAATGATGGTCATTAACGAGACCATGGGCATGTCGTACATCACTATTGTGTCACAGTGCGATTTTGAAACAAATTCCATGGACAAAGCCATTATGAGTGCTGCAAGTTTTATTGGTAAGCACACTAAAGACTCATCATTACTCTTAAATTTCGTAAATAAATAAAAAGAACGAGAAGAGAAACAGCCTTATCACCAGAGTGATCACTTCGTGCTTCAGCAATTTTCATGATCTGCATCACCATTTGGCAACGTGTTCTCATCTTTATTTAAAAAACTGACTTTGCAGATAAATAAATCAAAGAAATTTATATTAACATTAAGTCTTTCCCAATAGCTTTAAATCTTTAAGGAACCGGAGACTAGGACAGCCATTAGTTACTTAATAAGAAATCAAATCACACGTTAAAGATCTCTCTCAGACTTTACAGATGAGTAAACCAAAGAAATTTATATTAACGATAAGTCTCTCCCAGTAGCTTTAAATCTTAAAGAAACCGGAGATTAGACCAGCCGTTAACTAAATAATAGAACCCATATATGTAAACACTTGTA
This sequence comes from Drosophila nebulosa, assembly GCA_024703675.1. NCBI lineage: Eukaryota > Metazoa > Arthropoda > Insecta > Diptera > Drosophilidae > Drosophila > Drosophila nebulosa. The sequence continues at coordinate 4,298,947 of JANFPS010000004.1, read as the reverse complement.
AGATTTGGTAGTTAAATTTTTCACGGCGCATGTGAGAATCGAGCCAGTTGGAGTGAATTTAATTCGGATTAGCCCTTGTTGTACAATATTCAAAATTTGTAAAGCTAATGGGGTCAGGTATCTAATCAAATTTTGAATCTATCCCGGTTACTTTATTTACAGGAATATTTTGTTCTTCATATTTTTGGGGCTATCTGAGCGACACAGTTGGCCGTAGGCCAATATTAATATACAGCACTTTCACTGGTAATTTGCTATCTCTAGCATCGATATTTATTCCAAACTATTGGACATATGTTGTGGTTCGATTCGCAGTTGGCTTTTGTAAGTATTTTTGTTTTTAGAAAATAATACACCAGGTAACACCTGTTAGATGGAAAAGTGAAATTAATTGAGTACTAATTGGCATTTAATTTTCCAATTTTTTGAAAAATTAGCATAGCTGGAGCATCCTCAACAACATACGCTTACTTGGGCGAATTCTTCATACCTCGCCACCGTCCCATCGTAATCAATTATGCCAGCTTATTTGTAGGAATTTCCACAGTTTATGTTCCCGGTAATTATCTGTCTTAAATAGAGATCTTAGCATTATACCATAATGAATTTTACTGCCCATTGTTTTAGTTGTGGCATGGATAATATTATCCATGGACTGGAGCATCGGTATAACAGAGAGTTTCTCTTTCCGGCCTTGGCGTTTGCTTACTGTATTTTATTTACTACCAGGAGTTGTGGGAACTCTCATGTTATTAACACTTCCGGAAAGTCCCAAGATTTTAATATCTCTTCACAAGACCGAAGAAGCCTTTGATGCTGTGAATTGGATTGCAATTCGCAATTCTGGTAAGCACTTGCATGAGTTCAAAGTAAGCAAATTGAAAGAAGAACCTCACGCTGAAGGTGAAAATGCGTTGCTTGTTTCAAAGTCCGCGTAAGTCTCCACAGAAAATGCAAACTGAACCCTTCATTAGCTAATTATTAATCAATTATTAATTGATTAATAGGCTTACAACCGTGAAGAAGATGTGGAAGGAAACTCTACCCCTGCTGAGACGGCCCCATGTTGGTAACTTTGCCATAAGTTGCACAATTATGTGCGGCCTGTTCTTTAGGTACGTCTAATATGGCTTCAAAACTAGATTCATGTAACATGTGTGAATTCTTTTAATAGCTCTTCTGGAATGGGTCTATGGTATCCAGAGATTCAAAACCGCTTGGGCTCCTCTGATGATATTGATTTGACGGTATGCCAAGTCATTGATGCCTCGATCGATCAATCAGAGAACATCACAACAACAGTAAGTAGGACCATTCGTGAACTAGTTAAGTAAGCCATTAAATTCTCAATCTCAAAGTACTTATAAATATTCATTTACTCTCTACTCAACTTCAGATCTGCAATGATCAAATAAACGTTAAAAGTTACATAGACACAATTACCTACGGTTCAGCCTTAATCGTTGGTTACATTTTGATGGGCCTAATCTTAAATCGAATTGGACGAAAGGCTTCCATTTCTCTCGGACTGACGATCGCAGCTGCTTGTGCCATTGCACTGATTTGGATAAGAAATGAGGTCGTCATTGTTGTGTGTTTCTGTCTATATTTGGTCTTGCCGGGCCTTTGCGTCTCTGTTCTAAGTGGCGCTGTCGTAGACTTGGTGCCCACACATTTAAGAGGAAAGGCCGTCTGTATCTGCCTCATGTTAGGCAGGACAGGCAGTGTCTTTGGGAGCAACATTATTGGAGTACTGTTAGAATCCTACTGTACAGCGACATTTGGTGTATTCTCAGGATTCGTTTTAGGTAAGTGGAGAAAGAATCAGTTACACCATCTGACCAAACCTTATGCTTATGTCTTTTTCTTTATAGTTTGCGCTGGAATGACACTTCTTCTGCCCATATGAGAAAATTTTTAGTTTAATTATTAGTAAACGTATTACAGACTTTTAGTCTTAAGGTTCCTATAAGATCGAAATCTAGGCCTTAACTTGTATTGTGTTTAGCATCTAGAAATAACTGTCTTATGACAACAACGATCGACTTGCCATTATGTAAAAGTATTCTCTTTGTTATAGCCTTGTTATAAAATGAATAAAACAATAATAATTGATATATACTTCTAGTTTTTCACTTGTTTCGGAATAGCAAGTTGCCATCCTCCCCCCAAAAAAAAAAAAACAAGCATAAATGACTCCCTGAAATCCGAAATATGCAAACACTTGTGTTTAATTACTAGATTCTTTTTATGGGATGTGGCTGAGAATGTTAACATGCGGGTCATTGCATTGTTAGGTTCTCTTAACCAGTTCTAAAGCCATTTGAATTAAGTGTAAAATAAGCTCTTTTTAACAGAACGTCAAATATTCTGATCTCAAAACGGGTTTCGGTTTACTCAGGTAGCGAATTGTTCTCAGAATTAGCTCAATAGCATTGTGATACCCGTATTTGAATCTGCAGTGAGTTGAATTAGAATACAATACATAAAAAAGTCGGCTGCATTAGCAAACAAACCAGTTGACAGTTCACTTTCCCAATGTCAAGATGCGAAATTCCTACGATAGCACAATGCTTGTGAGTTCTTGGGACTATGATGATGTATTGGAGAAGATCGGTAAGGCATCAGATTGGATACTACGTAGGATAGCACAGAATAAAAAATTTCAAAATACACAGGCTACGGCAAAACGCAATGGTTACTCCTGCTGATAAGTGGGCTACTGACCATCACCTCGGTTGCCGCCCAACAATCTATGGGCATTATTGTAATCGCCTCCCACTGCGAGTTTCACACAACTCAGGCTGAAAAGGGCCTAATGATGGCATCTTGTGTAGCTGGTGAGTTGTCAATTACAATAAACTTCCAGTTCGACGATAGGCAATCGATTATGTTTATAATTGTTTCAGGTATTTTTTTATCCACATATATCTGGGGTTATATTAGCGACGACATAGGGCGACGAAAAGTGTTACTCTATGGAGTTTTCGTTAGCAATGGGCTACAAATTATTTCGATGTTTGTTACCAACGTTTGGTTATTCAATATTATTAACCTTCTTGGGGGCATAAGGTAAGTTTTTAGTTAGCTATGATAAGAATGATTAAACTTTAGAATAATATTTTCTTATACCATTTAGTATTGGTGGCATTTCCGCTGCCATCTACGCGTATTTGGCCGAGTTCCACGTACCCCGACATCGAGCAGTTGTTATTAACTATTCCACAATGTTCGTAAGTGTAGCTGCTATATATGTGCCAGGTAAACAGAACAGAATCCGAATTCTAGTATTCTAGTAGTATTCTCTAAACAGATTAATTACAGCCACTGCTTGGATGATACTGTCATCGGACTGGACCATTGACCTAGTCGGGGATTTCGTTTTTCGCCCATGGCGTTTAATTATGCTAATCAATCTGCTGCCTGGTTTCATTGGCGGTTTACTTCTATTGTATTATCCGGAAAGTCCAAAGCTGCTACTATCGCAAAACAAACCCGAAGAAGCCGTGGATGCTGTTGCCTGGATAGGCAAATTAAATCGTGGAGTTTCCATTAACCAAATACTCAACTGTGACGAATTCGCACTAAAACCAGAAACTGAATCAGAAGATGCCATGTTACGCAACAGCTCTGGATGCAATATTTTAGCAAATATCGCACGGGCAACAGTTCCTCTTTTCCATAAGCCACATGGTTTTAACTTCATATTGTGCAATCTGGCGGTATTTGGCATGTTTTTCAGGTAATACAAATATCGATCGATATTTTTCCAAAAATCCATTATTGACTATAAAGAACTTTCTGTCAATTTACTTTTCCAGTTCAAACGGTATGCAATTTTGGTTTCCGGAAATTGTGAATCGTTCATCAGGCGCAGAAAACGCAAACTCATCCACGGTATGCGAAATACTGTCTAACTCTTTTGTTCAACAGAAAGAGGCAGTTATTTTGGTAAGTATTTAAACCAAATCGAGACAAAAAAGTAATTTAAATTATTTCAGAGCTGCACGGATCCCATATCTGAGAAAACATATATTGATAATATTATTGTTGGCGTTGCCTTCTTAATTGGGTTTTGCATACAAGGAACACTGCTTAATCCTTTGGGTCGCAAAAATGTACTGTTAGCCGCTTTGGCCCTGTCAACCGTAAGCGGAATACTTTTGCACTTTGTGGTGAATTCGACAGCGGTGCTGGTATTGTTCTGTCTCTATATACTTCTGCCTGGATTATCCATTTCTATTATGCTGGGTGCAGTGGTGGATTTTGTTCCCACTAATTTAAGGTACTCGTTAGTTTTATTAATAAGTTGGGTATTTACATTTTTCCATAATTTTTTAGAGGAAAAGCTGTCAGCGTTTGCATGACCCTGGGACGACTCGGTATTATAGCCGACACTAATCTGATGGGTATAATGTTACAGCCATTATGCAATACCACGTTTGCGATGTTTACCATTATACTATTTGGTAAGTTATTGCCAGACACCATTTTAGCAATTCAAATTTCAAAGTCTATGTAATTTTTCTTTTTAGTTTGTATTATAATCGTACATCGTCTTCCGATCAAAAATTCAGCATAAGCTTGTTTCGTAGATGTTATTCAACATTTTCTAAATTAGTTCTTAATACCTTTTAAACGTTTTTTTATTAACAGATTCATTGAAACTGAATAAAAAGTAACTTTGTACCTGTATACCCAAATCGATAAATAATTTGATTCTTTGTTTTGGTTCTTATTATGAATTAGTAAAGACTAAGAGAAGTCCCCATAAACTCATGAATCATGCGAAATTGGGAGTCAAAATAATTTCATAGTTAAAGAAACAAATTTATTTTATTTCTCCAATTGTTTTTATGATGTTTACATGCGATAAAGGAAAATGCACCAGTTAAAATAGATAAAGAACAGAATGCATCCATATATCGATGTATATGGCAATTGAATTCTTAAGTGTAAGTAGCGTTATATCTGGCACAGAGAGGAAGAAGGTCCATCCAACTATAAATTTGCATGTCATTGACTGACATACGAAAATGTCGTAATGTCTTCGTTACAAAATAAAATAGAGCAATTAAATCGTAGTTCGTATGTATATGTGTGTATGTGTTTCATGAAAATTCTGTTGGCAGCATTGTGATTTTTAATAATTTACTCTTCCTCCTCCTCTCCTTCTGTGTACTCCTCATAGCTGTCGCCGCCAGTGGTGGATCCAGCAGCTGGTTCGTCAACATTGGAGCTCAGTTCAATGACGGGTTCCTGCTGAACTTCTTCGGATGGTGTCACTGGTTCCTCCACCAGAGGCTCCTCGGATTTTTGAATAGCCTGAAGCTCTTGGGCGGCAATCTCAGCTTCCTGACGCGCTATTTCTGCCAATTCAGCGGCTTGACGAGCCAGATCCGCCTCGCTCTCCTCCTCGGCCTGCTTTTCAATTTCAGCCAAGCGGGCAAGTTCTTGTTCCCGCTGTCGCTGCTCCTCCTCCAAGCGAGCTTGTTCAGCCTTAGCGGCGGCTTCTTCAGCCAAGCGGTTTTCCTCAGCAACACGAGCTTCCTCTGCCAATCGAGCTTCTTCTGCCAAACGGGCTTCCTCTGCCAAGCGGGCTTCTTCTGCAGCCTTAGCAGCAGCTTCCTCTGCCAAGCGGGCTTCTTCAGCAGCCTTAGCAGCAGCTTCCTCCGCCAATTTGGCTTCCTCTGCCAAACGGGCCTCTTCTTCAGCCTTGGCAGCAGCTTCCTTTGCCGCACGAGACTCTTCCGCCAAACGGGCTTCCTCAGCAGCTTGGGCCTCAGCCTGAGCCTTTGCTTGGGCTTCAGCTTGAGCCTTTGCTTGGGCTTCAGCCTGAGCCTTTGCCTGGGCCTTCTCCGCCTCCTTGCGCTTCGTTTCTGCTTCAGCTGCAGCACGAGCGTTTTCCGCTTCTAATGCCTTACTGAAGAAATCAAACAAAAGGATAAATCAAAGTCAAACTTCAGATTATTAACGAATGATTGTTAGGACGTACATTTCCTTGGCACGCTTGGCCTCATCAGCACGCTGAGCACGCTTCTTCTCCACTTCCAGATCGTCCAAGGCCTCTTCGTTGACCGTTAAGAGACGCTCTTGGCGCAAACGTTGCTTTTCCTTGTTCTCCAAATCAATTTCATCTTCCAAAGGTCTTGGTGCAGAGAACTTCCTCGATGGACGATTGGGATCCAAGTCGGCATCTGAAAGTCAAATCTTGTTATTACAAATCCGCATTGAGATTGCTGGCATGGGTAAATGACTATTCGAACCCCGTTTCACACTTAGTTAGATACAATTCAAAATGACTCTTGAATAAGACTATGTGGTAATACTTACTTTTTTCCTTTTTGGAGATGGCTGCCTATACACGAAGCACGGAAAACTTGCGGATAGAGTAGACGCCAATGAGGAGTATAGTAGGAGTGTGTTATCAATGCAATTTATTATGAGAATATATTTTTAAGATGGTTAGTGTGTGTTCTGTTGTGTGTGTGTGTGTGTGTGTGTACGGTGTATGTGTATAGCAAAATACAAAATCAGATTAGGTTAAGATCAATGGCTTTAATTACATAATATTCAATAAATATGTATGAATCTCTACACGCACAACAATTTATGTATAGATTCTCTTGTGTACGTGTAGATCGAACGTTAACCATAAAATTTTATATATGTAAATGTTTTTATATGTACATATATATGGGCACATATACATTCTTTACCCGACATATTAAGATTAAGGCAATGATTGATTGCCCTACCACAAATACATATTTATTCGAATATAGGTCAAGGCCATTTCAATGTTCCATTTCTGTGAGATGGTAGACGATTATAAAACTATATCTGACATATGTACGTTCGTTGACGCATAAACATATATTTGCCGATATATATGTACACCTTTTACCCAAGCCCACCATTAATGAAAAAGTTATTATAGGTATTATTGGGGAGACCGGGAGGTTTGTTCGTCGTTATTTACATTGTGTATATTAAGTTCATTTATTAATTGTTATGTGCATACATTTATTCATACATTTCAAATGAACTCTCATATGGAGATAATATATACATATGTATTACCATAAATGCCAAAATATTATACATATATGTATCTATATATTTTATATATAGTTAACCAAAAAACAAAAACAATAATATAATATCATCTTGAAGTTTTGTATGTTTTAATAAAAGAGAAATGTAAACCATACAAAAATTCATGGAAACATAACATACATACATAGATTTTAGTTAGTTGCATGGATTTGAAGTTTCTAAAACAGTTAGTATCACAAGTGAAATTTCTGCAGATTTTGTTCATATTTTCGTCTGGTTCGGTTTTTGTATTGATTCATGATTTTTATTGAGATTAGTCTGAGTAGAGTGTTAGTAGTAGCTTCAGAGATTGCAGATATCTTTGGTTCATCATGTGGATATCGGCTTAGTTGTCTACCACGCAAAAGAAAGTCTTTTTAATGTGTTTATATAGAAAAGAGAAGTGTATGTCCATACAAAAAATCAGGCATGTTATCATTTAGGCCTCAACTTCAACAGCTTCAACTGGAAAGAATCAATCAATCATAAAACGTATTACGTTAGTCAAATACAATGAACGGAACTAATGATGATGCAGCAACCAAATGCGTACGTTAATAATGCTATAAGTATGCTTTGATTATGTTTTATCTTTCAGACACATTAACAGGATGTCTCGCATTTTGGATGTGAGTCCTTGCCACACAGTGTGCCCAAGCCTAATTAACATGTTCGCCCTAATCCTTGCAACATTTTCATTCGGGTATTAAAACAATTTATCTTTTATATTTAACAAGCTGAAAATCAAATTTAAAAGTGGAAGGCATGCTAAGGGAACACAAGATTATAATGGAAAATATCCATTATTCACGAAATCCACAATGGAAAGATCATTTAACGATATACTAACACGGGAGAAAGGAATTTTGACGTCGGTAAAAATATCAATACAATCTGAAACTAAGCAAGGATTCATTAAATCAATAAAAAAATGGGACTATCGCTGTATAATTTTATTAAAAGTCTGAATGGAGGACGCAGATAAGCCATTACGCGTCAAGGATTGGTTAAAAGCGGGGCGGTTATTGGTGGCTTTCGTAGATATTGGCCCATTAGATTCGTTTAAAATATGGAAAGAGAAGGTGGGACTTCTTATCGTATAAATGCAATCCTGTTTATTCACTCCAAACTTGCATCGGAGGAAAGAAAACTTTAGTTCCAAATAATTACACTCTTTATAACGCCACTAACCTGAATTTTGTATAAGAAATTGTAAGCAATTGGCTCAATAAGTCTGTCTAATTCGCATGGAATGAGTGAGGGGGATGGCTAACTTTAGTCCCTCTGGTGCCTAGTCTATGCAAAGTAAGGACTTAAAATGCAATTTCACACATGAACGGAAAGCAAATACAATGTTGATATATCTGTGGCTATATACAGGTGGCATATTTATGGATTGGGAAAGAAAGAATTCGAGTACTTACCTTCTTGATGAGGAACATGATTTTGCTTCTCATTTTTCCAAGTCGGATGTCTAAGGTACCAGGACAAGAGGTTAATATCAGTTCGAACTTTGTCCGAATCGTACTTTGGGCTTCTAACATTATAAGCCTTATCACCACAAATCCTCACAGATGCTAGATGGCTTTTACCTTTTTTCAATATTCAAGAAATACGATTTAATAACCATTCACGCCAATACTATCTCTTATAGAAATTCACCACAATCTTCACTGTATAGAATTACACTAAGCCAATATCTATATCCATTTTAAGATAACTTACCAACATATTTGACAGCTGGTCTGGGATAGTGGGAAATGTTGTGAACCTCCTTGGCAATATGGCGCACTGGATTCGTAACACGAGCTACATAAGCGTCCAAAGCCAGTTGCGATGTTGGCTCATAAGAGTATCTAGGAAAAGGGGGCCAATTAGAAGGTTGATCAAAGAAGGTGAGACAAAAGAACCCCGCTAAAGCATACATTTGTTTAGAGTGGCAGATATCGCTCTATCACCCAGACTTACCCTGATACTGGAAATGGTGTACAACTGCGGGCGCGGCGTACAACAGGAGTATGCAAGTCCCGAATCAAGGATTGGGCACGGTTCCGAATCCTACCAGTTTCTTCAGTAAAGGTCTGTAAATTTCATTATACATTAAATGAAGAGATGACCTAATACCAAAACAATTACGGAATATAGACTAACACTACGAAACGCTAAGTTCTAAAGTTCGTTCTTCTTCTTTGTGTATACTATAACTTACGGTGAAGGGTTCGGTATTGAGATAATTAGTTAGGGCCCTTGCGCCGTATCCAGGAGGGAGCCTCTTCAAGTAGGAAGGTGTTACACGGACTGGAGATGTAGTGATCCTTACCGGGGAAACGGAACGAGCATAGACTCGTGTAATTGTTGTGGGATTGTAATGATACGATGGTGTGTACGTTGTATACGAAGTTGGGATATAGGACGAAGTGTAGTAGGACGATGGCACATAGGTTGGGCTATAGTATGTCGACGGCGAAGTGTAGGAGTACGAAGTTGTTCTCTCCGGCGATGAGATCACTCTAGTTGTCGTGCGTACAACACGAACAGGTGATGGTGAGTGGATCACGCGTGAAATAACGCGGGCGGGAGAGGTTACAACTCGAACTGGCGATGTAATAACACGTGTTCCACTGACGTAGCGTCTTGGGATCGAGTAACTCGAGTAGATTGGGTAGCTCGATTTATAAACCTATTTGCAATTGTTAACAAATTAAATTCACATACAAGATGCAAGATGAGGCATAGGCAGATAGATTTAATGAAACTAGTTATGAGCGATCTATAAATGCAAAAGATAAAATGATTAAAGCCAATTATTGCATGAATAGTTTGAAAGACAGTAATTCTCAAATATATAACAACCCTTTAGTGAAGACAAATTCTTTGTTAATGACCGTACTAAAACTTTTGGCCTTTCCTAAACAATTTTGAATGGTTAGAAAGCTTATTTTCAGGTGATAGAACTACACTTATATCTTTGCTCCTGTGCTCTTATGCAGTTTTCCCCAAAATACCTTAGCATTCTGTTTGATATCGAGCATTATTATAATTGTATCGGCGAATTTCATAATTCTAAAAACTTGGAATAGTATTTACTTCCTTCCGCACAAATGTAACCCTTTCTACATTCAGAAACGGACTTGTTTATAGGTAATGAAATATGTTGGGTTTCGGTTTCACGGACTACTCGTATACACGGAAACTAAGTCCTCGTTAGTCATTGGTTTTAGTTCTGTTCTGTGGGCGGGTAATTATTATTACAATGGGATTCAAATGGTCTTACTAACCAAGCAGACATCCAGTGGCAATGTTGTGATTGAGCAGTATGATAAATGGGAAAAGAGTTGAAGAACTAAAGAAAGATTGATGACAAGCAAATGATATGATGATTGGAAAGCAAATACTTACACGAGTCACCTTTTGAACAGAAGGATACTGTAAAAAATGTGAACAATAATGAATTTTAAAAAATTGTTAAGGGTCATTTGACCGCAGTGTGATCTCCCGGTATTAACTTTTGTCTATCTTTTTGCCATGGGAGAACAGAGCTCCCTTTACTTTTAAGGATCATATTGAATCCGTTAATGGATGAACTTATAGCTTGCTCTCATATGAATATCGTATCTCGGATTTGGTCAATTCAGGTAATATACATTAGGACATGTTTAATAAAGCAAAATTTGTTTTTATTGTATCACAAATATGTTTCAATTATAACGCTTTATGGGAAGAATAATTATACAAGTATGTAAAGACATTTTGCACATACAAATCTAATCTGTTTCACAAGATAATAATTGATCATTAGTTGATTAGTCAAGTCATAACAATTTACATCATTTCATAGATAAGCAGCGAATAACGTCATACATTCATTGTTAATTAATTGAATTTCAATATTATTTATATAGAGTTAAAAGTATTAGTGTCATAGAGTTATACAGGTCTGGGCAGACAACATATGTCAAGTAATGCCCGTTTAGACATGGTACGAGAAGTGACGGTATTTGGTGCCACCTGGCAAGTTTCCGGAGGTGGTTGAAGAATAGCTGTAGCCACCAGGTCCAGCGCCAGTGGTGCTGGTACGCTCCGTGCTGTAGTTGTAGCCACCGGGACCGCTGCGTGACGATTTCTCAACAGTCGAGGAGTAGGTGGAGCGCTCTGGCCTAGAGTAGGGATTGCTCGAGTCGTAGCTGCTCTTTTCGACAGTTGACTTTGAGGTGTACGAGTAGTCCGATGAGGCACGGCTGCGATGTGAGCCGGGTCTGTCTGTGCACAGGTCTAAGCGTGGAGTCTATAAATTCCGATTTGTACATTTAGGTATAAAATTCTTTTACAAATCAAACAATCAACAAAAATGTGTGTGGGTGTGCATTATGCTATGTACTATGACCGCTAACCCGCTTGCTGTTCCAAGACTTGCATAAGTTATATGTAGATACATACTTATGTATATCGTATGTGCAAATGCTTAATGAAATTAAAATGTATTTTAATTCAAACGAAAAAGGAAATTGAAACATGTTCGAATATTTGAATTATTCTTATTAACTTTCTTTGTGCCCTTGTCCGCACTTGGCTCTTCTACAAGCTTTCTACATAAATAAATCGTACCAAAGTCAAGAAAACGAAAAACGAATAAAAAAAAACGAAAGATTGTCGAGGGATCGGTTAGATACATACAGCTGTATATAATTTACATTACTTTTACAAATGCTTAGTGGGCTAACACTAGATTTTATGGATTTTCGGTTCGGATCGGATCGGTTCGGTTTTGGTTGGATTTCGTTGTGATCCTCATGATGAGGATCTATTCATTAGTATGAATATTTCGTGACCATCGCGCCTGACTTTTCATTCCGATAGGTTTCCCGCCGCACAGGCAAACTCTCCGATGCAGCGCGATGTAGGCGTGGCAATTCAGTGTCAAGACTATAGCGCGATGTCCGTGCAGCGGTATTGCCACCGGCTTCCACGGTATCGATATGCTGTCGCACCATACTCAGGATACGGGTACGATTCTTGTCCCGTGCAGAGATGTACGGTTCAATGGGCTCGTAGGCAATTCTATAATTCGGCTTAATTGCAGCCCGATTAATGGGATCGAGAATCGATCTCTTGCGCTGCTCTTGGTCTGGTCGGCGCACTCCGAAAGCAGTCACTGGATCGGAGATGAGCGAAGGACGTGGCACGAACGGAACTTTCTCCCAGTCAATTGGTGTTCTGTTTGTTCTCTGCAAAGCCCAGAATTCCACATAATTTTGTTTAAATGTGACAGACAGCCGAGGCAACGCTTGGTTAAAATTTACGGAGAAGATGTGGTAGGACTGGAGTGCGGGAACCCAAGGCATTGGCTCATATTTACATGGTTCATAATAGTAGTTAATAAGCCCGATTCGTGAGTGTTGTAGGGACGTCGAAAGCATTTACGTACACAGATATTTACAGATATATACAGCATTTACACATTTATGAATGTATGTACAATGTAACAAAGGATCAGGTTGAGGTCGATCGATCATAAAGCATATTATATTCAGCATTACAGTAGCTTTTACCTACATACATACGAATGTAGTGTGGTTGTAAGTTGCAAAAGGTGCTTAGACAAAACAGGTAAATGAAACAATCGCATGCAATTTAGGACACTCTGGGGAAATATTACATTGACAATAAAACGACATGGATCTCACGGAGGTTACAGGGACAACAGGCGCGTATGTTTTACTAAGGACAACTCGATAGTTTAAGTTTCTTCCACTTCCAAATGTCATTGAATGCATTTAACAAACGAATACCTTATTTTCTTGCGTTAAATATTCCAAAGACCATTTATAAAAAATGTTAGCCTAGGGTTTCGAAGATCCTTTACTTTTATAGCATAGATGTACAATTTAAGTTAATATTCAATATACAAAATATTATTATTTACATAATTAAACAAATATGTATACAGAAATAAACATGTATTTGGAAAACACAGAACTAATAATTTTCAATTTATTTTTAAAAATTGCAATATCTGCTTTTAATAACATATTCGTATCTAAATAATGGCCTATGTAAACAGTCATCCGTATATGTTTGTATGTAATAAATATGTGAATAGCATGTAAAAGTGTATGCAAATGCTAGCGGATGTGTGATTACATAAATGCGTGTACATCTGTTTGTGTATAAGGATATATGTATGTATGTATCTACAAACATACATATACATTTTTGTGCTTGAACCAGACGCATTCGATATATACTTTGAAATTTCTTGAAATGTTTATTTTAGCAACGTTTTTGATGAAAATATTGCTGGCACTTTTTTCGGTTTTTTTTTTTTGTTGGTTGTTGCTGCTGGTTTCTCCTATGGCTTTGGTTCATTTTAATGTATTATGGAAATCGGAAAGATATTTTTAGGTCTGGCAAATGGCAAAATGCGCGCGCAGCTTGTATTACAGAAATCTAAACAGCAAAAACGAATCAGCGAATAAAAACAAATAAGTGAAAAACATTTTGTTTTTATAAATTCCATTGGGAATATTTTGCATATCTTTCATCATTGTTTGAATCTCCCTTGGAAAATGAAATTTGACGGTATACAAAAAACAAAAAAAAAAAAAAACATCGTAGAACAAAATATTGGCCATTCTCCTATATATGTTGGTGTCTATGTGCCTATCTGCCGAAATTAATTTATACACATCTATATATAGTACATAGTTGAGGGATGAGCACAGATGAGAGCCGTGTCCCAGTATCTTAATCTCATCAGTGAGGGAAAATATTTTTGGCAAAATTATTAAAAATAATAAAATTGTTCTAACCTTGGAACAGTTTAGCGGGAGTCTCATATATTTATTTGGACTATACTTATATGTACATATGTACTTACTATGTGTACATGTAAAAAGTGAAATATTTTCTGTACACAGATACACACACTCACACTCTTAAGCACGCTGGCATATATACATGGTTAGATACAAAACTCGGTGTGTACATGGGTGATGCTGAAAATGAATTAGTTTCACATACAGAAAAAGTACTTATAGACAATATTCTGAACAAATAATAAGTACACACACAAATGCCTCTATCTATATTAAAATTATTCCCTACATATGTAGTACATACTAAGTCTTGTCGATTCTGACAGGTTGGAGTTCGATTAATTAAAATGTAGGTACTAATAACATTTTAAGGATACGGATACGGATACGGATACGGATACGATATTCATATTTGGTTTACGCTCTTGCATTCAAACGTGTTTCAATTTCTCATTGACCGTGTATGTAAGTACATACATATGTACATTTGAATGTACATACATCAATCTGCGGTGCACAGCAAGTGGGATATAAGCGCCTAGGTATGTATTAAACTCTTCAATTCGATTGTACAATAAGGTAGCTAACTGCTCGAAAATCTGTCAAATTTGTCTGCACAAATGGGGATCAGGCTTATAACTCATTGTACGGTTAGAAATGTTGCATTTTTTTATTGTATATTCACGAATTTAACAGTTTTTCACAGTTGATCGCAGACAAATTTCACAGATTTTGATTTGAGGAAACCACACTACCGTATGTCAAGTAAGCATTTGTATTCGAATTCTCGAATCGATCAAAATTGTTTGACTTACCGTCACGGCGTACGATGTAGTCACCGGCCTAGAGCTGTAGGTTCTGCGAGTTGTAAATCCACTTTCGTAAACCATTTTGTAAGCGTTTGATAATCAAAAGATTTTTTAAGAAAATTGAAAATAATCACTGGGTTCGTTTGGTTCGAATTTATCGTCGGTGTGTGTTGTTCACTTGGCGCCCGTTCGAGTTGTTCTGCCTGAGAACAGCGTGAAATAGTTGCTTATAATATTTTCATTTTCAAAATTTTCGACAGCCTTCAGCAGATCTCTCGCTCTCCTCTCCTCTCGCTTTCTTTTTCTCTCACTCTCTCCATCTCTCTCGTTTTTCTTTTAATCTCCTAAATGATTTTATTTTTGGAATAAGAAAAACATTGACATCTCTCAGAGCAAAGAGCGCTCGAATTCTTTTTACATAAATCTAACAATTTTCACATTGGCAACGATCGAGAATATATTACTTATTATAACAATATCTATTATATATCTTGTGAGTACGTTCTATAGCTACAAATTATACATATGTATAAGCTAAACATTATTAAATGTTTCAAACACATACATACATACATACATTTTTAAATACACATTCTTGGAGACAAGTATAGAACAGGTAAATTATCAATATATATTTTTAATCCAAAAATGGATCGCCAGATCTATTCATTTTTGTTACAGTGTACAGGATGGGTTCTATTATATCTAAAGGATAAGAATATAGCCAATTTTATTCCTTTTTAAATCATAAGAAATACATAAATCTCTAGAAAAGTGACTAAGATAAATATATATTAGTCAAAGAATCGTGACCACTTTTCTGCTCTCTCGCCATGGAATATTCTCCATACCATATATACATAGATCTTCTTATAAGTACTTTTAGATGTTTATAGAAAAGTCCATGGCAAGAAGTGACATTAACCTTAATGAATGGCAATGAATGACATATCATGATTTCAAGGCTGACAAAAATTTGGCTAATATAGAATTTGTTACATACAAGTATGTACACACATACATACACACACATATGCACACTTTTGCATATATTCTTGGCATTCAAACAATTATCACAAAACGTATAAGTATAAATGCGTCTATTATGATGTGAGAGTATTTCAGTTTTAGATATTTCAATCATCAGAAGATATAAATCAACAGAAAAGTATATATCGATGCAGTCCAATGGCCTTTTCACTTAACGAAGAAAACCTTTTTAAAGAGTATAGAATATATTAATCAGCTTTATCTGTATTGGGATAACACTGATTGACTCGCAATAAGACTTAAGAAACCCAACATGAGGAAACAAGAACAACTCACTCCTAATGATCAATGTGTATGCCAAAAATTTGATGAAATATACAGAAGATTTAAAAAAAAAGAACTCAATTTCAGGGTCTACATGGCGTACAAGATACATAACACTCGAATGGAGCACAGCCAGGCGTGCAGGGTCTGCAGACTTCAGCGGGTTGTGCACATGGACGACACGGATTGCTAAACGAGAAAAGGAGAGGATTAATAAGAAACTTGGAAGCATGTGCATTCAATATTAAATACCATCTGGAAAGAAGATCACGCTGTTCCAATTGGGCTCGTAGGATATCACACGGCCGAACTTCATCGCAACGACTAGACCGAAGGAATCTTCGAGAATATAAATTACTTCTGCTCGACCTTTGGTCTTGTGTGCTTTTCGGTCCTTTGATACCATACGATCTATTATCTCTCCTTTTGGTGCTACCATCGCTAGATGCTCTTTTTGCTCCTTCAGATTTTGATCTCCCTTTGAATTTCGGTGAACGTTGGTGATCGAAATCTCCTTCCTTCACACCTCGGGTCTTGCCTTTAGCCCCCTGGTTTTTGTAATCATCTGTACCCGCCTTGCTCTTTGGACCAGATTTATCTAGTTCCTGTTTGTTTCTAGATTTATCTTTGCTTTCCCTTGCTGGATCACCATCATCCGTTTTGGGTTTCTTCTTGTCTTTGCCTATGTCCTCCTCTTTATTTTTTGCATTACTCTGGGAGCCAGTTCTTTTATTCTTCTTATCTCTAATTTTGATATCGTAGCCGCTGGACTTTTCTTCAATTTCTCCAAAACGATCAGTTTTGCTTTGTCGCGAGTTTCCTTTCTGCTTTTTTCCCTTATCGCTTTCACCGTCAGACTTTCCTCCTTTTTCATCATCCTTTTTAGATTTTCCAGCTAAAGCGTTTGCATCTATTTCACCTGTCAAGTCCTTTTTACTTTTTCCTTTATCCTTATCATCTTTCTCTGGTTCGCCTTGCTTATTCTTAGACTTGCTTTTTTCTTTATCATTGCCAACATTTTCAGTATCCTTTCCCCCAGGTTTCTCAGTTGATTTTCGTTTATTTTTGGCGCCTGCTTTACCTTGCTCATCTGTATCGTCATCGCGATCTTTTTTTTTATCTGATTTACCTTTGTCCACGCCAGTTTCCTTACCTCCAGGTTTTTCGGATGAATCTTGCTTACCTTTATCTTTCCTATCACCTTCGAGGTCTTTCTTTGACCCAGCTTTTCCTTTTCCCTCCTCAGCTGTTTCCTTTCCTTCAGGCTTTTCGGATTTATTCTTAGACTTACCTTTACCATCGCCATCATCATCCTTCCTATCTGACTTACGTTTTTCGTTTTCGGGTGCCTTTTTATCAGTCTTTTTTGTATCCTCATCTTCCTTTTTTGGTTTTTTCGAAGTGTCCCTTTTTGCGTCTTCATAATCTTTCCCCGTAGCTCCTTTCTTCGATTTTCCCTGTGCTTGGGCTTTCTCTTCATCAACAGTATCTTTATCTTTTCCAGTAGTTGGTTTTTTAGGCTTTTTACCGTCATCTTCATCTCTACCAAACTTATTTTTGGATTTTTTAGAAGGCTCTTCTTTGCCATCGCCTCCATCTTCTTTTTCTTTTCTGGACTTTTTGGACGATCCATTTTTATCGCCGTCCTCTTTTACCCTATCTTCGTTTTTCATCTGCTTACTCCCTGCTCCTTTTCCACTGTCATCAATGTTGCCTCCGCGATCTTTATCCTTCCTGGACTTCTTCGACGATTCGTTATCATCACCACGATCTTTTCTGTTCTTCGATTTGCTTAATGCGGACACATCTCCACCTTCGCGTTCATTTCCCTTGCTTTTGCGCCTCCCCTCTTCTTGATCGCGGGGAAAGCGCTTATCTCTTTCGGATCTTTTGTCATATTCCTTTCCCTCTTTTCTTTTATGGGATCCATACTCATCAAACGATTCTACAAAATAGAATAGATTTTACAGTAATTTTTTATGAATTGCAATTATTGTAGTTGCAAATATTACGTGAACGAAATGGTCGGCAGTTCGTACTGTTGCCTCCTTCGAAGACTGTGTACTTCTCTCGACATTGCTGGCGATTGTAGCTTTTAATAATTTTATGACAAATCCTTTTAAGCAACGAATAGGTGTGGTCATTTAATAAAGAACCTTGGCAACAGCGGTGACACCGGAAAGGGCTGCATCTGTTCTGATTTTCATTGCAAAAAATTTTGGTTGAACTTGACGAACTGGCAGAAGAGAGCCATAACAGGGATAAACAATGTTTGCAACATTTGACCTTTGACCTCCAACTACTTACCCCGATGGTGAATCGCAACAAATGTGCTCTAAGTTAAATACCATGTTCTTTGAATTTTCATTTTTTTGTTATGGTGTGAATTTAAAATCTAAATTTTGTATGGCATTCAATAGAGATGACTTTAAACACGTGGATATTCGTTTTTGATCGGACAACAGCTCCAAACTCAATGCCATTCACACTTGGGAAAAACTAATACATTGGTGTTTTTGGATTTGTCACTTTCAGATTACCAGAAGATTTGATTGTTGGACTAATTATCACAGTTTTTGTTATGCTATTTTTTAACGAAAAATATTTTATAACCAAAATTGTTACATACAATTATAGGAACTTGCAAAGCGCAAAAGTCAGTGACTTAATACCAGAAATTACTTGGTCGGATGATCCCTTTGATGACAAGAGAGTTACGCAGGCGCAAGTACTTCCACATCTTGCCGATTCAATATAGAAACATACATACTTAGTTGTTGTGATTACTTACAGAGGCGAGCGTTTTGCAAGTTATTTGTCTTGCCTTTACCACGCTTACAGCTTGTGGCTAGCATTACGTTGTTGCGATAATTTTGTTAAATAATTGAGTATGACTTGAAAATTGCGTACTGGAGTTTACCAAACACACGACATTTTAGTAGCATAATGAAGCTCATGTGCATACAGTATGCACACCTCTCTTGGAACGCGTGTTCATTCGTTGTGCTAGAATGATTTCCTTTCCTCGCCGTTCCTAAATGCCTCATGGGCGACATTCAACTGCGAACTGGCGTAACTGGCAGACAGTTTGTAATTTGAACAAATTGCTTACATTTTTGGCCAACGCACGGAACAGACTCGGTTTCGTTCAATGCATATAAATGTGAGAGTGACTTTATTTTACATTGTTAGTCTTGAGCCACTGTTGTGACAAAGTGTAGAAAATAGAAAAGTGCGGTTTATTTAAAGAAAAGGAAAATTTAACCGAACAATTTAACCATGGATATATCAAACAGAATCCTTATGCTAGCTCTTGGCCTGCTTTTGCTTATAAGTGTCTCTCAGGCCGTTCCCAAATATGAAGACAATCCAAAGTGAGTTTTTAAGGTTGACATATCGAGAAGTTTACTTTCCATGAGACAAAAAAAGATTTATCCTAACGACGAATAGGTTTTAAAGGTTTTTCAACTGCGTAGCACTCGTTTTTCCTTTTAATCAGAGGATAACATGTCGTACATATGTGTAATATTTTGCTAGTCGCAGACTTTTAAAAATGCTTTCCTACGCAGCTGAATCATATTTCACTTTACTGTCTTACAGATCTTATGCTGAAAAATCACAATGGAATCGTCCATACTACAATGAAAACAAAACTCAACTCAATGAGCCACAGACAGCTTCGACAAAAGACAGACTCGAACGTCTGGGCTACACAACTGGCTATGGAAGCTTGAATGTATGTACAAATGACTGTATTGTTCCTTAATATAATAAGCGACGTAAAAATTAAATATAAAGGGTTATCCGGGAGGCACTGGACTATCGGCATACAATCCCATTAAACTGGACCTTGGGGGAGTCGTCTTGGGCACACTTGTTGGCATAGGCGCTATTATCCTTATACCAAAAATTTTATCAGCGTTCCATGGTGGCTACGGTGGCTATGGTCGAAGTAAGTAGGATAGCTTGAAATGTTCTCGAATCTCGGCGTCTATTTTCGCCCACTGTGTTGCAGGTGAAACCGACGACTTGACGTCACTAAGCAGCATGATTAACAAAATTGACGATGTGCTGGGACAGAACAACATTGACTCTACCAGCTGTATGCAGCGCGCCGTTTGCGGGTATGTACGTTCAACCGAGTACAATATGAAGGCCGGATCTTCAGACCAAATGGATGAATTCATTCACATGTTGTCCGAGTAAGTAAAACTATTTTTGTATTTGTTTACATTCGGTTTAGGTGAAACATCATTCTAAATATAAAGCTCTTATAATCACAATTAGGTTCATTCCCATTCGCGTTGATGAAAATATGAAAGCTAATTATAGAAAGGAAAAGAAAATAAAATAACACCGATCCAAGTATTCACATTGACATCGGTCTATATACATACATATATACATCAGTATATATGTATGTTTTTTTTTATACTAGTGCGTTACACAAACAGATTTATTCACATGCGTATTCATGAGGGACAATGCTATTCATATACACTTCTATGACGAATCAGATTCATTGTCATCTAAAGCCGCACAAAAAACAGACATTGTTTACTTATCTTCGAATTCACAAAATAGATATCTTCAAAACAAGGGTATAGTGAAATCATAGGAATCGGCAGCGCATATATCAATATATATTTTTAAAGAACTTCGTCACCTTTAAAGATTTTTTAAAATTAAATCAACAAAAATAATCTGACAATTTGTATCTAGGAATGCACTTGTCGACTACCTTTTGGATGGAACGGCTATAAAAGAGGCGTTGGAGCACGGAAAACGAACTGATGACAGAGCCTGCGATGAAGTGTATTCCACTTGTCCCTTGGATAGCAAGTCAGCCACAAATATATTAATGAAATTGTTACCCAAAAAACAATCGAAACCTAAATCGCCTGGTGCTTAACGACTTTATAATGTACTACTAAAATAAATAAAATCTTTATCACTTTGTTATCAATATAAAAAAACAGAAAATAAATAAATTCCATTTGAGTGATTCGGTTGCCATCATCTTTATTTAGTGTGAAGTGAAAGTGTTTAACATATTTTTAACCGCATTCAATTGTGAGAATATTTGTTGATTTCTTTATAAGTGAACATATTTCATTAATTGCAGCCACTGAAAGGTATTGGAAAGTGTTGTTAGTTTCTTTGAGTTATTTTAGTCCACTTTGTTCGCACTCTGCCATCATCGATTGCAATTGTTTTTCCTGTTCTTCAATTATTGGCAGCCAGTGGTCAGAGGGAGGTTTAAAATTATATGACTCAAAGTTGGGCAATTTATTTAAGTTGCTAAGAACAGATTTCCGATGTGAGTTCTTTTCTTGCATCATTCGTTCAAGTTTGTCAACCAAGCTATTGGATTCTTTAATCAGAACATCGATCGATTGGAGCAGAGCATACCAATCTATTTTCTGTGAGCCGATTAGGGAGTTGCCTCTCAAGCGAAAGGGAAACGGCACAAAACTACGCCATGGCTTGTAAGGTTCAATGGTATAGGGTATAAAGTGTCGCTGAGACTCCATTTCAATTGCATCATCATCAAAATGCCATGCGGCAATCGTTGGGCATAGAGCTGCACCGGTTGCGGGTCGACTTGGCGCAGTGTCCCCCTGTTTAACATAGAATTTGCGCATTTTTTCAATTTGACCTGCTACTCTTTTCTCGACATCAGATAATAGAGCATTACCCTCGTCATCAACTTCGGGTAAATAGGAATTGACAACACTATCGTTGTATGCCCTTGGTAAAAGAGTTTGTGTTGACCGTGTCATGTAGATGACGTGGTTACCATCCTTCTTGGTTGAATATTGTCCATCCGTAAGAATCCCAATGTCCTTGTACAAGATCAAATCTATTTGTGCGCCCAGACCCGCATCTTTCATTAATTTGGTAGGCACAAAGTCTGTCTGTAGTGCCACATTAACTTTACCAGCTCGTAAACGTCTAAGTTTGAAATAGAAGGTGAGTATTAAACAAAATATTAAACTCAAAGCTTTAAAGGTGAAGAAAGAAATATGTGGAAAATTATGTATACACCTTGAAGCATCCAAAAGTTTGGCGCGAAGCAAAGCATTCTTGTCCGGCTTAGACAAAGTTGACACGCTAACTGCACGCCATGGAGGTCTCTTAGCTTCATTTTCTTTCTCCTTCTCAGCAGCCAATTCCTTCATACGTTTCCAGCTATTTTTTGCCCTGAAATTGCAAAATAAACATAATTTGTTAATAAAAGACTTTTTAAACTCCTTCATTATTATTTTTTGCTCTTACCTGCTCAAGGCCACACTGCGATTGTGCAATGCTAAAGCCGTTTGCTGGTCTTCCACACTTTGCGTCTCGCTGCTTTCTGACGATGTTGCACTGTTGTTGGTGCCAGCAGTTGATTGCAACTTACTCATGTTGCCGAATCACGTTTTATTTTTACCTTTTTTCAATTTTAAAAGTGTGTTGGTATGAGAGGTCGGTGAATGAAAAACTTTATCCTCAGCCAATACATCGATGCACAAACAATTTAGGACATCCATGTTGCCATGGTATCCGTTCGAATGAAGTTTGGAATACGGTGGCGCATTTACAACTTTAATTTTTACTTTTACCCCAAAGTAAGGCGCTTTTGAAATACCCATATATAAATCCGCTACTGGCTAAAATAAGTAACCGCTTTGACACCTGACCTACACCCCATTTGAGTGTATGCATACACTGCTTATCATATTTATAACCCACTTTTAAACGACGAAGACACAATGGCTAAAATTTTTTCCCAAATGACATATTCCCTCAAAATCTTGAAAATGAGTAGCTCAATATTTAAATTTAAACAACTTAGTTACTTGAAATTAACGATTTCTTAACAAAAACAAAGAAGAAAAAGCACTCATTTGCTGTATCAAATCTATAGCCCAATTTCATGTTTTTGTCAAAAAAATCCGAAACCGTTGCGGAATGGTGGAAAAACAAATAAACGTCCTTTTCGAGACTTTGTCATTCATTTAAAATTTGCATTTTAAAATCTCCAACTGTCTCAAATTGGCGATTATTAGCATACACTCGTTTGGCAAAAATACCGCAGACATTTCCTATCGGGTTCAGATCTGGAGAACATGCTGGCCAGTCAAGGACATCAACCTGAGATTCCTTCAAATACTCCTTTGAACGTCTGCTCACATGGATTTAAGTGCAATGTCTGTATATATAATTATAATTATGACACACAAAAATGCAAGCAAATATGTGAGCACACAGCAAAAGTTAACGGTTCTTCTTAGTTTTCTATAAATAGAACACAAATTGCGGTAAATTCTACTGAATATGCTTCTGTCAGCAAAGTACAGTAAACATTTTTTTAAAACCTTAAAAATATTGTTAAAATTACTTCAAGGTTTAGCGCTGCTGGATGGGTTATAAAAATGATAACCACTGTACATACATATAAGGACCAATGCGTATAAACAACGACCTGCCAAAGCTCGCAAATACGACTTAAACAAAATTACTTTATTAAATTTATTATTTTAATGATTTAAAAAAAAGAACGTGAAAATGCAAATATTTCAAAAACTAGCAATAACCAGAAAATTGTGCTTACTTCGGCCATGCCCACGTAATTTTTTGTTACACTTTCTTTCCTTGTTAAAGTCAAAAACCGTTTATGTAATAAGTCGGAAACTTAGCTGTTTTTTTTATTTTTCCGACTAAAATTGGTATTTGGGCCGACCGTTCGTATTGGAGCTATATGATATAGTCACCCGATCTTGATCAAATTGAACTGATGAATATTTTTATATAACAACCGCTTCAAAAAGAAAGCTATAGCTGAATTTTCGACCGATCATTCCTATATGAGCTTTATAATATACATAGTTGTCCGATCTTGATCAAATTTGGCACGGACGCTCAAATAAAGGGAAATTAAGTCTTGTAAAGTTCATTTGATAATCCAATGGAAAACAACAGAGGTATTGATACAAAAACTCTATTTTTGACCGGTCGTTTCTATGGAAGCTATATGATATACTGGTACGATCCGTCTGTATCCGAGATATACCATACCTGCAGTATATAGGCAGCGCTGTAGATTTACCGGATTAGGAGTTTGCGCTGATCCAAACGGACAGATAGATTGGCGGACATGATTATACGCAGGAAAAATTGAATATTTCTCCTTTAATTATTAAATAGCATGCCGCGGTGGGTCTTCTTGTAAATGGAAAAGACAAATTTTTTTTGAAAGAACTCTTCATTGAGATCTGACGAACATTTTATTTCGTACATAAATAAGTGTTAACTAGCAATGTTGTACCACTTCTTGTTTGGGATAAATTTAATTTATTGTCGTAGCTTGGATTTTAAGAGTTGTTATAAAATGCATTTAAAATGCGAATTGCGTCGGCGTTGTAACCTTCTAAATGGGGTCTGCCAGCTTGGTAACCGGATTCCGTGAACAATTCAATACTCGGCCGATGGAACCAATAGTTTTTGGTGGCGCTGCTGGCGTTGAGATCAAGGGTATTCAGCTGGAATATACCAAAGTGAAAGACCCGACCATCGGTCTGAATGGATTGCACTACAATGGGTCTCGCAAGAGCACCAGCTGCGTTGTTTCCCTGCAGCTGCTTGGCACGTGCCACGGCCAATGCAAACGCCTTAACCAAAGTTCTAGCTTGAAACTGAGTTTCTGTAACTTCCGAGCCGTGGGAATTCCTGATTAGGTTCTTGTTAAAGTACGCAAAAAGCGTATGGGGATGCGAACAATTTACATCTGACCGAAAAGCTATAATTAAAGCAATATTCTTAGTTTTTTCTTTTTATATATTATTTATGTTACTTACGGTAGAAATTTTCCTCAGTATAAATGTGACATTTTGGTATGGAAATCGTACATTTCATTGGGTAAAGATCAGGCAAGTCTTCGTCAAATTTACCCTTTATCGTGCTTAAAGCCCGCGTTGAACAAATCAATTTATCGGCTTTAGTTTCAAATCCGAGTAGATCACCGTCTTTGCTTATTGAAGCTTTAACGCCGGCATTGTCGATCAGCTTACGGCGAACCGAAACAGAACGACCTGCCAGTTTCTCAAGTTCAAAAAGTAATTTGTTTAGCAAAAGTCGACTAAAAATAAGAGTTACTAGGTTACTAGGAGCCAAACATAAATGCATAAATAAGTTATTTACTTGCGTCTTTCATGGGAAATACCGTAAGTCCGTGGCAGATTATAAGCAGGCCGATCAACTAGTTTGACTTTGGGCAATTTAACTTGCTCCGCATCGAGCACATGCGACGACAGTATGGCATGACGGACGTTCCTGTCAAGGGCACTTGGTAGTTGCTGATTTTGTATAGCATCGTCAATGTGTTGTGGAAAACTCTGAATCTCAATGGTGTTCGTTAACACCTGGGCCTGAGATAGCCCTCCCAGCAACACATTGTTGTCGCCAAACAAGTGACAAGGGTTTGTGTGCCAATTTGGATGGGAATGATCTTCAGGAATGGACCTCAAGGCCGATCCGACAATATTAATCCTAAAAAAATAATGTTGAGTTTAATTTTAATACAAAGGCTCCATAACATACTTACACTGCCCGCTTGGGTTTCGGCTCCACAATCTCTTCCGGAGATTTTACTTGCACGCCCAATCTCAGCAGTTCCGCGGCGGCTCCCGTTTCACGAGGCACACGTTTGCCTTGCACTAGCCAATGCTTCTTGAAATGCCACCCAATATGTTGGGCGCACAGTTTGTTTGTTAAACGCATTTTATGATACTCTTTTAATTAATAAATAGCGCAAAAAAGGTTATGCTTATGTTATAAAATAAAACCAGCCTGACCATGGGTGAACACCACAAAAATCCCGCAAAAAATACTAAAATACTGATACTGTAACAAATACCGAAATTTATTTGGTATTTCTACGTTTTCCACATGCAGCTCACAAGCATTGCTATAAAAGCGGAAGAACGAAATTTTTGTTGAATAATTGTTCAATTTCTACTTAAGATATATTTTATTATAATAAATCTAACTCGTTGGTAAGCAAATATCTGTAACTTGTACAAGGCGCAAAATGCGTCATCTTTACTTGTATGATCTCTTAATCTACTTTTACTGCATGATGCCAACTGCAGAATTCAGCCATCATGCCACGGTATCGCGAATGGGACTTGGCGTGCAAAGTATATGTCGGCAACTTAGGGTCCTCGGCATCAAAATATGAGATAGAAAATGCTTTTAGCAAGTATGGGCCTCTGAAGAACGTGTGGGTGGCTCGTAACCCTCCCGGTTTTGCATTCGTTGAGTTTGAGGATAGGCGAGATGCCGAGGACGCAACCCGTGCCCTAGACGGAACACGCTGCTGCGGAACACGCATTCGCGTAGAGATGTCTTCGGGTAGATCGCGGGAGCGAAGTCGCCGTGGAGCAGGGCCATCTGGAGATGTTGGTAGCAATCGTGGTGGAGCCGCACGACACAGGTAATTTGTGTGATACAAGATAATTGTATTGGAATTGAATTGATATTGAATTCAGATTGGTTGTGCGTAGCAGTTTAAAATTACCATTCTCATAAAGTGCAAAGTGTTATTATCGAACGAAATTTAATGCAAATTCGAACATATGTATGTTGTATCAGTTTGTATAAAAATCAATCAGAGGCTTAGATATTTTGTATTCCCCCACCATAAACGTTGCGTTCTTGTTAAACGAGAGTTATCGACATTTTTACAGAACTTCTACTACTACTACTCTACTGCTACCTCTTCCTTCTACTACAACAACAACAACAGCAACATCTTCACGATTCACAGCTACAGCTCCTCCTCCGTCGCAATCTGCACAGCCAAAACCATCAGCAGGGTTAACAGCAAGTTTTTCAACTTTAAAACAACTAATTACAATGCTCTGCACCCCGGCACTCCAGATGTTTCGTTTAGAATCCGTTGCTAATCAGCGAACCGACAACGCAATCCCCATCATCATCACCACAGCACACAACGCAAGCATCACAAAAAAACACACCAATCCACAACCAGCGAATAAAACAATATGTATATATATTCAGCATGAAGCATTTTCCCCCCAAAACCTATATCTGAGGCTATGCAATATATTTGGTTTCCTAAGACGGTTTCATTGATTTCATGTTTCAGCATGAAAATGCGAAGTTGAGTGTACCCAAATATTCCATTCGCATTTGAATTTTCAAAATTTTACAAGATATTGCCAAAACTGACGGGTCAACGCAAAAGAAGAAGAGGGTATAAGCACGATTTCAACGAGGAGCTTCTCATGTACATATATAGTAAATGGTATTGTAATGATTTTGCTTGTGTGTATTCGCCTGATATACCTATCCCCACATTGTCAGCTTGATTATGATTTTGCTTTAATAATATAATATAATTTGGATTATTCCGCTGAACTGTACCATTTAACAATCATCAACTCGACCATCATACTCAACGTCAGCCGAATTGGAGCAGCCCATCTCTGAACATCAATCCAGCTGTACCTGCCCTCCTTTCCACAACCTAGTGCGTTCCCAACCAACTTCACTTCTCTGCTCAGCTCAGCTCAGTAAATTGACTTGTTACAACAACCAACTACTACTCCAGCAATCAACAAACCACAACGCACAAATCGGGTGCCTACAGAACTTCCACACGTCCTAACCTACACTGTATGGTATTTAGATAAACCTTTTTCTTTTTGTATACTTATTCCGTTTGGCCAGCCGCTAATAGATATCGTTGCATATTAGGTTCTTTGTGCTAAGACATAAAAATTTGCCTTCAAACCAACTTGCCTCATCTATCAATGATTTATTTTCAGATCACGCTCACCACGCCGTTCCCGTACGCCACGCAGTCGTAGTTTCTCCCGTGATCGACGCAGCCGCTCTGATTCTCGCGATCGCCATTAAGAACAGTGATCACAAAGGACGAAGCATTGTAGCATCTACAATTGTAATATCAATAAGTTTTTCTCTTCTAAAAACCCATTGAGTTTCTCACAGTTCTTATAAATTGATTTTATTCGTGTCCGATGCATGTAATATCATCATACAAAGGTAAACATTTTATCTAAAAAAAATTCCTTGTACATGAATAAATACTTGTCTGTGTATATTCACAAGGGGGACTATTTGTTGAACTTTTAAACCGGGTTAAGGTATACAACAAATTAATAGAAATAAAATTACACTTTGGATCCGCATAAGAACTAGTTACCACCGTTTAATAGAAAATAATAAGAACGTTTTCCAGCAAGATGATGTGCCTGGCGCACATTTTATTTTTGTGAGATTTGTCGAGCTACTACTGTACTGTTTTCTTAGAAGTATTCTCGAATAATAATTTAAACAGGCGGCGCACAAGTGTAAAAATATTATTATGTATACTAACAAAAGGTACACTTTAAACTTAGTAAAAGACGCAACAAATTCGTTGCACATTTCGCACTGGAATATACCTTACGTCTAAGTCAATATGTTCTTCAGTTTGAAGAAGGCTTACAGCCCATTAGTACATTCCTAACGCATGCGGTATGTATTTGATTCATTAACGTCGGATAGCTCTCCTTTGAAGCTGATATCGATTACAAAGTCCAAGTCGCGGTTATTGCGTTCGTTGGGCTTCATTTGGAACGTTCCGGTGATTTCCTCGTTCTTTTTGGCAGTCAAGTGGTCATCCAGATAAAACACTGTCTGCTTCCAGTGCGTGTACGTGGAATCGGGGGATGTGCTAAAGCCAAGTCGCTTGTGACACTTTGTGAACTCAATGTTAAAATATGTGACCAATGCTTGAACAAAGTCATTACGCTTTATAGTTAGATTGAATTTGGACGAGAAATTCAGATCGGCCTTCTGCACCGTGTACAGATCGACCTCCTTTACCATACAGGCTGTGGAGACAACTTGTTTGGGGTCCACAACGTCAACGAGTGGCTCAGTGACGGCCACTTTACGTATGCAACTCATATCAAAGCCGTAAACGTCATCCCACCAATTAATCTTTTCGTCCTTATACTGACGATCTTCGATGGCGGTAATATAAAGTGTTCCTCTGTCCGGAAACATCATGCCATTGGGCTTAAGCCATTTGTCGCGGGCATACAACACAGTGTCCAGCATAGACTCATAGAAGAGACAGTAACTAAAATGATTAACACATGGTTATAGGACCATTCATCACTGGCAGGCAAATCTTTAAACATACCCCATCCACTCTGATATTATGATGTCGACCTTCTCAATTCCATTTGGCAATTCGACTTCTTCGATCTTTCCCTTCACCACCTGAATCACATTTTGCAAATTGTTGTCTATGACTACTTGACGCGCGAACTCAATGATGTTCGAACAATCGACGGCAAAAACTTGTGCTGCGCCGGCTTTGGCTGCAAACATGGAGAGGATTCCAGTCCCGCAACCCACATCCAGTACAGTCTGAGGCGAAAGCAATTCCAAATATATACGTTTTGTCTACAAACGATGGCTGTCTACCAACGTGACTTACCTTGCCCTGGAATAAATGCTTGTTGTGGTACATGGCGTTGCGGTAGGTGACAGTGCGCACCTCGTCCTTAAGCATCTCCTCGTGAATACCGAAATGTGCGTAAGAATCAAAGTAATAATCTCTTGATGTCATCTCGTCAGCATTTGAACTGGCTCCGTCCGCACCCGGAGATGAACCGTCAGCTCCTGCAGCAGTACCAGGTCCGCTTTGCGTCAACTTTTTTAGCACATTGTTTGCGTTAGGTGTGTGGCTGAGGCCGGTAGCGTCACCGGATGGACCCTCAGTAACCGAATCCATTGTTATATCTATGGTAGACTGCAGGAAGACGTGTGTTTATACTGATCACATGCTAAAAATATCTTCTTACCATTATCTAAGATTTAACTTTGTCTGCACAGCGTGAAAAAATATGGCAGCGATCGAAGAGTCGTCGAAATTCCTGGTCTGCGTCTGCCTTCTTTTCCCTCCCAAACACGCGGACAGTGTGACCTTATAACACGTACACCAAATTAAAATACTAAATGCCATGAACACGCGAGATGTGTATCAGTGTTGTACAACTCGATGAATATGGTACAGAGCTGTTAAACGAATTTTTAAACAGTCGAAAATCATAAATATTAAAGTCCTAAGGGCTACACTTAAGTCGGTCACACTGCAGTTTTGGCGGCAAATTCTGCTTACATTTACGTATATACTTTAGCGTCCATTGCAGAAACATAAATCGCTTGTTCTTTACAACTGTTAAATTAAAAGGAATTCATTTGAAAACAATCTGTTATAAAATGGAGGGCTTTGACGATGCTGGCGTCTTCTTCTCTGATAACTTTGGAAATGACCATCAACCTGATGGGGCCCAGATTAACTTGCAGGCTGTAAAGAAAAAGTACAAAGAGTTCATCCGAACTTTCAACGAGGACAATTTTTTTTACAAATACAGGTAAGCTGAACTCGATTCGGGTACAAAATCTTACTATAATGGAGCTTTGTGCATGCAGGGACACTTTAAAACGCAACTATTTGAATGGGCGCTATTTTCTCGAAATTGAAATGGAGGACTTGGTGGGCTTCGATGAGGCCTTGGCCGATACTTTGAACAAGCAGCCAACAGAGCATTTGCAAATATTTGAGGAGGCGGCCCGCGAGGTGGCTGATGAAATAACAGCGCCCCGTCCGGAGCATGAGGAACACATGCAGGACATTCAGATACTGCTATCTTCTAGCGCAAATCCAACTAATGTACGTGAGCTAAAGTCTGACAGTGTGTCCCGTCTGGTGAAAATTGCCGGTATAATTGTGGCTGCATCGGGTATTCGAGCCAAAGCCACACGTATGTCAATTATGTGTCGGTCCTGCAGCACAGTTATTCCAAATCTTAAGGTTAATCCCGGCCTAGAAGGGTATGCGCTTCCACGCAAATGCACCACTGAGCAGGCTGGTCGGCCCAAGTGTCCCTTGGACCCGTTTTTCATTATGCCAGATAAATGCAAGTGTGTGGACTTCCAAACACTTAAGTTGCAGGAACTGCCAGACTTTGTGCCGCAGGGCGAAATTCCCCGACACTTGCAGTTGTTCTGTGATCGTTCCTTGTGCGAGCGTGTCGTGCCCGGAAATCGTGTGTTAATCCAAGGCATCTATTCGATTCGTAAAGTGGGAAAACCATCCCGTCAAGATGGTCGAGAAAAAGCCGTGGTGGGTGTAAGAGCGCCATACATGCGAGTGGTGGGCATCACTGTCGATACGGAGGGAGCTGGAGCAATATCCCGCTACAGCAACATCACCAGCGACGAGGAAGATAACTTCAGGCGTATGGCCGCCTCCAGTGACATTTACGATCGTCTGTCGAAGTCTCTGGCACCTAGCATTTTTGGTTCCAACGACATTAAAAAGGCCATTACTTGCTTGATGTTTGGTGGCTCGCGAAAACGCCTGCCAGACGGTCTCTGCAGGCGCGGTGATATCAACGTGTTGCTGCTGGGTGATCCGGGAACAGCCAAGTCCCAACTGCTAAAGTTTGTTGAAAAAGTGGCCCCAATCGGTGTTTATACATCCGGAAAAGGCTCCAGTGCGGCTGGTCTAACAGCCTCTGTTATGAAGGATCCCCACACGGTATGCATACCAAATGCAAGTCGAGAATAACAGCATAACTAATAATATATTTTCAACAGCGTAACTTTGTCATGGAAGGGGGAGCCATGGTGTTGGCTGATGGTGGCGTCGTTTGCATTGATGAGTTCGATAAAATGCGTGAAGATGATCGTGTCGCCATTCACGAGGCCATGGAACAGCAAACTATCTCCATCGCCAAGGCAGGCATTACAACCACCCTGAACTCGCGTTGCTCCGTTCTGGCAGCAGCCAACTCCATTTTTGGTCGATGGGATGATACCAAAGGCGAGGAAAATATTGATTTTATGCCAACGATCTTATCAAGATTCGACATGATTTTTATCGTCAAGGATGTGCACGATGAGACGCGTGACATTACCTTGGCCAAGCATATTATTAACGTTCATCTAAGCTCAAACAAGTCGGCTCCCACAGAGCCAGCCGAAGGCGAAATCTCATTGGCCACGTTCAAAAAATACATTCACTACTGTCGCACTCATTGCGGACCGCGATTAAGCGAGGCTGCCGGCGAAAAGCTAAAGAGTCGCTATGTTTTGATGCGAAGTGGTGCCGGACAGCAGGAAAAGAACTCTGACAAGCGTCTTAGCATTCCTATAACTGTTCGTCAACTGGAGGCTGTGATCCGCATTTCAGAATCGCTGGCCAAAATGCGTTTACTTCCATTTGCCACTGATGAACATGTCAACGAAGCTCTACGTCTATTCCAAGTATCGACTCTCGATGCCGCCATGACAGGCAGCTTGGCTGGTGCCGAGGGTTTTACGACAGAGGAGGATCAGGAAACTCTTAATCGTATAGAGAAACAATTGAAACGCCGTTTTGCTATCGGATCTCAAGTGTCGGAACAAAATATTTTGCAGGTAATGAATTAAATATTTTAATATCTGTTACGCTTTCGAACATACTAACATAAGATTTTCCATTTAGGACTTTTTACGTCAAAAGTATGAGGAGCGGACTGTAATGAAGGTTATTCATACCATGATCCGGCGAGGCGAACTGCAACACAGAATGCAACGCAAAATGTTGTATCGTATTTGCTAATCTTTTCACACTTAAATTATTGCCTAGATTACTCAAAATTATTTTCCTAAGTAATTATGTATGTTTCCATCTCATATTGAAGTTTAAATTAATGATTATATGTTTGCCAATTTTTTATATTGTAACTCTTATTATTTGTGAATTACGCCATTGAATTTAATAAATTTATCAACCAACTTTGTTGCCAGTTCAAATTACATAAACCTGCACCATGCCGAAAAGGAATCGGAAATGTCATTTATCTTTTTTTTCCATCATCAAAGTCGAAAACCAAATTATTGCTTCTATATTTTTTCCAATCCAATTGTTAACGGAAAAAACTGTTTGGTAAATTCCGAGCTAGTCCGGAAAGGGATAGTGGGTGATTTTAATTAGTACGTATAACTACCCATCAGTTTGGTGTTTACAAAATATATTTCCGAATGTAGACAATCCTCGAATCTACTCGCACGTTCCCTGGCGTCTGCATTTGTACGTTTGTATGTACATCTATATATGTACATATCGGTACACAAATACGTTTGTATACGTCATTCGAACAGATCACAAAAACCAATCATATTCTTATTGGCTGTCTGCCAAATTCTTTTTAAAATATTTTCTCGAACGTTTGCGAACGTTTATTACTTCCTTTTGTACAATTAGTATATGCATATGCATATGTTTAACGAATTGCGTACGTTCTTGGCATTTCCATGGTTGTATTTATGTACTTATGTATATATGTACATTTGCAAATGTTAAAAACTATGGATGTACGGAAGCGAACATTCAAAAATCTCATGGGCGAAAACTTTCATAAATTGCAAATAAACATTACTATGTAATGTCAATTGTATAAGATGTAGCAAGACTTAATAAAAAGATAATTCACATAACACACATTGAAGCATGCGAATTTCGTATTTGTTATGACTAATTATAAAAACGAAATCTTTCAGAGCTGTGCAAAGTAAGGATGGGCTTAAAAAGCTTGTGCGTTTGCCGACGATGTTGTTTACCATGAGAAATAGAAACATTTATGTTATGTATGTATGTATGTATATGTATATGTACCGACATATGTGCGTGTCTGTGAACGTCCAATGTGCCGAATGACGTCAAGGCGTACCACAATTTATTGCATCAATCAAATAATGTCGGCAAACGTTGAATGAATTGTAAAATATGCCTTGTTTAGAATGCTTTAATTTACTTTCAAATAAAGCAAACGACAGGAAAGCGTTGAAAAAGGCTTTCCATCAAGTAAATGTTTATAAAAATCTACGTTAGTGAAAAAGTTCCAAACCAAAGGAAAATAGTTTCCATTGGTGTCTGGAGAAGTACAAAGTATTTGATGTGGTTTTGGTTTCATACTTATTTATCTTGTAATTCTACTTCCCTTCGTTTTAGTCGATTGTTTTCTATTTATAGACAATAAATAATATTGTTTGCCAATCATCCTACATACATACATATGTACATACATATGTATGTAAAACTGTTCAGCCTTTTCAAAAGGCATAGGTCATTGTGTAGGTTTAAATCGATTTTCGATTTAAAGCGCATTTAATTAATTTATCATCGGAATTCTGTATATAGCAAATGCAATTCCAAACTGCATCGTTATCGTCAGTAGTCGTAACAGACCACCAGTTCGATTTCAATTGAAAGTCTAAACAATGGCAGTTTAATTGAAATTTATACTGCACCATAACTGAATGTTTTTTAAACACTTTCCAACGAACATAGATACACACAAATGTGCATGTGTGTAAACGTTCCATTAAAAGAACGATGCACCCGAGCTTTTATTTACATGGGCAGGAATGCATCCGCAGTCACTCATCTGTTTGTTCGCTCATGATCCTTTCATATAAACCAATTTACGCCATTACCTGTCCGGTGGCCACGATGTAAACCCCAATAGACAAACCCATCCATATGTATGTATGTACCTACCTATTATACACAATGATTTTAAAGTCTATAGCTGCGGGTGGGGAGAAAAGAAAAATTGAAATAGTGCTCACAATATAACTAAGAATATTTATAATACACTTTCTACAATTAACCTTATATACATATGTACATACATACTAAGCCATTATATAATTTCGTTTCCTTTATGTCATTTCAAATATGTACTATAACTAGGTGTATGTATTTTAGGTATTGGTTATGTGTCTCTAGATAATCTAACTTGAGATTTCAGGTTTTGGTTATGCATAATCAGATAATCTAACTTTAGGCGGGGTTTTCCGATTTCCATATTTTTGAATTTAATTAATTTGCACTTTTTAGTGCTATTACTTGAACTTGGTGGGTTTATGTTGTCTATTATAAATTGTGTGTATCTGTGAATCGTAGAGTATTTGCTCGCTGTGTTTCATTTGAAATATTGTTCCTTTTTCAATTTGAAAATCATTAACGTCATGAATATCCGCTGCCTATTTTCCATTTTCAATGTGTATTTTCATACGAACACATGCACAGCAAATCGGTGTGGCGTAGACACTTACAAAAGATACGAATCCATATATACACAAATACATGGACCAAATGTATCTGTGGCTGAACAATGATGCTGAGTGGGGGTCTTTGTTTTGTGAATGGAAATAAAATGAAAATTCTCAGTACGCAGCTGGCAAGCCCGAGCCTGTTGCACATCAGTTCGTTTCTAGACGTCGAGCGAGCAAGTTCAAAAGTGGAAATATAAAAATAGAAAAATTTATCAATCATAATTGAAGAAGAGCGTTTAAGAGAAATATTTCCAAAATTAAAACGTTGCATTTTGTTCGTTCGTTTGGCAAATGTAACGCGTGCCTAACTGTGTTTAATAGAAGCACATTTTTAAGGACCATGTACATTTACCCGAGCTCACCGGAATCAGCCTCGTCCTTGCAGTCCGAAGAAAGCGCCGCCATTAAGATACAAGCTGGGTTTCGAGGATACCGTGTTCGCAAGCAACTCCATCGCCAGACCAAGACCAACAGCAACGGATATTTAAGTCATCGTCACTCAAACCAACATACCAGACGACACCAACGCCTGCACGGTAACACTGTAATGGAGAACCAGCAAAAGCCATTAAGCGCCGCACGATCGGCTGGTAACGATGCTCCGACTGTGGCCAACGTGGACGCTGAAGCGACGTCAGAGGCGGATCGTTGTGCGACAAAAATTCAGGCGGGATTCCGGGGATTTCTTGTGCGAAAGAAGCAAAAAATTGCCACAGACGCGGCTGTCAAAATACAGGCCGGCTTCCGTGGTTTTAAGGCTCGCAAAGAGTTAAAGCAATCCTGATTCCGCCAATGCATATATTTCTAGTTAACTCTTAAGCCCATAGATATATCTTAAACAAATGTAAATATATATAACAAAGAACCTAGATTATAGTGGATGGAGAAATAAAACACAACCAACTGAAATTCAACTTTTGCCCACATTGCATAATGTAAACAATGTTTCGTTGCGAGATTCGATTAATGATGGAAAGGAACAACTTGTATAGTATTTGTATATACAAATGTGTATGTATGTACATACCTGTGCTTGTTAAATGCACCCAATTGTGCTTCTATGTACCTACCTAAATACAAACACAGACATAAATGAACACACATTGCGGGGTCTATATTTGGCCTAATAAGTTACAATTTATATAATGGGCGCTCAGCCGACTCTCATAGTCGCTACAGTGGGCAGCGCTGTATAGAATTTTGGACATTAATTTAAACATTTCGACGCGTTTCCCAGTTTCA
Organism: Drosophila nebulosa; assembly: GCA_024703675.1. Lineage (NCBI taxonomy): Eukaryota > Metazoa > Arthropoda > Insecta > Diptera > Drosophilidae > Drosophila > Drosophila nebulosa. The sequence continues at coordinate 4,262,475 of JANFPS010000004.1, read as the reverse complement.
TCATTTAGTTATTTAGTATGTACATATATACCAATGTTATTCAATATAAGATTTGAAACCTAGTTGTAAACTTAAAGATTATGCAGGATCTTTTGAGTTTGGGAAAAGTATTACATACTCACAATAAAATTTCTATACAGAACCCATAATGATATTTTTTTTGGATTTTTCAATAATAAACTCTTATTTCAATTTTATAATTGGAAAATATAAACAACAAAATATGTATTTAAAAAGGAAAAGAAAAAAAGAACCCTTAAATTGATTATAGGTGTGTATACTTACTCTTCGCCGCTGACAAATTTTTTAAATTTTTTAAAATTATAATTAAAATAGCCCGTGTGCCATTTCTTAGAAGATTCATTTGTTACCTTTACTTACGCATAAGATTCAATACAGAAGAACTAAAATTGGATTTATTTGACATCCCCTTTCAAATCAAGTAAAAATCGAATCAAGTAAAATTGGATTTATTTGACATCCCCTTTCGAATCATTTAATTGTTGATTACTGTTTACTGTTTATATAGGTCTTTATTTGTGGAACTAGTGCTAATAAACTTTAATATTTCAGTTTCATGCATACAAATTATCAGTAAATGTATTCAATTATATTTAGTTATTTTCGATTCTTCTTTTGGCTTTCAGCGCTTTTGATTCGCTTTCGCATATGCTTCGGGATAACCCTGAGAACCTCACAATCGATTTGAACCGGCATCGAGTTCTGCCTCATAACAGGCCACTTTAACTCCATTTTGGTCTTGGCCTTCCTGTGCTCCTCTGCTGGTAGAAACAAAATAAAGAATAACTTTAAGGTCGAACAATGTTTTTTAGAGTAAAGCAGCCAAGTATTGTGGCTGGCACAATGCCTGACTTTAATATACCTGAGCACCATTTAATAATAATTTATTAAAAATATAACTAAAATAAAAATGCAAATTTGTATCCATTAGATACAAAGGCAGTTTTTTAAATTATAAATGCCGCTACAATAAATCTAGTCAAAAATGAAAATAAATATCCAGGCTAAATCTGTTATACAAATTTGATAATTTAAAAAATTAGCAAAAGCTGGTTAGAGAAGTTATAAGTGGGTGAGATATATATTGGGTAGCAATACTTTTTATTAAAGCAAATTAAGATATGAGCAAATACGAACACAGATGTAATATAGTTTTAGAGAATACTTTAGTTTTTTTTTTTTTATTTACCAGTTGCTTCGGATCGATGTTTTTTCGAATTCTTTTCGGCTTGCACTCCATTGGTCGCATTTATGCTAGTTCTAGCGCTGTTGTCATCATCCGGTGTTGAATCATTTCGTAGGGCATCCCCACGCTGCAACTTTTGGCGCCTGGCGGCTAGACTGCTTTCCAAACTGGCCCCCTCAAACTTGTTCTTGCGCCGCTTCTGCTTCCTGGTGTGAACGCGATACGCTGCTTGTATCTTTTTGGCAGCTTCTTCTTCAATGAATCTTTCTAGAGACTCGCTGATTGCATCGTTGCCAAAGGAGGCCTTCGTTTCTTGAGTGGACGACTTGGTACCCGCACTCGCACGGCGTAGTCTACGTCTGGTTAGGAATCCCCGGGCTCCAGCTTGTATCTTCGTAGCTGCCGACACAATTGTTGATTCAGTTTCGGTAGATGTTCCCATGGCATCTGCCATTGCCGTGTCAATGTACGAGTCATCTGTGATGACCTTGTTGGGGTCAAAGTAGTCAGAGTCCGTTTCTGATAGCGAATATGCCAATATCTTCTTTCGAATTGTTTCGGAAGTTTCATCATCTAAGCAAAAACTGCTTGTGTTATCAATTAGTGGAGCGAAATCGCCTTCTCCGGTTTCATCGATAGTCACCGACTTAAACATTCCTCTTGGGTCATCTCCAGCAATGGTATAATGTCGAGTAAATTGTACTCTAGTTGTTTCTGCACTTCCCTTTCTTTCAACTTCTTCGTCGTTTGTGTCACCAAACACTACGGAATCGCTTTGGGCGGAGCTTTCGCGGGTATCCTCGCGTTGAAGACGCTTATAAATAATTAAATCGCCGTCTTCAATATCCGTGTTTATTTGTTCCTGTAATGAGCCCAACGACTTGATAATGGGCTCTTCAAAACTCACTTCAGTGGGCAGATTGTCTCTGTCTAGTGACTCTGAAACTTGTCGCTGGGACATCTTCTCGATTGTTTGTTCTGGCTTCAAAAGCTTTAAAGTGGCCTTATCTAGGGTGTCTGTGGCGAAAGTATCCAAATCTATAGATTCTCCGGGTGTTAGCTGTTCTCCCATAACATCGGAGGACGCATTTTGTTCATTAAGGCTCTGGGCAGTTTCTTCAGCTTTACTGCCCTCGTATAGATTAGTAATTGAAGCAGTTTTTCTAATGCATGGCTCCTCTTGGACTTCGGTTGGTTGACTTTGATCTTGAGCAGAATATTGAATCTCATTGATTAGAAATTCGTTGACTATTCCCCTGATTGCATCAATACCTGTGAGAGTTAATCATTTGTAAGTAGTGCAACTTTCTGCCCTATTCGGATAGTATCCTTTAGGTAACTTACCGCCAACAAAGCCGACTGAATTAGCAACTGGACCAAGAGTGGGATCTTCTACTAAGCCAAATACAGCATCATCTGTAGGAACGGCTAAATCATTAGTAACTGCGTTATCTTGTTCAAGTGGGCATGTTTGATTTTGGTCAATTATGGAATTGCAAGTATCAGGAACAAATTTCGATTCAAGCAAGCCATGCGTTCTATCTACTTGCGTGTCATTGGTGGACTCAACATTACGTGCAGTTGCAATCGTTTCTCTATCAATAGAAGTATCACTGTTTGCCTCGTTTACCACTCTTGTGCCGTCAATAGAGTCATTATCTTTAGTTGAATTGAAATTTCCCAATATAGGCATTGCAGCTTCGTGCACTGAGGAATTCTCTAGGCTTGTCAACTCACTGGAGAAGCTCAAATTTCGGATGGCTGTCATTGGGGAACTAGTCACTGACCCGTGAGAGCTATATTCATAGTTTTCTAGTTTCTTTCGTTCTGAATAGCTTCTGAATGCTTTTTGAATTATAAGTGCTGCCATTTTCTTTGCTTTCTGATCTTCAATACCATCGGATTGCTCTTTCTTGTTCAGCGTTAATTTTGTGCTTTTTGCGAATTCTCTATATGCCCTTTGTATCTTCTTTGCTGCTATCTTTCGGCGGAGCTGCGACACTACATCATTCGAAATTTTACCTGATTTTTTTTTTAAAAATGCTCTTACGCAATTTTGGATTATCACTGCTGCATTATGGTTTTTATTCTCATTGGATATCGTTTCTTTGTCGACATCTTCCCCTCTTAAAGACACTTCGGTCTTTAGTTCAGTGAATTGTTCCATGATTATCTCCGTAGTATTTAGAGAAGCATTTTCTTTGACTTCTCTTACAGACTGCTCGGACTCTTGGCCAACAATTCTGTTTGTATATCTGAGATCATTGCTGGAATCACTTTCATTCACTTCAGGAATAGTTTGTAATTTAGAGGCAGCAAACTGTTGGAAATCATTTTCTGATATTTCTATATCCAACTCATCCGCAAGTTCTGGGTAGCTTTCTTCCTCGAGATTATCATCTTTATTAATATTTTGAACGTTATTCGTTTGTTTTGCATTGGGCTTTTGGGTGCCTGCTTTAGTCTTTCTTAGAAACTTTTTGGGTACTTTGAATGTTTGTTTTTCATCGTCCGAATCAAACGAAATAAAAAAAGATATGGAGTTTTTCGTTTTTGGTTCTTTGATTGGTGTGATTTCGTCGCCGGTCAAATATCTGGGACCTCTTTCAAGAGTAATATTAGTTGGGAAATCATGGTCTTGGGCATCTAGAGTGGTTTTTTGATCCTTTGCTCTGGTTTCGTCAATCTTAGCAGTAGCAATTTCTTTATTATTTTCATTTGCTTCTGAGATATTATACTCAGCAACAGGCTCATACCATGGAGCCGTATCGGCGGGAGGCTTAAACGATTTAAGCTGAAGCTCAGCAATGGGGGTCGGTACTAATCGACCCGATTCTAAACTGCTGCCAATGTGCTTCTCTTTGGACAATTTCTTAGTGTTGCTATCAAATTCGTTAGTGGTGTTAGTAAAATTTTGGGTGCCAATTAATTTATTACTTTTAAGCAATGAAGAGTCTTTCTGCTAATTTAAAAAACATACGTTTTAGAACAAGTTTTGAGCTTCAATTCTTACCAGTATTTACTTCAAGTTTCGTGTCAACAGGCTGTTCATCAGAAGGCAATTCATTCGATGCAATAACTGGAGGAGAGAAACCTACGCTGAGTGAGTATTAAACAAAAATATTTTAATCGTACTAATTACTTTGGGAGTCCAGTGGATTTACGGATTCCTGCCTTGTATCGGTACTTCTTTTATCTAAAAAACATTTTGAAATATATGCAAAAAATATAATACATCGGCTGCTCTATATCGCATCAAATTTATTTACAAATTTAGGCAATAATTGGTACCTATTTCGTGTTTGCTATCATCAACGGGATCAACAACTTCGGTTGTAAGCTCAATTGGCATTTTGAAGTCCTCAGATGGAGCTATTGGTTCAATATCTGTTGGCATGGCGCCGGATTCCGACCCATCTGTATTTTTTAATAATATGCATTTTTAGGTAATCGATGGATTTTGGTGTTTTTATATAAACTTACTCTCTATGCCAAAAATTACTTTGACTTCATTTTCGATTCGAGCAATAGTCGGTTCGTCAGACGCATTTAAAATTTTCTGGTTTACTGACTCATCGTCTTTATTTTTTTGTTCCTGGGCGTTGTTTTCCAGTTTGACGTCAGGTGATTCTACCTTTGTATTTCGAATTTGCTTTATTATGGGTTCATTAGTCGGTTCATTGGTCGGTTCACTTAAGTTTCTTTCTGGCTGTACAACAGTCAGTTCATCCATTGGACGCTCAATTGTTTTAACTGATTCATCGTCCTCCTCTTCAATTCTCACCAAAGGCTGTGGCTCCTCGTCGTTTTTACTTGCATCCGTCTCAGAATCTCGTTTAATGGCATCATTTTCAATGGGCTCAACAGGTTCGATATTTAATTTGTTTATTATTTCTGCCATTAGTTCCATGGTTGGGTCATCATCTTTGCTTTCCATTCTGTCGGTAGTTAATTCATTAGTTGGTTTAATCTCTGGTTTAATAATAATTGGCTCATCGCCTTGGATTTTCACTTCTATATTGGATTTTTCGTCTTCAGTTATTGGTTTCGTCGAGTCTTCGTCTTTATTAACCGTTTGTGCCGTGTCTAATGATTCGGTTATAGTTTCAATTTTCTTGATAAGTGGCTCATGAGATTCTACGACAGATGGTTCAGGTTCTGTACTGTTTGCTTCTTTTGTATTCTCATTGTCGTCTATCCTATCATTTTTAATTGTAATAGGTGCTCCGAATAGTGTTACTTCATCCGGCTTATCGTCTTTACTATCCATTAGCTCATGAACTTCAAGAACTGAGCGTTTTGCTTCTTTGGTAACTTCATCTTCGTCTGCCAAATCAGTTCTTATAACAATAGGTGCCACAAATAGTTCGACATCAGCTTTACTATCCATTGGTTCAATATGTTCCAATACGGACGGTTCAGGGACTGTGCTTTTCGCTTCTTTGGGTACCCTATCAGTTTTTTTTATTATAATGGGTGCTCCGAATAGTTTTACATCGTTCGGTACATCATCTGTGCTGTCCGTTTTCTCGATTGATGCGGAAGCGACATCATTTCCTAAAATTTTAGTTGTAGATTCATCGAATTGGTTTTCAATTGTTATCAGGGGCGGTTCAGTTTCCATATGATCTGTACTTGGTTCAGCAGAATTTATTTTTTTATTGACAGCTTGGCTATCGCCTTTATTTTCATCTCTCTCGCTGCACTCAGTACCAACTTCGTTTTCAGGTTTAACATAAGCTGTTTCAATGGGTGTTGTTTCAATTTTTGTAATGATCGATTCATCAGAATGTTTTTCCTTGTGGTCAGGAGTTACTTGTTCATCTTTATCTTCTAACTTTTCTTTAGATGACTCTATGTCTTTAGGTGCAATCAATGTGTTATCAGGCGAACCTTCCGGTTCAATACCACTTGATTCTTCAAATTCTGGTTCGGTTTTTGGAGATTCAGTTTCCGCGATGGCGAAAGGTCTTCCATTGATTTCTATTTGAACTTCCTTCACACTTTGATCACTTCCCTTGTTTTCATTATTTAAAATTTCTTTAAACTTCCCTTGGATATTCTCTTCTTTATTTGATATTTTGTTAATAGCCATTTCGACTAGAATTGCTTCCTCAACAATATTTTTCATTTTTGTAACAGTCGATTCATCAATTACATTTTCAATTTTTTGGTCTGAAGGTTCAAGTTTTACTATTTGGGTATCATTTTGCTCCCTGGCGTTACTTTGTTCGTGGATTTTGCCTTCCAGGTCGTCAAACTGTTTTTCTACTTCTGTTCCGGTTCGTTCATCACGCTTGTATTCTCCTTCTATGATATCGGTGGAAGCATTTGTTGGCTTATGGATTGAATGTTCTGGTTTCGCAGTACTGTTTTGGCCGATGTCCTTTTTATTAAAAATGTCTTCAACGACTTCAGCTTGTTCAGTCAAAATTTCTGGTTCAACGTCTATACTTTCCAACTTCTCAATTTTATTTCCCAACTTTGCACTAATATGTTCGTCATTTTCTTTTTGCTTTGCACCGTTTATCGATTCTTTAATATCACTGTCAAACTCATTTCCTTTCTTCTCGATTGCTAATTGATCTTCTATGCTTTCCAATTCGGGGTCCTTATTGACAATAATTTCCTTAGTCGTTTCGGTAACAAATTCCTTTTCTATTTTCTGAGTTTCAGAATGATCGTCATGACTTTTAGATTTATCAGATTTGTTCACTATTTCTTCCTTAGTAGTTTCAATCTCAATTACTTTTTCCTCGCTGTTTTCTTTTGTACTGGAGATTTTCAATTGATTGTCACTAATTTTCGAATTTTCTATTTTATAGACTGTTTCTCCTTCAGTAGTGTCCACTTTTATTTCTAGTTCTTCGCTTTTATTTTCTGCTTTGTGGATTGCTGGCAGATCGTTAATAGTTTCCGATTTCTCATCTACAATGACTGTTTCTGCACTTGTCACTTTTTCGTTTCCTCTTTTCTGCTGTTCGGTTTCTAGTTGAACTTCAACCAATTTACTGGATTCCTTTCCGCTTTGCTCTACAATAGGATCATCTAAAAATTGTGAGAATGCGATTTAAGTCTTGCATTTCAATAGATAAAAACAAAATAATAACTACCAATATTTCTCTTCTCTTGGCCTTTTTGTGGAGACTCCTTATCTAATCCTGCGATTTTGAAAATAATAGGTTAAGGACAAGCTTTCGTATATCATTTTATTAAATTACAATATGTACCTTCAAATACAGAACTGGCTACATAATCACTGATTTGTTGGCCCTTCGAATCATCATCTTCGGCTTCTTGGTCATCCTGCGTAGGCGTGCTTTTACTTAAATGTTTTATGTTGTCTTCGGTAGATTGTAAGTTATTCAATTTGTTCATGGAATGCACCGATTCTTTATCAAACATTTTTTGGTCTTGAACATCTAATTCAAACCTATCTCCGCCTGGAAGCATTCCTTTTGCGTTTATTGGATTAGTTTGCTTATTTTGCGGTTTGCTTCGGTCAAACTCGCCTCCGTCCATTCTATCGACTTCATTTTCTTGTGAAACTCTTTTAATATGAATGCTTGACGTATCAGGTTCTTTATCATCCCCAGTATACGAATCTATTAAAGAAATTATAGAAACATTCAAAGTATAATCAAAGTATACGAATCTATTAAAGAAATTATAGAAACATTCAAAGTATAATCAAATTAGGTTAATTTAACATTCAGTTAAACTGGACTGTGAAAATTAATGAAATCAAGTGATTCTAGAAAAATGAAGACTTATTTAAAGGAATTTGAGATTGATGAATAAAACAAAAAAAATAAAGAAAGCTAATCGCCTCACCGACTCAGATATACCCTGTACCAATGCGCCCTCTATTTACTCTTCGCTATGTTTGTTTGATGACTAGCCCTATCTCTTTCTCTATTTCGCGTGCGAAGAAGAAAGAACCTTGCCAATGCCAGTAAAAAGTTTGTGCGTATATATATAATAGTTTTTAGCTAATTATTTCATATTTCGACTTGCTTGAAAGTCGCAAATCAAGAAAAATAATTATGCCACCAAAATATGCTGGAAATAATTTATGAATAATACTTACCCCACATCTTTGGGTTTATCGATTGGTCATCGTTTTTAACAGTTTCTTCGAAACGCTTTTCATCAAAATTGACGTAATCGTTCTCAACCTCTTCGTCCTCTTTGATGGTTTGTTGATGGACGGACTCTTCGAAATTGCCTCCAAACTCCATATGTTCACCGGCCGATTCCGTTGAAAGAAGCGCCGTAGAGGCAGATGTATAAGAGCCCGCTTCGGAGGCATTGTCGTTGACCTCATCACACTGATCTAGTGCAGCAGCAGTGTGCTTTTTAGCTCTTCTAGCCCTAATTAACCTTCGAAAAGTCCTTTGTATAATAAAGGCGGCTGCCGTAAGGGATACGGTATCATTTTTCAAGCGTTTTTGTTGGCGTTTTCGATAAAGCCGGTAATGCCTTTGAATCACATAGACGGCCCTCAAGTATGTTGCGGAATCATGTCGCTGATTAATGTTCTTTGACTGCTGCTGATCAATGTGTTTTGCTTTCGCAATACGCTTTCTAGTCAAATATCGGCGAACCTGCCTTTGGATTATATAAATCGCAGTGACATACTCCTGACCATTGTATGTTTTAATTGCATTCTTTCGCTTAAGATATTGACGAAAGTGTTTTTGAATAATGCAAACAGCCCTCAAATAGTTGCCATTGCGGCTTCCTTCATGTTCACTATCTTTATCAATAATCAATGTACCTGTTTTGCCAATTTTTTCATTCGGCGATACTCCTTGGGCACTAGCACTCAGGACACGACCACACTCGCATGTGACTTTTGGAGCAAAGCGTACGTTCTCCTTACCCTCCAGGTATTTTTCATAGGTCGTGTATTTGGTGCTTTTGTTGTTTTGGGTCGTCTTGGAAATGGAAAGCTGATGAAAGTACTCCTTGGCGAAAATATAAATGTTTTCGGGACTCTCTTTCAGGACGGCCTTGATAAACTGCTTGATTAGTTCGGTTAAAGTTTCGGGAATGATGTTAAATACAAGGGACAAGGGCACTTGCTGACGAATCCGGTTTTTCATTATGGCCTCATAACTCTGCACTGGCTCGTACTTGCGCATCGATTGCGGCATTTTCTCAGATACTATGCCATCAAAATAGTTTGCAGAAAACTCATAAAGGTTTTCCGGCTTTTCGCGCAAGACATCCTTTGTAAAGACCTTCATTAAGTCCCTGAGTCCTTCTGGAACCCTTGGCAAACTTGTTCCTGTCATTTTGCAACAGTTGCACAATAACGAAGCATTCACCTTTAACGTTGGATCAATACTGAGGAAGAAAAATTTAACCGTTCGGCATGGAGACATTTTAGACCAAATGTTGCCATGTGTACGGTGCCACAACAATTTCGTTATGACGTTCTGATTACTTGTTGATTCTAAGAAACGTCAATTGGCGGATTGCGAGGTCTCCCATTAAATTTGGCGAAAGTTCCAAGAAAAAATCAATTAATTAATGAAAGTTTGCATTGAATTTTATTCATCATCAGTAGTTTCTACGATGCGGCAAATAATGGGAATGTCATAATTTTTGGTAATGTCATTTACGTTACAATCCAAATTTTTGTAAATGAAATTCTTTTTAAATTCTCGCCAATTTCGAGATCTAATAAAGTCTGTAAATAATGCTTCCCTAGATGGTATGGTACAGTCCAGATAAAATAGACGACGCTGCCAAATATTGCCAGGATTTTGTTCTTTTTCTAATAAAAAATATCGAGGAAGAGTGAGGCATTGCACTGTGGTTCGTGCCAATATAACGCGATCTTCCATTTTTTCGCCCAAACCGAATATTCCTCCAAATGTAAGAGATCCAACATCAATAAAGTGACTTTCGTATTTAACCGTCTGCAAATATGAAATATACATGATGTACACGATTTGGCAACTCATTAAAGAAATTTTTTTAATAAACTTACTGCAGAACTTTTGGATGGAAATTCAAAAAATCGGCTATCGGACTTTAGATGAGAAATAAACCAGGATATGAAACAAATAAAGAAATCTAAGGTGAATGCGTTATTTAACTAAACTTACAGTAGAGCTGCGTGAACTACTATGAGAAGTTGTCAGCGTGAATACTTCTGATTCAGTTGAAGTATCGCTATGTTCTTCAATATTGGTCAAAGAATTATCCCTCTTATTATTATTAAATACTTCTACTTCTACTTCTTGCGACTCTTCGTTATCAGTAAAATTCAGGTATTCATATTGTTCATCCTCGTATTTCTTTTGCACTTCTTGGGTTTCTTCTTGATACTCACTTGGTGTTCCCGTTCCGTTAATCAAACCACATAAACGGTCTACGTCTCTAAGCTCCATTTTGCGATGCTATGTAAATAAGGTTAATTATTCTAAATGTTGGTTAAACCAGTCGATTGCTGTGGCAACAGCAGAACTAAGTATAACTGATGGGAATACCAAATAAATCTATCACATATGCTTTTCACCTACGCCTAACTCTTACTATGCTATGACCATTAGGATCTGTTCTTCAAATGGAAATGTCGCTCACCATTTTTTCTTCCCTGCTTTCCGTTTCATTTGAGCTTGAACTTCTTACGAAATCAGGGATTGCCGCATCTTCATCATCGTTCTTTGTTCGTCGATTTAGAGTGAAGCTGGATGTTTTTGAAATCAATAATGGAGCCTCACCATGTGACCAATCCGGGAGACTGAAAACCTTTTTTCCGTTTTTCATAGTCACCTTCCACCAGAAAAATACTTCCATTGTTCATTTTTAAGAACACCAATTTCCATTTACAAAACTTACCTTCATGTTAAGACACTGCAGGATAATGCATTCTCCACTTAAAACAAAATGCACATTCGTTAGTGACCCTTTATCCTGGGAATAAATGGTATCTAACGGATTGAATTGTCTTATGGAACCGAACCGGCATGCATTGATTATCTATATGGAAAGCATACTATTAGACAGAGATTAGAGATTAGATTCACTTGCCTGGTCGTCATCGAGAAAATCAAAGTAGTCCAGTGCCTTTAGCGCCTTCTTCTTTTCAGTCCAAAGCTTCTTCATGAAAGGCTCGAGAATCGGCATATCATAGTCAAACAGAACCAGCAGCTCGCAATGCGCTGAAAAAATGTTGCCAAAATGAAATGTTCAATTGGCACCAATAAGTCCGTAGCGTGAATTCAAAGGCATACATTGGAATATCAGGGAGAAGAATAACTAAAGTAACTAGCGCCAAGCACAAAAAAAAAAAAAAAAAAAAAACTAAAATATACGACAACTAGACGAAGTGAAAGGGAAGTTGAGACTCAGCCTGAGTCTGTTGTTTGGGCCAACCTATATTTGATTGAATGAATACACTCAGAGTTGGCACAAAGCCCTAGCACGCAGGGACGAGGCACAGGCCCACCTTTGGGGATGTGGATGGGGATGGGGATGGGAATGGGCATGGAGTGTCTGTTATTCATTTTGATTGAATCGAATTAGGACTTAACGTTGTTTATTGCTGATTAAATTGGCGGGTACAGCAATTTGCAAACGAACCAAAAAAAAAACGAAGAACAAAAAACAAAATATATTTACAAAAATACTCTTATTTGTGCATAAATATGTACACATCGCGTGCTACCTATTTCGATATGTATACTTAATACATACACAACGAACTACATAGATAGTTAAACTTACTCATTTTCCTATCATTTTTAAGTGCAGCACATTTGGGGAACCCCATTATACAAATAAAATTTAAGCAGTACACATAAATGGAGACACAGGAGGTCTGCTTATGCCATAAACTCTTACATTAAATATTAATTTTAAAATTATATATCAGTGAACGAGTTTAACTTACATGCCGCTAGAAATGTGTGACTACGAGGAGAATTCTCCATTATTGCCACATCTCCGATGCAGTCTCCAGGTCCAAAAATGCTTTCCACCTCATCAAATTCCTTCTCGAACAACTGTTAATATTTTTTAATCAGTAAGTTTTGAATATTTGAAGAGTAATACCGATTTTTTACTTTACTATAAGAGCGTTGAATCATTTCTACTTCTCCGGTGAGAATGAAATACATTGCAAATGGTAAATCTCCTTTTTTCATAATAACACGTCCAGGGGCGATTGACAAAAACTTGATCGCCGGAACCAAGCGAGCACGAATTTTCTGAAATCAAATCATTGAGAACAGGCATATAAGAAGTAATTAATCATTTTACAGGGGGAAACCGTTCAAAACATCTCAATCTAGCGAATAAATCACACAATTTCTTTCTGTCAGCGATCGTCCGATGGTTGTGGGCCATGCGTATTATCGATTTATCCTGGAAGCAGAAAATTATTAATTGAAAACTACTCCGAGGGTTACCCAGTACTCCTTACCGCTGCAGTCAGAGATCCAACTTTTCGCTTTCGGCGCATTACAAGTGATATATGTTTTTTTTGGGCGAATTGGTCTTCCTCATCTGCCGCTAGCCAATGAGAATTAAAGATTATTGAACGTACCAACTTTTTAAATAAGGTCAACAGGGCTTGCTTCTTTAAAGTCTCCTCTCTATTTCGTTCGCGCTTTGACATTTTTGATACCAATATTTATATAACGCAAACAATTAAACAATTAATTAACAATTAACAAGCTTGGATAACAAATAACAGAACAAAATTAACGTTTAACAACATGTGTTTCTTAACATATCAATTGTGTTGTGTTTTTGAAAAGTTTTAAAACGGCATCTATGAAATGTATTTAAAAGAATTATAATTTTTTTTTTGCAAAAATTTTCTTAAAGTTGTGTTTCTTTATTAGCCTAAGCGTAATGATTGTTTAAACGTTTTCGGGACAAACGACCAATACATATTTCGTACGCTCTTTCTCAATCATTTTTGTTTTTGACTTTTTACACTATAAGAAAGTTGTTGCAAACTTGAATGCAAAACTTAAATACTTTGTTAGAAACGATAAAAAACACCTTACAAAGCAAACACATTGTATGTCTATGTAGTCAATGTAGCTTTATTCTAAACATACTAACTATGAGTCCTGATACTCATTTAACAACTGCTGCTAGAGAAAAACCTTTTTTAAACGCGCGCCAAACGCCAATGTCGAATACAGAAAAAGAAGAAGAGGACAAACAGCTGATTTTATTGGGGCTTGTTGGCGTAGGTGTGTGAATGGCATTTGCTTTATTTATTTTTCCACCACCCGTTTTCTTGTGTTTTTTTATAATTTTGCTTTTTATTTATTTAACGTTAGTTTAGTTCGTATTTCTCTAATTATTCTTGTTGTGATATGGACTCAAATTGTGACAAAGTTAGATCCAGTACATCGGAAGCAGAAAATAAGGTAAGCCATGTCATCAGCTTGTGAATAAACATTTTCAGCCTCACAACTTTCACTTTAAATTTTTTTAAGTTGCTGAAATCTGAGCCGTGTGGGCCGGGCCCTGGCATTCCATCCATTTGGGCATGTTTAGTAGTTACCGTAATAACTGCCGTATTTAGCAATATTGCTTTAGATTGGACAAAATCGAGATATGCCATTGAAGCGCCAAAAGTTGAAATACAACCACCGAAATATGCCATATTTCTACTTGAACCTGGAGAAAATCACTTGGAACATGTAATAAATGGTCTAAACCAGTTTGGCTACGAGAGAGTCGGCGTTAATGACAGCTGGGATCTGCTGTGGGCACATGATTATCCTTTCACTACTTTTCCGAAACTGAAGAACCTCGAGAGCCATCAGTTTGTAAACCACTTTCCAGGTTGTGGTTTTCTAACAAATAAAGTCGATCTATGCACTACCGAGTTGCCATTTCTTCCGCGTGCTTTTCGACTACCGGAACAGAAAGAAGCCTTCCTGGATTATGTCCAGAAGCATCCCGATACGCTTTACGTTCAGAAACACAATCAGCATCGACATATCAAAATTCGGTCACCCAGTGAGATAGCACTTTGGGCAAATGATTCATTTGTCCAAGAGTTCGTCCAACGTCCCTTCTTGGTCGATGGACATAAGTTTGATATCGGTGTGTATGTAGTCATCACCTCAATAAACCCAGTACGTGCATACATATACACAGGGGATGTCTTGTTCCGCTATTGCCCCACAAAGTATTATCCATTTGATCCTGAGGATGTGGACAAGTATATCGTGGGCGACGACTATTTGCCAACCTGGGAAGTGCCGTCACTAAGGAAGTACTACAACCGCTTCGGTGGCGGCATGCGTACTGCTTTTGAGGCTTACGTGCGCGATCAATCGATGGATCCTTCTAAGATATGGCCAAAAGTCGAACACATTATACGCACAACCATTTTGGCTAAGGAAAAAGACATTGCTGGCATCCTTAGAAACTACAAAACACAAAACTTCTTTGATTTGATGCGTTTTGATCTTTTTATTGATGAGGATCTCAATGTTCGTCTCATGGAAGTGAATATGTCGCCGAATCTGTCATCGGCACACTTTAAACCAAACTCACTTCTGTATAAGCAATTATTATACAGCGTGTTTAATTTGGTGGGAATTCGTCCTTGGCGCGCCACAGGTGAAACAACGTACGTAAAACAAAGTTATCTAAATTTTAAATAACTAGCTTATTTTTTTTTTGTTATTTTTTCCAGGTTTTCCCAGGGAACAGAAATAATAACTGCTGAAAAGAACTTGGCAACTGAATTAAACCAATGTGCCAGAAACGATTGTGATAAGTCTTGCAACAAAGAGGAATGTACTCTTTGTTTGCTCTGTCTTAGTGGATCGGAGTACCAGCTGCTACAGAAGACCCACCGGGAACACTTACATCGTGTTGACATGAAGCGTATTATCCCACAGCCAATTGTATGACATAATTAATTTATTTCTTATTTATCAAATAATAAATTTATTATTTCCAGCAGGATGGTACAATCTTCGATATAAATCACGAAACTAAAAATATGTCGAAGAAGAATGCTTGGTTGACCAGATGGTTCTATAATAAATGTGAATATGACAAAACCTGGTGCTCGTAAACTTCATAAGCTTTATCTTATGTGCTTTTGATCCTTTGCTTTTTTATGTACAGAGCAATACCTTAAGGTTGTTTATTAGATAAATGTTAAAATAGAATTTTTTTGTAATATTCTTATTAACTTTGGTTTTTTCAAAATAAATATAGACCACCAATTTTATTTTCCAAAAGGTTTATATCATTGTACTCGGAAACCTTAAGGCATCTAGAAATGTGAATCGCAATCACAGCATTAAGTATACGTTCACTTTATTGTAGAAAAAATTCAATCTTTTATTAAACACTACTGAAGCATCAATGACGAGCTTAACATTGTTTAAACAAAATTACAAAACATTTGTAGACAACAAGTTTTAAGGATTAACGTTGAAATGGCTAATTTTACATACTCTTTCAAATTCACATTTTTTACGCTGGCTGATTTCAAATCAAAAAGCCAATTGAATTGTTTTTGCCCCTAAAAGCGGTAAAATCAAATAAATTTCTTAGATGTAGGTCAACTGCAGCTGTAGTTTTGGGCCATGGAACCATTTCTTAATTGTCTAAAGTGCTTTCAGAAATAGAGCAATGTTCACACAATAATTGTCACGCGATATGCAAATTCTAATAAATTCAACTCTAAAACATTTAAACGTCGTCATCACAGAGTTTTAGATATGGTGAAATGGCCCATGGAACACTCACTGTTAACTGATGTCAATGCCAACATAAACATAAATGAATAGACATGGGCAGCAGCAATCGCATCGCATCCAAGACCCATAATATAATCGGTGCTACACAAGGAAATGCCAGGTTTGATAAAATATTGGCTAGCCAACATTCTTACTCAGCCAAAGACGTCGATATACCCAGTGCGCAGCTCAACGCCGAATGGCAAGAAGAGATGGATATGGATGGATGGATGGACGGACATTCAAGTCCGAGCCCCAACTCTTTGGGCGCAAAGACGCTTTGTCGGCAATTACTTGTGGTGGTGTGAAGCGATGGATTTATTGCCCCAACAGCTAATCAACAAGCTGAATTTATCGCTGACTTCATTCGATATTTAGAGGCTCCATACATTGTGCATTAGTTGTGATTGTGACCACTGGCCATAAACGTACCCATCGAAGTCGTCGTCGTCGTCGTCGTCAGCGCCGCCGCCGTCATCGTTCAGTGTCATGGGAAAATAAAGAGCAGTGCGAAATTTTCGATCAGTCGATCGATTCAAAGAAGACCCCAGTCCCGCTTCGTACACACAGGCTAAGTGAGGCTGAAAGTTATTTACAGAGAACCATGTTTGCTTGCTTAATCATTGACTTTTGTCCAGTTTTGACCGCCTAATCATTGTATTTATTGCTTTCTTTTTGGGCGTATTGCTACTTCCGCTTAACGGTTAAACTGATCTAGTTCTAGATCTACATACATACATACTTATGTATCTAAATGCATACGAGTAGACTTGCAAGTGTGAACTAGCCGTAAACAACTTTTTCTTCGTTTCGGCTGCGGAGCGGTGCCATCATTTCTGTAATTAATAGCGGCTCATGCGTGGCAATTCAAATAGCCGCTAATTGTAACCACTGCCACTGCCACTGCCACAGCCAGTCGCTGATAACCGGTTTGTGGGGCAAGGAAATGGCTTCAAGCAGAAGCTGTAATGGCCAAGTACGGTGGCTCTTAATTTCGTAATTTCGTAATTTCACTCTTATGCTAAACCTGGAGCGTAATTCATTTGCATGCTGTGGAGGTAAGAAGCTTAGGTATACTATACTATACATACAAATCTGAACAAACACCGAGCAGTGCGGAGTGTTGCTTGGTCCAATCTTAATTGGCTTTCTTTGTCAAATACAAGCACTCATTTTTTATGTTTACTTTAATTTATTCCCATATACATATACAAAGTAGTTACTGCTACTGCCTATATCGAATAGCCAGAATGTCAGGACTGCACCTGCTCTCTTACGCACTTCCTGGTCCTTGTTAACACCTTGCCGATTGATGTGCGCAAGTTTGTCAGGGTTCGAGAGCAGTCTGTGCGCATAACCATCACGAAATACATGGTAATCTGAGATATTTTTTTACTTAATCTGCAAGGCAATAACCGTAAGGAATTTCAGTAAACGTTTTGCACACAGGAACTCATTTGTAGCAGATTCGAACCGAAGGGAAAGTTCCCAGACATTCCTTATAGCCAGTCAAGGTGTCCCAAGTGCTCGTTTAATTGCTCTAATGGGCACAGGGAGTCATATAGTCTATCAAAAAATACGTATGTACATATATGTCTGCAAATTAGTGTCTCAATTTCCGAAACTATCGATCAGCGTATGTAAATCTTGGATTATCACCTGATCGAATCGGAGAAAGGGACACTAAATCAACATTTATTGATTTAAATTTCAAGAACTGCAACGACATATAAACTGTGCTCGAACTTTTAGATTGAAAACAATAAAAACCCACAATGCGCTCTCTGCCGTTTTATTAGCGTAAACCAAATTAACGCTATAGGGTTACTTCCTGGATTTGCAACTATTCTATGATTGTAAGTTCTTCAGGTTTTATGTCTTTGTTTTGCTGTGGGCATACATCACATCTTTGCATTGTTTACTACACTCAACATAATTAGTTTTGTTTGTTTTTAACAAGCCTAAAATTAATGAAAGTTTTCTATGCGACATGGTACTTGCCTGTTCAAAATCTAGTTTGGTCACTTGGCTTAGATCGAACGATTACACATAGAAGGAGTAGGGCTGGAGCTCTCTTCAATGCAGCTGACTATCCAGTTTAATGGGGTTGCCAAGCAAGCAAGCAAGCAAAATCTTAGTGCATTGCAATTGCATCTGCGATTTTTTATGGCCCTGGATCAATTTCAATGCCTTGCATCCGTTATGTGACCCCAAGAACTTCACAGAGTTTGAATAGCTATTGAAAATTATGGTACACGGCTAGCGGCTAAAGAAAAGTGTTGGCTGCTCGATCTCCGATGCAGCGTCAACGAGTTGCCTTTGCAACCGACTCGGAGTCGAAGTCAGCCCGCAGTACAAGTTGAGCATTTGCAATTTCAGATCTTTGTCTACACAAATACACATATAATGCATGCATACACAGATACTTGACCTTACATGGACTGTCTGGATGCATTCTTGGTGTGTGTGTGTGTGTGTGTGTGTTGCCAAAGGCACACGTGTATGCATTTCAGCCTAATCCAGTCCAGTACCTAACGGTTAGTTCCAATAATACATCAACTTTGGATATGCAAATGAACTTGGTTCACATTGGGAGACTAGAGATACACATGGTTACTTGTTAGTAATCTGCAACTAGCAAGCTATACAGATATCAATCAATCAGGAGGTCCGCTTTTGGACCATTGCCTTGGTTGTCCTTTTCTTAATTAACTTATCCTCTTTTTTATTCAAAACGGTAAGCTAAGGGTGTTACTTGGGCAGATGAGAGTTGAATCGATTTAGTTAGCCCAGAGATCGATTTAATATCAAATGAAAGAGAAAACCAATAACAACCCTTGGCATAAATAAATATTCTCGCAGTGGAGTTGTAAGTTCGGCAGTCAATTCGCAGCGATAGGCAAACATGTGACTATTGACAGAATATTGACAGAAGCTATTTCACGTTTCGGGGTGTGACAGACATGCCGGCGTTGCCGTTGCCGTTGCCGTTGCCGTTACAGTTGCACCAACAGAAACCAGCCAAAAAAAAACCCAACCCCACCACCCATTTTCCCCCACACTGCCAAACCCATATTCACGTGCGTACCAACTTGCGGCGAACAAGTCAAGAGGGGCCTGGGTTTCCGACTGTGCCAAAAGTTTTGACTGCGATTCAATAAACAAACGGGATTATTAAATATTGCGCTCGTTTTGCAGCCAATACTGCAAAGGGGGGCCGGGTGGCGATGACGGGCTGGGCGGCATTTGTCTCAATGCAGAGCTAAGAATGTAAATGGATATTAATCAGAGCCGAAAGAAAGCCGGCCAAGTGCCTTATAGCCAAATTCGGTGCTATTCAACGACTGCGGATGGCTGCCGCCTTCGTTGCCGTCCAAGGTGTTTTAATGAATGTTGCCAGGATACAGGCACCTTTCCATTTTGTTATTTTTATTTGCTTTGACAGTCAGCACGTGAGGCACAAAGCAAACGCTGCCGCATCGGACTATTCCATAAATATCCTAGCCAGTTACCCAGCGATAAAGCAGCAGCAAGACGCAATTCCCTTACCAGCCCGGGCTGATAGCAATTAGTCCAATTGAGAAATGAGTGTGACAGAAAATGTCCTTTATTTAAGGCACACCTAGTACTGAAACGCGATGAGAACTTTTACAAACTTCAATTACAACTTCTCGCCAGGATGCGAACGCTTATTTGCTTGTGTGAACGAATGGTACGGCATGCCACGCACTTGTAATTGTTGTTCCCAGGACAAATCGAAAGAAACAGTCGCTGGACACCTACACCTTCACCTATCCAGTTTCGAGGTAAGTGAGTGTTGTCATCTTTAGTTAATGTTATTGTTAATTTCTTTCGCATGTTTTACATACTTCTATATAAACATATTCAAATGTAGGTTCATATTTACATCCATGTATACAGGTGATGTGTGACTGACTGAGTCAAATTGTCGCCATCGCGGATGTGTGTGTGCATGTGTGTGGTGTGTGTGTGTGTGCTTGTGTGTGTGTGTGTGAGTTGAACAACTTGGAAACTATTTCTAACACTTAGCGTTGCCCTAGAGCGCACGTGAAACACGCAATATCAAGGAAATATCCATATATACATATATGTATACAAATAGTTATATACAGCTGTAGGTACATTCATACATGTGAATTTCGTACTTAATTATGAACATAGACATACATCGTTTGATTGGCTTAACTCTTAAGTTCTTTATATACAAGCGTTAGGTTTTGTCCTTTTCCATAGTTTGATACAAATACATCCTTATATTATACACAAAAAGCAACAGGTTTTTAAAAAAAAAATTGATAGTCGAGATATAAATCGCTCAATATCCTATTAACAATGTTTCTAAGTAAATGGATAGCTGCACTGACTCGGATATACCCTGTTTTGGTAGGAAATGCTATCTTTGGGTTTAATAAATGTTAACAATAAATACTAGTTAGCAGGGTGACTTTAGCTCTCATAGTCTACGAGATCTGGGTGTTCATACAGACGAACCGGACAAACAGACATATCTTGACGGACCCGCATGTTGACGCTGATCAAGAATATATATACTTTATGGGGTCAAAAATGCTGCTTTTTTACTATTACATACATCTTGGCGATTTAAATATACCTCTTTATCCTATGTGCAATAACTTTTTGAAAAGAATTTGTACTTAATATAATTCATGATTTCTAGAATTTACTTAGGCGAATCACGACTAAACCTGTACTTTCAATATATAGCGGAATTAGCAACAATAACGGATTTATCTGCCCTTAAGTAATCTCTATGCAAAGAATATAATAATTGTAATTAATTTCTTGAGTTGAAGGAACAATTTGAACTTGTATATCTAGACTTTAGAGCAAAGAATCGTGGGACATAATATGCTTTCAGTCATTTTACAAAAAAGAATCTATATGTTATTACTATAACATTTCAAGGAACGGAAATTATTTACTAAGTATTAATGCTTGTAATATGAATCTAACTTAATTAATTAAAAGACGATAATATTTTAAATATGGAAATTTCTATCCTTGACTTACCCAAAGCAAGATGGTCCTCAAACTCAAATAGAAAGCAAATCTAAATTATTGTATAAATCTAGTTCACATAATCTTAGCAAACGTCCTTCCAAAAGTTTATGGCGGAACATAAATCATGTTAATATTTGAGAAATGTGCGTATTTCATGTTGACGACCCCAATATAAAAACTCAAATCGGAGGACAAACTTATGACTTCAACTCCTCACTTCTCAATTGAGCGGCCTCGGATGCACGCAAATCAAAGCGAAAGTAAATGTCATTAAAGTTGAATTTCATTTTCTAGCTAGCGGTCACTTATGTAGATGGCGTGGACAGGAGACTAAAGGTATATGAATACAAATAAGGAATAATTAACGACACAAATATTCCCTACCTGACTCTTTTCCCCCTTTGCCAATAGCAGCCCTAGCATGCAAATGAAACCTCAACAAGTCAAATCAAACTCCAGCAAAGAAATACAGGAAACCCAAACATTTCCCCCAGTTAGCCTTCACATACATGTATTATATACATATGTATATGTATTTATATGTACATATACATAAGCGAGTCCGGATAGTTAAACTACTCTAGGCGGTTCTATTACTTCAATGTGACCACAAGTGAACACATGCATACATATATAGGTGGGTATATATAGACCCCAAGTCATCCATTGTGTAAATTCATGGAAAGTCCAGTCCATTCGCTTGTTATGACCATGTCTGGGTCCGGTAACCATGGTATTAGAATTTACGGCGAATCCTGACGCGGTCAGTATGCAAATTCGCTTAGAGTGTTTCACTGAATTATCTAAAAATATAAGCCCTCCTAAAGCAAAATGCAGCTTTAAATATTACAAAGAATCCATAAATTTAATACAAACTTCATATGAACTTGATGTTTCGCTACATCAATTAGTATTCTTTTGAAGAACCTTTTTTTGTTACCATCTTACCAGAGGCCTTCCACTTTCCAGTTAAATCCGTTTGTGTTGTTATTCCAAGCCTAAAAATATTCAACATGACTAACTGAATGTCCCTTCCGTTTTGGGCTTTTTATATGCAAATCAAATACAAAGTCCTTTAGACGTGGTCAAGACTTTCAGTTAAGCGGTAGTCGCGCGGTGCGATTCAGAATCGGTTGACGACAATGGAATTCGTTTCAAAGACCAAATAGAAAATTAAGCAATCGAGCAAGTTGAAAGCAAAATTAATGATAAAAGTACAGTAAATATGGCATAAAAATCAATTTAGCTTATGTTGATATGTTTGATGTTGTTTTTTTTTTTTCAAAAGTTGCGAAATAATTGACTGTAACAAATAAAATTGTGGCATTATAGTTTGACAAATAACTTAGCAATTATCATTTTAGTTGCAAATACTAAAACAGTGATAAATTAAGTGGAAAACTCGAGGATTTTTATGTATTAGATGGTTAAATAGTTTTTCAACTAACCTTGTATGAACCTAAAGTGCCAAATTGGTTTTAATCGTTTATTTCTTAAAGTCTTTAAAGTGTGGTTTGACCCAACCACTATGCATACATATGTACATGCTTCTGTAGGCACAGAAACTGGCAGCAAACTTGTCCCAAATCAGGCAACCAGAAATCACCAGATGTTCAAATAGATTACAGTAGACAATTTTTTTAAGGAAGCTAACTCACAGCGGCTCTACGTTTTAATTTTATTGATTGCACTTAAAATAGTTTAAAAAAATAAGAAAGGGAGAAAAAAGGGCGTACGGCGTACGGTAAATGTGGATTCCAAGAGCTTTGGCCGGGGTTAACGTACTTTCAGTTTTCCCAATTTAAGTTTCCGTAAACGTAGATAATATATACATTAAAATCTGTTGCCCCCCATACAAAGAAGGAGAAGCACAGTGAGCCACTACAATTAACCCAAATTGAAAATGCCAGAGAACTTTGAATATGTTGGTCGGACGCCCGTTTCGGCTGGCGTTGCTGTACAAACAGGCTTAGAGTTCTTTTGTTCGTACTATATGTATATCTCAGTTCAATTTGGAGCTCGTTGGCATACACACAGATACAGATAAAGACTCTTCTGTGTGTGTGTGCTTGCACGAAAGTATCTGCTAAGTACCAATTCGAAGGCTTTGTGTGCAGTGCTAGTGAAAGAATTATGACGGTTAGCACTTGAAGCTCATCGCGTGATTTGTCTACTGTGAAATATTACATGACAAAAGTCAACACAAATATTGGCGAACCACACAATTATTTGAATTTATTAAAAACGATTCGGGAAATACGCTATTTGTCATACATGTGTTCAAACATATATGCATAGGTGGCTTATTGTTGTTATTGTGGCTCTGACAAACTTTGATTTTACATTAAGTTCTTTGATATGGTTGGTTGCATGCTAAATGCTAAACCAGTAACTTACGAGAAAGATTGGCTCAGAGTAGCTCCAGCATGAAGGTATATTTTTCTCTAACTTTCTACACTGAAATCCATTAATTGATTCTTTAATAAAACAGTGCCAATAAGCCTTATAAATTCGTTTACAAGGACTTGTAATTTCGATAATTGTTATCTATTTTTTACGTGTTCTAGATAACGTGTCATTTTTATGCCCCTAGTTCAGGGTCAGCTCAACACGGCTGTGCGATTGACCTTGTACAATGAATCATAAAAAAAATAGTCAATAAGTCCCAAAGGTTAAATTATAGCTCCCATACCAAGTCAAGGTTACAAATAATATGAAATACATCATGAAAACGGGCACTAACTAACTAGGGAGAGAGTAGAAGTTTTCGATTAAGGACTGAATTATTAATTTGGAAAAACCCAAAATGACATGCCAGCCAATACATGTAAGTGTGTACATTGAAAAGCCTTTATGGCGACTATCCAAAGGAAATGAGTTCAGTATGCTCCATTTGGGATTCTGCAAACTTGTTTTTCTTAGGTGCCGCCGCCCTCATTGTACAAGAGTTTTCCCTGAGCGAACGTATCCTACAACGACATCGGCAACGGCTGAATGTTCCTATTTGTGTATATGGTTTCGTATGTTTGGCGCTGTTCTATGAGATGCAGGTCATAAGATAAAGAGCACGGAACACGAATAGACGTTTTATTGGACAACCTGGAAACATGATTGAATTACTGTAATGGAATATTATTTACGAAATTACATGAAATGTCTGTTTAATTTTGTTTAATGGAATATCATCAAAGAACAACGCTATTGTTTCTGTTAATTTGCTGTCAAGTTCACTATCTGTCTATATGTATACATAAAGGATTTCCCCAAAAAAAAAGGACGTTCTACGCCTATTCAAACAAAGGGATTTGAGAGTAATTTGAGTACATCTACCATGAGTTTAAGATTGCTTTTCCTGTTAATGGCCAAGTTACCTGTGTGGAGGATCTCTTCAAGTGCAGAGACAAAGAGAACAGAACTGCGGCTATCAGTAGATAAACGTCAATGAAAGAGAAGAACTGGCTTCAAACAACTCACCTTCTCGCATGTGTGCAAAACCGGCTTTTCGTGTACGATCGCCGAGCGTTCTCCGTTGCGGTTCAGCTTCACTAGTGCCCCAACAGTCGCCACTCAGCTCCAAGACGTCTTTATGCACGATTGGCTGCCAGTACCATTTCAATAGCGGCGGGGCACACAACAAACTCGGCAAAGAGCCTCTGTTCCGTTCTGTTAAATGAAAAGTGAACCACATAGAGCATACATTAACAACAAGAAAACAGGCTCGGGGGCCTGCCAATGTAATTTCATGTAGACGAGTGTTGGTGTGGAATTTCGTATAAATAAATATGTATGTACGAGTACGACTTATATACAAGACATGCACGTACATACATCCATATGTGCTTCGCTTGCAAGTTGAGATTAAAACCTCAAACACGCCGGGCATTTAAAATCAAAATCATTTTGCTGTGATCCCCAGTGAAACTGAAACATGAAATTTATGTGAATTTTTGTGAATAAATTGTTAAACTGAAAGAGTGCCCCACCAGTAAACCCCAAACAGCAGCTTGCCGACTTGCCGTTTATGCAGTATTGGGTTACCCAAACTCATGCTTTGATATTTCCTGGTAGGAGGATCGCTCAATCTCAAAGAAGTATTATTAAATATTGGTCGATCGGGCCACACCAGTGAAGAGCGATAGACTTTGATCCGATTTAATCCGCGAGCAAGGTCGTTTGCTGTGCTCTCAACTGAAACGTTTAATGGGCTATTTGAGACGTCATTTGGTGCTTAGATAACACGACCCATCCGCATGGCTTACGATTGAATATTTGGCCAAGTACTTGACATGCGATTAAGTGTGGTTTCCGTTCATGGCACTACATAAATACATAGATACATACGTGCAAAATAAATTAAATATTAGACTTCCATGTTCAGGGAGTAATATTTTAAAATTACGAGATCGCGAAATAAATCAAACGTGTGTTACAGGAAGCGATGAGGTTCAGTGCAACCAGGTGATACGTACACGCATATCTTCCCATTGATGGACAGTGCTATGTGTTGACTATTAAGAATTCAGTGCATGTCTGAAAATGTCAGACACTTGATACCAAACCCAAACGGGATAGCCAACAGACTGCTTGAATTTCGGATTAGTTAAGTGTAAAAAAAGTGAACACACATGGAACGATTGATTTCAAAGACACACAAAAGCGGAGAGGTGAAGAGGAGGGCGAGCCTTTGGATTCTGTCGCTTTCAACTCTTTTTCACATTCTAAAAGGTACAAATTATTTTCACCCAACCAACAACCACCAACCACCAGAGAACAAGCATTCTATTCTCATTTCCAACATTCTCACAATAAAAAAATTTCTATCTCAACATGTTCAAGAATTTTTATCGCATCTGCAATTTGCCAAGCATTTTTTATACGCAATTTCCATATGTGCACCAACGTAAGAAGCAAGTGCAAAAAGTATTATTTCTTTCATAAAGCCCTTAAGATTCCTCTGGCTATTTTTTTTAAATACCTATATTCTTGATCAGCCAGTTGTTGTCCATAGCCCGTTGACTATTAGCCCTTCCTATACTTACGTTAAAACAAACAACTTCCGAATGGGGCTAACGAGATATTTTATTTACATTGCAACTTTGGTATACAGAAGGCTAATTAGGAGAAAAACTTTATGAACTATGAGACAAACTAATGGTTTGACTCTGTCGAACGTTGTTGAAATTTGCCAATAATGCCACCGCAGCCGCACCCATTAATTAAAGCCTTCAATACAAAACCAAAACCTACACATCCTCACAATTAAACAATAATAGAGCCATATGGCACTTTTCAGTCATCATTACCGAAGACAAGAGTACGTGTGTATTGTGTAATGACACTCAGACATTTGGCTTAAAATTGAACTGCAGCAATGACAAGATGGTTTCAGGAGTTATCTAGCCGCTAGCCACCACAGACGACAAAACAGGCACATAACTTTTTAATAGATACGGTAATGTTATGTATTCATATGAATACATACATACACACATAATTGTGAAGTAAACAAAAACAACACCGAATCGACCTTGTCTGACCCACTTTAGTCGGCGCAGTGCCAAAATTGACAGCTGTGCGGCATTTTACAATTTATGTATGAAACTTATTGCGCGTATTTTATGCGGCGCCCCGTGCGTGTTTCAAGTTTTACAGATATTTTGTATTTTTGTTTGCCCCGCTCTAAAAGTCGACGTTTACTTGTTATTTTTATATATACATATGTTGTTTTTGCGAGCAATGGCAACGAAAACAACTCCAAAGTTAAGGCAATCGTGTTAGCAACGCAATGGCAACAACACTAATACCTAGGCATTTGGCCACAATATTTGGCCTCTCTAGCAAGAGACCTAAGTCTCATTTATAAAATCCGATACGCCGCGGAGGGGCGCAGTCACCGGCTAGCTGGCTAGCTGGCTGGCTGGATAATGATTTATGCAACGTTCAAATCAAATTAAACTCTGGCAACAAATCGTTGTCATAAGCTAGCGATAAGCCCCATGGGCTTGAAGTGCTTACAGGGATACATGGTAGTAACATGCAAAACCTATTTATTAGTTAATGGGACGATGACGGCCGGGCAGAGAGTCGGCCGAGAGAATAGCCGACTAACTTGTTAATTATCGGCTTGTTCTGGCCCCGCGCTTATGACTTGTTAAAAAACAAGAAGAGTCGATGCCTAAGACATCTAATTAGACTACTGGAAAAGCGTTTTGATCGACCCGTTCAGATTAACAATGCCCCGAGACTTTTGAACTTAATTACATCGGGCGTACTGGCCTAGCAGCATACGAGAGCTGAAAGCAGGGGGACAGGAGCGGTACCGGGAACGGGAGCGGTTGGTGGAGAGCGGCAAGACCCAACCACGTTCGCTACCTAAGTCTTTCGATTTACTTGTGTTGTGCTGGCAATGCCGCAGCAACGGCGACGATACCATTGGACACAATAAAAACTTGTTCTTAGCGTACTATTGCCCAACAATTTTAGGTCGTAAAAGTGTCGTTCAACTGAAGCTAAAAATTAAAATTTCAAGTCAAAAGCGTTTTCGAGCAGCAACACAACGACCACTCGCAAATGAAGAACAATAACAACGCAAGCGCACATAAAACATTTATTTATGCCTGACGCCCACCTCACAATCATTATCATAGCCATCGCCATCGTCGTCGTCGTCGCCGTCGTCGCCATTCGCGTCGTTGTAGTCTTTGTAGTTGCAGCGGCCAGGTTTGCTCTTAGCCATGCCAAATCTATGCATAGAGCCCATGTATGTCTAAAGTAGAAATAAATTATTGCGTTATTAGGGAGAGTAATTACCACAAGGCAAGGCAGCGGCGATCCCAGACGCATACGACTCGAGCCCGTCTCTTTACCCATGCCCAAGGCGCTGGCTCAAGGCACTCAATGCAGTCCATCAGTCAGAGGTTTATCTGGACGCCCATCGTCATCCATGGCTGGCAACTAAGAGATGAATCTTTGTTCATTTTACTTGCCACATGATACATTTAAAAGCAAATAAGTACATTATGTCTTTGATATGAAGTAAAGATAGATATTTCTTCTTACTTAATAAAGTGATTTATGTGTATTAATCAAAATATGAATCTTTGGTGTGCTAAAAATTAAATTAAATGCATATTTGTATGTAAATGGCCTTTCAATGAAACACATGCAAAACTATATTGCTAAACAGGACATAGACTTGGCTTTGTATGTATTGCGATTTGTTTATTTTCAATATTTCTTTTTCTTAACTTGGCAAAAGGAATGCCAATATTTCAAGGCACTAAGTGCATTTCTCTTAAGATTAAGCCAATTAATTTCGTGCTAGCAATATGCCAAGAGCTGTATGCCGATAAATTTAAGATTCAATTTGAGTATTCTGCACTGTGGACCACAGACAGATGACTCTGGAGCCGCACAGACACTCACCAGCTGGCCCTGTGGCTCTAGCTGCGACTGTGGCTTTGGCTCCGAATGTTGTCGTCGTCGTCGTCTCCGCTGTCAATCCCACGCACATTTTCAAAAAAAAAAAACTCTTTTTGTTCCTATTGCTGTTATTGAGTCTTTTATTTACATTTTTATTTTTGCTGCATTTCATTTAAACTCGTCGGCTGGTTCGGCCTCAGCTTGGGCGCAGGCGCAGTCGTTATGTATGCCACCTCCGATGCAAACGAAACGAATTGTAAAAACCGAAACAAAGCAGCAACAGCAGCATCATGACAAGCAAAAAATAGTTTTAAATTGGGACTACGACTTTGAAATACCCTGCATTAAGAAGAATCTACACAAACACGGACTAACAAAACACATTACAGGGCATTTGCTTAAAGTAAAAATGTCAAATTTTATTTAAATTTTAAGAATTCTTGGGCAATTGTAATAAGTCCTTAATATTCCACACTTACCGACTATTTTGGCATGCCCGAAAAGGGTGCTGGATAGAAAAAGTCAAAGCCGACGGGTGGACACGAACTTAAGACTGGCGATAGCAGAGGCGAAGGCGATGACGGTGTAGATGTTGAGGTTTGTTAATGTTTATCATGACGGTCGGTGATGATGAAGCTAAGCTGAAGTCGACGTCAACGTTGGCACCGCAACTAATCGCCCCATCCTCTGTCCTCAAGTCTCTCGGTTTCTTTACCTTTCCCCATATCTATCCCATGGTCTTGGCTTGAGCCCAGGCGTGCATTCATTGTATGTACGTACATTGTACATACATATATTTTTTGTGCTCTTCATTTACAATCGACTGTGAATTGCAGGCCAGCATTCAGCTGGCATCTTGAACCTTGTCTTATGTTGTTAATTATAAAATCTTTGACAGGCGGCCGCATGGAATTCTTGTAAAAAAAGAAAATTATTACATCTCGAAGCATTATTGGAAAATTTGTGGGAGCCAAGGCCCAGATATGTATGTATGTACATATATATGTATGTGCCTATATCTATCTTTACAGATCATTGTACTAGCATTGGATAGCCATGCAAGATCACTACTGAATTTCGAAGGTTTGTCCGGTCTCGGAACGTGCAAGCTCTGTGGAGAACGGGTCGAAGCTTACGCACATACGATATCTTCTTTTTTTTATTATCGCGATGGGCACGCGTTTTTCTTTTATTATCTTGCTTTTTATAGCTTGATGTTTTGCGTTTTGTTTTGTGAATGACACATTTCTTTTTAATATGAGCTATATTTTTAAGTCTTTTGTAGACATTTAATTGGCGCCAGAAAATAAATACAAAGAAGAAACAAACATTTAACCTAAATGAGATGTATAAAACTACCTAACCAGTTGAATTCAGCTAAATGGGTGATTTATTAGCTCGCTATAAATTGAGTCTGAGTCTCTAGTCGTATGAGTTATATTTAAATACATGTGAAAGCTTCTAGTGTAGAAATCATTAGTAAGTAAAGAACTAACACACATATGTACATACGATACATTATGATGCACTTATAGTGCAATTGTTCTGGCAATGTTTCGATGACGTTCCTTTACTTTATATTCCAAAGTTATTTATGCATGTATATATGTATGTATATATATGTATTTATTTTACCCACCGGGGCGCGCCCAAAAACACTCCCGCAGCTGCGGCAATAAAAGTTTATATATGCAGATATGTTTGCCTTTACATAGACTGTTCAACTGGCAACCAGACAGACATACATAGCCAATACATAGTGACAGGAGGGGGAGGCAGACGCACTGAGAGACAGACCAACAGACAGAGAGACAGACCGACATTAAGACCAAAGACGGACAGCAACGACCAGCGGGCGAGTTGGCTGAAGTTGGAACAAACCCCAGCCCCAGCCACAGCCTCCAAGCCCCACCAAATCAAGACAGGAAAGGATCGACTCGACTTGGCTTCCAGCATAGTGAAGGACGGTCGCACGACGACTAGGGCCAAATAAAAGTTGATTACGAGTCTGTGCCGCTGGCTGGCTAGCTGCCTGGCTGGCTGGCTGACTGGCTAGCTGGTTTACCGGGGCTCGTTGTTTGGCTGTCTGGTCTATTGTCGTGAAGCAGATTAGTTTGCCATCGGGTTCAACTTTATTTGCAACACAAATTTTCATTCTACTGGTGTGCAGCCTGAGTGCAGGCATGGCCACAACCACAGCCCCAGCTTTAGCTTTAGCTTCAGCCTCAGTCTCAACCGAGCCTGAAAATAACAAAGCCCAACTCACGAAAATGCAACAATTTCCGCGTACAGCAATAGCCGTAACCGAAGTCAGGCCAAAAATTGAACAACGCCCAAAATCTTGTTTTACTTCAAAGTGAACTCACGAGTTTCAACGCTCTACAAATTGGTTAACAGGTCGAAGTTTATATACCCTGACTAATGGTTAGCCTCCATACGAATATAAACCAGAAGTTTATATAAGTCAAGAGAATTTCAAAATATTCTGTATTAGGGGAGCAGCAAATGAATGCTCAATCACTTTTGTGGCATCTTATAAAAAGATAATATTTTAATTTTGTATACAGATACCTTTTTCCAGCATTACCTTTGTATTTCTAAAAGGTCTCCTGTAGTAAAGAAAAAAACCAAAAAGATTCAAAACCACATTTCCATATTTGAAAATGGAGCCACAGCTGGCCGCCAGCTTCATTTTTAGTGGCTGAGAGACAAGCAAATTAACTGACTACCTTGCCACCCGGCCAGGCCTGAATTTGTTTATTTGTATATATGTATATGTATGTATATAGGATTTGTAAAGAGAAATTCGGTCAAATGGCACAAATATAATGTGTTACAATTGTTGCGCAATAGTAGCGAATGCGAAAATGACAACGGACAGAGACAGAGACAGAGACTGGGACTGCGACTGAGTCTGGGACTGCGACTGGGACTGGGACTGAGTCTGGCAAATACATCACCAGCGCTAACTAACATGCATTTGCCAACCTATATAAACGTATGTATTTGTATGTATGTATGTAGGTATATCTAAAGCCAGTCTAAGCCAAATGCGGGCAAACACACAACATTGCAACATACTTGGCAGTAAATTTAGACGATGCAGCGTCCAAAAGCGAGGGTGTCGGGTGGCCAGATCGAGCTTGCCTCGCCTCGGCTCGCCTCTAAGTGATTCAACTTCAACTGACATAACTGGTCATTGGCTTGTAGCTCCGCAGCTAAGGACTAGGACTCAACGATGCCGCCGAGCTGCAGCTGCACAAACTGGAAATTGGCAAATACAGCTAGCTAGCTAGCTAGCTGGCAGGCTGGCTGGCAGACCAGACAATCAGTTGGACAGACAAAACCGGATTGGCAATAGCTCATGAGATCTGTTCACATTAAGTTCGAGTTCGCAATTTAAGCTGCAGCAGGCTAAAACACAAAAAAAAAAACACAACCAAAAGTCCGGACCAACAACAGCAGCTTTGGCGGGGAAAATTTGAAATTACGCCGCGGCGCCATGAATTGGCCAGTACCTCTAATCCGAGTTCTAAATAAAGAAGAGACAATATCTTTCTGTTTCAAGCTCTATAAAATTTAAATGACCCAACCCCCATTGATAGCATTCCAAGTAGAAATCGTAAGCCATTTAAAGAGAAAGCAAAGAATTCCCACAGGAATTTAGCATTAAAATTAGATTTTCCCTTTTATTTGAACTGGTTGCATTTTTGAGAATAAACTTTAATCAAAATGACAGTAACTAAAGGTTTAGCAATTCTATGGCGCCTAAAAGTCGTTTGACGATGCAAGAAATAACAATATATTAACTATATAAATGGATTAAATGACTTCTTTAAAAAAATGTTAAATGGCAAAAGAACGCCAAATTGTGCTACATTCGAGTTACGGCTACTTTGGGAAGCCACTGAAGCAAAAACTAGACCAACAACATCTACAATTATTTATTAAATACAAAAAGAGTTTCGGAGAATGTGTCTAAAGTACCGCTCGTAATTGTAGCACATGATTAAACGTTATAAAACTATGTCGCGTTTAGCCAGACAAAGACGTGACCGCTTCAATGGCCGCGACGGGAATGCCTGAAACGAGCTCTTCAATGATGACAGCGTTGCTTTTTGCCATGTTTCTTTCAGTTAAGAAGTTATTTTCAAAGCGCTAACCGTTGGTGAAATCTAACTCTATTAAACTTGTTCTTTTTGGGATACTTTATAGCTAGTCAATTGTCATAGACAAAATGGTCTTTTTAAGAATTTAATAGAGATTATTATACTCTGTTTGCAGCGAAACCAACGCACATACACGATTCGTTTCAGGGTCAGAGAATTAATTACCCATTAATAAATTTAATCTGATGCATGGGCGGGTTTTACAACGTATTTGTGAAATTGGGCCACCGTTTAATAGGAGGCACCATGATCCCAGCTTACGTTATTTGTGAAATACATTTAAAACTTGCCAAATCGATTAGTCTTAGAGCACATTTAGCTTCTCTAACTAAGGCATACCGAATGCTGAGCCCATTACGACCAACTGACCTGATGAAATTAATACAAAACTTTAAACTGAAACTACTACGCCTAAAGCTTACCTCTGAAGCATTTTAAATGCAGTGTTAACACACTAATTTTCCTCCCGAAGACAAACAGTGGGTCATTTTCCGTTGCCTGTGCTACAGTCTATGGGGTTGGGTGTGTTTTGGTAATGGCTATGACTGGAAAAATGAAAGTGGTATGGCTGGTATTAATTATGAAATATAATTCGATTTCGGGGCGCTCCAAAAACTTGACTTTAAAAGAAAAAATGAAAGTAGGCAAATAGTATGCGACCAAATGGCTGCCTGTTGCTGCTGTTGAGAAACTCCATCAGTTCACACTTGTTTTTCTTTTTCTTTCCGCTCAGCTGCAACGAGCAGAAGCCGCAACCACATCTTGTATTTGTATATACTATATTTATATATATATATAAGTCTGGGCTAACACAATTATACAATTGTTGGACGATGATTCGGCGCAGTTTGAGATGGAAGCTGGTCTATGTGATTGCACAACCACTCTCGGGCCAACAACATGCACTTTATGGCTCATGGGATTAAATATTGTTGGGATGAGGTTAACTTGTAAGATGGATTAGCCTATGGCTGGACAAATTTTAATTTATCAGGAATCTATCACTTTTGCCTGGCGTTTTCTGCCATGTTGTAATGGTTTTCTTTTGGTTATTCGAGGTCGATGCCCAATTGATGGGGCTTTTTTTTATTTTTACTTTTATTGCATTGTAATAACAACTACATGAGGTCTTGTAGTTTTCGTTTTACTTTTTTTTTATTATTTTATCTAAAGGGACGATTAATTAGCTGGCTAGTTTCAAACAGTTTGAATGCTGAAATAACTTGTTTTTTAATTGCAGAAATGGCTTCCAGCAGTAGCAGAACTTTCTGCAGTCGACGCGAGAGCAGTGAAACATCCTATGCCCAGCAATGTCGCATGGGAATAGCAAGAGCCTCAGCAGCAGCAGTTACCAGAATTGCGAATGCAGGCCATCGACGACAGAAAGAATGCTACTACTATACTCCAGCTACCTCCCCCTCCAAGCGGCATCGGCAGCAGCAGCAGCATCGACACTGCTGGCCAGTTTTGCAGTTTGGCTCATGGCGCAGCTCAATGACCGCCTATCGATTGCTGACAATCAGCCTTCTAATTGGTATTCTGTGTCCATATCACGTTCACGGTGTGGATCCCAAATTCGATCCTACAACGCGCATGAGACTCGTACTTGTGCCGGCAGACGCACAGGTCAACTCGGTAATCTACAGATTGCGTGCGACTGATGAGGAATTCGACTATCCTCTGACCTTTGAGTTTGTAGGTGATGCATCTTCGTCCACAGTCAAGGTGGAATCGCTTCCATGCACCAAGTACAATTCAGTATGCCAAGCTAACGTTGTGCTGCAACGTCGCCTGGAGCCGGGCCGCTACTATGACTTCCAGGTTTCCGTGAAGGACACAAAAGGTGGCATGGCTACGCAATTGTGTTCAATTACAGCAACCAATTTTACAACGCCCCATGACCTCATATTTCCCCACAAGCCAGGCATTATAATGATACCCGAGGTGAGTACATACCAACAAAATTTACGTGTGTTTGCTTCATCATAAATACGCGCAAGTAAAACGCTTTCAAATGGAATTCCAAATTGCTTTAATTGTATTGCTGTACACACGAGCTGTGTGTGTATGTATGACTTAACAAGAGATAAAGTGGTGATGTGAAATGGCCATTCAATCGACCGATCATCATCTACACATCTAGACATAAGTTAAATTCTTAACAAGAAGGTCATGAACCTCTTCAATTCGTTGTCTAAGATTATGCCTGGCTTCGTGAGAGTAATCAAAAGCTATATAATTTTCCTAATTTAAGGATGCTAAGCGTGGCACAGAATTGGATTATGTAATAGCTCGAAAGAATCCACTTTTCCAAAAACCAGTCTACCTCGAGTTATGGGTAAGTCTACCACAATTTACCAGTTACCACTTACAGAACATCATTCCAAGAAATATTTTATTACCCACAGGGCTCTCCCTTATTCGCCATAAGACAAAAAATAGTGTCTACCGATACGACAGAAGGAACAGTTTTTCTTTTAGGACCACTAGATTTTGAGAAACAAGCCATGCACCATCTAACAATACTGGCCAATGTAGGTGTTGCCCAAGTAGAGTTAAAGATAAAGTTATTAAAGATGTTTGTGTGTGTTGCAGGATGCTTACGCCGAACCAGGTCAAGATAGTCGTAATATTGCGGGTATGGAGATCGTGGTTATTGTACAAGATGTGCAGGATCAGCCGCCGGTGTTTACATTGGCACCGCCGGTTACCAAGCTGCCTCCCGGCATTCTTCCCGGCGATAAGGTTAATTACACAATAAACTTGCCATTAGAAAATTTAATTATTCTCTTCAATTGTCTCTAAAGATATTGCAAGTGCATGCAGAGGATGGAGATAAAGGCAATCCCCGAGAAGTTCGGTATGGTTTGGTCTCCGAAAACAATCCATTTACATCATTCTTTGACATCAATGACACGAGTGGTAAGTGCATCTAAATCATAAGTTATCAAATATGGCTGATGGGCCCATTTAAAAAAAAAAAAAGAATTTCATTATCATTCTGCAAATGTTTGTGTTTTCCATTGTAAAACTTAGATCTGTTCATTTGATAACATTCAAAATATGAATGCGAGTGCCAGAAAGCGAATAATTTTACCAAGTAAATGTGCAAAAAACAAACTAGCAACGAATGAAATAAGTAAGAAAATAGCAACACTAACATTAACATAACTACAAGTAGCAAAAACGGCCTCAACAGGAACCAAAAGAGCGATCCAACCCAGCGGGCCAGACCAGACCAGGTCTGGTCTCTCCGACTCCGGGTCCGACTCTGTCGTTAGACTCGTTAGATACCACAAGCTCAATAACCGCGTTGTGGCCGCCGCCAACGACCACGTTGCGACTTTACAAAATATTCGTTCGCCTCTGCCAAGTTCTGGGCCGCAATTTGGCTTATACCTAGACTCTAATACCCCTAAGCCCTCCCCTCCTCATACCCATACCCATACCCGTTCACCGACCCATCCTCTTTCACTGGCCTTAACCACAAACGAGCAATGAATGCACTTTAACTTCCTTGTTTCGTGCTTGTCTCATCTCTTTCGTTAGTAGTGGCAGTTTGATGGCTTTGGTTTTTGAAGCTGCTTCCCTGCTTCCCTGCTTGCCGCTGGAGGCTCTTCAACATGTTGTCTGGCAACTGGCAAATATAAAAAAAAAAATAATGCCGTTGCACACAACTACAATCATAAATGAATATGTACATATGTACATCGATATATACATGAACATCTTAATGCATTTAAAAGAATATTTACTACCTTAGTCATAACATCGGTTTCTTTTAAATTGATGCGCATTGAAAGGTAATATCAAACGACGAAATTAGCTAAAACTAAAATGTATTTCAACTCTTCTCCCATCGGTTGACACTAACCTCTAAGGCGTACTTACCCATGTGATAGAGAACAAAAAAGTTATTACCCTGCCGTTCATTTATATGAGAACGGAGAGTTTTTGCTTACGTAAATCACCTGAATAAAGGTAAAACAGTTCCCATGGTTGACGAAGCACAGTTTTTATAGGTTGTCATAATTGTAGTTGCAATCAGAAACTTCTTTCTGCCAACACACATACGTACATAATTACATCATTGTAAGTTTTCCCATGATCGATAAGTGCTTTCAATATTTCTAATTAGCTTTCAGAACAAATGTTAAAATACAAAAAAAAGCATAATGAATGACATGTGTGTGCAGATAGATAGATATAGATATCTAACCAAAAGTGTATTCCAATTCCAGGTGAAATCTTTTTGATGCGACCTTTAGAGGATATTGCCTTCATCACGCATGTGGGCGATCCAGTCCTGCTCACTGTAATCGCTGAAGAAGTTAAGGTTGGTCGTGACGAACCTCCTGCAATGGCTTCCACAGTGCAATTGGCGTTCTTTTTGCCCGACCGTACTAATTCAGCGCCTTACTTCGAAAACGATCAGTAAGTAAGCAAAATCCACAGCACAGAAACCAAAACACAAAAAAGGAAGAGAATAAATGCAAAAATGCAAACCTGCTTAACCACTATGCATCCCAGCCACTGCCACTGCCACTGAAATGCAATTTCATGGAGTCGAGTGGAGTGCAGTGGAATGGAGTGGAGTAGGAGTGTTTTGCCTATTCGACTCCACTACGAACTTAAACAGACGACTTTAAGGCAGGCAGGCAGGAAACTAAGAACTAGGAACAACAACAACAAATTTAACCACATCCATTAGCATAAAGTCCTAAAACTCTTAACATCAACAACGACGACTCCGACGACCAAGACGACGACTACTACTACTACGATAACTGCAACACTGAAAATAGAAAACTGCAAT
Source organism: Drosophila nebulosa (assembly GCA_024703675.1). Lineage (NCBI taxonomy): Eukaryota > Metazoa > Arthropoda > Insecta > Diptera > Drosophilidae > Drosophila > Drosophila nebulosa. The sequence continues at coordinate 4,225,071 of JANFPS010000004.1, read as the reverse complement.
ATCCATTTATGCCAAGCAGCTTTCAACCAAAGTTCCTCCGATCAAATTCCCGCCAAACTGGAAATGCCTAGCGACAGTCTTGTCGCACGCTTATACCAATGGTCCAACAACGTTCACGAAATTCTTTTCCCTATGCTAATCTCCAACTCACGATTTTCTATTTTCTTTTTTTTTTTTTTTTTTTCTCCCCCTTACCCCCTCTACTCTCTGGCCTTCCTTTAGTTACGTCTCGAGGGTGGACGAGAATGCACCGCAAGGCACTGCACTGACATTCATCGATCCGTATGTGCCGCGTGTTTATGATGATGACACCGGCAAAAATGGTGTATTTTCATTAACACTACTCAACAATAATGGCACTTTCGAGATCACTCCAAATGTAGCCGAACGCAGTGCACCCTTTCTCATACGAGTTAGGGACAACGCGTTGTTGGACTACGAGGAGCGAGATTCGGTGCAATTCTCAATTTTGGCCCAAGAACTGGGTCCGGCCACAAACCTATCGGCCACCGTTAATGTGACAGTCTATATCAACGATGTCAACGATAATGCCCCGAAGTTCGATCAGCCATCATACGCTGTGGAGTTGCCCGAGAATATGACTGTCGGTACAAAGGTAGTGCAGGTGCATGCCACCGACTTGGACTCGGGCTTGGGTGGCAAGGTTCGTTACACTGCCATTCTGGGATACCTGAACACATCGCTCAATTTGGATGCAGAAAGCGGCGTGATAACCGTATCCACCAATAACCACGGCTTCGACCGTGAGGTCATGCCAGAGTATCACCTTTACATTGAGGCTCGCGACATGGACGGCGAGGGAAATCGAGCGCAAGTGCCATTAATCATTAAGCTAATAGACGTGAACGACGAGACTCCCGTCTTCGAGAAAGATCTGTATGAATTTATTCTGGCGCCAGATTTATTGGGCTTCACGACTGCTGCAATTATCCATGCGGTTGACAATGACGCCACAGCTCCAAACAACGAAGTACGATACGAGCTAATCAACGGCAACTACGAGAACAAGTTTGCATTGGACAAGGTGACTGGTGAGTTGACTGTGCGTGAAAAGATACACTTGCGCGCCAAGAAGCACACCCCAAACGCTTCAAGTAAGAGCAGAACCCGTCGAGCAACGCAGACAACAGCGGTGCCGGATGATGAGAGCGGTATCTTTGTTTTAACGGCGCGAGCCTATGACTTGGGTGTGCCTGTTCGTTTTTCGACAACCACCATACGAATCTATCCACCGGAGAGCCGCAAACGAACGGTTACCTTTGTGGTGCCAGGTCACAACCCGGACAAGGCGAAGACCGAGGAAACACTGTCCACCATAACTGGTGGTAAGGTAATCATCCATGACATCCGGCCACTGCGCTCTGACGAGCCAGGTGCAAAGGATATACCGCCGAGCAGTGGTGGTGTTACGGATCGCAGCGTGGTCACGGCAACCGTGCTGTATGACAGTTCTTCCTTCGTAGACATATCGCAGATACAACAGCGGCTTTCTCAGCATAACAACTCCTATGCGATTATGCCCCAAGACACGGCCCAAACGGACGTAAGTTCTCCATGTCCAATAGCCATAGCAACCGACACAACTAACTACGTCCACACGTTAACAGACTCTTACTCCCTTGCAGACCCAGTATAAAGCTGAAAACAAGGTACTCTTCTGGGTACTAATCCTTCTAGCCACACTGGTCGCCCTCACCATTCTGATTCTTCTGCTCTGCTGCATTTGCTCATGGTGTCCTCTGTATGGCGCAGCCACGTGAGTAACTAAAAATAGTTATAGCTAATTCAATGATTTTAGATTTATAGTGCTGCTTGTTGACTCAGCTACTTAGTCCCGGTGCGTAATATGGACCAGAGATTATCCCCTTTTAATGCAAATCCCGTTGATAGGTTTTTCTTGCTGTATATATGTAGTTTGGATTCTAATTTGTTTTCGGGTGTATTTTTTTTACACTTTGCATGAATCGGACCAAATATAAATGTTTTTCTTTTTATCAATTTTAATGGATTTTGGTAGATTAATTATTGTCAACCATTTGAAAATGTTACCAAAAATATTTTGTTTAAGCAAAATAGGATTGAATTGGATTCTTTCTTCAAAAACATATTAATATTGTGCCTATACGTTTCTAACTTTTAAATATGCCAATATTTGAAATATATATGAAATATGTTGAAAAACTAGTTATTATTTTTTTTATTATAAATGTACTTTATGGCCATCCTTTAGGATAGCCCTTAACCGGTGACTAAGTAATGAGTGCAACGCTTTTTCTAATCAACCAAATGCAGTATTATACTAATTTGTATACTAAAGCATATTTTAATGGAACATGCGTTTTGTTTTGTTTTTTTTTTTTTTTAATAAACATCAAACCATTCATTCTATCTTTAATCTTTTATTCTTCTCTTGTAGCAAAAGAATAGTTAATATCAGTAGAACTGAAGACGATGTACATCTAGTGCATAGGGAAATGGCAAATGGAAAACATACAAAATCTGTTCAGGTAGATTTTGAACATTTTCGAATTCGATTGACTATGCTAAATAAAGTAGTAAAACATTGCAATGCCAATGCACTTACTAAATTGCAAATTAAATAAGCTCACAATTTTGAGTTTTTCATTTTTGATTTCCTTATCATAAAAAAATATTTATGTATTTCACGACAACAACAACAAAAAAAAAATGTGCACAATATTAGACATGAAACGTTTTTCACTAATTACTTAGTTACACTTAACAACAACAAATCTATAAAATACGCTGTTAAAACCCAGGGTCTATCGCTTATTAGAAAATAATTGGATATTATAAAGGCATATATGGATTTTATGAAACATTATACGCAAACAATTTACAGGTCGCAGAATGGATGGGAAGACGCGAGGCCTGGTCAGCGGAGAAGCCACCAGATACACGAACCAAACCCACCCGCTGGGAGTTCCACGACGGGCGTGATCAGCTTAACGAAAACGTAGGCTTTTCCGTTTCTGGTATCCCCGATGCTGTGTACCAGGACACCGAAGAGGGACGCCAGATACGATCAGCTAATGATCAGCATCAGAGGCGTGTTCGAATCAAGTATGAACCAGAAGATCAAATGTTTGGCAAATATTCATTTATTTTATGCACTTACAGGAACAGCCACACAGCCAAAGACGACCTACATCTTAGTTTTCATAACTCTAGAACTAATTTAATAAACGATCGCGATATTTACATTGAGGATGTAATGGAGGAGGGAGAGCAACTGGCACACACTAAATCAAATAGACAATTAGAACCTGCACGCAGAAAGCGCTATGACACGGAATCCAGGCACATGGACGTCGACTCCATGCGGCGGCATGAAATTGATCGCGGCAGCGATATCGACTTTAATGTCGCACAAAATAGTCTTAAAAGTAAACGGGAATTATTTATTAAAGATGGCAATGTCGAGATACTTCAACTAATGACCAGAGACAAGTCACGAGACCGCCCGGGCATGGACGATGACAACATTTATGTAAATGTACCGATGAAACAATCGGCCAACCTGTCTCATCCTCAATTACTTATGGTGGACAATACTGGGAAGGAGATCCTAATGCGACGATTCATTGAGGAGCAGCCCGACGGTAAGCAGATCATCCGTGAGCACTACCAAATTCTGCCAGGAGCGACCTACTTGCAATCGATGCCAAACGAGGTGCATCAAGGATCCACTCTAAAAGACGACACTTTTCCGTTAGGCAAGTCCGGACCCAATAGCATTGTCTATTCTCAAATGGAACCTGAGGTCAAAGTCATTCACACCCAGCCAATTCAGGGGGCCGAGGGAGTTACCGAAATTCAGCCCGCCATATCAAATCAGTCCATTACCCATGAATTGGAGAACTCACTGAAGCAACAGAATGCCCTCTTACGACAGATATTGATGGAAAAAGAAAAACTAGAAACTAGATATACGCAACACGAAGTCGCCCTAGAAACGCAAAGTCTTCCAGGACAATCGATGGCCATCGGAACACAGACGGACTGTGATGCTGGCACTCAGACTGAGCCGTTTGATAATGTTTTACAGAAGACATCAGCTGGTACACAGGCCCAGGCCATGCGGCGTCGGGCGCGCAGTGAGAACGATGATTCAATGTCCGAGGATGGATATGAATACGTTAGATTCAGTCCACCAAATAGCCCAGAGGGAGTTTATTGGATAAAGCGTCGTCGACCCAAGAAGCGATCTCGCCAACGGGTGATGCATCCACGCAAAAGGATTGTGATGGTCGAGGAAGTGAAAAGAAAAATACGCACTCCTATTAAAGAGGAAGAGGAGATGTATGAAAAGAAAAAGAAGGTGCCACCCAAGAAGCCTTTACGGGAAACCAAGACGAGTATCCTGCGCAAGCAAATGAGTGATGAAAGTCGTAGGGCCGACTCCACATCAAACAGGGAGCCCAAGGATAACCACAAGTCCGAAGCACTAAGCCGCGAAGTTTTAATGGAAATATCGGACTCATTGGACGATCCTGCTAGTCCGGGAGAACATAGAAGCCGAAAACTACATATCGAACAGTATTACAATAATTCTGATGGCGAAGACAACACAGAATACTCCATCGACTCTGATGCGGACGAAATAGTAATTCGAACTAATGGATATCCACCTAGAGACAAATATAAGATGGAGGCTTTGGATAAACACTACATTGAGATGCACTCCAAATCGCCTAGGAGCAAACCATCCTCCCATTCTCGCTCACCCTCAGAAACCAGAGAATTTCAGCCTGAAGCCCAGCCAAGATTATCGAGACGCGACAGTTCCAAGCGCAGTAATAATTATAGAAAACAAACCTCATCCGAGCCACCTCATAGTAGAAGATCAATCTCAAAATACGAATCAACGGTTAGTGAAAATGGCAGGAAAATTACAACCACGGAGATTACCGACTCAAAACGCTCACTAAACGATCGTATCTATCAAAGTGAAACGGAACTTGCCGATCAGGATAGTTCAGGGGCACGGAATGTGCCCAAATACATGGAATGGTATTACAGTAAGAAAAAGTCTTCCGTAAGCGGACGAACCTCAACAGAGTCGTTAAAATCACAGCCATCAACTAGAAAAAAACTCCCTGCATCTGAGAAAAAAGTATCGAAGACTCGCCTTAATGTGAAACCCGATGAGTTAGCGGTGCATGACGATGGAAGCAAGTATAAGCCGGAACCGGCACCACGCAAATCGCCGCCAAAAGGCGCACGCCTCCTCAAAGAGGACAGAGCCCTAAACAAGCAACAGAAACCAAAAATAGAAACTGATACCAATCATCCATTGCTACAGCACTCAGAGCATCGGTTTGAGCGAGAAAATGCACCAGAAGTGCCAGCGCCACCCACCAAACTACCCCACTATATGTATCCGGAAACTCCTCCGCATGCCACAAACCCTGATAAGGATCTTTCAGCGAAAAGGCATAAGCCAAAGCCGTCACCCATCAAAGAAAACGAAGTAAAGGTGACAAACTCGAAAATTAATCTATATATAGAGGATCGAAATTCCGCCCAACAGTCAGGAGCTCCTGGAACATCGGTTCACACGCAAAAGCAGCTAAACGCTTCTACTCTGGAAGATGACCACGACTCTGGCATTGCAATGAACTCCCTACTGAACAGCATGGGCCGACGGAATCCGATTGCCGAGAAGAAAAGCGTATTTTCTATTGCCTACGATGATGTTAGTCGCGTCAAGAAAATTCCATCTGGGGGTGAATCCCCGCAATACTCATAAATCATAATGGAAGCCCCGCAAATAATTAAATAATATGTGATAGCCTCTAAGGCTCCCTACTTACGAAGCAACGAACAATATAACGAAAATTGCAGCAACACTTGTAAATCGTGCAACTTGTTTCGGAGCACTCAACACTAGTTTATACTGTTGCCAGTCTCGTTGAATCTGTCATTTCATAAATTCATACATACAGGCATATACTTATACATATATATATATATATATATATATATATATATATTATATTTACATACGTATATTAACCCCCTATTACATAAGTTTACATATACCTAAAAAACACAGCGTTTTTATATACACGTTTGACATGGCATAAAGATTAAGCTCAAATTGATTATTTGTGTTTCCCCAATTTATCGACAAAATCATGTGTAACTGTATCGAAATGAGCTTTAATTTGATTTTATCCGATGCTTTTTACTTCAAACTATCCTATAACTTTTAAGCCAGGACAATGTGTCTAGTTATAACTAATTCACAGAAAGATCCATGGGCACAGAAGTCATTCTTACGTGCTAATCCTATCACAATTAATTGTAAGTTATTTTTTTAATTTTCTTTTAAAGTTGTTTGGAGATTCATTTTTCTATACTTTAAAAAGGACATTGACCAAACGCAAAAACAGGAAACCGTCAACAAGAATTTACAAAATTTATTTTACGTCTATAATTTTGCTTTCATTTGAATAATAAACTGAGCCATTACCAGAAGCAGGTTCTATAAACGTGGCTTATAACCAACCCTTGCATTCAAGTCACGAATAAGAAACTTTCACAAATAAACAAGAAAATACTATTGTAAATTCCCGAAAATTTTTTAAATATACATACCTCCCTTCTACATAAATATGTATAAAAATGTATACCTAACTGCCATATTATATAATTTATGGATATAAGTATTCCTGTAAATAAAACTTTTACGTAAGTACAATATTTAACTAACCTGCTATTGAATATACCACATTCCCAAAAAAAACAGAGATGTTTCGTTTCATTTGTTGACATTTCACAACGGTATTAGTGATCTACCAAGTTCACATAAAATTGTGTTGCCTTATAAAGATTACATGTACATATGTACATCCTTTACTCTTCCTTCTGAACAAGAAAAGAAATGTAAATGCGGCAGAAGGGAGAAAACTCTGAACGCGGGAGTAGAGAAGTGAAGAGATCTTAGCTAAGAGCACGATGTGAAATAAATATCTTGTGTAAGTGTATAACCGGATGCGAAGAGGAGGGAGAATTTGTATCATCCAACGCTCTCTCACATTTATATACACATACACGCTTGCACACACACATTCCCATACAAATTCACACAGCCATATGTCTGTGTGCTTGTTTTAATACGCTTACCAGCACGTCGCACTATGGGATGGACTCAATTTTTAAAGGCTTTCAAATGCAAATATTGAAAAAGAACTAATGACTTTCATTTTACAACGATTTTCATTGAGTAACAATGATAATAAGAGTAATAAGACTTGGATAAATGGTGAATTTTTTACGCAATATGAATGCAACGATTTTCTTGTCGGTGATATATGCATATTTAACATTTTCAACTCAAGCAATGATGTAATTTGTAAATTTATTCTGTGGTGATAGTTTGTACCTACATACGTTCAATTTGACCACGCAAAGTGAGATCTCTCCCACTGTGCTTTGTTTACTTACCACTTAAATTTTGTTTCTTCGCAGTATATTCTCAACTTCAGTCGCTAAAAGTTGTGTGCGCTCTTCGTTGCTCGCAAAAATTTTACACATTGTACGTACTTTAGTGATCCGCAAATAACTTAATTAATTTATTTAATTAGTCTCTAGGCGAAATTTAAAAACTAACAACAAAATGTGCAAGTGTCTGGCAGGAAACGTAGCTTGTTGGTAAGTTCTATTAAATGGGAACAGCATTTCCGCAGAAATGGGGTACATATCAAAATTGTTAAATGATAATTATATTTACATATGTATATACATATGTACATATATACAGTGAGTGTGTACATCAGATATATTACTGATGCTGCATACAAATTTCACGGGAAAACTTTTGTATGCATTACATAGAGTGTATACAATGGAAAATTACTTCTGTGTGTTTAAGAAAATGTGGAAAAGGGAAAATGCGAAAACCACTAACAAGAAAAGGTGTACAGGTTGCCCTTGCGATTCAGTTTAAAGAGAATAACAAGTAGTTGTTGAACTTCTGCTGATGGCTTATTTTGGTACAACAAAAAGTGTTTTTGCGTACGGCACAGAAGTTCCTTATCTTACAATTTTAAAATAAACAAAATCTTAAAATAAAGAAGCAAACTACTAGGGACACGATTTATTGCATGATGCATATATTTATAAATACTACTTAAAATTTGTCTATTTTATCCAAGAAGTTGTGCCCGGTTGGTGACACTCCCCTGCATTAGTCATATCATGTACAAAATACATTTAATTGAAACCGGGTATTCAGTAAAAGTCATAATTAAAATACTCCTCCCAGATATGTAGCTGCCTTTCGGTTTAAGCAAAGGATAATATGACCATGTCATGATATAAGATGTATATAAATATACAGGGTGCTCGAGAATATTCACATACGCACTTATTATTCAAGTTGGCACGCTAAGGGTGCACCAATACATACATACATATTTGCTTGACGATTATTTATCCGACTCCATCAAGTCCTGGCTCCGCTCAGGCGAGACGACGATATAACTATCTGCTTACCCAAGCCCAACGCCAACCCCATTCGCTTGACTGCCCTCCAGGCACTTCGGTTTCAAGCAGCCGCCAATATGTCGCCGGTTTTACTATGACGGAAGCTGCTTTACGATTAACAATTGGGGATGAAAACGCAAATAACAAAAAAAAACTTTTACACAATCGCCACATTTATTATAGGATAGGCATCAATTAAATAAAAGTTCTTTGTTAATTTTTATACCCTTGCAAAAAGGTCAGAATTGTGCAACGCATAGAAGAAAGCATCTTCGACCATATAAAGTATATGTACATATATATTTTTGATCAGCACGATGAGACGAGTTCATATAGGCATGTTCGTCCGTTCTGCCTGTCCGTCCGTATCAGCGCAAACTTCTCCTAGACCACTAAAGCTACATTGCCGAAACTTCGCATGTAGTCTTCTATATCTTGCATTGTATATCTCGGATTCAGCTGGATCGGACCACTATATCATATAGCCCCTATAGGAACGATTAGTCGAAAATAGAGTTTAGGATCAATAACTCTGTTGTTTTCTATGGGATATTGTTAAAATGTCACATATCATAATTTGTTTTAAATTTCATCCAGATCAGACTACTACATCATATATGTAGCATCAAAAGAAACGATCGTTTCGATTTCAAAAATTCAGTTTTAGACCAGTACCTTCCGTCTTTTTGAATAATTGTTATAAAAATTTGTATTTGTTAGTTTTATATACTCATTAATATTAATGCAAAATTTGATCAAGATCGGGCTATTATATCATATATGTGCCATAGGAATGATCGGCCAAAAACAATTTTGGTCGGAAAAAACAGAAAAACAGCCTAATTAAATGTCCTCTTTGTACATAAAAGGGTTTTTTTCATTAAGACACATATGTATGTATACGTAAGGAAAGTGAAACAAAAACTTGCAACTAAAGGTTGTTTTTATCAGTTCGTTTACTGTTTTTAAACCGGCATCCCACCAACCACCGAGCATTAGGATTTTGTTTTGAAAAGCCAGCTTGTAATTGGACACTGTTCACTATAAGGTTTATCTAAAAATGTTCAACTCTTCCAAAATTGAATTGTCTACAATTATTCATCTTTTTTTTCAGCTGCTTCAACTGCGCGCTTAGCATGCTAGTGTCTATCATAAGTGCGTTCTTTGTGGTTTTCGTTATTGTGGGAGTTTTAGTGTACTTCGTTTACTATCACGAAAAAGAGGATGACGCCACCAAACTTACAAAGGATGTTCATGAGGGTTTCAAGAACGCCTACGACAAAGTCAAGGATGCGTTGAGCAAATAAAAACGATGAAGGTAGTTATGCAGAAGATAAAACGCAAGTGCTTTTTCACAAAAAAACAATTATTCTTTCAGATTTTTCTTCGCTAAGATATATACATTCATTCAATATTTATGTACATGCATCCGATATAATAACAGGCATCCTATAACTAAATTACTAAATATTACGAAAGCCTTTACGAAAACTGGTCAATGTTTAAAATTTGACGCATTTCAGTGTTCAGTACAAATGTAACGTAAATTTTACAGTTTTTATAAACATTTATTTATAAGCTAACTTTATAAACATCACATGTGAATCCTCTTTTTGAACACACAACATAATACAATAAAAATATTTATATTGCTTACTAACTCGTTTTGTTATCCTTAAGTTAGGGGCCTAATATAGTGTTTAACATAATAACAAACGGTCGATTTTTCAATTATAATAAATTCAGGGAACATGTATCCATAGCACGAATGTAAGAATTCATTACATGCTACAATTTATTCATCGCAACTTCACTCAAGAAAAATATTTAAACCCTTCTTAATTTTGGAACGGGAATTACTACGGTTTATTTACTAGAGATGCAATTTCGTGCCAGACATTAATTTAAAGCCTAATATTTTCATTATACTACACAGAAAATGTCTGTTACCATTATGGACTTAGGTTCTGTTAGCTAGCTCTGTGTTACAGGAAAATTTTCAATAAAATCAATAAATAAAATACATTTTGAAGCCATCGACTCGTTGAACTTCTACCAGGCTCCCATAACCAGCATGCCAGACAGCTTTAGCTCCCAATCAACAGCAAAGAGCTGCCGATTGCTGCCAATCGTTTGACGATTTCGATTTAGACCCCATTGTATGTATGTATTGTATAGAACTATGTACATACAGAGTAGATGTATGTATGTACGTACATTTATATGCTCACAGCATAAACGTGCGCAGTGTTCTGACCCCCGAACGGAGCAATGTTTCAACACTTTATGAAAAACCACCTATTCGACTTAAGCACACCTGTTACACCAAATAAAAATAAAATGCTTTGTATTATATTTACTTTAATTGAAAAGATTTAAGAGATTGGTATGAATTGGCTATACACTACGACTAGCGGTAGATTTCTGAAACATTCATAGATTAAATCAACAGCAAAAATAAATAAAAATATATGTAAATAAAAATAAGCAAATGGAAGCACTTTCCTCAAGCACAAATTTTCATGAATTCGATATGCTCATTTACTCTTGAGAGAATTTGTATTTAACAAAGATACACGCCCTGCGCAGTGTTTAAGAGTGTTGTATTCTTTCTTTCTCTCTCTTTCGCTCTCGAATAGAAAGTACGGAGAGAGTAAGAGATTAAGAGCATATCGCTTGACACCTGCAAAATGGAGAGAAATTCATATACCTACATATGTACATATGTAGCTCGATGTTTTTGGTGAACTGAATGAATTCCAATGAAAATCTGAATGCCTGCTTTTGATACCTTTCTTCTAAGCGCCTGGTAGGCGCACGTCGAAGTTTTCCACATTGAAGTTTCAATTTTAGGATTTCTAACAAGATAAATCTAAGATTTACTTTTAAAAATCGCACCCATTCTTTAAATACCAATTACTTCTTTGCTAGAAAGTATATAAAAATATATAAAATACTTTAAAGTATACATCTTTAAAGTAGTGCTCGAATTTGGCGCCCATATGTAAGTTAACTTACAACACTAATTTTACACCCTAAAAGGAGGAAGAAGAAACAGATGAGGAGTTTACATCTGGTCACACTAAGTGCTTTCGAAACGGAGCGACTGCATCTGAATTAAATAAATTAAATCAATTTAAATTTTAGTAAAAGATGCTTTACATACAGCTTTAAATCATATAATTAAATGTTCTATTAATAAGTGATTCATGAACTTGAATAAGACAAATCGAAATACTTTTGATTAATTTTGAAACCTATTGCCGAAATGCTACAGTGTTTTCCAGAAAGAAAATACTTTGAGGACGACTACGATCATGAAGATGAAAGTACTTTGGAATATATATTAGAATGTGTTCTAATGGAGGATGACGGTAGCATCGAATATGAAGAGCTGAGAAGTAGTTACAATTCCCAGCTCATCCAGAATTGCAACTGTTCAGGGGGCGGTTGTTTTAACAACGAAGAATGCTTACACGGAGGCTCTTATGAGTATAACTCAAAAAAAGATGTATTGGTTCTCAAATCAGACAACACTCTTCCTATTTTTGAATGCAATGATTCGTGTAAGTGCGGCATCAGTTGTCTAGGCAATAGACTTGTGCAGTATGGTCCTCGAAAAGGATTGGAGATTTTTTATTCCCCGGTCTACCATTCCAAAGGCGTCCGCACGACTGTGGCCATCCCTCAAGGAGCTTTCATCTGTGAATATGCAGGTGAGCTAGTAACAAAAACCGAGTCGCAACGAAGGATGAAGCAAAATGATTGCCTCGGTCACATGAATTATGTGTTGTGTTTAAGGGAGTTTGCCCGGAACGGAAACGCAAAAGAACCGGAAGTTACTATTGTAGATCCATGTAGGCGAGGAAACATTGGTCGATACCTAAATCACAGTTGTCAGCCTAATTGCAAGATTGTGGCTGTGCGAATAGAATGTCCAATACCTAAGATTGGTAAAAATTGCAGATAATAAAGGCTTCTACATATTCATCGTTTTATATGTTGTAGGGATCTTTGCGTCACGCGATATTGCTGCCCTCGAGGAGCTGTGCTTCCACTATGGCGGAGAAGATGCGAAGCAAACAAATGATGGCAAGGTCTGCCTGTGCGGTAGTCAGCATTGCGCTGGTGTCATGCCAAACACTGAAATGTAAGACAATGTCTTTTTAATAAGTATAAAACATGTATTTAATAGATTTATTAAATTTACGATATACAATCCGAATTCTTTGAAAGTGTTCTTAAAGCTTATTCTGCACATCGCTTTCAAGAGGTGGCAACTTTTCCAGTATCCACTGCTCTATTTTAATTAGGGCTGATTTCTTTAGCTCGTGCAAAGTATTCTTTAAAGGCTTGAATGTGCCCGTCACTCCTAACTTTTGAAGACTATCAAAGCTCTCTTGGCCCCACTCTAATGGCACGAGCGTATCGCGTTCTCCGTGAAACATACGTAATTCAGGAAGAGGATCACTGTTGGGTGGTCGTGCTTGTAAGGATTCATATACGACAGATTGACGATTGAGAAATGCTGAAAGAGCAAAAACACCTGCTACTTCCGTATTTAAATGGTATCCAGTGTGCAAAGCCAGGGCTCCCCCCATCGAAAATCCGCCCACTATAATCCGGTTTAATGGAATGCCTTGTGCTACTTCTTCCTGGATTAGCTGGTGGACTATTTCATAGCACTGGGACATGCTCTTTTTGGTTTCCTGGGCTGCTATATTCACCGATCGGCGATCAAACCACACTGTGGAAAGTTCTCCATTTAGCGGTGTATACTTTTGCAATGGGGCAGTGGGGTAAATGATCTTAATATGTGAATACTCCATATTTCGACCCAGTAGGAAGCGCACCCACTCCAATACATTTGGACCAGTATCACCGGAACCGTGAAAAAATATAACAGATGCACTGTGTTTGGTGTTTCTTGAATTAACGCTCATTTTAGCAGCTCTTATCATGTCCGGTAGCAATGACAAGCCAACTTTAAAAAACCTGCATAAAAATCAAAACAAAGGTCAAAATAAAAAAACAAAACAACTATTTCAGCACGACCAGACCTTACATTTTTCTGTTAATGCTCATTTTGAGTTTTTGAGTCATACGGCTCATAATGATGATGTTTAAATGTGGCCCATCTCTAGCTCGCCTACTATTTGCTTTCACTTTCCCCCTATTTTCCAAAACAGACCCCTATTCCGAACGCAGGTACCTCAGAGCAAGTGTAAATTGAGAAATAAATAAAATAATTTTGTGAATGGAGTAAAATAAAACGTATACCATATTCGCGACATTGTGTTAAAATCTACGTACGTATATGCCTAAATTACAAGCAATATTTACAATGATCGTTTTGTGTGAATTTAGCTAAATAAGCTCTTATTGACCTGCACCTTACACGTCTTTATGTACATAAATGCAAATGTGTTTTTCTACATACATGCAGAGTTATATACATAATGCTAAGACGAGAAATAATGTTACTATAACAACAATGAACGAAATAAACAATAATACTAAAGCATTTATGTATTATGTAGCTGTTCAAAGCATACTTTAATTTATCAGCTGTTTACCACATGTGCATTTATACATACATACATACATATGTACTTTGATATGTACATACATGTGTATTTTACCTTAATATTGTGATTTTTCTGGGAAACGCATTGTGCAACTGTTAATTAAACAACAACATCATCTACCAATTACTTCACGTTGGCAGAAGGAGCTCGAAGTTTTTGAACGAGTTTAAGCTAAACTGATAAGCCTGAGTCATTGATTATACTAACTACACACTTTTGAAGTATTCAGATAAAAATTTGTGACATTCACCATTTTAAATGTTTACATACATATGTATATAACCTCAGATTGGGTTATGTTGGTGAAAAATTTAAAAAATAGATATATAGAACTTTGTTTCAGGTTTTTATCTAAGGCACTGCATTTTAAAATAGCTATGTATGTACATTCATATGTACATACATATACAAACATACAAAGCTTTTAAATGGTAGTGCTGTTACTGTTAATTAAAGTTCTCAGTCTTATAGATTTTAAAAGACCGCTTTTTCATTCTATTTTTAATTGATTTTAGTTATACATATGTATTTCTACTAGTTAAATTTCTGCGGAGCAGAATTTGATACTCTACAGCGCCACCTGGCGGCGAGCGGCATCAACGAGCATATCATACAAACCAAACAAAAAATACATATGTACATACATATATATATATATACCAATTCTCATAATAATCGGTCCAGTAGTTCTTGAGATAAAATGAATTTATTATAGGGAAGTTTGACTGTAACTAGTAACAAACTTTCCATTCACAACAAATTTCTCAAACTCCTCAGAACTTTTATTGCTTCTTTATTTAATCGGGTTTGCACTGTTTTTAGACCTCCATCCAGATACTTCTCGTATTCTTTGGTTCACAATGAATTTACTATGAAACCCGTTTTGTTTTACACATGTTACTAGCTATTAATTCACAGGAAATAGAGAAACATTGTGCCCAATATCAGTTACCCTAAGAAACGGTTTTACTTGAGTACATAAACCCTCTAATCAACTCATGCTCAACAAGTTTTTGGGTAATAATTATATGCATTTGTTTACAATATATGTGCGACCTCATCTATAGACACATACAAAGGTATAGATATGTGTACAATTTGTTTATACTCAAAAAGTTCAACGATACTTGTATCGCACACACGCGTTGCGCCTGATTACGCCTTATTTCACACACTTCTGTCTGCGTGTGTATTTGTGTTTATGTATGTATGTATTAAAGTATGTCCGTATGTACATACATACATACGTCGTTTTGCCTCTTCATCATGAGTTAGCAGTATTTCTCAATATTTTGTTTGCATTTATCACACAAATACTTGGGCACCTAGGTATACAAGCTATGAAAGGGAAACCAATACTCCAACAAAACTGAGAATCATAATTATTTTATGCAATGTAATGATCAGAGGCGAGGTTTCGAATTTTCGTAACATTACAGTGAATGCTAGATACAAAAACTTAGTAAATTCTCTTTTTATTAAATGATTTTTTATTGTTGGGTATAAATGTTAACTCACATATGTATGTATGTACATACATATAAACACTTCATAGTCGTATGATTGAATTGACTATGCAAAAAGGGCACGATTAGCTATGTATGTATACCACCGGCTGCACATAGGAATAAGTTGCACTTTAAACATTAAGATAGTCCCTCAATGTACATAAAAAGTTACAGAAAATTTAAAAAAATTAAAGTTTAAAGCTAAAGCTTTAAGCTGTGAGCTTAGATTTTCATGTACACGTCTTTAATCATGATTAAAAATTAAAAATTTTGTTTAATCTGTCCATCAGTTTTTAAATTAATTTAAAATCGCTTAACTTTATGTCAGTCGATTAGCTCACAAATATTTAATTTTCCCTTTTCAAAACAGTTCGGAAATAAAACCGATTCAAAAACGGCAACAGGTCAGAATATAGAACTAGTGACGAAGGCAGTTGCTAGGATTCGCACTAAACGCACAATAACCTAAGAATAGTAATAGTAGCTGCTTAGCTTTAGAAAGTCATTATTTTATATTTGAGGGGCTGTGTAATGTATACACAAACACTATCGAGTACTGAGAGTGTAAGTGTAGTTATGTGTATATGAATATTAAATCATGACATTGCACTCCAAGTGGATTAGAAATACAGTGGAACCTCGTAGGACCGAAGTAATGTGGGTAGCTCGGATAACACACGAATAATCTTATTGTTTTAACCAAGTTCTTCCGTATTTTTCCAACTTGGGCCAGTCTGATGGTTTGTTGATCAATAGCAGGATAAACAAGGATCTACTGTTAAAATTTCTTTGATGTTTGTCCGTATTGAAGGTCGACACCTTGTTGTTACTTATATCAAATTTCATTGGAAAATGTCGTTTTAATATTCAAGCAAATATGCAGTAAACCAACTTACTTACATACTTACAATATATGCTTAGATGTATGTATATTTCGTATTTTGGCAATGAAAATGGAATACAAATTATTCCCGCTTGAAGAATCCCCCTATGTCTTTGTGATCTAAGTGACGATCTTACATTCTTGAATGTGGTGCTCTGCTCTCTGAGTCCAACCCAACACACATGGCGCACGCACACGGGCTACTTTCGTGCTTTGACTTAGCCAGCAATCAGTAGTTCAGTCGTATTCGGACCAGCGAGAGTGAAACGAACCGATCTAACGATCAGCGGGATTTTGTTTTGTGTGGGCTAGCGCTCATTTTTGAACTGGCACGCGCGGGCGTCGAATCAGTGTTTTTGTCGTCCCGTGGTTTAATATTTTGGTCTCACATTATTTTAAAATTAACATTTCTAATCTCGCCAATATTCGGAGATAAACTCAAACTATCGAAACAACATTTGTATATGTTTAGTGATAAAAAAGATGAAAGAACCTGTTATCATCAACCTTTGTTTGCTTAACTCAAGAGACTAAACAGAAAAACAAATTTTCGGTTGACAACATTTTCAAACCGTATAATTTCTGCATTTGAAATCTACTATAGACGGGTTTGTCATTGGACTTTGATCGCCCCCTGGTCGAAATTGTACTATCTTTATATACACAAAAGCATTCCTAAATATACTGCTCGGTCGGTAAAACAAAATTTAGTTTAGTTAACGGAAAATTGAATGTCAACATGCAAATGCAATATGAAAATCATACACATAGCGTTCCCGAAATCCAGAATCACATCACAACATCCCATAACGGGGCCAATGGAAATGGATATTCGGAAATAGTTGAAGGTTCGTCGATAAAAGTTTTCTGCTTCGCGCGTGTGTGTGTGTATAGGCGTAACTTTAAGTGTGTATTTGTGTGTTTTTATCTCCAAAACCAACATGCTGAGTAATTCCCATTTGGTTCTCGGACTTTTTTTCTGTTGATTAAAGCCATGGAGCATGACTGTGCACATTAGGAATCCAGTTTGCTTATTCGCAACGCCATAATGAATGGCAAAAATGACTTCAAACATTTTTCTGATCATTGTACAGTGGAATAACGTATAAAAGAACTTCTAATTACTGTAGCGACTATCGCTTGAGATAAATTATTTTAAATTAGATATGAAAAATGTCACAGTGAAATTTGAGCACTAAATTAAGAAACTAGAAATTTTAGCCATTTCGACTCCCCATGGGATACCCACTGTATTCTCTATTATGCGACTCATATTGTTAACCCTTTTTGTTTCTCCTTTTTTATGTGCCCCTTTTGGGGGTGCTTCCATACAATGTATTATCTTCTTTGCCTTTCTCGGAATTATTTATCGTTAAGTAACATCTAAAAAGAATTATAGACCAAAAGCATGACGCTTGGTATCTTTTGATATGCAAGACTTGAATGCGCTACGATTATATATTTTCTGAGATATTAACTTTATTGTTTAACAAATACGGCAGATTTCCAATCATCCCAAACAATTGACTTGATTTGGATAGTCAAATTGCAATTATCTGGATCTATTGACTTGACTTGGATAATGAATGATTGTGAGAAATTATACATTTTCTTACTTCTTTATATTAACATTTTTAATAATTAAGAAGTCTTCATAAAGAAACCAAATCTGTTTTTCCGTATATGTATTTGAAAATATTATTTTATATAGTTTTAGATAAATTGTTAAAAAAAATAATTTAAAATGCTGATTAAATGACGGGGAATACAAGCCATTATCAGTGATCAATTAGTCTGATTAGAGATAACAAGAACATGCCAGTTCATATTTTGATAACGGTGTAAACTTAAGCTTGAGATTAGATAAATGAATTGAATTATTTTTAAATTCTAATCGTGGATTATTTGAATTGATATTTTTTAGACTCGGAGATGATGAATGATCATTCGACAAGCTGTAGTCCGTCAACGAATTGCGGACGATTCGATTCGTCGCGCTCACCTATCGATGACCACGATGCTACTGATGATGACATGACCTTTTGCATGTCTAACTATGCTAAGGAAGCATTGAAAATGATGTTCATGATGCGCTCCCATGGAATGCTCACCGACGTTGTGCTGGAGGTTAAAAAAGAGCTTTTTCCCGCCCACAAGGTCGTGTTGTCAGCAGCATCGCCTTACTTCAAGGCCATGTTTACTGGGGGCCTTAAGGAATCGGAAATGTCGCGCGTCCAGTTGCAGGGGGTAAGTAGTGGAGATCAATCCGAAAAGCTCTCTCCAGTTTGTTGCTATAATAGATGTACAGTTTGGTCTTTTACCCTTTTGTAGGTATGTCCAACCGCAATGTCTCGCATTCTATATTTTATGTACACTGGACAAATTCGTGTGACTGAAGTGACTGTATGCCAGCTTCTGCCAGCGGCGACTATGTTTCAAGTGCCAAATGTTATTGATGCCTGCTGTGCCTTCCTAGAGCGGCAATTGGATCCAACGAACGCAATCGGCATTGCGAATTTTGCTGAACAACATGGTTGTGTCGAACTGCAAAACAAGGCCAACGTTTTTATTGAACGCAACTTTACACAGGTATGTTAGAATGAAATCTTAAACCAAAAATTTGCATTATCCGTTCATTGGTTGATTGATTCACTGCTAGGTCTGCCAAGAGGAGGAGTTTCTACAGCTTTCGGCCTACCAATTAATAGCCCTGATCCGGCGAGACGAACTGAATGTTCAGGAAGAACGAGAAGTATACAATGCCGTCCTAAAATGGGTCAAGTATGATGAAGAAAACCGTAACGGCAAGATGGAGCACATTCTTGGCGCTGTGCGATGCCAATTTCTTACGCCTAACTTCCTCAAAGAACAAATGAAAAATTGTGACTTATTGCGCCGGGTTCCGGCATGCCGAGAATATCTGGCAAAAATCTTCAAGGATTTAACCCTTCACAAATGCCCTGGGGTAAAAGAGCGAACGCCCAATACAACTCGCATGATATTTGTCGCTGGCGGCTTCTATCGGCATTCTCTCGACATACTGGAAGCGTACAATGTAGACGATAAAACCTGGACAGTTTTGCCAAACTTGCGTATTCCCCGATCTGGTCTTGGGGCTGCATTTCTTAAGGGAAAATTCTATGCAGTAGGTGGTCGTAACAACAATATTGGATCCTCTTACGATTCTGACTGGGTAGACCGATACAGTGCCATAAGCGAGACATGGCGTCCCTGTTCGCCTATGTCTGTGCCGCGCCATAGAGTAGGCGTGGCTGTTATGGATGAGCTTATGTATGCCGTTGGTGGATCCGCAGGCCTGGAATATCACAATACCGTAGAATAGTAAGTAAAAGATCTATACCCAATTTGGATTCCATTATAAATAAAGTGTTTGTAGCTATGACCCCGACCAGGACAGATGGACGTTGGTTCAACCGATGCATTCAAAACGTTTAGGTGTGGGTGTGGTTGTGGTCAATCGTCTTTTATACGCTATCGGTGGCTTCGATGGAAACGAGCGTTTAGGCAGCGTAGAGTGCTACCATCCGGAAAATAATGAATGGAGCTTTTTGCCGCCTTTAAAAACTGGACGCAGTGGAGCAGGTAAGCAGATATTTTTAACTTTTCGCTAATGATTTGTCTCTTATCAAATTTATTTTTTGTTTCGCTTGGCAGGTGTGGCTGCCATTAACCAATACATTTACGTTGTTGGAGGCTTTGATGGCACGCGACAACTTGCGACCGTTGAGCGATATGACACAGAAAATGAAACATGGGATATGGTTGCCCCCATTCAAATCGCGCGCAGTGCTCTCTCTCTTACCCCTCTCGACGGAAAATTGTATGCTATTGGTGGATTCGATGGCAACAACTTCCTATCTATTGTCGAAGTATACGATCCGCGCACAAACCAATGGGAGCAGGGAACACCTTTGAATTCGGGACGCTCTGGTCATGCTTCAGCCGTTATATACCAACCTGCATGCGCGACCACATTAATGGACTACGAAGAATGCGAATCGCCGCGGAGGGATGGTAGTAGCAGCGATGAAAGACATGGGGACTCACCTCGTAATCCATGCAGCGGCGGCAGAAGCTCAAACTTTTCTAGCATTACGCCAAATATGCAATTTCATTCGTCCTATGGATCAAGTGGATGTCATAACTGTGAATCCGATATAAAAGTCGTCGATATGCAATTGTTGAAATCCAATAAGGGTCATGTTGTGGACAATTCGTCAAAAAAAACAAATTTGGATACACCAAGCGATTCACGTTATCAAATACCGCCAATTCATAACTTGGGTAATAATCAGTTTATACCCGGGTTACCCAACAATCTTCAGCCTTGCAAAAAACCTAAAAGTTGCTGCATCTTAAGTCCTGTGCGGACGGCCATGCAACAAATGATACACAACACCATCGAATGGCGTCTGAAAAAGTGCTCGACAGTAGCTCAGAGCTCATGACCAAACGCTTCCTGCAATAGCCACATAGCGACAACCAAAAAACAACACTAATACACTGTATAAAGCTCTCCTTCACATATCTTAGGCTATCCAATCAAATCCTTCATCTATAAATAAGAACGCATTCCAACGAAACATCCTAAATCAATCAATCGGTGTAAGCAATGTTTTGGGAAAATAACAATATAAATTATTCCTAATACATTCCCTAGGTGATAATTGGTTATTTATTATACATTTTTTATACGGTATCAATAGGTATAGCTTTATCAAACAGACTTTCCACATATGTCAAAAACTGATATAGAAGATTTTTTATCATAAGATTGACTACGTTAGGATACGACGCCATGTCGTGTTTATTCATGCATACACATTTATATAAATATAGATATATGTATATAAATAGTTAATATCGTATTTCCACAGTAGGTTTATAAAAATTAATAGGAAAAAAATATACATTTTTCCAAATATCTAAATAAGTGCGATCAAATAAACTGTATTGATTTTAAAGAACATCACATAATTTTGTTTGTAATTAATAATGAAATTAACATTTATTTTTTAAAACAATATCTCAGAATTAATTATGCCAACATTTGCTTACAAACTTCTTTGTTTTCGTGGACGAGGCGGGTTCCATGACACGGGTGTATTGTCCGTAATTGAAACAATATTTAATCCACCCATTTGCAATCCCTTAATGGCCGACTAAAGGCAAAAGATAAATACATTTATAATACAAATCGAATGCAACAAATGGAGGACATAAAGACGTACCATTCTGCCAGGTCCCAGGCCCCGAACTTTTACTCGTATTGTTTTCCAACCCAGTTCGATAGCTTTCTAAAGTTAAAAAGCTAATGAGAATTCTTAATGTACTTTTTTTTATGACTTACGTTGCTTATGCTCACAGCAGTTGCTTGCGCAGCAATATTTGTTCCCTTTCTTGTATTTTTGAATCCTTCAATGCCACAAGAGCGAATAAGTCTTGGCACTCCTGTAATAGTGAAACTAATTAGGTACCTTTATTGAATTAAATTAATTGTTTATCTATTACCTTTGTAATCGGTCACGGAAATTATAGTGTTGTTGGAGGAGACACGAATGTTGCAAATTGGCAGTTCACTGAACGGAATTCCATTAAAGAGCTCACTGGAGGTACTCGCGTCGGGAAAGAATTTCGCCTTTCTACAAAAAGAAAGGATTTAATAGCACATTGAAAACTTTTCATTTAAATCAATGAATAACCTGTTGATGAGTGTGTCAATATCCACGGATTTCTCGCCGACCGTGCCTTCGTCTTTGGCTGGCAAGGAAGCCAGCATCTCCTTCCGATCCTCTGCCTTTCCGCGGTATGAACTTGTGTGGAAAGCAGAAACCAAACGTTTTGATAGTTCTGCAGTCAGACACCCAACTGATCCAGAATTAAGTGTAGGAGCTTGTCTTAACCACCACATGACGTAGATAGACTAAGACAGTAAATCCGACAAGTGAAATTAAACAGCAGTGGCCTAAATTGCTGAATTTTATTCTTTTAGTTTAAGAATACGTAACCGCAGTGTTGCCATTAAGAAACAACACGTTTTGTTGTTGCGCTTACTTATTATAGTTATCGATAAATCGCAAACAATCGATAGTACATAAATTGTGTTATCGCTGTGGCAGTCTGGCAGCTCCTGATATGTTTTCACGTGTTTCCCTGAACGAATTCTAATATTACTCCGTGTTAACTAAAAATGGCCTTAAAACGTTTGAAGAGTAAGTTTTTGGTCAAATTTTGTGAGCTGGGACTATTTATATATTGTGCATGTATTTGCAGCAAAAAAATCTAAGCGCTTAACTGGCAGACTAAAGCATAAGATTGACAAAAAGGTGCGGGAGCATAACAGGAAAGAACGCCGCGAGGCTAAGAAGAACCCAAAAAAAGGCAGCAAGAAACAGAAACTTATTCAAATTCCCAACATATGTCCATTCAAAGATGAGATATTAAAGGAGGTGGAGGAAGCAAAGCAGCGAAAAGAAGCTGAGAAACTCGCCCGCCGCGAGGCATTCAAAGCAGAGCGTGAGCAGAATCAGAACAAGTTCAAATCGTTGGAAACGCTTGCTGAAGATGCCGACCTGCGGAGCACTGTCCACGGTCTAATGCACAATACTGCCGAACAAGAGGCCACTGGGAAGCAATATAAAAACGCGACCACGAAAGAGCAGTCCTTGAAGCAATATTTCAAAGAGTTCCGTAAGGTTATTGAAAATGCAGATGTTGTGCTTGAAGTAGTCGATGCTCGTGATCCTCTGGGCACACGCTGCAACGAAGTGGAACGGGCTGTACGAGGTGCGCCCGGTAACAAACGTCTGGTACTCGTTCTTAACAAAGCTGATCTGGTACCCAGGGAGAACTTGAATAACTGGATTAAATACTTTCGACGTAGCGGTCCTGTGACGGCATTTAAGGCCTCCACACAAGATCAGGCATCACGCCTGGGACGCCGCAAACTACGTGAAATGAAAACTGAAAAAGCTATGCAGGGATCTGTATGCATTGGAGCTGAGCTGTTGATGTCTATGCTGGGTAACTACTGTCGCAATAAGGGAATCAAAACCTCTATCCGTGTTGGTGTCGTTGGTATTCCAAATGTGGGCAAGAGTTCCATTATAAACTCGTTAACCCGGGGACGATCGTGCATGGTTGGCAGCACTCCTGGTGTTACTAAGTAATTTTTACTTATTTATTCCAATTGATCTTCTTTTTTAAGCGCTTAAATTTTTCAGAGCTATGCAGGAGGTGGAACTTGACTCAAAAATTAAACTGATCGATTGTCCTGGAATAGTCTTTACCGGTGGAACTTATGGTGGCACGGAAAGTTCGCATGCCGTTCTCAAGAATGCCCAGCGCGTGGGCGATGTGAAGGATCCCTTTACCATTGCGGAAAGTGTTTTAAAACGAGCAAGCAAAGAGTACTTTTGCAAAATGTACGACATCAATAACTACGACACTTTCGAGGAATTTTTTGCAAAGAAAGCATCAAGAATGGGTAAGATCTGCACAACACAGCTGAGGTTAAGAAAGTTTTGCACTAATTACTTACTCAAATTGCAGGCAAATTCCTTAAGAAAGGTGTCCCTGATGTTGTAGCAGCAGCTCGAAGTGTGCTAAATGATTGGAACACCGGAAAAATTAAATATTGCACACAACCACCCGAAGTGAAAGAAAATGCAAACGTGCATATTAGTGCTTCGATAGTTCACGCCGACGCTCGTGAGTTTGATGTGGATAACTTTGAATCAATGGAGACAGATATACTTAGCCAATGTGCCCCACAAACTGACGACATTATGGAAATTACTTCCACTGGGCCCGTTGAGATAAGGGAGCCGCCTCCCGAAGAGCCAGCTGTCGTGGTAGATGAAAAAGAGAAATCTGTGAAAGGACGGAAAAGAAAATTGGGTGAAGAGAAAGAAAAAGTTGACCCCGCATTGCTCCTGGAAGGTAAGCAGCATTGTTTTGTCTTCAATCAGCTAATAATCAAATTTATTATTTTTAGAAAATCAAGCGCTTAACAGAAATATAAAGGATCTTCAAAAGCGAAAGAAGAAGCAGAACCAACGAAATGAAAAAAAAATAACAAATATTACAGACGTTCTAGACAATTTTAGCTTGGGAGCGTCCACTTCGAAATCGGACAAATATGATTTTGATCAAGATTATGTTATTGAATAAAATTAATCAGATTTGTTTCCATTAAAGATGATTATGCGTTTGCCTTAAAGTTTTTGAAAGTTTTTTTCGCTGTGGAGGAAAATTTTCCAAAACTATTTACGAATTTGGTAACTGCCCGAAGCGATTAAGAAAACTTTTAAATATATATTGAAATTTTATTACAAAAGTAAAACTTAACAGTAGAGCTAAATTTATTCACACTGATTAAGTATTTGATCATTTTAAAGATGCTCGATATAAATTTCTAATATGCCTTCATTTAATCCAAAATGACTCAAGTTCAAGCAATTTTAAAAATCAGCCTAGTAACTATTCTCGCATGTATGTACATACGTTCTTTAAT
Organism: Drosophila nebulosa; assembly: GCA_024703675.1. Lineage (NCBI taxonomy): Eukaryota > Metazoa > Arthropoda > Insecta > Diptera > Drosophilidae > Drosophila > Drosophila nebulosa. The sequence continues at coordinate 4,200,021 of JANFPS010000004.1, read as the reverse complement.
ACAAAAAAAAATGTATAGGTTTATAATCGTAAATTTTTGGAATAAAAATATATATACATAATGTTCATGTACTTATTTATATGAAACATGTTCTCTCAACAGTTAAAGGAAAACAACAATATTGTTCTTCTAATTACAAAAAGGAGACAATTTATTATACAACACAAATAACATACTGACAAGGAGTCAGTTTAGAAGTTCTCAAATAGCGTAATCCAATATATAACAATTATTCATTTTGCTAATGACTTTTTTGTATCGCATTGAAATATTATTAGTTTCATTAAACGTGTTTGTTTTAGGCTCCAATTAGCATTTACAAAAAATGGAAATGAATGGAGTTTGTGGGCATTAAAATCAAATAAAACTAGGCATATCAGCCACCAGTATCTTTGATGAATTATATAAAAACAATCAAATTATCAACATAAAATTAAAAAATGTTTGACCATGATGTTTTTCGTATCGCCTACTCGTTTCATTGCAACACGCGTTAGAGTTACATTAGCCAGTCGCCTTGTTAAACTCATAAAACAAAAGTTCATTATACATTTTGTTCTTGAAATGCACTTAATTTAGTTTAAACTATGTGAAGATGAACGTTACTACTGACAATTTGTCTCATATTTTTTAGGTGGGTTTTTAAAAAAGGTAAAAGAAAAAGGAGTACAGTGATGTTTTATTTTAATCTTTTCGTGTAAAATTGTGATGATTACGTTTTATGTGTAAATGAATAAATGTTTCATTGGATTGGTTATTCTGGAAACATTGGACTTCAAAGTGATTATTTGCGTTGCATTGTATACATATGTAAATTAATAAGGGATGTAATTTTCATTTATCATCTTTAGGGTGAATCACAGGATTTAAATTTTAGCTATGTAAGTTTAACAATCAATTATATTGTATTTTGTGTTTTAGTTTTTTGTCCCTCATATAGTTCTCATATAGTCTCGCTTTTAAAATAGTAGTAATTTTCTTCGTTATTGCAAATTATCCGTTAATTGAAACTTGTTTCACAGTTATGTATAAATGATTTTATTTGCAGTCCGTTGTTATCCTTATTTATTGGTTGTTGTTGCTTGTTGCGTCAATATTTGCATCGTCAGGCACTATTTCCATCTTGCTTCTGAATGTTTGAAGAAGCACACTTTACAATACATCTTGTTCCACAAGACTTGGACCTTGCGCAACAGTAGCCGCGATCGCCAGAGAACGTCAACGCGAATAAGGTCGACACCGGGCAATGTTCTAACTTCACCTGGTCCAGGGACCGTCGTTGTTTTAATTAGGGCCTGATGCGGACACTGTTGTCACCGCAAGGAAGTAAAGTGAACCTCTAACCAGCACGGGCATCCCATAATGTCCTGACGCCGATAGGTGTTACCCCATCCTTTGGCAAAGCTGATTTTCATACTAAACTGGTCAATGGGCCCCAAGTGAGGATGATGCGTTTGTCTACAAGCCAGCGTTTGAGCCCTACAGATGAAAAATCAGCGATTATTTAACGTTTTGACTGATTCAAAAAATTCCGGTCAAATACCTGTGTATTTGAAAGGCCTTCAGACAGTAGCCGGGCATCACTTTGCAAACCCGATCCATATCCTCCGCTAAGGTGGGAGAGTCTACGAATATTGGAACATTGCCACGATTGTAAATCCATACATCATCGCATTCTAAACTCAAAGTAACACCTGAAAGATAGAATATTACTTGCAGGTCCTCGAAAGTGACTTTTAAAATGTTCCCTTACCTAAACCGACTTTTTGACGCGTATTTTGCACTGCATCCGGTGACTTGGCTTTCGCACCACCCTTCAAATCCAGTAGGCACATACTATCCTCTCCGCAATTATCAGGGCCCTCAGTAAATATATTGACAGCCGGCTTTCTTGCGTAAAAGAACTCGCCAACACGGTGTGCCAGCTCCCAATAGGCAATCTGGCACCAGCTTTTGCTATAGGCGGTGCGATCTGTAAATATAATCCATTTAAAAGGGAACGTAATTAGATTTTAGCAGAATAGATAACCCTCAATTAAAGCCACATAATTATAAAAGTTGCTGTTATTTAAAACGGACCAAATTCAGAAGTATTTACTAGTTTAATAAAAGTCAAACCCCCATGCAAAAAAAACTATAAAAACTATTGCCACGACTTGTTTTCAATTATAATTTTTGATTTTCCAAAGTACACCTCCCCTCTCTGTATTTTTTTGTTAGTGGTTGTGGTTAAATGAAGACGTTGTATACGGTGTGCAAGCTTCGCAAATATGTATTCGAATGGCCATAAAATTTGCGCTTTTTTTTGTTTGTTTTCTTCGTTTCTTTTGTGTGGGCGACACACACAGAATTTTATTTTGAATACAAATACATGGAAACACATTCTCCATATGCCGGGGGCACTAACACCGGCACAAGAAGAGCAAGGCCCATTTTATACAGACAAGCGACAAGCAATACATACAAAGGTACACCCATCCATCCATCCAACCAACCATCCATGTATGTAGATGTGGGGCCATTTAAATGGTAATAATTTTGGCGCCATGGCGTTACGTAAACAGGCCGGCGCGCCGTTTGGCTCGATTCTGAATGGGTGACGAACAAGTGCAGGTCTTTATTTGATATTTTTTATTATCATTAGCGCGAGCTATCCGAAATTGGACAAGGGTTTCTACATATAGAGAGTAAAGTACTGGCACATCATAAAGTTGAGAAATCTAAATAATTGCCAGCACTATTTTCTACACTATACAGTGTTTTAAGTGCTTTAAGTGACCGTTTTGTCCTACTGTTTAGCTTACAGAAATCTTTATATATATGACAAATTAAGTATTGACTTTTAACACAAAGTGGCAAGTAAGCTCCAACGTAATGAAAAGTCCAAACACAGACGACCAGTCATTGGCGCCATAGTTAAAATATATTTTACTATAAATCCATGGGAGGCTAGTGGCTTTTATAGTTTTGCATGCATGCGCGCTTGTGGTCGCCCAAAAAGCGAGGGGGAACGTGGACGGTGACGGACGCCAGCGACGCGTCATTGCCATTTGGCTAGCGTGAAAGGTGGTATTCGTCGCCGTTGCAAGTGGCGCCTATCCCTGTCCGCTGTTTACCTAATTTGTGCCACCGTTAGCCTCGTTTCCCCTCGTCACCAAAAACTATCATTAAAACTGGCGTCGCGCCCATGATTATGAAATAACTTTCTGTTGCTGATCCAGAAAAAGAGATATAAAGAGTCTCAGGGATCATGGGATCAGAGGTCATGGAAGAAATAACTTGTACACATTTGTAAGTTTATCACATTGATTGTATATGCACATTCAAATGTAAATATTTGGATATCTTGAGAATCTCTTAATGGTGGCGCCTCGTTCATGTTCGACATTGCGCCACGAAAAGAATCGATTGGCCTGGCCTGTTTGTGATTCTTAGCGCCGGTTTGTCGGTGTTTATTTCCTATTCTATATACATACATACATATGTACATACATACACCACCTATAGAAAGTACATTCATTTATATGTATGCACATATGTACATATACATACATATGTATGTAGAAAAATACAAAGGTTTGCACTTGTACAAATGTCCATTCACGAGCCATCATCGTTAAATTTAGAATATTTGTCTTGAAACAGTGTGAAAGCGAATGTATGTACATACATACATACATACCCAAAACGCTTCCACACTGTTGACACTGTTTGTAAGCTGCATTGTGGCTACATAATGTGCAGTATATTTGTATATATGTATGTATGTATGTACAAGCATATCGAATATTGTAAACACTTATTTTTATCCGCAAGCAAAGGTTTCCAAAAATATTAAGGACATATGTATGTATGTACATACATATTTATGTATTTCTATTTCGACGTTGCATAATTTTAAGCGCTTTTTGGAGCTCAATCTCGAACTTGTGGCAAAGACTATTATTCGAATGACAAAATTATTATTTCGTCCCAGCATATCGAATTTAAACTTGATATTTATTAATTTCGTACAAGTTTCATCTACATATAGCAATTCGCAAGAGTGTGATGAGTGTCTTTGTGGTAAACCGGAAAATTGTTAATAGGACTAGATTTGACAGCAATAAACTGATGCGAATGATATACTATTCACTTTAGTGAATACATATGTATGTATTTAGTTTATCCCAATGATAGTGAGTACTTTGAGCGCAGTTCCATGGAATTTAGACGAACCAATGTCATGAATAATATCATGGACGTGCACTGCCACACCCACAATCCCCATAACCGTAACCCCAACCGTGTCCAGCGTCCGACTCTCAAAGGCAAGCTCCAAGATTGTTGTTTTACGGGACAGAAACTGGCACTGGCACTGGGACTGGGGTTTCGGTTTGTTTTTTTCGCTCATTATTTATTTTCATTTCGTTTTTGCTGTTTTCGCTTAAGAGTTAATATCAATATAGAAAGTGACGACCTGACGCGGCAGCCTGGCGCCGGCGTGCTTAAACACACGCACGCGACTTGCTGAGTCAAAGCTCTCTCACACACACACCCATGCACATACACGCGCACACACAAAGATACTCGTCGGAAACTTTCTCAATGCGAATTAATGGTACAAGTTCTTGCTCCAAAATACACACACACACATACATGCCGGCAGTTGTGCTCAGTGGAGATCTCTGCCCACTAACTAACTGTTGGTTCCAACTTTTGAGGAGAGCAAACAATACATGTGTGCGTGTGTGTGTGTGTGTTTATTAGGGTGGTCATTATGAAACGATTTTTAAAATCTGAAATATTGAAATTCAGTTTAGCCGAAGTTGATATACATACATATGTATCTTGCAATTGACAATTACAAACACTACTTGCCCGTGAATACGGTAGGTTTATTTGAATAAATGACCATCAAAAAATTACTCATCGGGCCGTAAGCTGAGCGCGAGTTATAGTGTCAACAAGAGAAGCTTAAATGCAAGGTTACATTCAAAAGCAAAGTGCAAATAAAATTTTTTAATTTTAATCTCTTAAATTAACTAAAAAATTTTGTAGGTCCGCCAATAAAGTTTGTTAGTTTCCTCCTAAATAAATTAACCATCCTGAAAAGATACATCCATCCGATTCGCAACCACGCTAATTTATGTACACACACACAAAGAAAGGGTCTCTGACCACGTTTTTTATTTCCCCACGCCCCGCCACACGCTCGAGACTCACCTTTGCCGTCAGTGGTAAAAGATTCCAGACTTGGGCCGAACAACTGTGATTCCGTGGTTTGCGTTGGCTTGACGATGCTTGAAATGCTGGAACTGCTGTGACCGCTGTTCCTTTGGGCAATCCATGTGGGCATAATTGACTTTTCGACGTTTTGGAAGTCTTCTTCGGAATCTGCAAAGTGCCAAATTAAAATTTAAGTTCTTATGCTCAGTGGTGCATTGGTTGGTAGGAATATACATATGTACACATGTACATACATATGTATGTAAGTATGTCTGTGCATACCTGCATCTCTCAATCGAAGCATTTTTGAGCGGTGGTATGGTGGCGGTTCGGAGTCTGGAATATTAAAAGAAAAGTTTATTCGTTAGTTATATTTAATGGTAATACCTTATTTGAATACTACGAGAAACTAAGAATTCACAAGAATATATCATTTCATATATCCAGTCACAAACAAACATTTTTTTAAGAAAAGAAACCAACGCTTTGGCATTTTTTCATAAACACCTGTCTTAACTGTTTTTATTAACTCTTAAGGTTTTTTCAAACTTCAAATATTAGTACATATGTACATATGTACATAATACATACATAATAATCATAGTTCCTATTCTAAAAATTAGTTTTCAGGCAAAGAAAATGTAAAAATGCGGCCAATTGCCGAAATCGGAAATAAAGTACGCTTTTATTTTCCGAAAATCAAAAAATGCATTTGATTAAAAGTTCTTTAAACATTAGAAGAAATGTATTTATGATAAATTTAGAACATATAAATTATGGGCAGTCTTTGTTAATTTTTATTATGTTTATGTTTGCCGAAAATTGTGGACCATTTTGTTTGGATCGCTTTAATACTTAACTTTAGCTATGTATGTATCTTATTTCTGTCATTCAACGCCAAAAGTTTATAGAGCTGTGGCTATATGATGAGATCATGGCTCACAGAAAATAACATACGTTCATACACATACTTATGTACACATGTATGTATATATGTATGTATGTACATACATACATACATAAATTCAAGAAAACCAAAGCGAAACGACAACAGAAACAAGCAACCACAACAGCAACCGAAATAAAAAAAAAAAACTTGAGTGTAAGTAAGCCAAACATCAGCTCGGCGAAATAAAAATAAATAAAATAAATAATGTTTGCATATCAGGCAGCAGCAGCAGCACCAGGGGGACAGTTTATTGGCTTTGATGTGCTGCGCTTTCTGTTGGTCTGTTGCTCTGTTGGTCCGCCCGTCTGCCGGTACCAGTTAAACCTGATTACGATTACGTGTGGACGCTGCTGCTGGTGCTGTTGTTGAAGCCATCGACGCCAGCCAGCCACACCAACAATATCGTCGTGGATCTAACAATTCTTAAAAGCTAAACGCGCTAGCGACCAAAACAAAAACGAAGGGAGCAAAATATTCCAGCTTTTCTTCAATCACCACCATCACAACCCCCTACCCCATTCCCCACCCCACTCCACACACAAACCATTGGATCGTTCGATTGGCTAACTAAATAATCAACTCATTTTTGCATGGCTTGCTGTGTGTAGTGTGGTTTTTAATATGATTGATGGGGTCGGTTCGAAGAAAAACGAAACGAAAAAACATCATATATGTAGATCTTCCGCAACAACAACAGATCATATTGATCGGTGTGAAATTATTTTTACAGTACGATTGTTGTAAAAAATGGTAATAATTCAGTTTGTATGCATACTTTATAGATAACATTTTATTCAGTTGTGACACTAAATTGGTATCTGTTGGGTATGCACACACACACACACACACATTAGGTGAAACCGGCGCGCAAAATTCTTATTTTCAGATGAATTTACCACAGATATGTATGTGTGCCTTCAGTGTATGTATGTATGTATGTATGTATGGGGGCACATCACGATCTCGGCGGCCGTCCTTACAATTCCTGGAATTATGTTCCCTGTTCCCTTCGACGTTGTTGATGGAATAATATTATCGACTTGTTTAATGTGTTCGGCGCCGCCATAAAAAAAAACCAGTCACAGCCATCCGAACCCATCCCAAGATGATGATCCGACGACCAGACGACATCACAATGAGCGACGTAGATTGGGGCGCTAATGCTGTGCGTGTGTGTGAACGTGTGTATGTGTGATAGTTTGTTGTCGGTTGCACAGGTATAAACTTATGTCCAATTTACCTTTATATAAATGGTATACAAATGTATGTATGTACATAAAAACAAGTATTCAGTTAGTTATGGATTACATTCTAGCTTTTTTGCAGGGTTTGTACCAAAAATTAATCATAATCAGAGGGACGGTAAACCCCTTTGTATAGCCTGATCCGACTTAATCCAAGCTATAGAATGCCTGAAGTATATAGTGGCGAACATGCATTTCAGCATTGTAGCTTAAAGGGTTTAAAAGAAGATTGCATTGATCCAGATAGAGGGCGAATAAATTCATCTCGTCATGCTGATTAAGAATATACATATATGTTTAATTTATATGGTCGTAAATGCTGCATTTTATGCTTGGCACACTTCTAAACAACTTTAATATGTTCTTTTTGCAGGAGAATAAAAAACATGGTTTTCTTTTTAAAAACAAATGGCTTGAGTTTGCTCAAATGCAAAGAACAAACCATATTCTCAAATATGTATATTTGTGAACTTTATTTCTGTGGAAGTAAACCTTAAAAGCTTGTACATACAGACTATTTATAGATAGTACCGTAAACTTTTACTGGAGCCCAATTCCCAGATAAATCTGACCCGACGATGTATCGCTGTATGCACATTCGTAGATACTCATCGTAATTTGTAGATACGTTCACAACTTGCAGTCTTTGCTGTTTTTTTATACATATGTATGTACATACAAATGAATAAATGTGTGTGTGTTTTTTGTATGTATGTGAGCGCTAAAAATAAAAACAAACAATTCGAAAAATACATAGTGCGATGCGGCAACTATATGGTGGCGACGGATTTAACGAATAGGAGGACTAACGGTCGCAGTTTGCGTTGGCGACGACGACTGATTATTTCCTGGCGCCAGTTTCTAAATTTACGCAAATTATTTTGAAAAGAATTTAGTCGCCGTCATGCACGCACCTTCCCTCCGAGATAGTCTAAGAGTATCCCATCCGCACACACACACACACACACATCCAAAAGACTTGCAGCTACTTGTAAACGAAGATTGCTTGATTTAAATGGGCATCAGAAGACATGTTTTCAATCTTGAAAAAATCTGATATTCCTGTTTCTGCTACCTGTTAAAATGGATCATAATTTCAAAAAGCTGCTTTAGAACAACTTAGCAGGGGGAGTATATCTGTAAGCTTTTCAAATACGAGCCACACGCAATTTTTTCTAATCTTCCAATAATTGTTAATACTATTTAACAGCTTTTTGAAAATATTTTTATAGATTATTATACACTTATGTATATTAATACCATTTAATTTTTCTTTATTATTTCGATAACAAGGTTCTGTGAAAACAAAATCGTTTGCCATATTTGTAGATTACGATTATTGGTTTGTCAAGAAGATTGTGGACCTACCTGCATCGATGAGGTGCGATATGCGAAACCAATGCAATGGATTGCAGCATGCGTAGACAGAATCTTCTGCACTGGGACAGAGAGGCAGGCGTTTTAGCTCGGAACCATTCCTGAGGTCCGGCCAGAAGAATAGCCGGCATGCGGTAACATGATGCTGATCCTCCTCGGCAACAGTTGTGCATTTGATTAAAATGCATTTTAAGAAGCTTGGCGAGACAGAGGGAACAATGGTGGCACTGGGTGCTATTGATGAATTCGACTTCGTCGGCAGGTCCACGCGACTTTTCACTGCACGCAACAGGTCGGCCATTTGCTTTTGCTTCAGCGGCTTCATTAAGGCATCGAAGTCTTTGCGTTTGCGTATCGCCGGCGTTGGAGGAGGATTCGTTCTCGGGTTTCCCGCAGTTGACCAAGACGATATGGTCTGGTATTGGGGATTCATGTAGCTGGTGGATGGAATTCCGGCATGTAGACTCTCGACACTCGAGCCATTGCTTGATTCGTTGGCCTGACTGCCGCCACAGCAGTTTCGAAACATATTTGCCGCAGTCGTTGCAAGGGTTCCTGCACTCACGGCTGGGAAAAATCGATTGCTGTTCGTTGTCTGGGTTAAGTGGTGCGGCTTTATCCGCCATTCCGCCTCGTGTTGTGGTCCGCCGATTCTTCTCTCGTTCAACAAGTCGTCGTGAGAGCTTTCGCAACCAGATCCACCACCTTTGGTATATGTATTCACGGCTCGTGTTGCGTAGTCGCTGTCCGAATCTTCTATTGGCAAGAAATCTGCGTATATGTCCGTCTTTGTCTCTAATACTCCATCCAGTCTGTGATGATGCTGTTGCTGGTATCGGGGACGGTGGTTGGAATTCTGAGAATATGATCCAGAGCAGTCTATGCAATTGTACGGCGGCGGAGGGGTAGAGGTCTGAGCTAGACGCAAGGACTCGTCGTTGCAGAAGCGGCTGCCAATCGATTGGCCCTGCCCCTGCCTCAGAGGGTGGAGTTGATGTAGAGGGTGCAGCGGCTGTTGTGACTGTGTGGGTAGCCCATCGGACATTGCCGGATTGTTTCTTGACGCATAACGCCATAGTTCTCTCTTTTTTTCGCTTGGGAATATCATGGAGGGACATTAAATTTTTTGGTAACATCGATCCTATCGTATGTACATTATTTGAATTGACTAACTACTTATTTCGCGGACTCAATGCGGCCGGCTAGTCACGGTAGCGTGGTTCTTATGATTATCGTGTAGTTCGCGATGAGTGGTGCTGGTGGTGGTAAGTGGAAACTATGGTGGGACTGGACGGGGGATACCGTCTTTTGCAACAGTTGACCTTGCTTTTAAAGATTTCCTTAATCTATCGGTTTTTTATTTGCTTCTTTTTATATGTATGTATGTATGTTCATATATCACTCTACGGTTTTTGATATGTTTTGTAGTGCTGCTTTGTTTCCTTTGATATGTGGAACTCTGCAAAAGAAAGATAACAAATAAAAGTGGTTTTTGATTAGTTACCGGCCGAAAATAAGCATGTGTGTGAATTTTAAAAAAATTAATAAATTAATAGTTGTACATATGTATGTATGTATGTATCTTTGTGTATCTCTATGAGTAATTCCCTCTGATCGTAATAGTAAAAATTTAAAAGTGATGTCTACACACACTAAAAACGGAGCGGAGCAGCTGTCGCTGCCTGAGAATGTACTGCTACAAATTAACAATCCAAATACATACACACACTTTATCCCCAGCATATGTATGTATATCGCAGTCAGTGTGTGTATGTGTGTTGGGCTTATACAAGCCCCTACGACCATTTGCTGGCATTTCTTGTGCCCCTTATCGACAACAGTGGCGCCGCCGACGTGACGGCAACTCGCAAACAACAGCAAAAACCAGAAAGAAAGGATAATTTTGTCCATGTTGAAACTTGTATACGCTTTGCAAATACCTATTACGTTTGATTATTGGTGATCAGTTTGACACCTTTTGGTCCTTGCTTAATAAATTCTTTACCCGTAATTTGCTTTACGCGAAGTGAAAAGTAAACAAACAGTCAACAAGAACATATAGAACGTACATATATGCAAGAGAGAGTTAGAAAAAACAATGCCAGAATCATGTATAGTGTCAGAACCATGTACATATGTATATGGATGTATGTATCTCTCTTTGGCAACCGTTCGGACCGTTCATATCAGCAAAATATACCTTCTTCCAACCGTTGCAAAAGGCATGTACCCTACTTTCGGCAAGTGTATTAAAAATTACCAGTCAGCCCCACACAAACAAGCATACACACTCACACAATCTGGCACTCAAATTCACAAACACCGCCAACCGAACACATACAAAAAACCCCCACACACACACATGCATATGTACATGTTGCTTACAGAATTTTGTTGCTTGCGTGCAGCAGCAGCACCGCAAGGCAAGGCCTGCGAGACGTGGCGAGGGGTGAGAGCGAGGCAAAACTGGCGCCAGTGGGCGCCACTGACGTAATAAAAGAAATAATAGTAACGATGTTGGCGGCGTCGCAATGGCGCCATCAATATAAACTTATATCAGACAGACACGAACAACGAACGACAGCGCCGCCGCCGCCGACACCGACGTCGTTTCTGTCCGTCAGTCGGCCGGTCTGTCGGTCGCTCTGTCAGCCGGTTTGGCAAGTTGAAGAATCAACAATTTAAGGTTGAGGTGAATATAAGTTAATCTACTCAGACTCTTGAGTCTGACGAGGGGATGATGTTCAGGTGTGCGAGTAACCGATTTAGCTCAAATTCAAAGAGAGAGAAACATGACAACAGAAATGTACATATTTCACAATATGATTCTACAAGTACATTTGAAACGCGAATTATCAGAGGGAGATAATGGACTGAATATATCTCTATAACATATGTACATATACAAAACTTAAGCCAAATTGCTTACTCGGAATACCTGAGCATCAACTTGTGAGTTTTTTCTGAACATACAGCGTTAATGTGTTTTAAGAAGAGAAGAAAAAAAGAGACCAAACGAGAGGAGAGCATGAATAAGCGACGGCGAGCGTATTCTTGTATATTCATGTGTATGGGGGAGTGGAAACACACATCTACATTTCAAGTATATTTGTGTGTGCGTGTGTGTGTGTGTGTGTGTGTGTGTGTATACATACATACATATGTATATTTTCTTGTTCTTCTGAGAATTCGACGAGTGAAAGAATGCGAGGCCTTGTAAGTGAACCAATAGACATGCATTGATAGTGAAGCTAAAATCATTCCACTGAATATCGAAGTATCTGTTTCTTTACTCATATTTTTTGCCAAAAGATATGTACGCACATTTATACATATGTACATATGTACGTACATTCATAAATTCACAATTAATTTCCAATTGAAGAATATACATACATATGTACATATTTTCAAGTAGGTGAGTGAGAGAGCATTTTGCGTAGGTTTTGTGCGAGAGAGAGAGAGGCTTAAACTTTATGATGCACACACACAAACTTTTATTCATTTGTACATACATATGTATGTGCGGACGTATCGCATAATCTATGGCGCCACTCACACACTTGCAAAATAAACACAACGATACAGTGGCGCCGGCAAAGAAGACACACACACGCACTGCCTGTATCTGTGAGCATAGGCATGTGCTCTTGTATGTATGTATGTATGTACACATATTCCAATTGTATGCAGTTGCGAACGTATTTTTGTATTTATGTATGTCTTGACAAAACAAGTGATTTTTTCTTTGGGAAGATGCATGTACATATGTACATACATACATGTGTATGTAGCTTAAACTTCGTTAAACTTCAAATTAACCAATAAACTTATAATTTTCCGGAACAAACTGATACTGTTTAAATTCATATCTCGTTATATTAGTCACTTTTAAATACATATGTAAGTACAGATGTACATATGTACAAAAGAAACCCACGATTGTTTAGCAAAAATTAAGTGGTGTTTTGTGAGGTAAAAACATTTCTTGAGGGTTTACATTTGTTGTAATAGAATATCCAAATATCCATTTTAAATTGCCGGATGTTCTTTTTTAAATTTAAAGTTCGCCATTCAAATAAATTACTCTCAAAAATTTTAAAAGGACTAATTAAAAACATAAAAAAAGAAAGTGAATTAATTTTTTAAAACAACTCGTATTGCTTGAAATATTAAACTAAAATCGACATTGCAAATAAAGCTACAAATTGTAATCCAAAATAACGTTATATTTCTAAAAATATATAATTTTTACACCATTTGCGATTATTCGTATTAGGACTTATTCGAATTGCTCCGTTTATTTGGAATTTAACTACATATATTTTCCTTAAATTAAATCGGAACAATGGTAAATGTGTTGCTATGATATACAAAAATACTCAACAAACGTTTCATTGAAAGGTGGTCAAAATTGATTTTCTGACTATCTATTTCCATTCCTACACGCTTAGGAAGTTAAAGTAAAGTCACTGAGGCATACATACATACATATGTACATAGCTAAAGCCAAATGTCTATATGATACTAGATACATACATATGCATAGGGTACAGTTTTTTAAAAGAAACTTACTTTTTTGCGATTTAATATATGTATATGTAGGTTATAGTTTCGCTGATGTAGCCATTCCTTTTGAATTGTTTTATTTTTTGGATATGTGTTGTGTAAACTTATGTATTTAATACGTATTTAGGTATATTTATTTATTCACATTGATTTGGGTTTTCGTGATATGTATAAAAAGGAGTTCACACTATATTTTGAATTCACATTGCTAATTAAAAGATATTTCATTAAATAATTTGAGACGCACACCGATGTACGTATGTATATGCACGTGCCGCCGACGCGATTTTTAATAATTGCGAGTAAAAATCGATCACCGTGGTTGTTGCTTTTATTTATTGACCAGCTTTTTTCGAGATATCGCATGAGTGTGTGTGTGTGTGTCTTGTTCAAGTTACCTATCCGTTGCTAATCAGAAAATAAAAACAATTTCTGAACATGTACATACGTACATATGTATGTATGTATGTATGTACATATGTTTGATTTGTAGGTGTTTCTTTAATGTCGCCTCTGGCAGTGGCGCCTATTGGATTATGTATATAATACATAATCATATGTATGTATGTATGTATATACACAGGTAAATTTATAAAATTATACTTTGCCGTATAAAATTTAAACGTCAGCATTAAGCAATGCCAACGATAACGTGCGATCGAGCCATTTTTGTTGTATTTTTTGCAAAAAGGTCTTCGGCTACCTTCGTAGTTCTATGGAGTAAGATAGGTAAGAGCGCAAGTAATAGTTTTATTCACTCTCTTTATGTATATATATTTGTGATTTACAATTTACTATATAAAAATATGAATCGATCTATGTATGTGCATACATAAGTCCGAATATGATAACGAAATGAAAATACACACATACACACATACATATATGAATTTTTATTTTTTTTAGTTAATTTTTCTTTATTTTTGTAAATTAGTTTAGATTTGTGTGGCACTTTGACACTTTAATTTTATCCACAAATCGGCTTACATTTTAGCGCATTGGGGGGCGTATACGGAACACGTAAAGGCTATTCTTTTCTTTTTTGCTCTCAAAACATTCACTTCTCTTTTCACTTGGCGCCGCCTTACAATTGGATTGAACGAAATGCAAGAATATATATATACATACGTATGTATGTAAATACGGATACGTAACGTAACAACTCAAAATTTGTGTTGCCTTTTATTAGATGTTGTTGTTGTTTACACCCGCGATTACAGTAATGCCCGTATAACTCGGCAAACCAAAAAGAAGAAAAAAATCTCACACACACGTCCGCGCACAGCAAACTATCTTTCCTTTTGATTCGATTCTCGCCGAGGTGTTCTCTTAAGTTCACCCAGTTCTCGATACTATTAAAAAACCAAAAAGACACGGCCGGTTCAGTTTTCTTAATTATAGCAAGCAATTTCACGTTTTTATTAATCAAAATTTATGCGAAACAGTCACGATAATAAAAAAAATAACAAAATTCCAACGTTGTAAATTCTTATTGTATTAAAATTCACTTGACTTTGCCAAGTAGATTGCGTTTTTTTTCCGTCAACAAACGTCCGACCGCACAACCGCCCACCTTGAAAACAAAAACAACACTTACAAAAACAACAAATGGCAAAAAAAATCGAAAATAGCCCTATGGTATCCAAAAGATTGAAGTTTGAGCCTACCCCTCTATATCATTCGACTATCTCTATCGAACCATTCGTTTGCCAGTATTTGATGCCCACAACCCGTTATTTGATACTGGCTCCTAGTATATGAGTCCAACACGAACAATGTGAGTCCAACAGCAAGCATAGAGAGCCCAACTCGAACAACACTAGCGTGAATTCGCTCAGCCACCGCGTCTTGCTCAGAATTTCGCCCGGGCCATTTTTAAACGAAAAGCCGAAATGAAGCCAGATTTTTTGCTTTAATTCCCTATAATAAACTCTAGTTCGCACACGTCCCGCAAAAAATGAAAAGCACATGTTGCCGACTTTGGTGGTTTTTAAAAACTGCGCACACTTTTCGGTTCAACATTTTTTTTAAAATTGCCAAATGCAATTTATACTCAATTTTTTTTAGTATTTTATACTTAACTTGACATTAAGTTCCGATTTATTGCAGTTCTGTACAAAAAGTATGAACAAGTAGTATCCTAACAAGATAGAAGATTTTCAATGATTTATCAGTACAAATCCATTTAAGCTACTGTAAACCAATTGTATCTTAGA
Source organism: Drosophila nebulosa (assembly GCA_024703675.1). Taxonomy (NCBI): domain Eukaryota; kingdom Metazoa; phylum Arthropoda; class Insecta; order Diptera; family Drosophilidae; genus Drosophila; species Drosophila nebulosa. The sequence continues at coordinate 4,184,458 of JANFPS010000004.1, read as the reverse complement.
AACCTTACATTAATTTAAGCTATATATGAGAGAGAAAACAACGAAATATTCTGATCTAAGGGAGCATAAAAAAGGTGTGATAAAAAATTTGGTCAATTTCTCCACTCTAGAGGGTAACTTGCAGTTTTTCGTATGTGCAGAAGGAAAGCGAGTGCCAAACTCAACTTTGCTTTTGTTGATTGATTAAAATATGTAAATGTTTCTTAAATATATATTTTACTTCGAATGTCTCAACTGCCTTTTTGCTAAATATTTATATTTGCTTTTTCGGGTTTTTCAAAATATTTCACTATTTTCAACAAAGTCCTCCATAATTTTGAAAATATAGACATTTATGGTTTGATTTTTAAACATTTAACCACATTTAAAGTTTGAATAATTTTTAATTATTGTAATATTCGTTTAGCAATTGTATTGTTTGCTTTTACACTCCGCGAATTGACTTACCACCTAGATCAGCAGATCATTCATTATTGAACAATTTTTCAAATATTTTCGAATATTTTTGTGCACGACGGATGCGAAACAAACTATTCCCGTGGCATGTTTGTAAATGAACTAAGCGCCAGACGTATCTGAGGGCATCCTTTTATATTAAGGACCCTTTCAGTTCGCGCACTTATGCCGACTGCGCAAGGACAGACACTGCGGTGCAGAACAGAATAGAACAAAACAGACTCATTTGGACAAGGCGCCGTCGCCGCCGGTCTTGGACGCCGTCGCCAAGTTCCGTCGACGTGTCTACTCCAGTAAGTTTGAGATTCTTACTTATATTGAGATGTTGCAAATGTACATATGTATGTATATGTCGGTATGTATGTAGGTATATAAATCGTATTAAATTTTATGTAATGATCTAGTCGAAATCTGCTCAGATTATCCTTATTAAAGTGGAATCACACATGACAAATTATTACCAGCGTTATTAAGGCAAACCACAAACAAAGCAAGCATTTGAATGGAAATAAAAAACATATTAAAAAAAGCGTCACTATTCTTGGCGACACTACACTGGCGGGGACTTGGCGTCTAGTCCCAATGTTGTCTAAGCTTAAACCTATCCTGCGCAATTTTAGTTTCGAATATTGGCTGCCGGTCTGGCTAGCCACGGTTACGGCGACTGGCGGCCGAAGTCAAATTCAAACTACCCTTAGAAGGGACGCGGGTAGGGCATCTTTGTTCATTTATGTACGTAAATATGTACGTACATTGTACATTGACGAATTAGATTTATTTCTATTGCTGGTGATTAAATAGTTGCCTTAGTTACAATTATCATAACGCTTGTAATTATCTTAATAATGAATAAAGATGTTATCCTTTTTCGCCAAACGCATTCAATTTTATTGAATTTAAAAATCTGTAATATTTTATGCTTCTGATTAGTAACATGAGCAGGGATGAACTTAGCTATGCGCGGCGCCTTGGACCTGAGAGCCCGAAGTTTTGGGACTTCATGAAACAAATTTATTATATGCTTTACAAATGTGAAATTCATGAAATACTTTTCGTAAAAAATATATATAAAAATATTTAAAAATCTGTAACAATTTTATGGCCATGATTAGTAACGTGAGCAGAGACGAACTTAGATATGCGCGAGGCTTGGGGCCCAGATGTTTTGGGACTTCATGAATCAACTTTATTAAATCTAAAATGGTCTAAACAGTTTCTGTAAAATTAATTTATAATAACATATATGTATGTATATCGATTAAGCCGCTTTCTGTAGTAGGATGTAAGCCATGTTCGTCATAAAATTGCCAAAAATTGTATCCGAAGGCAAATCTAAGAAGCTTTCGACAACTGTTAATAACAAAATTATGCGGGCATTGTTTAATGGTGCCCTTTACTGCGTTGGATTTTTAAACCGGTCCTGACTATAACTATGTACATATGTGTGTATAAACAGAAGTATCTTTATGAACATATGTATGCAAGTAAGTAAAAAAAAACGTCCGCCGCCCCCCATCTCAGCACTTTGAAATCATCGTTGCTGTCCTTCAGATTGTGGTGGTCTCAACAAAAACAACTGGCTTGGCGCGCCACAACTATTTTCGCATCTAATTCTGAAACAGAAACAGCGGCATTCGTCGCGACAATGTGACAATAATGGCGCCCAATGGCGCGCACACTGCGCCTGTCTGCTTGCAAATCAAAGTTCTGCGTATCCGCATCTGCCGTATCCTGGTCCTGTGATACTGTCTGCTTAGTCCTGCCGGTCGCATGAATGGCAACTCGTCGCCACGCTTTGGGTCTGAGTCCTGGTGCCGACAAGTTGTCGTCTTAGTGGACCGTCTCGTCGTGACTGGCGTCACTGATTCTGAAATTTGCAACAATTTCCGCCACTTGTTACGCACTTTGGCGCCTTATTCCTTGAAAATGTTCCACAACTAAAAAAAAAACTTCGGGAGCTCTATAAGTTTTTAGCTTGGCTTTATAAAAACAAATCGTGCTGCAGTGTAAAGAAAAATTTAATTGAAATAATTATTTAATTCAAGTAACATATTTTTTTAACTTTCAAGGTACAAAAATATATAAAATACAGTAACATTTAATTTTGAAAATTGTTGAATATTTATATACGTAAAATCATAAGACTACAAAAATCAGTTGTGCTTTATTCAATGTTGATCACGTTAAAGTAAGCCTGAATAGTACAATGCTATTTAAAAAATTGTTAAGTTTGGTAAAAGTTGATAAAACACCTCAGAGGAAGGGGGGTTCCTAATTTGATTTGCCTAATTCATAACGATTAAATATATGCGTATATGATTTAAACACCTTGCAAACTTTTAATCATAGTGATTAACCCCTTTTAAAATCTGAAATGGTTAAACTAATTTCACACAATTTGTTTCATTAAGTTGACTGTTCTGTTATATGTATGTATGGTATCTGCCTAATTCGAATTTAAGATATATACAACTTAATATGACGAATTGGCTGTTATTATTTATGCTGCAGTTATATTTTCGATAAAAAAAAAATTGAGAAAATTGTAAAATTAAGGTAGCAACAGTGTTTTCAAAAGGCTTTTTTATTTTGCAAAACTTTAGTGTCTGGTTTTTCAAATTTTTTTTGCACCTAAAAAAAAAGTAATTTGTTTACAATCTGTGTATACTTGCTATTTTAGTGACAATTTACGCTGTTCAATTTCTAGGAGCTTTCTTTTTAATTCATTTTTTTCCGCCATTAGCTGCTCCAAGGCCATGTGGTGTCTTTTGTCCTCCAATAGCTTTTGTTTATACAGAGAGCAAAACTCCTTTATAGCGTTTTGGGTACTACTACCCTCTTCACTGACTATTTCAACTTGAGTGTCGCCTGCGTCAAATGTGGTTGCCGTCGTTTGTTGTATGGCCATGGACTCCCTTTGTCTTTTTGCTGATTGCAGGTAAAGTGGATCAATGTCAATTGTAGTTTTCGTCTCTTCTGGGTAATAATCGAATCCAGCGGGAACCTGCATTGCACTGTGATCCTGGTCCTCCTCTGGGACAACATCCTCTATATCGAATGCAGAATGTTTTGAGTCTTGTAAATCCTCTTCATCTGAGGCATTTATGATCATGTCACTAACATCGTCATCGTTCAAACGGCATATCTTGGCTATTGTTACCTCAGCCGAACTCAGGCTTGTTTCAAATGGAATATTGTGCATTTCGTTTTTTTCTACTTTCTTAAGTATAAAACGTTTCCAGTCTTTTAAGGCCTAAAAAAGCAGATTATTAGAGGGTATTTACTACAATAAACAAGAAATATCTCACTTTCTTCCACGTAGCTACGTCCTTTTGCGGCGGGCCATTACAATTCAGCTCGGATGTGAGCTGTGCCCATAGCGACTCGATTATGTTGCGATTTTCCCAGCAGGGATTTTGCAGCAGATTTGGATGCTTTTTGATGAACTCCAGTAGCACCATCTCCTGTGCCGAGTTCCGCGGCTTCCCTCGGTTGCGGTCAATGATGTTTGATCGGGGCTGTATCCTGTACTTCTGGTCGCGCGACAAAGACACATTAGGGTGCATTCTGTTCATGTGCTTGCTCAAGTTTGTTGTGGTGGTCTTGTATGAGAGTTTTGCTTTGCATATGTTACAAAGGGCATAAGTGTCATCAATCGCCCTAAAGAAACACCAAATTTCACTTGTTTTTCGTTTCATCATCTTGAATTTATTTTGAGCGATAGCATTAATTTTTTTACACTGCTCTTAGCGATGGCATACGCCGTGACTCTGGCAATCGGCTTATCGATATTTTTTGAGGTTTTTGAGTTGCCTCAACTGGAGTTGCTTCCAGATCCGATCTCCCTATTTTAACATAACGCGACTCATAAAAATTGGTGCAATCCCATCGCTAATGAAGTATAATAATCGATAGCCATCGCTACTCATTTTTGAGAGCGCTACCATAAAAATAAGTGCAATCCCATCACTAATCGCACTAACACCATTTAGCCATTTAGCAAATTGAAATTTACAATTCTTTTGTTTCCTTTTAAAACATTGTCGTTAACCCTTCAGTGACGGGGAGGCTATATAAATTTTCCCTTAGCGAAGCTGGGAAGTTAACGTATACAAAATTCGATTGCAATATGATAATTTGCGAATAAACTTAAACAGCAGCCGAGCAGAAAAGCAAACACAAAAACTTGTTAAAATTGTGCCAAAGAAAATAAGCGCAGATACAGGCCGCAGCAACTTTCAATCCAACATCAAGCAACGAACTCCCAAAAGCAAAAAAAAAAAATTTGTTCTTTATCTTTTACGATGACGATGTTGGCCATTTAAATAAAGGTTGATTTGTTAGGTATATGCACAAGCTGTAGCAAAACGACTGCAAGTATTAACAATTAACTTTTTGAACGATCCATCGAAATGTCGAACCCGGAGACCCAAGTTTCCAGTTTGCCGATGCCTCCAGAACGGTACATCAGCAATTACACAGAAGAGAATATTCGTCGTAATCGCGCACCTCGTCCACCGCCGCCTCCCTCACAACATGAAGTATACAGCATGTTTGGGATCCAATATAATAATGATGAGATGATACGTTCCCTGGAGTCGCAGAATATCAAACGACTAATACCCATACACTTTGATCGTCGCAAGGAGTTAAAGAAGCTAAATCATTCGCTTCTAGTGAACTTCCTGGATCTCATCGATTTTCTTATACTCAATCCGGATAGTCCCAGGCGAACTGAGAAAGTATGAAGGGAAAATTCAATTATAGATGACACCAACGCTAACATTTCCGTTCTTTATTGGCAGATTGACGACTTAAGTTTGCTGTTTGTCAACATGCATCATTTGCTAAATGAGTTTCGTCCGCATCAGGCCCGGGAAACGTTGCGTGTAATGATGGAAATGCAGAAGCGCCAACGTGTTGAAACAGCCACGCGATTTCAAAAACACTTGGAGCGTGTTCGCGATATAGTGAATAATGTCTTTGCTAGTCTGCCTGTTCTGGGCGATGATAGTGAGAATGGTGGAGCAAAGATTAAAATGGAAATCGATCCGCATGAGTCGACAGCAGCGAAAAATGATCCAAGCTATCAGCATGATCGCATGATGTGCAAGTTAGTGGACGGCATAGAATGATGGAACAACTCCAGAAGACTGTAAATGTACATACATTATATATTCACAAATATTGTTCTAACATATTTTAGTACTTAGCTTTTACTTGATATAAATATATACATACATATATATAGGAAGAATACACTTTGATTTTGGCACACCAATGAGTAATGTTCACTTTGGGAGACACGTTCGTCACTTATTCAGTAACAACTTTTTGTATAGTCATGGTGAAGAGATTAAATCAAGCATGATGAAGATAGATGGGGAAGAAGACTAGATTAGGGATCATCAGCTCCAGGCGTCGTGGGGGTAGAGATAAGAAAAAATTTCACAATGTGACGTAGTCGGTCAAAGTTATGTATTGACTCTGAAACTGATGAATAAAAAACTCATTGTGATTGGTATACAATTAAATTTCAAGTATTTCCCTTAGTTTCTATGCCATCTGATTGTATGATCGTCAAAACAAAAAAAGGTGTTTGCACTAAAAGTGTAAGTCTTATGCAAATGATTAAGTCGTAAAAATTTATATAAGCATCATGGTTCTGATAAGAATCATTCATCCAGGCATCTCACAACTGATATAAGCTCCTACCATTCATATATTGAGATCATTTCTCACCAACCTCTCAAAGTGCTTGGAACTTGTGAAAAGACAAACTAACAATGATAAACAAAACCTGAGATCTGTGATACAAACTATTAATTTCTTTGTTTATTTGGTCTCCCTTTTCAATTAAGATTTTCCATATTTTAATTGAGCAATTAATTCTTAAGTGATAGTCAATTGAAGAAGCTTATATATATATATATATATAGTGATATCTTTGTGAACGTTACAACAATGTCGGAAAAGCATATTGAAATAGTGGATAGCGAAAAGGCAAAAGGTAAAAAAAAAACAATGTGCAACGACTAAACTTTAAAAATTGCACGAAAATTTAAGTGAAAAATTGATCTACTAAATCTAGTTAAGTTTGTGAAGAAAACTTGATTAATTCAGGTTTGAAGTGGTACCAAATACTTCAAAACTCTTAGAAAAACTAAAAGAAAAACTCTTAGCAAGTAAAAGACAAGTGCAAGTGTTCTATGTGTGTGTGTTATTTTCTTGAACTCTACGACATCTAATCTAAAGTAAAACTAAGATAAAATAAGTAAACAAATATTTGTCACTTGTAAACTAAAGTTTTTTATAAGATGATCTCTTATTCGTCGTACTAGTTAATCTATCTGTTTATGATTTCATTAGACTCTGAGAACGAGACAGATGGCAATTCGAATAGCACCGCGGTGCCCACTCCCACGCCCACAGAAGATGCTCCCGCTGACTTTGACAAAGCAATTGAAGCAGCTGGCTTTGGGTGCTTTAATCTAATGCTGCTCTTAGTGGCCATTCCCGCACAATGTGCTGCCATTTTTGAGTCTAGCGTCATGTCATATATACTTCCCATTGCCGAATGCGATCTTCACTTGACGCTAACGGATAAAGGAATATTGAATGCAACCGGTTATGCTGGAATGATAGTGTCAGCAGTAGCTTGGGGTTATCTGGCAGACACAAAAGGACGTCAAAAGATTCTTTACTCTGGATATTTAATAGATGCAGTTTGTGTGCTTGGAAGTGCCTTAAGTCAAAATTTTTGGATGTTGGTGGCCTTTAAATTCTTAGGTGGCTTGGTGTGAGTATAACTATTTTAGGATCCGGTTTGGAAATCTGCTAATTAATACATTAATTTAATTATACAGGGTCAATGGTCCAGCTGCTGTTCTTTTTACATACTTGACTGAAATGCATGGACCTAAACATAGATCGAGTGTCCTTATGGTGGTGGGAATGGTCACCTCTACAGCCACAGTAACGCTGCCCTTATTGGCTTGGGGTATATTTCCCAGAGATTGGGATTTTCAGCTATTTGGCTTTTTGGACAGTAGGTACCACCAACTTTTGGCATAGTTAGCGCACTTCAGTCGTTTTTTCTTTCAGTTCACAGTTGGCAAATTTATTTGCTCGTATGCGGCTTGCCAAGTCTTATTAGTGGCCTGTTGTTCATCGTTATGCCAGAAAGTCCCAGATTTCTCATGGCTCAGGGACGTAATGAGGAGGCTTTGAAAGCTTTCCAAACCATTTACCATTTCAATACGCGTAAGCCCAAGGAGTCATATCCGGTAAGCAGATGCAGCAGCCCCTTCAAATTTGTACATTTATAAGAACCCTCCTTTATATTTAACTCTTTTAGATTAAATCCCTTATCCAAGAGGTGCCAAATCGCAAGGCAAACAAGGATGAAGTCATCTACACTATTGAAGAGAAAAATGAATCCCCGGAAACAATATCTCAGTCTTCAAAGAAAAAATCCCGATCTTTACTGGATAGTCTTCGGGCTGGGCTACAACAAATGAAACCATTGTTTCATAAGCCATTGCTCCTGATGTCCCTCCGATGTTATACCATGCAATTTTGCATATTTCTGGGCATGAACACCATTCGTCTGTGGCTGCCTCAACTATTTGCCTCAATGGCTGAGTACGAGGCTCTCTATGCTGGCCAGGATGTATCGGCCAGCATGTGCACAGTGTTGGAGTTCAGTGTGAACCGAACAGCCGAGACCGCATCTAATTACGAGAATAAATGTTCCGAGGTGCGTAATGGGTAAAGGGTAAAATCTTACTAAAATTAACTAAATCCTACCTCTGTAGCCCCTTCACATTTCGATGGACATGTATACAAACAATATTATTGTCTCGGCTGCTGGTTTCGTGGGCTATTTCTTTGCTGGTGCCATTATGCGAGCCCTGGGACCCAAGCGCTTGATGAGTAAAATATGCTGATTTCCAAACCTTTTCTAGATCATATTAACTTCTTGCTTCTTTCTTAGTTTATGGACTCTTTTTATCGGGCATTTTTGGCATAACCCTGTACTTCTCCGTTAGCAGCCTGATGACCCTAATTGTTTCGGCTACATTCCTAACAATAACTGGCATAGCCGTTTCCTCACTCTTGGGAGCTGTGGTCGCCTTGTTTCCCACACAGTTGCGGTAGGTTTACAAAATTGCAAATAATTATATAATTTTAGTTTACGCTTTATATTTAGAACGGTTGTCGTTGCCATAGCCATGATGTGTGGTCGTTTTGGTGCACTGTCGGGAAATCTCCTCTTCCCCGTTTTCGTGCAAATTGGCTGCTTACCTCCGTTTATTATGGTTTCCTCTGTGCTCTTTTGTAGGTTTTTAAAGTGAATTCAAAAGGTTTTTTTTTATTACTAAATTTGTTTTCCTATTTGCAGTCTCAGCGGTGCTCTCAATATTCCTTCCCAATCCTTCGAAGGCGGCGTTTTCATAAACCAACTCTTAAGACCATTTCAAGGCAATTTCACTTGGGCCCTTTTGCATTTGTACTTAGTTTATTGTTTAAGTTCATATTTATTTAATAAAAATATGATTGAAATCGTAATTTTTAAAACTCTGAACGAACTTTGTATGGTGGGTTAGATTTTGCTCACAAAGTTTCACCACGATTTTGTGGCATATTTAATGGCTAATTTATATAAAAATGGATGTTTTATACCAGTTGATTATGCCTTTAAAAGTGAATTAATTTTAATCTTTCATAAGATAGTACTATCTTTATTTGAATGAGTCTTCAGTTTTAGACAGCTGATTTCCTCGTAATTGCTCGGAACAAACGCATCAACAAGACCAAGACAACTTTAATGAAATCCTCACATCGATCAGGTCTTAAGAAGTCATGTCATGACAGTGACAAGCCAAAGGGCAATACACTTGTGAATAACTAAGACTTAAAGAGAATAATATCTCTCTAATCTAATATATTTGGATTAAACTTAGCCAAGTTAGGCACATTCTTTAAAGAACAAAAATTGATCCAACTGATGGTTTCTTTTTTTGCGTTTTTATTTTTTTGCAGGCAAGGGGAACACTGCTTTATTTCCATTTTGTCGACTAATTGACCAATCGTTAAAAAACAAAATTTTAAACAGAGTAGAGGCTTCTTAAGTATTACTCCAGTTGCATCACTATGGTACTCCCTCTGTTCATAGTTCTGTTGCACTTTGTGTTGATTATACTGTTGCCTTGAGGTCTTGATCTTAAAATCTTATGAAAATTGTCTTTGGGCGTTTTGAGTCCTATTTGAAAATGTTTGTTAAAATGTATGAACATATAACTGTAGAATAAGGGAATTTTAAACTTACTTGGACATGGCGGTACAAAGTTTTGGCGGTTTTAATACTTTATATCTTGACTTCTTGAGTGAGCGTATCGCTTATTTGTATAGACCTTTGGTAAATACCTGTGAATTTAACTACAAACAGTTTTTTGTTTCTTTATAGTAGCTGGCACGCTTTCAATATTTGTGCGAAATCTATCAAAACTTACGCTTTTCCAAAGATAACTACCGACGTAATTACTTATATAATGGCTTTAAAAAACTTCTTATCAAGGTTATAGTTGGAGCAATATACATACATATATCTGTTATTACATATTGTTATTATTCATATTATTATCGTTTAAAATAAAGGTGTAGAAAGTCTAGAGACATTTAAAAAGCAAAAATACAATATATTCGAGTTTGTAGTTATTTCTTGGCGTAAAATATATCGAACTAATACAACTTTTGACAACTTTTTACGAATTAGTTTTCAACTTCTATAGATTTCATCATTCCCGCTTTAAAGATAAAAAGCAAATCAAATAAATTAACATAAAAGTTGACTCACCAAAAATCTTGCTTTTATTAAGACCTCCGTCTAAGGTATGATCACTTTGCTACCTCATTGCTTTTATCAAAAGATGGGCAACAGATGTGCAAGATAATGAAAGTATCTCCCTTTAGAGAGCAGAGATAAGAGCAGAATCCTCTGAGAGTTCGTTCACATATAAAAACGAGTGTACATCACTTGCCAAGATCATTGTTAGGCCAACTTTGCAAGTGCGCGGAAACAAAAGTGCGGAAAAGTGAAAATTGTGAAAGATTTCTGTGAATAATATTGAAGATATTTATGATAAAATGGAGAAAGGTAGGTGAAATGCAAATTGGCTGGGATCGTAGTTAACCAAGCATTCTCCGCTCGCAGATATGTCCTTTCAAATTGCATAGAAAAAAGTAAAAAAAGTTAAAATAATTGAACATTTTAGATTAACAACTTTAATTTTTTATTTTATACAGTTCAGGCATTGGCTGATAGTGATAACCGAAATAAAACCGAAATGCCTCCTAAAGATTCACCCGCTGACTTTGATCAGGCCATTGAAGCAGCTGGATTTGGCCTCTTCAATTTCATTTTACTTCTTGTAGCAATATTAGCGACATTTGCCAGCAATTTCGAGTCAAGCTCCGCGTCGTATATTTTACCCGTTGCCGAATGTGACCTTCATTTGACCCTCAACGACAAGGGTGTCCTAAACGCAGTGGGTTATGGAGGAATGATATTTTCGGCCATAGCCTGGGGCTATTTAGCCGATACGAAAGGGCGTCGTAAAGTTTTACTCTATGGCTATTGGCTGGATATGATTTGTGTTTTCGGTAGTGCTCTGAGTCAGAGCTTTTGGATGCTGGTCTTGTTCAAATTTCTTGGAGGACTTGTGTGAGTAGTTGACATTTTGTATTTGCATTGATGCTGTCAATACATATGATAAATTCGATTTCAGTATAAATGGCCCAGCTGCTGTATTATTTACTTATTTAACCGAAATGCATGGACCTAAGCATAGATCTCATGTGCTGTTGGTTGTGGGTATGATAACGTCTCTGTCAATGTTGGTCTTACCATTGCTTGCATTTGGTGTTTTTCCCAGAGATTGGGACTTTCAGCTTTTTGACACTCTGAAAAGTAAGTAAAGCCCTTGGACCCCTCTCACCAAGTACTAACTTTTTGTTAAGTTCATAGTTGGCAAATCTACTTGTTCATTTGCGGACTACCAAGTTTGGTTAGTGGCTTAATTTTTGTTGTAATGCCAGAGAGTCCTCGATTTCTCATGGCTCACGGGCGCAATGATGAAGCCTTAAAAACTTTTCAGTTAATTTATTTCTGGAATACGCGAAAATCGAAAGACACTTATCCGGTGAGTAAACTTAGTAGATTACTTTCCAAAAATATTCTCCAAATTATGTCTTCTGTAGATCAAAACTCTTGTGCAAGAAGTTCCCGCTCAAAATGAGGAAGTCGTCTTTGACATTGAGGAGAATACCAAACATAAACCAGAATCGGAGTCACGTACCTGTCTGGAGAGCTTCAAAGCTGGCTGTAGGCAAATGAAGCCCATGTTCCTAAAGCCTCTTCTTGGTCTATCCTTACACTGTTATACTATGCAATTTTGCATTTTTCTGGGCATGAATACAATTCGCTTGTGGCTACCTCAACTTTTTGCCTCGATTGCGGAATACGAAACATTGTATGAGGACGACGAAGAGGTTTCATCGGCCAGCATGTGCTCTATATTGGAGTACAGTGTTCAGAAAGAGAACGAAACATTGACGAGTGTAGTTAATTCCTGTACTGAGGTAAGCTCAAGTAGTAAAAGAGAAGACCTTTTAAGTTTATCTGGTTATATTTATCTATTAGCCCCTGCCCATATCCATAAATATGTATATGAATAATATTATAGTTTCCGCTTCTGGGTTCGTGGGTTACTTTTTTGCTGGCTTTATAGTCCGAGCCCTGGGAGCTAACCGCTTGTTGAGTAAGTAATATGAACAATTGTTTAAACTTTAAATTCTGTCTTATGAATCACATTTGTCTTTTGCAGCCTATGGCCTTTTTATATCTGGTATTTTGGGTTTTGCTTTATATTTCTCCATTAGTAGCCAGATGACTCTGATTATATCAGCCGCCTTCCAAACTATAACTATCATTTCATTCTCCTCCCTCTTGGGGGCCGTTGTCGCCTTGTTTCCCACTCAGTTGCGGTTAGTTAACTCACCTGTTAAAAATAAATCATTATTACTTTTGATTTCTGTATCTTTACTTCAGCTCTCTGGTTGTGGCCATAGCCATGATGTGGGGTCGCCTTGGTTCGGTTTGTGGCAATTTACTTTTTCCAGTATTGATGGCAACTGGCTGTATGCCACCCTTTATAATGGTATCTTCAGTACTTTTAGGTAGGTTTTTAAGCTTTATTATTAAAACTGGAAGATTAACTTACCTCAAATTATTACAGTGTCTGGTGTACTATCTATATTTCTACCCAATCCGGAAAATGCCAAGTTCTCATAGATGTTTGGTCTATGTAGTTTGTATACTTCCCTTATGGCAATAATAATTTATAATTTCATTCTACTGTTGTACAAAATAAAACTTAGAGCTCATCGGTTTTGATTTCCAAATTGAATGTTTCATCAATATTAAACAGTTCATTAAATCTTTTTTTTTTGTTTATGGCTGACGTGGAGGCAGCTGATTTTGAAACAGCCATCGCGGAATGCGGTTTTGGACTCTTCAATGTGTTCATTCTGATCTCATCGGTGCCGTGTCTGACGGCGATGGTATTCTCCGCAGCCACACTGTCCTATGTCATGCCCACAGCAGAGTGTGATCTTAAATTGAGTTTGTTGGACAGGGGAATGCTGAACGCTGTGACCTATGCTGGAATGATTTTCTCGGCCATTCCTTGGGGCTTCATAGCTGATACTATGGGTCGTCGTGTGGTATTGATATGTGGCGGTTGGATCGATGGCTTCTGTGTTCTTTGTGCGGCCTTCAGTCAGGACTCTTCACAGCTAATGGTGTTCAAGTTTATCGATGGTCTGATGTGGGTATAGAATATTGTATTGAATGCATTCTCAAATAATTAACGAGTTCTTCATTATGTAGAATTTGTGGACCATTTGCAGTGGTGGTCAGCTATCTGGCTGAATTTCATGGCAAAAAACATAGACCGTATGTCATGCTATTTGTCGGGCTCAGTGTCTCCATAGGAGCTATGATTTTACCCCTCCTGGCATACTGTCTTCTGCCAGTGCACATATTATTTAATGTAGGACAGTTGCGATGTAGGCAAGAATTAATTTGCAATTTAATGCGTGTAATACGGTCTTGACCTTTTCTCACAGTTCACACGTGGCAAATATTTATTGCTGTCACTGCAGTCCCAAGCCTTTTGAGTGGCTTCTTGCATATTTTTCTTCCCGAAAGTCCCAAATTTTTGATGTCCCAAGGTAACTATAATAAAGCCCTGACATCTTTACAGCGCGTTTATGCGCTTAACAAACGCAAAAGTCGCGACAGTTACCCGGTGAGGCAAACGTAGTCTAATATTTATTGGTAATTTGAATAAAATATGTAAATTTAAAGATAAAGAAGCTAACAGATGCAACACCCGATCGATCTGATGATTTGAATAACCAAAACAGGAGTAGATCAAGACGGGAACGATGTCAACAAACCAAGGATAAATTTTGCAGTGGGCTTATGCAGCTAAAACCAATGTTTTCTCGCCCGTACCTGGGGCTTTCATTGCAGGTGTATTGTCTACACTTTTGTCAGATTATGTGGTAAGCACAATCTCTCTTTCCACTACCACAATTGGATAGCTTCCTTCCTCGCAGTGTGAATTCGGTTCGCTTGTGGCTGCCCCAAATCTTTGCCACCATGTACACATTTCAAATGAAGGGAATGAATGACACCAGCATGTGTGCAGTTTTGGACCACAATTCGCAAAGCAAGTCAATTGGCTCGGAATCAATGCAGGAGGAATGCGACCTAGTAGGTAGGAGCTAAATTTGCCCAAACTTTATGAGTCTAAAGTAATGACCCACATGTGTGTAGCATCAAAAGCCGGAAGTGTATATTGATAATATAATTGTTGCTGCAATAGGATTAACTGGATTTCTCTTGATATTTCCCTTCTTACGAATACCTATGGTGGCCAATCACATATTGAGTGAGTTGCAATTAAAAACATTTGATTCGGCTCAATTGACTCATACAAAAAATTCTGACAGAGGTATTCCTGTTTGTATCGACATTCTTGGTTGGTGGTCTATACTTTACTAGGACCACATATGAAACTCTTATATTGTCGTCAGTTTACTTGACTATGATGGGTGTCTGTGCTACTACTATTATAAGCATGTCCGTGGTGATGTTTCCCACATTAATGAGGTAAGATTCACTTAGTATTTTCTATATCGAAAGCGAATATAATATCAAATTCTTTTATTTTTGATGCAGAACAATGGTTCTACTGTTGATCATGACATTTGGACGCCTGGGATCTGTCGTGGGCAATGTTTTATTGCCTATTTTTATGCAAATCAATTGCATTGCTCCGTTTCTGTGGCTGTGTACCTTGATGACAAGTAAGATGGCAGAGTACATATAAAATCTTGTTATGTAACAGTTATTTTTATTTGTTTTAGTTGCCTTCACGTTTTCCCTGTTTTTAAAGGTGGACGTACAGCAGTCATTAAATTAGTTTCCAAATAAAACTATC
Organism: Drosophila nebulosa; assembly: GCA_024703675.1. Classification (NCBI taxonomy): domain Eukaryota; kingdom Metazoa; phylum Arthropoda; class Insecta; order Diptera; family Drosophilidae; genus Drosophila; species Drosophila nebulosa. Next base: position 4,169,429 of record JANFPS010000004.1, on the reverse strand, counting down.
ATTCAAATGAATCATTAATATGGAATTACGTCATTTCTACAAAACACAGGAAAGACAAATTAGTCGTTCATTAAACTTCTAAATAAAAAAAGACTTCAAATGATGTATTTATTTGTAATTTAAATTAAGAATAGTATTTCAGTTGAGCAAAATGTAAAAAAATTGTCGTACCCAATCATTAGAAAATTTAAGTAACTTCAAAACTTCCTATTTGTAAACAACAGTAAGTGTTTCTAAGCAACATTCTAACACTATTAAATATTTATGCCTTCAATTACATTGATGGGACATTACTCGAACCGCGGGTTCATATGCCTTCGGGTTCAAACTTGGCGGCTCAATATCAATTAAATATCAAAAGCGACACACCGACCGCCATTTACTTGCGGCGATGGACCCATCGACAATATCGAAAAATTTAAGAATCGATTGAAAGACTATCGCGAGCTAAATTTGATGAAATTTTTGAATTTTGAGTGGTTGAAAATATTTGTTATTATTTCAAATAATTAGTTTATCTATGAAATTTGTTTTTCTTCTTATTTTCTTATTCTTTATTTTTGGGTTTGCGAGCAGATCCATAGCATATAAGCAATTTGAACAGCTCCAAGACCAGGATTTCTTCTCCACTGTAAGCCGCCTTTCCAAAAATAACCGCTTTCTTTTCGAATTTAAGGCCTTGCACTAGAAATCATTGCCTTGATAATTTGCCGTGTAATATTCAAAATTGAATATTTAAGATTCAGATCAAAGTTGAAAATTCTTTAAGGTCTTACATTCAACAATTGTCAATGCCCCGTCAATGGAGATAAAAAACGGTCAGTCACTAAAATTGTTAATGAAATCCAAATTATTTATGACCACTTTCATGCCAATTTCGTCTACATTGCTGTAAGAATGGAAGCTAAAAGCCGATTATCTCCACTATTATCTCCACAAACTGCAGCTGTTCATACTCAAATAAAGAAGATTTTTTTAAATTTTTTGTTACATTTTCAGTTTAAAGTAGTCAAATACAAACTTATCTTTATATCCTTTTTTATATTCTGCACGAGTGGGTTCACTTGAATAAAAAATGAAGTATACTTCTAGGTTTATGTAAAACTTGCCATTTAGTCACATACTTTTAGGCTGCTGTGGTAGTCGTTGATACAATTTTAATGTTTCAAATATGTGTGTGAATTTATATATTCATTTTCCTCTTGCACTACTATTGACAAACTTTTATTTTACATTTGCATTTCGACTACATTGCTCTGGCACAATTACATTGCATTACATTACAACCACATCGCCAAAGCACATCACTTCCAAAAATTGCCAAAGTATTTATCATCATCATTCACTGTAGTTTACCATCATTACATCACCCGTAATCCATTCACAACCACCCACAAACAATATTTCGAACTAAAATGCAAAAAGTCAAGATCACGTTTCCAGTGGAAACACGCTGGCACAAGTCACCCCTTCAAACGCTTTTTAACCCATATTTATATTCGATTTTAAACTTGGCGCCCCACGTGTAGATAAAAGCCACGCTGCGCACTCCAATTGGCTAGCCAATCAGAACGGAGTGAGTTATTTCTATCGCCGCGAGCTGTCTGCGTCCCGCTCGCACACTTTGTCGCTGTTCAAAATAACTGAGCGAATTTGCTCAATGTGGCTTTGCAATTATGACTATGGCTGGGCGAATACCACCATGGCTGGGCGAAATTCAGTATGGCTCGGCGAAAACCAGTGGCTGGGCGAATTGTCGCTTGGTGGTTGTTATTGCAAATGAGAGCAGATTTAAGAGAGCGCGCTGAGCGGAATGAAGAGAGCCGAGGCGAAGTGTCCGCACTGGAAGAAATTCCGTAAATTCTGCATTTGTAAAACTTATATAATATAATAATATTACACACGTACGAAACAGTTAAATAATAATATAAATAATAAAATAATTACATATATGAAAGGGATGAAAATAAATATGAATTTGTAAATTTTTTACATATGTATTTATGAAATAAATAAATAAGTGTAAAACAATATGGATGGTAACGATGGGTCGTCAATTTGGCAATTTGGCAGCAACGGTGGAGAACCCGCTCAAAGAAATAAATTAACAATATTTCATCCCAAATCACGGAGGACAGTTTCGAGTCAAAGGCTCCTGATTCTACATTGTGCGAATGGGCCCACAAGCGCTGGTAGACTTTATGCAAAGCGTGAAGTAACTACTCCGTTCTTACAGTGTACAAAGAGAGGGTAAGTTTCTTAAGAGAACCATGTGGCGGGGGCGAATTCGGCAAAGACTGATTCCAGCCAATCAAAACCTGACACCGAGATTCCCAGTAGGCTATATATAGCAGTGGGGAGCCGGTTTTTCAGTTATTGTAACCTGGAAATAGACACATACGTATATCTCTACTTGTTTTCTACAGGATTAGAGTTGTGTTCTAAGGGCTTGTGAATCGTTTTCTTCCGCTTTTTTGTGTTCACTGCATAAAGCAAAAAAAAGTTTCTCGAAAATGGTGTGCTCGCGCGGGATTTTGGTGGTGTTGTTGGCTATTGCTGGCTATGTCAGTGGAGAGGTCTTCCTCGAGGAAAACTTCGACAGTGGTAGGTTGGCTGGAAGTTTTATTCAGTGGTTTTGATTTTAACGAATTTTTCACGGTTTCTGAATGAAATAGCAAAATGGGAGGACACGTGGATATACAGCAAACATCCTGGAAAGGAGCTTGGCAAATTTGTTCTTTCTTCGGGCTCGTTCTTCAACGATGAGAAGGCTGACCAAGGTGCGTATAATGACTACGAAATGTTTCATATGCATGTAGTTCTACGGACATTCTATATAGCCTTTGCCTAAAAACGCATCTTAAAAATCCAAATTGTTTTTTTTTTGGTTTTTTTTTTTTTTTGTATTTATTGGTTATTAAGTTTTCTATGGCATCACTAGTTGGGCCAAATTGTCAGTGGTCGACTGTATTTTTCTCTTAATAATATCTTCTTCAAATGACGCACAGGTTATACATATGTACATACACAGTCCGTCGATGCCTCCATAGATAAACAAATACGTGTATATTTAAAATATGTATATGTGTATGCATGTGTTGGATATTTTTAACATTGCCCAATCTTTCTCTTTTAACAGGAATCCAGACATCGCAAGATGCCCGCTTTTATGCTGTGTCCAGGAAATTCGATGCTTTCTCCAACGAGGACAAGCCCCTGGTTATTCAGTTCTCTGTAAAGCATGAACAGAATATCGATTGCGGTGGCGGTTATGTCAAGTTGTTCGACTGCTCTCTGGACCAGACTGACATGCACGGCGAGTCGCCCTATGAAATTATGTTCGGCCCTGATATTTGCGGACCCGGTACCAAGAAAGTCCATGTCATCTTCAGCTACAAGGGAAAGAACCATCTAATCAACAAGGATATCAGATGCAAAGATGACGTGTACACTCACTTCTACACCCTTATCGTGAAACCAGATAACACCTATGAAGTTCTCATCGATAACGAGAAAGTTGAATCCGGAAACCTCGAAGACGATTGGGACTTCCTTGCACCAAAGAAAATCAAGGATCCAAATGCAAAGAAACCCGAAGATTGGGATGATAAGGTTAGTGTACAAGCATGCTGTAATTAGAATTTATGAAGTCAATTTTTACCTTTTTTATTTTATTTTTTATTAATAGGCCACCATCCCCGATCCCGATGATAAGAAACCAGAGGATTGGGATAAGCCAGAGCACATTCCAGATCCCGATGCCACAAAGCCAGAAGATTGGGATGATGAGATGGATGGTGAATGGGAGCCACCAATGGTAGACAATCCAGAGTTCAAGGGTGAATGGCAACCAAAACAGTTGGACAACCCCAATTACAAGGGAGCTTGGGAGCATCCAGAGATCGATAATCCAGAATACACTCCAGATGATAAACTCTACCTGCGCAAGGAGGTCTGCACACTTGGTTTCGACTTGTGGCAAGTCAAGTCTGGCACAATATTCGATAACGTCCTCATCACCGACGACATCGAGCTGGCATCGAAGGCAGCAGCTGGAGTTAAGGCTACACAGGCTGGTGAAAAGAAGGTGAAGGAGGCTCAGGATGAAGAACAGAGAAAGAAGGATGAAGAGGAGGCCAAGAAATCGTCAGACAAGGATGACGAAGACGACGATGACGAAGAGGATGATAAGGATGACTCCAAACCAGAAACGGATCAAAGTGAACACGATGAGTTGTAATCTTATTTTAAGAAAGTACACCAATGAATATTGAGTATTTTTTGTGTTTGAGTTTCTTAAATGTTGGAGCACTATCCACAATTACAATTTGCAAGACTTATAATGTAATTAATAAATAAATTATTTCGTTTTTTTTTTTTTGTATATTACAAAAAACTTTTAGTAGTCACTGGGAGGAATAATTTGACATATATATATAAATATATAATGACTGGAATGTAAGATACCAAAACATTAACTTCTAATGCACGTGGTGGGAGTTATTATAGATAGGAATCCAAAAGTTTGCAAGACTCAAATTTCCCTGAAACTAAATATATAGCGATAGCCAGTCAATTTGGCTACGTGTTTCTGATTCGTCAGACTAAAACCAGTTCAGGTTCATATCTTGACTAAGCAGAAAGTACTCTACTGGGACAGAACATCAGCTTGTCTTAACTAAAAATCTCTGCCAGAAATGGGTTTAGAAACAAACACAATCTCGCGTGAGTTCATTACTAACATTTTCGTATCGTAACATATTTATTTTAGCAGCAAATGTTATTTTGTTCTCTAAGATAATAAAAACAATTAGGCATTATTAAAAGTCAGTCAATATTGGTTGTTTATTTAGTTTCTATAATATTTATAGATATATCAAGAACATTTAAAATAACCTATCTCAATTTTTCATATCAACAACTGATTATATGACTGTAACAACAAATACGCTGTTTAGATTGATTTTTCGGTATGTGTTTTCTTTATTTTAATTCATTTAATTGTTTATTAGAAACATACAAATATTAATTATTCAGATCCTTCATCGTCAAGTCCAGAATATTTGTTGGAAGATTGCAAAGTCTAGAACAAAATTAAATTGATATGCATATTAAGTCGTCGTCTTAAAAGTTGCGGGCATAAATATGTCCCATAGTGCATTGTTCAAATGTATAGAGTTAAATTAGTTTTTATTGGTTGTCCAGCAAGAACAGGCTAGGTGACTGCTGTGATTGTGTATTGTTTGAATCTAGATTTACTTACCGGTCCAGCCTGATTTGGTTGATATTTGGGCAGTGGACGCTCGCTTCGTGTATCTCGTTTACTTTTGCTTTCCTCCCGTAACTTTCCATCCCCTTTTGTGTTTACTTTTCCTTTGGAATTTTCATATCTAAGAAAACGAGAAAATTATTTAATTAATATTATTTGAAAATAAAGCAAAGTTAAGTATTGTGTACATATAGAAAAGTGTCTTTGGTTTCGTAAAGTCTATCCCCCTAATGCCTAGCAAAAACATTCTTTTGGTAACAGTTGTTATATTTTTTTTTGCCACGTTAAAAGAAGCTTCTACGATTGCAACGTGAGGAATTTGTTTAATCATAACTGGTAAAATTGGAAATTCTCAATCGGAAATATATCTAAACGTGAAACTTCTCCTTTTTTTGACAACATAAATAAACTTTAAACTAGAAACTTCTATTAAGAAGCAGAAACTGCATTTCGAATCAAAGGCTCTACAAATTTAGTATAAATGATTTTTATTTATCCATCACACACCTGTCATTGCGATCGCGCTGCTTATTGAATCTATTATATTCTCCATCATCTCGACGTCGTTCATCTAAAAGAAGTAAGCATACTTCAACATATTAGGTAAGGAGTACACATGAAAAATATAGGATAATTACCCTGTGAACCTGGATTTCTTTTGCTGTCCTCGTTATCTGCACGACGCCAGCTCACATTTGGAGGGACGCTTTCGTTATCGTTCTTGTCTATTTGCACCTCTGACAGTTTGTCATTGACCTCCTCTGTCTCCTGACGAGCTTTGTCTTGTCGGCGGGCTTCGGCTAGACGTTCCTCAATTTCCAATTCCCTGGTGGCAGTATCGACTGGCTTAGCTGATCCGAATACATTCACTGACGATGCAGCTTTCACTTCCACAACTTCAACCTCAGGTTCCTCTTCATCTGGCTTAGTGACGATCTCTGGCAATGGCAACGTGCGAGGCTTCAGATTTAACCTAGGTCTTTCTTCGGCGGTGCTACTGGAGACATCATCCCTTGTATAACGTTCGTTGTTAAGTCTTCCACGACCTTCTCGATATCTGTCACCATGGTCTGTATCTCTGCGTGGAGGTGAATAATCATTTGACTGAGTTCTGACGTTGGTGCGCCACGATCCTGGTGCATTGTTTTCCTCTCTCTCCACAATGGGCTTACGATCGCGATTGAAACCACGATCGTAATTGCTGCCATACCCACTCGAGCCTGTGCCATTGTTCTGACTATCTCTTCGCCAATTGCCAGAGTCCCTGTTATCCCTGTCACTATTGCCAAACCCTTCAAAACGACGATTGCCCTTTTGACGATTTTGCTGATCATTTTCATTAGACAATTCGATACGTATACGACGTCCCTTAATAGATGGATCTGGCAAACTGAGCACATGGATTAAATCCTCACGATTCTCCAATTCAACATATCCGAAACCCCGCGAACGACCAGTGTCGCCATCCTCCCTGGGCAGCCTGAGCGACACCAGGTTGATGTTCCCAAAAAACTCGTATATGTCATCCTCATTTGCGTCAAATGGCAAATTGTTGATATAAGCTATAAATGGGGGCTTGTGTGGAATAGAATCGTCATCGAATATCCGATTTGCCCGGGGAGCAGTTGGCAGCTGATAAACTAAGGGTAGTGTGTGGCCCCCGTCGTCACTGTCATCGCCGTCCAAATTTCGGACCTTTTTTGAAACTTGCGTTGTTCCAGCGGGCGTGTCACCATTCGAAAGAAATGATTGCAGTGAAATGACAGTTCCCTTGTTCTTTTTACCTTTTTTGCCTGAAAAATGGTAGATCTACGGCTTAGTCTTTTTGCAACATTTATCAATTAATTATTTACTATATGTGCACCGACACATAATAAGTTGCATGTGCACTTCACTAGTGCTACTTAATTTTTATAAATGCCTTTGTACATATGAACTGGAATTGTTCATATGCACGTATGTACATATGCATGCTCATATGTATGTATGTATTACGTGTCGAAATTAAACCACGAGGGCATTTGGCACAGAATTTTTAATGACAGTTACACACATATCTGCACATTAAATGTAGTGCGAAATGCATTTGGATTACTTATTTCCCGACTACATACCTGTAGATGCCATCTTTACAATAATACACGAAAAAAACACTTAAATTTTGACGAGATGTTATTCCAATCGTTCTCGCTTCATGAAATTTTTTTCACAATTATTTTTTCGCCAGTGTTGCCCCAATTCAATTCACCAGTGTTGCCAGAATTTATTCTCCTCAGTGTGGCAGCACTACAGTTCGTACTTATCGATTACAATCCACTTTCTGGAGCAAATATATCGAGTACAATCGACAAGTCCAGCACCGTTCCACATTACTCTTATCGTTTAGAGATGGGAAGCAATCGATAGTGTCGATACTCGATGATTTTACTATCGATGGTTAAACCAATCGATAGTATATCAATGGTGCCGTCGAAAATTAAGAGGTAAATACTCTTGTTTTTTATTAAAATATTAAAAAATAACAAATATTTATATTAAAATAATAAAGTAGTTTTAATAGTAGAAGGTTTCATTTCCATATTTTTGCAACTATGTATGATGGAAATTTCATTTCATATCCTATAAAAAGAATATCCATTAGTAGTAGATGGGTTCCGTTCATCCGCCCGGCGAACGTTTTTTTAAAATTCTTTTCCCATAAATTTAAAAAGAAATGGGAAAACGTGCTTCTTCGGCAGTACCTTACAAATTTGTCTTTTTTAAATAATCATCTGAACCTCCAATGCTTGCGCACCTGGCTGTGTATTTTCTGTATTTTGGAATTCCTCCTTTTAAAACCTTGCACCCGAAAGAGATTAAATTCTTGAGACTATCCGATTCTCGTATGGCCGCCTTGTCTTAACTCTGTTAATTAACGATGAGCAACTCACGATGAGAAACGCCGATATATCGATATTGAGAAAGTTCCATCGATACTATCGATGGTCCACTCGATGTTTTCCCAACTCTAGTTGCTATTAAAATTGTACAATTTACGCTTATATGAATATAAATATAAATATATCCTGTAAATTTGGACAATTGGAAGAAGGAAAACATGGCAGATGAGGTGAAGCTTGGGATATCATCCGTGGGTGATTTGGAGGTGGAACTCAGCACAGCTAAGCAGTCCCTAGTGTCATTAAATGAGAACATTCGTCGGTTTGTTGGCCGGGATATAAGGTATGTATGCATCTCCAAAGCCATTTGTCTGTATAGTGATCATGTTTTCTTTTTAGAACTGACAAATATAAATACGAGGATGAAAGCAAAAGAAGCGAGTTTAACAATGAGAGGCAGACCCCATCATCGCGTAATGAGTTCTCCAAAAATAAGCAGCAGCGCCGGTTGAAAGTGAACGATACGAAGTCAACATTCGCCCGGTCCGCCAACGAGGACGTTCAAACCCGTGGGCCAACGCCGAGGCTCAATTCACGAGTGATTCGAGAACTGCCATCTAGAAAGGAGGTTGTAGAGGCTCAAGGAACAGATTCGGAATCAAGAGCACGAAACCGGCGCATGTTTGGATCACTGTTGGGCACATTGCAAAAGTTCTGCCAGGAGGAGACGCGCTTAAAAACCAAAGAGGATAAAAAGGCTGAGATAGAACGGAAACTTGAACAGCAACAACTGCAAGAGCGCGCGCTGTTAAAAAAAGAACGAGAATCTTTATTTCTGGATCGTAAACGTAAACAGCTTGAGATCAAACAGTTAGAGACCAAAATGGCGCGACTGAAAGATTTTAAGTTGTGGGAGACGTCGACGATGCAGCAAAAGCAACAAATTCGAACAAAAGCTAAGCCGCACATATTTTACCGGCCGCAGACCCACAATGAAATTACCGAGAGGCTTCTTTTAAAGAGCAGTGCCGAAATTGACAGTCTTGTGCAAGGTCGGCGGGACGAGTTCAATGCTGAGCTCAGGGACCTGGAGCGTTCGCAATACACGGACGACGAGAATGCTATGGATGAGAGCAATGCTGATTTTGAAGAATTTGAGGTGGAAAGTGGCATTAAACAAAAAAGTAAGTAAATCTCTCCAAAATTCGCGGATTTACTTTAAAAAATTGTTGAGCCCTTAAACAAACTAGCTACAGATAAGTTTGAAATACCAGTTTTTGTTTAACTTATTTACTTAAAAATTATTTTTTTCATTTCATTTTTAATATAAGAACTAAAGATTCATCAAAAATAAATATGTACAGTTATCTTGATCTTTTCTACATCAATTACATCATATATATACAATTAATAAATATTTCATTTTTTTTTTTTATTTCATTTAACTTTCATTTAAATTGGACAGTTATGAATTAGGATTTTTCGGTCCTGTTCTGTTCTGTTCAAGCTATCTTTGTTCTTGTTTTTTTTCGATTTGAATAAGATATGAATTGTTTTATTTAATAAGAATTAAACAAAACAGAGCTGCTTGCTTAAATCTATTTATACTTTGTACTTCTGTTTTCAGGCGACAAGAATGCAAAAGAAAATAAGATAAAAGGGTCAAGGGATGATAACCCATTGAGCAGTGTTATGGTAGCTAAAAAATAGAATGTTTTATTTCGAGATTAATTTGGATAATATAATGATTTTCATTGTACTAAATATATATTAAAATATATTATTTTAAACAATACAATGTTCTTAATTCAACCTCTTTTATTAATAAAAAGGGGACTCACTCCAATTTGTAATTTATATAGAGATTATTAATTGGAAATTTGTTAATCTACAGTCAAACTACTAAACTAAAGAACGGTGCTGAAATGGTATACAGTTTCAGTAAATTTTAAACTTTAATAAATAGTGATAGTGAGTGTTATTGCTTTAATTGGAAGTCTGAAATCTTCAATTTCTTATATTGTTTAACTAACTCTTCATGACTTTGTTAAACAAATAATACATACTTATATAAAGAATCTTTGTTCCACTTTGGACTCAAAACATTTCCAGTCAAATCAAACTTATGATCATCTTGTAAAATTTTGAAAGGCCTTTTGGGGTAGTAGGGCTTCTCATTTATTTCTTAAAAATAAAAATTGGTAAATGTTTCAGTGTAATTATTTTAAAAGTCAAAAGAAATGTAAGCTTTATTAAAGTAGACACAATATTCAACGATCAATTTGCAGGTAGTGATGCTTGCTGGGTAACTTATGCGATATTGGCAAAATACCAATCAGATAATAATTATAATAATATAAAGTTTGAAAAATTGCCATTAAAGTACGAGAAAAAATAAGTCCTATCAATGCTTATTTTTGCATTCATTCGGGAAATGGAATATGTGATATGAAAATTCAATTCGAAATGTTATATATTTGACCAAATAAACTGTGTGTATTTATGCACTTGTGTATTAATGCAGCATAGACAAATGGTACATGCATATAAATAGAGGTAAATAGAGTTGTACATATGCTTGTATATACATGGGGACGTGCATACATATGCTGCGACGCGAACTGACAAGTGTGGTCCACGTAAAATGGAAGAGTATCGTAGAAGATGGTATCTTTGTATGTACAAAGGTCACATTTCCAATTTTTACATCAAAAGCTGCATTTGGGCGCACGCGCCAGCCCAAAAGCTTTTGAGCCCAGGTTTGCAGGTGTAATGCTCCGGAGTTGCGATGTGCTTGTTAGTTCCGTTTCGCGACTGGAAAAGGAATATTATAACTCTATTACTGTGAATTAGATTTGCCAAAAATATTTTTTTGTTTCATTCAAAAGATGTACACACCTATAAATGCAGGCGATGCACCTATAAACCAATTAATTTGACTTATTTTCATGATGATGGTGATGCAGTGATTTAGTTTTACATGCACTCACATTAATATATATATATCTATACATATATATATATATATATTCAAACGTACATAGTTAAGTGTGTATATTAATGTAATCACGTTCCGGAACGCCTAGAGTGTGGACTTGCGACCGGCTGCTGTTACATGGTGTTCTTAAAAACTTTGTATCTAGTTACCTAGGATGTATGTATGTACATAGAACAAGCGCATATACAGACGAAACTCATAGACATTAGTGTGTGTATGGATGCAAATATGTGCATGTGTGTGTACATATACGTATACGTATTTTCTATAAGGATGCGTCTTCCCTTTTAGCGGAGGTAACCCAATACAAAACTAAAAATAAGGATACATAAGTGAATTTAGTATGTATGTGTGTGCACACACATACGCACATACATACACGCTCAACTATCGTTGCTGGACCCTCACAAAGTGAATGTGCTAAATCTAAATCAACTAAAACTGTGAGATAAAATGATATCTTAAAGAGTTGGAAATACTACACAGAATTCTCAATCAACAAAACATTAACCATCATGGATATAGTACTCTTACTTATTTTAACATTGCATTTGAAAACAGCTTTTGGCAGTAAAGATGGTAAGCGTAGGCCATTACCTTTACGAATACATACATATACAAGCACTTACAAACATACATACATAGATACACTGCTCTGAATGTTGAGTTACATATGGGCATGTACTTGAAGCAAGTGTAATGTACATACATTCATTTGTACATGGACAGCACATTACATGCGCTTCTTTTTCTTTAACTTTTATTTAAACTAAAATTCTGTTCTCAACTCATTTATATGTGGGTAGTGTACATCTCTGCATTGTTATACATACATACATACATACATATGTATAATTCAGAAGACCTACATCCTAATTTTAAGAAAGAAAGAAGTGACACCGATGTACATATAGAATAAAAAACATGTTAAACATGATTTTTTTCTTTAAATAAAGTAAATAGAAAAATAAATTAATATCGCTATACTACATTCTGTTCCAATTCTTGCGCTACTCAATTTATACACACATTGAGTAACTAGTCGTATGGGTGATATATTTAAAAGTGCGAAACGCCCATAAACTACTTTATTTTAAGATGCTAGACATAAAAATGCAAATGAAGGAAATAAGCAATACTCTTCCAGTTATCAATTTGGAGTAACCACACTAATATTTTATGTAAATATTTACATAAATATAAAATTTTCTGTTACATTGTAACCAATAGTTCGAATAAAATAGTAAATTGTTCTTTAATGAATATAATACCTAAGTCCACTGCGAATTAATACCACTACAATAATTTACAACTTATTTTTGTTAAGAGCGGAATCAATAAGTAAACAAATATGCAAAGTTCACGTTCCAAAACTCTAAGCATTTTTCGACGAATTAAAGCCTCTTTGACTAAAGGAGCTTATGGTTTTTATACCCTGTACCCACAGAGTAAAAGGGTATATTAAAGTCGTCAAAAACTATGTAACAGGCAAGTAACAGCGTTTCCGACCCCATAGAATATATGTATCTTGATCAGGATCAACAGCCGAATTAATCTAGCCGTGTCCGTATTTCGGTCCGTCCGCATAAACACCAATATCTTGGAGACTATAGGAGCTAGATTCACCAAACTTTATGGTTTGTTCGCGATCAAGTTTTTTTTTCAAGGAAAAAAATGATTTTCTCTCGCAATTTTTAAAACATCTTAATAAAAAATTTACTAAACTAATATTTGCTATTAATATTTATTACCAAATTTTATGAAAAATGGCCAAGTTCTACGTATATGTACATATTTTCCAAAAAAAACCAAAAGGGCGGCAGGCGTGTGAGTGAGAGTAATGGCAAGCGATTGGTAGTTGTTCGTTTTTCGCAATATATGCGAAAGAGAAAAAGAGATAGGGATAGAAAACTGGTACAGGGCACATCCGAGTCGGTCCGCCGTCTTGCTTACTTTCTTACTTCTCAAGAAAATATTCAAAGTCTGATAAGTATTTAAAATAATAAAAGCAATTTCTAGCTTACCACATAAACTTAGGTGAAAAGTTCATGCACTTTGAGAGTCCATTAAACGCTGTTTCATTGGTCATTGTCATTAGATTAGGGAGTGGGAACCAAAGTTTTTCAATGTTGACAAATTAGACATGCCCAAGTAAACATGCCAACATTTAAATCTTTAAATTTGAATAATAAGTAGAAAAGTCTGCATAAGTTGTGTTTGTCAGACAACAACAATTGAAGCTGCTTTACTTCTCCACTCCTAATCAATAAATTCGAGACGATTTTTAATGGTAGATATTATTTACTAAATATTGTTGCTAAATATATACGCATGCCATTTTTTTTTTTTTGCTATAACTCACTTTTAAAAATAAAGTACACATTATTAGCTGTGTATTAGCTACTTATTATTAACCTCTATTATTATTTGCAAATGTCCTTCGTTTTTTAGTTCCACTTCACCAAATTGAATCGTTAGTCGGCGAAAACATTTATCTTCCATGCAATGTAACAACATATGATGGGGATGAACCTGTGTTGGTGTTATGGTACCGAGATGACAAGGGAACTCCAATATACAGGTAAAAATTATACTTAAATGAGTACCTTAAAGTCTAATTAGCAAATAAGTTCGGAGTCACAAAAGATTTTTATCATTTGGAAGTAAACGCATATTGTAAACTAAATTATCTTATATTTATGTATTCTCTATCTGAATAGCGTTGATATGCGTGCTGGAATCTCAAAAGCCCCGAAACGCTGGTCCGATGAATCTGTTTTCGGAGAAAGAGCTTACTTTATATTTGATAAAGAACCAGGCAAACTTTCAATTCAAAACACCCAAGGAAGTGATTCGGGAACATATAGGTGCAGGGTCGACTTCTTGAAAGCTCAAACATTTAACAGCCGAGTCCGACTCAATGTCATATGTAAGTAAAAGAAAAACTATAAATGATTAACCCTTTAAACGTGTTATATTTTATTATACATCTAATTTTTAGAATACAGTTAGTTATTATTACCAATTTCGAATTCGACTAAATTCAATATATTGTAAACCACAAAAGCGGAAACGCTTCAACAAAATTTTGTCCTTAAGTAAATTATTTTGCACATCACGCTTTCAGAAACATACACACAATAAAGCAAGTTTCTAAGTTTAAGACTTCTGCAAGGAGTTAGAAACTTTGACCACAATGTTCTTAAAAACAAATTAATAGGTCTACCAGCTGATAGCATTTGTGAGAACAATTAGCAACAACAATTTAGTTCTTTGTTAATTTCCCAAAGAGGCAAAACGTTGAATCCAGTTCGTTTACTTGGCCTCAGACAAATATCTTAGATGGGCATGTAAGATAGTAAAGAACTGGCGCCAGTCTGTTCACAGGAAAGGACACACAGAGTTAACACATGTTATAAGTTTACCGTTTGGTAAATATGGCTAAAACAAGAGCATTAAAGATTTGAAATATTGGCCTTAGCCTATAAAGATGTGCGAGATAGTTTGTTACATTTAAATATATAAATTCTTTTAGCTCCGCCGAAACAAGTTGTCATCCGGGATAGTGCGAACGTTGAGCGATCGACTGTGGTCGGTCCATACAGCGAAGGTGACATTGTGACACTGAAATGTCAAGTTATTGGAGGTAAGTAATATTCGCCCCTTTTTTTTAATAAATCTAACAATTTATGACAATTTTAAGGCTATCCAACCCCATCTGTTAGCTGGTACAGAGATGGCATTGAAGCACAATCTGATACCACCTACTTACCAGGGGGCAAAATTATTCAGAGTGAAATTTCACTTGGCCCGCTCGGAAGAGAGGATCTCAACTCTAGGCTAACGTGCAGAGCAGCCAATCATCCAAGAGCATCGATTGTCGAATCTGTTGTTCAAATTGATATGAACTGTATGTCTTTTTGATTGTACTATAACAATTTTACGAATCCATACAAATGATATTTTATGGTTATACAGTTATACAGTCTCCGATTTAATTGATTACCATTTTTACAGTTTCTCCACTCAACATTCGATTATTGGGAGCTCACCAACCACTGTCCGCCGGTCGGAGATATGACCTTCTATGTCAAAGTGCTGGATCAAGACCTCCTGCTGTAATTACTTGGTGGCAAAATGGAATACGACTCGAAAAGACAACTGAAACTGTAAGTTGATATTCGTTGTTCCAATTTAAATTTGGATAACTAAAGATTAATTAAAATTAATTGGATTTATATTGGATTGGATTAATATCGTATTGTTTTTCAGACTTCAAGCGATGGCAATCAAACCACCAGCACTCTTTCAATAAGCTTGAGTAAATCAGATGCTGGAAAGTTCTTATCGTGTAAGGCTTACAATCATGCTGTGCCTTCGGATCCCCTCGAAGATGGTTGGAAGCTGGACATTCAATGTAAGTATACAACCAAAAGTACTTTTTTAACCTTTTAAATGGAAATATTTCTTCTAATCAGAGTTTCAACGCAGAGGTGGAGAACTATCGATAGTAGAAACAGTCGATAGTCCCAATAGCATTTAAATCGTAGCTTGCTTTAATAGACCAACAGACCAAGAAACAGTTGTAAATGCAAAAAGTCTATTCAACTAGAGCCTCAAAATATTTCTTATTTTTGTACCTTTTAACATTATTGAGGAAACAATTAAAACAATTTCTCGATTCATATCCTGCTATGAAGTAGATATATGTACATATGCAATAACTTCAACATTAATTTTCTTTACAGATGTGCCGGAAGCTTACGTACGCCTGGGAACCTCTTTAGATGCCAATGCATTGCGTGAAGGAACCGATGTTTACTTCGATTGTTTAGTTGTTGCCCATCCGCAGGTTTTTAGAATAGAGTGGCGTCATAATGTAAGCAACCATCACCATTCCAAACGTGACTAGATAGTAATAGATTTATAAACAAAAACCAAATACCTTTTATAGGGTCACCCATTGCCACACAATATTTCCCAAGGCGTTATAATAAGTAACCATTCCTTGGTATTACAAGGTGTTACAAGATCTACAGCCGGTAATTACTCTTGCGTCGGCTTTAATGCAGAAGGTGAAGGCATCAGTGCGCCATTTGCTCTAAATATTTTGTGTAAGTTCTCTATGGAAATTTTCCATTTGTTTCCTTAGAGTTTCCTTAAGTTGTTATAGTTTTTCTACTTTTCTAATAAAACAATTTTAAATACGTGTCTATACATGAATAGATGCTCCAACATGTGCCCAAAATCAACCGAAAATTTACGGTGTTGCAAAACAGGAAGATGCCCAGATAAAGTGTGTGGTAGATGCCAATCCTCACGATGTGGATTTCAGTTGGACTTTTAACAATTCCGCTGAAAGCATTGATGTGGCGACTAATCACATTTCTCGTTCAGGTGCGGTATATACATACATAGGTGTTATAAATGATTGCAGCTTCGTTGATTCATTTGTGACAAAATGATGAACTGAACGTTATTTATTATTTTTCCTGCTTTAGGAACCACATCAATTGTGACTTACACTCCAATTACCGAATTGGATTATGGTACACTGCTGTGTGTTGCATCTAATAAAATTGGAAGACAAAGGGTTCCTTGTGTATATCATATAATTGCTGCAGGTGAATTTGCATATTAAAATGTGATTCAAGATATGAATACATATTTTAACAAAAGAGCAACAGAAAAGTTTAAACCAATTATGTTCTAATAAAGTAAAACTAACTAATAAACACTTTTAAATTTAACTCTAGGACGTCCGGATCAAGTGCATAATTGCACCCTAATAAATATATCAATGACTTCGCTAACCGTAACCTGTAGTGATGGCTTTAACGGCGGATTACCTCAGCTGTTTATCTTAGAGCTCCAAGAATCTTTTACACATGTAAGTTCCCGTGTTCCCCCAAATTAAGAACAGTTAATCGATATTTTTGGTAATAAAATATTTCTTTTCACTATATTTTAGGAAATAAAAGCTAATATCACATCAACGAGCCCAAGATTCACGGTTTCCGGCCTTGTTCCTGGTAGTCTATATCGATTATCAATTTACGCATATAACTCAAAAGGACGCTCAGACCCAGCAATTTTGAATGCAGCAATGCTCCGTATGCCGGAAAAGCAACTCACATCTGAGCAAAGTAAGCCACTAATACGTCTTTTCTAATGTTTCTTGTGTACAGTTTGCAATTGTACCTTATCTATACTCTAGCTAATAACCCACGCGCCGAGTTGCTCTTTTCTCCGGTGGTGTCATTAACTATTGGACTGACTTTGGCTGTCCTTGTTGCAATTCTTGCTATCATACTCGCGCTTCGTATACCCTGCGCAGCAACAACAAGGCGGCGGCAAAAAGAACTGTCCAATGAAAACGTGTCTAGAGATGATTCCCCTGGACCAAGTGATAAAAGTTCTGGCAGTAAGGATGTCGACGACAGCGATGAAAAGAATCCAGATGTAGTACCTGAATCGATTGATCCCGACGAGCAGGTAGGAGAGGCTTACATGGTATGTTTCACTGTGCATTTGAAATTTTAATTCACTCCAAACACCTTGTTAAATAAATATGATTTTTCAAAACCTTGCTTAGCAGCTGAAAACCCATATTTACAACAAAATATACATATGTACATGAAATGCGTTATGACAATTGTAAATTTACCTCACTTGGTTTAAATTTTAGATCGATTGCGCCAGAAGAAGGCAGCAGATATCTACAATTGACGCCAACTGCAGTCCCAACAGGGGTATTCTTGTCAATGACTCGCTATCACAGCATGTGGGTGCTGCTGAAATGACTTTACATGCGTCCCATAGCATTGGCTATTGCACATTACGTGGCGGAATGCAAGGCCAAGGGCCAAATTCTCTTGGTGGACTATCAATTGTAAGTGCTCTTATAGAATTATTATTTCTAATGGTTCATAACCATCGAATCACTGTTCAGTGAGTGTAAACTATATTTGAATGAGTAAAGAGATAATGCTATTTTTACGTCTCAATACAAGCTATCACTTTGTTTTAATCAACTACTTGATTCTTTGTTTATTGCAGAATGTCACTCCTCATGTCTATTCCAACTCCATTGCTCAATGCACTCTCCCTCGGCAATCGTCGCAAGGTGTATGGCCAAGATATAGCAGCAATTTGGCAGGAGCCAGGCATGTGGCGCCCATTTCGACATTCCATCAACTATCTATTCCACCAGCACGAATTCACGGACATCATCAACCCCAGCCTGTAGATTCAAATGCACCACCATCACCATCAGCCTCTAGCAGCTCCATAACCTCGCCATCGAATGCTTTAACTCACCCCCATGGACGAACTATAGCATTACATCACATTAACCAAGCCCAACGAAGTAGGGTCTGTGTTGGAATTGCAGCCAATGGTATCCATTCGGTTGACCAAAATCAGTCAGATGACGAAGTTACCGTCCAAACTCCATTAATGTTAAAACGCGATAGCACCGTATGACTATAGAAGTCTCACAGGGTTAACGATACACCCCTGTGACTAGAGATCCCATGTTTTCTGTCGATTATTTCAACACTTTCTATTCGTAAAATTAACGATTTTATACCACTTTATTACTAAAAGGAACGCTCAACATTTTATACCTTTCCCAATATTTATTTTCCAACTGTATGATAATTAGTTTAAAACAATATGTTAAGACATCAAATTGGTGTTCAGTTACCTTATTAATAGCTATGATTATGATTCAATAAGCTTATGTGATTAGCCAAGAAACTTCACATTTTGTTATTTAATTATTATAATTGGATTTTTTAGTTGTGTGCTTTCTTGTTAAATGCACCAAACAAAATCAAGATTGCACGTATTTTTTAGATAAATAGGTTTCAAAAAGCAAGCCTTTTTATCCACATGTAGTGCAATCCTGCGCACCATTTGTTATCATTTAAATCCCTGCTATTGCCGCCTGTTTTTTAGTGTGATGATGTGTGGTGAACGATATTAATTGAAGGGCTCGTAAAATGGTCATGTTTTATCAGCCGTAATAATTATAATAACCTGGGACAAAATTAGCTGAGAACTGGCTTCGGCTTTTTCAAGTTTATATACTTGTTTGATTCAAGTAAAAAGTGTTTCTGGCCCTTTTCGCCGACTGCAGCAACCAATTGTAGACCAACAAACATAATTTTCGTAAGAACTAACTATCCCTAGTTGACCAATCGTTTCTATATCGGCTATTTGCACTTCATCTATATGAATTTCTATCAAAAAGGTAGACTGACGTAAAGGAAGTTTTTTTTTTAAATCATTTTTTGAAGGTGCAGAGTAGTACTTTTTGAACATAAATTTTCTGCGATACGTGATATTAAATATAGCCTAAAGAGGAGGTTTTGAAATTTGCTCAAATAGAAAATGAATGCATTTATATTACTAAGTTTCTGATATTACTCTGCTTTAAGGTTCCAAATATAATCTTTGGACTTCATTTCAAAAATTTACAATCTTTAAGAAAATGTAAATTGGTGTTTGAAAACAAACATTTCCAAAGTTTCTTATTGTTGCTCCAAACTTTTGCCAAAAATGATTAAAATAAAACTAATTTTTGTTTGAACAACTTTATGTCAAGTTCAGTAACTCGATGATCGGCCAAATTGAGAGCTTGCATTGGTATAGACACTTGGACATCGCCGAAGTTAAGTCCTCTAATACAATATTTATACTTACACAATTAAATACGTGTATGCAAATATGTATGTAGGTGTATCCTAGAATATTAATTTAGCGATCATAAAATGATAATACTAATAAAGTCTGTTCTAAAATTCAATCAAGAGTTTTTCCTTAAGGAAGCCTAATTGGATTTTGGTTCATTCTTGACATACCATTCGTATTTATAATGATAAAACAAAATATATATTTAGTTCTATTTAACATAATAGTAGTAATGCATTTTAAAGTAATACATTTTAATGTTGTAATTTGTAAATATGTACTTATATTCGTACATAATAAATGATAATTAAGACTGAATTTAATAACGGTAATCGCGATAAATTCAAATAATTACTGAGTTTACAAATTTATTTAATATTTGGCGGATGGACGTCAGGGAATGCCCTGGAAGTTTATTATAGTTATGACTATCAAACCTTTTTTTTATGCTTTTCGTTGCTTTAAGTCAAAAAGAAACAAACTATTTCACCAAATTCTTTTTTACATTTTATTCAATCATTCATTAACCAATTTGTGAAGGCGTACATTTGCTTGATTTCGAAAACGTTCTTGTTTTATTTGATATAGGGTATGACCTTTTGTGTTCACATAAAAAGGAGCCATTTTTTTCTTTTGTAACACAATTTTGTTGCCCAATGTATATTGCATGAAATCTATAATCCGATTTGGCGACTTGTTAGTCGATTCTGCTGTCGGAGGTGCTGCTTGGATTTGTGCGATTCCCTTTTTGGCCTTTTCGAATTCAACAACATGCAAATTAGTTTCATTGGCAATCGTTTGGTAAGACTTCTGACGCATAAGACCAATGAAAAATGCTTTGACTACATGTTGCAGATTCGTGGAGCCTTCGATTTTGGCGTACAGATCCTTAATTCCTACAACCTTACAAATGGTTTGAATGGCTCGATGACAAACTAATCCGTAACCCTCGGGTTTTTTGAAACAAAATATTTTTGTCTTTCCAAAACCAGTATAGAAATCGTGGTAAATAGTTCTGTTTTCACATAAATCAATATTAATAAGTTTTTGGCCAGCTCGATTTTTCGATTTTCGCAGAGCTGTTCGAACCTCTGGAGCTTTGGCTACCGAAAATCCTGCTAAACCATTTCCATTTCCAGTGACAGATAACACGGAATATCTTCGTTTCCTTCCCATATTGCCTTTCATAATAAAGACAATTTTGTTTTCCAGAACGCGAGTGTCGAAATTTCTAAATTCCTCATCGCCAACTGCATCTGGGGGTCCGATACTACGACCGGGCATTTTGCTTCCAGACCACCCGCGATCTATTGGATTAAGCTTCATCATTCTGAATCCACCCATTGAATCACGCAATTTTATAATATTCTTCTCTCTCTCCAAATTTTCGGCCAGTGGCTGCTGATGAATAAGATCATTTCCGCGGATTATCGGTGAATTCAGACCAGGCCAGATGAAGTTCTTCTTTCCAAGACCAATGGTTTGCCCTCTATTTAGGTCCTTTGCTGTCTTTTTTCCAGTTCCCTTACCACGACCTCTTTTCTTGCCAGCATTACTAACTGCAGTAACTCCACGCCAAATATCCTCGGCTGGGACTGAAATGCAAAGAAGTTTATATAATACTTAATGACCAAAATAGGGCCTTAATGTATGTATATGTACATTGGAAAACTCATTAACGAATGCTATGGGGCTAATGACAGACCTCAAAAACTACTGGAAGCCGGTATATCAGAGGTGAGTCTTACGCAACATGTATCTAAATGTCTTTGGGAATATTCCAAAACAATAAACACTGATTTATTTACTTTTAACATTATTAGGTTAAACACACACTTTGAATATCGAGTTTTGCAGGCAGTTGTCTTTAGATTCCGATTTTTAGGAACATGTCCACATTCTTCTATTTATATCTGTACATACGCATTTCCTCAGTAAAATCACTTACGTTTGTTAAAAAAACTGGTGCTGCGGGAACAAGTCAAGTGTAATAGCACTGGTGGTTGTTGCACGTACGATTTTAGAGGAACCAACATGGAAGTTCTCCAAGTTTGATTCATAAAACCCCTTAACAATGCCGAATTCATTTTATCCCAAATATTATAAAGAAAACATTCACGGTCAGCAGGGTTGCCGTTGCGGCACAAACATTAATGGGAAACATTGATGGGAACAACGATGCTATCGAAGTTTTTGCAAAAGGTGAAGTATCGATGTTTTTTTTTACCAACATCGGTCTCATGTCTAGTGCTGCAAAGCCCCCGCTTTTTCAAACATTTCTATCATTCTCTTTTTTTTTCTCTTACAAATATTTTCGTTCGTAGCATTTTGAATTATTCAGGATTTTTGAATTGCTCAAAATCGCGATTTATGATCAATAACGATAGATTACTCTGTTTTGCGATACGTTATCGATGATTTGCTTAGCTCTGCGATAATTGAGATACTAAAAAAATACCAAAATCCGTTATCATCCGAAATATTTGTAATTTGAAAACGAAATAATTGGCAAATGTTACAATGCATACAGATATACATATGTATAATGAAAAGTTATAGAAGCATTTTCTTTGTATCAGCCTCGTGACAAAATGAGAATTGACTTTACCAGGTGATAAATATTAAAATAAACAATGGTCTATTCACTTATTTATCGCTATTAAGACAGTTTTTGATATGTTTATGTTATGTATGTTTTCTGAGACAATTCTCAATGTCTGTGTACACACATTGAGGAAGTGCTGTAATCTGCAATGAGTGCATATAAGATAAAATGCCGAATAACCCCGACTCCACATTCACTTCTATAAGTTAGTGTGTCAGGCTGAAGAACAAAGAGTAGCAATTGTCTTATCAGCCGTAGAAGAGAGGGGCAAGGGCAACTGTTAGCCAATTTGCTAACACTTGAAGTGCAAACCGCACTTGTTATAACAAACGATTTTTCATGTTTTGCCTGGTTTAATATATGTACATATACAACATCATTTTGTACCAAACTGCTCTCTTTAAAATAGTAAGAGGGACGGTCGGGTGTAGTTTCATTACTTTATTGTTGACACAGTTGTCGGTTGGCGTTGAAATTAATATTTGTTTGCGAATTTTTATTTCAACATTGAAAAGTCATGACAATTAGTAGGTATTAAATGTGGTGATGCGCTTCAATAATTATTTCGGTTATCTAACGAATTTCTTATTTCTAGCATTATTGTAACTTCAAACAAAAGATTAAAAAGTAAATACCTTTATGATCTAACCGTTTAAAGGGACAAACTTATATTTATTCACCATTTCACTGACTCATTTTTTCTGACCAGCTGGCAGAACTTCTTAGCTCATTGTACCCACATTTGATAGCCTCATCTTTCCCAGAAATGTTGACTCATAGTTAACTGTCCGAGTTATTTTGGATAAGAAAAGACGACAATCTATTACATCATTGTTAGTAATTTTTTGGTGATATGCAAATGCAAATGACTTGACCTTTCGAATGATAAAGATCGACCCACAGGATTAATAATTTAAACTTGTCCAGGTCAGATCAGATCAGTCCCTAAATTAACTTGTTTCATATATCCATATGTTAAAATTGATATCAATTAAGGCAAAGAAAATGTATCTACAGCTCACATGGGAACTAGCAAACGTCAACCACATAAAACGATAAAATTATGCGCAGTCATATTGGCGCCTCCAAAAAAAAAAAAATGTATACAAAAGTAAGCGAATGCTATGAACCTAAGCTGGGGCAGACTGCCAGCTCCAGTCCGAAGCGTGGCGGAAAACCAACCCCTTAGGGCGCCACAACCAGACATTCAACTCCGTCAGAATTGCGTCAGTGAGAAATGGTCGAAATTAAATCAATAGGAAAACGACAACTCCCACAACACGGAAACTGGAACAAGTGTGCTTGAAAACAGGAGCGGAAATTTGCATTTTCGACTTACCCTACTAAATTTTAGCTAAGTATTTGGGTCATCTTTTTTATGACACTGCTTTGTATGGAAGGACATTAAAAAGGCAAGCGAAATGCGTTCTCGACAAACATAAATATGATCGATATTGCGTTTCCTTGTAGAATTTATATCATATTATATTAATTAATTGGCCTTTTCGTCGTTCCCATGTTTCTTGTTTTTCTCAAAAACATAAATAAGGAAGATAGCGTCATTTATTGCAAAACAGAAGGAGTAACCTAAGTGGCCAGCTTGTTGGCTAGGTTCATAAGGTCTCTGCCTTCATTGTTGATACTACTTAACCAAATAAATATAAGACAAATTATAGTGTTTTTAAATACTACACTTTTTTTAAATCAACATCTTTTCGTTTTCATTTTGTTGGTTATTTTTAATGATTTATAAAAAACGTTAGGCCATTCGGTAATCATTTCCGATATTACTTAACTGAGTTTGGAAGAAGGTAACTTGGCCAGAAGATTTTGACCTTCATGGTAAACGAATTGTGGCAACTTTTTATCTTCTTTAAGACTTCAGTTCTGACCATCTCAATATTTTGTAAATATTTCAAGGAGTCGTCCCCTTAGAAATGCGCCGCCTACCTTAAAAATGAGTCGCCTCTCTTAAATTGTTCACTTCTGGTTCGACAGAGAACTACTCAACATGTTACAACTTGTTTGATGTTGGTTGCACTGAGAGAAACTGCTGGCTAAATAAATCATATAATCAAAAGCTTTGTTATATATTTAACTTATATCTTATATACTAGATAATCCTCCCTCGACATACAGGACGATGGCTTACTTAAACAGACGGCTAAAGTTCCAGTATGTAAAAGAAACATTTGTGTACTAATTTATTTGACATACCATTAAACACTCTCAATAATGCATTTAGTAAAAACTTTTGTTGTCTTGCACTGATAGTTTGAGAAGCGGACTTGTACTTAATATTCGAGTTCAAATTGTATTTACGTTAATTTTTTGTCGTAGTGCACCAAACAGCTGTATCTGTATCTTTTATAAACTCGCTCTTGTTTCGCGGGGGCTGCTTCTCAGTCTGTTGGCGCTGTTGAAAGGCGAAGGTAGTCGGTCGCGGGTTCGTTAACCATTGCGTTCGCGAGTTCTCTGGCTAAAAAAGATATCGTTTTTTTGGTATTGTTTTTGGCCAACAGTCATTGTTATTACGCTTATTTGATTAAGAAACGAAATTTTGGTAAATTATTGTTATCTCTGTGCATGTGTGTGTGAGGGTGTTTGTGCGTATGGTGTGCGTTTGGCAATTGGAAGTGAAGTGGGCAATATTTTGTGGTGGGCGTTTTGTTTGCTATTTAGAATATGTACAATTCTTACTACTTCTGAAAACTGGTTAACAAATCGAGATACCATTGTACTGAGTTATTTATACAAATTTTCATTTGTTTATGGACATTTAAATATAAATTTGTTTAGGCCATTGCCATGCCTGGCTGTCTAGGCGGCAGCGGCAAATTAATTAAGTTGCGTTTTTATCAATTTGCATTTACCTCGCTGTAATCTAAATCGAATCGCATTCTAATTATATACACATACATACATATAGAATTTAGTGTTATTACAATCGGAAATTGAAAGCAATCTCATTAAGGTTAAGCGTTAAGCTTGTTGCAATATTTTGAAAAGAAAACCCTTTTTTTATAATTTATTTTGGTATTGTTATTTTGAGAATCCAAGAAAAAACAAAAGCAAATACGAAAGAGAAAACAAATCAAATCAATAAAGGAAATACTGAGAATCAATATTTCTACAATACAAGTGGAAATCTTCTTCGCCTGAGGTGAGTTTGTGCAATCATCTAAAATTCATTTCAAGTGGTGTGGCGTGGCGTGACGAAATATCTAGAACTGGCCCACAAGTTTCACTCCCAAATTTATTGATTTGCCAGCTAAATTCGTCCTTTGCAGCCTGCAACTCTGCCGGGTATGGCTCTTTGCAGGGCCAACTGCACCAAAAGCACAAGGACACTGCTCACCAACACACAGCTGATGCGGCAATGGCTATGCCTTAACTTTCAACCTTTTTTCACAGACCAAACATCTGTTAAACGCTTTTGCCTTGGCAAACAAGTGTCTGGTTATTCGCCGACAACAGCAGCAGCCAGCGGCAGAATTGGTGCGTGGGTGTAGAATTGCACCACAGAGGTGGTGCGGACCACTTGTTAGTTATGCCGCGTGGGTCTCTACACACACACACACACACACACACACACACACACACACACACACACTCACAAAAGAGTGGTAGGAAGGGAGGCTAGAGAGAGAAGTACTTGCCATGCCTAATTAAAAAACATGCCAGAGGGCCGGGCTAACAACAGCTATGCTGCGAATTCGTTCTCTGTCAGATCGTTCCTTTACGGGCTGTTCAATGTTATCTACCGATTTTAATCAAGTTTCCCAATATTGTGCAGTGTGTAGTCAAAAATTTCAACAAAAAATGTTAATATTTGGAGTGGAAGCTGGTAAATTCTGCTCTGAAATACTGAATACATTTTGTAACTGTAATTGTTATTTGGCTAGAGCCTATTACCATATGGTCAGCACAATCCTTTGTTGACTCACATTTTAGATATTTGCGCAATTTATAGCTAAAGTGCCCAATCATGCGGCAATTGACTATAATAAAACGCACAAAAATTATTTGGGTGGAGCTTGCCTTAAGTTGACTTGGGCAGTTTTATATATTTTATATTTATTATTAATTTGTTAAATAAAGCTAAATTAGGCAATTTTATTTCTGCAGTGATGTTAGCTAAATTTTACAAAACTATAAACAACTCAACTGGGAATTGTTTGATTTTAGTCAAGAATAAATTATTAAAAAAATATTGTTTTTCTTTGCTAAAGTACGCTGCTGCAAAGTATTTTAGCAAACTTTATTTGAAATTCTATTCTAGTCTCTCACTCGATACTCATGTAATTTAACACTAGAGCGATTTTGCGGGTTGTATTTATCAGAAATGTGCATTTTGTAATTTGATAGAGGCCTTCAGATAAGTGGGGGAAATTGTTTAAATCACATGCCAAAAGTACTAACAACCCCGTCTGTTACCATAGTATGCGTACATACAGTTTTAGTATATATGCACATATGTGATAGATATTGCATCCGGTCTTATCTCTTTATTTGATTTTATTTCACCATGAGCAGCTCATCGGCGGCGGTCTTTCACAGGTAATAGGAGCAGCAATAACAATGATCTCAAATTTCCAGTTAAACTTTGGGGTGGCTGATAAGTCATTCCCAAAGAGCCCAATAACATCGATTTCCCATTAAATACCATCATTTCGTCTGTTTTCCTTTTTGGCGTGTGTCTTCAATTTACTTAACTTTAATTGCTTTTATCGTTTGTAAATGTTTGCTTGATTTTACAATTGATTTTTATCGGTTAGTGTGTGATTTCTTTGGGCTGAACTCTCTTTTATGGCTGCCGTTGCTGGTTTTGGTATTTGCATAATTGCATTTATAAATATATAGGGCTAAAAGAGCTGGTGGAACCCCTTTACAGTTAGTTGGTTGTCGGCTTGCATTATTCGCTGTGGGGAGTGTCCGTTGATTGCTGTTTTTTGTGGTTTTCCTTTTAGGTGGAGTTCGTTTTGCTAAATTTCTTCTTTTTTTTTGTGGTTTCTTTACCTCTTTGAAATTTTAATTTCAATGAAAAGGGGCGAAAGTACTCAGGTATTACTATGCCCTCGAACGAAATGCGAGAATGAGGGCGAAGCCATAGACCAAGCAACTTATTGAATGTTTAGTAAAGTTTAAATATAGTAGTAGTAAGTATCTTGGTTGAATGTAACAAATCCGAATGGAATGCGTAAACAACGTATAAAAATTTCGGTTAAGTGGAAATCATTCAAGATTTCTGCATTTTCAACATTAATTCTTTTGGCGTAGCATTTAAATCGCCGTACTCCAATTAAGATAACATTTTATAGTGCAATTCACACATTGTGATTTAATAGTTTCCCTTTTTACTGTAACGTCTCTCACTCTGAGTTTATGCTATTTGCTACATCATTTGATAAGGCCAAACTTTTAATGGGTTGTCATATATGTATATGTAACACAATCCAGAACCAATGTGGATCATGGGAGCTTACATCCATGGAACTTGTAAGTGTTAATTCTGGCGAAAGCGTTTCTTTGAGGGGTGTGTAATATTATTTGTAGTCTACCGTTTGGTTTCTTCTACTTAAGCGTATATGTATATATATTTGTGCATATATACCTACTTAATGAAAAATATTTGAAAAAGTATAAAAACACACACCTTCAAGGTCGACAACGTCATAAAAATTCTGTTGTCGTGTGTTCAAAAGAAACACATTTGTTTGCCATTAAAGTTGAAAGTGTATATGTACATATACATATACCGGTATACATATATGTAGATTGTATAGTACATATAGATGTGCATATATTTGGATGTATTTTTTGTGAATTAATCTAACTTTTTTTTCTCTATGACGAAATAGTTGACTTTATATTTGTTCATGTGTCTATGATTGATAAGTTAAACTAAAAATGTTGATTCATAAGAGGGGGAAAGCTGGGCCAAGTGACAGATGACAAAACAGAATGCAAAAGACAAATGCAAATGAAAGGCCCACCACCACGAAAGTGCTAAATGAAGATGAATGAATGAATAAATACTGAAAGAATTATGCATGAGAATGCAGTTTAGTCGAATTTCCACTATCAACTGGAGCTGTCAAAAGTGTTTGACATTTTGATTTGACTATGACCAGAATATTTGTATGTAGCGGAATAGTCACCTGCAGCATTCGGCGCGTAACTAATTTGACTAAGCAAATAGAATGAGCTTGGTGAGAGGTGGAGGGGCTGTTGTTTGAAGGCCACGCCTCCTTTCGTCACACCAAAAGTATATTGCAACGCTAGCCAGCTTTTTGTGTCATATCAGCGGAACTTCATCAACTGTCAACCGGGGTCAAAAAAAGGGCAACTGGGCGGCATGTGACAAACACGCTATGGCATGACGTTAAATTTTTATGCGTGTTTAGCCAAAGTACCATACACAATCAACCAACGACAATAGATACTCTATATATGTATACATATACATATATAAGATAAAAAATAATCATACAAGCCAAGATATCTTCACCTTATCTTCAAAGGGAGATCATAAATCATAGGTTTGCATGTCTCATATATTTGGACCACATCAGTTAAAAAGCCTACTATACCATTTTAAAGGGTATAGAGAACAGCAACTGAAAGAAA
The DNA here is from genome assembly GCA_024703675.1 of Drosophila nebulosa. Classification (NCBI taxonomy): domain Eukaryota; kingdom Metazoa; phylum Arthropoda; class Insecta; order Diptera; family Drosophilidae; genus Drosophila; species Drosophila nebulosa. The sequence goes on along the minus strand of JANFPS010000004.1, from coordinate 4,140,351 downwards.
GAAACGAGCATACGAATTTGTTGCAGTTTCAAGTGGTAGGTGTAACCATAAGTTGCTCACGCAACTCGCAAGAAAATGAAACTCCTCTAGATAAGCCTAAAGATAGTAACTATTGTGTGTATTCCACCACAATTAGTATTTTATGGCACTGCTTGGACTAGAACTATATTACAGGCAAAGTCATGGAGAATCGCATTAGCAATGGAGCAAAGTGTACATAGATATACCTAGACATGACAAATTTATTGGATCGCGTACGTTATGTCATTTACATAATTACTTTTAGCATATATATTTTTTTTCACATTTTAATTTCGCTCAGCCTATAGGTAATGCAAATTATCTATTCTATCTTTCTCTAAGAGCAAAGGTATGCAAAAAATGTATATATATGTATGTAGATCGTGTCATGCATGACAGACTGCAATGGCCAACTATTTAATGCCAAGCGAAATAAGGCGCTATCTATGGTATAACCTTGAATTGCTATCATAACCATCAACCGAATTACGTCATGTCCAAAATGTCGTGCAGCCCCGCAAAGTAAATGACAACAAAGTGTCATAGAGACTTTGGGCAGCTTTTATTGACACAGAATTGGAACGCAAAAGTAATTTACTCAACCTTTGAGCGATAAAAAATAAATAATTCCAAGCCATGAGATACGTATTTTTGATATCAAACCCAATTTTTGTTGTTGTTTTATGATTTACTACAGGCTCAAGAAGGCCCTTGGCCACTTTAACAGTGTGATGCATAAGTAGCATAAGATCAGCTATAAAAATAGCCAAATAAAATAAACTTGAAGCACAAATATTTTTATACAAATAAACTAAAATATAATTTTCACCGCAATAGAATTCGAAGCAAAAAAACAAGAACAAAAACGTTTTTATTTCACCTTCACGAAGAATTCATTGAAACACATGGAGAAAAAACGAAAAACCAAAATGTTTGTGCTGAATTTGGTTAGCATTATTGGTAAATTTGTTAATTATTTTTATAATTAAAATGCCATTTTCATTGCCAGTCCTAAAACACATTTCTCCCCCGCCACGGTGATGTCACTGTTATATATTAGCGAATTTTCGAATGTCTACGTAGGTGTTGAAAAACAAAAACATTCTAATACATTTTAATTCTGCCCTCTGCCAGGGGAAATTCAATGATTTCTTTGTCGGTACTTGCTAATTTTCATCACGCACCTATTTGATTGGTTCTTTTTCTATTCGTACAACTTTTTTGCCAAACACACAGAGTGAGACTCGCGCCGGATATTAAGCGGGTTTCGTTTCATTAAAGATACATCAAATAACCATCGAACAAAGTGCGCTGAACTTTTGTGTGGGGGTGTGTGACTCACAAGTAAATTGTTTGTTTGCCTCTTTTATGGGGTCTCGTAAAAATTATTTCTATGTCCGAGAGTACTTACAAATATATTTTCATGTTTATATGTGCGCCACGTGCAATATCAGCTTATTAGCAATACGAGCTCATTGTGTTGGCGCCGAAAATGTTTGCTGTTTCCTCTTGGAATATCCAGATTAGCTACACATACATACATATATCTATTATGATTGATCTGTTTTTGTGACTACCTCAAAGAAGAAGCCGAAAAAAGCTCACTGAGGCTGTTGTGGTGACCTACATTTATTTATTTATTTTCAATATATTTGCCTGACAAACAAAAGAAGGCACAATATAAGCCAAATCTATGAAAACGTGGTGTCGACTTCGAAATACTTAGCAGGCACCACATTAGCAAATATATGTGCATCATTCTATCTAATTGTGAATTAAAGAACTGTCACAATAACTAGAATTTTGCCTGATGTTTTGAATAAGATTTTTTAATGGATACCTTGGCTAATCTTTGCATACCTTATGGCTACAGGGTATACCAAAGCCATTGACTATTGTTTGTAGTGAGTGAAATATTCATACTTATTCATGTTATTCTATACAATAGAAGCTATGTCAAATGTGACAACGATGACGTCGTCGATGCTTGGCAACTGGGAACAAAACAAAAAAGAAAATCGAAAGAACTGCTATTAATTCAGACTGACACAGGCGCAGCCTCCGTCTGCCCCACTCAATTCTATTGTGTTGTTTGTGAGTTCTATGAATTGGCTGTCAAGTTGACTTCATGATCAAATTCGCATGGGGGTACGCCTCGTATACGTAATGCTGTAATGGCAAGTGCAGACAGGTCGCAGTATTGAACTGGTGGGCGTTCTAGCACTTTAAATAATTACAGCATCGCAGCAGTATCGCAGAGGAGAGTTAAATCATTATTTTGCTACTAAAATTATTGATGGCATTATTTTATGAGACGACATTTTTAACAATTAGATGTAATAACAACTAAGGGACATTACGTTAACGGATTTTAGTGTTTAAGTGATAAGATAGAATCCGACTATATAAACAATATATACTTGATTTGTGTGGTTAGCTAAGTTTTCTCTTTCATTTTTAGTTTGTCAAACTACATTGTTTAGTTAACTTAATGAAATTCTTAGAAATAGTTCCATTTTGTGGAACAGTCTGGATATTTGCCGTTTTTATATCGGTGTAGATCTCTTTATCGTGATCCAGAACAAGTGTAATAGACGCTGTTTCCTTTTATGACTTGCAATTTTCTGACAAAAATTTAAATTGTTTTTTACTAAACAATTTGTCAGTTTTAATTTCGATAATTTCTTGTAATGCCCTCAAGCATGTCTAGATAATTACAAATTTGTGCAGATTTTTGCTTCAACTTTGACATACAAGAGTCTGTCATTCGTTGTTTTGGTAGCTCTGTCACATAAGTTCACAAGGCAAGGGCAACAGCGGAGAGAGAGTCAAAATTTAAACTAGACAACGACGACAATTACATAATTACCAACTTGTGTTTGGCAATTAACCCAACACTTCAAACAATGATAATGGAATATCATTCTGTGACGATTTCCCGCGTGCCGGCAATTTGTAGTTTTGATTGATGACACTCGAATCGAATTAAACATTAGAAGGGTATTCGAATAATGTCAACAGATTCTCCATCGCTGTCCTTAGCATCCAATATTTATGCTCATAAATAATGATTTTATGGAATCTCAATTGAAGGTTGTTACAAACAAAATTCTAAGGGTTTTTTGTTTTGTTTTTCTTTAAAGTGAAGGCCATTCACAGATTTAAGTCAATAAAGGTCCATTAAAAATGCATAATAGTAACAAGTCTTGGAGGTTTTTCCCTAGAGGAAGGGGTTATTGATTGTATGGTTTGAGGAAGTGGTAAAGGGGCGGGGTAGAGGGAAGCATTTAAAGCGCGGGTCATGCCAAGTTCAATGATTATTAATCAAATGCCACTTTAATTATGTGACTTGTAGCAGACACTGTGTCTCATGTACTACTAGTTATAAGTCAGATCCGACGTCTACTCTTTCTTCTATGGTCTGTGGCTTCAATTAAAATTCGTTTCGCTTGTGGCAACGTTTTCGATCAAATTGAACAACTAATAATAAATAAAAAGAGTCCAAAAAAATTGAACTAGCGTTTTTGGCATTAGAAGAGGCGATGCAGGCGTCTCCCTTTTTCTTGGGGGTTTCTGGTTCTTAATCGAATGTCAAGTATGAATCCATTAATGAGTCTTCTTCGCAGACCATTTCATTTTTGATGGCCTTTCATCGACACAATTGAAGCAATTTCAGTGTAGATTCTGCCGTTTATTACTTACAATACATTCATACAATACATGCATATGGTTGTGTGTACGCATAATAAATTTTGGGCTGATTTTGGTAAAGCAATTTGTATCTTAAAAGTTCTTTGAGATTCCACTTCTTGCAGTCCGTTCTAAGCTTTGTTCGTGCTCGGTTGATTCGTTTTGTTTTTTCTTTAATTTCAACCAAATAAACAAAACATGATTCGCAATTGTTTTTCGGTTGGTTTTCTTAACGGTTCGTTTCGATGGCCTCAAAACTTCATGTATAACTAATTTGACATTGAACTTGATGCGTAGTCTCTATTAAAATACACAAAACCAAACATCAACACAGTTAAAGCTGGCCAATACAAACAACAGCAAACAATTGCATTCATTTTCATCTCGGAGTTCGTAAACAAGTTTTTGCCTTTGTGTTTGCATTGCAAATTAGTTTTCAATTTGAGGCGCAAATATTGACAAAATGACATCACAAGACCCAAAAAATGAATTTGTTGTTATTTGACAACAATTTAGAAAGACAAATAGCAGACAACTTAAATTATGCCAGACACATTTATCCATTTATCCATATGTATGCAGTGGATGTAAAATCGACAAGACCCATTTTGGTTTCTCAAATCACTAGTAAAGCTTCCACTTCTATCTCAAAGTAATATAATCTCGGTTAATTTGTGAGGTCATAGAACTTAAACCACAAATAAGCAATCTTATCTCAAAATCCATTAGAAATTTAATGATTCCATGTGTATTCGAAAATGACGAATTATTTTGATGACATCTTCACACATGTTTTATTTAGCAAAGTTTTATGTATCGAAAAGACTTGTCGCTTTAGTTTAGCGGTGTCTTATTTGGCAAAAATCGCACCTGTTTGAATATTATCTGACTCATTGGCGCGCTGTGATGAATTTTAATTCCAATAGCAGACAAAATTCAAATTTTGAGTTTGAATCTTGAACTTGATCTTTATTACATATGCTTGGACATGCACATTCGATTTAAGCCATTAAATATTTTATTATTTAAAAAGAAAAGCAGAAGGTGAACTCACCTTAAAACTTTACGCCCAATAAACTTGTCGCCACTTCATTAATATTTTAGCTTTTGTAGTTTATTCAACCTTTGGCGTTGCAGAATTACAAGGGATTGTAGGAGAATTTTCCATTTAATTTTCTTAATGTAACAGTTTTTGTTTCATCTTTTTCTTTCAGACCATAAAACCAAGCATCACCGATAAGTATTAAGAAACGCCAAAACAAAAACAACACAAACAAAGCCAAGCCAAGAAACCGACGGGTCTATGCCAATTCTCCAGAATTGCCACGAGCTGTGAACTGCAAAAGGATTGAGAATCATAGCAGCATAGCTGCCTTTGGTACAACTTTCAGATAAAGACCAATACATTTCCGCACTGGCCAGCACAGTGGGACGAGAACAAGAGGCTCGTCTGCTAGTTGTTTACAAAGCCACCATGCCATACGGATGCGAATAGCGCGATGCACTACCATAATCTCCTTCTCCATACGGCAGAAACAAAACAATATTTTGAGAGTGCCGCTGGTTTGTGTTGTGCAATCGCAAAATAAATTCAAATAAATAGACCCGAGAAACACTAAATCTTGGCATACAAAAATAACTAAAAATCGAACAAGAACGCGGAAGGGTGCTGAGGTGTCGAGTGCACTGGTCAGGGAACGAGTACAGCGGGCCACATACGTGCTATCAACAGTCTCCCTGCTAGAGTGGGGCAACAGGAGATACATACATACCTATACATACATACATAGGTCGTGGACAACTCGTTCAAAGGCAACCGCACCGAGGTGTATACATTTGGCACCATGGAAGGCGGCTACGTTAACGAAGGTGAGTTCCATAAATCTTTCAGCAAGATCGATACTAACCTTAATAACTATAAGTACTTGAAGTGCTTTTTAATTTTAACTGTTAGTGATTAGCTTTTATGTCTTATATTTTATGGGCAGTGATATGATTTCATCGCATCTACAATTATTTAATATTCTGTAAGCCTATTTAGCCAAACAATTTACCTTTACACCATTTACAAGAAACTAAAAAGCTGTTTAATTTGTATAGAATTTATTGCAATTTTTGAAAACGTCTTTCAAAAAGGCCTTAAATTTACTTTATTTTCTTTGTATACCAATTCAAAACCAACATCCGGGTCTTCTGTTTTAATTCTATTGAAGAAATCCTAACCGTATCTGAGATTTTTTTGAAAAATCAATATGGAGTGCATATGTTTGATTTTATATGGTTTTTGTTTTATTTGCCACGTTGATTTGTGTTGCTGATTTATGAATAACAATCAACAGCATTTAAGTAATAATGTATTTCTTGATTCATTTCTTGTCGTTCGCTTTCTTTTGGCTCACCTAAAAATATTGCTTACACAATGCAAGAATTCATTCAGTAGATTCGCCAAACATGAAATGCATTTAGCTCGAAAATAAAACATTTGACTTTGAATTTGGCACTGCGAGAAAATGCATTGGGGCAAAAGCATTCTGTTATTTTTGCACAATGACACCAAAGGTAATTTATTAGCGATATGGCAAATGGTTCTTAACACAGGCCGACAAAATTCAATTTCTTACAAGATGAGGTCTTGATAAACTGAATTGAAGGCGCTCTAAATATCAGTTCTATAACAGTTCTATACGTTTTCAGAAATAAAGAAATATGCAGTAGGGACAGCTGTTAAAGTTTTCCAGTTTCAAGAATAAGAGTGCTTAGTTTTTACAAGTTTGTATATATTTCTCGCTTCGGTAACTCTCAAATTATCGAAACCGGATACAGTTTTGACACCAGGAAAACTTAATTGGTTGTCCGAGGAATAATTGTGTTGCCACGCCAAATTGTATGTTGCACGGTGTAACAATATTAACAGACAGTTCACTCACTATTAGTCAGCGAAATGAGCCGATGCATCAAGATTAGCATATATGTATATGTATATACACTGTTTATTTTGGCTATATTTTCTTTAGTGAATAAAAATAGACAATTGCGCTACCTGACGTAACATTCGGACAAATGATGAACTAATTTTAAATTTTTTTAATGCTTTGCCAGAGGATTCAGACGCCATAATGGGCGTGGAAAGTCCAGGTAAATTGTATCATTTTGGATTTAAGTGCCATGTGCTATAAATTTAATATCATATCATATCTATCACTCAATTATGTGACGCGATAATTGGTGAAGGGGCGGAGAGTAATGTTTGAGGCAAAGGCGTAGCAGGAGGTGGAGATGGCTGAGATGGGGGAAATGTCATAAAAACTAAAAGGGGCCAATCAACTTGTGATGCTCAATTACATTGAGTTGAAACGATGATGACGACTGGTTTGGCTATTCACTTAATAGATATCATACAAGCCGGTTCTGGTGTCGCCCACATTGGTTGAAGTGGTTGTTCTCTTTATAGGTTCGTACTCGCCCAGCTCTAAAGATCGTGTTGACTTTGTAAAGTTAATTTGACTTTGTTTTCTATAAGCGGATTAATAAATGTAAATCACAAACCAAATCGGTTATGAATAAAAAATCATACCGGAATTCCAATTTTGCATATCAATTCTTCAATACGCTCACAATAATTTCCACTTCGCGGCTTCCTAAGGGTTTTAGTGTTTATAGGAGTCCAAATGTAAGGATTTTTTTGTATGGTTATACTTGGAAACCAGCTGTACTGTCTGAGAATATTCTAGACTGGTAATACTCTTTCCATAGTATGTAAATGCATATTTACATATGCGTGTAGATTTATGTTTCTCAAGTAGTCAGCGCTTTGGCATCTGTGGTCCATATAAGGCAAACTTGATGCTACTTGATGCTGGTGGCCAACCTTATGCGAATTTTAATTAATATTCATTTAGGCAGCTGGAAAACTGTCATCGAAAGTCAGACAACTTGTGGTGCTATGATACGAGTACGTACAGAAAAAAAATGCCTTTATTTACTCAAACTGAAATTTAGGGCATCAGCACCAACAACTGACAGCGATGACATCATCGTCAACGAAAGATTTTTAAGGATCCGCCATGGTTGCTTAGCTCATTTTTTTTTTACTGCATCTTGATCACGTTTCGCAAAAAAAAAAAAAAAGGAATATAAAAAAGAATTGAGAAAAAACGAAACTTGAGGAACAGAGAACGGAGATAAATTTGTAGTTTTGTCGAAGTCAAAGCCTTCATTTCGCTTGTTGTATTTGATTCTGGGAATTTCTTTATGCCAAGCAAAGTATAATAAATTGCTTGGTTTGCCTTGGGTTCAACTTTCTGGGCGTCGTGGTTTTTATGGCTAAAGAGTTTGTTTGAAAAGAAGATTTTTTTTTTAAGACCACAAATGCTTATTGTTCTGCAATCTTAAAATTGCATACGCAAATATCTTAAAAACTATCTACAGATTTCTTAAAGTAAGTCGGCTTTGAGATACTCTTTAGAAATAAAGCAAAGGCATCTCGCTATTCTTCTTAACTGATATAAGCGAAATTCCTCAGTAGTCTGTAAATAAAAATTGTACCCGTATTCACACTTAACTGGACTATCTGCTTATGTACACATGTAAGTTAACCTTAATTTGACTGTTGAGGAAGAGAGTCGTCTAAAGAAATAATGGATAATCGAAGCAATTGTTTACAAATAGTATTAAAATTTGCGTTCTTAAAATCTATTAAATCTTTAAGTTTCCCTTGGTTAGTGAATGTAAAATAAAGAAAGTCAACCTTAGGCCATGGCCAATGCCATTTGCTGAACAGACGGCTGTGCGGAGATCTATTCGGTTTTTGGAACTAAAACATTGAATTTCGATATGGTTGGTGGATTATATTCACATTGACCCTGTGGCCGCGAGTGCTTTGAACTGTAAACAGAAATACATACAGATGTAGTATGTATTCAAATAAGTGTATTATGTATAGTTAATACTTATATAAATACACGTACACGTTTGCTCGTGTAATGAGGCAAGGGAGTGCGAATGAAACGAAAAATATAACGAAAATTTATTATTCACACATTGTTTGGGCATATAAGACAGCTGCCACTATCTACCATGTGGCCTTCACTTTGACCTTTGGTGATGTGTGGGCAATAAATCTACTCCTAATTGTATCAAGTATTTACATAAATGAGCCATAATAGGTTATCATAATTTGCATGACAACTTGACAGACAAATGCGTGTTGAAGTTAAAGCCTTTAAGTAACACCAGCGAGAAGTATCTGTTTAAAGGTGCCGTTTAAGTCGTCAAACAGCTAATCATTTCCATTTCCTTTATTTACAGTAAGTGTGTGAGTATCGCATTTCGTGAGGTGTTCAATTACCTGATATGCAAAGTGCCCAATAATTTTAAATGGCATCCAAATTAGAAATGTGATATATACTGACACGCATAAATGCGCAGCAGTCGAAATATGAAATCTAGGAAATTGTTTGTCACTTAGATTCATACTGGGTACTAATTGCTTTGGCTGCTACATTTTAGTTTAAATGTCAATTTTCATTGTCTTTAAAACAATTGGCCATCAATATTTGGTCCAAGTTCAGCCAAGATCTCCCTCCTTCCTTCCGCTTCTCTCTCATTGTTGGGAGAAACACGTGATTCGCATTTGAATTGCATTGGCTATGGTTATTCCAGTTTGTTTATTTGCATTGGCTCTTTGCCTGTTTGCCCCTGAACGGTTTGACCAACAACAAGCTGAAAAGCGATTGGAAAATCAAATGTATATTAAATGACGTCAGCGTTGAACAATAAATAGCAATTTGCAGTAGCGCGAATTGATGTTGACACATTTCATCTAAGGCAGCGGCAATGGATCCCAATTCAGATACCTTGTAACCATATGGTGGAAGTATTTGGCCTTAAAATATATACTCACATATTTGTAATCCGTATTAAGTTTTAAATATCGGACACTCTACAAAGGTATATAAACAATCTTTAGCGACAGATTTCAGATCGATCTATTGATTTTTGGTTGCCTTTAAGGGCCTCTAAATTGTTAATCCAACTGCGCGTGCGCAGCCAACTAAACCATGTTGACACTTTTCCGTTTTGAGGCATACTTTTTGGTTTCTACATTATGAGTTTCTATTTTAGGCGCTAAACTGATATGGAGCCGAAAACTTGTAAATTATAGTTTGCAATATACAATTTAAATATTATTTTCATAGAGTGCAATGTTCCAGGTAACAGTCTTTGCAAGGGAAAGCATATACATATAAACATCTCTTGCCTCTTAGTGCGTCATTAAATGAGTTTTGTTTTCATTTTATGGTTTCTAAGGTCGATCACCGAGACATTTCGCAATTGTACAAATACATATGTACTTATGTAAGTATATATTCTCAGCCAATGTGTTGACACCTGCACAGACAATTTGCATTTCTCCCACATTTTTAGGAATCTTAATCATCACATTTGTCTATCTAAATCTAAATAAAAACATGGTCTAAAGAAATAAAATTAAAAAATTTGTCTTAATGGCCGACACTAAAACCATGTAAATGAGGTTAAGTGATTTTCGTTGTAGATTTCAGACTATTTGGTTCTAACCAAACTTGGTGCTAGCTGACATGCAAATTTAAAAAAAATTGCTAAAATTATGGCCTAAAGAACCTACAACAGTGGCCAGGGGCGACAGCACAACAGATCGTGAGTTAGCCACCGTCTCGGTTAATTGGAAATGCATCAAAGTAAATGACGTTGAATGCCAAGTGATGGTATCTGTGTAAGAACCTCCTGGAAGCCAAATCACGTAAGCATTTGAAATGCTTTGATTGTAGTTTCAAATTGTCGGTTACCTGAGTTGCATAAACCATTCAAGAACGGGGCAAACATTTGTCATAAATGCGGAACAGATGTGAAGGTTTTTTGCAATTTATTTGAAAAAAAAAATGATCTATGCACATCCATCTGCAGCTACGTGTCTTCTATTAACGGTGACAGGCCAATCGAGTTTTGTTTTTGTTTTTGCAGTGCGCGTTAAAGAACCATAAAATTCCCACTTTCCAATAATAAATACACTTAATTCACGATGCTGTGGATCAAAGACTATAACCAAATCAGTGTGATTTCTATAGATATTCACATTTTTTCGCCAAAAATACAATATTATCCCTGTCCCATTAGCTGCCAACATACTATAAGAACTTTCGGGCAAATACTTTTTGACGGTGTGCTAGAAATACATTTTCGGGTGAACCGAAACCCAAATACTTTCACGCAAAATGTATGACAATGTCAGTGCCAGGCAAAACTGAAAAAGAAAATGAGAGCAAAATTATTTGGCATGCAGCCAAATCAGCAAGCGATTAAATGAGCATCATAAAAAATCAAACTAGACCCAAAAAAATAACACTGAACGTCAAGTTCAAAAACTACAAAAAAAAATAATGATAAAAAGCCAACAAATTATGTCTAATTTCCGCTTTTGCGTGTGTGTACTCATACGAATGTAAATGGCGACAGTTTAATACCGCCGAAGGACATCCCACAATAGCAAAGAAAAACTATTTAATAATATGAAATTATTGTTTATGATCGCACTACCCGTTGGGTATTTAATAATACATTACTCACCTCGGTTAATATGCCAATTTATGCAATGATATGGACCTATTTATATCTATTGGGGGGGTCGAACCATAATAGGAGTAATTTACCATATTAATAACTGTTTTTTTATTTACGATTTTGTTAGTTTTTCTGATTTTCTTTCACCTTAATGCATTTCTAACCAAAGTTAAAATACCCAAAAATAAGAAACAGAAAGTACTTTGAAACAAGGTGCTCGCAACTGGGGACACATATCTGCATGGTACAACAAATGCCGTATTGTGAAAGCCCACAAGAAGAAACTTTATCAGTTGAATAAATCAGAACGACATTGTCGCATTTACGTCACCAACGAGCCTAAGCAACTTCTCTCTTGGAGACTGGAGACCCCATTTCTTCCTCGAACCGAGACTGGTATCTTATCTTTTCCATCGAATCGAAATTACAAAGCGACAGACAATCGCTTTGTCGTGTCTGCTTTAATTTTCGTTAATTGTGCACGTTGCCTTCTTTCTTCTCTCACTTCGCACCTTTCCTCACAGTTTGGTGAGTGTGTCATATTTAATGATAACCCATTTTCCCCCAGCCGCAGTCGAAAATGTGGGTGAATATATGGGTTAAACAAACAACTTCTGGTGTTTACAAGTACATTTCTTTCATTTGGTGCTCAGATTTATGAGTCACATTGATGCGCAACGAACGATAGGCTTGATTAAATTTTTTCTTTTTGCTGGAAACAGAGGACGTATGTGGCCCATATGGCCAAAATGGGCTGGAAGTTCTTTATTTCCACATTAATGTATCGAAAAGATTGGGCTACATTATCTCCACTGCTTTGCAATTCGACAATTATCGACCTAGACACATCGATAAAAATTAAATAAAAAACCAGTTAAGTATTAAGTATAATATTACCTTTCTTCTTGCATATTTGTATGTACATATAGAAAGAATTCTAACAGCAAGCATTCGTCAACCACTAGTTGGAAAGTTGGATGACCTTTGCAGAAACGTGTTTGTAGGGAGACTTTCCTCGGTGGCATTGTTTTGCATGATTCTAATGAAGCATTCAACATTTGCAATTATAGTAAAATGACTTTGATTAAAAGGGAGTGGAGCAGCTTTCTGCGGAAACGCATGCCAGTTGTGTGTAGTTTATGAACTTCAATTACAAAATGTTGACTGATGCCTGTGGTAAAGTAATAAACTATTCATTTGTTGTCGCATTTAAAAACCAAAAACAAAAAAATAACATATCTAAAGAAAAAATTTAAATAGGGAAAAGCCAAAATGTACTCTTCGATGTTTATTATTTGACCATTTTTTTTTTTTTTTTTGTGGCTGTGTGGTGGGGACTTTGGTGTAATTGTTTACTTTGGTGTTTGACCCAAAGCATTTGCTTTGATTTCCGCCGCGACATAAGCAAACAACTCCATTCGATGAATTCAGTAGAATTCGAAACAAAAAATTAAGCAGCTTTAAAAACTGTGGATATAGGGAAAATCTGTTTCTTGTATACTCACACAGCTAAAAAGTCCATGAATTTTTAATGCAGATGAGACTGTTCAGCTTTATGATTGATTTGAACCGATGTGATCTAAAACTAGCATATAAAAAGCATCCTTATAAACACTCTGATCTTAGAAGACACAGCAATAACTTTGGCCTTGCCAGTTAACCTCTTGATGCACACTAATTAATAACAATAAGTTTGGGAACTTTATCATTCATCTCAAATAAAGTCACTAAAACAATGCATCTCTTAAAATCTCAGCCGGATAATAAAGTTCGCTTTAGGTCATGTTTCCGGTCGAGCAGTGACAGTCCCTTGCCCAAAACAGATAAAGTTATGTTGATTGCAGGCCCCCAACGGTAGCCAAAGTCAGACACAACAAAGAACTGAGATAATTATAATTACATAAGTATGTCTGTGCATATGTACAACATATTGTGTCAACATAAGGAGAGGGAGGGCTAAATAAAGCAGAACCTTGGAAGAAATGAAAACAACTTGCGACAACTTCACCTTGAAGTGTTGAGAGTCAGCAAACGCAACTGACGAATTAGAAGAAATTCCAACAAATCCCATAGATTAAAATGCATTTCTGGTCTTTTTGGGTCACCTTCAAGTTGGAGTGTCTGTCTTTGATTTGTCAACAAACTGTTGCTAATGCTAACACCTTTACATTTGTTTAATACCCACCGGAGATAAGAACTAAGTCTTGGAGTGACATATGTAGAATAAAATTGTAGTAGAAAAGTAGACAAATTATGCGAAAAATCTTTTTGAATATCCAAACGCAATTCAAAGTATATAAATTTTATTATAAATTGGGTAAACAATCGACGTTCATGCGTACTTTGACACCTTAACACAAGCTTTTTCACATGTATGTACATACATATATAGGTACATATTTCAGGTGACCACACAAAATACAACATTTGCATGAATTTTAGACTGGGCTTTTTTTCGGCTAATTTGTAAATTAAATTAGCGCTCATTCCCATTTGGCGACTGAAAATGACGCCACACAAAGCAACAAAGCAATCCTCAGTCATAAAACCTAGCTCAACCCAATTTTGTATTAGCTATGCAAACCGCGAGATAAAAAATAAAAATTGCGCGTGCAGCTTGCACGCAGCGAGGAGAATACTTTGGGAGGTAGAAGACAAAATACATAGCTGGGCGCAAAAAACAAAAACAATAAGGTCACTTACAAACGCCACTCTAAATAGAGTAGAGTAACCTTCGTCGGGCAGCGGCACTGGGAGTAAGAAGTTTATAAAGAAACAAAAGCAACGCAATTAAATTAAGTCAGTTTTCGTGCGTTTGTTGCTACCTGGAGAACGGGCACTATTAAAATGTTGAGTTGAACAAACTTGAATGGCAAATCATAAACTACCATCGCATAGCATTTAAGCAATTTTAATTAATTATGTCACGTCATTCAACAAAAACGACAAACAATTCGTTACAATTTCTACAAATGTACTTTGGGCGTAAAGGTTGTAAAGTGGGGAAGTATGAGTTGGGATCCCACAGAAATAAAAGGTAAATAATAGTTAATTATCTACAGTTCCCTAGCCTATTTGTCATATGATATAGGGCTTTCTTTGTAAGTTCTAATTCTTTCGGCTACTAACTGTTAACATACTTTTCATAAGGGTATACAAGTTTCAGCAAGTCAAAATATTTGCAAAAAAAAAAAAATTATAAAAAATCTTGTATGAATTGTTGATTTTTAAGTCATTGACTGGCGCTTTCGTAATACTTGAATATTTTATGGCGATATAAATTCAATTGGCTGCACTTATTTTTGCAAATTAACAAAAATTAACAAGCGTTTTTCATTCATCAACACAATGGATAAAAATCAAATTGGCAGTTTTAAATTGAATGCTTTAATCGAAAATTGAGTCCGATAATGTATATGAATGTTATGACTTTTTTATTATTGCAATTCGCTGTTTTTATATATTACTAATATTGAAGGAATTTTTTTCCCAGCATGCTGAATATAATATTGAAGCGATTTAAAGATTTCTTTAACAATTGTTTATTAATACGTAGGTACTTAGCCATTTGCCTTGCCAAGTCTAAAAATATGCAAATAGCTGATTTGATGATGTTTGGAAACTGGAGAACCGCAATCCAATCGACTGATTGTACTCATTGTGTTGTATTTTAGAAACCAAGTGGGGCGGAGAGGCTTCAAACATTTTGTTGAGGCGCCAGCAAAGGCAAACGAAATGCAATTAACATGGCGTCATTTACAAGTTCATAAGATTTGCAAACGGCAATATCTACAATGTGTTCGACACGTGCTAAAACCATTACTCCACCCTCATCCCCACCCTCCTTTATGCACTCAGTGAGCCACAGTCAGTGGCGTCACTGATTAAATTCATTTCAAATTTTAATTTGCGATCGCTCATTGACATCGATACGACTTCATCTATAGTTCTCGTTTCCCTCTCTCACACACAGAAACACACTCGCACCCAAATAAGTTTTGCTTTTCATTTCTATTTTAAATTTGCTCAATTAAATTCGTTCATTAAATTGCTATTAATAAGTCATTTAACCAAAATAACATTTCACAATTGCTTACAAAAATTCATTTGCTAAATACTCTGCATTTTTTCTCTGTCTTCCTGTCTGCTTTATTTCCTCTACATCCTGCGCAGCCATCACATCCTATACAGATCCCAAACAGCCAAATGCATTAAGGGCATCGGCCATATATGGGCCCACCACAACGTCAACGGCAACAACTGCGACCAACAACAAATCATTGACAAATCCTCCAATCGCAGCCTTTGCTCTAACCTCATCATTATCGTCCACATCACAACCACCAAGTCCATCGGCAGCTGTACCTCCTCCCACGGGGGGTCCTTTCAATGGATTTGTCACCAAGTTGCGTAATTTCAAATTCAACGATACTAAAAATATCAGAAAGCGTTTACATTTCGATTACATATCAAAGGATAGATTTTTGGGTATGTTTTCAAAATTGCATTGAAAATTCATATAACAATAAGGTAAATCTATGAGTAAAGAGTGGAATGATTAGAAAAGAGGGAGTCATGTAGAACCATATGTTAAGGTAGTTTTACTTCCATCATTAATGTCAAATCTAGTGTGCATGCAGATGACCCACTCAGATAATCCATGGGGAGTCCCAAGTTAACTGGCGCCTCACGCATGATATTTACTCAAAATTTCACTTAATTTACAAAGGTTAACTTGCATTTGAATGTTTCACTCATCGTGTTTATGTGCTACTTAAACGTCGACTTATGCATATTAAATAATCATACGGTGGGTGGAGGATAGTCTAGTACCTAATGTTTAAATTTCCGTTGCTAATGAAACACAACCAGATCGGACGAACATGTGTGCTCATTAAAAAATAGAAACCAAATGAAACTTCACTCATTCATTCGTTCGTTGGCCACCTAGACCCCAGAAGAGCAAACAACAGACAATAAATAAGCAAAAACTAAAAAACAGGAAAATTTCAAAAGCTTTCATCGGGTGAAGCAAACGAGTCAACATGATTGTGAGTTACAGTTGGCTAGTTCGATTTATCTGAAAGAAACGAAAGGTGCTCAGTTAATTAGTTCACACAAAATGTTTTTCGACTGCCACAAACATAAATTCCATTTGCCTTTTTGATTTGGAGATCAAAGCAGCGGAGGGAAGACTGCAACGGGCAGATGTTCCATCTAAGATTAGGCCCAGGTTAACCGACAGGTGCACGGTTATTCCTACTCGTGGATTAGCTTGAAAAGATTTAAAACTCTTAACCTTGTTTAGTTATTTAATTGAAACTATTATAACAAAATGGTAAAACATCCAAAAATGAAGAAAGCGACAGATATTCCACTTACATTTTATATACTATGTAGCCCCCAAAAGGTCTTTGCCTATCCATAAAAAGCGACATGTGCGCACACATAATAAAAAAGAACGCCCATCCACATGCGTTCCAAATGAAGAAGTCCAGAGAAATGCAAATCGTTAATTGAAAATTCTCAGCACGTGCTTTTTTCGTTGGCCAAGTTCAACAGTGGGCAAAAAATACCTTTTTATCAGCTGAATATCTGAAGATTTCTAGATTATTTTTCATATCGCATGACTCGTTTTGCACCAGTCTACTTCCTTATTCATGTGATAAATATTAACTCTTGCTCTTATCTTATCGAGCAACTCTCAAGTATGCCTGTTTTGTCGTATAGCGGCTCTTAAATTCTCTATAGCAGTGTAAACATTTCAATGAAATTTTGTGGGAAAAGCAATCAGTTTCGTAATCAATACCAGACACTCCGACTTCATGGGTGCTCCTGTTGGAATCCAATTTCTCTTTCTGACTTTATCGACACCTTGTTAAATGGGCCCCGTTAACATTTTATTTCCCAACACTTGAGTACAAACTGAATTATGCCATAAATCAGTTTAATGTTTGCCATTATTCGTGCATCGTAATTACAAAAAATTTAATTTGTACAAGATAAATGCAATGGCATGATTAGAATTTTTTTTAATAATTGCTATGTGTAGTATGTATACGATTACTATGTAAACAATTTTACGGGCACACGCATTTAATTTAATTAAGCTCTGTGGATTGTCTTGTAAGAATTTTTACATCGCTTAAATGAGAGTTGTGAATCGTTTGTAATGTCTAATCCCATGTTGATTTTCACCTATTTTAGGAGGTCAGTTAAAAACCAAAAATGGCCAAAAATACGTCTTCAATGGCCCACCATCTGGCGTGTATGTGTCCAAGCCCTGTCTGGTTGTATCGGCGTTCATTATGGTTACGGCTTTGATATTCTCGATTCTTATCACCTATTTCATAACATCGCAAGGCTTGGGAGAGCCGGAAGCCAACCCCAGGTGAGTAATATGTTGGTTAACCCCAGTCGAATGTAAATCAAAATCAGTTAAGGGCTTTTGGGTGTGGTTGTTGGTCGATTTGGTTATTATTAAACGTTTTGGCAAGCGGCATTCGGAGCGTGCTAATTGGCAATTGAACCCCATCTGACCTCAATCCAATGTAAATAAAAGCAAAAATTATTGGTTCCGACCTCTTCGAAACTCTGATCCGTTTCAAGGTGTGGAAGGGCTTGGCACATATTTTAAAATGTTGTTTAAAGTGAGTTCTTCCTTTCAGCTGCATCACCGCCCACGCCCAATCCAAGGAGCATCCTGACGCAAATTCCACTCCAGTGGCCACAGCCGAATTTCATATACCAGACTGGCTGAAAGACAATTCCCACGTCCCATCAACATCATCGCCAAATTCAGTCAAGGATGAGGCAAAAGTAGTCGTGCCTCCTGTTATTAAGGACGTTGAAAAAGCTGTGACGCCATCTCTTGCTAAGGATGAGGAAAAAGTTGTATTGCCACCAGTCGGTGATATTCCCTTAGTCAAACAAGAGGGCGTCAACGAAGATGTCGATAATATAACGAAACCAACAGATCGCCTCCTACAACTCCATGAGGGTTGGCGTC
This sequence comes from Drosophila nebulosa, assembly GCA_024703675.1. Classification (NCBI taxonomy): domain Eukaryota; kingdom Metazoa; phylum Arthropoda; class Insecta; order Diptera; family Drosophilidae; genus Drosophila; species Drosophila nebulosa. Next base: position 4,122,032 of record JANFPS010000004.1, on the reverse strand, counting down.
CAATTCATTATAGGTAAGAGGCCAGTTGCCGATAGTTTTGGACTTTAGCTTCAATTGGAACTAATGAAAATTAAGAACAAAAGTTTCATTTGTTACTCCTCCTTAAATTTCTGTGGATTTCTGAGGTTTTTGGCAGCATATGGATAAAGTGACTCGTCATGCCAACCGAATTGAAGTCACGTTAAGTTCTGTGACATTCCTTGACATTTTGGTCAGTATGGCAGTGGCAGGTCTTAAAGTGGGTCAAGGATTGCAAGGTTCTAGTTGAGTAAATTGAAAAAGGGTAAATGACGTTGATACGCGACCACTCAGTGTAGCTAAAAGAAGACCCTGCAGGAGGCAGAAAAAAAAACAAAAGTCCGAATTCATTTTACTCTAAGAAGATGAATGGTCAAGATTAGATTAACTTTTTAAGGATTGGCATCGTAACCAAGAACATACATATGTACATATGTACATGTGCGCTTTGATAAGACTCCAATTAACTAATTCTGTTCCTCAGCTTCAGTCTGCACTTTGGGGTATGAAAGCAAGCACACTTTAAAGTTAAACACAAGCGGCAAAGATCAGAAGACAGCTCACACAAGCCGACAGTGGGGATATGACCTAATGCGCCAGATAGTTAGTAGATAGATATGGATCCGCAAGAGTGTTAATGCTGCTCAGTAGTCAAGTTGCCGCATCCATTAATATAATTGACACAGAAAACATAAGACAGGGTATTAGTGTTCGCCCAGCACGCAGTCTCCAAAGATGTGAATCTTTGTCTGGCAATAGCAAGTGCAATGCAGTTCATTCGTATCGATGGCAACTGATTTTGCAGCTGGGTGATGGTGATCAAAGCGTTGACCATTCCCCTTCTTCCTCGTAAAGAGCGGCAAGGCAAATTGCTTAAAGCTCGCTTCCTGGTTGTCCCAATGCACATGAGCGCATTGTAAACCAATCGCCTCAATTAAATGCAAGACAAGAAGAGACGCAAACTCGACGATGTGTGATACCCATGGGGTCTGCTGGTAATGCGTCTTGCCCCCCCATTGCATCTTCCAACGAGTCTGCGTCAGAATTCTTGGCATCTGTTTGCAAGCTGTGAGGGAAAATTGATCTGCAATCTTTGCACGCTACTCTAACTTCTGTAGAGGATCTTTGTACTCCAAGTTATTTTGAGAATTCGTTCAGAAAGACTGCATAATAAGAGTATGGGAAATTCGCTATGTCGCCACATCAATAATCAATTTCCATTTTGAATTCTTGTTTGCTTTGACTGTTGATGCACTTTATGGCATGCATGGCATTTGGCCATCCTTTCAGAGTCTCAAACACTAATGGCAAAATTGATTCCCTAAAATCTTGCCCAATCTCAGCATCTCATGCATTCGTGCTATCTGACTGATTGATTGACACATTTTTTATTGAAGCGACTTGACATTTTTGGCAGTCACTTGCAAATGTTCTTCTTCACAATGTGTTACGATTTCTATAAGCGTTTTAATCTTTGTCTTGTTTGCTATTTGCAGCATTGTCATTGAGCCAAATGTTGAGACATCAACTAGCAACGGAAGCCTGGTCATTGAGATTGAAAGGGATGCTAAAATCACTAGCTGGGAGCCCATAGTGCTGGATGTGCATAATGTGAGCATTTCCAATGTTAGAGTGATCCGCTCGCAGCAGGCCAATGAAACCGATGAGGTGGAGTTGGATTTCGACAGTGACTACGGCGAGAACAATGACTCCTTTATAGTAAAACTGAATCCGGCCTTAGCCGGCGAGTCCCAGCTGAAGGTTGAACTAAGCTTGGACTTTGTTAGCCAGGTGACCGATACACTCCAAGGAGTCTACAAGACAAGCTACATTAATCCGGATACCAAACAAACAGAGTAAGTTGCCTGGAACAACCTTCTAGCTAGCTTCGGTTCATATTTCTTTTCCTTTTCCAGATGGATGATTAGTACCCAATTCTCGCCAATTGATGCAAGACGCGCTTTTCCCTGCTTCGATCGGCCCGATATGAAAGCCAATTTTACTATCAGCATTGTTCGAAACTCAAATATGACCATGTCGCTTTCAAATATGCCCAAATATCGCAGCGACACTCACCGCTTGGGATATATACGGGATGAATTTGTGACTACTCCTAAGATGCCCACATACTTGGTGGCCTTTATTGTCTCTAATATGGTGGACTCACGTTATGCCGACTTGGATGGTGGACTATTTCCAAGAGTAGAGATTTGGACCCGACCCAATTTTGTGGAAATGACAAACTATGCCTATAAGATGGTGCGTAAGTTCTTGCCCTACTACGAGGAGTACTTTGGCATTAAGAACAAGTTGCCCAAAATTGATTTGGTCTCTGTGCCTGATTTTGGGTTTGGTGCCATGGAGAACTGGGGATTAATAACATTCCGTGATTCGGCCTTATTGGTACCAGAGGATCAAGAACTGGCATCTTCTTCAGAACATATGCAGTACGTGGCACAAATAATTGCACACGAGCTGGCTCATTTCTGGTTTGGAAATTGTGTGACACCTAAGTGGTGGGATGACTTATGGCTAAAGGAAGGATTCGCCTGTTATATGAGCTATAAGGCTCTGGACCAGGCCCATCCAGAATTTCAGATCATGGATACCTTCACTGTTTTAGAGTTCAAGGAATCTATGCAACATGACGCAGATAACACTTCGCATGCCATTTCCTTTGACGTTAGGTCAACAAGCGATGTAAGGCGAATCTTTGATCCCATTAGCTACTCGAAGGGTACAATTCTTCTGCGCATGCTGAACTCCATTGTGGGTGATGAGGCATTCCGTTCTGCGACTCAGGATTTGTTAAAATCATTTGCCTACTCAAATATCGATCGCAACGATCTTTGGGTCTTTCTCACTCGACATGGCCATGAGATGGGGACTCTGCCCAAGGATTTGAATGTGAAGAACATTATGGACTCCTGGATTACACAGCCGGGTTATCCGGTTGTCAATGTGGAGCGCCGTGGTGCTAATTTAGTGCTTCGTCAAGAGCGATATCTTCTCCCTGCACGCAATCCCCTGGATAAACAACGCTGGTTTATACCCATCACATTTGAAACGGATGATTTGCACAAGGGTGACAATATTCCTACACACTGGATGACGAAAGATCAGGAGGAGCTTGTAATTTCTGATGTATTTTCCAAAGAAACCGACAACAACAATAGTGTTGTTTACTTGAATTTGAATCGGCAAGGCTACTACCGAGTCAACTACGACTCCGTCTCTTGGCTAGCACTCAAAAAGAACTTTACCACATTACCAAGGATAACTCGAGCTCAGCTTCTTGACGACGCACTGCACTTGTCTCAGGCGGAATATCTTCCCTATGATATACCGTAAGCTTCAGAATAGAGACTAATTGAACTGGTTAAAGACTAAACTAAATGTTGATACTCAAATAGATTAACCTTCCTCTTGGAGCTGTTTACTGCCGTTGACGACGAACTACTTTGGAGCGCGGCCAAGCCAGGTCTTAACTATCTCATTTACAATCTCAAACGAGAACCAGCTTATGAGACATTCAGGGTAAATGTTTATTCTTAGGATAATAGCCATCAGCAATAATCTGATTTGGTTTTTATCTTAAAGGCTTTCATGAAGTTTATTGTTCGACCAGCCTTTGATCGTTACGGTTTGAATGAACCCGATAACGAATCTCACCTGCAGTTGAAGCATCGCGCTCTGGTGGCCAATTTCGCATGTAAATTTAATTATGATCGCTGCACGCAGGTGGCTCAAATGAGATTCCGAGAGTGGATGCGGGATGCAAAAAAGAATCCGTGAGTTTTTTATACTTTTAGGAGGCGGACACTCCAAATCTAATTCTGATTGATTTTGCAGTATTAAGCCGAATCTAAAATCGGTAATTTATTGCACTGCTTTGGCGGAGGGTTCTTACCCGGAATGGTATTTTGCTTACAAGCAATATAAGCGTACAACCAGCGCATCAGAAAAAGAGGAGATTTTGACATCATTGGGTTGCACGACTAAGCCATGGCTATTATCGAAGTGAGTGGTTGGTGTCAAAACGTTGTGGTTCATTGAGTAAACTTGGAGATTCTTTCACAGATACCTCAACATGACCATTAACTCCACCTCTGGCATACTAAAACAAGATGGAGCCTTGGCCTTCCGAGCTGTGGCTACTAATGCCATTGGTTATGAGATTGCTTTTGACTTCCTGCAAACTAATATCAAAGAGATTGCCGATTAGTGAGTACAAAGTGCTATATAACTCTCAGCATAACTAAACTTTCGAAAATTAATTTTGCAGTTATGGCGATGGCTTTTCCACTCTTACTGAAATGATAAAATCGCTGACAATTTACATGAACAAAGATTATCATAAGCAGCAACTCCAACTTTTAGCCGCCAATTGCCACAAGCTGGGCCTTAAGGCTGTGGAGACAGCCATCGATCTAGCTATGGAACAGGTCAACGACAATATATATTGGCGTACCCACTCGTACGACAAACTTAAGACTTTTCTCGAAAGTATTGTCAGCGAGTTCCAGATCAATATTTTCTAGATTTCAAATTTAACTCTACCAAATATTTGAGTTTTGCTAATTTAAAATTATTTAAACAGCCTCAAATTTATTTTATTAATCAAAACTTTGATCTAACAAGAAAAAACGAATTATTTGCGAAAAGTGATATAAACATGTAAGTTAGCCAACTTAATTTAGGGTAACCTAATTAATTTATACATTTACTTTTTGCAATTGTATATGATTTTTTTTCTATATCTAAGCCGGGCTCCGTTTGCTTACATTTTGCGGTATTGTAATTTATTTCGCGTTTACTATAGTTCTTACGTTCCTATAATTAATATATATATATACATAAACAAAATAGTTTCGTCGTTTCATCTTTTATTCACATTATTAATACCCATCATTTAATGTCCATCACTTTGCTGCTTGTAAAGTTAAACAATCCGACAAGTTCTCTGGGAATATAATACTTCATTTTCTGTATATCGACTTACTTACAATACTTATCTGGATTAGATCTTGATGATCGGGATTCATAAATGTCGCGTTCCTACTCTAAGTGATCTCATTAGATAAGAGGTATTACATTTATTACTCTATTCATATATTTCTTCTATGGGCAGTATCTTATAGAATGTCCTACTCTAGCGTGTGATGAGTTTCTGCCGTATAGGAATTGGCAGCGGTTGTCTATCTTCGTTATTGTAGGAACGTGTAATTTAATTGTTCTCATCCGCAGTGATATATGGCTCGCTAAAGGGATAGTGCAGATCCGATCGGTGTGTTTAGCCTTGACAGATCCCCTGTGCTCCTCAGTTATGCATGGTTTAAGACATTGTTGGCTATACGGGCATAACCCAGCAGCTAGACGACTACTACTTAACTACATTACATTATATAGTCTAAAATTTACAATGATCTTCTAGATTATGATTGTGTAGACATATTGTAGCTTATTATTTATGAAACTTTAATTTATTACAATATGACATATAGAAAATGCGCTTTTGTGCAACCAGGTGTGTAAGCCAGTGTGTACTATAAACATTTAACTTGGTCTAATATACTTAACCTAGAGATGTGAAATCCACTCTGATATCAGTATCTATTTTTCTGTACGTCTACAATTATTTTCCATATTATTAATGGATATAATGGAGTACGTTTGAAGGATACTAATCATTTCATTTTTATTAGTTTTCGGTGGAGAACTACAGCACATTGCTGACTTCCCTTCTGGGGTTCTTCTACCGCCGATAGAACAGAGGCTATCATTGTGAAGATCCTACTATTTATGTAATGCATTTGTTATTTCCTTTATAGTATCTTTTGTTAAGCAGCTAAGCTGTTTAGTAGATTTTTAGTAAAATTAATAATATAGATTTGGGGGCCAAGTCTTTAACACGATGTATACATTTAGGTATGACTCCGTGCAAAAAGCGCATTTGAAGTGACAGGCCTCTTCGTTCCATCGATCTTATTAACTTGCATTTCAGCCTAGCTTTCATTCCCAGTATAATACTCTCGGGATTCCTTTGCCAGTGCATCTACATGAATTTCTGAATATCTAATTCTATTCGCTTTCCGGCTTTCAATCATCTTATAGATGCGGGTCTTAATCGAGTTTCCAAACTAAACTGAGTGAATGCTAGCTATGTACTGGCCTTCTTAGCAGTCCAGCTATTTGGAAGCGACACCTGTTTATGCAATCCACTTGACGCTAGTATGCTGCCTAATACGATTTAATGCCAGTTTGTATAAGTGAGGTTCAAAGTTGGTCAAGCATGCTAAGAAATCGTTGGTACTCGATTCTGGTCACTTTAATGCAAAAAGTTGAAAAATAAATGATGATAATTATTTAAAACAAACACACACTTAAGCTAGTAGCCAAGATGTCGACGCACGTTTTGTTTAACGAGGAAACTCTGGAATCTATAGTATTTGAGCGATCAAAGAGGTGGTCTACACTTATTGAGGTAAGGTGATTAAGGTGGACACCATACCCTCAGCAAAGCGAGCATTTAAAGTTTGCCTTTTTTTATTGACATTGCAGCACTTTTCCCAAGTGGATGATGATGAATGGGATGTATGTCTCTATTTCGATTGAGCAGATGAGATTGACGATGATCCTAACCACTATTTATGAAGAAGCGTTAGAGACAAGGTCCGTGATACACGACGGTTCCAGACAATGTGAGATGGCCGAAATGTAACTAGCAACATGGCCAAGCAGAGATAAGTCCGCTCTATGCTTTTGCACCAACTCTGGAAAACCAGAGGAACTTTGCCGAAGTGCAGGAAATCCTAGATCAAACCTGCCAGTTTCTGTAGGTATCGCCTATGCCTACACGCACAATGGGTCGTACTTACCGGGCAGAGGCTGCTTCGATTTAGGCAGCCGCGCAGAATACTCGCTCCTCTCTCTCAATACATTTCGATACGCAAAAAATAGAGCACTGCTGTGGGCCATCGTGCAGGCGCATGGATATGTTCGCGCATTTTAGCGCGCTTTGCACCTTAGGGCATGTAAGTGAGTTCAGAACGCTTCGAGTGTTTTCCCCCAGCAGGTCAGATAAAGTTCGGCAGATACTACCCTTTCACGACAACGCTAGTCCTTTGCCAATTCTTTATGACACACAGCGCCTATAATTTCGGCAGAGCCGCAAACGAAATTCTTCCTCCACCACTTCGCTAAAATGCTCCACAATCGAATCTACAATCAAACATGGTTATCGAACTCAACCATCACTAAGAGAGATGTAACTGAGGGGTCTACGATGTATCACCGGGCATCCTATGCATGATGAGCAAGAAGCATCGTCACACCACTTGCAGGCATTGCTGCAGCTAGGGTATGCTAGCAAAAACGTCGCCGAGAACGTGAACGTGAACGCGAGTTGTCTCATTTTCCCAGTCCTCGTCACTGCCGAAACTATAATAGTAATTATCACCACAAGCGTCGGAAGCACGTATTAAAGCATCGCTCCCACTCGCTTTATTACTCATCATCTAGTGGAGACGAAGACTATACGTTTTGCAACTGCAAATTGTGCCGCCCCCCCTATAAATATTGCTCCTACCGCAACCATCGCGACTACCGCCTCCTTCAGGTGGGTTCTAGATCCATGTCTCAATCTTGCCGCACGCTCCATCGCTGCTTATATCGGGAGGAGATGCTATGAGAATGAGACATGGCGTCCACAGCACTCGGCTGGAACCTCTGAATTGCAGCTGCGCAACGAGCGAAGCGACTAAATAGCTAGCTCGAATGTGGTTCACTGCTTGCTTCAACTAGTTTCGAACGGAGGAGGGGAAAGGGAATGGGGTAGTGGAAAATGTGTAGTAGTCCCATGTAATAACAGAACGCTTCCAATGGCGATTCGTAGGTCACTAATAAATACGCAAATTGCTAACGAACGTGTTTTATAAAAAAAAATTAATAACTGAACATTTGATTACGTGGTATGCACTGGCCACAATGATTACACGCACCCCTCGCTTGGTAAAGGCAGAAAGAAGTACATTCAAAAAAAGTAAAGGCTAAGAGGCTGCCCGCTTTGTTCCAATAGAGACATTAAGAACACAGCTGCACAATCCAGGCAGGACAACAAGCGAAATATGCCCTTTGGAAACAGGTCCACACTAGAACAACCAAGTGGTCGTCGCCTAAAAGAAAGGGTTCGAGTGATGTTGAAAATGCAATCTAAGGTTCAGAAAGGCGAAACATTGCTCCCAATCAGCGAAGAATTGGTCATGTCACCCAAAACCGTTCCAATGTGTAGCAAGTCAAAAGGCAACCTCCTATTCCCCACTGACACAACAGTAGAAGAAATTGCTAAGTCGATCGGCAAGCCGAAAAGCGAATTAAAAATTGTCAAACATAAAAAAGCCTTTGGCCACAATGGCTGATCCCATTTCAACTCATGTTTCTCCAAGCAGCACACAATCAAAATCTATGCCAAAAAATAAGAAACCTCCACCCACTGCAAAAACAACCGTGACCAATGTCGCCCAACCAACTAAAAAGGCTGCAATGACGAAAAAAGCAAAACCAATAATCATTAGTTCCGATGACTCAGATGATACTTTTACTCAGCCTGCAGCCCTGTCAAAGCAGTCAGACAAGCCAATGCGAAAGAAAGGCGTAGGCAAAAGACATGAAGATCTCACCAAAGCTGAACTAGAGCTCTCATCGAAGGGCCTATTTAATAACCAGAGCGTGGCCTGCAATTCCACAGCATTGGCTAATGATTCGGCCTGTACCCGTGCACTTCAAATCAAACAAAAGAGCGTGCAAGAAGCAGCTGCTACTGTGAGCAGTACCTGTATTTCCAATTCGCCCTCGGTCTCGCCAGCGGAGCAAATAAATGAGGATCCAAATGGTGATGCCGATTGCACCATAGTTACATCGACGACATGCTGCGAAGCAACTAAAGCAAAACCTTCGCCTATAAGAATTACTAAAAAAGGTATATTGCTACATAGCGCAAAATCTGATTCTGGCCAATTCACACTCACCGAGAGCACATTAAGCAAGATTATTGGTCAACGTAGAGCACGCAAATTCCTCAAATTCCATGTTGGCAGTCGCAGCTTTGACAGTGATCAGTCAGTTTATTACCGTCCGACACCAAAACTGGCAGCTGCATTAAACGCTGGAGATTCGCTTCTATCTCATTTAAATACATCCAGCTCTAGTTCTAGCGATGAGGATATCTTTGAACGAATTCAGCGCTATGGCGAAGTTTACAGCGTTTTGGAGAAATCGAATGAAAACAATTAATTAAAGCAAATTTTCTTAAAGATATAAATTAAGAGAAATTGTCAAGTTTTACATGAAGTCTCGTTACGTTAAAAAGATTTGTTTCTATTTCAAGTTAACTTAAAATGTTTAATTAACCATTTATAAGCAGGAAACGCAAGTTTAGTTTTTATGTGAAAATTTAGAGAATTAACCATTCCATAGTTCGACAAATAAATATAACTTCTTTGCAATTAATTAATTTGAACTCGAATCACTAAATAAATTTAACATTCACCAATACAATATGATAATTTTGTCCAATTTTAGCTTGTTTAATAAAAAATTTATTAATAAAAAGGCATGCTTGGCAATATTAGTAGTAATACAATTTTATAAAAAAAAAGAAAATTCGGTGGTTGAAAGCAAAAAAAAATCCATTACAAAGGTTCTACCGAGATTTGAACTCGGATCGCTGGATTCAAAGTCCAGAGTGCTAACCATTACACCATAGAACCTTGTTGACAACGGTCAGCCAAAACAGCGTCTAACGGTTGGACTGGGACAGCTGTACAGCTCAAATATGCACCCTAATTTCACGACTTTAAATAAGAGAATATTTATAATTTTAATAGATTTTCGAATTTGTGTGTTTTGGGCTAACTCCTGAAGAGGATAAAAAGAAATGCAACAGATTCAAGTACGTATAACTTGTTCATTTTAAAGATTTGCAAAAGCATTGAACACGATACGTGAAGGCGGTTTTAAATTGCATTCAAAAATAAATATTTCCATATGTTTCACTTGTATACACATAAATATTATACCTCTAGCTTACCCTTCCTAAACTTTTTCTGAATAGTCAAAAAACAATTAGATATAAGAAATCAGAAAGTAAGAAATCAGTTTCATCCTTAATCATTTTAATCTGTTCGAAATACGTATGATGTGAACAAAATATTTAGTATCATAATCTGAATCCGTATCCAACCATTATTGCTAGTTAATGTTAATTAATAAAACGTTTTTCTTAATTCTCCACAACGTTCATGTCGAGCAGCAGCTTTTTGGTCTGCAGATCGATGAGTCGTCGCTTTGCTCGAGCCAACTCTGCCATTTCATTGTAATATATTGTTTCTGCTTTCAGTTTCTCATCTAATTGTGTTGTCGTTTCTGTCAGCGAAGAGGTGTCTCCTTGATTAAGGTTGTGCAGTTCAGCTGGCTCCTGATCGTGGGTACTTCTGTCCACAACGTCTTCAGTGTTGTCAACCACATACTCGTAGAAAGGTTCCTGTAATGAAATTGATATTAAATTTACATTCCAAACAAATTCTCTACCCAGTCCCAATTTTTTTGTACCAAACTGACCTCATCTTCTAATTGCTCCGTCACCTTCTCAATGATACTATCGACATCATCGAAATTGACCTTCTCCAAGGGATCCGATGACCGAAACACTTCCTTTTTGGGTGTCAGCATATGTTGACGCGAGTAATTTAAATTCTTGGACAGATTGTGGTGACGGCGGACAATGTGCCTCATTAGATTAGACGAGGAGTGCTTCGAGGAGAGAGTCTTGCCGCAGTGCTTGCACTTGGCCATGAATTCCGAGATGCGTATAAAATGAGCCCACATTTTATTGTTCTTTCCGATGACTTTGTTACGCTGCTCGGTGGAGGTCTCTAGATCCTGCTTCAATTGCTGGGGATCCATCTGGTGCTGCCGATGCGGTTGCTGCTGGGCCCCGATAATGGTGCGAACGGCGCTCTTCGTCTCACCCTCGCCCTCAGGCTCGGTCAGGTGTTCCATGTGCTCCATGTCAGATACATCAAACTCGTCCCGAAGTTCAGCAAGCATCTTAACGTCTTCGTCGCCGAATATTGTTTGCGCCACTGTCTTATGGTTCCTGATCAAGTGGCGCGTTAAATTGGACGAGGTGTGCTTTGAGGAGAGCGTCTTGTCACAATGCTTACACTGTACGATATATTCGGTTAGCCGATGGAATTGGGACAATGCCTTAAAGTTCTTGCCAACCATACTTATATTTATACTGGCATTTGACGATTTTTATTGTTTCCTATTTCGGGTAGCTTTGTTCTTGTGTTGTAGTTGAGTACAGTAGTGGTGGACATTAAAATAGGGTGAACAAATAAATGAATCAATTGAACAATGTGGCCACACTGATATTTTAAAAAATAGTCAACACTTATTTGTAAACTGTTCAACACTGCTGGGCAGCCATCGTACAAAAATGTGTTTTGGCAGTGCTCTATCACCAAGGTTCTATGGTGTAATGGTTAGCACTCTGGACTTTGAATCCAGCGATCCGAGTTCAAATCTCGGTAGAACCTGTGTGAAAGCGCTTTATTTTTTCTCCTCACTATGCAATTATTATATTATATTATATTATAATTTTATTTATATCTCACCTATCTTACAATCCAGGTTCTTTTTTAATGAGCTACAGTTTGACAAATCGTAGTCGAATCATGTTTAAGCCCACGATAATAGATAACTTTAGTCAAAACTCAATGTCTTTTACTTCACTAATCGCAGTATATATTCAGCTTATTTACAATTCGTCTTAAAATGCGGTTTAAACTAAATTTAAAAAATTAAATATAGTAATTATTAAACAAAATCCTTAATTTGTACTACGAACATAAAAGACAATTTATGGCATCATTTGATTGCTATGATTTTTGCTTAACATTTCAATTTCAAGGCGCTCTTTTTTTACTTGCAATGCAACCAGATATTTTTGCATACGATAGTAAGCGGCTTTTTCGTTAAAATAGTTTGTTTGCTGGCGTAGTAACTCCTCTTTGAGCTGAAACAAGCGGGATGAGGCTTCATATTCTACTATTGTCATCATATCAAACTTATCCTCTTGATCAGGGTCTTCTAGATCGCCAATTGTCTCAATAGATGGCGGATTTTCCAAAGTAGATGTAGTTGCTTCGCTGTCTAATGGTGCAGCTAAATTTGCACTATCATCAACATCTTCTTCAATAAGGGCATTATAAAAATCCTCATCGACCGGTTCGTCTACAATTGAAAGTGAATCCTGCTGCTCCCCAACATTGTCTTCCTTCCAAATGTCGATCTCTATTCCATTTTCTTCGCTAGGGCATTCCTGTAGAATATACCCATAATACAATACATCAAACTAAAATGCTGAAGCATCAGGATATATACATACGTCTATGGACTCTATGTTTTTTCCCACTACAGGCGATTCCATGTTATGACACTCTTTTACGTGAGCAGACATTTGCTCTTCCACGCCTTCGACATGATCAAAGCGCTTGTTGCACATCTGACATTTAAAATGATCCTTACGTGGACTATTGACATCGTCGTAATCATAGCAGCTTGGTAAGGGATCTGACGAGTTCACTCTGTCGGCGAATGAAGTTTTATTTGCCTTTATTTTGTGCTTGCTTAGATGCTTGATCAGATTGGCGGTGCCATGAAAACTCATTTCAGACAGGCATATAGTGCAGCGTACTTGATTGTTCGGTTGTTTCGTAACATAGTCCCATACGTAACTAGTAGTTTTGCGATCCTTTTTAGGCGACTCTTGGGTAAAACACTCAATACTTTCTGCATGTTTTCGCCGCAGATGTTTTGTCATGTTTGTCGTGTTACCGCCTCCAAAATAGAAAAGTTTATTACACAACTGACAAAGTGCTTGCCTATCGTTAATACGTTTACAATATTTCCAGATGATGCTACTGGTGCGTCTACCACTAGCTTTAACGTTTGGTTTTTGCGTTTGGCTTCTAATTTTGTGAACACTTAACAAGTGTCGCGCTAGATTGGTGGACTTATTGGCGAATATTAGATTACATAGACTACAACGCTTGGAGTTTGGATTATCCGGGACATCCTTAAAATACTGCCAAACAAAGCTGCGTAGCTGTGGACTCCTGGGTTGTGAAATGGTGTTTACATGCTCATCCTCGTCCAGATCATCAGACTCAGTATCATTGCCTAATTCCTGGGATGAGTCTAGGGATATCATAGCGAACGGAATCTTCAATCTTCGTTTGATTTCAACAAGATTAGCAGCACTCAGTTTAATAGCTTTCTTCGATGCGCTAGCCAGATCTTAGCAACTGGAAAAAAATTAGGCATCTGCAAACAACAACAATCGGTGAGATAACAGCTGATGGCCACAAACCGGCCGCTGCTGACGACTCACTGTTAGCAGCACACCAAATGTGCTGTTATACTCAAAATGCCAATGTTAAAGCGCCAGTGTTGCTCTACTTACAAAGTTACCAGCGTTGCCCGACTGGGGCAATTGTCAAAAAAATAACCTAAAATATTTTGACACGAGGTCTTTTCCTTTCTTTCTCGCTTTTTACTCGAAGATGGGTGAGTCGGCTCGTGCAAATTGTTTGAAAAATATCAAGAAAAATGGCTGCAAAATAGCTGGAAACTATGTAAACGAATATCTTAATTACGGCAATGAGTGGAGGAATCAATAATTGTCTTATTCCCATTGATTTATTGAGAAAAATGGACTTTAAAAATTGGACCCAAGCACCGCGTGCCTCGATTTTTTTGATGTTTTTAACATAGACAATACGTTGTGGAATAGCGATTTATAAATTGTATTTTCCTTGCAGGTATTAGCCGTGATAGTGCACACAAACGACGTGCCACTGGTGGCAAGCGCAAGTCGCTCCGCAAGAAGCGCAAGTTCGAGTTGGGTCGCCCTGCTGCCAACACCAAGGTAAGAAGGATAATGTACAAGTGACGTAGGAGGAGGGCAGGCTCTATACGGCGCTAGTGAATTGTTAAAATGATGTTAACGCGTGTCAACTGTAACACAATCTCATTGATGATTAAAAAGCAATATGTTCGGACTACTGATTCTTCGCTAGCGCTCTGTGCTCAGTCGCATCTTCCACATTGTCTAATTTCCTGTGATCTTAATCAAACTAAATCTAATTTTCTTTGTTTTTTGGGTCAGCTTGGTGGTGCACGCGTGCACAAGGTCCGCACTCGTGGTGGCAATACCAAGTTGCGCGCTCTGCGTCTGGAAACTGGTAACTTCGCATGGGCTTCAGAGGGTGTTGCCCGTAAGACCCGTATTGCCGATGTCGTGTATAATGCCTCCAACAACGAGTTGGTGCGCACCAAGACGCTGGTGAAGAACAGCATTGTGGTTATTGATGCAACGCCATTCCGCCAATGGTATGAATCACATTACGTTCTCCCCCTGGGCCGTAAGCGCAATCCCAAGCACGCCCAAAAGGAAGACGAGAATGATGTTCTGACCAAGAAGCGCAGCGAAAAGGTCATGAAAAAGTATCTAGAGCGTCAAAAGTTCGGCAAGGTTGAGCAGGCCCTGGAAGATCAGTTCACTTCTGGCCGCATTTTGGGTGTGTATAACAAAGTATTTAGTGTTTCTTCTTAAGTTGTTAATGCCTTGATGTTAATCCTATAGCGATCCAGCAAATCTAATTGGATCAATCTTGTTTTAAGTTTGATCCAAGCCTGTTGGGTGTGATTCGGCTTGTCATAGTTACTCTGAGCTTTTAATCTAAAAAACTTCGCTTTTCGGTTTTTTTTTTCGATTTATTAGATTAATTTGTGTCTTCACTTGGGTCTAATTTCAGCTTGCATTTCCTCCCGCCCTGGACAATGCGGTCGGTCCGATGGCTACATTCTGGAAGGCAAGGAATTGGAATTCTACCTTAAGAAGATCAAGTCTAAGAAATAAACGCATTAGATAAGCAGCAGATTTTTACAGATTTGCACCAGAGAAAAAAATAAAACGACTTGTTTTTTTATAAGAAAAGACAATCGAAACCAATTTTAATTTATTGAATGTTTTGGGGGCTGAACATTTTAAAACAATTTAATTGGTTTTATACCACATATCATGTGTATGAAATCACATGTTTGGACAATGCTTCAATTGGGTGTCATCAGTTTTACAGGCTTTAGCGTTATGGTGTTTCAAAGTGGGAGTGGAATTGGCCTTGCACTAGTTTCTGCTGCATCTGTGTAGTTATTGGATTCTTATTGTTTACTAAAAAAAAAACTACCCAATGTGGCAAATCCTGAGCACAAATGCTTAACTATGCGCATGGTGATAGAAATGCAAGTTTGTTGTCCTAAACGCGTACATCCGGAGGACTCACAAAGAAAACAGGTCCTGATATACAGTTTGGTACTTCGATGTGCTTAGTTTTGTCGACTGACACAAGTTTTTTACTAAACTAAATACAGGTCAATTCAGATAGTTGCTAACTAACAACACTTTACAGCCATTGTAGCTTCAAAATTGTTGTTATGCTGATAACGCACCTTATACATTGACAAAAATAGCAGCCACAAAACTTGAATTGGGCTTAAAAAATGTATCTTTGTATATTTATTTTTTAGACATACTTCTATGGAACATAATACGTAATTAATAACAATAGTTCAAATATCATTCGTATTAGATGGCTATAATTACCTACATAACGCATAACATAACGCTGTAAAGTACATTCATAATTTTACTGCAATTTGTCCTGGCAATAACAAGTTTCATTTACAAAAGCAACAATGCCAATTTTCGTGCTTTCTTGCTACAGTTGTTTAGTGTTCAAAGAGCATTGTCATAACAGCCATTAACGCAATTCCAAATACCAAAGCCAGAAGCTGCTTGATGGACTCTTTGCGTTCCTCTTCTTTTAGGAGATCAGGTAATACTGTGACCAGAGCGATATGCAGAAATCCGCCAGCGGTAAATGGCATAATCCATGATGTGCGAGCCTCTGAAAAAGCAAGCGATGAGTTAAAACATCTACTTATGTAATTAATAAGATACATATTTATATTTCTTTCACACTTACCCATAGCTGAGGTCACACCAGATCCGCCAATGGCCACCAGAGCACCTAAAAGACCAGCTCCCGCTGTTAGTAGCTGAGCACGAGCTGCATCCCATCTACTAAAACCAGAACGCAAAAGAATGGCAAAATCGCCTACTTCATGGGGAATTTCATGCACTGCAAAAACGGTGTACCAAATAAGTGACAAATTCTTCAACATAATTAATAAGATAGACATACGCAATATGGCAAATGTGGCCAACACTCCGTGTCTAAAAGAGACTAGAAACGAGCCAGCTACAGCCAGACCGTGTGTGAAATTATCAATAGAATTTGCCAACAGATTTAGATAGCCAGCTACTTTTTTAGGCTTCTCCTTCTGTTCCTGTGCCTTTTGTTCACGTTCGCGCAAAAAGCAGACTTTGTCCACATCTTCAATATCGCAGGCACCGCCACAACTCTCCGCCGTCTGTCCTTCTGGCAGCCGGCCTCCATGACGACGCAGTAAGCAATTTGCAATCTCAACACATTTGGGCTGAGGATTTTCCTCGTCGGCACTTGTGTATCCCGAGAAAATTTTCTCCACTATAGTAAAAATAAGTATGCCAGATAAGACCCATAAACCAGAACGCAAAGACGGATGGCTGGATGGATCTAGGGAGACGAGTTTCAATAAAATATGTTAATTATATCAGCTCATTTGAGTAACTTACCTTGGTTATCGCCTTCCCAGGCTTCGGGCAGCAAATGCAGAAAGACATCACCTAGTAATCCGCCGACAGCAAAGCTTAGTAATACTCGCAGAAATTTTGATTCGGCAGCTATTGACAAAAATCCCCAAAATATATTTATAAGATTTTTCATACATTTTTTTCTTATAACTTACGATCTTTGTAACCTTCCTTTTCCATTTTCTCGCTTGTGGGTATAACAAACAGTGGAAAAATGCCACTGAGTCCAATTACCACCGATCCCAGTAATGAGAATATCCATGGTGTGTATTGAAAACTTTGAAAATACTCGGGCACATATTGATTCATTAGATTGGAGTAAAGCATGGCAAAATGTTCATCAAAAAAACTGCTGCTGTTAGTGCTCATTGTTGTTGATTAGTCCACTGTCTATGATAGTTCCTTCCCGTAACGTCTTTCTGATCTGTGGATTAGACTTTCCGCTGGACTTTTTTTCTTCTCCCTCTTTGTCTCTTAAATTCGCATGTCTTCTGAACACTTGATGGCCAAAAAACTTCTTTGTACTATCAGTTTGTGTTAACTAAAATGGTCCGAAAGAAAAGAAAACAATATATGCAAAATTAAAGAATTTTATATATCAATTTTGTTTAATCTAATGTGTCGAGATACTTTTCAAATGGGTGTGTGAGTGTGGCGTGTGTGTATGTACAATTAGAATTAAGCCACCTAGCAACTATTTCTATAGATGCGCCGCTTATAATATCGGACAATTTGATGTGCAAATCTCTACTTTGATATGTATACGTCAGCGATGGACGCCAGTATCAAAGAGAGGAGCAGCAACAGGCGACCAAGTCGCTTGGACCGATAAGCAGGCTTGTGTAAAATTTAAGTACCTCAGCTTAACTATGACTAGATAAGTACATACTGTGTAAGAAGTGACAGTTTATCAGACAAGCTGTTGCGAGCTCTTTAAAAAATGAAGCTAGTTGTTCAGGATGAGTATCGAATATTTTCGCCTTATATACTACGTACTGGTCCTCAGGGTCGGATTTAGGGAAGGGCAGGCAGGGCTATCACAGTAGAGAAGATCAAGAGGGAACGTCGTAAAAGTAAAAAAAAGAAAAGTTATTTCAGATCATAGAAATTTTTATTTTACACACTATTTAAAATATTTTCCAATATCATTTCTTTAAAATTCTTTAGCCCGGCCGCCACAAGTATTTCGAACGTCGGTTCTTAATTATCATAATCCGGCTATGCTGGCCATAAATATTAATCGCATAGCGGAAACATATGGACAGGTGCACTGAAAACAATAAGCCAATTTGTCTTAATTTAAATTCTGCCTATTTTGTAACTATTTTTACGCAGTCTGAAGTGCATTAAATAGTTGAAAAATCTCAGTCTTAACAGAAAAGGCACTAGAGTTATAGTATTTTTTTTCTCTCGAATTTAAAGTGCTAGACGTTATACGTGATTAATTAAGTTCACTGTTAAACCTGTAAGTCCCCGTTAACCTGCAACTTATTAGTCCGTTGCCGTGAAGTCAGGTTTGTAATATCATCTCAAGGAAACCCAGTTAAGTGCACACACCAATAATTCAACTAATAGCTGATTCTTACAGTTCTATTGATTTGTATATTTTATTTTGTTCCAGATGATATCTGCGATCGTTAACGTACACAAAACGACTAAGGCAACTCAGACTCTGCTTGAGTAGTCATAACAGTCTGTATCAGTGCGCCTCGTCTGTATCTGTTGCAGCTTAAATTGTTCGATTTTGTATTTCGAAATAAGATATCATTGAACTTTGCAATAGATTTTTTTGCAAAGCGGCAGCAGTTCAGGGATAAAAACGTCTCCAAAAGTGTCGCCCCCCACAAATAGCAGGAATAATTCTTAATCATCGTTTATATGGTCTTATTTCTCATTTATCACGTATACGTGTACGTCACCACTGGTACTAAATCAGCATGGAGAATGCATTCGATAAGCACAGAGTTTACATTTCAGTTTGGGTTTTGCAAGTTATCAGCAGCGGTAGTTAAGAGTTAGATATCAACACCCTGCTAACACAAAATTCTTATCAACATCAATAACATTGAGGTTGTCATCGAATTGTCATAAAAACCCAAATACAAAAAAAAAACTCTTCTTTGTTCCTTAAAGTTCATTGGTTTTTCAGAAATAATTTCGTTAAATTTAATATATTTTGTAGGGTGTAAGATAATAACTCTGGTTAAGATTCGAGGTAGACAACTGTGTAAATACATATATGTATATGTATAAGAGGCAAAGCCAAGACAATCTCATTTATGGTAGTCGTTGCGTGATGTTTAAGCATCTAAATACGGCAGTTTATGTTCCTACTATTTGTATTAATTGAATTTCACATACATAGATCTTTCTGTCGGTATGCCCGTTTCTATTGCTGTTCTACCGTTCCATTGAAGCCTAAGTTATTGAATACAAAAGCATCATCATCGTATATGTACATATGCAAAAGTACTTAAATCATTCAGCTTATTTTTTGCCATAATACCCTGCAACTGAATGGGTATATTATCCTAATCATATTGAGGTAGTCTAGAAAACAAGAGTTCATATTTCGGTAATTTATGTATATATTTAAGAATTATTCTCTGTTCGAAACTCGACATTAATTTTGACATTTCCATTCTGATTTATTTTTGTTAATGATGTGAAGAAGGATGCAAATCGTGGCGACCCTATTTATTTTTTTCAAATTTGTTTTACTGGTTTTTAAACGAGCTGTAATAAACGACTGAAATTTGGGCTTCGAGACTAGAATACACGCTTATCTGGCATCCCTAGAATCCATCCAATATCCGTCTTAGAATTTCTACACATCTTATTTTGGGTATATTGAAGTTCTACCCAACATATGGAATGGAATACTACAATAGAGAGAGTCTGTCGACGCCAGCGGCCTCCGTTTTGTGGGTTTGAACTTGATTTGTGGCGTAAATGTTATTATTTTTTTTCAACTGTTAGCACAATATAATTTGCTGACATACACACTCACACACACTTGTTGCTACTAATGCGGAAATTTATGCTCCAAGCTTCTTTCGCTTGTAGGTCTTATCACGCTGGTAACTCTTCGCGTTCTGAAAGGCATAAAATGTTTTGTTGGCATTCTTATAGAGATCGACTGTGCAGAATTGGAATCAATTCCACTCTGGGGGTTCCAAAGAAGTTGGTTCGCTGGATGATTGGCTATATCTCGACATTTTACATGATTCACACAGATTGGTGTTGTCATCAGTTTTTTTTTTTTATACTTATTGTTTTTTTCTTCTCTACGAAATGGCGCAGATTATTTTTTTGCACGCTGCACTCTACGTACCCACATATACATTTACATATCTCAATCAAAGTGCAGCACAATAGAGGGGGCGGAGCTTTTATTATCACTAAAAACGTGCTCTAGCTAGACTTTCGTGTTTGGGCAATGATTGATCAAATATTTACTGTCATGTGTAACACGAAATTGATAAGACACAAACGAAAACTTTTACATGGGCTTTACACTGTGATAACATTTAAATTATCACGTATTTCTGCAGACAAACGGGAGGCCGTTAAACCTGATGAAGTCAAAAACCAGTTATCAAATATCAAACAACTCTTAGATATTGTTGTTATTGCGGTCTAGAAACAATTTAAATGTATGTATGTATGTACATATGTTCAAGTGGTGCTTAGATTTTCCGATTAGCTTGAGTGCTGTCCGCAAAATCAAATCAAATATGGCCGTTTTTATTATGGCGGCGATTTTTGTACACATGAATCTTACACTAGGTTAGTTACTATCCTCCTGCGTGTATCTTACCGAGATTATGTTCAAGGCCAGAACCACGTCCTTGACTTATCTTTTCTACTTTCCGACAACATATCACGATCGAGAAAATTGTTTAAAATATATTTTATTGCGCGTTTGGAATGCACTTTGTTTGGTGCACAACAAAATTAAAAAATGTCTAATGCGCAGTATATTAATGCAATTGTTTATGGTGAAATTATTTGGCTCTACTTCTTCTTGGATCTCAGGATATTTATAGATCGCGATTTATCGTCCGGTTAATTTCATCATGGGATTGACTTTTTATCTAGCCCGGAGTAAAACAATGAATTCGAAATATATGGAAAGTAACAAGTACATATGTTTTTGTTTACTTGAGTGTCGTGTGGAAGACGAGCAGTGAGTGTTATCAACAATCGGTTAACTAACAGTTTATCGAGGTAGTTCTTATAATGGGCTTCGTTAAAATTTCGCCGAACAAATACTTGGCTTGTCTTTCTACCCAGAATATACAAAAATAAGAAAACGAGAAAAAGAGTAGTCATTAAGTGTAAGGAAGATACCTGCAATATCATGTTGAATATATATTTACTTGTTTGTTGATTCAAAATTTGCATTTATTTTAGCAAAAATCACACACGACTTTTAGTGTGAAAGTGACTGTTTAATATCGATATTTCGTGATATAGCAAAACTTACAATAGTTTTGATATATCACGAAATATCGAAACTTACAATAGTTTTGATATATCACGAAATATCGATACATCACACATCGATAATGGATACATAGCAATCCAAGAGGGGTGTGAGAAGAAGGGGAAACTTGTAATTTTGTTGACTCTTTGCTAAACAAAAAGTTTATTAACAAATATAGAGCCATTGACTATTTGCGGCAGCATCCAGCAAATTAAAAGTGAAAGTGGGATCAACAGAGCATGCAAAAAAATTAAGAAATTGCAGTGAAATAGCTGTGTATTGTACATCTTTTTTTGTTTTTTTGGAGTAACAACAGCAGAGGAAGAGGAAGAAGAGCAAAACACCAAAATAAAATAGCCAAGGCAGAACGGATCGGATAGTTGAGGTATATAGCTTTATACATAAATACATTACTTTGATCTATTAAAAGCTTCCTTCTCGATCTCCTCTCGATCAAAGGGAGCGGCAACAGTGTCGCATTGTCTCATTGTTTTGCCTGGGTTCCGCGGACTGGGACTAAGGCCTGGTGTTGACATCGTTTTGCTAGTTCTAAAAATGGAGTGGACCAGGGAAAAGACTTTGCTGTTGATCAGCGAATATAGACAGCGCCGTGGCCTGTGGGACATGACATGCGATGAGTATCGCAAGAAGGACGTAAAACAAAAACTCCTAAACGAAGTCAGCGGAGTTCTTGGTGGCAATATACCTATCCAGGAATTGGAGAAAAAGTTCCACACGCTGCGCACACAATATCACAGAGAGATTAGTCGTATGAAGAGGAAAGAGCCTTACAATTCCAAGTGGTTTGGCTTCAAAAATCTCAGTTTTCTTAGTTCGCCCTATGCGTGTCGGTCAACCAAGGGGCGACTTAAAACGGATCAAAAATTTGTGCTGGGCGAGGTTAGTGCAGACAATAACAGCAGTAGCATGAATGAGGAGTACTCTATTCGAAAGTCCCATCCCAGCAAAGGCGCCCAGGAGTTGGAAAAACTCATCGAAGAAACAACCAAAGATGTGGATGATATGGATGACCAGGATGTGGTAGATGATGTAGTAGAAAGCAAGCCAAAATTGTCAAAGGATCTAAACGCGCCTCCATCATATGTGCATCAGATAAACGAGGATGAACCTGAACCGGTCGAGACTCAGCAGCAGCCACAACAGCAGCATCATCATCACCATCATCAGCCACCTCCAACAATGATGGATCTGCATCAGCATCCGCAATACCAAAACCACCATCATCATCATCAACCGACAGCCTTGGAAACAGTAAGCTTTCAGGCTAATGAGAGCGGGGAACTGCATTACCAATCGACTCCAAATGCCTCCAACTCAAGTTCTGTGCATGTGGTTCCCACTCGTATCATCAAGATCCAGCGCCGCGATACCATTAACCAGGAGGATGGCTATTTTGAAGAACAGCAGCCACCGTCTTCAATGACGCCGGCACCTAAACGTATCTACTATGATCCAAATGCCACAACCACTATTTTGACCACATCAGCCGCTCCTTCTCTCTCGGCCAATGCCAGCACACCGAATGTCAGCAATGGTAGCACTAGCATAGCCACTGGCACGCTGCGTCTGCCTCGACTCAATAATGTAGTCAATTCCTCAACACTATCACCCCCCAAAGCAACCAGCCCACCCATTCCCACAGCGCCTACGTCCACATCGCCTCGCGATGAATTCTCCACCTATGGCGAATATGTGGCCAATGAGATGCGTGCCATGAACAACCGCGAAGTTCTCATCGCCCTAAAGCACAAAATCAACACGGCAATTTTCGAAGCAAATATGGCTGAGTTACAGAAATGAAAGTGGTCGGGAAACAGGATCATCTGCCCTGTGAACGATTCAAAATCTAAACTCATGTTTTAGCAACAATTCTAGAATTAAGTCAAAGAATTTTCTTGCTGCTTAAGATCATTTTGAGTGTATGTAATTAAAAACAAAAAATCTTTTAACAATTTAAATAAATAAGCCAAATATAAAATTTAGCAAACACATAACCGTCTGAGTATTTAATTATTATTATGCAATTTTGAAACGCTTATAGGATATTTTAAAGAAGTAAGATAGTTACTAAGCAGTTTGTTAAACGCTTTGGAAAGGGCATACGCATGTATGCGTGGCATTAAAATAACATCGATGCAGCTAAAACCAGCCCGGAATCCTCATATCTTTACGCTGTTAAAGGCGTTACATTGTAACGTTGCTTAGGTTTACTGTATTGAGTGGGTATTTAAGATATTGTCACAATATCTAGGCAAAAGCAATCAAAAAAGTTTTGGATTAGAATTTCCAGTGTTTGTTTCGGTTTAATACATTGAAAATCAATTTTGTTGTTCAAATTGCTATGTTAATAAAAGAAAAATGCCTTTTCCTTGTGATCCGTTGACGAATCTACCTGTAAAAATCGACATAGAAAAAATTATAGCCGAATTTAAGCCCAAGGAAGCTAAGCGGAATATTGATGAGGAAAAAGGACCCCGTGATTTCATACACTTACCCGATAATGACTGGGTGGTATTGCCCAGTTTTAAATATCAATTGGATCACTTAAGACCATATTTATCGTGCCGCAATAATAAATATCTACGGTCGCGCTATACGAAGTTTTTGAATAATGTTCCCAAAAATTATGTTACTATCAGGGTCTATGGCTCCAATGTGAACAAGTAACTATTACACTCAATTTAGTTCGCAAAATTGAAATTTGACAAGATTATTTTTATGTCGTAGCATGCCGAAGCCAAGAAGAAAGTCCTTAAATGGTCAGTTTTATGGCGTGGATAATAAACTAGCACCCATACCTATGATGGAAGATCCATTTTCAATCAAATCCAATTTACAACGGAAATAATTTTAAATATACAGTTTTAAATTAAGCGCCATATTGATAGCTGAAGATATCTTTATAGGTAGGTTATCGCAAAACTGAGTAGTAGTGGGATGCAGTAAATACTGGGATACAGTGAAGGAGGCGACTCATTTTTAAGGGGACCGACTCATTATTAAGAGAGCACGACTCATTTTTAAAGGGGCGACTCATTTTTAAGAGAGCGACTCATTTTTAAGGGAAGCAACTAACTTTTAAGGGAGCGCGGCTCATTTTTAAGGGGGGCAACAAAAAATCAATAATTCAGAAAAATATTGAGGAGAGCGAAAAATGTTTACAAAATGTGCTAGATTGTGTGGTTCCATTGTAATTTATGTGTTGTTTGCTTGCTTATTGGTAGAAAATTGCGGTAAGCATGGGATAAAGCACTGAAACGTGGAAATTTCTAAGACTTCCTTGGGTTTTCTCTTCCATTTTATTTGGGGCTAGTGGCTTTGGAAAGGACGCTGCGCCACTATGAAGTATTCCACAAAAACGATGTTGTACATCGGGTGGTCAAGAGGGGCATCAAGCCCAGCAGCAATCCATTTAATGTTATCAAAGAAGTGGAGTTCACCACGTTAGGCAAAAACTTT
Source organism: Drosophila nebulosa (assembly GCA_024703675.1). Classification (NCBI taxonomy): domain Eukaryota; kingdom Metazoa; phylum Arthropoda; class Insecta; order Diptera; family Drosophilidae; genus Drosophila; species Drosophila nebulosa. Next base: position 4,097,223 of record JANFPS010000004.1, on the reverse strand, counting down.
CGACTGATTTTACATCCTCATCGCGATGTCCTCCATAGTAAATTCCGTGCCTATGCCGTGGATGCTGATGGCAATGAGACTGTGGTGCATATGGGTAAGTACACAAAGAACAACTTTGTAAGTGGACTTTATTAACGATGGCTCCATATCGAAGATCATGACAGCTTCTATACGGGTCGCGTTTTTGGCGAATTGGAATCTTCAGTTCGTGCCCATATCGAAGATGGTACAATGACAATGTCTATCCACCTGCCCGACGAAACCTATCACATAGAGCCTTCCTGGCGCCATTTACCCAATGCTAAGAAAGACACTATGGTGGCCTATAAATCATCCGACGTCAAGTTAAATAAGCATGATAATGACGGTAGCGATTTGCCCAAGACCTGTGGCTATATAAAAGAGGGTCTTGAACTAGAGAGCAAAGAGGAGGATGAAGTAAATATGGAACATTCAAGAGAGAAGCGTCAATCGGATCAGTATGAGTATACGCCCACAAAGACACGATGTCCCTTGCTCCTTGTGGCCGACTATCGTTTCTTTCAGGAAATGGGCGGTGGTAATACGAAAACAACTATTAATTATTTGGTAGGTTTCCATGCATTTTTCAAATTATTCTTTTTATTTGTTTACGCTGTGGTACCTGTCTTTTCAGATAAGTCTCATAGACCGTGTGCACAAAATCTATAATGATACCGTTTGGCAAGATCGCTCCGATCAGGAGGGCTTCAAGGGCATGGGCTTTGTAATCAAGAAGATTGTGGTGCATTCAGAACCGACGCGTCTGCGTGGTGGTGAGGCTCACTACAATATGATACGCGAAAAGTGGGATGTACGCAATTTACTTGAGGTGGGTGTAGGATAATCGTGATCTTGGCCAAATCGTCGTGGCTAATTAATTGTCATGTAGTTGCGATAAATCATATCACATACAAAGCCTAACTTTTTTGTCTTGTTCTAATCCCCCTCTATAATTGCTAATTTATCTTTCGTCTCTTGCATTACCAAATAATAATAATAATATTAAACAAACGTAGGTCTTCTCACGGGAGTACAGCCATAAAGACTTTTGCTTAGCTCATCTATTTACCGATCTCAAATTCGAAGGTGGCATTTTAGGCTTGGCATACGTTGGTTCCCCACGCCGCAATTCAGTGGGCGGCATATGCACACCAGGTTGCTAATCCCACAGATATTTATTCCTATTATCATTTTGACTCACTCGTTCTGTATGTGCTTGGTTTATTTAATTCGTTTTGTTGTGATTGCTTTTATTCGTATTGTTTCTTAGATTTATTTTTATTGTATCAGATCTTATTATGTATTATCTACTTGGCCGCTAATAATATCCTTTATGCCTTTTCTGATCCTCAAGAATACTTCAAAAACGGCTACACACTGTATTTAAATTCGGGATTGAGTAGCTCGCGTAATCATTATGGACAGCGAGTAATTACTCGCGAAGCTGATTTGGTTACTGCCCATGAATTTGGACACAATTGGGGCTCTGAACATGATCCAGATATACCAGAATGTTCTCCAAGCGCATCGCAAGGTGGCAGCTTTCTCATGTACACCTACTCAGTCAGCGGGTACGATGTGAACAATAAGGTTGGATGGGAATATACCTTAAGTAGATTTTTTTCTAATCTGCATTCTTATTCGTTTTTAGAAATTTTCGCCTTGTTCTCTTCGTTCCATACGCAAAGTATTGCAGGCCAAATCAGGCCGTTGTTTTTCCGAGCCGGAGGAATCCTTTTGTGGCAACTTGCGTGTGGAAGGTGACGAGCAGTGCGATGCCGGTCTCTTGGGTACCGAGGACAATGACTCGTGTTGCGATAAAAATTGCAAATTGCGTCGCAATCAGGGCGCCATGTGCAGTGATAAGAATTCACCGTGCTGCCAAAATTGTCAGTTTATGGCGTCCGGCATGAAGTGCCGCGAGGCTCAATATGCAACCTGCGAACAAGAGGCCCGCTGCACCGGAGCCCATGCCGAGTGCCCCAAATCGCCTGCCATGGCGGATGGTACTATTTGCCAGGAACGTGGTCAGTGCCGCAATGGCAAGTGTGTGCCGTACTGCGAGACGCAGGGTCTACAGAGTTGCATGTGTGATATCATTGCGGATGCCTGCAAACGATGCTGCCGCATGAGTATCAATGAGACTTGCTTCCCTGTGGAGCCGCCTGATGTGCTGCCCGATGGCACGCCTTGTATTACAGGATTCTGTAATAAGGTGAGAATGATATAATGGGGGCCTAACTCAATTTAGTACGATTGCTTTCCATATTGCAGGGCGTTTGCGAAAAGACCATTCAAGATGTGGTCGAACGCTTTTGGGATATAATCGAGGAAATAAATGTGGCTAAAACGCTGCGATTCCTTAAAGACAACATAGTTAGTAAGTAGACGAGACAGTTAAATGCGCAGTTCAATTAATCTAATTAATATATCTGTGTACAATTTGCAGTGGCCGTTGTGCTGGTCACCACAGTCTTTTGGATACCAGTCAGTTGTGTCATCTCCTATTTCGATCGCAAAAAATTGCGCCACGAAATGAAGCTCATAGAGTGGAGCCACAAATTGGATTTAATACATCCAAGCGATGAAAGACGTCGAATCATACACATACGGTAATAATAGATTGGACACCCAATACTACAATTACAGTCATATATTAATCTTTTATATTTTAGTGTGCCGCGTCAAAAGATCTCAGTGGCGCGAGCCTGTAACTAGCATAGGACCCGGTGGCGGCCATTGTTTTATCTTCCGTGAGCATACTTCTCAAAACTGCCACAAATTCTTAAGTAATAAGTGAAAAAACAAGACGAAAACACCCATTTAAAAATACATTTAAAGCATAATGAATAAAATTCCATTTAACATAGACCAATTATAAAAAACAAACCTTTTATTTTTGTTTGGAATGTAAGATAATGCGCCAAACATGTTGTCCAATGTATTCAAATTTAAGGCTGTTTTATGACTGTTTGCAATTTTGTATAGTGATATTGTTAATATTCTTTTCCTAAAACGAGATACAGAACTAAAATTAAAATCACCCGCTTCTGAAAGCAGCAAAAATTAGGATATGACAAGGAAAAATATAATTTATATAAAAAAATAGTGTAAAAAAATCCAATTGCATATCCTTTAAATATTAAAAGGCCTGCAAGTTTAGCTTTTGGAATTTCTTTTGTATTTTATTTTTATCATACTTTAGCAAAAATATGTTTTTCCCATCTTTCTCTCCTCATGTTTCCATGTTGTTTGTATGCACAATATATTATTGGATTTTGTTTCTATTACTACGCATTCTATGTTTTTGTTTTTTTTTTTTTTTAATTTTTTACTTCTTTTTATTGCTCTTGCCGTTTGTCTGTGGCGGCACTTCATCATACTCCTCCTCCTCGTCTGAATACTCCTCATCATACATTTGACCATCGCCATCATCGAACTCCCCAAAGTTCATTTCCGCCTTGCCGCACACGTAGACTGGCCCGGAACCTTGGATTAGCTTAAATGTGACCGAACCGTTTGGGAACTCGACATTTGGTTTCAAGCAGCGAGTTTCGCCCACTTTCAGGACGGCAATGGGAATCTTCACTGTCTTCTTCTCGCCCTCGTTAATGGCGTTCGTTTCAGCCTATACAAATATAACCGAAAAAAATTGCAAGCATAAGTTATTAAGTGTCTCGATCTCGTCACTTCCCTTCTCTTCTTTCCAACACGAACCTGTACAACATTAAATTCGCCTGATTTGGCCTCGTGTCCCAGCGAAATCTGTTTGATTATCAACTTATGTGAGTGCACTATATACTCTTCTGGTATTTCGGGAACATCGAACTGTGCAATTGGTTCTTTTTCGCTCAGCGTAACACCTGGAATTATAAAAAGAAAAATTATGCTTTAATTCTACACACTCCGAAGTCTCCCCCCCCCGCTCAGTTATTTGCCGGTGCGAGTACCAGACAATTAGACTACGCGTTGTACAGAGGTGTCAACAAAACCATTTTCTTACCATAAAAAGATTCCGTTTCCATTTCTAGGCGTCTAGGACACAATTATACGCTCAAAGTCAAGTAGCTAACAAAACCTTTACAGCTCTTCCTTCACACGTGCCTGTGAGTACGGCAAAAAACAGTTATAGAAGATGGAGAAGATGCGGTGCCTGCCAGGGTTGCCGCAATCCACTTAGCCTATCGATGACGATGACCACGAAAGGAAACTTTATTCATGGGTTTCATGTGATTAATCCGTAAGCCTGGATATATTTATGCAGTGCGCTTCTCTTTAAATGTGGGTCCGAGGTAAATCCATTTTATTTGCTCAAATAAAGCGATCTATATATCGCTACTAATTCATCGATAACCTGTGCATAGTCATCGATATCTTTCTTTTATCCCTGGTCTGCGCCCCTGGTACGTTTTGCGAAAATCATTTTTTGCTGCTCAACACGTGTTCGACGCTTAATTTGTTTAAATAAATCGACTTAAATAATTACAATGGCAGAGGAATCATTCTACGGTAACTAGCTACTTGAAAATGCACACAAACATCACCATAACTGTACGAAAAATACACTTGCATGAGCGCTGTGATTGCCGGCTTTTCGGCGTTCAAGGTTGTCTGCGCCTTATGCATTTGTGTGCCAGTGTGTGTGTGTGTGTGCAGACTTGTCAGTGTGTGATTCTTTTGTTAAATTCAAATCTGTATTGCAGGCGTCACCCTGACCAGCGAAAATGACAGCGTCACTTGGGATGTGGATGAGGATTACGCACGAGGCCAAAAATTGGTGATTAAACAGATTCTTCTCGGCGCTGAAGCCAAGGAGAATGAGTTCAACGTGGTTGAGGTGAGTCTCAAAGAGTGCGCGCGCCGTCTCTTCTTTCGTTATCTCATGTAATGCCGCGGCTCTTTTCATGCGTATGTGTGTGTGTGAGAACCAGAGCAAGGACCGGTTTGAACCACGCGCAACACATTTTTCATGGGGTTTGGGTTAGGGTTACGAAAATTTTCTGTCTGTATATCATCTGTGCTTGCTCCCTTAGCCTTCGGTCCCCTTATTACCGCTATCAGCTTCATCCGATAAGCTAGTGCTGCTTCTTAAATAACTGTACAAGACACATAAAATTTTAACAAAAAAAAAAAGAGAAAAACCCAACATATTTATTGACTTAAACTTCACAGCTGGCATTATTAATTCCTCTGTCTTCCTCCGCGTCGTGCGCTTTTGGCATTGCCTCGATTAATTCGGGCAAACTTTTTGTAAACTTAAACATACTGCGCGCTGTTCTGTCTAGCCGGCAGACTACCCCAGCCGCTGATATGCTCCAATTCCAGCAGATAAGCTCACACTTAAGTAGGGATAGATCTTCACGTAGCGAAACCAAGTTCTAGAAAAAAAACGAATGACACTTTATAGATACTCTGTTGGATTACTTGTTAGTTTGAAAGAGATACTAACCAAAGCTACAGTAGCATCAATAGAGCGGATTTCATTACCCCTAATCACCATCAATTTAGTGGCGCCCGCCTGACTTGTCACATGAGAGACAACGGCAATTTTCAAATATTCAGCAGCCGAATAATCCACGTTACCCTTTACTTCTGCCACACTTATTTCCATATCATTGAACTTGAACAAAAAATGTACAAACCTGAAGTATTTTACACAAGATGCAAGTTATAGGTGCGGATATCATACCTTTTGCGTTTGCATTTGAAACTGTGGTTTCATGCTTTTGTATAGTATGAAGAAAGCATTAAACACGATCCCCACCACCATGCCATACTCCAATGTCCAGAATACACAACACAGTACTGTGACTAAAAATGGCAACATGTCTCGTTCTACAATAAAAAAAACAGGATCATAAGTTGAACTAGTTGTATTATCCCACTTACTTTTGGCCCTCCAAATCTCAGCAATGGTGTCATACTCGACCATAAACAGCATTGCTGCTATTATGATGGCAGCCAATGTGGCTTTGGGTATGTATGCAAATGTCGATGTAAGAAACGCCAGTGTCATTAGAACTAATGCGCCTGTAACCGCTCCACCCAAAGGCGTCTTAACCCCGCTGGCATTGTTAATGGCTGTACGCGTAAACGAACCCGTGATGGGCATTGATGAAAAGAAACTACTGAGTAAATTGCTCGTCCCCAAAGCAACCATTTCTTGTGATGCATTCAACACCTTGCCCTTGGCTATTAAAAGATGGGATGAATAATCTATTTTTTCCACGACATAACCGCATACTTACAGAATGCCTTTGCAACGGCAACGCTTTCCAATATTGAGAGTAATGGTATTGATATCAAGCCCATTCCCAATTGTGAGATCATATCACCGAAACTAATCCATTGACCATTTGATAAATCCTCTGTGTGAAATGGAGGCCAACGAAATGAAGGCAATCCAGCGGTTATATTACCACCAACCTGAAAAGGCAAGTCCCCCGTTGATGAGCCTCTACCAAGGAGGTAACACAAAAGTATGCCAAGAAATACGACCAGCGCATTTCTTGAGAGTGATATGTATTTCCATACAGTACAATTTCCCCAACGCAAATCTTTCAATTTCTGCAAAACGATCAAATAAATTTATGTAGATCAATTGGTTAAATAGAATAGAATTATTACCCGCATGATTAGCAATAGAATCAAAGTAGAACAACCCAAAATAGCATCATTGCGTCGTGTCTGTTTAATGTGGCCAAAAAAATTAATCCAGGATGCCAAAAATTCATTGGAACTACTTTTAATTCCAAAAAGATTATTTATTTGACCACTTCCAATGGTTAAAGCGGCAGCCATTGTGAATCCTGTCGTTACTGGCACCGAAATGAAGCGCATGAGAACGCCGAGATTAAGAAGACCCAACAATAGGATCACACAGCCAGAGAAAAAACATAAAAGTACCGCAAAATCCGGATTACCAGTGACATATGGCCTCACCATTAATGCCATAATGGCTGTGGGACCTACAAAAATTAGCGAATTATATTATAAATATGGCATAATTAATGTATAACCGCCACTGGACGTACCCACTGTGATATCCTTGCATGTGCCAAATATAATATAGACAAATCCACCCATAAATGCTGAATATAGACCATAAACTGGAGGCAAATTCGCGACTGCTCCGTAGGCTATGGCCTGGGGTATGGCTGTCAGGCCCACAGTCAATCCGGCCACAAAGTCCATTAAAAGATATTTTAATTCATATTTGGGTAACCATTCGGTGACAGGTAGAAAGCGATAAACACTTTTCAAACTGCAGCAATTCCTTGCTTTCGAACCCAAGGTGTCACACACATTTGGCAAACGTTCCCGATAAAGTTCTTCTGCAAATACGTACACACACAAACACAGACAACCACATATGAAATATTAACTCACATGAGGGATAGAAACAATTGCTCCTTTCCCTTGCCAACGATTAATTACTTTCGCTTGCTCTAGTTATCTCAATCGTTAATATACAATATTATTGATTGTAAAGCACCTATTCTCACAAATCGCTGGTCGCAGATCTTAAGTGCTTTTTGGTTGATGGCTGCGCTGGGCCTGGCTCTATGACGGCTGCGTTAAAATTCTTATTTCTGATTGTAAGACACTTAATTTCAGTAAAAAGAAGAAACTTGCCTGTATGACAAGTTATTGATATTTTTTATTTCTTACGCAGATAGTGATATCTCGTCAGATGGCACACTAACTAAAAAATTAAAGTTCAGCGAATTGTCTATCAATGAAAAGACAACTGTATTAAGCAAGTTTTAACATTTCCGTTTTTGGAAAACCACGTTTTTCTTTGTTTTTCAATTTTTATTTTAAATAGTGAAAAAGCAAATCAAAAAAATGATTGATACCCATTGAAAAGCCTCCTCTTAAAAAAACCATTGCTAAGAACGGGCAAATTACGCTCCTTTAAAAAAATTCTTTTCGTCCTGTGCACCTTTTGAACACTTTGACAATGTAGCTTAGAGAAAACTCTCAAGACGCACCTTCATTATCGCACATTGCTTGGCTGAAGTTAGCTAACTTTTAAGTACTAAAGTGAAATGATTAATTAGCGTTTACTCGTTATTTTATATTGTTCACACACACACACACACAAACAATGACAATTCGTATTAGTTAATGCAATTTCAGACAAGACTAAGTGAAATTATTTGCAGCGGATCTTCGCAAAAAACTAACCAAACCGAACTGATTCAGACAAGCGTAGGCCAACGAATGCTTCGACTAAGAAAAAATAAAAACGTGAATGCGTAGGAAGGCAGCAGTTTTTTGTTCCACTTATCGAACGACTTAGTGGGGCCCAGTTTCGGGAAAAAGATGCATGACTGTGATTAGAGTCGAAGAGCAGCAGTAGTAGTAGAGATAAAGGGCAATCATCAACAAATATGTATATATGTCCATCGTGATGGCATTATAGTGATAATTCCGTTGCTTAAATTGGAAAAGCGTGTTGTCTACATTAAAGCGTTGAATTGTGTTGCCTATTTCCGATTTAATGTATGTATTTCATTATCTAACCACTCATCTGTCGTTTTTGATTCAGGTAAACACTCTGAAGGACTCTGTTCAGATACCGATTGCAGTGTTAAAAGCAGGAGAGACGCGTGCCGTCAATCCCGATGTAGAATTCTACGAATCGGTAGTTACATTCAAGCTGATTAAGGGTAGCGGTCCAGTCTACATCCATGGCCACAACATTAAGGATGACGTTGAGGTTGTCGACATGGAGGATGATGAGGAAGAGGAGGATGACGTGGAAGAGGAAGATGAGCATCCAAAGAAGCGAGCCAAAATCGAACAGAACGCTGGCGGCGACGCTAAAAATGCCAAGAATAACAAAAAGAAGTAAATCCTACTTCTACAAATGCATCCTTATCGCATCCATCGAGTTCTAAGCTACATATATACACTTGTAGATTTAGTGGATAACAAACAAAATAACAAAACAAAAAAAACAGATTTAGGCCCTACAAAAATTTCAATACTGATTGATGAATGAACATATATGTTTTATTTAGTTCCTTTTGCTCCTTCAATATTTAATCTCTACGGAATACAATTTGTGTATTATCTTAAGCAGAAAGTCGAAAATCAGAAACAGAATTAACTTCTCTTAAATATTTGAGCACTCAACACATTTGTATATACCTACTATACATACAACTAAAACTTAAAAACTAAGCCGGACTTTTTTTCCCCATTCATAATTGCTGTATGAAACTGAACTATCTTCGGATAAATCAATTGATTAATCTAAATAAAAAGTCCCATTTTATACTTCAAATGAATAGAAATTATTATCAAGTTGATATAATATTGGTTAAATGAATTGTCCTTTACCACACATTTCTAATGGTAAGATTTCTCAGATATTTGTTAAAAACTTTTGTTATTGGGAGTAACTCTAAGCTAACCTATTATGAGGACCTTTTTCTCAAGAGCACTTCACGGTACATTCAACTTAAGCATGGAAGACTAGAAACCTTTACATGATCCGTTAAGCCAGCCAGTAACTTCTGAATCTATTCTTAATGGTTTATTTATATTATATAGCAAGCATAATCTTGCAGAGTTAGCTTGAAAATAATATATTAAGCCATACTTATTTGACTTTTGTTGCTGCTTTTTTTTTAAATTTATCAAGTTTGATTAATTTATTTTTTTTTTTTATTGTAATTATCAATTTGTTGGTTTGCCATTTGTTTGTTAATGCTAAAAAAGGATATCATCATGTTGTGATCGCAGTTCTATAAAGTTACTCCAAAAAGACAATTTTTGGGAATGCAGTTTCGGGATTTACTAATAATTTTGGCGCATTAAAATTGCTTTTTTGTTCCTTATTTATTCCACATTTACTCTTCCTTCTATTGGTGAGTTTCTTAGTTGGGTGAGGGTATTGCCTTAATACGCTCAAAGCACGACTTCTCTAAGGCCTCACGGTGCTCGGGAGCGGCAATTTGGATGAGTTCGTACATGCGTTGACGCACATTCTTGCCAAACAACGAAGCAATACCATGCTCAGTGACCACGTAATGGACATGGGCTCTTGAAGTAACAACGCCAGCGCCTGTGATATGAGAAGAAACCACCAAATTAATATAACTGTTCACTTCTAAAAAGATAAAATATACCTGGCTTCAGAGTCGGAACTATTTTGCTCTCGCCCTTCTTTGTGGTCGATGGCATGGCAATAATGGGCACACCAAGACCATCAATACCCTCAGCTGCACCACGAATGAAGTCAACTTGACCACCAAAACCGGAGAAGAAGCGTGTACCAATAGAATCGGAGCAAACCTGACCAGTTAGATCGACTTCAATGCAGCTGTTGATCGCCGTCATGCGGGGCTGTTGCTTTACAATGCTAGTGTTGTTTACATAGTCAATGGCATACATTTCTACGAGAGAATTGAATTGTCGTTAAAACGGATTGTTTGTGCATATTAACGCAAACTAGTACTAAGGCCTACCAATGAAGGGATTGTCGTTGACAAAATCGTACAAAGGCTGATCGCCAATGAGGAAAGAGCCCACAATGCGACCTTGATGCATCTTTTTCTTGCTGTTGGTCACACATCCCTTCTTGACTAGTTCGACGACGCCGTTGGCAAACATCTCCGAGTGAATTCCCAGATCCTTGTGGTTGTGCAAAGCCGCAAGAACAGCATCGGGAATACTACCGATACCCATTTGTAGGGTGGCTCCATCTTTCACAAGATTCTCAGCAATTAGTTTGCCAATCTGTTTTTCCACTGGCGAGATTTCGCCGGTACCATGCTGTGGCAGTTTATCATTCACCTCGACAGCAAAGTCAAAATGAGATTTGTGAATAATGGCATCGCCAAAAGTACGCGGCATATTTGGGTTGATTTGAGCTAAGGAACAAATTCTGTATTATTTAGCTCAAAGTCTTTTAATATTCCTTATCAACACTCACCCACAATCGTCTTTGAATTGAGCAGGGCAGCGCGAACACAATCAACACTTGTGCCCAGAGAACAATAACCATGGTTATCTGGTGGCGATACATGAATCAAAGAAACATCAGGCTTGACAATCTTCTTGTAAAACAACTGGGGAATTTCATGCAGAAAGATTGGGACATTGTCGCCGCGTCCTTCGGCCACAGCCTTTCGCACATTGGCGCCCATGAAAAAGGAGTTTGAACGAAAGATGTCCTTGTATTCCGGCTTGGCATACTCGCCAGGTCCCTCGGTGTGCATATGACAAACGGTAACCTTCTCCAGTTTGTTGCACTTGCCATGCTGGGTCATTGCATTGAGCAGAGCTACGGGGGTGGCAGCAGCGCCCTGTGCGAATACCGTATCACCTAACGGAAACATAAAACAAGTGTTACTTTAATGTTCACAATTACGCTAATATTTTCCTATATTGGCAATAAAGGCTGCTAATTACTTCGATGTGCATAAAGTGTAAAATCTCACAACGCAAAATTTCGAATAGTATCTAATTATATCCTTGCGAGAAAGGCATTTTCGATCAATCAAATTAGCATACTTTATAAATTTTCCAAATTCGATATAAATGGTTAAAAAAAATCAGTTTAAAATGTATGTTGCAATGGTGCACAAATATGTTGTGTTTTGTCTTAGGGGTGGATATTATTTATAAATAGTTCAAGTATAAAATAGAATATTGAAAAAGAAAATTTAGAAGCTGGGTATCTTTTTATGCATTTTTCAGCAATGATCGAAATACTTAAATCTTTTAGTATTACTTATCTAAGCCAAAAACTGCTAATAGAAAGAAATTGAAGTCCTAAAAGAAGGTGGTTCCAAAATTGTTAGCTTAAAATCAAGTTGTAAGATATAGAAGGTATTTTAAGGTAATTAATTGTATATTTTTGTCCAAATATAAATTTATGTTTTTATAACCTTTTAAAATAAATTGTTTTATACCTATTGTTTGATATGAACAGATCAAAAGCCGGTACCGGTAGTTTTACATTATACATATGTAGCCCTTTCACACCACGTCAGTGTTGAAAGCTTTATTATTTAAGAAAAAGCTTTCAAAATCGAACAGCTGTTTTTATTTACAGAGACCAGACTTTTATATGGTAATTAACAACAATTGTCAGCAATTTAATAAATATGTATAAGTGGATGTTTGTAAATATAAACAAAATATGCTTCTTTGTATCTACTTTGAATGTCAATGTCATACAGTTTTACCTCTGCCATGGATTATTACTAGAGAGCCATAGACTTATCCATAGCTGCGCAAACTGTACTACGTTACGCCTTGTTAAAGAATTCTAAAATTTGCTCTACTATACTTACATACATATGTACATATGTATGCATCTGTATACTTATATAGAGTGGGACTATGCTAATAATCTATTTTTATAATCAGTCTACAATGTGCCACATGCATTTTCTAATACACTTTGATTTGGTTACGAAATGAAGGACTAATTGCTCGTACGAGCCCCAAAACCTTCCATTAAATTCATACGATAAGATTATTTCTTATCTGTCAATGTCTGAAAGAAGTTAATGAAACATATCAAGAATTTTTTATTAAGCGCGCATGTTGTTCGCCTTTAAACCATGGTGTCGACTTTGAGACACTCTACCTTCAATATTTTCCATCCTGACGAGTTTTCTTTTGAAGTATTTTCCAAGAAATTTAAAGTAAACCTTCATAGATGCTACCTACTGTACTTGTTATTTGCCAAAAATGTGTCGACCCATTCGAGGGTATAATCAACAAAGTTTTTCCAAATAGAATTACCTACATACATCCATATGTACATATGTATGTAGTTGCTTGCTCTAGCAAGGCGGCGCGTGTGTTTCTTGTATTGGCTAAAATTAGAGCAAAGTATGATATTTCGGCTAACGAATGTGTATGTGTGGACACACATACATATACACTAATAAATTTGTATTGGACCTGTTGTTGATGAAGCCATATCAAACAGCTTTGAAAATTAACATTAATTTTCTATCATCTTCACATTTGTGGGCGTGAAATTCGAAGAAAACCACCCACAACTGGTTTTACTAGAACCTTTTCTGAGTGTGTTTTGCGTCTTTAATAAATATATATACACGTGTGAAAATATGTTCTCAATTGACTTGAATTAAATAAAAACAAAATGCCTTCAGGGCCTTGTATATACTTTCTACCTCTTATCATTAATAAAATTATTCATGCGTTTTTTGACACAAACAAATACACACACAAGCAAGGTCTACACCTGCTGATATTCATTTCATAAGGCATACAACTACAACTTCTTATTAATGTACAATGTAGTTTGATTCGAATTCTATGTACTTATTTTAAGTTCTTATCACCCCACTGTCAATTAAATCTGCTTCTCGCAGCTCTGTAGCCTGTCGTGCCCCCATAAGCTGAGCTTTCTATCACAACTTGGCGCTTTGATCTGGTCAGAGTACAAAGTACAACTACCAATATTAGACAGAAAGCTTTTGCAAACATCGAATTCTGAATACCCTTGCAGCCTCTTGATTGAATCAAAAACGATACGGATAGAGTAAAAGCTATTTTAGGCAAACAGCGACCGTCATTCATTTCACATAAACTCTTCTCATATAATACTTATATATTCAATTTGGTTTGGAATATTACTAATCTAATTATCGCATCCACTCCATAAAAGAGATAATTCTTCTGGGCGGACAGCGATTGTCAAATACGTTTTGCCCACCCACATAGTAAAACAGACGGCTGGGCTTACTTCGGATATATGTAACTACTCGTCTCGTCAGGGTGATCAAAAATTTTAAAGTCTAAAATGCTTCCTTCTATGCGTTGCACACTTCTGACCAAAATTAATAAACCCTTTTTGTAAGGGTATACAAAAAATAGTCGCAACAATGTGGTTGTTTTTTCAGTGAAGTAATTTAATACAATTTCTTATGCACTCAAACACACTCCCACACATTTATTTGTACACAATAACTCATGTATACGTGGAATTTACATAGACAGCAGATACCTATAAAAAACTGATAAGCCGGCAAAAAGGGAAGCTCACCCTCAACTAATCACAGCCAATTGATTTCACTGATTAGTAGCAACAGCACCCTGTAATTGACCATTTTGTGCCCAGCCAGTACAAGTATATGTACATACATACATAGTTTTAGTTTTGCATTACAAATGCCAAGCCTAAAAAAAATAGCATGGCAAGTGGCAAGGGCCGACCCTTTCCCAATCCCCCTTCATCGTCACTTCACTCCAGTATTTTTGCCCTCTATTCTCGTTTCCTTTCCCTTTTCTGTTTTCTTTATTCGCGTGTTCTTATGGATGTTATATAATCAACGCGCTTACCCATATGTATAGTTTAATTTTTTTAATTCAACTCACCTGATTTGATGCATGCCACAGCCTCCTCCACAGACACTATGGGCGGATCACGGGCAATCGGATGCGACAATTCACGGACATAGGTAAAGTAGTTATTGTGGGTGGCTGCCGCATTTGCGGGGGCAGCAGTAAGGAATTTGTTGAGTTGTCCAACACGTCGCGCCAGTTGCATGCTCATGATTGCGATTTCCTTCAGTTAACAATAACAACAACTAGGAACACACAACACTCAAACACAGTGAAAGAGAAAGATATTAAAGGAGGAACGGACTTGGGCACGCAGATAACTCCAATCACACTTTTCCTGGCAGTGTATTTGTTCGTTGTGTCTCAAGCTGGTTCTGTTAAAAAAGATCTTTCTCCCACTGTTCTGCGGCTTTTCGAAACGGCGGAATTCAACCCTCTTCAATTGAAAATAAAAACAACACTAATAAAAAGAAAAAAAAAACATTTTTAAGCTATAATATTTTATAGCAAGCGCAATCACACTGCTCCCTGTATTTGATACCAACATTGGAGCTTCTTGCTCGTCTGGCGCATGGTGGTGGAAAACAAAAACTCACCCGCAATTTGCGAAAAGCTTTTCTGCTTGTGCAAATCAAAGCAAAGCCCGCCTCCAGCAATAATTATAGAAAGTCTTATTTACCCATTCCCTTATTGCAATAATGAATTTATTAACTTTTAAATTTGGTATAAATAGTTTTATTTATGAATTTCCATCTGAATTGCCTAATGTATTCTTTTTGAAATTTGACAGGGTTTGCCAACGTGGCTTCTATGTAACAAATTTTTACTGGGTCCAAGCTAGTTCCAAACAGGTTCCAGAAGTTTTTACCGGACATTAGGAGGCAATGACAAAAAATGATCTTCAGGGTAATGGCAACCTAATTGCTTCTAGTTCAGACATTTGCAACCGTTAGTTTTCAAACAAGTGAGAATTCTTTACAATAAAGTCAATGTCATTTATACTTAGCTATTTCCAAAATAATAACGACGTTTTCAGAGCTGGCGAACTATCGATTGGGCTTTCATCGATACTATCGATGGTTTTCTCATCTGTAATATGAACGCAAACTGGGAACTGAGTCACGTACATTGACAAGCCGGCAAAAAATAAACAAAATAAACAAGATAATGTCATTGGAACAATCTATAACAGACGGATCAGAGGCGCCTACTTATGATTTAAAAAAGTTTCGTTTAAAACGCATATTAAACAACAATACTGTGCGTAAGAGTATCTCTTTACTGGGCACATTTCCAGACTTGACGCCCGATCCCGCAATTGTTGTATTTGAGAAGAATGGTAGGACACAAAAGATAATGTTTAATTTCAATTACATTTGTACCTTCTAATGCATCATCAGCATACCGAGAAAGCGATGTGGCCACGGACGAGTCTGAATCACTTCCCAAAGAGACACCAAGCTACTTTAATAAGGACTTAAACGTTTCTACACTATTCATTAACAACATATACGGCAGTTACCAGGTCGTGCCCCACCAGGAGCTGTGCGGTAAGATTTCTAAAAGCCACGTGCCAAAAACAAAACATTACTTCTATTTAACAAAATTTTAATAGCTGTAAAGACCACCGTGATTTATCCTGCAACGGAGAAGCATATCGAAAAGTATTCCATTTGCCAGAAATACCTCATCAATGAAACACCTGATCTCTATGAGAAGTTAACTCTGCCCTATCTTCTGTCGAAAGCAGATCAATTTTCTCTTGAATGGGTTTACAATATACTTGAACATAAGCAAGAAACCGAACGTATTGTCTACGAGGATGAGAATCCTGATACGGGTTTTGTTCTCTTGCCCGATTTAAAATGGGATGGACGCAATGTGGAAAACCTCTACCTTCTCGGTATAGTGCATCAGCGTAATCTTAAGTCACTGCGTGATCTAAGGGACAGCCATCTGCCTCTGCTACACAATCTTCGGCAGTCAGCTAAAGATGTGATCCAGAAGCGCTATGGCCTGAATCCCAGCCAATTGCGTATGTACTTCCACTATCAGCCTTCATTTTATCATTTGCATGTCCATATCAATCCCATACGAAACGATGCTCCAGGAATTTGGTGTGAGAAATCTCACATGCTGGACACTGTTATCAATAATCTTGAGCTGATGCCGGACTACTACCAACGAGCCACTCTTCCATTTGTCGTGTATGAAGGCAATAAGCTATTAGATCTCTACGAGCAGCAGTCGCCAGTTAGAACGACGACTGCTCTTCCCCAGGAGAAAGTAGAATTAAGTGACGAGGAATCAGAAGAAGACGATCGCCAATGTAAACGCATTAAACTTGACAAACCGGAGACAAATGAAAGTGAGATTGTTACGTTGGCATGTGCTTAAGATCATATGTCAAATTTCATTAGGGAAAAAGTTTTGTAATTATGAAAACTTGAAGCTGAAATATAAATAATATGATAAAATTAAATTACCATTTCTTTAAATATTGTAAGGGAACGAAAATGTTTGTTATCCACAGATTTCCACACCAATAAATGGTTAAACATTATGAGACTGAGACGTCTCAACTTATACATATACAAAAAACGGGCATAGTCCACATTCACAAAACTAATGACGAATACCTCTAAGCGCAGACTTTCTTCTTTCTCATTAAAAGCTATAATGTATCAATTGTTTTTTTTTTTTTTTATTTATTAATTGTGTAGCTATGTCTGTAGGTTGTGTGTTTTTTATGCTGTCTTTGTGGGAATATTTGTGTTCTTTTATTTTCTTTTAGTTACTACAACTCATACTTTTCCGCGGATTGGTATATTTGTTATATTTGCAAGACATTTTCAATTCATTTCACTGCCTATTTTAGGGTTTTTGTTCGCATCAACGCTAATTCTTTTAATTTGAATAAAATCCTGGGGAAAATCATATTAAAGGCGTGGAGCCCAAACGGTATTTTTGAAATAGTTTCTTCTTTTTTTTGCCTGTTTTGGTTTTCAAAATAGAGATAAACTTACGAGGGTGAATTTTAGCTTGAGAGAATTGCGAATTGGATTCGAGAAATCTCCAGAATTGAGTGCTAAGCGAATGCTCGAATATTATAAGCTCGCAGATGCCTATAATGAAAGGTTAAGTTATGGGTATGGGTGTAGATGTTTTATGGTAGTGTTGTGTGTCGTCATTGAATTTTAGTAATGGAAGCCTTGCACAACATCATTTATATGGTACATACATACATAAATATTATTTCAAATACATACATATACATTATACATATATTGGGTATATACATATGCATATTGTATAAAAATAACAAATAATAGTAGCAATAAAATCGTAGTGTAATTTTCCGTTATTATAATAATAATAATAAAAACAATGCGCGCCAGCTAGCCTTGAATACTAAATGATACTCTCAATTGCTCGTCGTTCCCGTTAGGTGATCAGCATCCAGCTGATCCTGCCGCTGCTGCTGTTCCTGTGGCACATACATCATAGCCGCCGGTGTCGAGGTTCCTGGCGTTGTAGTCGGTGGCGAACTGCTATTCACCGTCATGCTGCTGGTCATGGTCGTTTGATCAGCATCAGATATCGACCAGTTGCGCTCCAATTGCTCAAGGGCAGCCATGGTAGCTGTTGTTGTCACACCAGCTCCTGAACTTTCGGCACCGGCTCCATCATTTAGCACACCCACCCGAAGAGTCTCCTCCAGCAGCACTTGTATCTTGTCCTGATCATCTAGATGAACAAATCCAAGACGCACCAGCTCGCTGGTTAGATCCGCCGCGGTATCGTCCTCATTTACTTGGCAGGTCAGTTGGCGATTCATTTTGTCGTCCATGCGTAACAATATTGTCATCAAAATGTCATTACCATCTTCCTTTAGCTTCTTCACACTGCACATCATGTTGACAATTCGTCGCGATTCGGTATCCACCGGTTCCGGAGTGGCCGATTTTACTGAATCAGCTCGCTCCGGTGATGCGGCTCGTGAGCGGAAATTCGGTGGCTTCTTGCCGCTGTACGTGATTAGGGGATAGACACCATACTTCACATCTTCGACAAATTTCTCCAGTTTGTCGGCTCCTGGCACATCGGAGAGGCGATACTGGATCTCCTGGCCACCAGACAATAACTGTGCCATTATCACATCGGGTTGGTTGTAGCGCTGCATCAGGCTGTCGAAGGCAGTTTCTGAGAACATGGTGCGATTGGCGGGCGAAAAGACCAGGCAGTGCGCTGTCAGCAATTTCAGAGCGTGCACCTGTAAAGGTAAGAAAAGGAGTTCAAATTAAATAAAGGACAGCTGGGAGCGCGGTTACTTACCTCAAAAAGCAGTGGGTGAAATAGCAAATCGCTCGCACTGGGCCGATCCTGTGGATGTGGATTGAGACATTTTTGTATCAGATCCCGTTGCAGATCGCTCTCCAGGCTAATGATTGTGCGCTGTATGGTCTCCTCGTTTATGGCAGTCGACTCGCTATTGCTATTGCTGGACTGAATCTCCAATGCGGCCATCTCCAGGGCGCACATACCAAAGGCATAAATGTCCAGGGCGGCAGTCAATTGTTCGGCAGCTCCATATTCGGGCGCCTGAAAGTAATGGGCTCCCCGCTCGCGTTCCTGTTCACGCTGTTCGCGCTCGCGTTCCCTTTCCCGCTGCCGACGCACACTATAGTGGACCGCATCGGGCACCACCGAACCGATCTTGACCAGACCATTGTGCTGGATAAAAATGCTATCACAGGTTAGATTGCCATGAATGATGGGCGGTGTGCAGGAATGCAAATAACTGAGCGCGGACAGGATCTGAGTGCACCATCGTCGCCACGATTCCAATGGCAGACGCTTGGCGTTGCGCTTGGTGCGCTTGAGGAACTGTTTTAGTGAACCCGATGACATATACTCCGTGATGAAAATGACTCGCGGTCGCTCCGGCTGCTGTATATCCGTCCAATAGCGATGGAACTTCACTATATTCTGATGGTCCAGCTGCAGCAGATTGTCAAACACTTGACGCATCTTGTCCTCCTGCGACTTAAGCTCCTGCAGATTGGCATATTGCACCTCGTTCCAAACGACTTCGACGCCCTCCTCAGTGTCCATGGCCAGATGGACACAGTCGATCCCCGGCACATCGCGCTGATCGACTTCCTCGCGCCGCTTAAGCCAGCGCCCGCAAGGTGACTCTTCCAATATTTCGCTCTCATCCTCGGAATCATCGCCAGACTCTCGGGGAGAAGAATCGGCAGCCAAGTTCGTGTTTGTAACGGGCCCCTCACTACTCCCCACACCCACCACAACTGTGGCTTCAGCTGTGGAGGCCCCAACTATGTGTGGGGGTGGCGCTGCGGCCTGAGCTGGGGAAGCCGATGATGGAATTGCCTGAGAGTGAGAAAGGGAGGAGGCTGCGTTTGTCGCTGTAGCTGTTGTTGTGGTTGTTGTTGGTGATGTCAAATTGGCGGCCGACGTGGCCGAGGCCGCCGTCTGATTCGGGTTCGGTTCATCTGCGCTCCCACTGCTACCGGCATGAGTTTGTTGGCTATTTGACATTGGGGTGCGGTCGCCGCTGCTACTGCTCTGCCTCTGCCACTGCCTCTTTGTCTGGGCCTTTGCTTTTGCCGACTTTGGTTTCACAATGTTTATTTGCTTCACTCTTCAAATTCGTCGTTTTGTTTTTTCTTTTTTTCGAGGTAAACGCCGTGTATCCGTACCGTGCTTGTGCTCCACTTCACAAAACTACAACCGCCTCTCTCTGCCCGCACTCTTCAACACACACACACATACGCACACCCTCCTATTCCTCTCGTCCCTTGTCACTTGCTTCCCCGTCCCGTTCCCGTGATTCAATAACTCTTCTCCCTGTCGGCCTGGGCTGTGGCTGCTGCTGCTGAGGCGTTTTTGGCCGTTTCACGTTCTCGATTGATTGGGTCTTGGACACCGGCGTGCCCCCGTTGTCCTCCGCTAATCTTATTTCGTTTAATACAGGACGTTTGGTCTACTTATGCGTTTTTTCACGCTTTTCGCACTCAATCAATTTCAATTCCACCGTTTTCTGATTTATAAAATTAAATTTCTTCCCACTGTATCACACAAACTGAGCTCGATTTTGTTCGTTTCCATTTCATTATATTTCCTCATCTCTCTCTTTCTCTCCTACACAAGAGATGGCTCCCTATGTTCGAGAGCCGGTTCGAGCTTCGAACTCCAACACAGGAGCTCAAGTTCGGGTTGCACTCAATCGCCTTCCTACAAGTGCGAGTAAGTTCGAGTTGCACCCATTTTTATGGGTCGCGCTCTCTTAAAAATATGCCGCGTTCTCTTCCACCTGGAACCAGTTCCGCTCTCTCGTATCAACCATGAATAGAAGCGAAATCGATAACTTCTCAAATCTACAGTCTCTCCTCAACATGTGCGCCCATACCATTTTATTTTTATTTACAAGCATTTCAAAAGTGTTGGTTCGACACTTAAAAACGTTGCTATACACTTGATTTTAAAATCAGTTATAGGTTACATGCCCAACTTAAGGGTTACAACCTTGGATTTGCCAATTGAAAGTCGAACAAGTGGCTCTTAATTGTTAAAGACGACCGTTTACAAGCAGTTTAATTATTTCTTAATTAATTCATTAATGCGAATAACTTCAGGTGTATTACGTCTTTTTACGCAAGTGAGGCGAGTATCTACTAAAATGAGCCAACCATGCGTATATGTGACCCGCCCAGATGTGGATGCCGGTGGCCTGGAATTGCTGAGAAAGAGGTAAATCCAATTGTTTCCATGAGTAGACAAAACTACTACTCGAAATCTTTTGTTTCAGTTGCAACGTAAGCACCTGGAAGGAGGCTTTGCCTGTGCCACGCGAAGAGTTACTGCGTCAGATTGTGGGCAAAGATGCCCTTTATTGTGCCCTAACTGACAAGATTGATGCAGCTATATTAGATGCTGCGGGACCACAGCTGAAATGCGTGTCCACCATCTCAGTGGGATATGAGCATATTGATGTTGACGAGTGCCAAAAACGTGGCATACGCGTGGGCTTCACTCCTGATGTATTGACGGATGCAACGGCCGAATTAACTGTTGCTCTTTTGCTGGCCACAAACCGCCGACTCTTAGAGGCCAACAAGGAGGTGTATAATGGAGGCTGGAAGTCATGGTCTCCCATGTGGATGTGTGGTCAAGGCTTAAAAGGTTCAAGCGTGGGTCTTTTGGGCTTCGGACGTATTGGACAGGAGATAGCAGCCCGCGTCTTTGCATTTAAGCCATCACAGATAACCTATACGACGCGAACGCCGCGACCACAAGAAGCCTCCAAATTTAATGCCCGTCATGTAGGTTTTGAGGAAATGTTGCGCGAATCAGACTTTATCATTGTCTGCTGTGCCCTGACTTCCGACACCAAAGAGATATTTGATGCGGAAGCATTTTCCAAAATGAAGCCCAATTGCATTTTTATTAATACAGCCCGTGGTGGAGTCGTCAATCAGACAGCGCTGTACGAAGCGTTAAAAGCAAAGCATATCCAAGCCGCTGGTTTGGACGTAACAACCCCCGAGCCATTACCGCTGTCAGATCCACTACTACAGTTAGACAATGTGGTCATATTGCCACATATTGGCAGTGCCGATATTGAGACGCGTAAGGAAATGTCAAGAATTACGGCAAGAAATATTTTAGCTGCCTTGGCTGGTGAGAAAATGGAGGCGGAAGTAATTAATTAAACTGTGATTCCAATATTTGTTTTGAATAAAATTCAGGATTAACAATGCACGCCTGTCTTATCCACCTAATCTTCGCCTGGGGGCAAAGGCTGGTTGCGATCGCTAACGGGTGCCGGTACAGGGAGGGGTAAAGATGGTACAGTAGACACTGTAGATATCACACTAATAATGTCTGTGGGATCCTCCGTCTCCTTTTTGATATGATCAGCGCTTATATAGCCTCCGCTTTCATCCTAGGGATTCATTTATAAGAGAGTGGTATTAAGTCTAATTAAACAAAACATGTCTATCTCACCGTAACAAAAACGTCCACAGCCTTTCCCGTAATAATGTCCATAATCTGTTGGGTTATTCCACTGCCACTCATAGGCTCATCCTGCATACTATCAGCATACTCGAGTAACGCTGGTCTTAGGTCTGGGCACTGCTGTAGTGCATCAACTAATTGTGCCGGTGGCAACTGTAATAGCACTGGCAGTGATTGTGGCTTTAGTCGTTGAACTGCCTTTAGAAAACCCTCCCAGATGACCTTTTGGCGCCACACCTGTTTAAGTATCAATCGTTGCAAGAGATTGAGCACAAAATTGGACAGGCGTGGATAAAGTGTCAGACTCTGAATGGTTGTTCGCATCATCAGGGTGGGTATGGGAACGACCTCCACCAGTTGCTGGAGTACTGCCATGAGCACATCCTGGGTGTACAGCTCACGCTCGGCAAGGCAAGTGGACGTGGCCTTAACGATGGCCTTCAAATCGCAAACATTTGGATCGATGGTATGCAGGGCCACCAATAGATCCGTGGGAGAAAGGGCCATGGTTTGATTGGCAAACTCGGCGCCAATGCCGAGCATGCGATTGAACACCTCCTTGACTACAGCGGGATTCAATTTAATTAGCTTAGGCAATATGGCCAGTAGCTCGGCCCGGGAAAGGCCACTCAGCACGGGGATAACCACTCGTACATCCCTCACCTTGTTTTGATAGAGATCACGGACACGTTGCACCAAATTCGTGTTCGGTGATGGCACGCGTTCATTAAGAACATATATAATGCGAATCACCAGGGTTTCCATGCCCTTGGGACAATCCTCAATTAGTTTCAGCAAATGAGGATTCTCTACACCCAGCTTTTTAATGGGAACATCTAAAGTACGCAAGATTGTGCGCTTCAGCTCCGCCGAGGTAGCATTGAACACCTGACACAGTTTTCCCAAATAAACTAAAAAAAATATTTATGCGTTTGAATTAAAAACACTTCCAAGAAGAGATGGAAGAACTTACTTTCGGGCTTAAAGGGCAACAGTGTAAAGGCCAATACCAGACAAGTCTTGGTAGTATCTTCTCGCCAGGCTCCCTCCGGAGTGGGCCTACCGAAATCCTGAGAGAATATGGCAGCTGGAGGTGTTTCCTGCTCAAGAAAGGACATCCATTCCAGAGCGAACTCGTCAATACGAGCAGGTAAAATCTTATGCACATGATACAGCGTGACCAAATGAGACAAGGCACGCTCTTGCAAATCAGGACGTTCGTGAACGGCAAAATTTAAAAGAATACGTATAAATCGATTTTTTCGGGGTGGCCGCAGTATAGTTAGATCTTTGATTAACTCGAGACCATGTTGGGTGAACTCATCTACGAGACTTAGCTGAACCAAATGGCCAATAGACTCTTCCGGCAAAATGGGAGCCTCCAAATAAACACGTCGCAGAAGTATAATTTTATCCTTGAAATCACAACGCTGTCCAATGCCGAAGATCAATTTAGTCAGTAGTTCATTGTAGGCATGATCGGGCCGATTCTCTGTCTTTACATAGGTATGACGGGTGAATCCCTGTAAAAGGGAATATTCCTCAAACAACCAAGAGAAGGCCAAGTCTATCCGCTGCTTAATATCGTCAAGAATAAACTCCATTATACCATAACGGACATTGTCTGGAAATGTGGCCGCAATAACTGTGACTAGTTTGCGGCGCTTAGAGGATACGCCTCCTTTGATGCACTGACGCTCCGAGTTTAAAATTCTAGTGACAGCATCCAGCAGAAACTTCTCCTTTACATTACGAGCCAATGGCTTGGTAATCTCTTGTAGCTTAAGAGTCTTCGCCCGCTCCTTCATCCGTTCAATCACGGTCTGTTCACCCTTAGCCCGTTCCATGGTTTCGCGCAGTTTTTTGGTGGCCTCCTCTGTCTTGCGTTGCAGTTCCTGCTCGCTTTGAAGCTGGCGAGCCTCAACGTCGTTTTCTTCCACATCTATTAGCTTACCCTGTTGTTGTTTCTCTCTCATGGGTGGCTCTTTACTAAAAGCAGCCGAACCTGGTCCCAAACGCTTGTCGGTCAGCTGCTGGCCAAACAGACGAGAAATATTGGTCACCTGCTGCTGTATGGACATTTGTTTCATGGGTGTATATTCGGCCAGGAAGCGTTCTGGCACTTCGGCTGGCAGCTGAGGCAAAAATTCCAATACCATTTGTACAGCTGCCTCAGGAACCCTAAAATGCTCGGCAAGAAACTTTTCGTTAACCCGCATGGACTTTTGACGCTGACGCTCCAGCTCCTCGACATCAATTTCCAGCTCCGGTTCGCGTTCCCTCTCACGTTCCTGGTTAGTCATACGAGCCTTCTTGGCCAGACTCTGTGCAGCATTTTCGAGAATGCGTTTCTGGCGACGCGCCAGCTCTTGCTTGTCCATCTTGGGCATTAGCTTCTGAATTTCGTTGGTGGATGAGCCCAGCTCCATGAGCAAACCGCGTATCACGGCGGAGAACTCGAAGGCGCCACGGCTTTTCAGCAGTGTCTGCAGTTGCAATTTTAAACTCTTGCGCACGGAGCTCACTTGGGAGTCGGTGAGAGTGGGTGGTAGATTGGCATTTAGTTGCTTAAAGGCCTCAACTACAGGACCCATAAAGATGGGACGCATCTTTGCGACTGTGCACAGGCTACTGGTGCAGGCAATTAAATTAACTGACGAGATGTGGGTGGTGCCATGGAACTGCAGCAGAATGTCAAATATATTGTTGCCCTCGTCCTGCAGTTTTTGGCGGCGGATCAGCTTGCAGTCCTCGGGCACATCTGCCAGCGAAAAGTCGCCCTCGCGCTTCAGGCTGTCCTCTTCGGCATAGCTTTGCAGTACAACAACCCCTTCGAGAAACTTAATGGCATTGGTGCGTATGCCATCATTCTCATTGTCAATCATATCCAGAATTTGAGCCTTAATTAGACTGAGCACATTCCAGGCTTGCTCTGCACTATCACTAGGATCGTCCAGGCGGCTAAGATAATGTATACCGTTCTTATAGATGCTGCCACATGCCTGAATTGCCCGTTTCATTACTTGGGCCGTGCTGTCTCGCAATAGCATTGATATTACATTAATCACATGCGGCAGCAACTCCACTTTTACTTTACACAGTTGCTCCACAAAGCCAACCACTTGCTTACGCACATCCATGTTTGGATCATGGGCCAACGTTAGCACTGGCTCCAGAAACTCTTCTGCCAGCTCTGGGCAGGAACTTAAAACCGTCTCCTGTACTTTGGCTAGCAGCTCACATTTTAAAGTTGCCGACGCCGTGACGAACTCATTGCACCAGTCCACTACCTGAAAGGAAACATTCCAGAATTGGATTGGATTGGTGCCTCAAAAATAAACCCACCTTGGCGCGTGCGGTGGCCGTCTTTTCATCTGTAAATAAATTGGCTGTCTCGGACACAAACTGTCCACGTCCAATTATGCTATCCATCTTTGTGCGAATATTTGCTTATCTTTACTTTGTCTTTAATTTATGCTCAATTTCTATTTTCTATATTTCCATCCAAATGCAACCTGGTGGTTGTGCGGCGAGGCCGGCGTAAAGGAATTGCGAATTTGGAAATATTTAAATCCGCTCTGGGATAGTTTGTTTTGACCGAAGTTCGAGTTCGAGTTGATTTTCGATAATTACTTATGCTTTGCGATGAGCTATCGATAATGCAAGAAAAATTTCGATCAGGAAAAATGAGTGGTAAATTTAGCGCAATTTTTGAATTTTGAGTGGTTAAAAAAATGTATTATTTAAAACCATTTTTAATTGTTTATTTATAAAATTATTGTGTTTATTTATAATTAATACATTTATATAAATGCATTTTGCAATTTTTGAATGACTTCTTAAAAACCTCAAATTTCTTACCATAGTTGCAGACCTCCGGGTTTCCTTCAAGAGATAAAGTAGCAAATGTTTGCACATCCACTGATTCCAGCATGTTGTAGCTAACATTGTACGTCCTTTGCATCGTCACATCCTAGTTGTTATTAAATTTGCTGGCGAGTTTAAAGATATGTGCAAGATCAAAGGAATAAGTTTTTGGTATCCAGAAACACATAGGGATGCCAATTTCTCCACTTCCTTGCGGTCCACATCGTTTGTTGAGTTTCCAACCACAACAAAAGCAATAAGATGATCAATTAATCCGCTTTTCCACAAGACCCCTATATCAACACTGAAATATGCATCCCCAAGATCTAAGCAATCATTAGCGATAAGTCATTTCAATTAGGAAACGATTCAAATAAAGTTTAAACCATTAAAAAGGAATCAAGGAATCAGCAACAACGCATTGAACCGTAAGTAAAGATGGAATATATAATAGATTGTGTCGCCGATAACAAAAGAAAAAGAAACACCATATAGACCACCACACAAATGTAGTCAAAACTATAATCAAGAAAACTAGAATTGCCCTTTTTTCTTTTTCATTTTTTTCATTTTTATTAATTTTATACAGACTGTCCATTCATAAACGCACTTATATTGGGACATTTATCTAATTTCTCGGCATCTATTTGGAAAACCTTGGACAAACGTTTCCAACTTTGCGCATCAAAATAGTAGAAGGTGCCACGCTCTTTTGTACCATTTTTTTCATATTGATTAATGCCAGGAATTCGAGTTATCCAAATTTTCTCCTCCACATGATACCGCCATTCGCGACTATGCCTGGAGTGGAATTAAAACAACTTTAGTTTTATTACAAATTACTAGTATGTTATACGAAAACAGGTACTAACAATTCAGCAGCTGCCATTAATTGCATCATATCACCGATATTTGTGTAAAACAGGAAAAAAAGCAGATCTTCTTGCAATTTTTTCAGTACCGGAGCAGTTAGTTTATCTCTAATCGCAAAATTGATCAGATATTCGGGTGGCACGTTGAACTCAACGTCTTGTGCTCTGAGAAGATAAGAATTTCAAGTAATTAGATAACAGAAAGAATTCGTTAATTGAAGCTTTTAAAATGTACCTGCAGGGCTGTTCCACGAACGGTCCAGCGAATGTTGGATGCAAACTTTCTTGCGAGTTTAGATTTAGACCCAAAGCCGTCAGATCCGTACCCAATGATAACGTCACTAAATTGGGATCAGTTTCAGCTGCTCGTATAAATGCGAGTAGCCCCACCATGCCAAACTGATTGTTCACCATGCTCGCTGGTATGTTTGTGACCTTGCCTTTATCAGAGTACGGATAGGAAAAGAAGCGAGGAATGTTATAATACAAATATGAGTATTCTTGAACGTTAAGGGTAACTCACCATCTGGCGATGTTTGCACACCGCTTTTCACAAGTTTATCATTGCTGGAATTATCGTTCAGATGCTCGCAACCTCCTCCGCTGCCGGCTCCACTACATGAACCGCTGCCCAGACCTCCGCCAACACCCATCATGGCATTGGTGCTGGACACACTGTTCATTCCGCTGCCCACTAATCCAACATGTGTCCCGCTGATGGCAACACTGGATGTACTACCGCCGCTGCCTCCACCAACTACAACGCCACCGAGGCCACTGCCTACTGCACCCAGACCGTTGCCGCCTACAACGCCGACGCTGGAGCCACTGGTGCTGCCTGAACCGCTTCCTCCACTGACCACAATCGAGTTCATTCCCTTTTCTGTAACATCTAGGTGGTTTTCTGTCACGCCGCCACCTCCACTACTAGTATTTCCCACAGCGTTTGTTGTGCCGTCCGAGTTTTGGGTGCCCGGTAACGCAGGGAAGTCCTCATTTGACATCGTGAATTCCGATTGCTCTGACGTGGGTTGCTTTACCATCCCAACTGTAATTGGAGTCGAAGTCGTATAATGAGTAAAATCATCAAAATATTAAGCACTGATAAACATATTGATCGCCTGGTACCAACACCTTAAGTTAGTAACAAAATTAAAACATAAAAATATACTATTAGGGCAAGCGTTTTAACCCAAACCAGCAGACATATAAATTATAATCGTAATTATAACAGAAATTAAATAAAGTGGATTTTTGGTTTGAACTCACAAGAGGTAAAGAAATTACCATAGGGTTTACTGCCCGGCGGCTGGAGCGGATTCGATTGGGGCAGTGACTGATCATTCTGACCACGTACATTCGTCAACGATGGAAACTCCGTGGGGTCAAGCAGCGCAGGCGTGGATGAATCTGCGCCACTGCCACCACCGAATACATGGAAATTGTTTAATGGACCACCCCCACCGCCGACGCCGCGACCCGTCTGCATAAAGTTGCCCATATTGGACTAGAATAAAAATACAAAACAAATGGGTATATTCGAATAGATACATTTTAGGAATTTAATCTATAGGTCCTACCATAGGTCCGCTACCCAGTCCTTGCATCGCACGCCGATCGACAAACTGTCGCTGGCCAAATAGATTCGCATTGCGATTGCCACTTGATAAGGCGGGACCTCCAACTGATAGCTGCGCATTACGATTGGGCGATAGCTGCGGCTGCTGTTGTTGTTGCTGTTGTTGTTGTTGTTGCTGCTGCTGTTGCTGCTGCGTTTGCCCATAAGTCGCTGGCCCTGGATAAGAATTGGCAAAGTCTGCACTGAGTTATAAATACGAGCGAATCCAAAGTGCATCAAAACGCCGCTGCCGCATCTTCACTTACCGGCTTGGAATATAACATGGCCACCCAGAGTGTTACCACCTATGCCGCCAGTCGTTCGACCAGCTAACGCCGCGTTCGCTATACTTCTCGGGGGTTGTTGAAAATTTAAATTCGCCATAATCTGTAAAATATGTTTTGAGAAGGGGTTAATTAGTGCCGAAACCATTGGTGGTTTTGTTTTTCTTTTATTTATCGATAATCCAAGTAGTGCATTGATCGCTATCGAGTTAAATATTTATATATACATACATAAGCCAACAGTCAACGTTACATTCAATCATGGCCCAAAACGAGAAACAAACCGTTTAGTATAAATAGTGAAATGGGCATAATCTATTACAAAATAAAAGCAATGTTTTTTTATCACTGTCCCTCGTCATCGGCTGACCATAATTAATTTACACCTTTAATTAAAAGGCTATAAAAAATAAACATCTGCTTACCATTCTGTTGTTGTTCTTCTTCTGCGCATATTTGGCGTTATCTGCGCACAAACAAAATGTGTTGTTTGTGTTTTGGGATTTGGTTTGGTGGACTAAGTATGACAGATTCACACAGCGCCCAAGTATGAGTTAGTATCGAGGAGAGAGACAGCAGATATGATAACGTCAACAAAACATTTGCATATTTACATATGTATGTACAATAATAATAAGTCTTAACCAATTCATCTGGAATCTGTTTTACCTTTACAAACCTTTGGATATAGAAAAGGTCGCTGGAATTTTAGGTGACTAGTTATTAGATCTTGAAACGCGTTTCACAAATGTTTTAATTGATTAACGTTTACACTAGAGATGGCCTTGATTGTATACCTACATACATACATACATATATTAAATAAGATGTAATGACCAGAACGAGTAATAACTTTGTATAGATCAAGGTAAAAGAATTAGTTATAGTGGCTATTAAATGGAAATTAACAAATTTGTCAAGTTCATTAAAAAATAGTTCAGTTATGCTTAATTGACCTTATAAAAACCCACACACACACTGTGCAATGAGTATTAGAAGGGCATTCGCAATTTCGAATGGTTCGAAACAGTTCAAAATAGATAAGATGGAGCAAAATGCATGTTGCTTTGATTTGACTTAATTTGCTAGCATCATCATCATCAGCTGGACAAAACTGAAACCAGAACCCTAAAGCAACAATAAAGAGTGAGAGAGAAGAGCAGGAGGCAAAACTGAGGACGAGTGAAGAGCAATTGTCAGCTATTGTCTGTTACTCTCTTTGCCAACAAAAGTTATGCATGCAACAGGAGCGAATCAAAAAAATCTCTCACATGGGGGTGCTTTCCTGGTAGCACTACTACCAAAATATTTGTAATGCACTCTAAAAATATGTAATGTTATCCAATTTAAACTATGTACATAGTATGGTCTGTTTTCTGTTCGTAATAAGTTTTTATTTTTGATATACATTTTTTACTTTCATCAATAAACTAAGTGCTGTCTGAACTTTGCATTAAAACATTAGGCCTACCCTTTACGCCGCTCCTGAACATACATACATATGAACATGTTGGACAGGCATCGACATGTTTTGGTAGGTTGTCTTGGTGGCAACAAGAAGAGCAACAGCAAGGAGAGGAACAACAATAACAAAAACTTGCATGACAGCAAAGTGTTGTTGTTGCAGACAGAAGAAGAGAAAAAGAAGAAAAAGGGAAATGTAAAAGGATATGCACCGACGAGAGTAAAACAAAGACAATTATGTAGGGGCTAAACGATGCGCACATACATACATACATATACACAGAAAGGTGAACGTAAAGGCCTATTGGCAGGTACAAATCCTGCACTTGTTTTAATAAAGAGATAATGGGTCTGGAATGCTTATGTACAAATTAACAGCTGACTACCGGCTGTTAAGACGTTACCCAACACTGGACACCTGATCTGTACAAAAACCATTGTGCTCGAGAAGCCAAGCCAATTAGATGCCGCCGAAATGAGAAGCATTTTGGCTCTTACCTAAAATAATGTTAGATGATACTGCTGCTTCTTCTGCTCCTTTTACTTCTCCTCCGTCCACTTCCACTTTGAATGCTTGCTCGGCGGCTTCCGTTACCGTTTCCGTTTGCACTTGGCTCAACACTGAACGTTTCGTTCTCACCGCATTTAACATTCCAAAGCGACGTCGTCGTTGTCGTTTTCGGCAATTTGTCAGCTGCAACAGGATCTGGAGCTGGAGCAAATGCAGCCAGTTCCACTAGGGGCAGCCAGAGGTTAGCTCTGAGTTGGGCTTAAGTTATTTCTTGGCGCGCGCTCTCTGACTCACACACACACAATAAAATTCACACAGGCACAAGGGAAGCCGCGGCAAATATTAAAACGGGACGCAACCCAAAGACGAAAATAATGATGGTGAGGTGATGATAAAGGGCAATGCCAAAACGAGGAAGAGGTTAGTTGCTTGGTTTTTTCCGCGCCGTGTCGTCCCTAAATAAATTGCATATACATATATGATTCGTCTCTGTTTCGGTACTGGTATTGGTAGCAGTCTTCGTCGTCGTCGTACCGTTTACCCGAAAGTAGAGTAGGAGTAAGTAACGAAACGAAGGACTTTAATGCCTTGCGGTGGCAAAAAAATTTCCGCTACAAATGGCCGCCACTCACACACTTGGTCGAACTTAGCACAAATTTCAGTTTTAGGTTTTAAAGTTTGCCTTCTTGATCAGTGTATTATATTTTAGTTTTTTCTTTTTTTTTTTTGTTGTAAGTAAATAATTGCTTGCTATTGCGCACTGTATGTGTAAGAGTGTGTGTGTGTCTGTCTTTGTTTTCTCAGTTCATTGAAATTTCACCCGAGCCAGATTGGGCAAAATTTGCAGCGTGAATCGCGTATCTATTACGCTTCGCGCAATTGAATGCACTTCGATTTGATGCAAATAAAGTTGTATAATTTGCTATTGCTAGGCAATAAACAATTATTGAGCGCCCAAATGGCTTTAAATTGTACACAAAAAATACAAATACGCTCTGCAAAAAAACTCTGGTCACGAATACACAAACACGCTAGGCTTCACACACATACTCGCCAATTCGCTTATCAACTCGGAATTAATTCGCTTTGCCACGTTGAATTCGCTTTGCTACTTTAAATACGCTTGTCCAATTGGGGTTTCTATCGATAAATACAACAGTGAATTTTCACTAAGCATTGATCGTTCTGGTAAGCTAAATGGTAGGTGGAGCCACGGATAAATTTGAATTAAAACAGGTGGCGCACAGTGTCCGTGGTATCATAAATAAGGAGCATAAGAACTAAATCAATAAAAAGCGGGAACAAAACTTGAGGAAAAAAAGTTAAAAAGAAACCAGTTTACGCGAGAAAAAACGGAATAAGCATGTTTAATCTAAAAATGCCTGATTTCCCTTTTCCCGCTGTTTTTGAATTTCTTTCCCACCAAAACTTTTAAAAAAGCGACTTCTGACTGGGAAAAAGCGAAAGTGACATCACTGATTGTTTTTTCTTGCCGCCGTTTGGAAATTGTTAGGTTGACAATTTATTGAATTATGGGAGATTCAGATGAAGAAAGCGGTAAGCCCAATACTTTTTCAGTGTTTTCAGTTTTAATTAACTGGAAATTGTATATTCCAGGCTCATCCGGCTCAAGTCGCAGTGGCAGCCGGAGTCGAAGTGGCACTCCGCAGGCCAGGTAGGCATCAAATGTATATCAAAGGTTTTCAAGGACTTACGATTATAATTGCTAGATCACCAGGAAGTCGCAAGTCAGGTAGCGGCAGTGACCGTTCCCGTTCTGGTTCGAAATCAAAATCCTCCCGTTCTGGTTCGGGCTCCCCACGTAGCGCCAGATCCGGATCCGCCCAAAGTCACCAATCTAGGGTATCCGCTCGGAGCAAGCGTTCCGACTCTGCGCATAGTGGTGGTGGTCGTTCCAGGAGTCGTAGTCGTAGTGGAACTCGCACACCAAACAGCAAGCCCTCAGCATCTCGGTCTCAATCGCATTCCCGTAGTGGGATCGAGGAGTCCCGCTCTAATTCCCCTAACCTCCAGATTGATGATGAGCGTGCCAGATCCAAAAGCAAGAGTCGCAGTTGCAGTCAAAGTGGCAGTCATGCTTCGAGATCCCGATCAAAATCTGCCACTCCACGCTCCAAGTCGGGATCTCCGTCTCGCAGTCGTAGTCACAGTCGGAGTCGAAGTGCATCCGGTTCTGGTAGCGATATAGGAGTCTCTAAGAAAAAGCCACGACATACTAGTGGGGGGTCAGGTTCTGGCTCAGGCTCCGATAAAGAAAAACACAAAAGTGGCAGCGGTAGTGACATGGAAACATCGCCTACAAAGGCAAAGAAGGCGAGATTGATTGACTCCGACAGTGACAGTGACCGAGGCGCTGATGAGGTAATTATGAGACGCCGTGAGATTATAAGTTAAATCAGAAATTTATTTACAAAAATTTTAGACAAAGAAAGCACCTGCCGCCTCGGATATATTCGGTGATGCTGATGACATCAGTGATGATGACGAAGACGGCCGCCCGGCTGAGACCAACAGAGGTTCGGGTCGTTCACGAAGTCGCAGTATGAGCAGATCCCGTTCAAGGAGCCGTTCGGTAACTCGCTCACGCTCTCGCTCCAGATCACGCTCCCCTGATCCTAGTGGCTCCCAACAGGAGTCAGCACGTAAGGAAGATGAACCCGAGCCATTGCCTGAAACTAGAATCGATGTGGAGATTCCACGCATATCAGCGGACCTGGGTAAGGAGCAGCATTTTATCAAATTACCGAATTTTCTTTCGGTGGTGA
This sequence comes from Drosophila nebulosa, assembly GCA_024703675.1. NCBI lineage: Eukaryota > Metazoa > Arthropoda > Insecta > Diptera > Drosophilidae > Drosophila > Drosophila nebulosa. The sequence goes on along the minus strand of JANFPS010000004.1, from coordinate 4,063,414 downwards.
CACATCCCTTTGATCCGGACACCTACGAGGATGAGATTGATGAGGAGGAGACCATGGATGAGGAAGGACGACAGCGCATCAAGCTAAAAGTGAGCAACACCATCCGTTGGCGTGAGTTTATGAACAACAAAGGTGAAATGGTACGGGAGTCGAATGCCCGCTACGTGCGCTGGTCAGATGGCAGCATGTCTCTCCATCTGGGCAATGAGATATTCGACGCTTACCGCCAGCCACTGCTGGGAGACCATAATCATCTGTTCATACGCCAGGGCACGGGTCTGCAGGGCCAGTCGGTATTTCGTACGAAGCTTACCTTCAGGCCTCATTCTACCGAATCCTTTACTCACAAAAAGATGACAATGTCGCTGGCAGATCGGTCCACCAAGACGAGCGGCATCAAAATTCTTACTCAGGTGGGCAAGGATCCCACCACAGATCGTCCCACTCAGCTAAAAGAAGAGGAAGCACGCTTGCGACAGGCCATGCGAGACCAGCACAAGGCGCAGCCCAAGAAAAAGAAGACTGGAGCCGGCGAGCCCCTCATTGGGGGCGGCAATTCCTCATATCAGCATGACGACGGCAGCGATGATGAAAATGCCATTAGTTTGAGCGCCATAAAGAATCGCTATAAAAAGAGTTCGGGCCCATCCGAACCTAAAGCTTCCACTATTTACTCTTCCGACGATGATGAGGGCTCCGATTTTGAGGCCCGCCGCAGCAAGAAGGTGGACAAGGCCAAGGCCAGTAAAGCTTTGCGCGATTCTGACAGTGAATCCGATGAGGCCAATGACAAGAGCGCTGACCGAGAAGGAACCCCGAGTGGCAGTGGTGCTAGCAGTAAATCTGGTAGTGAAAGTGGCAGTGGTTCTGGTAGCGGATCTGGCAGCGATAACGACGAGTAGTATATGTCGTTCATAACCTAAGGGCAGTCGTTGTCTTTTGTATTAAATAAAATCATAAAATGTAATTCATTTTGCGTCCGATTTTTGGGGTTTATGAGGGCTAGTTTCATACCAGTGAATATAAGGGGTCTTTTAAGAAACACGGAATGCAATTTTAGAAAATTTCGTAATAAGAAATTTTAATTCTTAACGATTCTAAAAAAGTTGTACTACATAGCGCTTAATGTTTTACAGGTTTCCCAGGCCCTACTATTTTTAGCTACACGCAAGAGCTATCTGGCTAAACCTAGGATTTACATTGAACTTCCGAAAATCGTTAATTTGATTATTTACGGATAATAAATGAGTTAGAAAATCAAATTCAGCACCATAATTTAAAGTCAGTCTATTACAAATATTTGCAACGTTCCTTTTACGATTTCAATAGTGATTGAAAATAAAAAACGCCAGCGTTTCAAATTGTTCATTTGTTTCTGTTTTTTAAATACATGTATATATATTTTCATAAATTATTGCTTAAATATTTTGTTTATACAATTAGTCTATGCGCTTAAGCCCAACGTATATATTATCTTCCCCTTTGTTAGATATCCACAACCGCATTTGCCTTGTAGATTATAAATACAGATATCAATGTATACATGTATGTTATTCATCTTTGTTTATCCATTTAAAAAGTGTATAAAATTGTTATATTGTTTTGTTACAAAAGGTACTCGATCCACTACTTTTGCATTTATGTTTTTGCTTCTTGTTATCGTTAAAACAATAACATATTCGATTTAAGAAAATATTTGAAGTATTTAATACAAAATGATTGTGCGACAATTTTACGTAACTATGATTTTTGTTAACTACTTTAAAATACAGTTCACAACATTTATGCTTATATATGTAAATGCTAATTCAGATTCTTGTACAGACTTTTTCTTAATTGATGATCTCGTTCCAAAGTGTCAAGGAAGAGAAAAACAAGTTTTCAAAATCATTTCGTTATTAAGTACAATCAGAGAGATAACATTTGAAAGGTCTTGAGTCGGAGGCTGTCTCTTGATTGTGGTGGCCCACTCCTTTTTTTGCGATTTTTCATCTAACTAATACTCACAAAAAGCAGCGGCCCGAGTTGAGAAGCAATTAGAAAATGGGCTTTAATCTGAGTGTTTAGGTCCATCTTAGCTGGTCATCTGCCATAATTTACATTATATGATGTCCATTGTCTGTGTCAGTCACTCACGAATCACCCATATTCTTTCCTTTCTCGCTGGTCTTTGCTTGATAACACGCTAGCATTTAACAAAGAATTTATATAAAAGTATGCATTTTTTTGCTATCTCTTAATAAAGAAAAAAAGAAGTGCACGAAATGCATTTTACAGCGCCCGAACTCAGACAAGTTCACGCCATGAATAGGGGGAGAGACCGAGAAATAGCTCCTTCAGCAGGCCTGCAAAAAAAGAGAGAAAACAAATATACATGTTTAGTATTATATGTGGGTATATAGTAAGTTGAGTTTTCTTGTTGTCAGCTGTTTAAGCGATGTACTAGACCGTGGCACCTTATTGTTTCTATGCGCGACATGGGCGGGGCATATCGAGACGTAGCTAAGCAGATGAAAACGGGGGAGGTGGACCGATGTTATCGTCACTGAGGAGAAGGGGCGAGCTAAATAAATGGTTGTTTGGCATGAAAGTCAACCAAATTAGGGTGGAGACAACCTCATTAAAGGTTATCAAACCGAAATGGGTCTAGAAATGTGTACAGCAAAAGGATTCACATTTGGGGGCAAAAATCAAAGTTTCGAAAAACAAGCACTTTTGGATATATTAATAAAGTATTCTCTTATTTGGCAATTCAATTAGCTCGATTTCAACCAGCTCTACTTGAGGCATAATTGCTTTTTATTTGGCTTTTATTTGGACGTTACAAAAGATGCACTTGAGGCAAGATAAGAAATTTTGGAGTGTCATTTATTTGTATTGCTGAGACCCAAATAGAGATAAAGTGAATTAAACTGCGACACCGTGAAGTATGTGAAACTAGTTATTCGCAGAAATTAAATGAGAAGATTCGGCAAATGAATCAGCGTAGAGTATAGCCACCGCAAAAACAAATCAATCAAACATATGCATATATGTATGTAAGTGTGTCTGTATAGTATTTAGCATATGGAGGTGCTAAGATAACCAAATGGTTTTAAATTTCCATTGCTGGAATCTTTGCGTGATTCGCACGTTATTAAGCCATGCCAATATATTTGTGTATATTTTGCGACTTTGAACCAGATCAGGCCTATACTAGGCGTAACTTACATGCAACGAATGTATCGAATTCGCTTCGTAGCCGCCCTTGCCCTGCATTTGTGTTGATATCGCATTGAGGCGGTTGGCAGAAAGCTCCACATCGGCCGATCCAATGTGACCGGTGTGGACAAAATTTGTGGGATTACCAATCATAGATCGGTCGATGCGCAGGCGTTGGTGTGGACGGCGTGAGGGGGAGCGTTGCTGCTGGAAACAGCAGGAAAACCACTGCAGCCAAATCTCTCCAGTGGATGCCATTTTTTGCTGTTGAAATGCTTTTCTACTTGTTGGCGTTTCAGTCTTGGTATCAATGATGATGCTGCCAAGGGCGATGCCGCTTCCAGCCAGGATGGCGGACTCTCTCTTCTTCCTTAAGCAGTTCTGAAAAAAAAGGCATAGTTCTTGTGCTAGAAATTCAATAGACTACAAAGATCAGCCAAATGTATGAAATGTAATGTAATGTTGCCACTTCGTGCTCTACTTGTGGTTTTTTTTTTGCACAAGTTGCAACAAACTAGATGAAAAAACAGAACAGATACAAAACAACAGAACAGATTGCAAAAAAGCAAACACTTAATTGCCAGCTTGGTATAATTAAAATCGAGGGTGAAAGACTCTAAGAATCGACGTAGACAAAAGAAATGGCAAAAAATACGTGTATATATACATATATACATATGTATGTATGTATGAATGTATGTATGTACATCTGTATGTACGTATTTACATACTTGGACTGACTAAGCGAGCTTTTTGTTTTGTTTTTTTATTATTCAGATCTTTTCAAGCCTTGTGAGCTGAACGAGTTTTATAGGCAAAACACTCTGTACCCAACCAACTCACTTAAATAAATAATCGTGGGGGGGAAAGGAAAGCGATTCAATGCTCTTTGTTGATATTAATCAGCTGTTTCTGTCTTCGTCTCTCCCCTGTGAAATGACTCACATTTGGAAGTCAATTCAATTCAATATCCAAACTCTTGGAAGCATTTAATGTGCAAGTGATAAGTCAGAGAAATTAGACACAAAGCCCCAGACAGAAATAAGATTTAGAAATTATCAATGTTTGCATATAGTATTATTATCATTAGTTCTTTGGAAAGACAAATGTAATGGATCAAATTTAATAACCATTTAATTGTTAACAAGTTTCTTGTGATCATTAAGTTACTTCAGTTCCCGCAATTTGCTATCAATCGTAAAGAAAGAGATACCATTTGTCGGTTTCGGGTTAAGGGCAGGATCGACGGGGCCCGCAAAATCTAGCTGGCTCATTTATTATTCTTTAATTTAGACTAAGTTTTATTAAAACCTTTAAAATAGTTAAGATAGGTTTCCACAATGTTTCCATAATATTTTTAACAAGGGCCCACTTTCAATTCGGTCCTAGAAACTTCCATCTTTATAGTTTTGCTAAATAAAACATTAATTTTCAACACCAATTCCATTTTTGCCGCTTTTAACTAAGTAGCACAGTTATGCAAATCTTTGTTGTTTTAATATTATCAGAATCCCCTAATATTCAATGGAAAATAATTATAATTGTCGTAATGAAATGTGGAAATTTTCCGGATTATTTTTTGGCTCTGGCTTCCAGGCAAAATTCTAAAGCTTTCTACCACATGTCGATTGGTTGTTATTGTTGTTGTTTTTTTACCGGTGTTTTTTTCTTTTCTCCGCTTTATTGTCTTCTGTTAAGCAATTAAAGCTGCTCAAGCGTCTTTAATGCGCAGTGAAAACAAAATGAAAGTGGAAAGATGTTGAGATGGAGACAAAATGATGAGTTGAAGTTGGCTTTAGTTTTCATGTAGCGTAGAAGGTACATATGAGCCCGCTTGGTATCTGAAATCGCAACGCGTGTTAAACACAAAACTTAAGGAAAATTCAGTTAATGCGAAGTTTTTATACCCTTTCAAAATTAAAGTATTTAAGTCTTACAGTTTAAAATTAGTTTTTTTTTTAACCTTGCTTGAAAGCTTGCAAAGATGTCTATTGGCATATAGACAAGTAAATTTGATAAACATGTTAAAGATTTTTTAAATTGATCGAGTATACATGGGTGAAAGGTTTCCCTTTCGTTTTTTAAAAAGAAAAACGTCTTGCCGGACTGACTGAACGGCATTTTAAAACGACGAGCGAGCAAATGCGTTAAAGCGGTTCAATTTCTATGTGTCAAAAGGTTATTAAAGCAAGAGATAAAGGTTTGACCCTCTTTAACGTATTTAATACGATGAACGGTCAAATGGTAGCTGATAGCATTAGAAATTGAAAGCTATGCACCGTCTATTACACAGGCCTACAAACAATTTTATCAAGCAACTGATTAGTTTGTGTGGGGAAAATAAAAACAGTTTTGATAAATCTTTTATGAGTTTATATACAGTTTTAGATCAGAATGCTCTAAAATAAAAGCTGAAAGGAGGGTAGCCCCTTTCCAGGTGCGTCTTAATGCGAAATGGCGTACTGGCGCACCTACCGCAACATAGTTAAACGGATAAACAGATTGAAAAAGGAAAAAATACTCTGCATGCTTTTGGCTGCGTAAATAGCTGCGTCGAACTGCAAATCACTTGGAAATAATCATAAACAAATGGCTTCCCAATGAGCACGGGCTAATTTCTTCTTTCGCTTCGTTTCCAAATCGCATAAACATTGTCTGTTTCCTCAGTTTTTGCACCGTTGCTGACATCATCAACAGCAACCGGCGACCGGCTTTGGGGCGAGGTTAATGAATTTTGTTTTGCGAGAGCACAAAAAAGCAGACAACGTAAAAATTGACCGAATATACAAAAAAGTCATTATAATTATATCTATTTATTCATATGTATACACATTGTACTTGGTCAGTGGGGGGAATGGGATCTGTAAAAGGTGAAACGAAACGTAACTTGAGAAAAAAAAAAAAAATGCGAAATATTGACAATTGAACTAAATATTAAGATTTTATTATTGAATTTTGAATTGAAATTTAAAGCTATTAAAAAAATTTTAACGAGTGGGTGTGACAGATTTGAAAAGTATGTATAGGATCATATCTGGGTGATAAAACTTTCCATATGTGACACACTTATTTTTCATTAGATTAAACTGGATAATTGAGTTGGGTGAGTGCTAGGCTGAGGTCTAATTATCAAGTTATTTTAAATGCTCGAAAACAATTTTTTAAAATTGCGTTAAATAAAGATTAAACATGGTTCAATACAAATGAAGTTTGACTTTGATTATGAAACTAAAGTTGCTTTTTTTGGGGGTAATCCACTGTATTTATACATTTTTCTGCACGAGTGTCAAACAACGAAACTGAAAAGAAATTAAATCAAATAACAAAGTCAAATCAAAGTCTTACATCACTTTCGGTAAACAAGAGATAAAGATAAGCAAAAGAAAGGGGTCAATCGTATAAGAAAAGAGAAACATAACGTTTGTCTGACTCGCTGGGTCCCGTCCGTTTGGTTGATAACGTGTTTTGCATATCAAGAAAGATAGAGAGAAAGAGCGTGAGGGACAGTCACCACATTTAAGTAAAGACAACCCAAAGTTCAAAAAACCAATAAACTGGTCATAAAACACTAACACAAAGCCTTTCAATAATAGCAGCTTATTTCTATACTTTCGGTCAGGGGATTCGTCCGATTTCGGTATTTCTTACATTTGGAGTCCCCAGTTTCCGGTACAAGCATTCATATTGAAACCGAATAAAATTGCGAAAAGTAACTCTAAAGCCCCATCGATTCCTTAATTAACCCAACCGGTAACCGGTACTTAAAATGCGTTTTTAATAGGCAAAGAAATAAGACCCGTTCAGTTTTTCATATTATTTTTATTTATTTCAGCGGCTGTTTCACCACAATCACCAAGGAACATTCGTTGCACTCCACAATCATTTCACTTGCTGACTCATCATTGTCTCTTCCATCAACTACATACTGACCGCCGCATCGGCAATCGTACGCATAGCTCCACACTTTAGTTATTGTCGTCGTTTTGACTTCTTGCTGCTGCTTTTCATCCCCAACCTCCGCATCGTCGTCGTCGTCGTCGTCATCATTCTCCTCCTCCTTCTCGAATTGTCGCATTTCATTTAGCAAGATGTGGGCATAAATGTTGCTGTCCCTTTGAAATCTCATCTGCAATAATTCGGCATCGTAGTGCTTTCGCCTTATGGGATCTTTAAGTGTTTGCCAAGCCTCATTTATCGCATTAAATTCTATATGGTCGCTATTTTGGCTTACTAGATTTGGGTCATTGGTCGCATTTACAGTTTCTGTCGTGTGTTCTCCTCCATCGATTTTTTGTTGTAATTTATCGGGATGACATTGTAGTATTAATTGTTTATAATTATGCTTGAGCTCTTCAAAAGTGGCCGTTGGTTCGACATCTAGCAGTTCATAGAAATTCGACATCTGCGAAAAAGTCACAAAGAAAGACAAAATGAAACGGTTTACGATATTAACAAAAACTCATATACTTACATTTAAGATGCTGAAGAAAAAGTTGATGAAGCAAACTAAATTATACCCTGTACACAAATAGGTAAAACAGGCACAACAAAACCGCACAAAATGTATGCAACAACGGCAAGCCAATGTTTATTTAACTAATGTTGCAACCAATCAACTTGAACACTTAGAATCTAGATGATCATAAACAACATATACACATTTATCAGTACTTTTATTTGGGTAAAATGATAGGTACAATGTTGTCAAATTATGAACATCTTAAATTATATTTTTTTTTAAATCCATCTAGCGATTATAAGTCTTTTAAATAAAGAACACGTCTGTTGTAGAACTAAACATAGAAAATAAGCTCGTGTTTTGTAGAGAGTTTTCCTATAAATGTATTGCGTTGCTCATTGTTTTTGTACGTTTACATTGAAGTGTAAACATATTCATGTTTTTGCATAAGATGCTCTTTTAAAAGGTTTCTTAAGCTTTTATAATGATGCTGCCTTTATCATTATGTCGCACAAACGCAAGTCGTAAAGACACACAAGAGACTCCAGTCACAGATACTTGAAAGCATTCTAGCTTATGCCAAAAAGAAACTGATTGACGATTAATTTACTTTTACCTTTGGACATACTTATGTGTTGTCGAAATAAAAATTTTGAGAACTTTTCTTTAGTCAGTAAAAAATTAATTTTCTCAAATGTTGTACAAATTTTGACTTATTTAGAAAGAAATCAAAGTACATTGAAGTGTTTTACAAATTAATTCATTATATGGAGTTAAGTTTTTTAAGTATTTTTCTACGATTAATTCTGGGCATTAATTTCCGAGATCTTTTCTTAGAGTTGTCAGTAAAAGGCAAATAAATTTTTCGTAATATTGATATGAAAAATAGAGTTAAGATTCTTAAATTGCATTATTGACAAAATTTTTGTTAACTAAGTAAGGCCTACATACATATAAATTAATTGGAAAGCAAAATTAATAAAAGTGTTTATTTTAAAGTCATTAGCTATACTAAACTTTATGCTTTTATAGAGACACCTGCATTTACTTGTACTTCATTCGACTTATTGTTTACTTGGAACAACAAAAAAGCGAGAGACTTATTGGAATTAATAAATTTGAATTAATATAGAATATGAAACAAAATCAACTACCGCCCCGCCCATTGGCCCATGGTTTTGCGATACTTTTCATTTGTTCCTATAGCGGAAATGACCTCGAGAGAAGAAAAGAGGAGAGGAAAAGGAAAGAAGGAAAGGCGAGTGCTGTGCCTTACTAAGAGAGTGATAAAAATGCATTTTTGTTTTCGATCGCGTGTTGTTGTTTTGAATAGAATTTAGCAAATTTTATTAGTTGCCGTTATAAGCAGGTTTATGTATATCCCTCCACCATGTTCCCCGTTTATTGACTTGTCACACAGTGAGAGAGACAAGCACGCAAAGTAGAACATATTGTCAAAAAGTAAAAAGTCAAGCCCCAATTGCACTTGGAGCTAGAGGAAACAAGGTCAAAAAACTGGTTCGTCAACCAGCAGCCAAAAAATATGTATGTTCGTATATAAGAGCGAATGTCGTTGTCATCGGTCGACAACGCATACATTGACCCAATTTCAAAAATTAGCAAAAAAAAAAAAATGATTCAAAACAAGAGAGAAAGGCTATTACAAAGACGTTGCTGCACCCACATGTGAATTGTATTTAATAGATTTGGACTAATGAAAACTAATTAATTAACCACATGCACGTACTCATATATATCTGTTTATATGTAGCTCGTGTCCCGAAAATGAGACTTACCTTATAAGGTGTATTTCCTGCGCACGCTGTTTTGTCTATGTGTGCGTGTGTTTACATATGCGTGGGTGCAGCGGGCTTTCTGAAGCGGGTTTGTTTTATAATAATTGTTGTTGAATTTTGTATTTCTAAACTATTTGAACTGCACTCCAAACACAGCACTTATTCGATTTGTGCGCCCGCAATTCTTAATAAGAATTAGAATTTTATTTTTGTTCATTCCACTGCGACCGCACTTCTTAATTTACCAAAAAACAACACAATCGCTCACAGTTGGTCTGTTTCTTTTTTTTTATTTTTTGTTATAAGTTACTTCCCAGCTTCGCTGAAGGAAGATTTATTTGGACTCCCCGCGACTAAAGGTTTAACGCCAACGCCAATGCTTTAAAAGTAAACTTGTAAATTTCAATTCGTAAGTAGTGATGGTAAGATGGTGAACGTGCTATTAGTGATGGGATGCACTCATTTTTGCGAAGGCTCCCTTAAAAATGAGTCGCCTTTCTATCGCCAATCGCCTTTCTTCGCCTATTGAGCCTCTGCAGTTAAAACTATCGATTGACCATAATGATGCCGACCAGCTGGTGTCAGTGAGCAATTAGCCAAAGCAACCCTGCCGTGTGACGCCTGAGCTGTCAACGCGATTTCCGCTTTCTTTCCGTGCGGTTCTTAAACATGACTGGTTTAACGAACAGGGTAAGTGAATAGTAAAATGCAAATAAAGCGATCTTAATGTGACGCACAATGGAACAAACGCATATAAAGCATTGGATAACCTGTAAGCTATCAATAAAAGTGATTTGTACGTGAAAATTCCATCGGAAAATTGATAATATGGCACTCGAAATATGTGATGGTGTACACGTGCCCAAAACTAAGGCAGTGTCGCTACTGTCAAAAGCGGTCGCAGCCTTCGTGAAAACGTCTAAAATGGCATTTGAAGGCCGCAGATGCGCTTACAACTGGTGTGGCCATAGGGTTCCTTGTGAAAGAGCTTTCGAAAGCGACAAATGTAGTTTCGTGTAAATTGTGAACTTACTCCCCTCCACCCAGACATTTGTTTATACCTTAATGAAACCTAACCTCATTTTTAATAATATTGTTTCTCTTGTATTTTCTTCTATGACAGACCGTTATTATTGATGGACGCGGCCATTTGCTGGGCCGTCTGGCCTCAGTTGTTGCCAAGTACCTTTTGCAGGGCGGCAAAGTGGCTGTGGTGCGCTGCGAGGAGCTGAACCTCTCGGGTCACTTCTACAGAAATAAAATCAAGTTCTTGGCCTACTTGCGCAAACGCTGCAATGTAAACCCGGCTCGTGGTCCCTTCCACTTCCGTGCTCCATCCAGAATATTCTACAAGGCTGTCCGAGGTACGTACTTTAAAAGTTCAAGTTGTGTGTTCTTGGAGGCAAAACTGCATCTGTGATGTTTAAACCCAAATTTACCTACATTAGTCGAAAGAGAAACCCTGTGAAAGACAAAACAACTGAGTGATGCTGCTCTCCAATATCCATTCTTCAAAGATAATAAATATGCTACAGACATACAAACTAATGTTTCTTTTTTTTCCAGGTAATTTCTTACTCTGATTTCTACTAATCCTAATCGCAGACCATGATGTTTTTTTTTTCTTACCTACATTATTTGAACGAGAAACCGTGTAACAAACAACCAACTGATGTCCAATTCATATTTGTTTCATATACCAACTCTGTAACATCGTTTGTCTAATTCTTGATTTTTTTTTCTTTCCACAAACTTTTAGGCATGATCCCCCACAAGACCAAGCGTGGCCAGGCTGCACTCGCTCGTCTGCGTGTCTTCGATGGCATCCCATCGCCCTACGACAAGCGTCGTCGTGTTGTGGTACCCATTGCAATGCGTGTGCTTACTCTGCGATCGGATCGCAAATACTGCCAAGTAGGTCGTCTTTCGCACGAAGTTGGCTGGCACTACCAGGATGTGATCAAGAGCTTGGAGCGCAAGCGCAAGGCCAAGTTGCAGATCACACTCAAGCACAACCGCGAGCTGAAGAAACTGACGGTGAAGGCGCGTGAAAATATCGCGAAGGCTGCTGAGCCCTTCAATAAGATCATTAAATCCTACGGCTACGAGGTTTAAGGAGTACAACACAATTTAACTAGTTGATGAGGGCATTCTGCGCAAGCAGCGTAGCGATTTTTTAAAAGAGAATAAAACAACTAAGTATAAAATTTCAAGTGCATAATTATTATTACAGGCTAATGCTGTTTTTGAAAAATGGATTTAATGTTTTTTGTTGAAGTAATATTGTAGAAAGCCGTGTATCAGACCTGAAACCCATTTAAGTTTCCGTTTGCCAAAAATTTTCTAAGCATAAAAACTATCTAAAGAGGTTGGATCTGGTTAGACACCATCCGTAAAAGGAGCTGCGTTTCTATTTGAATCCATGCGATGGAACAAGACGAATCATTCTGTAATAACAGTGTGTAACAGTGATCATGTTCGTGGGGTGGTCATCAACATTCAGTTGCGCCAGGTGTTTCAACTTGCTTCCATTGACAGAGATGCACACACTCCCCAGCGCACACAGATGAAGTAACACCAAACTCCTATATCTAGGTGTTCGGCTTGGCTGTTGATCCCGATAAAGAAAATATATACTCTATGGGGTCGGAGACGCTGCGAAATAATCATTATATATTGTAGGTGCTAGTTATGGTTAAACGATTTGGTAATAAGGTAAGCTTGAGCACTTTCTTTGTCTGTTTTGTTTGGCCTCGCGACAAATAAGAGAAGAAATATAATTTGAACCATCCTTGCCCTGCCGCCATAAAGTTACTAATAAAGTAACATTACAATCTGCTGTTAAATCAATTTAAAATTTTCGTCATTTTACATGGGTTACTGTTTTGTACATATAATATAATACATAATATATATCATAGTGTAGCGGCTCTTTGTCGGAAACAAGGTATTTATTATTATTTTGGACGACGTCTGGTCAAGGATTTGGGCTTTGATGTAAATAAGTTAATATTAAACATTTAATTTTCTCCAGAAAAATAAAAAGTAACCTCGATTTTTTTTTTTCCCTTTGTAGCATGCCAAAGTTAAGAAGAAAATCCTTTAATGGCCAGTTTTGTGGCATGGCTAATAAACTGGCACCCATAATTAAATCAAACTCACAACAGGAATAGTTTCGAATTTGGATTTTTTAATTGAGCGCCAAAGTGGTAGTCACGATTTTGATTAAGTTATCGATAACTAATAAGAACTCCTCTGGAGGAAAAAAGTAGAGGAGGACTTTACATCTGGTCACACTGGGTAATTTGGTCAAGGTTACGATCGGCATCATCATCATCATGTCGACCTTTAAGGACAAAGTAATAATAGTTACAGGTGCTAGTTCAGGCATTGGTGCAGGTGCCGCCGTTCATTTGGCTTCGTTGGGGGGTCTTCTAGCCATCGTGGGTCGCAATGTGGACAAGTTAAATGAAACGGCCGAGCAAATTGCAGCAGCTGGAGGTGCTATACCACTAAAATTGCAGGCAGACATGACCAAGGAGCCAGAGGTGGAGAAGATAGTATCTTCCACTTTGGCCAAGTATGGACGCATCGATATACTGGTCAATAATGCTGGCATCTTAGAAACTGGCTCTATTGAGAACACCAGCCTGGCGCAATACGACCGTGTAATGAATACGAATGTTCGTGCCATGTATCAACTTACCATTTTGGCAACTCCAGAGCTAATCAAGACAAAGGGAAATATTGTGAACGTATCCAGTGTGTGTGGGATTCGTGCGTTTCCCGGCGTATTGGCTTATAATATGTCAAAGGCAGCTGTAGATCAGTTCACTGCCTGCGTTGCTCTCGAACTGGCCTCTAAAGGAGTTCGTGTTAATGCTGTAAATCCGGGAGTAATTGTCACCGACATTCACAAGCGAGGCGGAATGGACGAAGAAACATATGCCAAATTTTTGGAGCATTGCAAGACTACGCATGCTTTGGGACGCCCTGGAGACGTGAAGGAAGTGGCAGCGGCTATTGCATTCCTGGCTAGTGATGCAGCTAGCTTCAGTACCGGCGTCACCTTGCCTGTGGATGGAGGACGACATGCGATGTGCCCACGTTAGGTCTAAAGAGCACAAACAAATTTCTGTTTCTTTTTATCAAATGCATTTTTAGCCTAATTTTCATTTAAAATTTGTAAAGAAACCCCATTAAAATACTCCCAGATAAGTATTTATTTTTGGATATTCATAATTGGTATAACAGTGATGTAGGTCGTAGACATTACAAAGCTAATTATAAATATATAGGACAGGACTTACAAGTATAAAATTTGATTATTTTATTATCTTAAGCATACAACAGATCATAAGTGGAAACAAAAACAAATTAAGTAATTAACACCGATGGCGACGGCACGATTTTCCCTTATCATTAACTCAAATTTGAAATTTCACAACATGCTCCAGTAGGGGGCTCAGAGTTGTATGTGGAGGAGATCGATATAGGTTATCGGCCAAAGATTTGTGGAGTTGGGGACATTTATTCAATGTCAAAGCTAACTTTAGGTCTGTTAAATCATTGAAAGCGTTAACATCATGCCCAGTTTCAAGGACAAAGTAGTTATAGTCACTGGAGCCAGCTCAGGCATTGGAGCCGAAACTGCAGTGCATTTGGCCAGTTTGGGAGGTCATTTGGTCGTTGTGGGTCGCAATGAGAAAAAATTGGAGCAGACGGTTAAAAAAATCACTGCTGCCGATGGAGCGCCCGTCTTGATGATTTCTGCAGATATGAACAATGAGGCGGATGTTCAGCGGATAGTCACCACCACATTGGCCATGCATGGACGCATCGATGTTTTGGTCAATAATGCTGGCATTCTCGAGTTGGGAAATATTGAGAATACTAGCCTGGAGCAATACGATCGAGTGATGAATACCAATGTTCGTGCCATCTATCATCTGACTATGTTGGTCACCCCGGAGCTTATCAAGACGAAGGGAAACATCGTAAATGTTTCCAGTGTGAATGGTATACGGTCCTTTCCCGGTGTGTTGGCTTATAATGTGTCCAAAGCAGCGGTTGATCAATTTACACGCTGTGTGGCTCTCGAACTGGCACCTAAGGGAGTGCGTGTAAATTCGGTGAATCCGGGCGTGATCATCACGGATCTGCAACGACGTGGTGGCTTAGATGAAGAGGCCTACACGAAATTCCTAGAACGTGCAAAGGAAACCCATGCTCTTGGCAGGCCCGGAGATGTAACAGAAGTGGCAGCGGCTATTGCATTCCTAGCCAGCGACGAGGCTAGCTTCAGTACTGGAATCAGTTTGCCCGTGGACGGCGGCCGCCATGCTATGTGTCCAAGATAAATGGATTAACCCCACATATGCATACTTTTAATATAAGTTGTTGTAACTTCGGTTAAAAAGAAATAGGAATCTAATTCTTATTGTGATTTAATTGTTATTGGAAAACTTATACAAATCAAGATTTCATTTTTTTATTTGAAAGGAACGAAATAAATGCAAACACTGGTAAAGACTAAATAGGGGAAAGGAGAGGATGGAAAGGCAGGTTAGAGTTCCAATGCTTATCGTGGGCACATGGCATGGCGTCCACCGTCTACAGCCAGACTCAAGCCGGTGGTAAAGCTAGCCAGTTCACTGGCTAAAAATGCAATGGCATTGGCAACCTCATCCACGGTTCCTGGTCGACCTAAAGCATGGGTGTTTTTCGAGTGTTCCAAGAATTTCTCGTAGGTTTCCGGATCCATGCCACCTCGACGATGTAGATTGGTAACCGTTACACCTGGATTCACACAATTTGCTCGAACTCCTTTAGAAGCCAGTTCTAAAGCAACGCATCGCGTGAACTGATCGACTCCCATTTTGGAAATATTGTAGGCCAATACGCCGGGAAAAGAGCGAATTCCATTCACACTGGAAACATTTACAATGTTTCCCTTCGTCTTGATCAGCTCCGGAGTGGCCAACATGGTCAGGTGATAGATGGCACGCAGATTGGTATTCATTACCCTATCATACTGCTCTAGACTAGTGTTTTCAATGCTTCCCGTTTCAATAATTCCCGCATTGTTGATCAGCACGTCCAGCTTTCCAAATTTTTTCAAGGTCTCCTCCCATACTCTCTCCGCATCCGATTCCTTGCTTATGTCGCCAACGACTAGAGCTGGCGGAATAGTGCTTTTCCCAGTACATTGCTCGCCCACCTTTTGAAGGTTTTCGACATTGCGTCCGTTCAAAGCCAAGGAAGCACCATATTTAGCGAATTTAAGTGCAGTTGCTGCACCAATTCCTGAGCTCGCTCCGGTAATTAAAACCACTTTTCCAGCAAAGTTCATGGTTATATAATTGGGTACAACTTTTTGTTAACGATCGATTGTCATGCGCTATCGATGCTTGCTTATTCGACAACAGTGTACAGATAATGAACTAACTTGTTAACGTTGTTCAAGGTTATGCATTGCAGTTTTAGGATTTGCAAACATAATCATTTCGTTTACCTCAATGTATTTAACAAATTTAAAAAAATAATTAAATAGTTTTACAATGATGGTGTTCATTCTAGTCAAACAACCACTTGGCTAATGTGGGACACTGACGTAGCCAATATTACCATGTTCAATACTTTTCCTATAATTTTATTTAATTTCCGGTGGTATGAGAATTAATGTGTTGGATAATGTAGTGTTATATTCGGTTTAATACTTGTGCAGTGCCATATCGAGTCTTACCCATCCCTAATTTAAATGGGGATGTGTCGACAGTGTCCCATCGCTAGTGAAAAAAGTGAAGAAATAATTACCAGAGAGTTTTTCTTTTTATCGCGTTTTGTCGCGGGGTGTCTTCCTTAAAACCTTATAATAAATAAAAGAGATCATTTATTAGATTTAAGTAGGAGTAATAAGCCTTTTTGGCTGCTTGGGGCTAACAAACAAACGAATGCAATTTGGCAAAGACGCTGACATATGTACATATACATTTAATATTTCATTAATTCAGGATAATTTCTTGGATTTTTAGCTGTGTTTTGTATATCTTCATCTGACCACTATTAGTCGCCAAGTTTACTTTGGGGTTTGATTAATCAACTATTGTGTAATTTGTTTTGTATTTTAATTATATTTATATATTACTAACCGCACACACACACACACCACCCATACATACATACCTTAACTCTCGTACATATACATAAACAATGATAAATATTCAGACTATAGAAAATGTGTCAGACTGCACTCCGCTGTATCTGCCTCACAGCCTATATCTTAAGCCATTGGCAAAAATGCAAATCTCCGTTGCACTGCCGACAATTAAGTCCGGCAAATCTGTGTCAAATCTGGAGATCATGGAGAAACTGAGCGCCGAGCTCAAACCGGACAGGTTTCTACTGCTGAAAGTATGTTTCTAAAAACGCCAAGAAATAGATTCGTCGTTCAATGACCTATTTCATTCTAATCCTGCACAGGTCACAAAAAATACCGTCAACTACGTCCGGTTCGAGGCTGAGTTGGACGAACGAAAGCGTCTGCGCCTGGCCATAGATCGTTTAGATGGTGTCTCAATACACTTGGCCAGCTTTAAGGAAGCATTTCGAGTGCGTTGCACTGAATTAAAAGATGATTTTCCCACACGGCACATTTGGGATTCATATTTCCGTGATGCTCGTAATATGGATGAGATGAAGGCGGGCGAGCGTCCAGATACCATTCATATCACCCATTTGCCTATGCGCTGGTTTTGTCCACGTCATTCGGAGCATGATGACCAGGCCAAGCCCAGCGAGAGCATTTTCAAGCGCATTTTTGAGAAATTTGGACGTGTCCGGGTTGTAGACATACCCATCTGCGATCCCTATCGCAAGAGCATGCCATCAGATATTAGCGGCATGCGAACGTTTAGCTTTGAACAGGATGTGCTTTTCGAGGCGTAAGTTAAAAATTAATTTAGCTTAACTTGAATCCCTGACTTAAACATTTTGTAATTTTTTAAAGATATATCCAATTTGAAGAGTATTCGAGTTTTGTTCGCGCCATGGATGAGTTTCGTGGCATGAAACTTGTCCGCAAATTTGTAGACAAAACACAAGCCATCAACATATCAGTGACATTTGACAAACTAAAACATCTGAGTGAATCTCATATACAACGTCGTGAACGCGTCAGAAAGCGTTGCATAGCTAAAGCCCAGGCAGAGGAAGAAGAGCGCGAGCGGAGCAAGAAGGAACAAATCGAGCAATTGGAGCGGGAGAGGTTTGATAATTGTTATTTTTATGGGACGTGGCGGGGCAGAAAACGATGCCGAAAACCCAAGGAAATCAATGTTTGTCCGATATCATCTATATCTGTTTATTACCGGGAGGGAACAACGAGTTTTATTGTCAACAAAATAGTTACGTTATTTAATTACGTGTTTCAGCTTTAATTTACCAATATTTATAACCCACTTTTGAACGAAAAAAACACATTGGCTAAAAATATTTCCCAAATGACATATTCCCTCAAAATCTTGAATGAGTAGCGCAATATTTGAATTATGAGTGAAAAACAACTTTTCACTTAAAATTAACGATCAGGTCCATCCATATTAAACTTCTTCTGATCAGAAAATATGTTAGGGTAAAAATTTATAAATATACTGTAAGCCAAGAGAGGATGATTCAAACGCACGTATGTCCCCTCGGTCGCAGTACGTCGTTCGGCAAAGTCAAGTCGAGCAAACTTGTGGCGACTTACCAACATGGGTGCTTTAGTCAGTTTAGACCTCTTTATGATTCCTGAGTTCTAAGCACTCGCTAAACAGACATCGCTGACTCAAATCCGCCCACATGTGAGGCCAAAGCTCTACAAGAGGTTGAGCTGTTGCTGGGTTTCTGCATAAGTTTCTTCAGAATTGTCCAAAAAATTTTAAATTACACGTCGATTTCTTTTTAAGTTTCGTGAAATACTGGAAATAGACTCTCCTGACTCGAAAAAATGGCCCTTTTCATTATCAGATAATTGTTTTTCAAAGGGCATTTCTTAAAAATGTTCTAAATTTACTTGATTACAATGTCTGTATATCCAAAAGTCTGCTCCCCACTTAATAAAGTCAGATTTGCTGCTGTGGGCTATAATTATGATACACAAAAATGCAAGCAAAAATGCGAGCATACAGCAAAAGTTAAGGGTTCTTTCTTAGTTTTCTATAAATAAAATGGAGTAAATTCTACTGAATATGCTTCTGTCAACTAAGTACAGTAAACAATTTTTTTTAAAAACCTTAAAATTGTTGTTAAAATTGGTTCAAAGTTTAAAGCTGCTGAATGGGTTATAAATATGATAAGCACTGTATTTTGGATGCGTTTCCCACAATTGTCATTTTGTGGTTTTCCTCTATCTTGGGTTTCGAAATCGTTCATATCTATTGCTTTGCTTACCTGGCAGCCATTTGTTGGTGTGCCTCCAGAATTCAGTTCTCTGTTTCTTTTAGACGAACAGTTAAAATTATAGTTCTACAATTATCACAAATAAAAAAAGCAAAAGTCGAAAAAGTCGCAAACAAAATATTGCAAACAAAATTACAGGAAAAAGCAAGAGGAATTAAAATTAGCCGAAATGGAAAAACAACGGGAACGCGAGGAAAAGCGTAAGGAAAAACATTTGAAAAAAATCCAAGAGCGTGGACATGTCGAAATCTCACAAAAGATACGCATCGAGGAGCGCAAATTGATGATAGCCCAACGCAAATTGGAAAGTATTCGTACGCTGGAAAAGCTTTTTGATCGCATACAGGTGAGTCCGAGCATCAATTTCCTCTGAATTCTAATTTACAAAATTTTTTAAATATATTTTCTAGCTTAAACAAACGGAAAAAAACAAGGCGCGCCTTGTACGGCATGCGGATCCCAAGGATGTTCAACGCGGTCGTCTGGTGGAGAAGTATAAGGCTGCCACTGAGAAGCTAGTGTCCGAACAACGTAAAATCGTCCAGGATATCAAGAGCAGTACCCATCTGATGGGTCTCCTGAAGAGCAAATCTAAAAAGCCAACGGCCCAAGCTAGTAGCGATGAAGATGTTGCAGAGGCCAGCAAGAAGCACAGGGTGGAAAACGGAAACGACACGGTATCGATGAACGCTACCAGCGAAGCAAACATAACTGCCAATGGGTTAAATCCATTTAAAGCTGTGGCTGCCATGGCTGCTGGAACTGTGGCGCCCATTGGAACGGCATATAGTGCCGAAGCTGCCAACGAATGGATGCAATCTTTGTCTATGTTTGGTTATGGCTTACCAGGTGTGTTTCCCGGTGCTGCCGCCCTTTATCGCCCTCCAGCTCCGTTTCCTGTGTCTAGCAATTATCGTGGCTTTGCGCCACGTCCACGCGGAAGAGGTCGGGGCCGCGGCCGTGGTCGCTACGATGGACATTCGTCCAGCTACTATAATCCCAAGCATTACGATGATGAGGTCGGAGATGATAGCTATTATACCAAATCATCGCGTGGTCGAAATCGATCTCGATCACGTTCTAATTCTTCTTATTCGCGCAGTCGTAGTCGCTCACGGGGTCGTCGGTAAGTGCAATTGATTTTAAAAAAAGATCATATACATTTGTTTTATAGTCTTATATGCCGTTCCAGACGATCTCAATCACGCAGCCGCAGTCGTTCACACTATCGCAAGTCCTCTTATTCATCCCGCTCAAGGTACATTGACCAAATCACCATTTATTCTCCTATTTCATTGGATTTTTTTTATTGTATACATATTTAGCAGGAGAAGCCGCAGTCGTTCACATTCACGCAGCCGCAGCAAAAGTGCGGCTCAGCGGAAAAATCGCAAACTGGCTTCCACCCGCCGCTCACGCTCCATTAGTTATTCACGTTCTAGATCTCGCTCTCGCTCCTACACACGTCGTCATTCCAGCTCTCGTCGTGAGGACAGAAGCCGTCATCGCAGCAAAAGCAATTCGAGCAAACGCGTGGTTCTTGAGGCGGACAAGCTGGTTGCCTCCGCAGAAAAAATTCAACGCACCATTGAACAGCACACCAAGGATCGAATGCGTGAAGAGGAGCGTGAAATCAAACAGAATTTCCGAAATCGCCACAACAGTAGTAATCATTTGGATGTCAAACTGTCCTCAAACGAAGGCGGGGAAAAATCAAACGAAGAGAATAAGGATAAGGATAGAAATAGAAATGGCAGTAGTAGACACAGCAGTCGTCGCAATTCTCTGGCTGCTTAGTATAATTGATTGATAATAGTTAGCTATGATAAGAGTTCCAAATATAAATTTTATGCATATATCTACTCGTTAAATTGTACTTAAAAAACAATCGTAAGACAGTTTGTCGTTAATTCTGTCTATAGAAAAATCGGAGTTTGCTATTTTACAATTGTTGGCTTCTTTTTTTGTTAGCTTTTGCACGTTTTTTTCTTTTGATAAATTGAAAGTAAATCTTTGCCTTTAAAATCTGGGGAACAGAAACAATTAGGTAGTTGGTTGAGAATGTATGTGGGTGGATTCTGTCTGGCATCTGTGTATGTGTGTGTATACAATTTAGTAG
Organism: Drosophila nebulosa; assembly: GCA_024703675.1. Taxonomy (NCBI): domain Eukaryota; kingdom Metazoa; phylum Arthropoda; class Insecta; order Diptera; family Drosophilidae; genus Drosophila; species Drosophila nebulosa. Next base: position 4,042,398 of record JANFPS010000004.1, on the reverse strand, counting down.
CGGCGATTGTTGGAGCGGCCGCGACTCCTGCCACTTCCACCGCCTCCACTGTTATTGTTTCCGTTATTATTGTTATTGCCACGTCTGCGACCACTGCGTCCCCCACTGTTAGAACCCTTCTGGAACTGGTCACGGTCACGTTCATGAAACATATCACCGCCTGAGTTATTGTTGCTAAAGCCATTTGATGGACCATTGTTTCCACCACCGCCGCTACCATTGCCATTACCGTTACTGGACCAGGGAGCGCTGGATGCCCAGGGATTTGGTCTTCCCGTCTGCGATGATTGATCACGATCCCAGTCACGTTCCATATCCCGTTCTCTTTCCCGTTCACGTTCCCGTTCCCGTTCCCTCGCTTCTAGTGGAGGTTCATCCACAAATTCTGTATTGGGTTGTTGCGTTTTGACTGTAAGCAGAGAGGGCAGGAATGGCTTCTTCAAGAGCAGAAGTTCGCGCACACACACCAACTGGGCATTGTGTTGACGCGGCTCAAAACGAGATTTTTTCAGAGGGGGGGAAACCACCTCACCGCGAGCCTCCACTGTAGGCGAGACGGATCGTGATCGATCTGGCACTGGAACCACATCGCTCAGCTCCTCTAGCTTGCCGGCATCAATGTATTTGTTAAGGAAATCAGATCCCTGACGTATTGCGGCCATGACTCGTGAATCTGGATGGACACGAATGAAGCGCCCATAGACGAATATTCCAACAATTGTTTGTGGGTCTAAGCCATTTAGCATTCCACTGCTCAGAATGCCTTCCAGTGTATTCTCGCTGATTTGTTGGTGACTTAGGCCGCTGGAAGAGTCTTTGGCTTCACGGGCAGCTAGCTCATCATGAATGCTAAGAACACTTGGGTCATCCGCCCGTCGTGGCCCCGCCCACTGCACTTGAAAGTTGCGTGGAATGGGTTTGCTGTACGGCACCTTCTTTTCGCGGTCTCTATCACTTAGACCCCTATTAGGATCCAAATCCAGACCAGGAATAAAACCTTTGTCGGCCGTTAAACTCTCTGTAAACTCCACCCTGTCCTCGGGTCCCATGCCTGGTATGACGGCATCATCTAGATGGAAAAGAAGTCATTTAACAACAAATCTTTTTAATCACACTACCACCACCACCACCTACCGTATTCACACTCGTCGAGGGCAGCCAAGCTGGCGGGTAATGTGTTAAGATTATATTTATCACGCATCAGATCGCCCGGTCGATTTCTCGTCCAGAATTTAATTGTGTGATCATTAGAGCCCGAACAAAGAATGTGTCCAAGCGGATGCCAGGCCAAAGTCCACACAATACTGTCATGTGCCGTTTCCACGCAGCCAATTTCCTTATCCGTTCTGGGAAAAGTTTATCGTTTAAATATTGGATTTTTTTGTAAGTACAATAACCGTTGAAAACCCACCCAACATTCCAAAACAAAATGCTTCCATCGGAACCGCCGGAGCAAAAAAGTCCCTCGTGTATGGGATGCCAGGATACGGAGCTGGCTTCCTTCTTATGACCACGAAAGACTTGAACTTCCTCGCGCAAATTGCGTATATCGAAAAGCTTGAGCAAATGATCTCTGGAAGCGGTAACTAGCCAATTCCCATTATCATTCCATTTTAGATCCATCACAGTCGATTTGTGAGCATGCCTGTGGCGATCATTTAATTAGAATCCATGTATTTAAATGGATAACTTGCTACTTACAGCGTGGCTAGAGCAACACCACTCTTAGGATCCCAAATTTTGATGGGCTGCTGGTTATCCTTGCTTCCACTTACAATCATTCCCTTTTGTGGATGCCAATGCACGCATTTAACATCTGCACCATGACCTAATGACAGAAAATATCCAATTTGTAGACATTTGATTTTGTATAGTGAAGACGCCATCAACTTACCTCTTAGTACTCTCTCCTCCTGACATCGCATAAAGTCCCATATACGTAAAGTTCCATCGTCGCTGCCGCTTACGAATTTACTATCCGTCGGACTGAAACTGCATTTAGTAGATTGGATTGTATTGAAGCATTGGGTTAGAATGTAAAAACACAATTTCGATTATGAAATGGATGAGAAAATGAAATACAACAGTTAAGAATGAACGAAACTTTTACAATTTGGTGTAGAAAAAACTAAAAAAAATTTAATAAGTCTGGGATTCTGCTCAACAACAATCATTTTCAACAGTCAATAAATGGAAATGGCATGAGCAAATGGTGTTTTTTCGTATGAAAATAGAAATAAATTGTTTTTGGGCTTTCAAAATTTGGAAAATTTTGTACCTAACTTTGCGTTAGCAAGGTCGTCAATTATCTCTAACATCTCCAAATGTTTTAAAAGGCAGTATTTACTAAAGTAAATCTTAAAAACTACCATTTATATGTAGCATATTTCTTTCTTAAAAAAAATCGGTTTGTGTAGAGTCTTAATTTCAAATGTTAGCGAGTTAATAAGGTTCTAGCTGTCGAAGTTGTTAACGTTGTTCTACTAAACTGAATTTTTAAAAGGACTGAAATGTTGAAGTCAGATTATGCTATCAAGCTATAAAATACACATGTTTAAAATCCGTCCAAAAGAAACAAGTGAAGACTGAGTGTATAGGTCGTCTTAACCATTCACAAATGTGAGTGTCGTCCAGTTCCAGAATCGGGGCCAGGCTGTGATCTTTGACCCGAGAAAGAAAACAATCGAACCCCCGAATTTTTTGTATAAACAGATTTCGCAGTTTTTGCATTTTATTATTGTTGTTGTTGTTGTTGTTGTGGTCGGTACCGCAAATAAAACCGTGCAATTGTTCTTTTGTTTTATTTTAAGATAATTGCTTTTATTGTATGCATTTTTTATGTATTTTTTTCCATTTCACGTATTTTGTTTCAGTCTCAAAATTGTTTAAAGCTATAACACAGATGATGGTCTCAATTTATACAAAAAGTCTTGTTAATTGTTGGTTAAATTTATATGGGGCTCAGCTAAGGCTGAGGAAATTAACTAACTGTTTGGCATGTTGCTGGAGTGACGGCTTTATTTTTATTTATTTAAATGTTGCAACAGCCAGAAAAATAAGTTAGAAAAGAAACCGACCTAACAGACCTTGTTTGATCAAATGCATTACCCACGCGACCCAGGTCAGAGCCCCAGCGCAATAGACGCAGAGTATAAAAGAATTGCTACGAGCTAGATGTGCGAATCTTTCACTTTGGATTTGGCTTGGGGACGATGCTGGTAGTCTCATGCCTGCGGCAGCAGCTGCGAAATGGTAAATACAGTTGACAATTACAATAAGTGTGCAATACCTTATTCCCCTAATCGCCTCCTTGTGGGCTTGGTACATCTTAACATTGTTCATATTGGATTGCCAGTATTTGACATAGCCGCCATGATCTCCCGTAACCATCCAGCTGTCGTTGTGTGACCAGACCATTGTTCTCACAGATATGTCATGGGCCTTGTGAGAAAGATGGAAAGGAGAGGAGGCACTATTAATCTTAAAGTGCTTTGTGCTTTGTCACTTTCTTGTGAACTTACCTGCAATATGGTCTCAAAGTTAAAGGTGAGGCCATTCCATAAAGTAAATTCCCCCGAACTGGCACCTGTCACTAAACGGCGACCCTCTGGAGTCCAGGCTAGCGTAAAAATCGGGCATCGCATTTTATTTGTCGCTGTTTTAACGAAGCGCGTCGTAACTGCATTCGAGGGATTGTCTAGGTAACTAGAGGGTGGCAGCATTTGCGGGACATAAATGCTGTCTGGTTGAAGGGCCAAGCGGTCTCGATGATCCCGTTGCCACAGACGATTCTGCAAGCAAATTACGAGTTGTGGATAAAAAAGCCAAGTTTTTTGGTTGTCCCCTTACTCACCTCCAGAGACTTTATGATCGAAGCATTGTAATCGACCGTCTTGCGCATTACACTCTTGCGCAACCGTTTCCCATCAAAATCATCCTGTGACATACCAAAAGGACGCTGAAACCCGCCCGGCATAAATGGCTTAAAGTGATTATATCCTTGCTTATTCGAGCCATGATGCGGATGGTAATGTCTGTAGTGTTGGCCGCCCATCGACGGAGGCGGTAACGATGTGAAATTGGTGGCCAGGGCGGACGGCGCCGTCAACAGCTGTGGTGGTGGCTGCGATACATCCATTTTCTTTGTTGTTAAAGCTCCTCCGGATCGTTAGATCTGATTTTTTAACTTTTAACACAATTTTTTCATTTACACACGCACACTTAAGACCACGCATACATCAGACTTGCCAGAAGCTAAAGCGGCAACATCTGGCAACTACCCCGGTGACACACTAGTTTTGCCAGAAAGTTCTTTGATTGGCGTTGCCAGATGGTGAGAAAAAGAGTTGTGACTTTGGTTGTTAGGCGGGAATTTTCTAAATTTAAATGTAAACAATTTGGGAAGTTAACTATTTTGTAATATATATGCATATTTATTCCAGCTTCGATGTAGTTAGTTTAAAGTTTTGTAAAAAATACACCAAATCCATACACAAATTCCCTCATTTGATGGGAGTAGAATAATTTAACACATTAAATTATGTGCACTTTGCACTAGTAATCCAAACTTGAAAATTCCCCTGTTGGCCACAATTGACACTTAAAAGTTAAATGATGCTTTTCAAAAAGCAAATTATTTCGCAGAAAATAAATGAGTGAATTAAAATTTTATTAATGCGTCTAATATGCTAAATTTAATTTATAAAAACGGTTGGTTTTCGTGTTCTATGCCCAGTTAAAAGTGAAAGAATGGCGAACTCTATTTTACCCTGGCTGCTGGGTTTAGTCATTTGCCTAAATAGTGCAGTCTATACTAAAGCTTTCACTGGTGGTGTGGATTTGGGGATTATATCCTTTCCAGCTCAGGCAAATACTTGTACTTGTTCGCTCTCCTTGTCCTGCAGCTGCTGTCAAAGTGTTGTAGTGGATGTTATGAATGCGACAAAAACACGTACGTTACATGGGTTAATCCAAAGACCATCGATTTCGAATTATACATTTGTTTTCTCAGTTTGCCTCACCTTTAAAGTTAACGTTCTCAGCGTAAGTGTTGACGTAAGTGTAACCCTGGATGGGTCCTCGGTGGCTCAGTTTACACTTAACGCAAAATCACCGCCCACTTTTTGCGTACCCGTGCTATCTATGACGCCCCTAAATATGTGCGTAAAGCTGAATGCCTCATTGGTCGGAGTGACGGGCCTGAAAATCTGCCCAACTTTCTACTCCACTATAAGTAGCAGTCAGGTTATATCCTATGATTTTCCATGTGTTAAATTGGCCACGGATGGGGTGAGCTTGGCTTAAGATCGATTTATCGAATAAATATCAGTAAATTATCAAATATATTATATGTATTTTGAATGCTTCGTATAGGTTGTTTATTTCGCACATTTCTCATTAGATATTTAAAGAAAGTGTTATATACAGTAAAGTAGAGGGCGCTTAAGCCTAAGTGACAGTTTCGATTAAGATTTATTAAAGTAATAGATGAAAGAAAATAACGAAACGAACAAAGTATTCAGCTGTCGGCAGAGCACGCCTTGTTTAACTAAAATTACAATACCAATTACAATATGATTGAATTTATATGCTGAACCCGCCTTGCCTGAACCCAAATTATAGCCTATCATGGTAGGTCTACAATTGAAATAATATACACAATTAACTTATAACTGAAGATCACACAAAGGACTGCTAAACTTATGGCCTAAAGGTTGCAATCTTAAAAATGCTTTCCGATAAGATTTGGGTCATGCAATACTAAGAATTTATCATTTTCCGGACATTTTTTTTTTGTCAGTTGACCCAACTACCAATGAAGTCCGTTTTATTTGTAGAAATCTGTATAAAAGATCGGTATAGAAGTAACTTTGCATGGCCCAAACATCTAGTTCAGTTCGCTTATATAGGCTTTAGAGATAAATAGATTGATCGATTATATGTATTCTATCTATGGATGGTGCATGTCGCTGCTTCGTGTACCCAAACTCTCCTCAGCAGGTCCTGCGTCGTGGCAGCGTGCCGTTCCAGCTGCTGCTCCTGTCGATGATGGCGATGACAGAAGCGACACATCACTCACAATCGCCTTGCACATGACCATCTTGACTCCGGCAAGGAAGTCTGTTAGGTAACATCATGTGGGTCGTGGGGGTGCCGCCGCTTTGCGCGCTGTCATTGTTGCGGCTGCGGCCAATGCAGCCGGTGGTGGGGGTGGTGCACTTCGCATCCTGGGCAATGGCTTCTGCTTCATATCCCGCTGCTGCTTTGGTTGTGTCGTTATTACTTTTGGTATGGTACCCAGACGTTTTGCCTGCAGCACAAGATCAGCTTCAATGTCAGCCTCCGGTCCACCCTCAGAGCTAAGCGAATCGTAGGATGAGGGTGTGGGTGAATGTCTGCGATTACCCTGCTCATCAATTTCAACCACTGACTCCTCCTCGTTCTCCTCAGCATCCTCGTCGCCTTCATCATCTTCGTCCATTTCCTGTTCCTCGATCATCGTGCGGAACTCCTGTATAGAGTCATTTAGCACCCACAATTGTGACAGCAATGAGAGATCCAATTGGCGCAGCCCACACTTAAATAGAAAGGAATATAGAAAGAGAGCGAGATGGTAAATAAATCAAACAGCAAGCCAAACATAAATAATGACAGATATTAATATTCATATAAATTTGTATGTACAAGTTCTTGATGGCCACCAACGCAGTAAACCATAAATTCAGAGCCTGGATACTTTCAAAAAGCAAGGCAAACTGAAACCGACGAAACCTAAGCCAAGAGAGACTACAGTTAGCTTGATTTCTGCTCCAGACCACGTTGCGTGTGCTGGGCTTGGGCCCGATAATAATTGGCAGCGCCACCCAACGACCAACAGTGAAATACACCTCCTAAAAGCAATTTTTTCTACTTTTATTTTCTTACTGCTAGAAGTTAAATTAGCTTAGAAAACATTCAAGTTTCTGACCATCAATACTTTTGAATCAAAGCTCGATACAAGTAGATTGCTCTTCTTTAATATTTTGCCAGATGTTGAAATAAGAGTGCCACTCTAGGGTGTGGCAGTGATATGGAAGTCACTCACAGCTTGTCTCCTTGCCACAGATTTAAAGAGACTCAAACCGCTCTAGCGGCATTAAGTAACTCGTCTAAAGTTCGCGGCTCGTTTGATAGCGCCAGACTAACACAAGACGAAGACAATTAACGGTTAACGTTAACCCAACAGCAGCCAAGGCTAACCATCCATCTATCCGTCTAACCATATATGCACATTGCCTTGGCCTGTATTTTTATTTTATTTTTTCTTTTTTTTTTTGATTAAGTCGAGCTGACACAAGGCGCTTGTGGTCAAAATGAAAGTTTCCCTGTCGCCGTTGAGTAGGAGGAAAAATCTCATTTGTCAATTAATATCGCCGCATAATATCTTGCAAAAAAAAAAAAAAAAATAAAACCAGCACAACTTTCTGCAGCTGCAATATGCCACAGTAGCAGATGCCATCCATCTGATATTAGTAGGGAGATTGAACTAGGCGTTGTATGCAAGTTATGGAACGGGATTGATTGAAGAAATCGAACTAAATATGCATAAGTAGAGATCTATGACTCGATTTATTCTCTAATTCCATTTCTTTTGACATTTATCTGCAGTTGGGGCCATTGTATTTGTTTATTTCATTACAAAATTAGTCTATTAACACAATTAAGAATTAGAATTAGAACACCGCCCATGCCCAAGTCCAACCACACGTTCACTCTCATCCTTGACAGTATGCTAATTAGAGCTTAATTGGCATTAGACATTTGCCTATCGACAAGTGTTTTACGTAAGCAAAACTTAAATTGCTTTTTACTATACATTTGCCACCCACATCTATTTTAGCTGCTGGCGGCACATTTAACCCGTTCATAGAATCAACCTCACTGTGCATTTTCCCTCCTCTTTTACTATACTATGCATATATGCAGTCAGATATTTCCGCATTGGAGCTGAAATCGAAGACAGAAAATCAATGCCCAGAAACTGGGCATTTCTAGGCGGCTAAATCTGTTTGCGGAAGACAAACATTTGTCTGCACGAACAATGACTGTAAATGGAGTTTTGTGGCTTCGCCCAAGGAATAGGAATATGAAAGATTTTATACACCAATCACCGCATAGAGAATATCAGCAAATGCAAAGAGTAAACCGCAGTTGAAAAGTGTAACAAAAGGTTACCTCAAAAGATTGCCTTCAACTGAGTGAGTGAATCGAAAGGTGTGGGGGCTTTACTTTGTGTATAAAGCAACACAACTTTACTTCAATTCGATTCAGCTTTAGTTGGTACTAAGAAAAAATGTTTTATTTCTATTAATGGCATAAACAAATGGCCGACGTTAGGTAAAATGTTTTCCTTACCGCCTCTTTATCAAGATGCTATGTTAATTATTCTGCGTAATCAACTGGAAAACCCCGAGGTGGGCAATTAAGCTTAAATTTTTGTCGTCATTAGCTCTGAGAACTTTTGACTGTCAAGTCATAAAATGTAATCGATAATACTGAAAATTTAATTAGCCCTAAGCGCATTGCGTTGAAATGGCTTAGAAATGTTTGAAATAGCTATATTATAGGCACTTATGCAATAAACGCTGGACAGCGACTGAAGCCCTAAAAGTATTTCATGGATGCAAAAGGCAATAAATGCTAGACCCACAAGACAAGGCTGCCCCAGCCCCCCAGAGTCATTGTTGTCGTTGTGGTTGTTGTCGATGCACGTACGATGCAATATTATGCATGTAAAGACATACATATGTATATATAAATATATATATGTGCATATCTTCTCTTGTAAATCTGGATACGTTCTATCTTTAGCGGCCAAAGTGCCTTTTGGCGTCGACATCACATGGCCATCGTCGGCAGCACATCAAACATTTGTGCGTTGAAGCGTGAACTTAGGCGACCGCAGAATGTTGCAAATGCGGAAGAGACTCCCCAGAGATAAGCTCTGTCAAAAAAAAAAAAAAAATGCACAAAACACAAAAAACACTTTCAGCCATTGTCATAGTGTTTATTCTTGTCACGGGCTACATACAATGAACCCGTTGATCCTTATGCTAACTATTTGATCATGGTTTAAGGATGTTGCTGGTTCCACTTTTACGATCACATTAACTTGGGCTGAAATTTTCCTAATCTTCCAATCTAATCAATAAAGGTTGAATACATTCAGCTAGTTATCACAGATCGATGTTCAGATTCAGCGCATACTTTAAGAAACCTAACACAGACTTTTATTGTTATTCAGATTATGTCCGAATGTCTATTGAACATTTTATCGGCAATTTTTTATTAGGACACAATTTCTCCATAAAAAATTTCAAAGGTTTACTAAAAGAAAGTTTAAATTTGATTAAACAAAAATAGTTTTTCATATCACACTATTTAATTGTTAGAATGAATTCCCCCAAAAGGACCTTAAAATATATAAATTCATATTGTGAAATTTCCAATTAAAAATGGTAAGGCTTTTTTATTTAAAAGCTGAGAAGATTTGTGTTTAGAACTTTCACTGACAAAAGGTAATTTTTTTAAAGGTGTTTCAAATGTGTTTAGAGTATATTAATTGAAATTAAGATCTCAGTTTTATAAAATAAACTATATGATGGCAAATCGCAGTAAGTATAACACATTTTTTTCCGCTTTTCGTTTGCAACTTAATTTAGAAACTTGTCGTTCTCGTTGCCGATTTTGACACCAAAGGTAGTCATGGCAAGAGGGAAGCGTGGGGGAAGGGTATGAAGGAGATGGGGATAGCAACGACGACGCCGAGCTTTTGGCATTTGCATTGTCACGCCTTTCAACTTAAGCGCCAACTGCAGCTACACAGAGACACAAAGAGATACAAAAAGATACTAAAGGCGCGTCGCGGTGGTGGCGACATTTTCGCTTTTTTTGGTGTATTTTTTTGTTTTGCTGACGTGACTGAGTCAAGAATATTGTCGCCCGGGTTTTGGAATTTTTGTGCACTTGTTTTTTTGCTGTTGCTATTTTGTTTTGCTTTTTGCCAGTGCCTTTGCCTTTATTTATGGCTTTCGTAGATATTCGTATTGAGTATTTCATTAGCCTTTCAAACAGCTCACGTACAAGTCGATAAAATGTCAAAGATACCTTGAATCCTACATATGTATATACTACATATCCATACATATATACACGTATTTAAAAAAAAAACTGACCATAGAACCGTTTCTCTAACGGTAGGATAAATTTGCATATTGGCGCAAGTGAGGCAAAAAGACGACGCACTGGAATGACAGGCTGGCAAATTGTCATCAGATAGCTGCTGCCATCATAATTGGCCTTTATTTTGAGCCAAATAGCCCAATCTTTGCACCTATCTTTTTGCCCAGTTTTACTGAAACACATACCAGAGCTAAGCACAAGCAAACTATTCGTCAGGTCAAGAACCCCCACATGGGCCATAAATAAAGCCGTTTGGACAGATACGTACATATTTGTTTTTGTGTATGTTGTTTAGGTCAGCTGCATTGCGAAATGAAGCAAGATTTCACACACTGATTGATAAGTCAAACACAGCCCATGAGTACCTACACATGATACATAGTTGTGCCTAGCACCTTCAGGGAACTATCCTCACTTCCCCCGGGTTGTCTGTGTCTGTACCATAGGCCTTGGGAAAAATTGCAAAAGTGGTTTATCTTTGGGGCGTTCGCTACTCATTGAGCAGCTTATAAAACTGCTATGCAGTTTGTCAGGTGTTGAAAGTTGCCTTGCAGTAAACACCTACTAAATGTTAGGCAGAATTTTATGAATTTGGGGTAATTGCAACCCAAGGGATCTTCTTCTTTATACTCTTGCAAATTGGCATCAAAACAGACATAGATTGCGACCGATTTAGTGTTGCGTACAACTGACAAACTCTACTACAGTGCTTATCATATTTATAACCCACCCAGCAGTTTAAGCTTTGAAGCAATTTTAACAATATTTTTAAGTTTTTTGAAAAAAAAAATGTTTACTTTGTTTGACTTTATTAGGTGCGGAGCAGACTTTTGGAAATACAGATATTGTAATTAAGTAAATTTAGATCTCTTTCCGAGTCGGGAGTCTATTTCAAATATTTCACGAAAGTTGAAAAGAAGTCGACGTGTAACTAAAAACTTTTTGGACAATCCTGAAGAATATGGAACAAGATCACGAATAGGGCGAAGTTTGTAACGAGCCAAATGAACAGTAACGAGTATGTTTAGACTCTGGATAGTATGTAGTTTTTTTCCATTTTTAAGGGAATTTCGTGAGAAACCAATGGTTAACTAAGAGAATAATGCCAGAATCCGTGTGAGCAGACGTACAAAGCAGTTTTTGGAGGGATGTCATGTTGATGTCCTTAAATGGCCAGCATGGTTTCCAGATCTCAACCCGATAGAGAATGTTTGGTATTCTTGCAAAACGGTTTTATACTAATAATCGCCAATTTGGGACAGTTGAAGATCTTAAAATATCTTAAAATAAAATTCTAAATGAATGGCAAAGTCTCCAAAAGGACCTTTTAATAAAGTTAGTGGCTTTAATGAGGAAGACAATTTTTGAGTTTACTAAGGCAAATGGAGGCCGCACTAAGTATTAATATTTTTTTTCCATCATTCCGCAACGGTTACGGATTTTTTTGGCTTAAACATGAAATTGGGCTATAATTTTGATACAGCAAATGGGTGCTTTTTTCTTTGTTTTTACTTCTTTTTAAGAAATCGTTATTAAATCGTTAATCTTAAGTATAAAACATGTTTTTTTCTCATAATTCAAATATTGAGCTACTCATTTTTCAAGATTTTGAGGATATTCCCTCATTTTTAAAAGTGGGTTATAAATATGATAAGTACTGTATTTTAATATTGTGGTAAGAATATAATAATAACATTATATAAAGAGGATTAGAAACTGTCAAGAACGTGTTAAAAACTTATAATTATAATTGTTTGCAAGCACCAAAGGAAACACAGAAAATAACATTTTGATAGGATATTTGTGTATCCATTTAAGACCATTTATTTATTGCCTTGCATGCCTCTGATAGGCTGAGGCGTAGCAAAGTTCCATGACAAACTAGCATATTTTCCACTTTCTGCCTCAATTTAAATCTATTATGGACTTGGTCAGGCCTTGAGGACATGAAGCGCCAATTTGTGACAATTTGAATCGCCTTTAATACATGTTGAAAGTAAATGGGTATACTTATTTTAGTCAAAAGCTAAACTATTGCAAAACTTGTGCTCTAGTCACACACGTAGTTTGGGTCTTAACCTAATAAAACAATATAAAGAAAAAAAATATAAATGTTCAATGAAAAAGGTTAATCTCTATGGAAGTTAAATTGTGACTTAAAGTTATATTGTTGATCAAAGAGTTGCGTTGAGTTGATATATGCAGGTCTTTACATCTTTATGTAAGTAGACTTATAAAGATTTTCAATTTTTAGTTTTGCAATTGTCAGGGTATAAAAAACTAGGTAGAAACAAAGTTTGCGTGATCCTCCACCATTTCTTTTCGCCATTTTCTAATGGCAGTCAAGAGCATAGGCTCAACCCAAACATGTTAGCTCGGAACAAAATGCCCCCAAAAGACAATCGCACCATGAGGCAAATGTGGCTAAGGTGAAGGGGTGGAAGAAAAGGAGGCTGGGAAAAAGAGCATCCACATTTAAGCCGGACTCTTTGGTTGCATGTGAGCGCTAATTTTGTAATTTGTGTGCAACTGTCAACCCAAGGCAAGGCAGGCAATTATGCGGCGCTGTGCAAGGGGACAACTGAAGAAGGTGAGTGGTGTGTGTGTGTGTGTGTGGTGGAGGGGGAGGATCAAAGACATGCATTTGTTGAACTTTCACTTGTTGAACTCCAACTGAGCCTGCGCCTCTTTTTGATGGTTCAAGCACAATGAACACTCCGACAGCCAAATGCTTCTTTTTCCGATGTGAATGTCGAATTCACATTTTCAAGCAATTGCTTGTTAAATGGTATTTCTAGTACTACAGATATCACTGAAAACTTGTTCCAAAACACGCAAAACTATGCTCTTCTAACAATTTTAAGGTTATTCCATTGATGAAACTGCGAATAGCTAAATACTATACATAATAACGTTGGCACACTGCATAGAACTTAAATTTGATTGAAATCAAAGGCTGGTAAATTGTAAATTGGTAAATTGCTGTGGTCTTACCTTCAATTATCGATGTATCAATAGAGTTGATAATGACAAAAGAGTTTTTAAAATAAGTCCCTTACAATAAGATAACATTGAATTATTTGAACTTGATAACCAATTTAAAATACCATTTCAAAATAGGCAATTCGAGTGCCCATCGATTGATTAAGGAAAAATGTTTGACACGTAATATTTACCCACTTATATGATCCTACTTTATTATTCATTGAGCCGTGTTTTTTAGACTAGACACAATCTCAAATTTAGTAAAAGTCAGGCCCAAGGTGGAGGAAATGGAGGAAACTATCCCAGACTTGTGATTCCTTGAGGGGTCAAATAAAATAAATTAACCACACAAAACTTTTAGAACTAAAAATCGTTCTTAGGGGCTCTTAAATTTGTTGCCCTAGGACCGGATATACTTTTATACTGTCCTGGGTGAAGGAATGGAATAGTTGGTTGGTTTTTTACATCTTTTAGTTTTACATAAAGGTTAATAAAACATACTCGTTCAAAAGTGAGGAAACCTCTGTGGCTTCTAGCTTCTTTTCTAGCTCTTATACCGAACGCCAATTGCAGGCCAATTTATGGCCTGTCCAGCTAAATGTACTCTCTTAGTCATATAGAGTAATGGGTATTAAATTATTGTAGCATAGCAAATGGCAACTAAATACATAAAATGAAAACCATGTTTAAGGTTTTCTTTGTTTCCAGCAACAAACCAAAAAAAAAAATAAATAAAGAGAAGTGAAGTGAATTTTACACTCAGTTGCACAGCAACAACAAGCAAATTGGAGTTGAAAAAAAAAAACGACAACAACAGCAAATTGCAGATAGTTTAGCTTGCAAGATGTAAGCCAGGTCGAAACAAGTGATTTTCTGGCCAACATTTTTGGTTGTCGCGTTAATTAGTGACGCCTCCATTTGTGTTCATTGTCGTTTCTTGTTGCTGTTGTTTTTTTTTTTTTCTTTGGTTGTTTATACAATATAAATTAACCGACTTATTAGGCGTACCATGATATAATTTTTTTGCAATTGCTGCAAGACATAAAATCACTTCCTGTGGTGAAAGGGCAAATTCCATAGATCGAAAATAAGTGAGACAAGACATTTTGCTGCGAATGGCTTTTCGTTTTTCTTTCTTTTGCTAATTTTGTTGCACAAACAACTTCCCCCATTTGCTGTAATTCCTCATTCTGTAAAGGGCATTTACATTTATGCGATTTATATTTAGACATAAACTTTTGTAGTTTATTTTCAGGTACCGGCTGGGCACAGCAACCAGCACCAGCAATGGCACCATCAACCGTCACCAGCAGCCCGACAGCCCAACAGCCCAGCAGGGCCAGTCAACGAAGCGTTTAGGCGCCCGCATAGATCATTAGTGGCCCATGACAGGGCGGAAAGCAAAAACAACACAAAAAAAAACATGAGTTAAAAAACAGAATTGGTAAGTCAATTGAAGTTGTCGACTCTCTGTGGTTCCAAAAGCCCGGACTGGGCTCAATGTCAGTGGCGCTGTTCCACTCCTGCACTCTCACTCCTCTTTCATCCGTTATTAATTATGCATGCCGGCAGATCAACTCCTCCCGCCCCTCTACACCCACCACCACCTCCATCTTAACCTTTCTCGGACACTTGCCAGCATTTTCAGTGATATAATCGCACCCGGACTTGGAGTCGAGCCGAGTCAGGGTGCTGACATTGGTTCCATTCGCTGATTTTGTATGATGTAGACAAAAGTTACCTTTCGTATATCATATGCGAAATAATTATTGGCCATGGAGCTGGGGAGATACACATATGAAAACAGATTAAAGCTTTTCCAGACATTCAGCCCAGCAATAAAGTGGAATGATTAATGCAACCGGAAGTGGAAAATTTTAAAAAAGGTTTTTAGTAACTTACCCAAAAGCGAAAATAAAACATAAACAAAAAACCAAAACAAAAAATTTTGGAAAAAAGTTAAGAAAGCAAAAGAAAAAGACTATAAAGAAACCAATTTGGACACCATTAATTATTAAATTAATATTACCGCTTATTTTTAAACTTTAAAATGAAAAATGATCGACAAATGGCATACCCATTCATTTGGTAAAAAGTCGGAAATCTAAAAAGTGCTTTGTAGGTGCCTAAAGGTGGGTCAAAACAAAAAAATTTCAGTTTGAAGTCTGAATAATTCAAAGTCAGCGCCATATTCATAATCGGCAGCTTTAACTATTTATACAAGTTGAGGATTTTCTATCTTTGACCGGATGCAAGGAACAAGAGGCGGAAGTAATTTTGTGGCCTTATAAGTAGTTGACCAGCAATATTTTTGATAAATGCAGTCATTCTTCAAGATTTTCAAGTTTCGAATGATTTACTTATAATGAAGTTTATTATTCAAATAAACCTAGAATGGCCAATAAAAAGTTTAGACTGACTTAAAGGCGTTGGAGCATTAAGCTCTATAAAGAATAAGTTGCTGTATGTTATGAATGAATTATTTTCATAGAAATCAAATAATACAATCAACTGATATCGAATTAGTTTGGTAGAAACACGTTTACCAAGCCCAAAAAAATTACCTTAATAAAATAATATACAGACTTTTTTTGTAATGATAATCATTTTTGGAAAAACATTTGAGCTATTTAGCTAAGCCTAATTTTTCAACTGATTGTTTCTTTTAGAGCTACTTAAGTGAACTTGGCTTATCCTACTGCTAAAGATGCTTTTTCCTTTGCAAACTTCTCTCTAAAATAAAACTACTCTGTTAGCAAAAGTGAAGGCATTGGCACTAGTAATAATGGTAATTTTCATTATAAACTTAAGCTGTTACCATCTAGAACAACATCATTAAAAGAATTTAAAAAAATTTTATGTATATTGAAATTAACATTTTGCCATCAAAGCTTCTTAAATACTCTTATTTATTTAATAATTTCTTAACAGTTGTAAAGCAGTCTGGCGGCAGGTTCAGTAACCTCTTTAAATCAGCGAACCATTATGTCCATCTAAGTAAGCAAAACAAATTAGAAACGCATGCAGATTACACGCAACGAATCTTTTTATAGCAGGTAGAATGAATTTATGGCCCAGGCATTGGCCTGGCCCGATCCGGCCCGGTTTGGCCGGGTGTATGGGCCTGGTAATCTTGGTTCGCTTGTGCCAAATAAAGTGAAACAAGTGAGAAGCGAAAGAAAACAAAAAACAAGACATAAGAGGGGGAAAAAAAACCGCAGAAGATACCAAGATTCAGTCTGTTGGCCGAGCTAAGTGAAAACTGTGTTTTGCTGCTGCTGATTTTGTGGCAAGAGAAGAAAGAGAGAGAAAAGAATGCGAGGCGTTCAAGGCCGTTTTATGAAAGCCATAAAAACTCATTTCATGCATTGATGCATTTCTTCTCACAGCATAACAAAAAGAGCAAATGAAAAAAAAAGCGGCCAGCAGCCCCTCTGGGTTCTTCATTTTGCGTTCATAAATTTAATTTACGGCCATAACCAAGGCAACAGCAACAGCAACAACAACAACAACAGCCACAATATAAATTAGCTGATGTTGGCTAAGTTTACTGGTTTAATGGCTGCGCATGCGCTGATTACTGGCACTACCTACAGTGCCAGTCCAAGTGACTACCACAGTTTTCTCCTATTGTCGGTTTTCCTGTTGAACACACATGCATACATATATAAGTATCTATGTATTTGATGCGTTCGTAGTTTATTACTTAATCCCCAACGTTGCACAAATTGGAGATGGTAACAATTGAGCGTAATTTGGCTGGACAATTGAGGCGAGGCACTCATTAATCTGAAATGCATGAGGCTTTCATCCAAGGGCCCAGTGACTTCTAGTGGCTTTTGGAATGGGGCAAAAGCAAAATTTGGACTTCCAAACAGTAGATTTTCCACTCAATTTCATTTCCAGCTATCTGCAAGTCAGCACCACGAAAATTGTACTAGTTTTATCTCTTTTTTTTTTGGGTTGTCTCGATTTCGAAAGCTGATCCAAAAATATCACATTATCCGCCTCATTGACCTTCAGCAAATATTTACTTTCAATTTTCACAATTGAAATGAGTGGAGTATACATTTAAAAAACAAAAAAAAAAATGAGTTAGGTATCTAATAATGTTATAAATAAATGTGAATATTGTGCACAAAACGTATCAATTTCTTTGGTTTACCAAGTCAATTCAACTGGTTTCTTTTACGAGTTTATGGTTTGGTTGAATACAATTGAAAGCAAAAGCGACGTAGCGGCCAACTAACATAATTACAATGCACTCACATTCACATACTCACACTTACGTACTCGTGTTCACTCACTCAGTCACACACTCACACAACAACACTCACCCACCAAACGATCGTAACTCGAATCGTTAATCATTCAACCGAAACAATCGCAAAAAGAAATACAAAATAAGAAACGAGTTACTCTACACTTTGGCACCTTCTAAGTCCAAATAAACTGAAACAAATTGTTTAGCGAATGAAATACTCTCTATAAAGAGTATATTTTAGTTTGAAGACAAATAAATCTATGGATAAAACATTTCTACTTTTAAGGTTTTGAGAAAAGCAATAAAATTGCTTGAATATGCGTTCAATATTTTATAACCCTAAAGTTTAAAGCAAATTTTAAAGAACTTGTGAATAACATAAGGTTTCAACATTTGAGGATTTAAGAATATACATATAAATACCTAAAAGAAGCCTCAATTCGAAATATACTTAAGGGATGCTCGGTACGAAATTCATATAAGATTAACGATTTTGCAGGACGCATGAAGTGTGCAACGAAACATAACCTTCTTCTACTTCCAACCTTATATACAAACATATACAATAGTATATTCATATTTTATGTAGAGCCTTGACGACTTGCTAAATATTTATATTTTTATTATTATTTTTTGAAAATCTTATAACTATTGCAAGCACTCAATTGTAAAGATTATTATATAGGTGACTCTAGTTATACATCAGTGACAAATTGTATTTAGTCTTGGACCAAGTTTTTCGTTTAGTGTATTATTATGTGCATACCCAAAGTAATTGGGGAAACGAGTAAATTTAAAATTTAGAGCCCGGCTAGAAACAAACTGCACAGGCAACGACAAACTTACTTACAAATGGTTGAGCAAAAACAATGCGCAATTTGTGTCATTGTCCAGGCGTGGGCGAGGCGTTGCTTGACGGCGGCTGCTTTTCAACCAAAATTAAGTGTAATTGGTAACAAGACACATAGCAGCTTATTGTAATTTAATTGTGTCAAACGAACAGGTAAAGTTAGGTAGGTAGGCAACTAAATACGAATACAGCCCCAGCAATGCAGGGGGCAAGAGGATAAATGAAATCTGTAGAGAATATTGCACAATTTATCCAGGCATGCAAATTGCATAAAATGGCTTTAAAGTTTCTATGTACAAAACATTTCTGTTTCTATCATCGTTTGCCACTAAATTGCCATCGAAATTGGAGCGGCACGAAAAAGACCAACAAAAACGGTTGAAGTAACCAAAAGGGGGTCTATTTTGGTCTTTTTTTTCACAAGAAGTATTTTTGGTTTTATTTTTTCGAATTAGTATTTGAATTGTATTATGGCCGCTCCTAAGCCGACTTGTAGCAGCATTTACACCTACGCCTGGGTTGAGTTTTAAACAGGTTCTATATATGTAACTAGTTAAACTATAAGCAAAAGGTCGCTGCTGGCTGTTGGCATAAAATGTGAAAGGTTTCTTATGTATAATAATGGATTTTGCCAAGCTATGGATAAGATTTCTTGCTAAATACTAATCCCACAAAAAAAAAAAACTCCGCTAAATTACAATTAGTTGCAAGTTTCAGTTGTCGATAACAAATTATTACGCAATTGGAAAATCAAATCAAAATATAAAAATTTAATTTTAATTGCTGCAAAAGCCAAGTTACAAATCAACTGTCAATGCTGGTCATTGATTACAGCGATGACGACGATGACAACGGCCATAAAGACGGTGATGATGATGATGACGAGTGCCTGACCAGGTTTGCTTTTGGTCAAGAGCAAGACATCAACTAACTTGTCGTGATTATTGTGTCAGAAAACTGGATTTGCAGTTGCAAATATTTTTTGTCAAATATTTCGCCAATGTAGCCCAAAAACTAAAGCCGCAACTGCCAGTTTAAATATTTTTTTTCATACATTTAATCAAACGGATGTGAGCTAGACAACATATCATTATGTAAGAAACTCCTTAAAATATTTGAAATACAAGAAATATATGTGATTTAATAGGACTATCGATAACGAAATAATATTAGGTTGATATTTCATCTAATTATTGAATTAAAATTTTTAGCAGAGTCATGAGAGAGAATCTTCCCTTTCCTTTTTACATCGTAATGTTGGAATTTCTAGTAACCCGAAATTTATTTGAAGATTAGTTCAGATATTTTGATGTTTTATTGACAAAATGATGAAAACCTAATTGATTGGGATAACCGGAGATTCATTGTACTAAATGTAAATTTCATACAAATGTTTATAATTCGCACAATTGAAATTTGCTTTAGTTCAAAGAAAAAAAAAAACTTTTACAAGTTTAATCATATTAATAATGGTTAAAAATATTTGTTTGTTAATTAAAAATGTTTGTTTTGTAGCGAAATCCTCTCAGATTCAAAATACTTATCATATACCATAGACCGCCCCTTTCATATCTTGTCTATTTTCATTTTGCTGCCAGACAAACGTTGATGGATTGCAATTACAAATCTGAAGGTAAATATTTATATATACGCATATATGTATAATTGTCTGGCTCTCTTTCATTCGTTGCGCTTGCGCCAACTTCAACTTTGACAAAGTGTTTGCCTTCACGGCAAAATGTCAGGCCCAAATGAAAGAAAAAAGAGAAAAAACTGGGCAAACTTAAAAGTCATAAGGCCGCCGCCGTGAAGACCATCTTTCTCTCTGTTTTCATCTACTAAATGCTAAGATAATTGCTTTGCCAATTTGACTTAATGAATTAAAGATCCATTTAATTTGAATTTCTTTTATGGACATTTGTTTTAGTTTGCCCATTTGACCATGTCAAAGTTGAGAGTTGAGCTTGTTTAAAGGTGGAAAATTATTCATGAACTTGACTTCGCCGAACCGAAAGTTGACTTTCTTTCTTTCACTTATTGATTCATTCATCCGGTTCTCTGGCATGGCAAACGAAATAAAATGACAATTTGGATAAATTGCTCTAACGAATAAGGAATCGAAATTCAATTTCAATACGGAATCATTAGTATAAAAAAAAACACCTCAACAAAAGGTAATACACAACGGTTCAACGGAACTAAAGAGTCTAAGCCCTGATCACCATATATCACCATATTGAATCATGATAATGGATATATGTAATTGTAAACTATGTTTAAGGATTTTAACAATATGATATATTTTTACTGTTATACGATACAATAACGAACTGACAAACAAAATGGGCTCGAGATAACTATAAAAATGAAAAAGATTTAAATACCAAAAAAGATTACTCTTTATCTATGCCGAAGCGTGTGAACTTCAGTTTATTTCTACTTTAGAAAACGTATTCAATACTTAAGTGCAAACGATTTCAACTTTGAAATCTTTTTCATGTATCAATCATATTACTAAATATTATAATTTTTTTATTATATCATCGAAGAAAATACAGTAAAATCCTGTAGTACTTAGAAATTTGTTTCGAAGGCTTTGTTGTTTCAGGACATAAATACATCAGTGTCACTTGGTTTCGGGTTAGTCAACTTACCATCTCTTTCCGCAACGTCGCTATCTGTGCATCCAAGGTGCTGCCCGTTGTGTTCGATTTGGCAGGTGAGGCACACACTGAAGTTGCTGTTGTCGTTGTTGTGGCCGGTGTTGTTGCCGGTGCCGATGCTGTTGCTGCTGGGGTTATTGCCGTGCTGTTGTCTTTCATATTGGCCGATGCTGTTGTGGGCGGCTCCACCAGTTCATCATTTGCATTATCATTGCTATCTTTAGCTAGCGGCTGATCATGGTTGCCGGTTCGCTTTTTATCACTATCTTTTTGGTTGGCGTTGCTGCTGTTGTTCTCCTTGTTATTGTCGTCGGTGCTGTTGTTGTTGATGTTGTTGGACTCATGTGCGGTCTCGACATCACTGAGTAGACCCGAATCGGAGCCAAGCAGCTTATTGAAGCCAATCAGAGATTTTGGCAAAGGAGGTAAACCGCTGATGGACAAACCACTGTATAAGGAGAACAGAAATTAAAAACAAAATTATTGATATACTGAGAATATATTGATTGAAAAGAGGGCATCAGGGAGTGCGTTGGGTCAACCCATTTACCTTTTTTTCCCACCCAAATAGCCATATCCTAGCCAATAATTAATCACATGCTCATCATCATCATCATCATCATCTGCATCGCATTCGCTAAGACCCTCCCCATTTCCCACATTTGGCAAGACAAGTGGCAACGGTGCATCTAGATCGCCAATCTCCTCATCATAGTCGCTGCATGTGGTCGGCGTTTGACCGCGCCCAGTGCCCACTCCCACCTCATCTTCATCGTTGTCATCGATATTGAAGAGGCCGTCTTGGAAACGCTGATACCATTTGGCCACATACTGGGCACTCGGCGCAAACGGCCCAAAGGCACTGCGGCACTCGTCGAGTATCTGTGCGGGATAGAGGCGCCTCCGGAAACCGAACAATATGCATTGCTGCAATTCAGCCGGTGTGGGAGCCGGTATGGGCGAGAGGAATAGTTCGTCCAGATCTTCGGACATATTCGCTGAGGTCACAAATTTCCGTTTGAAACGACTTATGACATTAGCTGGAAATTTTTTGGTTCATCATAGAAAGATTTTTTCAACAGAACATAAAACAAGCAAATCGAATAACTCTGCATTGCCCCTCGTGGTTGTACATGCTGTTGGCTAAAAGCACCTTTGGACATGCTTAAACTCAAAAGATAAGCTGACAACAATGGCATTTCAATCTTTAATATTAGCCAAGTAAATGCAGACATATATATGTATGTATAGATATGTATGTATCTATATGTTTGTGGGTATGTAGTAAAAAGCAAAAGCAACTGGTCCAGCATAGAAACCAGAAACGAAGGCTAACAGCTTATGTCTTGATTGTGAACTACAGTCTCTATTTGTCTATGGGTTGGACTATTTAATATCCAGATTTTATGCAGCTAAAGATCTAAAAAAGATCGGATTTTGGGAGGATAAATCTTTCTGATCACACAAAGAACTAATTGGCTGCAGTATGTATTTTAAAACCAAAAATCTTACCTGCTCTAATCTAAGCTTTCTGGACTGTAAATCAGAGAGCAAAATGAAGTATAATATTTAAATTTATCATTTGTCTGACTAGGAACAAAACAAACCTAAACAATAGTACCTCATCAAAATTTGCCCCACTGTGCCGATTCTATAGATTGTTTAGCAGAATGCCAACAACAAATTTGTGCTACAATGTCGTATTAGGTTTTCTCTTATTTTTTTCTTTTTGTAGTTTTTAGAATGCCACAAACAGAAACGAGTTTAAAACGATTTGTTAAGCAGCAACCAGTTGCATCAAAGGCCAGAGTGGAGTTAGAGTGGAGCATTGTCAATGCGGGAATATATAGACAGAGAATGGTAAAGATAACTACACAATATGACCCAATTAACGGAGCACAGCAAGAAATCAAAAATTTATAATGCTAAATTAACGCTTTAACCAGACAATATCCTCTATCTGAAAGCGCTTAATGTCTAATCGCCGGTTTAACGCTGAGCCACAGCAGATCATCGCCTGCAAAATGGAGCTATCCATAAGATGGGGTATTTAAAGATTGCACCAGCCATCAGTTTTCCACAAACCTATCTAATTTTTTGCAATTTATCGGTCACGGTTGGGCTTATAAATATGGACTGCGATCTCTGGCTAGTTAGCTGGTTAGCTGGACGCTTGGCTGCTTCTTGCCAGCTAATGTATAGGCAGCAGGGGGGCAGATTGTTAGTGACAGCAGATTGGACTCAACTCGCTGGTCAGACAAATGCATTATGCATTTATCTTGGCTATTTGCCAAGACCAAAACCAACTACGTTTGTGCAATTGTTAATTTGTGTGAAGAGATGAAATGGGATTTCTGTTTTCTATGCAAGTGTGTGTGCGCGCATTTATTGTTAGTTGTATCTCAATTAGCTGCAAAAGATACATTTGTATCTTTTTTCGAGGTCTAGACGCGCTGCTAATAGCTAAATTGCTTTTGCTCGGTTGAATGCCCGATTTCACTTCAATCATGCGATATTTATACTTATCATCGAAAAACAATTCTCTGCAATACAGGAAATCATTTTTCAGTCACCTGGAGCTAAACTTAAGTGTTGCGATGCCAAGCAAAAAAGATTATAACTATTTATAAATTATACTTTTTTTTGTATAACTTTGCTTCTAGGCATAAAATGTCAAAGTCATCAGAAAATCAAGAAGTGAACTTCATTAGAGAAATATTTACATAGACTCGAGTTTCATATATATATTGAGTCGAACCTGTTCAAAGGAGAGGAGCAAGAAATTAAAAAAGTTAGATCATCGACCTGTGGCATACGCTGTAGTTGGAAACATCATGACTTTAGTTACTTTTTGCTTTAGAAAAACTGCAGAAGTTGGAGCGAATCCATTTGGCAGACTCTTTTATTGATTTGTTACACATTTTTGTAGCGACAGCAAGCAACTAGCAACAAACTATTATTAAAGCCCGACTAAGGTCAAGGTCATTAAATATTTATAATTGCGGTTAAACTAGATCAATCAGCGACCAGAAAATATCACACACAAAAAGCTAACTGAATACGTCATGTATTTTTAATATTTATATTTATCTGACTGAGATAGATATTGGAATATTCATATGGATCGCCAACACAATCCATTTTCAAGTTAAATGATTATATTACCTAAAACAAACCATGTAAAGGCAAGTATAAATTAAAATAATGTGCTTCAGATGGTCTGTTTGCTTAGTTCGTTAGCCCCAGCCAAAACAAAAATCTTGATATTTAGTATATCTTTCGGCTTATATGTATATGGCAATTCGATGTTGTCTTAAATTAAGACTTTTGTATTGATAGCGTGCTTGTCGAACGTTTATAGCTATGGCAACTCCTTTAATCAATTTTTGAACACCTACGCTTCCGCACACACACACTCACAATAAGCGTACATACACACGTGTGTGAATGGTTGTGGCCAAATCTGGAACACAAATGTATTTGATTGTGGGTAGAGAGTCAGACGGGGGTCAGCAAAGGTTAACACATATAACATGCTTTTAATGAAATGTTTTATACCAACTTTGCCTTTAATATTTTGCTTGATTTTTAAACACTTTTAGCTTTTTGTGGGGTTATACATGTAACGAATATTCGAAAATTGAAAAGCATTTTTAATAAATGAATTGTTTTTTTTTAGTTTTGCTTTTGTTATTCAATTAGCAACACACTGAGGCGGTTACACACAGTTTACGCCACAAGACAATTGAGTACAAAAAATGCCAGGCAACACAATTCACAATTTCACTTTTTGCTAAATATACGAAGCATAAGCTAAGCATAGCAACATTTGCCGTAGATATATATATTTTGATCATATACATATATGTATGCCACACACACACACACATACACACACACGCAAACACAATACAATTACTATTTGGAATTTTTTTATACAATAGTAAAAACAACAGGAGCAGGTCTAGTTGTTTGTTTTTAGAACGCGTGGGGATGTCGAAACTATGCAATTTTCGACTAGTCTCCTCGTACTCACTAATTATGATTTTTACAAACAGTATGGGAATTATAAACATATAATTAATGTTGCTTTTATCACGTTGGATTTCGGTTTCTTTTTGTGGTTTTTCGGTGTGTTTATTTTGCTGTGAATTTTTTGTGTATGCTTTGATAGCGTTAAGAAATTCGCGTGCTACTAAAAAGTCAAACGTTGGCGACTTTTTGCCACCGAGCGCAATCCCCAATATCTCTCTATACGTATGTGGAGAGCAGCGACAAAGGCAATCGCAGAGATACAAAATCCGGAAAGAAAAAAAAGCAATACGGAATTCTCACACACAGGCCCACAGATGCTAACCCCATAGGAGAGACAGAATAGTAGAGCGCAATAACGAGAAAAACTTGTGAGAAAATCCGAAATTAAGACAAAGATAAAAATACAATATAGTATATACGAAATGCGTGCATTGATTTAATAAAAATAAAATAACCAAGAACACGGAAAAAAACACACTATAGAGGTCCCAGCCAGATTTGAAGCGTCAATGTTTGTATACCCTAGAAAAAAATAATATCGGACGGAATCAATCATCTCAGAAATTACCATATTGTATTTGTATTTATTTGTACAAATAAATTTTCAAAATAGCATCTAGTTTGTTCCTAGGGCTTGACTCTTGGTACTTGCCAAAATAGGCATACCCCATATGGGTAAGGGTACGAAAACAGGGTGTATACAGTTATAGGGACAACGGGGGATTAAATTAAAGAGGAGAAAACCAATGAAATCAATAATAAATTCCTCTATTCGACATCTTAAGAGATCTTCACAAATTCCTGGAAATATTGTGATAATCAAATGACCTACGACCCACACCCTGTAGCGCCGACTGACAGCATAAGTTTTGATTATTCTTAGCTTGATAATATGTAGGTATATAAAGACTAAAAAACAAAAATAACACACGTTTGTTTCACATTTGTTGCTCTTGTGTAGTACATCATCAAGAAATTCCAATGCCCACACAACGCCAAAACGGCAAAACGCTGCTCTTCAATGAGTTCCCAAACTAAAGGGTACACAGGCGAGAATTTCTATGGTGGCTCCTCATTCAGAAATTTCTAAAACACGATGACGAACGGATCCGTCAAATTTTTCGATTTCTTTTTGTGTGCTGTGTGCTGTATGTTGTTTGTTGTGTGTGTTTGCGTTACGTGGACCCCGGCAGAGAATGCTCATATTAATGCTTATTTTGGTATTACCCTTGCCTCTCCCAGTGCGTCGCGCACTGTGGATTCGAATTGGGAGCGCACATCGTGATGCATTTTAAAAATAAACCAAAGAGGAATTGTAGCGTAGAGCATGAGCACGTGTGCATTTGTTGGCTTTTCCTTCAAGTCGACGGCGGTGCAGGCAATCGGAATTGCGCAGGTGGCTAATGGGGGCACCGCAACGACCGGGATGCGCCTAGTACGATGACATTTTTCTGTCGTCTTGTCATAAATCTTGAAACGACTTTTGCCTACCTACGCATTGTAGTCGTCTTCGTCATCATCGCCGTCGTCGTGGTCGTCGGTCGTCTTGGTCTGGCTCTGGGCATTGGCGATTTCTCGCAAAAGAAAATTACGTGATCATAATATCAATAGTTGACCCAGAAAATTCACCAAAGCCAGAGTGAAGCATTTGTGAGTCGTTTGCTTCAAAAATGGTTTCATTTCTTTAACCAAATGAAATATAAACAAAATGTTATTTACCTTTACCCGCGTTTCTACAAGGAAACTGGTAAAAGGTTATAAATTCTTAGTTTTTTATGCTAATCTTTTATTTATTAAAACCATTGATACATTGGTTTCTCTTTCGTTCGGGTATCTTCACATTTCAAAATGATGCATCTCTTCCTATTCAATTGGAATGAAGACTTAACATTAGATACCGAGAAAAAAAACACGAAAACCTAAAAAAGATTAACTAAAACTAAGGAGGTCACAAATATATCTTTAAGCGTAACACCTCTAATGGGGCATAATTTTCTTATTGTGTTCTTGGATCTCGATAATTAAGTGGGAAGTCGGTGGGGGATAATTGCTAAACACAACAATCATGGAAATAAAAAACGCACTCTTGTGAACCTCTATAACAAAAGGTAAATCAAGTTTAAGAAGAAAACAAAAAGAAGGTCAAACTCAATGACTCTATTTCTTGGGCATATACCAAACTTTTTTTCCTAGATAAAACTTTAAAAAAAAAAATAAAGGCAAGATCTAAATGTCTCAAAAAAAGTGAAAAAAAACGATAAAGAAAAATATATGCGATGTGGGTAGATATGGGTGTTTTACCTCGGCTTTCTTCTGTGCCTTGTACTTCATTCACAAGTGCATACAACTTGATCAATATGATCATGAAACTTTTAGGTCTGGTCAACTCAGAGCTTAACGATTATTACCATGTGCCCAGAATGCCTGCTCACGTACAACGCCCCCGCCCTTTTTTCCAATGAAAAGTCTGTGCAGCAACAGAAAACAACATAATTGCTCATATCGACGGCTCTGGTTTTCGCTTTCATTCGAATGCCACAGCACAATTGGCCCGCATTTAATGACTCGGCAGAGTGTCCATAAATTTGTTTTCTAAGCTCGCTTCATTCATTTGTGAAATTTCTAAATAAAATAACTAATCACATGCAAATAAGCCCAAGACTAGAGCTGGCAACTCGGTTTGGTTACCCAAATAAATTTCGTTTATATACGATTAGTTTCAGGTTTCTCTTTCAGATACCAGCGAAAAGCGAAATTTTGATTTCGGTTTTCTGATTAGTAGAACGCAGCCAACAAGTGGTTTAGCTTTAGCTTTATTTCCATGCCTCTGCAGCCATCACCTTTGTTTCTTTAGCTTTTTGGTTTTTCGTTTTTAATTTATTCACCTTGTCATCGCGCTGGGCTCTCTTAGCGGACAGACGCATGGTTAGAAACTGTTTGCCCGCTGCCAGATACTACTTTTTCTGGCTGTTTGCTTTGTTCCCCAGTACCCACTACACTCAAAAGCGAAAGTCATATGGCCATATATCAAATATGTTTAGCCAATTATTATTATACATACAACGATATGTCCATAAATAGGTGTATTATGATGCATATTGTTACCGCTATAAACCTTGGACCAAGAAATCTGTATGGAATTCACTGGGAGATCTCTTTTTTATTCCAATAATTGCCACAAAAGAAAAGAAATGTGCTAGTTCCAAAATTCTAGACTAAATAAAGTAAAGATCTTGCGAAATAAGACTTTCCATAAGTTATATCTTGGCAGTGGTTGAACCTTACTCAAATTTTAAATATTCTTTTGGGCAATATTTTTTAGTCACCAGCTTAACTTTATATATAGGGAGTCTTAACCCTTCGTATGGATCAAAAATATCGAATTTTTATTTTTCCTTTTGTGTCAAATGAAAGAAAAGTTGTACAAAAGTTGAAGACGGGGTGAAACTCACTAAAAGAATTTTGGTTCTCTCTCTTTCAGCAGATCTAATAACAAATTTCGATAGACCTTTTTTAAGTTGTATTAAAAAGAAATTAATCTAACTGTGAATGCGCAAGGTTAAGTAAAAACTTGGTACTTTCTAAAATGTTATGAGTTCAGAAATTAAAGCTGATTTTCCATTAATTCTTGCTTCTCTTTGATTTAAATAGACTATAAATAATACCAAAAGTGTTGGGCAAGCGACCTACGACAAATATTCTCTTAGGTCCGTAGATAATTACAATCGTGATCGTCTTAAGTACAAAATTGTAGAGACAGTTAGGCAGCGAAATTCCGCATTTAAATTGGGCAACCTAGGCAACGATTAACTCTGTCCCGTTGGCCAACTGAATAGAAGCAGAGCAGGAAACTTGGGCAATCGCCATACTTGAGATACAGATCTGAGCCAAACATTTGGCTGCTGCTATTTGCTATTTTGGACAAACAAAATCATAAAGATCAATTCCACCAAACGGAGACTGAGGGGCAGGTCACCTTTCTGTGCAACTTATTGCTTAAATTGATAGTGGGAGATAAAAAAATTGACTATTAGTCGGCTAATGGGTGGTTGAACGTACCCAGAAATCAGGTCAGCTCTCATTATGTATCTCTACCATATGTCTTTCAATTTCTTCCATTAAACCAATTACAGGTCTGCTATGCGTAATATCCAGTGGGTCAAGTTATTAATGTAAAGTCGGAACCCGAATTGTCTGACTGTATGTACATATATACATACATATGTACAGACGTTTGTCAAGGCGGAATTTAGTTATAGAGTTTTTTGCCAGACTGAAAACAATTTTCAAATTTGAATTTTGTGCAAAGCATTTGCTCAAGTGCATTAAGTGGCGAATTGCTTCCGGTAACTGGCCAAGTCTTCGACTCCACTCGAGTCGACGCGGCTCTTAATTGGTGCAGGCAACACTTGAAACTGAGGCTGGAGCTAGAGCTGGAGCTGAAGTTGAAGCAGAGCTCGTGGCTCGTCGTCACAAGTCTGCGGCGTCTAAGCCATTTCGTAAGCTGTTTTGCTTCAGTTTTTAGTTTTTCTGCTTCATTTTTGGGCTGTCTTACATACAGCTAATGTTATAAATTAACGCAACAACAACAACAAACAATATTGTACACAAACAAAAAAAAACCAACAACAACAGCAGTCAAATGTACCACAACGTGAGTTTATATAAGCCAAACTTGGCAGCCTACGCTCTCATGTGCGTCTATGTCCATGTCCACCACATTCACATCCAGCTTCAGCTGACTTCCAGGTCGCCACGAAGAGTTGGCCAACTTTTCCGCATCTGTTGTTTTTGTTTTTGGCCAACGACCGCCAAAAAAAGTTAAACAAATGTGTTAAATTATTTGATTAAAAAATTGCTTAATTAGAAAAATCCCAAAATTATGAGCTCAAAACTAAATTAAAAGTTTTTAAAAATATTTGTTAAGGTAGGATAAGCATACGAATTCTTTAACTCAGCCCTTTTGTTTCTATAGGTCTTCTCTTTCGAGTATGTAGTTCCGAGTTATACTATATTTGTTCTAAAAAATATCAACGAAGCTAACTTTGGCTATGCCGACCCTTACAGTGCTTGAATTGTTCTTTTATGTTCCGGTCTTGCTGATATTTCGCAATGGAATGTATACCTTCCCAAATTCCAACAAAACAGAAAAGTTTTTCTTATAGGAACTTATTTCTCGATTGTTCCTATGGGGGCTATATGCTATAGAAGCGAATTTGACTTGATCTTATCATCTTAATATAATCTTAGGAAACAAAAAAGTGTTTCTCACTAAGACTGCTGTTTCGACCGACCGTTCCTGTGATAGCTATATAAAATAGTAGTCCGATCTTAGACGGACAGGAGGACATTGGTACATAGACACGGCATTTCATGCTGATCAAGAGTACACACATCTATATACCTTATTGGATCAAAAACGTCTTCTACTCTGAGTTACACACATCTGAACAATTTCATATTACCTTCTGCAAGGTTTATGGATTTTAGTAATGTCTTGATCGGTTTGATCAACATCATTTTAAAATCTATCTACTTTTAGAAGAAGTTAAAACGTTTCTTACGCTAATACCATTTGATCTGCATTGTTCTAAGGATTAAAAACTAGCAACAACCGGTCACGGAGATTACGTAAGGCAATTCTGCGAATCCCACACATTCGAATAAACATTTATCTTGACCGAAATCTAGATCAACAGTCAAATGTGTCTCTATAAGCAGACATTTCTCAATCATAAACCTTTCAATTTAATTGAATGAAACACATCGGCAGGCACTCAAAATTGCAGTACTCCGTGTGCCAACAAGACAGAGTTCTTTTTTTTCAAAACCAGGTCTACGAATCAGATACGTATGTGTGTCGGAATGTGTTTAGGTAGGTGTTGATGTAGAGTGTGTGTTGGGGTTATTCAGCAACTGGGGAAACAAAACAAACTTTATACTAATAACACAGAAATGTAAAATCACGCAAAGCAATCATAAATTATAAACACTGGAGCCGAGCAGAGCACAAGGTACCTAAGACAGTGGAGCTGGGCTTACAGACACCTCCACCTTTAGCTCACCTCCAACTACTCCAAGCTCCAAGTCCGTGTTGATGCCTGCTGATGGCTGTCAGACTTCGCTCTGACTTTCTGTCTCTCTGTCGAATGTCTGCTTGGGGTTGCCGCGATGTAATTATGATGAGTGCCACTCGCTGACAAAGATACATATGCCAGATCTTGGATTTCGCTGGGTTGCCAGTGTGAGAACCGTTAAAGTATGGCATAGTGACTTCCCAACTAACTGACTGACTGAATGACTGACTGGCTCATGGCAAGTGTGTGCATGTATGTATATACCTACATATCCCGGTAGGTAGCTATGTAGCTATGCCTATATATCTATCTTATTTGGCCAGCCACCAAATAGTTTTAAATGATTTGACAGAAATCTAGAGACTCAACTCACTGGTAAAAGCAACTGACAATAAGTAGCACAAAGTGCGCAGAGAGCAGAAAGCCAGCCAGAGAGCCCAGGCTGTGGCATGGCTGTCTGACTGTCTGACAAGCGTTTGAACAGAAGCCACTTCTTGAGAAGTGAATCAAAGTCGGAGTCAGAGTCGTAGCCGCTACGGAGTCGAGTGCCACCTTTGCTGGTGCTCGCCATAATCTTCATAATTGCTAGGCATCTTGACACTTTACTGTAACTGATTGTAACTTTCAGAACTCGAACTCCGTCAACTCGCATGCACTTCTCTCATCGTACCTACTAAAGGTTGGTCGTAAATGGCCCCAACAAGGTTTCCCTAGATCATTCTTTCTCCATTCTTTCTCTGTATGTAACTCTGTTTCACTTAAGCTTTTTTTAAACCTTTCTGTGAGTTTCTGTAACGGTACACAGTTGTTTATTCGTTTGGGAATGGTTCTACCCATAACGAGAAATTTGCGTTTTCATTTTAGACAAATGCTTGGCTTTTGTAGAAGCTTCTGGCCAAAAGATAAATTCAAGTAAGCCCAATTTTCTTCTTGTAATTATGTGGGAATGCCAAAATAATGAAAGACACTGGGGAGTCGTCTATATTTTTATTGTTTTTTTTTCTTTCTATTCTTTCTGTTTTATTGACACTTTGAGAATTTTTAATGTTTATCTAATGTCTTAGATTTCGCTTTTTGTGTATTTTTTTTTAATTATTATTTTCTAGTGTTTTTTAACTTCTATTTTTTTTTGTTAATTATAAACCAGAGAAAAAAATTTTATTAATAAATATGACTTAAAATGTAGCTTATAGAAAAAAAATCGATTGATCGAAATTTTAACTAAATAAAGCGAATAAAAATTAAGCATTCTTTTGACTGGGTTAGAAAGATCATTATAGCAGGATTGTATTATTTCATTTGTGGGCTTATAATTACCATTAAAATTCAGTCTTCAGCTAAAATTAATGAAGAACAATTCCTTTCCAATTATGCCTTTGAAAACCTTAAGCCCGGGGTGAAAAACCTTGAATCTCGGATTCTATCTATCTACTCAATGACAAACTTTAATAAGTGTATAGTGCGTGAATGTATAGTATATCAATAGCAATTAGTTAGCTCTAGCTCTTCATTAATCATTCTGTCTCAAAATACGAACTAAATAAATAAATAGAAATGAAAATCAATAAGCATGAAGCCAAATGCCGAGCAGCTGTTGACGTTTTGGACAGCCTAGGCCACCCCTTCACCCGCGACTCTGGCTCCCTGTCTATTGACACAATAATATTTGGACCGTTGTGTTTATTTGGGCAGCAAGCAATCGGATGTTGACTTAGCTATCTGGCAAATTCAAGGCGAAATGGGAATGGGAAAATGTTTCCGGACCACAGCTCATCAAACTGCACGCACAGGCTGCATTTCCAAAAGCAAATCAAGGAAATGACATCCAGCAATGTTTCCCAATGAACCCTAAGAACAGGCAGACCACGACAATCAGTCAGTCAGTCATTCAACTCTCTTTCGAGGCAAAAATCAACTTCGATTTCAGTAAACATGACAGAGAGTGAAGCTGCTGTTGGTTCCTCTGCGTTACGACATAGATTTTAATAATCATTTGCAAATGTCTATTAGCCCGCCCACACCCAGCTGGTGCCCCCTCTGACAACAGCAATTGCGCATGCGCAGCTCATTTCAAAGGAAACGAAACAAACTTTTGCGGAGACGCTAAAGGCAAAGCGAATTGGAATGGAGCAACGCGGACCATAATGGAGTGCATGTAAATTAAGACTTTTAGCTCAAAATTATACATAAGAAGTGCAATTTTGATTTCTTGCTAAATTTGCAAATATTTGTTTTTTGGCCACTCACGGCACAAATGGCGAATGCCGTGAATGTCAGCCGCCCCCCATCCCAGCACCCAACCAACAATCTGTATGGAGACGCTTATGTATGTCTTTCTGTTGTGGTCCCCAGATCTTTTTTTATGTTTTCTGTTTTGGATTATAGTCATCTAAATGGAAAGTAAAAGTTGACAGAGAGTGGAAAAGTAGTGTTTGTGTGTTTTGGATTCGATTTGACAGCAAACTTGAACTTTAGATGGATCGGCCATAGATCATTATGGCAAAAACTTAACCGCAGTTTAAGTTTAGTTTGGTAGATTTTCTTCAAGACTTTCCGACTAATGATGGTTAAAAATTGCCGAAACATTTCCTTCGTACACCTTTCTTTGTCAGATTACAATTCTTGGAGAAAGGCTCCTTTACTTATATCTTAAATCAATTGGATAATCTTTCTAAAGTAAACTGACATAGAATTTATATGCGAATGTCTTTTTTTGACTGAAAGCTTTGGAAATATTTTTGAGTTACAATGTAACAAAGAGTTGCTGCATTGAAAGATCGGTTCTTTTAGTTATCCATTATCAGTATGATGTTAATTAACTTCAGTGTGCCTCAGTGTTAATTATTCTGCTGACCTCAAGAGTTTCAACTCAATTCACGTTCATTCAATGTACAACTATCCAACCTCTGACCGATCAGCACTTGGTCATGGGGAGTGCGGAAATGGTTCGTAATTCTTGACAACGGCAAACTGTTATGCAATTAAATAAAAGTTGCAACAACAGAGGAATAACAACAACAACAACAGCAGGGTGACCGCATTGCATTTGTTGTGTTGCACGGCCTGTCTGACTGTTGCAAATTGTTTGCCAGGCAATTGCTTTCGCTTTGATTGAATTTATTTTATAATGCCCAATGCAATGTTACGATATATATGTATTTACATACATGCATATACTTATGTATTTCCAGACATCTTTGTCCATGTATATACAATAACTGCTTACCCGAAGAGTGTAAGTAAGTGTTGCATCTGTGAGATGCAATTTACAATTTGCATTTGCAGTAGGAAACGGACTTCGACATGCATATGTAGATATGTGCGGCTGACTTGTACATATGATAAATTGTACTATTGCCATATTAATATATGTATTTACGATCTAGGTATGGGAAAACCGAGCTTCAGTCCAAGTCTTAAGTCTTGGAAGTGATTTAAATTCATTAATTCATATTTTAAAATGCGCATTAGCCGTTTCCTTCCATTTCCACACAGCGACAAACAGAGAAAGAGAGAGAGAGAGAGAGAAAAAGAGAGAGAGAGAGAGAGAGGGAGAAAATGAAAATGCCAAAATGCAATAAATAAATAGAAAACTGCAAAATCTATGAGCGACCCCGTGTGGTTGCCGTTTCAGTTAGCTTTAAACTCTTGTCTTCTCCATTTGCTTTGCCAATTGGATTATGCCTTATTGTTGTGCCACATCCTCTCAGTGGCAGCTAGCAATAAGTTAAAGGCATTGGCGCATGCGTTGCTGTTGTTGTTGTTGTTGTAATTATAGCCATTGCCCAGATCTACACCAAGAGTGACTCTTTCCCCCGGCCCGCTCTCACTCTCTCTCCCCTTCTCTGTCTGTCTCTGTCGCTTGGACCCCTTAATTATTTGCACGAATTCGTATGTTAATCACCCAATGGCAGGCCTAACTTGAAACGAGCCATCAGCATCGACATCTATATATGTATATGTATGTATCTAAGTATATTAAAAGATATATTTATGTAAATATATGTATGTATGTGTGTAACTGTGTCTGTATGCAAGTAGTAAAAGTGCAATGAAATCTACTACAAAAGGCACTTCAATTAAAGAGGCCGGAGTTTCCATAGATAAACAAAAATGTTCGCCAAATTACAGCATTGTTATCATCGGCACAGACACAATTTATGATTGAATCCAAACCATTTCCATTTCAATGGAAGTGAAAAGCCCAACAGCAACACCAACATCAACACCAACAACAATCGCCACCGTCAAAGTTGACTCTATGGTTAGGCTAACCAAAACAAAATGCATAAAGAAAAGTCACTGTGTCTGAATGCCAATGACCGAATGGAAATGCATTTTGATTGAAGAAGTTACACACTGTACGGTGCAGAGCAGTGAGAGAGTTTCCACAAATGCATAGACTTCATTAAACCAAGCCATTTAACAATTTTTAGTAGTATTGGAAAGCATCCTTGCCTCTCATTTAAAAACGAATAATAAAAAATGACCGTTGCAATAAGTTTTACTCATTTTAAGAGGCTCATAAAAAAAGATATGTCAGTGAGTAAGACAATATTAGGAAATTTAGAAAATCCAGTTAGAGAAATTTAGTTAGACTGACTTGAGGGCGGTTTCATGTGGTCATGAAGTTTGTATTATTTTTATAAGTATAGCTAAGATGAAAAAAAACCCCATAGATACAAAATTCTAAGAATAAAACAACACGACATTGGGTCACCAAGTTGCAAAATTTGTCATTCTCATAAATACATTGCTCATTTGATGGCAGCAATATTATTGTGTTTTATATTTAATCCCTACATCCGCCCATGCTACACATTTACATTACACGAGTTGACAAGTTGCGATTTAGTTCAAAATTTAGCCATACTCTAAGAATGTGACACTCAAATAGCTCTCCTGCATCAGCCTATATGCTACAGGCTTAATCAGACTCTGCAAACAAAT
This sequence comes from Drosophila nebulosa, assembly GCA_024703675.1. NCBI lineage: Eukaryota > Metazoa > Arthropoda > Insecta > Diptera > Drosophilidae > Drosophila > Drosophila nebulosa. The sequence goes on along the minus strand of JANFPS010000004.1, from coordinate 4,006,353 downwards.
CGGCGAAAACTCCTTAACTGAGCAGACATATGTACATATACATATACACTAGCTAGTTACATGTGTTCCTTAGTAAACATATACCTTCCAGACACATATTCTCGTTAGTCTGGGCATACAATTTGGGCTTAAATAGTTAATGACTTTATCGGTTTCCTCTTCTTTTTTTCTTTTGGATAGGAGAAAATTGCATTAAACAAACGAATACAAAAGTAGCGCATGCAGAGCCTTTCCTATGGTTTTTTTTGTTTGGGAATTACAAATTCATTTCATGTGAGTTTATGGAAAAATATGGTTAATGGTTTTTTTATGCAGCGGTCGGTCAGAAATTCCGAATTATAGTGTGGGATAGACAAAAAACTGTCTTCTCAGGTGATTCATTTGTAAGTTCTGAACAAGAACTGGTAGCTTTTTTTCACAGCTTTCTCTCCTAACATGCCAATTTTTATGGGTATGTTAAAACAAAAATTGCTAACAAGAAAACCGAACTCAAAGTGGTTGAAAAGATCGCTTATGTATTTATATACATATATATGCATATGTAGTCATATGACTAATCAATTGTTTTGCCTTTTTCTCTTTCTACCTTTTACTCTTGCTCTCTTTCTAACCATGCTTAAGGTTTTTTTTTTTATTTATTTATAGTGCCTATGTATGTACGTTTGTTTATTAAATTTACATACTTGCATACCAACAAAGTATCTTGGAGCGATTCCACTCAAAGTGCCCAACAACGTGAGTCACGATAATACAATCAGCGCTCAGTAAACACGTATGTATGTATGTATATACAACTACAAATACAAATATATCGGGTATGAATATATAAATATATGTATATGTAATTATATGAACATATTATATATATATAAGTATTTATGTGTGTGCAAACAACCATACACACATTTTACTCTTCGCTTTGAATAAAACGAGTTTTTATTTTGCCTTAGCTTTAGCTTGTTGCTGAAATATTTACGAAAATAAAAAATAAGTAAATATTGCAAGATATTGTATTGTTGTTGCTGTTGTTGCTGCTTCTGTTGCAACTGCAATTCAGCGCAATGCTCACACATGCAACATGCCACCGCATCAGAAATGGTGTCAGCCATAATTTTAAAATAAACGCAAAGACAAAAAAAAAATAGAAGAAATGAAAAATATAAACCGCATCTAACTCTGCGGAGAACTTGACTTGGCAAACAATTTGCATGGGACCCAGTCAAAGGCAAATACAATGGAAGATCCCCCTGCCCCCATGTCCCAACGCCAAGTTGCCGACAAATGTGAGAGAGCGTGTATCTGTAGCTGTCTAAGTATGTGAGAGATGCATGTAAAGCATGTCAACTAAAAAGCTCAGTGAAACTTGTTGAAATAATTGTAGAAAAGTCCATGAGTACAATTACACATGTTGGGCATCGGTTGTCAGGGGCAGCAGCAGTACTAGGTGGAAGAGCTACCTGATGAATCATATGCACTGCTACCTGTACCTGTGCTCTGTATTTGTACCTGTCTCTTTGGTATCTGTCGTATCTTTCGTATCTTGTACCAATATCATTTTCCCGTATCTTATCTGACCGTCACACCCTTTGCCATTAAATGCGGTTTATTGATTTTCATTCCCTTTTTATTCCCTCCTCTTTCCATCTAATTGCAATGGCGAACAATGAAAATAAACCAACATTTTTATGAGGAACATTTGAAGGTTCTCGGCTTGCCTCATGGGTGGTTTGGCTTGGCTGACATCATGGCCAGCAGCTAATTAATGGAAAATGTGGTTGAAGATTAGCCAACAGTTCTTTCAGCACGCAGACGAAAATTCTATTTTCCACTGCATTTATCTGTCAACATGTCTAACATGTTTTCCAGGGTATTATGGTACTTTATAGGGTTAGTTTCGTTCACAAATTTTGGGGGATGAACATTCGAATCCTGAAAATCATTAATTGAAATCGGGACACGCGACGAACCATTTTTATGACCTCTGAACTAAGCCCCGGATGCTTGAGGTTCCACTTAGAAGCTTTAACTATTTGTCTCTAAATTGTTTATTATAAATGTTTACCTATTTCTCTATGAATATTCTGGTACGTGAGATGTTGAACATCTCAGAGGTAATATGACTGTAAAACTAGTTCTAACCGTAAACCGAGACAAACCGGCGTAGACACAACTCAGGTGTATATATGTTTTCGATGTTCTTGTCACAACTCCTAGTCTTTTAAGCGACGTCTATAGACACCATCACCAACACCATCGCCATCGCTTTAACTTGGCCAAAACTGTTCAATCCAGTCGTGCACTCGCGAGTTATTTATCACCTTAAACTTGTTTGCCAAAGATTTAACGTTGATGTTTGTCAACATAATAATATATATATGTACCTATGGATACCAGTGTAGTTTGTATGTATGTGAATGTGTCAAACTAGTCGACATGGCCCTAACCTCTTTTGTCCAGAATATTAGTATGGACCAAATGAAGTCGCAGAACACGTAAAGGTAAACAAAATAAGTTGATAAGTGTATAAAATTAATTGATTAGAAACCAGTTTTACAGGTTTGCTGCTTCTTCAATAGAAACAGCTAAAAAAAAGTTACACCTGATTTTTAACTTAATTAAATAATAAAAACTTTTGAGCCCCACCTCTCCCTGTCGGATGCCGTTTTAAATTCACTTTCAGACTGACTCACCGTTTTACATTCCGGCACCGCTTCTCATTCTCCGCCTCCTTGACGCTATCCCAACTGTCGCCGACGCCCGATGATGACATATCATCCAGACGCTCCTCATCCTCCATGCCGGAATCCTCGAGACTTATGTGGCAACTGGTTAGTGTAACCTGTTTGCCATTGTCGCCCACCTCAATCCAATCCGAGGTACGAATACGTTGCGAGCGCTCTGTACCGTATGGCGATGAGTCCGATGAGCAACCTGAGGGGCAACGTTTCCTAGTTGACGATGACTTCTCTGTAATGCTATTCTCCTTGAAAGATTTATTAACGGCATAGGTTAAAGTGTCCTCCTCATCGCCATCACCATCGGCATCTTCCACATTATCGGCATCCACATCTTCGTCAACGTCTTCGGCATCATCAATGGAGTTGTAGCGTTGACGTGAGACAAACTTATTCTTCACGGATTTGGTAGTTGTTATAGTCGCTGCGGTATGCTTAGGTGTAGCAATGGGAGTGTCCATTGTCTTGGAGCTGGGCAAATTTTCGAGGGAGCAGGATCGATTTCGCATAGCAGCCAACTCCGAGATAAGCAACTCATGAAAGGTTTGTTTCTTTTCCGGTGTATGACCAGCACTCACAGAGGTTTTGCCTCCATTTATATTTATACAAGTGCGATTTCCAGCTGCCTCAATGGTAAACTGATCCCGGTCACGTCCAAGTTCTCGCTCGCGTTCTCGTTTCGTATGCTCGTGCACCTTTTCCAGCTCCTGCTCAACTAAGGCCTGATGTTGTATAGCCCTTTCGTGTTTGGTTATGATTGTCGTATCAGCTGCATTTTGCTTCTGGTTCTGGCTAATGATAATTTCCGAAAACAGACGCTCGGCGGCATTCTTGAGATTATTCTTAATCTCCACAGTCTTTCCACCAAGGAAAGAACTTCCTCCACCCTGATGGTTGCCCGTCGACGCCGAGGAGGAAGATGAAAAGCTATCCAGTGTGGTTTTCGAGCGTCTAAATATGCTGATGGCTGGTGTAGAAGGTGTTTGGGCGACAAATGTCGGCATATCTTCCATATCCAAAGTGGCCACCGGCATCTGAACTATCTTCCGGGGCTTGGGCAAAGGTTGGGTAGTGGGATGCAGTCCAGCCCTTTCGAAATCGACCTTGCCCAGGCTCAAACGTGTATCCTTTAGAGGAGAAGCCTGAGCACTGCCATTGACAGTCATCGAATTGTGTCGATTTACGGTGACCAACATTGGACTCCCAACACTATCCCTTGGCTTAGCTGTGGGAACATCCGGAGCCTTGCGTAGTTTTAGTGGAGGTTTTGGCGCTGGCGATGGAGCTGGCCCTGTTACCGGTGGAGGCACCGCTGTGGTGGGCGTCTGGGTTTGAGCCTGTTTCTTTTGTAGACTCAATGAAGGTGACTTGTAAACTAAAGTTCGTCCTACTGCACTCAGTTGGCTCACAAAGGTAGGTTTTTTCTGTATGATTGGAGGGGCTGCTGCTGCTGATGATGTTGTTGTCGTTGCTGCTACTGAGGTTGCTGTCGCTGTCGATGTAGATGCAATTTTGGGTCTGGGCGGCACTGGCGGACCAGGGCGCTTAACCACAACCGTCGTGGTAGTGGTGGCCATTGCTCCGCACTCTGATGGTTTCACACGGACCGCACAAAAAACCAGTATTTGTAGGTCACTCAAAAACTTATTTCACTCTTTCACTCGCTCGATCTCTCTCTCTCTCTCTCGCTCGCTCTCTCTCTCTCTCTCTCACTCTTTGTCGTTTTTGGGATTGCGTTTATTTATTAATATTATTATTTAGCATAAGCTCGATGCTGGCAAACTCGTTTTTATTTCTCTTCTTCTGTTCTCGTATCACATGATGCAGTTGCTCTCTTCGATTTCTGCTGCTGATCTATTTTGAATATAGGCCACAATGTTGCACTAACGGATCCTAGTTTGGTTATAGTTAGTATTGGCTGTGGGAACTTGTTTTATTCGTTTAGATTCTATAAATTAATTTTGCTTATCCGTTCAAGTGAAAGGGTTGAGACGGCTTTTGTTTAAATTTTCAATTTCGTTTTAACGTTTTCTTTGATTTTCAAATGTTTTGCCCGTTCTGTATTAAATTCGAATTAGACTTAAGTTTCAAATTGTTGTTGTTTGCTGTGTACTTTTTCAAATATTATACAGAACTAAATCTTATTGAAAAGAATAAAACTTGTCGTGCTAAAGAAAATTAAATTTAATTTACTACTGAACATTTAATTGCTTATAAGTACTCGATTTCATAAAAATAAAAGACTTTATGTAAACAATTAAATGTAAACAATGGTAAATTTTATTTTTTCGATTTTGTTTGCCCAGAATTGGGTCACTTTTTTATCCAATTACAAAATGCTCGATCGAATGTGAATGATGGTAAAGGTAAGCAATGGAACGACAGCCGTTTCCACTAAATGCGCAGTTGCTGAATCATGAAGTCAGACTGCAGCAAACAACAACAAATCAAGTAACTCCCTAGACGAACAAATTTCAGGGAAATGTATAAACAATTCGCAACAACTGTTTGCATAAGATCAAGCCTTGTTGCCAACTCAAAACGACTTATGTTCGCTGAACACAAAATATAATCCATTTAGGAATTTTTTATTTTGCTTATGGCCAGGAATTGCACATAGGTTAAAAAAATGAAAACCATTTACACTGTATCACGCCGTTGATGTACTTGGCAAATGCAATTTGAAATGCGTTTCTGAGATGAACCCGATAGTCGAAACGCCGCACCGAACCGAACTACAACCGAACCGCACGAGAGCCAGAAATAAACTGAAAAGAAAGAGCGCCGCAGCTAAGCGCACCTTGCTCAAATCTCGTTATTGTTGTTGCTGTGTGCGAGTGTATGTGTGGGAGTGCCGGAGTAGCCAAAGATGGCATCGTGATGAAAATATTGGCGATTTTTTAAATAATATTAATTGTTGGGATTTTCTAAAATTCTTAACCTTACAAAAAGCATTAATTCCAAAATTTGTGTTTTTAATTAAACTAGTAGATTAAGCTGGCAGTCCTTTTCACGGCGAGGCTTAAAAGTGGATCCTATTTGAATTGTTTTTAATATTAATTTTACTTTTCTACCTATCAAACAGATTTGCATATATCTAGTTATTTGATGGGGTAATTCAATTTATTTCTTTTTACTACTCATTTTCCAGTTTTTGTAAACGTGACTGATACCATTATGTCTTTAAGGTAGCCGGTCTTTAATATAATTAATTTTCTTTTAATGCTTCATTCACCGCTCATGTTAAACTTTTAAAGAGCACCAGAGAGCGAAACCCTGAGAACAAATTTCTCTGTGAAACTCTCTTCAAAAGAGCAACTTGGCACATGGCCAAAAGTGCATTGATTGGCATTTGAAACTGGCAACGGGTATGGTTGATGATGAGGGCCGACGACGACGACGCCGACATACGGCTGCTGCTGCTTGGTGGTACTTCGCATGGACGTTGTAAAGGGCTTCAGAACGAAATGAAAATGTATTGAAGGAAGGAGTTTCTAATGTTCATAATTTCACCGGGGGAAATTATTTATTGTCAAGAGATTCAATGTCACATATGAGATTACCAGTTTGGTCTTAAAGAAAACGCAATGCTATTTCAGGGGAGACAAATTTCAAATATATTACTACTTTTTAGGTTTCAGAAAATAAAAAATTGAATTTTTAAAATTTTAATCACAATTTGATTAGGAATAGAAAATGCATTTCGTAATTTTTGTTGCTAAAAAGTAGTCCACGTGTGTACCTACGTAATGATAAAGAAAGATGTACATCGAAATGGGGCTTAAGAGAACTACGCGTGAGGTGTTAGTGTTTACTATTCCCTGCGTATTTGACCATGGCTACGCCCATGTATTGCTGCTGTTTATTCTATGGTATTGCGCCAGCTGTTGTTACCGCAGTGGCACGCCACGCCCGGCTAGCACCTCCTCCTCAATTATTTATAAGTTCTGCAACTAAATCTTTATTGATTGCGGAGTTGTAATCTATTCAACGAAAAAGTCAAAAAACACGATGAACACGAGCGCTAATCGTCTATCGAGTGACTTTACTGTCTGAGTAAACAATTATTTAGCCAGCGTATTCATTGCAATCCGCCCGCTAAGACCCCCAACACGGACCCAACTGCCACCCATCCCATTAGGTCTGTTTGTGGCATTTAGAATGACACTGCAGACGAAAATTGCAACAAAACGGCTAGGAAGCAACGAAGAAGTTTATGCTGTACAAACACATAAATGGAAATATATCTTTGTGTGCACATTGGTATACATGTTGTAATGTGGCGACATAACAGTCCAAGAACAAAATATATAAATCTTCCCCCATTTACAATTGTAGGATATACACTTTCACAAAGGCACTGCAAGTGATTCACAAGTTTTGTAACATTGGGAAGCAAGCATCAATTGAAAGGATATGTGGTAGTCGGCAAAAGTAGCTTTGGCTTTTTATATATAATTTTTTTTGGGGGGAATATATTTGTGCTTGCCATCGACCAATCCAACAAGCAACCCCAAAATGGGCTAGGATATGGCCCTTTTGTCTGGGCCAGCGCCAGACAGCAGTCGGGAGTCGGGACAGGCCCTCGAAATGGCACTTGAAATTATTTTCATGCCACTCGGGAGGTTTCCTCTTCCGGATAGAAGAGCAGCGCCTCTCCATTTTTCGAGCTCGTTCGTCGACACTTTCTGTTGCTTTTTCTTTCCTTTTGACTTTTATTTTTATTATCTTTTTCCTTTTTTTTTTTTTTTGGCGCATGAGAAATATTTTTGGTGACCATTGTTTCGATTTGCAAATTTTTTGTCGCAGTCGGCAGTTGGCCACAACAAAAAAACAGAACTATGCTTAAATCACTGTGTGTCGGGGAAGGGATAAGGCTTAACCCTTATCCTTATCCCTTGCAACGTCCACATTCTTTTACTTGAATGCACTTTAAAGAGCCCAGTCCACTGCCATGTCGACTTTTACTTTGACATAGCGGTCGACAAAAATTCTCTTCGGAAACTGCACACGTTTGTTGCTTAAACTAAAATTTACTTAATTTATGGTATATGTAGTTTTCCCTGCTTCAAAGGGTTTTTTTTTCCCCCTTCCCAAGCGTTCTGAAGAAGCCTCAGTAACGAAGGTTAAACTTACGTTAAATATGGAGAAATGCCTGTCCTAATCCTGAAGCACTTGAAGATCCTTGCACCAACTGATTAGCTGGCAGACCAAAATCAATATAAGTGACCATGCAGTAAACGGGTGTCCAAATACGTAAGAGTGCACATGGGACATGTGCGAGGCGTCTGCCTATTACTTTAATTTACAAAAAATATATGTATAATATTAAATAATTACCATAATCTAATCATCATTAGTTAGTTATGTGTTGTGGGGGGTTTTAAAGTAATTGCTTTGCATAATACAACATACAAATGTTCGACATAATCATTTATCTTTCTACAAGCATGGCAAATGTATAATATCGACACATATGTATACATAGATCACTAAGATTATTACACAATCGATATTAAAAAAATAATTAACATTAAAAAACAATTTTTCTTTTCTTTGCATAAGATTTCGCACAAGAATTGTTAACAACTTTTCACATAGGTAATAATTACAATAAATATGGAGTGAATAAATAATAGCATTGGTTGATCTCATTTGCTTTTCCTTTTGTTATTCGTGTTGTGGGCATTTTAGATACATTCATTTAAGTTAGGCAAAGGCTCTGCTTTGATACTTAATCGTACAAAGTGCATACATGTCATAAATAAATACAGTGGAAAATAAAACGCAAGTGCTAATAGACACATTTTTTTCCCGCGATTGCTTCATTTCGCTTTTAACTACTAATCAGCAATGGCCGTGTAGGGTAAGCTGCTATGCTTCGGTTTTGTTTTATTAATAAACACCTTGATAGCGCCATTGAAATCGGCGCTGACCAGTACATAGCCACAGCCCTTTTTATGCTGCTCCACTAATGGATCGGGTTGATTGTTTACCAGCTTTAAAAAGAAAACGAATTTATTTAGGGATTAGAGAACAGTTTTAAAATGATAAAGTTAGGTATGAAAAATAGAATTCTAGAAGTTCATATCGCAAAACATTTATTTTGTCTAGTCCATTTAGTTACTCATAGCAGTGTCCAATTACGTATTGCAATGTTAGTAATTGCGTACAATCCCAGAGGTTTCAATAAAAAAATATGGCAAAAACATATTTATATATATTCAGACATTCATACTAGGTATTACGGAAAGTTTTGCCAAAAAAACTAATATCTTACAAAATAAATGAAATTTTTAAAAGACTAAAAAAATCCAATTGTCTGATAAATGAGGACAATTTTAAGGAAGTTATAACTATCACAACTTTATCAAAACGTATTTAGACGATTATTCAAAAACATCCGTAAGATGCAGATATGTTTATCTAGTAATTAAGAAAAAAAGCATTTTGAGCCCTGCCATAGTTGGGAGTCCAACCTTACAACAAGAAAGAAGTATCTTGTTGACTATAAAATAGCCTTAGACTTAATACATTTAACTTTTTTGTTTATATACTCACCTTTTCATTTGATATCTCATCGGGTTCCGGTTTAATAATGGCCTCAGGATGAGGTGCGAATATGGCACAGGTGACAGTGGCATTATGAGCCTTAATGCCCTCCCAGAAGTCACTGCGATCGCGACGTACCTGTAAAAGAAATGAAAACTTTAGGAAATTGCAACTCATTTAAAATTCTTTGCAATATTCTTACCGAACTTAGCTTGGAGTAGTCATGGTTCGTTTTTCCATATATAGATGCATTGATTCTCGGAACCGGCAATGATATACTTGCCATCGTGACTGAATGAACCCTTGATTTGCGATGACATGTTCAAATAGCCTTTGTATTTGCATGACAAATTTAAATCTCTCAGATCGTAGAGACGCACTCGACTATCGTTGGATGTAACAAGAATTTTATCTTCGCCTGGCATCGGTTCAATTCCACTAATCTTGCGGCCAATACGATTCTTTCCGCGCGTAGATCGGACATGGATCTGTGTGTGATATTTCAGCTGGTCTGTGTTATAGAAAATACACCGTCCATCATAGCTGCCAACTACAGCGAACTGTCCATTTTGACAGAAGTTGGCGGCGGTAATGAGTTTAGTTTGGCCATCCACCTCGTTCCACAGGGCCACCTTTTTATCGGGTATATTCCATAATCGAAGCTTTCCATCAAGACTGCCACTTAAAAAGTAACGATCATCACGAGGATGAAAGGCAATGGCTGTGACAAAATCAATATGCTGAAAGCAACATAAGCATTCTTTCCTGGAGATATGCCAGAGCCGCACGGTCTTGTCCATGCTGCTAGATAGGATGAAATAGTTTTTCGACCAGCTTACATCAAGCAAATCCGAAGTGTGCCCGTTGTAAGTGCAAAAGGGTTTAGGCATAAATGGACCGGGACATTTTTCGGCAGCCGTGGCCATGGCGATAGCCTCTTCCGCGGAATGCTGGGACACCAGTGATTCCTGCGATGGTGTCGGCGATGACTTTTGATCGGCATTGTATTTATTACGCATGTCCTGCAAAATATGAAATTAAGTACCGAAAAATTAATGGTAGTTTTTTTGAACACACCTGAAAAAATGGATAGGCATCTTTGAGAACCCAAATGCGTAAAACCTTGTCTTGACCTGCCGTGGCTAGTAATCTGCCACAGGAGCTAAATTTCATGCACCAAACAGCGCTGGTGTCCTCGCCGCTTAAGTCCTGAACATGCTGCAGCTTTGTGAATTCATAAGGTCCTTTGTTCGATGATGAGGCCTTGATTTTGATATTCTGCTCGGGATTCATGGCATCGACAATGTCGGCCACATCCTCCTTGTGTCGCGCATGTGATACTTCTGAGGCGATCGACTTGGCCTTGTCCACTGTCTTGCGCATAGTTGTGCCAAAGAAACGCTTTATCCTTGCCGTCTTCTTCTTCAGTCGACTGCCATCCTCGGTTTCCAGCTCCTCTTCGTCAGGCGGTTGACCCTCAATGCTCGGTGGTATGCCAATCACACTCTCTTCATCCGATTCTTTTTGTATCACCTCTAAATGGGAGGTTAGTTTCAGTATATGTAACGAGAGCGGATTCCATCCCTCAGGCACAGGCGGTGAACGCATTTCGGATAGTGGCATATTTTCTCCCGTGTCCAAATTTTTGACAGGCACTTGTTCAAGTATTTCAAAGTCGGTCAACTGCTTCCCAGAACTAGTCCGCGTGCGCACATAGATGTTCATTTGCTTAAGCACATCCTCGTCTCCAGCGGACTTGCGTCGCTCCTTATCATTGCTAAGCCGGTTCAATGCTGGATAGCTGAATATGGAAATAAAAGCATATGAATTGGTTGAACTTTAAAAATCTCTATATGATGAGGGGTCCAAATGAACTGGCATTTACTGGGTAGATAAATTACTGCATTTACATGAATTTGTCTAACTTGAAGCGTAGCTTCCAAGTATTATGAATGACAAACTAGAACAAATGGGCCAAAAATATAAATATATATATTTTGGAATATACCAGAGTTCATTGTTAAAACCCAAAAGGTGGGGAAGATGGGCGACACATCGCAAAGTTCGCCAATCCTCCGACTCCATCTGCTAGGCCACAAAAACCCACCGTGTAGAACTGCCGAGGCTATTTGATCCAGTACCAGCCAGTTTGGGACGGTTAGCAGTTTCCATGAGCATTTTTTCGATGCGTTCGATTTCATCCTGTGACGGTCCCTGGGCCTTGTTGCTGGCCTCATCCCGTGGCTTCACAACATATCCGCCTTGAATGGCTTTAAACAGATTAAGTCCCTGATTGGGATCAATTGAACTAAAATTAAATTTGGATTAGAAACTTATAGTTTATTCAATTTGTTTTTACTCGTCTACCTGACTCTTCCTGGGGCGGAGTTACTTTTAGCCGAGTTGGATGGACTTGGTTTGGAGTACACAGATGTCGAACTGCTGCCCAATGAATGCGAGGGCTTAAAAACGGCAGAAACGGGGGGAGCTACAGTGGCAACTACAACAGGACGACTGGGGCCGACGCTCGATGAAGACATCTGAGACAGTGACGAGGGCGTGGTCGTTGTCACAGCCGATGCGGATACCATTGTGCTAATGGAGGAACAAATTAATGTGCTGCCAGCCGTTGTTGTGGCCCTCACATCGTTAAGTGAGCTCTCAAACTCTTTGACAAAGTCATCGCGCAACTGTTGTTGCACATCTCGGACACTTTTAACCGAACGTGTGTCGCTGTCTGTATCCTCCGTATCGGCTTGTGGTAAGCGCATGCCCTCGTTCATGTTAAACTGCTCGGATGAACTACTCGAGAATTTGCGGGATTTCTTCTTGCGTCGAGGCGGCGCCACTGGTCCACTGGAGGTAATTGAATCTGTGGTCTTCGATTGAGCCAGCTTTGTGCTTGCTATCACATCCGGTTCTTGAAGCACAATTGCATTGGCATTGCCAGTTAATGAAGGAACCGTAGTATTTGCTATACTGACCGCACCACCACCACCACCCGCAGTAGCAGCATTAGGAGACGAAACAGAAGTGGAAACGTCAACGACAGATGATGTGGTTGAGGCTTGAGTAACTTGCTGATGTTTGGGCGATAAGCGAGTGCTGCTCGTGCCTGGGGAAGTAGTGCTTGTAACAGTTGTTGCTACTGTGGTCGCTATGGACATGACTGACGCTGTGGGCGAAGCTTGTTGTTGTTGTTGCTGCTGCTGCTGCTGCTGCTGTTGTTGCTGCTGCTGGACATTCATGGATGCTAGGGATTCGCGGTCAATACTTATAGCTGTAATTAAATGTTCAGACTTGGTTAGTTATGCAGGGCCAAAAATGTAAACCTAATATCTAAATTAATGTTTCGAGATATTTATGAAATTGTAATATTCCACACAAATCACTAAGTTTGAAAATACAAACAAAAGAGAGAGAGCTTTCAATTATCTTTTATATTCTTAGACCAAAACAGAGTTTAACCTTACAAATTTGGTTAGATTAAAATATTTCAAAAAAAAAAATTTCAAAAGCCCAAACCTACTTTGCCAAAATATGTTTGTGTTTACGACTTTTGCTAATTTTGTTTTTAATTTAATTGCCTCAACCACCATTAGACACTTCACAATAATAATTATACATGTTCTTTCACTTACCCGATGGATCAATACTACCAGCTAATATGCGTCCTACACGACCCAATGATGTCATGCTCTGTATGCTCATTGTATCCGTTTCAATAACTTTGAACGGATGCGTAGATCGATTTGTGAAGACGCCATCCGTGGAACTATTCTGTGATTGAAAAATTTAACAATAAATGTTAATTTACTAAAAACTAAAGATCGTATTAAAGCAAAGAAAAACACAATTGAACACATACTATAGATTACTAAGATAAAGAAAATTTTTTTTTTTTCATTAGGTACCTGAGAATCAGGTGTGAGTGTATTTCCTGGATTATCGTCTTCATCATTTTGCATGCACTGACGTAGTTCGTGAAAGCGTTGTCTACCATACTATATACGATATATATATATATATCGTATATATATACATATATATATGTATATATATATATATATTGTATACATATTTATGCACATCCATTTTAGATTAACAATTTTTTTCATTTGTTTTTTTTTTATTTTTTTGTTCGTTGAGTTGTAAATGAAGGTAGCGGAAAAGGCACAAAGTATGAAAATAAAGAACAAAAATGTTTCAGATTCAAAAATTAAAGTTGAAACTTTAGTTAAATTTTCAAAAAGTAAGCAGAAATCATTTTAACAATCTTTATACCCAGGATTTGACATCATATATTCGTAAATCAAAAAGAGCGCAAAGAAAAAATGAGGAGAAAGGTTAAACTTTTATTACCAAAATTATCTAAAAGGGTGCAGGAGGAGAGCAGTGTGAGGGGGTTGGTCAGCTACAACCTTCACCGAAAAAGAGCAGCAAACAAATTATCTACATTGTTGCTATAAAACCTAATGCAATCGAAATATCAAGCATGAGTATCGCACAGCGATAAACAATGTTTGTATGTTTTATTTGAAATACATAATCATCATTGACTAACACATTATACTCTCTTCTTGACGAGGCTATAATGACTATCGGTTGTTTGTTGGAAAAACCATTACTTAAGTTATTTCTTACTCTTATCCATAAAGATAAAACATTAAGGTATAATAAAATTGAACATTTTTTTGTATATTTAAAAGTAAAAAAGAATGAGAAGAGTAAGCAAATTTTGTCATCTTGGAATACACTTTTGTTATGAATTTACTTTTCACCAATGATTCTAGCAAAGCCCGGCTAAAAAACTTTATCACATTCTTTTTAAATGAATGACTCAATCAGTGGCCATTTAAATGCAAAGTAAACAATATTAAAGTGTGGATGTATGATGGCCCCCTCAACTTGCCCCCCGTAATGACCAAAAACCTTTCACAATGCCACCGAAATACTAGCAACAACAACAATACAGATTGAAACAAAATGTGTGTATAATAGAGAAAACCATACGAGGCCCATCCATTCGATATGACATAGGGGGTAATGGGAATGTGAATGTTAAATAAATGATGAATTCATTTCGAAAAGGGGGACGAGACCGAATTTGGCATATAAACATTTTTATATTGCTTTTTTCGCAATTGTTTTCTGCAACAATTACAAGAGAACGTGCAACGAATTCGGAAATTTGGCAACAAATTTGTTTATCAAAAACCATGCAAAAATTTTCGAAAGAACGCAAATTAACTCCATAACCACTAACAACCACGAACACGCCCACTTACAGCTCCTTGCACGGGTTTGGGTTCCACGAAAATAGCAGCTGCATCTGTTTGCTGTTTAAGGCGGGCACCCAAACTATTGGTGGGACTTCGTGTGGCCGGAGATCCTGTGCCTATGGGAGTGGCATCGCTGTCGGAGGAGACTGGAGCGGTGGCATTTACACGCACTGCAGGATCAGGAAATATGAACTCCTGTGCCACTTCCGGGGGTAATTTACGACTGCAAAAAAATTATTAATTCATCAAATTAGCCAAATCAGATTCTATATACTTACCAAAGTGTAGAATGACGATTGGGCGTTGTATCTTCGGCGTCAAAAAACTCCTCTGAGCTGTCCGAGTCTGTTTCCAGCTTACTCATTTTCACTTTTCGATTTTATTGTTTTTGGTATGACTTGTATTACCTAACCCCACTCAACTCTTTTCGTTTACTTTATTAGTATGCAAATTGACAATGAAATTATGTTTTTGTTGTGTTGTTGTTTTTTTCTGCTGCTGCGTCTGGGTTTTGTGTGTGTCTTTTTACGTCACGCTGTTGTATGGTGCGCTAGCACATAATTTAATGTGTTTAACATTTTGTAGAGGGTTTACTTTAACTTTTTGATCCGAATAAAACTGGTAAGGTGGGCATTACTTTAAAATATGTGTAAATATTTATATCAGATCGCGACAGATTTTCTTATGTACGACCTCTCTCTCGCTGCAACAACCACATGATAAATATCGAATTTCCGAAGTAAGCTATCGAGTACAATCGATTTTTGGAAAAACCAATCGACTACAATTGAATCGATAACTTAAAAGCATCGATAATAATATCGATTGCACATGGCACAATATGAGGAATAACTTTCGATAACTATCAGAATTTAAAGAGTAACAGCAAGTATGTAGCTTTATTTATTAAAATTATACATTTATTTTACTATAACTATGCAAGTCTTGACAGACCCGTTTAAGCATATTTTTTTTTATTGGTTTCCCTATAATTAAACCAGTTGTTGAACAGTAACAGGAACATTCCATAACTATGTGTGCTTCATTGATGTAATATTTAATTGTAATAATTTAAACATGAAAATAATCACATTTTAAGGGGTAGCTCTCCTAATATTTATCTAAATATTTTGCAGTATAAAAATTAATTTTAAAAATACGACCTTTGATAGTTTTAGAAAGTCCAAATAACTGCTGTCACAAAATTTAATATGTTATTAAAGTATAGTTTTATCATGACAATCTTTAACTTTTTAATACCTTCTTCCCAGAAAACAAATGTAAAAGTTTGCTTCCATACCTAAACAAGTAGCTGTAACTTATGCTATAGTTTTTGTGTCTAAAATTAACTTGGTTAGATTTGTCCCCCTTTAATTCACCAAATAAGAATCACTTGAATGGATTTACTTGCATTTTTAGTCCAATTATAAAAATTCGAAAATGAACTGTTATACTTTTGTGTGAGATCTTAATCCCAATTCGAGTATGAAATTTAAAATTTATTCACACTTTTAACGTTACCCAAATTGTTTTAAGGTTTAATTGGTTTTTAAGGTTTTATTTTTTAAAAATCACAGTATACCGCATATTAAGTTGTATCAGCTGGCCGACATAATTGAGGTCAATGCTTCGCGTTCGACTATGATACACAAATATTTATTAATGATAATGCTAAAACGTCAGCAAACTGGTGGAACCAAACCAGGAAATGATCGAAAATAACAATACACGAAGAAGCGCAGAAGTATTGACCCTAAGAAAAAAAGGAAAACAAAATTGCAAATAAACCATCATTCGACATTTTGTTTATGGCTATCCAAAGTTTTCTATATTTCGTTTTATCGATTGTGTTTATGCTTTGGTAATTCCTCGACAAAACGGTCAATGTCGTTTTTTGATCTAGTCTTGAGTTAATTTTTGTTTCTAATATGTATGTGAGTTTTAATGAACTTGACCCAATGACTAAAACGAAATCGAATTTCTTTACTGCGCCGGGGGCAGCCCATCGTCGTTGACGTGGAAATATTAAAATTTTAAGAAATGTAATTATTTAAAAACGTATTCAATTCAATTCGTATTCATTAAAATGCCCAATTAGTTAAGTTAATTTGAAATTAGGCTGCACTCGCCTAATGCATATATTAAAACAATTGGCGTTTTTTTTGTCAAGTATTTGCAGCAGTTGAAATGCAACAAATTAGAAACACAACTGCGGTTCCTCTGCAATCTATACAATTCGAATGAATTTCGTATTCGAGGTATTGATGTTTATGGTATTGCAATTCAAATGACCGGCGCGAAGTACGCAACTAAAGCAAACACTCGCACACCCAGGCGCACAACTAACTCGTATCACTCATACGACACCGCATTGACTTCGATTTCAGTTTCTCGGTCAAAGTCAATGTCAATGCAAATGGCAAAAGAAAGAAAAAAACAGCCATCGACAAAATCGAAGTCGCGTATTAATTACAATAATCTGTCAATCGTCTTCGTCTCTTTTTCTTTTTCTTCTTCTTCGTACTACCAATATATTCGTGCAACGGTCAAAACAATGCGCGAACACGTTTGACCACAGTGGGGCGGCTGGTTGGTTATCCGAAGTCCGTAGCTGAAAACTAGTTTGTTTTGGGCCCTGTTACAATTTACTTTTTTGGCTACTTTGCATTTTGTATTTCCTGCTGTTGAGGTGCTGAGGTGGAGGTGAGCTTGACGTCTAGCTACGAATTTGCGCGACTTTGGCCTTTTTGATTGTTATTGATTTCATTTACATAATTTAATTGATTATCCATTACCTAGACTATTAGAATATTGTATACTTTTACCTTCTGAAGATATATTCGAACTAAACTAATTCAAATAAATATGCAATTTTGTCAATGTGGAATATTTTGGAACATACGTCGTCATTCGAAATGACTTTGCATGGATTGCTTATTATTTGCAAGTTCTTAATTACGATTATGACTCACGATAAGGATAGCTTATCAATTATCTCTGGATATTAATTTTGAAAAAATCCCATAAATGTTGTCTCGTTTAAACAAACAAACATATATATTTAAAGCCACAAGCTAAATTAGTATATTATTGTTATTAAACTTGTTTACAGTTACATGACGCGTCTATGCGGAAGTTAAGCAAACGGAAGGCTTCAGCTTCCCGATCTACCATGGCACGAAAACAGCTTCTGTAACGATTTTCAATAATAATTTGAATATTCATTTTCATTTTAAATTTCTTGTTCTTTTCTATAAATACGATTATTTATTTATCAATGGTCAAAAACAAGAATAACATCAAACCTGGGGCTAAAATAGGCCTCATTAAAATAAATTTGTGTTATGTTGATGGGGGAAATGTATGAATTTCAGGGCTTTGAAAGTTCAAGTGCCACAGACCAAAAATATTTGAAAATGTTAATTAGGTATGGCTGATTTTATATGTATGTATATATACACATAGTTACATACCTTAATATTTCATTTTCATTGGAAGTCTATTAATAATAATGTGAGATCAGCTAAGAATTTAAGTTTAGAATATCAAAAAGGCGATATAAGCTAAATGTTTATGTATGGATAGTAAAGACAGAGTTCTTATGTTTAAGCTTATCGGCAAAGTTTATATTTCCGTCGTGACTGATTGTCTTGACTGATTTCTTCAACTGGCTTAAATGAACTTTTAACTATGTTAAAGATTTCTTACCTAATAGACTCCCAGTCAAACTGGTTCATGCCAAAACACAAGAAGGGCTGAGCCACCTTGTTTAGAGCCGCAGAAATTCTCATATTTCGATTGAAAAACCTGTGTGTACATAGCCCAATCGTTTTACCAATAAAATACATGCATATTTATGCAAATTCTCTTACACACCATCAAAGAACCGAAAAAAAATAATCATAAAATATAATAGAAACCCCTGGATTGTATTAGGAACGCCAATCAGGTTTGCCATCTACCCTCTAGAATTCTAAACAGTATAATGGCAACGCCAACGGCAAGCCTTATTGATGCTGATCATGATCAAGTTGTTCATGAAAATAGCCAAGAATTTTGGTTGTCAACCTCTTAGCCAACTCCCAGTGTCCGTTAAGAATACGGAAATGCTCTTGCCATCGAATGTGTATTCGCAAAAGAAGAAAACACAATACACAATGTATAGAAATAGAAAACCCGTGTCCAATTCCAAATTTGCGTTACTTACAGTGAAATTTCGGTTGTGGGTGTATAGAAAAGTTATCGGCACGTGATCGGTTTGCCAACTTCTTGAAGTAAATTTACTTCAATTATCTTTATAGCACATCAATATATATACATAACTTTTGTTTGGTTTTGAGGTTTTTTAAATGATTGAATAAATTAAATACTCTTTGAAAGTTTTTCACTTTTCTATATGCAACAGATTGTTATATTCTTGTTTTGTTATACTATTTTACTATTTTAGTCAAAAGCTTAGTTAAATTATGTATTTGAATTCAACGATAGCTTGATCAACTTAGAATTTCATTGAAAACTAATTATGTATGTATGTATGTACCCAGTAAAGCAAGTAATCACCTCATCAAAAAAGCCCTTTCTACAATGAACACCTTAACAATTTGGTTCACATTGGTGACGTCACAAAATATCTCTTTGAAACTAAGACTTTTGGAATTGTTAAACATTTTGAGCTATTTTAGAATGAGTTTGGATATGAGTACTCACAAGTATTTGTAAGTCTCAACTGACCCTTGAGACAAAAGCTAGGTATAATTATAGTGACCCCTAATGTTAATGGTTTATTGCGGCACTTAACTGTATATATACATATAATGCGATAATTAAAAAATGTAACCTTAATGAAGTTCAATGTGTGTAGTTACATACTTGTCTTAAACGTAAAAATAATTTCGCATTCAATATGCCTGAACTGAAGACAATGATCTCAACAAAAAGAAAAAAAATAGTTATGTATATAAATAGCTGTACACTTTTATTGTCTACCAGACTCTAATGGATTTGGTTTGTACACTGTTTGACAAGCACCTCGAGAATCGTAAAAACCACCAGTCAATGGACGTTTATTTGATAAATTGGTCGAGAATGGCAAACCGGCCAGAGACTTGGGCCAATAGCCATCCGGCGTGTGCTAGAAGAAAGATGTTCTACAGCATTAGCATTTTATGCATAATTTGTGTTATTCAAGTGACACTGAGATCGCTGATAGGAGACTCCAATCGGGTTGCCATTGCCATCGAATCTGTGCCTCGAAAAAGTATCTGTATCTGTATTTTATGTTTGCTTACATTTTCAGCTGTCAGTTTTCATGGCACAGTTGGTGATGCGTATGATGTGACATTGCGTTCTTCCTGTGACTACGCCTCATTTTGTATTTGCATAAATATTTGGTTAAGGCAACACCTGGGAGCACCTGGCTAAAGCCCAAGGCGCTAATTATATAGGGTTTCACGCACTTTGCTCTCGTCAGACGCAACGTCATTCATTTCAATTATTTCCAATTAGTTCAGGCATACAAATGACTTGCCGGTCTTACTTACGTATTTATATGCGAAATCGAAATGGCAATGTTTGTTGCACTACGCCATGTTATCTAAATGGCCAACTAACTAAAGAAAATAATGAAATAATCATTGAATCTGCTTATTACTCTTGGTTTGGCCTTGGCTTGTATGTCGATAGCAAAAGTGTTTAATTTTTTTTGGCTTTGAAATGCAAGTCATTAGAAGTTTTAGCCGCCGTGACAGGTACGGTAAGATATGTGTAAAGGGCATTCAGCTGCATTTTGGCAATTAATTTTGTGTGTCTACTGTGCAGTGCAGCTTAACACCCACAGATACCTACACTGGGTTGTGTCACTCAAACGTACGTACATGTCGCTCTTAACTCCTGGTTGTGATAGGTTTATGGCATTATACATATATATATATTTTGGAAAAGATCATTAGTAAACCGCAATTAAGATAAGTAAATAACACATCAGCAACACCTTATTTGTAATAAGTTCTCGAAAGATTTGCTTAGAATTTTAAATTAATTGCAAGTGTAGGACTGCATTATAATATACAGAAGTTAAAATCTGTAAATAGATCAACGGGAGCCTAGAAACAGACACCAATGAAGCTAACAAATTCATTGAAGCGAACGCTTACGACTTTTGGTTTAGTAACAAAATTTTATTATTATGATTTTCGAGTATTATGGAAATGACGTTTTTGGGTGTGTTATTCACGCACATGCTCATTGTTTTAGTTATTTCATTCAGAAATAACTCCCCATATATACCATTTTCATCCAATGTATATGTATGTATTTTTATGGGATTTTAATAGATCATGTCGATTGACTATTTAACTAACGAGCACGTGTACGAAATTAAACCTGATATCTAAAACAAAAAGCAATAAAGAATTGCTTATGCATGTTTTGCCTAGTTTGAAGTAGGTATGTAGAGTAAGTGAAAAACATAGTTAAATATGTATGTTATGAGGAGGCTTTTCAGCCCACCTGGGTGGCATGTCAGGTAAACCGGTTGGCATTACTCTTGTGGGTTCAGTGACTGGGGCCAACTTATATGCAATGCTTTATGCTTATGGTCTACACTCTGACCTTCATCATGTTGCCACAGCGGTGGACACGTTGTGTCAAACCTTCGGCAATGCGATGCGGCCTCTGACAACACCAGCCACATCACTAGAGATGGCAAATACATTAAGTTGCCAGCACTAAGCCATGAAAAAAAAGAAACTGAAACTGAAAACCGCAAAATTGGTCACAACTTATTTCAACTTAGGGCTGGGTGTGAAAAAAAAAAAAACAAAAACAAAACCAATCAACAAACGCCAAGCCAAATGGCAAACTGTAAACAATTTTGGCCACATGAGGCATAAGAAATACCCCGAGATCGGCCCATAAGTGTTGTTTACCCACAGAACTAAGGCAACTCAATTTCTGCCCCATTTTTTTTTTTCTTTTTTATTTTTTAACTATATGTGTTTGTTACTACGCTCGCACAAATATTTATGCGGACTAAACAACAATTAAGTTTGGTCATGAAAAAGCCATTTAGAACTGTGACCAGCAAAGAGTTGCTCAGATCAGGGTGAATCTGTCCGTGTTATGTCACTGAGTTAAGTCTTTAAAGTGTATATGTGTTATGCATATTCATAATCGCAAGGCTAAAAAACTGGCTAACTGGCTGGGAGCCTGACGTTTCTAGCATTATATATGGACCAGATCAATTTTGAAATATATTTTAAGCACATTATATAACATTAGCAACGAGTTTTTGTTTTAAATATATTCAATTGTCAGAAAGTCATTTTTAAATTCACCGACCGATGATGACATGGACGACAAGGCGCTCATCTTGACCGATTGTGGGAAACGCTTGACCTGCCCAGCGACCCCGTAAGCCAAAGTCAAAATAGAGAGAGAGGGAAAGACAGAGAGAGAGAGAGCGGACTACGTGATGTTGGAGTTAACGACAGAGAGTATAACATTTCGTTGGTACTTCCCCCGCCCCAAAAGCTAATAACAAAAGTGTAAGTGACTAGGTATCCTCATCAAATATATACACACACACACACACACACACACACATTTGCATTTTGTCTATGGTTGGAGCCACGCGCCTCATTTGATTAACAAGCGACCCCGGCCCCGTCTTAACGATCGCCTCCGTTCAAGAATCAGCGAAAACCGAATCAGCTACCGAGAGCGACAACGATGTCTAGAGGCGATGGCTTTTAAATTCGGTGTCGGCAAACTTTGGAAGCATACTGTCGCTCTCTCAGCAGCAGACAAATCGTCTAATAGTCGTCTCTGTGCGAATTCTTTCAACTAGGCGTTTAAAAAGCACTGCGACTCGTTCCGTATCTTCATAAGCCGTGCATTCATCGCGCCTCGTGGACGTGCCGTGTGGTGGTGTATTGTGTGTGTAGCTAAGAGCCCTTTAAGCCAGTGTGTCCTTTAAAAGGATACAAGAAAACGAACTTTTGTCTATGTACGACGTGTGTTTTGGTGTCAATTAGTTTCGTGTGGTGATCACTTGGATATCGATTCAATCCTGTAAAACGAACAAACTCCTAAAGACAATACCTCAACTATAGAACACAATCAATTGGATTTCAAAAAAAAAAATTTATGGTGAGTAAACAGGAAAACAAATAGTCAGTTTAGTTTCTAATTCCTGTTTATATCAGAAACCTATACAATTCCAAGAATTTCCATTTCGAGAATTATTCAGAAGTTCCTTTCTTCAAACTCATTTTAATATGCGGAAGTCATTTCGAGGCTATCGTAAAAGTTTTACCACAGCACAAAATCAAAAAAAATCTAAATATTTCAACCAAATTAATAATAACAAAAAACCATTAGGCAGCTATAATAAATGTTCGATGAACGACAAGCGTCAGAGCCACTTCAGAATCGTTGGCTTTAGTGATTCACCTATGGAAAAATCATAAAGCCACTCAAAGCAAAACTATGGTTAGGTGATTACGCAAACCAAAAAGAACCGAACCTGCGGCTACTCACGTATTTCTCATAATAAAAATTATGCTAGCCTTAAATATTGCAATGGAATCTCGATTCAAATCTCGATTCAATAGGCGATGACGAAATCCTAAAGGAGTTGGCTAGCAATAGCTACCATCATTGGTTTTGCCATTGCCAACTTTTGTTCTATGGCGGTTCGATTCAATCTGAATGTGAAATTGTATCTGATTCTGATTGCGATTCTGAATCTCTTCGTCGTACGCGCTAATTTCGAATGCGACAAAGTTATCGTGCATGTCTACATTCAATATGAACACACAATAATGAATATTGATGCCCCTCACCACGCATAATACGAATGTGAACTGTGCTAAAGCTATAGACATATAAAAAACTGTCGTCCGTCCATATGCATATGTCGAATTGTGGCCAGACCAAAGTCACGTTCCCACTCCCCAATCCCCAATCCCAGTAGTCGGAAGATTAATTTTGTTATGCGCCAGGCATCGCGTAATGCGTGCGCTGCTCGAATCGATCAATGGAAGCTCTGACCGTTGATATCAATCACAGCCGCATTAGATTTGAGTCAGGTTTTCCATCTATACATATATGTATATTGTGTTTTTTGTTATTGTTTTTTGTAACCACAATCACATAGAATTGCCAGTATCTGTGACGTGTTGATTGGCCATCTAGGCAAAGTTCGTTGAAAGAGACGCTAAAATCAAAACCAGAATTAGAATCAGAATCAATATCTCAAACTGTGCACGAGGTTGTCTTTAGATAGAGAACAAAAAACCTTGATTCGGCTGCGTAAAACTTTGTTAAACAAAAGCAAATTTTCGAATATTTTGTGTGGTTATTTAACTATGCTAATAATCCGGTAAGGATGATTGACTGAACGTTATGCCTCATCGAATCTAAAATTAAATAGAGTTCTTGACTTCTACAACTTGTGCCAAAAACTTGTTTATGCGGACATCGAGCTAGCTCGTGGTTCGTGTGCCATCCAAGTAAATAAACCAACAAGCACCCAATTATAGATCAGACATACGCCTACTTAGACACTAGCTTCCATGGGATTTTTTTTCGATGCAAATTCTGCATATCCAAAAACAGAAGACAAGCAGCTGACTGAGTTGAGTTCAGTTGCAACCTTCTCTGTGGCAACCTTCAATTAAAACATTTACAAACGACAAGCTCATCAAAAAACTAGTCGAAATTTTTAGATTTCTTGAAGGTGACTAGGAATAGCAATAGAGCTTAAGAACACTTTAAATGGCTTACACCTGGAAATCACTAGAATAGAAATAATGTTAAAGCCAAGAGCGCACACGACTCGACATTGAACCATAGCCAAGTTAATGACTCGAAATCTTTGGAGCAAAACTTGACTTCAGCCAATAAGAACAATTTTGTTTATATCAATAAATAACATGCATATGTTATGAGGTCAACCGGTTGTTGATTGTGTCGATTGCCGATTCTAAAGTAGCGAAGAGTCTAGTAGAGACTTAGCTCTGGGTGAGAAACCTGTTGCCAGGCCAAAAACATTCCCCCAGCTTGAAGTTGAAGTTGAAGTCAATGTCATTGAAGTCATTGTAATTGATGTTCGGTGGTTGCATATGCAATTATCTGCAACATATGGTTACAATGCTCGAATCACGAATTTCAATTCAAGTTGTCGTTTGGCTAACTGTTGGCCAAGTGTTTGACTCACTGTTTAGACAAAACTTATCAATCAATGCATAAATCTCTTAGCTGACTAAGCAAATGTTGTCCAAATCGATAAGCAATCATTAATCAAACAAACGACCAAATAAATAAATACTAAATATAATCGCAAAGTATGTGATTTGAATTGTATCGTACTAGGCGTATGCGCAATTAGTGAAAATTGAGATATCAACATATAATTCATTATAGTTGAAGTAAACATTAATGAAATAATATATATTTACCATTAAATTTGTACTCAATTAAGTTTTGTCTAATAGGAAGACTTGTAAAATGCAAAATAATTTAATATGCAAAGAAAAAAACATAAATTCAACAAATATTATCGATTGCCTCTTTAATTGTTGTTGTTGGTTCAGTTTTTTTTTTTTGGTTTTTTGTTTTTTGCTTTTGTTTTTTGTGTTTCGTTTCTTTGAATTTGGCTTTTCGAATTTAACTTCCTGTTTGCTATCTTTGTATCAGTTTTGAGTATCATTCAAATAGCGAAGGTCGCCGTTGATTTAGCTAAAGCGGAGTTCTGGTATCTGGTATCGGATATCTGGTAGCAAGCAGTCACCTCGAGTTGGTCCATAATTAGCTGTGCAGCTGGGTCTGGGATGGGTGAGATGCCTTTTATGAAGAAAGCTAGAGAGCCTGCCAGGCATACGAAATGAGATGTATGTACACACTCACATAATTTGCATCATCTCTCATGGGCAAGACAAAGACACACAGTGACAGGCCATTAATCAGGAAACGAGCTGTGGGAATGTCAATATGGAGAGGCAATTGTTGACTTCAAAAACTTTGCTTGGTTTGGTTTTGCAGATGACACCCAATTTAATAGGCAGCACATTTATACTGGCCGAGACGGCAATTGCGGATGGTAACAACAACAAGATGGCTTCTCCCGCTTCTGCGCCTGCAGCAGTGGTGAAATCGTCACCGGTCAAATCCAAGGAGGCAACAGTGACCAAGGCTGAAGCAAAGGTATCACCAGCTGCTAAGCCCTATCAAATGGAGATTGTCTGGCATAACGTTGTCCTCTTCATTATCCTCCACTCGATGGCTCTATATGGAGGATATTTAGTTTATGCCGAGAGCGCATATTTGGAAATCGTGCCAAGTAAGTAAATTATGAACAGATTTCTGAATATCTCATTTTAACTCTTCAAATATATAGTTTATATTACCATGTTTCTGGGCGGACTGGGCATCACGGCTGGAGTGCATCGTCTTTGGTCCCATAAGGCTTACAAAGCAAAGTTGCCTCTGCGCATATTCCTCATGCTGTGCCAATCGTTGGCATTTCAAAACAGCATCTGGGAATGGACCCGCGATCATCGTGTGCATCACAAGTTTGTCGACACACACGCCGATCCCCACAACTCGCGCCGTGGCTTCTTCTTTGCCCACATGGGCTGGCTGATGTGCAAGAAGCATCCCGATGTGACCAGCAAGGGCAAGCAGATCGATATGTCCGATATTGAACAGGATCCCGTGGTTATGTTCCAAAAGAAGTGAGTCCTATGTCTGCTAATAACTCGATAAAATGAAATTCATTGGATATCTTCTGATTCCAGGTACTATTTTGTCATTATGCCCATTTGTTGCTTTGTCCTGCCCATGTTGTTCCCATACTATTGCATGGGTACATCGCTCCGTGTCTGCTTCTTCACCTGCTCCATCCTCCGCTACTGCTTCTCATTGCACGGAACTTGGCTGGTCAACAGTGCCGCCCATTTCTATGGCATGAAACCCTACGATGTAAGCATCAGTTCAGTGAACACTAAACTCGTCTCGAGCATCACCTTCGGCGAGGGCTGGCATAACTACCATCATGTCTTCCCCTGGGATTACAAGGCAGCTGAGTTGGGCACCTATGGCTACAACTGGACGACAGCTTTCATTGACGTCATGGCAAAGATTGGTAAGTTTCCAGCTTCTTTGATGCAGTGTGTCAGTATACTTATTCACCGGTGACTTCCAGGTCAAGCCTATGATCTGAAATTCGTGTCAAAGGAAATGGTGTACAAGCGTGTGTTGCGTACTGGAGATGGTTCTCATATTGCTGCTCTTATTGATGCCAACAACAATGAAACGGCTCCCACAAACGAATTGGTAGCCCATCTTAACCACGATCTGGAAGAGACAGCCGTCTGGGGCTGGGATGATAAGGACATTAGCGAGGAGGATCGCCAGGGCGCCTCTATTGTAAACAGTGAGCTCGAGACCAAACAGGATTAGGGCGTTCGGGCGTGTTTCAGCGCAGTTTACTTACACAAATCGGGACTGTAGTATTTATATTAATTGCTTTTACACTCCTTTACTGCCAATTACAAACGAAACGGTGTCTGTCGAAAACTAAGCCCCCCCACCCCCGAAGGAGGAGTCGAGTTCCCGTCGACTGCTTAAGCGCATGCTTACGGTTGCATCGCAACATGAAAAGTTATATCAAATAATGGCTTCAATTCCAAATAAAACTATTCGAGATTAGTCAAAGAGTTTGCAAAACAAAAAAAAAAAAAACAGAAAATTTTCAACACAGAAAAAGCAAAAAGAAAACTTTATCTTTATCTTAATTATAAAAAATGTTTTCAATTTTTAGTCGCCTATATCCTTCAGTTTACTGAACATATATGCGACTATCAATATGTATATGAATGTATTCTAGCATCGAGGTTCTTAGTTTTTTTTAGTTTACTTTTGCTAAGGTCTTTTTAAGATGCTTTTTATGTGTGTAACATTTTGTTATAATACTATATAAGGCATAACAAATTACTCCTATTGTAAAGTTTTAAAGACAAAAAACAATTGTTAAAAATACAAAAAAAAATCTAAAAACAAAATGATACTTGAACTTTAACTATCAAATTCGCGTTTTAAAATGAAATATTGAAAAACAAATTTAAAAAATTAATATTTCAAATTTAACAAGCATAAACCAAAACTGATCTCTAAACGGTGTGACAAAGTTTCATATATTGAAGATACGTACAGTGAAACTATTTTAAACTGTATTCAAGAAATTTCTGTATGCTCAAAACAACCTTCATAATTATTTTTAGAAAAAATCATCCTATCTTACGATTTCTTAAAAACCCAAATCGGACGAAATAACAGATAAATTTAGTTTAAATTAAAACATTTCCTTTCTCGGCTTTGATGACGTTCGCACAGTGTACAAATTTTTCAAAAATATTGGACTTTAATGAACGAGAACTAAGTTTTCAGGTAATAATATAATTAACACATTTGAGTCTGAGGCATGTTAAGACGTTGTAGATTTAGTGTGGAAATTAGAGAAACTGAAGCCAATGACAGTCTTTATTGAGAATAGCAATTAGTATTGGGTGAACTTATCGTAGGGCTAACTGTAGCTAATATGTTGTTCCTCTTGGTTATTAGCCTGGGTTCGGGCTGCATAGAGCAGAGCGGCCATGAAGGCGCCATTGTTCATCAGAAGCGACAAAATGGTGGCCATTTTAAGTGCCGGCAGGATGAATGGCAACAAGCTGCCCAGCAATATGACGGGGAGCACCAAAATTGGTACAGCCATTTGGAGCATGGTTACCTTATAGGAGTTCTTTTTGTGTTTGCGTTTGCCCAATAATCCACCACCAGCACCTCCAACACCTCCATCCCCGACTCCGGAGCCTCCACCCAATCCCTGTTGCTTGGAGTCACCTTCTGCCTCGGGTTCATAGGCTTCGACACTGCCACTGTTGCCGCCAACTCCACCCATGGGTGGTAGATTCATTAAACTCAGTTGCAGGTCGTCGGATTCACGACGTCTGGCACGTCCCATCCGCGATTTGGTGGCTGTATGTGAAATAATGTGGATTATTAACTAAGATAATTTTCGAAAGACATTCCTTACTCTTCTTCAGGCTAAACTTTAACTTATTCTCCTTGCTTGGAATAACCTTTACAAGCATTCCGGGCAGGATGTGCAACTTAAGATCCCGATGCTTGAAGAAGCGCTGAAAGTTTTGCACTAATCGCTGATTGAGCTCGTTTTCAGACATCTTTTGATACTTGTCCGAAACAAGACTGCCCAATTGGGTCTCCTCGCCAAAGAATTGATCGAGGAAGTCCTTGGTCAGATTGGCTGTGTGGGGCATATGCTTGCGCTCCTCCATTTTCTGCAGAACAAAGAGCTTAGTGCAACGCAACATGCTAGAGTCGCGTAAACACTCATAAACGCGCATGGGAATCGACGCCCTAAAGTATGGCACACTATTTGGGCCATGGGCACGAGCCGTCGCCGGGTTCATGTCTTTGCTAAGAAGCACCGCTTCTTCTTGTTGCTCCTGAGCCTGGCCTGAAACGAAGCAAATGCACAGCCCAAACAGGACCGGCACCGTAAAATGGAAGTGCATATCGAATGGATATCGAACTATTGTTGAAGACTCGACTACACAACTGCACTGCAGCAGCCACAGAGCTAAACTAAACGCTTGTCTTAGATCAGAGCATCGGCAATCCTTAGCTGGCAGCCAGCTGGCATGCCGTCTTCACATTTCTCGACCGCTTTCCTCTGGCCAACTGGTTTCACTTGGCTGCTGCTACTTAGATTTAGTTTAGCGGGTCAAATTATTGTCGCTCTCTATTGGCCTGGCCCATTTCTCTAACTTATTTGCTGATTTCGTTTTTCACTTCTCTCTTTGGCATTGCCAAATTTTAAATAACTCACTCCAGATTCCAGCATTTCTATGGATTATATATAAGTACATATATTAGCTGCTCTCTTATCTTTGTTTGATTTGCCATTTTATCGGGCACTCCACAGCTGCAAGTCTGTCGCTTTTGCTGTCATGGTCAAACAGTGGGAACTCAATATGAAACTGGAACACTTGTCTCATATATCAGACAGGCGAACGATGTCAGCAATGCGTCAACAAGTAAGAGTTACCCACTATTGGCCGTTGTGCGTTAGAAATTTTTATAATCTGATAATGGTGGCGACAGTTTCTCTTATCTGCTCTAGTAGAATTAGTATATTTTGGTCATAATTTTAATTCGATCAACAATCGAGAACCATTTTTCAGACACACCTCAATCGGTTTTCTAATGTGTAAACTAATAACTTAAGAATTTTGGGCACTAACATTCAGTTTAGTGTATGCCGTCTTCGATGTCATAAAAATAGATGAGCCATCTTTTGATGATAAAGACCGCAAAGATTGTTAAATTGTCACAAAGTGGAACAATTGAAGCCGGATTCAAACTGCTGGGTAATTAGGTAGTTAGTTAGTAAGTTGCGGCCAGTTAAG
This sequence comes from Drosophila nebulosa, assembly GCA_024703675.1. Lineage (NCBI taxonomy): Eukaryota > Metazoa > Arthropoda > Insecta > Diptera > Drosophilidae > Drosophila > Drosophila nebulosa. The sequence continues at coordinate 3,976,293 of JANFPS010000004.1, read as the reverse complement.
ATAGATGGCCAGCAAAGTGCTTTAGTTTAGCTAAGTGCTGGCCAATCAAGTGAGAGTTTATCAATTAAATGTCGACCATAATGAGACATAGGTGTAGTTAGACTATAAATAGTGAAATCTACACTGCCAGTAAAATCGCTTCTCGCCTTTTCATTTTCATATTCAACTAAGTGTGACCCATTTCTTTGTAAAGAAGCAGACTTTCTTTACTGGGGACGTGGGTGGGTGGTTTGGTGACGAGCACGTCGCCAGAGCACTGCGGAAGAGCAGTTAAGACAACTGTGAATCGCAGTCGCTTGCCTGATTGGCATACAAAATGAACCGAAATTTCACTTTCCGTGATCAAGCCATCATTCTGGACAGAAAGCCAACAATTCTTTTTGCCAAAGTCTTTGCTTGTATTAAATAATTTAATGTTTTGTTCTTTTGTTTTGGTTTTAAATAAATAATTTAAACTAAACTTAAATTATTATTTGGTTGCATGCTCGCTGAGGTATAACTTGGCCTGCTACCAGCTCCTCATCCATTCAATTCTGGTCAGTTTAATTGATTAGCTTTACCACTCCTTTTCCAGCCAGACGGGCTGCTGTGTATGGGAATGGGAGTAGACGACGGGAACGGGGGCCGGTGCAGCGGCATAAGCAGCAGCCGCTTGAACGGGCAGAGCACGGGATAACATCTGTCCAATGGCCAGCACCAGCAAGATGACACCCACGCCCAGACCCTTTATGGAGACAACAGTAAGAGCGGCCAGCAAGGTTGTAATTACACCCACAACAAATGCTCCTGGGACTAGGGCAAAGCTAATGCGACGCAGAAAATGATGGCCAAAAGTGCGGCTCTCTATAATAAATAAAACAGTTAACAGTATTCCCAATTGAGTGTCCGCAATTGTTGTCTAGTACTGACCAGCCACCTCAGAATCCGTGTCCGAGTTATTGCTGGCTTGCTGCTGGCACAGAACCACATCACACAACAAAAACACGCACACGATGGCAAAGGAAATTTTTTGAACAGCAGCCATTTCGATTGATCGATTAGTCCTTTCGATTCGTTTAATCCGTTTGGGCACTGCTCGGCTCCGACACTGGCACACAATTGAATGGCTTACTCCCATTGACATTGGCTTTTATCGACATAGGGTCTTGAGTCTAGATGCGGCCACGGTGGGGGAAAATGGCAGCTACTTGAAATTCGGCAGCCGGACGTAGCAATGCCGCACGAACGTGCACCAAAACAAGCAAATCGTGCCAGCCCAATGGTCAGCGATGCCGAATCTGAATTCGTCTACCTACTCACACTACGAACGCCCATTTCACTGCCGCCCTTTAGGGCAATGCTAACGAATTTGGTGGCGTGAAGATGGCTTACCTTTACCTTTGCCTGCACTTGGTGCTGCATCGGAACTTGACTTGGAGTTGGACTCATGTCATGGGCATTCTTTCACGACGCGTGTCTATATATTGAGGACAACGGTCAATTCGCTTTCATTTTTCGTTTTTCATCCACAAGCCCATAACGATTTATCAGCTAATTAACAATGAGGTGGCGCATATTAATCTACAAACTTTTTTCATATTAAACGTATATACTAACATTTTTGATTTATGGTTTTTGTAACTGCTTTTCATTGATAAAGTACATAGGCCTCACCCACAACCAGCCTACGGGCCTACCTTTACTTTCGATAATGGAGAGTGTTGAGCTCTTGGAATATTACAGACATTTAAAAATACAACAAAATAATTGACTAACAAACTAAAAAGTAATAAAAAAGCAGCAAAGAAATCAGCTTATAGATGAAAATTGGCGTCAAATATTTAAAAGCTTAGATTTAAAAGAAAAAAAAATTTTATCTGAAAATTTTTCCGAAATGACATATTCCCGCAAAATCTTGAAAAGTGAGTATTTCAATATTTGAATTATGAGTGAAAAACAACTTTTTTACTTAAAAAGAGGTAAAAACCAAGAAAAAAAGCACCCATTTTCCAAATTAAAATTTTAGCCCAATTTCATGTTTTGTTAAAAAAAACCCCGAATGTCCAATCGGTCGCAGAATCTCTTTCGGCAAAGTCAAGTCAAGCAACCTTGTTGAGACTTAGCAACATGGGTGTTTTGGTCAATCGCGCGCACTAAGTAACGGTTTCCGCCCAGTTCGTTTTCTAGATCCTTATTCTTTGGGAATGTCCAAAAAATTTAAAATTACACGTCGACTTCTTTTTAAAATTCGTGAAATACTCGAAATAGACTCTCCTTAGTCAAAAAGTGAGAAAATCTCATTCTCAGATAATTGTATTCCAAGTGGCATTTTTTTAAAGTTGTCGAAATTTAATTAATTACAATGCCTGTAAATCAATTATGATACACAAAAATCCAAGCAAAAATGCGAGCACGCAGCAAAAGTTAACGGTTCTTTCTTAGTTTTCTATAAGTAGAACACAAATTGCGGCAAATTCTATTGAACATGCGTCTGTCAAGAAAGTTCAGTAAAATTTATTTTTGAACAACCCTTAAATTGGTGGAAAGTTTGAGCTTCTGTATGGGTTATAAATATGATAAGCACTGTATAAAAGTGCTAACGGAAGGTGAACTATGGTAAGCTTTACCTCCTTTTTCCCTTTATTTGTTTGTAACTCATAACTAGTTTTAGCTCATTATAGCATTGAGACAGCTTGAATGTTTTTATTAGTAAATATCAGTGTACTGACAACCTGCTCACCTTTTTGTAATACTCAAAGAAGCCTCAAGATTGTTTATAACGAAGTTTAATATAAATAAAGTAAGCAAGTCGACTCTCCGACGTGGATATACCAAGTACCAATTTGAAACGCCCCCTTTCGTGATGCCTAGTTATGCTTTGTTAGTTGACTATTCGTCTATCTCTTTATCTCTATCGCATTCAAAGAACGAGTACATGTAAATCGCGTTCATCTCATTTCCTTAACTAGGCGATAGTTGGTTTGATTTGATTATTATTTGATTCTTATGAAATTTCATGAGCCGAGAAATGTTAGTAGCAAGTACTTAGTTACTAAATTTTGTTACAATATTTTAAATATTGCGATAGAAAACCACATTTTTCCAAATTACAGGGGCAGAAGGGGGAGTGGCAAATTTTAAATAAACTTAATAAAACACACTATGCAAGTCCATATACCAAATTTGGTGACTCTAGCCCTTCTCTGAGATCTAGGTGTTCATACAGACAAACGGACATGGCCAGATCGACTCGGCCCGGCGAATATCTACATATACTTTATGGGGTTGGAAATGCTTTCTTTTGCCTGTTGTATACATTTTGGTATAAAAAATATTTAATAAGTTAAAGACTGTAAAAACTTAATAAAATATCCAATCTGTTCAAGAAAACTAAAATTCCCTTCAAATTTAAGTAAGACGATCATATTGCCTTTTACTAGTTTATAGAAGAGATTAAAGAAATTTCATGGTATAAATTGTGGAAAAGTAAGTGCAGAGACCAAATATGCTAAGCGGATTTTTCGTACTCCTATCAATAGAATTTACTTTCTACTCTGGATTTTGCGAAAATACCCCCGCCATAGCCAAAGAGATCAGCATCTTAAGATTGTCAAGCCAAGACGATGAGCCAATTTTGTTAAACAACTTTCTCATGCTATGGCCGTCACAGCTAATTGCTAACAGCATTGGGCTAAAGAATGACGACAGCCACCGTTAGGAGTCTACTTAAACAATTCAATATTATTTATGGCTAATGGTTGTACATAGAAGCAAGATAAGGGGGCGGTGTGGTGGCAATTACAGCTAAAAGAAATCAATGAGCGAGATCAGTGAGAAATTGCAGGCCTACTCCAGATATTTTTGCCTCATGTTGGCTTCGGCACACAACAGGCCAAGAGTGTTTTGGCGAAGCAACAGAGACACAACATCGGCTGGCAATTTAATTGAAGAGGATTCCGATTCAGCGCAAGAATCGTGTTCTAGCTCTGACTGGAGCAACTAGTTTGTTGTTTGGTTGGCAAGTGACACCGGCTGGCTGGTGGCTAGCTGAGCCGCTGTAGTGGCTGCTGTGCCCAATTCCGATGCCAGAGAGTGGCACTTCTGGCTGTGTCTGCTTTCCTCTGAGTTGATAAAATGCTTGCCGCACAACGATCATGCCACATTTTGTGTCTGGCCATCGCAGCGCGCATAGTGCAGTTAGTTAGCGGAAAGGAAATAAAATTTCAGAGTTACCAATCCAAGTGATCAGTGATATGCAAACGAGATGAGCGACCTGCTTAGATTTCTATTGTTTTATGCCCTGTGCACAATGGTGGTCAGTGCCCAGGATACTACCATTAGCGAGGAAATTGCCACAGAGGCGGCTGCAGCACGGGGTTTGGCCAGCAGCTATGAGCCAGAGGATAAGCAGGCACTGAAAAAGAACACGCAAATCTTCATGGGCATCTACAAGAACTACAAGAGTACCTATTTGGGCAACAAAACGACCAGTGAGTACAAGAAGCGTCTACGGGATCGCGTGAGTGCCGTCCAAATGTCCAACAATGAGGCCACTGCAACGGCAACTGAAATAGCTGATCCAGAGCAAGTGGAGGCCAATCTTGATGGCACTGCCGATTCTCTGGCTCAGGAAATGCGAAACGATGCCAATGCCGAGATATTGTTGGAGGCACAAACAGAGACTCCCATTTACGATGACAGTGAGGCGACATCGAGCAAAAAGAGACGCAAGCGTAAGCGCAAATATCGCAACAATAACAACAAGAGACGCGATGAAGATTCAGATGCCAACACAGAGCCAACTTTGGATGACGAAAATGAGAACATCCAGCGGTATCAGGTGGGACCCGGCCTAAATGTCAGCCTGGACATGAGCAATGATATTGTCCATGTCAAACTAGATGGTGAGAATCTTAAAGAGATTGTTGCCGCACGCTGGCTTAGCTTGGACAACAGCGAGGAAGGTGAGTCGAATCGGTCACATGACGACAAGTCGCTCTTTTAACAATCAAACAACTTCTGTAGGTCGCGGCAAGAAGTACGATATGATTACCAAAGTCTTGCCCTTGTTTATACTGCCGTTTCTAATCCAATCGGCGATTGTCCCATTTCTCGTGACGAAACTCAAGTTGCTGCTAGTTAAGTCCATATTAGTGGGCAAATTGGCCATTTTCCTGCTCATAATCTCGGCCATCAAGAACAGCAACAAAATGGTCCAGAGCTACGAGGTTCCCTCATATTGGGCAGGTGAACCGAGTCGGCGTTCCGAGCTAGCGGCAGCCGCTTCCTCGGCGGCTGCGGCCTACAATGGATATCGGGTGGAGGGCAAACCGACAACATGGATAAGCTAAAATGGTGCTTAACAAAATTTCAATTTTAGTTGTATGGCTTGTGCAATAAATACAAAGAAAAACTTAATTCGCCGAGTCTCTTTTGAGGGGGGAATAAATACTGAATTCTAGTAAAGAAAACCAACACAATTAGATAATACCATCGACCGATTGTCAAAATGTTGAGGTGATAAGAAACCTACTTGTGCCAGGGGACATAAAACTTCCATGGAATAGATTTTCACGGCCATAAGTTAAAGATTTAAAATGATTCATGTTTTATTGATGGTAATGGTAGTAAATAAATTAATAACAACTTAAGTCTAAGTAATAGCTGGCTCTAATGGGGCTCAACCAGCGCCCCAAATGTGCACCTGCTGCTCCCTATTAGAAGCAACTGTAATGTCGCTCCAAATTCACGCAGACATCGCATTGCAGACGGAATCCCCAGACTAATTTGCAGTTGCAGCGGCGCTCCGTGCGAATGTGTTGGGTGCGAACACGATAACCACAGACACGGCACAGTTGCTGGCAGGAGAGCCGCTCCTCAACCGTTCCGCTATTATCCTTGATGCAGCGGCGTCCACGAGTTCCAGCCCAACGACCGCTGGCCTCAGGCTCACAGTAGTTTGGCGAGTCCTTCATATAGACCAGCGAATCTAGGGGTATGTTCTGCCACATAATCTTCAGATTGCTAATGGTCGTATCCAATTGAATTGCATCGTCGTACATTTGTAGAAGTTCCTGGGCCATATGCTCAAATGGTTTCAGCACAGATACGCACTGTTCCTCCAGGCATTTGCCTTGCGGACTGGGCTGCTTACAGTGGCACTCTTCTTCCAAAGATTGCTTAAGTAATGCCCCGACTACACGTTGATTATGGGCAGCCGCCCCTATGCCGACACCGAACCGCTTCTCGTATTGTTCCAGTGCCTTGGCCGGCTCATGGGCGCAGGGTACATTTAGCGCGTTTTTTGTGCATCCGCAGCCGGCAATGACACCATTTGCACAATCTTTGGTGAGTGTATAGACAATGGCAGCCATGGAAATGGCAGCCACATAGACATCCTCACGATCGAGAGAGGTTGCGGTTGCTGCGTTGCTCCTCCGTTTTGCGAAATCATTGCTGGGGCAGTTCCAACGTTGCCATTTGAAGTTTTCCTGGCAGTTGGATAATGCTTGCTCCAGGCTCGTACTGGTAATAGCCTCCCAGGAGAGGGGAGCCTGAAACTGTGTGTACTGGTAGTAATTGATGGGCTCAACAATGCCGGCCGACGAGCTGGCGAAGCTCAAAAATATGTTCACTATGAAAAACATTCCGCTCTGATGTTATCTCTTGATTGTCGTTGACTCAACTGATTGCTGATTAGAGTGCTCGCCCAGGTTTTATACCAGGACGAAGGGCCGCCCGTCGGGGTCCTCCCGTGGGAAATACGAGACTGGCCAAAAAACCGGAAATTTATCTTTCCCACTTGGGACTTTTTTTGTATACAAAAACTCCCAACATTGAACAAATAACCCATCAGCCTAAGGCGACGATGCAATTGCGGAGCAGCCCAATTTCATCCGGACTACCTGACGACACCAATGCCATTGTCCTGGCCAGTGTCTTAGATGCCTTTGGCTGAACGCCCAACTTTCCCACGCTTAAGCAGGTAGACATCATGCAGCGCTCGACATGTTCATGAATGAACTCTATTCCGTTTCCATTCACACTTCAGGATTTTCCCAATCCGAGATGCACAACATCAATATCCCGTGGACCCGTGTGTAATGGCAAGCCAATTATATAACAAAACATATGACAAATAAGTATTCGGAGCTAAATGTTTTGTGTGGATATAATTTGGAAAATTAATTGTGCTTTGTGGTAAGCTGTTGTGAATATCCCAGTATGAAGTCGGAATTGTTGTTGGTATTTCCGGCAAAAGTTAATGCCCGGATTAGGCACAAATGGTGGGAGGATAACGCAGAAATACATGTTGATAAATACCGAAATTGATGCAATTTCCCAGTTGGGGGTTTGTTTATATCTGAAATACTATTAATGGGACTCTAAAATCTGCAAGTTTTTGAGTATTTATTTTGAAGCTAATTAATTTAATTTTATTTTTTTTCGTTCACAAATGGAATAATTTGTCAAATTTATTATGAATTATTTTTTTTAATATTAAACCTGAATTCAGTTAATTTTACTAATTATAAAATTGTTTATTTATATAGAAATTAAAACTTCCTTAATGCTTTGCATATGTCAAACGATATAATATTATAAGAGTAAAGTCAACATTATGTTGGTTTCTCAGAGCGTTCACAACATGCCTGGAAAATACTTTATTTGGGTTTTAGCACAATGAAAATCCAAATTCTCTAATTAGGTCGAAGCCACGTAGGACCGGAAAAGGGTTTTTTAGTACCTAAGCGCCGGGACAGTACACACACATACACTCAAAACATAGGAATAGATCAGCGAAACTCCTCAGGTAGCGAATAAAAAATTTACTCAATCGGTTGTGGCCACACATACGCACAAACACACACTCGCACATATGGAGTTTAAGGAGGTGGAAACTTTGGGCGCCGGCGCCGGATTTTTGAAATCAACTGGGGAAAACGAAGCAGATTTTTGGCATTTCTTAGTTTAATCAAAGCACGCGGCAAACGGATAGGCCCATAAATTCGCAGCTCATATATGAATCCGTACGTACGTGTGTTTGGTTTGGTTAACAGTGAGAGTGTTAGGGGCTTTGTCGATTAGATTAGCAATCAGTGCTTTGCCGTATCGCATCGCACGTTACCAATTAAGATATAGTGCCCACTTATAGAATGGTTACCTTGCGGCTAACGCTCATTGATAAAGCTTAGTAGCGCTATAGTTTTTGTCCCAGTTGGATTAACGCGCGAAACGTGTCGGGATGATAATTACAGCGAAATTGGTGGCCATTGGCTTGAGCCTGGCGCTAACCGCATTCACCGTATCGACCATTGTGTTGGCTGTGCAGAAAGCTGATCTAAAGAATGATCTACGCGAGGCGCAGGAGAAACTGGATCTCTTGGAAGCGGGCTTGCAAACGACTACAGTGGCACCAACATCAACATCGACAAGCAGCAGTCCGGGGGAAATAAGTTCCACTCCGGGGCCAGGAGAACCGACATCAACATCGACTTCGGATCCAGGAGAATCAACTTCTACTTCAGCTCCAGGGGAATCGACATCAACTACAGCTCCGGGAGAACCAACGTCCACTGCAGCTCCAGGAGTATCAACTTCCACATCAGAACCAGGCCCCACGCAACCAGGGGAAAGCACAGCGAGTGTTGCCACCACCGAATCGACAACAACATCTACTACAGCGTCACCGGAGGAAGAAATCAATTATCGTCTGCCAACTGCTTTAACTCCCACCAATTACAATCTTTATCTATTTCCGGATACCGAGACGGGACTCTTCAGTGGACAGGAAACCATTACCATAACGGTCAACGAAGCCACCGATAAGATTATCTTGCATTCCTTGTACTTAAACATCACCAGTCAATCTATACTCAAATCGGACGGCTCGTCAGTGGAAATCAAAGGAGATCTCATTTTTGATTCGGTTACCGAGTTTTTAACGATTGAGTTGACAGAACAATTGACTGTGGGCAGTACAATATTTTTGCATCTGGGATTCGAGGGTTCAATGGCTGGCAAAATCGTGGGTCTGTACAGCTCGTCGTATGTAAAGGGGGACGGAAGTCGTAAATGGATTTCCACTTCGAAATTTGAGCCCACATACGCTAGGCAGGCCTTCCCCTGTTTCGACGAGCCGGCCCTAAAGGCGAAATTTAAGGTCACACTGGTGCATCCCGTGGAGGGTAGTTACAATGCTCTTTCCAATATGGATATTGAGTCTGAAGAAAATCAAGGTGCTTTCACCGAGGTCATTTTCTCGGAGAGTGTACCCATGAGCACCTATTTGGCCTGTTTCATTGTTTCCGATTTCACTGCAAAGAAAGTGGAGATCAATACCAACGGCATTGGTGAGACCTTCACCATGAGTGTCTATGCGACCCCTGAGCAGCTGGACAAAACAGACTTTGCCTTGGAGGTGGGCAAGGCCGTTATTGAGTACTATATTGATTACTTCCAGATTGAGTATCCATTGCCCAAGCTTGATATGGCAGCGATTCCCGACTTTGTTTCTGGTGCAATGGAGCATTGGGGCTTGGTCACCTATCGCGAGACTTCGCTGCTTTACGATGCGGAGACAAGTTCAGCCACGAACAAGCAGCGGATTGCTAGTGTAATTGCCCATGAGTTCGCTCATATGTGGTTTGGAAATCTGGGTAAGTTTTAGCTGGACTCAGTTTTTAATAACCCGAAATATATAATCTTTCCTTCATTACAGTTACCATGAACTGGTGGAACGATCTTTGGCTAAATGAAGGCTTCGCCAGTTTTATCGAGTATCTTGGCGTGGATGCTGTCTTTCCTGAATGGCAAATGGTAAGTTCCGGCAATAACATAAATTGGAAAATCTTATCTTAAGTCCCGTGATGTTGCCTCCGTAGCGCAATCAATTTATTACTGGCACTTTGCATGCAGTATTGACCTTGGATGGTACCCTAGGCTCCCATCCCATCATACAAACCGTTAAGAATCCTGATCAGATAACAGAAATCTTTGACACCATTACATACTCCAAGGGTTCGTCCCTGGTGCGAATGGTGGAAGATTTCCTTGGTGAGACAACCTTTCGTAAAGCGGTTACCAACTATTTAAATGAGTTCAAATACACGACTGCTGAAACCGCCGACTTTTTTACGGAAATAGATAAATTGGGTCTGGACTATAATGTCACCGCAATTATGGAGACTTGGACTGTGCAGGTAATCAATTATTTACCCACTACATATTCTTTCCTGTTAACCCATTTGTTTTTCGCTTGTTAGATGGGCTTACCCGTGGTCACCGTAGAGAAGATCTCGGACACTGAATACAAATTAACGCAGAAGCGCTTCTTGGCCAATCCGAATGACTATAATGAAGACCACGAATATTCGGAATTCGAGTGAGTTGCATGTGGCGTATCTGATGGAAACTTTTCGCACATTTTTTATATTGTAGCTACCGCTGGTCGATACCCATCACATATGCTAGCAGCGCAAGTGGGACGGTCCAGCGTGCTTGGTTTTATCACGATCAGAGCGAAAGTAAGTTGGGTCATATGTATGCGAAGCTGCATCCCATGATAAACTACCACTGATGCGATCTTCTTCAATTTCATCCCCCTCCCCACAGTTACCATAACCCTGAGCAGTGCTGTGGATTGGATCAAGTTCAATATCGACCAGGTGGGCTACTATCGCGTCAACTATGATGACTCATTGTGGGAAGCACTAGCCAATGAACTTGTGGCTAAGCCAGAAAGCTTCAGTGCCGGCGACCGTGCCTCTTTGTTAAACGATGCCTTCGCATTGGCCGACTCAACGCAATTACCCTATGAGACAGCCCTCGATATGACCAAGTATCTGGAAAAGGAAACGGACTACGTGCCTTGGAGTGTGGCCGCCACGAGATTGACATCCTTGAAACGCACATTGTACTACACGAGTAGCTATAAGAAGTACAAGGCATATGCAACAGAGTTAATTGAACCGATATACACTTCCCTTGGCTGGACAATGGATGATGATCATTTGAATAAGTAAGAAGGATGATAGTCAATACTTAGAACGTTTTCGTAATTGTTATTTTGCAGTCGTCTTCGTGTGACCTCTTTGAGCGCTTCCTGCTCGCTGGGCTTGGAATCTTGTCTCACCGAGGTTGGTCTACAATTCAAGAACTGGTTGGCCAATCCCGATGTACGCCCCAATCCTGATGTTCGTGAGACTGTATACTATTACGGCATGCTGTCGGTGGGCAATCAGGAGATCTGGGAATTGGTTTGGGACTTGTTTGTCCTTGAAAGCGATGCCAGTGAAAAATCCAAGTTAATGTATGGATTGGCGGCAGTCCAAGAGCCGTGGCTGCTTCAGCGGTATATCAATCTCGCCTGGAATGAGGATTATGTGCGGGGTCAAGACTACTTTACCTGTCTCAGCTACATAGCAGCCAATCCTGTGGGTGAGCCGCTTGTTTGGGATCATGTGCGCGAGAACTGGTTGCAACTGGTCGAACGCTTTGGCCTGAACGAACGCTATTTGGGCAATCTGATACCCTCGATAACAGCACGCTTCAACACGCAAACAAAGCTCGAGGAGATGGAGCATTTCTTTGAAAAGTATCCCGAAGCAGGAGCTGGCACTGCGGCCCGTGTGCGTGCTCTGGAGACGGTGAAGAACAACATTGTGTGGCTACAAGAGAATCTAGAGAGCGTTGACGCCTGGTTAGAGAAGCAACAACCGACCAAATAGCCTTATAAATTGGACATTGTTAATTATCCAATAACCTTATCTTATTATCTTATTGCCACTATAAACAAACATGGGAATGTGAAGAACCGTTGAAAAATAAAGATTAGCTCCAGTTATGGGAAAAAACAAAATTACACGTCTATAAATAAGCAATTGCGTTTAACTAGGCACAAACATACATATTTAAAGCATTGGGTAACAAGGCAGAATCGATTAGACATAGCTGATAACTAACCGCATTTACGTAGGGGATATCTTTGGTTATCGGTTTCTTTTTTGTGGGTGTGAGTGTACGATATAACGAAATAATTCGATTGACATTTGGCAATTGTCGCCGCACTCTGTGCAGATCCATTGTCCGTCCATTAGTTCAGTTGTTTCCCAATTGCCAATTTTGTTGGTCATAATCATAATTTATACCCAAATTATCGCAATTGATTGAATAGGGGCATAAACCGTTTCAAGTGCATACAATGAAAAATAGTTATTGAGGCAACAGCAATTCAGTCTACAACCTACCGACTGAGTCGTTGCTGGCCAGTCCCCCTTTCAGTTAGTTGCGGCATTTGGGATTGCAAAGATGTCATTTTTGTCGGGTTATTGGTTACAGGTGATATTAAGTTGGGCCGTGGTGGCCTTTGCCACTGCTACCGTTGTGGTTGCTGTGCAACTCGCCAATTTGGAGGCTGATTTGGCAGATGTGCAGGCCAAAATAGATATGTACGAGACGTTAGGTGGCGGATCCAGTGGATTGGCCAAGGATAGAGTGCGACGTGATGATGAGGTGACACATTTTCCAACTTATCCCAAACGGCTTAACCTCTCTTAATTACACCATTCCCGTCTCTTTGTATACATAGATTGATTATCGCCTGCCGACTGCCTTGGTGCCCACGCATTACAAACTCTATTGGCATCCAGATGTTCAGACAGGGAACTTTAGTGGCCAGGAAACTATAACTATCAGTGTGCTGGAGAATACAAATCAAATAATTTTGCACTCCTATTTGCTGGAGTTGACGAGCGTCTATGTATTAAACCATAACATTGATAATTTCGTATTGGACACGGAGCGTCAATTTCTGATCATCACCTTGACGGAAGAGTTGACGGCAGGTTCTACCATTACCTTGGGCATTATCTTCAATGGACAAATGGCAAACAAATTAGTCGGTCTCTATAGCAGCGTTTATCTAACAGAAGCCGGAGTACAAAGGTGAGTGAAAACTTGCAAAGCCTAAAATTATGCAATAAAATTAACTGATTTCTAGACCTATTGCAACTACGAAATTCGAGCCAACTTACGCACGCCAGGCATTCCCTTGCTTTGATGAGCCTGCCATGAAGGCTACATTCCAGATTACAGTAGTTCATCCGACTGCTTCATATAGTGCTGTTTCCAATATGCCGCAAGAGGTATGATAAAATTGGAAACTTTTGTGAGTTTAATGATGGAAACCGTATCTCTTTCTCAGGATTCTACTTATTTGGGTGAAAATACTGAAGCCGTTTTTCAGACTAGCGTAAAGATGAGTACTTATTTGGCTTGTGTCATTGTCTCTGACTTTGGCTCAAAGGATACAATTGTGCGTGCCAATGGCATTGGAGAAGATTTCACCATGCACGCCTATGCCACTCCTCAACAGGTGGATAAGCTGCAGTTTGCAATCGATTTTGGAGCTGCTGTTACCGAGTACTACATTCAATACTTTAAAGTACCCTATCCACTACCCAAATTGGATATGGCTGCCATACCAGACTTTGCATCGGGGGCCATGGAGCATTGGGGTCTGGTAACCTACCGCGAGACGGCTTTGCTTTATGACGAGAGTTACAGTTCAACTGCCAATAAGCAGTCCATTGCCGGTACATTGGCTCATGAGATTACCCATCAATGGTTTGGAAATTTGGTCACAATGGACTGGTGGAATGATCTTTGGCTAAACGAGGGTTTTGCTCGTTTCATGCAGTATAAGGGCGTGAATGCCGTTTTTCCCGAATGGGGAATGGTAAGTTGATAAGGCAAAAACTGTAACTACTGATTGATTACTATCCTTATCCACAACTCAGCTGGAGCAATACCAAACTGCTTCTCTGCATTCCGTCTTGGTCTACGATGCCAAACTCTCTTCCCATCCCATTGTGCAGGAGGTGAAATCCCCCGATGAAATTACTGCCATATTCGATACGATTAGCTATGACAAGGGCGGCTCGGTTATACGCATGTTGGAGAATCTCGTGGGCTCGGAAATCTTTGAACAGGCTGTCACAAGCTATCTCGAGAAGAACCAATATGATAACACTGTGACCGACGACTTCTTGTCGGAAGTTGCTGCGCTATATTCTGAGATTGATGTGAAACTATTAATGCGCACCTGGACCGAGCAAATGGGCTATCCAGTTCTGAATGTGACCCGCACCAGCGATACCGCTTTCACAATCACCCAGCAACGTTTCCTCTCCAACAAAGCTAGCTACGACGAGGCATTCGAGACTAGCGAATTTAACTATAAATGGACTGTCCCTCTAACTTATATTCTGGATACGTTTGAAAGCGGCCAAGAAGCCAGCAGTTCCATCTTTGATTATACAGCGGATGAAGCAAGCGTGACGGTGAACGCCGATGTCAAGTGGTTGAAACTTAATATTCACCAAATGGGCTTCTATCGTGTCAACTATGATGAGGACACTTGGGGCTTAATTATTCAGGAGTTGATCACGGATATCAATCGGTTTGATATAGCAGATCGGGCGCATCTGCTGAACGATGCCTTTGCCCTGGCCGATGCCAGCCAATTGTCTTACCGTATCCCTCTTGAAATGACCGCCTACTTGGCCCTTGAACGTGACTATGTCCCTTGGTATGTGGCAGCCGACAAGCTCAAGACGCTACAACGCAGTCTCATGTTCAATGATGGCTATGTTGCCTATCTGACCTATGCTCGCTCCTTGCTCACTACCGTTTACCAGGAAGTGGGCTGGACAGTCGATGCAGATGATCATTTGAGAAAGTAAGTTCTCGGTTGGAATTGCTAGAGCCAATTGTATTAATCTTACTCTCATTGTTTGCAGTCGCCTGCGTGTTTCCATTCTGTCAGCCGCCTGCTCCTTGGGTCTGCCGGATTGTCTGACCACAGCCGCCCAGCTCTTTAACAACTGGATAGATAACCCCACGGACGCTAACAAACCCTCGCCAGATTTGCGCGAAATTGTCTACTACTATGGTATGCAGCAATTGAGCAGTGAATCCCGGTGGGAGCAGCTTTTCGATCTCTTCGATAGCGAGACTGATGCCAGCGAGAAATTGAAGCTGATGTACGGTTTGTCTGGTGTGCAGGATGCTCAATTAATCTATCGCTTTCTGGAGGTAGCCACTCAGGATGAGAGCGTTGTGCGATCTCAAGACTACTTTACTTGCGTTCAGTATCTTGCTGCCAATCCAGTGGGTGAGCCTGTAGTTTGGGAGTACTATCGCGAGCACTGGACAGATCTAACCACTCGCTTTGATCTGAACAATCGCAATCTTGGCAGTCTAATTTTTCAGATCACGAAAAACTTTGCCAGCCAGGTGAAACTTGAGGAAGTTGAGCAATTCTTTGCAAAATATCCGGAAGCCGGAGCTGGTGCTAATGCTAGGGCAGTGGCCTTGGAAACAATCAAATACAACATTCAATGGCTGGAACAGAATAGTGGCGATATCAGTGATTGGCTAAGTGGCACGTCCACGCCATTGAA
This sequence comes from Drosophila nebulosa, assembly GCA_024703675.1. Classification (NCBI taxonomy): domain Eukaryota; kingdom Metazoa; phylum Arthropoda; class Insecta; order Diptera; family Drosophilidae; genus Drosophila; species Drosophila nebulosa. Next base: position 3,960,850 of record JANFPS010000004.1, on the reverse strand, counting down.
TTGACCAGCAAAAACCTATTGTAAACTTGTTTTTATCTAATAAAAAATGCTTAAATAGCCGTAATTTCAATTGCATAATCGAAAAAGGGCCAATTAATGAAGTAATGAATGTCCCTCGGGTTCAATAAAATAAAATGCCTAAATCAAATCATAAATAAAACCATGAATTTTTATTTTATCCGCCAATGTGGCGATTTCTATGACTTCACAGGAAAACTTTAATGGCTGGTGATAAAATTGTGAATGTAAAATAAGGAATCATGACTCGTCAGACTGTCCAGTAATTAAACTCGATATGCTATGTCGACACAATAAACATAAAACTCCACAAATTGTTCGAATCATATAGATATTATATCAGCCATGGATCATGACCAGCTATATGGCATTTCTTAGATATCGGCCAGTAATCTGTTTATCAAGTCCAAATAGTTTGGTCAGATTGACTGCTTGTATTTAGTCTTAAATTCAACGTCCAGGGCAGTGGAAGCATTACCTGGCGTCTGAGTCCATTGAATCAAGGACTTGCATATACAAAATGGTTGCCTGTAAGTTTACATCCGAACCAAACAAAATGGCGTGAACAAAAGAGTTTTCAACCCGTTTCAATTTCACCACGATCAGGGCTGACTGTCAAATTCGTTGCCATTTTCTTCGGATTGGCTACAACGGCATTTTGTGTCTCCACTATAGTGTTGGCTGTGCAGAAGGCCGATCTGGAGAACGAACTGCAGGATGCACTCGATAAACTAGATATTTTAACCGAGTTGACCACAACAACTAGCACCACAACTACTACAACTACAACAGCCCATCCCAATACACCAGACAGTTCCAGTACATCTACTGGTGGTGGTAGCACACAAACCACTGTACCCCAAGATACGACACCCAATGGAAGCAGTGGAACTACTCCTGGAACAAGTAGTAGTAGTACCACGGCTGGCTCAACTTCATCAGGCGCCAATCCCATCTACCCAACACTACCAACAGGACTTCCTGATCCCGAAGCGGTGAGTGCAATGACAATCAATTAACAAAGTAAAAAATACCCAGAAAACGCTTTTACAACCAATAACAAGAAAGTTGTCTGGACATCGTAAAGTCGGCATCGCCACCAATTCAAATTATGTTTGTGTTTTATCATATTTCGCCATTGTGTGGGGTATATTCAAGTGCTTATCGGTTCGATTTAAGGCTTTTCGTTAGAAGCTATAGCCAAATTATTGTTCAGTTTAGTTAGCAGTTTGCTGGTAGTCAGAGCACAGTTTATTATTCGATATGGGCAATTGGACGCAGAACATAAAGGGTATGGAAAATTTCAGATATATGTACATAGTATAGCTGTATTTTGGCAGAACTAAAATGAAATTTCAATATTAATCAGATGGCATCACTGCTGAACGTGTAGCGATATTTTTTGGGCTTTTATCCACCTGTCTGGCGGTGGCCCTTGTCCTTGTTATTGTCCATAGGGATAACATATGGTTGCAGTTGGAGGAAGCCAAAATGAAATTGGATGTTCTGGAAGACTATATACAGGCCAATATCGTGACTGAGTTATCCAAGCAAATGAAAAAAAAATAATATTATGAAGGAAAATCAAATTATAATACGTATTATTAAGTCCAACTCAAAATAAATCATTCAAATGTAAAATTTATTGATATTTTCAAAATATGACAATAATTTGTCATCATAATTCCAAAGTTATGACTAAGCATTATTTACGACTTGACCTTAGTCCAGTGTGAGGCTTATCAATTATTTGATTATTATGTTATCGTTTACGATTTATTGGATAACTTGAACAATCTTTATAACCTTATCTATGTAGATTGAATGGCGCCTGCCAACAGAACTGACACCCGTTAAGTACAGGCTCTATTTTCAACCTGACCTTAAGACAGGAGCTTGTGAGGGCACGGTCTCCATTCAGTTCCAGCTAGCGAATGCGACGAATTTGATAGTGCTGCACGCCAAGGATTTGGAGGTGCACAGCATTAGTATCCTAAACATGATGGCACGCATGCGCATTGCCATTGATGAATGGTATCTAGACGACACACGCGAGTTGCTTATGATCAAGCTAAAGGAGGTTCTTAGCTTGAACAAGGCTTACACACTCTCGGCCAGCTTCGATTGCAAACTGGAAAGCCTAACTGGAGCTTATAAGAGCAGCTACGTAAACGCTAATGGCGATAAGCAGTAAGTAAAATCAATGAATACCCTCAATGCATGCTATTGGAGTTGGTCGACCAAAAGCCGGTCTCAGCTGATTGTTAAATAAAAGCTTTGCTTTCAAGTAAAGCTTGAACCATGGTGCAGCTTTCCACATTGCTCTTAGTTGTAAGTTTCAACCTGAGCGCGACGGTCGTTTTCTAAACGCGCGTTTCTTGCGCGAACGTGAAAAGTGCGCGCGACTTACTTACATAAATACCCAGATTTAAATCAAGTAAAGCTTAAGGCAATGCCATCTGCCGTTAACAAATTGTGTGAATATTAGAAATTAAGTGGACAAAAAAGCGGAAATCTGTAACTGTTAATTAAGACAGTCTTCGAGCGGAGAGCGTAGCAAAAGAAAAAGTCACATAGTGCCAAAAATAGTAGAAATCACTTTGAATCACTTTGTTGTTATTGTCATTGAATTGAACTGAGCTAGAACCGTTATGGATCTCAGTGTGTTCTAATTGAGTGCGCATTGAACCGAACCGCAAGCTGATTTTAATATGTATCGCATTAAATTCTATGCCAACTTTGACTTTCAACAATAAACACAATAAATAACCGCAAAATGATATCACAATGGCCACTCCATGCCTGGCACGCAGGCAAAACAGGTTGCACCATGCGTCTGCGCTGACTCTCCCCCCAAACTCGCTACTTTTCCCCACCATTCATCAGGCCAACCAAACAGGCTCCGGCATAGCCATCAGATTGCAGTCTCTTTCATGCATAGTTCACTTGCCACGCAAGTTCTTGGCCTTAAATCGGCCAATCTATAGCCATGCAGGCAATGCAATGGTCTTGCCCCAAACACCTCAGAAGTATGTATGTACATACATATGTATGTATGCACTCTCAGTAGCTTGAGAAATGACTTTCTTCAGAAGAGACCCCAACAAAATGGGTCGACATCGACATCATTGACTAGCAGCCAGCCGGCCACTGACTGTTGTGTTATTTGCCGCTGTTGGACATTTATTTCTTGTTTTGTTTTATTCTCGAAAGCTTAAACAAACGTGGGCTGCGTTCAAACTTTGTTTTTATACCCTATACCAATGGAATATATTAAGGTCGCTTAATTGTATGTAGCAGATACCATTTAGTTAGTTATCATTAGTCAAGCACCTTTCTTCATAATCCCCTAAAAATACTGACCAAATCTTTACGATTTAGATAGAGAGGCATACATAGGAATTACTTAAAATTTTTATATTCCTTATAAGCACACATTTTAAAGGGTATCAAGCAGTGAGTGACCAGACTTCTTTATATTTCTTTCATTTTCATTGACACTGATTTCTTTTTCATTCTTCTTGGCTACCTTCTGGACAAACAATTTCCATTTTTTTTTTAATGATGGGAATGAACCTTAGAATAAAAGTTGAGCGCAGTCTTTCTTTTTTGTCCGCACTCAAAGTGAAATTGAATTTATTTTGTTGATTATTTTTGTAACATATAAATTTTTTGAATCATTTGCATTATGCAATTTCTTGATTGATATTGATTAAATTATTTTGCATACGGTTAACCCCAAACATGCAAATTGAGGTAATCATTTCATTGGTTTTTGTTCGACTATCAAGTGGTTTTTATGTTGTTTCTCTTTGTTTGGTTTTAAACAAAAAATCAAAATTGTAAGCACGTAAACATACTCTTAGCCATACGTCATTCCAGTTGATGCAAACGCCAAGTTTTATAGGTCGGTTTTTGGGTGTTTGTGGGTCGCACTTGTCACGTAAAAGCGAATAATTTACATTTTTCTTGCTTTTTATTCGACTTTATTTGAGAAAGTTATTACTTTAAAAAGTTGATAAACGTGTTTCTCAGTTTTTCGAAAACAAGAGACAACACCATAACTGCAGCTAAAAAGTGTTCTAAGGGCATTAAACTCGAGCACAGAAATGAAACGAAATTCATTTGACTTTATGTCATAAGTCTTAATTACTAGACTTATTTGAATGAACTTTGGAATAGGTACATACATATATACCCAAGAACGGCAACAAAATGAGGCATATACATGCATATGATGCGAAGCTGATAGCAGTCACTTCAGACTCCAAAGATACTTTACAGCTTGTCCCATTGTATGCAGTATTTGGCATTATGCCCATAAGGTAGACATGCAATTTTTGTTGTGGTTTTTGTGAGCGCGCCTTAATTGAGTCAACAGTAAGATAGACCATTGCATCATCATCATTATTGTCGTCAGCAACATCATGATTATGATCATCACTGGCGTATGTATGTCTGTTCGTCATCATTGATGGAGGCAGCGGTAACAAATGATGAGCATGAGATGCAAAAGCTACTCAGACAATTGACTGACAGCTAGACAAAATTAGCATATTCTTCCCACTCGCATTATGCCTTTCCTCATTTCGGCCAATTGGGTGTATCATATCCTGAATACTGTTCTCCTTACATATTACATGGCTAATCACACCATCTTTCCCAGCAAATTGACTGGCAAGAAAAAGCCAACAACCTTTGCCATCAATCAATCGTCAAACGCTAACGTCTCAATAGAAAGTGGCCTGTGGTTGCAAAGAGGCTGATCGCCGTATCATTGCAACAAGCCGGGAAAATTGTAATGCAACTTTGCGGTTAACTTACCACTCGAACTCGATGGCGAAGTCGAAGCAGTTACAATTTCATGAAACGATCATTTTCATTACGTGACCGTAGAAGGGGCAGAAATTACATCTGATTGATGGAATTAAAACCAACTCCAATTGCCAATCGTCAAAATGATGACGGAAGCTGATCCAGTCCAACACCAACATCGACCATCAACATTAAGTTTGTTTATTTAGAGGCTTAAAAAAGAGTGTTGAATTTGATAATAATGGCGATGTGTGTAATTCGGACCCCGGTCTGTTGATGTTGATGTTGCTCTCGAATTACACTTGTCAATGCCATAACGGATAGCAGCTTGTCTCAGTTCAAGATAAAATGACAGTATAAAGCGAAGTATGAAATGCTCTGTAATTAGAGTTGGTGCCAGTGACATTTGCCTGGTTGATAATAACAAAATATTGGACAATGCCATTTTTTTTTTTGTATAGATCGCCAAGTCATACATTTCGCGTGTATATAATCTAGTTAACAATAAGTTAAAAAAAAAAAAACGTCAACGGTATGTATGCGACAAAAAACGTGCGCCCGCGTAGCAGCCTCTCCACAGATGATAATCATCGGATAAAGGACACACACCGAACGGCACACAAAACACCGAGCAATACGATCCTTACACTAGTCGCCTTCTGTGTGTTCCTGTTGGTGCTCTGCGGATTTCTGTTGGGAGCCCTCGTCTATGTGGGTAAAAACATAGCCGATGAGCATCAAAAGCAACAGGGAAACAGCAGTCAGGCAAGCCTTGATGCCAGTATACGCACCATATATGTGGATCGCGATCAGCTTTTGTCTACCAAGCCAATATTAAGCGTCTTTGCAGGTTTGTGGAATTTTTGATCAATCAACGGTTGAGTTATGTTGAGTGTTGCTGAAAATTGGTTTGCTATATATATAGCACAAATAACTTTTTGTCCTTTACACTTTGTTTAGTCGAAGGCTTAAGAACAGTTTTTGTAACGACACAAAAACTAGTTTTTTGTGGAAGATAGCTAAATTTTTAATTGTCATTTGTCATATTTTTAATTTTTTATCATTTAATTTTGCTTAATTAATTTCAATAAAGTAGACCTTGGTACGTGTGATTTATGCCCAAAATGTTTTATGAGTCATTTGAATATGGCGCGTAAATTAAAAATCGATAGACACCAACACATCGATAGCTCATTATCGATTTTTGCAAATGCATCGGTGTTATTGTTATGATTTTGGAATCAACAAAAATATAGTTTTTTTTAAATTTTCTTACTGATAACGTGCATATCGACCACTCCCAACGCCAGATAATCGTTCTTTCACCACCCAAGTGCCTACTATAAGTGAATTCCGCACAGTCATGGCCACCATCTCACCTGCCATTAAAGCCGCCAGCAAAGTATTGCAAAAATTGTCATACCGCCTGCCAAAGGAACTGAAGCCACTAAAATATAAGCTGCATCTGCGTCCCGATCTCAATAAGAAGAACTACACAGGCAACATTAGCATCCAGCTGCAGGTGCTGGAGCCAATTGCCTTCATACCCGTTCATGTTAGGCAACAGAATGTGAGCACTGTTGATGTCCAGCACTTGGATGATTCGGGGGCGCCACTGAAAAGTATAGCACCGTCTCTGACATTTGCATATCCAGATTATGAGTACTGGGTGACCGAATTCGAGCAACCCCTCGCTGTGGGCAACTATAGCCTGAACCTGAAATTCAATGGTTCGTTGACGGATCGCCTGACCGGCTCGTATCAGAGCTCTTACAAGGACAAGCTGAAAAATCGCACCAGGTAGTGGCGAAGCTACTAACAACCCAATGCATGCATATAAATAACTAATCTTGGTTAAAACTCTCAAATAATTTGCTTGCAAAATTTCTAATATGCATTATTCACGTTTTGCTTTAAAGGGAAATGGTAACCACAAAGTTTGAGCCCACATATGCGCGTAATGCCTTCCCCTGTTTCGATGAGCCACGGATGAAAGCCCAATTCACTATCACCGTGGCCAGGCCGAGCGGAGATGAGTTCCATGTTCGGTCAAACTGGCCCGTGGCTTCCGAGTACATTGATGGTGATATGACTGAAGTGACCTTCCAGGAGACCTATCCAATGAGTACCTATTTGGCTGCATTTGTTGTCTCAGATTTCGACTTCAAGACCACTATCGTTGTTGGCACATCCATTGAGTTGCGTGTCTACGCTCCGCCCGCCCAAGTGGAGAAAACTCAATATGCTTTGGATACGGGTGCCGGCGTTCTTGCCCACTACATCGATTACTTTAACATTTCCTATCCAGTGCCGAAATTGGATATGGTGGCCATTCCCGATTTCGTGTCGGGTGCCATGGAGAATTGGGGTCTGGTTACTTTTAGAGAAACAGCTTTGCTTTTCGACGAGAGCACAAGTTCTAGTGTGAACAAGCAGCGTGTCGCTATTGTGATTGCCCACGAGTTGGCTCATCAATGGTTTGGAAACTTGGGTAAGGCGACGGTGTGGCTTCGCTTATATGATCATTCCTAAGAATGATTTCTTGTCTTTTAGTTACCATGGACTGGTGGAATGATCTTTGGCTTAATGAAGGCTTTGCTTCTTTCATTGAATACAAGGGTGTCCATCATATGCATCCCGAATGGGACATGCACAATCAGTTCGTTATTGAGGAGATGCATTCGGTGATGGACTTAGATGCAACAAAAGCCTCCCATCCAGTAGTCAAAGATGTGAATTCACCATCAGAAATTACGGAATACTTCGATGCTATTACCTACTCAAAAGGCGCATGTGTAGTGAGGATGTGTGAGAATCTGGTGGGCGAGGAAAAACTTCAAAACGCCACAACACGTTATCTCAGGCGTCACATGTACGCTACTGCTACTACCGAGGATTATTTCACTGCCGTCGAGGAGGAAGAAGGCTTGGATTTTGATGTTAAGTAAGTGGCTAGATAAATGCGTACACCCCAAGTGTATTCATTTGCTAAAAATTCTTTTACAGACTTATTATGCAAACATGGACAGAGCAAATGGGTTACCCTGTTGTTGAAGTGGTGAAGGAGGGCAACAATTACAAGTTGACCCAAAAACGTTTCCTAGCTAATCAGGATGATTATGATGATGAGGTCGAGCCATCTTCCTTTAAGTAAGTATTTCGACGTAAGCGCTTAAAGTAATTGATTAATTTTTTTTTCATAAACAATTCTTAGCTATCGTTGGTCCATTCCCATAACCTATACCAGCAGCCTTAGTAGCGAGGTGCAGAGCACGATTTTCAATTACAATGATAATGAGATCACCATCGCTTTAAATGGTGCAACAACTTGGATTAAATTTAACAAGGATCAAGTTGGCTTTTATCGCGTGAACTACCCTGCCGAGCAATGGACTGCACTAACAAATGCAGTTAAGGCATCACGCGAAACTTTCAGCACTGCAGACCGTGCCCATCTTCTTAATGATGCTAGTTCTTTGGCCGATGCCGGACAGCTGAGCTTTGCCCAGGCTCTAGATCTGACAACATATCTGGAGAGTGAGCAGGATTATGTGCCCTGGAGTGTCGGCACGAATTGGCTGACTCAGTTAAGGAATCGCCTTTACTATACCGATTTATATAGCAATTTTACAACCTATGCCCACAAGCTTCTAACCCCTATTGTGGAACAGCTTACTTTCACTGTGGGAACGGCTCATCTGGAAAAGTATGTAATTTGCTGATGCATAAAGTAATGTAAGAGTTATCAATATCTTGTACTCCTTTCAGTCGTCTGCGTATCAAGGTTCTTACTGCTGCTTGTGGAGTAGGACACGAGGGCTCCTTGCAGCAAGCCGCCACACTCTTTAACCTGTGGCTGGCTAGTCCTGCCACACCTCCCAGTCCCGACATTCGCGACGTTGTTTACTACTATGGCTTGCAGCAGGTGAATACTGAAGCTGCCTGGGATCAGGTGTATCAGTTATATCTCACCGAATCGGATGCTCAAGAGAAACTGAAGTTGATGCATGCCTTGGCCGCTGTCAATGTGCCATGGCTACTGCAGCGATACATTAATCTGGCTTGGGATGAGAATATTGTGCGTCGTCAAGACTACTTTACGCTCCTGGGATACATTTCAACTAACCCCGTGGGACAAAGTCTGGTCTGGGATTATGTGCGGGAGAAGTGGGAACAATTGGTCGATCGCTTTGGCATTACCGAACGTACTTTGGGACGTCTTATTCCAACTATTACGTCACGCTTTAACACACAAACCAAACTTGAAGAGATGCAACATTTCTTTGAGAAGTACCCAGAGGCTGGTGCCGGAACTGCAGCTCGCCAAGAAGCTTTGGAGAAGGTCAAAGCCAACATTAAATGGCTGGAACTAAATAAGGCTCAGGTGGGCGATTGGTTGTCCAACTATGTTACCGAATCGACGGCCACCAATAGCATCCAGTGATTTATATAAATTTGTAAAATAAACAAACAATGTAAAATATTACCAATGGATTCTAAAATAGTCTTAGCTAGTAAATGCAAATCAAATGCATTTCAAATGTGAATGAAAACTTGTGAATAGAAATCTGACGAGTGTTTTTATTTTTACTTGGAATCTACTATTTTATTTTCGTTCACAATCTATTTTCGGACAATGCCTAATGTGGTTTAAAGTTGTAAAAAGCGTTAAATTAACATTTTAGATGGGGTTAATTAAACTGCGTAGAAATTTGTTGCGACGTAATAAACTCATGTGTAGACAGTTAATTTTAGATACAAAACCAAGAAAATTGATTTAGTCAAAATATGCGAGATGACATATTTGCCTATTTTGAGCATTAAAATTTCCAAGGATGTCCTCCCAAGTGTGTCCTAAACTCACAAACGCACATAAAATTCGATTTGGTTGCGAAAACTTTGGCTTTTATTTCGAGACCAGAGTTTTCAATTCAAATAAACAATAGACCTATGACCCTTATTTATTTGTTTATTATCTCGACCCTGATACACTGTGGATAGAGGACATTTTGTGGCATACTTCTGGGCTGCTGTACCGGAAAACGGAAACGACTAAGAACGCGCCACTGCCAGTGTTTGTTTAATTTCGTTTGTGTGTTCTTTTATGGCCACGCCAAATTTGATATGCCTCCCCACAAAAAGACATCAAAAATTTGTTGTTTACTTGTGGACAATTCCTTGGTCCAGGGTCAATCGCAATGGCGTCAGCAGGATATTGCGTGGAGAAATGGTTTACGACTTCAATTGATAACATTGACTAACTGATTATGATGCCGACATATACTTATATAGTAACAGAAAGTACAGCCTGCGCCTGAAAGGCAATCTCAATCATTTCAATGGACGAACAAAAAAAAAAAAGATGAAACGAAAAATGATGACGCCACATACAAATCCCAGAGTGAGCGCATAAATTTCGCTTTAGCTCGGTGAGTTATCACTGCCATTCAAATGCGCACAGGAAATGACAATATTTTGCAGCATCAATAGCAATTCAACATTGTATTGGGACTTCAATAATCTGTCTCTACCAGCACAGCAATTTATTTCATATCCTGAACATTTCGGTTTGATTCACTGCGTAAATTGTTTGCATAGCATTGGGCATTCTTTAAACATGAATTTTCTCGATTTAAGTATCTTAAAACTTTTGGCTTTAAGTCATCTCAAGGTCAGACAATTGTCTCGACCAGACAGAAGCTTTAACTATTAATGTATCGTACGGCAAACAATTTTAACAAAATAATGAACATCAAGCCGAGGCAAGAAGGTGGCCAAGTTCTGTAACAGCTGCAGGCGTTTAGATTGGCCTACAACAGGCAACAACAATGATAATGGTAGTAATGAGAAACAGTTGAATTCTAGTTCCCCAAATGCAATTGGTTTCATTTGCTTGTCTGCTTCTGCCCTCCTGTGTGCCATAAAGTTGTCCCACTCATCCAGAAATAGTTGGCCCACGGCCAGGAAAACGTATTGCGCCTTGTCTATCAGTCAGGGCTGGATTAAAACATACAAAGGGAAAATCATGACGCTTATGTGGATGACTCTAACTAAACATAAAATTTGGCATTTAATTGCAAGAGCTCAAAACATTTCTCAAATTATCCAAAAAAAAATTATTTCCTAGATAATAGCTTTACGTTACACTCATTAATTTCTTAATATTATTTATTATTCATAGCTCCTAATATTTTATAATTCATCAAATGAAACTTTAAAGTATATATAATATATAAGATGTATAAATAACAAGTCAAAACAAAATCCTCTTGCACCGGCCATTTGCCAAGTACCTTTGTTTGACGCTGTTATGTTCGAGAAACAATCAAATGAAGTCATTTTAAATTAAAAAGAAAAGTAATAAACCGACCTAAAAGTGTCGCCATTTTATTGGCAAAAGAAGTAATCCATTTTGTCACATATCGGTGTGAACAATTATTATTATAGAACTCAGACTCCATACGAATATTTTCTGCAATTAACATTTATAGCTTCTACATTTCACTTGGCGCACTGATTTCCACAGACAAGGGAAGATATAGTAAAAAAAAATGTTGTAATTCTAATATGCCATCTGTCTACGGCTAGTTTGGCTTCGGCTTGTCAATAAAAAATAATTGCGCCTGCTGTAAAGACAAAATGCCAGCAACAGAAATGACCATAAAAGTCTAGTGTCTGACATTTTGACTGCCAATCTGGTCAGAAGATCTCACTCATACGCCCGGTTGTCACGTTCAAGTGCTGACTTCTTGCCAACGCTGTGTACACACACACACACTAACACATTTGTATAGATAACTAAGTGAACTGAATGAGAACATTTACGTTCGTATGTATATATGCATGTATATGCTGACCCTTGTACACAATACAAAAGAAAGGAAATCTGTGAATGTGAGCGCCACGCGATCCCGCACGGCGTAAATGCCATTTTTATGGTGAGAAACCTGTTGAGTCGTAAATGTAATGTGCGTAACAATGAAAATAAATTAATTGATAAACCTGACGAAATAACTTCATTAGCTGCTAATTGAATTGCCATGACTCTAAACTGTAGGCGTCCCCCAAATGATTTCATCCGTTTGACAGTCACTCGGGGGCACTCGAAATGATTAATATTTCGTTTTTGCCTAAACAAAGGCAGATAAATGGCGAAAACATCTTGACGCCAGTATTCCCCCGTTGACAGAACTGAGCCAAACGGAAGTGAGGGCGTACTTTTTGTTTTAGTTGTCCTTTATTAATGTTATGGTAATATTCCGGCAGAGGCCCAAGGCTCAAACCCACCCATTAATCTCAATTTGGGGGTAAATATTCAATCAAGCAGAGAGCAGAACTGATGAGCGAGCGGCTTTGTAATTAAAGACACATTAAGGGCTCGTAAAAATTAAATTGCCACTTGCCAGGCCAGTTGGCAATGGCAAGAGCACTGGAGGGACACTCTAACTATAGCTGCTAGAGCCCATGTGGCTGCTCCTATTGCTCAATTAGTGGCACTTATACACTTGACGCATAATTCATTGAATAAAATTAAAGACGAGGCACTTTAATATATCCGCATTTTGTGGAACATTTATTGTATTGAGAGAAAGAGCCAATGAAATTCGTTTTGCACCTTGCTTAACACTTGCAATGAAACTCAGTTTTAAGACAGAGTCGTAAAAATACTGTTCGATTTAATTGGCCGTTTAAGTTTCAATCAGGAAAGTGCAAAAAAAAAAGAGTTTTTACCTCAACAACTCGAAACAGAAAGTAGAAAAAATAAGTAAATAAAAAGAAATGCTTAGTATTTTGTTTATTTTAATGTTTTTTCTGTTAGCTTTGTTTATACATAAACAATTTACTCATTTTTTTATGAATCGCGTGCTATTTATATACCAGGAATTCGTTGAAGTCTATTCAGCAGAACTCAACTGAATATTTTATTGAATACATACATATACATTTTGCTACGCTTCAATTAATATGAATTTGCTGAACAAATATTTATTGAAATAGTTCTACACATTATTTACTTATGAAAATTGAAAATTTTTATATGGAATTTCATAAATGAATTGGATTTGAAAAGCGTGCCAATTGATTGAGTTTGCAGCATAACTAATATATTTTGGCCACGTGATTAGCTTTGCATATGTGAGGCCTCACAGTTTTAGCCAGATTGATGATGGAGTGCGTGAAAGTGCATGAAATCGCATAAAACTGTTTTTGGCTGCGTTTGGTACTAAAATTGTTGCCAAAGAAGTGTAATAAAAAACATTTAATGGCCCGACTGTCTGCAATTAAAAGCCACACACGCCGCCAATGTCAGAGTAGACATACATGGCGTATACATAATGTGAGTGAACTCCAAAATCAGAGGCTTAATAATGTGGCTTTAAAATGCATTCCAAGAGCTCTAATTAAACTCTTTAATATTTGGCTGTGGACTAATATTGTTTGTCCTTATGAGTATAGACAGACATCAAATAAACAATTTCGTTGCATTTGTTTATGTATTTGCATTTGTTCAACCATTATTTAACATAAAAAGAGAGATGTGTACAAATATTTGACTCGTAAATTTAAACATCAATTAGATATAACACATCAATCAAATATTTTTAAAACATTGGAATCTCGTTTTCTATATTTTCTGGCCAATTGTTTGATCTTTTACACGTACAAATTTAAAATTTCTAAATATTTTATTTGCAATTGATTTAGCAATAAATAAACGAATACAACCAGATTGAATAAGATGAAAATGGGATGGGGGAAATCATTTTTTTGATTCTGCGTAACAAATTTTTTTTTTACTTGTAACAAAAAGAGAAGGACACCTCATGTAACATGCTAAGGCTAGACAATGGCATTTGATTTATGGCTATTTGTTTCTCGTTTAATGTCATAAATTTACAACAGAAATTCACAAAAAATAACAGACATGTGGCACTTAAAGCAAAGATGTGGTGTTGGCTTGTAAATGTTTTTGAAAACGTTAAAGTAATTACCGATTGTATGCTCGTTTGGTCACATTCGCTCTAAAATTGCAGCAAACGTTGCGTATACTTAATGCAGCATTTGGTAAATAATGGTAAAACTATTAACTCGGATTTTGTGGTCGTCAAGCGAAAGCAATTTCTGTTACTCGATTCCACTTGGATGCCTTTATCGTTTGTTTATGCTATTCGCTGTTGCAATGAGCATAAGTCTTACTAGTCCTCGCCTGCAGAGCTGCATATAGTTTCTGTGGCAGTTGGTGTTTCCACTTGCCTGATAAGCCGCCTTTATTGGAAAAAGTTTCGGTGGGGGCTTGCCAATCTACACTGATTTAAATTTATATCCGTACAAACTATAGCGACTCTTTCGCACGAAACTACTCGACGAACAGTTTGTTGCATTTTAATTAGAAATTACTATGCACCATGGAAGGTGTTAAACTAATTCTTGCCGGGCATAGATAATAAATAACATTCATAAATTATAGATCAGACCACACCCAGGCCACAAGCCAGTTGACATTTTCTGACTGCGCCTGTCCAATGTGCTTGACATATGTGGTCGCCGTTTTCACGTTCATAGATTTATTTCATTAAGATTTTATAAAATACTTCATTTTTAATGAACTGCCAAATCTCTTTACCCCCTCTCACCCATTCATAAATAAATCTTCACTCATCCTCCTACTCCTACACTTAATTGCTGGCATGCCAATTGCGTCGCAGTCACATAAATCTTATTTACTGGAAATGGCAAACAAAACACGAATTACAATGAAAATTCTCATGCAGTGCGTATTTAATATGCAAATTAAAATGTTTACCATTTTCTCCGATGGCCGCACTTTGATCTGGGGCGACGCGTCAAAACGAAGCACCGCCACCACCACCGCCACTGTCCACGCCCCAGCCCCTGCCCCTGCCCCAACAGTCGCCGCCACAATGAATCATAATTTTATTGACGAATGAGGTATTTGACTCCGGCAATGGCTTGTGCGACAACAAAACATCAAAAAATATGCGTATAAATATAGAAATGCATAAAAAAATATGTGGATTTAGTCTAAAAACTGATCATATAGACTGTACGATACCCAGTACACACATGCCACCCTTTTTATATATATTTCTCAAAGGTTAAATTATTATTTTATGGAAAAGTTTCCTAAAGGACGCAATCAAATTGATAATCAGTGGAAAGATCAAATGAAACCAACATGAAATGAAGGTCATCAGCTGACATCGATTTATAATTTGTTTTAAAGCGAACTGCTGACGATTGCTTAAGTACTTATGAAATTCCAAAGGAAAACAAAAACATTTTTAAGGATGATGAAAATTTTAAAGCCTCCTTGCTTACATTTTTAAAACACAATATACACTTTGGCTTTACTTTGGTTCATAGAAAATATGACATTTATAAATTCTTCTTAGTAGAAATCGCCCTCCAGTGATAAAGGAATCACTTGGCAAGACGTAGTCCCAGTTAGTTTGTGTCTCTTTTAATTAACATACATATAACTGATTCGTTTTCCTAGAAATGAAAATAAGTCAGCTTTAGGGCCTGTGTGTTTGGACAAATGCTGATATTTTGCCATTTAAAAGCATTGACTTAACAACTTGTTTTCCTTGTCACCGTAAATAACACGGCATTTTGTTGCTGTCGTCTCCACAACCCGTGGCACTGCTCGGAAAATTCAATCAAAATATTATTGTATGGCGTACAAATGAGAAACATCAACGAAGCCGTCATTCACACATTTGTGCCTTGGTAGGTAGGTATGAGCCGCCTGTTGCCTGCCCCACGCAGTATGTACTCGTATTCAATGCCCCACAAGTCATATACAAAGTGAGCTGCAAGAATGCTCTGACGATGATGTTTTTCATGGATTGTTTACAATTAATTAGGATTGTGTTATGTCGCCGGTTGATTCAATCATTTCTTGGTCGTGTTCTTTGTGTAAATGCATCTGTTCATCGTTTCCAGTGTTCTGGCCATAAATTTGCGGTCTTGTTTTGTTGGTGAGTATTAAAATTGGTCTTAAATCGTTTTCTGATCTTAAAGTTGAATGCGCCAAAGTTTTCCCTTTCTCGCTTTTGCTTAATTATTTATTATCTTGCTGTTTTTGTGAATTCTTTTTAATTGCCAATTAGCCATTCTGATGAGTGAAAACTTTCTACTGTTTATCCTTGTTATTCCTATTGGATTGCTTTATACGAATTGCATCGATTCATTTAGATTTGATTTCCTTTGAAACTTGTTCTTTGGTAGAACTTGGTTTAAACATCCTTTTTTCAATATTTTCTCTTCATTCCGTTTTCGTGCGATTTCTCTTTAACTTACGGATTAACTTTTTTGCTTAATGCCTAAGTGGCCTAGCATGTGGCTGCATATATTAAAAGTCAATAAAATATATTTATATCAAATATATATACATTGTATGTATATATATATATATATTTTAACAATAGCACATGCCAATCATTGAGTTAATTTGCCATTCATCGGTATTCATTTGGAATATTTCAGCTTTTTGTTAATAAAATCAAAGAAGCGTTTTAACATCTCAATGAAGTGAAAAAATTTGCAATACATTAAAATGCTCATCATGGGTCACTAGTCGACTGTTTTTCAATAAGTTTTCTCTATTATAAATAAAGTAAAGGTTAATAATTTTTCTTCTAAACTCTTAATATCGTCAGTCGGAATTCTTAGTGTTTTCCCTGTCATTGCTCCAGCTTCGAAGATTCTATTCTTTTTTCTTTTCTCCTTCCTTAGATTTCCTTAGTAATTGATTGTAGAAGCATAGTCTCCTGAGCAATAAAGAACCAAAATAGACCACAGCTTTAGCTTGTCAATGCGAATAAAAAAGTAAATGCAATCATTCATAAGTATATATCACTTAACTAGTTGCCGTTTCTTGTTTCCTACTCTTGTTCGTGTATCTAGCTGGTCTGCCCAAAATAGCCTTGCGTACAGTTTGGCAATTGAATTGCCATTAGGTTGGCATTTAGGCAATCTAACTTGTTGTTCCCAACACATAAGTATATGCCAAACCCTATCGAATTTCATTTTATGACAAACACTCCCTTGGGCCACTAACAACGTGCGAAATTGCTGAAAATCACACAGAAAGTGGCCAAGGAAAAGAGAACAACACGAGTAATCCGAACCATGCATAAAGTAAATATAAAGTAAATGTACAGAGTCATGGATATAAGCTAAAGATTTGATGTTTAAGCATAAATCCCGAAACGCAGCAACAATTCGTACGTGCCGTGCCAACTGAAAGAATCTTGTTCAACATCTTACAAAAGCAGCACAATGGGCCCAAAAAGGGGTATCACAAATCCATTAAAGAAATTTCCTGTTTGCTTTGCTCAAAAAAAGTTTTAAAAGCATACTAAGCCCTACCCATAGGCTTTCAACTCATCTTTTTCATTGGAGTTTAAAAAATGCTTTTGATATGGGATCTTTTCCGTAAGCATTATGATTTTCTGACTTTGTCCCACTGTGGCATTGAACGGTTGGTTTCTTGCTTTGGTACATGAAGATTGAAACATCAAGAGCTATGTATCTATGGCCTTTTTGGGGATAAAATGGAATGTCAAATGCACTGCCACAACATGTTTGGCATCTCAAATTCACCGCTTGGGTGGCTATATGATTAACTTTAATATTTTGTTACATGCTACATTCATACTATGTATATTAATATTTGTTTACAAAGGGTCAATCGATTTAAGGCTACTCCGATACCATTTCCATGGCAATTGCTGATTGTGCGTATTGATTAATTGTTTGTTGTTGTGCAACTTAAAAATGTATAAAATTTTCATGGAGTGTTAAAGGTCAGAATTTCAGATTAATTCATTCATGGTGTATAAATTATTTCAATTTGCAGTTCAGCTGCGAATGGGCATAAATTCACGGCATTTATCAGGCCTGAAGCTGCGAAAAGTAGGCAACAATATTTTACGGCTTAATTGCCGCGCTGCCCACGCACAAAACGCCCACACACACTGACACACGCCCTCGTCATATACAGTCCACACACTATATATGGTATATAGATATCGCACATCGTCCATTTTGTCATTTGAATTGCAAACATGGCTCATACATATAAATGAAATTGAGAGTTTATTGCATAGACACAGAGCAGGCTTGGCTTTATTATTTCCCGTCCCCAACTGGACTGTAAATGGATGTGTGTGTGTATGTGTAAAAACAAAGACGTATTAGTGAATTTAAAATAAGAGAAAAGGCTTCTTTTAGCCAGACATAAATTGAATGATTCAATTGCCTTCAGTCTACCCCATCGAGACAAGTTGAATGGATGACAAAGTGATAGTAAATTCCTTGAAACGAAAGACAGTAAAATTTATTGTGCGGTTGCCAAGTATTCGCCCATACCTATGTATATACATGTATACACACACATATGTATGGGGATTTGTGTGTGAATTGTTGTGCCTTTGTCATCAACGCATAAAAATGATGAAGTTCATCGAAACTATTTGACAGCATTTGACTTTTATGTCACATAAATGGTTAACCATCGCATAGAAAGGTCTTCGTGGTCTCAGTTCACAAAGTTTCAAGACAAAAAGTCATCACGGTCGCCGGATATACTATAAACGCGCCAAATACAAATAGTCGTGTGTAGCTGATTAGCATCTTGAATTAGGCATTTAAAAGTTAACAAGATTCGTTCCAAATCATATGTCTGGTATATGTATATACATATATACATATACCTAAATTTGCTTGTTAGATTAGCATTAAAATTGTTACTTTAGTTGTATAATTTGTATAATTTATTTAACCAAATCAAAAATGTGACAAGAATTTCATACATTCTAAAATGCCATCTAAAAACATAATTTTACTAAAACAATGCTCTTTTCAAAAAAAATTGGCAGACCTGGCGACATTTTAATTTGATCCATTTTATTCATTTAGTTGGAGAAGCCTACTCTACAGATGAACTAATTATTGACATTAGTTTGTCAATTCTGATTTTAAATAGTTCTGAAATGTTCGTAGTAGAGATCAGATAATAAAAAATAAAACTGGTTTTATTTGCATAGGCCAATTTATTGAGGAATTTTCAATAAATACCCTTGCAAAAGGGGTATACCCAACGCATACAAGGAATCTTTTCGGCCATTTAAAGTATATATATATTCTTGATCCCCACGACAAGACAAATTTGTCATCAAATTTAATACTAACACAAGAACATTTCTAAGCGCCTGTGCCATAACAAGATTGGATTTCTATCTATTCTACGCAAAATATCTTTCCACTTTGCTACATGTATGTATGGGTAAGGGTATTGTGTCTTCGGCACTGCTGAACATACCCCGTTGCTTAGGTGTTTCCAGTTGCGACTCCCAATTGAATGGGGAGGTTAGACTAAACGAAATTTATTTCGGTTTTAACATATATTAAATAGAAACCTACAACAACCGACGATGTACACGGCTACATATATATTTTTAAAACATTTTTGTGGTTTTAATTACGTTGCCACAATGCTTTGAAGAGGCGTGTGTGGCTGCACTTTATGAATTAAAACACATTTATTTCAGCTAACAGCTGGCGAGCCAACAAATTTCGGTCAACATGCTTAATCTATGGAATGGTAAATGAAAATTAAAAGCGTCTAAACCGAGTGCATGGTCTCAATTAGTCAAGGCCATGCTAGTCGTAAATCATGCGCCACACTTGCCACACATCCTTGCGAGCATCCTTGCTAGACTGGTTACTGGGTATTTGTGCACCATTAGCTGGGACTAAGTAGTATGAGTTTTTTAGTTATTTTTCAGTTTGGCGTCTAGACCAAGCGCGAATTTATGCTCTCGATAGACATCTTAATTGCAGGGGATTATGAACTATTGTAGATGACGCTTGAGCGTGTTGTCAAGCCAAGGCACGCGCTCCAAATGGGCATTCATTAGCCAGACGTACTTTGAACTCGTTATTTAAATTGTAAGAGAGAGAACCACACAAATGTATATGCCTAGAATGCATTACCGCAATTTTATTGAGATACATCAAGGGAGCTAAACGCTGGTTGGCTAGATTTAAATAAGAATGAAACTAGTACAATTATTGCTATGACTAAGGGCTAAGCGAAATGGTAGCAACAACCATTGACCAAAACTTGGAATAATTGGCTAAAAGTAGCTAGCGAAAGACATAATTGCTGCTGCTGCTGCTGCTTATATCACAGTTGTGTGGCATTGGAATTGAAAGTGACTGTAACTCGAAGGGCACTCAGTAAGTGCCACTCTCAGTTGCCACTTTGGTGATGCCCGCGTCCTCCTCTGCGTTGGCAGTCCCACTTGTTGTCGCCGACTGCTGCGGCTTGTGGCTGCCTTTGCGCCTGGCAGGCCAATTGAGTTTGACCCTGAGACCCTTGAAAGTGTTAGAGGTTTTAAGAGTTTTTGCCTTTGCCTTACGCACTCTGCCATTCGCCTCATCCGCAATGCCGCCTCCGCCGCCGCTGCAGCTCCCTTTGGCTGCATCTTCTCCTGCCCTGACAGAACTGCTTGGCTGTGGGTGGCGCGTGATGCGGGTTAGTTTAAGGCGTGAACGCGATACATTGGACACATCAACACCCGCCGATTGACAACTTAGCTCGTCAATGGATCCCATAACTGCAGGATGCTGTCGTCCTGCTAGCTCGTATTGTTCCACCGGCCAGGGAATATCCCCCTCGAGCAGCGAATGGGCATCACCAACTGAAGATAATTGAGATATCTGTGTTTGCAATTGTCGATGTGGACGGTTGTTTTGTTGTCCCCCAAACAGATCCTGTCTGCTGCGGTTTTGTGTGCTCTCCAATGATATCCGATTCACTCTCTGCGAGTTGCCACTGTTGCTGCTGCTGCCATTCAAGTTGGTTGTGGTTGTTGTAGTCGTCATTGTGGTGCGTACGCTATCCTATAGAAAATAAGAATATACCCTTGTAAAAACTATTTGGAAGCAATGGCTCCATTGATATTCACCGTTGTGCGAAGAGAACCCGTTTGATTACGTCGCAGTGCACTGTAGATGTGCGGTCGTCCTTGGCCCTGGTTCTTGCTTGAAATGTGAAAGTGACGAGCCAGGGTTACCTACAGAATTGGGCAGAAATAATCAATAAGGGTGCATCGTTAAATGCCAATCCGAAACCAAGTCACCTTGAAGGCCTCGCGAAATTTGTGGCTCATTATATTATACAGAAGCGGATTGATGCACGTGGATAGGAAGTACAACACACCAGAAGTGTAGTTCAGGATATTGAAAATGTCGTTAAACCACTTAGACTCAATGCCCGAAGTGGAGCCATAAACCGCCATCAATCGTTGTGCATGAAACGGTGCCCAGCAGATGAAGAAAGCCACTGCCACAGCCACTGCAAGAAAGATTTATTACTTGGTAAGCAAATGACTGAAAGGAGCAGCCTCCACTAGAACTTACCCAGCATGCGGATGACACGCGTCTGGGCACTGATTCCTCGGTTTACATCATAGCAACGCCGTGGTAGTGCCTGCAGCAAACGACTACGCTTCAACTTTACTCCAATGAGGACATAGAGGACGCAAATGGCAGTCATGGGACCGCCAAAGAAGAGGAATCCGGAAACAGCAAACACATGAGCAAAGAAATCATTTTTCATCTGCCGGAAAGTGCAATTATGTATAGAAATTTATTTAGGACGACAGTCCATTTTTTTTGTCAAACTCGTAAATTCGTTTAATGAATCTTGAATTGGCATTGAACTCAAGTAGCATTAGCTACCCTATAGATCAATTTAACCCTTGTTAAAAATGTCATTAGTTTTTGTTATTATTATGAATGGGGAAATTATTGGAATTTTTGAAATTGTTTGGCAAATGCCGGTTCTATCTTTCAAGCAGGTAAAACGATTGGCTAAATAATGCAAACTTTAACATGGCTAAAGATAAATCGAGAATTGTTCACTTCATGAAAATTGAACACATACCGTACATGAAGAGTCACTACCAATTCCGTGAACCACTGAGAACTGTATTGCTTGAGGCAGGGCCAGTAATAAAGCTGCAATCCAAATGGCAAATATGAATTTCACGGCACGCGATAGCTTTGACATGGTGTGTTGCCTGCATGAGAAAGAAACCATAGAGGATAGATGGCAATTTCCAATTTATTTTTCATCTCTCCCACTTACCTGAACGGATGGCAAATGGCAATGTATCGCTCGACTGTAAAGGCTGTTATGGTCAGCACGGTAGCATTTGCTGCTGTCTCTGAGAGGACGCTCTCTAGTATGCAGATGGAATCGGTAAAGGGATAATTATCGGGATGCCAGAGATTATACAGATCCTGAGGCATGCCTAAATACAAAACGGTTTGATAACAATGAAAGGGACCAAAAACAATTGGAATTGCTTGCCCACCTGAACACAGGAGTATTAAATCGGAAATGGCCAAGTTGAAGAGGTAAAAATTTGTGGCCGTGTGCATAAAATTGTTGCGTGAGATCACAATGCAGGTAATCAGATTACCCAATATACCAGCCACAAAGATGAGGCCATAGCCCACACTCAGTGTGGTCAACAGTCCCATTGGCGTGCGTACGGACATTGTTGCCTGGGCCTGGTCCACTTGCAACAGTTCCTGTGGCTCTAAGCTGTGCAAGAGACTGGTCAAATTGTCCGCCGAAATATTAAGCGCTTGCGTTAGATTCCAAAGGAATTTCTCATTTTGAAATAATGAGAAATCACTGGCCAGGTTCTGACCAGGATCCAAATCAACTGGGCTAGTAGTGTTCTTGGCCAGCATCGAGGCTGCCATTTTCTTTGTGTGTCTTTAGGCTTATCGATGCTTTTGTGCGTCCACTTATAAGGTCTAACTGGAAAAATCAAACGAGAACTGCTAGATTTTAGGCCGTTACTTTGGATACACAGATTTTTAATTGTTATGATCTAAATGCAAGGATGTGGCGAATTGATATAACAGCGCTGAAATTTCTCGCATCGACTCTTTCAAGTCTTAACTGAATCATTCCCGATGCTTTAACTTATCTTTAAATCAAGCTAAAACTGAAGCTAAAATGTCAGTATGGCTGTTTCAATTTATTTGGCGACTGATTTCATCAAATCGGTATTTTGATGGGTTATCTAATAGATTATGAATTTGCTTAGATAACAGCTGAGAGGCACCGGCTGTTGTTTCCGCTATGAATAAAGCATTATTTTGATACTTTTTGTGCCTTAAAGCAGGATTCTAGGTATACTGTTTACCTGGCAATTTGACAGGTCAGCACACACACACACACAAATACATACACGTGTGTCCTTGGGTTTCAAAGTTTTAAGTCCTAAGCTAGGAAAAGCTGAAAATTAATTTGCATTGCTAAGTGGCATTTAGTAAAAATATTTGAATACATTTTGTCTACATGACATGACTACGTATAAAAGAGTCTTCCTTGGGACTTGTCGGGCTCCTTTTGGGCCAAGTCAGGCGTGCTGCTTCGTTTTGTAAATACAAATTGATTGCTGACTACACTACCCTGTTGATCAAGGTCATTTCGATGGCTTCACACACACATACACACACTCACACTGTCACACACCTTAGTTATAGCTTTAAATGAATTTGCATAGTTTTATTTCATTCATGATGAGATGTTGTTGTCTATGTGGCTGCTGTTGTTGACCGTTTTTGGTGGCTATTATTATCATTATCATAAAAAAATGTATACAATATATATGCACGTTTCAAAGAATGTTGTCGAATTTGGTTATATTGTTTTGTCATATGTAGATTCAAATTAAACTGGTTTCATTTTGCTGCTGTTTGTTGGTATAGCTGGTGCCTTCTGCTAGCTGTTTCCAAATACTCTGAACCCGCCGGTATTTAGGAATACTTTGGAGTTGTTAAAGTGTAATTGAAATATTAAATATTTTACAGTAACTTTACCCACACATTCATGATTAGAAGATGGATCTATTGGAGTTCGGACTATATGTTTTTGAGGGACCTACTTTGCAAGGTAAACAACTATGACTTTTAGACTGTTTGAGTGAAGTATTGTCTGGCCTTAGACCTATACACTATACACTGATAATTCCCTCGGAAAGACGGCCACCATTGTGAAATTTATGAGAACTATCCTTTTTATAGAGACTTAATTTTTCCGAAATAGTGAAAGATTTCATTGTCATTATTAAACAACATTAGATCAATGTCTGCTAATGAAACGTACATAACTCCTGTTGAAGAGTAGGGTAACCGCTTCGTAAACACGCAAACTGAACTCACGACATTTGCTTCTTGATGTAGACAAAAATTAAAAATTATGCACTGGCTGTGTTTTTTTAATTGCATAATATTTTCGTTTATTTCTTTTGAATGTTTAATAAATATCTCGAGCGATTGATTTGATTTTATTTGCACGCATTTGCATTTGGCTCTATCATGTTTTCACTGTCAACTTTAAATAGCTTTTTAGCTTCAGCACAGATGATTAATGCTGGCCTTTGGCCCGATGTCCAGATATCCAAGAATATATGTGTACAATGCACACAGATACGCGGCTTTATGATAACTTTATTTGTTTTCACTTTGGAGCCGACAAAAGGTTTGCCCGGGTTTTTCATTCAACTTAATGACAATTAATTATCTTCATTTTTTTTTTTTTTTTGTATCTCTCCCGGTTCGGCTGGCTATCGTTTGTACATTTAAAACACGTTTAATTTAAATTTTTTCTTAAAAACCAATGCCAGCCACATTTTGTTATTCTTTTTGCTGTTGTTGTTGTTGTATGCATTTATTTTTTATTACTTTGAACTGTTTTGATATTTTTGTTTCTTTTTATTTATTTTTTTCGTTTTGTTGAAAATTTTTGTTAAGGGCGTGCATTGCACTCGGATAAGTTCATTATTGTTAATATGATTTTATGATGTCCCAAATTAACTAACTCACTAACTATTTTCATTTGATAACACTTAATGTGGGTTGGCCGAAACTTTATATGATTTAAAACGACTTCGTCTGTCAATTTCGTACTTTTTCGTGGTTTGTCGATTTGTTTAACGGTCGTCGCTATGCGAACGCGACAACAACTGGCCGGCAGCATCCGAGTGACTGATTTTGGCCAAAAATAATTCAAAAAAAGCATCTTCAACAAAATCGTGCGAACAGAATATAATCAAACGTAACAGCGACGCTACAGACACGAGGCTGCGCAGTTGTTGTTAACAGAGGCAGAGACTCACAATGAGAGGGATACAAGAACTACCGGTTGCTTCATCTATCCAGTGCTCTCAACCCAGGTCTATGAGCTCACAATGGGCTCAGTTTGAAAGGATATAAAAATGCAAATCTTTCTCACCGACTCGTCGACCAACGTCCATGCACTTTATCTTATTTAGTGGCATATTATAAAAAGCTCAAGGCGGCAAATTGTTTGATTGTGATAAAGTTAAGCGAAAGCCAAACGAAAGAACACTGCAAAGCCAGTTGTCCTTCACAAGCTAGTTGGCAATAGGTGAAAGTGCATGACAACAATGAAATTAATTTAGCCAACGAATTTCATTTTTATGGTGGCACGCGGTTTTATGATAGTTAGAGTGAGATTTTTATTAATCCACTAGGAGCTTTTTAGTTTATGGCTGTTGGGAGTAAACAAATCTATCAGAACTTTGTGGCTCATAAAAAGTTAAGTTGCTGCCAATATTTAAGCTATGCATAATACTATGAACACGTGTCTTCGTTTCCTATCTTGAGAAAATAAATCAAATTCACTTTTTATGCAAATAATGTGAGACAATTTCTTGGCACTTAATCAAAACGAAGTCCTAAACAAACATAAGGCAGCATTAGAAAAAACGAAAGAGAGAGAGACGGTTAGGGAAACAGAGACACAGAGTACCAACTTATCGCCCATATCCTTTTCAAAGGCAATGCCAGCACACAAAGGCCACGATATCGTTTCGGAACTTTTGGTTGTCAATTTTTGGGCCACTTACTCCATTGCAAAAAAAAAAATTCCTTTACTTTCTTTATGAACTCTGAACATGACATCAGATTCAAGGCGCCTTTCAATTGAACTTTACTCTGTTTCTGTTGTTATTTGAGGATTCATCGTCATCTCGACATTGGCATTGGCATGGGCAGTGTGGAAGGGGCATAAGCGTCGGCGTCCTCGTCAGCAGTTTGCTAAAAATTTTTTGTGCAAGTTTCCAATTCATTTAGTTTTTATTACAAGGCAAGCCAAAAAGTCATTTGCAGTTCGTGCAACCCAAACGGCAAACGGCAAAAGGAAACTGTCAATAGTTGGTTATAGAAAAGAAAAATCATATTTCAACAAAACTAATCAATCAAAAGTTCAATATTTGAACTTTGAGAGTACCTCATTATCTACAGCAACTTTTCCTCTTTACTCAATGAAGGGCATTGAATATTCGGTGAGGTCTACAGTTATGAGTATTTTTCACCTTTTGGCACTTTATTGACTTCATGCACGCGGTCAACAAGTCGTTGACAAAAAAAATTCTCTTTCGGCTAATTGTAGCCTTCGATGTGCTTTCAAATAATTGAATTCCTAAATACACACCAGAAGGGGTAAAGGACACGTTTAACATTTGCGTGCCTCGGGCATTGGTTTCATTTTCTTAAAAGCCTCGTCATTGCAGTCAAAATGGGTGAAATACCCAAAAATTTGAAGCGTAGGCCCCGCTTTTTCCCTCATAAAATACTAAACGGGTTGTATGAGTAATGAAATGACGTTTATTTTGCTGCGTGGGCCTTAAACTATTTAAAATGACACTTTCGTTGTGGGAAAAGTTCAATGTTCTTTCATACCACATTTGAGACCAAGGACACTGGCATTTAGTTTAATTGCATTTAATTAGGAGCAGTTGAAATAAGAAAGTGAGCATTTTAAAGAGCATTTTGCAAATGTCGCCAGCCATTATCGTTATCGTTTAACTCAATGTAGTCGTCAATCAAGATAAGCTCAGCAGGTCTCCGAAAGACCAACCGCAGTGCCATCAACTCGACCCTTTTTTGATTGCAGTCAACCAGAGTCTCTATATATGGTCCTCAATGTGGTTGCCTTAGCTGGCATGTGTGTCGTTATGCTAATCAGAAGCCTTATCTTGGCCTGGGCCAGATATCTGCTGGTCAACTGGCAAGACAATTCAATTATCTCTTCTGTGGTTGCCTTACTCATGCATCAACACAACAACGTGGCGTATGCGTAATACCAAGCAAAGGTCAGGAAGTGGAGTGGAATAGTAATACAGATTACGGTTTGATTTCTCCTTTTACAGAGACGACAAACAGATAATTAGCTAAGATTACGTGCCACGCATTTACCCAACGATTTAACGTATGGTCGAAAGTACTGGGACAAGCGTAATTTTCTTTCAGGAGCATTTTAAATCCGTTTATAAGTCGTTATCCCAAAGAAAAAAATACTGAATAACGTTTAAATAGCCTCAAGCTTATCCAACCATACTTCTTTGTACGAGCATATTTTCCGCGAACATGGCAAGTTAAACTTAAAAGTCATCAGAAATTACAAGCCATAACCATAAACGGAAACAGTCAGCCTCACTCAACTCATAGAGAACAAGCCGAGAGCATCTCTCACACCATAATACTACCAACATTTCTCAAGGACCAAGAATGTTAAAGCAAAAAATACCACAAATCTGCGGCCGCTGTCCGACATTAATATGCGGTTTCGCCTTGTCGGTTCGGTTTACTTAGTTCATTGGGGGGTGGCGAAGAAGGAAAATGCTATGCTCGACGAAGATATGGCTATGGTTCATGTCCTGCAAAACAAACACATTTGTTTGCCTTTTTATTAAGTATTCAGTGAGCCGTCAGATGGAGAAACAAATCGTCTTTGATTTCGCGTGAGGTTTGATTGTGAAGTTCAAGAAAGGGCAGAGCAGAATAACCATGGATCTGAGAGCAGCACAGTGTGAGTATGCCCTGACTTAAGACCATATTTGTAAGTGGCGGCGCCATCAACTATAAATATTAAAACTAAGTGTAAGTGGTTTAAGCCATTTGCAATTTCAATTTGCCACTAGCCTGGCCTCACGTAACTATTCAATTCAATTAGATTAACTGCCATTTAAGGCAATGCCTACATCCACATTACTCATACGACAAGTAAAACATAACTTATAGCCAATCGTGCGAGTCGAACTATTCTTCAATGTGGGATAAAGACGTCGAACCTGATGCCGCCATCGCCAGCGTCACCGTCGTCGCTCTTAAAGTCAAAGTCAAGGTAAACTGCATGAATTTATGAATGAAATTAAGTCCAAATGTTTGCTGCCCTCCGACGCATTTACGGAGAGAAAACCCAGAGAAAGAGAGACAAGGAGAGAAATTGTCAGGACAGAGCAAACAGTTAACATAACAGACAAAACGCCTCTGTTAGTTAACAGAACTTGGAAAAGTGTTGTGCCACGACTGCCGCAAAAGAAATCAGTCTAACATTGACTCCATTGAACACAGGACGTGCGCGACCTTCATTGGATTGAAACCAATCATTCAAAAGTAGATCGCAAAGTGAAATAATTTCTACAATTTTCGTCAATTAAATGTTAAATAAAGTTTTCAATAGGTAGTGAAAATTAGTTTAAGAGAAAAAAAAATATTTTAAATAAGTCAAAATGAATTAAAAAAAAAAGTTCTATAAATAATTCAAACATATTTAAAGCAATTGTTAATTAAATTATGAAACATTGCTGCTGTGCAAAGCCAATGTTAAAAATATTAATATATGCTCAGATGGTTAACCAAAATATGTGAATACAAAAGTCAAAAGGCACTTAGGGAAAAGTTGTAAATTGAAACAAACATTTGAAGCAAACAAAATCCCTAAACAAAGAAGTCGACAAAGCAAATAGAAATTTGCAAAGGTAAGAAACCATTTCTGATGTTTTTTCTGTGAAATTTCGGTACCATTTTTCCATCTCAGGTTGTGAAAAAACTGCATTCCCTTTTCCAATATTATTTGTTACACAAAGCATTTTTTGGAAAAACTCCCAAAAAGGCGAACAATTTTAATTAAAAGGTTTAGGGTTTTTTGCTAGAAGTCACCGCATCGTCACCTGGTTGTATGTGTGGGTATCTAATTTGTGGTTGCCCATCCCAAACGAAAATTAAATTGTTACACTTGCACACTTAATACGGTCAATGCAGGAAACTGATTGGATTGAGTTTCTCTACGTTTAATTACGATCAAGGGCAAATTGGTTATGGCATTTGCTTTTGGTTTGGGATTGCGATTGGGATTACACGCAGCCATTCATGACGATTTGTTATACCTGCCCATATAAGATCAACTTTCACACCTGACCAGGCAACTCAATTATTTTTCCAATTAGTTAACATCAACAACAGGAAAAGGCGTCAAGTGGCTAAACACCAAATGTCTTGCCTTGTCTTCCGTAAACGTTTGCGGTTCGTCATTCGGTTAAGCTAGCATACTTTTTGGGGCCACAAACTTGGTCTTGGAATTACTATTTGCACAGAGTGGCAAAAGTATGTGTCACTTTTGACAGGCATAAAATATTATGCTGCCAAAGCCAAACATCTAGCTCGGCATTAATCTCACCTCAAATGTAATACCCGTTCTTAATTTTAACTCAAGACATTAGCTTGTTATCCTAGAAGCCATTTATTTGATGCATATTGAAAACGTGCAGACGCCATAATGAGTGAAATATTAAGTGTGAAAAGTCCCTTTTTTAACTTTAAATGCCTGCTACTCAAGCCGCAATAACTCATTTGTCCAAAATGATATATAAATGTGTGCTCATATATACATAAGTAAAAGTTTTCTACACATGCAATCATTTTTCTTGTCAATGGCTAAGACCACACAAATAGAAAAACTTTTCTGCAGCAATCTGTTGACTATTTATAACTCTAATCCATAGTAAATAAAATGGAAGTGAAGTATTTTCCTGAAAAGCTGACAACAACTACGCAGTTCTTGGATAACACCTACTTCTGCTTCTGTCTAGTCTCTCTCTCTCTCTTTCTCTCTCGCGTTCTGCATTTTCATTTTTCTTTATCACATTCACATTTCAATTAAAATTCATTTTTGAGCCTAATGACTTTTAATGTTATTTGCTTCACAGGAGAGTGCACAATTTTTGGGCCTGCTTATCAGCCATGTGGCACTGCCAAAAAGGATATACAAACATGGGCAAAACCAACAGTAGTAGCAGACGGCAATATTAATCATAACACATCGATAGGAGGCAAAAAGTTTTTGGGGTTTTATATTCCCTTTAAGCGAAGCAAAATAGAGAGAAAAAGACAGGGCCTCGCCCACAATTAATTGACGATTTTTAGCATGTTACAAAGCAGCGTCACCAACACCATCGACACCACCCACGACAGCAGCAATGATGGCTTCAATCAATCATTCATGGCTCATATGTTGCCAGCCAGCCCAGACAGTGCATCGATGGTTGACAGCCCCAAGCAGTTGCTCTTGTCAAATGCCACATTGCTAACACATGTCGCTCAGCAGCTTAACATAACGCTTGAGAATCTAACGAATCTTACAATGACCATGGATATATCAACGGATCCACTGGCCCTGCTCATCGCACTAACAGTTTGCTATGCCCTCATCTTTGTCGCCGGACTTCTGGGCAATTTAATCACCTGCATTGTCATCTCACGTAACAATTTCATGCATACGGCCACAAATTTCTATCTATTCAATTTGGCTGTCTCCGACTTGATTCTACTGGTGTCAGGTAAGCAGAGCCAATTACATTTGTATCAGATCGACGTAGGTGTAATAATCCAGTCATTACAATTAGGCATTCCCCAGGAGCTGTACGACCTGTGGTATCCCGACTCGTATCCCTTTACAGATGGCATGTGTATCATCACAAGCGTCCTTTCGGAAATGGCTGCCAATGCCACAGTCCTAACCATTACAGCATTCACTGTGGAGCGTTACATAGCCATTTGTCATCCGTTTCGGTAAGTGCAAACAAATTAAACTCACTCTAATCGCTAGTTAGTTTGTCTGTTGCTCTAAGTAATTAACTCCAGCAACAATTTATCACTATGACATCATTAACTCTATATGGGATAACGTAATTTATGATTTGCCTATGATAAGGGCTAGTAATATAATCGACTCAAATTAGAGCTAACCAAATTATTGACAAATTGTTATGCGTTAGCAACTAATGAAAATCTAGTCAGGCAAGCATATAAACTAATGATGGCTGACCCAAAATAGATTGAGTCCGAAAATTCGTTGAGATAAGCAATTTACCAGTTTATTAAAAAAAAATTGAAGTCAGTGCAAAGGAGTTTGATGGGAGATAAACAGGAAAAAATTGTTTAATTCAGCTAAATTATTCTCTTGAAATTTAATAGCATACAAATACTAGGAAAATGTATTTGCAAAGAAATTTGAAGAGCTAAGCAAATGCTTTGTTTAAAGCAATATTTTTCATCCGTAATTCACGCTAGATTTTAATGCCACTTAAGTGCCTAACCTTACGTCGGAATCGTATACATCATATTTTAATGAGCTTAACTGGGTTAACACAAAAACAAGCTTAACGCATTTGTCTAGATCATCGAGCTTATTAAAAAAAACAAACATTTTCTAATCATATTAGATTAGATGTGTCTGAATATTATGAATTTGATTTTGGTTTGGTCCATTGGCCCTTTTGTAAAACTGAAGTAAATTTACTCCTGCTTGTACCTTTCACTTTAAGTATTTTAATGTTTATCCAATTCACAGGCAACACACCATGTCAAAGTTGTCGCGTGCCATTAAGTTTATTTTTGCCATTTGGTTGGCAGCCTTCCTTCTGGCTCTGCCCCAGGCTATGCAATTTTCAGTGGTCATCCAAAAAAGTGGCGGAAGCTCTTGCACGGCAAGTTTGACTAAATATATATTTGGAAATATGTTCAACAAAATTTACTCAATTTCCCGCAATACCCTTTTTTCGTTTAGATGGAAAACGATTTCTATATACACGTGTTTGTTGTTTCGGGTTTCATTTTCTTTGGCGGACCTATGACGGCAATTTGTGTGCTTTATGTATTAATCGGAGTAAAATTGAAGCGGAGCCGTTTACTTCAGTCGTTGCCACGCAGAGCATATGATGCGAATCGCGGTCTTAATGCTCAGAGCCGAGTCATCAGAATGTTGGGTAGGTGAGTTGAGTTGGCGGCTTGATTGATTAAAGAAAAGCCCAATATAAAGAATCGAGAGAGACAGCTGCTAAAAGAAAAATGGGAAACGGAGAAAGGTCCCCCAACTGCCAAAAGAAAAGTTTATTTTGTTGCAGAAGACTTAAATTGAAAATTACTGTCAACATCTTTGCGTTGGATGACATCAAAAAGGGCCGCATTTCGGGCCATTTGATGTGCGATGGCGGTTCTAGAGAGCTCTGCGGTGCCGTTAATGTTTTATGCATTCAATGTGCTACATGTTTACCTAAGACCTATTAAACAGTCACCCCGCCGATGTGTGTAGAAACAAGTGCTTAATACGCATTTATGTCTCTTTTTTGACTGTATTTGCAGTAGCTGTAGCCGTTGCCTTCTTCCTATGCTGGGCCCCATTTCATGCTCAGCGCCTAATGGCCGTGTACGGCCAATCGTTGATTAACATCGGCATCAACCGGGACGCCTTTAACGATTATTTCCGCATCCTTGATTACACATCCGGAGTGCTCTATTTTCTATCCACCTGCATCAATCCGCTGCTGTACAACATCATGAGTCACAAATTTCGAGAGGCCTTTAAGGTAATTTAGTTAGCCTCAGTCTTAATCCTTTCGTTTTGGCCTAATCATTTGTATTTCAGATCACTCTGACTCGGCAGTTTGGCTTGGCCAGGAGCAATCATCATCAGCAGAGCCAGCACCACCATCATCAGCACAATTACAGCGCTCTCTTGCGTCAAAATGGCTCCATGCGGCTACAGCCTGCCAGCTGCAGTGTCAATAACAATGCCCTCGAACCCTATGGCTCATATCGTGTGGTGCAGTTCCGTTGCCGCGATGCCAGCCATCAGATGTCGCTACAGGACAGCATACGCACCACAACGACAACCACAACGATTAATAGCACGAGCTGTGGCAATGCCGCCTCGATGGGTGGACGGCGTGTACGCAAACAGGATTTGTATGCGGCAAGTCCAGGCAGTGCTGTGCCGCATCATCGCAAACTGCAATCCCAGGTCTCCCAACTGTCCTCAATGGGGGATGCCAACTCATTGCTGGAGGCGGATGTCGTAAATGTGGATGCCAATCGACATTATGCGGCTGGACCCGGGCGTGCCAAGCGTGCCCTGCTAGCCACCAAAAACGGAGCTTTGTTGGTTACTCACCCAGCTATGTCCATGGAGACGGAGAACACTCAGCCACAAGCCTCGCGCCTGAAACTGTCTCGTGTGATAAGCCGTCGAGATGAAGCTGCAGCATCTTATTGCGGCAGCAATAGTCTACCCGAACAGGAATCGGAAACATTATCAGCTTCGCGCAAGTTTCCATGGCGCAAGCGGCGACAAAAGCCAGATGAGTCCTCTCCAGTTGCCACTGGAAACCTGGCCTACGGCTCCCCCCAGTCCCAGTGATGGACACATTCTAATAATATGTATAGTTAGGCATTCATTAGTTAGCAAAAGACTTTTTGATCTGTATATAAGTTGCTTATAAATGAAAAACAAAACCAAAAAAAAAAAAAAAAAAACCAACAAGAACAGAGAAAAAGGGCAAACAACTTGGCCAGGCGATTTGCATGCAAATTTCAACATCAAATGGCTATAAAAATGGCTGGGCAAGCCCAGACGATTTATGCCAAACATAAAGCACAGCTAATGAGGCAACCAAGTGACGAACTTTCCTGATTTTTATTCCATCTCCCACTCCTAGTTCCACCCCTGATCCTGCTATTGTTCCTGTTCTGCATACTTATTGTTAGAGCTTTAAGGGCAGTCATAAATTAAGTGTTAAGCGTTGAGCCACAAGTAAAACAATAAAATGTATAAAAAAAAACGAATATTGCCCAAATTAAATTTAACGGAAAAAACTTTTCAACTTCTTACACCATTCAGATAATGTTCACGTCGAGTCCTGGATAAAAAAAAAGTGAACGGAAATAAATGGCAAAAAATATCCTGCAGCATCTTTTGTTCTCGCCGATTGGCAGCCATTTGCCTGTCAGCAGCTGCTCCTTTTAGCCAGAGCCTTCTCTGTTGCCAACAATGCATCTTCTCAGTAAGCCATTTCAATTTTCATTTGCTTCTTTGCCAAGCCAAGGCCATTTCTCAATAGGATTTAACAGGTACTCAGGTAGAGAATTTTCATATACTTGTAAGTATGTAGACGCATGTAAGTATCATCGAATTTGATTGAAGTTTTCTTTGATGGGCAAAACATTTGTAAATTTTGTATAAATAGTTGTTGCCTTTCCACTTGAAATGTTTTAAGGTTTCTTAGGACAGAATTTGCTTAAGAATTATGCCAAGAATCTGTTCCATCTTTTGTCAATAAATCATATGGCTTGAATATTGATAACTTAAGGTTAATCCCATATGCCCCAATCCCCAAACCAGGGCAATATATCATATACATATTTGGTCACTGAATACTGTTTCCCGCCCACTTTTATGGCTTATATTTTGGGGGACAATAGACTCTCATCACCTACACCTCGTTCATCATGCTGGAGGGTGTTGTGCGTGTGGCATCCTTCGCTTAGGTATAGTACAAAAGAAGTCCATCAATAAATTTGCCTGAGCTGGTGTGCCGCCTAGTCAATCATAATCTGCCACAATAAAGATATTAATCAGAGTCGTAAATTTACTCACGGTCTAGACAACAAGTTGAATGTTTCCAATCCAGCACTAAAGACTCTCTTTCGATTCAGTTAACTTTAATTTTCTCCTTTTCTTTTTTGGCTGCAATGTTCTAATGGTCATTTCGCATAGACATTTTAGATTACTTATATAGTTTTATGTGCGAGCAAACTTTCACTTTTCCAAGCCAACAAAAATTGTTGTGAAGGGGCAACTTGGCCATAAGCTGAAATGTTCAAGTGTAACATTTTAAAGCTCTCACTCACATATACACAGATTCAAACATATGTACATAAGTATATGCATCATACCGGTCATTCTTTGGTCCTTGTCTGCACTTAACGAGCCAACATCAGAAGCTGAACAAAAAGCCAACTTTGCCGCTCTGAACTCTTCATAAGAGTTCACTTCAGCAACTAACTATATGATTTCTAAAGAGGGTAATGATGGATGGGGTAGGTGGAAGTAGGGGAGGGAATGCCTTTTAGCATCAAGAGCAAATTCAAAGCTTGGAATTATGTAACAATTTAAACAAACAGGCAATTAACAATTCACTCTTGAGTTTTTACCCAACTGATTTCTGTGGTCTATTGCAGCAAAATTCTCTTGAAGTCCTTCAAACATGCAAATCAAAGGATTCCACTACTTTTCAAGGGCTTCTGATACACAGACATTTATACACATATATTTGTGTTTATTGCCCTGGTCCATAGGCCATATGTAATTTTAATAAGCCCCAATTGATTCCATTGATGACCAATAGATGACCCAAACTCACGGTTTTTACATTATTTTATTTCAGACGAAAACTAATATATATAAAAAATTATGGGCAATAGACTTAATAGTGGCTGATGTGGATATACAATATATTTTTATAGTTTAGAAATACATTCTCTTCTGGCTTACAGCATACTTATAAACCTTTTTAACCTAACAGGTCATAGTTTCTGATCAAAAGAAGTTTAACTTGGATGGTCCTGATGGGTTTAATTCTTATTGGCATGATTTGAGAAAGGATCCTATGTTTTTTTCAAGGAGAAACTTTGGAGGTGGCTCCGTCATGATTTGTGGAGCATTTTGTTCATTTGATACCATGGAATTGAAGTTTGTAACGAGCCGAATGAATATTAACGAGTATGTTCAGAGTCTGGATAGTAGTCTCGTTCCATTTTTAAGGGAGAGAAAGCAATGGTTTTCCAACAGAATAATGCCAGAATCCGTGTGACCAGACGTACAAAGGAGTATTTGGAGGAATGTCATGTTGATTTCCTTGACTGGCCAGCATGTTCTCCATCTCTCAATCCGATAAAAAATATCTGGGGTATTTTTGCAAAACGGGTTGGAGATCTTAAAATGCAAATTCTAAATGAATGGCACCGAGTCGTATCACGGCTCTTAATATAGAAATATCCAATATTCATGCAGCACAATGCTCAAAAAGCCTGAATCCCCATCGACGATTTCTCTGGGGGATATTTAAATATTGATGTTAATGTATCGTGTTAAAGCGTACGCGGAATGCTGATTCCTTAGCTCTTCTACATATGAGAGAATTCATTCACATCCTCGTAATTTATATTGTAAAAGTGAATACAATATAATATATAGCGTGCTGACAATAGTACTGGAATCCTGGGTAATGCCTTCTTTTTTCAGTAACCATATAACATTCAGAGTAAATTCACCATTTATTAGAGGAATAGAAAAAACTGTCATTTTCCAGTTTTGTACTTCGATTCCATTTAATCCAAATATATACATATTCCTCTGGTTTTAGTCACTTGTTCGCTATCCTGAAATTGCACACTTAGACAAAATATTTAATTAATTATAAAATCAGCAATTATTATCAACAGCGATTACAAAAGAATCACCACAAGATGTGTTTTCTATTTTTCTGGTTTTGTCAAGGGTTGCAATAGTAATTGAAATATCGAAATGAAACCACAAATATGTTCAATATGTACGGGAAATAGAGTAAAATAAAACTATAGAAGTTAAAAATAAGTGTTTGTTCAAAATATATACCAAATTATTTCTTATATAGCATAGCCATTTTTACTTAGAGCAGCTTTTAGATGACTTACCTGTATATTATCCACAAATTAGTAATAATTGTTCGGGTATTGTTAACTTGGTCAGATGTTCGTAACGCAGAGGAGGAAAGGTTTCTGTCCTTATAAAGTGTATATATTCTTGATCAGCATGAGAAGCCGAGTTGATATACCCATGTCCGTCTATCCGTTCGTTCGATCGTTCGATCGTTCGTCCGCTGAAAACCCTTTTGATCCGCGCTGAAAATCCTTTTGATAAAGAACTAAAGAAATAAAACTTCGTAAAGTTCTTTTGGTATTTGGATCGGTCCACTATATCATATAGCACTATGTCATATAGCGTAAATGTAGTTGTGTCTTTGGTTGATACACACACGTACGAAAAAACTTGAATTGTGACTGTATGTGTGTAAGAAAAAGAATTTTGAACATAAATAATTAAAAATAGACAAAGACTGCAAGGGTGTATAAACTTCGGCGTAGCTGAAGCTGTTTTTCTATTTTTCGTATGGGGCTATATGCTATAGGATTCCGTGGCCTACAAAATTTTGCTGAGAGTTGCATATCACAAAAATACTAGGATCGAAAAACTTCGGAAACAATAAAGTTTTTCTTACTTTTTCGACCAATATTTTCTTATAAACCAAGTCTAAGGTCAATGCCTCTTTAACTGGGGTCGGTCTCTGACAAATTTTGTATATCCCCTGCAAGGCTAAAATAAAGCTTTATATTTTTAAAGCAGTGTTACTTATTAACTACAAATAGGGGATATAAAAGCAGAATGTTGATATAGACATGCATATTTTCGCTATAATATTCCTATGCTGTTCGATAAACATCCACAAAGTACATTGAACTGTAATGTGTGCCAGTGTCAATAGATGTCCAGGATTTTAGTACTTCTAAGTTTTCTTTAGCATGAAATTCAATATTCCCGCCTTGCAGTTAGTGTGTATGAAATTTGCCTGTCTTTAGCAAATGCAGAAATTAAATTGAAAACGAAAGAAGTTTAAAACCAAGGCAGTAATCCAACAGCTGGCACTGGCAGGCAGCATAAAATATGTCGTCCTTCATGGAATGAAGGGTAATTTTTGACAACGAATTAGAAACAGTCGCTGTCCCCACTACTACGCGCCCGACCCCATTCGCAGTTCAACAAACTAAAAGTGTTTGCTTTATGGCCTCGATGTACTCCATGTACTTGAGCCCGAGTCCTAGCTCGTGTCCGTGCCGCAAAGAAAACACAAAAGGAAAACCCGCCCAAAAGGGCAGACAACATAAGATTAGCTGCAGCTCGGGCTACAAGTCGAGAGCCAAAAATAACTCGAAATATCTCGAACAATTGCAGCCGTACAATAAAGTGTCTTAACCTTGACCATGGACATGGACTTGTACTTGATATGGACCGATGAGCATGAACCGCCGCCCGCCTTTATCCAATCCACCCCCTGCGGGTTCACAGAATAGCAACTTGACGTCTGTTTATGTTTTGTTTGCGTTTTTTTCGGTTGTTTTTCTTGGTTCAAATGATTGCCCTTAAAGAGTAGAGGCTTGCCTTAAAATCCTGCATACAATTGGAGTATAATCGTCATGCCTCTGATGTCTCACCCTCCGGATTGCGCGACGTGTTTGTATTCTAAAACGTGTCTTTGCTAATTTGTTTGGGCTTTAACGCTGCTGCCGCTATTGCCGTTTCTTGTGCCGTTGTCGTTGCCGTTGGTGACGTCAACAGAGCCTGGAAAACATCTTTGGTTCTCATTTGGAGCGGCTGACAATTGAAATTTATTAAACAAATTAACGCTGATCCTATTAATTGAGGCAACTCGTGCGAGACATGGCAAAACTTAACAAAACGCAGCAAATGCACAGTTATACGCAGAAGAAATGTATAGATGAACAGTTAAAGTTTATTAATTAGCATTTACTTTGATCTTTTATTGATTGGCAGTACAACGATAAAAGTTTCAACCAACTAATTGTTTAATCTAAAACACACTGATTGAGTTTCAAGTAAATCATCTGTCACAAACAGATTTCACATTTCTAGTCCTTTGAATTTCAGACCATATATATAACGCGTTTCACAAATCACAAAGATATAAATGTAAAATTCATCAAATTGTAGTTAATTTTGCATTTAATTCAATTATTTCTATAAGCCACTAAACAATTTGACAGTTGGCTTCCATAAGCTATAATTGGGTATATATTTAATTAGTCCAACAGTCTCTTCAGGGATGTCATTTCAGACAAAAAAAAAAAAAAAAACAATTGAAATATGCTAATTAATTGATTTCCGGAAAAATATAAATTTAACATGAAATTTCGTTTAGATGGGCATTGATTGCGCTGTACACTGTCCTACAAAAAAAAAACTGAACAATTGATTTACCATGACATTGACTTGATTAAAGCAACAATTTGCCAACAACAACAATTTAAAATGGCATTACAATATTGTCAGTCATATGACACAGTGTACCAATTAACATCCAATTTAGTAAATTCATTATATTCATTTTATCTAGTAGTAAAAATTGTTTATTCAATTATATGTACAAGGTGGAATAAATAAATTATGTGTGTTGGGGGTATTTTAATCTTGAAAATTGATAAAAACCAAAAATTTTTATTCTTCATATTTCAAATATATTTATATTTATATATTTTAGAATATATAACCTCAGTAGCCAGCGCTTTAATCTAATTATTAAAAAAGTTGACTTGAAAAGAAATTCGAAATACTTTAAAAGTTCAAAAACATTTTAGTAAGATGGCCACGCTGTTGGCTTGAGCAAGACCAACAATTTTGTTACCATTTTTCTGAAACTAGTTTTTTCTACACTATCACCATAGCATTTAAATTTCTTTTACGCCGATTAACTTAAAGATTGGTGTGAATGCTCAAGACATAACCCAAGTCAAAAAGATTATATAAAAATTAAACTTTTGTGTTTAAGTTGCCGTCATTTTGCCAAAAATTATTGGATTTTAGGTTTTTAGGTTCATGTGATAATGTATACTTATATTAATTACTTTTTTTTCGAATGACGACAAGAATTGAGATCGTAGTGATCAGCGCATTCATTTTATGTTATCTATTTTAGAGACATCAATAAACAAATGAGAGACAAATTATAGTAAAAATATTCACTTTTTGTTATCGAACGTCAAAGAAACTCTCAAAGTTTGTGCTTCTGTCTACTTTTAGAATACCTCTTAATATATTGCAAGATGGTTTCACACACACACACACACACACTTTCCATGACTCGACCTTTTCATTTCAAGAAATGTAGCTGACATTTTATAATGTCTAGACACTGGGACACTGCTTAATTTTTTAACTTTAAGAAAAATTTAATAACTAAAAGCCATAAAAAGCCATACCCAAGTTTAGCAAATAAAAGGAATGTCTTCACTTTAGAAAGACGCTAAAGCAAAGCTTAATATAGTCTAATTTTATGAAAATCAAAGTAGAGAAACAAAAGTCAAATCCCAAACTACCTGGCGCTTTGCCGCAGTTTTGATACCTACAATGGAAAACCTTGCCACTTTTACACAGATTAAGGAATCACATAGTAACAGTAACAAAAGCTGTTTTTGCTATCAAACGAAAAACAAAGATAATTGTAATAGAAAAGAGCTGACTTATCTATTGATAGAAGATAATTTACTTTATGCATATTTGTTTTGTTGCTGTTATTGATTGCTTTGTTTGGCAAACTAATGTAATTATTACTTAAAATATCCCTGTTCGACGAAACGTTTCAAGTGCTGCTTAACTTCGTTAACGTAGTCGTCAATATGGTAAAAGCCGTGTCTTAGTTCTTCCGAGTCCCGCCAACTGGGTGCATCCACTGCTTGTTTATTCTTCAGGCCATAAATCAAAGGCAGAAACGAGATGAGGAGAAAGATTTCTGAAAAACGTTTGAAACTGTTGGTAAACCAGAAAATGTATAATTAGAGTCTATTCAAGCTTACCCAAATATCTTAGTTGAAACATATGCTCTTGGAAGACAATGAAATTTGGCAATTCCCCTTCGAATCCAATCTTCCTCAAAGTCTTCGTGTACTCAGTGAAATAGTATTCAATCACCTCATCACGGTTATTCAATCGTTGATCTGGTGATAACAATTGATAAAGCGAATAGATAATGTCGTTGGGCATGGGGCCCACATTGGACATTTGAAAATCTAATAGCAGGCAGTCTTCCAGTTCGCCGGTTTCGGCGTGGTGTCTGAACATCATGTTTCTACGGAACAAATCTCCATGGCAAAGAACATAATAGACATTTTCTTGCGGATTTTCGCGGTACTCAACAAATGCATCGCGACAACGTGTCAAGTAATCACCATGGATTTTGTCAAAATATGGCTTGTACTGGGTCAGTTCGGGAAAATCTTCCAGCATTTTGATAAAATAGGGCATACTGTCCATGCAAGGATCCTCCATGATCTTAGGCAATTCCAATATACTAAATTTGAACATTTCAAACATGAGAGGATGTTCTTTCAGCATCTTGTACGTGACGGCATGCAATTTAGCCACCTTGCTCAGGGCCAGCTTTATCTCGGACAGAGTGGGTTCACGCTCGCGCAGTACAGTGAAACCTCTGGCAACCAAATCTTCAAAGATAATTACTTGATTTGGCTCCAAACTGTGGTAGATACATTCAGCACAAAGCTTAGTATCGTCGCCTGCTGCCCTTAAAATTCTCTCAATTTCAGGCAACATTTCCGTATACATGCCAATTTCGGTCTTGAAAATATGCGACTCAGATAACTGATCCTTTTTAAAGCCCTCGATTTCGGGCATTGTCTTAATTATTAAAGACTTTGCATTGTCTCCATTCTTGTTGTTATAACTCACGTTTGCCCGAAACATGATACTAGCATAATGATCTCCCTTCAGGGTTGCTGGTGAGATTTTAACACTGAGTACTTTCACTTGGTCATCCGCTTCATAGGAGCTTAGGACTTGCTCCAAAAACTGAGCATTTAGCCACGTTGGTGCCACCAACTCATCGGAGTGATAGATACTCTCGTCCGACGACATTGTTGTAATAATAATTCAATTTCTCGTTTATCTTTACACTGGTGCTTCGAATTGATAACTAAACCAAAACAATCGAACATATGTATGCCCCTTATAAACATTTTAAAAGCTCATAAAGCTCAAAGCTCGATCGCAGCTTTTGAAATATTGCAATATCATGAAACTCAAAAGTTTGGATAAGTTATGAAATTTCGTAACTTTGCCACCTTTGAAAATAGTGTTTAACGAGTGAAACATGATTAACAGGACCGGACTTTAAGAAGAGGGGAACCCTGCCGAGATAATTGTGGGATTCCGGGGCCGACATACTTGTAGGAATATTTTGTAAAGTTTTCCAAACAGTCTCTAACTCATAAATGAAATGTGGCCTGACGTTTTTGGTGGTCCCTCTTTTGTGAAAGCTCGGCCTGCCCTCATTAAGTCCGACCCTGATCAAACATAGGTGTTACATTGACAATTTCTTTTCTTTTTCTTTTTAAATATATTTGATAAAGCATTACAGATAACAATGCTACGTAGATATTTTAGTTTTATGAACTCACAGCATTAAGGCGAAAAAAATTAATGAAATAATCGCAAGAATATGCTTTAACAAGGTTAAAAAACAAGTGGGGTTTCTTTTTATGCAGAACTTTATTAAAAAAAAAAAAACATCTTAAAATTGCCACATTTATGCATATAAGGGTTTTAATAACCTAATATTTTGCCCAAATTATTTGATTGCAATTTTAATACTTATTTTAAACGTTTGAAAATGGAACATAACATTTCAAATATTGATTATATGTTAAAAGCGCATTTTACTCATCTAATTTGAAGATTATCCAATTCAAGTTAAAATCAAATAGTTTTTTAAAACACACGGAAATTGTTAATGGAAATAGTCCACATATAACACAGAAATCAGCATTAATGAATTATAAACTTATTCATTATAAAAAGTAATACGGCATGTTGTGCCGTTTCCCCCTAGTTTGACGGTATTAGAATAAAAATTTTACCAAATCAAAGATGGTGCCCTTGGTGAGAAATCAATACTAAGTAGTCCATTGAAATTCATGAACCGAAATCCCATTATGACCGAAAGTTTGTTGCATTTGTAATTAAATCAATTTCATGCTATATAAAAAAAGCATAGAAACGAAAATGGCAAACAATT
Source organism: Drosophila nebulosa (assembly GCA_024703675.1). Lineage (NCBI taxonomy): Eukaryota > Metazoa > Arthropoda > Insecta > Diptera > Drosophilidae > Drosophila > Drosophila nebulosa. Next base: position 3,917,897 of record JANFPS010000004.1, on the reverse strand, counting down.
GCAGGCAAATGGCAAACAGAAGAAGGGAAAGACATTACAACTATTTATGTATATTGTTTGCAACTGATGGGAGTGAATGAAACGAGTTAACGGCCAGCATGCGGGGAAAAAGGGACAAAGTGACCTACCAACCAGCAGACTGGCAGACCGGCAGACCGGCAGACCGGTAGCTGGTTAAGAAGGACATGTGTCTACATTTCGTAGAACATGTTGTCAACATCCGTTCCACAACGACAAACAGAAGAAAGTGAAGCACACGCTACTAATTCGCAGCTGCTGGCACACCGCCTGACTTTCAACACACACACACACACAAACACACGAAAAAAAATATAGGGTGTCTATGTGGTGTGCGGGTGGTTGGGTATCCGGGTGTGTGGTTGTGCTGAAGTCTGCCGCCCTCTTGTCGTCTACGTTCACGTCTGGCACGTAGCTTTCGGTCTGTTGGAGCAGCACGAGCACACATGGGCAAGGGCGATGGCAGAGGGAATCGTTACTTGGTCTTACGCCTCCTGTGGTTATTCTTCTGTGTCTTTAAGTAACATTAAATTATTTGTTTGATTTCTTATGTGCTCAGCATGTGGTTGAAATTGTGGCTTTAATTTGCATACATATCTGCCAACTAATTAAAACGATTTTGATCTAAGCAGTGAAGCGTTTTGCTGACCAGTCAACTGCTTTTTTCGTCTGACAAATGCCAGCGTTGACAGCTCTGGATTCACAAACAAATGCAGACACGATGTTTGACTCAAGTCTGGCTCTCATTTGTAATGTTCATGGTGAGTGGCGACAGCCATTGCAATGGCAACAGAGTGAATCATTGTGTACAAATGAGCAGCAAATCTCATCAAATTTATCAAACTTCTTGACACGGCCAGCTAGTCGTCGTCAGACTGTTGTGATAATATTTGATATAATTTGAACTATTTACTGGTGCTGACACAGCACTCGCAGGAGCAGCAGCCAATATGCAAACTTGATTCACGAGCCAAGAAGTTAAAGTTCCCATACATCAAGTGACCTTTCGTCAGGACAATACGCCCTGTCCAGGCCACAAATCAAGTGCCAAGAAGCACAAAAAACAAAAAATGGCATACATAAATAGCACTCCCACATTTAAAAACACTCAATGCATAAATCAATGTTAAATAAACAGGCGTGATGGGAGCAGGGTCACAAAAATAAGTGAGCGCCTTCAAGCAGGCTACATTTTTTTTTTTTTTTTATTTATTCCCTGTCAGTAGGTACCAACGAATGGATACTTAAACAGGGAATGGCAAACGGAAAGCGGAAAACAAAGAGAAGTCCAAATTTTAAATTGGAACAAACAAGAAAATAAGAAAATGTTCATAATCAATCAACATTAAATCAATTGAAAAATTGATTGCGTTTTTATTGTGATGGGAATACAGCAAATAGTATTTCCATTTCAACTGAGTTTATCACATAATGCTCTCTGAGAAATGCCCCCAGGTTAATTGCTTGCCATATAGAACATATTGCAACTTGTAGTAATTGAAAAGATTTAATTGTTTGTGCGGATTGGTCAACGTTTATTGTCTGCTTATCTGCTCTGCGCCACTTCAATATGGGGTTTTCACTGTCTTTAAAAGAGAGAGCAGAAGCCTAGGTAAACGTTCAGGCTCTTGCTGCTTTCAACCTGTCTGAAACAATGCATCATTTGTGCAGTGCACAATGCATAAATTAAGCGGCTAAGTAAGCGTAACGAGACATCCTTACGAGCACGGAACCACCGAACACCGTGCAGACACAGACAGACACACACACACACACAACCTCCAAAGAGTACAATGAGGCACAGTGCTGTGCCAAGACAATGCGATTGCCATATAGTAGAGTCTGAGTCTGATGAATGGAGCAACTTGGCTTTGCCTCTGAATGTGAATGCAACAACGCGGTGAATGTCAAGTCGTTAACAGGCGGCAAATGTCTCTCTCACTCTACCTCACTTTCCCTGTGTGTGAGTGTGTGTGCAAGGATTCTCATGCCATCCACTGCGTTTGCGAATAATGAGGCAAATGTGGCACATAGCATATCTAAGTGAATTTATTGCCACCTCTGGCAACTTTGGCATGTTCTGACTGGGTCTTAATGAGCAGCCAACTGCATACGTCTATGTACATGCATAGAACAAATTGTACTTCCAATTGCATTAGCCACTATTAAGAACTAAATTTTGGCTGAGTTTATTGTTTATATAACACTTTTAAATCTAATAACAAGTGAGAAATGTACTCTTATATCTTATAAATTTAATATTGATTCACATAAAAGATATTAAATACTGATTTCCAGAGACATTTAGCAGCGCTGATGGTAACTGATATCGCTGATATGACTCGTTGTTCAAAATATGTTTTACCCAACAGGAATAGATTCTTAAAATAAAACACATAATAAAAAATTCAATTTCCTATATAAAGCTATCCATACATGTATGTATGTCGATTGATTTTTCTTGATGTACTCGTAAAGTATTTGAAAAGCCTTTGGCTTTGGCACCCACTCAATTTGCATAATTCTGTGTTAATTGAAAAAGTTTGCTGGCCAATAAATTTACGACAACCAACAGCACCAGCTAGCCAAAGGCGACAGGAAAAACAGAAGACACCGAAATGCAAGCTGCTTAAAATACAACTGCCACTGATGTGATTAATAATGTAATTGAGGCAGCAAGGGAGGGGAGACGATAGGCGGAACATGCCCTTGGGCTTGTTCAATTTTACCGTCTCCATTCGAGTAGCACGCGGCGAACAGCAGTGCTTGGTCTCTGACTTTGGTTACAATGCCAGGGCAACCTAGGGCGAGGAAGGGCGGTAGCACGTGTTGGACCAGTCGCTTGCCGCATGAGGCATAATGTCAAGCTGTGGTTTTATATTTCATTCGGTCTTATAATAGCAACAGTAACAGTTAGAACAACAACAACAACAACAACAATAAGAAGTCGACTGCTTACGCTTACACATTTTGGGGGCCGCACATTTAATTTAATTTGATGATTTCATTAAACAAATTGCCAGGCGTCGTCATCACTTGTTTCATCTCCTTGATTTTGACTTGGTTCTCAGTAATTGTTGATAAGTGTTAGTCCACAACCGGAGAAAAGGAGAAATGGAGTTCATATTCTCTGTAGAAGATTGTCTCAATGCAAACTAGTAACAAAGAAATAATTAAAATTAGGCCAAGCTAAATGAACAACGATAACAACATCAAGACGTACGTCCTTCGTCCATAGAATTAAGCCTTTCAAAACAAAAAGAATTACGAAACTCGCTAATTTAGTCCTTGCTTCTCTTAACCATTTTGAGCTTTAATCTACTTTAATATTTTCTATTATCATCGCTGCGGTTTTTCCAGTTGTCTGTGTTGATTTTGCTGTTGCTTTTGGTGTTTCCGTTCTTGCCAAAACACATGAAAATTACAACAAGGAATTGCCGAATTTCTGCAACTTTTGGCAGTAAATTTCTAGCCACCTGTGTGCGTGTATGTGGGCGTAACGTTGCCCCTTAATACATATATATACAGACTATAGTCTGTGTAGGTGTTGTGTTTGCTGTGTGTGTATGTGTGTGTGTGTGTGTGTATGTGTGTTTGTGTGGTATGTTTACTGAAGCGGGCATGTGTTGATATTTACCACGTTGTCATCATCTCTCCCTTTGCCATGGTCTATTTCACTCTCAACTTGGAAGTCGACGCCCCAAAAATTTACTGCAACGCCAAAGTTTCCAGCAAAATTACAGCAATAAACTGTGACTCGAACTGGCAATGGCAGAGCTTCAGCTTGAACGTTAGCGTCAGCAAAAGGCAAATTAGGCAACCGCCAACACACCGTAAGAAATATGGAGGCAACTCAAGTGTAATTAAATATATTATAAGACCTATAATTTCATACTATTCCAAGCTTATCAAATGCAAAACTCGTTGGTCAGCCATAAATATTATATAAGTGGCTATTTAATAAGGCGAGGCGTTGCCACGAAAACTCTGATTGCAGCTACAACTGCGGATGCGAAGCTTTTTTCGTATTCTAGACAGGCAATGCTGCATAGCAACGATTTGACCCATAGGATAGCGGCATCCTACAATGCACACAATTTGCCTTTGTTGTTCTTGCTGTTGTTTGCAGAACGAAACCAAGATGATATCAATAGGGTACGTGCCGGTGAGACCTTGAATGCCCAATGGCTGGTGCCCCCTATAGCTGCTGCTGATAGAGTTGGCCAAATTTCTGAAGACTTTCTGGCTAGAAATACAAAGGAAAAAAACAAATCAAGGTACTTTTAATAAAATTCTACAGTCTTATCTAGGCAACAAATATGAGAAACCATTCGAAATCCTAAAATTATATGTATATATAAAATATAAATAAATGAACAAACTATCCCCCCATCCAATAGGATGAAATAAAAAAATATTTAACTTTCGATCAGTTCTCGCATAAACTTAAACTGGTAAAGGACATGAAACCAATAAAATTGAATTTTAATCTGAAAGGCATTTCGATCAATGCTCATGGATGGTCAATTAACGTTGTAATAAAATTTGCTACAATTGATGAATTGATTAATTGTCTTTTTGGTTTACATAAAGATTCAATTGCTCACAAGCGTTTCAGCTATTTCTCTCAGTCATCTCTAACGGTTTACAGGACACGAGATCTACTCACTTAAGGCACATGCCAAGCAAAGGGCATTGCATACTTAGTAGCTGAACCGAGGATAATACATACATAAATACATAGATACATACATTCACATAAAAGAAAAATCGTTATAATTTCATACATTTGACATAGATTCCAAATCATAACTTTGAATTACATTCAGAGCATACAACTGGAGGAATGTCCACGTGTTGCTGCCGTTGCCTGGCCTGATTGCCCGGACAGACGGACCTTTATAGCGTCAGCTGGCGGACAAGCTATCAAAAAAAAAACAAATTCATATTTATATAAGTATACATATATATCAGCAAATAAAGAAAAATCGAAGCAACACAACAGTTCGATTCCTTTCATATCTTTATACAATTTGGTGGCGACGACGCATCAATATTCATCTATATGTAGATATGCATGTGTATGTGGCCAACATTCTATCTTATCCCATTTTATGGCACGGAAATGTGCGTCTCCGTCTCCATGTCTATGTCTGTGTCATATCGGAATTGGTAATTGTTTTGCTAACTTAAACATGCCCGGATCTTAATACATAAGCTCCTGCCCCTACCCTTAGCAAAGTATAGGCAAAAAGTGTAGGAGTTCGAGCCTCAGAGAGAGATTGTCACGCCATTAAGTTAAAATTTCAATTTTCGTTGCGTAGGTGTAAAACAATAGCACTTAACGTTAGCAAAATACTCACCATAACCACATGAAGCCCAACCAAGCGCATAATCACAGCCGGAGCCCACAGTTGTTGCCACAACGGCTCAAATTTCCCGAAAGTACCACGCACCAACATCACCAATTCCACCACCAACAAAAACAACTACATTAACCAGCAAAGTGGTAAGCACTTTGATGCCTGAAAAGTACGAAAAGTGACAACGCGCACAAAGTAAAAAAATTGTCCCAAGGACACAGGGAGATACATAAACTGATACGGGTCACAGGCAATGTTGCGTATACGCAACGTAATCAATTTGAATACTTTTGGCTCTATCAGCCGCGATTACGTGCAGATCGAACAGAAATTATTATATGCGATTATTTATCCCAACAGAATGGAGACGGCTAACAGTCTTCCACGAATTCGAAAATTCGCCAAAACAAATTAAATGAATCGCCGGCAAAATATTTGCGCAACACTGCACAGTTATTATGGCATTCTGGTGCGACAGAATTTGAATGAAAATTATTAAATTCGTTAGCTGGTAAAATGTATCTTTAATTGCTTTGCCGGAAACGAAATGACAGAAACGGGAAAATGTTAAAAGCACGAAGGGGCAAAAGGGACAACACTGAGCGAAAAGCACATTAGGAAATTATGTGGCAAGCAAAGGATAAAGTCGAAAAACGAGGCAACTTCTGATTCCATTCCTTTTGTTTTTTTTTTTTTCTATTTGTTAGTATGTGTTAGTAGAATTGCTTGGTATTAGATTTCTCTTTGTCGACTTTTTGTTCATTTAATTTTTGTTACATTGTTTTTTTTCTGCTCTGTCAAATTTAATTAAATGTGGTAGCTGGATTTCCATTTGCAAAAAGTTTTACATTTGCCACATGGCAATAAATGTTTTGACTATAAATTGCTTTAAATGTTTAACGTTTTAAAAACGAAACCAGAAATATGTATGAAACGTATCTCGAATTTATCCTCTCAAGTAAGCCATTTCTTGATTTGATTTATTTTGCTACCGTGTTATTGGTTTAGTTTGTTATCCTTTATTTTCTCTCTTGAAAGTGGTATTGTTCGTTTGTCTTTTGACAAAAACAAAAATCTTCAGATCAAATAAACAACTGACAATAAAAAAAAGAGAAGCTAAAAGCAGTTCAAGTCGTGAACATTTTAAAGCTTCGCTGGTTGCGTAAAGGCTGTTTAATAAATATTACACATACGCCATGTGGGGCGAACACAAAAATATGATGGCAAAGTGGTGAAGCTGCAGATAATACTTTAGCGGGCGACACAATGGCGATGAAAATCTTAAAAAAAAAGGGAAAAATTGATGCCCTTTCGTTGCCGCTAAAAAGAAGTGTGTCGTGTGTGTGTGTGCGTGTGTTTGTAAAGGGCTTTCATTTGCTTGGTCATTGTACTCTAGTCAATGCTTGCCCAATTTTGCAGCCTGGACCGCACTAATACGCTGTTATTATCATTGATGAAAGGGCAGCCAGGCGAGCCGAGTTTATGTTTATGTCGTTCCTGCCGCTTTTTCCCCAACATCGTCATCGTCGTCGATGTCGTCGTCTTGTTGAGCCTATGTGAATAAATTATGGCATTCGCTATATTTTGTGTACTTGTTTTTGTTGCATGATGACGCCATTGTCATCAATTTTCAGCCTCTATATATACACATATATCCACAATATTTATATATCAATGATATGTCGTTCATAAACGAACGAAATGAACTTGTTAGTGTATAGCACTCTTTGCTAAAAAAAACTTATATGATTCTAACCTAATTGTGGTTTACGATACGTTTTTTTAAACTATTACATGCCTATCAAAAGTATCTAGTTTACCTTCCATTCAACATCCTGAGAGAATGCAACCTTAACATGACCCAAAATAGTTCACTTTCTTCGGTTTGCCTCCGCTGGACCGCAACCAACAGCCACTTTAAATGGTTTAATCAAGGCAAATTCATTCATTTCGTGTTCTATTTGAGGACACAGTTTCTATAACCTGTCATTGCACCCAATTTTGATGTGGACAAGGACACAGCAACAATATTATATACCCGTAAATTTCGCATTTCTTTTCCTGATAACTTCGTTTTTCCTGTCTTCATTCTATTCTGCGTTTTGCATTTTAAGCAAAATTCTCAGATTCGCTGTGTGTGTGTGTGGGTGAAAATCAATGTGAGTGTCGCCTGATGCTGGTCCGGCAACAACTTTCAATAAATACATTCAGCGCTCGGTTGAACAAAAGCATTTGTGTAATTAATTTAGTCATCTGTTTGTTTTTTGTTTCAGACCAAATACTTGTACTGGGATATTATTGCTTTTTGGCCCTAAGCTTTTTCTTTAAGCAAAGTGAAATGGCGCTTTGTATGCAAAATATTAAATTTCTAGTAAATTATTGGTGACCTTTTATAAATCTTTACCATTATGCGTCCGAGTTTGGCTGATAAAAATTTAATCCTGTGAACCCCTTTTGTTTTGACAGCGATAAAAAGGTTTTGGGCTTACTTGCAATCCCGCATCAGGCAGTTATCCGACCACACTTAATTAATTTATTTTTTGTGTTGCTTTATACAAAATATTTAGTATTTTTTCTAGAATGTTGTTGCTGCTTGGCCTTCAGGTTTTCCTGTAACTCAATCAACTTGAACTTGTCATGCAAATATCAAATTTCAAGTGAGTCTTTAATGTGTGATGCTTGAAAATTTCGAGATATTTTCGGTCCATCCCATTATGTTGTTTGATAAAAATATCTTTTTGTGAGACTCTTTGTTTGTGGCAGGTAAAGTGGGAAGTACCACAATTCAGCACCAGGCAGTTATCCGGACACACTTTATCAACTTTTTTTGCGTTGTTGGAAAAATTCAATTGCCTGTTTTTATTGTCTGCGACGTCATTTGGCGTCTTGGGCTTATCTGTTTGCGGCAAAAACTTTTCTGGCCCCAAATTTGACTTGATTTGACCATCGTCTTTGCGGCACGATACTGAAAAGCCATTTACGCCTGACCTTTATAAATCGTGACCAGACATTAATTCATCAGCTGTCCTTATGATACGTAAAAGTAATAATGCTCGAGAATTGCCCAAATTGAAAAACTGATGCGATTTAGGTTGGATCAATATCAAAAAATAAATGAAATGGCTATATTAAATTTCATACAAACAATATTTTGGCTCTAGAGCTATTACACTTTAACTCCAACCTCGCCTGGATTGAATATCTCGACATTGCGATCATTGACCTTATAGAGCACCTGCTTTCGTGTCTCCTCACAGGCATAGCTGCCCTCATCAAGGACTCGCTCAATTAGCAGCTTTCCATCAAGCTCACGGAAGACTCCGCTCTTAGACACATTAGACACATCTTCCCAACTTAGCCACATTGTTGTTGATCAGCTGGTGTATATCGCTGTTACTCAGTCTGGTGAGGACCGTCAGGTTTTCGTAATCCTTGGCCAAAGCAGCCAGTGACTGGCAAAATTGTTGGACTTGCATTTGCTATAATTACTGCCCAACTGACCCCGAATATACAGGCTGATACAGGCTGTTCAGTCAGTGTCAGGCCATCGGCGATCTTTAGCCAATTGCTGACAAAACCCTCATTGGCCATGTCGCACAGCACATCGATCACATTAAGAGTCTTGCCCAAGAATATAATACAGTTGTAACCCAGACGCATGCCCTCATTGAAATAGTGCTGGTAATGATGCTGCAGGCAGACTGGAAGAGTGCCTGCTTTGGAGATTCTTAGGCGCTGGACGAGAATGCAGCTAATCAGAAAACTACCATCCACATTCGAATTCTCGCTAATGTGGACAAACCCAGGCAACTTTTGCTCGTTAAGGTCACAAGCTAACAGTACACAGGCGGCCAAAATGTTGATAAAGGTACAGCGCATCTGCAAAATAAGAATGGGAGACATTCAGTCAATTAATAAATGCCACGAAATGTATTCAATTAATTAGCCAGTAAAATTTCGTTTTATTTTTTTGCTGAACCGTGCCAACTATGGTGCCAACGTCGGGTCACGTGCTAGGCGCCCAAAGGTTCAGAATACTTGACTTGACCGAATCAACAAAGCGTCGCAGACTTTTTTAATTTATTGACACGCAGGAAGGAATATATATGTATATGTATATGTATATATTAATATATGTGTATATAAATATATAGGAGAGGAGTTACCGAGAATTTTCATTTTGTCACTTCATCATTGCTGTCAGCGGCACACGTGGCCAACAACCAAACAATCATGCGGAGGTTTGGGGTAAACGGCAGTTGTGTCAAAAGGCAACAGTAATTTATTAAAATATCAAAAAAAGAGCATAAAACGGGAGGTGATCGAACTTGCACACTTTTGGGTTATTAGAATATTTTTTATTCTTTTTACTTTTAAATCTCTTTAATTAATATTTTACTATTTGTAGTTTTAGTTTTTATAAAATATAAACATTTGGCTTTTTCAGTTTAAAGGAAATTACTTTTTGAGCCTGCATCGATTTGTTAAGTCTATTAATTGTAAAAGAAAGATAATTTATATATGCCAATAAAAATACATACAATTCGTTTCGTGTATGTGACTGTACAATGTAGATATCTGAGCTCTTAGATAAATTATTTAATAACAAATTTTTCATACGAATTCTTATACAAAATTCATGAATTTTCAAAATCCTTTCCCATTGAACTAAAAAAATAAAATAAATAACAGAGCTAATGGAATCGAAAAACTGTTATATAGAACTTAGGAATGGCGCAACTTTTCAAATATATAACAATGCGAGCTTTTGATTTAAAGCTTTTCCTAACAATGTTAAAATTGTTTTGCAAATGTAAATGTTTTTATCAAAAGGCACTATTAAAAGATTTATTTTTAACACATGAAAGTAAAACATGAGCGATGTGTTAATGAACGGACATGCTGAAGAAGCGTGTATTGGAGTATTTAAATAACTTCTAAGCAGGTAAATAAAGGCCGCTTTAAATGTTTATCTATCACTGCTAGCTGCAACTTATCCTCTAACTTATTCATCTGGAGGTTGTTTCAAGAGATTGTCTTTTGCTGTTTAATAAATGTTTTTGGGCCATCCACAGTCTTAACTATTTCATAGGGCACTTGGGTTTTCTTTTATCTGTAAATAATTAAATCGGTTAGTCACATTTCCCATTCGACGGTTACAACTTACCTTAATTCCGTCTTGTTTATTATCGCCCAATTTCGGTTGCGTGGCACTAACAGCAATGCCGCCCCAGCCCAAAAATTCCTCCACCGATACCCACTCCAAATCCTCCTATTTCAGTTGGGTTTGTTGTTCCATCAAGTCCCAGACCCGTATCGAAAGGTTGATCTGCGGCAGTTGTCGTTGTTGTGTTGAAGTTTAAACTTGCCGCTGCCGCAGGATGACTTGTTGCTGGCTTACTGAAGCCGAATGCTCCCAAACCCAAGCCTAACGTCGCCTATGCTATTAGTTGCTGTTGGAGCTGCTGATGGAAGGCCAAATGCTGGAGGAGCTATTGTTGGAGCAGATGTCGCTGCCGGACTGACAATACTGAAATTGGTCGCCACTGCGCCCACTGGTGCCCCAAACTGTAGGTGGATTGCCAAATGTGGGTGTTGCTATGGCAGCAGCTCCAAAAGTGGGTGTTGCTTGTGTCCCAAGGACCAGGGTAAGAACAGCACCAGCTGGAGCAGCAGGCGGATTGGTTGACGCAGTTCTCGCGCCAAAACCGAAGCCTCCCGTAGCAGCTGCTCCAGTCAGTCCCGCATTAGTTGTGGGCGTAAATGAAAAAGGCATGTTTTAATCAATACTTAAATTTATTCTTTAATTTTGTTCCTTATATATTTTTCGAAGAGTTTTTTGTTTATCAAACAAACATAGATATTTTGCTTGAGAATTTAAGGTTTTGTTATTATACTCATTTTGAGCGCTACTCATTTTTTCGTTCTGGTCATTTGAGCTCTACTCATTTTGAGCTGCGATACTTTTGCGTCTGCTAATTAACAGACTCATTTTGGGTTCACTTTCATGGTGTTGCCAGACTTTGTTCTCCATTTGAGTTTCTGGCCACACTGGTTATGACTAGCCAAATCTGTTTGTTTCCGAAAAAATAAAAAGCGAAAAGTTGGCAGATAAGTAGTGTATATTAGTAACCCCAGTCTTTAAATACTAGATAAACACAATGGTAAGCTAATTGTTGACAAATTAAAGACCTTATGTTCCAGCGGTGGAATAAATTTCCGTTTTTAGGGTCAAAACCAATCGGCTCAGGGCGGAGCTGGGGACAAAAAGGATGATAAGGACAAAAAGAAAAAATATGAGCCACCAATTCCTACGCGTGTGGGTAAAAAGAAGCGACGTGCAAAGGGTCCAGATGCGGCTATGAAGTTGCCCCAGGTGACGCCGCATACTCGGTGCCGCCTGAAGCTGCTTAAACTGGAGCGAATCAAGGACTATCTGATGATGGAAGATGAGTTTATACGCAACCAGGAGCGATTGAAGCCACAGGACGAAAAGAATGAAGAGGAGCGATCCAAGGTCGATGATTTGCGGGGTACACCAATGTCGGTGGGCAATTTGGAAGAGATTATCGATGACAATCATGCCATTGTGTCTACTTCTGTGGGTTCCGAGCACTATGTGAGTATATTGTCTTTTGTGGACAAAGATCAATTAGAGCCTGGCTGCTCTGTGCTATTGAATCACAAAGTGCACGCTGTTGTTGGTGTACTCAGCGACGACACCGATCCCATGGTCACAGTGATGAAACTGGAGAAGGCCCCCCAAGAGACTTACGCTGATATTGGTGGCCTGGACACTCAGATTCAGGAAATTAAAGAGTCGGTGGAATTGCCTTTAACTCATCCTGAATATTACGAAGAGATGGGCATCAAACCGCCCAAAGGTGTTATTCTATATGGCCCACCAGGCACGGGCAAGACTCTTTTGGCTAAGGCAGTGGCCAATCAAACCTCGGCAACTTTCCTACGTGTGGTGGGTTCTGAGCTCATTCAAAAGTATCTGGGCGATGGACCAAAACTCGTGCGTGAACTGTTCCGCGTTGCAGAGGAACATGCGCCGTCTATTGTGTTCATCGATGAGATTGATGCTGTGGGCACTAAGCGGTACGATTCAAATTCTGGCGGCGAACGTGAGATACAGCGTACTATGTTGGAATTGCTTAATCAGTTGGATGGCTTCGATTCCCGAGGTGATGTGAAAGTTATCATGGCCACAAATCGCATTGAGACTCTGGATCCCGCCCTTATAAGACCTGGACGTATCGATCGCAAAATTGAGTTCCCATTGCCCGATGAAAAGACCAAGCGACGCATCTTCACCATTCACACATCTCGAATGACCCTAGCCGAAGATGTGAATCTAAGTGAACTTATTATGGCCAAGGATGATCTGTCTGGAGCCGACATCAAGGCCATTTGCACTGAAGCTGGTCTTATGGCTTTGCGTGAGCGCCGTATGAAAGTCACCAACGAGGACTTTAAAAAGTCCAAAGAAAGCGTACTTTACCGCAAAAAGGAGGGCACGCCCGAGGGATTGTATTTATAAGCTTTTGTTCGATTAACATTTCAATAATTTTTAATATTGTCCTCACACACATGCATTAAAACTCAGATTAAAGCCAGAAAATCATTTGGAAGTGAATAAATTACTAGTTTCGGGCAACTCTGTAGTACATTGACCCAATAAATTAGCCAAATAGGACTTTTGCTTCTCCGAAACGACGCTTAGGGGTTCATTTTGATGCTCCAAATATTTAAAATGTTTTTGATCCGTGGCTTTGCCCATCTGAAGCTTTTTGTAAATGTCCATTTCATTGCTTTTCGAATTAGATGCTTCGGCAAGTGTGTCGAAAAAGGAATTGAATTTCGACAATTCAAAGCCTGTAGAAAATCCATCTATATAACCCTGATCAAATCCTAGTTGGAAAACCTCTTCACGTCCTTCCGCAATGCCATCAGCATAGTTTATCTGAAAAAGGTATATTTTAGTCGAGGTGATCCCAAACGTATTTTTTCTAAAAACAGATTGGCATCTTCTGGAAACTAGAGAAAACACTAAGTGAGTGAGCAACCCATTCACTGCATCTCTTTATGAATGTTGCCCATCACAAATAATTTTGTTTTGTACACGCTTTGGATTACTTTTGTGACTTTGTCCTGAATTCGCTGATAATTTGCGGAGCTGACAGCTTTGAAGTCATCTTCCTCGTCGGAGCTTTGGGTATGTGACATTCTTATTGATCAAACGCGTAGAAGCAACAATTGCTTAGTGTAATTTTATCTAGTATGAGCCACCAAAACAAAACGTGTCGTCGCGTATTTTTTTCTCTGCTTTAGTGATGGGCAGCTAATATCAGTGCAGTCACGAACCGTTAATTTGATAGCTGATTCAAATTTCTAAATTTACAGAACATTCGTAATGGCAGCTGCAGCAGATATTGCGCAACTGATACTAGCTGTTATACAGGGAATACCTGCCGGAGCCACCAATGATGACTTGACCAAGGCATTAACTGATATTCCTGCTGCCACGCGAGTCGAGGGTTTAAATATATTACTACAGCAGGGCGGCATAGAGATTCTGAAGAAAGGCGAGAAACTTATTTATCGCGCAAAAGATCCCCAAAAAGTAAGTGCACTTCCCAGAGATGCGGACAATGAAGAGAAAATCGTCTATGGCATTGTGGAGGAGGGCGGCAACAAGGGTATTTGGATTCGTGATATACGCATGAAGTCAAATTTGAATATGACTCAACTAAACAAGATCCTCAAAAATTTGGAAACAAAAAAGCTCATCAAAGCGGTTAAGTCTGTAAATGTAAGTTGAGTTATGCACTAAATGTTTGTTCTTTGTGGTTTCATTTTCAATATTTTCAAATTTTGCAGGCAAGCAAAAAGAAAGTCTATATGCTATACAACCTAGAGCCAGATCGTACAGTCACTGGCGGTGCTTGGTATCAGGACCAGGACTTTGAAGTAGAATTCGTAGATGTGCTCAATCAGCAATGTCTTCGGTTTTTGCAAATGAAAAGAGAAAATGCGGAAAAGAAACGGGAGGGACCTTTGGTTCTCAGAGAAATGTCCTGTTGTACAGTGAATGAGGTGCACAAATTTATCTCAGATCTGGGCGTTAGCAAAGTTAATCTGGATGAGGATGATCTAGAGACCATACTTAAAACTGTTGTGTATGATGGTAATGCCGAGCGTGTAATGAAGTCAGATGGATCTTATGTTTATCGTGCAGTTAACTCTCCCTTGGCACCGACTGGATTAATTCAAATGCCGTGTGGCATATGTCCTGTAATCAAGAATTGCTCCGACTGCGGTGATGTTACTGCCATTAATTGTCAATATATGAAAGATTGGCTTGATTAAATATTTAAATAAACTTTAGTGTTTTTAGGGTGAGCTCGACTATGATAACCTTCAATTTAAAAAATAAATTGCAAATGCTATTCTATCGATAGTACTAAGAATACTGGGAAACTATCGACAATGGAATCCGTCGATGCATTTGCTCATTGATGCTAGCGCAACTCTAGCTCATTACTTTTTTATTTGATGTTGGACTTAGATATGTGCATGGACTGTGTTGCGCAGCACGACACGAAACACGACCCAACACTGTTCAACACGAAATGCTTTATTGTTCGTAATTTTTTAACCTCTTATTAAGTACATATTACAATTTCTCCAAAAATCTGGAACGTCTTCAGTTGGCAAAAATTCTGTAGACAGTAATGCTTACGGACAAAATGATAATTTTCCACACCCATACGCAGGCGCTGATTGTGTCACAATATGACACGAAGAAAAACCGACCCATACTCATCTCTAGTTGGGTTTTTCTGTATGAGGTTGTTTAAGCGTACTCAATTCGATGCTTGGCTGCATCGATGTTATGATATATCGATACTAAATCGATGTTTCGTACAACTCAGCTCACAAGGAATTCTTGTTTTTAAACCGAGTCAAAGAATTAATTTTCATTTTTTAAAGAAATCTGAATAAAATATTGATAAATACATAGGAACCACTAATCAAGTAAAAATATACGAAAACAAACTCAGGCCATCGGTCGGCAAACAAGGTGTTGTTTAACATGGCGTTAAGGTCGGATTACGAGGTGAGCTCAATAATTAAGACTGAATTAGTAACAAAAACTAAGCTAATTAGTGATAAATTAAGAGCAAGTGCAATCAATTGTTAACCTGTGACGTCAGCAATGAGGAAATAAAAGTGTTGAAGGAAGACTAGGCTTAGCTTTGCGCTGAGCGGCCGTTTTTTTTTGTTGGAAAAATCGAAGTATTTTGTATGCGTGTGTATTTTGCTATTTGTTTTGTTGTTGGTGTGTAGAGCAGCGCCACAACAACAATAAGAAAGCTGCTGTCAACGCCAACGTTGGCGCCGAGCTGCGCCGGCGACGCCCTAAGTTTATTAATTTGTTTTTGGTTTTAACAGAAAGTGAAGTGGGGGTGGAGGCGCTTGATAGTTATTCCTATTGGAAAGGGCTGAATATCTGGCACAAGCCCTTTGTTACTAAGTTAGTTAATCTGACTGAGCAATAAAATAGAACTTAGCCCAATGTCCAAGCGGCTGCTAGTCAAGCTGTTTTTTTTTTATTTAAATCGTTTTGTTGGAACGTGAAAATGAGGTTTTCTCAACGCTGCGCAACAAAACAACTTCTAATGTGCGAGTGAGAGAGAATAATTTACAGACTCTCTCCCTCTCTGCGACACTCTCCCAGGTGTGCACATCGTGTTAAAGAGAATATGCTCTGTTCGTGCTACTGCTAGCCACCTTCAAATACTCGTTTGAATTGTTGTTGCTTCTGCTGATTAACCCTTAAGCGTTGGACATGCGCAGTAGGTCGACTGGAAACTACATCCAGTTCTCTCTCTATTTCTCTTTTCGTCTCTAATTCCTTTAGTTTTTATCTCTTTTTTAAACATTTTCGCTTGGAAATAAAAGCTTTCTTTTTGTCGGGAAAATTTCCATTTTTCGGCTTACATAACCGGTAAAATTTTAGTGGCCAGATAGCTGCCTCATGCAATTGCCACACCTCCACCACCGCCCTGTCCAAGTAACAATTGAAGATTTCATCTGTTTCAAGTTAATGTATTGGTATCTATATGTACATATGTATATCCTCGTAGGTTTTTTTCTGTCCTCACGTATTTTTTTTTATAACGGTCGCAGTATTATTGATAGAATTCGTGCTTTAATATGAATATTGCCGATTTTTTTACGACTTCTATTTTTATTACACTGTCTTTGATTCCCAAACTGAATATGACGTCATCTAATTAAACCGCAAAAAATTTAATGAGTTGTCCTCATGGTCGGGGTTCGTTAGATGTCTAACATTTAATTATGGCAAACAATGCTCCCCGATCTCTCTCTACCTCCTTCTCCATCTTTCTCTTATTGTGGTCCAATCGATTGGCTAGGGGTAGGCCACACCTACACACAATAGTATAATGCTAGAACGTTTCAACATATTCTTATAATGCATGAGAAAATCTTTTTAAATTTAATTTTCAGCCTAGAAGTATGCAAAATAACTTCGCACAGTGGTATACAACTGTACTTTTAAATTTGATATCAATTTTTGGTAAAGCCACCTGGAAAAAAATTGCAATTCATGTTTAATCCATATACATAAGTATCTTAAGGATACAGATCTTATTGGGATTGCAACAATTGTTAAAAAAATAAGTTGCAAATTCAAATTTTTAATCAGAATCGATATGTCCTTGTGTATCTAAGTGGGCTTATCAAATTTCGTATATTAACTTATTGGAACTATAGATAACTTAGGAAAATACATATTAACAGGGATTTCGTTTTTCTTTGTGGAAACTGGTTAAAACCTTTAACAAAATAAATATTGGTTATATTCCCCTCAAGATTTGCCATTGAAAGTGTTTATTGCTCTCTCTCTCTCTCTCTAGAATATTTTCATGCATGAAATCAGCATGCCACATAGAATAGAATAAAATTATGTGGCAAGTCCAACCACGTTCTTCTCTGCATCCATTATCAGTTTCATTTCGTATGCTGAGTCATGTGCGTTCAATTTAAGTCAATTAAAAAAAAAGCACAGCAAAAAATCAAGAAACTACAATCTGGATAAGGTTTTACTATGTGTATCTACAAGTATTTATATACTCATACCACACGACCATGATGATAATGAACTATATGAAATATGATAAGCGACAGCTAGAACAAAATGTCCAGATTTTGCGAAAGAGTTCTCTACTTGCACTTTGATGTTTTTGTCTATTATCACCCACAAATAAAGCGATTAACTTTTAGCTACACTAAAAAAGGAAAAACAGAAATGATATAGTTACTGGATGTTATCAGCCATCCGCAGCGTACCTAGGACGGGCCTCTGTCACATTGTCTGCCTCTGTTTTGTTTGGCTGCGTTAATAAATACCGACAGCTTGAAATTCTGATAATAATTACAACTGGAAAATACCAGAAACCTGTCTTGTTTGATTTTAGTTCACTAGCCTTAGCCGGCAAAGCAATCAAAGCGTGCCAGCAAAATAATAATGCCCGTTTTAATTCAATTATATGCCAATAAAAATCTAATCAACTGACAATGTGGCATGCGTTTTAAAATTACCGGTCGTTGGCAACTGTTGGTTTATTGGGAGCTATCTTATTGTGGGTAAATATTTATTGAAAGTGTTACGTTTATCTTGTATAGTCTTACGTGGACTGCAATCAAAGAGCTGGGGCTGGTCAACTGAAAGTCATAACAAGCTATCTATTTGTTGTGATATTTTACAAGGACTCGGTTCATTTGGATAGTAGGTTTTTCTTTCTCGACTGTATGCAGGTCTATGCGATATTTGACACTGTTCACGCTTGCGTCAATTGGAAAAGTTTTAACTGCTTCGATTGCATAACATGTGGGGCATGACTTTCGTTATACATTTATAAGTATCCATTTATATATACAATGTATACATATGTATATCTGCCTGTGACTGTATCTGTAACTGACTGCCGTTTTTATTTGCCTTGCCAACGACTGCTTATCAGATGACAACACTTGTAGATTAGGCCTCTTGGTCGAGGCGTTGATTTATTTTTACTCTTAGGCTGCTAACACCTCAACTGTTGGTTGGTGGGTGGGTGGTCAGAACTTATCGATCAAACGACTTGAACCTCGAGACAGTGTTTAAGGCAAACTACTGACGTCTTTGGGGTTAGTGTGTCTGTCTGAGACGCTGTCATGGAACCACCATAGAGGTAAAAATGCTTTGAAGGCTACCAATGGCACACAAAAGACCCTTTCATGGGGTCAGTTTTCAAGTATTATGGCCGGTTTAAAGCAGTTCCTGCAACTGTTTTAAGCTGAACTAAACTGGAACTTATTGTGTTCCCACACACTTCCCACACACGCACAATCATCCATAATCATCCTGAGAGAGCCAAACAATTACTGCGATTCTTTTGATTTTCTTATTGTAGTATGATGAAGTCTAAAGAGCTAATTTTTGTCTAGCGTTAAAGGAAATGACATAACTGTGAAATATTTCTCTTATTCAATCTGTGATGAAAACCTGAACGGAATCATTTTTATAGATGTATCTGCAAATGTATTGTATGTGTACACTAGGAATTTTCATGCGTGGAAATCATGAAAAACTATTGACCTCGATAAGTCAATTTTTTGCTTCTCTCAAATCTATCGAGTGCGAGGCGATTGAGAGAGCGTACTAAGAAAGCTTTGTTAAAAAATAAATAAATAAATCCCGTTCATACTAGTTGAAATTAAATATTTTTGCAATTTAAATTTTTGGAAAAAACTGGATGAAAATACCAAAGAGATGGTCAAAATTACATACCCTTACAAATTCGTAGATTGTAAAAATAATACTCAACATTTTATCTAATTTAAAAGTGAAACCTTTTCTCACGCTATTTTATACAAATTATTGTTAAATCTATTTTTAACATCATTTTCTATTGAAATTAAAATATAATGTTTTTTTGTTTGTCTTCTAAGAATAATACTTCTCTCTTAATGACAGCTCCAAATTAAAGAAATGTATTTTCAAAATATTAGTGAAGTGAAGTGATTAAAATAAAAGAAGTTGGCAATTGCTTTTCATTCCACTGTCTAAAAGCCAAAGAGATCGGACAATTTGGCCTGAAATCGAATAAAAGAAACAAGAAATTTCCAATGAAAACCCATTGAAAATTTTCCACGCACTCATCGAATATACAAACAATGTTGAATTTTAAAAATTAGATATATAATCTATGTTTTTATTGCCGGGCAGATCTTATGTACATATGTATGTACATAGACAAATGTGTGTTTAAATGTAACTCAATTGTGCATGGATTCAGTTCGTGTATTTATGAACATACATATATCCCAACATCTTTTTATTCGCACTTTACTGTGTTTGTTGTTGTTGCGACCAGTGTGTGTATGTGTTTGTGTTGATTCTTACTAAATCGTCACAATAAATTTTTATTTAATTTAATGTCATCCATATGTGACGACAATATCAACAATTGCTGCCACTTATTTACACTGCACAACATACAAATGTACATATGATTGCTGCCTGCTCGGTCTGCTCGTAATTTGTTTTAATTTAAATACAATTTAATATACATATTGCCGCTGTTGGTGACGGTGGCAATGACGCTGCTCTTGCCCATACATTCGCATTTTTATCTGCAACATTTCACATTGCCAAATCAAATGCAAACAAATTAGCCAGCTTTTTCCAATGCTTACTCGCCATGGTGGCCATTGATTTCTATAAGTTAGATTACGGTTTGTTCAACAATTATCGCATAAATATAATAACAAACAACTAAATATGAACTGGATTAATTAGTTGGCCATTCTTGAGACACTTGAGGCAAACTGGTTTACGTATTTGGTTGCTGGTCAATGGCGTCAGCAGATAACAGCGATAAACGTGAGCATCTCAAGTGTTCACACACATATGTATGTACAAAGGTACAACTATCTACGAAAATAAATTTGATTGAACTTTTGTTCCATTGCACATTCTCTATACATACTCTACTGTATCTACCTACATATAAAATTGCTGGTAACACGTATTTTCAATACCAGTTCTTTATTCATTTCACACTTCATCTATTTTGGATTTAAAATCGTTCTAATTAGGTTATAGTGGGCTCCACCTTATTTTGATCTTCAAAATTCTAAGATTTGGTTAACACCTAAGGAAAGACAGAGGAACACCGCCTTATGGCTAGATCGACTATTTACATTTTTTTTGTTTTGCATTAAAGTGTCTCCAAAGTGTTTAACTGTAGTTTGTGTAGTTGTTTTTTGTATCCCGTTTTCATTGAAATAATTAAAGTGAGCAAGGGTGCATCCTGTCTCTCTTCATCTACTTGTGTACCTAGATATAATAGTTATACATACATATATGTATATATATTTGAATAAATCTATATAGTATCCCCAAATGACAATGACAAGACTAAGTGTGCACACGCGCTGAGTGAAACTACAGAAATCGCTACTGTTATTCTACAGAGACACTCACACACACTTGTATATATATATATATATATATATATATATATATAATATATATATATATATATGTATATGTAGATGTATATGTACATATCTAGTTACTTTGCTTACTTTATTATTATGTATATTTTAATTTTGATTAGAATTTATTGCTCCATTTTCAACACACTCACATTACCCAGCTGAAACTCAAAGCCACGAAACGAAAGATTTGACCGCCCACAATGCAGCCTATTCGGGGTCGGTATGCCCTGTCAGCCGAGTCCGTCGGGCATTTGGACGGTCAGTTAGTTAGTCAGTCTGTCTGTTTGTCTGTCTGGCAGATTTCCATTGCTCTACTAAATTAAACGCAGCATAACAATTGGTTTTTTCCGGGGCATTTCATTCAACAAGGCGACTGACTTTCCTTCGTCTTTGTCTTCGTCTTCGCCGTCGTTGTTGTCGACGTCTAAGGTTTTTTTTTCAGCTACTTGGAGATGGATGAATAGCGCAAATTAAGCGCTCGCGGTACTCATAAATCTATTGTCATAACGCCTACGAGTAGCGACAAAATGTTAGACTAGCAAATTATTCCAGTGTCCAAATGGCATCATACCTACTACGAATTTACGTACACTGGGGAAAAGCAACCAATTCAAGATGCAAAAGGATGGAAACTTTTTCCCGGTGTATCTATCTATCTATGTATGTACATATGTATAAACCTACGTAGAGGCCTGCTGAGGCTGGTCTTTTCTTCATTCATGCACACACATTTTAATCAATGCTCAAGTACGAAATTTAGTCAGCTCTATATATCAGCCATTTATGCTGATTACATATATGTATGTACTTATATGTTTTACTCTATGATTTGTGTCTCTCATAGTTGCCATGGTCATGAACGCAATTAAAACGAGAACATAGAACAAAAAGGCGTTATGTAAGTACTCTAACTTTCTAAGTCTTGTGTTCTAGATCTCTTTTCGACAATTAACATATGCCAGGCAAGGTTTTTGCGAGCATGCAAAATGACTTTTCATCGACTTAGCTTAAAAGTTCGAATTGCTTTTGCTTAGTTTTCCAATGATGATAAATTGTTTGAATTTTACAAATGCTTAAATATCGTTTTACACATATGTACATATGTATATTTCTACTAAAACAAAAAATTGAGCTAACTCGTTTCGTTTTGCAATTAAATAAAAGAAACAATAAGTTGTTTAATGGGGTGTGAGGTAATGATGAACGACGATCGATCGACGACACATCACATCAGACTCGATATCGCATTTGATATCGACTACATAGAGTGGCGTCTGCATACGTCAGACTGTCCAGCCATGTATAAATACACTGGCTTTTAGATACACATATGTACATACCCATCCAGCCCTTGAAATGTCAGTTGACTAATTGTCAGCTGAACTTATGTTTCTATTTATTTCCACTTTACATAAGCAAGACTAATGCCTTCGTGGGCAATCCCTACAGTAATACTCACTTAGAGTGTGCCTAAAATTTATTGCTTCATATCTTTTATCTCGAAAACAAAAAGGCCAAAACTTTTTTGCATGGCTGCCAAGTGTTTTAGTTGTATCATTATATAAGTTTATATTAGAACACAACAGCATTCATACATACATATACATTTAACTGGGATGGATGTGCAATGATTTCAACAGCCACTTCAGTTTACATTCAGTAGCCCCCAGCGCCGGCGAAGGCAATGGGCGTGTTCTTTGTTTGTTTGTTCTGGCCCTTTGCTCTGTTTGTGGCACAGTGGTACAACAATGGATGGCAGAAACTGTGCCAACTTGCATCCTACATCGCATCGAAAACTTTACATAACAGAAATTTAATTCATAACTGATTTAAGTTTACTTAAAAGTTTGATTTCTTTTAAAATATTCTTTGATAATCTTTGAATAAACCATTTCTACTTTCTGTAAATGCATTTATTCGCTGTACTATGCGCAGATTACGCAACAACCTTCAAAATCTCTGTATGTAATCTTCATCGCCATCGTCCTGTGGTGACCTTTTTGCCATGTTGCTGTTGTGGCTTTCAATTAAGCAGCTTTCTTTTATCCTGGCATTTGGAAATTGCCTTACCCTCACTACCCACTTCATTTCTCGCTGCTTGCTTTATATCCCCTTCACAGTTAGTAACTTTTCCGCAGCTTTTACGATTTAATGTATAGATACATACATATATAAAATACATTTGTATGTCAGTTTGTACATTTGTTGGCATTTAGTCTAGTCTATTGATTTTCTGATGGCGTTTTATGTTACTTGTCAGGCACTGGCCAAGTTGTTGTTGTTGTGTGAGTGTGTGTGTGTGTCTCCCATGTCATGTAATTAAACTAGACTTGGGCCGAGAACAGAAATAAACAGAAATGTCCAAGCGAATATTAAAGATATCCTTAAGCATCCTTCGGTTTTTTGCCCAGTAAACTGTGTTAAGTAAACAGCATAAATATGAATCACAAATAAATATGTGAGTATAATACGAGATAGAAGTTTTGACCGGGTAGGTCCAACTGAAAAATAAAATTCAAACATATTTTGTGTGGATGAATAATTGGAAACACTTTGCTTCAGAAGTGACGTCATGTCAGGGTTCGCGATGAACGATTAAAATGGCCAAACTTATGGTAGAGAATACTGATGGCGTGCCCTTTTATCATACGTCTTGTTTTCGTTATACAATTTATGTAAATTTCCCTCGTTTTTCGTCTTTCTCATTTCGTCTGACATACATTCCTTTGCACAACATACAAAAGCCAAAGGCGAGCTGCGCACAACCCCTAAGAGTTGCTCTCTTCAATGTTCTTCTTGCCCTCCCTTTCTCTTGGCTAAGGCTTAGTCTTTGCTGCTCCAGTTTTGGAGCACTCGTCCCACTGTATATTGTCCTCCTCCCATTCCTCCACTATTATCTTTTCCTCAGTTGTCACACTGCCATACTTTTCGCTACGCTGAGAGTTCGAAAGTTCGTACTGAGTGGAAGGAGGTGGCGGGGGCGTAATATCGTCTGGCCAGCAAGAGAAAGCTCAGAACGCGTCATCATATTCGACGTCGAATTCGGAGCGTAAGAACTTTTCGCTGCCATTTCGTTGTTCTACGAAAGCTTATCCACTCGCGGCACGCTGAAAATTTTCAGTCGAGCGTTGTTACCGAACTGGGAAGGTCGGTCTAACTGTAGCAGCTACTAAGAGCTCTCGTATTTGTCGGGTGGTACAGCCAGTGTGCTAGTACTAGTACAGCTCCTCTGCTCCGCTCCGTCGCCGCCTGCGTTGCGCTGGTGTGCGCTGCTTACACAATAACTGTGCATCATCGATAAACTCGAAGAAGAAGCAGACGAACAGTGGAAAAATCAGGATACGAGAAGAAAAACGCAAACTCCTAAGCTGACTGCAGCTTAACGAGAAAAACGCAACGTGTGTGATTTGTAGTTAAAGTAATTAAACAAACCTATTAAGTGAAAAAAATCCGTAAAAAGTTCGGTACTACTGTTTTACGGGGTTGTTTTCTTCTAAACCCCCAACTGAATCTGCATACGCAAATATTGTGTAATATCACCCAAAGTGTAAAAGGTAGAAAATTTGCTTACAAAAAAAAATAACCCACAAACTGGGAACCTCTTTCATATGCTGCAGTAGCGGCGGCCCCTATGAAAAGCGACCCGAAAACGTCCTTGTACAAAATCGATTTTTCCAAAAAGAAAAAAAGAAGGAAACTTCATGCCCATCGTAATGGATATACATTTGCAACCGTCGCGCAAAGAGAGAGCGAGGGAGAAGCGAAGGAAGTGGGCTAATATAAAAGAAAAAATGAGGAAATTATGCTAGAATGATAAAAGGAAATTTGCTTCTTTTGACACAACGAGCTAGAATTTTTGTGGATGAATAAAAACCATTAGTTTTTACATTTTTACATATACGACCGACAGCGCATATATATATACATCCACCTGACGTAGTTTTATGGCAATGAAATCGTTTAGATTCAATTGACGAGATTTATATTTTGGAATAGCAGTAATTTTCAGGCCACCCCACTAACATGAGTGGCCCCCACAGCCTTAATATAGAGATATAGAATATTAGGGGGTCGGTCGGTTATTTCATAATTCAGCAGCATAAAAACGATATAAAACAAAAAAAAAAAGAGAAAAACTAAATCTTGGAAATATACTAGAAACCTCTTGTTACATTTCCCTTGCGTTTTAGAAATTGTTTTCTCTCGCTGCGCTGTTTACCGTCAGATTATGCTCATTTTCGAAATGAACAGTGCACTTAGAATCTCTGATTTCGAAAAGCTTCTTTCATTTTCATTCTCTTTCTCTCTCTCTCTCCTTCTCTCTTTGTCTCTCTATGATCCAAGTGGCATGTGCCGTTATTTCGCATCCCGCCATGGCCTGCAATTTCCAGTCTGTTTGCATGTTTCCATGTTCTACATATATTCCAATATAGTGTGCCTTGACTTTCCAATCGGTTGGCAGTCCACTTGCTGCATTGCTGCCGCCTGGTCTCTTCCTGCAATGTAAACTTCCATACCCCATTCCCTTCCCGTCCTTCATCCTTCCATTGTTTGCGTATTTTCGTCTCCCTGCAGAATTGAAACTCTTGAAGTTCTCTGCAGGTTGTTGCATAAGCAAAATTTCAACCATTAAACAAATCATAAACATACATAAATCATTTTTTTTTTTAAATTTTCACTCGTTCTGCTTCTCATTACAGTACCCGTTTTTAGTTTGTTTTCGTTTACTTTTGTTTTTTTTTTAACTCGTTTGTTATCGCTGCGTTTTTTGTGTATTTGTTTTTTTTTTCCTAACTTACGAAGTCAGTATGAGTGCTCAGGTGGGTAAAAAAAAACCATAGCTTTGTAAATTTATTACATTTTTATTTAATATACAATATTTTAAGTTATTATTTAGTTGTCTTTATAATTCAATTTTAACTTATATAATGTCCTTTACGAAAATCCTCTCATTCGCTTTAATCCAGCTGCTGTTTTATGATTGCGTGCACTTGCACCCATATTTCTTAAGTGATTAACTCGTCGTCGTCGCCTTTTCTCTCAACTGGGTAACAAAAACCAGAAAAAGTGATAACAAAAAAAACTTTGTAATAAAATAATGAATCTAACTAAGATGAGGTGCCACGGGGTGGTGGGGAAAGGGCACGCCAAACATGCAAATAATAAGCAGCCAATTAGCATGAAATTGTTAAAGAAAATAACCCTAAGAGACTCGACACAAAATGTAAATTAACGAACGTGTTAAATGCTACAATCATTAACACTAGGAATCCTAGATGGGTTTTGGGGCTTGCATCTGTATGGGGTTTAAGTTCTTTC
The DNA here is from genome assembly GCA_024703675.1 of Drosophila nebulosa. NCBI lineage: Eukaryota > Metazoa > Arthropoda > Insecta > Diptera > Drosophilidae > Drosophila > Drosophila nebulosa. Next base: position 3,891,612 of record JANFPS010000004.1, on the reverse strand, counting down.
ACATAACAAGTCTAATTCAGACACAGACTCACAGAGGTGTACACATGCATACGCGACACAAGTGTTATCAAGAACTTCTCGCAAAAAAGTACGTTCTGTGGTTTCCAGCTATTTCCAGAGACTTTCATATGATATTGATATAAATAATATTTAACTTGATTTCCCTTCTTGTAACCTCTTTATACACCTGTTGTTGTGGCACGGGTTTACGGGGGGGTGGGGTAAATTTTTATCCACTCTGTTCTGGTTTCAAACTGGTTCAAACCGCGCACGCACACATTTAAAGCTGCTGTTATATGCATTTTCTCAGATTTAAAATACGTACAATTGGCTTTTGTGTGACTTAATTTGTACATTTTCGGTTACGCCCCGCAAGTTTACACGTATGTCAGATAAGTTTTTTCATTGATTGAACAATTAGCGTGTCAATTTTGTATCTCTTTCCCTCTTTCTGTTCCTTTCTCTATCTATCACTCATCGTCACTTATGCATACTTTCCGTAGCTGGTCTATTTGTTTTGTAAATTGATATTCAAGTTCAAATGCCAAATGATTTGCGGCAAAATTCGCGCAAAATGTTCAGCAAGCAATGGGGAAAAACAGCTGGAGGCACACACAGCAGTAAAGTAGATAGACATACATACATAGATGTAGATTTATATGTATGTCTTTCATCTCTGTGATCGCCTAATTGGCAATGTGCGCTTCTGTATTTCTATTCTGACCGCACTTATGTAAGCTTTTCCTATGCGCATTTGTGATTTATATCGCTTCCACAGAGCTGCCACAATGTTCCCAGCTTTAGATTAATGCCTAGGCCACCTACCATCCCACCACCCCACCACCACTGTGAGTCCACATGCAGCCGCATTTTCTTTGTCTCTTGTGAATTGAACCGTGAAAACAGTTTATGCCGTTTGGATTTCAATTCAGTTACTTTCTATGGGGAAATTGCGAAAAAAACATCAGAGTAAAACAATTGTTTGCAACTTGCTCTACAAACGTACATATAGTTAGAAATGTAAGCTTAAGTTAATTTAAAGCCAATTACTAATTACTAATCTTACCATTTTATCGTACATAGATCTAAAACGAAAAGCAAAAAAAAAGCAAAACGAAATCAAAGCAAAACTTTAATCAGAAGACACTCAATCAATACTCAATTACTACAGAGAAGAAACGTTAGATTCAAGAAGTGCGTAAGCAAAAATCAAGAGATCATTAAAACCAACTTCGGCGTACCGATGATTAAATACCCTTGCAGAAGTTTTTTCAGAAGCAACAACTAATAATTTCGATTTGAAAGAATCAAGTATTTATGATTGTTCTAAAGACAAAATGTTCTTGTTTCTTCTGTGATGAATTTTATAATATTCACACTGCAAGGGTATATTCATACATACATATGTATGTACATATGTATGTATGTTTACCAACCCAAAAGCTTATACAATATAGTATGTACATATACTGACAACAAAAAAACGATCCCCTCTTTGAAAACGAACCAATAAATCAAGAAACGTGAAGAAAAAAGCAAACAAAGCGTAATATTATTTTTTTGTATACTATGCGAAGTTCGAAGTCCCGACCAGCCGGTGTTGAAGAGCGCGACAGGTTTGCTTGCTTTTGCTCTCTCACAATGATTTCTAAAATTTGTTTGTTGTATTTTTAATTAATTTAAATTCTGCGTTTCTGATTTGATTGCTATGCTCTTTTCAATTAGTAGGCATGGGCTCTCATTTTGCATGTGTTTGTTTTTTCTCTCAAGATTATTTTTATTGCTATTTTGCTGACGCTAGTGCGTCGCCCTCTTCGACTAATGTTTGCAATAACGTGAGTCAGTCCGACAGAGACAAGATAAGCGACTTGCCAAACAAAAGCCAGCAGTGTTTGGTTGTTTTTTTAAATTTTAAATAATTGCTTTATATTTCCTTTTACATTTTCATACGATACATAAACCGGTGTGAAGTTACGAGAGCTGTATGATAGATAAAACCCTTCATAAGAATAATTTGATTCGTTGACATTTGACAGATCTCATTGCAATTTTGGTCTCCACTAAGTGCTAAAAAAACCTAAGTTTATTGAAATAAACTTTATTTGGTATTGTAATAAATTTAAATTGTATAAAGAAAGTCAAACGATTTAGTTTCATGTTGGTCATATTAGTTTAGTTCTATTTTGGGATTGATAATACTGACCTACTTATTAAACAGCCTTCGGAGACATATACAATACATATGTATGTATGTATATCCGTATGATTGATTATGGCTTGCAAACTCTGTACACTTTAAATGGCGCTGACTTATATATTAAAATAAAGTTTATCATAATTATTTACAAATTAAACATTAGTTTTATCGCATATTATATTTGTAGTCGTACATAGTCTATGCATTTGTTTATACTCTTATCTTTTATTTCATTTCATTTTTGATTTTGTATGTACCTTTTTTCTCCCGTTCTTTTCTTCATCATCGATATCAACATCAAAAATTCAACATCCACAAAATCATCATCAATCAAAAACACTTCGACACAACCCCCCAAAAAAAACGCAATTGACCCTTAGCATGGGAGAGCTGACTCTTATCGAGTCGCCACGGTTATTGCAACCGATGACGACAATCGCACAGCCGATGGCCATTACAAGGTAAATTAAATTCTATATACTTTCTTTGCTTTCATTCATATTGTTGTTTTGTGATATGTTAATATTAGTTTTATGCTTTTATTTCTTATGATTTTACTAATTTTCAACTTGTTTAAAGAACTTTTCTTTCTAATCAAAATACTTTTTTCGCGAATTGGTTTTATGTGTAATGAAATATATTTATATATTTGAAAATGTGTATATGTGGGCATAGTTCCAATGGATGGTATTTCCGTCTCTCTCCCTCTCTCTTAAGAAGTGGCTTTTGACATTTTAACAAAATCTATAAATATAGAATCATCATAGCCAATAATTCTGCCATAAAGGCAAATTCAGATTTATGAAAATGAACGGAAATTTATCTAGGTTTTTTATTAAATGTTAAAACTTATTACATTTAAAATGAAGACTGTTTATTTTTTGTTTAGAATCTGTGCAATAATGTACAGTAATGAGTAATATTCGTTTCTCTCAAAATATTGATGCCAAGTAAAGTGAAGTTATATACATATGTACATACATGCATTATTTGTATTTATTTTTAGAACTGTTTTTGGAAACCTTAATTGTGACGTCAGATCAGAAGAGCGTCCGTTCTTCTATGCTAGACACTAGACAGCTGGTCCAATGTTACTTTTTTTTGTTGTTTTTTCTTTCAAATTTATATTTTATCTGCGTGTTCTTTAGCCAATTTTTGCTAGACTAGCGAGGACAGGCCGTGTTGTTAAAAATAAAAGTCATTGGCAGTAAAAATTAACTTATGTACATCCGCACATTTTATATATATATGTAGATATATGTATAATGTTTGCTGTAATAGCATATAGAAATAAAGAAACAAATGTTCATTTTCATTGTTTTTTTTTTTGTTTTATTTTACTTATACCATTGCTTCTTTTTGTTTTGTATACATTCGTTTTGTGTAGTTTATGTAGATACATATGTACATATATAATTGTGTTCTTCACTTTGTTCAATTCATTTACGTGATCTTCACATTCAATACGTTTGCATGCCATGTATCCAATAAAAATATTCTCACGCTCAAGCGGCGTTACATACCAAACGTAGATATTTGTTTCTGACTAGTCCATCAACGAACGTAAGTAGGAAGCCCGAATTAAAACAATTATATAACAGTTAATTGGTAAGTATTGGGTTAACTATAGAATCGAATCCCCTTACCCTTTTCTTTTCACACACTTGATCTAACTCTATTTCGGTGAATGGGTCTAATCAACACAGTTAACCACCCTATAAAGTCAAAATCAATTCGACCACAGTGGATTTCTTCTTGGCATGATGTAAATCGATTTTTGTATCGGCTTTTGGGTCTCTTTTTCCCATTTTAATCATTGCAATTTAAATTAATTTGGCTAATCGAACATTTTCTCTAACAGTCAAGACGCAAGATGCCTGCCAAAGCAGCTAAAAAGGAGAATTTGGATGATCTCAAACAGGAGTTGGATATTGACCATCATAAAATCTCTCCTGAAGATTTGTATCAGCGCTTTCAGACACATCCCGAAAATGTGAGTTTCTCTAAAATAAAGCAACTTTCGAAAATTATCATTAATTATTGCTCTGTGATTTTCTTTATAGGGTCTAAGTCATGCCAAGGCCAAGGAGAATTTGGAGCGCGATGGTCCAAATGCTCTGACGCCACCTAAGCAGACCCCAGAATGGGTGAAGTTCTGTAAGAATCTTTTCGGTGGTTTCGCCATGTTACTGTGGATCGGTGCTATTCTGTGCTTTGTGGCCTATTCTATTCAGGCCACTACCAGCGAGGAGCCGGCCGATGATAATTTGTATCTGGGTATTGTACTTTCCGCTGTCGTTATTGTCACGGGCATTTTCTCATACTATCAGGTGAGACTTAAAATCCATTTATATTAAATGTACACTGCTAACTACATTTGCATTTCGTTTTCAGGAATCAAAGAGTTCAAAAATCATGGAATCGTTCAAGAACATGGTGCCCCAATTCGCCACTGTCATTCGTGAAGGCGAGAAACTTACACTACGTGCCGAGGATCTCGTGTTGGGCGATGTGGTTGAGGTTAAGTTCGGTGATCGAATTCCCGCTGATATTCGTATCATTGAGGCACGCACTTTCAAGGTCGATAACTCCTCGCTGACCGGCGAGTCGGAGCCCCAGTCGCGTGGCGCTGAATTCACCCATGAGAATCCGCTGGAGACCAAGAACTTGGCCTTCTTCTCAACCAATGCCGTGGAAGGCACTGCCAAGGGTGTCGTCATCAGCTGTGGCGATCACACCGTTATGGGTCGTATTGCTGGCCTTGCTTCCGGTCTGGATACCGGCGAAACCCCAATTGCCAAGGAAATTCACCATTTTATCCATTTGATCACCGGCGTCGCTGTGTTCCTGGGCGTTACCTTCTTCGTGATTGCCTTCATTTTGGGCTACCACTGGCTGGATGCTGTTATTTTCCTCATCGGTATTATTGTAGCTAACGTGCCCGAAGGTCTGCTTGCCACTGTCACTGTGTGTCTGACGCTAACCGCCAAGCGTATGGCATCGAAAAATTGCTTGGTAAAGAACTTGGAAGCTGTGGAAACCCTTGGCTCCACCTCAACCATCTGCTCCGATAAAACCGGCACTCTCACCCAAAACCGCATGACGGTTGCTCATATGTGGTTCGATAACCAGATCATTGAGGCCGACACCACTGAGGATCAGTCGGGTGTTCAATACGATAGAACTAGCCCTGGATTCAAGGCGCTCTCTCGCATTGCCACTCTCTGTAATCGTGCTGAGTTCAAAGGAGGTCAGGAAGGTGTGCCCGTGCTCAAGAAGGAGGTTAGCGGTGACGCTTCGGAGGCTGCTCTGCTTAAGTGCATGGAGTTGGCCCTGGGTGATGTGATGAACATTCGCAAGCGCAACAAGAAAATTGCTGAAGTTCCTTTCAATTCGACCAACAAGTACCAGGTGTCTATTCACGAAACTGAGGACTCTAACGATCCCCGCTTCCTGCTTGTAATGAAGGGAGCTCCCGAGCGTATTCTGGAACGTTGCTCTACCATTTTTATTAACGGCAAAGAAAAGGTGCTGGACGAGGAGATGAAGGAAGCTTTCAACAATGCCTACATGGAGCTCGGAGGTTTGGGCGAGCGTGTGCTCGGTTTCTGCGATTTTATGCTACCCTCCGATAAGTATCCCTCGGGCTTCAAATTTAACACCGATGATATCAACTTCCCCATCGATAACCTGCGTTTTGTCGGCCTAATGTCTATGATTGATCCTCCTCGTGCCGCTGTACCCGATGCTGTGGCCAAATGTCGATCTGCCGGTATCAAGGTCATCATGGTCACTGGTGATCATCCCATTACTGCCAAAGCTATTGCCAAATCTGTCGGCATCATTTCGGAGGGCAACGAGACCGTTGAGGACATTGCCCAGCGTCTAAATATTCCCGTGTCCGAGGTGAACCCCCGTGAGGCCAAAGCCGCTGTTGTCCACGGTGCTGAATTGCGTGATGTGTCGAGTGACCAGTTGGATGAGATCCTGCGTTATCACACCGAAATTGTGTTTGCCCGTACCTCACCTCAACAGAAGCTGATCATTGTCGAGGGTTGCCAGCGCATGGGTGCCATTGTGGCTGTCACTGGTGATGGTGTGAACGATTCTCCTGCTTTGAAGAAAGCTGATATCGGTGTTGCTATGGGTATTGCTGGTTCTGATGTGTCGAAGCAGGTAATAAATGACACAATGATTTATCTTTCTTTCTCTCTAATGGGAGATAGATTAAAACCGTTTACTTTTAATTTTTTTGTAATGACTCATCGTAATTTGTAGGCTGCTGACATGATCTTGCTGGACGATAACTTTGCCTCTATTGTGACTGGTGTCGAGGAGGGTCGTCTTATCTTCGATAACTTGAAGAAATCAATTGCTTACACCCTAACCTCCAATATTCCCGAAATCTCTCCCTTCTTGGCCTTCATCCTGTGCGATATTCCACTGCCATTGGGTACTGTTACAATTCTGTGCATCGATTTGGGCACTGACATGGTAAGTTTTAACACATCCGCACCTCCAATGAAAGCACCTATCTGAATCAGTTTCTATTGTTAACTTTGTCATTAAGTCGTCGAGCAAGTTAAATTTAATATGTTAAATCGTAACCAATTCTATGATCTTGTTAACTGTTAAGAACTTAGCCATTGTATAACACATAATTTTGAATTGAATTTAAACGGCGAGCAGATACCTGCCATATCGCTGGCCTACGAGGGACCCGAGGCTGACATTATGAAGCGACGTCCGCGCAATCCCGAAGTGGATAATTTGGTTAACGAGAGGTAAAACGTTAAACCAATTGCGCCTACTCGCTCCTCCAGTAATGATGCCAGTGATTAGGCTATCATGTAGTTAAACTAAATGCTCTCTCTTATGATTATTGACAACAATTCAATTTGAATCCCTTGTATACTATTAACACAAGCACACATAAACACGAGACGAACCAAAACGAACCGTTAACCTGATCCGTATTCGGAATTTAAATCCAATTTGAAATTATGTAAAAAAAAGTTGCTAATCTTACCACCTGCCATAATCCAATACTTAGGTGCCAGCCATTTCATTGGCCTACGAACATGCCGAAGCCGATATTATGAAGCGTCCACCACGTGACCCATTCAACGATAAATTAGTGAACTCAAGGTGCCAATCAAGTCAATTTCTACCCCACACTTATACAAACTAACACTAAATCACACTCACACTCCCACCCACACACTTACTTAATACGGAGTGCAGTAATTTCCATGACAAACTTGAAATTACTGCACCAATTTAAAAAGCGCAAACGAAAAATGAAACATATAACTATAACATATGTCTTATGTGTACGTGGCTGGATTGTAATTAGCATAAGATCGCGCAAATAACTAACTAACCAAAAGTTCCATGTTTATGAATTTACTAATTACATAATTTACTCTTAAGATTATCATTTAATATCGCCAAACTATACATATATACATACATACATACATACACACATACATACATACAAACAACATGCATATACATACATGTACATCCTATATGTAGCTTTTGCATATATACATACATAAATTGAAACATCTTGACATCAACTATGTCTATCTATCAAACTTGCCTATAGTGACATATAACTCTCATGTCACACACTTTTAATTTCCACCTTCTCATCTGTCGTCATAACTTCGAGTTTTCTTTATTCTTGTCATTAATCCAACATTTCCTCTTTTCCTACATACATATGTACATACATATGTACCAGATCCGTTCCACAAAAATTTCCATTGAAATTAAGGGAAATCACTGTTCATTATAATTACCTTTATGTAAAATTCGAATCACATTTTCAATATAGCTATTACCATACTGCCTATATTCTAACGCTCTAAATGTTAATTGGTGTGCGTCGTACCTACAAATATCGTACATATATATATCTCTGTCTCTGTCACTCAAAGATCAGTTTTCAGTTATTTCCCCAGACTGAATATTATCCACCTGAAACCTCACATTTAGCAAACCGTTGATTGGCAATATTTGTTTATTTGTTATGCATTTTCAGTTTGTAATTTGGCAACAAAAATGTAAAAGAATAACAAAATTCAACAAACTAATTAATATTAATTGCACAATTACCAAATTTTTAGCAAAATTTAATCACCAAGCTAACCAAATTCGAAACTCAAAAAAGTATTTCATATATACTTTAATATATTTTAAGTTGTAATTTATTTTTTATCAGTTCCACATTACCCCACAACAAAAAAGAAAACTTAAATATCGAGTATTTGTAAGTCTCCAATCGGGATTTCCCTTAAAATCCGACAAGCTTAAGTTAGTTTTTAAGTTAAAATCTTGTAATTGCTAAGATATGCGGTAAACTGAATCAGAACCAGTTACAGATACAGAAACAGAAACAGCGACAGTCAGCAGAAAATTAATTTCAGGCAGTGTGTCCCGAGGATCGAAAAAATGTTTTTTTGAAACCATTTACTTTTTCCCCTAATTTATCGTATTTTATTTTTAATTTATTTTTCCACTACTACCAACAAAACATACAACGCTTGCACATTCAGGTGCCAGCCATTTCCTTAGCCTATGAGACGGCTGAGTCCGATATTATGAAACGCCAGCCCAGGAATCCATTTCAAGATAAGCTGGTCAATGAAAGGTAAAGTTTTTCTTTGTGCTGTTCAGAAACGAATATGTTAAACTGAACTGAACTGAAACAACACTCATATAATCTCAAATTAAAAACAAAAAAGAAAGAACAAATACAACCATTCCACAAAAAAGTCTTATAAAATGCAAATGCAAATTCAATTTTGGGACTTTTAAGTTTCAAATGACGTACAAAATCTATATCTTCTCTTCTCTGCAACTATATTTCTACTTTTTCTTCTATCCACTAATAAATGCTCCTTTTTTCGTCACTTTCTCTTAATAAGAAAAAGCAAATTAAATAAATTGTATATTTGCGGGCAAATCTGTTAGGCCGAAGATATGAAATAAAAAGATATATCAAATCATTTTTCTTGTTACTATATCTACTAATCGAAACTAAGATATTTTCAAATTAGCTTCAAGTACAACAAAATATATGTTTACTATATCTTTGCCTTACTTTTTCTTAATTTCACTCTGTACGGTAAATTGCTATTTGAGTATTTTCTTTTTGTTTTATGTTTTATGTTTTTATGTTCAATGTTTTTCTTTTTCTATTATTTTATTTGTTTAAAGTTTTATGTTTTACATTACTTTTTGGCTTTATATTGAATGTAGCATTTCAAAATATGATATTTTCAATTATTATTTTCTAGAGGAAAAGGAAAAATTCGTTTTCTTTAGCTTTTTTTATTAACAATTTATAAATAACTTTCGTTTTTTGATTTTGTCAAAGGGTGCTTAGGCAAGATTTTTCGATTATATGATTATCTATATTTATTCTCTCTAAATCATATTTTTGTGTATTTCGGTTTATTAAACTACTGAGATTTAATCTTTTTTTGCCCTTTTGTATTTGCAATAATGATACAAATATACATACATATATACAATACATCTATCTATATTTACATTATCGTACTCGTAAAACTATCTATAGCAACCAAATGATAATAATCATTAATAATCATATGATCTCAAATTTATTAACATATAAAAAAATCAAGAACGAAAGAATACAAGGAAAAACTAATTTCTCTGATGCTACTTGTTCAGCAAGCTCAAAAATTCTTTTTTGGCACTCCAACAAATTCCGAGTTAGCAGACAACTCACTTATTCCACCACCTACTCAGCTAGTGCTTTCCTTACTATATCTATCTACTGCGTTTATTATGGTGCTTGAATAACGGTGCTTATTTCTTTTTTTAAAAACTCGTTTCTATATCCTAATTAACTAATTTTTTGTACTTTTCCATTATTTTGTATGTCAGAAGAAGATTTATATACACTATAGTATATTCATTTTTGATTCCAGTTTTATTTTTCTTTAGTTAAATTCGATTCTATTTTTTTTTGAATAGCTTAGATTCACGAAGGTAAGTAGCGTCGTACATTGTATACCATCGGATTTGAAGATCGTCTATTGGAGCTCAAACTAGAAGAAGATACTTTTCTATATAGCAGTTGGATCGATTTCTTGACTTCTTCTTTCTATTGGTTTGCTCTCTTGTATTTCTCTTTATGTCATAGATCAGAGCTACCATCATTATTGACTCGAATTTCCCGACTACTTTTAGCATTTTTTATAGTACAAAAACGTGCTAGAGCAGGTTTACTTTAATCTTAGTGAGTCTTTAAAACATATATATATATATTTATGATATTATGTAACTATCTACCTACGTAATTTCATCACTTAATTATGCTAACTATATAGCTACATATTATTATTATGAGTAGCGAACGATTTCGATCATAACCAAGTTCTCGAAATGTTCATCCAGCTCACCCCTACTCCTACCAACTATCAGTCAACCAAATGCCTTCAATCAGTCAGTCAGACAGTCAGTCAGACAGTCAGTCAGTCATCGAACTCTCATAGCTCCCTCTTTTTTTTTAAGTTGTAGAAACACACCCACAAACATATACACAGAGAAACATCTTTCCATTAAAAACTTCACCAGAAATAAATCATCCAACCCAATTTTGGGGTTTTTACTAGATTTAATGCAATATTATCTACATTAACCTATATAACAATTTAGTGCAAGTTAAGCTCTAAGCCCTCTACCAAACACAGACACAAGACACACCTCCACTCTGTCTTCCCCATTTCTCTCTCTCTCTCTCTTTCTCTCTCTTTGTCTCTGTCTCTCTCTCTCCCTGTTCAATTTTGTTATATGGTGCCAAATATGTACTCTTTTTCAATCCCCTCAATTAATTGATTTAATTTTAGCTTCATAAGTACGCAGGAGCTAAACACAATTAGGCCAAATACAAGATACCCCAGAGTGTACGACTTGGCACACTCTCATTAGAACTATCTTTGCCTATATATATATACCTACATATAACTAATAAACTGTCTTACATTAGTAAATATTACTTAGCATTTAACAACAGACAAACAAGTACATTTACTTATCTATCTATTATGGTTATGAATTTTATTATTATTCTTACCTATTGTATATTATTATTATCGAGCAAGAATTTTAAAATATTCTTGTAAACTTTAATCGGATTTTCCTTTTGTATTTCCCCCCTTACATTTTTGAACTCTTATTATGTCTTTCTTTTGTTCAAAACAAACAACTAAACAACAAATTTGCAACTTGCACAAAATCGATAAATACAAAAACAATATCAATGTAATACGCTATATAACGCAAGATTCCGGCCATTTCACTCGCTTACGAGCAAGCCGAAAGCGATATTATGAAGCGTCAACCGAGAGATCCATATCGCGACAACTTGGTCAACCGCAGGTCAGGACAAACTTAACAATAAGGAAAAAACAAAACAAAAAATACCCATATTACCTGTGTATTTCTTTATTGTTTTAGTTAATTAGTTAAGAAACTAGAAAATGAACAAACATGCAACCCATTTTTTTAAAACCTTTTTTTTTCGATTACCAATTTGATCTTTGTTTGGCGTGTGATCGCGTTTTTATTCCCGTCCAATTTGATTCAAAAAAAAAAAAAAACCTGTACAAAAATGTTATCATTAATTAACTTTGGAAACCCAGAGTTTATATATCCTTGCTGTGCTTTGACTGGAAAAAATTTCGATTTAGTTTCAAGCCTTGATTAATTCTCTGTTGGTCGCCGCCAGCTCATTTGATGATACATGATGATATCAAAGATCGAAACATTTTCTTAGCGAGGGTATATACTAAAATCGATCAAAATTAAAAAATCCAAAACTTTGTTTTAGTGCAATCAAGATTGCGACGACTGTTTGTTCGTTTGCCGATGCGTTCCTGCGATTTTTTGCTTTATTTCCTTTTACCAAATGCTTTCTATATATGATTATCTATTTAACTGTCCCTTGTTCTCTACACAATTGAACTGAGATTATGCGTTTATACAAGTTCCTTCCAATGTGTTAGACCCATCCTCCATCCTTTCCAAAATTATAATTTTAACGTTTTTAATCAGAACTCTCAATGTGGAATGAAATTAATTTTTTATCTTTCTATCACACGTTCCCTCTTTTTCTCTCTCTCTCTCTCTGTTGATTGTGTTCCTCGAAATTCCAAACACCAATATTATCATTATTCTTATTCTTATTTTGAATGTCCTCTTTTACTTTTATCCAAACGAAATACCCAATCAATGTGTATTGAATTGTTGTGTTATTCGCACAAATTGCAATACAAAACAAATGTCACTCGTTTGTGTGTTTGTCTTAAGCGCAAAATCTAAATCGAAGTTCAGAATCTAAATTGAAATCTAATTTAATTGTAGTCTTAATACAACCAACAATAGTTCAATTAAACTGCTGCTGCTTTTAGAAAATGTTTGGCGCTATCGCATCCAACATAAACAACACAAACCCAAAATTTAATTAGACAAACAGATATAGACAAAAGGACACACTTGAAACACAATTACACAGCAAACAAAGTTTGACTGGATGCCGATACATGCATATATCTGTCTATACGTACAAACATACATATAACAACTAATCTGAACAGGCCACATAATCAACTCGATTCAACAAGGCTTTCTGCTGATGTTACTCCTAGTCCCGTTTAGTGTGTTACTTGTAGTTGAGTTTGTTCGAGCCAACCGTACCGGGAAAACAAGCAAAACAAATCACAAAAGAAAATTAAAAGCAATAAGCGCTTCAGTTGTATTTTAGAATACATAGTTACCAAATCTATATACCAATATCTATGTAAATGCATATATAAAAATATATGTAGTCCTCATAGTTCCTCTGGTCTCTGGTTCCAAGTGCAAGTAAAATCAAGTCGCAGTAAGTTCTATTTATGTGAGGTAGCAACGGAGTTTTAAATTTAATTTCTTTATATTTTTAAGTTAATCGTCTTTTCTAAGTTTAAATGTAAGTTTGTGTTTTATGTTGAATATTTTTATTATTGTATTGATAAATGACATCTACTTTAAACGTAAGTAAATGAAAATTGTAAACAGCCAAATCATTTTGCACCCCTTGCCTTGATGAATGTTTGCTTGCTTTATCAATGTGTATATGTATATATATATATGTTAGTTATAGTTGCATGTTCTCGTATACTAACAAATTTGTACAGTCTGCTTTTCACATTACATTAAACAAAAGATATATGAGATACTCTATGTATATAGAGATAAACGCTGTTTGCCAAGCATAAAATATACATAGAAAGATTTGCTTTTGCGCGCGCTCAATTAATTAACTCAAGAGATTCGCTCAGACATCACAATCCACGCTGTAAAATATATATTAAAGTCTTTAACACCACTAAAATTCAATTATGAAACATTAAAATGCAATTGCTTAAAGGTAAAGTGGCAAATAGTATAAACATGATTAACATGACTGACTACAAATTAATCAGAGTATGCACAAAATGAAATATACTCATCTTGTGAACTGCACAAGCGTTGCAGCGGTTGGCAGGGTTTTTGTTCATATTATACCCAATTGTTATTATTTTAGTCTCGATGTTTTCTTTCTCTTTCTCTCTCTACCTGTCAATTGTTATTATTTTTGTCTTAATGTTTTCTTTTTCTTTCTCTCTCTACCTTTCAATATCTATATAAAGAAAATAATTATTGTTTCATCCTACTCTTATTTCTTTGCTACCTCTCTTAAAAAAAGTCATTGAAATTTTTAGTTTTTTAAAATAAATTTTATTTTTACAACAAAAACCTTTTACCAATCGAAGCTTGTGCAATGCTCAACAATGCCGCATCTTTACCTAGCTAGCCCAAACCGTAACAAGAAGTGTCTTGCGTCCTGCAAATAATAAGAAAACAACAAATCCCCACACAACATTAATACCTTTGCATAGTATGGCCTTAAACGTTTTCTAATAATCTTTTTTTACCTTCGTCCATTTCCGTTTGCACACACACACACACACATGCCTCCCCATTCTGTGCACACTGTTTCTCTAACAGATTGATTTCCATGGCCTATGGACAAATTGGTATGATCCAAGCTGCTGCCGGATTCTTTGTATACTTTGTCATCATGGCTGAGAATGGTTTCTTGCCCATGAAATTGTTTGGCATCCGTAAGATGTGGGACTCGAAGGCTGTCAATGATCTATCTGATTCCTATGGACAGGAATGGGTATGTTTTCTAAGCATCCAACACCGGATCTAAACATTTGAATTAATTATTAATTTACATTAATTTAGACCTATCGCGACCGCAAAACCTTGGAGTACACCTGCCATACAGCTTTCTTCATTTCGATTGTGGTGGTGCAGTGGGCCGATTTGATCATCTGTAAGACGCGCCGTAATTCCATCTTCCAGCAGGGCATGCGCAATTGGGCATTGAACTTTGGTCTCGTTTTTGAAACCGTACTGGCTGCCTTCCTTTCATACTGCCCGGGCATGGAGAAGGGTCTCCGCATGTACCCATTGAAGTGAGTATACAAAATTCTATAGCGTATCATTAATAAGTACTAATGGAAATACATATATGGGCAATATATTTTGATTGCCTTGATCACTACGATTATCTCTAGACCCATACGAAATACTTTTGATGCTGTTGACTAACGATTTTTAATCTTCTTTTTATTCACTTAGACTCGTCTGGTGGTTCCCGGCCATTCCATTTGCGCTGGCCATTTTCATCTATGATGAGACTCGTCGTTTCTACTTGCGTCGCAACCCCGGAGGCTGGTTGGAGCAGGAGACCTACTATTAAATACACACTCCCCACACACCTACAAAACCACATACACCACACACAACCACACGACATACACCGCAACAAATAGTAATGTTTATGTACCACAAAATTACACACAACCACCACAGCGAAACGAACCACAACCACAGAATTGTATTCGTGGTACTTCAGAAGCAACCGTAACAGCAATGTCAGCGACAACAACAGCTACAGCAAGAAAAATTATTACAAAATATATTTTATTTTTTAATTTAATTATTTAAAGTAACAAACAACAACAACAACAACAAAATGCAAGCGATAATTATTTTAAAAGTTTAAGTAAATTTAAATTATAAATTAAAGCTAAAAATAAGATTTAAATAAAGTAAAGAAAAAACAAACCAACAAACGAACAGATTTCGATACCCCGCAAAAACAAAAACCAACCAATAACTAAACAAAAACCATGTTTTTAGTAAAAATAATAAAACAAATGAAAAATAAAGACCCAAGCTTAACAACTAAAACCGAAAAAAAAAACACAAAAAGCAAATGAAATGAAAAATAAATGAAAAAACAACGCAAATGTAGGCAAAAACAACAACTCTACGAAACCGAAACAGAATCTAAGCTAAATACATTCATAATGTTAACACACACACAAACACACACCTAACCACGTACACAAACAACGCATGACGAGACAAATTATTTGAAGAAGTGTTTAGAAAAAATTATGAAAAACGAAAATAATACAAATGAAAACCGAAAAGTGAAAGAAAGAAAGAAGAAAAATTAGAGTATTTACCAAATAAGCCGTAAACATGAAGATGGTATACATAAATTTTTGCTAACTTGTGTGGGAGCCGTTAAATGCAAGGCATAAACCAAATGAAACACACAAAATACACAGACATACACGATATATAATTGTTTATATATATACACTCAAGCATATATATTATATATGGGAAAAAATTTGATTATATAAATGGAGCTATACACAAAAACGAAACAAAATGAAATGAGGAATAAATAAGAATCTAACCCAGCTGCGAGCGGCATAGAGCCGGGCCCTTAGCTCTGCCTGAGATTTAACAGAGAATCGGTATAGTTGTTTATAAATTTAAAACCCCAAAAACCAATTCAACTGAAAGGCCGCCAACAGAGCAGTAAAATTAATTTGTTTAAATATCACAAAAAAAGTTTACAAACAAATAGCAACCGCCACTAATCATCTGAAATTGTCATGCAATCGGGCTGGATTCCAAATTCCGATTCGAAATCTTTACCTGGCCCTTTTTTGTAAATTGAATTTCTTGTTGAAACATGTTTTAGCAAGAGGGTTCTCGTTCTCAAATTTAGCAAAAAGAAATAGCAAGGAATTCAGGTTAAATTGTTACTATTTCAAGGATAAATGATAGAAAATTTTGGCTTGTGAATCGGAATTTGGGGAATAGCATTGAATATTTGGCTTTTGTGTGCATTTAAGATCCACATTAACGATCCACACATACACACGCCACATAAACTCACACACAGAAAACAATGTTCGTAAGTTTTACACGGCACATCGCCCCACAATTTAGGGGCACGCCCAAGGCAGTAGCTAACAGTATTGTGTTAATCTTTTTGTTAGTTTATTTTGTTTGTGTTTTCGCTCTTTACACTCACGCGAGCGCCTACAAAATCTCAAAGCTGGCATGAAAAATTAATGAAATTCATCGAAACCGTTCAATTTTAATTGGAAAGTCTACGATCAATGATTAGTGACTGCCAGACATAGAGTGACGAACAATATAGAAAGATCAGATGGTAACGCCCATATACACTCACATCCAAAAGACACCCACACAACCATAATGATTCGCTGCCGTTTTTCTAATTGTCCTGTTTTCTAATTTAGTGACGAATGATTAATGATGATCATTAGCATTGGTTAAAAATAATGAATATGGCATGTTAGTTATGAACAAGAAAAAAACAAAAAACAAACAAATATAAAATAAAAAAAAAGAACTAAACAAAATTATTATTATTAGTTGTTAACAAATTCTATTGAATAATATTGATCGATGAAAGCTGATGTGAAAGAGAACTAAAATAAAATGATTAACAACAAATATTATATAATATGGAAAACAAAATATTTATAAACAATGGAGTAAACGTTCAATGGTCAGAAAAAGAAAACAAAACAAAAAGAAAAGCAAAAATGGGTAAACAAAACCAACAAAAACTCGAAAATTTGTCAACCGTAAGAAACAAAAGTAAACCAAATAAAAACAATGAGTAAACATTTTTAATTTTTTGTTCTTTCGCCCTCCGCTGTAAATGTATTTGTAGATTTAAACAATAATTAAAATAAAAAACTACATAAATAAAACTTAAAAAAACAAAACAAAACAATCCCATTATAGTGACAATTTAACTATCTCTTAAGTTATATTCCAGGCAAGTATAAAATAATATGTCATATCTTGACATGATTATATCCTGCACTCACGATCAACAAAAGTGGTTATTTAAATATATTAGCTTTAAGCCTTGAACCAATTTTAACAATATTTTAAAGGTTTCAAAAACAACATTTTACCGTACTTTGTTGACAGAAGCATATTTAATAGAATTTACTGCAATTTAACTTTTGATATGTGCTCGAAACTTTGCTTGCATTTTTGTGTATCATAATTATAGCCCACAGTAGCAAATTTGACTTTATTAAGTGCAGAGCAGGCTTGTCAATATACAGACATTGTAATTAGGCAAACTTAGATAATTTTTAAGAAATGCCCTTTGGAAAACAATTATCTCATTATTAAATGGGCATTTTTTTTTCTCATTTTTCGAGAGTCTATTTCAAGTATTTCAAGAATTTTGAAAATAAGTCGACGTGTAATTAAACCTTTTTTGGACAATCCTGATGAATATGGATCAAGAAAACGAAAAGGGCAAAAGCCGTTGCTAAGTGCGCGAGATTATCGCAAAATTTTAATTTGTTGACTTCTTTTAAGGAAATCGTTATTAAATCGTTCATTTTAAGTGAAAAAATTGTTTTTCACTCATAATTTAAATATTGAGCTACTCATTTTTCAAGATTCAGATGAGGGAATGTGTCATTTTGGAAAAATTTTCAGATGATGGGTTTTTTTCGTTTAAAAGTGGGCCATAAATATGATAGTAGACTGTAGTAGACTAACTTTTTTCAACAGCTATTATGAGGAAGATCCTTAAAACGAATAGCAAGAAAAAGTGTTTCAAAATCAAATTTTCTTCATCATAACTTTCAACTTGTTAGCTAATTGCAATTGCCCCTGTGGTATGCAATAGACCATGCAAAATCTGGTAAGTTTCTGTTTTCAGAGCGGGCATCTAGTTTTCATTTTTAAGCAATTAACCTATATAGACAGACTTCCAATATATAATTCTTTATAGTTCAAAAATGTAACAAATTAATCTTTATCTCCATCCTAAGTGTGTGTTTTTACATAAATATGTTTTTATTCTTAGTCAACGTTGTGTGACTTTGTTGACATCAAAAAATCTAGACATCTAGACCCGTGTTTACAGTAAACATACTTATATTATGTCTGTATCGCGAAAAAGCGCGTAGTCACCCTTTTCCTCTCACAAAATGTGTGCTTGAGTACAAACATTGAGGTACAAAAAAGGTAACAAAAGGTTACTACCGCACACACACACACACATACATTAAAGTTCGCATTGTATTTGATATGGGGGAAGAAAGGAATGTTTATATTGTTGCCGTTATTGTCGCGTCAAGTCCCATAGGCGGCGGGCACGCATCTCGTTCCATTGTCAGCGGCGACAACGCTGCGACATTTGGGCCTTATTAATTTCCGTTTTTGCTTATTTATTTTTACGATGTTTCAAACAGCTAACACACCCAAGCCATCGTCAACTCATCGGCCACCGAAAACGCAGACGCAGACGAACCGAACATTTGTTTAAAGGTTTTTAGGTTTAGCATTTGGGAATACCCTGTCCGGTGGACGAAGGGTATATACGATTTCTTATCTCTAGATTGCTTTCTGCTTCTGTAATTAAATTATATTAGATAGGCATAAAAAAAAATTCTTTGATAAAATGTAGCACAAATTAAATGTTAAAAAGTAAACGCCTCGTATACGCGATATATAAAGATTTCCTATTATTTACGAATCTGTGTACCAATATTTTACCAAGAGAATAAATCAAATCAATTAAAAATTAAATTCATTTTGTAGAGGTAACTCAATCCTTTTTTTGTCCATATTTTTCCGGCGACATCAATCAGGAAGTTTTTTTTAAATCATTTGGGATCGCAATTATCAATCAAATAGTTAAATGTGAGAATTGAGCTTTGTTTGACAGGTTTTTTGAGAATCCTGAAATACCGTGTTCTGGGCAGCGCAGAACTGAAATTAGCACAAACGTATTTTTTCCACCAGACTTAGCACGGGCGTCAAAAACTTACGCGCTTGCTTGTTTAAGAAAGCAGGCGGCTGGTTGTGCCGCCCTGACAACCACCCACACATTGTGCCATTGAGATTGCATTTGAGGGCCACCCACCGAGGCGACAGAGACAGTGAGATTGAGCGAAAGAAAGAGAGGAACCTCGTATTGTTTGGCTTGTTTCATTGCCATTTCGTTCCTTATCCTGTGCAACGTTCGTGTTATCTATGCGCTTGGCATTCGTAAAGCTTCGTGTCGGGCCATTGTGGCATTCGGAATAGGTGAATCGTCGCAGCGTCGTTTATGTCGACGTCGGTTAGTTAGTTAGTCTTTCATTATCCGGCGTGCGAGCGTGTAACGTTTTCGCTGTGAATTTCGGCGGCGGCATTAACAATCAGCAATAGCAACAGCAAATCCAACAAAAACAACAACAACCACAACAACAACAGCGACGTCAAACGCCACTTCTTCTATTTTGAGTGGCAAACAATTTTACTATATATTTTTACTACACAAGTGTGTGAGAGAGAGAGAGTGCGCGACTAAGTACATTCTTATTAAAAAAAAAAAGAAAAGAATAAAGTGTGTAGATTTATGTTTTTCGAAATGTTCTTCCATAAATAAACTTGGTAGTCGGTTTAAGTGAACGAAAATGCAAGGCACAGGCAAAGGCAGCGCAACAACAACAAATAGCCGAAAACTAGGCTAAATATCTTTTTGGGTCCTGCGCCTGCGGTCGCCGACATTTGAACCTGTTTTGTTGGCCTCAGCGTTGACTTGACCGGCGGGCAGGTCTTGTGCTACATTTTTGGTTTTTTATATTATTCCTGCACTTTTTTCCTCTGGCAAAGTTGTGGATACCAACAAAAAGAAACTATTACCAAGTGCCAAAAACGTGAGAAAAACAACAACAACAACATCAAGACTACCGCGAAGAGAGTTCAGTGGTTTAGGAGCTGGTGCAGCAGAAGCAAAAGCAGCAGCAGCAGTTCAACAGCCTCCGGGCCAGAGCGAAGTACGACTCTTTGAATTTCGGCTAGTGCTGCAACTCGTCGTGCTCGTACCCGGCTTCGTGTGTGCGCATCCTGTGTCCTGCCAGTGTCCGCGTTTCTGTGTGTTTGTGTTAGTGTGTGTATTCTGCAGCAACCGCAGCAACTCTGCAGCGACAAGAATTGTGTCAGCAATTTGAACTTCTGCAGCCGCCCAATTGACGCCGGGAATACTTTTAAATCTTTCATTAGCCGGTAATATATGTATGTATGTATTTCTTGATACAAGTTTCTTATAGTTCGAGTAACCTTTTGGCTTAATACTTTGTCCACATATAGTCCCACCCTTTCCCGACCCTTCCGCACTTTTAGCTTACCTTGACAACGCTGGATCCGTGACAGTTGTCAGTTTGTTTTGCTATCGATTAGGCTCTTGACGCGACTACTTTTTCTTGGCCGCTTCTCTAGGTCTCCGTCACATTTCGCTTTTGCATTGTCTTTGTCCATGGGTAGCTCAGAAGCTTGCGTTTGGTACTGGGTTTGGGGCCTAGGCTTTTGTGATGCGCCTAATTGAGTCTTTTGTGCAGCTCAAAACAATAAACAAAAGCACAAGGCATAAAGCACAAAGCGAGCACGAGCAAACAAAACGGAATGCGAAGTGGTCGCAGTCGTGACTCCAAGTTTCACAACTGTCAACCACTTAAAGAGCCTGCCACTTGACTTTCTTTTGCCTTGCCTTGCCTTGCCTTGCCTCGCCTTGGGGTTCGGGTTGGGGTTGACATGTCATTTGCCTTTTGTCAATATCAGTCAAATGGTTCAATAGTCCTATGGTTAAATGCCACAATGGTCCAATAGTTCGTTTCATTTCGCTCGTTTCAAAGGAATACGGATATCTGCATATTGCATATCAATTCATTCATTTCTTTCACGTTCGATTCTTACCCATTGACAAATTAAAACGTAAAGGTCCGTTTTCAATTGTTCGCAGGACAATGAAGGACCCTTCAATAGTGAATATATGCAAATGCCTTGCTGTTAAAACGAATGTCCTTTGCAAACGAGTCGTTTTATCTGTCTATCTGTGAAGAAAATATTCTGAAAATCAAAGACCATACAGATGAAATTGAAATGTCGTCAAAGGTTCAACGGAAAAACATTTAAATAATGCTAAAGAAGCCAAATATAGCGGGAGGTCTTTAAGATACTTTAATGCGGTTAAATTATTTAGTGGAAAATTTATTGAAATGTTCTTTTCTAAATAGATGGAATTTAAGATAGATATTGCATAATTTTAAATCGTTGACACTTAAAAGTCAAAGAAGGGAACACTACTTATATTTCTTGCTTAGTACTTAGAAAATTTAAGCTTTTAAGTAGATGAATTTAAGACTTTTGCAGTTTCTCAATGTCTAATAAATAATGAAGACTATCTTATCGTTTTTAATTGACGCCAATATTATGCCAATTAAATGTCTAATCATCAGCATGACTTGTTAGGGGGTCTCGATAAGAATAAGCAACCACAAGTAACTAACCCAATGAGAAATCTGATCTTGGTACTTAACAGGCCATTTACACGTGCTTCATATGCAATTTAAAAGAAGGCATAAAAACAAACTAATGCCACACAAGTGGCAAGTTTCAACGCATTGTTGACTTTTAAGTGGCAAGCTAGCAGCCAGGGAGGCACTCAACAGCTTAAAACATACAAAACAAAGTGGGCGTTGGCAGGTACAGTGTATGACACAGGATGGCAAAAGAACAACTGAGAATGTAACATTGATAAAACCACCGAGCACAAAAACCACAATCCACCATATTGCACCCCAAAAACACAACCACAAGAAATCAGCAATAACAAGATTTTGCCATGTTTGATTCATGAGACGTCAAGCAAACCTCCCAAACCAATGCCTGGGCCACATGGCGTATGAGTAACTTGCGCCAAATTGAACAACAATGGCTTAGGAACAAACACCAGTCACACTCACACTCACACACATCCACACCCACACACCCAGTGACCCCAGCAGCTTCCATTCTACGTACATTTGGTTTTCACTCAGTCGAGTGCAGCTGGCAAACTTTTGCAAAAACTACATACAATATACGAAAGTATGAATGTATGGTACGAATTCATGCGCTTCTAGCCAAAAAGAGAAGGGTTCCTTCAAGCGTAAACTTTATGCAGAATTTGGCTACAAAGTTAATCATACGACTGACAGTAAAAAAGCACAAGCTTGGCCCACAGAGAAGATGATGGCTCTAGGTATGACGTGGAGTTATGCAGTTGATTTCCTTTTTTGAAGCCATGTACGTGTGTGGTCTCAAACTGTGCATATGCTACCAACAAAAACGATAGGAAATGACCAAAGTGTACGTTTAATTTGGGCGTCGACTTTCCGATACCCTACAGCCGCATTGGGCTGACTTAAGTTTCCTTGTGATAATTCGTCTTTTTAACATAAAAGTTTTTTTTTTAATTGACACTTGTAGGTAAAAAAAGTAACACAAATACTTGCAAGCGTATACAAATTTTTGACAATCATATTGACATCATATATGGACTGGACTTTTATTTGGCTATATACACTGCGGCTATAGTCTTTTTTTTCAGTCTTCTTTTTGACCATATCAATGCCATAAATTGGGAATTTGAAAGCAAATGCTGGAAAATATTTCAGGTATTACTTTAAGCCAGAACCAAGTCAAGCAATAGGTAGAAATAAAAAAGGACTCGATTGCGCTTCGCTGCCAAGGCCGAGGCAATTAAATTTTGACTGTGATGATGAAAGCAGCCGAAAATAAAAATTAAAAGAGATAAAAACTCCATAAAGTTTGAAGCAAAGCAGCAAACACAAAAAAGGGACGACAAAATCAAAAGAAGAAAAAATCCACAAAATTAGAGAAAGCTCTAAAAAAAAGCAAAAAAAAAAGAACAAAATTACGACAGTGAAGACAGCGACGACTTAAGTCAGCTTTTGTGGTGTTCCTTTGCTTTTCGTTTTTACTTTTATGCAAAACAAAAGAAGCGCGAAAAGAACAAGATATAACGATATCTAAATTGCCGTTGTCACGCACCCAATATACACATACGCACACACGCACACCCCACATAGAAAGAAACCGTCACCAAACAAACTCGCATTGTATTGGCACGGAAACCGAAGCGAAAGAACTTTTGACTGTTCGCCAACAAAAGCAAAAGGAAGTTATAATTTTCCGCTTAGGATACAGACATTTTCATACATATCTATGGGTACATACATATGTATGTTTATGTGTTTGGATGTTATTCCAAATGCTTTTCAATTAACCTCTGATATTAAATTACATGCTTCAGGTGTATGGCTAATTGATCACAGATTTCCCCGTATTAATTTGCACATTATTTGCTTGCTCACCTTAGATATATTTGAATGAATAATTAATCGACCCGTTGAGCCATCTGTAAATGTGGCCAAGTGGAATTTAAAATGTTGATAAATTTCTATAAATTATTGAAACCTTACTCATAGACATACATAGTTGGAGCAGGGGTTGTTATAAGATTCATTAAATATGCCATAAAGTTTTTATCGAAAACTGGTTTCATTGACTTACTTAGTTGTTTATTTGCTACATTTTTGCTCTGGTTGCTTTAGGACATAACAAAACCTTAGTCTAGAATGTCAAGAATCCTCCTGTGGAATGGAAATTACAATAATTTATGTTAATATCAATGTCTGATCATAAGAAAATATTTGCGTAGCTGATGTTGTTGTATGGTGATTCAGTTGAAACCATTTTACTATGCAGTTAAACTCTGCTGATGGGGAGAACTAGGTCGTCTCTAATGGATTGCAAAGATGAAGCACAACAATTTGTACTCAGTTGTATAGCCTACATTAGGGCTGTGTTGCTAAACACGATGATGAGAGTAAGAGTAAGAGTAAGAGTAAAAATGAGAATGATAATGATATTGGCCATGATGATGCGTTAATGTAATTTTTCCTTCAAACGATTTTAAGTTAGATAATCGCATCATCATTTGCCCTTTTTTATGTGCGCAATATAAATCACTTGGCAGCGTTTTCTCGACTAGAGCCTAATCAACTTCCACTAACAGGGAGGGCAATGCTAATGCTGGACAACTGATTGAATGACTGATTGATTGGCAATAGTTTCTCAAGCTGATGCACAAATATTTGCCATCATCTATCAAAGGGTACCAAGAACAACAACAAAAACAGTGAGGGCACACGGCAATTGTGTTGCAAATTTTCAAGTCTCAACTCTTGCCATTAACAAGAAAATGTTTTTTTTTTCTTTTTTGGAGTGCTTGGGCCACACGCAGAATAGTGAGTTTTCTCATTTAAAGTTCAGTGGAAGTTGCTTGGTGAATCTAACGAAAGTTTGCTCTCTATCGAAAATGGAGCAACCGCAGCCACTGTTGGCGCATAGTTTGGGTAACAAAATGTTCTACTTCCTTGGGGTCGGTGGTATTTGATATGGCCAAGGCGAACAACTTTAACTAACGGTGCTCGCAATCTAACCAACTCTGGCACGTTAGAATTTAGTCCCGACAAGCTGCCCAAGCTGTTGGCCAAGAAAATCAATAACAACTTGCTGCGCGTTTCATGTTGACAACAACGAGCCATAGCATACATACCAAACATACCTAAATACAAACATTCATATTTATGTGCCCAGAAGCGAGCAACGTCGATGTCGATGTTGCCTTCTTGCCGTTGCCTTTTCTGGCAATAAATCATAGGCGGCAAGTGAAAATATGGCCTGGTCCAAGGCTCGACTCTTTGTCACCTGGCGAATAGGGGAAATTCATAAAATGAAGTATATTGCTGATTCTTCAGTTGTTAAAAGAGATATCGTAAGTGCACTTATAAGGAAAACGTAAAATCTTAAAAGATAAGTATGTAAGTCGGTTTTAACATGAGTTTTCTAAATGTTGATTTCCCATCTGAGGTCATTGATGTCTTTACTATTGTTGACCTAAGTCACCAAAAAAGTTATAACAAATTTTACAGCACATACATTTTCCAGCTTAATTTCAAATTTACACGTTCTTTTATTGAATGTCAAAGTTCTTTTTTTGGGATGAAAACTTTTAGGGTATCCCTAATGTACTAATTTGTCGTTCGGCCCATGATTTCATGCGATGACTCAAATAAGCTAGTGTATGTAGTTGGGCCTCTGCGCCATAAAAAGACGTTCTCGTTCATGGTCATGCCAGGCAGCATGTTGACATTTGGATTGCTGGCAACTTGGAAATCAAATCAATGTCAATGCCAGCTTTCGTTTATGGCATTTCGCGATGCTCAGTCATGTGCGGGCCTTGCGTTGTGGGGGCGGCTACGGGAGCAGGATTCCGGGATGCCGATTGTCAATGCCCAATGAAGCGACGCATTTCGCCCGTGGCCACTGGCATGAGTGTGGTTTTGTCTAATTGATGATAAGCCTTGGGGATGGATAGCCATTAGCTCCATCTGACATCCAACAACCCACAATTCACGCATGAGTTGGAGATAAGAATGTGCTGCCTACTTTCAGGCGGGTGTGTTAAAGTTAAAGACGTGTTTCCGGGTTGGCACCCTAAGGACATGGCAAATCAAGATAAAGGGTGAGAATGAGTAAGAGACCACACAAAGATAAGAAATAGTTTACGCCTTGTTGCGTCCATTGCGTGGCCAGGCGTCACAAACGCCCCCTCATAAACGAATACATAAACACACAAGCACATACATCTAAGCAATTCGCCAAGCTTATGGGCAAACCAATGTAAAAAGCTTTGAAATACCGTTATAAATAAATAAGAATTCTCAAACACACACACACACACATACTCACACAATACTCACACATTCTGTGTATAAAATCGAGAATATTGTTAAATAATAAACAGTTTACAGACAACAGGCGTGAAAATGTGAGGTAGTTGAGGATTTCGGGCCAAGGGGTAGCTACATCGGCGTGGTCGCTCAACTGTCAAGCGCCAAATGATATACATCTAAGCCGGTGCACAACAAACAAACCTACACATCCATGTTTGTACGTATACGCACACAGAAGTTTGTGACAAGAAGACATTTCGAATCGACAACTCCTCGTTACGACCGTCATCAAACTTGCCGTTGTTCTTGTTCCAAATGTCAGAACAAACGGCAAACCAAATGTCGCCAATAAACAAGAAGAGAAATATGCTGACATCGCCAACTGTTTCCAACACCAACATCATATCGCCTGCGCGATACGATACATATTAAACATGTCATTTGCCGTTATTGTTGCTTCTCTGGTTGCCGCAGTCCCTCTTTCGCCCATCCATCCCATCAAATTCATGGACAACTGTCAGGCATTTTCTTGTTAGCATAACGAATCTGATATCTATGCTTTGCAAGCTTACCATGGAGCTCAAATCAAACCCCTCTATCCTTCCACAAAAAAATAAAAAAAGAAAAAAACGTATAAAACCAAATACACATACACACACACACACCCATCGAAAAAAGGGAAATATTGGCGAAACTACAGTGAAAACGCTGTCGGTTCGGTTTCAAATTGATTGGAAAATCAAGCGAAAGAAAATTTTGCCCATTCTATTTCACCTGTACTTCCATCTGATATCGAATGATTGTTTATCATGATAAAAGCCTTATTGATTGCTTAATTGACTGTCTACAATGTGATTGGTATGCTGATAAGCAAATGTGTGTATTAACAGATATTAGCAGATAATTAGATGGCCAGAACTAATAACAATCGCTTAAGAGTCACAATCTATACCGAAATTAAACAATGTGTTCGTTCAACGGAGTTTTTCCTGTATTGTCTTCGCTATGGATATGGTTCCAGTAAACGGAACACTTTTCGTATGCACATATGGCACAACTGAGCCCGATTTCAGTGCTTGACTTTTTAGGCGAAAATTGCCGGTGTGCCATCTCTTGTCATGGCAACGTTGACTGCGGTTAACGTGGCGTATGCTAAATATTTAATTTATTTACTTTTTAGGCCAAACTATACCAGGTAGCTAAGTGGTTGCCTTTAAACCACTTAGGCCTAAGCTGTCGGGAGGCTTTTGTTTTTGGTTCTTAATCAATTATATAAATAATCGAATCTAAAAACTTTGGTTTACCGTTATATGCATGTTCGGCAACAAAGACAACTTAAGTACTGTCAATATATTTCATCATTAAATTAACAGTCACCTTATCTAAAGAGTGTAGAAAATGAAAAATTGCTTTTAACTGGATCACATAACGAAAACCCATTTACTAAACAAATGTATATCAAGCTCAATATAACACTCTAAACATAGATTTCTACAATCATAATAGCCAGTGGAACTTATCATATGGTATTCTAGGTGATAGCTGGGCAACAGTTATCGAATCGCCATATCAGATCCCGTTTTGCTAGCGTCATACTATAAAAGTGATATCAGTAAGTGTCGCATTGAAATTGAAATTGGCGATACGGTTTGGTGACGAGCCACAGCAAAAGGCAAAAATTCGTTCACTGATTTTTACTTCACTGAGGTGAATAAAATAAAAACGAGACAGAATATTTTAAAAGAGAGAAGCAAAAGGACGTCGTTAGTGAGTCGCGACATCACCCGCAAACTGTGAGAACCGCCCCCTGTCCCCCGTCCCGAGTCAGTCAAGCAGCAAAGATAAAGAGTGCACCGTTTATCTCTGTAGAGTCGTCAATAGAAGTATCGACACCTGGACGGGTTAGTTGAGCGGAGCGTCAGCTTAGTTCCTTGACGCACTGCAAACTGACAAGCAGTTAGACAATCGGGCAGGAAGGCAAGGCAAATCTATTCATGAATTATATATACATACATCTATCTGAACGCGGCATCTCCGAACAAGTTGAAGTTGAACTCAAAGATAGAAATCAAAATCAAGGTGGCTGTTCCCCAAAGTGCGTTCGCTGGAATATTGAAAGTGTGCCACAAATCCAAGTCAAAGCTAAAATCAATTCGAATTTAACCCAAGTGAGTATGCTATACATATGTAGCTACATACATATACATATATACATACATACATCATAGGTTCCTTCCTTCCTTCCTCCATGCCACATTGAAATGAAAGATGGCTATAAATATATTTAGGGGGCAGGGTGTACAAACGTTGAGGATAGAGGGCTGGTGGATTGGACACATCCATATTACATATTAGTAGAGATAGAAAATATGCGAACAAATTGTGTGGGTGTGTGTGGGGTATGCACAACCAGTCACCAACACTCACACTCACACATAAGTATCTCTGTGTATGTGTAAGTGGCTATAATCTTCAGTCATTCTCAAATGTTGTGTGTGAAATCGGTATACGTATGGAATGATGCTCAGTCATGGGTCTTCAGCCAATTTCATTTTGCAAGACTACCCGAATGCCAAATATTGCGGCCTGCATTTGATTAAACTCAGCAGTCTATATACATATGTAGTAGAGAACAGAAGAGAAGAGAAAAAATAAACAAATGTCAAATGTGCATTGCAGAATTTGTTAAAAGAGACAAATAGAGAGAAAGGAAGAGAGAGAGAGAGAGTGAGTGAGAAAGTAGAAAGGTAAACAGAAAGAGAGTGAAAGCAAGAAGGGTAGAGAATTCGGATGAATGAGTGAGCAAAGCAAACGAGACGATTGAACCGTTAATATGACTAGGTAGATACAAGAGTATACAATCTACATATGTATGTATATAAATCTATATGAAAACATGCATACATATATGTACATACATACATGCATACACACATACATACATACACATATAAGCATGAGATAATATTTTTGGTTTGGAACACCCTACAGTGTTCATCTACAGACATGCAAATTTGTTAAATTTTACTCAAATTTCATTTAATTTTAAAGTTTTTAAGGCCAATTTATTTGAACGAGTCTACTCTACTTTCCGGAACATAATTATTAAGATTTTATAAAAAGTATTTCGGAAAAGCATTGTAAATTCTTGTAAGAATCCTCTTAAAAAATATGAAATACCTAGAATAAATGTTCCAAGTTACAATTTATTTAGATTAAAACAATTTTATTTCGTATATTCAGAAACCATTTTGTGTTTGTCGCACATTTCCATTCCAATCATGGTCAAATGATTGTA
This sequence comes from Drosophila nebulosa, assembly GCA_024703675.1. NCBI lineage: Eukaryota > Metazoa > Arthropoda > Insecta > Diptera > Drosophilidae > Drosophila > Drosophila nebulosa. The sequence continues at coordinate 3,862,040 of JANFPS010000004.1, read as the reverse complement.
GGCATTAGTTTTTACTACACACTTCACTGCGCCCCATCTCAACTGGCAATCTCAACCAAAAAAGTGTAGAGCACACAAATAATTATGAGCTTTGGGGACTCGAAACAACGAGAGACTCGGAGACAGTGAGGTGGCGGGGCCAACAGGCGGTGGATTAGTCGTGCGTTGGCTGCCAAACTACATGCGAAATCATATTAAAACCACGAGACAAAATATAGAGAAAATAAAAAAGAAAAACTGTGCATTTTCAGTGATTATATGTATGTGTACATGTGTGGGCAAACATCTTTAATTACTAAACAGCTAGTTTGGCACTGCTCTTACAAATTCTAGATATAACTCAATTTACTACTAGACACGACTGCCACGTTGGTGCCCTGCACTTGAACTTGCCACTCGAAGCGAAATAATGTTTAGTGCAAAATCAAACTGAAATTTCTAACACAGAACACTACGCAAACGGCGCCCCATGTAACGTTGAACAGAGAACGTAAACAAACCGATTTCTAACCAGAACATATATGCATAAGTATATCCACATATTCACATACATACATATGTACATGTATTGTACACATGCTCATGTAAATGTGTATTTAGACAGTTCATATCCAATTTTTACCCATTCCACTTTCAGTCCTTTGCCAAACGTCGCGCGCGCTACTTTTAAGCAATTTTTTTTTCGTTCCGTTTTGTTGTTGGTTGTTTCTGTCTGGTTCTGTTTCTAATTTTAAATAATACATTTACGTGCATACATATTTTAAAATTGTAACCTACCTACATATAAGCAAAAAGTGCAAAAATGTGTAAATGTATTATTAAAGCTGCTAGAAATTTAGAACCCCTTAAATCACTCAATATCATCGTTCGCTTTGAGGTCTCTATTTTCTGACAGACACCTTAAATTGGGAAATGTAATCGAAGGCAAATATATTTAACGACTATCTATCCGTATGTACACACACACACACACACGCCCACGTGCACACCCACCCATACACACAATGTAGGTAGTTTCCAGCTAAAGTTGGATTCGAAAGCTTTTTAATTAATTTGCAATCTCTTAGCTTGACGTGCAATAACAAAATTTCCAATAATGGGCCAAAATGCAATTTGACTACAGGAATGAGAGAAGCTGGGTGCTCTGATGGGTATCAGTAGTATTACGTACGAATGCCCCATATGCGAGTGGGGTTCTTAGGGTAAAGAATTGGGAATAAAGGAAGGGTGTTTGCTTGCCTGCCAGGCCATCTGTCCGTCTGTCTGTTGTCTAACGGCCCTTCTGCCTTCTCGTTGCATTCGCTTATTTTGTCTGCCTCTACCTTTTGGTTGCTGTCAGCTCTTGCTGTAATTGCTAAATTAAAGCAAGCGCTGATTATTATCTTTGGCGCTGCTTCATAAACGAGTGGGCATATTGACTTTTCTAGTGCAAGGCCTAGTATATATGTACATACATATGTACGTATGGCAAACCATTTACAATTTATTTTAGATCTGCTTTGAGATTAAACCGTTTATTGTTTTAAAAATATGCAGGTGCCAAGACGACACCTTTTGTTGGTCACATCGGTTAACTAACTTGATTTGTTGGATTTTATATGTATATATTTTATACTTGACTTTATACTAACATAATTCTTAATTTTGAATCTTCCATTGATTTCTCTTTTTCCTTTGCTTGTTTTTGTTTTTTTTCCCAACACTTGTTTTCTCTTATTCCTTCTTTGCGCCATTCGACCGTTATGCTCAGTTCCTGTTATTGACAATTTTCCATTATGCACACACACACACACACGCACACAAGTGTGCACAAGTGTGTGCATGCATTTAAGTTATCGATTCGTTCTGCACAGTTTCGAAATTTTTGCATTTGCAACAAAATTAACTTTCTTGTTTAGTTTTTCATGTGTATGCATACATACATACATATGTATGTATAATTTTGTTAGTTTGTTTTAAATTCTCGGAAACTGTAAGTTTTCCCCACCAACCCACTATTTCTGTATCTATGTACATACATATATATACATATATGTATCTATTCTAGGTTTTTTTCTATTTTTATTGCTGCATTTTGTTTATGTTTTATGCTGTCTATTTACGCATTTCATTTCGTTTTTGTGTAAATACACAAAACAGCTGAAAAACTTGTGCTTCTTTGCTGCCTCCCTTCTTTCTACCACCACCACCATCACTACCACCTGTCTCCCTCCTTGCCTTCTCCTTCGTCGGCTGCCCTGGCTGACGCTGGCAACAACTATTTGTGGGTGCAACCTTCGCAATGGCATTGCAGTCTGAGAATTTTTTTGCGACATTCGTGATGTAATGCCACTAGAATAGAAGCATTCATAAGCTAAAGCCATCAAATGTCATTCTTTGTGTCATCTAAATCTCTGCCGCTGCCTCTTAGACTGCTGATCCTTTCTTTAAAGTATCTTACTCATGCTTTCATTATCCTTTTTTACAGGTGCCGTGGTCCAACAGCATCAAAGTGTTTAACTGTCTCACAATAACAAGAATGCCGCCCCGTGGTCATCATTAGCTAGCCAATCAGCTAGCCCCACAGTGCCAGCCAATTTAAGCCAGCTCACGTCATTGTCTGCCGGCTTTAGCACAAACAGCCAAATCGAACGCAACAAAGCTTCCAAAGTTTCACTCATCTGAAGTACTTCCAGCAGCCAGCAGCTAGCAGCCAGCAGTCGTCATGCAGTTGTTACAAAAGCCGCTTACATCGATCGTCGCCTGCGCATTATTCTTGGTTTTTATTTACACAACGGCCCAATCTCTGGCTCAGACGCAGGATGTGGCGAAAGAATATTCGCAATCCTACTCGAGGCTTAATGTGTCCAACATAAGCCAGAGCCAAAGTCACAGACGCCACCTGCTTCAAACAGATGAGGAGCAAGAAGAGCAGACTGATGAAGAACAAGTCAAGGTGGACGATCGCGGAGCCGATCTGGAGGAGGTGCGCACTTGTGCCGAGGGCCTTGTGTTGCCATTGTGGATGCCGCAGAAAAACATCTCAATCGGTGACCGATTGATACGCGGATTCGTCTATTTCCTGTTTCTCATTTACCTGTTTGTGGGTGTGTCCATCATTGCTGATCGGTTTATGGCCTCCATCGAGGCTATCACGTCGATAGAGCGTACCGTTGTAGTGAGAGGACCGAATGGGGAACAGCAGACGATGCATGTACGCATCTGGAATGAGACGGTGGCCAATCTTACGCTAATGGCCCTGGGATCGAGTGCCCCAGAAATACTGCTCTCTGTCATCGAAATCTATGCAAAAGACTTTGAGAGTGGCGACTTGGGTCCGGGCACCATTGTTGGCTCGGCGGCCTACAATTTGTTCATGATCATTGCCGTCTGCATGATCTGGATCCCAGCTGGAGAAGTGCGGCGTATTCGGCATCTCCGGGTGTTCACAGTCACCGCTGCCTTCTCAGTGTTCGCCTATGTCTGGCTGTGGCTCATCCTGTCCGTTATATCGCCGGGCATCATCGAGGTGTGGGAGGCCATAGTTACTCTGCTGTTCTTCCCAGTCACCGTGATATGGGCCTATATAGCCGAACGAAGGCTTCTAGTCTACAAATATATGGATAAGAACTACCGCGTCAATAAACGAGGCACGGTGGTGGCCGGTGAACACGATCAGGTTGAAATGGATGCTGAGAAGGCAAGGACTGCGGTTACTTTCCAAGGACCGCGATCAACAGATGCAGAGGCATTCGATGAGGCGCGGCGTGAGTACATTACGGTCTTGTCGGAGCTCAGGCAGAAGTATCCAGAAGCGGACCTCGAGCAGTTGGAGATGATGGCGCAGGAGCAAATGATCTCGCGCGGGAGCAAGTCGCGCGCCTTCTACCGCATCCAGGCCACACGCAAAATGGTGGGCAGCGGCAATCTGATGCGCAAAATCCAGGAGCGTGCGCACAGCGATCTCACCGAAGTGAAGGCTCAGTTGCATCCCACAGACGATGACTACGACGATCAGCCCACCCGAATTTATTTTGAGCCTGGCCATTACACAGTCATGGAAAACTGTGGTGAGTTCGAGGTCCGTATAGTGCGCCGCGGCGACATCTCCAACTACTCGACCGTGGAATTCGAAACTCAAGACGGCACAGCCTCCGCCGGCACTGATTATGTCGGGAAGCGTGGTGTGCTTAACTTTCCGCCAGGCGTCGACGAACAACGCTTCAAAATTGAAGTCATCGACGACGACATATTCGAGGAGGATGAATGCTTCTACATCCGTCTATTCAATCCATCGGAGAATGTATTTCTCACAGTGCCACAGATAGCAACAATCATGATTTTGGATGACGATCATGCCGGAATTTTCGCTTTTACCGAATCCAATTTCGAGATCAGCGAATCTGTGGGACTGTACGAAATAAATGTAATGCGCTACTCGGGTGCCCGTGGCACTGTAATTGTGCCCTACTGGACGGAAGATGACACAGCCGTCGCTGGCAGGGACTATGAGATGGCACGCGGGGAGCTGGTGTTTGAGAATAATGATACACAGTAAGTAACTGCCCCACACACACAAGCACACACACACACACACACACACACCTCTAGTGAGATGTAATTGCATGTGCCACTGATTTCATTTGACTCGTTGCTAGTTATGGGAAGAGAAACCTAATTTTGGCTGATTGAGTTCCTGCTCAGTTGATTCACAAAAATACTACCGAATGCCAATTCCCGCTGGTGTCTTTTGGCAGCACGCAATTTCCGCTCTGGGAATTGGCATTCGGCTGTGCGTGAGACCCAGAGCCCCGAATCGATTAAAGTTGAAATAATTTCGGGCTTTTAATTGCCACATCACATGGCGATGGTGACCTAGTGTCAGAGTTGGAACCAGAGCCAGAGCCAGAACCAAGTTTTACATATATATAGCTTTTGTCTGTCAGTTTCCTGGTTAACAGTGGGTGGTTCGGCGAAAAGGAGTCGACGACGATGGCATTGTCATCGGGCACAGCCATTTCGATTTCCATGACTGCCACAGACCCTGGAAAATTATTTTTTGCTTCTGTGAGAAGCCCCACATGAACACATAAACACATGAGCACATGAATAGTGTCATGGATGCCTGGTTGGTGTCTGCTTCCTGTGCTGGCTGGCAGGAAGGCAGGCTGGCTGGCACTTTGTTGAAACGGCAAGCAAATTGTAATTAATTTTGCAAAATTTATTCATTTATACGAAAGTCGTCGGTAGCCAAAATGTAGTTAACATGTTTTGCATATGTTTTGTGTGGTCTTCATTGCGATGTCCAAAGTAGCTAACAACACGCAACATGGCCAACATACACATGAAAGACAGCCACGACTCGCCTGCAATATGTCGCATAGACATAGTAATTAAGTTCAATTTTAGTTGGCATCTCTGAAAAGTTGCATACGCATTATTAATCAAAGGGTGTTAAATATACCTAAAGACTTTTGGCTAAATAATTTAAAGGCCAAGAAAAACGCAAAAAATACTACAAGCCCAAAATTTAATATACGAAGATTTAGTATCCTTCTTCAGTTTTATGTTGGAAATGGTTTATTCTAAGACAGTTAAGGAAACACACAAGTGATGACTGAAACTGTGCACAAAATATCAAAATACTTACAATCTCTCTCACTGGTCTTTAACTCTTTAAGATTGGAGAAGCAAGCAGCCAACTGTATACACTTAAGTCCACATTTGATTTATTGTTTTTCGCTTGCTTTTTCATATGTACTTCTAATATAGACTTGAGAAAACTCTTCCAAATAAACCATTCCACTTACCCACTCAGACTACAGCTTGTTGAGATTTTGGTCCCTTATTTGTCAGTCTCCTTTTTGCCCATGATGAAATTTTCTTGTAATTTAATGTTTCTATCCGAGTGGAAAATAAAATTGTTGCCAACACGTCGCTGACATATTTCGCCCTTCCGCTTGCCGCCGCTACAAATTTTTGAGGTTTTTGCATTATTTTGTAATAAGGAAAAGCCAGAGTAGACAATTAGAGGAAACCCAGCATTCCATTCTGTCAACTTTCGCTGGGGGAAAACTTAAACAAAATTAAGTGCCAACGTTATGTTGGAATGTGGAAACAGGAGAAAAAAGTCCCAGAATGGTCGTTAAGCTTAAGCCAGAGAGTCAGAGCTAAACTGTTTTGCCATTTGCAATGACAGTTGAAATAGTTTTTAATGTCTGTTCCCGTGTCTCACTCCCCACAGTCGTCCTCCCCATGCTCGCAGCTGTATAGCAATTATTTTGGGAAGTTTAAAGTGTTTCATTGTTGCCATTGACTAAAAAATATATTTTTTTATTTTCATTTTGCCGATTCCGCAATTCTCTGTTGTTGCCTTTTAGCAGCATTTACAGGGACTCAAGCTGAATGCCTGGCGGTGCTTTTGGTAATAATGTTTGTCTTAATGTTGCCAGTTTTCCTCTGCCTCTGGCCACAAAGTTGAAAGTTGGCCGAATGCCAACTTCAGATCTGATCTCTGGAGCCCGTTTGACTTGTCCGATTTGCCTTCAATTCAAATTCAATGGAAAATGCTCTTAAAGTTAACATAGTTAAATGACGATAAGCGTCTCGTCCGCTTGGGCCATTAAACTCCTTTTGATGGTTTATTAAACAACCATTAAAGTCCAGCTGGATGGATTGGGATAAGGGGTTATCTTTAAAACGAAATGTACTTAAAGTGAAATTAAATCAAACAACTTTCCTTCAACAGAAATATGTTCACTTGGAAAACAAATAACACAAGTGGAAAGTGAAAAAGTAGCTTCAAATTAAATTTCTGGCAAATCCACTTTGAAGTTGATGCGTGTGTAGGTTGTGGCTGCAATAAATTTTCATTCCCTTTTCCGTTATTTCTTTTTTTTGCCAGAAGGTCTTTTTTTTGTATTTTTTCGACTATACTCCACGTGAACAGTACAATTTGCAGTTGGCGCAGTCTACCCACTATAACATTGCTTAAAACACAATTCTGGATGTTTCAGTGTTTCTTTTTCTTTCTCTGTTTTTCTGCTATGCTTTAATGAAAATCAAAATCTTCCTGGCCATGCCTCAACATTGTAGGGCGGATAGAAATACGCAACAACAGCAGCCCACCATAAAAAACAGCAGTGAGTAGTGCCATAAAATTTTGTGGCAAGCGAGAGAAAACAAAAACCAAAAAAATTAGTACAAAAAGCAAATGTCCGGAAACATAGAAGCAGACGCCAGCCAGGGCTACAAAGTGCCAACACTGTTGCATAAATTTGTATAATCTGTGTGGGGCAAGCGGGGGGTGGGGTTGGGGCACAAAGATTGAGTTATAAGGCTTTAAACTACCGACACTTGCCACATGCTGTCGGGTGAGACTTAAAGGTAAAAATTCATTGCCTACTTTCCTGCGGACCATTAAAGATAAGCCTGAAAACGCAACACTGCGGCCGAGGCCGAGGATGAGCCTTTGCCTGAGCCTGAGCTGCTGCTGGGATTTGTTAATTAGCCCCATTTGTGGGTAACTGCTCTGTTTAGACAACCATGGGAACTACCAACTGTTTGTGTGTGTGTGTGTGTGTGTGTGTGCACATTAAATATCAAAATCAAAAGTCAAAGCATTAAATATGTAAGATATGTGGACGACTTTTGAGATAATTTAAGCCAAAAGCAAATATTTTATTAAGCCCACATAATCTAAAATTGAAATTGATGAAAAAAGAGACTGAAGAAGAATATCTAGTTAAGAGAAATACATATGTAATTGTGGGTATGCGGGAGTGGCCGCGAGTTCTTACAAGAAATAATCATCATCATCGTCATGAGTTTGCCTTTTTTTCCATGTGTAGTATGAAACATTTCCTGCGGTCGCCGGGGAAATGAAGTATGGAGGGAAGGCATGGGAGGAATGGAGCGGAAAGAGAATGAAAATCGAGTGTGGGACTGGCCCAACTGCTTAACTGACTGACAAAAGTAAACGAAGCTAGTCTGCCTGTTTCCTTCTTTCCTCTTCTGCAAAATGTGAACCACAATGCTTGTTGTCTAAGCCCATTTAAAGGCACTCAGGCAATCCGTGCTTAGTTGTCATCGCAATGCCAACCTGTCCGGCAGAATAAAAATGCGATGAAATCCTTGTGAAAATATTTTAAGGACAACATACAAGAATGATATCGTATCTTTTAAGCGGAACTCTCATTGAAACTCTTGTGAAAACTTTATCGAGAGTAAGTTAAATAGGCAGGGCATTTACTGTTCGGCTTACCTCAATCGTAGGGGCAAAAAAAGTTTCTTATTTGCGATTCAATTTGCTCTGGGCTTGGGTCCCCGTGCTCTCTTGGTCTTGTCTCTGGTTTTTTTGTACGGCATATAAATTACCGGGCGGACGGCAACAACCTTGCCAATGTCGATTGGTTTTAGTGTATGGGTGGGACTTGGAGTTGGAGTTCGGTCTGTGGTTCGAGTTCTTGTGTTTATCTTGGATGTCCTTAGCATGATTGTTGCCTCTGTTATTTCTCTTGCTGAGAAGCATCCAAGGAGCTGAACAGCCTTTTTCTTAGTCACTCTTGTTGATGTTATCCCACTCTTAATGTTGTTGTTGTTGGTATTATTATTATTATGACGAAAGCAACAAGAGAACATTATCAACAACATAGGCGGCAGTTCCTCAGATGAGAAAGCCTGACATCTGTTGCTCTTGACTTGCCGAAAAGGGGTTTAGGCTCGCTCTAACCCAAAGGGAAAAGGTTTTTTCCCTCAAATGGTTATCTATGGTAATGAGTTTTTCTTTCTGCTCTTCGTAACGAATTTCTTTGGGTTTCAATGGAAATACAATTTAAGTCTCTTTAAAAACTTGTTGCACGGTCAAAGTAATAAAAAAGTGATTTGCTTTCGCTAATTAAATTTACCCTAGGCAAAATGGAGAAGTAATTTTCTATAGAATAAAAATACATTTTTAGCCTCATATAAGCTTTAACATTTATACAACATTCAATTTTAAAAGAGCTACGAAAAGAGAGAGAATGTAAGCCAATTTGGCAAAAGAGAAAGACGGGAGTGGAAGTGGAAATAACCCATTAATCATGACGAGTTTGCAGTGCTTTGTGCGGTTTGTGTGACTCTGTTGCCTTGATTTATACAGCCAAGCTACAACTCAATAAACTGAGAGGCAACTGCCAGCCGCAGACATTCACAGGAGCTGCTACAAATGATGAAAAGTACCAAGCTGACAGCCAATGTCAAAGGTCACACACACACACACACACAAACAGCACACACAACTGTCACAGTTAATTGTGAGGGTTATGCTAAACTAACAACAGCAACAGCTGCTGCTTTGATCTTCGTATCTTCATTAAAATGCCAAATAAGTGTGACTTGGATATGTAAAGAAAAACGCCACACCAGGCGTCGGCGTCGGCGTCGGCGTTGGCGTCTCACCTGCCTTTTGCCTCTACCGCATTCTCTTCTTTTACTTTCGCGGGTCACTTCTGAAATATTATATTCCAAGGTCGAATTTCTCTCATTTATTGTGTGATAGGAAAAAAATCTTTTTAAGAACAAACAATTTTTCTTTTACAAATTACTTTTTAATGTTTTTGTTTTTTAACTTTTAAATATTACACATATTTAAAAAGTTCTTAAGAAACTCTTCTAAATCAAAGAATAGAATGTACTCCTGAGAGGATATTTAGAATGAGCAATCAACTATTAGACACGCTGCTCACCTGTCGACTTTCGAGCAGAGAGTTGTGCTCTTGAGAAATAGATAATTGAAATTGAGTCTAGTCAGTTTTCCATTAAGCTCAACTCAAAGGATCTAATTAACGTCCTGTCCTGAGCACAACAAAAAGACGAACGTTTGCCATGGCTCAATTTAAGTAATAGGAAGTTTCTTTTATCCCATTTTCCTTTCTTCACTTTCTAAAGTCATTTCCACACGATTTGCATTAAATATAAAAGTAAAAGAAAATAAGTAAAAGTTGCCACCACAATCGTGTGGCGAATCAATTGTGAAAACAAAAGATACCGTTCTGCCCTTTTAATTTATGTATTGCTTTTCCTACGCCATTTTGAATGAAAATGGAAAACTTTGGCCAAGTCTCTTATGCCACAATGGAAGCGAGGGGCGAATCTAATGGCTTCAACTTGGCCTGCAATGGAGCAGCAAAGTGAACTGAAAAGTACAAGTATAATGTAAGACCTAGAACAAGAATGATGAGAGGTTCATTAAGTTTTCTTGCAATTAATTCAACTTTTGCCATTACAACTCAATAAGTAGGTAATTATGGCCAGTGGCTGTTGGCCGTAACAGACGGTCAGAAAATTCCCAGTGTTAATATACTACTTTTATATATATGCATGCATATAATTTCGAACAAATATTTTCATTTGTTTAGTCCCGTTGTTGCTCTCGGTATAAGCGTGTTTATTGCTATTTAATGAATGAAATATTACTCATACGACCCGGCTGATTTCTTGTTGCGCCGTTTTCAGTTTGTTTCCCTTGGCTTTGTGAGCAAAACTAACATTAAATTGTCTAAACAAAAACATATACAATACACAAACATACATACATACATACATACATATGTGCATATATGTTATGTACAAGGTTTTTATGGCTGGAGGTCTGGACAACACAGACACACACATATTCACGTACACACAAGTAGGTGCACACACGTTTCATTGTGGGTTTGTTTGTGTGTGTGCGTGTGTATGTGTGTGTTGGGGGAAGCACTCTAGAGCAATGGAGGCAGCTGCCAATTAAATGGCCATTTAAAATTCTAACAACAACATCTCACGTTTTGTTTGAAAAGTCGAGAATTTCAAGATAAGTAGAAATATTTTAACTATGGTCACATATTGCCTTTAAATGCAGTGAAAGAGATAACACCAAACGGAAAATAAAACGTCTATTATGGGATTTTCAAATGGCAATTTCGGCTATCAAAAACTTGATTATTTTTAATCATCACTAAAAGTGGAACTTTTTTTATTTTTGAACAATCCATTTTTTTATTATCCTTAAATTTTAGTGCATGGTGTTCTAAAAAATTTAGACAACAAGACAAATCTAGAAGCTTTTAAGTTCTAGTAAATAGACTGGCTTCATTTAAGGACCTGTTTAAAGTCGCTCATTGCGTATTAATTAACAATAGCTTGTCATTCCATCAAATTATATATCTACACGCAGCTCTCAAGGGCTTTATACACGGATTCAAGTGTATACAACTACAGCGGGTGAAACATGACACTTTGAAATGAATGTAACTGAAAAAGTTGCAATTAAATCGTTGCCCAACAGGGCAAACGAGAGTTGGGAAAAACGTGACGGATTACTGCAACCAGGGACAATTATTTTCTAATATTTCACGGCATCTTTTGGGCTCCCTGTTTTAATATTTACATGTTTTTTTTTTTGTATTTATTATTTGGTTTGTTGCCTACTTCCGCTGCCGGCACGATAATAGTTTGTACACATTTGTTAATGTCGCGCCTCAACAGGTACTCCGGGTACCTATAATTTGTTGTGCCACCTGCACAAAAACCCAGAGGTATTTATCTGTGTTTTGTTCGACATGCATTCAATTGCTGTTATCTACTTGTTTGCATCGGCAAATGAATGAATTTGTGGGAATTGTCACCATCTAGATGGAACAATTGCATGAAGGTCGATGTGGAAGTTGGTTTGGGGAGTTCACTTACCGCCTCTAGACGTCTGACTGGTATCGATATTAGCTTTCACAACGTCAAGCGTTCAAACAAATGGTACACGAAAAAATTGGCAATTAATTGACAATTTAATAGACTAACCCAATCACGGGTCAATTTAAACGTCACTCATTTGGCAGCTCAACCTTCAGCGAGCGAACTGAAGTGGCCAATTGCCACTGGACACTACCTGGGCCCTGTTGGCAACGACCTGACAAGAATCCGAATATGGTTCAATAGTCGTGTCAGAGATATTTTCTATAAATTTTAAATGACCTGCGCATTCGTTGAGTCAATATTTGACAGACAGACAGACGGTCACAAATACCCAGTTGACTGTCGATGATTGGCTTGTAAAAATAAACACAATTTAATTTTCAATTTAATAAAAAAAAGGTTAACGTTTCTGAACTTTGCACTTTCAAAGGTTGTGCGTCACCTCTGCCAACCAGTGCAAATCATTTTTACACATTTTCTGGATGGAAAAAGTGGAACCACTTGCTCCATAGCTCACAATCCTTTAGTTGCGGCGTGGCGTAAACCATTTTAATTCGCACTCCAAGTGGCAATTAAATAACTCAGCGAATCATTCTCCAATGTCCGATAGACATGTACATTATTCCATCCGGTGGAGAGCAGTTCTGATGAATTATGTATGATACGCGGAAATTTGATTGAAATGCACTTGGCAAGGATCGACCTGGGTGCAGAGGCGCTACAACTCGATTTCCCCTTTAGGGTAAAGGCTTTAAACATTCGTTTTAGCAAAAAAAAAAAAAACAAACAAACACGTAACTGTACGTAAAAATGCACCTGGATGACGCTAACCGTGACGGCGTCGGCCATTTTGCCTTGAATTTTAAATTGAAGGGCTCAAAAGCCTGTTAGAGTCCCCATAGTATGGGATGCCGCTGCATAACCCTTTTAGGGAAACAGAAAGTCAGGCTAGCTTTGATTAAATTAAATACTTTAACCGATATCTATGGTTTGAATCGACTCTTTTTGTAAGTTTTTACAGATATTATATGTCGTTTGTATACAAGAAAAAATGTTTAGGAAAAAGAATCATCAATTGGATTCATTTGTTTGCTCTATATCAGATATACAAATAGTCTAATCGGATTAGGTTATATTAACTTAGTTCAACACATAATTCGATGCTCAGAAATGACTTCTGCTTGGCATTGCAAACTTTTGTTCAAAACTAATATGCCTCCTCTTTTATCCTTTTTTTACGTGAACGTAAGTCAATAAAAGGCAAAAAGTTTACCTTCTACCTACTCTGTCAGGTGCTTAGCTGAGTGGGGCTTGTCGGTTGGCTGGTGGTTATTCTCCCGATGCCCAATCCCCAAACCACAAACCCATATACCCCACATCCACATCCACCCACTTGGTTAGGGACTAGGGCATTGCTCATTGCTATGCAAATTGCTGTATTTTTCTTTAATTTTATTTCCAAGCCAATGCTTGAACCCACTCGCTGAGTGCGAATAACCGTGTCCGGGCCCCTTGTGTCCTCGCTGCCTTTGCCCCTGTATCCTGTGTGTGTGTGTGTGTGTGTGTGTGTGCGTTTGTATAAGCTTCGGGCATATGGAGTAAGTAAGTTTGCATGCTGGTTCTAGTAATTGAGGCGCTTAAACTGCACTGCCCACCAGATTGCTGTCAGGTGGCTTAGTAGTCTGACCTTTGCCATCCCAGCTGTAAGAGAATGGACCAGACGCAGACTAAGCCCTCATTTTGTGGATAATTTTATGTGATTATAATCTGTTTAGCAGTTTGGCAAACCAATTAAGAATTTGTTAGTCTATTTTTTTTTTTTTAGTAACTGATTGTCCAACCCGATCAAACCGGCTCAAACAAACCAAATACCAACAAAATTACATAGTTTCAATCTGCCAAGTTCTAAGCTAAATATAATTGATTTAATAGTTAAACTGGCATATTAAAAATATTGAGTTCGAAGGAACTGACTGTTCCGCCTTTGCGTGGTGCGTCAAGTGGCTCTGGTAGTGGCTCACTTGATAGTTTTGCAAAATCAATAGAAGCGTTAAACATTGCAAAACATACACACACAAATACACACACACACACATACATACACAGAAAGGTAGAAGGCGGACTGTGCGAGTATTGGTTAATAATAGGCACTGCAATGTCGCAGTCGCCATTGAAATCAAACGGCGGAAGTGGCAGAGGCACAATAACAAAATTAGCATTGAATGTCAATGGCAATGGCAATGTCAATGGGGGTCCAAAGGGTTGTGGTTTAGTAGTTGTTGGTTAAGTGGTTTGTTGGCTGCTTGGCTAGTTGGTTAGTTGGTTGGTTGGTTGGTTGGTTGGTGAGGAAAATGAGGTCTTGACTTTTTCTGCCCATGAATGTGTCTTTGCTTGGCGGATATAATTTGACGTTCAATCGAATCGGAAATAGAAAATTGACAAATACAAACACACTGTGGAACGAATCCTTTTCCAGCCAATTAGTGAGCCAATTTTAAGCAATTCGAATATATGTATGTATATATATTCCCAATGATGCGTCATCATCAGCTCTAATAGTTTTTAATTGCTTAAAACGTTCCTAAAGGCTGCTTTTAGCCGGTATACATAACCTTAACCCAAATACTAGACCCAAAACCAACAATTTTTGGCCGGTGCACGCAATCCAACCAGGTGCACATTAGGTTGATGAGTTTTAAATTGAAACGATGAGGGAAAACTTGAGGAAAAGTTTTACATCAAATAGGCGGAAGGGTGGGAGTGGGACTGGGAGTGAGAGAGTAATAACTTAGTTGTGAAAATTGTGGAAATTCGCTTTAATTCAATTTACAATTTGCATTTAAGAGTCTGGCATAGGAAGTGTGCCTTGAGGACGATGTTGAGGATGATGATGCACCGGCAGCAGCAGGTCTCAGGATTGTATAATAAACTCAAGTGCATGCGAATGCAAATGGCAGTTGCTGGATTTAATGAGCTTCAAACTTAATTGTTATGTACGCCAGGCATGCTACATCGCCAACACCATCACCCACTCCTCCAGCACCTAGTCGACCTTTTACTTCTTTTGCTTTAATTCATCCTTGCACATGGTGCGACCTTCGCCCAAGCAAGCGGCATAGGCCATCATATGGGGAATGGTATTTTGCTCATAAACGCCGGTAAACAAATGGGCCCAAGGGCCCAAAGCATAAACTGGCACATCATCACCGCCATGCGAATCATTTCCCATGGGCACACCCGATGGATACCTATCGTCACGGGCGCCAGTGAGCACAGTTGTGGGATCCTTGCGTTCCTTAGCATCTGAGTCAAAGTGCTTACTGTATCCAGGACCATTTGCATAGTTCAATATCATATACGCTTTTCCATCAGCCGCTTTGGAAGGGGCTTCAGCGAGAACATCTTGGCCGCGGCGCTAGAAGAGAATTGGAATTAAAATTTGAGTGGTGAAAATTAGGTGAACTCTTACCCCATAGCCACCGTAGGTAAACACGTGCGAATGATCAGCAGAGACCACGATGAGAGTATCCTCCTCGTTGGTTAGCTCCTTGGCTGCTTGAATGGCGCTGGAGAACTCGGTGGTCTCATTAAGGGCCATGCGTGCCCAGTTCTCGTGGTGGGCCTGGTCGATGCGACCTCCCTCGATGAACAGGAAGTAACCATTTTCGCTCTGGCTCATGTGCTCGATGGCCTTGCGTGTCATTTGCTCCAGACTGGGCTCGCTGGTGTCCTCTGCGTTCTCCATGCGATACTTGAGATGATCGCTGTTGAATAGGCCAAACAGACGATCCGTCTGAGTCACATCCACTGCAAGCAGATGATCCACTGTGTCCACATAGACATTCTTATCGTTGGCTAGCTTAAATTCCTCAATAAGATTGAGTCCATCTTTGCGTGCACCCCAGCTCTCTATGCTAGAATCAACGAAATTTCTCTTTCCTCCTCCCAAAATGACCTTCAATTGACTGCCCACTACACCCCTTGCCAGCTGATAGCCAATGTCCTTGACTTCAGTATTCTCGCCGCAGCGGTTTTTCACATCCCCGTCATTCTCCCAATCGCGCTCCGAAATGTGGGCATAGACGCCAGCCGGAGATGCGTGAGTGATTCGCGTTGTGGTGACGAGACCCGACCATTTGCCTCCATCAATCGCCCACTTGGCAATGGAGGGCACATGCGTGGTCTCATCGACTGTGCAGCTCGTCCGCGAGACTTCACCGTTTACACCAATGGTCCCATACTGAGCCTTAACACCACACAAATAGGCGGTGGCCGTGCACGCTGAATCGGGCACAATCTTATTGACGGCATATGTCTTCGCCAAGCCGGTATAAGGGAAACGCTCGAATGAGAGCTCTTGCTCCTCGCCGCCCAGCAAATTACGAGCCGCTGATGTGGTGGTCAGGCCCATGCCATCACCCAGGAAGAAGATAATGTTCTTGGCCTGGAATTTGTTCAGCTCAGCGGACAGTTTCTCCTTGATGTGCTGCGTTGCATGCTCCCGCCAGTATTCATTGGTGTTCTCACCCTCCACCGCCCTCGACTTGGTGGCCGTCACCTCTGGAAAATCCGGATGCATGGCCCGATCCTGGCAATAATCCTCGCTGCGCGTACATTCTGGTGCGGCCAATGAGCCGCTGACCAGCAGCGAGAGTCCAACGATCGCGACGAATGCGTTTAACCAACGAAACATCTTGGGCTTGACTGATCTCAAGGGTAGCAACATGGCCAGCTTCTGGCCCGCCAATATTTCTAGCACGTCGCTTTCGTATCGATTGGGCGATAAGATTAGGCCCATAAACGCCAAATCGCTTCAAATCTAATACGCCTTTAATTCCTGTAGTCGTCCAACTCGTGCTTTTATTTACGATGGCCAACAACAAATTTTATAATTTTATAGATTTATTATGCCATTCGGGACGGGCCCCATAAAAGTCCCCAAAAACAACTCAAACACGTGAGGTTCGCGCCGAGTCCGCGGGTCAAGGGAGGGTAGGTCATGAACATTGCCATCGCCAACACAACATGAATCGTCATGCACCAACATGGACGATGAAAGTCATCATGGCCCATGGTCAATGTGTGTAATCAGCTACAAGAAAAAACCTTTAAGCATGTGAGTGAACCAAAATGGTAGCCACGCACTCGACAGTTGAGTCATAAAAAAAAAGAGCCAAACCAATACAGGCCCACGCACAAAAGGTTTTCCCAGTGTGGTTTTTTTTGTTTCGTTTTTAGTTTCTATTCAAAATCATGGCCAAGATAGTGGGTTGAAGTAGAATGAATGCAACAAAATGAAAAAGCTGCTGCCACCTGCAGTAGCAACAGGAAAAAGCACTGACCACAGCTTGGAAAGGTGAAAGGCGGTTAAGAGTGAGAAGCTTAACCTTGAAAGAAAAAAGAGGGAAATGTTGCTAAATGCCAACAGCACGAGTAAACAACACGATACTTGAAAACTCTCTTCAACAAACCAACAAAATAAAAAAGTACCTTCACATAAACTTGCTACTAATTAACTACTTATCATTATCGGATCGACTTAAAAAAGCCTTAGACATGGGCGTATTGTGTGTCTTATCTAAAAAGGGATAGTTTGCTAGTGAACAACAGAACCCAGAAATTTGATTCAATTTAACAGAGAGTTTTAGTTTAACTTTTTGACAAAATAAGAAAATTTAACTTTAAAAAAAAGCGGCTCAAATGTTTTTGGTTTCCCTTTACAACGTCCATTTGAAGAGGAAAATACTCTTAGTTAGCAATTTTATGGCAGCTCTTCGCAATTTTTGCTCAAGCGATGTTCGGAT
This sequence comes from Drosophila nebulosa, assembly GCA_024703675.1. Classification (NCBI taxonomy): domain Eukaryota; kingdom Metazoa; phylum Arthropoda; class Insecta; order Diptera; family Drosophilidae; genus Drosophila; species Drosophila nebulosa. Next base: position 3,844,545 of record JANFPS010000004.1, on the reverse strand, counting down.
GAACAATGCGCATATTTTAAGGGGCTTACTGGGCGTATACGTGTTTATGTTGGCCAATAAATTCGGAGAATGTCAAGTTTGCCAGCCATTTAGCTAGCCAATTCATCAAGAGCATTTATCAACATGTTTGTTCAAGGCTAAAGTTTCAATCGATTTGCTAGATGAGTTAGATGAATCTGGAATTCACATCAGTTGCTTGGACTCATCTGAACTTTCTTTGTGCTCATTACAGGCAAACCATTACCATACCAATTCTGGAGCAGAGCAGCTATGAGAAGGATGTCAGCTTAAAAGTACACATTGGAGAACCTTATTTGGCACCAGGTAAGTGTACAAAAGAGTTGACCGTAGTACTGAAAACTCGAGGGAATTGCACTGACACCCCCCACTGGTTCCCATCCTTACCAAATACTGACAATGCAAAAACAGTTTCCTGATAACCGACAAGTCCTTGAACCATAAAAACGATATGCACGTGGAGATAGCATCTCTTGTTGCCTTCTGTTTAATATCGTTACGTTCCACGAAAGAGCGTATATTCTGGACAACAATAATCATATATATATATATATATATATATGTACATATACATATACTCAGTATGCTTCATTCCCGACCCGTTTCCCATCCACATTTTCCCCTCTCTATACCTATTCCCTTGTCTATCGCAACGAAAATTCTGTACACTGGAGAAAGACCTTTTTTTGGCTTGTCTTTCGCCATAAAAATTAAGGACAGGCGGAAAAGGTAGTAAAATGAAGAAGCAAAAAAAAAAAAAAATGAGAAAAAGAGGGAGAACTCTATAAATTGGAAATTCCAATTTTAATGAAAGCAAAATGTAACTTGGTTTCGTATATCCTGACTCTGACTTGTATTTGTAGGTTCTTTTTATACTTTTTGGTCTTTTAATTTGTGTTCTTTATGCTTCTAGATTCCGCTCACTACCGTAAGCCTTGAATTGTGCATTAATTAATTTTATTTTAATTGAACACGAAAGCGCAAAAAGCAAAAACAAAAACCAAAAAACAATTGCGGGATAAACAAAACAAAACAAACGAAAAGAAAATCAAAAGAAAAATCCCAATTCCCATTACATTTGGTGAACACATTTGGATTTCCACGCACATTAATTTTCCTGATGAGTGCGGAAATTGCTGACAAAGAGTGCAAAATAGTATTTCATTTTCCCCCTTTTTAGTTTCTACATCTTAGCAGCATTTAATTATTCGGTTACGTATTTAGTTTCTAATGTAATTTTTGGTGTTGTTGTATAAATTTGGAATTCTTTAAAGCATTTAGTCCTTCCTGGAGCATGGCCTAGCAACGGGGAATGCAAGATGAGCTAGAGTTTTCTTTTTATGTTTATTGAACAAGAAGAGAGAACGAAAGCATTTGGCAATTTGAAAAATTATTATTTTAGTCTTTTGGATTAGCTAAGCTTTTGCATCTTATTCCCCATGACCATGCTCTGGATTTTTAATTTTTTGTGTTACTGCATATAATTTATGGTGGATGGGATAAATTGAAGTAAAACCCAAATAATTGGAGGTTCGCTTTCTTAAAGGTTATTCAAATATTTACTGTCTGTGTGAATTTTGTATGTGTATATGGGTGTTTGTAAAATTGAAAACAATTTCATAGATCACCCAGCCAATAACGACCATACGTACAGTACACTGCTATATATATTCCGATTCTATCGAATGTTAATTGTGTTGGTATTAAATTAGTTAGTCCCACAGCCATAGCCATTGTCATTGTCAATCTTTAGTACCAATCAAAATTTAGTACCTAACTTACTCTTAGATGGCTAATTATAGTACCTGTACCAGTACAACTTGCATTTGTTTTCCCCAATTGTATTATCCCAAATCGAAATCCTCTACTCCTCGCACTTAACTTAGTTTCACTGTATGAATATTTGTTGTTATCGACTTGCATACATACAGCAACATTTAGCAACATACATAGTAACTAACTAAATCCAAGCATTCGATCAATGAACTAATCAATCTCGTTATCATAAACCAAACATTGCAATGCATTCTCGTTTGAATCCTCACACAGATGACACAAACAAGGAATCATTTTTCCATCGATTTTTTGGTATGTAAACGCCACCTCTCATACAATATGAAAACATTTTAAGTGTTCAGTTAATGAAAAGAATATGCGAAATAATGTCAAGTAAATTAAACAATAAAACAAAAAAAATGGTAGACTCATTTCAACATTTATATTTGTTAAGTAGGTATTATTTTTAATTTCCTGTTGACCATTGAATCCGCATCAGAAGAATTGTAATTGTGGCTTCACATCTAATTTGTCCGCCGTAATGTAATGTTCTCTTCATCACATAAATGTGTGTGTGTGTGTGTGTATAAATTGTATGTGTAACTGCATTTGAAGAACCGTAATGTAACCGTTTAAAAAGATTATTGCGCTTTTTCGACGCAGCTCTGACAAGCACTTGGGCATCCGCTTCTTGAAACTGAAACTCAAATCTCGCAATATATCGTTATATTGAGTCCTTTTACAAAGGTTTCGTCTTCAATTTAAAATAAAATTATTTGTATTGTGTTTGGGCCACACAGTGTGTTATTATGGTAATGTTTTTTTTGGGCTTTGGTTAACCTGCCTCCTATGCTCGGCGGATCTGTATACGCGCTTGTGCCCGCTTCTCTTTGTGTTGTGCCACAAACCACTACCACCAACCACCAACCACCACCACCACCAACCACCAACCACCACTACTACTACTACTACTATTACCACCACTACTACACCGATCGATTTCAACTTGATCAATCAAATACTTCTCAATTTGTAAGTAATACACGGGGTATGTTACCTACCCAAAACTACTAATAATCAAATTTTGAAATCGAGTCTCCGTATTTGTGTTCTTAATCATAATTAATATATTAGAACATAATTGATGTAATCTGAATGCGAACGAAAGGCTTTTGATTTTATCATCATACTTGTATCTGTAATGTCATGTTGTCAATGTGAAACGTACAAACATACAATATATTTAAATGTGACCATGACCCGATCCTGTAATCCCTTTAAAACAGAACAAAGAAAAACATTAATTGGTCAATTAGCATATTTCTTAACTGAATATTTATTAAGTGATTAAATGAGATATATAAATTATATATGTATGAGACCATTTAAATACTTTTTTCTTTGGAAATTCTCCCACTTTACGATAAAAAAAAAAACAAACAAAAAAATACTCCCACGAAAACCAAACCAAACCAAACCAAAACCGAACATCTTTGTCATATGTTGTCCAATGTCGATATATAGAAAATCACGAACACACTGGAGATCATACTAGTGAGTCATCATTATCTTGGCATTTATTCGATATTGCATGCAAATTGTTGTCAATGTTGTTGAACCCTACACCAGACCCCGCCACTTCACGAGTGACCCAACTCAATCCAACACCACCCCGCCTCGTTTACCCTCAACTATGTCTGAAGTGCTTAATATGCAGTTTTTCTATTTTCCACTCAAATGCTTTTTTGATGGCACTTTAACACAATGTACTCAATGAAATGTGGTTTTATATATTTTGAATATTAAGGCTTTAAGTAGCTTTGAAACATTTCAATGAGTACCTACTTATTTATCTAAAAAAGATTTTATCTATCAATACATTTTCATGAGTTGATTCCATTTGATGATACAATTTGATTGTGTACATAAATGAGAATTGATTTTCACATTTAAATATATTTTGAAAATACTACAAAATGGAATCTCTTTGCTCATTAAATAGCGAGAACCTACTTTTCCTTTTGCCACATCAATTTTTCCCCCACTTACATTAATGTGGTTTCCCATGAAAATTAAGACGCCAACCTATTATGGCCGTATGCTTTTAATTAGCGCTTCTCTCTGTTCCTATTCCACTCTACTCTATACTGTTTCGTTCTGTTTTCCCAATGGCCGTTTTCCTTGTATGTCATTGTCTCTACTGTGCTTACCAAATGTCTGTGTACTATATCTATCTATCTATCTATCTAAATATATATATATCTATTTATTGCATGCGTGTGAGCACATCCATTGGTACACATGTACACATTGGGCATGCTCTTGCATAGAACTGACCGCAATTACTCCTACCATATGTCCTTAGACCTCAACTAGTTGAACCCTAATAATTGTGTGTTTATTCCATTGATGTTGCGGCTGCCACAGATGATGAACTATTAGCCCAAATAAAGGAGGTGGAACAGAAATCGCCAAAGGACCTAACCGAATTGGATCGCATTTTACTGTTGAGTAAGCCGAGAAACGGAGAGTTGACCACAACACATGTTCGCATACGTGAGAGCCAGGAATTCAAGGTAAGGAATTGGTCTGCCATTTTAACGTCACTCACAAAACAAACCGCCAATGCACTGCCAGACCACTGGCAACACTGCAGACAACAAACAATTCAATTCAATTCATTTGACAACAAAAGGACGACAGGAAATCCCCATTATCCAAAGCCCAACACACTAAACGCTTGGCAAATAGTTTCATTTCTCTCGGGTCAGGTGCGGCCCATGACTTGGTCCGAATAATTCGACTCCGACTCGAGCGGGTGAGGAATGCAAACTAAGGCGTGTTCTATATTGAATCCGCCCCTGTTTCAAGTTAATATGCCACAGACACATTCACCTTGACGAGGCGGCTGTATTTGTGCACATTTGCTGTGCTTTGTGTGTGTGGGGATAACTGTGTGTACACCTGTGTACCCTTGTCAGATCAAGTTACCGTTTAAGCACCTAATTGTGCAAATCTCCAAATGGCCACTTACTGCCCCTATCAACAAATATTTGCATGCTAATCATAACAACAACAATTGCGTATTCCACAGGCTACTGTCGATAAGCTTGTGGCCAAAGCCAATGTGTCCGCTGTACTGGGTACTTCATCGTGGAAGGAGCAGTTTAAGGATGCCCTTACCGTCGTTCCCGGTAAGTACGACTTAAGATTAAGATTAATGAAACTGATCAAATCCATTTTTCGTTCATTCTTCAAGCCGATGAGAGTGAATTCGATGGCGACGATGATGTGGAAGAAGAGGTTCCCGGCTGCTTTTCCTATATCAGCCATTTCGTGTGCCTCTTCTGGAAGGTACTTTTTGCATTTGTGCCACCAACAGGTGAGTAAATGAATGGGAAGATTAACTTAGTGGATGATTATGTGTGTCTTTTTTTTCACAAATTATTGCAGATATTTGCGGCGGCTATATCACCTTTGTGGTCTCGATCTTCGTCATTGGTGTGATCACCGCAATTATTGGAGATGCAGCCTCGTATTTCGGATGTGCCCTCAATATTAAGGATTCGGTTACGGCCATTTTGTTTGTGGCCCTGGGCACCAGCATACCAGGTGAATGAATGAGCGTCCTTAATTTTTTAGCATTTCCGCCGCTAATGACCTACCACTTGGCATCTTTCAGACACCTTCGCTAGTATGATTGCGGCCAAGCACGATGAGGGAGCCGATAACTGCATTGGCAATGTGACGGGCAGCAATGCGGTAAATGTATTTCTTGGAATTGGATTAGCCTGGTCCATCGCCGCCATCTATCACATGTCCCATGGCATGACCTTCAATGTGGAGCCGGGAACGTGAGTGCTGGCTCAATTGACACACAAATTATCCGCTTTTTTTAATTGTCATTCTCTATTCCAGAATTGGCTTTGCGGTGGCACTATTCTGTGGCGAAGCACTGATTGCCATTGCTCTGATCATGTTCCGTCGTTGGAATAAGAGCATTGGCGCCGAATTGGGCGGTCCGGCATTTTCCAAATATGTTAGCTCTGCGATCTTGATGTTCTTGTGGGTGTTCTACGTGGTCATTTGCATTCTGGAAGCTTACGACATTATTCGAGTCTAAAATAGAACCGATAAGGTTAAAAATGGTTAAAAGAACGTTGCAATACATTCAAAATGCAAGAGAGAGGGAAAGCTAAATCTAAGCTGAACTACCAATGCGGCATGCATACACATCCACACACACACACACACACACACACACACAAATGGTGTATCTGTGTATGCAAACACATTAGATATATAATACATATATATATATATATATATATATTAATTATGTAAAATTTATGTTAATAATAAAATTATAAATTGTAATGTTTAATTAGTTTCGTAAGTCTGGCTTATTTACGTAATTATTTTAAACAACTTTACAAAATATGTTATTCATAATGTAAATATAAAGGCTGCCACGGCTCAGCAATCTTGTAACGAGATCGAGATCATTCATTGTTATGCCATAAACTTAATGCAACTAGTTATTATAATTAATATTTATTTCATCATTCTACCTACATATATCGATGTAAGTCATTGCTGTTGTTTGTTAAAGCTGTACTTAATGCAATGCATACAATATACATACACCCATACCCGGAGATTTGTTTAATTGGTTCGATCACATTCAAATTGTGTCTCCATTGTCGCGCATCCAAGCATTGTTAATTTTGAATACATGTGTAAGTTTTAGCAGAAATTTGCGCCACAGAGCGCCACAGATACCCAAAATACTTATTACAACTGAAATCACCCAGATATCGGCATACTATCTACTAGTTCTAGTCAAAATAACTAAACTTTCTCATCAACTCTGACCAAAGCAAATGCGGCACTATTTACTTATTAACTTCTAATAATTGTATGAGACCAGAAAACTACTTACTTGAAAGACTATTTCATTTGCTTAACTCACTGTATGAGGGATTTATGGTTAATAAAAGGCAACACCAACAAAGGCGAAAATTTGTTAAATGAAAATTGAATGCTCATCGAATCGAATCGAATGTAATGAGCAGGTACATATTTTTTGTATACATATTATTGTGTATTGTACTATTTTTTCATAAACAACAAAAATAAAAACGATATGACAAAAACCCAATGATATTTATAGCCACATGCATTAATTTGTATTAGATATATATATATATACACATAGATATATCTACAAATACCTATATACCCACATATACTATATATACGAGTATTTTGCAGTCACAAACTGTATGGGGGAAACTTGATAAGAAAACTGCGCCAAATTTAGAAATAATTGAAAAATGATTACCAATATATGTATGTATGTATGTATGCTACAAAAACAAGTAAATAAACTAAAGAAAAACAAAACACTTATATATTAATTAGATAAAATTATAATTCTATATGTTTAATGCTAGACAATTAAATTATTGTTTTGAATTCATTTGAATCGTTTGTTTCTGTTGTTGTTGTTCTTTTTCTCTATTGTGCATAGAACGATTTTTATTTCTTCTAAATTTCTTTATAAAATTGACGAGATTTGGATTTCAATAGTCAATAATGTGTCAATCTTTTAAATTCATAAAATTGCAATTTTTCTTGTTGTTATGAATATAAACACGTTGAATTGGATGAAAACAAAATATTTCCCAAGCTAATAAGCTATAATTTAGGAGTCGTCCAAGAGTCAGGGTAAGGTTGGGATATGTAATAACCGTGTTCATAGAACACGACGGGTGGGATATATAGAAAAACCGAAATAAAGCGGAAATGGGTACATTTTCATAAACACATTGGCTACAAAACATTATATAATGGCAAAAGGCAAATAAAACGATTTTAGTGCTTCCGAAATAGTATGTAGGAACTACTTATTAACGACTACGACTAGTTGAAAAGCTTGTAAGCAGCAGAAGAGAAAAAGTTCAAAAATTTATACATATTCATTTATAAGTCCCAACAACTGCTATATAAGCAAGATCAGAAGTTATTTCTCTATACGTTTATCTTTGCTCTGGTTGATTTTTATTTTTTGAGTTTTTATGTTTCATTGGAATTTGTCATTTCTATGTTTTATAGATGTGTAAAGAAATTATTAATCGTATTGGGTAATTACAAATTTTTAATATGTATGTATGTATAATACAATATTAATTATTTCACTGTTTGTTACTGTGTATTTTCGAATTAAAAGTTTACTTACATTTTTATACCTTTACCATGCATGTATATATATACATGTATTTATGTGTGATTTTACCCAATATATGAAATATATAAGTCAAGTAATCAAATATTATAAATTATTTAACAAGAACATAAAAGCGAAAAACTTTAGCAAAAAAGTTAAAAATGATAATTATTAAAAGTACATGGCATAAAGCACTTGAATGAATATACCCGAATACAAAGATTGTCTAGTACTAGCTTCTGTAGAATATGAACACTAAAACACACACACCTAACAACTTAAATTACTAACTAACTATACATATATATACATATACATATACATGCATATGTATGCGAATCTTGCATAACGGTATTACTTATATATATTACAAAGCTGAGAATTTCAAAAAAATTTCTTCACTTACTACCCAAATATGATAGATAAATGGAATGTATGGAATGTATTAACTATGAGAACTATTGTAGCAGCAAACTTAAAGTTTTACCTAATCGAATAGAAGCTAGTTTTTAGGTCAACATTTCAGCATTATCCCCAACAAAAAAGAGAAATCAAAATATATAATGAAATATAAAATAAAGTTTTACATATATATATGTATGTATTTATGCATGTATGTACATGTAATTCAATTGAAATCCAATAAAACACACACAGAATTGATTTAAATGTATCGATTTAACCCATTTGTTTGATCGTACCGGAAACATTGGTTCACATAGGATGAAAACTAGTTGCATTCATTTTCTCCAAGTGTAAAAACACAAGCTGGAAGTTATCAATCTAGGAAAGGGGCTTGCTATTACGCAATTTTCATCAACAGACCCAAAAAAAATATATATATACATATATGTATATGTATATATAGATAGGAGAATGAATGATAAGCGAAATCAGCGCAAAAAGCTTCTTGCGGAAGATGAGAGACAACGCTTACAACAACGATGCGATGAGATAAAGTTGTTTACAGGAATGAAACTCGCCAACACAAAAGCAAACAACAATAAAACAATGAAACTTGCTCCCGCCCCTTTTGGGAGCTAATTTAAATTGAAACAAAACAAACATCAGTCGCCAGTTGTCCGCGACACAGCAACCAAATTGCAGTCCCAGTTCGGAGTGTTTATAATCCTTCGTTTCCCCTAGTTTTTCCCACTCGAGTTGCTCTTAGTTGGCAGGCAAATATGTCGTGTGATGAGAAAACAGCGCTGTTGGCAACAGAACGAGGCCATCAGCAACACATCTCCATTGTGGTATTGCCCATGCCGAGAAAGGATCCAAAGGATTATGAACCCATTTTCACAACTGCTGAGTAAACGCTTTTCCGTCGCATTTCATTAAAAAATAACTTCATTACACAGCATTTCATTCGCTTCTTGCTTTTCCTGTCCGTCGCGCCAGCTACTCCTATGGCCTCTCTTTGGAGGAACTTCTGCCATTCACTCTGGATCCCTGGTGGCAGAATGTGCGACGTCTGTGCTTTGTCTGCCTCTGGCTGACAATTGTGTTGACCCTGCTAGCTGCCATTAGCTTGGCGTATTTCAACGATGCCGCCGCTGTTTGTCGCACAAACGCCACTACCACCATTGCCAATCTTCCAACATCAACATCTCCTCCGTCAGCACTTGCCTTGACGGCAAATGGCACACAGCTGTTGAGGGCCAGCTTATAGTAATTGAGTGACTAGATGGAACATTTTGGTGATGCTGCAATCTCACTCATTGGATTACATCAGCCGCTTCTACAGCTTTCGCGTTTGTTTGGATTGCCGGCTTTTCTGAGCAAAGGCCCATCCCCTCGGTCCTGTATGTAGTTTCCCCAACAAAGCGATAAGCTTGATGGCGGAATCGATTGATTGTGGAACAATTGTGTTTGTTTAGAAGCTGCTTATTTTAATTGTCAATATATGACATTAATTTTGTTGTATTTTTATTCGTAATTATAAGGAAGCGGCATTATCTATAAATCGCTTAGGCTAAGAAATGTAATATAAATTTAGTCTTTACGTAATTAATAGCTCTATGATAAGCGAGTTGAACGAGCACGAATTGAATAAAATGTCTAATAGTGATGACTCTTTTATTAACTTTACATTTTCGTTCATTACTTAAACAAATATTTTAACTGCTCATTTGTCGTGTTAAAAGACCTCTTGGTACATGACTGTTTTGCCTAGAAAAGTACCTTATTAAAATCATATAAATCTAAATATTGTTAGATTCTCTAAACTATGGGCGCCTAGATAAATATTTGCGTAACAGAACCCCATACGTTTAATCCTTAATTACCTTACACTTTTGCTAAAACATGCATTGGAAATTACTTTGCAACTTGGAGTTTTATCTCAGACAATATTTAATGTAAACGAAGGGCCGAAGTCTGTGTTCACAAAAATAAAAGTCTCTGCTTTAATTACATGAGCTACGCTCAACGTTGCTTGTGTTAACAAAAAAAAAATTAAGTGAAAAAACCCGCACAATTTTGAATATTGGGTTATTGTTGTCTCTCTCTAGTTTTCCAGTGATTTTTTCCGCTAAATTTATCGATTTAACTTTACAAAGCGCGCTCGAAAAAGCTGAGCGAATATTCGGAATGGCTCAGCGAAATTTGGAATAACTGAGCGAATTGCGCTGACTGGGCGAATTGGCGCCTGGTGTTTTTGTTTATATCGGCGGCTGTTTTGTTGTGTTTTTTGCAATTAACGGTTAATTGAAGGGATCTTTGCAAAAATCTGTGCAACTAAAGTGGGATAAGAAAATATTGGAAAACTTTGAGTTTGTTCAATTGCAAGGCAGTTGGAATTAGAGTATTTCTTAGGTGCTAATGGCCACCTGGACTCAAAAAGAACCGACAGGGATCAGTCACCGTAGGCGTTGGAATCTAGAAGGTGAAATTAAAGACAAATTGGTTACCTCCTTCTTATAATAAATGTCTTCCACCTCCTTTAGATCGGGAATCGCTGAACAAGTTAAAGCACCACATTGCAGAGGAGGGCTGTTCCCAAACGCAGTATGACTTGGCTAAGGAGTTGTTGGAAAATCAAATGGGTAAGGACAACTGGTAAGGCTGGTAGCGCTGAATTCTAATTACCCCAATCCCAGTAGAACCGAATGTGGCAAATAGCACCAGTCGGAACCAGAAGGCAGTCAATTGGCTGGTGAGTGCGTCACAAAATGGACACGAAGATGCCGCCAAGTTGTTGCGCCAATGCTATAACAATGGCAGTGGAATTACAGCCGAAAATGCAGACGAAGTGCGTCGGTGCTTGGCCATGACTCCAGGCGAAAGGGCGGCAAGAAAGGCGGCCCGAGAGCTGTTTGCCTGTTTATCGAATGGTAACGAACACATTACGCCGAAGCAACTGGAACGGAAGATGCGCCGTATCTATAACCTGCAGCGTAAGCGTCGCAGACGTCCAAACCAGGAGGACGACTACTCCAGCAGCGAGTGCGAGCAAGACCAGGAATGTGAGCCACTAGAAGACACGGCCAGTATTGGTATGGCAAATGTGGAGGATCGTCGTTTCATAACAGAAGCTCATCTGGTGTCAGCAGCCTCTAACTACAGTGCCGGACGCATGCCTGCCGTGAATGATACACTTACGTTGTCAGTTCCGCATCCCACAAGTCTGGATCATGTGCCATGTTTTTACCGCCTGATCTTCCACCCATTTATATTCCTTACCCTCTTCTACCATCGTTTGCTTGAAGTAATTGTCTCTCTGCCGAAACTGCTACCATTAAGTGTACGCTGCACTCTTCTGGTTCTTCTCTCTTGGTGGAGCAGCCGGCACATGCTTCCATTGGTTTGCTACTATCTCAGTCTAGGCGTTATGCTTTGGGCCACTTGTAAGATGCTAAAGACTAAGCAGCAGTTCGTGGACTTTCGCATCTGGTCAGGGCTATTTCTTAGCTACGGTGACAATCACATCGAAGCGGACATTGCGGAGCAGCGTTTCCTGCGGAACAATATGAAGCCGTATCTTTATTACTTCTGTGCCTTCATTTGCAACTTGATTGTGTATCCCCTGGTGACCGATGCATGGCTGCCGCATTCAGAGCTCACGATTCTTTCAGGAGCGTGTACCTTCCTCACAATGGGAGTCTCAATGTATGCCACTTCACATCTATTACCGGATTGGTTGGTCATTATTTCTTTCGCAGTAAATGTGCTGGCAAAATATCCCTATGAGAGAGATGAAGTGGTGTCCACTCGTTGGCGATTCTTGGACTTGCGTGTGCCGACCTTCTCTTCTTTTGTCGTTGGCAACGGCATCGAATTTTGTTTAAATTGCCGCACTGCGTTATATCTGTTTATCCCTGTTCTGCTAATCCTCCTTGCCAGGCGCTGTCGTTGGCATGGCGTCTATACATACCTTATTCCTCACTGTGTTACCCTTAGCTGGTTGCAGGTGTGTATAGCTACTTCGCAAAGTTCCACCATGTTCGGGATGACGCGTGCTGCTTTAGGTTTGGCTGGAATTGTACTCTTCCTGCCGCTTTTCGGAATTGTGGCGCTTCTTATTCCAGTCTTCGTGGCAATTGACAATTTGGGACTAGCCAGCGAGGAACTACGTTGGGCCAGTACAGCGGTTGCCTGCGGATTGGTAGTTGTACTCTCATGTGTCCTGGCTCTCAACCGTGCCACAAAAAAGTACATAACGATACTGCAAGTAAGTCAATTTAATTGATTTAGATGGTTTTCTTTTCTAAAGCCAACTCCTTTCACTTCCAGGTGCTTATGGGTTTAACGACTGCCTGTGTTCTCGTTTTTCCCTACATGACTTCCAGCTTTAAGGATACACCACGCTTCAATGCCATTCCCAGAGTGGGCAGCCCTCAGTCTTTCACAAACTCGGATACACTGCAATGGGAACGCTTTCATGCGCTTTGCGCTCAACCAGTGCAGGAGGAGACCAACAAGATTAAAGCCCAGCTTCGCTGTTCGTATTTAAATGGCATGCACGTAGCTTGGGAAGGAAGCGTTGACAAAGTGCAGATTGCTCGTGTCAGCAACATTCTGGAAGATGTAATTTCCAGCTATCTACCCACTTGGCTGGGACGGATCCTGCGATGTGTACACGGAGAGAACATTGCTGAACACTTTCAATGTGATGCTAAGCGTGAAGGTCAATGCGAGGCGTGGCAGCGCGTCATCAAAACGCTGGAACGTTGCTCCCTACAAAATTGGGATCGTTATGAGTATGAGCTTTTAGTTAAGGTGGGATTGGGCAGTAGCAGCCGATTGCTAGGTCGCTCCACTTTTACAAGTGTTTTGCTACGAGCCCATCACGACTTTGGAAATTTTACGCGCCATCTCAGTCAGGGCGACCAAATTCTTTTCTATGGTGTCCTGCACGAATCTCGGTTGCTGGCTAAGAGTGTACAGATTCAATTAAAGACCATCGAGTGTCTGTCTTGTAAATCGGAAAACCTTGGAACGGCAAGTATTGGGCGCTTATCGGCCAATTCTCCGATGGACGCACGTTTGCAGGATCTTAAGAGAGGTATTAAGTATTTACTAAATGCTTTGCTGAGCCCGTTAATAACCTTCAAATAAAACTCAAAATAAAAGATGTTGAAATGAAAACAAAGAGCGACAACTACTTTTTTTTCGATGGACTCAAAAGTTACCCCATCGGCGGAATTCAGAGTGATGGGGACTGCCTCTTCAGAAGAGAAAGTTTTGATATTGACATCGTCTCTAACAAATTAAATTTTATACGGAAACTCTGTGTTCTGGACATTCTTGTCCAGTAATGTGAAAGTACAATTAGTGGTACGAAAACATTTTTTTCTAAGTTTTTAAAAACAAAGACTTTTTTACACTACACCCTTTTTGACCTTCGCTGACAACGCGAAGATCGTGAAGAGCAGCTTTGCAATGAAAAGCTAATTTAGTAGTCTCCATAACTTAAGCTTATACATATGTATGTATGTAGTAAACTGTACTCACTTACCTGTTTTACAATCGATTCATGATTTCCTCTCAATTTTTATTTTCACATCGATCTTGGGCGTTCACATACATAGCTTCTGCTTTGTTTTCGACCTTATACGTTTTCTTGAAATTTGAAAAGATCTGGAAAAAGAAAAGTTCCAATATTATAGTATTAGTCAAAACATATTTATAAAGTCATCATTGGATTGAGGTGGCTTACCTGTTTGCATGTTGCCATTAATATTAATAATTTTGTTATTGTCCAATTTCCAGGGTCTATTTTGATTCCACGTAGACTTTAATTAAGTTTAAATAAACCTGTGAAAATGATTAAGTTAAAGAAAACAAATTTATAAAGAACAATATTGATTTCAACTTAAGTTAATGTTCAAAATGACTAAGCACAAAATCCGATCAACTGATCCACTCAGAATCTGCTTCAAAGAGCAACACTGCTTTGTGGGAACGATTGAGAGTGTCGGTAAGTCCGCTCGCACCTGCTTTAAAAAGAAGCACTGCTTTAGGTGAGTCCGCTCACGTCCAGAATGTTTGGATATTAACGTCAATTAATTAAAATCTATAAAGAAACTCTGCTTCACATGGTTCTGCAAGGTTCCTTGTAAACAAATAGTTCTAGCGAGTTGATTCAAATTGCTGGGATTCTCTTTACTGACCATAAAATCATTGTGCAAAACTGTCCACGCCAAGCGCCAGGAATCGGTTATTATTTCCCATTGTAAACAACAGTAGCCACTTTGTTTTCTTGGCAAGTTTAAAATTTGCTCTGACAGTTGGGCAGTGTGACCGCGTTAAAATTATTTTCTAATAATTCACCTCAATTCGTTAAGACGTGTAAGAGAATCATTTCAATTTCAATATTTTGCTACAACCAGCAATTTTGTGCGTTCAAGTCAAATAGTTTTACCTGTCTGTCTTCAAGTAAATTTTACACCGGGACATTGCCTTCAAAACCGTGATTTTTCCAGGAATTTCGGTACGGATGGTCACCCTAGTATTGCGGCGTAGGGAAATACTCATTATGACTTGGCGAATTTCGGAATATCTAAGCGAACTCGGGTAGGCTAGGCAAATCGACCCTAGTGATTGTTGTTGTTTTGCGATTGTTGTTGGTCGGGCGAATTCATTCAGTTTTTTTTCTAGATTCTCACTAAATGGGAGAAAAAAAGAAAGCGAATATTTGAGAGAGCGTGAGTTTAAATGTTGTTTTGAATGACATCATGGGTATAATTTAAATATCGACACTTATCGATATAGTATCGATTAAATATTTACTCGAACAAGCTGAGCGAATGTTCAGTATTGATAAGCGAATTATTAGCTGGCCAGGCGAATTGGCCCTCGTGGTTGTTGTTGTTTATTTAGTGACTTTCGGAGCAACAAAAAAGTGGTGGGTGTATTTAAGCAGCGAGCGGCGCGGTTGTTGAGAACAAACGCGTGTGTCACCACCTGCTTCAGACTTATCTATATCTAAAATACTTCAACTTGAGTAAACCTCACCTCGTCTGTCATTGCCTTTGCTCTGTTTTTAAATCGACAGCCTTTAATCATGATACCGACAATTACGAAAAACTACCAGAACGTGGTGATTAGCACGGGCAATATCATTAACAATGAACTGGGTCAGCGCAAATCCAACGAGGAGCTGTACGATGGCCTAAAAGTGACACTGCACAGTGAACCGACTGCGGAGCGCGTGGTCGTCGAGATTGACAAGCTCCACGGCCGTGTACAGCGTGACACCGAGGAATTGACCAAGCGTTTGACGGAGAATGGACGCAACGAGATTAGCATCGGGGCTAAGATATTTCTTAATAATAACTCAACAGAAAACATCCAACAAGCAGTGGAGGCTCTACTCAACATACTTAACGTGACGCATGTGGATAACGTTGTTCTCGCCTATCACCCGAATGCAAATGCCGTCACTCCCACGGCTGTTGCCAGCGCAACCTCTGGGGCCACAACAATAAAATCGCCCTGCTCGGAGGGCAATGCCGGCACGGCCAGTGTCAGCAATTGGAGCATCCGTAATGGCCAGCAAGGTGTTGCCGAGCTCAAGGAGTTGTACCAGTGCCTGGAACAGTATGCCGTTAATCAAAAGATAACCCAGCTGGGCATAGCAGATTTGGATGCAGTGGCGCTTCAGGAATTGCATCAGACGGCCCGGGTGGCCCCTACCATTGCACAGGTGAATCTGGCCACATGCTGCGTTGTGCCTACCGAACTTCAGGAGTTCTGCACCGCACACGACATACAGCTAAATACTCACGGCGATCCGGAGCTTATTCTGCAGGAAGAGGAATTTGCTGGACTGGCTCCCGGCTACACAATCGATTGGTCGTTGCGCTATCAAGTCCATGTACGCTGCCGCGGCGTTCTCACTGCCAAGGGCTACATTGTGGGGGCGTCTAAGCCCAGCGAGACATAAGCCTAGCTAAGATGTAGTCTGTGTACTATATAAATTTATATATATAAAACTATTTGTAATGTATATTCTATGTAGTGCTGTACTTATTGTTTGTTATACAAAACCTAAATCAGATAATGAAAAACCAGAAAGATTGATAGATCGATTGATTTTATAGTAAACCATTGTTGTATTTTTTATAAATACTTTTGCTGTCTGAGTAATACTTCAGCATAAAGCACATTACAAACGGCAAGCTTGCATTTGATTGTCTCTGATTGTAGGAGGTCAGAGGAGTTTAGGAACCGGTTCTGACATACTAGCAAATTAAGTATATGTTGAAATGGTGTAATTTATATTTGTTTGGCTTGACGATCTGGTCGAGTACCTACCCCCCCTTTAATTTCCACTTGGACAAGTTGTGTTTCTCGTTAGTTTTTTCGTTTTGTCATTGCCCTAGACTAGAGGAAATCTAATTAAAGGCAGACGCGTCTGACGTCTGTTATGACGCCCCCGGTTTGACCCGATTTAGATCACGTGGCGTCTGTATTTTAAATTGGGTGCCCGATTACAATATAATATATATTATACAACCATGTTTTCTTTGAACATTTTAAAAAATATATTGCGATAGGTTTTGATCTTAATCATAGATGGTCAAAAAAAAGTGATTGGCCATAAATATCATCACGACATGTCCAATAATAACTAGTGTAGGTATATACTTTTATTTAATCAAATATTTGATTCGTAATCAGCACTTGAAATTTATAATGACCATAAATGGTCTAAGTATCTGAGATTGAGGTTGAAGGGCTGTCGATTTTTGCCTAATTTACAGGTTTCCTGTTGGGCAGAAGTCGTCAAGGTCTCTATTCTATTCCACCAAGTCGAACGGCTTTAAATACTTAAGCGAATTTCATGGCCGAATGGTTCATTAATGAGACTACAGATGAGACGGGGTGAGGAGCATGTCTCAAATTATTGGGTTAATTTTAAATAATGTTTGTATACGATATGTATGTACGTATGTTGGCATGTTGTAAATGACGCACTCTGTTTGAAATCCCACAAAAATTAACTAGCCGAAAGGAAATACAAAACAAAAATCGACAAAATAACGCTTATCGCTCCGCTGTGTTCCGTACGGACTAGGCCTCGTCGCCGTGACTTGCGTTTTTTATTACATATATAAGTATGTCAATGTGTGTATGTTTATCTAGAATAAATTAGTGTATTCCCATTTCAGTGTACGAGAACTGATCGTTATGACTTGGGAGGGACTTTTCTAAGGCCTTCCATTTTGGCATGATGTGATGACGCATTATAAACAAATTGGTGAAATTCAGCATGTTGCTGGCGGAATCCTCTGGAATACATATTGACATGAGCGTAGTGCTAAGGGCAGCGAAATTTTAAAGTGACACATACATATATAGCAGTTTTTAAATTCTGTAAAAAAATGAATACGTTTTTCAAATCGAAAGTAATCTGAAAAATATAAAAGTCATAGGGCCTTAGGATGCTTGGATTTGCAACGTATAATAATAAACAAATCAATAGGGTATTTTATATGGGAAATTCTCAGTTCCATCTAGTAATAAAAATCAATTAAAAATTTTTTTACCACAAAAGTGTAAATATATAAAATCAAAATAACATTTTGGCTACATCCATTACACCAAGAGGGTATTTTCCTAAGTTTTATATATATTTATATATGTATGTATACATATATTTTTATTCTCGGTTGCTTATCAGTAACTGGCAAAATGATAGAATGATGGCGTTCTTAATCAACCTAATCAGCCTGTTATCATTTTTTGTGTTTTGACTTAGCCGCATCCAAGTGCACTTGTTCAATAAGTAAAGCAGCACATGAGGAGTCACCCGGTGGGCACTTAATCAAAACGATAAGAAATTGTTTGAATATATGTAGGTGTATATCTACCATTTATCTAAGTTGTGCACAGCCCGACTACCACAAGCGGCCACAATTAAATGGAATTATAGTCGGATTCATGATGATGACATGCTTCAGTGGCCATCAGCTCGAGAATATTCTACATATCCACTTTAGCCCGACGAGAAATAATTGATTAGCCAGGAATTACACCATAACAGTTGTTGAGTCTTTATTAAGTTAATTGAATATTCTCTGAATGCCTTCTTGCTCACTTGAACCGTATCTGAGTAGTTCCACCACATTTCAGGCCACACTTCATTTAGTGCATTCATTTTTAGTTGTTATTTGTAATTTCAATATTAAGTATGTCTTATATATCTTGTTGATCTTATTATAGGTTCATTTGCATATTGTTGTTGTACATAGTTAACATACACCAAAAATATAGAATATGTTTTGGCATGCAACATATATTTAATAAGTTTCATCTTCTATGCATGTATGGATGTGTATCTACTCACATTATCAGAAACATGAAGATTTCAGCTAGGCTACAACATTTATCATACAATATGGGTGAGTGTGTGATTCACAATCATTTATGGTTATCGTATTTCATCGTATATACCGACCTTTAACAATTAACTACAATTAGATTGCATTATAAATAACTAATCTCACTTTGTTGTAAATTTAAAAAAATCACTATATATAATTTTGTTTCCGATTGCGAATCCAAATGAAAAATATAAGGAATTAAACCAAATCAAACTCTTCTCTTGGGGACGGAAGCAATTTATAATTATCTAAAGTAATATCAAAAACTAGGCATGCAATTTGAAAACAATTTTTCACATTCGTTGTCCATTCATTTGTCTGCAAACGAAAAAGTTGATTTTTTTTTGTTTTTTGAAACCAGACTTTTTGCTGACTAAACTCAGAGATCTGCCTGACATTTTAAACATTTCAATATTTATCTAAAGGGTAACTCAAACTATAAACATTTATCAAAAATGCCGAGTCATGTTTAGAAAACGAACTATCAATATTTATATACAAAAAATAAGTTCTTGCACAACTCTTCTATTGGTCGTTTGAAGATCTTAAATAGTTTGATACATTTTTAATGGACTTTAATTTTTCTTTAAGTATTTGCACATTATTTAAAGTAAATGATTCTCGTCTAGTTTCTCATAAGATTTAACTTTCGTACTTTGCCATTTAACTTTAAAGACCTTTTTGCATGATTAAATTGGTCAAATGTATATATTTTCTCGATCATCATTAATAGCCACAACGATCTAACAATGGCCGGCAAACTATTCTCTCAGTTTTAAAGCTATAACAATGATACTCAGTATATCCTCATTAGAATCATTTATCGGATATACATATACATATATGTAGATGTATCTCACGTAGCCCTCAAAGATAGCTCAAAATGGAAAGTATTTAGTAAGAACAATTGTTTAGTTTGCTTTATAACAGAGGAAAATCCTATTTGAGCAATGGCAAGAGTACATATGTAAGTATTGTGTAAGTATATAACTTGGTTCCAGCTTCCGCGTTTTTGAGCTAAATATCCGTTTTCTTTGCGTGCTACAAGAACTTTTGTTAAGACAATAAACTTAAACACACATAGATTTGAAGAAAAATTTCTAATTTACTTATGGTATTCGGTATTTGGTATTAAGTTGTTTATAGTATAGATATAGACAATTACGACTTTGCACATTTAGATAGCCAAGTTATTAGATTTTTGCAGTTTTCAAAGTTCTAATGAGTTGGGATTGCGGCCAGGTGTCGAGGAGATAAGCTTAAAGTGGGGAATTGTTTTCGGCTTGCTACAAATACGAAGTAACTCCATACATACAACATTACGATTCGGTTTTTTTTTGTCAATTATACTTCCAACTATATTCAGTTGTGCCAATATATTTTTAAAAAATATTTGCCATTTTGTTCAGTTTACATTTACAAACTAATAATGCAATTATTCGTTTCGTTTTTTTTTTTTTTTGCTTTTGTTTTACAGCTAAAATACAATATTTGTATAGTTTAATACAATTGCAATTAAATACAAAGAACACACACGCAAACGCACATCAAGAGTGACACTTAAAATGCATATTGACTTTTCTTTTTTTTTTAAATAGTGTTTTTCTGTTTATCATATTTTGGTTTTTCAGTTATCAATTTGTGATTTCTCATTTGTTTGATTAAACATTTAGATTGGTTTAAAAAAATGTGCGCCTAAAAAATGTCACAAAAATACAATCAAAACATTTGGTTTGCTCAACTACAAAAAATACATTAATACATTCATACATACATATACATTCTACCATAATTATATGAGTATATATGCACATACACATATGTACATACATATATACTATTAGTTACAAGTATTGAGCATGGTTTGTCTTTCTCCTAAAAAACAATACAGAATCAACAATAATCTTTGTGGGCGTGTTAATGGGCGTTTGTGGGACGTGCCTAATGTTATGTATGTATAATACGTAAAACTATTTAAAATATAATACCATTTCAATAAATTTCTTCTTCTTTATCTTCTGTTACTTCTTTGCCTTTTAGCATAATTCAGTCTAATTGGGGGGAGGTGGAGGAATTGGTCGGTCGAATTGAGTTGAAACTAAATCAACCCAAAGGGATATTGGTGATAATGAACGCAGGTGGATAAAATCTGTAGGTTTCACGAATCAAGTTCAGATCAAATGGGATTTGCGATTAGAATGCTCGATGGCAGCCAGCAGCTCGTGCTTTTTGCGCACATAGAGTCGTCCTTTCTTCCAGGGATTTTGCAATTGCAGGGGCTTAAAGTCATCCCGCAGGCAACGTTCCCTTGCCCCGATTACAGCCACCAGGCAAAAGTTGTCCAACATATCGGCACTGTAGATGGGACCATTGTTGCCCTTGAGCACTACGGCCATGTTGAGTTGCTTGACCACCAGATTGATAACTTCCCGAGCCGTTGTTTTGGGTGTGACATGGAGCTTGAGGCTCGTTCCACTGGCCAGTCCTGTATTGTAGGCAGTGTACACCTGAATTATGCCCGGCGTTTGTTCCGTGTTGAGACTGGAACAACTGGCCGTGTCCTCCTCGCTACTCTGACGCGAGAGACTCTTTGTTGAGGATGCTTTCGAAGTGCTGGCCACGGGTTGCTCTTCACCACTCGCACCAGCACCGACAGCTCTGAGCTCGGACAAAGTGCTCTTCAAATAGAGACCGCCTTCCCGTAGATTGGCACTGGAAGCTGCTTTCACCGTTGCTTTGAGTGGCTTGTGTTCCAGATCGGTGACAAATGTGCCGCTTCTCAGGGACACACTCGAGCCAGCCAAATAGGGAGCCGAACTGGAATTGTGCACGGTGATTAGTGGAGCTGCATGAGGTCCAATGTTTGAGCTGGTACGTTTGCGTTGAGGCGCCGATGACTGAGTATGTCGCAGGGCATCAGCCAGAGTGTCATCTGATCGTGATGGAGGCATAGCAAAAACGCTGCTGCTGCTATTTCCATCCGAGGCGGAGTCTACGGCTGAATAGAAACTCCGTGCCGTGTAGGATGAGCTAACGGAATCGCCGCTATTCTTCCGCAATGACATTTCCGAACTGCTTGAAGCCGCATACTCACTGGTAGTCACTTGGAGCAACTGCTGCTGCTGCTGTTGTTGCTGCTGCTGTTGCTGTTGCTGCTGTTGGTGGGGCAATTGCTTTGCATTGCTGTCTGCTGGTGTAATGGCGGATAGTCCAAGATTCTGCTCCGATTTTGAGTGCTCTGGCTTGGTTTGATTTTGACTCTGATCCTCGTTTGTGCCCGGACCGGGCCAACTTCCGCGTCCGGTTCCGGTTTTGCTAAACTTAGTCTCGCGTAGGGGTAACTGTAGCAGTTGCTTTCCCGCTCCGGCACCCATCGAGGAGTCGTCATGCCGATGCTGGGCAAAATTAAGAATCTCACGCATGGCCAACGAGGGCTGTGCATTCTTACTACGGGCATATGCCACCACGTCCATAAGCCATCGCACACTTTTCCACACCATTGTCAGGCTGGAGCTGAGCTCCTGCAACGTGGCTAACCGATCTTTTGCCGCCTGCAGTTCGCTGGTGGAAAAGGCCTCACGATGCGAGTGCGTCGCCAGGGCGGTGTCCAGCTCGAGAATGCAGGAGAGACGGGCATATTTCTGAATAATTGCCGGCTGGTAGGTACGCAAGTGGATCATCTCGAAAGCTTGGATGCTCAAACTAGCCAGATCATCGCGCTGCAGCAGTAGCTCCGATTGGCCTGGCACAGCACAGGATGCTTCAGCTGAAGGGCAGACAATTAGAAAACTTATGTCGTGGCTATGTTCTATCACCTCCACGTCGTACAGACGATGCGTGGCTGCATCCGAGGCCTTTATGTTCATGCTGGCAAAGAGTTTATGCATGGCATTGGTGAGATCGTAGAGGAAGAGGCGTTGCACCTCCGTGGACATGTTTCCAGACTCCAGACCTTGTGGAGAACTAAACTCCAGCGGCAAGCGCAATGGATCCCCGCTGCGGTGGAGCACTTGCCACTCCTCGGCCGTGATGTGACTATTCTCGCGCACTTTGCAGTGGGGCAGAACATTTGGAGTTTTCACTGGCACCACCACCTGAATCTGATCCATCGAGCACTGCATCTTCAAGAAGCCAATGTATAGACCGGGTTCGAGACGCTGTAGCGCCGCTTGCTGATAGTGAAGCTGATCGCCAATAGATGAAATGAGCAGCTCATTGATGTTGTAGTCCTCGTGAAGGGCGCCTAGCTTCTTCTGCAACTTGCTGACTGGCAACCATCGAGAGTTCAGTATGGAGACGGCCTTTTGGCTCTTTACTGTTTGGACACAGGTCAAAACCACAGTGCCCTGGGCATCCCGCAATGGCTTGTAGTAGAGCTGCCCGAGATCTGTGAAACCCAATGCCGATTGCATTTGACACACGGCCGATAGCAGCTTGGTGCGGAATTGCACAGCGGAGGTTAGGTTACGTTCCATATCCGTCCGGAGGGACTTGACATCATCCCAAGTGCAGGCAATCTTCATAAGCCAGTAATAGTCCATATGCAGAGCACTCGGATAAGATTCATCGATTTCAATAACTGGCGGAAAGTCCTCACTGGTCACCAAAATCTTGTCGTCGCAATGGACAATGCACGAGAAATAAATGCCTCTGTGTTTGTGGATAGAAGGTCATTGGGTTAGATGAAGTTGTACAAGTGGTTCTACTTCTTGCTCACCTTCTTAGGGTTTTTTGGAACTTGGATGTAACGGAGAACAGCTGCTTAATAGTGGTCTTCTTCTTCGGATTGCGACGCTGTGCTCCAGCAGGGTCCAATGTTAGCTCAGAAACATCTGCTGGTCTGGCCAGACGAACGGCTGTGAATAGATTGTCAAGGATTCGTTGTCGACCCAAAAAGCGATCCTCACGATTGTCCAAGTCCCGCCAAGCTGCCAAGAAGGTATCGGATTAATATATGTAATTAAAAAAAATGGAATTCCGTCTACTTACTTGATGGAACCACACTGGCTGGCACCGAATTGCGATATGCTCCCCATCCTTTGACATTGCCACAGGCGGCACGAAGGAAGTAACGTCGTCCTTGGGTAAGACCCGCAATGTGACACTGAGCACCCATAGTTCCATGAAAGCTTATCCACTCGAGCAGCTCACTCTCCCCCACCACATTGTTGAAATCGGCGCGGGTTGACCATTGAACTGTGGCAAAGAGGCAAGAGCAAAGTGGGTGGGCATCAAAGGGAGGAACAAACAGAAGGCGGTTGACCACAGAGCAGTGGTTTCCCGCACACCATCATCCCATACACATGTGTAAGCAAGACTGTATCTGTCTATGCGGTTTACCTTTGAACTTTGTGCCAATGGCACCCTCGAATGGCTCCAAGATTTGAACGCTGATGGAATTGTCACCAGTGACATCGACAACCACCGAAGCGGGGGCATCTGGTGGTCGGGCCTGATCCCAGCCCAAAAGCATTCGTCGCAGACCCTTCACACGTCGTTCCCAGATGCCGATTTGCTTCTCCACTTCGCTGCCAGTGCAACCCGTGACTGAAGAGCCCGTGTTGCCTAAGAAAAAAGCGGAGAATGTTAGAGATTACATTGACTTTTTCCTTGGTGCCTTTGCTCACCAATTATGATACTTGAAATGGACGGTCTAGAGGCAAATATTGGTGGGCACAGACCTTCCGGACCGCTTAAGTCATGAATACGCGATTCTGCATCTTTTAGCAGTCCATTTAGCTTTGTGCCAATGCTGTCCACTGAAACTAGAGGCAGAGGTTAGGATATGATTGAACCCAGTCCAAAAGGCGGCTCTACTTACACTGTGATCCCTCCATGGCGCCATGTTGAAGCAGCATTTTGGTCATGGAGCGATTATTACTCAGTACAGCCACATCTAAAGCGGATAGTCCGTCTGTATTTATGCTAAGAATTCAATAGATCAAATCAATTACAATCTTAAGATACATGTACACCCGCATAAAGTTAGCTACCTATTCACATCCACATCAGTTGACTCAAGTATGGTGCGTGCTTTCTCCAGGTGTCCATGTTCCACGGCCGAAAAGAGAGCTGTAAAAATAGAAATACGATTGAAAATTTGCATCTCTCTCCCTCTCTCTCTCTCTAGAGAACTCTGGGATTATCAGATGGATTAGTTGGATTAGTGGCCCAATGGCGAGGCGTGCCCGAAATATTGTTGTTGGTTACCATGTAAATGCAGATTGCTCTGCGTCAATTTGTCCAGCTGGGCCTGAGCTAGTTTAATCTGTTTCTTGGACATTTTGCTAGCCCTTGGATGCGGTGTGTTTCCCGTGATTTTGGCTCGCATTTGCACTGGCTGACGATGTACGGATAGTTGTTGAGCATTTCCCGAACTATTCTCATCCCCAGAGGCGGATTCCGTTGTCACAGTGACCACCCCTCCCCCACTGCCAACCCCATCGATATCATGCTCGTCCCGTAACTTGGCATTCTTCGGCTGCGAGTGCCGCGAGATGCACAACTGCTGTGGCCCCTCGGACACTGGTCTGGGCAGTAGAAATTCCATTTCCTTGAGATCCTGCGTATTGCATGAAATGGCAGTTCGTATTTTGGCTACCGTGGCATGTTCTGACCACCGTGGTGAGACCGGAGCCAGCGAATGATATTTCTGATAATTCTGATCCAGCTCCTGCTCCGGTTGTGTATAGTTCAACTTGGGTCGTAGCTTGACCTGATCGCTATCAGCACAATAAGTGGGCAAAATATTGTCTGACCATGATGGAAATAGAAATAAAACAAAGCAAAATAGAAAAAAAACCAAATCAAAATCAAAGACAAAAAACAAATGAAAGTCAAATAACAATTCTATGCAATTAAATATTTACAAAAACGAAAAAGGGTAAATAACCAATGAGCCAAGTATTATAATTATGTATGTATATCTATCTATTTATGTATGTACGTATGTATGTATGTGTGTATATATGTAAATATGTGAGTGTTTATATGGGATATAATTACAATTGTTGTTGTTGTTGTTGTTGGGGGCAGATGCCAGAACAAACAAATGCAATTAATTAAATATTAAACATAAATGCCGATTTCCTATTCTATGCGGAATGCCAGCGAAATGACCAAGCCAACCAATTTAATTAATTATGCACGAGTGTTTGTGTTTGTGTTTGTGTGTGTGTGTGGGTGTGTTATATATGTTTATTGTAGGTGTGCGTATGTGTGTATATATTTGTGTGTGTTTGTACCGGTAAGGCATGCTTGAAAGCAACGCAAAAGGAAGACCCATGAGAAGCAAACCTAACCATTATTCACCCACCACATTAGCTCATTGAATTCAATTCAATTTATCAATTGCAGTTTATGCCGCCTCTTTTGTACAGTTATGAATGATTGGTTGCTTGGTTGGTTGGTTGAATGGATGGATGGTGGATGGTGGATGGTATGCACCTAACCGGGATCGGTTAATTTTATAGAAAATGACCTAGACTTTAATTGCTTCAGATGTGGGCCTCCACCTCCATCTCTCTTACCATCCACCGCATAGTGACTGTGACGGCGCTGATGCGACGACAAAGGAGTCGATAGCGACTGCGACTGTGCCCCCGACGACGATGTTGTTGTTGTTGTGGGAGTGGCGGACACTTTCAATTGACAGAATTTGGTCAGCTCATTGAGCGTGTGAAACGATTTCTGGCGCATAAAAACCGCTGGCGAGCGCAAACAGCTGCTCATCTGCAGCTTCTGCGGCGAGGGAATTTTATTGCTATCGATGTGGTAGCATCTGTAAGAGCATAATATTAACGACCTCATGTGCAACTGAATCTGGGTCAACTGGCCCACTTAAATTAAATTCGTGTGGTCAAAAGCAAAAAGAAAGAGTTCACTTGGCAATACACAAACAGAGATACATAAAACTTCAGACAAAAACCAATCGATTAATAATTGAAGTCCCTATCACAAAGACACCTACGACTGTTCAGATATGGCATCGGTTTTCTTATCGTTGCCGTACGCATGCGTGTTGTCCCATAGATTCCTTGCTGAGCATGCCGCCTGATGTCGTCCATGGCATATTCCGTGGAGCTTTCCAAATCCGAATCGAGCGTAGCTTTGGGTGCAGACTTTCGCTCTGAATGGCAATAGCTGTCGGGTATTTGCAGCAATTTACAGGCCTTTCGCGGCAGCTTCACTCCCACTGGCAGACTGGACATCAGCTGCTCAATGCCCAGCTCCTCGTTTTGATCGTTTTGCCGTTTGAGCGGCACAAACTCGTTTTTTCCCTTCACTTTGGTTGTCATTACGGCCACCGAGTCCAGATTATGACCTGGCTGTCGCCACATTTGTAGAGCCCGAACGACCTTGCTTTTGTCTAGTGTTCCCGATGCCGACGCCGATACCGCCGCCGCTTGGCTTCCTGTTATCCTGCCGTTGCGACTGCGCGTATGCAAATGGGCGCGCAGCTTGAAGGGAGATTGCATTGACAGGGCGGGGCTATGCAGCTTGCTCTTTAAACGCCTAAGGGAGGCTCGCATTGAGTGCGAGCGAGGCAAAGCCGGCAGGACATCCGCTTCATTTTCATTTTCATTCTCGTTCTCAGCGTCACAATGTTTCGTTTCAAGAGCTGCCGCTTCATTCTTGAGCTTGGCATACGAACGCATGGCTTTACGTCGTTCCATTTCGATGAACTGGTTTTTGTTTTTAATGGTTAACTAGTCAAAATATATCACGTTTTTTTTCACGATTTCATTACAGAATTCAACGACGTGCACGTTTCCTAAACAAAATGCCAACTGAGGCAGCAGCATCGAATCGTGATTCATTGCCAACCACCAGGAAAAAGTTCTCTCCATCGCTGGCCGTCTCTCTCAGGGAGAGAGAGAGAGACCCTGTTCTCTCCTCGCTCTTGCATTTCCAATTTATCTTTTGTACCTACCTACCCCTAATTCGAATGTCTGGAAATATCGCTCTCACAATCTACTTGATCCCTGTTTATGTGCTCACGGATTTTGGTTTAAATTTAGTCAACCAAGTATACTAGCTACCTGCATTGTCCTTTTCTTAGGCATCCGCGTTTCCACAAAATTTCTCAAGATGCTTCTCTCTCTCTGTATGTGTATGTGTGTGGTGTGTCTGTGTGCTTGTATGTAGGTGTGGGTGTATGTATCTATGTATGTATGTTGTACCTAAACTCGTAAAATCAATTAACGCGGCAATTTCGGTAATCGTAAACCAAACAAATAAGTCTCCCTCTTCCCTAGGACGGCATCTTCACCTACTTCGATTCCTGCACTGATTTATCGAGCGTGCCTGCCACTGGGAGTCGACGTCTGTCGACATCTGTGTGAGAGCTGTCGGCACCTCTAGGCAATGAAAGATAAATGGCAATTTGTAAACCGTACTAGGAATGTCGCTTCCAGTCAAGGCTGATTGGTCTTACAAATGTTCCCAAAGCAGAGAGTTGAAAACTAATTGGAATTTCGAGACTTGAATTTGACTTGACAATTTTTAAAGGGAATTTTGTTAGTTCAACATTTTTGCCCGGAAACCGGTTATTCTATTTAATTGTTTGTTTTCCCAGAGTGCCTTTTGTATTTGACCCATTCGCTTGCTAATTTCGGAGATTGTCTCATGTTTATGGTATAGTATAACAAACGAATTTCGCACGCTTGTCTGATATGAAATGGCTACAATAATACCTAACAAAGGATTAGTCAGTCTGTGAGAGACCGCATACATTTATAAGTATATACATATGTAATTATATGAATCTCTACTTTGCGCTTTGTGCAAGGTCAGTACCGGAGGGCTTTGGCCTGAGTCAGATCGAATAACTAAGCGAGCAGATCAACTGTTGATTCATTTTTCGTAACTATAGTGTCATATCAATTGGAACAAAAGGATTTCAGGCTGAACGATTCAATGAGAATTATTCATGCAATCAGCAAATTTCTTTATATTGATATATATAAAAGTATTTCAAGTTCAATTAACGAAACTCTATCCAACTATGTAAAATCGTTTAATTTTTTTTTAATACTTTAGTGAGCTATTTTTAGTTATTTTACGATTTCAAATCTTTAATTGAACTGCTTAATTGTAAATTTTAATTGGGAGCTCAATGTATCCAGTCAAAATTTGTACTTGGCTTAATTTTGTGTAAACGTAAACTTTCCCTTACCAATAATGAAGCATAGTTCTTGGCAACAAATTGAGCTTTATTCAAACGCTGCTTGTCAGTAGATTGGCACGTATTTGATAAAACCCAAAGCTATTTGATAGATATTATCTGAGATGAGCTCGGCAACTAAACTGTCAATTGCGGGCGTGTAATAAATAAAATTTGCTGACCCATAAACTCGAATAAAACAAAAAAAAAAAAAAAATAGAAGACAGACACAAAAGGGTATGGGCTGTGAGGGCGATTTGGGGGTGCAGGGGAAAGGGGGAACGATGGCCAAACCTAATACGTGTATGCCAGAGGACACTGAGCTAGCAATTGCAGGATAATCAAATTTATGAAGCTACGCAGCACAAAATTGCCCAACATAAATCACAGTAAAGGCTCTCAACAGACCGGAGGTCATCCGTCCCCAAGGCCCATGTTTCTCCCATACCCAGTGAGAACAACATAATCCACTTAATAGAGAGACGACAGCACATTGGCAATAATTGTGAGTTGAGTCCTAGTGGACAAAGACAGAAGCCCTCCTCCTCCTCCTACTCCTCCTTCCCTTCACTACACGTAGTCGAGACCCTATTTTAAAGTCGCCTTGAATTATGTTGATTCTCATCTTGCATTTTGTGCTGTCATAATTGTCAAATCTGCCACACATTAAACCAACTTATGAGCAAAGTCAACGGCAGAGACGTGCAGAACAGTGCCCAGAACACTGAATCGAGAGTACGGGGTATATGAAAAGCATTTTCGACTTAATTTAAATAAATTTGTCGCTTCCTCAATAAAAGCTTGGCAAAGGCAAAATGAACATTGAAGCTGCCTTGAATGTAAAAGGAGGAGCTGGCAAAAAGCATATTTTATATCGCACTCTAGCCTCATCTTTCTCTCTCTCTCTCCCTCTGTCTCTCTGTGTGGCTATCTCTGTCTCAGTGATTTTGAGTGCAAATCGCATTATGAGTGGAGGCAAGTTTATAGCTCCGCCATGGAGTT
Source organism: Drosophila nebulosa (assembly GCA_024703675.1). Lineage (NCBI taxonomy): Eukaryota > Metazoa > Arthropoda > Insecta > Diptera > Drosophilidae > Drosophila > Drosophila nebulosa. The sequence goes on along the minus strand of JANFPS010000004.1, from coordinate 3,814,523 downwards.
CAACGGAAACGCCAATTGAATTTAAGTAACCGGGCATTATGCCACACAGACTGGCCCACAGATAAGGGCTCCCACTAGCCTGACCTTTGCCTTAACCAGTGTCTTTTTGCAATCAGCATCGCATTTAATTCTATTGGTTTATTGTGCCAAATCACAAAACTAATGTATTCATATTAATCAGATATGCAAATTGGACCCTCGTCGAGCGACCAAAAACCAAAGTAAGCCAGTCAGCCAGTCAGCCAGTCAAGAAAAAACTCAAATGAAAATGTGCCAAGACCAAGAGAAGAAGAAATGGGCAACCAAAGTTGAAATAGCAATAAACGTTTTGACCGGGTCACTTGGACCCGCTTCCTGGCCAGCGCCAGTCCGCCTTTAAGTTGTTTTTTTTTTTTTTTTGTGGGCCCTATATGGAAACAAACACAAACCAATAAGCCAGCATTTAAAATTATGTAAATCTCTCGCGATTTGCACAAAGTTGGTTTTTTCCCTGATTTTGTTGCCTTTTTTTTTTTTTGGGTGTTGCTGGCGGTCAAGGCGCAAATCTGGCGTGCATAAAGGGATTTCCAGTTTTTACTCTGGCTTACTAATTGAAAAGTTTTTTAGGGCCACTGGTGGCTCTAGATTCGGGTCGCAGTGACCAATGTATATAAACATACACAAACATACATATAAATGTAGGTATGTAAGAATGCCTTGACAAATGAAAAGCGAAACAATAAATGATTTTAGCATCTTGTGCTCTTTTGAAATTAATTTTTACTTATTCTCGAAATTATTCAATATTTTCAGCTATGTTAAATCAATTAGTAGAGCTATTGATAAAATCCTTAAAACTCAGATTTCAGAGAACGAAAGATGTAAAGTTGATGATACACATATGTAAAGTTGATATTTCTGACAATAGATCGATGAAGGATACATTCTTAAAGCTGGAACTTAAACGCAAATGGCTTCCCGTTAACGTAGCCACTATTAGATTCGGGTCAGATGGTCACATCTGTGTGACCTTTTTTTTGTTGTTGATGGACATTAAGTTCAAAAGTCGTGCAAGCTTTCTTTGCTGGTATAGCATTTGACATATGCGTGCACACAGACAAAGAATGATGTATACTATATGCACACTCTTTTCGACTATTGCCGGCCATTTGCATGCATATGTGTGTGTGTGTGTGTGCGTGTGTATCTCTGTTTTGGTGTTTCTTTCTCTCGTTTGTTGTTTTTTTTTTTTTTTTTGGTGGAAATCCGGCTAGGTTTCAGATCAGAGTCTGCACCGTGTGGGCGCTACGTGCTTATTGCTTTCCATACGGCCTGCCGCAACGTGACAAACGAAACTTCAATTTCCAAAACGTTTCAACAAAATCACAGCAAAAAACGTCAATAGAAGCAGCAGAAAAAACCATTCCATTTACAATGTTGAATATAAAAGTCGTTTGATTGATTCTAGCCGCTTATCTGCTTTGTAAAACGAAATTTCTTTTGGAGAACACACACACACACACATACACAATTGAGCCAGCACATCCCAATGAGGTAACCGGAGACAATGCCTAAGGTCAGCTCTGGCAAAAGGTTGAACTCGTCCCGACTGCTAAGGCTGAGGAAACTAGAGAACATCATGAATTTCCCCAATTTGCGTGAATCAAGGAGCAGCTTATGTACCCAATATATTTTGACGATTCCAAAGAAATCGATAATTATATTCCTTTAAAGGCTAGATTCAAATTATTTTGGTTAAATAAGCAAACAGTTCCTGGAAATGTTTTTCATCCAATGAAAGGAACTCTAATGTCTGTAATGAGCACTGAAATTGAAAGTTGAAAAGTATTTGCTTCTACAGTGATTAAAAGTTGAAGAAATTAAACGCTTTGTGCAAATTGTGAAATGAAAGTTGGTGACAGTTTAGAATTCAATATTTAATCACTTACTCGAAAGTTTACTGTGAAATTTAGCCTTACAGGATTGAAAAACTATTCTAAACTTTCTCAGCTGCGACAATTAAAATAACAATAACAATTACAAATACTTTGACTCCCACACTACGAACGCCCCAGGTGACAGCTTTTCTAATGCTCTTATGGTAGATACTAAAACTTTTTCGTTTAGTTGGAAAATACAATAATTATTATTATTTAAATTTCTTCTCCGAAATGTCACACAATACTCAATCACTTTGACAACCACAAACAATGCCCAGCAATTCACACTCAGTGTGTAAACACACACACACCTAAGCAAATGTATACCTACAAAGGGTATATGTTTGCACATAAACTTATTTACCTATAAATGTATGAACATGCAATATCTGGGATTGTAGCGTAACGCTATCTTTTGCAGACATTAAACAATATCTTGGCGACAAAACACAAAAGTAAACTATTTCAAATGCCAACCACATTACGCGCTTATCAGTCAAGAACCGTTTGGCTTATATTTTTCAGGTGATAAGCATAGAAAAACAACGTAGAACTTAAAGAATCAGGTGAAGGCGAACCACCTTTAAGACTCTGCCACAAGAAAATTTCTGATGAATTCTTTTTTAATCAAGCATTTGAAACTTTTTAATAAGTACATAACTGAAATAAAATAGCGGTGGAAAACTTCAACCTGTCGAGGTCGTAGGTCCTAAGTGCATGGCACTACTCGCTCTGCTCATGTTCAAAACTTGAACTCTGATAAAGTTTTTCTCTAAAAGCTATCAACTTTGCTATACCCTCTTATCTACAGGGGACACATCAGGCATATCTGAAATGGATGTAACTGGATTTCCGATAATAATAATAAACTAATAATAAAATTAGTTACTCAGCTAAAAATGTAGTTATTGTTAGGTGTTAATCGTATGATTTGGAAGGCATATAAAAAAAATCATTCTTTATGAAACGAGTTACTTGAAGTTCCATATTTCTAGTAAATTAGTCAGATGTGTTTTGTTCAATAAATGTTGTAAGACAGAGAAAGATTGGAACAAAGCCTAAGTACAGACTACAAAATTAGTCAAAATATCTGCAATTTAAATGACTTTTTTTATTTTTCTTAGTCCAGGGTATTTTAAAGTCTATACTTTTCAATTGAATTCGATGCAGAAAAGTTTTTATATTTTTTCAAGTCTTTTTTTTTGCAAGTAAACGTAAAAGCCAAAAATAAATAAAGTATATATCACGTGGTTTATTTTTTGTGTTTTGCTGCTGCTGAGTGTTCTAGGCGTGAGGCAGGGGGATTTTGAAATAGTAGAATTTGTTTTCCTAAACGAGCCGAACAAGAACAACAACAACAACAAAAGCAGCAGCAGAGGAAAGACTTGCAATGGTCAGCGCCAGCAAATTTAACTTATCAGGGGATTTGCTTTTGGTGGCGGGGGTGGGTTGTTTGCTTCTGCTTCTGGGGGTTTCACATTGCGTGCTGTGCCAATTTCCAACTGTCAGCTGCAAAAACCACAAGGCACAAATGTTTATACATGGTTAGTTTTACAAATGTAAAAAAGCAACGCAAGAAACGCAGTGAGAAATAACAGAAAAGCAGCAAAAAAAAAAAAAAACAAAACAAAAAGGAGAAAGAGAAACACGCATACAAGAAACCGGTAAGATAACTGGCAAGAAAACAAATGAAACCTTTTCGTTTTAGTTTTTTTTTTTTTTTTTGTTTTCTGAGATGCGACAACGACTTTGACTTTCGTAAAATGTGAATAAACTTTGGTATGAACAAACAAAAAGCCCTCCAGTTGAAGACGGCGCAAAAAAATGCTGCAATAGTTCAAGTTTTCATACTCTTGCTGAAAAAGCGTTATAAGCACTTTGGCCAAAAAGCTTGCAACTGGTTTCAACTAGACTTACAAAATAGAGATCTGCTTTGCTAAATATACATGAGAATCGATCATTCGAAAATAAAGTGCTAGCAATTCCAAAAAAACTATAAATAACGAAGTACATAAATCTCTCAAAATTAACTTAGAAATAAGTAGTTAAAGTATGATCTTTTTTTTTTTGTCCAAATACTAGAGTTTAATATTTTTGTTGGCAAGGGTATTGAAGCTACGTCACAGCTTATATTAGCCCGGTTTTCACTGGTTTTTAGTTTTGTTTCTTTGCCTTGTCTATCTTTTAGTTCATGTCGTTGCATATTTTTTACAACTAAGTAAGAAAACTGAGTATCTCTCGGTGAGTAAGTTTGTATGTGTATGTATGTGTAGATACAAATACATATGCATGAGTGTATCTGTGTGTGTCTGTGTATGTATTTGGATTTGCTTACCTGTTCATTGTGCGGTGAGCGTATTTAAAATTGCAGCACAAACAACTTTAATGAAAACGTTGACTGCCAGCAACAACAAGACACGAAAACCACGCAAACGTGCAAAAAGAGCTTTTTTTACAGTTGCCCCTTTATGTGAGTGAATGCAACGCAAGATGCTCTTGGCATCTCACTCTGACTGTAATTATGTTGCAGAAGCTACGAGTCCAAGTCGCTTGATAGACACGTGAGTAAATTGCAGCCGCTGGGCAAGTTTATATCTCTACCTCTCTCGCTCCCTCTAACTGTCTATCTTACTTGTCTGTCTCTGTCGCTCTGTAGCGAAAGGCAAAAGCAAAAGTTCACTTTCGCTGCCCTCGCCTTCGCATTTCAATTGTCTTACGATTTGCTGTTGTTGCTGTTGTTGGTATTGTCTCTGTTCAAAAGATACTTTTTGTTGTTATTGCTCTCGTAAGCGTAGCTGCCACAACAACAACAACAACAACAGGTCGACGAGTTGGACATGCAATCCAATTACTGTTAGAGCCGAAGCTGTTGTGCTGCAAATTGCAATTTTACTGGCATGTAATATTTAATTAACATTGCCAACGTTGTTGTTGTTTTATTTTTTTTTTTTTGCGTTGTTTTAGTTACAAATTTCTCTTTGCCCGGCGGTTGAACGAACGAAAGCGACAAATTTAGTTTTTGACACTTCTTAAGGTACTCTCGCTCTCACGTTGCGTCGGCGCAGGTAACAACGATCTTACTCTCTCTCGCGCGCAGTATCTCTCTCTCTCTCTCTCTATGTCAAAGATTCTCACACACACACATGTATACATTACACGGTCGATAGCAAACAGGTAGTCGCAGGTAAACGACTCTCTCACACAAATGCACATACATACATAGCAAGCGAAGCAGAAACGAAAATGTTGAGAGACGCGTTTCTTTCCTTTTTTTTCGAATTCGCACTATTCTAACAATTTTTTAACGATCACATTTTGTTGTTAGCACTTTAAAAATTAAACAAAACTGGATATATTTGCCACATATATTTTTAAATTTTTGATAGATTGAATTAACCTATCTCAATTCTTATTAGCTGACTATTCGTGGATTCATTGATGTGGACGTATGTACGTACGTATCTCCGACACCGACGCTCTTGCTCAAAAGTCGTTCGTCAACTGAAAACGAAGTTATTTTATTGCAGCACAAATGTGCGGGCTGAGGCAGAAACATTGCCGTCGACGTCGCTGCGACTGAGAGCGGTCGACGTCAAAGTGGCCGTTAATGGTCAGCGCTTCACAGTTAACCGCAGCGCCGATATCGAAATCATAAAAAAAAAGCAGAGATCGTTCCTTTTCAAGTTCTTTTTTGCGCTATCGCAGCATAAAGCGATTAGAGTTGGCGGGGCAATGGGGCTGGGGGAAGGGGAGCCTAGCCTTCACAAATCAAATCAAAACGTTTTCCGCAGAAACTTAACTTGCAGATAAACCCAGAAGCGATCTTCATTTTGGTTTGATCAGCTATATTGTATGCCACAAATCGGAGCGCGCTGTGGGTCTTTTCTTTTTTGTCATTTCCTGACATGGGGGTAACTATGTTTGACTCTAAGTCAGTCTGATAATAATATGTATTTTGAATAAAAAATTAAATTTTAACTTACAATAAGTATATGGGAAGCCAGGAAGTTTTTTTCTTGATGCTAAAATTCTCAGAAAGTGCCTGGACTCGAGAATTTGGTATTTTTTAAAAATAAAAAGTTTAAGAAGCCCGAATTTGGCATTGGGATTTCCCCCCGGGACCTGAATTTTATCGCTACGTGCCTGAGTTTGGTTGAACAGAGAGCTTATCTTCTAATAATTGGTTCGAAAATCAAATTGAATTAATAAGCGATGTTGTATAAGGTTTCATGCCTTTCAAAGGGCGTGCTTTGCTATGATGAGTCATTTTACAATATAGTTATTGCATTAAAATAAAACATAAAATTAATTCGATGAATAACTCGTAAGCATAACCTGTTTGATAAAAAAAAAGTAAAGTCAGTTTTTGACCCACTCTTTCTGTGGAAGCGCCAAATTTTGACAGAGTTAGCTAGCATAGAAAACTGGTTGTACTTTAACATTTAAGTCTCTTCGATGAAATGGAAAAACCTTCGCTCATGTGTAGCCAGCCAATCTTTAAGTGTCGCTTTGAGCTTTCGATGGCTTAACTCTTGTTTTAATATGGCCTGTGATTCACTTTGATGAACCACCCCCGATATGCTAGGCAATCTCTTAGTTCTTTGCTCAAGTGGCAATCGATTTAATGCAACGTCTGGGCGTCCAAGGCAAGTCAAGTGCGCATTTGAATTTCAATCAGGTGGCGAGAGCCCAGCGACTGCTGCAAAATAAATAAGCCACATTGAGCTTTTGAGCCTCTGAGCCAGTGGGCCACTGATGATGACGATATAAGCTCAACTGCCTTATCAATATGGCACGCGTTGCCTTTGCTGCATTTGTAGCCAACTGGAAATTTCCCCGTCTTTGCACTCACCATTAACGATTCTGGTCAGCTTGGAGCGTCGCGTTGACGATGGACTGAGCATACTTTCCCGCCGGCTGCTGCCTGCACTGTTGCTCCCATTGCCTGGATGCTGATGATGATGGCCGCTAGTTGAGCCACCGCAACCAGTGCCTTGGTCACTGTAATTGACATTCAGCTGAGCTTGCGTTTGAGTGCTAAAAGAAACGGATGATGAGGTGGAATATAGGCTGCTTGCCGAAGGGCGCTTGCTGAACGGAGACGGTGCTCCTCCTGTCCCGGTCGTCACTGCCACGCCTCGTGGTACATCCAGTGAGGGACGTGGCGAATCACTAAACACAATCTCGGCAAAGGAGTCAATGCTGGCCGAGCGTTGAAGTGCACTGCTATCCTTTCGCCTGCAAAAGACAAAATCAAAAGCCAACTATGAGAACGACCAACTCTGGGCAATTTTGTTGTTGCTGATTTTATTGATGTTGTTGCTGTTGTTGCTGTTGTTGCGGCTGCTGCAGCCAAGTGCAAACTTATAAAGTATCGTAATTACTTGATGCTGTCGGACATTTTAATGAGCCGCCACACAGACCATTAAGTGTCGCCAGCGTTGTTGCCGGTCAGTGGCCGGCCTAGTTACCATATTGTGGCCGTTTTTAATGGTCGCCAAAGAAGACTAGAGAAAGCCTTTGTATTAGAAGCATTAGCCAGCTGACGCTAATGTCGACAGTAGTTGCTCATCTGGCATTTTTCACTCATTCACTCAGTCACTCATTCATTCATTCAGTTAGTGCGGCGGCAACTCTTTTCTTTTGCCAGGCACGCTTTTGCCATGACTGTCAACTTTATGGACCTGCAAATCGAGGTGACTGCCAAACGTGTTGGTCAAACATAATCAAGACAACGAACTTTTCACACCGACTGACGTTTGAATACCCTATCTACAAAGACGGTGGTTGATACATGTAATGAACATCATTTCTTTAAGAGCACTGTGTAATGGATTAATTGGACATCTACTGTGCTGTGGTTGGTTGGAAGGTAATTTCGGCGTAAAATGCGACACTTTTTAATGACCTTTTTCTTTTAACAGGATAATGTGGCAAACACACTAAACTCTTGAAAGTTTATAGTATCTCCTAAAGAATTTAATGTTTGTTATAAAAGTATTAATTGATTTAATTAACATACCAAAAAAAAAACACAATGACTTGAATTTACCACAGTTTTTACGCACTTTTATCACACAGGTTGAGTCAACGACAGATGTGAAATAGAAAATATATAATAGACACTCACTTTCTATACCGGAAAACTTAAAGATTAAAGGGTTTCCATATTGGAGAAGAGGTCTTAAACCAGTGACTGTTCCGATTTAAACGGATTGTACGACAAGTTCAATCGGTATTATTCTCATGTAAGCAATTGTGCTCCAAAATCCAATTTAGTGTATTTACCTAACTTTCGTCAATGCCGCAAACCTTTTAAGCAATTATGCCAACTACATTTACAACTCTCTGACATCGGGCTTTCCATTTACCTTCGGTTTCTAGTATATTTGCATAATCAGTGTCAGGCTACATGCCGAAAAGCAGCCACATTAAAGCCACGCAGGCAGGCAGGCATAACCTTGTGAACACTTTCTATACATAAACATAAGTCAACAATTTGTCCTAGAAATGTATAAACACATATACATACATACATACTACAATTGTGCGTGTGTGCATATGACGGTTTGTCGTATGTATATTTATTTATATACATATAGTACATGTGAGTGTTTCACATGTCGTATGCGCAACATTTTCAATTAAAACCGCAAAAGCTGTTTGCAATCACGACAACATCGCCCTTAATCAACTTTACGTTGTCATGGGGGTGTGGCATGGTTGATGAAATGGTTTTTCGCAGTAAAATGCATTTGTACACACGCTAATTTCGTTAATCCGAAATCATAATAAACAAGCAGACACTGTCAAGTCGGAGACCCCTTAAGACAATTAAGTCAATTCCCAATTAAACACATTCATAATTTCCCAACAGCTAAATACGCTTAATCAACGCAAATTCAATCAAATTACGACGCTTTTAAGCAACCGACGAAGTGCTTTTCCCTCAAACCTTTACTCCCCTCTCCATCCCGAATTGCGGAATTGTTGTAGAAAAGTTTTACTCGTTATTGCCGCTATGGGGGGATAGAAAGTTGCGGGTGATAAACGGTGGATAGGGATAGAGGGTGTTCGGGAGGCTCCAAGTTACAGACACATTTCATGCCAGGCGACAGGCAACAAAATAGACTCGAAGCGACTCGACTACACTCTCGACTCGGTGGCTTGGAGCAAGTAAAAGTGCTCAGTTGTCAACTTGATAGTGTCTTCGTATATGTACATATGTGGATGTGTGTGTGTGTGTGTGTTAGTCAGTGTGACAAGGCAATGCCTGTCATGCAGATGAGTCTTGGCAGGGAATAGGAGTTGGAACAGGGCAGAAGCAGCTTGCCAAGTCAATAATAATCATTGTTATTAACTTATGTGTTTCGAGTCTGTAAGTGTAGTTAAGTATGCATTTGTGTGTGTGTGTATGTGTGTGTGTACGACTTGTTTGAAAGCACTTCAGCCAACTGCCTGCCAACTGGTGGCAATAAGTCAACAGCATAACGAAATGAACTTAGTTGTATTTTCTATGCGACGCTTGCCAAAACATCAACATTGCCTTTTCCTTGACAAGGTCGTCCCCATTTGACACCACCTAAAGCCAAAAAGTCAATGGCTCGACCCACCTATATATACAATCGCTGTCACATACCAAGGCTGCTATCTAGATACGAGGGTTACCTCACGAATAGCTTTTCATTCAGGCTCTTCCCAATGGTCATTCCTTCAGCTATAGTAGTAGGCTTTGACTCATAAATGTATGCAATAAAGCAGTGTTCCAATGCAAACTGACGCCACTAAAAAATCTATGATTTATGTCCTTAACAGAAGTTGTAAGTGTAGCCCTCGTAGACAAATACATACATACGTATGCATTCGTGCCCATTTCGAGTCCCTTATTCGGACCAAAATTGAGCCTGTTTTCCATTTTACTCCTCCTCATTTGCACTTTACACAAAATCCCATATTCAGTTGACAACTCGTAACTGATTTCTTGGGAATGTATTGTGGCCAAATGTAGCACACACTCATTCTCTCTCACAAGCACACACACCCTCACTAGCATACACACACACACACACATATATATATATAGAATGAATCCTCTTTATTGTCGCATGAATTTTTCGTGTGTTCTTGGCCAGACTTGCATAAAATTCTATAGAATTTTTCAAAGCTTTTAAGAGGGAATTGATGTCAACTTAGTGGCACAATTTCAATGGCAACTGCTACTAATGAGGACAACCAGTGCTGGCAGATGGGTTAGCATGGAAGACGATATAATGAAAAGAGCCATCAAATTTAAGCAGGCAACTAGAAAATATATTAAATTAGGGACGCCATTGAAGAAAATATGTGAAAATTTAAATTGAAATAAAATGGTTGTAAAATGTAAATGTGAATGTTCAAAGCACTTTATTCCATACGAATTTAAGGATATGGTATGTAATGGCGAATAACATGATTATTGGTTGCTAAAGTTATACAACGTTTTGTAATGTTCCAGCAAACTGACCGAGAGACAAGGAAAAGCGATTTCCCTCTGCCGAATATAACTTTTCCCATTTGTTTACTAAAGCCATCAGAGTGGAAACACTTTAAATTGTTTTAGAATTTTCTCTATAAATTTTCTATAATATATTTTCGACTATCAAAAGGGAGGGGGCCCGCTGAAACTAATTTGACATTCACGTCCCTCCCTGTTAATGAATATTAAACATAAATAAATATATACATATATATAAAAGGAGGTATAGTAGGGGTGTAGACGAACATTTTTCTTCACTATAGTGAATATTTGGGCGTGGTCTAGGCTTAAGTTCTCATGGCTAACCAGGCAGCAGTGTACACTTCATCAATTCCATTTTATATTTTCTTGTTTTTTGCTTGGCAACATCTGTCGGCGACGTCTCCTGTCGCTCATAATCACTCCGCAAATGCCCCAAAGTGATGCGGGCAAAGGCAGACCGGAGGGGAAGCAAGAATTTTCACATTTGGTGACCTTTTTGCGGCGCACACACATCAGTGGCAATGGCGATGGCAACTGTAGAAACAGTGCCATCAACATTGGCACATCGGCACATCAGCATGCGACATCAAACGACACAAAATGAAACTGAAAATGAATCAAAAATAAAATGGCAAAGATGCCACACAGCATCAGCCACTGACATTATGTTGCCACCATTGCCGGCAACGTGGCTTTTAACTTGGTGGAGCCGCATGCAATTTATAAAATTTTACAGTACATAACTCGCCATTGCTGCCGACAGTTCCGTCCCGGCAATACCCCGAACACCCCGCTAGAAAAGGTAATGAGTTTTGTTGTGAGTTTGTTTTTGTATATGTATATATTCGAATGTTTGTGTGTGTGTGTGTGTGTGTGTGTCTGTGTGTGTGTGCGGGTGCGTGTGTATGGTTGAGTATGTACGTGTACCACATGACGTATGCGCAATTTCATTTATGGTTCGTTTGCTCGTTTTCTTCAGCTTGTTGTCTCAGCTAGTTTTTGTTGGATGGCGACAAGGAGCAACCAAACCGAACTTTATCCGCCTCATCTTGACATCAGCAAAGAATTTCAAGACACAGTGGTCTTATGTATATATTGGCCCGACTGACTGCTTGTTGTCCTTCGAGTCCTCCCGTTTGCTCATGAATAATGCATTCACAATTAAGCGAGTAGAAGGGACTGCAAGACTCGGAGTGACGCCCCAAAAACCAAAACCTAAACCAAACTCAAACCAAAAATAAAAAAAAGCCAAAGGGAACTCTGTGTAATCTCCCATTCCCGTTTGCTTTTGTAGTTATTATTATGCGCATTGTTGTTTGTCTTGCGTAAAAGTTTTCTAAATTTAGCAAACAAAGGCAAGAGCAACCGAATTTGACTCTTTTTCGTTAAATTCGCTTTTCGTAATTGTAAATATCAAAGTTTAAATACATAAAAACAGCATCCCGTAGTCTGAAACAATGCAATCAGTGCTCAAAACGTCCTCCAGTCTCATCACAGCAGGACTAGAACCACGATCAGGGTACAGGGCAGGGCTGGATTAAGGGGGGCAAAGAAGAAAAAGATAATTCTAGGCCACACAAATATCCACATATATATCTGACACACAAGCCACCATAAGTAAATATTGACCGAAATCGGTCAAAGGCCCCCACTTTTTATATTCCGGCCCTGGACAAAGGCAACTACAGCAGCGAACTTTTCAAATAAAATTCAAGGGTTTTGCGAATTGTGAGCAAAACGAAATTATAGTTTAGGTCAAAGCAAAATCCGACTACACTGCTTATTAAAAAGCGAGAGGTTAGATTTTAAAATTTCAATAAATAGCAATAACATGCCCTTAATTAGGCTGCAACATGGAAATCCACTTTTCATATAATTGTTTTGGGTAAGGTCAATTTAAGGTTAAATTATTTATTTCACTTTATTTATAAGTAGGTAATCCGCCCTTTAAAAATACATAAAAAAGAGCATTTCCCTAATTGAGCTTTGTTTGTTGTCAAATATAAATTGAAGGTCCAGTAGAAACTGATTTTATTGTTTTTTCGTCAGATTAAAATATGTTTAATCTGAGCCATTTGTTGCTATTGATTTTTTAATTCTTTATTGTCATATAAAATAAATATTGCATAATGAGTCCTGACTGGTTTTAATATTTGCATTTAATTTGGCAGGCATCACCTGTTCTTACAGTCTACAGATCAAAAACGAAAATAGTCCTTAAGCTAGGCAAAATGGCTGTGCACTTTCATTTAAATACTTTTCTTTAAAATTCTTTTCTGCCCGCAGCTGTTGATTAGGATGAATGTAACGTGCAGCATTGTTAATTAATCTGAGGTGTCTTCCACATGGATGACGGGAGGCACATTCACTTCATGCAGCTTCAGTTAATCTTACCGCAACATGTGTCTCCATTAGCCCACACAAAAACGGCAGGGAATGAAGATAAATGCCACACACTACTCCTCGACTAGACTGACACATGGAGCACCAGGAGCACACCAGCACTGCCAGTCGCTTGTCATCAACCTAAGAAGGGTGACGTGATGCATATGACCAGCAATTAGAGAGACATGGACACGTGCTTCTATCGTTGCGGGCAGAAATGAAATTAGCTAATTGCACAAACGCTGCCACTAGTCAAGGTGAAAGTTGACAACGTGGACATAGACACAGACACAAGCACACATACATACATACAGCCATAGAAAGAGGAACAAGAGGAAAGTATAAATTACGCACCTTTCCCAGGATAGACGACGTGGCGCCTCTTCGCCCAAGCCGAGGCCCAAGCCCAGACTGCTTTTAGCTGCTCCTTCCATATGCGCATTGTCGCCCGGCGGCGGTTGCAGATTTGACCTGGCACTTGATTGATGCAGCAATTTGGCCAGACGCGTAAAAGTTGTCCCCGAACCAGCAGCAGATCCCCCCACAGCCCCAACCATTGGTAGCTCATGGAGTGTATGCTCTCTTGACATTGGCGTTGTGGCTTCTGAAGATGCTGCGGCACGTTTTCTGGCAGCCAGGCGATAGGCACGTGCAGCCACAACATGCGGTGCGGGTATCCTACGGATGAAAGAGTACGGATTACATCAACGCAGCCACAAAAATGTAAATGAACGCTATATGCTCATCCCTAAAGACAAGTTATAAATTGCAAAATAAATTTGACATGTAAAACTCCGAACTATCTCAAGTCAATGTTGCATCATAAAAAGCCTTAGATGCGCCATTAATTAAATAGAAAAGTTTAAAGGCAATTTTTTTTTCCTAATGATTGATAGAGACAGAGAGCTACTCACCTAAGAAGGAGTGAGCCATCTGCATGGCATTCAAAGTCATCGGATAATTGAAACAATGAACTATCCGCGGCATGCTGGGCATACAAATGTTGCTGATGTTGCAGTAGATACTGCTGCTGCTGCTGCTGTTGCAGTTGCTGCTGCTGGTGGTGCTGGTGGATTGATGAGTGATGCGTCTGTTGCTGATGTGGTGTGCTGCCCGAGGATTTCCGTCGATAAACCAATGAGCTATCGTCTTTGGGTAGATTCAATGATTTCACCATTAGTGTGTTGTTGTTGTTGGTCAAATGGGTGTTGTTATTGTTGTTGCTGCTGCTGCTGGTGCTGCCACCACCAACAACACCGCCGCTGGCCACATGACCACGTGTGAGCAATGACCAACGATGACCACTGGCACTGCCGCTGCGGCTTTTGCTGCCCAACAGTCGTTCATCTGTAAATATAAGATATAGTTATTTCAAATAGTTCCACATTATACATCCTGCCATTTTGTGTATACATATGTCTGTAGCCCGATAATAATTGATATGAGAGTCTGATTTTTAATTATGTTCAGCAAACAATGTCGGCAGCTGTCGGGCTTAAGTCATATATAATTTTTGCAATTTACGAGTTAAAATAAATTGAATTTCAGCACTCGACAAGAGAATTTTTAATTCCATTTCTACAATCCAACAAAAGCCATAACCAAAGTATATAAATAACAATTATGATTCTCCCCTGGACATGCTCGAAAACTGATTCACAAAATGTTTATTCAAAACTCTATTTCAAATAGTTGTCGCTATTTATTATTTACGAACGTTCCAATTTCATGCTGCTAAGCTGATTATACAAAAGAAAAAATGAAATGCAAAGACCTTTTTTTATCTCTATCGAATTAAAAATACCCTTGCCAAAATGTATGAGGCAATTCGTTATATTTTTAACCAAAACTGCTTAAAGTTTAGCCATGTTTTTGAATACTTTAAATATTCGCATCTTTGTTTAATCGCTTTTTTTAGATTCTTTAGTGACATCAAAAACTAATTAATATACCCTTTTCTTTAATAGTATGAAATTACTCAAGTGAAATTTGCTTCACTGGAATAGCCTTTTAGCATTTCTATAATATGTAACAATGACAGAATTCAAGAATTATATTTTCCACGAAATATGGCTTAAACTTTAAGCATATTAAACTGGATATGACTAAAATATGTTATGCACATAGCAAAGCATATTCTCTTAATATAAAAACTAACAAAAATTGGTTTTGCAAACATGGAAAAACTCTATTAATCAATATAATAATCCAAGCGTGAAACGGTTTTGTATACTCTGAAAATTCAAAACCGTAAGAGAAATTTGAAATTCACATGTGATTAGAGCTACTCAAATAACATGTTTAGGCTTTCGTTTTACCTAAATTTGCATTCAGCAAATTTGTTTTTCGAGTGCATTTAACCTTTTTGCAGAATAATAACTATCCATTATTTAAATACAGTTACGTTGGCGTGAACCAAAATGATACGCACCCAATTGAAATGTTTGTTTATCCGTATGAAGCGAGACAACCGGAAGTCCAGGCACAATAATGGCCGGCAGTGTGCGCGACCGTAACAATGGCGGCGGCAGTTTGCGGCTGCCCGTACGCGATTGTGAGCCTGAGCCACTTCCTCCGCCGACACCGCTGGCGCCACCGCCCGCAGATGCGGCGCCACTTTGCTGAGCCCTGAAAGCAGAAATACGAGAAGAAAATAAAAATGAGACCCACAGACAATAATAAGTTAATGCAATTAATTATTAAAATGCTAGTGAAATTGCAAGCGAACGCAATTAGTTGCCATTTCTCATTTCCCATGCCCAATCTTATTGCCATTGCCATGCTCTGGGTCTGATTCTGGCTCCATTTCCCTGCCCATTGTCACGGATGCGCATTTTCACTTCATTTGCATGCAGCAGAGTCGCATACGCTTTTGCATTTGTAGTTCGTCTTCCTGCCTTCGTCCTTGTCATCCTTGCGCCTTCTCTATCGCCGTCAGCTGTTGATTTGCGCATTTTTCACACATGCGAATTACATTTGATTGTTGCCTGGAAATTATTTTTCCTATCCCTTGTTGCCGATGTCACCCGTTTGCACAGTGTACAGCTGTCGACGACATGTGGTGCCAGTGCCACTCCCTTTGCTGCCTGCTGGTCCCCTTTACAGACAAACGTTCAACTTGATGTGAGATTGAATTTCTGGCACTTGATGTCGATGCCTATGCCAGATGCGTCTCCCCAAACTGACAGATAGACAGGACCAACCATGCCTTCCACATCCCCTTCCCCCTTCCCCTTGCCCTTTGACCGTTCAACTGCACGCATAACGAATCGAATATTTGGTTTTTCCATCACTCTACATTTATTTATTTTTTCTGAATCTGCTGCAAAGTTTTCATTTGATTTACTTTGACTTTGACATTTTGCCAAGGCGCCCGAAAGCTGCAAAGAGTTGTTGCCATCCATATCCTCTATTGGAACACGGAATTGTGCGCATTATTGATGATGATACTGCCATCCAGTGGGAGAAACAAGTTTATGCCGCCCTCCGCCTCATCAGCGAGACTTTGGGGGCAACACTTTCAGCAGCTCCCACGACTCCCGCCCTTTTCTCGTAAGCTGCAACAAAGTTCCAATGGCATTTTTCTTCTTTTTTGCCAAGCAAAAAACAAAAAAAAAGAAATCATGTAAGCAATTTATATATGTCCTTGCTAGAAGCCGATCTAAAGGAATGAGCAGGCAACTGAAACAAAAATGCCAAATAGCTGCAGCAACAGCAGCAGCAACGACAACAACACATAAATAAAATGTATTGTAAAAGAAAATTACATAACGCTTTAGCGAGCCAAGTTAAAGAATTTTTTGTTGCCATTTTTTTGTTCTTCTTAGTTTTTGCGCCCTTTTGTTTATACTCCTAGAAGATAGACGGTGAGGGCGTTTGGGGGGGGGGGGCGTGTTAGAATCATATTTAAGTGCGTTAAGCACACATTACGCCACGAAAAAGTCAGAGGAGCCGCCTGTCCGGGTCACAGCAGGCAGTCTTCAACAGCTGGCGGCCCATTTTGACGCCCCCGAGTGGTGTATAAGTGAGTGTGCCGGTGGGTTAGATGTGTGTGTGTGTGTGTGTGTATGTGTGCAACCCACTCGCATAACTCAAAGCGGATCTACATAATTGACGTGAAATACTCGTAACCGTAAATCGTACATTACCCCCCTTAGAAAAGAAGAGAACAACAAAAGAATAACAACCACTTGGCACCTTTTTGGGTGCTGCCTCAACAAACACACACACACATACGCACAGGCAGACAGAGTAAAAATGGAAAAGGTTAACATGTTGCCAAAATTACCGTAAAATGCTTGAAGATGGGCTCCAACATAAAACTTTATGTCCAAATAATGGAGCTTTAAGAATGAGGCCCTATTTAATGAGCACAAGTGCATTAAATACGAACACAAATAAATGCCAAAAGGTCAACTGGCCGAATGAGTATTTCATTATTTAGGAATATTTTCAGAATACTGAATTCACCACTCACAATACTTATACGCTTGAAAAAATCGTTGTCTATTCTATCTGCTATATTTTTAGTTTAATGCTTGACTAATAAATTAATGTACCTTCTATGCTCAGGTTAAATATAAGTGTTCTCTCTATTTATAATATATATATATCAAACAATTGCATTGGCTATTTTTAAAGAGGTCCTGCCATTAGTTGGTTGAGAAAGTTGTAGAAATGAGCGTCTTTTTTCTAAATGCAACGTGTAGCAGACCACCTGAGCTCTCAATTGCTATTTTATTTGGACTGTTTTTTAGTATTTTAAAAATTTTATTTTTTTTTAACAATTTATTTGACTAATACTAAATAAAAAGTTTATTTAAAGATGTTATTTAAAAATGCTTGATTATGCGCTCTTTCGATTTAAACTGCTTTGTAAACTTTAGAAAAACTACAATATTGATAAGTAAAACAGAAAATTGCAAAAGCGTTGTGGGCGACGGTTTTCATTTTTTGGTTGGTAAAAAACAAAAATAAATAAATTTTAAAGTGTGGCAGATTTCAATAGAATTTCAGAAATAACCACTTGAGAGGGAAAGATTAATATGAAACCTGTGCCAGGCTGAATGGTTGTTTCAATAAGAAATTTTATATTTATCGGCAGAATGGCAGACACGGTATTTGAAAAGCCAAATAAGTGAGGTTTTACAGAATAATTACATTATTAAAGAAGCTGATCTCATATTTCTTTGTTCATTACTTCATAATTCATGTATCCATAAATACCGATTGAAGTTTTTTTATGTTCGAAAAGCAACCTGCCTATTATCTAATCAACTTTTCTTGGCCAAACAAAACTTTTATTAACATGAAAAAAATTCGTTTCCGCATCCGTGTCCGTGCCTGGCTAGTTGCCCATTGGCAACACAGAAAATAACATCATCATCATCATTATCGCCAATGTTGTCTGCAGGATTTGTGGCCTGGATATCTCTCTCCCTCTATTCTTGCCAAATTACACATACGCACTGTGCGCCTTGTAATCTAATGGTTGACTATGGATGCGTGTGCGTGTGCGTGTGTGTGTATGTGTGTGTGAATGCTTGGAGGAATTTAGGTTCATGTAATTGCATTTGGTGCTGTGTTTACATGTGCGTGCATAATTAGAGCAAATGTTGCTCGTGTAATCAAATTATTGGATGTTGCCCATCTCTCAAACCCTTTCATCTCCACCAGGACATGCCACGCCCAACGCTTTTTCTCTCGCTTCCAAATTCATTTTTTTTTTTTTTGGTATTTTAATTTAATTAACGTGGCCTCGGCTGAGAAAAACTTTAGACAAACGTTACGCATAACTTTCGTCACTACTCCAGCGATTCCATCAATTGCTCCGTGCTCCATGCTGGTTTCTTGCGCCTAATTGAGTTTGTGCTGCTTAAGCTCAAGGAAAACGCTGAACATGGAAATGCCAAAGCATAAAAAGCATTTTCATTACTGCGATGCAGCGAAGCAAAAAATTTGGAAAATTCGCTTTAGACCGAAAGTGGAAAGAGCAACAAAACAGAAATAAAATAAAAAAGAAAAAGCAAAAAAAAAGCATGGAATTTATAACGAGTTGCTTTCAAAAGAGTCTCAAGTTTAAATTGAGTATACACGAGGCTACCACTTCCTTAACCGATTTCGCAACATGGGTATACCGAAATGTGCGAATACTTTACATAGTTTCCAAATTCCAACATTCAAATCAGTGTAAAAACTTTTTACATTGGTGTAACTAATGCCATTGGCTTATCTGAATTAAAGCTGTTTTCCCCCCCTCATGCATTTTTTTACTAAGCCCATGAGATACTCGCAATGCATACGAGATTATCAAGGGAATTGAGATTGCAATTGGTTTACCTGCCGCCTCAGCCAGCATACTGAAGCCGATGTTTTCCTTTGCCAAACATTGCACCTGCTTTTACCACAACAACTCGAAGCTTTCGAGGCGTCTCAGTCAGATGCCCAGGCATCAGAACAAGGACGATGCACGTATCTATCAGCAACTGAAAACTCTTTATCCTCCCCCCCAACACAAGGGAATACGTTGCGTACTTGTAACTTCACCTTGCACGATTTCCATTTCAATCTATTGCTTCCTGTCGGCCGAATTGTCTGGGCTGCTTGTTTAAACTCCCAGAAAGTGGTTTATGATTGAAAATCGCTTTTAATTGCGCAAAAATCTAAAAAAAAATCTTCTGATTTTGTTTACACAAAGTTAGCCCTAAGAAACATAACGAATTGAATTTGTGCCTTATGTATCTTTGTGTTTGGCTTAAAAAGCGAAATCCTAGTAAATCCACCAACTAAATCCAAAAAGGAATAAAGCGAAGAGCCAAGTAAAGTAAATGCAAACATTCAACTTACTGTCTTTCCTTGCGTTGTTGCCGTTTCTTTTTGAATGCCTTGCGGACGCGCAGGAGCAGAAATGCGGCCCGATCCACTGACAAGGTGGTTGAGCTCTTCTTGGTGGCTGGCCCCGGTCCTAGTCCGGCTGCAGAATCCTCCATATTGTCCTTGCAAGTGATGTTACTCTCCACTCGTCCTGCCTGACTCCTCTAGCCCAGCAGTGATTCTGTCGTATTGAAATGTCAATTGCCTGACGACGAGGTTTAAGCAGAAGCGTTGACAGCGCCGTTTATGGCGAACTCTCTGGCTCTCTGGCTCCTGCTCTCACTCTGGTCGTGACTGACATTTGTATGCGCTTTGCGTTATCCTTGCGGGTTTGGCTGCTCCTGTTTGCCACTGTTATTGTTGTTGTTTTCTTGAATTTTTATTCCTGCTTCCTGCGTGTGCTTGTTAGTTTGTTGTTACTTTGTTGCTGTTGTTGTACGTGTATATGTATACACACTTTGGTTTATGCTTTTAGGGCATTTGTTACACTTGCTTTTATTATTTGTACTATTATCTTATGCTATGGAAGAACACATTTAATATACACACGCATATACACACAAAACATGCTCATATCATGACAGGACATGCCACACGTGTCGGCTCCCCTCGCCTAACCAATTGCGTGCTAAGGAGCAAATGATACTCTCCGCATTTTTTCCTCGACCTAATATATATGTTAGGTATGCTTCATCTCTCACGAATCGCCCGAATCGCTACTTCATATTTATGCCCTTGCCCAAAGGGTATATGTAATTCAAACAGAACTAAGAAACGGCTACATATCTTGCAATCTGAACTAAAAAATGTTAAGCAAAATAACTACACATGAGTTTACTTAACAAATTAGGTCTCAAATAGTTACATTATCAGTTTAGGGATTTTAAACAAAAATTGGAAACTGATTTCAATGTTTTTTTTTTAAATTAATCGAATTTTGGACAAATTTATATAAATTGGTATATAGCAAAAAATCCAACTTAACGGGCTCATATAAGAATATATTTGAGTAGAGTATTAACTCTTCGATATAAGCCAAGGTTAAAAAATGTCCTAAAGGTTGTACTGCTTTAACCACACATGCAAACGGCCAAAAAAAGGTTACTATGCATTTATGTGATATTGTTTTATTTATGATTTCTTATTGCTGCTTAGGGTCGTTGCAAAATTTTTGCGTTTTACGCATTTCCATACGCAATATTTATAAACCTAACTCACAGGCCACCACACCCCTCCTAGCCACCAATACCAAAACCTCCTGCTCCATACTCAAGGACATTTGTCATGCGGTGTAAAAGCAAAATAAAATTGAAATTCATGTTCTGCCGTCAGTTGTTTGGCTGGTTGGTGGGTCGGTTGGTTGGTAGGTTTGCCCCTACTCAAGTTTATGTGTGACAAACTTCGTGGAGCAGCGGCAGCGGCAGCGGCAGCAGATTGAGGTTCGTAACGGGTATGAGACACGTGACTGAAACTTCAGTTATGTGTTATATTTAACACTTAAACAGTTGACAGAATGCCGTCTTTTAGGTGTCTATCACTGTCAGTGACATTTTCATTGTCATACCTTTTTTCCAGATCAATTACGGATTAGCTGTCAATTTCGTTTGTGTGCGCACAACGAGATGATATGTCCTGGCAAGGGCAAAGCTATATCTTATTGCCAAATTGAAATCCCCGCATAAGCTTGAATATCTTTGCTGTCTACTGTTTATGTCCCCTTGCCATGCCGTTCCCTGGAATCGCCTTAGAAGCTACTGCTAGAGGGTGTGCCATGCCATCAGCAATGGCTTTACCAAACTGACTTTCTGTGAGCTTGAGTGGATTTTCAAAACATTTTAAGCACTCACATTCACAGACACACAAGCACCTGCATAAGTGTGTGTGTGTGTGTATGTGTGTGAGTGTGTATTTTCTGACGAAGGATAAGGAATCGCCCCACAGCTGAACTGAACTGAAAGACATCCCGCAAAGCATCTTAGTGGTTTTTGTCAGTTAACTTAATATTGACGTATTTCAAAATCCCTTCTTCTCCCCCTCTTCTCACTTATACACATACAGCACACAATTGAAAACTATTTACAGGTAGGATTGTAACCAAAGGTGACATGATGCTGCTGCTTCTAAAGCTGGTGGTCATGCCTTGCTCTGTCCTTGACCAACATTGAATGGGTATTGGACTTTTCGTTTGAATTTTTCTTCTAGTCAAAATAGAAGCAGCACACTTAAATGCTAAGCTTGTGACTGTGCTGTAATAAATTATTATGAAGCTATATTTGGGACAACGATAAGGTAAGCTGAGCTGATGAGCTGAATAACTGATATAATTACTTGACTCTGCTTCAATAAAAGCGCTTGGATCAAGTTGTTTGTGGTAATAACGATGATGAGGCAATAATCGAGAGCAATTATTTTTCTCTGTGATTCTAATCACAGCTAACAGCTAGCTGTCAGAGCCAGTTGAAAACGATAGTCTGAATTGACCAAAAAAGTTTACCTATAAAGAAAAACATTAAATGTGATATTTGATACTGACTTGGGTTGACTAAGCGGTCTAAAAGATTTGATTATCGAGTTCTTCTATAAATAAAATGCCAAATAAGAGACTATAAAATATATTTGTGGCTCATGGGCAGGTCTGCATGGGCTGTCAGAGTTTTTAATTTCGTCCCTACTTGGAATACATTCATTGTTTTTTTAATAAGCCTTTTTCTATTGAGTTTTACAAAGATTATTACAAATTTCAGTTTAGAATCTCTTTAACAATCAAAAATTCCATACTTAATATAAAAATACCGATTTGATTTGATTGGAATCTGTGGTTTTTACTGTGAAAAATACCAATAATAAATAGGTGGTGAACAGCGAATAGAGCGCACAAATGTATGCTATAGAAATGCGCAATGCACGAAAAGCATTCGAAATGAATGGGGAATGGGAATGGCCGTTGTCTGTCCAACGGTTGTGCCCATTTTGAATTGACTGGGCAATTAGAGAGCCTTTTCATGAAGTGCATTTGCACCTCTTTCACATACACCCAGACCCACACAATCGCACACACACACACAGACACACGAATAGATAGACTCGCCTCGCTTACGTAGCGTGTGGTAAATGTAATTGACATTTACTTCTTTATGGCATTCTGATTCCTGGTATTGAGTTAATTGAATGTCATGCCAACCTCTGACACAGACGGAGCACGACTGGGTTGGTGGTTGGCGCAAAGTTATTTCCGCCTGCCAGGCCCATAAATTGTACAATTTGACTTTAAAGTCAATCATTTTACGCTCAGTGCGCTCTTTTTTTGCCCCATTCCTAGCCACGTTGTGTGTGTGAGCATGGGCGGGAGTGACCCAGTGACCACATCAATGGTACGTCACTTGCAATGCCTCCACTGTTGATTTATTTGCCATTATGCCAGTACGTGACCAGTTGTTGTCCTGGGCCGCCGCCCGAGCAGAGCGAGGATGCCATAATTAAATAACAATTTTCTAGGGAACACAAGAAGGGACGACGACCACAGAAAAGTTACACAAGCGCAAAAATGCGTATCATTGTCGTTGTTGGCTTTTGCCCAGAACGACACTAAGGACATCAGCCAGTTGTCGGCGTCGTCGTCACACATGAGCGTTTGGGGAGCTGCTGTTATTCGTATTTAAGAGCTACCGTCAAGTGTTAGGTATAAAGCGAATTGAATGCCTGGACGAGTCCCTTAATGGCGTCTTCACCAGCTTCAGGTAAATTTTTAAGTCTCTCTTGTTATGTGCTTCCATTTCCAACGAATGGGCTGCGAAAATGTCTGTTGATGTCGAGTTTAGAAGAAAAATATTTTCCTTTTTTTTGTCCGTTTTTTTCTTGTTTCTTTTCCATGTTTCAACCTGCCTCTTTGCCTTGTTGAAAACGGACCAGAAATAGGGAAATGAGTGCAAATTTATGCAGAAAGTAATTAAAAGTACCGTTGTCCTGTTATTTCCCTTTGCACAGCTACACAGCTGCCTGGCCACTTCCGTTTTTGTTTATGCTGTTTGCCTTTGGCAGTGGGCAAACGGTAAATGGACGCGCAAAGGGCGTGGCCAACGTCTGTGGGAAGTTTTAGATGACTTTAACGATTTGTAGCGTGTAGGCTCGTAAAAGGCAAATTTAATGAAGTTGCTGCATAAAAGATGCATAAACACAAACGAAACTGTCTCGCTGACCTTTCTCCGTTTAGCCAACACGCCGAACCGTCTGCCTTTCACCCTCTGCCTTCTGCCTGCTCCTGAAGGCAGGCTCTTGTTTCTTTGAAGTCCTTAGCATGAACTTAAGTGGTTTCTCGAGTGGTTCCTTTTCCTCGCTTTCATTCCCTCTTGCTGTTTTTGTGTCCTATCTTAATTACTTGACTTTCGTCTTTGTCCATGGGCAGCAAAGCCAAATACCCAACACCTTGAGCTAACGAGCTGTTCAACAGCCACTACCACTATCCCCTTTTCTCTTCTTCTCTTAAGCTCTAAGTCTTGCCATTATTTTTCCCGCTCTCTTCTCTTGAGTTCTTTGGGCGGGCAGATGAAAAGTAACCACAGCAAAAAGCACAATCAATTTTATTGGTTGGAGCCTACCACGATGCAGAGAAAGAGCATAAAGGCTACATAAACACTTAACAACAGAAACAAACACTGGTTATTGGTCTCCAGTTCCACCCACTTAATTTGAAGACTAATTGTCAACATGCGGTGCTTGACCAAACTTGAACAACGAACGGCAAATGACTCTCTAAACTGGTCCAAAGCTGGATCATGTTTGCCATCGGGCTTCGTTTGTCTAGGATTAATGTGCTAACACAAGAGGTCGAAGTGAACTGGCTTTTGGCATTTCAAAGTCACATTTATCAATAAAGCTAAATGGTTTATGTTTAAAATCAATTTGCGCACTTTAATTAATTTTGTCGTACTAAAGTGGAAGCTTGTTCTACTCGGAATATCAATTGCATGAGCTATTAATTGCAATTAGCTTTCTAAAGAACATATTTAACGAATTAGAAGTGTATACAAATGGGATTACATTTGGGATACTGGGGTTTTAAGGATATTTTGAATTGTAATAGAATTAATTAAAATTGGAAATGAAAATGGAGGAACAACGATCTTAAAATTGACACGGGGAAACGAAAAGCTGAGTTTGAAGCGTTAAAAGGATCTAAATTTACGCATTTTCCCAAAGTTATTTTTTTTCAGGAGAGAAGCGTTAATGAAAGCGAAAATATCAGCCATTCAGGTCAGATCCGAAGACAATCTGGAGTAGTTATAAGTAATAACTTTTTATCAATTTTATGGGTTCGCCTTAGGAAATATTAATCAACTCCATTTGCACTCTGTATCTAGATACTATAAGAAGAAATAAAGGTCAGTAGCTGCATCTGCAGGATGCTGTCAATTAGCACAAAGATTCTACTGCCCCCCTTAATCTAATTGTAAGCTTGCCACTTGGCAAAGTACCTAAGCTATTGTTGTTTTCCTCTGCCTCCTTTTCCTTTTCCTTTTCCTCCTACTCACTTCTATCCTAATCCCTTACCCCGAGAAAGAAAGAGAGACACAGACAACGAGAGTGAGGTTGCTGCTGGTTTTGCTGTTGCTCCCAG
Source organism: Drosophila nebulosa (assembly GCA_024703675.1). Classification (NCBI taxonomy): domain Eukaryota; kingdom Metazoa; phylum Arthropoda; class Insecta; order Diptera; family Drosophilidae; genus Drosophila; species Drosophila nebulosa. The sequence goes on along the minus strand of JANFPS010000004.1, from coordinate 3,789,235 downwards.
CCAGATACTAGCATTGTTTGTGCATATCAAGCCAGTTGCCAGCCACCGACCGGCCATAGTTATCCCAGAAGCTGGAGGCAATTGCCTGGCTAAGTAATATGCATGGCCTTATCTCTTCATGGGCCACAATATTAACACTTGACTATAATTTCACCAGAGAACAGAGACATATAGCCAGAGTGTCTTGTAGAGACAGCCTGTGCCACAGTTTCAAGTGCAAATGGCCATAGCAAAAAATGTGAAAACAAAGGCCTGCATAAATAATGGCAAAGTATGCGACGTGTTAACAAGAGAGTGCCCCTTGGGAGAGAGGAATGCGGGGAGGAGATTTTGTTTAAGCTAATCGTAGACTATGGGTTACGTGAAGGCTCTGTTTATCAACTACCACGGTGTTTAAAGAAGGGTGCAACAGTAACTAAATAAAAAACCTCATGGCAAAACAAATTTCAGTCCAGGCAACTAGGCGTATGAGTGTTCCCCGGGCATTTAAGTTGTTTCTTTATTTTTTTCTTTTTTTGCAACCATTTTGTTGGGCCACCAGCCATGAAAATACCTACCCCGGGCATGTGTCTGAGTCTCGGATTGTGAGATTGTGTGTGTGAGTCTGTTCTTTCGTCTGCCTTGTTCGTCTTTTATGGCTTAAGTTTCCAAGTTTTCTTTTCTTTGACTATATTTTTTTACACAGTATTGAAAGGGCATGTCGAGGACTTTGGAAATATTTGATTTAATATTTTGTTGTGGACTAGGATAGCTAAATCTTTGACATTTTAAACCATCATCAGACTTTAGACGTGTCATTTAGATGTTTTTTTCATAAGGCAGGGTATCCTACAGTCGATGACCATTGCAACTAATAAAATTCATTTCTGTTGTTTTTATGTTGCTGTGTGTTTTGTTTAGTGGAAATTCTATGCCGTCATTGACGGCCAAAAAAAGATACACACACATACAGTGGCAAAAGTCTGGTTTTTGTTTTTTGCCTGCGTCAAATAGCTTTCGGGCACAAGACAATTGAGACAGCCGCCTTCTCCCCCTTGCCTGTCTCTTGAGCGCTTTCTATCTGTTAGCCAGGGGCAGCCAGTCATCCAGTCAGTCATTCAGTTAAGCGGCAGCTCAAGCAAAGCAAAAGCAAACAAGAAAACTGCACAGATTTCATGCCCCAGCGAATGCAGAAGGCAAACTAAAAACAGGACCTCGATCATATGTGAAATAAATGTAACAGTAGGGACACTCTAACGTAACCTAACTAAAAAAAAAAATATAAAGGCCGTTTAATTTAAGGAAGCAAAAATATATGATTTATTGCCTTCACTTTTCAAATATCAATGAGCAGAACGAACTTTATTGTAATACTGATAAACCTTTTGATAAGTTATTGCCTTCTTTACCCAGGTTCCAAATAAATGTCGCAAACTGGCGGAGAGGCCTTGTTTAGTTGTTTATCTCTCACTCTTGTTGTGTCTCTCTAGTTCCCCATTCTTGCTGGCCGTCTTTTATCTTTAGCTGGCCAGAGCCTTGAAAAATTACTAGCTTTTAAATTGAAATTTCAGACTACAAGCGGCAGCTACTTGAAAGGCGTAGCCAACATAGATGAAAACAAAGCAACAAAGCGAAATAGAAAAAAGCTAAAAGGACGAGGACATGGATGTGCATGAGAACTTGTATCCCAGATGCGGATACTTTTGTTGTTTATTACTATTTGTGGCTTATGATTCAGGGCCTTGGCCTAAAGCAATTTTTTGCTCACAATTTGCTACGGCTAATCAACATTGAAATGTTGTAACATGTTACATGAGCGTTTCGTATACGCCATGTTGCCCTCAACACATCGCCTACGCATTTGTCTGTGTGTGCGTCTCTCTTTCACTCTCTCTCTCTCTTTTTTTCTCTCTCTTTTTCTCTCAGTTTTGTAGCTTTGCAATTTCGAAATAAGAGACATGGCTGAAGTGTAAACTTGTTAACTTGTAATATGTAGCTGCAGGAAAAATATAATTAACAAATTTGTAGAATACAACCTGCACATAGCATGCCATCATCTCCGATTAGTTAGTTTGCTCATGCTCTTTGTCCTAGCATACCTCATCTTAATAGATAAAATTCATTGATTTAAAGAAAATCAATTAAATTGTATATGAAACACTGTTGCAGACCTTTTCGTTTATTCATTTATTTTCTAGTTACCAATTCAGCAAATTGCTGTTAATTAAAAACTGATATTTAAATCAAACACTGGTATAAAACACCCAATGTCAATTACTTGATTAAATATTTTACATAAATCAAATAATTCTCAAAAACACAGAAACGTCGCCCCAAACTGCTGTCAATAGGGGGTACGAGAGGGTTTCTATAGAAATTTAATAAATTATTGATTTCTCTAATTACCAAATTTACGTGCGTATTAAATTTCTGTAATTTCTATAAGCCTAAGTGATTTGGCAATTAAAGCGACAAAATTCTAGATCTTAAAACTATGTAATCTTCCTTCAGCTCGCAGCTACGTCCATGTAAGCTTCAGGCCAAGGAAGCCGTCGAAGTTGATTAAGTCAGCAGTTCACTTCCCATTTGTTTACATGACAAGAAAGCAAAACGATATTTGATGGATATATCTCAATTAGTCGAATATTAGTTTATTGCAAATATCAATTACGTATTTTTAATTGGGGCTAAAAGTTCAACTCAATTCTGCACAGTTTGCCAAATAAATTGCATTTCATAATTAAATAAATGGTCAAACACTCCCAACTTTGTGGGCAAACTAAATGAATATTTATGCTAAATACTAAGTAACAATTTTGGCCAGATTCCGCTCGTAAATTGTCAGCCATGGGGTGTGTGGTATGGTCCAATGGCCAGTTTCAAAGCCAAATCGTAGCTAAGAGCCTTCGCGTGCCTGGTCACAAAGGGCACAACAAGACCGATGGTAACAAAATAAAAAAAAAAATAGATATAAAGAAACATTACGAAAATGCTGCCACACGGCGTATGCGTGTTGATTGGCATTGCCGGCTGTACACAGCAATTTCCATGGTTTTCCTTAGCAAATTGACAAACACACACGCATCCAACAGACAGATAGACGAAAAGGAAAAAGGAAGCAGAAATGGAAATGGAAGGAGAAAAAATGATTGGGGAAATCCCCTCAAAGGCAAATACGCCAACACGTGAGGCACCCCAAACAAAAAAAAGGAAAAGAAAAAGAGAGAGAGAGAGAGCTGCTCGCATACAAGATAATACGAATCGCGCTTCAATAAACAAATCCCTGACTAAGGCGGTCATATTAAAGCTGTTCGAATAACACAAACACTAAGGACCCGGCTGTTTTTCAGCTCTGTAAATATTTACAGGAGAGGAAATTTGTGTGTGAGCGAAGCGGATCGGAGCGGAGCGGAGAGTAGGAAAGGGAAGAAGAGAAATTTACAGCAGATCAAATGAAATGTGGCCAGCCATTTGGTCCCAAGCAATTCGTAGTTGAGCCTAATCGACCCACAAATGTAATTTTCCCTACGCCAAATCGTTGCCCAGATTAGAGTAACCAAAATTCAAATAGATACACAAATCAACCACAAAATACAGTCAGACAAAGTACATACAAATACGTTAGGGTGGTTCAAAGCGAAATCAATCTACCAGTTTTGTTAGCTTTATGAACAATTCTTTGCAGGTCCATCCAATCTTGGTATTAACATTTTAGGATATTGGTTCGCAGAGTTTTCACATTTTAAGTTTTCGTGATTGTCAGGAAAAACATGTTAAACGAGATCTGATGATTTAATGAAGTAGACATCGAAACATTAGTATATATTGGAATGTTAATAATATAACAATTGCTTACACTTGCTAACGATTTAAAGTAATGTTTGTTTGTGATTTTTTTTTTTTTAACTTTTTAAAATGGTTCGTCTGAGTTTCCGCTCAGTGATTTTTCCATGATGAACACAGATGTCAGAGCTTCCGGTCATCAAATTAAGTGTGGCACACATCAAAACTAGTTTCTTGTAGAAATCTGCTCTTCATTGATTTCGAACCACCCTAGCCTGAGCAAGTGTAGTGGGCTAAGATAACTTTTGTATGGGGGAAGTTAGAAATTAGACAATTACTATTTCCAATTCCTATTGAGAACTTTTCCTTCTCTAGGCCAGACAACTAAATATACACCCAAATTGTTTGAGACGACGACAACGAAATTGGGTCTAATTGTAATTTAGATGCAGTCTCTGTCTGAATGGAGATGGATTCGAATCGATAGCGTGTCGAGGCATTAAATTACGCGTTGAAGTTTCTGGGCGTTGACTGGCCTCAGTTCGAGGGCCATTCATATTGCCATCCGCAGCACACAGGAACGCACACACACACACACACACAGACACTGAGAGACAGAGAAAGACACTCACACATAAACACGAACAAGTGGGGTAACTTGTTTTTTGTTTTTGTTCTTGTTTTATTTCTTTGCCTGCGCTTTCAAATGCAAACATTCGCATGCTCGCTCTTTCACTCTACCAGCTTCTTTCCCACTGACTCTTTTTTTCTCTCCCCCTCTCTCTCTCTCTCTTTTATTATGCTATTTTAGTCTACACTCGCCATAGTTCTTGTTCAAGGTCAATGCGCATACTGCAATATACAAAAAATAAACCTTAGCATACTTTTTTGGGCGCCGCCATTTTTGACACTTCATTAGTTCGCGTGAATGAATATTTCCTTTTGTATATAAATAATTCAGGCAAGTTAAGGCGATAACAAAAAAAGAACACACATACACACACAGGCTCACACACAAACACCCAGGAACAATAAACGTCCTGGATAATGGCCCAGTGTCGGTGGTGGAAGCGTAAGCCAACTTTTTATGATTTGCTTTCAAACACCTTTTGGCAGGAAAAGAAAACGGAGAATGAAATTTGCCTACAAACTTTGGCGAGGGGAAACTTTCCATTTGTAGCCAATAACGAATTGAAGGCAACAGCACCATCAACAACGAAAACGAAAAACTTTTCCCAACGAAACAAGAAAAATTGTGCAATAAAATCGCTAAAGGCAGTTGGGTAATCGTTAGATTCGAGGAGTCACAGTCGGTCGAGTGGTCGAGGAGACTTGCCAGGACTTTCATGATTTCATGATTTACGATGCGTCTGCTTTCTCAATTTCCCGATAGCTCGATTCCCCAGCCACATGCCTGGCAGTCAGTCCTGACTCTGGCATTGTTTCACCTGCACAGCATATTTCAGCATCAATCAAGCATAAATGAAAACCTAAAGTAATAAAAGAGTAGACTAGCATTATCGTAATAAGAATTTGATAAGCCCCAAGGATATCATGCTAATTGACTGCCGTATTCTGCCAGAGAGATAATTTCTTAAGTAATCACAAACCCAATGCTCGACTTACTTCTCGTTCATTCGCTCGTTCTCTGTAATCAGAGTCTAACCGGAAATTACGGATACTTAAGCAGAAAGTAATCAAAATGAACAAGTAAAACCAACCAAAAGAAACTGTTTTAATTTCAATTGTCCAACGATACGATGCTTCAAATTTTTAACCATTTGCCAAGGGTTTAATTAAAAACTCAATTTACAAAACTCAAATAACCAAAACAAAAAACACAAAAAGGAAAACTGAACTAAATAAATCAAAATAAATGGTAGATAAAAATGTCAAATGCAAATAAAATCAACTTGCATCATAAAGAGAAAAACCAACAGATAGTAAAATAAAGTGCGCCATGCAAACGGAGCCCATAAAGTAAATACAATTTTTTTTATTGCGAAAATTAACGTTTAGATGTAATGCTTTAGATCATCTTTCAATGGTAAATGACACGAAAGCTCTTTGGTTTGGAAATTTACACATTGGTGACCATATCTGACCTTATTCATGGAATGTTCAAGTTTTTATGAGAACATTTTAAATCCTTGTTTTAATAGTAGCATAACTTATCTAACGATTTCTTGTCTTCAATCGAAGTCTCATTCAAGGGCCATCTCCATTCTTACTATTGTATTAGGATGGATTTATTTTTTATTTTGTGGTAACTCTTTGGATGTCTATACATTTGTATATACGGTTTATCAATATAGTTTCAGAATATAAAATTAAGCTTGACTTTAATTTCAATTATAATAACAATCAATTTTTAAATAAAGAGGCACAAATTGCAATTTAAATTCAATCGGAGTCTATTACTTAATTGCATTCAGGCAAATGTTGACATTTGACATATGGCAATAACAAAGAAGAAAAAGTAAAATCAACAAAAAAAATGGTATTGGAAGAAATGACAGCCACCCACTCAGCACACAGGCAGACTCTCACACATACAGACATGGAGAGATAAAGAACGCTTTACAAAACTGTGTTGTCGACGTTGCCTGCGACGTCATTGTCATGAAATGCACAAATTTATTGAGTGCATGTCGTATACGTAATATAGAACACAGCACACAGATACTTTAGTGTATGTCTATGTGTTGGTGTATGTTAGTCTCTGCTACACCAACGTCATCATCGACTTTATTTTCTTCTTTGTTGTTTTTATTTTGTCCTGTGTGTGTCTGACATAATTTTAAAGGAAGCCAAGGAAATTTGCTGTTGTTTATATTTTTAGTGGCAATTTAAATGAAATTATTACATCCTTGGTTGCCAGGAATGTTACCAAGACAAGACGCATCGTTAGCTAAAAATAGCAAATGTTTTTGCCTAATACAGGAGAGGTAACACCTCCTCCTCCTCCTCCTTCTTCCGCCCGAACCACTTCCTAAAAATAAACGCTTAATCAATTTTCGTTAGCTGCTTTGGCCTCATTTTCAATTAAATGTGAATGGAAACAACAATATTAATCATACGTCATGTTGTCAGCTCTTTGAAAAGATTGCATAAATCTTTGCCCGCAAAATGCAGCCGGGTGTGAAAATGCAAGTGTGTGTGTGTGGGGCTAAATGTTTTTATACGGGTTTTCCCAGAAAATTGCTTAAAATATGCGCAATTTGAGTAAAATTGAAAACAAATTTTGTTGAGAGAAAGAGTTTTCCCTTTTCCTTTTGACAAATTTCCAACCAGCAACCTTTCAGCTAAGTGTGTGTGTGTATTCCTGTGCGTATGTGTATGTTGATAATAAACTGCCAAAACCAAAAAAAAAACCTCAGCGAAAGAGGGAGAGCAAAATGGAATAATACAAACAAAAAGAAAAAATATGTACATAGAAGACCAGAATGTAAATAGCAGAAGAAACAAATAGCTGGCTTGGGTTCTGTTTTTTGCATTTTTGTTTTGTTTTTTAGAAAAGTTTAAATTGTGTCAATTTTTTTTGTCCGCTGCAAAAAGAGAAAAACTTTTTTGGGGTCCAATGAAAAGTGGATAAAAACAATTTTGTAAATCACAGGCAAGCTCGGCAACAAGGAAAACAATGGCAATGATAAAACCAACAAAGTATATTTTATGCAAACAGTTAACTCTTTAGCCGGTAGCAAGACCCTTTTCTCAAACTCCTACTGCCTTGGGTCACCTCGATGGTCCACAACCTGCCTGGGGTAGAAAAAGAACTACTCACAAAACAAAAGGTTAACTATCATTTTTTATTGCCCAGGAACCAGACAAAAAAATCACTTTATCAGACTTAGATGCCCGTTAATTCGTCTAAAATCAAGTTACCTTTTTGACCAATCAGATTTTATTATTTTCTATTATTTATTCTCTCTAATCTTTGATGATATTGTGAAATTTCTATACAATTTAAATCTTTAATTTTACACAATGATTGTTGCATTAGTCACTCCCTGAAATGTTTTAAAATCAGTGACCTCGAATGACCCCGTCTTGATTTTTTTAACATTAACCCTTACGTTTAAATAGCGGTTGATTAAATTTTTTTTGTAGTCAGTATAGTTTTTTAAACTAAACCATTTTTCGTTAGCTGACGTGCAGTTTTATTAAATTATTACAAAGCATTTTTTATTAAATTACCTTAAGCGATTCTGCTCACTGTTCGTACAAAATTGCAATATGCAGAAAATTTAATTGAATTTATAAAATGCAATACGACTGAGTTCTCAAAATGCCTGCAGTGTCTTTTCGAGCAAGCGAAAACGAAATCGCTTCCGATAATTGAATAAAACGGGTCGCTTTGTGGAGCAAAATCACTGTGAACCCGACTTCTATGTGCTCTTTTTTTTCTACAGTGCTTATCATATTTATAACCTATTTTTAAACGAAAAAAAACACATTGGCTGAACATTTTTCCCAAATGACACATTCCCTCAAAATCTTCAAAAATGAGTTGCTCAATATTTGAGTTATGGGTGAAAAACAACATTTTCACTTAAAATGAACTATGTTTTTAAAAGAAGTAAAAACAAAGAAAAAAGCACCTATTTGCTGTATTAAAATTATAGCCCAATTTCATGTTTTGGTCTAAAAAATCTGAAACCATTGCAGAATGGTGGAAAAACGAATATTAATATTTAGTGCGGCCTCCATTTGCCTTAGTTAACCCAAAAATTCTCTTCCTTACTGAAGCCACTCAATTTAAAAAAAGGTTTACTTCGAGACTTTGCCATTCATTTAGAATTTGCATTTTAAAATTTTCAACTGTCTCTAATTGGTGATTATTAGCATACACCCGTTTTGCAGAAATACCCCAGAAATTTTCTATCGGGTTGCTGGGTACATGCTGGCCAGTCAAGGACATCAACATGACATTCCTCCAAATACATCTGATAAAATGGATTCTGGCGTTACCTGATTCGAAAACCAACAAGATTTAGCGACTTAGAAACATGGGTGCTTTGGTCAGATTAGACCTCTTTATGGGTTTTGAGTTCTTAAGTACTTGCTAAACAGTCATCGCTGACACAGATCCGCCCAAGAGGTTGGGCTGTTGCTGGGTTTGTTAATAATTTTGCGTTTATCCCGCGCACTTCGCAACGGTTTTTGCCCTATTCGTTTTGTTCGAAAAGTGAGAAAATAAACAGAATCAGATAATAGTTTTGCAAAGGGCATTTCTTAAAAATGATCTAAATTTACTTAATTACCATATCTGTATATCCAAAAGTCTGCTCCTCGCCTAATAAATAAAACACGAAATTCGCTAAATTCTACTTAATATGCTTCTGTCAACAAAGTACTTACAATAAAAATTTTTTTTTTTAAAACCTTAAAAATATTGTTGAAATTTCTTCAAAGCTTAACGCTGCTGGGTGGGTTATACATATGATAAGCACTGTACATTTATGAGTACCCTAGAATAGGATATTATTAAATTGGTCAGAGGTTTGTAACGTAGAGAAGAAAGATATGGCATATAGGCTTCTAATACTACAGACTGATTAAATTCTTGATCACCTCGAATTGGACTACTAAATATAATTTTATAATCGTTGGAAATAGAAGTCTTCCTGGGAATAACTTTTTTGTTCCTTTCGTCAAAGAAACAATAAAAAACTGACTCCCATAAGAAAGACTTTTTGGTTTGGCTTTAACCAAATTTCATAGCACTCGCACATGCACATTCTCGCGTGTTTGGAACATAAAACGAAAAAGTGGTCAAAACTGAAAGGGCATATAAATATCGTCAGAGTCAAAGTGTTTTTAATATTCCGCTGCGAGTTGCCGAAGCGGTACATAAATACAATAAAAATTGTGTCTATTGGCGTTGTTTGCCATGGCTTAATAACTACTATATAATGCAATTTGGAAACAAAAAAAATATCGCGACATGAATTCAATTAAATGATGTCCCTGAGTTCCTTTCAAAAGTTTTTAGTACAAGCAATTTTTTCTGTAATGCATTCGCAAAGCCATTCGTCTTTACAGTGCATAAAAATATTTCAACCTAATTCAAAACATTTTTTTAGCTATGCTAAAAAATTTCATTACTTTTATACATAACAAAGCAACTTTAACGAATAATATTCTTGATATCGGAAATAGTAAAATTGCTTTATGCGTATAAAAAATTAGAACTGCGAACTGCGTTCAAAATTGTATCATATTTTATGGGTTTTTCAGCTGAATTACTCTCTAGAACAGTTTAAAATGAGATCCTCTAATTTTACGGACCATTAACAAGCTTTAGCGGAAACTTTTAGTGCCTACTGTGTGCATTTCCAACAGCTGTTGTGTGCCTAAAGAATTAAACAGGATATAGTATTTAAGCCTGGGAATGAGCAGCACTTGGATGAGTGCCATAATGAGAGAGAAAACTTCAACTAAACAAACTAAAAGCAAGGAAATTTTTAAGCATTTTAATCTAGAGATACATACAAGTGAAAAATTCCATATAAGCTGAGTGCTTCACGAAAGCATAGTAAACATACTACTTACGTTGAAGCATATTCAAAGAAGAAATATAAAAAACTATCTTATGTGTAAAAATGGGAAAATTACCTAATTAGCCAGACTACAACTAGTTCAGCAACACCTCGTATTGGTGTAATCAATGGATTTTTCATGATACCAAATCAATTTCACTTTCATAAATAAATGAATGAGTTTTCAGGTGAGTAGGCCTAATGACTTTCTCCCTCATTCAATAGTCAAGCTTTATTTAACAAATGAGCTTCGCTTACAAGGACCTCAGACTCATTAGGAAATCGTGAAGCGTCATTAATTGCATTTCCTAGGTCAAAAAATGCTTAATTTATCGATTTTCTATATGTAAAAATATTGTAAATTAAATGGAGCTATAATTAGGCTAAGAAAAACATTATTCTCAAGCCAATCTTTGATAATTACCAACTAGAAAATAACCTTTACGCTATGTGCTGGGACAATGAGGATTATAATTGGAAAGTCCATACAAAGGCCCATTCACATTTGAAATTTTTTCTCCAAAATTAAATTGGACAACGTGGTAAATTAATGTGGTAATTCCTTTTCGACTGCTGGCACCCGTCGCACACATGAAAAAGTGAGTCGCCCTATGGGTTTGGCTGCTCACCCACAAGTTGGCAAACAAAACGTAATTGCTTAACAGAATTAGAAAAGTCACGCTGGAAGCTTCATCACTAAAATGCAAATAGCCTCTCCTAAGGATAATCCGACGGTAAGTGCTAAAAAGTTAGCTTGAACAAACTATTTTTGTTTGTTTTTTTCTTCCTTTTTTTGGGGAATGTATGTAGTTGGGAAAAGAAAGAATGGTTGGTCAGGATGGAAGGGAAGACATGTGAACTTTTGCAACTGCCCACAAAGTATCCCGCAAAAACCAAAGCCAAGCTAATACAATAGAACTACCAGTAGCTCAGCGAGGCCGAAGGGTAAACTTAGTGAATAAGTTTTAGACAATTCAGTTTTGGGTAGCCAGTGAGAAAAGTTTACCCTAAGTCCTCCAAAAAAAAAAAATTAAAGCCAATTACGAAGGGCGGAGTTTTGGGGCTCTTGGTTCTGGGCACTGGGATTCGTTAAGAATTCAGCGCGGCAATTTACGTGCCGGAGTACCCAAGAGACTTGACCCGTTACGTGGGGTTTCTGTCAACGAATCCAGATACTCGCATGGTCGTATGTGTGTGCGTGTGTGTGTGTGTATTTGTGTCTTCCAATATACTATAATAGTCGATAAATTAATTAACGCCCGATAAAGCCATTGTCGCATTAATTATGCCACAGAATGGGCATTTAATAGTTTTTCGCACGGCTCCCTCTCCCACTGCAATTAGTTGCAATGGTTTGAGCCAGAAGATTGAAACAAACTTATATACCATGTATATATGTATCTTTACGATGGACGGGTCTAAGTTTTATGACAATGTTCACTGACTGAAATAACGACGCGTGCGTCTAGGCCATGAATTTAATGCGTTGCAACAGTTAATGATTTTATTGGCACTTGACTTGACTTGGCAGCCGAGAACGGCAGCAGTGACATCTCCATATCCTTTTCATAAACAGCCAGTCGAGCAGGAATTTATGACTTGACTTTGGCCGACTCTCATGAATATTATCAATGTCAAGAGCACGTCGCCAACGCCAACGCCAACGCAGACGATAAATGGCGTCTAGAGTAGCCAAGATGAAATCAGAGAGTGCACTAAAATCCAGACGGACGCGGATCTATTGACATGGACACGAACACAAACACGGTTAAATTGTAAATGGAATTCCTTAAATCTGATGCGGCCTCAGCTTAAATGACATTTCAATTTGGCACTTCCGTTTCCGCTAACCGCCGCACGACTTCACCATCGCTATTGTTGTCGTTGCCCCTAATGTCCTTGCCCAATGCTAAATGTTTCTTTATTACCAAAACACGCAAACACATCTACATCCATGTCCGCATATTCTTACAAAATTTACATTTGTGTCAGTAATTGAACGTTCACATAAGTATTATTTTTTTAAAACTTCGTTAGTTGTCCAATAAATTTGAACTATTTAAAAATTTACAATTTCGAGTTTAAAAATCTCTTTGATACTTTCACCGCGACAACACTTAAGTTCCGCGCATTCATCCAATTCGTTTAAAAGTCCCGATGTAACTGAAATGGCAAACGGCTAAAGGCGAATGTTGCTTAAAGAAAAGCTCATCCAAAAGGACTTTAAAAGGACACATAAGCTTTAGCGTGTTTGAATGAACTGCGTAACGGCCAAGATTACTCTACGACAAAAGCTGCTTGCTTTTTCAAGGAAACTGTAAGCCGTTTCAAGGTACTCTAAATTGTTTTAATTTGTCCCTTTTAAATCACATAACTTCTTAATTCAAAAGGAATTTGTTTAAAGTTATGATCAAGTGTGATTAGCTTAAAATATTTTGTGGATGATTAAGCAACTTTTAATGTAAGCATTTAATTAGACTTAGACTCTATTATCTAAGCAATTCATGCGGAAAACTAGGCAATTCGATGAATGGAAATGTTTCAACATTAATGAAAATTCAAAATAAAACCAGTTTCAAATTAAACGTCTAAACTATGGGTTCTCTCTATAGAATTGGATGAATAATTTTTGCCTGTGTCTTCTTAGTCCAAGTTGAAAAGGTTAGATAATCGATTTAATTTATATACTTGTCTTTTAGTACAGATTGAAATGAAATGCGAATGTAATATATTTATCTTTATTTTTAGATGCAAATAAAATGGGAATTCACAAATTTGAAGTATGAAAATTTGACAAACAATTCTGCCAATTTGATTATTGTTATCTAAGATTAATTAACCGAACCTACAAGTACTTGTCAGTTAGAGTTCATTTATTAAAACTTCCAATTGACAGTTTTTCAGTAAGTTTACTACTTATTTTAGAGACACAAAATAATGATACAAACCAATTTTTAGGTACGCATGCAACTGCTTAAACGTTTCAATGGTTATAAACCATTCTTGTATGATTTCACCGTTAATGGATTCTTTCTTTTTTGGAATATTTTCAATATATTCAAATCTAAATCATACTTGTCCGTTCAATATGAGTGAATTAGAAGTTACAATTATCTACAATTTAAGAAATAATTTATTTTTTGATTGCAGCATGATGTAAATGTAGATAAGGTCAGCATTGATGCAGTGAATCATTGGTTAAAAGTGATTCTACCATTTCCTGATATCTTTTCAACATCACTTGGGTAGCTTATGGTAAAGCTCGTGCCGTGGTTAAAGTTTTTGGTACGCTTTCATAAATTAAATGGTATATGATTTAAAATAAAATGCAATGCTATCTAATAGAGAAAATAAGCAAACAATGCTCTAAACCAACTTTTGCTTACAATAAACTTTACAAAATTCTTTACAAATTTGTTAATTGTCATGAACATACGTTAAATTTTGAAAGGTCATTAAAAAAGTTATAATCTGTTTCAATCATTAAAGTTACTCGTCTGGAAATAATAAATATCAACAAATATGCAAACCAATTTTAAACTCCTACATTTCGGTTCAGACGGTCCTTTTAGACAATATCCCCATAAAATCCTCGTTGGCTAGTTTATGTTTAGAGTTCAAGACGGAAATGATAACCTTCGACAGAATATAAAAAATATATGGGAAGATTATAAATGCGATTATATTTTTAAATTATTTAAATGCTTAAGCAAGTCACAAGAAAGTAAGTGTAAAATATGCAAAAATATACAATAAGGAAAAACGTTTTATTGAGCTGTATTACAATTTACGTTTAAATTAAATTTTGACTCCTTTCGTTACAGGGAAATGTTAATATTCTCCAATTAAAATTCAATAACAGCATTTCATAATTTTTATTTTAAAAATTACTTGAATAATTGTGTTATGAAAGTAAAACACAAAACAGTATTAATCTTGTATATTTCATTTTATAGTCAGATTTTGATATGATGAACGTTTTCGTTTGCTGACGTAGAACAATATATCTATGGATTTGTAATAAGGATTTTTGAAAAAAACATCCAAACAGCTTGAAAACACTTTTTGGTTTTTTTTTCATAAATCGATATTTTATCTATCAATTTAAAAATTTTGTTTCATTAATATAGCAAAAACTATGTAGTGAATTCACAAATCGGCTCTACTCATGAAATTTTTAAAGAACCACATTTTTTTAAATATACCGCGCAAGATATTTAACAGTCTGGCAGCGCCATTGAGCACATTTATTAACACTGTTATTAATCGGCCACCCTTTTGCGTTGACCAACACTGCACAGAGTCTCTGTTTTTGTTTGGAAAATTTTCCTAAAAAGTGGTAGTTTTATTAATTAATTTATTTGTTAATAGCTAGGAGAATCGACTTAGACATGGCACACTATAAGGGTGCCGCCAGTGAAGCGGGCCGAGCGGCCCAGCTGATGAAAAAGCGAGAAATCCAGCAACAGGAGATCGAGTTTCGGAAGAAAAAAATTGAAGAGGAACTGAAGCTGGACAAGATTGAGAACAAGTTTGCCACTCACTATGATGCCGTGGAACAGCAGCTCAAGTCCTCGACAATTGGTTTGGTCACGTTGGATGAGATGAAGGCTAAGCAGGAGGACATAGTGCGAGAACGTGAAAAAAAATTGGCTCAAAAAAAAGACGAAAAGGACCGAGAGAAACAGCGCGCTCTCGAGGCTATTCAGGCAGAGAAGAATAAGCAAAAACGTCAAATTCAAGCCCTGTCTTTCAACCTAGATGACGATGAAGATGAAGCTGGTGAAGAAGACGTTGATGAGGACAAAAACATCGAGGATGAAGATATTAAGCCCAAGATAACTAAGTGGACGGAAGCCGTACCGGTCAAGAAGAAGAAAATTTGTAAAAATCCTGATGTGGATACATCGTTTCTACCAGACCGAGAGCGCGAGGAGCAGGAGAACCGATTACGGGAGCAACTGCGCCAAGAGTGGGTCATGCAACAGGCTGAACTTAAAGATGAAGAAATTTCAATAACCTTCAGCTACTGGGATGGTTCTGGCCATCGACGTAATGTTCTTATGAAAAAGGGCAACTCCATTTACCAGTTCCTACAGAAATGCCTGGAACTTCTGCGCAAAGAATTCATCGAATTGAAAACGGTTATGGCTGATCAGCTCATGTACGTCAAAGAGGATTTGATCCTGCCCCACCATTACTCTTTTTACGATTTCATTGTGACCAAGGCGCGCGGCAAGTCCGGACCTCTTTTCCAGTTCGATGTTCATGATGATGTGAGAATGATAAGCGACGCCTCCGTCGAAAAGGAAGAATCTCATGCGGGCAAGGTTCTACTTCGTTCCTGGTATGAGCGGAACAAACACATATTTCCCGCCAGCCGTTGGGAACCATACGATCCCACCAAATCCTACGACAAGTACACCATTAAGGATAAAGAAAAGAGTAAAAAGTAGTTTGTAAATTATACTTTTAAGCAAATAAAGCTAAAATTTGGCCATTATTATAAAGTTTGTAGTATTATGCCTACCCTAAAAAAATATTGGTAAAAATATTACCAATTTTGTATTGTTTGTTAAATTTCTTGTTGTACGACACCAAACTTATTGTTGAAAATATTTTAGCGGAAAACTTTCTCAGCACAAAATTTGATCTAGCCATCTGGCAACACTGTTGTTTTTATTATTAATGGAGCTGGATCGAGAAAATCGGGCGCAAACCTTTAAATAAATATGTTGACGGGTAGGAAACAATATTTTGTGTTGGAGCTCCACAGCGTGCGGATACCCCATCATCGGCAGCAGTAAAAGCAAAGGCAGAGCTCTGGGTAAGAGATCGAATCGGAGTGACGTGTATGAGCTGTATTGTGATGTGTGTGAGTGAGTGTGTGTGCCAGATAATTGTTTATTAGAAAATTTGAATTGTAAAGTGTAATCAGGAATGGCAATGAATATAAGTTGGTTTTAGGGGCTGGGCTCAGTATGTGTGCGTGGGCGTAGACAATGGACAGTGGTCAGAGTGTACCTAAATTTGAATGACCCTTCGCCAGCATGCACAACGTAAGCAAAAGAAACAAGTTTGATTTGCACAACACACCGTGTTTTCACTCTCACCTGCCTATATACCTGGTCTACCTCGCCCTGGTCTATATTATTGTTTGCCGCCACAGCTGCTGAGCCTGGTGTAACGCATTACGAGTGCATTAATTAGTATTGCTAAAAACAATTTTTTGACTTTAATGATATAATTTTCGTTTAGTGTGTATTGTTCATAACAATATTAAACTGTGGTGTACGATAACGGAAAACAACAAATTAGTTGGTTTTAGTTTTTGCATATTTGCAATTGCTGATCTGCAGATTATTACAGTTTATTTTTACGCCCGTTCAGCGAATTCTAGGTATAGAGGGGGAAGGTTAATGAAACTTGATAAGATTTCACAAAATTGTTTTGTAGGTGTGGTAACCAAAGTATTAAATTAATGACTGTTCAAGTGGATTCAAATGAAGCGGTACAAGAATGAACATTAGCATATAGAAACAGCTGCCACCATTCCTACAGTGTGGTATGTGCCATATACATACATTTAATATAATAATTGGCTTAACATCTTATCTTATCCGATAAAATATACTTTCCGAAAAACTGAAATGACGTGAAGAACAATAACTAAATGTTAAGATACAAGAAAAGTGTATCATAGTCGTTCTCAAACTGAATGCGTCGCTTTGTTGCTTGTTCGACTTAGTCACTAAACTTCATATTGTTTGCCTACACTTATTATATTTTTTATTTTTGTTTTAGGACTTATTTGTGGTAGAGAAGGCACCTTGATAATCAACGAATACCTGGGCTCCAGTTCCAGGCTGGGAATACACATTCATTTAGGAGTATAACCCCTTGAAAATGAGATATTTTGGCGGTGTTGAAGGGTATGTATGTAATCATCGTTGGAGATAATTCAATCGCTCGCTCTATTTATGACTGTTATCTATAGCTTCATTGACGATGGAATACCACTAAGCATAACAACAATTTTATTAGTTATTAAGATTACTTTTTGAAAAACAATCGAATTAACGTTGTTGACTCGATTTGATGAATTTCACCAATTTTGTTTCGGGAATCCTTTTGCTTTTCGCTATCACTTCTTGTTCATCCATAAAAGGCCTAAGGACCTTGGGTATCTCAATGATATCTCCAATTTGATACGATTCAAGTAGAGCAATCAGCAGTCGTGGTATGGCTGTTGCAGTACCATTAATGGTATGAGCATGCAACAGGTGGCCATCGCTTTTTCGTTGATATTTAATATCCAGTCGCTTGGCCTGATAGTCCGTACAATTGCTGCAGCTGGAGATTTCACCCCACATTTGTCGGCCTGGCATCCAGGCTTCAATGTCATATTTCTGGTACGCCGGAGCACCCAGTTCGCACGGTGGCATATCAAGAAGGCGAAAATTAAGACCCAGTTCCTTGAAAAGTGTCACCTCAATGTTCTTAAACTCTTCCAGTTCAGCTTCAGATTGTTCTTGAGAGCATATCGCAAACATTTCCACCTTAGTAAACTGATGCACACGATAAATGCCCTTCTCCTCCTGCAATCCAGAAGTCTCGGCGCGATAGCAACGACTTACAGCAGTCACCTTTAGTGGCAATTGCTCCTCGGGTATCTGCTTATGTGCAAAATAACCAGCTAGAGCCATTTCCGAAGTACCCGACAGACACTCGCCAGTGTCCAGTTTATAGACCTGAGTCCGTTCTCCCTCGGTGCGCATGCCACATGACTCGATTACCGCCGACGGCAGAATGTCAGGCACAGACATTAGCTTAAAACCATGTTTTGTGACTGTTTGCAAAGCAAACTGAATAATAGCTTGTTCCAGCATGGCCAATTGGCCGGTTAGATAGTAGCTCTTGTGTCCTGTATAGTTGCCTAAGTGATCCATGCGAAATAGATTTAGAGAGCGTGCAAGTTCCGAAAACTCTTTGGTGGCTGTCTGTGAGTCCAACTGACGGTGTTTATATTGGGCCAATTCGCGGGGTTCGCTGCCGTAGTTAAAAAGACGGGGATGTGTGGAATTTGGCAATTGCATCAGCTGTTCCTGCAATTCTTTTTGCTTTTGTTGGTTACCATTTCGCACCTCAGTCAACAGGCTTCGAATGAAAGGAATGTTGTTTCTGTGTTGGCGTAATGTCACATTCCTCTCGAGCTCATCTAGTTGGGCATTAGTTAATGCCGGTTCCGATGATTCGTTGTCATGTGCTTTGGCTGTAGTTGTTGTGCTTGACCTTTGGCGTCGTAGAAGCCAAAGCCGACTCTGAACATTCGTCAGCAATTTCATTTTAATTAATTAAACTTTTTATTCCATGCCGAATGTCCGGGTAGCAAGAGAAGGCGAGGGAGTAACGTTAGTTAAAATTAATAAAAAATAACACTGGCAGCCCTGAGCGGCGTTGCCACTTTTTATAAGCCTTTTAGTTACGTCATACGTTAGCCACGTTTGAACTGGGCGCTCTCTTTTAAATGGGTACTATTTTAGGAACGGTGAAAATAAATCAATTTAAATAATAATAGTTTCTGAGTAATAACAATCCCCACAGATTTACACCAATTGAGCGCATTAAGCAATGCATTTTTGCAAGCCTGATTAATGCATTTAGCGACAATTGGATGTGCCCCTATACGATGCCAAGCATATTCCAGCCTTCTTTTTTTAAGTCCACCCGCATCAATGACAATTGATCTAATATTTACATACATGACAATTTTGTGTAGTTTGATGTCTTGTCTTTCTTATCGAGACCATTTTGTGCGTGCCACACGTTTTTTAAATTAATTAATTTAACAAACAGCTGACAAATATAGAACAGGCCACATACAACTTCAATTTGTAGTCAATTTAGACTGATTTAGCTGCGGTCATGGCCCCTGGACCACCAACACCTTTTGTATAGTAATCAAAGAGAGACCGGAAGCCCATTGGCTCATCTTCATCTTCTTCTTCTACAATTACAGTGGAGCAACTCACTCTCGCCTGGTGATCTGTGATGAGAGTGGCGAATCCGTGGGTTCCACCAGTGGCTTAGGCACTAACCATTGGTAAAATTTATATACAAATAAAGTTGGAAATAGGTGTAAACTATAAAATTCTAGGGGTATTGGCATAGCCGAATGTGCCAGACGTATTGCCGACATGGTGGAACGAGCCAAGGAGGAAGCAAATATACCCAAAGACACACCGCTTACCAGTTTGGGCCTCAGCCTGAGTGGATGTGAGCAGGTAGGCACAGAATATCTGTGTTGTATAGTATGCCAAGTACTTAATTATTATATTATTAGGAGGCAACTAATCGAGAGCTAGAACAAGAGCTACGGACCACTTTTCCCAATCTCTCCAACAGCTACGCCGTCTCTAGCGATACAATGGGCAGTATGTACACAGCCTCTTCGATTGGCGGAATGGTACTCATCTCGGGCACAGGATCGAATTGCTTGCTACGTAACTCAGACGGCTCCACATACAATTGCGGCGGCTGGGGCAATTTTCTAGGTGACGAGGGCAGCGGTGAGTATAGTGTGAGGGTGAGCTTATATGGGGGCCAAATCATTATGATAATTTTTTAAAAACCTAGATTGCGTCAGTTATTTGAATTCAATGTTGAGATTAGCTAGAGGCGATTAGGATTACTTGATTAGCGTTGGTTAGCCCTGACTCATTGTCGCTCGTATGCATTATTGTTTTGGACTTTGTCTTAACATATGGCGTTTTAATCCTTCTCTTCCTCAGCCTGGTATATATCACATCGCGCCGTTAAAGTAGTTTTTGATGACATGGACAATTTCCAAAAGTCCCCTGCGCCAGTAGACAAGACATGGTCGTTAATCAAGGAACATTTCAACATTGAGACTCGCTACGACATGCTGCCACACTGTTATGCTAAATTTGATAAGCCCTTCTTTGCTAATCTTTGCAAAAAATTGGCTCAAAATGCTGAGCAAGGTGACCAATTGGCTCTTGGACTGTTTCGTGAGGCTGGCGTTCATTTGGCACGCATGATTGCATCTTTGTTGCCCAATGTGCATAAGGATCTGGTCAAATCTGGCGATTTAAGTGTAGTATGTGTCGGATCAGTTTGGTCAAGCTGGGATCTGATACAAGAGGCGTTTAATAAAGAGATTTCCAAGCAAAGCATTGACTTCAATTTGAAGCTGGTCCGCATTACCAAGAGCAGTGCCTATGGCGCTTGTTATCTTGGTGCCGATAATGCCAATTTTGATTTGCCGCGCAACTATGCCGATAATTTTACAGTCCTTTACACAGTCCAGAGCAAGACATCAGGACAAAATGGAGTAGCAAAAGAGGCATGAGACATGAGCCGGAGGCTATTGCTAATTTAAATAATGTACATAATGTACATTCCTACCCATACATACAATTCCATTATTAATACATACAATATATACACATATACAATACATATCTGCGACTTTCTACAATTCACTACGGGAGTCTACAATTTGGAGGCATTGTAATAAGTAGAGTAATTACTCCTGACTGTGTTCCTTAAATTAGTTTCATTGCTACGCCGAATTCTAGCAAAAGTGGGATAGATGCCTACTTTTATTTATCAACGTGATCTTGGAGGGGTATCCAGCCCCTAAAGATTTTTGTTAATCTACCCCACTCCAATGGCAAAAAGACACAAAGAGCGTTTTCATTTTTCCGGGTTTTGTTAGAAATACAATATGTATGAAAATTTTTATTCGATAAAGTTCATTGTATTAAGTGCTTGTAATGTCTATTATTGGAAAAGGAGGGTTTGTCAAATGCTCCTCCTCACGTCTTCCACTATTACATTCGTATATAAATTGTTGTTTAGTTTGCTGCTTCTATTTTGTAATACTTTGTTTTGTTGTGTTTAAAGCCAATTCGTTATTGTTTCATTTATTTTTCTCTTTTTTTTTTTTTTTTGCCATATGCTGTCAATTCTTTGGCTAAGTTGATTCTCAAATCATGGAGCAAAGCATAAGAAAAAGAAGTATAAGCAGGCCAAACATAATATCGTAGGATTCTTACAATACCATTATTTGGTATATTATAGTTCATAAAGAGATAAATATAATGCCACAAATTTTGGGAATTATGATTAATATCTATGTACGTCGTATAATTGTTTAAATAATACATTTTACCGAGGAGAACCAGTAATAGAGAATTATATTAAAATCGAATTTCGCCACTTTGCCAAATCAACAAAGTTAGATTATTTTGTCAGGATAATTATAAAAGAATGAAGCAGTTTCACCATTTGTGGATCTAATAAAAGATATTGTAAATCGCAATTGTGGTTAATTATTTCTTACTTATATACGATTGGCTTAAATGCATCATCAGTACCATTTGGCTTTAATTATTCATACTCTGGCGTAGCTTTTGAGGATCCTGGTAGTGCGATGAAGAGGATATAACTGACGGGTGCTGCGGCGGTGGAAAGCAGCGTACATGCTCCACATTAGAGCCCTCCCCATCGCCGCCTTTTAAATATTTGTTGAGAATGGAAAATATTTGTGAATTTAATACTTGGAAGCGACGAATACGATCTACCATTCGCTTCAGTTGCTAAAATCGTGTAAAAAAGCAGTAAGTATGAAACATACTTATTTTATATAGTTCATATAACTTACAATTCCCTTGACGTCCTCATCTTTGCCATCGACTCGCTGAACTCTCAGTATGTGATAGCAAAAGTCCAGGGCCTCGAAACGCCGCTGTTGCCCCAGCAGGACAATCATAACACAGCCAGCCCAATTCAGTCCCTCACCAAATAATTCCTCAATAGTGTACTCTGTGCCGCGCACGGGAATGCAATAAACAAACTGTAAGGCAGACCATAGGCGATGAAACTCGGAGCATTCGTCCACATGAAGTATGCCGTTTGCAGGAGGGGGACCACACCATACTGGGTCATCCAAATAGCTTTTGACACGATTCAATATGACCTCAAAGATGCTTAAACCGCAACAGAGTCGCTCCCGTGTCAAGAGATCACCCTCACGGGCAATCATGGCTTGCTTAAATACAAAAATTGCTTAATTAATCAACAAACACAAAAATAGCAGGGCAAATAGCTTACCTTGGCAGTGCCTATCTTTTCCACATTTGAGACAATTTGCAAATTGGCGAATTGCGCTTCCAGACGCTTCTGTTTGGCCTCCGGTTTTTCATTTTCTAAAAATAAAGTCAGTAATATAATATCATGGGTAGGGTGGTACAGTAATCATCAGGCTCACCTTTGCAGAATGGTCTGGGGAAAATATTTTGGAAAAGTGCTGCATGCAACAGATCACACACCTCCTCCTGCGACAAGGCTTGCTCGATCAGCAGGCAAAAGATAATGCAATTGCCAAACTCTCTGAAAGACTGGAAAAGTTCCGTTTTGGTATCCGGATATTGCACAATGTCGGTAAGATGGGCTTGGTAGTAGCTAAGCACCCCGGGCGATCCATATTCGCAGCGCGGCAACTTGCAAGACTTGGGCATGGCAATCATTAGCGTTTTGGTAAACTGTAGCAATGAGCCCTGTATTAGAGGCTTAACAATGTCCTTTAGTATAATGTCCATGACAACGGCTATGCCCTGATAACCAAGTAGACGGCACATGGCATGGAAATGTGGAGCTCCCACAAAGCCTGTATATTGGCCATACTGTGTGGAATATGCGGCATTTAGCTGCTTGGAACCCCATAAATAATAGTGCGCCATCTGTGGTGGCTTCTCACGCTGAATTGCCTGCGATGACGACAGATTTACTTTGGTGCGTATAAACCTAAAGAAAAATAAATCAAAAGTATTATTTTAAACCGTTTGAATACGTTTCTGCTTACCGATTTGTGGCTGCGTTGTAGCAATAGTTGACCAAGAAATCATAATTCAATTCCACAAACACATGCAATGTAATGCGTCCATACGGCGCCAAAACATTGTGATTAGCCTCCTTGACCATGCCATCAAAATTATCCAAGGCAAGATATTTACTCAACAGTTTGTGACAAATGCGATTCGCCTCCAAAAGGCCTTCTAGTTCCTAAAAGATCAAATAAGAGACGGCAAGAGTTAGTGGGCTAAATCTATTAAAATCGAATCAAGGTTTACTTACCACAATTCCAGTGATATCGTTGCCTTCAAAGCGACTAATAGCCAATTCAATGCTCTTGTGCATATTGGCATTGATACGTTGTGTGATCAGCTTGTTTAAGTCAATAGATCGCCCTGCAAAACATAAAAAAAAATCAATACTTGTAATTTTTGTCTCATCAGTCCTTATCTTTCTATTAGCGCACCTAATAATTGAACATGTCGTTGCTTCAGCAGAGTCTCGTAGCGATTGTTACGAGGATACGATTGGAAGTTAAAGCCCAATACTTCGCATTCCAGGCGAAAACGTTTGTCCAGGAATATACTGGAAGTAACGAATCGAAAAATGGATCGTTAGCTTGTGCGATTTGTAAGAGTTGTTACCAATTACCTGCCCGCCAATTGCTTATAGTGGGCAAAGATCTGCTCACTTAGCTTGTAAACGAACTGATCAAAGCACAAGTTGACCTCGGCTTCGACCTCGTCGTAAAGGAATTGCTTGCGGAAGACAGTCAGAGCATAGTGCGCCGAATCGTTGTATAAATCCAAGGGATATAAAACAAATCTGAAAAGAATAAATTTAATTGTTAAATTGAATGCAATTTTAAACTTAGCTACGTACTCCATCATTGATGGTTCCTTTGTCTGCAGAATGTGATCGGTGAGAATCCATGGCATAGACATCTCGATGGGAAACTGAATTCGCTTCTCCATAGTGATTAAATCTTTACATTCTTCGTTGTGCTGATGCCGAACCATGCACTTGTTTACCTTTCTGCCCATGGTCATCTCCAGATAGAACTCACGATACCAAAGCTGGGACAGATCGCAACATTTCTGCAATGTATCGCTGAAGTTGAGCAAGTAGCTCCAATAGAAAGATGTTTTATGGAAAGTGTCGATCTGCATGAGGCAATTGCCGTCAATGTCCTTGCGCAGCGTACGCTTTCCGCCGCTTTTGTCAGCAATCAAAGACTCCAGCATGGTGCGTACCATGTACAACTGAGTGGAAGAGGGACCCACATTGAGCCGAGGCACATGTATGCGGAAACCCCCATCAGGATCTTTTTTCCCCTTAGCCACTGGATCGTCGCTAGGCTCGAAACCCTTTTGCCAATCAGCAGATGTCTCTCGAACAGACATGATGATGCTGCGGATCAAATCCTTCTTATTCTTCACAGCCTTGCGGAGTGGTTCGCGCAAGGATAACTGCACAAAGTCCTGCAACTCGGAGTAGATGTTGCGCCGAATTGCTTCGCATAGCACAGTCTCGATGCGAGCCATCAAAACTTGCAAACCCTTGATCATAGCAATTACCTCAATCAGGGCAAATTTTTCCTCCGATGTGTAGTTGTATCGAGTGGCCCTCTCGTACTCCTCTGCTTCCACGGGACATTCCTTATTCTGATGATGGTCCGTGGGATGGAGCAGCTTCCATGAGTACAGTTCGGTGACCACACTGGTCCATTCCGACAGCAATTGCAAACCACGCAATGCCAAGTCTGATGTTATCCGATTCTCGGCATCGGACGGATTCTCTTTGACCGTAGTGGTCACTTCGTTGGTGTAACGCGCCAGCTCCGA
The DNA here is from genome assembly GCA_024703675.1 of Drosophila nebulosa. Classification (NCBI taxonomy): domain Eukaryota; kingdom Metazoa; phylum Arthropoda; class Insecta; order Diptera; family Drosophilidae; genus Drosophila; species Drosophila nebulosa. The sequence continues at coordinate 3,764,208 of JANFPS010000004.1, read as the reverse complement.
TATATACTTTACGTGATCCTCACGTATCTGCGGTAAGTGAACCATCAAATCCGCTTGGGGACTGATAGCATTCGAGCTGGACAGTGGCCACTTGCTCGAGTCGAAGTGCTTGCTCCTCTTGATATAATTGAAAGGGGCGATTTGCATATCACCGAATAGGGGCACCACCTCCAGATTCTTGAAGATGCGATCGATGCGGTCCAAACGAATTTTTTTCTTTTGATCTAACTTATTTATATTGCATGCATCGCTATCCATTAAAAATAGACCAAAGCCCATTACCTTGACCAGCATGTGCTTTTCCTCTGGAGTCAAGTACATCTTTGTTTCGAACATGTGCACACAAATGTTGACCACATCCGAAAGTAAATCCTCGTATCCCACAATTTTCTCGAGTGTGTCCTTCACGGTGTCGCGTATTTTGTTCTGAGTGGCCAGAAACATGGAAAGATTTTGCGACTCCTGCAGGGTGTGCGAATCGGACATCACCTTCAGAAATTGGGCAGCTCGTCTGTAAGTCGAGTAGTCGTTTTTCACACTCGACTTCATGTTTTTGAGCTCGTCGAGCACGGCAAACATATTAATGAATTTGCCCAAGGTGAGAAGGTAAGCTTCCGACACAAAATCCTTGCGCTTCTCGGCATGACAGAGACGTTTCACTTCCCCCGAGAAAGCTTCAATGGCTTTGCGTTGAAAGTACATAAAATTCAACAATTTGTTCACTTCTGGAGCCAAAACTTCCACTGTTTTTTCATAGATCTCAACTCGATTTGGCTGCTCGTTTGACTTGGGCTGGGGAATGGCCCGCGAACAGCAGCGCCAAGTGTACAACATGACAGCATGTTTCTGGCCCTCATCAAGTAATACATTCTAGGGGTCAGAAAGAAGAGTTTAGCAGAAAGTACATATGTAAATATTTACGTGCATTGCGTAAATACAAGGTTTGTTACCAATCACTTACCAAATTGGCATGCGTGGTGGCCTCCTCGATGTACTTGGCAATGCCAGTAACGAATCCATTGCGATCCTCAAAGTTTGTGTCAAAGTTTGCTTTATAGATAATGGAGCAGGGCTGGGCCTCAATACACGGTTGCTCATCGGGCAACGACAGCTCATCCAGCACCTCCACATTGGACAGAGCATCCGCTAGCGTTATTTTTTCCGTCATGCTCTCCAAATAAGCATCACTTTCCCATCGAAATTAACAAAATATTATCAAATTTCTTAATTTACGCAAAGATGGGCACGCCTAATCACCACTTTCCTGCTAGTTTCGCTATTTGCCCGTATTGTAGATATTTACCGCTATTACGGCCGTTTTGCCACTATTTTAGCCGTACTGCCACTGTTTCACACATAACGCCCATATTTAAGATGTTTACCGTTAGTTAAGCTGGGATGACACCATTTGAAAAGCAGAGCACTTACCATAAATAATTCATATTCATTAGCAACAATTAATTAACCATACTAAAGCAAAAATTATTAAAGTGCTTTTGGTGATATACGCTGCCTTTTTATCCTAAAGATACCAATTCTGAAGACAACACTGCCACTTGCCAACACTGCACTTCTCGCGATACGATTATTTAAACCTAGCTGGCAACATGGAGAAGTATCGATAACACTTGTTCGCGCCTGAATACTCATTCTGCAACTTGGTTTCGGCGTCGGTTTACTTGCCTGTTGAGGTTGTTCTTAAATTTTGTGTTTTGTGCATTTTCCTTTAATTAAAAGCATTAATCAGCATGTCAATGTTCTGGGGTAAGTAATATTAATCTATTTAGCTGGTATGCATTCACCTATTACGCTTACTTATATTGATTGGCTAAAATTCCGGTCTCTTGCAAATGCCACGTGCTATCGGCACCGACGCGGCGGGTGGACCGCGTGAGTCTGAACCTTCATCTTTTCCTCTTTTACTAAGATTCTTTTTATTTGTTCTTTGTAGGTTTAGTATTGAAGCCCAACAGGAAGTACTCCCAGACTATTGGGAAATCATTTCACATTTCCAGCGTTGCTATCGACAAGGGGGAGGAGGCCAAGCTTTATCTTACGGCAGAGAAGCAAAAGTACACTGTGGCAACTGTTAACAAGGCCATTCCCCAGGTGCAGTTGGACCTTAACTTTAGCAAGGGAGATCAAATTATTTTTCAGTCAACGGGTAAGTGTCCATGTGTGTGTATTAAGCTGCGAGTGAAGATACCATGTGTATCTAACACGTTTTTTGGTTTTGCTTTACAGGAGATGCTCAGGTTTCTTTATTGGGCTATATGCATGACGTTGATTCCGACGATGAAAATGACGACGAACTTACAATTGAACAATTAGCAAAGGCGGTTGGCAAGCGTAGCAGCAAAGACGCTGAATTAGATGAAGATGATGAAGAGGATGATGATGAAGATATTGATGATAGCCAACTTTTAGCGGAGTTTGAAAATGGCCAAGACGATGATGAAGATGAAGATGACGATGATGAGGAGGAGGAACAGGAGTCGGATGATGATGAAGAGGAAGATTCCGATGAAGAAGGGGACTCCGATGAAGAAGAAGATGCAGCTCCTGAACCCAAAGCAAAGGTTGCTAAGTTGTCGCCCACAGCTAACGCCAATGCCAAGAAGCAAAATGGTGTGGCCAAGAACGAGCAAGCAAAACACCAGCAACAAAAGCCTGCAAAGGGCAAAAAGGAAGCCGAGTCCAACAAAAAGGAGAACCCTAAGCAACAAGCACCCGGGGGTGAGCGAACGGTAACAGGTGGAGTTAAGGTTCTCGACCTAGCCGTCGGTAAAGGAGAAGAAGCAAAGTCTGGCAAACGCGTGGCTGTGTACTACAATGGACGTCTACAATCTAACAACAAGACCTTCGATAGCCTCCTGCAGGGCAAAGGCTTCAAGTTCGCCATTGGTGCCGGAGAAGTTATTAAAGGATGGGACGTGGGTGTCGTTGGCATGAAGGTAGGCGGCAAGCGTCGCATAACGTGTCCCCCACACATGGCTTATGGTGGTCGCGGTGCTCCACCCAAAATCCCGCCAAACTCTACACTAGTTTTCGATGTAGAGCTGAAATCTGTTAATTAGATTGGTCGATTGATTTTTTTTCTTACATAAAACTAGCGTTTAAGAACTCATTATAGCAACATAGCACGCATTATTAACAACAAAAATGATTCGTTGTCTGTGTACCCACATTCAAAATATGTATACAAATAAAGTTGAAACATTTCTGTAAGCTACGCATTGTTTTATTTAAGCTTTTTGCTCTGGCGGCAGGGTGACACCCAAGAGTGGTTCCGACGGAATTTTCCAATGTTCCACCACATAAGGCAAACGTTCGCTAGGATCAGTGCTCCAATGATGTAAACGGCATTTAAGTTTTGCCTTCTCTAGTTTGTTAACCGTAATTGTACAATAAAAATCCTTGCCTTCTTTCTTCAGATCGGGTCCCTCGATTCTCTCATTGGGCAAGGTTATACACTCTTCTTTGCAATGAAAGCCAGCCTTGCGCAGTGATGCCTTAATGTGCCATGACTCGATTACCCAAGGCTGATCCTTGTTCATCACCACAGCCAGCACAATAGACTCCAGCATGTTGACGGTGCGCTGGGCATATGCCGAGCTGTGCTGCACGGCGGACTTCTCGGCCTCTGTTTTGGCATACTTTTCAATGTTTTCCGGCGTCTTGTAGGCCGCTAATCCCGGTAGCAGGAGCTTATTGTAAACAAAATTTGGCTTTAGAGACACGACATCGCCTTTGTCGCCCACACCCTCGACAAAAGTCTTAAGTACCACCTCCATGTTGGGACGTTTCTTCACCTGGGTGTCCTCCACAAGCTCGTAAATGAAGTTTTTAGCACGCATACGCCGTGGTTTTTCATTGGTTTTGTGCAACAGCGGGTCATATTTGCGCTTTAATATGAATGTGGTCTGAAATAAAAGCAACTCATGTGAAAATAGTTAATGGAAATGGACAAATGGGGCTTACCCGAACTTGTTGCTGTAAGCTGATTGCACTTTTCAGCAGATTTAAATGGACATTAAACTGACTAATACTTTTCAACATCTTTTATAGTTTCTCTTCCATGCCGTTCGAAAGTGATTGGGTGGCAACGCCTTACGTAAGTTTAACAGTCGGTATGGCAACTTTAAGACCCATGTTTGGCGCGCAAATTGAAAAAAAAAAAATCGAAAGCAGTCTATCTTTATTTACACAAAAAGAGAATTTACAAATTACAATTCTATGCCTCAATTGTATTTTGGATCCAATCAACATATTTCCCTACCATAGTATACACCCCAGGCCAACCAGCCAGACCACAGGGCGTGGGCCCGAATGACACTACTCCCGCCAGAAAGTAATAGGTGTTCACCTTGTTCGTATCAAGACCTATGAGCGGTCCACCTGAATCACCGCGACACGAGTCGATGCCTTCCTTGCCGCCCGCACACATCTGCGAACTCTCCAATAATATATTTTGTCGGTTATAGACGGCCTGACAATCATCCAGTTTGAGTCCCTCAACTGTTGTCTTCAATTTAAGATTACTAGCTGACAATTCTTCGGTCTTGCCCCAGCCAGCAACATCCATACTAATGCCATCAAACGTGGCAGAGCGAAGATTTGTGTTTAACGGCAAGCAGATGGGTCGGATAAAATCTGTGTATTCCACTTGCCTGTCCAAGCGAAGCAATGCAATGTCGTTGACCTGATTCTTAGAACTGGGATCGTAGGACGGGTGTGGAATAGTGCGCTCCACAGGCACATCCATGTGCGGTGGAGCACAATCCTTCATACCACGCACATCTACCTCACAGTCAGGATTTGTCAACGTATCCCATTCACCCAAACGTACGCCGGTTAGTCGCCAGTCCACTGGCAAGCTCTTCCCGTTCACACAATGCGAAGCGGTCACCACATAACGAGTGCTTATTAAAGAGCCACCACAATGATGCCCTTTATTTCCAGCCGCTAAAATGGAAAAATGTTATAGATGAACTTCAGATTTAACGCATAATCATTGCTTACCTTTGGTATATTCCACCAAGGCCATCCAGGGAAACTCATCGATTTTGGTTTTAACACCTCCGTATATGCGATTTGACAGCAGATTTCCGCATTGACCTGGCAGAGGCAAAAGACTATTGCTAGTGATGTTTGGCTTTATGGGTTGCATATTTGCGGGAGTGCTGTCCCGGTAGCGATCTGGACAGCATATCAGCACTTTGCCCTTAAAATAACCACATTGACTTCGGCTTAGGTACAATTTATCTTCATCTCGCAGTGGCGTAGAAGTCAGAATGCCATAAAGATATTTACAATCTTCCAAATGGATACAGAGGGCACGCTCTCGATTTGGGGTCACACAACGTCCATAGTTAGGCACTTGGGTCGCCTCGTTGGGAAAATAGAATTCTATAAGAGAGCATCAAAAACGAAGATGTTATTTTTTGCTTTTCTTTACTCTCTCAAATTTGCACATTTACAAATGACTAAATATGAAGGTATGTATGTACGTATGTACATATACATATAGTTATTAAAAAAAAACTGGTTTTCTCTGATTTATGATTTTATCAATTCTTTGCGACAAAATCTGTTTCTACTACGACAATTTCTATTAACTTACGACCCGTGGCCAAATTCGCTAAAAGCCCAGCAAAAGAAATGAATATAAATAATTTTGTCATATTTATTGGTTTTTTTTTTCTCTTTGTTCACTAGTCCTCGGTCAAGCCGTCGTCCAATAGTTATCACTTCGTAATATTAAATGTTATATAGAAGAAGCTATCAAAATAAACACAGCAATAAAATCGTTGCTGATCTTAAACAGATAACGTAAATACGATGACTAAAACGGAATTTCCGTTAAACACAAATGGGGAGAGAGAGAGAGAGAGAATTGAAGCGAGGCTTGAAGAGACTCATAGAGAGCTTCGGCCAAAAAGCTTTAGGCTCTCTTAATTGCCCAGAAACTTAAAAACGGATTTTGGTATACCCTTGTAAAGAGTACTGCCGTTTTGGCTTATTTTTTGAATGGCTTGAAATTTTAAAGAAATCAACATTAACTTTAGGTTTTAATTTATGCTTAAATATTATAATTTATTTGGTTCACATATGTATAACTTATATCCTTTATAGGAACAATCTATTAAAATATATCTTGATTTGTAAAGCGATGGTGTTCTTTCATTCCAACAATAAAACAAAAACTGAAAGAGTATATAGAGTTCGGTGCACCGAAGTAACTTCTGGGCTGTTAACTATCCGTTATCGGTTCGGTATGAGTATGCTACAGCTGTCTAGCTGATTTAAGATTTATGGAACGCTTATGCTTCTTTATACTAGACTTTGGCATGTGAAGGAAAATTCCATTACTTTTAAGCTCAAGCATTAAGTATCCTGGTGTTGTTGCTGTTGCCGATATTGGTTATAATCCAGTTCACAAAACTACTGACCAGTGTGTAAACACCTGGAATGGTAGTAACCCCACATAGTGTGGGTCCAAAGGCAACTATACCGACCAGAGTGTATTGACCATTGCTGGCAAATAATCCGGAAGAGCCATCGTCCATGAAGGGTCCGCCACTATCGCCGCGACATACATCGTTCATGGCCTGTCCCTGGGCACAGAGATGACTGTTCGATATGGAAATTGGTTGTTGGAAGTTTTCGCTTAGCTTGGCGTAGGCCCGTGCACAGCTTGTTGTATTGACTATGGGCAACCGTAGAAATCGCACGGCACTGGAATTGTTGGAGTTATTGCCTGCAAATGAAAAAAAAAACGAAAATAAGTCTCAGGTTGCTTTGCATTTTCCGTTTACTCCCTTCATACACAAGCATTCACATAATTATCTATCGTTTCAAGAATACTCAACTCACTTTCCGGATTTGAAGAGCTCCATCCGGCTGCCACGCCCATTTGCCCAATCAGCCTATCTGCAAGAGTAGCCGAGCTGTTCGTAGGTAAGCAGATGGGCGTGAAATTGCCTATGACAAAAATGTATATAAGAGAACATTAAGCAACTTTGAAATTTACTTACCCGCCGTATTGTTGAGCCGGAGAAGAGCAATGTCATTTGCATATTTCGGCTGGTCGTAGTTCGGATGGACTAATACTTGACCGATAGAAAACAGATTGTCTGCATTATCCAATCGTATATGGGAGCTTAGGATTGGGTTAGAATCATTAAAAGAATTTAGGCCATAAAAGTAAACTTACAGCTCTAGATCACTGACCAAATTAATTACACAATGGGCGGCGGTCACAATGAAATTCTCAGAGATGAGGGAACCGGAACAGCGATAGCTAATACGACTATTACCTGAAATAAAATGACTAATAATTGAATACCAAAAATCTTAGAACTTATACTTTGCAGCAAAATGAATAGAGCTGGTTGCCCCTGTGGGACAAAGGAGAAGAGTCCGCGCACCTCTCCATATTGTGGAGATGCAGGTGGTGCATATCAAACACAAGGATATGGCAGTGGTTACGGTCAATCAAGTAGACCACCACAAGGGCAGAGTACAGGCTACAGCTATGGACCATCTCAAGACATTTGTTTATCCCCTTATAAACCCTCGGGAACTGGCGTTGAACAAGGAACTGCGCGGCAACGCCGTCCGCCTTGTGGACCTCAGCCATGTGGTCGTCCAGCTTGCCCGAAATCTCCAAAGCCCAAGCCTATTTCGATGATTGATTCGAGGCCACCCATAACCCAGAATAACGAAGAGGTGCCCAAAGGATTCGAAATGAACAATGCAAACTGGTCACTATGCGCGTCAATCGCGCTCTTCTGTTGTGGTGTCTATCTCACGAAGAAGATGGCCATTGTGGCCAGTGAGCTGGGCTAACACTTCTGTACTTGTGTTTTTTCTGCTTTTTTGTTATTTGTTGTATTGTTTTTTTTTTGTAAATGTTGAAGGAGCCAAGGCATTGCACACACACGGACACGTAAATACCCAAACATCATAAGCATTTAATTCATGTACATTTTGGAAACACGAAATTAAAAATTCCGAATGTAGCAATCTTGAAACATACGACTTTCACTTACTTCGATTTCGATAGGCAATCCTGGCAAGCCAGGGATATTGACCAGGAGTAGCTTCGTCGCCGCCCAACAGTCGACTATTTAGAGTTATTCCACAGTTGGCAAGATTGAAACGCCCCATGGATACGGACATAGGTTGTGGCGATTGCGTTGTTGCGTTAGATTGTTGTTCGTCATCTGAATCCATTTGAAAACGTAAATCCCCGGGAAAGACAATAGGCTTATCCTGCGGAACGGGACGTGTCTTGTAATGACTTTGATGGTCGATTTGATAGTGAAAGCCAAAGCGATGATCCAAGAAATCTGGCTCGACAGGTTGTGGGCAGTTACGTTGAGCTTTGTCATCCCAATAATCATGAAGTTCACTCTCAGTATGAGGATTGAAGTCAGACGAACCCTTGCCCTCTCCTAAACCATCCCAAATCCAAGGCTTATCTGGTGGAGTGAATCGTAGCATGCGCCCTGAGTCTTGGGGGCAACAGACTAAGGGGTCGAGACCTTGGAAACCGCAAGCAGCTTCATGAACCTGGGCAAACACAGATAGGCGTTCCTCGGCCCTGTGATGCAAGAGGAGCATGGTAAATTGTGGGCAGTTCTTGAGGCGAATGCAGTTGCAGGGACTTGAGCTGGCCACGAGGTAAACGCCTGAAATGGCATCAAGACATAACAATTATCCCAGTGATGTAGCCAAAGCAGACGCAGACTCCGACTCAAGGTCAATGTCACCCCTTCCCAAACGAGCAGACCAACCAATGGCAGACACCAGCAATTATTATTCACTCACTTTTGGGCCAGCGTTTTCTTGTTTTGTTGCCCTTCGCTTTGTTGTGATTTTATGTTTATTTGGTTTTTTTTTTAAGCATGATGTTGGCACATTTATCTGCGGGGAATTTCTAGTCATTGACCTTGACACAGTGCCAGGTCCACAGTCTGTTCTTTAATTGGATTCCCCTTCGAGTTTGTTGCTCAAGTCTTTTGTTTTGCAGCAGAGACCACTCTCGCTGAGTGGAATTGCGTTACTCACAGCTTAAGCACACTAAACATAGGAGGATATTCCTAAACAGTCGTTGTATCTGTATCATAGCTGTTTCCGCTTACAGCCGCGAGCACACCACAACGTTTCTCGTTGGAGTACGAAATTGAAATAAATTGGTTCAATATGCAAGCATATCATTTGTATGTATCTTATTTCAATTTCCATTTCGATTTCGACAAAGCGAATCACAACCAAGAGGGAATATGGAAAAAAAAACAATTATCAGTCCATAAACTTAATTTAGACTACAACCATTACCAGCCCTGCGCATACCGAATTGTATATACTCTTTTATCAGTTCGTGACTTTTTATATATAAATTCTATATAAAGTTGTAAAGGAACTTTGAGTAGCCTAACTGTATAGTTACTAAAGGTACCGCTTACCATTTCCACTGTACCACGTACGCACTGTAAGGGTATACAAAATAGGGCTAACAATGCCGATGCCGGCTAAGTGAGTAAAAATAACAATGCCAGGCACATCAATACATAACATGTTTTTAGAGGCTGCTTGAGCGAACTAAAAAAGAGATGACAATAAGCAAGCAACGCAAAGAACAACCAGATTGTCTGTTCAAACGAAAGTTTGAGAAAGTCCTATATTCTATACGCACATGCATAGTTTTAATAGGGAAATCATTTTTGATTTATATTTCGATACCTCGAATTGCAAGTTCTTATAATTAAGGGAAATAGCTTATTAAAACATTATGGTAAACTATTTCGCCAGCATTTAATTGGGATTACAAAATTTTTAATAGAATGTTCTTATAAATTAGGAATATTCGAAAGTCTTTTAACTTAAATGGCTAGGAATGCTTTAGATGGAATTCTTGAAGATTGTGAGATGGCATATGTCTAACAAAAAACGTCTTAACTACTCATTAAGTCTTTCGTTCTTAGTTCATGCACGATATTCTATGCCACTGGTGGCACCTCGGCCGAGACTGTAACGTTATTCGACTCGACCTGTTCTACAGGTTCGACAACGACAATCGGCTGCGGTGAGGGGGGCGATGGCGAAGGGGTGGGCGACTGCGGCGGTGCATTCACCGCAATCGTTGTCACTGCAGCCGGGGCCGAGACATAATGGCCATTTATATCGGCATTGGCATCAGCGCCAGCATCCACATCATCCACTGGAGTCTCTTGGCGCAATACCTCTGCTAAATGGTTATCATTATCTGACGCCTGATTCTGTGCTGGTGTTTCTGCGGCTTGAACCGTGTGCTCCATTTCCTGTTCAATTTCCAATTCATTGTCTCCACTCGCTCCATTTACATTTAAATGAACGGCTACGTCTCCATTGTGGCCGCTATGGCCCGTCGGCCCCTTTAACTCATTGATGATCTTCTCCCCAACATTGGCGTCGATTTCGTTGATTTTCTCCTGTAGTTTGCATTTAAACTCAATTGGCCACTTGGGGCTCCATTCACGAAACAGTTTAATCTGTTGACGAATGCACCGTTAATTTGGCTTTTAAATTACTTTTAAGATACCCACTTTCTAATCGGTACTTACGCGGCACTGAAATAGACTCATGGGCTTGTCCTGCACGGATGCCGTCGCCAACGAGTTCGCAACGCCATTCACATAGACACCACCACCGCCACCTCCGACGCTGCCGTCACCCACACTCGTGAGGTACTCCACCAACACATACACAAAGTCATCACGTTGCAGCTCGCTCCACTCATGAAACCATTGAATAATGTAACGGAACTCGCCGTCCATTGAAAGATTACTCATAGACATGGGCAAGTCTCGTCGCGAAATTTAAATGAAAAGAATTTCTCACGCTTCCGTCCAATTTGAAATTGAGTTTCGACCGTTTATCTATGCAGATCAGATCCAATCCCCAAGACTCCACAGAAGCGACTCCCCAGCACAACAACAACAAGAAATTTGACAGGAACGTCGAACATATCTGAATCGGCTCAAGCCTCTTTCAAACATGTACGAGCCGCAAGGAATCCGTCTGGTGCATTGGACGTTGCACAATACTAAGGGGAGCCAATTGTAGCCGTTGCCCAACACTTAAGCAGACAAATAACATCGGCGATCAAAAAAAATTTTACAATTTTTAGAAAAGATGTTGTCGTCCGAGTTAGAGGTTGAACAGAAGCCGACAGAAAATCAGCAGGAGCAGCAAGGAAGTGCAAGCGCGGAAATAACAGGCAGCAAACAGGATGGAAGGTCAGACCCAAATGCTGAGACTCTCAAGATGGAGCAAAATTTTGCCGCGGCCGAGCAGTACAAAAATCAAGGAAATGATTTATTGAAAAGTAAGTGGCCCCTATGCATTCGTGTTCCTCGGAACGTCGGGGTGCAATGCGGGAATCCAATGTAGGTGTCTAAGGGTAAATAAAAGATATGGACACATTTGCGAATAGTTTTTTCGACATAACCTACAAATAGTTGATAGCTAAAAAGGCAACTATTAATGAGTTGATAATTTAAAAGTAATTAGTAACTTCCAATGACTAATTTTCCTTCTGTATCGTTCACGGTTCAACGCTTTGCAGCCAAGGAGTTCTCGAAAGCCATCGACATGTACACCAAAGCCATAGAACTGCAACCTAATAGTGCTATCTATTATGCCAATCGATCGTTGGCCCACTTGCGTCAGGAGAGCTTTGGCTTTGCCCTACAAGACGGGATCTCCGCGGTGAAGTCCGATCCCAGTTACCTGAAGGGTTACTATCGTCGGGCGGCGGCACACATGTCGCTTGGAAAGTTCAAACAGGCGTTGTGTGATTTTGAATTTGTAAGTAGCAAAACCATGTCGTCGATTCCCGCCAATTCTTAACATCTTAAACATGCCTCTTTCAAGGTGGCTAAGTGCAGACCCAATGATAAGGATGCCAAACTAAAATTCACGGAGTGCAACAAAATTGTCAAAATGCGGGCATTTGAAAGGGCAATCGCAGTAGATAAGCCAGAAAAGACGCTCTCTGAGATGTATCGCGATCTGGAGAACATAAGTAAGTGTGTGTATGGGTGCGCGAGATAATCGAGTGGTTTAATCTCTTCTGAACTTTTGATAGCTATTGAGGATGACTACAAGGGCCCTCAACTTGAGGATGGAAAGGTTACCTTGCAGTTTATGAAAGATCTAATGGAGCACTACAAGGCACAAAAAAGACTGCATCGCAAGTTTGCCTATAAAGTAAGTAACGACGAGCAGGAACTGATTTACATCAATTTGAAAATAAGATCACTTTGATCTCCGAAATAGAAGAGACCTAAGATTTTATATATGACTAATTCATGGATAATGAGATATAGCATATGCTTCTTTATTTTTCATATAGATACTTTGTGAAATTGATGTATATATGCGGGCACAGCCTTCCCTGGTGGATATAACAGTGGTGGATGATAATAAATTCACCATATGCGGCGATATACATGGTCAATTCTACGATTTGATGAATATTTTTGAGATAAACGGATTGCCATCCGAGAAGAATCCATATCTTTTCAACGGCGACTTTGTGGATCGGGGATCTTTTTCAGTAGAATGCATATTCACACTGTTCGGCTTCAAGCTGCTCTATCCAAATCATTTCTTTTTGTCGCGAGGTAACCATGAGAGCATAAATATGAATCAAATGTATGGATTCACAGGCGAGGTAACGGCCAAGTATACCAGCACTATGGCGGATATATTTACGCAGGTGTTTAATTGGCTGCCGCTATGCCATTGTATCAATCAGAAGATTCTTGTCATGCATGGCGGTCTCTTTTCATCGGACAATGTGACATTGGACAATATACGACGCATCGAGCGCAACTGCCAGCCACCCGAAGAGGGACTCATGTGCGAACTGTTGTGGTCCGATCCCCAACTATGGATGGGACGTGGGCCCTCCAAGCGGGGAGTGGGCATACACTTTGGACCGGATGTCACAGAAGCATTCTGTAAGTTAAACAACTTGGACTACATCATTCGCAGCCACGAGGTCAAGGATATGGGCTACGAAGAGGCTCACAATGGTCAATGCATAACTGTCTTTTCGGCTCCAAACTATTGGTGAGCAAAACCTACAACTCAATTTCCCATGTAAAACAAATTTCCAAAAAAATGGTTTTCTTATTTACAGTGATACCATGGGAAACATGGGTGCATTCATAACAATAACAGGCAACAACCTGACTCCAAATTTCAAGTCCTTTGAGGCTGTGGTAAGTCCTACTCCCATGTCTCTATGTTATAAAAGATCATAAATGTTTTGAATGTGTTTTTTTTTAGCCCCATCCCGATGTGAAGCCTATGGCCTATGCCAATAGCTTAATGAACTGGCTGACGTAGTCAGAGCCGACTGCGATTTCCAAAAAATTTCAATAGCCTAAAAACAGATACACAACACACACAGCTTGAGAAACCGTAAACGAACAAAGAAGAATAATTCCGAGATGCTCAATAGACTTTTATGTATGTGCACACAGCGAGCTATTTCACTGCTTAAGTATTCTGTGTCAATACTGGCAAAACGAGCAGCGAAGAAGAATCATTAAAATTATAAATTCAGCCTATATTTGATACAGAACGGAACAACCCTGATTATAGTATATATTTATATTAATTATATATAAATATACATATAAAAAGAGTGGCTTTAGAAGTCGGGATGCAAAGTTTCAAATGGTGCCAAGCATCTGCGGTTCCAGATCCACAAGGAAATTTTGAAAATTGCCAGTCAAACGTTTGTTTATGCCTAGCATTTAGTCATTGGCCACCAAGTCTCCATACATCTACCAATTCTAGTTTTTTTTTCCTATTTTATACTTTATTTTGGAAATGTGTATAGTTTTTGTTCTGCCCTTGCCTTGTTTATATTATATAGGAATCAAACTAAAAACAAAAAATAAAAAGTCATTTTAGAAACAAAATACCTCAATTAGAGATTTCCGTTTATCCTCTTTCATTCTCAAGTATGAATAAAAATTATAAATTGCTTCTATTGAGAATATATGTATTTGATATACATATGCGCAAAATGCATTAAAAGGACAGGATTGTGAATAACGAAAGGATTTAACTAACTTTATAACGCTCATTAACTCATTATAGAGTTAAAATTTTTGTTGTGCGACTGAAATAAAAACTAAATCATAATCTATACCAATACATTAGGGTATATTTTTAAGTTTTCCTTGGTTATCTGAGTAATCAAATAGATAGGGGCAACTAAGACGCAAAAGCCTTTCATCTGAAACAAAAGCTAATCAATATGTAATAAAGAAAGTATGAATCACAAGTTAATGTGCATAGAATTGAAGATTATCGAACTTTCCGTCCCCTATTTAAGGTATCGGAGATATGGTCTTTAATGACAGTCTTATCTCCTAAAAACAATGTGTATATTTAAAATTTCACAAGAAGCCATTTGACAAATTAAATTTGATTAAGTCAACTCGATTTCAATTTCATTTGCTGTGCTGAAACCCATGGCTTTTAAAATATTGCCTACATTGAGTTCACAGTCTTTGAGATGAGCTCTTTGGAGCAGCGTTATATATATAAAAGGTCCATTGTATGGCATAAGGTCTATAAAAAAATGGCCAGCCAATGACTGCAGTTCCTGGGGTTGAGTCTCTGACAAATACAACGCCACAGTTTCAAGCAGTTCATGCAGATGCTTGCCTTCGACCTGTAATCCTTGTATAAAGTCCGATAAGGTCTGCAATAGTTTTAATTGCAGTTTGTACTCCTGGGTTTGAACTTTTGATGCCTCCAGCCTACTGTGTTGACTGGCTGCCTTTAAAAACTGTTTTATTTGTGGTACGACATCACTAAAATGTGTTGAAAAAGTTGATAAGTAGAAATAAACCATTTGGAACACTTTACTCACCTTAGACTTCGTTTAAGTATAAAATCTTTTGCATATACACCCATTAAATGTAACAAGGAGAAGCAACGATTTAGCACTAAAGCATCCTTTTGACGAAACTTTTCCATCAGCGGTTGCCAAATAAGATGTATCAGAGGTAACAGTTCATTCTCATACTCCGACAGGATTGGTATACCAGTAGATAGACATTCCAATGCTAAAATTTGTTGACTTTGCTCGGACTTTGAAAGGAATTTGATAACCTGACTTAAAATCTCCTTTGTCATTTCAATATGACGAGGCAGGACTGGTTTACTGGGTTCTGCCTCTGTCTGGTCTTCAATGTCCAAATTGTCCCTCTCTTCTTGACTCACTTGTGCCCCATCTGGTGGATCAAGCAGTTCAAATGCCAGCTTGTTGAGTACATTTTGCCAAGTTTTAAAAATATTCTGCTCCTGCTGTGGTTCGACATCTATCTGCATGGGCGTCTCACTGACTTCAACAGTAGTATCCCTTTGCCAACCCGACATATGCCTAAGGAATGCATTAAAGACCCGAAGATACGAATAAACATTGTCTGACTGATGAACCTTTGCACACTCCTCCTGTATGGTCTGGAATATGTTGTCTAGATGAGGCACATTACATTTTGTACTATACTGGAGGATCACAGAGAGTATATCAACGGCTGCACTGCTTTCATTTGACTGCAAAGAAGTCAAAAGTAAAACATATATGTAGATAGATACCTCAAAGTGTGAACCACTTACCCTTTTAAGCAGTGCATTTAGATGGAAAGTGAGATAGTCCGTGGAGCATTCGATAAAATGAGATGGCTCTGCATATTTTAGAGCCAATTGCATGGAAACAAAGGCAAAAACGGCTGCCTGCTGTACATGAGTGTTGTTATTGGCCAATTTAAGTAGAATCTTATAGAGACTCTGGAATATATGACGATCAAATGTATCGCCAATAAAACTGGCGCAATGCCCCACTGCATCCAGAACCAGACAGGTATGTAGTACATTAAACTGAGCATCCAAAATGCTCACGCGGCTTGCCACCTGTTCATCCTCATCATCCGAGTCACAATCTTGGGTGCGTACTTCGACGGCTGATGTATAGAGGCCAGGAGTTCGTTCTTCAAACCAATGAGAAGGCTAGAAGGCGAAAAATTACATTGAAATTAGAACGAAGTATTTATTTTTGTATGTCTATCACCACCTTATCGACTTTGAGTCGCCAAGCAGCGTCAGGCTGTAGTGCCAAATGCCAGTGATCATCTCTCAACAGCTGCTCCAAAAACAGATCAGCTAATACCAAGCGACTATCACGCGCTTCTCTCTGGCGCGAAGTTATCATCACAGTCAGCA
This sequence comes from Drosophila nebulosa, assembly GCA_024703675.1. Classification (NCBI taxonomy): domain Eukaryota; kingdom Metazoa; phylum Arthropoda; class Insecta; order Diptera; family Drosophilidae; genus Drosophila; species Drosophila nebulosa. The sequence goes on along the minus strand of JANFPS010000004.1, from coordinate 3,747,909 downwards.
TTAAAATGCATTCATTCATAGATGCGGAGCGTTGTTCAATCAGTTCCAGTGCATAATCAAAAATTAAGCGGCTCAGCGCGGGTTTCAGACCCAATAAAATAAGTATATCAAATAATGCGTCTATACAGCGTTGCGAGCTCAGAAATTTAAACTGACGCCAGATTAATTTAATCATCTTTGCGGACTTATCATGCTGAACGTTATATAGTGAATATTCTTCTTTGAGAAGATCTCGAGAGGTGAGTAGACGTAGACCCATTAGCAGGCAGGTGACAAACATCTCCAAATTCTTGGGCACTAAAAGAAGCACCTGTAACTTCTCCACACTAATATTGCTAAGAAAACCTTTGAAAAAGAGAAACAAGGCGAATTGCTCGTTATCCTCGCAACGCTGCAGAATCCTTGGCCATTTGTTGAGATAAGTATCCAAGAGAAGTTCGGCATTTTCGTCAAAAATGCCTTGACAGGTAGTCCGTTGCTGAAGATCAATAAGCGTTTGCTTACAACGCTGGGCAATTTTGGCATCCTCGTCTTGAGACAAGGCCACAACGCTCTCAAGAATATGGATGAAATTGTGTTGCAAGTTATGGGAACATTGTGTTATCAGCATGCAACACATATCTGCATAGGCTGACCGTACTCTAACGCTGCTGTGGGCGCTGAGAATGCTTGTTTCCACAAAGATGGCGCGAAGACGCTTCGCGGTGGCTGAAACCCATTTGGGAGATCGCAGTTCGGTCTGCATTTGCTCCAGCCTCTCTTCGTTTTGCTCTGCAGATGATTTTCGGCTTCCAAAATAGACGTAATCATCTGGTTGATCAAAATTATCTGAGGAATTCCGAAATAGATCTCGAAATGCTTCGACATCATACCGAAGTTTTAAATACTCGTCTGTAGTCTCCTCAAACATAATGCAAATGATGCGACCCAAAGACTTGACAGCAGTCTGTAAAAAAAAAGAATTTAAAATGAGTTCTAATGGGGAGTTCCGCTTCACACTTACTGATTTGATAGATTCTCCTACTTTATCATCTTTTAGTGATGTCTTAAACAACACCACTAACACTTTGGGTAGGAATATGAATATGGAATTGGCCACTTGACTGCGCAGAACCACATCAACCGGATCGGCTTCGTCGTGGACATAGAAGAGCACCATAAGACAATCCAAAGCGGAGAGCACCAGTTTACGATACTTCTCCCGTTCAATTAGCTCCAAAAGGGTAAGAAGAATTTGACCTATGATTACCACGGCTTCTTTGCCATAGAATAGTTCAAGAACATCAGTTGTGGACCTTCGCAACGTCTCCACAATGCAAAGAACTGCCGCTAGTTTAATTTCCTCGGAAAGATCGGGTCTTAATACCGCCGCTTTAGAGTCACGAATTTGTTGCAGCACTACCACCAATATGGACCTCAAACCTTTCTCATCCGAGATGTACATGTGAGAAATGATGTTCCTCAAGCAATTCATCAAACTGGTGCGAAGTTCCTGATTTTCCCTAAAAATGGAAGTTGCTTTCAGTTTCGGGAGCCATTTAATTTACAAACTTTTTATTACCCGCTCAATTCGTCCAGCTTAACCACTAGAGGCACCAGTGTGTGCACTTGGTAGATTCGCATTTCTCCAAAATTAAAGCCCTCAATCTCTTGTTCCACTTGCGTCAACGTGTCCTTGCTGGGCTGCTGTATGAAGCCCTCTATAGCAGGCTTGATGCGTGTCACATACCTCTCCAGGTGCAACATATCTAATGCAATTCCTTTATTAATTTGTAATGGATTTACTTATTTACTTGGCATCACTGTTTTGATTCTGATATCAAAATTTACATTGTGATGGGGGAACATCGATAGATTTACCAATAACGATAGAACTATTGAGCGCAAAAAATCAGCCATTTAAAAAAAAAAAAAATTGTGAACCATTCACTACAATTGCATCTTTATTGGTTAAGCTAATTATAAAACTCATGCACTGCTTCATCCTTGCGAACACTGGACTTGTAACCCTTTTCAAAATCCTTGAAGCTAACCACATAACGATTTTCCCTTACAGCATGCATCCCAGCCTCCTGACAGATGGAATTAATATCGGCATTGGAAATCTTGTCTGGACGCGATATCATGTCTTCAAAATCTACATCCTCGGACAAACTCATTTTGTTGGTTATAGTAGAGAAAACCAAACGCTTTTGTCGTCTATCCGGAAGGGGGAACTCAATTTTACGATCAAGACGGCCGGGACGCAATAGAGCTGGATCAAGAGTATCGGCACGATTGGTGGCCATAATCACCTTTACGTTGGTCGTCTCATCAAAACCGTCCATTTGATTCAGTAGCTCCAACAAAATGCGCTGTACCTCACGGTCGGCGCCGGTCTGAGCATCGAAACGTCTGGTTGCAATGGCATCGATTTCATCAATGAATATAACAGACGGCGAGTTCTGTTCGGCCAGACGAAAAAGATCACGCACCATTCGTGGTCCCTCACCCAAATACTTCTGTACAAACTCGGAGCCCACAACGCTTATAAAAGACGCAGTCGTGTGATGAGCCACTGCCTTGGCCAGCATAGTCTTACCGCATCCTGGCGGACCAAAGAGCAGCACACCACGTGGCGGATCTATTCCTGTGATGGCAGAAAATTATCTTTAAATTTTGTTCCTACAACGAATGATGAGTCTATCTTACCAATTTGCTTGTACAATTGTGCATGAGTCAGTGGCAACTCAACAGCTTCACGTATTTCCTGCTTTTGTACGTCAAGACCACCAATATCCGAATATGAAACGTCAGGCTTTTCGTCCGGTGACATCATGGTGATGGTGCTATCAGCCTCTGGCGGAATTAGATCCACAAGGCAATTGCTCTGCTTGTGAAGAGCCACCGAAGCCGAAGGCTTGAGTTGCTCTCTATCAATAGTGGACAGGACACGCACAAAATAGTTAGAGCCGGTGGTGGAAGCTACAATCCCGTTGTTCTCATCGACCGCCTCCAAAAACTGACCAATTACCAAGGGAACAGCCTTAATGCGCTTCACCTCTTCCTGGGCGTGTGTGAACTCCTTCTTCAGATTTTGCTGCTCTTCCTTAATATAGTCCTCCTGGACTTCAATTATCTCTAGCTGCCTTTGCAATTTCTTGTACATCATGTAGAGATCCTCTTCTTCCAATGTTTCGAATTTGTTAACAACCTTCTGGTCAACATTAGCAGAATTTTCTTCAAAAATGTCCATCATGTGTATAAATAATTCAATTTTATCCGTTTGTGTGGAGAGCGAAAAGCTGAAGTTACAATTTCAGAAGATGACTTTGAAATTTTTTGCCTGTCACAAAGACAGTTACCGCACTTGACATATTTTTGAATGTAAACGTCTAGGATACTCTGGTCAAGCACTACAAAAAATCTGATATAATTTGAAACATTTACTTAAAATTACGAATTGCAAAATAATAAACAATTCAATTGAATAAACAAAAAAATATGCGAATTCTCTAAAACTTGTTGAAATGAATTCAAAATATTTGAATATGATTTAATATAATTATAAAAGTGCAATTTATTAAATGTTACTAAACCTATATTGATTGAATCAGCTTAAGTACATTTTTAGCTTTTTATTGTGCAATTTGTAAAGTTTAAACCATAATTTTAAAAAGTGTTAAGACAACTCTGTTTTGTAAAAAAAATATGGCAGCACTAGAGCACCTGTTGTGTGTTTGCGTGGACTGACCAATTCTATTTATATTTTATTTATTTCTATTTTGGAGTGAACTGCATATTGTATGCCATAGACGGCAATTATTTAGCCTGGTTGTTACTGATCTAGGGATCTCACTTCAGAGAATCTTAGATTATAATAGTTCCTGGTGTTAAAATCTTGCCGGCTGGTAATTCAAGTTGAATGGAACAAGAATAGCCGAAGTGAACTATATACACCAATTACTCTCAAATATTCACAAAGAGTATCTAAATATATATATATATATATATATATATTCTTTGGTGTCGCCAAACAATATCGGCAATTATGTAACACGCCTGTTTTTGTGTCCAGATTTTGACTGATTCACATTTACAATTCCAAAGATTATATTTTGGTCATGGATTTGTTGGTATTCTTGACGGCTGCAGCCCACCTGGTTTACACTCCCTTTACGAAGGTTGAGGAAAGCTTCAATCTACAGGCCATGCATGACATCCTTTACCTGAGGAATAATTTCACAAAGGTATTTAAAAACTAATTGATCAAATCTTTGTCTCTGAAGTCACGCTTTCATTTATTCTCTTCATTCAGTATGATCACCATGAGTATCCAGGCGTAGTGCCACGTACTTTTATTGGTCCTCTGGTCATTTCAATTGTGTCTGCCCCATTTGTGCTGCTTTTCGAGGCGCTGAACATCAATAAGTTCTGGGCACAATATGTAGGTAAACATAATATAACGCTTCTGAGGTTTTCTCTTCGCTAATGCGTATCGTTAACGGTATTCCAGTGCGCCTGGTACTGGCGTGTGGCATCTCAGTGGCTTGGAATAAACTCCGACAGGCGGTGACGCGGATCTATGGCATCGACGTGCGACTCTGGTACACCGCCATTACTATTACACAGTTCCATTTCATGTTTTACATGACTAGAACATTGCCTAATGTATTTGCCTTGCCCTTAGGTTAGTTATTCATTTCATAATTTAGCTCTTTCAGTAGTTTAGTTAATTCATTTATTACAGTTCTTAATGCAGTTGCATCTTGGCTGCTCAACCAACACAAGCAGTTCGTAATCTCCTCAGGTATAGCCATACTTGTATTCCGCTCGGAATTGGCTCTGTTTTTGGGTCTCCTGCTGGGCGTAAGCTTGTTGCAGCAAAACCTCTCCATTGACAGGTTGTAGATTGACCTTTTTTTGAGTTGTGTTTCTCTAAATGAATAAAACTTATAGGCTGCTGAAGATTGCTATTCCGGCCGGCGTTGCAATTTTGACAGCCACCGTTCTGGTGGACTCCTTCTTTTGGCGTCGTCTGCTTTGGCCGGAGGGAGAGGTTCTTTGGTATAATACTGTGCTGAATAAGAGCTCCAACTGGGGCACGTCGCCATTCCTTTGGTACTTCTACTCGGCTTTACCTCGAGCTATGGGCGCTTCGCTGGCATTTGTACCAATTGGCATTTACTTGGAACCCCGTATACGTCCGTTGGCGCTGTCGGCATTAGGTTTTGTACTTATTTATTCAATACTGCCACATAAAGAATTGCGGTTCATCATATACGTGTTTCCTGTGCTAAACATAGCGGCCGCTTGTGGTTGTCAAAGAATGTAAGTAACTATCTTTGGGAAAGAGTTTAATAATCTATTTCATCCTTCTTTTTTTCCTAGATGGATCAACAGCGCCAAGTCAACTTGGCACAGTTTTCTGGCTCTAGTCTCTGGTGGACATCTGCTATTAAATGTGTTTGTCACCATATTTCTTTTAGTGATTTCGGGGACAAACTATCCTGGAGGAGCCGCGCTGTCCCGGCTGCATCGCTTGGAGGTAAACAACGGCAACGTTTCGGTGCACATTGCTAATTTGGCCGCCCAGAGCGGTGTGTCCAGATTTATGGAGATACGCAGCGAATGGGCATATAGCAAGGATGAAACTATGAACTATACCCAAGTGGAAATAGCGAAATACAGTCATCTTTTAGTGGAAGCTAAGAATAAGCAGAACAGTGATATATGGGCAGTACTTCAGGAAAATTTTGATACCCTGGAGTTTATTGATTGCTTCAATAGCATAGGAATTCAGTACAATTCCCTACTACCAGTGCGAATAAAGACTAAGCCTTGCATAGTCATTCTCAAAAAACGTGTGCCAAAAACGAAGAAAACGAAATCCAAAGAAAAAAATGAAGCGGAAAATCTAGTTCCAAAAGTCAAGAAACCCTTAGAAGAAGCCAAATCTTCAGAGTCAGTGGATGAGATTTTAATAAAATTAAAAGAAACCGAACCACTACTTTTAGTGCAGTCGGATGTGGATGAGGACGATGGCATTTCCATTAACACTGTGGAAGAAACTTCATTGGAAATCAACGCTGAAGTTGGAACAGATACTAATGCCGAGGCATTAGAAGTACCAGCCAAAGAAATTAATTTCCAGGAACTACGCAACTTAGCCTTGGGACAGGCCACCCGTAAATCCCGTGTTGCAACCAAACTAAAAATCAGAAAAATTATTGAGCAACATTACCGAGCGAAGGGTAAACATATCGAAAACGACTCCCTAGAGCAGGAGAATCATCAAAAAGGTACTGCCATGCGGCAGTCTGTAAAGTCTATAATTAAGCAAGAAAAAATAAAAGAGATGATTGAACAAATTGCCACCATGGACCTGACACGCATTTGCGATTTGGAAAAGACATCTACTAAGGACTGCCTCAAACAAGTTATAGACAAAATAGATGATAATGACAGTGCAAGAACGAAATGACAAAATGAAAATTTAATACCCAAAATTGTAACTTATCTAAATTAAGATAAAAATGTTATGTTAGAAATGCTTACAATGGCTCAGTATATTTCCAATATTGATTTACTTTTTAATCAAAATTCGATTTCAACTTTAACGGTTAATTGAGAACAGTTTTCCCCTAGTTTTTTTAATCGAAACATTTTAATAGATGTGGTAACACTTTATCCTTCAATCGATGTGGCACCATACCACGATTAGTCTGGCAACTCAAAATAAATTGTTTTACGAATTTTCCGGCTTTTTCTTATCGCATATTTGGGTAATTAACGTAGCTAAGACTGATAATAAGCTAATTGAGTCGTGTCGCCCACATCGTTGCTTTATTTTGTCTCTTACTGTTATATCGCGAGCCACCCACAAAGACAGCGATAACACGCCGACTTATCACCTGTTTTCTTATCACCTTCAGGTTGACCTTAGTTTGTTTGATTTGGCTGCTGCAGGTGGACCGCTATCGTTATGGAATTGACTGGCTGGGTGAAAAACTACGAATGGGGTCGAGTTGGCATCAATTCAGCTGTAGCCCAATTGGCCATGGCCAACGATCCCGATTTTAGCCTGAACGAAGAGGAATCCTACGCCGAAATGTGGATGGGCACTCATTTGTGTGGCGTGTCTATAGTCAAGGAGACGGGCGAGACACTAGACCGCGTGCTAAAAAAGGATTTGCCCTATTTGTTCAAGGTGCTGAGCATTAAAAAGGCTTTGAGCATTCAAGTCCATCCAAATAAATGTGAAGCGGAGCGATTACACAAGGAACGACCGGAAATCTACAAAGATGCCAACCATAAACCAGAGTTGGCTATCGCCCTGACACCTTTCCTCGCTCTGGTGGGATTTCGGCCAGTTGATGAAATAGAAGATTTTGTTGATGAGTTTCAGCCGTTAACCAAGCTGATAGGCATAGAGTCTGTGCAACAATTGCACGCAAATCCAAGTGCTGATTCGCTGAAATTATGCTACGAGAAGCTAATGAAATCAGATGACGCTGAGATTGCAAAATGTCTTCAAGATATAGCGAACAACTATCAGAAAGGTAAATCAATCTTACATCAGTTTCAATATAGTTTTGAATTGATATTTGCATCTTTTAGAGCTAAAGCAACACAAGCTTCTGGACATATTCAACACAATTAACAAGGACTTTCCTGGAGATATTGGAGTCTTGTCTATATTTTTCCTAAATCTTGTACGCTTGCAACCCGGCCAGGCTATTTATTTGGGTGCCAATGAAATCCATGCCTACTTAGACGGCGATTGTGTTGAGTGCATGGCCTGTTCGGATAATGTGATACGCGCCGGTCTAACGCCCAAGTATAAAGATGTCGAGCAACTGATAGCATCGGTTATATTTCAGGGTGGTGCTGCTCATAGCAAACAGTTCATACCCTATCGAATTGACGATACTGTACAGGTCTATGTGCCACCTGTGGATGATTTCGCCGTAATAAATGTGACAATAAAGCACACTGTGGACACATATAAGCTGCAAATCCAGGCATTCGGCTCCATTTTGCTATGTCTGGGCGGAGCACGCACTCTGCGCCTGAAAACCCAAAATGGTGCCAAAGAAATAACTTTGACCCGTGGCAGCATTGTGTACATTCCAGTGGAGGCAGCACCAGAAATAGAATTCGCTTCAACCGAAGATTGTGGAGAGGATTTTACTGCCTATATAGCTACTTACAACTACTTTAGATTACCCTAAAATGCGAACCAAATTGTTAATCTTCCGTAAAGTGCAATAAATCCATAAAATGAAACAAATGCGTTAAAGGTTTTCTTTGTTTTTCTTTTCGAATAATTGCAAAATTATGAACTAAATTAGTTTAAAATAAAGTGGCAATAATAGCAATTACTGATGATAAAGTATACAATCTAATCAACATACACACACATATAATAATACATTTATAATAATTAACAACAAATATTTAAATTTACGCGCACAAACTATTTGTTTGTTCGATTTTTTTTATTCCTTGTAGGGATTTTGCAAGCAACTCATTTTCCTAAGCTAATTCAAGACTGGGGCTATTTGTATATTGGTTCAATGGGATAAGCAGTTAAAGAACAATTTAGCTGCGATATGAACATCACCCTAAATCCATTAATCATCCGTAAAACTCAATTGCGCTAAACTTGTTTGAGCAAGCCGTGCGATTTCAGTATGTCATCATCATTGAATTAAGTTTTGTAATTGTAAATATATTTATAGTTTACTTAGTTTGGTTTCACAAAAGGTATACGTAAAATGCCTCAAAAAGTTTTGTACCAAAAATTAGAGTACATCCATACGATAAATCTCATAATAAATTGTGTTTTTTTGTCTTTTGTATACAATTGTAAAGTTAGGTAGAGTTGAGATGGGTTAGTTGCGTTGGTTGGTACATGTATATGTATAGTATAGGTAGTACATTCATTCACTTTGTATTTGTATATAATATAAAGAGTTTTGGATGACGCGGTGACCACAAGAAAACGATATAAATTCAGATCCCACCAGTCATCCGATTTCATATATGCATTTTGTGCCCATAACATTTGTGTTTTGGCCCTCTATCAGGGTGGGAAGGGAGTAATGGGGTATGGGAGTGAAAGTGAGAAGTCAATGAGTGAGTGGATCGTTTGTTGGCAAATTTGTGCGAATTTAACTTTTGAGCAGATTATTTGCACGTTTATTAACACCATCCATTCGTATATTATTAGCATCGCCTTTGGCATTGATGCGTTCAATTTGCTTGTTTTGATTCTCTAGCTCAGATCCCATGTCTAGGGCCATGTTACGCAAATTGCCCAACATGGAATTAACCTGGCCAAGATTTTCATCCATCTCGTCTTCACGAGCGTCATTAGTTATACGAGCCACATATCCAGATTGTGGGGGAGCACCCATGCCGCCACGTTCGCGTTCATCAATTACCCGCTGAGGCTGGCTAGCCACCACTTTGCCATCGTCGTTAGCTTTCCATGCGTTGTCGCCATCATCCTTGATATTGACCTTTTTCCAGGGCAGTACACAAATGCCGCAGCATTTCTCCATGCCGCTTAGATTTTTTTCCGCCTCTCGCATATCCGCATTAATCCGATCCATTCCCTCTTCGATACGATCCAGCTGCTCGCCTTGATCGTCCAGGGCCACAAGAGTGCGAATTCCAGCCTCTTTGCTTTCGTCCATAAGGCTTAACATACGCCGTGTACTTTCCAATGACTCATCAGCAACCTGGGCGGATTTTAATTGAAGCTCCTGGAGCTCAGTGCGCGGTTCGTTTTCTACAGCAGCCATTCTAATACTTATAGTTTATCTCACTGGGAAAAAGTGATTATTTCAGCCTCAGCAAGTGGTTGCGCTTGAGAATGGGAACTTGTAGGCAAATGACTCACAATATAAATGTGGATGTGGCTGCTGCGACAGAGGAAGTTAACTGTTTGGTGTGTAAATAGATACAATTTTTTTAGTGTCGATTTAAGCTCGTTTTTGTTTGGTCGAGGAACTTGTTTCCGATTTTCGCAATAGTTTATATTTTTGAAACAACAGATTTTACAACCCAAAATAAAATCCGAAGTTGTGTATATATGTGCAATGTTGTAAAATTCTCGAATACTTAAGCGAACGGAAAAGAAGCAATGATTCTAGTTCACCTTAGTAAATTCTAGTTCCTTAACGTTACGTGTACTGCAACAATTTACTTACAGGCAAAAAAAGAAGTAATGCTGAACAATTGGAAACTCTTATCATTATTAAAATCAATTTACGTTAAATTAAACAAATACGCGAAACTTATTGTTTTGGGGCAATCATTAAAATAATACGGGTTTTTTCTAACTCCAAAAGTGTTGTAAAAGGTCTGATCAGCAAGCCATTTGAAAACAAATGACAAAAGCATAGTCTACATAAATTCTTAAAACTGAACAATTTCATTTTAATTTTAGTTTTTTACCTAACAAGAACGAACGTTTTCCTGCTCCTGGAAAAAATTGGAAAATAACCAATTCTTTACTAGGCCACTAATTTCTTGTAACGCCGTTGCATAAATTTTACGCGCGCTTAGTGTTGGCTAATGCATTTTAAATATTAACGCTTCATACACAAGCGTCGTTTTTCGATCAGGATCCAAATTTTTTTTAAATTTTCATTGTTTTGTTTCATTGTTTATTTGTACAAGTTTGACAATACATAATCATCATGGACAATTCTCGGCGATCAGTTGCCGCCAACGAGGACAGCATTAGCATGTATTTGTCCTTTGACACGGATGATACAATGTCGTCCATAAGCAAATGGCAATCGGTGGCGAGTCACACTAGTCAATACATGGAAATGCAGGCGACCGAGTTGGATTTTAAACTAGACAAAACTCTCGAAGAGAATCAAGGCATGCGTAAGATTCTACAAGATATAAATTCGACGGCCAATGAAACGGATCATGTTTCGCCTTTGCGACCTTTTGACAAAAGTCTTTTAAACAAGCACAATGCCTTAAGTTCCACGCCTTCAAAAATTATCACATTGCCAGCAATGCATTTGAATTTGACCCCAACTAATGCCGAGAAGACTTCAAACAAGGAAAACGCTCATCCTGACGAGGAATCGGGCAGCGGCAGCGCAGGCGACAATTCAACACTTTCTTCATCTGTGGATATGACGGCTTCCACGGTGAAAGCCAATACATTGGCTACACTCGATGAGCCCTTTACTCCTGCCCAGCAGATCAATAAGACCAATGGAAACAATATTTATCCATTAAGTGCTGATGTTATTTTGGAAAACATCACAGAGGGTAAGTGAATAACTTATAACAAAAATTTTGAGCGCAGCGCTAACATTAGCAGATTTTCCAGTGTCCAATGAAGAGCAACCATCGTTGTCTCTTGCTGAGATGGATAAAAAGTCTGTCGACGTAGAGAAAGTTGTTAATGAGGTCTCCGAGCTAATTGAAAGAGTACTAAAGATATCCGAAGGTGGTTCAGTCAATTCTAAATCTTCAAAACAAGTTCCCAAGGCCGCAAAATCGAGGCTGTCCAGCATACCACTGCCTCGCACACGCCGCTCGATGTTACCCGCATCTGGTGCGGACACGCGTGGCTATACGGTAAAGCAGCGAATGTCTGTGGTGGTCAAGACAACACTAAATAGTCCAGCTCGCAGACTGAGTACCATAGCAATGAGTCGCCGCAGTTGCTTACCAACCGCATCCAAGGGACGCAGTTCCATTAATCCAACTGCTAAAGCAGTGAAACCTGAAGTCGCTAGAGAATCTCAGAAAAAAATCGTTCCAGGTGCAATCACTTCCCGATTGAAAAATGACAATGGAGTAAAGCCGTTGAAGAGACTTCACATTGGGTCAGGAACGCAATCAGGAGTAAATAAAAATAGTTGCAAGTATTGCGACAAAAATTTTGCTCTAGAGCGCGCACTGCATATTCACCTGATGCAGAACTGTGACAAAATACCGCCACATGAGAAGCGAAAGTTGCAATTCACCGAGTTGAATCATGTAAGAAAAGCGGAATTGCCTAAACTGGGGGCAGCAGCCACCCAGCCGGCCCGTCCAAGCATCAAGACGCCCACCGCCGGAATGGAGAAGGGTAAGTCTTCTATCGAACATTAGTTGGACCGTAAAATTATAATTCCTCCCTATATAGCTTTCTCGTCGACTGGATCTCATCAAATGGCCCCGCCATCCGCACCAAAGATGACGAAGAATGTTGCTCATGCTGGTGTCTGCCGCACACCCAGCAAATCCGTACTTTGCCACACTTGCAAGCAATCCTTTATTAGCGTCCTTGATTATACCAATCATTGCCTGACCAAGCACCCCCAATCGAAGAAGGTATCGGCTGAAGCAGCTAGAGCCTAGTATTTAATCAAACATTTCGTTTAACTTAAGTTGAGTTCGTATTTAATTTACTTCAGTTCAAAATATAAATTAGCAATCATTTCAACTTCTTTTCGGGAGGTGGTTTCATGTCGACGCCCTCTGTTTTAATGTCCAGCGGACCAGTTACGTCTGTGGGATTGTCACGAGGACTCAGGTCATCTCCGCCTGGCATATGCTGTGGTAAATTCTGCAGCATGGGTGGTATTGGTGGCGGAAATTTGCGTATAAGTTCGGCAAGCAGCATGTCCACACGTTGCTTTTGGAAAAGTGTGCCACTATTCTCATCCTTGACGGCATTCGAGTCTTTTTTGTCGGCCTTGGCTTTGTCCGATACTGAAATAATGAACCTCTATATGGAAAATGCTAGAACCCGGGTAAACTCAACTTACAAACTTTATTCGAAGAGAAGTCCCATGTGTATCCCTTGTTGGGATGGTATCTGGCATAGCTGCTAGCCTCCTCAAACGCTGATTGCAGATTTACTACGGTATTGAGCTGCAAAAAAAGTGAAAATGTATTAGTAATGATTCAATAGATTCGCTTATTTGATATACAATTCGGGCATTGATAACGTTGGCTAAATCGGGCGCTTTATAAACAGTTCCACCAATTATATAGTAATCCGCTATGGGTGTGGCTTCAGATGGATTGTGTCGATGCTGCTTGCGTATCACGTATAATATGGGCTCCGCTACATGCAAAAGTATGTACTCTAGTCCCACCATGTTGCTGCAAATTGACAAATGTAGATTAAATTCATCATCGATAATTTGAATTGTTAACTTACTGCAAGTGCTCGGGACCAAGACGCTGCATGCGTATGGTTTCATTGTTGCACACATGTTCGTAGAATGGATTTGATTTGCGGCAAAAGTAATCCATTACGGTTTGTGGACTCAATGTGGCCATCATCTGCGTGTCGTGCCAGGAGAGGCGCAGATGATTCTCTGGGGCATTGGCATTGCTATTGCCCTGGGCGGCCATCTGTCTGTTGGCCATGCCGGCACGTAACTGCAAGGAAGCGTAAAGCGTCTCGACCTCGTTGACAATGACAATGAATGGCTAATTAGTAGGTCAATGACGTCGACGTTGGTGTCTCTTTCCTCTTTGGCGTTTTGTTTACTATCTATTTATAGTTTATATTTGTTGCACTTCTGTCGATGTTTCTTTTATTTGATTTATTGTTGTGTAATAAATAATTTAGTGTCGTCAGGTCGGGATCGAAGGAAGAGTTTGCTGCTCCTTGTCTCTCTCCCTGTAATTGACAACAGTAGAGGTAACTACAACAATATCGTAAGTTATTCCTTTTCTTGCACAAGCAAATCAAGAGGCAAGCAAAAATCGTGTTTATTTACTTGTTGTTATTTTGTTTATGGTGTGCCTTTTTTGTTTTTTTTTTGATTGCATCGTTTTACAACACTGACTGCTGCACCGTCTGGCAGCACTCGCGTTAAGATTACTAAGAAACAAGTGGGCAAAGGGGGGAGTGCTTCTAAAACAAAAGTTTAAAAATAAAAACAACTTATAACGGCATCGCGCGCTCGATTTTAAATATAGCAACACTTTAATATTATTAAATTTACCTCGCGTAAATATTTACATATCAAAACTGATTTTCAAATACATTCCCACGCAAGTCACTGTTGGCTACGGAATACAAATACATAGAAGCAAGCACGAGCAGTCATATTTTAGATTAATAAAAACAAATACAAATTGCTAACGCGCTCTCTCACGCTCTTTAAACTTGGCCCATTTCCTAGGATCAGTTAGTTAGCCAGTCAGTCAGAATTGGTAAATATATCAGTTCGTTTTGTACGCTTCGTCGTGGCGCACGGGAGGAAATACAACAACAACAGCAGCAAAGAGCTCTCGCAATGGTAACCAATCGGAAAATCAATGAATCAATTGTTGTGTTTATGTGTTAGTGTAATATGACCATGAGCCGCATATGAATATGTATGTGTGTATATAGAAGCTACTCCAGCCGTTTAAAGACAATCATTTCCATCTGCATCTGAACAAATTCATATGATTTTCCACTTATCTCTATCTAAATTGTGTATGTATGTATGTATACATGTCTGATGAACATATAGAATATGGCCAGTCAAGGCCAAACGAATTGTTTTTGTCAGCGGATTTCTCTTTTTTTATGCCTCACCTTGATTTTCGCGGACGAAATTGTATATGTACATATGTATGTATATCATTTTGTAGATATGTATGGACGAGAGTCAACACAAAGTTTCCGGAAAAGTGGTCGTGGAAATATGTAAAAACAGCACTAAATTATTGTTGATAGTCAAGCAAAAGTTTTTAATCAATTAAACAAAACAAACATTCTTTGCTAAGGATAAGTTTTTTTTGTTTACTATTAAATAGGCATACAATCTCAATAAAATTTTGATTAAATTTTAAAATGATATCTAGTGAATTAGTTTCAAAGACACAGCTTTCTTATTTTCAGATTTTTTTTAATATAATAACTTTTTTAAGATTTAATTCCTTTCCATATGAGTTCATTATAGGGAAGTTTAACTGCAAAATGATCGTAGATCGAAATTGTGATAGTGTTTATGTAGACTGGAATTTATCTATGAATATGAATAAAAGAATGTTTAATATGATTCTGTTGCGTTTTGCTCAGTCCATTTTCTTATTTCCGGAAACTTCTGTAGTTACCTCGGATACATCATATCGTACATTATGAATGGATGCACATACAAAGTCCAGACTATGATTTTTTGTAATGTCGCTGTAATTAATCACATTCTTGTATACTTACTTCCTGTGTAAAATACTCAGAATTCTATGTTCTTTGTGCCTATAATTGGCCAACTAGATGACTATCCTATTCTCTTCTAGATCGTTGCACACTTACCTCACGAGAGTAGTAGCTTCCGTGGTCCAGATCCAGGTCCAAGTCGAGTTAGTCAGTTTGAGCAATATGCGCTATATAAAACCGGAGCCGTACTATGAAGTAATCGAGCCGATCTAGGAACAAAAAATCTTCATCCTCGCCTGTGCAAATAATTTTCAATTAATTAATCGATTTGTGCTTATTTTGCAGGGGCTTCCACCATTTAATGTCACCGGCAGTCCATTTAATGTGGTGCCCATACACAATTATCCCGAGCTAATGAAGGATACCTGCGCTCTGATTAATGCCGAATGGCCACGATCGGAAACTGCGCGCATGAGATCACTGGAGGCATCTTGCGATACATTGCCATGCAGTCTAGTGCTGACAACGGAGGGCATGTGCCGGGTGATAGCCCACCTCAAGCTAAGCCCCATCACATCGAAGAAGAAGGCGTGCTTTGTGGAATCCGTTGTTGTTGACAAGAGGTATCGCGGCCAGGGCTTTGGAAAGCTAATCATGAAATTTGCCGAGGATTACTGCCGGGTCGTGCTGGACTTGAATACAATTTATCTGTCGACCATTGATCAGGATGGTTTCTACGAACGCATAGGCTATGAGTATTGTCCTCCCGTAACGATGTACGGTCCGCGACATTGCGAGTTGCCCAGCTTACAATATGCCAAAAAGAAATACATGAAGAAGGTCTTATAGGCATCAATGCCAGATGTAGATAGTTTGAACTGCCCCGAACAGCAGCAGCAATGTCACCATGTGGCAGTTAACTAGTCGAATCTAAAATTCGCAAAATTGCAGACGCTTTGCACAAGATCTGACCCCTGTAATGCATTTCCTTAGTTAGGAGGGGAAGCGGTTCGATTAATTCCATTACACCAATATTGATAAAGCTTTGTAGATATAATCGAAACATTCATTTGATACGCTTGTGTTGATCTTTAAATATTACTTTCTGCATGTATTTTTTAAACTTTTTGGTTCATATTGTATTTGACACAATGTTGTTATCCTTACCCACATACTATATAGATGGTTATCCCATCCATATTTACTTGTTTAATTTGTAATTTATTGTAGTGTTTGCTCAAATGCGTGCATAATGGCCATAAATAAGATATCATAGCATAGAAAAACATATCGAGGCATAGCATTAAGCACACATATTTAGGTAAATAACTACTCTTACCCACAATCTAAAACGAATGGCAATAAATTATAAATCAATAATATACAGTAAGGAATGACAAGTGCAAAGCGCTTTTGATTTATTTCTTCACCCAGACGGATGACGGACACATCCCAGCAGCATAAGCGGAAGCATCTGCCACTGCTAGATGACAAGTTCAAGTTCACGGATGCGACAGCAAATGTTATTTTTAATGCAGCCTATGACTGATGAGATGGCAGAGGAGATAGGATGGGGCATGTAGACGGTAGATGAGTGCATTGCCAGGTTGGTTGCCCAGCAGAGCAAACACCGACACACAAAAATAAACCACAAAATGATGTAAGAGAAAAATGTTGGCAAAGAGATCTACGAGGAAAGATTTAAATGTTTGTAGAACGAAAAGCATAATAATATAATTAAATTTGATCAAAACTTTTGATTTTAACTTTTTTAAAAAGTTCATGCATAGAGTAGATCGCAAAAGATTCCTAAAATCATAGTTTCCTGTTTCGTTTGAGTTATCTTTTTCCCGGACCTGTGTACCTCGTGGTACCACCATTATAGTTTAGAAAATGCACAGATCTCCCTTCGCAGACGGAAAATATACATATAGTGGAAGAATGTTTATTTTTATTTTTACATCAGCTCAGGCTCTTGAGAATTCAGTATTTAGGGAGCGGCACACGTCAAGTTGTCGTTTTATACTGTCATTTATATGAAAGCGGAAGCTTTTATGTTTCTGCCGTTATCTATTGTTGAATTTGGCGATATCTTTTGTAAATGCAAATATCTAAAATACCTAGATGGCATTCGAATGCGACAGGTGCTAATGGGTTGAAATTTCAGGTGTCCAATGCCAATTGATATCGCACGAAGCGACAATTAGAATTTATTTTTATCTTGGTAGAAATGGAAAGTTTAAGCGTGCGGTAATATTACATATAAAAAAAAACACATATGTATGCATGCATGAATTACATAGGTACTTATTTATATAGAATCGTTTATAATGAGCTTGAATATCAATTGTTTGTATACGCCCCAAAAGGCGCCGACTGCAATTAGAAGCACATTTGTATGCATAACCGATGCCGCGCCTTTTCCGCTTAATTTAGATGGTTTTGGGCACAGCTTTACCTATGCCGCAAACCTTGCCATAATGCTCCGGCTGGTCCAGGCTCTCGATAATGAATTTACCCAAGTCATACTTGGACACCAAACGACCAGGTGCCTCGTCGTGAATCACGGTATATCCACTGGCCGGTTCATCGGCAATATGTGGTGGCAAAATGGCAATGTAATCCAATCCAGATGCTTTGGTGAGATCCAACATGCGCTGATGCTCTTCATTCAAACGATGGAAGACAGCAGGCACTTCGTTTAGCGGACGCAACAGGAACGATGACATGACAATGGAGAATTTGGTGAGCTTTGCCTCCTTCATGGCCTTAATGAGGTTCTCGGTGCCTTTGGATAGCTCGGTAGTGGCCTCCAGTTTGTTTCTTGTTCCAAGAATGACACTGACACCATCTACACCCTCAATTAAGCGCTTGATATCTTCATATTTGGTAGCGTCTCCTTGCACCAGCTGAACTTTGGATTTAAACCGTTCAGGGACTGTGGCCTCTGTACGGTAAAGCAAACGCACGGTGAGACCTGCAAAAAAATAATTGCTAGTCATTTACCGTGTCTGCTAGGGGGCTTGACCACTAACATACTCACCTTTCTCCAAAGCATAATCCACGGCACATTGGCCGGTCATACCAGTTCCCCCAATAATTGCAATTTGTTGCATAATGTTCCTTGAATATGATGAAATTCTCTGCAGTTACAGGTGAAGAATGGATTTAGGTTATTCTCAGCAACTCTTAAAATTAAATATGCAATATCACTTGACTCAAACACCTGGCAGTTATCAGACGAAATTGCAAATGAAATGATTCCAAACCCGAGCGCTCTCATAAACGCGACCGGCTGATAAAACTGCTTCTCACTCACACAATGATCGAGTGTGTGTGCATGTGAGTGTGGTTGTGATAATATTAATAATAATAATAAGCGAAATCAAAGTGATAAAACGCCTGCTATCTTGCCTTGGCAAATTTATTAACAAATAATTGATATAATTGTGTTGTCATTTTCGCTTAATCTTAATATTTATTTTTAAATAAGTTTCCCAGTTTTCCCAGCAGTCTGGCATCACCATACGTACTGCGTTGCGCTACCAGATGTTGGAATTTGAATTGTGACCGCTTAAGCTTGGGATTCGTCTGCATTTGCCTCGGAATATGGATTATCAGCAGGATTTTTGACTCGTCTCAGCGTAATGCCAAGTTTTAATTCGCTTAGAAAATCTGTAGTTGGCGGTTTTCGTTCGGCTCGTGGTTTGATCCCACTAATGGTGGCTGCCTTCTGGTCGACTTTCTGTAAAAAATTCGTGGGTTTTATAAGAAGAAACATGGAAAAACATCATGCAATGCACCTTTAGAGTTACTCCCTTGCGGATACTTTCCAGGAAAGCATCGCGATTGTCGCCTGTAGAGGCCGCTGCTGCTGCAGCTTTTGGAGGTTCAGACTTTTGGCTTGGAATTGGTGCCGATCCCATTGCGGCAGGTGGTGGTGGGGGAGGAGGCGGCATTCCATTCATTGCAGATGAAGCTGGAGGTGGCGGTGGAGGAATAGGTACTTGGCCGCGTGAAACAGTGCTCTTTGGAGTTTGCATTGAAGGTGGCGGAGGAGGTACTGTTCCTATTGGAACTTGGCCGCGTGACACAATGCTCTTTGGAGTTTGCATTGGAGGTGGCGGAGGAGGTACTGCTGATATTGTCGAAGTTGGCGTTACAAGAAGTGGGGCTGGTGTTGGCTTGGCAAAGGCCGCATACTGAACTGATGAAGCCATGCTCGAATTAGAATTTGGCACAATTGTTGGCTTTGGCGGCGCTGGCGGAGCAACTCGCATCGTTCCTGCTTTTCGTTGTGGCGCTATTGTAGCATACGTCTCACTGCTTGTCTTTGCAGCAGGAGCAGCAGCAGAAGCGCGAACATGGCGTGGATCTATAGCCGCTGGATAAGCATAAGTATTGTTTGCCGTAACAGTTGAAGGCGGCGGTGGTACCTTGGGTTTCTGAATTTGTTGCGGTTGCTGTTGGACATGCGCGGCGGATGCTGGCTGTGCTAATCCAGGCGTATCCATATCAGATATGTCCACAAATCGCGATGTGAGCGAAGCATAATTGGAGAAAGATGGAGCTGGGTTTGCTACGGGTGGAGGTGAATGCGGCGGCGTAATTTGATTGTTTGTAGATATTGTGGCATAAAGAAGTGGCCGTTCCTGGATAGTTGGCTTAGCTTGGAGATCTGGCTTCGTTGGCTGTAAAAAAAGAGTGAATTTCTCAATACCTAATCCATTCAATTCAAATGCGATACCTACCATCCAGGTGAAATTTGAATGGACAATCTTCTTAATTACATCCTGCCGTTTCATGCCACGAATGTCCTCTTCAGTTATACCTCGCTCCATCATATATTTCTTCAGCACATTATCATTTGTCCCAGCATTTAGGTCGAAGGCATTGCGGGTTCTATCGCGGGTCACATCACCGGAAACATGTTGGAAATTGACTGGTCCACTGATCTCATACTTTGATCCCTTATTGCTGACAACTACACTGGTCGCAAAGCTCGGGCCGGGCACAGTTCCAGCTGCCTGCGTTCCTCCATAGCTGTGCAAACTGTTCGAGGAGGAAAAGCTACTCATGTTGCTGTCTATGGAATTAGCTACTTGGGGCGGTGGGCGTACTGCTGGCGGCGGATGAGCGAATACGTCGCTGTTTACTTGCATAGAAGGCGGCTGAAATGGAAGAATGCAGAAAGATAATACAATTGTATTGGACCATTTGAACAAATCTGATGAAAAGCGGATATAATTCAGCGGCCTATAGATGACTATTAGTTTGAAAATTACCACCCAATAGCCGGGCCCCTTATTGCTCCTAATTATGTCGTAAACGTAGGCCCTTCTCTGCAGGGGAGGCAGTCGTTCAATGTCATCGGACAGGTTGGCTTTACGTAGATACAATTGAAGCATTTCATCGGTTCCATGGCCACGCAGATCAAATGTCTTGCGGAAATCAATGGCCTTGCCCTCCAACTGGCGAAACTCCACGGGCTCGGAGATGTACGCGTACATGCGGTAATCGTTCATGATGCAGACCAGCACTGAAAAGCACGGATACGTAGGTGGGGACTACATTAATACGGCTGCAATAGAAATCGCCACCCACTAGCAATATACTTAGAAGTCCCATATCCGTATCCACAAAGCATTATCTTGTAGCCATTTGAAGATAGATAAGATTATATTTGAACTGGCGTAGTTTAAATGACTCATAATCTAATGACACATTGTAGCAGGGAAAATCCAAAAACCATCCATCCCTTGGGTACGGGAAGATAATTACCTTACAAGGACTCCAAACTAATATCCCCTTGGAGAGAGCAGACCAATTTGTAGGTGGGGAGAGCTCGATCGAGTTGCACCGTAAAAAGCAGTTCGTCCGACTGATTAACCACAGTGGTATGTCACTGGGCCCTGGCGTTTACTCATTTCGCGTAGCCGAAGCTTCTTATCTAGAAATGGAGGCATTGATAACTGCCTGGCCTGGCCAGTAATCACCTGGAGCGTTGGCACAAACATCGACAGTTTGAGCCCAAAAGAAAACATAAACAATATATAATAGTATTTATTTTAATTTTGTTCTTGTGGTAGTTCCAATAAAAAGTTATGTAGATATCAATTTATATATGACGAATGGTAGCTGTGCATGATTCAAGCTTCTGAGCATTTAAGCAATTTAAATTATTTGATAGTGAGAAACTCGAATAGGTTCTTACAGATTTTGCTGGAGGTACGAACTAGGCTAGGGCCGCTAAATAAAAAATGTAAGCAATCCAACAACTACTCTTGGATCATCCAAGGAGCGGTTATATAACAATCGAACCTACTGTTTTTAAAGGGGAATAGGAATAATTTTGTACATGTTCTACATAATATTTATATATATTTAGTTAGCAAGATATAGTAAATCTTCTTTTACTTAGTTCCATTACCTATTGTCCCGAATTGGATATTTTTTTTTTTTTAATTCTTTTAATTCTTCTTTGTTCATTTCAGTCTATTCGAAAATGCCTTTTATGCATTTAAACCACTCAAAGAACTGGATATCTTGTATTTCATTTTTGAATTTCGATTAAAACAATTCTCTAGTATATCTATCAAGATGTTCTTATTGGAACTAAATGTTCACATTTTTTTTACACATCGATTATTCATTGACTTGGTTGTCAAAAGGGCTTGACATCTTTCGCTTTCTTTCGACATTTCCAAAAATAAAATTCATTTCCAATTGTCTCGGAGAACGGAGAACAACATTCTTTGAAATTTGGGCTTTTAATCATGAGCGACTTAGATTTGTGGAACCTACAATCGGATAACGCTTCCGGCGAATACACAGTTGCCGAAATCGAGGTGGAGGACGGATTGCAATTTATTACTGCTGAATTGCAGCCGGGTGCCACTGTTCTGGCCTCCAATGAGGGAAATGGCACTGTAGAACAGGTGTTTGGCCACGAAGAATTGTCCAAATTGTTTGCTACAGCACCAAAAGCTAATGTCGAAATGCCCACTGAGGTGGTGGTCCAGCGGACTCTAGCTGACCCGGCTCTCAAGCAAATATTGCAGGAGGCAGATGGCACTGCTGGATTTGATCCAGAGGCTGAGCAGTTAAAGATTCGCGATTTTCTAGCTGGCGTTAGCAAAGGCAAAATGACTACGGAGGAAACCGTCTTTCATGGTAAGAACGGATTGCATGTGCTTTCCACCAATTTCCATTTCATTTCCATTTTAATTTTGAAGCACCTCGTGCTGGAACGTTATCAAGTGCTACATCAAGCCGCACTATGAAGTGCAGCCGCTGCAATATGGTCTGCGATGTCCACTCCTTTAGTAAACATTCAAGTGAGTGCGAGGGCGAACGCAATTCGAGGGATACGGCTACTGGAAAGCAGGAGAAGCCGCAGCCATCCAAAGTTACGTCGTCGGTATCGACACCGCCGCCCATTAAACCTCTCAGTGAACGCGTAATACTGGAGAACCAGATACGGTTGCGTCGCTACATGAAGGATGAACTGAAATGCGATCTGACGACGGGCGCGGTCAACTCGCGTACCAAGAAGGCAACAAAAGGACCGAATGAGTGTACCATGTGCGAGCGTAAATTCGTCCATGCTTCCGGCTTGGTACGTCACATGGAGAAGCATGCCCTGGATCTGATTCCCACACATAACATTCAACCAAACGTTGTACCGCCACCGGCTCCAGGATTGCATGTGGTTCTCAAGTGCAATACATGTGGGCGCATCTTTTACAATGTCAAGCTTGCCTTAGATCATGTTCTTGTCCACTATCCACTGCAACCGCAGCTAAGTGAACCCAAAGCCACCATTAAGGATAGCTACGACATGACTCAGTTCCTGTTGGAAGGGGATCAACTACTCGCCACGTTATCCAAAGACATTTGCAATGTAAAATCGCCTTTAGAGTGCGAAATGTTGGATGCTCTAATTCTGGGAAGCGTGCTGCAGTGCGAGTTCTGCGAATATATCTTTGCAGACGTCTCGGAATTGCTCCTTCATTCGGCGACACATTACGCTGAGAGGCGATTTGAGTGCACTGCCTGTGACTTGACCATGAACACGGCCAAGGAAGCTAGTGTACACTTTCAGACCGAATGCATTTTCCTGCGCGAAGGACTCAAGCAGCTTAATGTCACGTTGAATCGTTATTTCGTGTGCAATGTTTGCGAGCTTAAGTTCTCCAATGCTGAACTACTGCAAGAGCATCGGTAAGTGATAGCCAGCCAATTGCCCATAAGTAATCTTATCAATCTTGGAAAACCCTCCTTCAGTGGTAGTGCCTATCACTACTTTCCTCGCCTAAGCGAGCACAGCCAGCGTTTGCTCCTTCCTTGCGAATTTTGTGAAGTTAATTTTGAATTCGCCCATGAAATCTTTTCACACAATGAGGAGAAGCATTTGAATAAGAAGAAACGAGAAAAGGAGTCTCGCAGCTCTGGACCAGGGCGGATACGTCAGTATCTGTGCGACATATGCGGCAAGTCGTACACCCAGTCCAGTCATCTCTGGCAACATTTGCGCTTCCACCAGGGCGTCAAGCCTTTTGTTTGTCAGGAGGAGAACTGTGGCAGAAAGTTTACCATCCGTCCGGATCTCAATGACCACATTCGCAAGTGCCACACTGGAGAACGCCCCTATCATTGCTTGGTATGTGGCAAGCGTTTCCTAACGGGTTCCGTTTTTTATCAGCATCGTCTGATTCATCGTGGAGAACGGCGGTATGAGTGCGAGGAATGTGGCAAGCGTTTCTACCGTGCCGATGCCCTGAAAAACCATCAACGTATCCATACGGGTGAAAAGCCTTATAGCTGTCTATTCTGCACCAAGACATTCCGGCAGCGTGGCGATCGTGACAAACATATCCGCGCGCGTCACTCCCATTTGGATGCCAATTCGCGTCTTATGATGCAAATGCAGAAATTCCAACTCGAGGCTAAGGCCAAAAGAACTGGGACTCAAGAGCACCCTAAAAATAGCAATGAATTCATGACAACTGATGATAACGGTCCTTTCGATGCCCCAGACATGACTCCCATTCCAGACGATCAGGTGGCTTGTGTACCTACCAATGAAGAATACATTTTGGCCCAATATGGAGGTGGTTTACCCATTTTGGTGGAAAATATTGAAGTCGGTGCTCAAGAGGTTGTTTTTGATGACCAGATGCAGGATATGACCAATTCCAATGAAGACATAATGATGAACATCTTTGACCCCACTACAGAGCCAAGTCAATCTATGATTCTGGAAAATATTCCTTTGCTGCAAAACCACGATCATGCCAAAGTAGTAGTGGTCAAAAACAATCCCTCACAGCCAATGTTTTCGGATTCTTATTTGTGAATTCTGATCTATTAATAAATAAACACTAAATTAAGATAGAATATGCTTCTATACAGTTTTTAAGGGTAACTACTCAGTTGCTATGATTTACCAAATCGGCACATTTAAAGCCAGCTCTTACATTTTAAAACATTTTTATGTCGTTGCAATTTAAATAGTTAGTCCACGTTGCCACATAATCAATAAAATGTGCCCAGTGTTGAGTAATGCAGCTGGTGAGTTGGAGTGAAAAAATTATTGGTGTTTTTGATTTTACAAGCTCTGGTCACTCTGCTGGTTCCTTCTTTCTTTTCGCTTTATCTCGTGTATACGCCAACATGGGTTTCGCTACTCTCTGGTACTCGCATCCCCGCAAATACGGCCAAGGATCCCGGTGCTGGTAAGATTCATCCTCCTTGTTAATTTTCGCATCGAATAGTTTATTACTCGCTGCACCGCTTGTTAATTAAATTCGTTTTGTTGCATAGTTGCATGCTTTGTAGAATGTGAGGTTAAGCACGTTTGCCCTGCCCCTAGTTTTTTTTCTTTGAAACCAATTTGCAGCCCTATGCCTTATGTTGTTTGTATTCACCGTTATGTGCACCCCGCTCCTGCCCCCGGTTGAGTACGGAAATGTGCTGATAAATATATTTGACAATTTCCTTAATAAAGGGTGGCCAAAGCAATGCCTGCAGCTGGCGGGCGGGCCTTATTTTAATGAAAATTAAGCACTGAATCCTAGTCAGCTGCAGCTACAGCTATGCAACAAGAAACAGAATTATGTGGGTGTGTGTGAAATAATTGGCAACTGTATTTAATCAATTGAAATCTTTAATTTGATTTCCAGCCGCGCATGCTCCAACCGCCACGGTTTGATCCGCAAATATGGTCTGAACATTTGCCGTCAGTGCTTCAGGGAATACGCCGGCGACATTGGCTTCAAGAAGGTAAGCGCATTTGCTGCCAAATCGATTGTGTGAAGTTGCTAATATTTTGTTTATTTTGCAGCTCGACTAAATGTCAACAATGATTAAGAAGAAGAAGCAACAATTCGGCATATTAATATGAGAAGTCGTCAATTGGGGACTTCTTAAATTAATATGCCGGCAGCAGCAACAACAAACAGCAACAACAATATAATCATCTGGGGATTTAAATGACGACAAAGCGAAGAAAGCGTGCAAACGACGCATTCATTCCTCATAAGCACACACACATAAATTATAAATTGTTTATAAAAGTTGCCACCACTTTGTCTAAAAAGAAAAGTAGTTTGTTTAAATCTCCCTTTGATTAAACCCATAACAAGCTATGTAAAATTTTGTGTTGTGTATTCATTTGCACTTTGTAAATAGTAAGTGTAAAAGAAGGGTTATAGCCAACAGGAAATATTAACTTGACCAGCTATTCTTTTGGGACTAAAGGCCAAGTATGTTTTTCTGTGTGTGCCGCGTCTACCACTCGAATTGTAATCAAAAAATTAGTTCGAATTTAATTTATTTATTATAATAATTTCCGAGAAAACTGTCTTAAAAGCAGCTAAAATTGTCACACTATTTCTTTTTAACTAACCAGACTTGTTTTTTGAAAGAAAAAGGGTCCTTTTTAACAATCCGGAAGCGTCTCGTTTTGTGGGCCAAGCATTTCCTCATTTCTTTATTATTCGTTAGTTTGTTCGTTCGTTAGGTTAGTGTCGGCAACTACTACCCCAAAGACAGTTTAAATTGCTAGCAAAACAAAAACATTGAAAACCAGTTTGTTTGGCTAAAGAGCAGGTCAGCCCACAGCTTTTAGCTGACTCTCTTAACTGGCAAGCACGCTCACACCGCCTCTTCAGCTGATGGTGCTGCCGAAAATTACAAATTTTGCACATTCGCCAATTGAGCTGGAGTTGGACGCGAACGGTTGAAGTCTAAACAACGTAGTGAGCGCAACGCAGCCAAATTAGACACTTTATAATAATAAAAAATAAAGATATGTGCGACAAGAGTGATACCTCAATCGGAATACAATAGATAAATGTTAAATTTTATTCAGCACAGCTTTAGATCTAAAGGTCGTGACCTGGTTTTTATTTAGTCAAGATGAAAGTGTATATGCTGGTTCTGTCATTACTGGGCAGCCTCTGCCTATGCACCAATTATGCAACAACAGCCAGGCCACCATCAACAGCAGCATCTAGGCGCAGCAGCAACCACTCCACCACCAACAAATCCAATTCCCGCGGCGTTGCACAATATAAACTGCCGCTTGGAGTTCCCACAAACGGGGCTCTGCAATTGAAGTCAGGAGTAGATGACAGGAAAACTGAGTCTTCATCCAAGCGCAGGCGTACACAGATTGTCATGAGGCGAAGGCCCGTAATTAACACAACAACAACGACATCGACAACAACAACTACAACGACTACAACAACATCGACTACGACAAGTGAGTTGCATTTACTGGACTTTAGCCGATGATTGTATGTTGCAACATTTGTGCTCTTGGTGACTGCAGCAAAGTCAAAAACAAACTTGTCCAAGATGCTGGCACTGACCTAGCTTTCGATTTTTTTCTTAAAGATTGAGTTTGGCATAACGCAGTGCCTAAAGAAGTAGTCTGGGTTAGAAAAACGAAGCCATGTCGAAGGTCGCATACCCTTTCCAAATACTAGGAAAATGTTTAAGATGATAAAGGTTTTTGAGTTACTCATGTTGAGGAATTTTATAAAGTCGTAAAATTGTAAAGTTTTAGAACTAGAACTATTTTAGAATTACGCACAAATTGAAAAAAGGTCTAAACGTAGGGTTATATATAAAATGCAAAGGATTTAGCACTTTTTGACTGATTTAAGATTTGCCTGAGCTAATGGACCTTTCCCAAAAACTTGTATAATAAAACTTGCACTGGTTTGGAGCACAGGTTAACGATGAAGGTGCTAAATAACTGGAGCAGCGGTGCTTTCATATTTGCAGCAGGAGACCTTGACAAGAAACATATGCTAATACCTGAAGGCCTTCAAGTTTATATTGAACTCTGTAACAATAAAAAATGACTTACTAAGTGTTATATGTATTTTGTAGAATAATCTAGGGAAGTACTACTACTGTTTAGGAAAACCAATTGCCGGCGCCATGAACTTGGCATATAATTAACAAACTTTATGACTCGGAACCCTTTTAGTGTAGTGTCATTGAAATTGAAATTTGAGAAGATCTGATGTCGGCGGTGTTGGGGTTTTTTGCTCGTAAAACTAATGGAAATGGGTGGCAATAGCTGCTATGCGAGTCCGAGTCTAAACTAAACTATTGCAATGGGCCGAATAATTGCAATGGGAATGGGATCAATTACAGTCGAGTCGAGTGTTTTGTAAATGGAAAGCATTGTGAAGCATTGGCAAACAGAAGCAGTTGTTACAATGGCTCTTTATTACCCGCAGTGGCGGGAACTGCGCCTCTCTGCTTTGCTTGTAATGTTTGTTATTTAGAGCAGAAATGACTAATGACCATTAAACACATATGCACCTATACAATACACCTATGAAACGCATGTACTTTCTGCCTTTCCCAAATGCCTCATACAGCCCCTCGGCCCAGTTTGGCCAATGGATTCAACTTCTTTAGTCCCAAGTTTTGGAGCTTTGGCCAACAGAGTTTGGTTTCGGTTCAACCGCCAGCGAAACCACTGCATCCACCAAAAAAATTTACTTCTAAAGATGCCATTCCCAACCATCGCAAGCAGACCAAGATTACGCAAAAGCCCATATCCAGTAGCACTTCCACAACAACAACAACAACAAAGCCGCCTACAACAACAACCTTAAGATCGGCCACGGATGGACCATTTCGCATAGCTCTGCCTACACTCAATTTTCCTAGTGCGACGGGTAGGGATAAGGAAAAGGACAAACGAGCCACCGCAGAGTTGCGTCTTCGTTTCGATTGCCCACGGGAGAATGAAGTTCGCTTTCAGCTGTTTCCCAAAATCTGCAAAACCGACAAGGACTGTGCGGTTTGGCAGCGGGATGAGTTATGCTGTGATATCTTTGGATCCAGCAGCTGTGTATCTGGTGTGGCCAAACCCTTGGAAGAGGCATCCCATGCACGTGCGTTAAGACAAGGCGATGTCGGGTTAAGCCATCCTTGATTAATTAATTATCTGCTTTTCAGCCATACTTGGTTTAATACCTCGAAAGTGTCCAAGTCGTCCATTGGCCGAACTATGGTGGGATGTTCAGGAATGTACAACGGATATGGATTGTTGGCCGCGCGTTTGTTGCCCAGATGGCCGAAGACGGTATTGTCGTACCTCGCAGCCGGAGCTGGAGACGGTGCCAGTGCCAGTGAAACGATCTTTCGACTATTGTAGGATATTCTTTCCATATTGTTGCCCAAAATCTGAATTAATTTGGCTAATTTTTCTTTCCCCAGTATCAGAGTATCTGGAATGCACTGCTCCTCCCCCACCGATATTCGATCTGCATCCGAAAGCCTGCACCTCCACACTGGATTGCTTTCCCAATGTGTGCTGTCAGGAGGCCGGACTAAGACATTGTCGTCCACCCAAGAAGTCAGTACTCACACTGATGGCCAATTTTTTAAATGTTGACTTTGTAAAGCGACTCACTCAGAACATTGTTATCAAGTAGGCACCCATAATTTCCCCTCCCCTTGTCCCATATTTTATGTATAACCTATGTATGTATGTACCTGTGTGCTATGTAGAATTTTTTACAAATTGCCGTCGTGATATCTCCTGTGTTTGTTCTGCTGCGTTGATAACCCACGAGCAGAAAACAGCCTACACTTACTAACATATTGCGCAGTCGATTGCCCTAACTGTCGCCTACTTTTTACAAATACACACAAACACTTACATATATACATAGGTGTAGTTTGTAGTATATAACACTTAGACTTATATTAGCTACATATAGTATGTACTTTTCGTAGGCTTAAGTAATAATAAAAGCGATTTATCAACTTAGAGGTCTCACTGTACTGCGTTTTAGCTTGTTCGTTTTTCATTTGTTTATTTTTTTCTAAGGTTGCGAATTCTCGGATTACCCCTTGACCCAAGAATCGGAGAGGTGGTGACGGTTCCAGTTTCTAGCTCTTGACTCACTTTCCCGCAGTAGAAGTTTGTTGTACTTTGCAATTTCAGCTGTCCTAAATTTTTTAATTTATTAGAGTTGCGTTATGATTTTTCAAATGTAAAATATCAACATATTTTTAGTATAGAAAAAGTCAAAGAGCGAAGGTAAATGTTTGACATCCATTTACACAAGTCTCAAATATTTTTAAGCTCCGGTAACTTTGATTTCTAACATTTTTAAGAATTATCAAGCTCATTAAAATCTTTTCCACCAAACTGTAGTAATTTTTCGTAGAAAATACTTTTAAAATAAACTTTACTTAGGTTAAGTTACAAATTCAACGTTTTTTTGGTGAGTTTAATAAAACCACCAAAGAAAAAATTTAGTTATAGTCGAAAAAACATACATATACTCGCAAGTTGGGGTCACAGGAAAAACGTTTAATTCAGATAAACACCACACAACTTGCCCTTGTGTGGATATTTATTACATAGAAAACTTAAGTAATACACGCAAAGAACAAAAAGAGAATTGAAATGCCTCTTCGACTCGTGTGCACTTATGGGATTTGATTATTCAATTGACGAAGAGAAAACGTAACCTAAAAATCAAACAACGACCTCATAAATTGCACAACATAGACGCATTTTTTAATCTTTAGTTTAAATTAATTTAGCCTTTAGAATTTATTGGACATATTAAATATTGAGTGAAATTAAACATTACACAAAAACCAAAACAGTCAAAAATGTAATACACAAGAGCACTGCGAGATGTTGAGTTATCCATTTAGTCCTGAATTTACTTGGAGGAGCAGCCGCACTTCGATTTGTTTTCGCCACCGCACTTGCAATCAGTTCCACAGTTGCAGGATCCCTTGTTGGTTTGGGAGGCGCATTTGCAACCTGAAAGGTTACAAGAATAAAGCAATTAGGATAGAATGCACATTTGAATTCTTTTTTAAACTTACCACTTCCGCATGGGCAAGGCATTTTGATGAAAGATTTGAAGAAGCACTGAGAGACTTGGAGAAATAATTCTTAAACTTTGTCTTTGCTGCAAGACCACAACTGATGCCTATCCACAAGATGCGGCACGATTTTATACAGTTTAGAAACCGGCTTTCCACACGGCGGCCGGCGTTTTCAATCCCAATTTGCACACGCTCCAATCTTTTGGGTCCGTGTGCAAAGCGCGGGAACTTTGGTTTGTGATTTGGCTACAAGCTTTTACCGTTACACTGCGCAAGCGTTTGAAAATAATGCCATCGTCGTCCGCATACGGTGCTCTGGGGTAGTATTATTTAATTTTCTTTTCATACGATTTTCCCTTTTTTTTGTTGGGCAGCTGGTGGGCGGGACTCTTATCGTGCGAGTCCGTACCGAGTACGTGGGAGAGTCAGTGTTTTTCCGATTTCAGAGTGCGGCCTGCAACAGCAACCACAACTACGAAATCATCATCGCTTGACGGTGACAAAGTTTATGTGCAACGAATTAAAGTGCAACGAAATGCAAGTAAATATTGCGACGTATTTACCGTTAAGTAAATTCTTGGCCTTAGCCTTAAAAAAGGAGAGGAAGCTTTAATTCGTGATTTTGCCGATTTTTAGCCTCAGTTCAGATGAGGCAGAGTGAGATAGTTGTTTTTGTGTAGGTGAAACTGCAACACATACAAAATCGATAAATCCAAGCCAAAATAAAATAAGAGAGAAAGAAAAAAAATCAACAGCAAAGTGCGTGGATAGGTAAAGGTGTGTGTAGGTGTGTAACAAAAGAGACGGAGCGAGTAAGAGAGGGGCAAACAGAAAGTGTGAAACGACAAAACGGTACAAAAGTGTGTGGCAGGACATTCAAGCGGAAGTGAGCAGTTAAAAGTTTCTTTTTTTGTTTCTGTTGTTTCTGGCGCTCAAAACGGAAAAGGAACTAAGCAGCTAGCAGAGGTTGACGCAGAGGCAGAGGCAGAGGCCCACGCATGCTGTTGTTGTCGGTGTTGCTCCTGCACTTTTTGTCCACTTCAAAGCTTGTCCATTTATTTTTACCACGTTTAATGTCGATGGCAAAAAATACGAAGATCTAACAAAGAACAAAACAAACAAATTCGACTAAAAATCAATATCCTTTCCTTAAACCTGACGGCACACGGTCTAAAATTAGCCCCATAACTCATGCAGAACCCCAAAAAAAAACTGGTTTTTGAGTGCGTGCGTGGGCATTATGACCAACTGATTTGTTCTTAATCATTTTAGATAAACCAAAGTATGGTGCTCAAGTAAAGCACTCCACTCTAGTGCGCTCGTCGACAGCAAATTCAAGCAACCTAAGGCTCAAAGGCTCTTTGACGGTAGAAAAAGAAGTTTATCCCCACCACCATACACGGGCCAGTACAAGATGACGGAGCAAAAGAATCAAGTGACACGTGCTGCACCGGAACAGAGCAACGATTATCGGGTTGTGGTATTTGGTGCCGGCGGTGTGGGCAAGAGTTCGTTGGTATTACGCTTTATAAAGGGAACATTTCGCGAAAGTTATATACCAACTATTGAGGATACTTATCGGCAGGTCAGTGGGAAACAAGCATTTTTAAATTACTTGGCTTTCACCTAAATATTTCGCTGCTAAATAGGTCATCAGTTGTAATAAAAACATTTGCACGTTACAAATTACGGACACAACTGGCTCCCATCAGTTCCCGGCCATGCAACGCCTATCCATATCGAAGGGACATGCATTCATATTGGTCTATTCAGTGTGCTCTAAGCAAAGTTTAGAGGAACTACGTCCAATTTGGGCATTAATCAAGGAGCTAAAGGTGAGACGCATCAAAATTAAAGTGATTCTTCTAATGACGGTTCTCATGAAGGGTGCCGATATACCCAACATACCCGTTATGTTGGTGGGCAACAAGTGTGACGAGACCGCTGAGTTGCGCGAAGTGTCACAAATTGAGGGACAGGCTCAGGCCACTACATGGAGTATATCCTTTATGGAGACATCGGCAAAAACCAATCACAATGTCACAGAACTTTTTCAAGAGCTTCTCAATATGGAGAAAACTAGAACCGTCTCCCTGCAATTGGATACGAAAAAGCAAAAGAAACAAAAAAAGGAGAAGAAATCGAAGGATACTAATGGCTCCATACCAGAGAATGGTGAGGCGGGAGTCAGCGGTGGTGGTGCCAAAGAGAAGTGTCGCGTTATGTAAGCTTCGTATTACAATGGAAATGGAAATTGAAATGGTGACAGACAAATACTCGCTTTGGGATAGTAGAGCTGGGTTGAGCAGAGTACTCAGATACTCACCCATCCACACCCACAACCTCACCCACACCACACCCACAGACATACATACATATACATGCATATATAGTAATAACCCCTCCAACTACCAACTAAAAACTACACAACACAAACACACACACACATTCATTTAGAATTACATACTAATGGTATCAGAGGAGCTGCCTGTTAGACGTATGTATTATGCATAATGATTACGAGTAGGTATAATTTTTGCGTAGATTTTCTATTCGGCAAACCCCGATTTGTTTTTAGTTAGAAATCACACAGTATAAAATCCCTGGCACTTCGAGAATCAGTAAATCAGCATCTGAAACGTAACGGCATACATATCAAAAATACTTACATACAACCTAACAGTATGAGTGAAGAAGGCGAAAAAGCGAGAGGAAAGTTTTAAATTATTGAGCAAAGTTAACGCAGAGTAGACCCATATAAACCGATACACCCCCAGACATACATATTTCATAATGTTCTATATACATACATACATAAATTTATATGTATAAATATATAATTCTAACGAAAAGCCAAAGTACCTATTTAAAACAAAAGAAGAAAGACAACTTAATCTACATACAATATGATTACAATATTTACATAAATCCCATAAACAGAAGACTTTTTCCAAAAACCAAAATGGGGCAATTTATCCATTAAGTTGTGCCCGTCAGACTATCACTTGCTGTATTAACTTTTTACCACCAGAACTAAAAAATTTATAACAACAATATACTATATACACACTCACACACACACATGCATGAATCTAAAATCATCACATGAGGTAATGTATAAAATACTCACAGAATAAGTCCCAAAATTCGTATACACACCCAAAATTTTTACATCGAGACCGCCAGCTTAATTGTTTTGGTTTGATTCTGCATTCGTTATTGTTTTTTTTTTTTTTTCAATATTTAAGATCAGATTTATGTATGCTTATGTAGATTATAATGACTAGGTAAAATTTACAAATAATTTGCTGAAGTTATTAACATTTTCAAAAATAACGAACGAAACAAAGAAATTACGTGAGTAAAGTGAACTAGTTAAGTCAAAGTTTAAGCACAATTTCCATGAAAAAATCGTTACAAATGTATTAACATTTACATCGAAGAGCCCGATGTAAGGAATTATATCAGTTGCCTGTTTTTAAAAAACAAAATACATACATAATATAATAACATGATTTTTGCATTTCGAATGTTTTCAATAGATGGTGTTAGTTAAAAAAAAAATTTTTGTAAACTGTTTAAAATTCCGAATCGTATTTGTGCAGAATTTCTACAAACCATTTTCTTAATTCTATACGTTTCTTGGAATTGAGAACAATTTCCTTTGTTTCGCATAGCTTTGCTGTTATTTGGATATTAAGAGGAATTAGTTATTATGATTTAGTTGTTAAGTCATTTCTTTTTGGCAGCGAAACAAAGACGATTACATTAATTAGGATCTTGCTCATTTGTTAAATACAGCGATAAACAGATGAAAGGACAAAGATTAACTAAGCAAAGAAAAAAAACAACAACAAAAAGACATACAAAACCAGAGATAAAATTATTACATAGTGCTAACAGAATATACATATACTATATATTGTTGAATTCGTGTAGTAAAACTTATTAAAAAACATTTTTGATAGCGGACCAATTTGCGTATAAGATTTGTGAAATGATTTCTGTTGTTGTTGGTTTAGTTTTTAGATAAATTTGTTTAGTTTTGCTAGCCTGCCTGTGCTTTAGGTTCTGCTTAAATGTTTTCCTAGTTTTAGGTGTGATCCTAGCCAGCAAGCATTCAAGTTCATACAAATGTGCCGTGCATTGGAATATAGTCGATATATATACATATACATATAAACACTTACAATTAGTTGCATTTGCCTAATAATAATTGAAATGAACATAATAAAAAAAGTGTAATTAAAATGATTTAAGATACAACGAATAAATATTAATTTTTTTATTTTTCTCTAATTATTATACACACATAAAAAATATATTGTATACATTTTGAAATAGTTTTTAAATGATTGCTTACATTTAATTATTCTGCAACTCACGAAAAGAGCGCTCAATGAGCGACGACGCTGTAAATAATAAAGTTCAACAGAATACATAATGGTATATATATATACAAATTTTTGAAAAGGCCGACAAAGCATAATAACAACAATATCGTTATAACAGAGGCCTAAAGATCTTATTGTTGGAGATTTAACTTAAATAATAATTATCGTGCAACAAGAGCATAAATTACACGCAAAATAATTTAAATAAAGAAACTTTAACTATAATAAAAACGAAAAAAAGCTTACATATTCTATGGTAGCCAATGGTAAGCGTTTAAAAAATCACCAACAGCACATTTTGGAAAAAATATAATAGCAATCAACATGTGTGTCCTATACTATGTATATCATCATCATCATTATCATCGGGATCATCAATTAACGTGAAACCATCAACTTGAGCAGGATTATCAGTAGAAGTGTTTTTGTCGCTGTTGCTGCCTTTGCTCTCATTTAGCTTTTCATTGCTTGACTTTGCTTTATTATCTATGGCGAGTGGCGGTGGACCATCTAATATGTCTTGCACTCCTGATATAGCAGGCTGTGGTTTAGTTTGCTGAGTATTTGTACCGCTGATCACATTAAGCAACATTTTTAAGTTTTCACCGGACAATCGATCGCCCAACGCTTCGTGGTGTTGGGGTGCAGGATGATGAGCTGGAGCTGGTGATGATCTGCTATGAAGCAGCGTTATCCATGCCTTTGGACTAATGACATACTTGAAAGTAAGTTTTACAATGTATCCCACCAATGCCACCAGGGCAAATGGGGCTATAAGATTAAAGGGGAATGGCATTTCGGCTATAGGAAAGAACCTCATTTAATTAAACCTTATCCAGGTAAAAGGAAACCAATATGATTTTCACTTACACGATAGTTTTGACATAGTTTGGGTTACCTTCTCTAGCAGCATTTCCAATTGCTTGAGAAACAAATCATTCATGTACATAATGAAAACATGATCTAATCGGCATTCGTTCATATTAAGTTTAGCCGATTTTCTGCAACATATTAAAATGTAAACGAAGTGCTTTACATATATAAGAACAAATTCTTACCTTAATCTGGCTTTCTGTTGATCTGCTTGGGAGCCTTTGGACACATAGTTCCAAGCACGCATGCCCCATGACATTGAAGAGTAATCTGACTCCTGATTGCTATCAATCATGTCAATCATGGCATCCACTTCAAGTTTCTAATTAACAAAAACATAGTGTTATAGACTCTGTTTTTCAAATAAATATTCGTTCAACAGCCTACCCTGTTACAATCTAAATAGGTTATAAAGTAGCCATATAAAAATGTTCCGCCTACAATGATAGTGATGGCTCCTACGCCGACGCGCTTGTGTATTAACCAGCCCACAATCGCTGCTAACACGATTTTCACGAAAAGTCGAACCTGCAAAAAGGATTTTGTTATTTTCGTAAACTGATGAAGAATGTCCAAAATTTACCTCGGATTTTTTAGCTAATTCCATGAAATTGGTGAAAATATCCGGAACCCAAGAGTGGTATGTATAGGAGCAACCATTCCCACCGGGAAACAATGGAGCCGCTTCCGCATTCTCTAATATATTCATTAATAAAATGTCAAGATCCCGCGCATCTTCTACAGAATCCAATTGCTCAACCTGACCCGGAAACAGTCTAAATAAGAGCGAACGTTTGTAAAGTGTCGAACTAGCATCGTACTGAAACCAGAATATGTAGGTATGAAATAGTTAAACAAACAAGGCGACACATGACGTCATGCACTTGCCAAAATCGGCCATATACGGGTTACACACCTGTAGACGTTTCCGCTGAAATAATAGTTTGGCAAACTTCTTAAAATACGTCAAGGCCACTGCTTCCTCACGGGTAGCTATTGACTCTGGCGTCGCCTGGCATTGGCAAGTATCCCGATTCGGCTCCGTTATGGCCCAATCCGACCAAGCAGCATGGGGATCCATCCATGTGTCCTGCTCATTTTGGTCACTTTGGCAGCAGGCGCTTGATATTAAAAATAACACAAAGCTTAATATGATGTTAGCCCGCATTGCGTTGAGGAAAAGCAATAACCGCAAATTGGACAAAAAAAAATAATACACAAAAATACAGCTGACGAAATTGAGCGGGATAGAAGTGTTGTAAAAAACGAGTGTTGTAAAATAACGATTTTAGACTGAGCGGGTGTTTGTGCGGATAAGTTTTGTCCCTATTCTCAGATATGAGCCCCTATTTTTGGATAACAACGAGTGCAAGTAAGTTCGGCCAGGTCAGCAAAGGCAAAATTGTAGTGCATTTGGAGAGTGAAGAATGGCGAAAACTGCCGTTATAATTGCAGTTGCCCTTATTGCCCTGCAATGTGCGTCTGCAGACAAAAAGGAGAGCAAAAAGTACAGTCGGGAGGCGAACGATCCGCATTTCAAGCATGTCGTTGAGGAAAAATATGACCCGGACTTTAAGAACATCCAGAGGCCATTTCGCATGGCAAAATTAAATCTTCTATGGTCCAAGGCGCAGAATGTAAGTTAAATCCAACTTCATTTTACAGTGCATTTGATTATATAATTTTATGTTCGTTAATTGCGGCAGCGCCTAACTGAGCCCAAGCTTAAATCTTTGTATATGGAGCTGAAAATTCACGACAAGGAAGAGATTGCCTGGAAGCAACTGAATTCCCAGCACAAAGACAAAGAAGGGCTTAAGGCAAATGATTTGCGACTCAAACTGATTGGCATTATGAGCAGTTACGACTTACTGGAGCATTTTGATGACACCCAAGATGTGGATAAGTTAAAGCCTTTTAAGGTATGTTTCTACATTCATTCTAAACGCAACAGGTGACTTAAAATTTATTCACAACCTTCTTCTTCAGAAATTTCATGATCCCGAGGAACGTCATAAAAACAAGAGTCTATTTAAAGATAAGAAATTAAATCGACTATGGGAAAAAGCTGAAATCTCCGGTTTTACTGCTGAAGAATTAAAGTCCCTAAAGCAAGAATTTGAACATCATCAGGATAAAGTTGATGTGTATTATAGCCTATTGGAGAATATTGGGTCATTCGATGCCGATAAGCACGAGAGTAGGTTCTTCATAAATAAGTAACGATATTCTGATCTGCTTTAATTACTTTTTTTCTCCGTTTCCCCTAGATGCCATCAACACCGAAGATTTGGATAACTACAATCTGATTTCGAATGATGCCAACGAAAATGAGATAAAAACCCACGAGCAGAATGTCAAAAAATATGAAAATGATTTGAATACTCTACGAGGACATCATGTTGGAATTAAGGATCACTATGAGCGACTAGAGCGCTTGGTATCATCAGGACCGCATAGCCAAGATTTTATCGAACCCAAAGTGCAGGGTTTGTGGCGTGTGGCAATGGCTAGCAATTTTACAGATAAGGAGCTGAACTCCATTAAAACTGAATTGCACCATTTTGAGGGTCGCCTGCTTAAATTGCGTCATTTACATGCGGAACATGCTCTACACAAGGAGAAGTATAAGGTTCGCAGTTGAGACTTTAACATAAATTGCAGAAATAATTAAGTATTCCCCTTGATTCCAGGGCGAAAAGCACAAGGACAAAAGCAACCGTTTTGAAGATATGGAAGATCATCTAAAGAAGCAAACACGCAAGGTCGAAAAACTACAGGAGAGTATTGAAAAAACTATATTCAAACATTCTGAACTGTGAGCAATTTGTGCAACATAGTGCCAATCGAATAAATTAGTTTCTAAGGACCAAAGTTTGTGTACAGCACAAAAATTTCTAAAGGCAATTAATAGAAATAACTAGTTTTTGATACCAAATATCAATTGTATGAAATAAATTCTCATGGAAGTTACAAACAACTCAATTACAAATGCAGCTATTCAAGTTTGCGAGTATTTTTTCTTAGTTTTTGAATACAGGAAGTTCGGCAAAACAGTGATTCATCGATAGCATTCGAAATTATCGATATTGTCACGGACTCAGTTGCGGCCATCTCTAGTAGAGATTCTCTAGTTTAACAACACTTGAAAACTACTTAAAAGAAATGTTTTATTTTTCGTATTTTTTGTAAGCTGCAATGGTTTTTAATAAGATTCCGTGCGTACGCACTGCAATATCGTTTTCCCCCAGCGTACATAGTGCATATGTATAGACCTTAGCATGGGCATGGTTGAGACGGCGGCGGCGGATCTCTTGGAAGCCAACACCTACACGTATTTGATTGTGACTGCAAATCTGACGCTGTGCTTCGTAGTCATGTTGGGGGCCTGTCTCTGTTGTAAAAAGAGAATACCAAAGTGAGTTACCATTCTGGTTCGCATTAGATGCCATTACAAATATACAGGGATCCCTTGTTGATAAAGGGAGATGGGCACTCACAGAGAAGCAGAGAGAAAGTGAAAGTAGTAATTTCAGCGATCTCTCCAACTCTGGCCAGTTCCAGTTGGATGCACTCGGCTACTAATTACAATTGCATTAATGTTGTTCACTTACAGAAATGATTTGCTTGGGCTGGAGGGCATGGTCAAACTAAAGAATCCGGACGAGGTTATTGTCGTTACCAATTTGGTAGGCAATAGTGAATCTCAGGCCGAGCTGAATGCCTCCACTGTGTCAAACGCTGATTCGGAAAAGAGGTAAACGCACTGTGTTTTTATTAGGATGTTCCTCATTTTTATATGTTTTGTTCTAGATCGAGCACCGCAGCTCATCGTAGTCTTCCAGACATTCCCGTAGCCGAGAGCAATGATAATGGCTCTGAGTTGTATGAAACTGTTGCCGAAAAGCAGTTGGTAGATGCGCGCAATGCTAACAGTCAAAGTCGTAAGTCAATTCGAAACACTTGGCTTTATTGTTTCACTTGTAAAACTTAATTTTGGCTCGATCTGCACACAGCCCAGCCCAGTATGAAGAAGCAGACAAGCGTGTCGCAGCACAGCTCCATCAGCCAGGCAGACGATGTGAGTTCTCCTTATTCGAGGGTCAAAGGATTGCCGCATGACTATGCCAAAGTTCGTGCCACCGAGCATCCCTATGCCCAATTAACTGCACCGTCCACGTCTAGTGCCGCTCAGGGAGCTGCAGCGGCAGCTGCAGCTGCTGCTACTGCGGCATGTTGCTCCGCCGGTGATCGCCTTGATCAACACGTCGAAGGAACTAGAGAGCATCAAAATGATGTTGACCAACCTCAGTCCGAAATTCCGGCAGCATCTGCAATAGCTGGCATGATATCGGCTAGCCAGGATTTACCTTATATGACACCACCAATTGCTAACCAGCATTTTAGCGGGGACTCGCAGGATTCGTCGAGTAAGTGATTGTAAACACATGGTGGAGCTTTCTATTTCTTAAGTTATTTATTACTTTTCTAGAGGGTTATACCAGCATTAGTGTACGAGAGCCTTTGGCCAATATATTGGCCCAGCAGCCACCGGGCAAGCCGCCAACTAGAAATCCGACGTTATCACGAGATGTAAACGACTCACATTATGCCACCGTTTCTGACGATTCGGGTAAGTTCAAACAAGGCTGATGTGTAATGACTCTTAACATATTCTTTGTCTTATCGAAACAGATGAAACATATGCCGCCATTGAGGATCCCAATAATCGTCATTTACCAAATGCCACCGATATTTATACAAGCGGCTCAGAAACCTATGCACAAATTCAACCCATGCAGGCCAATCCCATTGTGGTAGCCGTCGAGATCAACAATAGCTGCAGTCTGCCGTCTACAAGCAGTGCATCCATTGCGGCTAGCAGTGGGCCCATAGTCTCCACTCATAGGACCAGTGGAAACAGCACAGATCACCCTCTACCCGTTCCTCCACCGGTGGACAGCCTTCGAGCGCAGATGCATTCTCGACAGGCATCATCCTCGTCCAATAATAGCTCCTCCGTGTGTAATTTGGGTTCACCAAAGCCGGAAAAGCGTCAGGCAAACTCACCACTGCCACCGACACCCAAATCTAGTATCTCCCAGTCCCATCATCTACATGCCACCACCAGTAGCAGCAGTAATCTCACTTCCGGTCGAAACTCTGTTATATCGATTATTGAAGCGGGTGGTGATGCCATCGATTTAGAGTCTGCTGACTCATCGCCCCAACGCAAGCACAGTAAAAGCTTGAGTCCATCCAAAGACGGTGACGGTAACAGAAATATCGAAGGCATGTATGCCAAGGTAAATATCACGTCGGCTCAAACACTTACAATCCCTAACCGTATGTATTGAATTTTTAGGTTATGAAAAAGCACAAGTTCTCGCGCAATTCACCTTCTTCACCAAATAACTCACCAATTTTGACTCGCAAGCAGCTGCAGCAACAACAACAGGATATATTGGGTATTAGTCCGTTGGATAGCACTACGGACGCACAAAGGAGTCGCGTGCGCAGCAATAGCTACTCCGCCAAGGATCATGGCTATGAGACCATACCAGCAGATGGGCATAGTCATGTGATTCATGAGAATCGCAAATCGGATTGTTATGCGGCCAATATGTTGCAAAAAGAGCGTCAGCAGGAAGCAGGTAACCCAAACAATGCTGCATAAACATTCATGTGACTTATTTAATAACTATTTGGTATAATAGACTAAAAGATTGGCCAAAATGCCGAATTGGGTCTTCTATTATACATAATAGTCATTGTTCTCCTTGTCCAATCTTTAAGAACCCAAGCTTTTTACCTAACGCCTAATTTACCTGTCTATCTATATCTGTCTTTCCTTGTGCATCCAATAACAAAACAAAACGCCTAAACCCAACTTATTGTTAGTTGTATTGCCAAAATGAGAAATTTTTGCATTTGTTGAATTAAAACAACGAACATTTCGAGAGTTTTTATTTGGAAGTAGCCATGGTTAGTATTTAGCCACAGGATAATGTAACCAGTTTCGCTTTTTTCGATATCCTTTTATCCAAATTACTTCTGAATTTGTTTTTATTTACTAATTGATTTTCTAACTTTTATCACTAACAGCAGCTACAACAATAACTACAACATCGACAACAACAACAGTCAATGCGATCAACAAGAGCACCAAGCACTACGAGACTATTAGCCAGCCACCGCCACCACCGCCTCTTGTTAGCAGCAATAATGATCCAGGCTATGAGCAACTGCAACCACATACAGCTCCCAAAGAGAATGATACAAAAAAATTCGATTATGATCCGAATTATGAAGAGCTGAAGAGTCGTGCCCACTCGGACGATGGTTATGCCAAGGTTCTTGAAAAGAAGCGTCCACCGGGTGATACAAGCGGCTATAGTACGATACCCGAAGCCGATGCCAATCACAATTATGCCAGTATTCTCGAAACAAAAGCCACTGTAGAAATGGAGACAGATCACTATGCAAGGATATCGGAAAAGGCGACCTCCAATTCTAGTACTAGTGGCAGCCATTTGGCTCTAACGTCGCCCACCTCGATGACGTCCTCATCGCTGACGACCAGTAACACAACGCCCATTTCCTCTCAGTATGAATCCTTAACGGGTACGGGCAGTGAAACGGATCCCAATTATGAATCCGTATGCTATCTTAATACAACAACAACTACCACAACAACTGGCACAAGTACAAGTAGTAACGAGACTTTGGAGCACCCATACGAACGACTGCAAACAGACCTGGAAGCGGATACGCAAGCAAGCAGTCCCTTGAGTGGAGCCATCAGCTCCACGCCTAGTGAGCAGCTGTTGGTAGATGACTACTTTCAGGTGTAATGAGCTGGATCTCTCTCTTTCTCTCTCTATACCTTTATCGTTCTCTTTGTATCCCATCTCCCCATCCCAGTCCCACATTTTACACCGTTGTCCAACGCGCTCTCATCATTTTTTGCTTAGCAATATTTCATGCACATATCATTGGATGCACACATAAACACACACAAACACACACACAGAGCTCGCTCAGCGGCAGTTTTAGATAATTACAAGTTATATATATACATATATATATCGACATACAGTATATAAGCTTGCAGAAAAAGTAACCAAGTATCCACACTACGGATACTGCTTCCATATCGGTTAGCTCTTAGCTTTAAGTTCAACGTTGTGTACAAACTATTTGTATGTTCAATTTGATAAATTACATTCAGGCGAAAAATGTAATTCTTAACTCTATGCACATCCATATATATAATTGTATGTATGTATGTACATTATGTGTAAACCATATGATTGCGTGGGGTGTTAAAAATAGTTTTCAAACTTGACAAGAACTTCTCTGACTCTCTCACAATCATTTCCATTAAGAAATTAGCAAAAAAAAACAAAAAAAAAACAATGCATATAAAGCAGTAAGAGAAAATGAAAAGCCAAAAGCTAACTGAAACTTCCATACATAATGGCATACATATAATATTCAATTGTTATTAAGCACCCCTCGTAAAATCATATGATCTAAATACCAGTGCGTTCGTTGCGTCCTAATTTAGGTAAATTGAATTCAAACTGAACAAAGCGCTCCACTTGAGATGCAAAACATTTGTTTAAATTGATAAGCTACAAGCGTTCCGTTGTGTCGGGTTATTTAAGGCATTGATATTTAACAAAAAAAAAAACACACACAAAAAGAATAAAAAAAAAACAAGGAACAGAAAATAGAGTATATAGAGATTACATATATATGCGTATACATATAAATCATATATTTATACATATATATTTTTTGTATGTTTTGGCGTTTTTGCTGCTTTTTACTTTACTGATAATACATACCTAAGTTATGATATCTGAGAAGATAATCCAAGTATAATTCGTGTAATTGATAAATGTTAAAACAATTTTCAAGTATTCCCAAGCATCGAGAAACTAAACTAAATGGTTGAATAAATTATTGATGACTCATAAACTGTTGCAGTTTGATTATTTTGATTTTAACACGAAGAGAAGTGAGGGGCAAAGGCGTATCGAACAATGTCTTTGAGGCTCGAAATGAACCTTTCTAAAGGAAGAAAGGAGGAGTGCATTTGAAACTGAAATGCCTCATTATTTAAATTAACCTTCGTTGAAAATATAATAATTTCGAAACAATTTTTGCCTATGCCAGTAATTTTTTCTAGTCCCGACCGACTTTAAATCACATTAATTTGAAATTAGAGATATGTATATAAATTTGAGTATAACTAAATATTTATTACATATGCATATTGATTTTTGGTTCACAACATGACCTGTACAAGGCTGATTTGATATTGATTATGGGAAGTTTGCACTTGAGTAAATTCGCTTGCTAGTATATGAAAGAAAATATTAAGTTGCTGGAAATGCAAGATTAGAGAAAAAATAATAAATCAACAATTAAGGTTTAAAATAATAGTTTTGACATTTCTATTCGGTAGTTCAAAAATCCTTTTCCAAATTGTGCATTATGTTTTACTAATATGGTGTACATATTTATATATATATATATAGATCGTTTATAGAAGTCTTATACTCTGGTTCATATTAATTTAACTAAATTCCAAAACTTTAACTACAACAAAGTTAGAAAAAAAGGAAAAAATAAGGAAATCTCCGTTCAGGATCCAATCTTAACACATAACATTTTTGACGAGGATACTTTTTGGTGACTTCGAATAGATTTTTTTTTTGCCAAGACATCGAGCACGAATTAAAATGGAGATTATTTGAATTTTGATTTAAATGCTAAATTGCAGTTCAATTATCATCAGACACTGTGCCTCGCCAGACCCGCATCAGGCAGATGTAGAGCAGGGCACAGAATGTGAACTGCAGGAATATAATTTGATAATCGTAGATCAAGCCACACCTATGAAATGTAATCAATGAAACGCGCCCAACAAGCGCTGAAGAAGCAGCCACTTCCACGTTTCATTCGTTGTTGCCATCGACCATGG
The DNA here is from genome assembly GCA_024703675.1 of Drosophila nebulosa. Lineage (NCBI taxonomy): Eukaryota > Metazoa > Arthropoda > Insecta > Diptera > Drosophilidae > Drosophila > Drosophila nebulosa. The sequence goes on along the minus strand of JANFPS010000004.1, from coordinate 3,703,145 downwards.
GGATTACAACTGGTGGCGAGGCAGAGGGGGCCGGTGGTACGGGAGCTGCTGCTACCGCCAGTTGTTGTTGCTGTTGATGCTGCTGCTGCTGCTGCTGTTGCAGCTGTCCCAGCACCTGCACTTGAGCTGGCGATGGTGGTGGTGGCGGCATCTGGTGTTCCCGATTCAGCAACGCAATGTTGCTCGCCTTCATACGGGCTATGGATGTGTAGGCCAGTCCAGAGCCGTTGCCCAGAGTTGATAGACACGGTGACATACAAGGTGTTGAGCATAAAGAATTTGAGATTTCGCATTGATCCAGCAGGCGGAGAAGCTCATTGGTGTCGGGTCCGCCGTTGGTTTTCTGCTGCGGTTCGTCCTTGGATAAAAGCGACAATGCAGTGGTTAAATCCCACATTTGGATAGCGCCATTGCAATGGCCGGTGAGTATGAAGCGTGATCCCATACGTGAGGCAACTTCGCATTCGTGAACGCAAAATGAGGATATAGTGGAGCTATCCACTGAGCGAATGACGCAGACACGATCTCCATTAGATGCTAGACGAACATACAATTGATCTGTCTCAGGCACGACTTTCTGCACAAAGATCATGTCGTCATAGTCACCATAGGGACCAAAATCATTACCGGCCGCATAACTGGAATTGGAATCTGTGGCCTCCAACGAGACAATTTTAAAAGATGCCTCCGGCGTGGAACCCGGCTGTGTCGAAAGCATTCCACGAAAACGCGTCAGACTCCAGGTGCGCACATGATGATACTCACTGCATACGGATACTAGATATTTCTCGGACAGCATCACTTTGGTGACGGGACTCTGATGGACGAAGAATGTCTCGAAGAGATGTGGCCCATGGCCAGCGGTCTCTGGATGCTGGACGATAATACGGACGGCTCCCGATTTAGTTCCATAGGCAATTTCAATCCAGTTGCCACTGATGCTCGAAGTTTTGGGGGTCAAGTAAACGGAAATTGCGGTAATGGGATCCAGAGTAACGTCCTTGTACAGCTCGGTGACCAATAAATCATTGTCTTTCATACGCAATGGAAATTTTTGCATATCTATGTAGTAGATGGATCCATTGTTGCAACCCAACAAAAGGAAAGAGCCAGCCGAGTCAAAAGACAGGACAGGCACCAGATCTTGTATCTGCCAGTGTTGGGTCATCGCATGCCAGACGCCAATTTTGCCTGATGAGGACAATGCCACCAACTGGCTCCCAATGAAGAAGAGGTATTCCACTCGAACATTGAGATTAAAAACGCCAACATCAGTCTTTTGGCCACCCACATCCTGAATACTCCATAGTCGAATTTGACTGCCATAGGATATGGCTACCATTTTGCTGGGAATTGGCTCAGCCGTCGATGTATTTACTTTGGAATTAATGGCTATTCTCTCGATGGTGGCATCAATGTGCGGAGATGTGAAAACCTGCTGCCAGCCATTGGAGTCCTTGACCCTATAGCAGACTACAAAATGAGCATATGCCACGGCAATCCAGTTCTGATGGGCCTTGATAATCTGCACACGCAATGGATCCACCCAATTGGAAGTTTGAGTGGGACTGAAGACCAGTCCCACCTCGTTCCTAATTGCCTTGTTAAGATCTGCGGATGAGTTACGCGAGTGTCGCATAAAATCTAATGAAGGATTTCTCGAGTGCAACATAGGTGCTCCCGCAGGATTGGAAACATTGTTGCCACTGGTGCTGGCCCGTCCACAGCGTAAGTCCCACGACGAGTTTCGCGAGTGTGAACGCGATGGCTCAGGTACTCGCACCATGGAACCAGGTCGCGGAGCTCCAGCACTTGCCGAAGTGGAAGGCAGCACCGATTCATCCATAGCAGATGACACCGTCTCATTAGTTGGCATCGATGGAGCCGCCAAAAAGCCATAAAAAAGGACATCACCGCAGGACGAATGATTTAAATCCTCGCAGAGGGCCAATCGTTTGGTTAACGGAGTGATGCCATAGTATTCAGCTTCATGTCTCAAAGCACGAATTTCACAGTTCTTGATATCAATGTCTTTTGTCCGTAAGTAGTTAAGGATAATGGAGAAGAGAGTGGGGTCGCGGTCTATAAAAATGGCATTGTGTTCATCCCTAAGGCTCGAGATGCGTCCACTAAGGAGAGCCGTGAAAAATGTATCCGGAATCCACGTAAGCGTCTGCCTGGACGTTGAGAACCTGTAGTGGGGGTCGTGAAAGGGGTAAACAACATTCAGTTTTGCATGCGTCATCAATATGGAGCGAGAATCATTTATTATCTTGCTGCTTCTATTTTAATATTTCTTTGTTTGCTACTTACCGTTGACCACCCACATTGAGATGTACTAGATCGCTAGTTGCGCTATGCATAAAATGGGACATGCCCCTGTCCACCAAGCTGCCCAAACGCAGCACAGGCGGACAATATGCAATTGCTTTAGATTTGTCTGGCTTCCTATGTGTATGTTATTCGTCTTTTTCCAGCTCTACGCTGCGAGTCTTCTCCAGCAACTGCAAACGAATGGCCCACTTGAAGCGCTGTTGGGTGCAATTTAGTCGTTTAATTTAATATAATATGAGGCCCTTTATTTTTGGAATTCAGAACGACAACGAAACGAAACGACAACAACACAGTAAATATACTAAAAATATACCAAAATATACGCACACTATTGCAGTATGCTGCCCCGTTTATGCGGGACGTTGAAAACGCGAATTACCATTCGCGAGTTGGCAAATACTTACGAAATTGGTTCCGACACTTGGGGTTTCACAGATCTGGCAATATCGAATTTGATTTATCCTAGCAGTCTGTCAAAATTCTCTGATCTTCCATTTCGTACAGGGCGGACACTTCTAGCGGGGATTGTTCCCTGGTAAATTTTTAATTTGTGTTTCAATTTATAAACTTTTTTCTTTCAATTGCGGCATTTTTGTGTTGAAGCGTAGAGGACTATGGTGTGGGAAATATAGAAAATAGCTAAATACGGTTCTTTGTGTGTTTCCTAGACAGTAATCTAGCTATTTTTATTGACAAAACAAACATATTTTTCAACACTCTTTCCAATTGCTAAAGCTTGATTTTAAATTTGCGCTCTAAAAAAGTTAAAAAATGGAACAAAATGTTTAAACAATGCAATTCGTATGTAACCTATCCCTGCAAGCTTTGCGGCGTGGTGCTCTGTTCTCGGTAAAGAGACAGGTAAGGAGACACATTTGTCGCTTCAAAATCGGAAAATGTTCACCTGCAGGAAATGCCGGCGAGGACTCCTCGCGAAATTCATACAGTCACAAGTAACAGTCGCAAAGGTAAACAAGTAGAAGACTTCACTTGAAAAAGAGAATTCATTATGTTTTTCTTTTTTTATTGCAACTTCTCAAAAAATCGCAATCACTCCCACATGGTCAGTAGCGATAGTGCCTATAAATTGAGTAGCGAAGCAAATTTTAAAACTGCTAAGCCACTGCCGCCTTGTCAGATGCGGCAGTATCAGGGTTCACAGGGATCGCTATTTATAGCGGGGAATCCCAGTCGACAGGCCAGTCTATGCATGGGACCACTCTGGCCAAAACAGCAATTCATTGGCGGTTTCGCTAATTTTGGTTTCTGACGAAAGTGCCATTGCAATACCAGAAGGACCTTTCGAAAGAAAAATCTTCTGAAAGGTCGTCGATCAGGTAGGCTTTGGCTTATGTATGCCGTTAGTTTATTAATGTGTTTATAAGTAATTTTTTAAATATAGTTCGAAATCCGCTGTTTTAGCCACAAGGCGTGCCAATATGCCCAAAGTAAATTGCAAGTGCCGCAAGAATAAGGAAGTTCAAGTCCGTGTTCTATATGTGGGAGGAATAATTGGCATGGTGAGGAATTCGGAGGGAGGTGAGTAAAAGGTAATTTAAATGATGCATCTTTTTCTTCATTGTAATTTCTTTATGTCTGTTGACAGTGCTGGCTCCTAGTGCCACGGCGCTGTCCAAGCAACTGCGTCAGTGTCCCAATTGTCATGACCAAAATTATAAGTCTAGCTGTGTTGACTGTAAACTAGATGAATCATCTTTGGTATTGCCTTTTGTACAAGACCATCCGTATCGCGTTATATACGATGTTGTGGAATATTATCCCCTGTTGGAGGACAGTTGTATGGGCATGGATGAGTGGAAAAGAATTGCCGATGATGTGGGCGTATGTGAATCATATTCTTAAATGGGCACATGAGTTTTTATTAATCAATGATTTCCCTAACTTCTAGAAAGCTTATAATCGCTATGATGGATTTGTCATCCTCCATGGAACAGATACACTGGCCTACACGGCCTCCGCCCTGGCGTTTATGCTAGAGAACTTGGGCAAACCTGTTGTGGTCACTGGAGCCCAGATAGGAATCTTTGAGACACGCACCGATGGCCTAGACAATTTAGTGGGCTCATTGCTGCTAGCTGGCAACTACAACATACCCGAAGTGATGGTCTTTTTTGGTAACCGCATCCTGCGTGGTTGCCGGACGTCCAAGGTTAGCTCCGATTCACTCAATGCTTTTGACTCACCCAACCAAACGCCATTGGGACGGGCTGGCATCAACTTCGAGATCAACAATCGACAAATATTTAGGCCCTGTAATCTAGAAAACTTTGCAGTTCATTCTAACCTGGACAAGAATGTGGGACTGCTACGTTTGTATCCAGGAATCCGCCCGGCTGTGGTGCGTGCCCTTCTTAGTGAGCCCATTAAAGGTGTGGTCATTCAAAGCTACGCAACTGGAATTGTGCCGTCAAATCGAGAGGACATTCTTGACGAATTAAGAGAGGCTGTCGACAGGGGTGTTCTGGTAGTTAACATCTCTCAGTGTGCCAACGGAATTGTTGCGCCATATGAGACAGGGAATGTACTCTTGGAAATTGGTGTTGTGCACGGCTATGATATGACCCAAGAGGCGGCATTTACCAAACTATCCTATGTCCTGGGCAAACCCGATTGGGACTTGGTTAACAAGAAAAAGGTTATGCTACTAAGCATACGCGGCGAGTTGACCAGCAACAAAATAGCAAAGATCAACGACATTGATCTGATCGAGGGCGTTGCTCGCACTCTGCATTTGTCCACATCGAAGGAGCGCGAGCAAATGTGCTCCACCTTCTATCCGGCTCTCATATCGGCTGCTGTGATGGAGGGTGATGTTGGTAAGCTCACCGATTTAAAGCAATATGGAGCCGATCTCTGCGACACCAACTGTGATGGCCGCACCGCCCTGCATCTTGCGTGTTATCTGGGAAAGCTTAACTGTGTCTGTTACCTGATCGCAGCTGGGTGTTCGGTCAATGCTCATGACCGCTTCAATCGCACTCCGTTGCACGAGGCCGTCGATACGGATAATCATGAAATTATCAGGGCATTGCTAAATAATGGAGCCTTTCTTAGGGATCCACCCGAGGTGCAAGCGGAACTGTTACGAGCCCTCACAGAACGTGGAAAAATACAGCGCTTGGAGTCGTTTCGTTTGGCTGGTGCTGATCTTACACTGGCCGATCGCACGGGACGCACTGCTCTCCATTATGCTTGCCAGTTGGGTAATCATGAGGTAGTCGATTACCTTCTGCCCTACTATTGCAATCGCTCTCTCAAAGACGAACTAGGCATTACGCCCATCGAGTACGCCAAGGCCGCCCACCATGAGCACATTGTTACTCTATTGCGAAATCGGGAGAAGCCGGATCCACTAGATCCTTGTTCATGTAACAATTAAAAGTATTAGATTAGCTTAGTGGGTTTCCCGCTGTTTCTTATGTTTTTTTTCACAAAAATAGTCGCGCACCGATTAAAGAACTTCAATTTCGACTGAACTGAAGGTTCGTGATATAGTGCTTTCATCAAAGAATCCTTCAGTATATCGTGATGTCAGACAATATGATATATACACATATACTAACAGTAATAAGAGACTAGTTTGAGTTACAAAATATACACGGATATAACTAATATAATCCAGCACAAATAAATACTTTCGAGTCTTTTATGACGTATAGATAGAAGCGTTCCTTTAGTATCAAAAAACAACGATTTCTTTTTGCGTATTGTGTTTTTTCGGAAATTTTCAAATATTATTTGCTTATACCTTGTATTTTGTATATATATATTTATAGGTAGGTATGTATAATTAGTTAGTTGTCCAAGTTGAGGGCAATGAAGTATTTAGCTTGCATATGTAACAAACACGTTAAAATCATTTCTACATATACATAGTTATATTATTATACGCATGTGATTGTGATTGTGTGATAGATAGTTGCGAGTGTGTGTAGGTAAAATCAAAAGGGAAGTTCTTTTCTATTAGCTAGTTAGAATTGTGTTGCTTTGTAGTTTTAAATTTGTTTGTTTATATTTTCAAATATTCATATTCATGTTTGATGTGTGATTATATATTTCATAGAGTAAGAGTAAGTTAAAACCTACAAAAAGTTATTCGTTAGTTTTAAAAAATATATATGTATATATATATATTTAAATATATATATATATATATATATATGGGTATATAGTCGATATATTGTATAAACTATTTTTTTAGAAACAGAAAAACAAATATGCATTGTAGTGAATAATTGTTAAAATAAAAAAAAGTTAAAACAGAAATACTTAAGACACACACCATATATATATATAAATACATACATATATATATATATATATATATATATGGATAGTTATATCGATAGAGGGAGAGAGATTTAAGTTTTATATATAGTTGGTGTTGCTTAGGCTCTTAGACTTAAACTATATAAAACTCGATTTGCATAATTCGAATGAAAACTAAATATGTATGTTTTGCTTGTATAGTAGACACTAAAAAGATGTTCAACTTATTTGACTAAAATGACACATGGCTTTTGTTTTTATCTATTTTTTTTTCGTTTTTGTTTTGTTTTCTGTTTTCCTGCTCTACAAATTGGTTCTACGACGACATTTAGACATGAAATATTGCTTGGTATTTGACGCTTTGTAAAGGCTTTTTTGATTTTGTAACTTGTTTCGTGGTGTGCTATTTTAGAATATGATTTAGTTAGCAGTAGTTATGTACTATATATGTAGTTATGTAATCTATGTTTTGTTAGTTGTTGAAGCATTAAAGCCGCTGCTATACTAATTTGTTTGTTAATACTTAGAATTGCTTTCATTTTTTTAAATTGTTTTTTTTTTTGTTGTTTTGTTTTTTTTTTCTTGGTTTTTGTTGAGTACCCGAAATGGTAACTTTATTTTGCTCTATTATCTATGGCTTAGTATATTTAGATATATATGTGTATATATATATCCACATATGTATTTGTGTTAATTGTTATAATTTTAAAATCTTCTCCTACTAAAATACATTACAAAAATTGTTCTTCACTGGGGTTTCGTCTCCTCGATTCGTTTTCAACATTTCGTCGTACAAAAACAAATGCATTGCGTATTACAAAAAGTTACCATAACCGTTAACCGATTCGTTTCTCATAAGTGTTTCCTTTGTTTGTTTTTTCTTGACATATTCGTTGTGACAGTAGTCCATGAATGACTTGCAATTTAAATTTCATTTCTATTGGTTTTCGTAAATTATTTAAAATTATACCAAAACAGAGAGTGAAAAAAAATCGGTGTGTGAGTTTTTTTCAGGTTAAACTAAATTGCACATTGTGTTAAATTTTGAACGCAAAGATTAATTAATTATTATTTACATACAATCAATTGTATTATTGTGTGTTCTTTAAATATTTACAGCAACATTTCTCAGTTGAGTGCGTGTTTGTGTGTGTGGGGCGGTTTGTGTATGTGTGAGATAGAGAGATAGTTGAAAATTAGAAGAGGGAATTTATGTTTTTTAGCTGCCTTCCTAATTGACCATCAAAGTGTGCGATTCCATAGGTGCCGCAGAATCGTAGAGCGTATCCGTATCCTGTGTGGGCTCACCCTGCAACTGACACTGATTGGACAGGGTGCCAGCACCGCAGTCGCAAAAGAAACTGTAGGCGAGAAATGAAATGTTTGAAATATTGGGTCATTAAGTCACATTTCAACTCACTCACCGATCATGTCGTATGAACTCGACATCATGGCCTGCATGACAATTTTTAATGCAATTCACGCATATGGCATTACGATCCGTTGTATTGCATGTCTGACAACGATAGAAATCATGCATGGGAAAGGATGTGTAGCTGCTTATCTTGTACAGGCACTGTCCACTGGACACCGCCTTCTCCACCTCATCTTCATTGTTAAATATATTGTTGCCTCGCGTAATGGGCTGCACACCGCTGGCCAAACACAGGCCACCGAATTTATTCTTAAATATCTGATTGTGCTCTAATGTGGCTGTGGCATTGTTTGTAATCTCCACGCCGGCCGCTTGACCATCGTAGATACGATTTCGCCGAAGAATCGGATGCGATTGCGTTGAGATCAATACTCCGGCCTGGGTATTGCGGAATATATCGTTTTCCTCGAGGATACCTTTGCCCCCATTGAAGATACAGATGCCGCCATCCCGGCCATCATAGATTTTGTTGCGTTTCAGCGTAGGATTGGAGTCTGTCTTGATCCACACACCAGCCATGGCATTGTCGAAAATTTCGTTTTGCTCCAGCAGCCCAAGACCGCCGTTGTAAACTAGAACTCCACCGTTCTGTCCACCCCAAATTTTGTTGCCACGTATCACCGGATTGCTGCCCGTTCGGATTTGAACACCCGAATACAAATGATTGAAAATATCGTTGTCCTCCAGCTTGCCATGACCATTGTCATAGAAGTAGACGCCCACCTGCTTGCCAGAATGGATGCGATTGCGTCGCAAAACTGGCGTACTGCCTGTAGTTATCCATACACCAGCCAGCGTATTGGAGTACACTTCATTCTCCTCAATTAAACCCTGACCCTTCTCGTGTACATAAATGCCTCCATGCTGGCCGTGATGGATTTTGTTATGCCTTACTATGGGATCGCTATTTGTGCGGATTTGTATGCCAGCCAGGGCATTGCCATAGATATTATTATGTTCAATCAGGCCCCGTCCCTCTCCAAATATATAAACGCCACCCTGATGGCCATTGTATATTTCATTCTTGCGTATGGTGGGATTACTATTTGAGGTTATCCAGACGCCTGTAGCAAAATAATAATATTAAATAAAAAGTAACGAACAAGTATGGGCATCTCAATTATTTACCTGCAAAATTATTTGAGTGTATGCGATTCTCAATAAATTGACCCAAACCATTTTCATGGACATAGATGCCACCCGTTTGACCATGATGAATCTCACACTTGACCACTGTGGGATTGGCACCGGCCTTGACCTCAAATCCGGCTATCCGATTATTATGAATATCATTTTTTTCAAAATAACCCTGCAAATAGAGATATTGAATGAACAGTCATATCTTTAGATTTTTCATTTCATCGAATATTATTTGACTATTTATACTAATTAATTCATTCCAAATATTGATGTAAATATCGAAGCTTTAAATCCTTAGAAAGCTCAATAAGATCAGTTATAATAAGTTCTACCATTAGAACTAATAGCTAATAATCAACAACTTATTGCTAAAAATCAACCTTCTGTTGGCAACAGCTAAGTAGTAAACGCTTCAAAACAATGTTTTAAAATGAGAAAGAGATTGGTATTTGTGAAACTAAAGTCTCTGAATTATCAAGTATGTATTTATTTTTAATTTTATGATTTACTTACCATTCCATTTTCAAAGGTAAATATGCCGACATCTCGTCCATGATGTATGTGATTCTCGCGCATAATTGGACTGGCAAAGTTCTTCACCCAGATGCCGGCAAGAGCGTTGCGGCTGATCTCGTTGTGTTCGTAGGTGCCTTGGGCGTAGTCAGTCACATAAAGACCCACGTTCTCGCAGTCGCTGATGTCACAATTGCGTATAACAGGATTGGCATTCACACCACCCACACAGACAGCAGCACCCACCACCGAGGTGGAACGAATGATGCAATTGTCGACCGTGGGGGAACAGTTTTCACCAATGTCCAGGCAATAATGTTTGTGATGCGACACGGTCGATGTGACCTCCGGCGAGAATTTGAGTGTCAGGTATCCAACATAGGCGTATTTGGCACCCTCGACGAACATAACCGTAGAGCCGGCTTCACGCTCGAGAATAACCGATTCGGCAACATTGCCTGGGGCGGCGCCCACCAAGGCCACATCCGAGTCGATAAAGAGATATTCGCCCTTATAGTGGCCAGCGTGAAGGAATATTAATGGGCCTGGATGTTCGGTGGGTGCCACTTGCTCCTCGTATATATTGACCAACGCATTGACACTAGCTCCGCCGGCAGCAGATCCAGGAGCAGCACTGGTGTTTGATAGGCCAGCAGAGACGACATTTCCAGCGCCAGCACCGGATACAAATACGCCTGCAGCGGCCCGCTCTTCGGGATAATCAAGGGCAGCTTGGATGGTGTTGAAAAATACTATACTTCGACCGGAGTAACGCTTATCCTGATAGCCGGGCCGAACATGAACGCCCCTATTGAGTTGATGGAAGCTTTCTTTCCATGGATTTGCATATTCCGAATCTTCCGGCTTCTCGAATATGAATTTGCATAGCTCTGGGTTAAAGAGTGGCAAATCGTACTCGAAGACGGACTGATAGAGCCGCTTCCACAGCTCCGTGTCGTTGGCAATCGTGTTAAATCGCTTGCAGACTAAAGCCAGACGGCACAAGTCTTGTTCCATGAGGTATGAAAAGATGGCCAAAAGCACCTCATCGGGCAATTCGTATTGTAGATACTGGGCCGCTGTGGGTGAACCGTTTGACCCTGTTGACCCGCCAGCAGCCACTTCCGTTGAAGGCACTGCTCCGCTTGTCTCGCCGCCGCTCTGAGTGTAGAGGCGGCGAGAGCGCTTCCTGGCCGGAAGCATGTAGTTGTTGTCCTCAATGGCAGCTCCCACGGGCAGGGCACCGCAATGCTGCTGAGGCACCGAACTGTGCACATTTGGTGGCTGGGCGAGAGTGGCTCCCGTGGTGGGGGCATTATTCACGGGAAAAGTGGCGCTAGTTGACGGAGCTTGCACAATGGCTGATGACGACGAGGACGATGAAGTCGATGAGGAGGACGACGACGATGATGATGAGGACGATGACGACGAAGATGACGATGACGATGAACTTGATGGCGATGAGCTTGGGTTTACCAATGGTGGAGAACTGCTTGATGGACCAACGAGTATGGCAGCAGCGGCGGCAGCAGCTGCAGCCGCAGCCGAGGAAGACGATGGCCCACTGGAACACCATTGTTCGTGGCTATTGCTGGCAGAGATTTTGCGCCGCAAGTCATACGGAGATTGATGACTGGAGGAGGATGCGCTGGCAGATGTGGAGGCACCAACAGCGGCAGATGGGCCAACTGAACCCGTTGTGCCTGCCCCTGAGGAACCAGCCACTGCAGCCGCTGGAGTGGAATTGGAACTGTTTGTTGTAGCAGATCCGGCAGCGGCAACACCGCCATTACCACCACCACTGCCACCTGCTGCACCACTTGAACTTTCTGTTGTGTCCATCATTTGCAATGGATTGTAAAAGTTGCCTGAGAATCCCGATGATCCACTTGCTCCTCCACTCGTAGATTGCCCGCTATCAAAGTATTCCGAGGAGGCTCCAGAGCCCGATGCAGCAGCAGAATTACTGGTTGCTGCACCTCCTCCTCCATTTGTTACATTTTGCTGCTGCATGGGATCCATTATATTGCCAGCGGGACGATTGGGCATGGCTATACGGTTTGCTCCTTTTCGTCGGGAGCGGCGCACATAGGTGCGGGAAGATGTAAAAGAGGCGCTGGGCATTTTTCTTGCCTAGACTTTCAACTTGATTTCTTGCGAAGATTATGTCCAATTTCTCACTTCCGTATTCGTTGAGTTTTCACAATTTTCCAACCCCATATGCATATGCACTCACACTCGCATATACACTCACACACACATACGCACACACTCACACGCACACACAGAGCTACAAATTGACAACTTTTTCTCCTTTCACTATCACTCAGCTCTGCGATTCTGGTGTTTTATATTCAAGTTTCACTCCTTGAACTTGATAAATTTCGTTTTGTCTAAAGTACTACCATTTTCACTGCAATTAATTGTCCTTCTTATTGAATATATATGTGGAGTTTTTTTCGGTTTCTATCTCTATCCTTTGTTTCTCATTCTCCTTCTCCTTTGTTTTTTTTATACGTATGTCAGAGGTGGGAAAAACATCGATTGAACCATCGATAGTATCGATTACTTTAACTTTACACGCAATATCGACTTTTTTTGGCCACCACCGATTTTTAGTTTGTAAAGATGTCCCTTTCGTTAAAAGAAAATAATTGGTCGTTGTTTCTACTGTTATACTAATAACATTATAAAAGTATTAACAAATTTAAAAAAAAAAACCCTAACAAATGCATATAATGGAGGCGTTATTCGGTTAAAAAAAGTTTAATATTAAATAAACAAAATAAAATTCAATAAGCAAAATATGCGTTATTTTATTAGATATATTTCATCTTTAAATTTAAAATAAAGTCTTTGTTTGGTCCAATCGTTTTGGCCCAGCTCTAATATACAATTACATTTCGATAGCAATATCATTGGATAGCTGGCTACAAATGTAACTGCTACTGACTGAGTAACCGGTCCATGTACCAACATGGAGGCGCCACCGAGTTTGTTGCTCTTTCTTTTTGCTTTTTGTTTTCCCAGTCTGAAATATTCCCATTGTTATAATGGAAATTTAAAAACCCACAATATTTCCATAAACATTTCTCCCAAGGCTATATAACTCAATAATGCATAACATTAGAATAAGTCATTAATATTAGAAGGAAATCTTGGTAAAACTCGTAAAATGTCAAATTCCGAAAATCTTTTTAGAAACTTCAGCTGGCTGAGTTTTAAATTTTCAAACAGTTTTTTTTTTTAAGTTTTACCTTTACCCTGCTAAATGGACTTATTTTATGAGCGGAAAACGCTTTTAAATCAGTTCAAGAGAGTTTTCACTGCAAAACAAATAAAAAATTCTATGATTTTAAAAATTTAACACAATTTTAAATTTTTTAATAATTTAAACAAGTGAAACGCAATTTATCATCAATTATGTAGTTTATATAGACTCAAAACATATATTCTAGAATGCGTTGATACCGAGGTAAGTAGTTCCTTTGCAAATGAATTTAAGTTGGACGCTGGTAACGCTCGTTAAGGTTTGGCTTGCATTATAACTTGTGTAAGGATTAGTTTTTACAAAGTCCTTGTTGATTGATAACCTTCTGAGTAATGTTATTGCCAAAATCAATGCATAGACCTTGCACCTGCCGTCGATTTAACGACCTACAAACTTGAACGGCTAAAAGAATGCAACAAACTCTTTAGAAGCGCCTGCCGACCCAAGAGTCAGGTAACTAGGAACATGTAAATATATGCATGCAAGCCTGCCAAACAAGAATTAAGGTCAAATCAGTCCACTTCCCAGACCTTAGAGACCCAAACTTTGGCACATGCATCCAAACATATGTACATATGTGAGCAGTTACCACAGCTGTTCCTAGTTGTCATTGTTCGTCGTTTTTTTGACTACTTTATTCAATTCCCAACATTGAACTTTGAACACGCGAACCTTAAGGCAATGCATTTTAATACTGACCGCACCGACTGAGCCTGCTATACCGATGGCTTCTAAATGCAACAATTTCCGCAATATTTTCATCTATTGCTACTAAATGCACCATTCACGTGTCAACTTTTCTAACATATTGCCATAAATGAATTGCTACACGCGATTTTTGCCTCCCAGGAGCAGCTGCTTAAACATAACAAAAGTGCCCTAAAGACCCACAGACTGTATAATGATGTAGGAAAACAACTACAAACATTTATGTATATGTATATTATTTGATAATAAAGAACTGTGAGAACTCTCACAACCCTTCTGAAATGTTGACCAACTTGGATGAACGTTGAGTGATTTAAGACCCCCGTGAGTTAGCGGAAAAATATATGCCATTATTATTATTCGAACGCTGCAATTGGAAAAAGTCCAACATATTGGATAAAGCAAACTGTGGGGTGAATGGGGAGTTTTTTTTTTTTTTAATGTTTTTAGTGTCTTTTGTCTATTAATCAGTTTACTTCGTTTTCGAACGTAGTACCTATAGAAGAAGTCAAAATACTACCAGTCTATAATTTGTAATTAGTTTGTACTGTGTATATCAATTACCTCAGAGTATCTCTTTTCTAATTAAAGTGCGGACTAGTCTATGGTTGCTCTGCATATTGAGTACATATGTACATATATGTGAGGTAGATTTTACGCTTTTCATTTAGTGGCCATCGGGATGCGTCTTCAACACCCTTGTGGCATGAATGATAATGGGATACGCAACCCACTTGACATGCCGCCCGCAGAAATAGCTGCCAACACTAGCGATAGCGATAGCCATATGTTTGCCTCTCTGTCTGTCAGTCTGTTTGACCACCCGCAGCCCATTTGACGGTGACCCCAATAATAATTTCGTCTAATTGCTTCGTAATTATGCCGCGCACATGCTTTCTTGATTCGGTCGTTGTTGCTAATTCTCTATGCCTACACTCTAACGCTCCATTCTCTTCTGTTGTCTTTCTATCCTACTTTTTCTGTATCCCACGAATGTACGTACATGTTTGGGTGGCAGATGTCCTGCCATGGTCTGGTCTGGTCCGGCCATTTTGGATTGTTATTATTGTCTCTTTTGTTTTGCGCAATTTTTCGTCATTTTCTTCATTTTCCTGTCATTAGAAGTATTTAACTTTTTGCTATTTTGCCTTTCACCGATTTGCTTACATTATTCATGGCAAATTGAGGCCGTGTGGCAAATTTGCCATGCAGGTACTAGAAAATGGCTTAGCATTTATGGCTTATCGCCACAGCAAAATGAAAATAATAACCGAACTAATATTTATATCAAATACGTAGTTGTTCTAACTAAAACAAACCGCTAAGACTTTATCAACATTTTTCTGAAATATATGTAGAAAGTTAATTCAAAATTTCTCCTGGTGTCGAATTCCATTAGACCTAACGCGGCGACGTCTGCCCAAGAATGACCCTGTGTCTCCATAAGCCTCGTTATATATGGACTAGTCACCTTAATTTTTGAGAATTCCAGAGAAGAGTACGCTAATTTTAAAATTTTAACAGAAATTTAGAATTTTAACGAAACTTTACAAATTGAACGGAAAGTGAGCAAGGTCCTGTTAAGTCAACAGAGCCCTGCTAAATGAACAGCAGGTACACAGAATACTGTTAAATTAACAGTAAGTCAACACAACTGTAAAGCGCGTTAACAGGTCCATGTTACGTTAACAGTGCGTTGACAAAAACTGTTAAGTTAACAGTGGCTTGGTAGAATACAGTTAAGTTAACAGTGGCTTGCCAGAATGATGTTAAATTAACAGTGGACTAACAGAATGCTGTTAAGTTAACAGCGGGCTAACATAATACTGTTAAGTTAACAGTGGGTTCAAAGAACGCTGTTTACGTAAATGTGGGCTAATATAATACTGTTAAGTTAACGGCGGGATAATAAAAAGCTGTGAAGTTAACAGTGGGATAACATTTCTAAGATTTTTCGTCGTTCATCTTTAAAAAACTCACCTTTAGAGGAAATTATTTGCTTGCAGATTTTCTGATCCTAATTTAAATATGACTAGGGCATCCGAATCGTTTCGCAAATAAAAGTACACAAATGATCTGTGAGGTATTGTTGTTTTGTGGTTGCTCCCTCTACGAGATTTGGCAATGAAATAAGTATTTTGGAGTTTCTTTCACCGCGACTTTGAAACAAACTTGAAGCAACTCGCAGAAAACAAACGAGTTCCTGCAACCAATTACTAGAGATGATGTCTTTTTTGTTTTCGAAAAGATACTTCAAATTTGCGCAAAATAACAAAAACATGGAACTGATACACTGGCAAACATTTGAAGGGAGGAAGGGGAAAGAAGGTAACTAAAGAGTGTATCAATGTGTGTCAATGGGTTGTTGGTTTCAATTGAGAGTACGTACGTACCTGCCTATCTGTCGGCTCACGGACCGTAACACGTGTGCACTTCTCACATATGTATGTACATACATACATGTACAAACCATGTAAATATATATCTATATATGTACATACATATATGCCTTGTCGAGTCATTTAGATTTATCGTGTACATTTTTAATGACAACTAAATCTAAATCTCATTCGAGTTTTGCGAGTTGGTGACCGAGTAGTTGCTGCCCTCCGATCCCATATTATTTTATATACATGTGCGTATGGAGTAGGTGATGAAAAGTGGGCCTGGATGTTGCGCTTTGGATGGGGGTATGGCAGGACAAGTATGTCTAATGCGCAAAACTTTTAATTGAGTTTAAAATTGTATGAAGAAACGAGGCAAACGAGCGAACAGAAAGCAAGAGAGGGTGAGAGAGAGAGAGAGAGAGAGCGAGAGACAGAAAGAGATGTATCTGCCCATGTTGGAAAGTGATTCAATGGAGGAAGGAGACGCCCTTTCTCATCCTACTTGCATATGTAGGTATATAAGTGTGAAAATATCCATGTTTATGGGTTGTGTACGCTGTTTTTGAAGTGTGTCGGTTTCAATCCCCGCAAATTGCCCATGAAATATTAACTTTACCCATAATGAGACGCCATTTTTATACCTTGTAATTTGCTCCAAAAAAAAAAAAAAACCTAATGTTTATAATATGTGCGTATGCGTTTCGGTTTTTATGTCCTGTCCTCACTCACTTCAAATCGTTTGGCAAGTGCCTATAGAGGATGTACAATAGCTCGCTAATTCTTCTACCTTTTGTGGTCATTATGAATGAAAGGGGTGGAAGATGGCCATCAATTTATTATTTAGTGTCTCAAGTCAGTTATGAAAAATGCGAAAAATATTGAGGGCATAATTGCAATCGCTTCAGTGCATGCCGCTCTGTTCGAGACATAAAGCCAAAAATAAAAAATGACTTAATTTGCGATTGGCCACCCCAAAGACCTACTTCTGGCCACCTTTTCTTCTCGTTTTTTTATTTTTTTGAATTTTGTACGCTTTCCATAGTTAAGGGAAATGACTTGGCTTATAAGTAAATAAAATGTCTTGCATTTTCTTCATCGACAAATGACTTTCGGTTGCACGGCACGTAGCACACACACACACACCTACACATACACATGCACATGCACATACAAGCCACAACTACAGCAAAGCCAAGCAACACGGCAATCGTGAGAAATGTGCTTACCCGTGGCGCGGCGCCCCTTTTACAAAACGAAAAAACCGTCAACAGCAAAAAGAAATTACCACAATTTAACCCTGTGTTTACTTTTATACTCACCATCATTTTAAATATATGGGTGCGTGTTTAACAATAAAGATGTGAACAATAAAATTTAAAAATTATTAAAAAACTAATCAAATGGCATATGCGAAAACTAAAGTTTCGAGTTTGGTAAAACTGTTTGACCATTAAATGAAATGGAAAAGCTAATGAAATACATGCATCGACTTCATCTCATTGTTAATATATACATATGTATATATTGTAATAATATGTTGTTTACCTTGCTTGAGTTGAAAAACATCGAAAGTTTTATCACATTTATCTATAGAAATCATCGAAAGTGAACTAAACTAAAATTGTATGTGCATTTTATACATATACATATGTATCAATATTAGATCAAAGAAAATAAAACATTTAAATATATACAAAAATGATTAAGAGCTCTTTATCAGTTACTGAAGTTTTGTCAATTTCAAAAATTACAATATATTATATATATAGTTTTGAAATTAAAATTATCAGGCAGGTTCCGATGAAGAAAGCAAACTAATACTTGTGGAAATGTTTTCAGGAATATAAATAATTTTTTGTGTGAAATTATTAATATTTTTGCTGACTACTCTTCTATAGAGGAAGTCCTCCATGCATGTCTAAGTTGGTGCTTTTCAATCTTCTGGAGGTCTGGTAGTGGTTAAAGAATAGGGTAAGTAAGTGAGTGACACTTCCTCTTTGTCTTTTCAGAATTCAGAGATATATGGGCTTCTGTTTACTTCATGACCGAATCTACTCCTTTTAATTTCTCTTAAAATGATCAAGAATGATATATTTTAGTATTAGATATTCTTATTATCTTCGATTAAATTCAATTTAATTGTCCTAAGTGGACTACCGCGCTTACAATGAGAGTCATTTAACCTTTGACCAAGTATGTACAATTTATTGAATCATGTAATGTGGACAAACAAGGGCGTCAAAGTGTTTATCCGACAAAGTAAAGAACGTTTTCAGTACATATGTATAAAGGCCACAAGCGTAACAAACAAACCAAAAAAAAAAAAAACAATAAATACATGAATAAATAAAACTTGTAGGGGGAAAGGGTAGAAAGGGGAAAACTGCACCATGCACGTTAAACGTCATTTAAAGCTGCAATTACACAGCACGCTTGCTGGTTGTGTCTATGAAATGGGACCCCCCATCTTTCATGCCCCTCAGAAACCGCACTCCACTCACTCACTCTTACTCGCCCAGCCGTACTTCACTGTGGCTTCGCTTTAATGTCATTGTATGGCCACAATTATTCAGCATTGTACTTGCACTTTGTAGCCAGCACGGACAGGACTCGCTAGGCTGGCTCGGTCTTGGGCTCTAGGCTCTCGCATGCAATTCCCATGCAAATGCAGCGACCATGAGGATGGGTATAGGGTAAGGTGACTCCTTCCGGTGCTATAAATCGTTTCCCAAGCATGAGCCTTATTTTCTAATTAAAAAAACAAAAAACTAACAGCGACATTGCATGAATGCAGAGAAAGTGTTCCAAGCACGTACAGAAAGCCTTACAGATCACATCTAACCTTTGTAGGGAAGGAACTTTTATAGCGGAAATAAAAACGCCAAATATAGAGAGCAATTTGAAATCTTTCATTGAAAACAGAACTAATGCTATGAGAATAAGATTACGTGTCGATATAGCCATATCCGATTTTACTTGAATAACATTTGGTATTCAATGGGCAGGTTAAGTTCGCGTAGAATCAGAAAACTATATTGTAAAGCTGGCATAGGAACAAGCAATGGAAAAGAAGTCTTAGAGGGAAAACGGAGAAGGGGGAAATGTTGGAGTATATCAACCAAATTTGCTATTCTGATTGTTTTTAAAGTTAATTTTTATACATAATTCTATTAGATCGGCTGAATACAAACGCCAGTATTAATTAATCAAAATTTGAAAGTGTAGCGAAATAGAAATGGAAAGGGAAATCAGTACTGTGTATATAATGCTGCAGTGCTAACCGAATCAGACTTACAAATCGGAATACTTACAATTAGCACAATTACGTTTTCATGTGTTTAAATAGGGGGAAAGCTTTTAAAATTTATTTGCAGAAGTCGAGTATATTTCTTTGAATATTACACAAGCTAATCCAGGCAGTATCTATGGGTCTTTCGATTACATAAACCACTACGCGAAGGTCTGGCGATGGTTGACCTTATTTTGACTTTGAATTTTTTGTTTTAGGCCGTATATACGAGTTTATATAGAACTTTGAAAACATAATAAACATAAACGAAGATGCCGAGCAGATTATATAACTAACTCCATCCGACGCCTCGCAATCGTGTTGTATATAGATAAGGAAATTGTATGAGAACATGATGAAGAATTGCACCAATTGCATTATAGTTAGATACTTTTTCCACCAGATACTCTGCTGGGCCAGTTCGCTCTGGGAAGAGATGTAGTAGTAGCCGTACATTATTATATGTATCAGTATGTTGAGCATGCAGGTAACAAAGACTTGACCGCCGTGTCCATAGAAACGTATTAGGAGGTACGTTGTGACGGCCATGAAAACGTGATGGAAGACATGCAGAAATGTAATCTGTTTGTCCTTCTTGCGCAGCACAAAAAATATTGTATCCAGCAGATCGATTAACTTATTGATAAAATACAGATAGGATAATGTTCGTTCTGTTGTTTTTAGTCTGTGATCCAGTGGCAGGACATTCGTACAGCTTAGATTGTAGGGACTTTCGACGAATATCAAGTGAAACCCCTGCCCAAAGAGAAAGAGAGTAAGGTAATACATCTTTTACATAATCCAAGAATGACTTACCCATATGAACAAACTGCCATTGTAGATGATCTGCATAATATTGTACACTTTTAGGACGCCGCGCATTTGAAATGGCTGACGATGCACCATCAAAAGTCTGCCCACTTTCAACACAAACAAAAGATACACGACGATAATCAGCAGGACAGGCAGGGGACCTCTGGCCAGCGGTAGCTGGACAGGATCTGGATAGGGCTTGTCAAACAAGTGCAACATTTCCCTGTTGTTTTGAAACTGAATGAGAACAATAGCTTAAGACACCTAAAACCTTCTTCGATTGGTCACTAGCTTAGATTCGGCATAATCGAATTGTTCTTCAGTTTGCAAATAGTTTTCAAAGAAATAACATTAAATGAGCCACTCTATCTGCGTATTTGAAAGCTAACTTAAAGCTTGCTTCTACGAGAACATTCCATTAGAAATTTCAGGGACCATTAAAAATGACTCGATAACACGCATATTCCAAATCGAGTTATGTGGCCCCTGCCAAAACGGAAGCGGAAATGGGACGTAAATAAATATCGTATCAGCACGCATATCCTGCAGGGCCAGCAACTACTAAAATGCAAGTAACTGCGACTGATGGAAGGGGCGGGACGCGCGAAATTACACAAAATTTAGAAATAAATATTATGAGGCACGCGCAAAAAGTGCACTAAAAATGCAAAGGACACGCCTGGCGGGAAAATTTATACCTTATCAATTAATGTAAAGGCTAAAAGCCATAAGACAAGAAGTGGAATCATTTGATAACTGCAATAGTTTAATAAAATGATTTTGTCCTTTCAAAGTTAACGGAGTTAACCAAAGACCCCGATTAAGAGATATTTTAAATGGACCATGTACTATTCTTACTACTTATAACTAAATTTGGGCGCATAATTCATTGTGAAATGCTGCAGATTTAGTAGGCAAATGGATAAAAAAGCAAAAATCCATAGCTATAACCGAACTAAAACTAGTGCGATTGTTTATTTTCAATTAAACTTCGCAAAAAGCATCCAACAGAATCTTAAATCAATTCCTAGCCCCGCCAAGAAGCTAGGCAATTAAAAATTTTAAATTTGGCGGGTTTACGTTATTAAGGTTTTTTGAAGCTAGCTCTGTCAATTTAGCGAGTTTCAGCCTTGCCCAGTCCTGCGAAATTCACTTTCGCGATCGGAGCTGATTTTCGCCATCTGGCAACAGCGCAGGTAAGTGAAATTTCAAAACCTAAGTATTGAACTGATATACCTACATATATATATAAACCTTTAAACCTTTTACAATTTTCAATTTTTTACAACTTTGACAGAGTATTAATCATTCGATGTGTTACGGTCGTTAAAGTTGGAAGATAGAAAAATTAAAATAAAGCTTGCCGTACAATGCGTTTCGATTTAATTACGTAAATTTCTGTTTTGTACAAAGTGCAAAATTTATGATTATCAGTTCCGTACACGTTTTTGTTCGTATATGCGTCATTTATAGAATTGGCGAAAAAGAGAAAGAAATATGCATTTGGGTATAATGAAATTTGAATTGGTAATTCATTGTTCAATTATCTAATCGTCAGCAGATTCACTGATGGCCACATATTTACGTCCATTGATAATTACAGTCTGCATCACTGGAGGTGTGATTTTTTGAATAGGCGGCGGCAATGGTGCTTTAAAAACACGTCGCTTAGTTTCAATTTTCTCTACAGTATTGGCTTCCGTGTTTAGGCAATCTATTTTGGACTTGCATTTCTTCTGCTCAAGTTCAAGGTTTTTTTTATTCATTGGCATTTTAGTTTGAGATTTGGATTCACTACATTTTGCAGGCTCATCAGCCTTTTTAATAGTTTCCTCCTTTGACATTTTGTGTCTATTTTGTTCTACCTTGCCATTCTTATCCTTCGCCGTCGGTTTGTCTTGCGGCTGGTTTCTGCCTTTAAAGCACAACTGAAAGCAATTTTTCAATGAGAATTTTGAGCCTTAAAAAGGAAACGTAATGCTTTCTTACCGGGCACAAATAGATCATCTTTAATGTAATGGGATCTTTAACTATTTTCCTTGTTTTAACACTGCATTTAGAACAAATGGAAAACGGCGCCATGGCTAAAAATCATAAATGGATGTTGGCAAAGTTGTAATTATACTGAATCATATTGAGTAAGGGTTGTCAAATTGCAACTTTGACTTTCAGTGCTGGAAAGTTTTCTTATCTTAATGTCAAATTTACAAAAGTCCGCATTAGGAGGACCTAAATTATTAACTTCTTTGTTTACATATTTTGAAAATTATTTCACTAAGGAATGATTTAGTTTTAGTCAAAAAAAAAAGGGTTTATAATTAAATTGCTGCTTGGACAAACGAAACTTTTGCAATGTTTTTAAAGAAAATCACCTTTTTTTTAGTAACTAGCTAGATTTTTATGAAATTGTGAAGATCACGGTGCAGTAGCCCCACTTGCCCTCCCCTTAATGCGGCGCTGGTCAAATGAGGTTTGACAGGTCTAGTTAGGTAGAGTAAATACTATTTACTAAATAGTTATTATATAATTTTCTGATTTTTTGGCTCTTTTCATCTTTTTTAAGTTTTATAGCAATGTCAAATGACTTTTCCTTATGCGTAGAAAGAGGAGAGAAACGATCCGATCGGCATCTAAATAAAATCTCTACCTGGTACAAAGTCTATTCGAAATCGTTGGTACGAAGTTAAGTAGTTAGTGGATTTTCTTTCATTAAAAGTGAAACTTCTGGTAACGTTTGCCAAAATTTGGCAACTTTTAAGTGCCTTTGATTTGCATTGAAGGATGTTTGGCACTGGCATCTACAACCAAAATTTTCTCAACGTATATAAGAGCTTTTGATGTTTGTCGCTGGTTTTAGTCTGGACTTGTATTCGCATTAACGCCATTAGGCCAATTTGGCATTTTGCCCATCTTGGCGAAACCCAAAAAAATAACCGAAAGGAAAAAATGTTTTCACAAACAAAGGTAGCAAACGATGTTACCTCCTTTTAAACTCATTTCCTGCACTCTCCATACGCCACTCACATGCCAATGCACGTGTAAATAAAAGTCAAGTGAGAAAAACAAATAAATTAGACGCGGATGCAACGCTGCTTTCTGGTATTCTTCGGTTTTTGTTTGTTGCGATTGCCGTTGCCATGGCTGGAAACATTTCTCTTCGTTATAGCAAGGCTGCCTTTAATTACGACACCCTGCATCCAGCACCAGATGGCAGAAGGGTAGCCAGAAGGGGGAGCTGACAGCAGCTTTAGCCAAGTGGAGTAAGCGTGTCCTCATTCTCCCAGTTTTGCTCCTCTCTCTCTTTCTGGTTGTGTTACTCTACATGGTCAATTTATGTTTATTTGAAAGCTGTTGCACTTAAATAATGTGCTCTCTCACTGCGTTGTCCTTGTCCTGGCCGACAACATGCTGGGCAACTCAGTGACCACCAGCTGGCTCCACATCTTGCCGGTGATTAGTGACGCCTGTTGCCGTCAGTAGTTGCAATTGTTCTGCATTTGTGTATTGCAGATTGAGATCAGCTTGTTTTCCATTTTGTTTATAGCTTTTTATATACTTTTTCAAAGTCTTATGTAAACTTCCAACTCAAAAGTAAGCAAAATCATACTGAAAGTCACAGAAATCTGAAGCATTCAAATTCCAATAGTGTCAAATAGCATGTTTAGGCAGAAAGTAAATATAGGTTCTGAAGGTCAATCTTAGATCTTTGTAAATACAGTCAAACTTTTCTAAAGTGAACTTCTATGTTATAAAGTTCTCTTTTATCAAGATTCATTTTGAAAAACACAGCTTGCTAAATTCATAATATTTTGATTGTTAATCCACCTATATATTTAAAGAATTTGAAAGAAATAAACTTAACACGAGACATACCCAGTACTTTAATTTATTTCAGTTTCTTGTTTGTTATCATTTATTGTTTTCGTATATTAATAAATTAAAGCTTTTTCGTTTTCCCGTCTTTGTACCAACTCCAAAGCTTCTAATTGGAGCAAGAGCTAATCGATAGGGAAATCGATCAATCGATACCCTGGCGTGTTATTGTTTGGTGTCTCTTTTGTTTTCCCTTTTTTTTGTTTTGTTTTTATCGTTACCATTTCAATTTGTCCACCTCCGAAATTTGAGTGCATTTGATTTATTAGTTTAGTCATTAAACAAATTACACTTATTGGACAATACCCAAACATGCACATCTACACTGGCCTAAAACACTATGTAGATGCGGTATATACACACAAGTATGACATATATACATGCATATATATATATACATATGTATATGGACTCATGTAAACACTT
The DNA here is from genome assembly GCA_024703675.1 of Drosophila nebulosa. NCBI lineage: Eukaryota > Metazoa > Arthropoda > Insecta > Diptera > Drosophilidae > Drosophila > Drosophila nebulosa. The sequence goes on along the minus strand of JANFPS010000004.1, from coordinate 3,678,666 downwards.
CCATTGACGCAAATTTGAATAAACATTTTCATTACCAAATTGTATGTACATGGGACCCCGGAGACAACAATTGGCTAGACAATAGGGCCATCAAGTAAAGCAATCAGTTTGGTTCAATTGGTTTTCGACAGCGTTGCCATTGCCTGTGCTGTACTGATATGCGTCTCCATTTGCTCCCCATTAGGGTGTCGGTTCTAGGTTTTGGTAATTTACGGCCACGCCCCGGAGTGACAATTATAACCATCTGCCAATGACCACAAAATTCCCAGTATGCCCAGATGCAACCAGTTGCATTGGGCAATGGTGACTTTGCCAATAATAGCCACTGCAGGCAAATTGTTAATTGGGGCTATCATCATTCGATGCGATTGATCCATTGCAGGTGCAAGTGACATCTCTGACCCACACTTGTCAGTTCTGTAGTTAACGAAAAATTGCAATTGCTGGTCACATTTCTCTCATTGAGCACTTATGTAGTAAACCTACAAATACAAAGGCTATGAAATATGTTTAGTTAAAGTTATTTTGTTATTAGCAAAAGCATCACAGCTATAATATCTAAGAGGCTTAGATATGTTCAAAACCTTAAAATGGGCATGTTTTCCAGAGACCTATCTGAGGTTTTTACAAAAAAATGAAAGGAAATTCAGGTTTTGGGAACTCTTGTTCTATGATCTTTGAAAAAAGAGTCTCTTGCGGTACAAAAAATTCATTTTGCTGACGTCAGGCTCTGTTGAGCAGAACTTTTAATAACCGCATCCCTAACAAAAAGGATCAGTTTAAAACTTTGAGAGAATATTGAATTATTGCTTTAATATGTATTAAACCATTTTTTTTAAATTTTCAATCTCCCCTTTGTAAATCTGGGCAGCAGATAATACGAAGAGAATAGTTATATATGCAAGCAAAACTAAACAAGGGCACTATAAGTACATATTAGGAAAACATAAAAGAAGCAAACTAGTATAAACGAATGGTTAAAAACAAAAATTCAATTCAATTCAATGATTTTGTGTTTCAAAAGTCTAACTTAGGACCGCCGATATTGATATAATTGGTATTAAAATCTGTCTTAATCAGCAAACTTCTTTCGTATATCTTCATGTCGTTTGACGAATCCATTTCATATTGAAAATTGGCCATGTCACTGGCTATAACCATTTGAGGCGCGTTGTAGTTGCGTTTCTTATTAATTTTCCTGGTCTCTGTGTGAATGCATCAAGCAAAAGAGAATTGTGGAATCTATCCCCCACTCGGTGAAAAAGTTGAATTTTCTCTCGACGATGAATTGTTTCCTTCTCGATGACTTGCAGGAAAGTTGGATCCATAGTGTAGCGATTTGCATCCGTTTGCATTACACGCACAATGGCTGCCTTCATTTGGTTTAGGCTAATTTTGTCCTCCAGACGGCGTGTTTTTGACCCAAACGGATTGGCAGGTATGGCAAACCCCGGTCACATAATTGGTAACTTTTTTCATGCACATTTCGCATTTGGCTATTTGGATAAGTGAATTTACTTGGCGTTGACTCATTTTGATACTTGGTTTGATAATAGTTAATTAAAATATAGCATTTGACATCATGACAAACTTTGACAGCTTCAGTATCAGTGTTGGAAAATTAATCGATTGAAAATCAATTTACTCTTTTAAGATGGGACGATGCTCTTTTTGGTGTAATAACTACACATTTCTTTTTTTTCTGGTAGAACAGAATTTGTTTAATTTCTTAAATTGAAATTATGGTAATATCCCACAGACATGCAAACTTTTTCGCTTTTCGTGACTGGCCCATTGGGTTGTATTGGGGTAGGGAGTGGGATTTTCGGAGGATAGGGATTGGAGTTCAGGGTTGTTTCTCGGCTAACCGAAAAGTAAAGTTCATAAATTTTAAAGCATGAGTTGTAAAGGTGGGAGAATCCAAGCCACAGCCACCGCTTTAACTGGTGCAAAGACAGCTGAGGAATGTTTCTTGTTCGGGTTCACCTTCACTCTGCTAATCGATAATCTCATACCATTGAGCTTATTCAAGTGTTGATTTATGCCATTGCAAGCGCAATTAAATTCGCTTCCAAAGACGCCTGAAAATGACACGTTATTGCGTTGAGCCAAAGTGACACTCAAATCACACACACACAAAAATAACTTTTTCCCACACAAACAAACAGCTTTAGAATCGGAAAACAAGGGGAGAGACTGAACAGAAGAGAACGCCCTTCGGCATTTGCAACTTGTTAAGCTCGTTGTTCTCCCAATTGCTACCTTAAGTGGCGTTAGATTCCACCGCCCATCAATCCACATTTCCTTTTTTTTTTCTTGCTTCTCTGGAATTTACATGGTCGGCAATTTACGTACCTGTTGAAAGACGTTTGGCCTGAAGGCTTCGTTCCGTTCAATGTTCGATTACGTGGCTCGATTTGCGGACAGGATTTCATTATGAACGACGGCTCGTTTCCGTCCTCTTCTTAGATAATCGATGCCTCTATCAACTTGCCTTATGGTTATGACATCCTGGAACTTCCTGGAGCTATCGCAATAGACCTTACCTAAACCGCATCATTTTGCGTCTGTCCTTTCGCTACACGCACACAAAGTAAGACCACAAAGCCAAAGCCAACTCACTTTTGAAGATATATGAATGCAAACAACTTCTGTGTGTGTGTGTGTGTGTGTGTGTGTGTGCGGTGGCTCTGGAGTAAAAGCCACTGCATTTACTCTTGGGTATACATATGTACAAAAACCATCAATTGGTACACTTGAAGAAAATAAAGATATTTCAAAATGCTTTAACACCTTTTTTGAATTTTAAAATTTTTTGGCACCAAAAAAGCCAGATATCAAATGGGCAGGCTTGCTAATTAGTTACTGCAATTTTACTGTTAGTTGTTTCCTATATTAATGGTACAACTTACCCTTGCGTTAGTTAAGAAATTCTTGTAAAAATTAAATTTTCATTTTTACTATCTCTCCTATTGACTTTTTCGTGGATCAAATTACAGACATTATGATGTGATTTAGGAGAAATTATGTTCTGAGTGTGCTAAAATATGAGTTATCGAACGCATAAACTAGAGAAAACTGAAATTGGTGTTTGCCTATGCTGTTGCAGCTCAACTGTAAACATCAACCGTGACTTGCTCCATGCCATGACAGAACTTGCCTAGTGTCTCGTGTGTGTGTGTGTGCTTCTTCCTTTTGCCGTCTGTATACGCGTCTATGCGTTGGTTTCCTGCTGCTTCTTCCGATGCTTCCAGCTAGTAGTATGTAGATGCCTTTGATTTCATTTCACTTCATTTCATTTTGTTGCTGCGGCCAAATAGCTACACACACACACACACACACACACACATGCACACACAATACCCCACTTCATCCTTCGCTCCTTTGTCATACCATCAAAAATCAACGGTCTGGAATGGCGGACTAAAATCTTTTTTTTTTGTTTTTTTGTTGGGTATAGAAAATTCATGGGACTTTTGTAATTTACTTCATCGAATATGTAAGAGTTACAGTTGTTGTTTCTTGTAGAGATTCTTTTTTTGCAAGCTGACTTGGTGGCAAATTAAGTAAAATTGTGACAGAGACAAAGGTTTGGCAATTACACGAACATCGACTTGGCCGTAAAGGTTAAACCAAATTGTTAGGCTCCAACGAATTGAATAATTTTTAGCTACTTTTAAGAGACTGCCTAATTGATATAATAAATATTTAAAGGCGAATACTTGATAAACTTCAAATTGCAGCTTTTTCCACTTACCATATTTTTTTCATATTTATGTATTAAAAATCACAAATCTGAATGGCATTCTTTTTTTGTTTTCAATAATATGTATGTCTCATTTATTATTCAATATGCGTCTAGTTCTATTGTTTCAATAATTTTACTCTTCAATATTATATAAATATATTTAATTCATTGTTCATTGCGTGTTTTGTCATTTATATTTTCCATTTTGGTTGTTGGTATTGTTTTTTATTTCAATGCTCGAATGTTTATTTAATTTTATCAGTTAAAAAATAAAATTTTCTTGTTGATTTCTCTTTATTCTTGTTATTTTTTTTTGCTTTTCATTGCTTTTCATCTCAAAACAAAGTCCATTAAACATTCTTGTTTGTTCAAAGCCGATTCGCGGTGTATAAAAAAATGTGTGCAAATGTTAATAATTATTCAAATGTTTTTTTTTTTCATTTCTTAATGTAATTATGTGCGAGGGTCTTTCAATAGGTAATAGAGACAAATCGCTGTTGCACACTATTCCGAAATAAGCAATTAAGATTTGATCTTCAGAATGTAGTGAATTTAGTTACATACATTAGTCTAGAAAAGAAAGTTAAAATAATTTGAAGATTAGTTTTGAAATTTTAAAAAAATGTGTGTTTCAATAAAAAAAATGGCAGTGGGCCTTATTATTGTGCTATAAACTCATGTCATACTTTAAAAATCAGGCATAATCATACACAATCCAATCAGGCATACTTGCTCTGCTTCTCGATATGGCTCTATGAGACCGGAGAACTAATGGGAAGTGTGCTGAAATTGTGCGAAATGCATCGGTTTGCCGTATTAATTTTTGAAATGACCCACGCACATTCAATAATATATATAAATATGTAAATACATATTAATTATAACAACAAAATCAATTAACGAGCATGTTCAACATGAAGCTTGTGTAAAAAATGGAAATTTCTAGGCTGTTTATCGAATTTAGTTGCTTTACTCTCTGCCTGGGCATGTGTCTTAAAAATGTTTATATTAAAATTATCTTAACTATTAAAATTATATGCCTCGGCTTTCGAATTCGATTTTCATTAGCGGTTATATACAGTTAGTATCATTGTTATTATTATTATTGTTGTATTGCCTCTTAACTATGAACATTTTTTGATATAATTTATTGAATTATGCCATTGTGTTCATTACCGTTTCATTTATACTTAATTGTAGTTAGTGGCATTTACATTTATCTACATTAATATCAAAAACTATGCTGGGTTTTGCTTAATCATTTCATTTCATTTTATTAGTTCTATATTCTATTCGTCTAAATCCAACAATTTTCTGCCCCAAATCTGTGCAGCTTATATAATATAAATGTTAACATTCAATATCTCCATCTACTTAGTTTCGATCCATAATCCATAAATATGCTCAATATACATACATATATAGCTCGGAGCAGAGTTTGTTTTTAACCATTGATTGATCAGATGATAGGTTTTGTGTTGTGCGACGACGATCAAACAATTTTGTCGTAATCGAAATTAAGTGTGAGATATTAGTTCGTCTGGAAAAATCAAAAAACTGAATCTGTGATCTATTTTTATAGAAATTATATATTGTCAAGCACAGTTAATGAAATCGGTAATCGGCTAACGCATAAACATAAAAATTGGTAATACGCTTACCAATTTTAACAATAAGTGAATGCCAATAGGAAAAAACTGTGAATAAATCAAAGATAATCGACATACGTTTGAAATTATTTTTCAATGTGTATGAGTATATATCTTTAAAAAAAATACCTTATGGCTCTGGATGATCTGAATTGAAACATCTGCTGTGCACCTCGAAAACGCCATCGGTAGGCCATGGTGGATTGTGTGGGTGTGTATGAGGACATTTTTAGCATAAAACTGCAAAGTACAATTGCTTTTCATAATTTATCTTATTTGCTTTCTTTCTTTTATTAAAACGATCACAGTCAAAAAACATTTATAAACAATTTTTTATTGTTCATGCTTTTGTTTCTTTTTCTTTTTTACTACTTCTGAAACAAAAAAAAAAGTAACAACAAAACCGGTCACAAAGTAGAACAAAGGTAAGATGGATAAGACAGTCCAACATAAATCTGATATATCCCAAGAAATGATTACGTCACTTTCCTTTTGAAAAATACACTTGTAAATATGTGAGGAATAAGCTGAACCGTTTTTGATTTTCATCCATATTCAGCTTGTACAATGTTCTGCATGAAAAAGTTATTAAGAGAATTTATCTGTCTTTAAAGGTTTTTTTTTTTTTATTATTTCTCACCCCATTGAGCTCCTCACTACAAACAAACGTAAACAAGGAATCAAAGACTAACACTCACAAAATGTGTGCATCTGCTTTGCATATAGAAAGCAGTGCTTAACTTTGCGCATTGTATGTACATATGTATATCATAACTAGCACTGTTCTAAAAGTATTCTTTAGATCACAATTTCCAATGTTCAGACGCGGATCTGAAGACCGATCGAGGTGACGCTTTAGATGCAACTGATTTGCTAACGGTTGGCTCAGCTGCTCAGCTGCTCATATGTATGGTCAAAGCAGCGAAACGGGAAGAAGATGCATTTCTATTCTACATTCTCAGTCTCATAGTAATGCTGCTGTTTTCTATTTTTCACTCTCATAGCATCCGCTGCACTACTTGTCGCCCCTCTCACCCGCCAATGTTTTTTAATATGTATTTGTAAATAAATTTGCTTCATTGGCTTAACTGTGCTTCCTGTTTTATTTAGCGTTTTTCTACGTTTGTTTTTCTGTATATTGGAGAAATGAAGATAGATTAAGAAATTTATTAATATTCAAAAACTTTAGAAAAGTGACAATTAGCTATTTATACTTGGGACTTGTTGGCCTGAGTAATTTATTAGGAAATTTAACAACAAATTGAAACTCTATTCAAATTCTCTTAAAAACTTGTTTTGGGGCACTTTGTGAAGGGCATTCATTGTACATAAAACTCTAAAAGTCTCTACAACAAATATGTATGCTTAAAATTTGTGTGTGTGTGTGTGTGTGTGTGTAAGTGTGTGGTTAAAGCTGCTGGCAGATTTTCAATTTCAAACTCAATATGTGAAATGCGAATTCGAAATTGATGTGTTTGATATTAACAATAAACATTAATGGCGTTTCTTCGTATTCGGTCTTTCAGTTAATAATTATTATTGATATTAATTAGTGTTTTGGGCATTTCTGTATAATTCTAGCTGAACATTTTTACTGTTTGTTTTTGTATTGATTTCGTTTTTTTTTTTTGTTGTTTTTTAATCCAGTTTTTGCCATTACAAACTTATTTTTAATACCTATGCAAAATTGTACACTTAATCAACGTTTTTGGTTTCCTTTTTTTGGGTTTTTTCTTTTGTTTCAGTTATTTTCTTTAATTTTTTCAGCAGTACAAAAATTATTCATTGCGTTTTCTTTGGTTTTACTCATATTGATTTTGCTTTTCTTTTTTGTTTTATGAAATTAAATTTACATATACATTCATACACTGTTAGTTATACGTTTCTCGTTTTGTTTTTTTTTTGCTTGTGTGTGTGTTTTTGTTGTATTTCGTAATTTGTTTTTTTTTTATTTGCTTTCAACTACAGTTACAAATATAAATACGAGTTACACAGATGCCCTTTTCGTATCCTCCCAATTTATGAAAATATGCAATATTGCATGGCGGCTAGATTGAATATCCTACACTTAAGAGCTAAATTGTTTCATTTACTGTCATCATTTTTAAACGTTTTCTTATTCCGTTTTCTTTTCTTGTTTTGTATGTATGTTGCTGCTTCTTTTGCTGTTCATGCATCATCTTCTTGTTCTCTTTCGGCTAGGTTTAAAAATCATTTACGCTAAAAATTAACTAAATTTAATCAATCTTAAGAATTATTCAGTTGGATCAATTATTTTATAAGTGTTTTCATTTATGCATGAATTTTCTCTCTCTTTCTCTATACGAGTGTCTCCTTGTCTTGCTTGTGCCGACTTGAGGTCGCGAGGGGGTGGCGTGATGAGTTCTTTGGCCGCCTTCAATTTAGTTGCAAAATTTGTAATTTCGATCTGGATTGACACTATGATGGAAGAACAAATAGATTATCCGTAGTTAATTCAGCAGTTCGGTTAATTAGGTTCTGCTAGAAGTCGCTACTCGTTGATGGATTCCCTAAATTGCTCTCCACAGTGTCATCTTTGTGTCAGAGTGGCGGCTTATAGACTTCAATAGCAGGCGTAAGCATATCCACACGTGTCGATATCGAAGTGTCACTGCAAATGAAGAGAACAAGACGCATAAAGATTACAATTTCAATATGTACATATGTATAACCTTATATAGCGAACCTAAGTACATTTAATATATGTATGTCTTTAAAAGGAAAAACAACAAAATTTGGCTATTCACTAAAACGGAAATCCATTTACCAGTACAGCAATCCATAAAAACCAGTCTCTTACAAATATTCTTTGAAAATCTCGTTGCGCACAAGCGAATATGATTGAATTATGCTAAAAGTTTTGTCGAAACAAAATTTCCAATAACTTTGTTGGCCAAAGTTTGGTTTTATGTTGTTTTTTTCTTTCCATCAAATATATGTAAGTGCATCAAAGACGGATGGGCAACTGTTTAATATAATGCCAATACATAAAGAAACACAGAGTGAAGAATTCAAATTGAAGTCCTGCAACTTTTATCGCACAAAATGCAGGCGGTTGTTGCAACTGCTACTGCGGCAGCACTAGCATCAGCATCAGCATCAGTTCTCGTCAGTCAGTAAATGTAACATGCTAAGCTACAAAAATCACGAGGATGGCATAACAACAAAAGTCACGAGGGTCAAGGCAAGGGGCTGTATTCAGTTGTAGTTCTTATTGTTGTTGTTGTTTTGGTTTTTTCATTTCATTCTTTATTCTTTTCGGCAGAGCATCAAGTTAAATAAACTTTGACTGGCTGCAAAACATTGAGCTGAAAGCTTGGCATATTTAATGGGGCACGATGCTGGCACAAAAAGACCAAAGACCAAAATGAAGGAAACCATTGCACAAGGCTGTAAAGCCAAAATGCCAGAATATACACATACACTTAAAAAAAAAATTTCAATATTTCCAAAAGCAGTTAGGGTTCTTGCATAATAAAGCTCAGCACACAATTAACCGAGTAATTGATTTTAAAGCTGGTGCAATTCGAAACGAATCATTTCGTAGTGATTAATAGAGTTCTGCCAAGAGCATTGAGAGATATTTATGAATGTATTTTCAAAATTCTTTTAAAATGAATATCTTTATAATGGTAAATTTAAGATTTTCTTTAAGTGCATATGCATCAATGAGCAACTCGCTGCAATGCATCCCAAATTATCCAGAAGCAACCAAATGTATACCCACTGCCTCCATTGCCCACAGTCTACTGCCCACTTATGAGCTTCATTCCATTTATTCAGTTCAATTGTTACATTTATTTATTATACACATTTTCCTTTGCTTTGTTCAACGGTTGTTTTTTTCTTTTCGATTCCCTTATCTGGAGGGGCATCCAGCCACCCACAATGGAGCTCTATTCTTTCATTTCAGTTTGCTTTGGTTTCAGTTTCGCATTGTACGAGAGTATATGAAATGGAATTAAATGAAATGTGAAATTTATTGTATTTAGGGGATTTCCATGCGCCAACCAGAAGGGGAATAGCGTAACAAAACAAAGCAGAACAAGACAAAAATCGCATTTCCCTCTTACTATTACATTGTAATATATATACCCACCTCCTCCGCCTACCATCCGTTTATTGGCATTCTACTTTCTTTTCTACTTTTGCTCCTGTTCTTATATTTATATGTATGTATGTATACTTGCTATGCATAAGTATGTATAGTAAAAGTATTTCATGATTATTTCATGCACTTAACTAGCGCATATTGAATTAAGTAAGTAACCATTGCGGTTTATTTGACGCAAGTTAAGTATTCATTAGTTACCATTCTTTAGGCACTCATTTGAGTGTCACAATAGCCATAAAGCTACAAAGTTTTTCACCTTAGACATTAACACAAAAGTCAAATGGTAATGCAAATTATAGCCTTAGCTACACAGACCTACACAAACAAATGTCTGTATGTATATACATACTATATGTACTACATAGTTTATTTGCTTTGCCACGCCTTCATATTGACTTTTGTCTGCTAGAAATGAGAGCTCTGCACTGCTTGCTACTAAAGCAAATAAAACAATTGCACAAAAGTTATAATGAAAAGTTTAAAGTGTTGGCACAACCTCTTCAAGTACACTTGGCTAGAATAATTAAAAATCAAACAGCCATAGAGAAAAAAAGCAATAAACAAATCCAACAACACATAATAAAAAAGAAGAAGTAAAAGAAATAAGCAATAAAAAGTTTTTTAATACTGTTCATTTCGTTATTGATTTTGCGACCAATGACTTAATTTATAAACTTATCTATTATTCTTGATTCTTATTTTCTTTTGGGCTTTTTATTCGGTTTAAAAAAATTAAAGTATACATTTTAAAAATGCTAAAGTTGATTTACATATAATGCAGAAACAGCGGAGAAAATTTCATATATACTGGTTCCATTAAGTCCCATTATTTTCATTGTTAATTTTATTGAAAGCTAAAATCTCTGAAATAAAACCCTTACACAAAATTAAGTAATACCCCTTGCAGCAGGGACTATATTATTTGCTCGTATTATATGACTGATTTGTATGGCTTTGACTGCAACTCATTTATTACAATAGTTACATTGAATAGAACTGTTGCACCAAACAGTATATCATAGAAAATTTCAATGTTATTCATTCATTTATTTAACAGTACTTACTATGCAAGTGTTATTATGCTCTAACATTACGATTGGTAGGTGAAGAGTACTTATGTTGTTTTTGTTTTTGCTTTGCTTTAGCATTTATTGATTGAACTTTTTTAAAGACCTTTTGACAAAGAGTTTTCTGGTTGAATTTTGAATTGAACGAAACTTATTAAAGAAGGCGATAATTGAAAGACTATGTAAATGCTAAGCAAAGAAGTGAATTTTTTATAAACAGAACACAATATAATGCGATTTCAGTTTCTTTTAGCATTTATCACACTCTCGCTCTTTCTAACGCTTATAGCGATGCTGCTTCTTTATCACTCTAATAATAGCTGTGAGAGTGCCCGTAAAGAAGAAGTATTATTGCTAACAGCGTGGGAGGGGGGGGGGTGGATAAAAGAGCGCCAGCGTAGCTGCTCGCAGCAATGCTTCTTCTTCTCACACCTACTCTCACTTAGCAGCTGCTGTCAGAAGTGGGAAGCAGTGTGTGTAAGTGTGTGGGAGAGCGCCAGCGTTTCTTCCCGTTTTGCTGCTTTGAGCATACAGATGAGAAGCTGAGCCAACCAAATCAGTTACATCTGAGTCGATCGGTCACCTGACCTGCTTTTAAATATTGGAAACTTTTAATGGAAAGTTAAAGCCTTGTTGCAAGCGGCTACGCTGCCGCTATTTTACCCTCCCTACACCCTTACTCTTACGCTCATAACGCTGCCGCCCTTTCTTATTCTTTATTTCATGTCATCCGCTGCACTTCTTGTCGCTATGTACAATGGGCAAAAAAAGACAAACTAAGAAAATAATCAATTCAAGCTGGCAAAACATATAAAAAAGAACGTCTGACATACTAAATGAATTTTTTGTAAACTAAACCTAATACAATTCGATTTTAGTTTATTTCAATTGACTGCATTTATAGCAACGAGACAATGTTACACTTGGCCAAATAGAAAGGAGATAAGATGTAGAAGATTTTTTGGAAATTGCACCCTGATTTAAAATTTAGATTTCAGATTCTATTTAGCAATTGTCGTGCTCTTCTTTTGGAGTAGCCACTTTCGTGCATCAATTATATAACGATGCATACATAAATATTCTTAGCTTAAGCCCAAAATTTTCATCTACCTAATTTATGTTAAATATGTTCTATAAACTCTTATCAAATACCTAGCATTTCCTTAATTTGAATAGAAGAAGAAAGTTTTTGAAGGTGACAAGATTTAAAGTTTGTTCTCATTTTATTTGGGTTGACGTTTTTAAGCCTGTATGCAAGTGTTTTTAAGTCTTGTCGTTCCGGTTCGGTGTATTTGTAGGTGTTAGTGTTTGTGCTTGCTTTTGCTGTTGCCTACATTCTCTGCATTCAAAGTCAGAAGATCCTTCTGGCTGTCCTGGGCTCTATTCTGCATATACATCTATATATATCTACACATACATGCATATATATATCCCCGTTTGTGCCCGCAGAGTAGTTTCGTGGGTTTGCGTTCACGCGCCTGCGGCTATGACTGCGATTTTGTTACCCAAAAACTTTGCAGGACTTTTGGTCCGAAATGAAAATTTAATGTACTATATTCCGAGTTTGTGGCAGCCTATTTACCACCCTTCTCCACGCTTGCATCCCTTCCTGCTGCTGCCCGTGTGAGCGGCGTCTAGCGTATAATTTCATTTACACCGAAACGTTCAACTCCGCAGTGTCACTGTCGCATTTTCAAATTAAATACTTTGAGAATTTGTGGTTCAACCGTGTTGACTTCATACACCTATGTATGTATGTATGTTTTTCAACTGGTTTAGGTTGCCTTTTCGGCAATTACTCTTTAATTTTAAGCAGTTTCCGAATTTCTATAACTCATTTTAAAATAAACACTCATTTGAATTTATGAAAAACAAAATTCAAAAATTCATAAAATGAGAATATGTCGATATATGTATATCTAAGCATTGTGTATTTGTGTTCGAGTAATTAACCCTCCTACCAATTTAGGAAATAAGAACATGAGTTTATGACAGTAGATCATTGAAATAGCCATGGAACAACAAAGAAAACAAGAAAAAAAATTTGCTTATCATATTTGTAACCCACGAAAACGAAAACAACATATTTGCTGAAAATTTTTACCTAATGACATATTCCCTCAAAATCTTGAAAAATGAGTAGCTCAATATTTGAATTATGAGTAAAAAACAACTTTTTCACTTAAAATTGACGACTTTATATAGCCCTAAATATAGCCCAATTTCGTGTTCCGAAACGAAACGAATATTAATATTTAGTGCGGCCTTCATTTGCCTTAGTTAACTAAAAAAATCTCTTCCTCATTGAAGCCACTAAATTTAATAATCCTTTTCGAGACTTTGCCTTTCATTTAGAATTTGCATTTTAAGATCTCCAACTGTCTCACATTGGCGATTAATTGCAAAATTCCCCAGACATGACGGCCAGTCAAGGACATCAACATGACATTCCTTCAAATACTCCTTTGTACGTCTGCTCACATGGATTCTAACATTATTCTGTTGGAAAACCATTGATTTTTCACGAAATTCCCTTAATAATGGAATGAGACTACTACTCCAGAGTCTGAACATACTGTTCATTCGGCTCGTTACAAACTTTAATTCTAAAATGCTCCCCAAATCATGACGGAGCAGCCTTCAAAATTTCTCCTCGAAACAAACATAGGATCCTTCCTTAAATCAAGCCAATGATAATTAAACCCATCAGGACCATCCAAGTTAAACTTCTTCTCATCAAAAAATATGACCCGTTAGGGTTAAAATTTATAAACATACTGTAAGCCAAAAGAGAATGATTTAAATGCATGTATGTCCAATCCGTCGCAGTATGTCTTTCGGCAAAGTCAAGTAGAGCAATCATGTGGCGACTTAGCAACATGGTTGCTTTGGTCAGTTTAGAAGTCTTTATGATTCCCGAGTTCTTTAGTACTCGCCAAAGAGTCATCGCTGACACAGATCCTCCCACATATGAGGCCAAAGCTCTACAAGATAAGACATATTCTTTAGGATTGTGCAAAAAATTTTTAATTACACGTCGACTTCTTTTCAAGTTTTCCGAAATACTCGAATCATAATCAGATAATTGTTTTCCATTTTTCGTTTCTTAAAAATCATCTTAGTTTACTTAATTACAATGTCTGTATATCCAAAAATCTGCTTCGCACTTAATAAAGTCGAATTTGCTACCGTGGGCTATAATTATGATACACAAAAATGCTAGCAAATATGCGAGCACACAGCAAAAGTTAACGGTTCTTTCTTAGTTTTCTATATATAGAACACAAACTGCAGTAAATTCTACTAAATATGCTTCCATCAATAAAGTACAGTAAACATTTTTTTTTGAAATCTTAAAAACATTGTTAAAATTAGTTCAAAGTTTAGGGCTGCTGGGTGGGTTATAAATATGATAAGCACTGTATTTGAGTGCAAGACTTCATTTAAGTCTTACTCTACTTTATTTAAGTAACTTTAACCAGTTGCTGAGGGCTAAAAAAGTCCCTCGTTTCGAGAAAACACTTTATTAACTTCATTCTCTTTGCTTTTTATTATTAACTCAATATTCAACTAAAAAATTTAAAGAAACATAGAATGCTTTCAAAGTGAAAGAAAGTTTTAATACGTTCTAAAAGAATTTTATATTTCAAAAATGTATTTTATGCCCAAGGACAAACACAAAAAAAAAATATTGAAATATATGTCATAATGTTTATAAAATTTTGTTTTTTTTTGTTTTTAACAGTTATTGCATGCAGAGGCACGTATGCATGTGTATGTATATACTTGTATTTACTGTTGATTACATATACATATATGTATGTGTGTGCCACGCCCTGGGGCTACGGGAAATATAGTGTTGCTGTTGTTGCTGGCCATATGGCAGCACTTTAAATGCAAATGAAAGCGCTGAGCGTTTGTCCTCTGCGGCGATGGCGATGTGCGTCGAGGTCGCTTACATTTTGAGAAGTGTTTTCTGTTGTTGTCTGTCTCTCTCTTTTTCTATGTGTGTGGTTGTATGTGTGTAGGGGGTGTAGGGTGTGCGGGGTGTGCGTGTGGGCTTGTCTTGGTATGGATGCACAGCGGCAATAGATGGGGGAGGAGGAAACGATGTTAGGCGAATTTGCATAAAGGTCTAAACTAGCATGAATATTCGGTTAGGCTTTTCGGTGTATCACGTGGTTTTTCAGGGACTTTGCGAGAACTTTTGTGTGTCAAGGTGCAGTTGCAGCAGCTACCGCGCAGCTACATAGAAGATATCTGCCTACTTGTTGAGCGTTTGGCCTTGCCACTCTACAGTTTTGAATGCTTTCAATTGTAAGGATCGCCTTCGCCGAAATCAGTGCTTTTTCCCTTCATTTAACAAAACAAAACTTCCAACTCAAATAAAGTTAAATTTTTAAACATTTGTCAAGCCAACTTCAACAATTGTAGGGGCGGCGGCACAAGTTTTCCTTCTCTTTGGGTCTATTTGTGTGTGTGGGCGGTGCCAATTCAATTGCCAACTTGCATTCAAGTCAAATAAAAGAAAAAACCAGTCATTCACTCACCATGGTCAAGTCAACAAGGGCCAACAAGGGCGTTCGCAACACGGTCAAACAAAAGAAAGTCAAATTTAAACCAATTCCACTTTAATTAAAAATTTAACTTTTCTTCAATCCCAAAACCACTGAATATATTGAAAAAGTCCTTGCTTCGCCACAGATATATTTAATGATGATCAACACAATAGAGCTTGGATATAGATCCAATGGAAAACGATCTTAACTAACTTTTTTAGAGAATAAAATAAAGCAAAATTGTTTGCAAAACTGAGCCGAAATTAGAATTTTGAATTTCTAAGTTTAAGTGAAATTAAATTATTCGGTATAAGTACATACATACATGTTTTGTCTATAGCATATTTTCACTAAAAGCTCTTAAAAGTATGCTAAGAAAAACCATCGCCTATAAAAAAAAGGCAAATGGTGTGGAATTCAAAATTTTTTTTGAATTTAAAAACAAACGTTTTCATTTGCTGGCTAGTGTAGTAAAAAGCGTTGGCCAAGCGTGGGCAATTCATCATCTGTCTTGGCCAAACTGTAGTGAAAGTTGTTGTTGCTATTGGTTCTTCGATTGGTTGTTGTTGTTCTGTTTGGTTTTATTTTGTTTTGGTCATTTCTCTCGGCATAAAATCGAAGACGACCGCCCAGCGGCCATTAATCAAACTCAAGCCCATCTATACGTGATGTCCATTGTGGATACATTTTTTTTCTCTAGTCCAAAATAATAATAAAAAAAAAACAACTCGAAAAACGAAAAAAGAAAAATGTCTAAAGGATTTATGTAAATAAATACTTGGAATGGTCGAAAGCTGAATACGAATGGCTGTCAGTCACTCAGGCACCCCAATCGAAATGTGTGCGGCAGGAAATCGGAAAAACCTTGGTTACTCTGAAATTTAGTTTCCGTTCATTAATTTCCGCTTACAGCTCAATCATCACGTTTCACATTGCCCAGCCACTGTTTGCCAGTGACAATTTTTCGCATATTTTCTTTTTATTTGCCATTTTTTTGAATTTCCATTTCTGCTTCTCATTTTTTCTTTTGAATATTTTTGTCGCCTGACTTCTGAAAATCGAACCGGAATCTGTTAGGGGAACGGTATAAGGTTTCGTCATTTCCATTTTGGCGGTTTAATTTGTTTTTTTTTTATTCTTTTTTTGGCAAAAGGTCGCTTGTTGGTCAAATGATTTATTTGCGTTATCCTGGGCATTGATTTCATTCTGGGTTTCGATTTCGATTTTTGTTTTTTTTGCCCACTCCTGTGATACTTGCTTAATGAAATCATTGCGTGACACTCAGCCGTCGGTTGGTCTATCTGTCTTTCGTCTGTCTGTCATTCAGCGTCGTCTCTGCATGTGTTCGTTGTCCTTGCTTAATTGTCAAATCGAATTGTGCGTGTATGGCTAGTAAGCAATGGCTGTCTATGTCCTTTTGTGACAACATTGCGTATGTGTAATGCGATTATTGAAATGTGTTGATTGAAATCAGGTTTCTGTTTTAATTGGATTTACTTGCATTGTTAAAATAGACATATGCCAAATCAGAAATATGTCCAACAGAGCACATTCGATTGCGTTTTCATTTATTGAGTCTTACGTATTAACACGCACAAAAATAGAAAGTTAATTAAAGGAGGGAAATGTCTACTAATTATTAAGTCCTTCAGTCATATATCTGTATTTATATCATAGCCTTATAACAGTTGGTATTAAATAAATTGAATAAGTATAAATTAAATTGCATAGTTTGACACAATAAAAAAGAGTCCATTAAAATCTAGCATTACTGTAATATGCTAAAATGTTAATTTCTGAAATGATACAATAGAGATTTTTTATGAAGAAGCTTAAAAAAAATATTGAAAATTAGTTATTTTTTAGCTTTTTCCGATAGGTTCTCAACCTCATAAATGTAAAAAGCAAGTTAAGCACTTATGCTTAAACTCTCATAGTCCAAGTTGAAAGAAAATATTTTTATTTTCAATATTTTTAATTTCGCAACGACTTAGTTGACCTATGTCCCATTTGAGACCATTTTCAGCGTCCTTATTTGTTTAAATTTATTTCTTTCCTTCTGAAAGACTTTCTCTCTCTTTCATTTGCTTTCCTGTTTAGAACAGTTTGAACAACATAAAGTAAACAAATCGATGTGTAACTTCTAGTGGCCTGCTTATGTAACAAGTCTGTGGCAAAGTTTCAGGCATATTTTAAGTTTTGAGGGTTTTGTCAAATTAGTTTGAAGTCATTTCAGTAGTTGTTCCTATGTGAAACAATTTAAAAGCAAATCCTGAGAAATAACAAGCCTTCTCCGTAAAATGTTTGTGCTCTGCTCCGTCAATAACTTTGTTGTTTCCGATAATGCGACGACTCTCATGTGTGGTTAGACTGTGATTTGGCAGCCCCGAAAACTACCTCCATGGCCACTCAGAATTAATGCCCCAGCATAGCAAGAAAAAACAAAAAACACGTTAACTTTCTGTTGTATAAACTGCTTTGCCTTTCGCAACTTTTAGCCAACAAACTTTAACTACATTTTTAGCTATCCATTCCCTTGACTCCCCCCATTCCACCAACGTATTTTGTATGTATATATGTGTGAAAGGTAGAACAAAAAACCTACAAAAAAAATGAGAGTACGGATACTCGGTGGCACAACAGCAAATACGAAATATTTCCAAAATGAATTGCCATAACAGTTGAGTGAATAAAACATTAACAACTATTTATTTTCATAACTGCTGCTGTTGCCTGTGCCACTGCCTTGGTCCCCTGGTAGCGTCTATGCCATATTTGGCTATGTTTCTGTGCTTTGCTTTCTCACTTTTTGGTATTTTCGTATGTGCGATCGGGATTATTTGAAGCGGCAAATAAATAAAAACATTCCACACAATCGTTAGCACTTTTCCCCGACCTCCGGTTAGCTTTAGCTCTCAGTGTGGAAATCGGGGAAAGGGACCGAAAGAAGTCGAGGGAGAAAAACGAATTCAACCGCAGTGCCTGGTGCTATGGGAATGGAAATTCGCTGTTCATTCCATTTTGTTTTTTTTTTTTTCAGTGAAATGCAGTCAAAGCGAAAAAATTGCAACCACTTTTTGTTTAAGTTGCCGTTGTTATGGTTATCCAGCCTCACCTAAGCAGCGTTTAACGTAAACTTTTGCAACTCGACATGGGTTTTTGACGAGTACGAGTCTAACCCACCCACTGGTCTAGCCTGCAGAAAGTCACTCAAGTCATGTCGCCATGCTCTCTCCCTTTTTCTCTCTGTAAATATTCCCCTGGCCTTTTTTGCTTAAACTGCGTGGAATCCGGTTTCGAAGCGAGAAAATAGCGAAAAAAACTGGGTGCCCAAGCGACCACATAGTCTTCACTAATTGCACATTTTTATCTCAATTATTGCGGCTTACTGCTGTGAAGGCACTTTCCAGCTAAAATACAGAGTAAGAGTGAAGCCAACCATTAGAGGATTATATCCGAGACCAGCAACAATGCTGCATTTGCAACAATTTAAGCTCTAGTAAAGTGCATTTCATTCTACACTCAACTGCATGTAAGTTCGCTCTATTTCTTATGATAAGTATTTTGAAGAAGAACTCAAAAAGGCTATCTTAAAACTCTTACAAAATCTTCTAACAATTTAAGTTTAATGTTCAAGGCATTTGTCTAATTAAACTAAATGCCATTTTCATGTTAAAGTATTAAGAGAAATTGTTTTGGAATATACTGAATATTCAATAAAACATTGTTTAGGCAAATTTAAGAGATTTTCTGATGTTTTTGGGATTCACTTTCAGCTCTAGCCTCAGCCTTTGTAAACAAGGCTCACCCGTTTTCACTAACTGGCAACTTCAAGCCATTATCTATTATCAATTCAGACCGTTTCTCAGCTGCAAAACGTATGCAAACATTGTGCTAAATAACTTGCTGCGGGTGGGTAGAAACTTTACTAAGAAAAAAAAAAGTGGAAGCTGCGTTTGCCAATTACTAGAAAAGTCAACAAACTCAGTCAGCAGATTGGGCGCCAAAAAGTATGGAAAGTTGTACGTGTGCCTTGGCACGCATAGACACAATCTACCGAAAGCTTCATCAGGCTTCAGCTTCAGTCTCATTCTCTGGAAAGGGGCTGGGTCTGGGTCTGGGTCTGGGTCTATGTCTATCTCCTCCCACTGTCATGTTGTCAATGAACCCAAGTGAGTTACTTGTAATTACCACAAAATTCAATATATACACTCATAGCTGTGGTGGCTCCCTCTTCCTGCTGCTGTTGATGGAGAAGGGCGCAGCTGCTGCTGAAGCTAGTGGTAGCCAAACATCATTTGGCACACTCGTACTCGTTTGCCTAACGACCAGACCGCCTTGCGTCATATCCTACCAAGTCGTCGAAGATGCGACGACCGCACGCACAGCTGCCAAAACGAAACCCAACGCAAACCAATAAGTGGGAGTGAGAGTGGGAGGTTACTGCCATCTGCCACTCCCTCTTAAAATGGCAGCTGTAAAAAATCACAGCATCAGCATAAAAGTGCTTAAAAGCAGCAGCCGTGTCCTGTGTGTGTGTGTTGTGTGTGTGTGTGTGCCGAGCATGTCTTTGCTTTTTGTGCTTCACTCTGCACTGAAAATTCAAGATTTTTCGTTTATTTTTTATTTCTCCTCTAACCAACAACAACATTCCCCCTCACCTCAATACAGAGAAACTCAAAGTTTTGAGCAGTTTTTGGCTGATTTCTATCTAACTGAATTTACGTTTCGTGACAGGCCAGACAGACCGAAGAAGACCAAGAAGATGAAGATGAAACTCAAGATGGTTATGTTTTCTTGGTGTTGTTGGGTAACTGATTTCATCAGAATATTTTTAAACGAATTATCAAGAAAAATAAATTATTAAGTATACTAATTCTGAAGAGAACTGCTTTTGGTTGCCGCATCTGCAGATTCATCTACTCTGTCTAAATACATCTCGTTTTCAAATTTGCTTTTTCCTGCTCATATCTTGGTGCGGTAACTTAATTCAATTTTGCCTTTTAATCCAATCAGCAAATTGAAGAATAATTGGCATAGAAAAAGAGAAAACCCAGCAAGACCTTTCTCACCCCACCCCCGCCCTCCGGAGAAGGGAAAATGGAAAAATGGAACCCTCTATCGTTATATGCTGATAATATTACATTTTGCATTTAAATTGGGATTTACTAATTAAAAAGTTTGCCTGCCTACATTATCAACTTGGCGAATAAAACAATAAGAATTTTTCGTTACTGGAGATGGAGTCAAAACGGAGCAGGTGACCGGAGTTGAAGTTGGAAAGAGATGAACAGCTTAGCGTTTACTTGGGGATTATGAGTTGAGTAGACCCTTATCAAATGTTGGATTTTGAGTTTTTACTAGTTAACTAGAACAAAGGAAGAAGCAAATTTTCATTTAACGGATTATGCCCGACTGAAGAGCATGAAGAGTGAGTCAAGGTAAGCCTCAGGTAAGGTAAGCCTCAGGTATATGTAGTTCTGCGTTAGTTAATTAACAAAAAACTTACAAAGATTAAAGCCTGGAAAAGCTTAAGCATTTCCTTGTTTCTTTGAAACATTTTACATATTTTTATATCGAGTCATTAAAAATTAATGCAAAACAGGTCCGAGGTAGTAGCACAAACAGTGAGTAGGTTGATAGAGACACTCTCATCAAGAGACTTTGTTAACGACCATAATTTTGGATAACGCCATTTCAATACTTAAACTAGTTACGAATCATAAAGAAAGCTTCAGCTTTCGTTTGCAATTTTATGGTATTTTTGTTCGTCTTAGTTTATTTGGATCTGTCGAGAAGAGTAGAACTGACTAAATAAGGGATTCCTTATAACAACATTTTAAAAACTTGTCTATGTTTTCACACTGATTTGAAATCGACCACATTTAAACCGATTTATCTAAACTTGATTCTCAAAGAGATCAAATTTAAATTTGTTTCTATGGTTTGAGGCTATTCCTTTTTGCGATTATTTTGTATGCATATCGTTTTTACAATTGCAAATGCAATTTGCTTACAAACTATCAACTGACACAATGGCATCGGATGGCAAAAATGAATAAAAACGCAAAAATGGAAAAAGACATCAGTCGGAATCGGCAAATAAATCGAGAATATTGCGCATAAATGTATTTAAAATTACGCATTGCTCATACGCAGCGTATGGCAATATTTCCGCTTCATAGGTTTTTATATACGTCCTCCACTTGGTATTCAGCTCATGGACTAACAAAACTCTGACACGTCGCAGACCCAACGGCATGAAGCAACAAGGAGCAAAGAACAGTAGGAGCCAACTTGAAACGCGTTCACAACTGCCCCAACAACTTATTCCTCATCTTCTCTCTCTCTCTCTCTCTCTCTCTCTCTATAGCTCTTACTATTCCCATTCTGGAGTTTTCTCGCTGCTCTACGCAGAGCCAATTTGCAATGATATTGATTTTTCATTTTTGGTTTCATTGGCAACCAAAACTAAATACACGAGGTAAAGGCAATAAAGGGCCAAAATGAAAATTGGCTAAAATACGCTTTGGAGTTTTATTATTGTTGCCTTGACTGAGCCGAACTGAGCTGACTCGGTTATGTCCGTCATGTGTCCATGTCCATGCCGTGCAAATGTGAACGATGAGCCAACTATCACGCACACTACAACATCTATACACACACACAAGAACCACCCTCTACTGGGCAATGTTATAGGCCAGCCAAAACACTAAAAGGACAACGATGTTGGCTATGGCAAAATGGGCGATTCCTTTGTTAAAGTCCCATTATACTCAATGTATTAAAGAAAATGTTAGAGCTTGCATTTTTCTACTACAATTAACTTACACAATTTATAATTAACAGCAATTCTGATCTTTTGGAACAAGTTTTTCAAACTCTTGAACATAGAAAATTTATTTTGTTGTTCTATGTAGAGAATAGTATTATATTGATCAGCATTCACCATCCACTGCATACTAAATAAAGAAGTAAAGTCTTGATAAATGTTAAATGATAGCTTATAGTCTTGACTTTTTGAACTTGTCGTTCATTGTTCGTCGATCGTTTTCTATTTCGTCGTATACTCTGCCTTTTTTGTCATATCAGTCTTAAGAACCTAAAATTTAACAGTTCTTGTCTTAAGCCTACGTAGGGTATAAAGTGTTTTTTTTTTATAAATCAATCGAAATTGAAAAATCGCCAAATGTTTGTATAAGAAAATACGTTGGTTTCAATATGAAATATGAACACTGACAAAGTTTGAGAAGAATATTTTCATTGAAGCATCGCGAGGACTATTTTGAAAAGAATTAAAAGTAGTAAAAAAGTAAAGAAGTAAAAAGATTTCCCTTAATACTTTGAAGACGTTCAGCTAGGTACAACACAGACTTGAAGACCTATAATTTTGGCAAATTTTTGGGCCACCCTAATGTATATGCTTTATGTTAATTGAATGTAAAGTTTGACTTTTAGTAGAAGAAACGAAGAAAATATCAAATATCTAAATTATCCTTTGCATAAGTAAGTATATATGTATGTATGTATATCTCTCTCGCCAACTTAGTCCCAAAATTGCAGAAAAACCGATAAAATCAACGTCTCTGGCAATATTTTCTAATGGATATTTATATGAATATATTGGATTGTTACATGTCATGAAAATATGTGAATATACCCTTTATGAGATTCGGTATTGGATGAGAGTTTGTGGGCGCCATAATTTTTCGCTGAGTGGGTTGCCAACACAAAAGCAACAGCAAACAAAAGCAACAAAAGCAACAACAGCAACATCAGGACAAGCCAAAAGTAAAGGCAAAAAGCAAAAGCAAGCAAAACAAAATTAGTTTCATAAGTTTTTTATGAGTTCATCGCTTTTTTGTGTATGGCTACCCCGAAAAAGTCACACACACACACACACAACGGCATGTCCTTACACTCACACACACAACATGCTGACACAGACACAGTTACATACATGTACGGTCGCCTGACTGACTAACCAAACCGACTTTTGTGCCAAGGGTCGAGCATTGGGGCGTTCGTCGTCGCGTGGGTGATGCCTTCGTCTCCATTTCCTCAGCTGCTACCGCTACTGTTTTGGCACTTCCGCAGCCCCTCGCACACATACATACACAGAGACACACACACAGACACACACACACACACATACAATCATACATTCATACATTTGAAAACTGTGGGGCAGGCAAATAATTCACAAAAAAATATATAGCAGGAAGCCAAGTAAAATATATTGCGAGTAAATTTCTTTTGTTGCTCTCTGCTAGACGTTTAGTCGCATTCAAGATGGAAAGAGAGAGAGAAAAGCAAAAGACTACAACTCACAGAGAACAGAGCAAGACCGAGAAAGAGAGAAAGAGCGAAATAGAGAACAAGAGAAAGCGATGGCGACAATTTGTTAAATTGTTATTGTTATTTCTATGTTAAATGCTCCACTGCCCACACAATGTTCTAAGAAGCAACACCAGCCCCACCTTCCCGCCATCGGCTACCACACTTCCCCCAAGTCTTTCTCCCTCTTTGCCGTCGGCTGCACGTAACGTCGATCTGCATAAATTATGTGAAATTTATAAGGACAACAAATGGAATATACAACAGCCAAAGAAACACACAGAGCGACAATGGAGCGGGGGGATTGATGGTAATGGGTGTGGACCAGCAGCCGGACATGAACATAGCAAAACTTATTACGCAAAGCAAATATTGTACAACAATTTTATTTTATTTGTCGTGCTTGTCCATTTCTTTACTTCCTCTTTTGTTGGTTTCTCCATCTTTTTTTAACCCAGCCCAAAGCGTTGTTCTTTGAAAAGGCCACAGACAAATAAAACGGAACACCTTCTCAAATCTTACTAAAACATTTTGAATTCTTAATTAAATAAAACACACCCAGAACTTATATTACACAATCATATTAAATCAAGAAAGTGCAGTACTTAGGAGAGATCGCGCCTGGGCTTTAAGAGGTCTTCCATGTTAGTTTTAAATTGACAACTTAATCTACATGATATTAAGATAATGATTTAAGTCTAATCTAGCAAAGGCGTCGCTTACTCCACATGCTTTATGTTAGTATAATAATATTTTTCCTTTTTTTTTTTTGAAGTCATTATTGTGTGTGTTCTTTATTTCAAGTAAATACGAGTCATCTGTTATTTACTTAATTTGTTTTGGGCCCTAAGTTCATTCGCCTTTATTCAGGGTAGTTCTAGATGAAGTTTAGAATTTTAATATACATATATACATATGTATATACTCAAAATGCTAAAAATTGTATGACGATTGTATATAAATGTTTGTGGTCTATCATCTGTTGGCAGATTCAGATTACTAGCGAGCCCGAAAATCTTTGCAGTACCATTTTTTTCTTTGTAAAGTTGCCCATTTTTATACAATGTTTATTGAAAAGTTAAAAGCCTTAGAAATTTTTTTAGGGGTGTCCTTGTAAACTGCAGCTCTTACACTTATGCACTTTGGGGGCAGTGCAGAATTCGGAATATTTGTTTGCACACTCTTAGAGAACAGTAGAGAACTCGCCCTGCGCTTTGCCAATTAAAGTGAATAGCGGATAAATCAGGCAACGAATGTTCGGGTCATTGTAAGTCACTCCACATGTCACATTCTTGCACGGCATATGACTGCCCATATCCGGTCAGTGCCAGCTACCTACCTACCCACTTAATCTTTGTTTCTCTCTTTCTCTCTCTCTCTTTCTCTCTCTCTCTCTCCGTGTTGGTAACGAACTCAGTTCAAGTGAACTGGCAACTACATACATACAATACGTTTTTGGGCCCGTCACCTCAGCGAAAGCCGGACGATTCATTAACACAACAACAATGTCCGTAAACGAGAGCAAAAGCCAACTGCCACCTGGCAATTTCAATTCGTGTGAAGCTTTTGCCGAGTTACGGGCTTAAGTAGCCAACAAGAACTCCAGTTCCATGAATATACCTCTTATCCCATCTGTGTGTGTGTGTGTGCGTGTGTGTGTCGACGAATAGGCCATACAAATTGATTTTCTCACACCTATGAACACACACACACACACACAGACACATATACCATCACGGTCATAATACTTCTTTCGTTCTTTCGCTTGATTTCCTTGAAAGCGAAAGTCAAATAATAAAATCATCCAGCCAGTTGAAGTTTCTATTTCCGTTACAGTTTTCTTGTGTACTGTAAGTAGATATATAATTTTGGACCTGGTTTAGATGATTAGATAAATACACATGTCAATTAGACGAAAAGAACTAAGCTGAAGGTTTGACAGGAAACAGCAAATCAATTAGTTTGCTGTATTTTGCCCAACAGACCTAACTAACAAATTGACTTAAAGCCATATCCTGGTTTTTCCCAAGCTATCGAACAATTGCAAGAAAAATATTTTAAATACAACATTGATTGGCTAATCTAAGCGATATTTTTAGATATTTTTTAAACTTAAATTTTCGTAACTCAAATAAAGACCTATAGCTCAGGAATTGTGGTAAATATTTCTCTATAACGAAATCCTCACTAGCCCGATTTCTGAAAAAAATCTTAACAATAGAAATAAAATATTGATTATTATAATTCTAGACTTTTATAGTTACAGTTGCCGAAATTCCCCAGAGGAATCTATTAAGCAATATATGTAGCTAACAATACGCCTAGAAAGACCTTAAGAATTATTTAGGACAGGGCTTCTTATACGTTTTGATATAGCGACCCCCTTCAAGCTTAGGAAATTTTAAACGACCCGCTCCTCCATATAATGAAATATATATTAACCGTAGATGTAGATGTAATATCGCACTATTTTACAATGTAAATAAAATAAGGATTAAAGAATACATACCCATTGGAATGGGTACGTTGACGGGATATCGGTCGTAATGAAACACAATAACACCCCTATCAGTAGTCCCCCAGGGGGTCGCGACCCACAGTTTAAGAAGCCCTGATTTAGGAAATATTATATAGTTAGGAAAAAGTTCTTTATTTTGATTTCTATGGGCAAATAGTGAAATCGACTTTCGAAAATGTTACAAAATCGATTTAGTTAACAAATTGCATCCTTATGTGTAATTTATGAATAGATTGTTTCAGACAATTTTAAGCGATAAAGATAGTTGTATCATACTAATAAGGCACCTCATTCGTAAATCTGGCTACTCTGCTAATTATAAGTAATTAATAGTCTGAATTCTTGATCAAATTTATCTGAGTCGTCAATGTCAATAAATTTCTTTAATGTCATACAAGTAAATATGTTAAGAAAAAAGCGTAATTTGCTTAAAATTTTAAACGTTTTTTATTTAAGTGCAGCGCTGAATGTTGATTAACTTCGTTGATTATAACAAAACATTGAGGTATGAATAAAAACAACAAAATTAACGCTGTTGAAATGTTAATCAAGGCAATCAGGATAAAGTAAATAAACAGAAAATGACCAACTTTTGAGTAGTCACGTTGTGGCGTTTGCCCCATCCGATAGAACTGACCACTTAAATTGTTGACCCGGCCGTAAAATTGATGAAGAAAGTGAACGCATTGGACCATCAATTATTGACACTGTGTAAAAAAACCAACAGAAGATTGGCAACGGATGTGTACCATCGGTTGGTAAATTTTCAATCTGAAAAATTTATATATAAGTAGATGTTTTTGTTTTTTTTTTTTTTTGTGTTTTTTGTTGTGCTCAAGTTAATAAATTATTAGAGGAAAGACAAGACTACTTAGCGTCAGGTTCTCTCAATTGGCCTGGCGACAAGTTGCGCATTGTGAATTCATGAGTTTTCGACACGTGCCACGTGCCGGGCGAAAGCAGATTGATGAGTGGACCCATAGATAAGCCGAAGGACACAATGTGCCGTATATGTACGTCCAGATACGTTATGTGCGACTATAAGTACGTCCATTTCACACTAAAATGCACTTTGCATCATATTTTCCAATTCAGCCGTTGGCACGTGCTTTGGCATAAATGATGGCATGATGACTAATCCCCCTTAAAACTCGCAACTCTCTTTCTCTCTCTCTCTCTCTCTCTCTCTTTCTCTCTGATTATTACGTAAATGTAATTAACCGCATCGATAATACTTAACTCAACTGCAAAAATGTTGTGGGTGGCCAGTTTTTAAATTTTCCAAGTATTATCTGCCATAAATTGGGCGTGTTTGATGTGTTTAATCGATCTCCTCGTGTTATTCGCCCATGTTTGATGAAGCTCATTTTGTGGGCGTGGATGTGGGAGTATGTGTGGGTGTGTGTGTGGATTGTCTGCGTGTGTGCATATCTCGATTGGATTTCAATTAAATGACAAGGCATAATAATTATTTTTGTGTGCTTACATTTGCATTGATTCAACATTATTATTGAACTTAACTTTGAATTTTGTCTTGCAGGGAAAGTATTTTCCAATTTGCGAGCTTTAAGGCAAAAAAATTAGTCAATAGTTGGGCCTAAGCAAAATGGATTGAGAAAAATCGGTGAATATATGTATATTTATTCATATAATTAACTAACACTATGAATTTTTTTAATAACAAACAGAATTATTGAGGGTTCTTCAGAGGAAGGAGATGCTAGAAATATGAAAACAATATAGAATAAGTGCAATTCAGAATGTGACCTTCTAAAATGTAATTATAGCATGGAATGGGCAAATCAATGTTTTAAAAATACATTTTCGATTATGGTTGGGGTTAAGGTAAAATGCAAAACGGCAGCTGTCAAGGGACTTTTGGTTTGGTTTGCTTCGGTTTTGGTCTACACAAACACAAACTGTAGTTGATGGCCATCATAATGCTGAATAACAAATGGTTGGATTTGGAAGTCAATGGCTCAATAACAATGATTTAATTGCATTTTCGCATTTGTTGCTCATTTTTGTTGCTTGGCTGTTAAAATTCAAATTAAAGACCCAAACGTGACCAAAAAGGGAAATTTGGAAATTGTGTTGGTGGATTGGGCAATGGAATTTCTTCAATTTGATAGGCCATTTGGAATCGTAATTTAAATGCAAGCGTCAGATGGCAAAAGTCACGCACAATCAAATCCATTCAAAAAAAAAAAACAAAACAAAATGAGAAGAGGCAAGCCAAAGGACAATGAAATAATTTACACATTTACAGCGAGGACGAGAGGCGATAAAGTGGCAAAATGCAATTGGGTTAAAAAATATGTAAGTATTAGAGGCAAATGCCAGGATTTAATGGTCAATAAATCGATTTGCGTTAGCTTTGGAAAATGCGTAAGCCCAGTTCACCAATCGTTTTGGGCCACAATCGAGGCATCCACTGGGAGCTGGGAACTGAGAGGTGGCTGTGGCAATGGAGTCGGAGCTGAAGCTTATCGGCACGCATGCACGCAGCTGGCGGCAATTTGGATACACAGATAAAACATTTATTGGCCGCATAAAACGGGTGAAATTACCAAAATGCTCTCCCACTTCTTATTGTTCTTTTTCTTGCCTCCTCCAACAGCCACCACCCAGCCACTACCCACCCATGGCTACCAATTTGGAAACGGGAGGGCACATATCCCGGCTGGTAAAATTGTTGCTTTTGCTTTTGTAATTTCCCTTTTGTTGCCGCTCGACATAAAATCAATTTGGACCAACTACCCCCCGCAAGATAGCCTTTGCCTTCCCACTACCTATTCATTGGTTTTTGAGGGACCAAACGAAATGAATTTCCACATGGGCTACAAATTAGACAAATTGCACAACACATTTGTCATAATCTTGAAAAGGATTGTCGCCGTCGTCCTTCTTCTGCCACAATAAGAGCCACTGCCACTGCCACTGCCATTGACTCAGTTGGTTTTTGTGCAACTTGTAAATGTTATTTCTTGCCACTCAGAGAACTCTACGTGCCACACCACAAAACCGAGAGTCGGGCCACATTCGCATTCTACTTGCATGGCAAAGTTAAACAAGAAATGTAGTTGGTAAACTGAAAAGAAAAACAAAAAATAAATAGAACCAACAACGTTCTAGACTTGCTTTTTAATTGAATTTCATTTGTGCTTGCTTAGTAGTTGGCTTTAAATTTCGATGGCACAGTGTGTGGATCCTGGTCCTTGAGCCTGCAGTTTGTATTCCGAATTTGCAATTTGAGGATAAAATAAATTAAATCTTTGCTTGGAGTTAAAATGTCTCTTAGTCTCAACAGCAATTTCTATGCACATGTACATACATACATAGAGAATGCTAAATTGGCCTATATTCCATCGCATGCCATTTGGTAACATTTGTCCAGAAGGCTTCCAGTTGTGTACCACAAACGGACAAACGGACACCAGGTCCAAAGACTTGGCTGAGACAAACTTCAGCTTAAGCTCATTGATCCCATAACTATTATTATGGCAATTAACTACAATCTTATTATTGACAATTAATGGAAAATGTAAATGAAGTTGTTAATGGTTCAAAATAATAAGTTAGAGGTAAATGTTTTATTTGCAAGTTGTTAAATTGTTCATTAACACGTGTCTTGCTTTTTTCAAACTTAATAACTTTCCTGGAATATTGAGCCCTCTTTTGGTCTAAAGTTAGCTCATTGAACAAAGATTTGAGAACGTTCGGAAAATTTTAAAGTGAAAAATTGTTCGACATGTATTATCGTTCATAATTGGGAGAAGTGTTTAAATTTACATAACATATCGAACAAACATTGTCTAAATCACTAAAGGAACTAGTCTGGCAATATTGCTTATTCTGAGACAGGGATTTACTGAGGTGATAGTGCGATTCACTTATTTAATTCATTCTCTTTTCCAACATATTCGTATAAAATCAAACTATATAAAAAATATTAAAATTTTTTGTACAGTTTTTCTATCGTTCACTTTTATTATTTTATAAAAAAAATATTTTTTGGTTTAAACCAAATTAAATTGAATGCATATTATTTTGGGACTTTTACTTATTGTAAAATATGGATATCTAAGTTTAATTAAATATGTAATTATCTTTGTTTAAATGTCTTCCAATAATTATATTAATGATGCCTTGTTTCTTGAGTTTCTAACCTATCCAAAGGCAACCCTGTTTATGGTGTAACCCTCGTTTTATGTTGGTAAAAACAATTTCGTTTGTTATCTTGTCAAATTTTATATTTTACCATTTCCATCAGCTTCTAAAACGCAATGTTGCGGAAACTTTTGTGCGCTTTTGAAAAGGGCACAAAAAACCAACAAAAAAAAAAGTAAAAAAGTTTAATTAAACAAATTACAAAATGCTTTGCCACCGACAACAACAATTCATTAAAAAATAGGAAACAAAGGCACAACTCGCGACAAAGAAAATGGCAGAAAAAATAACGTTAAGGCACTCAGCCAGCCAAGAACGAGACAAGACGAGACGAGACGAGGTGCTTCTGCTGGCTGTCGTTAGCTCAAAATGCTGAGGCAAATTGGAAGGCAACATAAATCAAGCCCGAAGGTGAGTGGATGAGAGGGGACATTTTGGGCCTAGACAAAGCTGGCAAAAACAAAATGCAAACCGGCCACAATAAGTTTAAAGAAAATGTGAATGTTTTGTGTTTTTGTGTCTTATTATTATTTTTTTTGTTTAATTTTCTTCTCAAAGACGAGGAGAGCTAACAAAAGGAGAGTGTAAAGAAAACTAAAAAATTTCTAATTATTTGTATAATTTTATATTTATATTTTTTATTTATTTATTTAAGTAAGCAGTAAGTAAATCAAAGGTTTGGGATGTGAAAGGAATTGAGTATTAAATTTCCTATGTTGAGGTCAATGAAACAGAAAGGGCTACTGAATCCATATACCCTTTCTTCGCCATATCACTCATCTTTATTTCACCAATTTGGTACCAAAATGCAATACAGAGTAACTGCAATTCGTAGTAATGGAGGCTGAAACTCTTTTTTTTTATTTTCGTATCTGTACCAAAATGTCGGCCATAACTGTGTGTGTGTGCGGTCTGAGTGTGGGTGTGTTTGTTTGTGTTATTGGTGCTTTTAGTTTCCGGCGCGTTGCACTCGGAACGAGGGCTGACAAAGTCGCCGTCAACGTCGCCACAGAAACAAACAATGTAAATTGCGAGGGAGGCTCTTACTATTGCGTTGAAAGCTCCCGAATGTCCCATTTTTCTCATTCTTTTTATTTTCTTGGTCCTCATTTTTTTTTTCGCTCTTGGTTTTTTGTTTTTGTTTTTGCTTTTTGGGGTGGCTTTGCCGCGGGTAAAAGGCCAGCAGCTGCAACAACTACAATAGCGAATAAAATAAAAAAAAAGGTAAAAGAAAAAATGAAGAGAAATATGTGACACGAACAACGGGAAAACGACAACGTTCCGGAACAGAAACGGAAATTGTGAAATATACAAATGTTCGTCTTGTTTTAGAGGTAAACTAAGTACATGCAAAAATTGTTGGCCCGTGCAGTTTGCCACACAAAACAGAACAAGCGAAAAAAAAGGGAAAAGAACCTAAAGGGAAAGCCCTCCTAAAAGGGTGAAAAAACAACAAAAACTACTAGTAAAAATGTCAGCTTATGTTATTGTAAATTTTTTAATAAAAAATATATGTAGCAACATTTCGCATTTTCTGAACAATTTCATGAATATGTTTTCGAAAATGCACAAAAAAAACAATTGTAAAAAATGTAAATATATTCATAGTATTATCTGGATTAATAAATGGACAATAAACTGAACAATTGTTATTAAAAGGCTATTTTAAATGAAAGGCAAAGAATCAAATTTAAACCGAAATTACTTAAAGTGGATTTTCCATATTGAAATGGTCTGAGTGCCGATTGCGACTTTGCTTTTTGGAACGTAATACCATTCCATTTTATTTCATTTGTATAAATATATATTATATAAATATTTAGACCCAATTTTAAAGCGTAAAAAATATTAGAAGATTGAAAACTATATACTTTGGGTTATATCTAACAGATCTCGAAAGAAAATGACTATAAAAGTCAAGGGTCAAATAAACAGACTAGCTTTAAATCTAAATCTTGGTTTAAATTGCTATTTTTATTCGATACAATACCAATCTGTAATATTGAATTCCAAATAAAACTGGCAGGATCTAAAAAATCAAAGCAAACGTTAAAGTCATAGGCAAAAACTTAATTGACAGTTATAAGAAAATGAATATTTATGAATCTGCACATTGTCCTTGTTTATCTTAATGAGTTTTAAATTTGACTATTATGACGTGTTAATTTTGTTTGATATTTAACGCGATATTTGACAATCAGTTACGAATTATTGCAATCGCACTTCAATAATGCGATTTATTTAACTTGATTATCAATCAATTATGGTTAACTAAAAATTATATTTATTGATTTCAGACGTGAGCACTGAAAAATTCCGAATGAGCTGCATTGTGAGCAGAATTGTGCTGCGATGTCCTTGAAATGTACGTTCATACATACATACATACATACGTTCTACCACTCAATCAATTAAAAATTAGCCTTGAATGGGGCTCAAACCCTTATCCTTAGCCCACAATATGCCATCTTCGTCTCCATCTCCACGGTCTATAATTGCCTGTCAGAACGACGAATTTCGTAATTTGTTTTGAGTTTTTAATTAAATCAAAGCTCCTTGAGGCTGCCTGATGATGATAATTGGCATGGCCAACCGCAAGCGCTGTCAGAAATCATTGCTAAAATATTGGAAAAAAGAAATTCATCGAGAGAGAGAGAGATAGATTGAGAGGGACTGTCGGGTTGATATTGGTTCAGAGTGGTGGGCCATTTGGCAGTCGGCCAAGACCGAACTAAATAGCAAACGCTAGCAACATGGCCCAGCAGCAACCACAGATGCTGATGCTGGGAAACGGATTGTAATTACGGAATTAAAACTGCGACAGCTGCGCCAAAATGCATGATGGACTGTCTAAAATAAATGAATGAAAATGGATATGGTTGACTCGAGCAGATGGATAGCTAGATAGATGGATAGATGGATGGATGGATGGATGGATGGATAGCTTGACAGGCGAACAATCTAGTAAGTAGGCTGGGCTATAGATTCTAGCCTTGAGGCGTGGCTCTACAAAATTCGCCCATGTTCGACTGCACTTGAGATGAGCTCCTGCCGGTTCTCGCTCCGATGCCTGGCAGTGACGGATGCGGATGCCACAACAGCAGTAATGTGTCGGTGACCGAGGCCACACCCCAGGCATTGATGGGTAGGCGGCAGGTGGTCTATGTCTTTCTGTCTCCCTCATTGAAATTTGTTGCATTATGCTTTACACTTTACCCCCTTGGCACCTTTGGCCCCTATATACTTAGTCGTTCAGTATGCTGGCAAATGTCCTTGTTCTCCACGACGATGCTCAGTCCTGCACTTGATTGTCAACAAAATTGTATTGCAGTTTTCTGTTGTTGTTGTTGTTGTTGCCAGCTGGTTTTTTGGTGCGGCAGCAGCAGCAGCACTTCACAGTCACTTTGAAGTGACTGCAACGCCAATAGCTGGCAGGCAAAAGGACACGCGGCCATAATTAAATTTGTGGCAAAAGAGAAACACTGTTTTACCAGTGTCCCACTAAGGATGATGATGATGATGATGATGACGATGTTGAGTGAAGTCTAACGAACACTGTGCCTTCAATTTTCTCTTTTTTTTTCTACAATTATTTCGCTCTGCTTTTGCCCAAATTAGAGTCAAACAATGTCACATTGTCGACAGTTTAAAACTAAATAAACACACGTGGGCTTTCGCTGCATACACACACGCACACATCGCAGTTATTTAGCTCGACTGGGGCTTGTCTTCTACCACCTCATCCCGCACAAGCATACACAGAAGAACACTTGAAGACGGCCATAAAGATAAATGTTTTATGTACGTGAATTGCTTTGAATAAAAAGCTTTGTTTGCCTGCTTCATATGAACCAACAAACAAACAAACAAACAAACAAACTGAGAGATCCCCGTCTTTGCCACGCGTTGTCTTTCCCTTCTCTCTCTCTCTCTCTCTTCTTGCTCTCTGTGGTGCCTCTTTTTGTCTCCCTGTATCTCTTAGTCGCTCGTTTATAATGTAAAGCCACGCACATAACTCATACGCCCCGTGGTGCGGTTATTCTCTCTTTTTCACTCGCTTCATTTAAGCATATTCACATTCACGTGCACACTTTAAGCCCAGTTGTAATTTGAATTAGGACCTTAGAATACTAAATAATAAATTGCATCCCTAATTGCAAACTGTATGTCATTTTTTGTAGCAAAACTTTTGATACCAAACACTTACTTAAACGTATTCTAAATTTAAAGCAACAATTTTCTAACATATATTTTTAATCTCACATCGTACACATACATAAATACATAATAAAAAATTTGTTTATATCTTTTACTTTTCGGTCATAAATCTTGTTTCATAAAATATTCAAAATATTTTGTTTTATGTTTGTTCAGTTGACGGAAGGAATGGCTCCAAAAGTTGTAGCTCAATTAATAGGGCATCTAAAACAAATTCGTAAAGAGTAATGTGTTTTACCTTGGTAAAGATGAGATAAACTATCCCTAAAATACCGATTTTTGCAATAATCTTTTAATTTGTAAAAAGTTTTTCTTTCTCTTGGCCACGTAATAGATAAGCCAAACAAGAATTTTAATATGAAAATGATGCAAACAATTTTTTTTATGTTCATTTAAGTATAATACTATTTAAATTAGTGGATGGGAATTGTTAACCTACAACAAGATTTAATATGATTCAATTAAGCTCAGTGTCAAAATGATTAAAGAAATATCTTTTTACGGGGCATTTTCTTCATTTTCTCAGATTAGCCCAAAATCCCTGTATTAGAACATTTGTATTCCTCTATATTAAAAAAAGTTTTGCATACATTTAATATTTTATAAACTTACACATTTCCACCCGCTTTAAGTAATAAATTTCACATGCCACCTAAGTCTTCTAAGTTAAAAGCGATTGGTATCGACTCTTAGCTTTAAATTGAGGTTGTCTATGTTGGCATAGCCTTTAAAATACAAAACGCTGAAAGGCAAAGCCGTTGTAGATATATTTCTTCAATGCTTATTAGTTAATGTGCATTTTCCTAGGGCCCGCAGCTATATAATATGGTGATGAAAAGTAAAGATATGGATTAGATCTGGCCTTAAGTGAATTAGAATTTACTTTAAAGGTTGTCAGTGTCATTTTCAGTGAACGATTCGCGAAAATTCATAAACATTTATTATCATTCAAGTATTCAGATATAGTTGAACTTAAAATCGAGACACCTGTTTAAGAGTTATATGTGAGTTTATGCAAATGATGACAACTTGAATAGAGCTTACTTATAGAGCTCGATCGTTGAAAATTAATAAAGTGAGCAGCTCCTGTAGATTATGGCCTGAATGTGTTCTAAGAAAGGTTAAGAACATATTCCTTATTCCTCTAAAGAATATTTTACTGCATGTTTTGAACGAAGGAATTATGAAAATTTCTTTTGCCCTTATAGCTGAGAGAATTGTGTACTAATTTGGGTTTAGTCAGTTGAGCTTTTCAAATGTAAAATTTGGGTTTTTATTTTTGGCTTCAGTGTTCCTCTTAAATATATTTCTTCTTTCATTTGGAAGATGCAATAAAATATATTTGGTATTTGCTGCGACTGCAATTGCATTTGAAATATTTCTCAACATCAATTCTCAATTGCGCCACAATCATGCGAATTGGATGTCATTTATTGCAGAAGTGTGTGAAACGTGTGTGTGTGTGCGTGTGTGTGTGGTGTGTTATTAATGAAACGTTTTGGACTCCTCCGCACTGACTTAGCGGACTTTACTTGCCACATTGGGGGATTTTATGGGGATTTGCTCGAATTGAGTGACGACGATGGCCTCCATCTGCCTGCAGTTGGCTTTCATTCTCTCTGTTTTCTTTTCATACAAGGCCAGCTACTATTATCAGTGACTTGGTTTTCCTATTTCCAACTACAGATTTCAATAAGGGGCAAGTGGGAGGTTGGAAAAAAAAAAAAAAAGAAAACCCCTAAGAGATGGAAATTTATTGAACGGCATTCATATGCTTCGCATTATTAATATCGATTAGGGGGCGGCAAAAAGGGCGTGACATGAGCCAACTAGTGCTTATGGCACATCTTGAAGTTTTTTTCTTTCTCTCGCTCACTCTCTACTTGCGGTTGGCATGGCCATCACCCAAGATTGAGATTGGTAGAGACGCCAAAGACCCCACAACACATACCCAGTTCTGCAGCCCCCCTCCTCCTCCACCAGTGGGTGCACTTCTCCATGCTTCCCGCTCGTTGATAAAAATAACAATGGGCCACAACAAGCAATGTATAGTTTCTTTTCTTTATTTTCGTTTATTTTTTTGTTTGGTTAGTTCGCTTTCTCAGCATAGATAAGAGTGACAAAAAAAAAAGGATAGTACTGAAATGACTGACCAATTGTATGATAATTTCATATATATGTATGCATGTACATATTTGTCTAGTTGTTTCATGGAAAACAATTTGCCAAAATATACACACACAAAAAAAGGCATAGCCATCATTTAGGGAAATGAAAGACGTGACTTCGTTGCATTTCGCATATCGCATCGCTCTGCAATGTTCATCATAAAAGGAGCAAAATTGATTTTTCTATAAAAAATCAAGAAAAGAAAAGAACGAACGAACAAAAACTGGCACACACACACACATACTCGAGCAGTTCACACACACACATACTCACAGAGAGATGGAAAGAGAAACAGAAACGCTTTAAGGCAGCTGCAGAAGCTGAAAGCCAAAGAAGTAGGCCACACTAGCTCCAGTAGAAAACAACAATTTTAAATAAACCATATTTCGTTTCCTTTAAACTTCACTTAAAGATGCTGAATTTAAAACTGAGCCAGATTGGCTGCTAACTATTTTGCTGTGTTATGCCAAAATGATTGAGAGGCATGGCCATAATCATGAGGCAAATCGCTGAAATTTACTTGTGAATGCTATACTCGGATTCTTTAATAGGTACTGGGTCATGGCCAGAAATGAAAGGGTCATTTATTTGTCACAGACATTTTGTTTCTACTTTGCATTAAAAGCCAATAAAAATCTTTCTCTGGCAGTCTGACACGATCAGCCTGATCTGTAGAGTATTGTAAAAGGTTTATGGAGAAAGGACCAATGGCGGGCTTACAAGCTTGGCATTAACCAGGCACTAGAAGCAACTTTTATCAATAGAAACTATCTTATTGGTGTTTCCTAGTAATAATTGCTATTATGAATAACGAGTTTATTTAAATTAAAAGATCTTTAAGCCATCTTTAATCTAATCGAATTTAATCTTATTTTCTCAGTTGTCTTTGTTAGCTCCTTAGAATATCACAGTTGTCTTTATTCATCGATATCTCCTTGTATCGTATAGAAGTCGTATAGAATACATTTGTGTGTATCCGATTATAATATTTAACTTCACTTAACTTTCACAAATCATACAGCATTAAGAAACTAGCCTTGAAACTAAGATTATTTGAGAAGTGGAATTTATTCTGAAGAATTTTCGTAATTCACTCTTAAAAGTAATTTTTATCTTAGTTAACTCTTCTGTTACTTGTAAGCACCATTTTTGGCCTTGCATTGGGATAACAGTGTCCTTGTAAAGGATATATTTCTTTCAATAATTTTATTCGTGTGTCTAGCTTTTGATATACGGAAAATCCTTACGCCAAAAAGGTAACTGAAACAAAGTTAAAACAAGCGACAAAAAGGTAAGCTGATTATGTAACTCACACTAACAGAGGCAACCAAGTGTCTGTGTGTGTCTGTGTGTGTGTGTATGTGTGTGTGCCTGTAGCTGGTAGATAGCATTAACAAACGGAACATGCTGACGCCATTTTGTTTTGCAACTTTTCAACAGATCCTTTTCAAGAGTTTTTATTAGTGATTTCCGTTGAAAACAAGCTAAAATATGCGCATTAGTTGCCATACACGCTTTTCTCAATGTATAAGTGTGTGTATATGTGAGTGTGTGTGTTTGTTTCTTTCCACCTGTCGTTTCGCTTTGGCAGCTGCAACTGATGGCATTTCTCAAAATTATGCATTGACAACTTCTTAATGGATATTACACTTTTAAAGACATATTCTTAAATTATAAACATTCCTAACTAAATTTTTCCAATTAGCATATCAAAGGAACATTCTCAAATTAATTAATGTCCTTTCCTCAATTTCAGTTCAGTCTCATCAACAAAACAAAGCGAAAATTCACATGCATCGCATTTCATTGTGGGTTGCTATCGAAACAGAAGCCTGCCATGACATTTGAATAATGCACGTAACAAAGGTTTCAGTTTCGGTTTTGGTTTTGGTTTTGATTTCGATTTCGAGTCTGATTCTGGTGCTAGGTCTCGCTCTGGGTCTGGGTCTGGGTCTGGGTTTGCGCCTGGGGGGGGACTAACAATTCATTATCGATTACAACGATGCAATGTACTGCGGCGGGCATTGAATAAGAATTGAAAATGGATGGAAAATTTTTGCAAAAGCATTGTTTTAGGGCTGGGAATAAACCTTTAGGTAAAAAAAAAAAAAAACACAACAGAACAATATGTTTTCCCCTGCGAGGAATTCAGCCAGTGGGGACTATTAAAGCCTAGAATGGGACAACACAAAAACAATGAAATTACAAATCAATGATTGCTTCCCTTTATTATTACAGTTTTTTGTTTTGTTGTTGAACTTTTATATGTGTTCGTGGTGTATATACATATACATATATATAATGGTGTATGGATAAATGTAATTGTCATTGTCGCACTTGCCAGTCAGGCTAAAGCCATAATATGAGACAGCCTTTCACCACCAATGCACATACATACAATATAACTTACCAAAGTAAGTCAAACGCCCAACCGCTCTGTCAACAGCTCAACATATCAATCATACGCAGTGTGGTGCGTGTTTTGTGCGTGCCTTGGCTGCCAGTTAATGGCTAGATTCGCTTAGCTGTATGGTGTATGGTGTCTGGTGTATATCGCCGCCGTTGCCGCCATATCTTATAAATAATGTAGCCTGCATATTACTAAAATATAACAACAAAGTGCCACCCAGCCAGATGCCACTCTCGGACACGTTCCACAAAAGACCAGCAGGAAAAAAAGGCTCAAAACAACAACAACAACAACAAGGAAAGGAATGACAAAAAAAAAACCGAAAGTGTCATTAGTGAATTATTTAAATTTCGACAGCGCCCATGGTATACAAATATGGGGGCTGGCATAATTGAGGCAACGGTTTAAGGCTTCATTTTTCACTACCTTCTTCTCCCTCTCTGTCTCTCTGTCTCTTTCGTTTGTTGTTAGGCCTGATGCCTCATGAAAGTTGAACAAACAACAACAACAACTACACGGAAATGAATGCTGACAAAGTTTTGTTAACTTGATTAATGTAAATGAACTTGCACTAACAATAAGACAAGTTTTCCAGCGGCGGTTCAAGAAATCAGCGTTGCATATCGCAGGGGGCCATACAATATGACAGGGATACATATAGATAAAAGTTTCTGTTACGTTCAACGCCTTACCTGAGATTCTCGATGCGTGGCCTTCGGCACTGTGGACGATTCCGCCGATGACTGCGATCCTTTTTACATCGACAATCGCAATGCATAATGCACAGGGCGATGGATGAGATGACGGTTATCACAAAGGGCACCGCAAAGAAGTGTATTATCATGGCCACTTGATCGTCATGATTGTATGAGGTTAGCACAACGGTTTTATTTTTTCGCGAATAGTAACACGGATAGATGGCACCCTCGATGCCATAGTAGGCATTAAAATTTTTGCACGTTACCGTGGGTGGATAGCCGCAACCCTTGATATTGACGAGCAGTGTGGCCTCACTGGATTGCTCACAATCGGCCGTGTAGTTCGCATAATCGGTCATGTTCTCCGGTATGGTTATATTTTGTTCGATAAACGTCACATAGATATGCACACAGCGATATAGATCGGAGGTGCAACCCTCGCGGCATGAGCTCCACGAGCAGTTGAATATACCAACAAGATCCTCGCGTCGCGTTGTTGTGCACAATGTTGGATTTTCAATGAAATCGTGGCTTAGCGTCGATATGGCCGGGTCCACATAGAGCGGGACCAGAAATAGCAACGATGCGCCGGCGGTCACCGAGAAGAAGGCCAGTGTCGAGGTGCCATAGAAACGCGCACGTTCCCGCCACGAACGAAAGCGCCGATTGCCATTTTTCTTTTTTGGAGCCAGTTCTCGGATTTTACGTAACCGTAGCTCTTGTTGTTGCTGCTCGAGTAGTAATTCCGAACTGCCACTCCTCATATTATTGTCGGTGCACACAGGGCGCTGATGTTGCTGATTGTTGCTGCTGCTGCTGCTGCTGCTTTCGTTGCTGGTGATGGTGATGGTGATAGTGTTGTTGCTGCTGTTGTTGTTGGTGTTGTGGCTGCTGCTTGCATTGACTTCGCAGCAGCAGCTGCAACGGCAGCGACGTCTTAGTCGTCGTCGTCGTGGTAGTTGTCGTCGTCGTCGATGTCGTTGTCGTTGTCGTTGTCGTGGTTGTTGCTACTACGACCACCCGTTATATTAAAAGGCAAATGCCTGCGGCTGATAGTAGCTAACACCATGCACCAATACCGAGTGCCAGGGCGAGGACGAGATTGAGGGAGAGAGCTGACTGCAGTCTGCGTTGACAGTGACAGTGACAGCGGCAGAGACAGCGGCAGAGACTGTGTATTTGTGACTGTGAGATGTGATGCCTGCTCCTGTATAGCCTGCTGCCTACCGCAACATTGAAGAATGAGCACAAAATTGAGGTTATGTACACACGCTTCGGCGCAGTGAGTTCATCTGGATAATAATAATAATGACAATGAAACGACCAGCCAGCCAGATGAGAGAGAGAGAGAGAGTTGACAACCGGAACAGCTGTTTGACAAGCCAAGTGACAGCAAGAGCATAGAAATAATGAAAGAAAGAGACACAATAGTCAGTCGTCGTCGGCGAATGATAGCAGCAAGAGGAAGAAGCACCACCTCACTGGCTTCTTGTTCATTGATATATTTCAATTTATTAATTAAATTGTTGAACTTCCACTTTGTTAATATTTTTTGCATTATAATGCATGCACTTTAATAATAATAATACACGCACACACCACACTCAAATTGTAGAGTTGAAACACTGCAAAAAAAGGAACGAAGAAATAACAACAAATTTTAACAACAATTTTGGCAAAACAAAAATCAATGTAAAAGCCTTTTTTTTTAGATGTGGGTGGACGCTCATTTAACAGCTGTTGATGTAGGTTAGTTTGAGAGCAAAAGCAGAGACATAAAGACTCTGCTACTGAGAGAGAGAGAGAGAGAGCGCGAGAGAGAGAGAAAGGGAGAGAAAAAAAGCGAGAGCATCTCTGAAGAGAGAGAGAGAAAGCAACTATGACTTGAGAGAGCAAGAATCCTGCTGTCAGCGTCGACTTTGGCGTCAAAGTCAACGTCAACGCATACTTGCTGGTGTCGCCCTAGTGACTGGATAACCTTTTGTGTTTTGTGGGCGGAATTATTTATGCTACACACTGTTTGTAGTTGTTTTTGTTGTTGTTCTTGCCATTGTCTGTTCTATTCTGTTCTGTTCTGGCATTTGATTATTTTTCAATTTTATTTGCATTTTTCCAGTCTAGTTCTCGCCTCACTCAGTGAAAAACGTAAAAGACGATAGGCTTGATTTATTGTGAAAAAAGACTCTGAACATGATAATGCTGATGATGCCTTTTAGTCTAGTCGCCCCTGTTCCTCTGCCCCCGGCAGACTTCCCTTTTATCGTCATCTCTATCTTTTTGAACTGATGCACTGAAGTATTGTTGTTGTTGTTGTTGTTGTCGTTGCTTATTTCTGTTATTTCCATTTTTCCCTGGTATGCTAATGTTTGCTGGCTGCTTTTTGCTGGCTTTTTGGCTTGGCTTTTCCCATTCATTTTGCTTTTCTTTGTTTTTTTTTGCCTTCTAGTCCGTTTTTTTTATGGTTTTTTTTTTTTTTTTGATTCTGTCATTTTCCATTCTGTTTGCCTAACCTGGACACTTTCTGGCGCTGCATGACATCCATTCACCTTGATATTCTATTTGTTGTTGGCTATGACTTCGCGTGACTCTAAACGTTGGTCACTTTTGGACATTAGCAGCGCTCAGTTTTCTCTATTTTATTGCTGTTTCTAATTCTTCTTTTTTGCTTCTTTTCTGTTTGTCCTCTTTGCGTTTTTAATATATATAGCGGGAGTTGCACGCATTTCACAATTTTCACAGCTACACTGACGTCTACATACATATAGATTTATATATATATAGAGTTAGGGGTCAGCGAGTAGGTGAGTGTAACATTTTTCCAAGTATTTGTATAAGTATGATTTCACTTTTATGCTATGTATGTAAGTAGTAGGCACATATGTACGTACTTTATATAAGTAGCCATTTAACGTGTCGTATGAGTAATAATTAATGTGTAGCATACTTTTCTGCTAAGTCGTCTATTTGTTTTTCAAATTAAAATTGAAATACAAATATGTATTTTCAATTATTATCTTGTTTCCTCTAACAACATAATCTTTCTAGGAATTGAAGGTCCTTTTAATTTGTTTGTATATAGACAAAGTTTTGCTACGGATTGTGTCTCATTGTATACATATGTATGTATAGTAGGTAGGTACATATGTACCTCTGAAAATGTACAATTCTATATATTGAGCTGTCGCCCACGCCACGCCTTTCACTTTGTGACTAGCGTGCGATTGTTTGCCCAAAGCAAAATGCCAAAGTAATAAAAGGCAAAAAAGCGAGAAAAAAAAAAAAACGCTAGCCAAAACAAAAAGTAAACTCTTAGAGAGAAGTGTCTAACTTTTGACAAGGCTCTGTCCCCTGCTTTCTGCAATGTAGTTGCCTGTCTGCTCATTTGCAGTTGCATTGATAATGTTTTGCTAATGCAATTGTTATTGTTGTTATGGTTTTTGTTGTTGAAATAATTATTACAAAATTTGTTGTGCAATGTTTCACTCTTTGGTTTTTGTTATTTCTCCATGTTGTTGAATGCGTCGCCGATTACCGCACAAAATTTTTTGCTTTTTTTGCCATAGTCCGCTTTGGGTTTTGGCTTTGGCTTTTGCTTGCCGCACACACATTCACATAAGACTCATATACACGCGCGCTCACACACATACACATACACACACATTCAGGCACACACACACGCACACACACTGACAGGACAGGACAGACAGAATCGACACGTGTAGCGCGCGCGCTTTTATTTTGATGTTTTTTCGGGCCTGTCGTGCCTCTCGGAGTGTTTGTCCAAAACTGATGCGACCGACAGCAAGCAACCAACCGACAGGCAGCAACATTCTACACTCGGTATTTTGCTCTCGTATTTTGTGGGGGTGTTGGCCGTGGCAGTGGCAGTTGCAGCGACGCTAGCATCGGCAGCGTCAAAGGCAGCGCTGTTCATTTTCACTTTGGATGCGAACTTTGGCGAAGTAACGGTAAACGTCGTCAAGGATTCGCATATGCGCGCTCTCTTCCATATTCTCTCTCGTACTCGGGGTCTTTTTTGTAACTCTTTCTCTCTCTCTCGCTCTGTTTTTAGTTGGTCTTTTGAGAGACCGCACAGGATACGTAAGTTTTGTTGGCATAATAAATCTGAACTGCTTGATTTCCCAGCTGTTCTGGTTGTGCTTGTTATTGCTATTTCGCTTGAGTTTGCTCAAATAGAGCCGCTCCTTAAAATATCAAGTATAGGCACAGCTTTACCAGGCATAGTAAAACATTTATTTCCTTAATTTCAGCAATTCCGAATTGGGAAAGAGAAAAATCGCTACAAACTCTCAAAATACGAGTTTATCTCAAGCTAAGCAGATGACATTTTGACTGAATTAATTATTTGTATATGTAATTTGTTGTAATCTGTTTCAGGCTTAATTTAAATTCACCGCCTTTACAAATTTAGCATGGACAGCAACCAATAAGCACTGCTTGATTTACGTTACGCAAGCAGGTTCAGTGCATGGGTTCATTAGGCACTTTTTGACTCTCATTACGATTAATCAGGGCCGTCGAGAAGATATCAGAGCCCGGTGATAGTCCCATGGGGTTCCCCTAGCCCCCCCCCCCCTTTACCACAAACCCTTTACTTCAATTCTGTTTGATTAATGTGATAAACTCGTGCCACACAATAAATAATTTGTCTTAGAATAGAATATGTTTATAAAGTTATCGAGTTGATAATATCAAGAAATAAAAATACAAACGTTTATTGAAAAAAGAATTTATTTTATGATCTTACTATAAATATTCATTAGATGGATCATTTTTATATG
The DNA here is from genome assembly GCA_024703675.1 of Drosophila nebulosa. Taxonomy (NCBI): domain Eukaryota; kingdom Metazoa; phylum Arthropoda; class Insecta; order Diptera; family Drosophilidae; genus Drosophila; species Drosophila nebulosa. The sequence goes on along the minus strand of JANFPS010000004.1, from coordinate 3,634,186 downwards.
AAGAATGTAATATTATTTTTAAAATTTAACGATGCCATATAAAAAAAATATTCAGAAGTGGGTTTTCCTTGCTTTGACTGATGCAAATGAGTTGATGAGCTCTTTAAAGTCCAATTCTCTGGCCAGTTGTGCTTCCAAACACAGGGTAGCTAGACTTGACACTCTTGTTTGGGTCGAGCAGAACCGATGAAAGTTTTTTATTCTTGCCAAAACACTGAACGACCGCTCACCACTCGCAACAGATACTGGAATTGTGCAAAATATACGCAGAGCAATGCAAACGTTTGGGAAAAGTCTGTTCAATTGGAGGCAGTTGAGGTCCAAAATTTGCTTCGTATATATTCTTGAGGTGTATAACTTCATTTGATAAGTTTTGAGATACATCAGCAGGATATTTGACTGTAAAATTTTTTGCAGCAGTCTGACTTCTTCTTCAACGTTTGTATTAGAAAACTGCCACAGGAATGGGAATGTTTCGTTTAGTTCATTTATAGCTGCAAATCTTCTACTTATTCCACTGATGATTGAGCCGATTATGATGAAAAAAGTGTTTCTTTTAAAATCAATTTCTTCTTGAAATCATCTTCTTCTTTATCGACGATTTCATTTGACAAGTCAACAGGTTTTTTTTTCCTCGCTGGTGGTAAAATGGATGAAGTATCGATCAAATTGTCCGCGACGATTTTGCATTCATTATAAATTTTACTCCACTGATCGCGTAGAAGCTGCAAGTCGGCAAGTAAACTTTGAAGATTGTCGACTTCAACGTCAATGGTAGCGTTCATCTCTTGAAGAACCAGATTTCTTTCATTGATAGACTGAAGAATTTTGAACCAAATGGAAGCCATCAAGACGCACTCAAATGAACTCATATATTTTAAAATGCCGTTGACGCCTCGAAGAGTTTCTGCGTTCAGATTCAGTTTCTTGGTTTCTTCGAGAGACTTTCTCAATCCAGGAAGATTCTTCGCAAACGGTTTCACACCATCGATTCTTGCAGCCCACCGTGTATCGGAAAGAGAGTGAAGAGAATCAGGTATATTTGATTTTAGAATTTCCCAGCGTTGTGTGCTGCTACTAAAAATGTTAAAACATTTTTGGACTACTCCAAAAAAGGTTATTGCTTGGATACAACATTGTGCAGAATTGACTCCAACAAGATTCAATGTATGTGCTCCACAAGGCGAGTATACTGCGTACTTATTTTTTAGAAGAATGTGATTTTGCGCTCCTTTACATTAACCGCTCATGTTTCTGCCATTATCGTAGCCTTGCCCACGACAATTTCCAAGAGGAATTTTGTACTTTTCTAGTGTTTGACATATCAAGTCAGCAATAGCTTCGCCTGTTTTTCCATAGCAGTCCACAAAGGCCAAAAAAACGTTCTTTGATATGGTTAACCTTTTCTTCAGTATCGTAATGAAGGTAGCGTAAAATAAAAGTGGTTTGCTCCACGTGACTTGAATCTGGGGTTGCATCAACAATGATTGTGTAGTATTTAGCTTTTTCGCGCTCTTTACGCTTTTGGGAACCGGACTTATGCGAATACATCTTTCCCACTGTAATTTAAAAAGATTCCATAAATAAAAAAACGTTACAAAAACTTCGATTTGACAAAATTATATTCGTTATGAAATGGTTCCAAAAATAAAAAATAATTTCTTTGTTTCGTAATAATTTTTATGACTATCATTGAATTTATTTTATTATTATTTATTACGTACTTGCGGAAAGCGTTTAAACAAACAAAAAAACATCACTCACCTTTAATGCGAATGCTAACTAGGGGCCCTGGTAATTGGTCACACTGACACTGGTAACAGTTAAATAAATAGCGATCACTAAATATCGATGGACTCAGACAATCGATAGTCCGCAATTAATGATATTTATTGAATACAAGCAGCGCAATCGCATAAAAATATACGTATGCAACGTTATAGCGCGTGATGTTTTGAACTTACGGGCCTGGTGAGAATCCCACCTTTACCACCCCCCTCTCGACAGGCCTGCAATTAATCGAATGAATTCAAAATCGATTACTGTCCAGCACCAGTATTCAACACTGTTGGGGTTAGATCAGTAAACTTTATATCAATTAATATTAATAACAAAATATAATTTAATAAAATAGAAAGAATATCAACAAAAAAAAACAATAAAAAATAAAAGAGAATATAATGTCCACTATGGCGTTGCAGTTATTTAATAATGTGAGTATACTTTTACTGAGCGCGTCATATTTTGACAATCTTTCCTGTGACATAATACGATGAAAGAGCCACACGAGGTATCAACTGAAACATTAAGGATTTTTGGTTTTATATCCATATATTTTATATATAAAAATTCTCTGAGTCGGTTTGAACTGCACTAAATACTCTTTCACTTATGAACGTAATACATATTTCTCATCTCAGCTAAGTTTTTGTGCAATTTTTTTCTACAAATTCTTGTTTGCTATGCATTAAAACGTACGTGCCAAATTTTATTAAGAACAGACAGACCAATAACTTTAAATAATTAAAATAATAATACTGTCATGAATATATGTGCCAAATTTATTCAAGATCAAGTGATGATGATCTATAGGGCCTATAGGAACAATCGGCAGAAAAACCTTTTTTTGGTCAGAAAAGCAGGAAAACAGCAAATGTGCCAGCTTTGTAAATATAAGAAAGGAGGATCACAAAATACTTGCCAGGGTATCATCGTTACGGTCAAAGCTAGTCCGGTCTTCTGGTTGACAATCTTAAGTCTTCCCAGTGACATCGCTCCATCTTCCTTGTTTGCTTAAAATAAAGAGCCTCATGAAGTATCAACTGAAACATAAAGAGTGGTTTGGTTTTATATCCAATGCAATCAGGTACAATTTCACATATAAGATTGCGTGATGAAAACGCGACTTTCGTGTCTAAAGTCAACGACATTTTTCGATCCTTTCTTTCCTTTCCCTTTTTGTTTCTTTTGACTAATTGCAAGTATTTCTTAAAAGCAAGTTTTCTTTTCTTATACAAAACAAAGAAGAGTCCAGACATCAAAAAACAAAAACCACAAATTTAATTACAAAAACTATTGTTAGTTACTTGATTCAAACCTCTAAATTGCACTAAATACATCAGCAACTTGAGGTCTCACATTTTGTAAATGCACATTTTGTGACGGTGATAAGATTGTACTCAATCATAAGTGTTAATACTATGATTAAGTTAGTTATTTTTTTAATTGTATTGAAAATTTTACATGATTAGATAAAATTTCGATCGATTAGATAGAGATACTAAAGCACTTATACAAAGTGAAAACTTTCTACGTTCATCATTTAACTTGTTAGTTTTAAGGACTCGTGTTCAACAAAAAAGAACGTGTCTGAGTTCAAATTGATTATGTTCAACTGATTATGATTATGTGATTACCAGGAAGACCTTAAGGTACTTTCAGACATCTTTTATCTTTAATAAACTGCTTTTGTGTTTTCTTTTTTAAAGGCTATGGCTCGAGTTTTTTTATTGGTTCTTTGGCTAACTCTAATACCTTTTCGTGAATCGGGAAGTATTATTCGGGAGAAGTGTGGTTGCCATATATCCTGGATTCTCGAACACGGAAAGCATGCACAGTGCTCCGGCATTGGAGTCAAACTGGATTTTAATTGTTTAGAGAAACTTCAGATAAAGAGTTTAGATATTTCGAAAAACAATCTTATGGAAATTCCATTAAAACTGCTGAATTCAACTACATTTCCATATCTTGCAAACCTTAAAGTTTCACATAACAATATTAAACAAATATCCGATGAGGTTAACCCACGCTTTGAACGACTTGATCTAAGTTACAATAAATTAACAAATTTGCCCATTAAGAAAGGATTTACGATGAGCCCGTTGGAAGTTCTCGATGTTAGCTATAATAATTTGACCTCTTTCAATTCGTTGCTGACTGACATCGCCAAACAGATTATTACAAACGGAAATCCATTTAAATGTGATTGCCAAAATGGTACAAGTATTAAGTCCATTTATGATCGCATATCCAATGTATGTATCAATAATATTCAACTCAATTAAATACCCAAGCAAAGTGTTTGCAAATTATTTTAGGGTCAACTACTATCGGTGCAGTGCATGGAAAACGAATCGGGCACACCAAAACTAATCACAAATGTTCCTCTTTGTCAGAGACACATTAATGAACAAAAGAGCTCAGAGGTCCCATGGCATTGGAATGGCATTGTTATGGCAGTTTTCCTGGCACTTTTCGTCTTACTTTTATATATCACTTTTTGTTACATATAACATACAAAACTGCCCATAATTTTTACAGAACTTTACAGTGCGTATAACTTAAGTATTTTTCCGAAGTATCCGATTTTTATGAAATTTGGTAAGCCGACAAAAATTAATAGCAAACTTTCCCTTAATATCATTACAATACTTTAAGTATTGCGAGAGAACATCACTGCCTGTTACACACATTTTGGTGACAGGGTTTAATTAGCCCATAACGCCAAGCATGTTTATGAATGTTGTTTTTTTTTATCAAATTCCGTCAATTGTAAATGTGATCAATGAAATGATCATTTTACCCTGTACGCATAGGGTAAAAGGGTATATGAAAGTCGCCAAAATGTATGTAACAGGCCGAAGGAAGCGATTCCGACCCTATAAAGTATATATGTATATTCCTGATCAGCATCTAGCCATTTCCGTCTGAACGTATTAATACCTAAATCTCGGAGACTATAAAAGCTAGGGTCACCATATTTTTATATATATTTTTTTTAACTGTAGATATATCGTCAACAATTGACAGTTAAAAATAATTTTGTAAACTTCAATAACAATAACTTGTAAAACTATTTGTATCTGAAGCAACTGTATGGTATATTTAAATAAAATGTATCATTCGACGGAGAAACAACTATGTTTTCTTATATTAATAATTAATTCGAAGAATAACAATTGCAAATTCTTTCAGCTCATTTCATTTTGTCAATGCTACAAATATCAACTCTAAACGTAAAAACTGTTGTCTAATTGTATTTTAAATGAATTGATATTCTCCAAGGAAAATAGAAAAAAATTGACAAAGAATCGGAAGGTCATACCCCTTGTCTTAGCTATTTTTAAATGCTGATAAAAATTAAATATGTTAAAGTAACGCTTCACTATGTCTGGTGGATACGTTTTAAGGACTTACACATGCATAGATTTTGTAGTTTTGGCAATGAATATCCGAAATATAGCAAAAATATTGTAAAGTCCAAGAAGTCCATGGTCCAAAGGGTGCAAAGGGTGCATCCAAAATGCGATTTCACTTTTTTTCCATGTTCTTTTTATGAATCATCTTGAATTGAGCGTATTAAAAGAACAAAATGTCAAGCTGAATAGGCACAATAAGACGAAAACTTTATCTTTATCTATTTCTCTTACCCAGCAGAGGAAGCCAAAATTTAGTAGAAACAGTATACAACGATTCTTTTTGTTCAATTTTATTTTTGAAATATTGCCTTAATCCAATTGTTCAGTCCTTTCCAGATTCATATTTTAATTTATTTGTAGATTTAAAAAGGAAACTTGCATTTTAATCTTGAATGTTTATTCGCGTTCATTGCGATCCAATTCATTTCTAAGTTGAAATTATTTGTTCATACGGTTATATACTTGTAAATATGAATATATATATAATTCATTATCGCATTTAATGCATATGTATGTACATATATGTATGTATGTATATGTATATTTTGTACTGATTATATTATTAAGTGCTCACAATTATATTTTTTTTGCCAAACGGAATACATATACATATATATATAAGTATATATATGTTATGTATGAATAAGTATGTACGTATTATTCACACGTTTTATCTTTAAAACATAAAAGAAGGAAAACATGCAAACGAAATCCCAAAATCAAGCAAATTCAATAGATTTTGGATTGATGGAAATGTCATTATTTTTTAACTACTCATAATATGAACTATAAAATTAACCTTTCGGAGGTTGAATTCTTTAAAATTTTAGTTTAAGTTTAGAGTATAGCGATTTTTTAGCCAAATATACTAAAACTGCAAGTTTAAATGCTCACACAGAACGAGTACGAAAAAAGTTCAATATTTTGTAGGTGAATCGAATTTATCATTTTTCTCAATTTTTTTAACCATTCTTTATATTTTTATACTGAATCAGTATTGGATAATGTAAAAAAGCTTCTAACAAAGAGCTACTGACCGGTAATTTTTTTAATATATTTTGAAAATAATTATTGTTTTTCCTCTTTCAAAATGGTCAACATTTCACTTACGAGTTGTACTTATTTTCAAAAGCTTTTATTTTAAAGTGGCATCTTTTAGGCATAAAATACTTTCCTTGATGCACGCAATGAAAAATTTCGTTTTTTCCTCAATAATAAAATAGATGACTGTGTAGAGAGTTTGTTTTTTAAAAAGGAAAGTCTGTTAGCAGAAAAAATATGAAGAAATTTTTTTTTTTCAAATTCATATTCTTACAAAGCTCTAAAGGAAAGATTGGACTGGAATAGATATTATTAACTTGGTTATTTGGAAAATTAAAAATTAATTAGTTTTAAAAAGTGAAAGATTTCATTCTGGATAACTAATATTAAAAATTACTTGTAGAACTTGAAAAGTTTTAAAAATTGTTTAATGTGTTACTTGATTATTTTTAAACAAAGATTGCGGACTTCGAAACGATGAACCTAAATTTTAAAATATACTGATAACTTTTTAAATTATATCACCTGACTAACCCTAACCAAGAAAAGCTTTCCATTTGAACATAAAAGCTTTGTTGCAGAGCTTATGCTGCCCCAGTTCTGAAATATATGTTTTTATTGTCGCTTTGTCCCAGCAGCCCTGACATGGACGAACAACGAAACTAGGTCAAGTAATGCGCCCTTGGATTGCCTTTTTGTCCTTGATGTAGGTGGCCAAAATAATAAAACGAGAACGAAATGAAAGAACGAATGAAAAGAGAAGAAAAGGGGCCAACTGACAGCACATAAATGTGCTATGGATTTTATAATGATTGCAATCAAAAATGGAATTTCAAAGCTCGATCAAACGTTTTGATGAAGATGATTTTCGCTGTTTCTATATACTAGCATAAGTGTGTGTGCGTGTGTGTGTGTGTGTGTATATACTTTGAATGTGTGTCATCACGTTTGAACCGAAACTGGCAAGCATGTAGGTCAACATATTTGCCCTACTCCATTTGACGTTGCCTTGTGACCCATTTGGTTATTGAAAGTTGCCATGGCCAACAATGTCATGACGTTAAGGTAACTAAAATTTAGCTACGAGGGTGGCTAAAATTCTGCATGTTCTTCCTTGTTTCCCCTTGTATAATGTAACAGAATCAAAAAAAGAAAACTGGGCTTTAGCTATGCTTGTTTACATGATTACAATTGTTCAAAGTTCGGTTGCCAATGAAGACAAACAAACTAACAAATAACGCACACACATAGCTCGATTCTGACAGCTGGAGCCAGTTCTCGATTTCCATTTCTATTTCCATGTCCATGCCCATTCTTATTTCGTATCGCGTTTGTATTCGTATTTGTCTATTGCTATTTGCTTAGTGCCCATATTTGTATTGTCTATACAATCATCTAGCATCTCAGCAGCCGCAGCCAGAGCAGCAGCAGCAACGACAGAGAAACAATGAAAATACTTGTCTGTTTTCCACGAAAATTTATGACCCAATGTCAACAGCACGCACAGCCATCACCAGCTCACCATCTCACCATCTCACCATCTCACCATCGCACCATCTTGCCGTCTCATAGGCAACTCTATCTGGTCGTTGCCGCCCATAATACAACATCGATTTGAAGTGCATGGAGCAGCAATTGAATTGTCGATCCAACCAACGATCGGTGAAATTAGTTTGCCATGCCAGCCAAAAAGCCAAGTTAAAAAAAGTTTTCCCATTCAGTCAAGGAAAGTTTTTAGCTGTCAGGTGCTTGTTGTCTACTGCTTGACCTCATGAAGTCGTGGAGCTATAAGGAGCTCTCCATGAAGCAGTTTGGGGAGTTGCAGCTGAGTTTTGTCAGCGAAAACAGGTTGTCAAAACTCTGGACATGCTTCTTTTTTTTTGTGTGTGTCTGTTTTTGTTTGTTTGTTTTTTTGTCATTCACATGTCCAAACTGCACATGACATAAATTTGTATCTGCTGCAACTGATTGTGAGTCTTGTAATGCCAACATATATGTTGTATCTGCACTCATCTTTGTCTACAATTTATATTTCCTGCTGGCCTCCTGCTCCTAGTTTTCTACTACATCTGCGTCCAGTTCTGTGTTGACATGTGCACATCAATCAGACGACCCTGGTTGGTTTCTTCGTTGGTTGGTAACTTGATTTTCATTATAAATTCTACTTCAACCACCAACCACCAGCCAGCACCACCGTTACCACTTTGGCGAAGAGCAAACAAAAGAACAGGTAAACAATCTAATGATTCCAGCACGCAACTTCAAATGTCATGGATATGGAAATGGAGTCAAATCATAGCAAACCCCAAAAAGGAACAATAAAAAAAAAAAAGAAAAAGAATAACATCCAAACCGAGGGCCGTTGCCCGCCATATGTTGGCTTCCATCAGCGATTTGCGTTTGTGTTTGGCAACTGACAACTTTTGATGGACATCTCAACACCGTCTTGGTGGCATGTTCGCATCAACAACCACATCCACATCCACATCCATTCCACGGCCATGACAACAAATTTGCCAACTTGACATGCGCCTTGGACAACTAGGAGGAGGCCAGCAATTATAATTATTAAGCAGTATCAGAGTGTTTTCTTTCCTCTTCCTCTCCTTCTGTCTCGGGGAAATGCTTTTGGGAATAAATTAGGAAAATATTGGTATGTGGGAGCAAATTAACTTCATAACCCAGCTGGCTTCTTAATAATTCCTACGAATCCATCTTAAAGGAGCAGAATATGTTTTGGAAGTAAGGTCATTTTTATCTCTTTATTTTGTAGGCAATTCAAATGTTTGGTTAAAGTTTTTTTTTTTATGCGGTTGAAAATGAAATGATGCTGTTTATCGCCTCGATGAGCTAAAATTATCCATTTGATTAATGTAATTTGGTGTAGCAGGCGAGAGAAGTTTTTCGGTTTACTATTTCTGATAAAAATGTTTACAAGTTTTGAATTATTCTCTAGGTTAGACCGCGTTTTAATTTTCCAATCGTTTTGGAATAGAAAAACGATTTAAACGCATGTCGATTGAACGAATGAAGGGTGATCAAGGGTTTTATATTTTGTTGGGAAACTTATAAAATACTTTAGGGGTAATCTTTTACGTTTTCTGTTTTTACAACGAATTTAAGTAATTATTTGATTTGATTTACGCATTTACGATATTCTTAAGTTTTCTTCTAAGTGAATTTGTTTAGATTTGTCTTTTAAGTCCAAGTCCAAAATTGAAATTAAAGCACATTTTCCAATTAGTATAATCCTCCGTCCCCAATTTAAATATTAATTTCCGCGCAGGTGCTGTATTTTATTGTCTTAGATTTTCCTGACCGATTGTCTGATTTGGGGTAACTTGCACTTACACTTTCACTACCTCTCAACTCGTTCAACTTCCCTTTATTGCGCTGCTATTGTCATAGTTATTTTCTGAACAAAGCCCATCTATTGTTGGACCTAGATCTGAGCATAAAAAGGCAACGCAAAAGAAAGATAAGTGCCATTTCGAACGATTTTGGTTGTGACTTCAAGATACCCTAGAGGAAGATTTATATAAACTAAATTTCTTAACTCTTACAAAATACAGATACATAGAATAATACATCAAAGAGCGTGTGAATTGGCATTTATTCCCAATGTTATATTGTTTAATTTCAGCTGATTATGGCATTATAAATTGATAACATTTGACTTTTAATGAGGTCCAATTGATGTAAAATATGTATTTCTTCTCAACAGCATACATTTTTTCAGAATTGGATATACCTTTCGTCCAAAAAAGGCAAAGGGTATGCAAAAAGCCTAATTGAATGAAACGCAATGACACACATATTTTGAAAATCCGGTTTCGAAGGTAATCGAATCAAATACTACATTATTCGGACAGACATGCCCATACTCATGCCCATATCTCCATTTACCCGAAAGGTAGTATGTAGTAGAAGTGCATACAAAAGCGAACAATAAAAAGAGACGAAATAATAAAAATAAAAGCGACGCCCTTCCAAATACTTTGCGTACTTTATTTTTATTTTTTCCTACCTAAAAGAGATGAATAAAAGACCCAACAGCAGCAGCGGCAAGAGCGATGAAACAGAATTCGTTGCCTCATTACAGTTTTACAAAAGAAATCTGAAAATCCGGTTTGATTTTCATAAAATTCCAATAAAAATTTACAAACCCAAGAAATACAAACAGATCTCTTATGCAAATTGTGGCTCTGGCTGCGAGATACCCTATACCAAGAAGGGTGCTTCATGTAATACTTTTTTAAAGTGTCTTAGATGCAAAATTTTGATATTTTGTTAAGGAGTCGTTAAATATGCACCAGTTGGAAAGCTGTTAGAGTAACCCAGTTCGAAATGTCTTTGTCGTAGAAATTGTCCATCCTATAGACCATATAATCTACTAATAAACTCCTTTTACGCTTACAGGGTATTCAAATAAGACTTGTCATATCAAGTGCAACAGCTGCTGCTGCTGCCGCTGCCACTGCTGCTGCATAGTAACATTTTCTTTCCCTTATTTTTCTTTCATGTATTTTTTTTTTTTGATAAAAATTCCAATTCCAATTCCAATTTGAGAGAATTTTGAGGCCGCTGTTAACTTAACAGAGTTTCCCGTTCTAATTGCGAGGCTTGGGCTCTCTTATGCTCTTTCTCTTTTCCTTATACCCCAATGTAAAAATGATTCTCTTCAATGTTAGAGCGAGCTGGCAGCATTTCATGCCTTTTCATATGGTTGACCTATTTTCCAGTGTATGTGTGTGTGGTGTGTGTGTGTGTGTGTGCGTGTGTGTGTGTTTGTCAGTTTGGTTTCTCAGTATGTATGTATCCCCATCTCCTTCCATCTAATGCCTATGCTTTGTTATGGTTTTGCCTTTTTGCGTTTCGTTTTCGTAACTCACGGATTGCATTCGCTTGAGCAGCGCAGCGCAGCGTTGTATCCATGTTTTCGTAACTGCGTATTTGTTGTAATGTTAACGCTCTGTTGAGTTCTGTTTGTTGGAATTTTCACTCGAGAAATGATTAATTGAATTTATGAGATAGTTCATCTTTGCACTTGGTCGCCGTTCTGCGAGCACAGTTAGTTGTAGTTGCTCTTGCCCTTGGTTGTATCTATGAGATACATATGTATGTACATATGTACATATATGCACATGCAGATATGCTGTCCTACGTTACATACTTTCATATACTACGTTTCTATTTGGATAATTGGTTGGGCATTTTTATATTACTTGTAGGTACATACAACGTTTGCAAATCCCTCCTGCTCCAAAACAAATACGCAGTGGATTTTCCTACAACAACAATCGCAAATGACGTTTCGGCAAATGCTTGTAGGTTAATAAACCACCCCAAAAGAAAACAAAATCTAAAGTTAAAGTACTACGCAAATCTGTTGCCCATGGTGTTTTGGGTTGTTCGATGATGAAACCATGTACGCCCAATATTTTGCTCTGTCGTTTTCTCTGGGCTTCTCCAAGTGGAGGGCCCCATCGCCAACGACGTCGTTGTTGTCGTTTCCTACAGTATGCCTACAGAGGTCATTCCAAAGGCAACAACAATGCCTACAACAGCCAGCATACAACATAAAACGGCCCCCAAAAACGCAAAACATAAAAAACACATATACAAAGAGACCCCAAAAACACACTCAACAATGTTGAATACCCAACAACAACAATAACACTAACAACACCGTCAACAGCAGCAGCAGCAACAACAGCAAGAAGTAGTAGAAGAAGAGCAACAACAACGAGGAATTGCTGGCGATGTAAACAAAATCGAATACATTTCAAAGCGCCTAACAGCTGTGAACTGTGAACTACATAAGAGAGCCCACAGCTGACAGAGAGAGAGAGAGAGAGCAAGTCGCATATGTCTCTCGCCAAGACACACTCTCTCACCAACCACTTCTCTTTAACTGTTAAATATTGTGACGCTATAATTCAGACCAGAAAACCGGCCGGCAATTTATAATACCTTAACCATAACATGGGTGGGCATACGAACATATGTATATGGTATCGAAACTTTTTTTGCGACATGGTAATATAATTTTTAGTTTAAATGTTCATTTTAAAGTAATCGGAGTGCTCATTATGTTAGCTTAGTTGTAATTTTCTTTTAACTCCCAATGTTACAAATAATTCTTAATCTGGATTTATAAATTTTTAATATAGTTCAAATATAGTCAGTCCATTTGGGTACCTTTTCACACCAAAGGAAAATATAAATGCAGTGTATATTTGCATATTTCACTTAATTTCCACGCTACCACTTATTAAATTTCCAGAAAAATTGAGCCCCTTTAGGGCGGACAACTCTCTTAAGCGGACTAAAATAACCTATATCTGTATATTTGCCAATAGCCTGCCAATAAATAGTCTTTCATATTTTTAACCTGTATTGCAGTGTATTTGATTGTCGGTTAAACCTCCACTCAATGATCGCTCTCTCTTTCACTCTGTATGTATCCCTCTTTTGTTATGGAGCTAAGCTGGCACTCAACAGCTGTTTTCGCAACATTGTTGCTGTGGCTCCATCAACAGCTGTTATCGTGCTGTTCAGCTTCCTCTCAACTCTGTTGTTGATAAAACATAAATACAGAGGAAGATTGAGACACACACACACACACATACACACCCAGGAGGCAGAGATATGAATGTATGTATGCGGGACTTGGTTGACAAGTGCTTGATTTTTTTTCGTTAACTGCGTAGTATTTTTTGTTCGTTTTGTTGGTGAGGTTAGTCGTTGACGTCGACGTCAACGTCAACGGCGGGTGTTATGCTGCGAACTGGTCGATGGCGTCATAGATTTAGATAGAAACTTAAGGGGGTGACGGTTGGTAGCTCTGGAATGGGAAATCTGCGCTCTTACTTACTTAGTTAAGTAGTTACATAGTTAGTTGTTAAGACTAACAGAAACAAGAATTTATGGAAGTGTTAACATGCCAAGCATTCGAGTGTTGGTATTTGGGTGTGTATGTATCTGTATTAGTATGTATATATGTATATGGAAAATGCATTTTCCTTGTTGGCAGCAAGCAATAGGGAAATTCTGGCACCCTCGCCGCTTATGTGTCTGTGTCTGTGTGTGTGTGTGTGTGTTGAATGTTTTGCTTTTTCCAAGCAGGTAGATGCAATAATACAACAAAAACCCAAAAGATACACAGATACATAACAGAGAACGAACAGAAAGAGAGAGCGAGAAACAGAGAGAGTATATGTGTGTGTGTGTGTTGCGAGTAACTGTAACTCGCTGCTAGCGTTTGCTTGCTCGCTGCTTCGCTTCAGTCTTTGATAGCCAACTCTCGGGTGCGGACCGATAAGCGCTTGTCGTGCATAACCGAAAATATATATTTTCAACAAAATAAACCCAAAGCAAAATATAACAAAAAGAAAAACAACAAACGTAAAAAAATAAACGCAGTTGGCAATCAAACAACGGTGCGTGCCAGTGTCAAGAGTCAGCAGAGATTCACGAGTCAATCAGTGTTCAGTGCAGTTGCAGTGCAGCAACCGCGAATTGCATCCCATATTGCTCGCTGTCTCTCTATCAGCATCTCTATACACCACTCTTCCCCTCTCTCTTTCTCTTTAAGATTGTGTTCGCGAGTGTGTGTGTGCATGTGTGCATTTGTGTGAAAGAAAAACTTCAAAAAAGTGAAACGACCGGCAGCGAAAGCACCGTGAAAGCAAAACACACACATACACAAAACAAAAGAAAAAAAGCATCAAATTATTGAAAACAAAACAAAAAGCTAGCCAGCCATCCAGTTAGTTTCCAAAAATTTATGTAATCCTGGACCCAGAATCAACTCAAATTAGATTCCTACTAAAAAGCTTCAAAAACCTTCAATCCCCCCTTCAATCCAAAATTCCAAAAGAACGCCAGCAAAAAGTCAAGCTGACGTTTAAAAAGCCCAAAATTGGATTATGCTTAGGCACAAACGCAATTGCCACGCCATTCAGACGCCCCTCGAAGCCGAGAATGTAAAACTAAAGCTAAGGAAGCTTAAGCTTTGTGGAAAATTGGATGCACTGCCTCGGCCTTCGCTCAATCAGCGTCTGCAGTTCAATCAGCATTTCAATCAACGTGTCACCTTCTGCCTAGAGCTCTATCATAAGAATGTCATCAAAAAATTAATCAAAAACGTGCTACTGACTTAAGCAAAAAAGAAATAAAACAAACCGTGAAAAAATTTAATCAAAAACTCGAAAAGACCGTGCAACAAAGTGCAAAATTTAAGTGTAGTGGAGTGAATTATAAAAAAAACTAAAAGTAAGTCAAGTGCAATTCCAACAAAAAGTGTGAAAAAATGATGTGCTTCAAGAAAGCTAAATTCAGGCATTAGAATCCTAAAGAAAAAAAAAACCATATACAAAGAAATATAAAAATAACGCTTTCTTTGAGGAAAACCCCACCAGTTCAACAACATCCCCTTAGCCCCCAAAACCCCAATACCAATTTCAATTTTTCCAAATCAGAAAACCACAATTTACTAATACCAAAATGTCCACCGGCCGCCGCTTAGCGAAACGCTCAATTATTGGCACCAAAGTGTGTGCTCCAGGACCCGATGGTCTCTGGTATTCGGGAGTCATATCGGATGTAAAAACACCAGCATCATCCTCAAAGGGAATGGCTATGGCTCTGGCTCCGCCGCCACCGCCACCCACCTTCTTAGCCCCGGGCGACACGCAATTAAATGCCGATACGCGTTATATAGTTCGTTTCGATTTCAAGACACAGCAACTACAATCAAATATATCGCCAAATATCGTGTCCCATGGTGCATCCGGTGGTGCATCAGCCATGTCTACGGATTCGGTAATTGTTGAGACGCGTCGCGCTGCCGCCGCTGCTGCCAGTGTGCACATTAGTCCGGCTCAGGCATTGCGTCGCAATGCCATGATCAAGGAGTTTCGCGAAACGGATTTAATTGGACCCGGCTTCCGTTCCATAATAGGCATACAATTGCAGCATGGCCAGCGTGTTTTTCTCACCTACAATGGACGCGAGCAGAGCGGCGATGTGGTGCATCATGATGCCAGCAAGGACGAGGTGGTTGTCAAGATAACCACAATTGGAAACGAGGTGAGTGTGTGGGAGTGGGCGTGGGCGTGGGCGCGGGCGCGGGCGTTAGATGTGGCAGAGTCAAAGCTAAAGCCAGAGGCAGCGATGCGTCGTCGAGCGGCAATAACTATGTCAAGGTTAACGCTGCCAACATACTACATACAAAAAAGTGTATGTGCATCTATGTACAAGTTTATTCAGAGCATATATGTATGCGTATATGTATGTATGTATACTATGTACTATATACATATGTATGTACTTATGTGTAATCACGTTCTATGTGCACTATGTAAAGCTGCCTGGCCACTGGTGAAAAATTGTTTTTGAGGGTCGCATTCCAGCACGTAATTGGGTTATTCTCTAGCATGGCCTTCTGGCTTGGGTCACCAACTGAAGCTAATAAATGAAATTTGTTTTGTTCTATTAGCACAACTTCCCGATCATCTCATCTTGTGTCCAGGCACATATCCAAAAAAATATAATTACGTCACTCGCTCGAAGATCGAGAGAAACCACGTCAAATAGTTTTCGAGTGAAACATCGTTTCTTTGGGGGCTCTCTCTCTCTCTCTCTCCCTCTCTCTCACTAAATGACGACGATGTCGTAATAAAAATTTGTTTAGATTTTTGTTGTGTGCTCTTCATGAAAGACTTTGAATGTTGAAGCACAAAACAAAAACCGAAAAAGTTTCAGGGCTATCTAAAGATACACGTTTAGCTAGAGATGCGAGCATTCTTAACACTTTTCAACAAATTATACAATGCATTGAGAAGAATATCCTAAACTGACAACACTTGTCCTTCAACAATTCAATCTCAATTAGAAACTTAAATTTCTGGAGGCTTTCCAATTAGGTCACTGTTTGCTGGTGATAGGTAGGTGTCGATCTCTAAACAAAGAGCCAACTAATGGCTCGCTTAAAATATTCAATCTAAGAGTTTTGAATTTAGAAAAGATCCAACATGAATAGAAAATCTCTAGATAAGCAAACAAATTTTAAACAGAACAGATTGCTATGCAACAATCAATAAATGAAATGTCATCAAATCTCGTATGATATCCAACAAAGACGTGCACTATTATCGTGACTATGTACATATGTAGATGCGAGATTCATCTATTCAATCTATGTTATACAGATTAATTTTCTAAATTGAAGGGGGCTGGGAGCCACACAAATAACAACAACAACGTGATCAGTTGAGTCTTTTGTTTCATTTGCCTAATTGCGTCATAAGTCAGATACAGATACAGATACAAAGATACAGATGGCAAAGATAGTTAGATAGATGACGCTAGGCACACACTCGTCTGTGTGTGTGTGTGTGTGTGTGTATGCATTCCATGTTTGTAGCTACATACATATGTGCCACACCGGGCGAACCCAAACTCAGGCGGTTTGCCGGCTGACTGCGCTCCAGAGATGGACTGGACCGCCGGCATCAAGCTGTGAGTGTATGTGTGTGTGTGTGTGTGTATCTGTCTTACTCTCTCTAGCTCTGCTTTTCTTTATATATGTATTTCTTCTATCTTTATCTCACCGTTTGCCGTTTGTTTTTCCGCCTGCTGCTTTCCCTGGCAACTAATAATCGCAGCAAAAACACAAAAACACATTTGTAATTGTTGCATTGTACGTTGAAAGATACATTTAGACAAAACCCACACACTCATACACACACACACACACACCCAGATGCATGTATAGATAGTCTTCAATGCCAAGTCAGCTGCGCGTATCTTTTCCGTGCGGCGAGTCAATAAATTTGTCAGCCATAGCGTCTCTTCCTCACATTGAAAATGTATCTAACAGATACGATTAGACTTGATCAAGTTTTTTTTAGAGAGAAGGAGACAGAAAGACAAATGTAAAATGTAACTCTAGTTTATCAGATATGCCATAATTTACAAGCTAAATGTGGTTTGACTTAATCTTATGACCTCATCATATACCCAAAAAACAAAAATTGAAGAGCTGTTTCAACGTTTTTTTTTTTTTTTTGTTTTTTTGTGTTATTTGTTTTGTGTTTTCCGTTGTGAAAAATTTGTTTGTTGCTTTTCAATCAACAATTGGTTGGCATTTCGTAAGCGAAACTTGAAAAATGAAAACAAAAACAAAATACAAAGAAAATGTTATATCTGTCTATCAATAGATGTCCTCGGTTACGTTGCCATGTGATGGTCACGTGTATGCTCCATCTACATATCTAGATTTATTTACATGTATACATAGATATATTTCAACTCAACACAAAGAAAATGTTTCAATTTGAATTGGTTGTTGGTTTTTTATTTTATTTTTCGGTTCAACTTGAGCAACTGGCTTTTGTTTACAAAACTAGTTGAAAACTAGTTGGGGGGTGTGTATATACATACACACACGGTGTATGGGTGTGTGTGTATGTGTGTGTGTGACGGAACGGAAACGTGAGGCAATTAATTCTAAGGTTATTTCTAACTGGGAAACTTGTTGCTCGGCATTTCCATTTCAATTACAATGACGTATACGCCAAGTCTGCCATCTAATTGCTAACCCATGAATTGGTTTCTTCTTTTTACGCTCTCTTTTGGCTAACAGGATTCCATAGCAGGCCATCATATGCCTACTTAATGGAGGCAAACAAAATGGGTAGGGGCAAAATTACTGCAGGAAAAGAATAATGTTAAGTACAATTGCCAAAGAAGATGCCGGAGGCAATTTATCAAGTAGTCATACTCTTGCGGAAAATTGTAGCAAAATGGACTCACATTTTGGTATAAGGATGGGATAAATTGGTAGCTAATCATGATTTATAATATCTTAAAAAAGTTATCTGCATCCTCACAGATTTACGAATAAATTTTCCATATTAATTTTGAAACTATTCAAAATGTAGATTAAGTTTCCTGTAGTCAGCTATTTTTCCTGAAAAAGCAAAAATGAAAGTAAAATTATAGATAAAACTAGAGAAATGCCCTCTTAATATGTTTTTACTTAAATGATAATAGTCAATTTCTAATATTTGAGATCTATTTCACCTTCAAAATAAATGATTTCACTCACAGAAAGCTAGATTTTGCTTTATTTATATTCTTAAGATACTTTCAAATAAAAGTAATTAAACCAATTTAAAAATTTATGATAATTAAGCTTATCTTGAGTTTTGTCATGATTAAATTCATTGCCTAAATAAATTGTTTCAGTTAGTAATCTACAGGATTTTAGGGAATTTGGATTTCGACTAATTGGAACTCGTAGCTTTTATTTATATTTTCTGGTAGTTTGTGTTGTTGTTGTTGTTGGTGGACCTGACTCAATACGAGTAGCCTTTGGTACTTCCTCTCCTTGACAATTTATCAACACGACCCTCGCTAATTATTCGCAAAAACGTCTTTTAATGACATTGGAAATACTTAAACACGCAACTTGGCATTGGCTCCTCTTTGGGTTGGTTTTTGTTTCGTTTCGAAATTTTTATTTTCGTTCTTTGTAATCGGTCTGGCAATTAATTTTTCATCTCTTACCACTTCTTTGCCTGTCTTTCTCACTCTCTGTTGTACTCTCTCTTTCTTGACAGCGACCCATTTCGTTTTTAGCAAAAAATGAAAATCAAGAAAGAAGTTGGTCAAAAGTAAAAAGCAGAAAGTGCAGTTCGGCTCAGTTCAGTTTTTGTTGTCTTTTAAATTGATGGCATTTTATCTTAAAAAAAAAAAAAAAACACTTGACAAACTTGCTGTATATATCTTTCTTTGTAACTATAATGTAAGGCTTTAACTAAGACTATAGATAAGTTTAAAATATCTTCTACTAAATGCCTGGCATTATCTTCCTGCAAATCAATATCTTTGGCTTTCTTTCAAAGTATTCCCTTTTAATTATCAGCTACTTATGTGTGTCTGCCTGTCTGCGTGTTGGCATGTCTGTCAGAGTTCTTGCCTGTTGACAATTATTGGCTTTATGGCAATCGACAATTTCCAGTGGGTTCACCAAAACGTGCCTTTGCCTGTCTAACACGCTTCATGGCAATCCTGTCTGCATGCCACATCCATATCCCTTCCTTTTGGACTGCCCGCTGTTTAACCTGGCTAAAGACCTGCGCCTCTTCCCACTCGTCCCTTCTTTCAATACGCTGCCCCTACTTTCCGTTGTCCTTGTCCCTTTCTAACTTAAGCTGCATTGCTATGGTTTTATGATACCGGCAAAACATATTCTTCTTTTGTGTTGTGTTTTTTGGCTGTTTGCCTGCGTGCCGTTTTCTGTCTTCGGTTTGTTGGCTTGCTTGTGTTTTCTTTGAAACAAGCTAAAAAAAAAAAAAAATGACAACTGTCTGGCAGGTCACTTGAACTCCGATACCCTTACTCTTACCCCTACGTCAGGGCCCAGGTTCCTGGCTTGTCCCTCGTCCTATCTCATTCCCCATTTGCTTGTCTAATGACTAATCGACCTTGTCCGACCCAGGTAGAAAGTTGCCGGTTTTTTGTGTTTTTAGCAAATATCTTTAAAAGAATTGTCTCTAATTGGAAACGATAAATTACAGCAAGTACTTAGACCGATTCAAAACAGAAATCAAAAAAACGAAATTTGAACTTACATTTTTGTGAAATCGGTCATTATGCTTCAATGACCTTTTTTCGCCGGTGCGAGCAGGTTGAACGACTTTTTCTTCTTCCCTCTGGGGTTTCAAAAGGTTTTGGCTTACAAATGTCGCTGTTTATGTGAGTAGTATCTGTGAGTGTATATGTGTGTGTGTGTGTGTGACGAATGATATAAAGCATGTTAATGTTCTGTGGATCTTCATCAAATGTCATAGTTTTAAGTTCTTTATGCGCGACCCAAATGCCCAGTTATGGCATGAATGAAAGAAGAAAACAGGCAAAAATGACTCACATCTTGTAAGGGAACAGCAACAGGTTATTATAAGCAAAAGCAAATCAAAAAACAAAAGATACTTCATCGATAAGAAAAACAAGTTCTCAAATTTCGATAACCAATCAAAGTAATCATTAGGCAATTGAACTATGGACCCGCTGTAATTGAGGTTTATGCCCAAGCCCAAGTCAAATAAAATCTTGTAAAAACTCAAACTCAAAAGAGGTTGATTCGATTTCCAGTTTGTGAGTTTTGGGGAGTTTTTTTTTTTTTAGTGAGTGAGGCGAGGGGTAGGGGGAGGAATAGATACATAAATATTGGCATGCTGTTGCTCACATGTCTCTGTGTACACCTGAAATCTTTTAGCAAAAATGTTACATTGGCATAGCTTTAAGTTTAATATTCCACTCTTAATTTATGCTTTATCATCCGAGCCTTCTATCAAATAGAAAATTATTTTTTTTCCTTTCAAGACTAAATCCACTTTTAACTCTGAGCACACAGGAAGTAACTTTTGTAATAATCTATGACATTCTCAGCAATTATTTTAAATTGCACTCTTAAAAAAAGAAGCAAGTCTTTTTTTCTAATAATAGTAAAAAATTTCACCTCTTTTAGAAGACCAGTGCGAAGACAAATCAAGAGAGTGGCGAGTGAAAGAGAGAGAGATGAGGGCTTGAGCTTTGGTATTTGGGTCAATTCGAATCTGAATGTAAGCAATCATTAAAGTATGTTTAGGTACGGTTGTTATTTAAAGTTTGGCTTATCTAAAATGGCATTTTAGCAGCTTTGATTGAAATTGATCAAAACAAATCTTATGATATGATTATTTCTTTAAAGGAACTGCCCCCTCAGGGCATGGCCATTTAAACGCAATAATACTCAAGATTTCATTATTGATATTTAACAATTTCGTTCACACAGAAATTGGGTTAAGTTGATTATTATAATTTTTTAAGAGTCTTTTGGATTTTTTCCCTTTTCTTTTTTTTTGGCATACAAAATTGTGACTTAATTTAAAAGTGAAAGCGATGCTGATTAAGTAATGCCTTTACTCCCCAAAAGAGTCTCCGACAGCAGGTAAATGAGACACTTTTTTTTTCGAATTGTGTGGCAAAGTGGAAATGCTTTGGATGTCAAAATCCCCGTTGTAATATCAAATGCAAGAAAATAAAGAAGCGCACAATCAAATTGAAAAGAAAAGAAATAAAATAAGGAAGAAAAAGCAAGAGAAACAACGCGAGAGAAGAAAATATATCTACGAGGTGGAGTAATCAACTTTGAACGCACACACACACACACACACACATACACAATCAGTCGCAGCTACAAATACGCATACTTTCAGATATCCAACTCAGCAAGGCCCGGCCCGGATCTGTGGGTAGGATGAGGTTGATGACGCTGGCATGGCCCAGGGAGGGGTGTGGGGTACGAGGGGTGGTCGTGCGGTCGTGGTCTCGTGTGTGCGTGCCACAGAACGTAAACAAAAATACGAATGTAAAGAAGAAGCGGAAAGTGCGAGATAAACAGAAAACAGCTGTACACACCACCAGCAAGCCATAGGAGAGTGAGAAAGGAATACCTAAAGAGAATCACAGGGCCACAGACTGACACTGAGAGCGACAGAGAAAGAAAGACACGAAGAGAGAGAGAGTGAGAGAGAGAGAGAGAGAGAGAGTGCCACTGAGTAAGCGAGTGAGAAGGCAAAAGCGGAGGCGGAGGCCAAGAAGTTGTCCCCGCGAAACCCGTTTCCCAAGCAGCAGCAACAACAACAACAACAGTTACGCACTTTACGCACGCTCAGGCCTGACGATGGTTGGTGTGCGTATATTTTATTTATTTTTTTTTCTCTCTCTCTCTCTCTCTCTCTCTTTTTTTTTCTTATTTTGCTTTGAAGAAAAACCGGCTCTGGGTCTAGGGTTCGAGTTTTAGTTTTGGGTCTGAGTTTGGGTTTTGGTTTTTGGCTTTGCTCTGGCTAAACGGAAATACGCAGCAACTTTGTGGCCGCCTGCTGATACGCACACACACACACACACAGATACAGTCTCAGACCAAACAAAAGAAGTAGAAGAAGCCACGCATGAAAATTGCTTTTCATGTGGCAAACGAAAAAAAAAAAGAGAAGAAAATGTGTATAAAATGAAAGAAGACGTCAACGTCAGCGTCGGCAACGTCACCAGTTTATATCATTCAAAGTGAAACCCTGTATGTTTGTGTGCGTGTGTGTGTGTGTGTGTGTGTTAGTATGTCTGTAGTTGCTGTTGTTCCCTTACACCCACCCACCCACAAGCATTTTCCACCTCCAGCAATTTTGATTTTGTCTTTGCGTTCTTGGCTCATTTTCGTTGGCTGCCCCTTTTTTTTTTTTTTTTTTTGCTTTTGCGTTTGCCTTCGCCCGTAATGCGAGGCCATTGTCACTGGTGTGGAGCAGCGTCTAGGGCACCGAAAATAACTGTTTCCGGTATTTGGGTCACATGAAATTTAATCAAATTAAAATGCTCAAATGCTCTTGGGTTACCACCCCCTTTGCCCTGTTACGCCTGCGACACACAAAAAAAATGAAAATTAAAGGGAAAAATAAAGTTTTTCCAAAGCCACAAAATTGGGGTAGCAGTTCCACTTTTAGTGGGTCATGAGTTAAGAGGGAAAAAAGTGGTGGGGTGGAGAGCTGCCGAAATGCATTTCATTTTGTATCAAAATTTGTTAGAAATTTCAAGTGGCGACAATGTAAAATGTTAACAGGCACTTGAGTTGATTTCAAAGAAATTTGTTAGCTCTAATGTGCAATTGATAGTGTGTGACCCAAAGGGATTCAGCAGCAGCAGCAGTAACAACAGGAGCTGCAGATTTAAAGATCTCAAGTGGCAAGTGTGGAATTCCCCATGCAATACTAAATCTTATGAGCTTATCAATCGTCACTGCCAATGCTGCTGCTATCAATTGTTATTCGTTTTTGTTTGGCGTCTATCCCATAGATGCCATTTCGCTCAAAGTATTTGGAAAATTGGATTAAAATGTTAGTATCAGCGTCTAGGCTAGTCTGAAATGAAATTTCACACTTTCTAACGCTCCGCAACTGGGCCGGGCCGAAACGCACGGGGAAGAGTGGTTTGGATTTTGGCTGAAACTCTGTTTTAGTCACTTTCTACATATTTCTTTTTTTAAATGCAATCTGTTTGTCAGTTTCTCTCTCATTCATTGTTTCATTCATTCATTTGGTCAGCCGGTCAATCAGCGTGCCATGTATGTATGCAAGAGTGCGTGCGAGCGAGCGAGATGGCGCCACACCAAAATACAAAATGGCAGCTTCCCAAGCTCCAAAAAACTACAACGCAATATGGTCGCCATTTTGTTTTCTCGCCGTTATGTTGTGCTCTGCCCTGGCCCTACGGCTTGCTGTCTATCTCTCTGTCTTTCTGTCTCTTTTGTGTGCGTGTGTGTGTGTGTGTATGTATGTTTTCCGATTTTGTTTTGTTTATTTCGAGAGTTCTTCTTCTTTGTTGTATTTCGTATTTTTGGCCTTTCCCTATCGTAGCGTAGGCGCACAGTCACAGTCGACGTCATCGCCTTCTCTTCCTCTAACACGCATGGGCCACCCATCTCCTCCCACCATCGCTTTCCAGCGTTATTTTCAGTTTTATTTACATTTCGAAAGCTATGTATGTATGTCTGTACGTATGGTCCGAGCGGGGTGGGGGAACAAAAAAAAGCTTTTAAGCATCGCGTTGATGTCGCCGATGTCTTCACGCATTTTCGATGCCAATCATGCGTAAATTACGCGATTAAATTAACTTGAATGGGTTTCGTGCAACATGCAAAACCAGCAACAGCAACAGCAACGGCCACAGCAGCAGCAACAACTACAATGGAGAAATAGACAAAGTTCCCGCAAGGCATCGACTTCCATATACC
The DNA here is from genome assembly GCA_024703675.1 of Drosophila nebulosa. NCBI lineage: Eukaryota > Metazoa > Arthropoda > Insecta > Diptera > Drosophilidae > Drosophila > Drosophila nebulosa. The sequence continues at coordinate 3,610,111 of JANFPS010000004.1, read as the reverse complement.
TGTCATCAAATAATGAAATAGAGATCAGATTACTGGGATTTAAATAACGCATTAAAAGCATTTGGGGTGGGCATTCCGAAATCTTTAAGATATCTGGGTCACTTGTAAATTCACTCGATAAAATAGTAGGCAGAACGTCCAGTAGATGACTTTTATTTTTTATCGTGTTTCATCTAGTTCGGCGAGTTTAATAAACGCTTGCTTGTGTATGCTTACAGGGTATATATCGTGTTGCCCTTCGTTAGCCTTCCGCCGTAGTGTCGTCTCTTCACAGCCTTTGCCTTCTCATTCCGTTACGTTGTCAAGCAAATGTGTTGGTATGCTTAAGCTTTAACAGTTTTCACCTCACATAACAATCAAATTTTTTTGTGTTTTTGCTTTTGCTTTCTTCTCCCTCTGCATTTGGTTTTACGCCTTCTCGGTCATATAAATTCCATTGCCACAGCATTGATGTTGGCTGAGGCGTGGCTGTTGTGGTGGGCGTTGGCAATGCTTCCGTTTCATTGGCATCTGCTACGCAATTTTTCGTCGTCATCGTCATCATGAACATCATCAACGCAATCATTAACAGCAGGAGAAATGATAGCAGCAACATCATCTTGTCGCACGTTGCGTATACGTAATGAAAGCAAAAGAGCAAATGATTTTTACTCTATTCCTCAGTTTGTTTGCTTACGTAGCATATCTTTCGGGCCATGTCTAATCCGTGCTTTTACACTTTCATTTACACACCAAAGAAAAAAGGTCAAAAAACAACAAAAAGAAAAGAGAAGAAAGTGCCAAGTGGAGAAAAGATGAAGGAAATAACCTTTTTCTCGTATTTTATTTGCTTGGTTTTCATCGTCGTCTTTGCTTTTCATGCAATTTTCATTGCAGGTCATATTTATGGAGCGATTATTTGCCAAGTAACTGGAACAACCCACCCACCCCTTGGCTCATATTTGCGCTCCTCTCGTTTTGTTTTTTTTTTTGTTCTATTGGCCAGCTGTGAGTTTTATTAGCTGCTATTGAGGGTTAGCCCCGGGCGTAGGCGGTAGGCGGTGGGCGTTAGGCGGTAGTATCAACAACTACGTCACAATGTAAATATAGCGACCTGACTCAGATTCGCATTAGCACCCTTTGCTCTCTTTTTTTTTCTCTCTTTCTGTCTCGTACAGTGTTTGCCTCGTGACGTCGATAATGTTTGTGTGTGGGTTGAAATTGATTTGGATCTTTAATGAATTAATGCAAATTCCTTAAGCAATGTGGTAATAACAATTTTCCTTCCATTACTCTATCGAATTGTTGTTTTTTTTTTGCCATTTTCTCCTTATTCTTTTTGCCAGGATGCATGCGTCTTTTGTAGGGATGCGGAGAAAAAATTGCAAAAGATTCCTTTTATTTTTTTGGAATTTTCCCTAACATTTTTTTTGTTTGCCTCTTCATCCACTGATGCTGCTCCTGCTGTTGGCTTACAATGCAAACTCGTAAAATTTTATCGAGTCTAATAAAATTTAATTGAAACAGGAAACTCTCGCATAAATTTCCAGTTTCGTATTGAGACGACTCGATAGAATGGACACATCAACACACACACACACACACACGCATACGCATAAAGGGGCGGTCTATAAAGTCTTCCTTTGTATGAATAAAGGCAAGAAATCGTTTGTAATAGAATATATATGTATGTATGTTGAGGGTAGGGGGTTAGGGGGTTAGTTTATGCACATAGGAAATGCAATTGGATATAGTCAATATATTGTACGATATGTAATGAACGAATTTAGGGGGGGTTAGATTTGATTTCATTTTATTTCCACAAGGGAAAACAGAAAAAAACAGAAATAAGAAGATCCCTTTAGTATGTCATCGGTGTAATCAAACTTTGGGTAATCCTTCTTAATGTATAAAACGAGTCAAAGTAAGGAATGTCTTAGTCGTGGATATAGGTAAATTTCTTAAGAAGTTCATTAAATTAGTTAATAACTCATTTAAAATCTGTTTTCTCTGTTATTTTGTTGGTATACTTAACATCGAAGGAAACTTAGTCACTTCTTCTCATTTATTATTGGAATTCAAATGATTCATTAATGTTGATGATGATGATGATGTTGACGGGGACCAACTTCAATAGTGTCTCATGCATTATATTACTCATGGGCAACCTCCTCCAAGCGGTTAGTTGGTTGGTTGGCGGCGCCTGTCCATACTTTATTTATTAATGCAATTTATTTGCCACGTTGCTGTATACAAAATAAAATTATGCATAATAAGTAAGTGAACTGTAGATTTATACGAATGAGAAATACTCACAGATACCCACACACATGAACACCGGCAATCAGCTCACTGTGTGTGTGTGTGTGTGTGTGTGAGAGTGTTTTTTGGGTTATTCAACTTTTTTCGGGGGGCCAGCACGGAGCCATTGATCCCGTTTGACTCTTCTTCCAACTGTTTCTGTGAGTTCTGTTTCGATTTGTATTTTTATTTCGGCAGGGGAACAAACAAATTTACATACTAAACTGTGCGTTTATGTATGTGTGTGCGTGTGTGTGTCTGTGTGTATGTTTCACTTCAATTGAGTCAAGCGTTTTACTGTTCAAATCGCCAAGAATTTCAATTGTTGTCGCCAAAGAATTATGTAATAAATTCTGTTTTGAATGTATATAAGCCGAGTGAGGCAATTGCAGTAGTCGGCTTGATTGAGTGAACTTATCTATAGAGCATTATGTTTCATATGAAAAATGTTGGCTTATTTTAAGCGAGGGGTTTTCCTTTGTTCGCTATTCTATCTCATTATTGCTAGCAGCCTCTCTTTCCCTCACTCTCTTTGTCTCTCAATATCTGAGAAGGTGTTGAAATTGTTTAAAAACGGCATTGAGGGTTCAATGGCTCTTGAATTTTTCGGGCAAGAGCAGCTGCTGCAACAGGTGATCCTTTGCCCTCCCTTGATTTTGGCTGAAGGTCAACAAACTTGGTGGTGCTGGTGATGCCGGTGGTGGTGGTGGTGGCGGCGGAGGTAACGAACTCCACACAATGTCTCGCTCACTGTCTGGGTCGGTATCGAGTATTTATACCCTATAACCACTGTAGGGTAACATGGAAGTCTTCTTCGTTGGGTAACAGCAGTCGAGAGTCAAACTTATATGGCCATCTAATGTGGAACTTATTAAATGGAAATAAACGAAATCCATAATATATATTGAAATTTTGCACGGTGAAAGATACATAGTTTCTGATTTAAAAGTCGAGTAAAGGTTGATGATGCATTTTTAGCCACAAAAGGGTATTTGAAAGTCGGAATCCCAGTGCCATTTTGCAGGTTAGTTTTTGTATTTTCCTTTTCCCTTTTTTTTTTTTTTTGTTTTGTGTTTAGCTACATGCAACGAAGCCTGAATACCGTAATTTGAATCCAATCTTTTTTTGGGGATTCTCTTCTATGCCCAAAAAACTGAACCAAAGGCAGAACGATATATAGAAATTCCAAAAGAGAAGACGGCAATAAAAACAGAAACCCTACGAGTACAACACCGACCACATACACACACACACACGCACACACACATACACATAAACACGCCCATATATTGTGTGTGTGTGTATAGCTAACGAAATCCATAAAATAAAATAAGTGAAATAAAAAGCAGACCTGAAATGCGTGTCAGATTTAATTTATATATAAACGAGCGTTAGAAGGCAGACGAAGAGAAAGAGAGAAGGGGCCTGAGTCTGATGGAAGAGGAGAGAAAAGATGGTGTCGTCATTGCTCCAAAAATATGCCGGTTTTTGTTGTTGCCATTTAGCAGTCGGTCGAGCGGTGGAGCAGTCGATCGGTCAAGCAACCCAACACAACAAGACAAAGCCCTCTTACGCTTGGAAACAATTCTTTGACCAGCCCAAGAACCATGGTTTATTGACCAACCATTTTTGGGTCTAATGACGAAATTACAATCAGTTAGTTGGTTGATGACTCCGTTGGCAACAACATCCACTATTTACTCTCGGCCCCTGGGAAGCGGGAAGCTGTTGTTGCTGTTGTTGTTGTTGTTGTTGCTGGTAAACAGTTCAACTTCCCGCATTATGCTAATGCCTTCCTCCTATTAGTTTTCTATTTGCATTTAGTTTTGCGTGCAGCGTTGCCTTAATTGTGTACGTGACAGGGCGTTGCCGGCTTTCACCCGAAAACTCTTGTAGGAATAGTAAGAAAACAAAACAAAAAATAAACCCAACTAACAACTAACAATACTAATCAAAGTTCGTCCAACTAATTTTTTGTGGATTACTTTCGCTGCCAAATCGATTCCCAACTTTGTTCTTGTTTCGTTTGCTGCCATTGTCTGGGAGAGCAGGCCAACTAAATAAATGGGTCAAATCCCATACGAACACTACACAAACTGAGTCTAGTCCTTAGCACTAGTTCTCAAATTTATCAAATATTAGAAATTATATGCGAGTTAGCATAGAGCAATTGTCCCAGTTTTACCTAAAAGCTGCGGGAAAATCTAAAGAAAATGCGTAATGAAAGTTAATGAATCAATTTGAATGTTCACTTGGAAACATCTTTCAGATCCCTACATACAATTAAGTGTCTGTAAATGTATCTGTATGTTGTTTATATACATACATACATACATATGTAGATATTTGGGCGGTGGCGATTCGCTCAAGTATGTCACTCGTTGCACTTGCTCACACATTTTCAATGCATCACATGAAATAGCCCAAAATCAACGAACGAAACGAAACAAAACAGAAAAAGGAGAAAAACTTACAAAATAGCATTACAAATTGCAAAGTATTTTGTGCCACTTTTTGCCTCTCTGGCTCTCTGGGCGTTTCTCTAGCTCTAGCTCGCTTTAGCTCACTTTTCTGAATACCATAAACAAATTTAGCGCCTTGCCTTGTCACAGAAACAACAAATTTCAAAGTGAGTCAAAGCAACATCGAAGCAACCAACAAACACTAAAACACATTAGCAATGTCAGTGGTTGTTGCTGTTATTGTTGTTGTTTGTGCTATTTGTGTTTGTTAAAAATTAAAATTAATTTGATGTGAGTGCAACAACAAAATGCTGCACAAACACACACACGCAACATTTATGTATGTATGTGTTGCATATTTGATATGCTAATATGGTAATTGTGTAAGTTATTATGCAATTTGAGTTGCAAAGTTTTTTTTATTTTTAAAGCAATTTTTCTGCATCGCTCGGCAAACAATTACAATCGAAGGCCAAACTTTTCTTGTAGGCGGAGTCAATTAAATGTAATTGATGAATATTCCAAATAACTTTTCAAGGGCTCTTAATTAAATGAGAGATGAATCAATCAACTGATCAATACATTTTATCTCAAGTACGTAAACTGATAATTGAGCGCCTTAACAACTTTAGCATAATTTCTATGAATCTTAAATAAGTTAAAAATTGTACATAAAGTTGGAACTAATGTCATTCATAGATATTTAATAGACTCTAAATTGTCTAAGGCTGTGAAAAGTTCTAATTATTTGGAAAGTTCTTTTTTATTATAAAAATAAAATCATATTAATTTCAATGCAATTGTGACAAAAGATATCTTTAGAAAAACAATTTTTAAGGAGTTGGTAAACGGAAAGCAACTATCAGTATTCTGATTTATTGTGGCTTTTGACTAGGTGAATGAATAATGATTGAAACTAATTCCAATAAATAAACTAAGTGTTTTAATCTTTGCAATTTAGTTGCTTAAAATTTTAACTTTTACAAAATAAGTTGTCTTTTGAAAAATGTTGCATTTCTTTGTGTCAAAACATTTGTTGTTTATGGAAAGAAACAAAAATTACACAATTTAATTGCTTTTTGGTAGACTTTTTGATTCAAATTTATGGTCGATGTTGTCCTCCGTTTTATTTTCATTTTCAGTTTTGATGTTCTTAGTTCTTGTTTCTCTCTCATCTTGAAGACGGCAAATGTTGGTCAATGGCGCATAGAATTCGAGTTTGGTGTGTGTGTGTGTGTGTGTGTATTTGGTGTGTGCCCATTTTCCGTTTATATTTGGCTCAAATGTTTGTCTTTTTACACGGCTATGCCACAAAAATTAAATAAATTCGCCTTCAAATGATTTACAATGTTGAGGAAAATGCCGTCTCTACCTGATTATTTTATAGTGCATTTTATTTATAGCGTGGCACAGTTTGAAGGAAACGATTTCAATTTGTTTATTTATATATACGCGATTCGAAAATTTGATTCTTCTTCCTATTTACAGTGCATTTCTCATTTCTTTCTCTCTCTCTCTCTTTCTCTTTGTCTCTTATCATCATCACGGACTTGGTGAAGTAAATGGGCTCTTGAAATTATTTAGATTGCTCTGCTAACTAATTGAAAGGCGAAATGAAAACATTTGCATAGAGTGCTGCCAGATAATGCAAAGTTTGCTGCCAGTAATGATAAACTGGCTGAAGCATACAAAGAGTGGCCTAATTAGTGTCAAGTGTTGCCCCAGCAACGACGACGACAACAACAGCAACAGCAGCAACAATGACAACAATAACAACAAGAAAGCTAGAGTCAGAGCCAGAGCCAGACAAAGGAGGGAAGTCAATTAGAAAGATGCAAAGCGCAGCAGAAAACTCAAATTGAAACTCAGTCTCTAAACAGAGAGAGAGAGGGGTTACCCAGTTCATAGTCCATACTAGTGCATTTTTGGTATAAGATCGGCCCATATGATGAAAGTAAGGGGAGGGGAGGGGGCGGCATTGCATTTGTATTGCAATAGCATCAATATGCAACAGCTACAACATCAGCAACAGCAAAGTAACATTCATAGTAAACAGTAGCTAAAACATATTGTGTACAGCAAAAAAAGTATCTTTGTATCTTACAAATACATACGCTTGTCGATAGTCAACCGACCAACCGGCGTACTGGCCGACCGAGCGACTGACAAACCTCCCCCTCCTTGCACACCTCTCTCTCCATTTACTTGCTCACAAAACAAAATACAAATCGAGTTGTTGCTATATTGCTGCTGTTGCCGCTTTTGCGTCGAACTGAATCATGACCCAATAACCCAATTTTATTTAAATACTCTGTCCCGCTTGCTCGTGCTGTTGCAGTCGGAGGCAAACCGCAATGACAACGACAACGACAACGACAAAGCAGCAACTAGAAACCAACAACAGACAGCTACACTGAGCAAAATTATGCTCCTTATAAAGTAAATGCAAACAAAAAAAAAAAATATAATATGTAATAACTCCATAGTTAACATTTTAAAAATGATTTCATTAAATTTACATTACATTAAGAAAAATTTTAATGTGAATTGACTAAAACTTACTTTTGAATTTATGTTGGTTTCCACATGAATTGAGGTCAACCTCCAAGCTAGATTTTTGTTGAGAAGTCCCTTTCTCTCTCTATAGAAGAGTGAACGTAACTTCTTTCTCAATCTTTGAGACAATGATTTTTTTTTTGCAGTGTCGCAACCAACAGCAGCTTCTATGACTTCGAGTTGCCACAGCCGCTGCTGCTGCTGCTGCTGCTGGTGGCATTGAGATCTATTGAGAGGAGTGAAAAATGTTGTTGATTAGCCATTTGCAATGCTGTGAACGGAAGACAACAAAAGCAATGGCTGCATATGTGTAATTTTAGCACAGAAACAGAGCAAAAATCAAATTTGCACAAAATAATACAAAATAATTCAAATTTCATTCAATTGAAGCTGTCATAAGAGAATTAATTGAGCCTTTCAATTTGCATACAAAACTGATTTAGGCCACATTTTGATGCACTTGCTTTGCTTTGATTTGTATGTGGGCGGCAATTCGAGTGTTTTGTAAATCAAATAAATTGTTCCCCAATTATGTGTCAGTCATTCTGTCAAAATTGCAAAGAGATTTCTGTATTTAATAAACTAATCAAACTGCAGCAATTATACATAGAAAGCCTTCTGGCAGGTGATTTAAGCTCATCATTTGACATTTTCAATTGCATTATTTCTAATTAAAAGTAAATTTAATTTATGTTTTCAACAAATTGACCAAATTTGTAGTTATGTACGCAATTGTATAAATGTATATCTATTTATTTATTAAACATTTTATGACGTAGATAAACATTAATGATTGGCGGCACTCCTTGAATTTTAATGCCTCAACCTTGGTCACTTTTTAGGTTTTATATTTTGGACAAAAGGTAAACTTGAATGTGAAGTGATATGCGTAGATAAAAATAAACTGAAGCCCAAAGATAGATATATAAAATATACAAGCTTGCATGCGGTCATCACGTGCTCGATATTATGTTGAAATTATGCTGATTTTATTATGCATAAATAAATAATGAAAATTTAACTTTAAATTGTACTTGTTGATGGATATTATTCAAAGAAGTGTTCAACATGTTTTGGTTTCATATTTTTGAAACAATTTTCGTCTCTCTCTCTCTCTCTCTCTCTGTGTTTCTTCTGTGTGGACTTTGAGCTCTAACGGTCTTCTATCTTTATATCTATGCTCTAACCAATCAGATTTTGTTTCATAAAAGTACGGCACGTTTTTACCGTACAATCGAAAAACTAACAACACAAAAAAAAGAAAGAACTAATAGTTTTTTGTGTAGGTGCTACATATCTGCGAGTGTGTGTGTGTGTGTGTGTGTGTGTGAATGATTGTGTAAATAAACAAATCCAAGGTTGATTACCGAATTCAGCACCCTTCTAACCGCCTCCGCGGCCCATCAACTTAACGCTATCACCTTCAATGATTTGAGAGTTGAGTAGTTTGCTGGTTGCTTTCGATGACAAAAGTTTTCGTAGGCTGCCAGAGATACCCTGTATCCGCCATAAGGATGACAAGGTATACTTACTCGTTTGCTTTGCCTAATCTAGCAATATTTTAAGCTTGCCAGAGGGTATCACAAAAGTTGATATTCACATTTATCATTTTTTATGTAAAAAAAAAATAAGGGCCCCAAATGTTGAACATTTTTAGTTGCTATTGGTTGTTGTTGTTGCTGCTAGTATACCATGTACGTATGTATGTATGTATATGTGTTTTTTGGTTTTTTTTTTTTATTTATTATTTATTTGCTGGCCAGCATATTTTTTTTGTGCGTTTGTTAATTTCATAAATTAAGTTGGTTCGGTGTTGGTGTGCGTGTTGATGTTGCTGTTGCCATTGCCGGGTTGTTCTCTGTCTATTTGCAAGATATGTGGAAAATACAAATATACACACACGCACACACACACAACACTGTATACATATCTACTGTAAGTGTGTATATATGTATATAAATTAGGGCGTTCTTTTTTTTCGGAAAACTTCAAATTTGATATAAATATTTGTTACTTCAAATTAACTTTTGATTTATCCTTACACTTTTTAATTGAACTTTTATCTTTGTTACAATAAAGAGAGAATTTACTTGAAACTATTTTTTAGCTTTAGATTGGTATATTTTTCCATACAAGCAAAAAACGAACACCCTAATATATTTATGTTTTTATGTTGATTGTTCATGTTTATACGCCATTCCTTTGGTCATGTATACCATAAGTTAAAAACGTTGATTGTGTCGCAATCGAAAAACAAATTTTTCATATTTCAGTTCAGTCTCTTTTTCGAGGGCCCCAAAATTGTATCAGCATGCTGTAATTTGTTTAACATTTTTTTTTTTTTTGTTAAATTTTGGGTTTCAATTGAGTTTGAGTCTTTGTTTATTATTTCAAGGTACTTACAACATAGCAAGCTTCGGATACCGATTTAAGGAGGGGTTTCCTAATGAACTAAGAAAAATGGTTTCATATAATGACAAAATATAAATATTATCATAAATGGTCTTAAAGATTTTTGTTGAATTTTAGGTTTTACTCGTCTTGTCCTCTTGTTAGGCTAGCCTTTATTTGTTCCCCTTTGACTACGCCTATGAAAACCCTAAATCATGCCTACATCTCCATTTTTTTCAAATGTTGGGCCGATAATTTGTTTGGCTGAAAGTCGGCTGAGGAAATCTGAGGGAATCTACAAATTGTAGCCGTTTTTTAGCCAAAGAAAATTTGATTTTTACACGGGAAAAGAATTTCGTAATCTATAAAGTAGAAGGGAAATATAAATAACAAATTACCTGTACAAGGTGAACTTGTTTAAACAACAAACAAAAAAACAAAAAATTCGAAAAAAAATAAGAAAATGAGATCTAAAACTGGAATATTTATGTATGCATAGATGGGGATTTATTTTATGGGAAAATTGGAACTTAAACTAGTTTACTTTTAAGAAACGCTTGTAACATACAAAAGTACAAAATTTAAATATTTTTTTCTTCTCTGCTCTCGTTTCAGGTAAGCAATGCTCTGGGTGATTCATGAGGGGTTCGAAGAGTAAGTTGGCCATCCTTTATGGAATTTTCAAGCTCTATAAATTTTACACAGAAGCACATGTTAAGCTTCATACTGTTGTTTTTCTTGCTATAAAAAGCAAAGATAAATTCAGTTGGGATCCAAAAAAGTGATTGAATTTATGAGAGAGAGAGAGATAGAACGACCAAGAGATTTGTGAAGGGACGAAAAGAAGCTCTTTGTGTTTGATTGAAATCGAAATCGACTATATATTCAGTAGAGGGAACTATATTAAAAGCAATTTGTGTTTTTGTTTTTTACAACACGCGCTGATGCTGATGCTGACAATGAGAATGCATAAAAGTTGTGCAATTTCAATGCAAATTCCGCTATTCACTCCTTCCCCTTCTAGATTACAGTTTTAACATGCAACTGTGATGATGGCAAAAGCAAAAATAAAAAAAAATAAACAATATAAAATAAAATAAACCTTTAATATTTATACAAAGTAAAAATTAACAACCATTGCCGGCTTTATATACATATGTACATATGTATGTATATCTATGTATATATGTATAAATATTTTGTATATTTTTTTTTTACGTAAGTGTAAAAAACTAAACTTGTAAAACGCAAAACAACAAAAAAAAAAATATAAAGCTGCTTTTTTAATTGTTTGTCATGTTTTGGTTGTTGTTGTTTTCCGTTACCTCGTTAAGTTTTGAGTTGCTTTTCTGATGCAATCACTGTGCCTTGGGGGTGGGGAAGGGGTGGATGATGGAGGTGTTGCAAAACCCAGTTGCAGCCTGCATTAATTGACTATCACTGCTTAGCCATTAGAAGGCCGAGGACGACCTTGACAGGGCCTCGTTTAGGTCGCGCCAGACCCTCATGCATACAAACTGATCGCATTATGCATAGTATGTGTGGCTATCAATGGTTTGCCAGGGTTTGTCTGTCAATACGACAGACAACAGACGACCGCCGACCGACCGACTGACTACAATACACAATACGCCCTTATATTATGGTAAATGCAACCTTGCCACACGACAATACAAAACTGAAGGCGAACAAATTGCATAAATGGAACTGGCATTGGCTAAACGAATGCATTTATGCATGTACATATGTATTTTAACGAGGGCTAATCGAGCTGTTTTACAAATCCAAAACCTCTTCACAATATATTGTACGTAAATTTTTATGTAGTTTCATGAGACTCTTTTCAATTTCTCTTCAAAAAAAAAGAAGACATTCCGTGCTCTTAAACCAATTGAAATCGCATGATAGACTTGTTCATAGATGTTCATGCTTCTTTGGTTTTGAGCATTTTGAGCAAAAATCACAAAAATATACAAAGCAGATTGAATTTTGAATCACAAAAAACCAAACTCATGCTTTTAATTCAATATGTCTGCAGGGCTTAAACTATAAGCTAACCCATTTGGTACTCAGTTTTGTGATAAAAAATTTTAAAAACTTTTCGTACTATCCAAATGTGTCACCAATTCGTTTCGTGTTGTGTGTGTGTGTGTTAGTGCATTTTGTTTTTTGACACGTTTTTGGCTTAGTTTGCCAAACCTGTAGACGGGTTTTTTGTTCTCCCATAGTTGGCGTTTTTTTTCCAACGCATAGCTCCAAGGATCAGCGAATTGACAATGCAACGCAACTGAAGTTTAAATAGGGAAGAACAGCAAAGTCTAGTCCGCCGAGGAAGGCAAAGGCTACTGGTTGCATGTTAAAAGCATTTCTCTTGGTATTTTTCCATATTGGCCTAATCCGTCTGGCATTGTCAACAGGAATTACCTTCTTGTTACTTTTCGCTGATAATTCAGTTTGGCCATCTAATGGCTTTTACCTGAAAGTTGGAGCTAATGGTAAAGGGCTGTTTTTGATAACGGCTTTAAAATGGATTAGGGAAACTAATGGAGCGTTTTTTATTTCTGTTGGTGTGATATTTACAGTTGCCTGCAAAAGCTTTTCGCAATCCGTGTTCATTTAGGTCGATTAACTGCAGTCAAATAGTCATTTATTCTGTTTAGCTCTTTTGCAAATAGATCCAAAAATCCGAACCCCCTCTTGAAGTTGCACTCAAGAAAAATTTCAATTCATTTGAACTTAAGCGGTTGATGTACCTCGCTTGTCCCTCCAAAAATGTTGTTTAGCATTCAACTGACAATTTTCAACCAAAATCGCAATTATTATCGTTTAATGCATTTGTTCTTATTTTGGTTTTACAAAATTTAAACAACTACGTAACCAATAAAACTTAAGCTCACTTTTCAATTCATATTTGTTTTTCTCTCAGTGTATATACATATATATGTAGAATGGGAGCGCTTAGTATGCCTAACCTTGCGCAAATATTGCAAATTAAACGTTCCAGCGTCGTCATCATCATCATCGTCATCGGCATCGTCATCATTATCATTATCATCGTCATCGTCTCGTCATCATTATCATTATCATATGTGGAAATGCAGTGCACGGCATTTGTTGTTGTTATTGTTGCTGTTCACAATTTAACGCTTTTAGTTTTTATTTTTGTACGTGAGTTTTTATTAGTTTTATTGTTATGCATTATGCGAGTTGTTGTTGTTTTCAGTTTTTCCGCCTTTGTTATAAATGTACATACATACGTATGTATATACCAAATTGTATAATATGTACAACCATTCGCCCAATTGTGTTAATGCAACTTTTTATTTGTTTGAAATTGTTCGTAATTATTTTGATGTTTGTTAAAAGCTTTTAAAGTGCAATTCAATTTGATTTGTTTATCGATTGATAAAATTTCCGCTAGATGTCAGACCAGACCAGAGCGCCCTAATTAACTAAACACAAAAAAAAAAAAACCAACAAAAACAATTCCAATTAAGTCCCAGTTGCAGTTGTAGTTTGAAAAAAACTTTGTTGCCCCCGTTAAGTAAAGTTTCCAAATTGTTTAACTTTGAACTAAAATTGATTCATTTTGTTGCCTAAAATAGATTTAAAATATCTGCTACCAATTAAATGATAATGGTTTTTTGTTTTTGTTCGAAAACTAAATCAATTTGTCATACTACATTTTCAAAAGATTTACCAACAAATAATTAACAAATTAGTTGTCATTCGGTTACGCTTCAGGTTTATTTTTTTTTTGGGCAAATAAAAATTGTATAGTCAAATTCGTCTTGGAAATACCCTAACTGCTTTGACTATTTAAAATCTGACAATATGCTTAGAACTATGCCATTTAATTCTCTTCAAACTTAACCAGAAAAATAGTTGGTTGAAGACATCGAGAGACAAATGATATGCATAAAGAGTATACAAATCGAACGAAATATAGTGATAGAAATGAATGTATTTCAACTTTTGGTTTACTGTTGGACTAAGCTACTTAACTATGATGATGGAAATTAGTGTCAAGACGAGAGTGCAGAAACCAACACGCTGATTTCAACTTTAATGGCATTTTAATGGGTCGTAGAGAGAGAGAGAGAGAGAGAGGGGAGGGAAAGGCAGATGAAACCAAGCCAACGAAAAGTGTTTCAGACAGAAATCTTTGTTTCTATCGCGCACTCCCCAGTACCAGTCAACGTCTTCAGTTCCCAGTCAACAGTCCCAATGGCAGTTCCAATGCCATAAATGGCAAAATATGTAATTTGCATTTAATTTGACATTTGAAATGGTTTCTGTGTTCTGTCTTTGTGAACAAAAAGTTTGTCAGTGTTGCAATTATTTAGATGCGATTTTTACAAGTTAAAATCCATTTAATATATTGTGTACAGGTGCTTATGGGCTGTGAATGACTTTTACTTGGATAAATATAAAGGTTAGACCATTCCTCTGCGATCTGTGTGGGTCTTCATTAAGTTTATTTACCTTTGGTTGCTAAGTGAAATATTAAACTTTTTTGCTTTATTTTTTTTGGATTGGTTTCACATTTCCCTTAGCTATTTTCACTTTGGCCGGACGGTCGGTCGCTGTGTTGTTATGACATGCCATCAACCTCTTATACCCTATACCCCCACACCCCCCGGACCAGTATTCTGTTTCCCCTAGGTCCGTTGTCTTGTCAAGTGCAGTGGCAGGACTGCAGAAATTGCTTCCGCCCTCATTCATTCACTTTTGCTGAAAGTTGCAGCAGAAGAACTACGGTTCTTCTTTTGTCAGTGTTTTCTTTTGAAAATGTATTAAGTTTCAAAGGTTCTTTATTTATACCGGTAAATATGCACTACAAAGAATGCCGCTAATCAGGGGACGAGAAGTTAATATTAATTAGCTGCCAGGTGGAGGTTAATGCGTGGCTTGGGTTTTTTTCTTAAATCAATCTCCAATCTCTACGAGGTTTAGAAACCAAAATGAACAGGGGTCACGTTAAGCACAAATAATTAAACTTTAGTTACGGTTGCCATTTCGATATTTATTACACGGGAACCCCCATTTCCCTAAATATGTTTTAGTTTTGTAATCAAAGAAAATCATTTGGTTTTCCCTTGAAGGTGCTTAATGGTTAGGACTAATTTGGTCCTTTTATATGCATATCTTTCTATATATCTCAATTTAAAGAAAAGTTTTTGACTTCTAGTACTCTCTTGAATATAGTTCCGCCGACGTCTTGACAAATTCAATAGATTTGATCCTCGACGAAATGGTTTTTCTCGTGAAATCGTCAACTATTTTCGTTAATAGTTTCCTTTTTTTCCTTGTTAGATGGGAGCATGCCTGAACTCAAGAATTCATTGTGGATCAGTCATTGGACGTTTGTCGAATTTAGTTTAAAGATTCACATTTAGGTTTATCGTCAAATGAAAAGATTTCCCATGAGAAATTCGCCAAAAAACAAGAGAGGAAAAAAGAAAACCATTTGCAAATATTTTATAAATTATGATGCCATTTAAAATGCCATAAGCATTAATGTTTTAAAAGGTTATTAAATTTTCGTAGAGTCTTTGTTTCTTTCACTCTCTCGTTTGCTTCCCTTTGATTGTTGGTGCTTGTTAACTTGTTTCTGCTTGGCAATGGGGAAAAAGCAAAACCAAAAAAAAACCAAGTGTAAGTACTTACATATATATATATATATGTATGTATGTATATAAACAGTGAACGAAATTGTGCTAAATGCGAAATGTCTTTTTAGCTCGTCGTTTACAAGCCATTTCCATTTCCATTTCAATTTTAACTGCAATCGACAGCATAAAACAGTTGTTAAACGCAAAAGCAGCAGCAACTAAGTTTGGTTCCCCCCACCATTTTTTTTTTTTTGTTTAAACCGAATTGCGTGTAAAGTCAGTAGAATGACTGTGCGCGAATTTTTTGTGTTTTGTAGTACTCCCTTCCCCCCGTAGTTTCTGTTGGTCCCCTGACGTTAAGTCTCTTTCGCTAGACCCCATGACTGGGCCTGGGCTTGTTTTATTTGCTAGTGCATTTTCAGTTGGCCATTTCTCTATGGCCTAAAGGGGTTTTCACTTTTTGCCAGCACAGATCTATGCCTTCCCTCCGTCCCCCACCTCCCCTAACCCTAACTTCCTCTCTCTTTTGGTATAATTATGAAACTTTTTGCATTTTAATTGGATTTTTATTGATCTTACGCACGTGATGGTCAAAATGGACAGACAGACACACAGACAAACCAGTCAGTCAGTCAGATAGATAGACGATTCAGATATGATTAACAGAAAACTCTTCCCCCCTACCCTCCACCAACAAGCTTTCTATGCTGTGGCACAATGTGCAATGTGGCTTTAGTTGGGGATAAAAAACGGTAAATAGAGGCAACGATGAAAAAAAAAAAACGCAGCTGCCAAACAAAGACAATGACCATTGGAATAGGTTAGACATACAAATTGCAAAATGCTAATGGGAAAACGTGAGTTTCGCTTTTCCTTATTATTTCAATTCAAATTTGCCTGTATTTCTTGGATTTCTGTACCCCCTAAACCAAAGAAAGAAAAGGCCTATTAAGATCTATGAAAATGATATTATCAAATATTTTTCAATTTTAACTTAATTTAATCTTCTTTAGAAAACTAATGAAAATTCTGTATGAATATACGTCTTTAGTTTTTTAAAAATATTCTAAGTTACGGAAAAGCCATAGAATAAAAAAAAAACAAATCGATTTTATTTACAATAAACATATGATGATCTGAACTGTGGAATTAACAAATATTTTACCAGTTGTATAATTTAAATCTACAAAACAAATTCTATAGCATACAAATTTTCAACACGAAATTGATAAGTTAGGGTATATTACTTGTCTATGCCATAATCGAACTTGTTGACTTATTTGAAAATATAAAGAAAATGTTGATAAATTTCATAGCTCATGATATGCATATTTGGTCTGAATGTCGCACCAAAGACGGAAACGGTTCCCCAGCTGTGCGTGCCCCACACAGCATACATATTATTGTCTACCCCCATACACTCCCCCTCGTGCTGGCCCTTTCACGCTTGCATTGTTCCCCAATTGCAGCGGCAGTGGTAGCGGCAGCAACAAGTCGCCAAGCACACAATTTCTAAATGCGATGGCTGCTCGGTGATATGTCAATCAATTGCTTGGCTTCCATTATTTAGTTATATCGTAGAGTTAGTTGTAGTTGTGTCTGCAATTAACCCAATGTTGCCCAATTATTTAGGTTCAACATCAGTGTTGAAAGTTCCTCCCCTTTTTCCGTTTATTGGTTTGTTTAATTAATTATTTGCTATTATTGGCAATTACAGTCTCATATGTTTGGCTCTCCTTCTCCAACTCACATTTTGTTCATGAAAAAGTGTATAATTACTTAGATTTAATGGGATAGAGAGATGTTGATTTCAATATGACTCATTTAATTAATAAATTCTGCAATTGATTATTATTATTATTTAATCTACTGTAAAAGTAACATAATTTTATAATAATACACTCTTTGCAACACATTGCAGTTCCCGTCAGTTGACTTATTTAAAAAGAAGCCAATAGATCTTTGTTAATATGCAAGTAAATTACATTTTTAAACATAGACATAACTTATTTATTTAGTTGAGATCTTAACTAAATAAAGCGTTGGAACTATTGTTTTAAAAAAGTCTTTTGAAAGTCGCCAACAAGCTCTTAATAATGAGTCCACAAATAGTGGGACAGTAGCAAACTCAAGCTTAAAGCGAGATACTAATGAAAAATTGCATTTAAAAACAATTTTTAATGAGTTCACAAATCTATAAACAAAATATGAAATACAAAATATTATACTTACTGCCTCCTTACAAATTAAATTCTAAATGATGTATTAGTTGAATTTTCCACACATTGTTTCATATATTTTTCGTTTATATACAAAAGAGTATTTAATATTCATCTCGATGGATGCTGTCAATCGAGAGCTCAATTTCCTCTTGTTGTTTGCTTTTTGCAAAAGAAAATATAAAATAATTTCAATTTAATTATTTAATTAAATGTCAAATAGAAAAATAAATATTCAAACCCAATTAAGTATAAACAATTTTTAAGTCATTATTCAGAGATTCACTTGGGCAAGATATCAGATTTATTTCTCTTACTCCGGCTTTAACGGTAAATGTGAGTCAAAAGCGATTCCCCAACCGATTTATTGCCCGCAACCGGTTGAAGATATTTCTTCATCTTTTTCCCTCAGCTTCGTTTTGATGAATCGACAAAAGAATGCAAAAGTCAAACGAGAAATAATGGGAAGGAGAAGGCAACCAATGGGTTAAATGAAAAATACCTTAACATTCTTATTGAAGGGCAACCTTCACCTCGACTGCCGCCTGGCTGACCGACTGACGGACTGGCGGACTGACGGACAGACTGACTGACTGATGGCCAGTGGAGATGGTGGACGCTCTCTCACGTGCACAAAAAGTTTCGTAATTGGGGAAGAGAAACTTATTGTCCAGAATGCCAATGCAAGTTGAAATTCGAAAGTTATTACGCTTAATTTATGGGTCAAATGTACATACATAGTCAGAGAGATGAGAGCTTTTCCCTTTCACGGCCCAGATCTGAGAGTCCAGATACCAGCTGAGGGCCTCACTGACCATATGAGCAACGCTATGGCTACGAACAGGCTTAATTTATATGATTAGCGGCATCAGCATCACAATATGCAGATAAGCCACACCAAATGATTCACTTCATGCAGCAAACCAGGTCCATAGCTTGGCCCGGGCTGCTCCCGGGCCAGGGTGACTGAAAGAGAGGAGAGACAGACTCCATAAACGGCCAGCAATGAAATGAGATTTCAAGAAACAAAAATAACACAAAAACTAACAAGTGGGTCAGATGAGGTAGCCATGGAGGAGAGCAACTCAAATGTTAAACAATGCAAAATTTCGATGCTGCTGCTGTTGTGTTGCTGTTGTCATTTGGCAGGCGTTTCGAATTACAACAAACGGCTCCTTTTACAGACATCAAGCCGCACAGTCAGACACACAAAGACACATGCAATATGCAAAAAGCACACACGAAATACACATCGAACAACTTTGTGGTACCTTGTAACGAGCGTTCTATAGAAACAACAAATGTTTGCCAACTTGATGATAGACGATGAGGCTTAAATAAGGCAAAAACTCAATCTAGCCATTTATTGTTTTAAATATCCGCTGCATTTAAGCCAGCTTTTTGGAATTAGACCAAATATTTTTAAATGCTCTTAGAAGGGATGAATGAAATACATTGACTCACACTCGAGATGCCAGTATACCCATTAGTAAAAGTGTTAACAGGGTATATTACAGACCTGAAGGCAAGGCAATGTCTAAATTTCCAAATTCGCAAAAATGCAAAAATGGCACGCAAAGTTTCTTTCGTGGTTTTTATTTTGCTGTATGTGTGTGTGTGTGTGTGTGTGTGTGTTGTTTGTATGTCTTTTTTAAGTTTTTCTGTTTCTCTGTTTGTCCCTCTATCTTTGAATAATTGAAGGTGGTTTGAAGTTTGAAGCGAACGCATGAAATGTGGAATCGGAATTTCAAATTCAGTGCGAGAGTGAAATAGCAAAACTAAATTCCAAAAAAGAAGCGGACAAAAGTGCAAAATTGGAAATCACACAGAGTAGTAAGAAACAAAAGGTTTATGCAGCAACAAAGAGATGCATAACACAGTTGGCATGCGAAACGCAATGTGATGCAACCCGAGCATTGTTGCTATGACAACTTGTGGCATCAATGAGCAATTGAAGGGTAGTGTAGTAGGTAGTGGTGTGGGTGTGGGTGTGGGTGATGGCGGCAGCGGTCTGTGGTTATTTTAAAGTTGGTACATTCCACACGAATGAATGTACATGAAAAAGGCTTCTGGCCTCTCTATATATATTAACATAATTTTCTGTGCATTATTACGGGTCAGTCTGGACGTTCGTTTAATTAAAATTTGCAACAACTGTCAATGACATGAGGACAATTTTAATTAACTTGTCGCCAGCATCATCATTATATGATGTGGTCAATCAGCAGGTGGGTCTTGCCCACTTATTGGCAATGCAAATTTTATTGAACTTAAAAAAGATTTAAGTATCGCGATAAGTATTGTGCCAAAATTGTTAATTTGCCATAATCATACTTGGGACAGTATCTCTCTATCTTTATTGCTCTGGCATTTAACCCAATTTCCAATTGAGCTCTTATTAATAGACAACACACACTTCGATCTGATTACAAATGTGGAATCTATCAAACGCTTGTGCTTTATCTGATCCTGTCAGACCAAATTGACCAACCTCCGGCTAGCTGGTTATGACCATTTCAAGTCAATCTTTAAGCGGCCATCGCGCTCCATAAATATTAAGCTCATATTATGTGCATGGTTGGCCAGAGAGAACAAAAAGAGATTGATGAGTCGTAAGATGAAATTGATTTGCGGCATTGCATCGCTCAATCGGCTTGGCCAAACTACATATATACTAGAGAAGGAGCAAGTGTTAGACCAAAATTGATTGAATTGTGCTGCTAGTCAGCTTATGACATAATTGGTTTACCGCAAACCAAACAAAAGAGGAACAGCAAAAGACTTTTGGCCATTGATTTATGAATGCAAATTGAAGCATATTTGCATTGTAGGAGCGAAAAGCAGACTCAACCAAAATCCTCTTAATTCAGAAAGCATTAATCATCTCGCCGGCTCCTGGACTGGTTGGGCGAATGGAAAGGCATTGCAATATGAACGTGGACCTTCAGCTCAACCGGTTGGCTGCCTTGTTGGCCCAAAATATGCGTAATTCAGATGCGAAAATCATGCGTTAAGCCCCCAATGCGCTTCAATTGAGTTCGTGGTATGCATCGTTGGCCAGGGCAACGGCAAAGCTGCCAAGTTGGACCAAGCCTGGCTAGCGGCTGAGCACCAACATACAGGAGCCCAACTAGGGAGTTGCTCTTGAAGCCATTAAATTCTCTTATGCCGGCTGCATCATAAACTTTTCTACTTGTGACATGCAAAATTAGCATGCTAATTAAATTATTTTTCATCCACACACACACACACTTGACTCATAGCTTTTGGTGTATTTTTGTCCATACTTATTTTCTTATGTCGTTTTATGACAATTGTCGGTCTGTGACTTTTTACGAGCTCCAGTCGTAAAACGTCAGTTGGAAAATTGCTCCACTACCACGTTCAAGCGAAACTCTCAAAAAACAAAACAAAAATAATATATAAAAAAGCATCAACGCGAAAAAATGGCTTCTTCAACATGGTTGCTCATACGACGCGTTGGCCTGCTCTAGTTTAACAAATCTACATAGTAAATAAGAGTACAAAAAGTATATACAAAATATATATACATGTTTGTATATACATATATATATATTTTTTTTATGTCTTGCATTTCGTTTTCTTTTTTCGACACGTTCGATAGTTTTGATGCATAATTACGTGACTAGATAGTGCACCCCAGAAGAAAAACAAAACCATAGTTCATAATGTTTCACACAATTGCAGCACTTTGCAAGGACTTACCAGGCGTATAAAAGATTCACACCTTAAGGGAAATATATTGTAAAATGTGGCGGAAAGTGTTTGAGAAAAAATCATATATTCCAAGAGAAACTCAAATAAATTCTACTTCACTTATTTGATTATGCATTAAGGTAACATTTTTATAAAAAGGTTCTCACATTTTGGCCACTGTGAAAATATATTTATTACTTTTCTCATTAAGCTTATAATAACTATCTCAAATTTCCTAGATTAACACATTGTTACAAATTCGTCTTCTGAATAATAAAACGAACATTTTATCTATTTATTTCTAATGTACAAACAATGAAGCTTACCTGTTGTTGTCAGCTGTTTTAGTATAAAGCTTAATTAATAATCAACCCTTTAAAAACATAAATAATTGTGTTTTAGAAATCTAACACTCAATGTATAGAAATTTTTCAGTCATAAAATTACAAAGTGTGGTGGCTGCCATTCCTTACCCCATCCTCCTCGGTTTTCACCCACCAACCAGCTTATTAACTGATTCATGTAGTTTGTTCTTGCGTCAACTATTTTCCTACTATTTTTGTGTTGGCTTTGTTTATCTTTTGTTTTTTTTTTTTGCGTCAAGGCAACGCATTGCAATGTTCTAAAGTTGCAGGAATTTTTGTAATTAATTGCTATTATAATTAGTTATGCAGAGAGTCTGGGTCTTTGTTTGTGTATGCGGTGTATGTGTGAGTGTGTGTGTGTGCGCATAGTTGATGTTTTGCTTTTCATTAAATAAGATAGAAATTTTACATGTAAACATCAACAGTTGGAATAAAAACCCTTGCAACCACAAGAAGGCACACAAAAGCAGAGTTAAACTCTGCCAAGGCGAAGTTTCTATACCCTTTTAGATAGTGTATATAAGATATGCCTTTTAGAACCATAAAAGTTGCTTCTTGGCAGATGATCAACTTTGACATAAACTTAGATCTTAAATATGAATAGAATTATGGCCAAATGCAGCAATAAAGTGGAGTTTTTTAGTCAATTTCCTTGTTGTCTACCGCAGTCTCACTTTTCTATTATGATTGAGAAAGCATTTATTTGGAGCTTATTTAGCAGACTATAAATTTATGCATAATTCACAGACTTATAAATTGTTTACGCAAAATGTTTCCCCTTTTTGTCCCCTTATTACGAAGATTTGCCCCTCAAGCAATGTTTTTTCTACATTATCAATAGTTAAATTTATAAAATTTGTATCACTTACATATCCTTTAAGAGATATTAAGCGAATATCTTCTGTTATGTTGGTTAATTCATTTCAAATAATAAGACAAAGAACAAATAGAGATTCCTGTTGAATAACAAGACAAAGGGACTGTGGATTGGTATGCCTTGTGGCAAAGGGTATTAAAAACTGCAGTAGCAAAGCCAACAATAATATAAAAAAAAACAGAAAAAAATAAACAAAAAAAAAAAAAAACTTGAAAGTATACACTGAAGTTTGAAATTAGAATTTAATTTTTGCCGTCAATGGTTTCATGGCCAACTAATGTTGCCATTGCTCGTCGTATTGCTGTTGCTGGTGGTGGTGCTGTTGCTGCTGCTGCGATTTGCCACAGTTTTTTTTTTTCTTGTTTTGCATAATTTACGTATGAAATCGAGTTGCAGAACTACATAGCTCGGATTTTATTATTCATATTGCCCCATTGCCATGGGAATTACAACATCTTTTATACAAATATATTAATGCTATGCTATTTTTTTGTTCTCTTATTGCAGGTAAGACGCAATGCGGACGCAAATGGAACGAAAGTGATTTTATCATCGGCTGATAAAAATTCATTATTGCCGCTTGGAGCCGGCCAGAACAATTGATTGGAACTTTAACGAGAATATTCAAGAGAAATGCATATAACTGATCGCATTACAATAGATTCCCGTTGCCATAGAAGCCATAGAAATTATTTAGTGTATGGCAAACGAATGCCACGCATAAAGTTGCATAATTTCATGCGCATAGAGCAAATAATCATTATCATTTTTCATACGCCCCGTTTACCGGCCGTGCTCTGACTTTAACCTACCATCTCATTGTAACTCTCTTTGTTCTTACGATCGAAGGTGTCATTTTTCAAGCGTCACCTTTTTTTTGGCTTGACATTTGTATATTTCTGTATATTTTTTACTATTATTAATTTTCTGCCACAATTTGCGTGACTTTTCTCAATAACATAGATACATACATATGCACGTATGTACCTACCTACCTACCTAGGGCTGTACTCTCTTTTTTGAATTCCCGCTTTCAGTCGGAGTTTTGAGAACGTGGCTGCCTCATTACGCAGTCACAGCGAGAAATTGGAATTGCAGTTGCAGGTAGGGATAGGGACAGGGACAAGTGTCATGTACATAGATTTCCGCATTGGTACAAAACATTCCTACACAATTTTATTCTCGTTATTTTTTATGTTAATTTATTTGAAGCCAGAACTCTGTGTGTAGTTTTGTTTTTTTGCCACCAAACTCTGAATAATCGAAGGGGTTGCATAAGTATTTTTCAGAGCAACCGCAAATATAGTCACCCGCCCTCTTACAAAAACTCTCAACTTTCAACTTGCCTACGCCCCTATGTCGCCCCTTTTCATTTTTTGGTTTCTTTCTCCCACTCGGCAGTCATCCAGAACGAGAACGGTAACACACACACACACACACACACTCATGCATGTGATATCATAATTCAGGTGCATTTATTGTTGTGCTACCAACTTCCGGTTAAGGTATTTCAGAATTTTTAATTAATTTTTAAACTTAGAAGTTTACCTTTCATTGGTTTGGATTATGTTGCATTGTACGCATGGAAAATGAAAAACATAGAACATTTTTAATGGATTCGCAACAACAATAGAAGCCAACAAACTATGCTTAGTAGCAAAAAAGGCTATAATTGATTTTCTCTTTTGCTGCTCTTTCATTTAAATCTTTTGATGAAGTGCTACTTCCTTCTGATTAATAAACGAAAAGTCTTAGTTCTACTAAGCCGATTTTAAAAATGGTCTGCAGTTTTTGCTAACAGCTTTTCAATCCCTTAATGGTTAAGCCTGAAATGAATTCTTAATTGAATAACTAACTAATTAGTCATTTTGTTAAAATTTTGAGATGAAATTCATTTTAATTTTGAAACTTTTGCTCCTGCATATTTACCACAAATTTAATCAAAGTATCATCAGGAATTTGCATACAAAAACAAGGTAAACGAACTTGAAAGATAAATAAAAAAAAAGAGATGAGACTCATTCAGCTGACTTTCACTAGCATAAAGTGTATGAAAATTATAGAAAATGAAAAATCATACTCACAAATGAGAAATTACTGTCCAAGTTATAAGTGTGTGTGTGTGTGTGTGCTTGTCTGGTTTTGTTGTGTGTATGTGTTTATGTGTGAGCGCCCTTAGGCCTCTTTTCGGCTCAACTGTCAAGGTAAATTAAGCTAAACAACTTGACACGAAGACAATTAAGCCGCTTAAGAGTATCAAAAATCGACCAAAAATGAAAGTCGCAAGTTCACTTTCAATTTTTTTTTTAGCTATGCCTAGTTGTTGCTGTTGCTGTTGTTGTCGTTTGTTGTTGCTGTTGTGCAATTGCCGGCGCCACGAGGCCAACTGCAAAAAATATGCCGTAATCGTAATTGCGCTGGCATGTACCAAGACTTCAAGACTTCAACTTGGAGAGCGGGGGCGCATAATTTCAATTTCAATCAAAATAAAAATGCCGCTCCAAAAATGTGTGTGTTTGTGTGTATGTGTGTATGTGTGTTTGTGTTTGTGTGTGAGGAACGGTAGTAAAAGTTGAAAATTCAGTTTTTCGCAGCAAAAGAAAAGGAGAATTTCTGTTTTGCAACGATTACACAATGTTGAGGGGCAAACAACAACGGTTATCACAAAGTGCCATCAAGCATACGCCGCGTTGTCATTGAGATTGAGTTATTTTTAGATCAACCTAACCATAGCCCACATGCCAAGGCACCGCTGCCGATTGCTGCCGCTGCTGCTGACGTTGTGCCACATTTTCCTACATACTACATGAGATTATTAATTTTGTTTTTCGAACTGGTTTGGTGGCACCTCGCGCACGAGAGAGAGGATAGAGAGAGAGGTGGAGAGGGGACAGGGACAAAGAGAGGGAGAACTGTTGTAATTCATTTGTAACTTGCAACGTGTTTGGCCGCAAACCAGTTTCCATTTTGCCATTCGATAGCAATAGGCCCAAAGGCCTCGTTGTCTTTAACTGTGTGTTGCCGATCAACAAGCTGAGATAAAATGCTAAATGCTACGCAGATTGATTTCGGCCGGCACTGCAGCACTCCGGCACTCCGGCACTCGGGCACTCTCTGGCCGGACTTGGACATTTTCTATGAATTATTAAGTCATATGCAAATTGTTTGGTAAATTCAAATGAAATTAAGTGGCCAAGCGCATTTGTCTCACACGACGATAGATATAATTAAATTTAGTTTCTAAATTAGTTATACAGTTTTGCATAATAAAATAATTAATTTAACTCGGTCTCTTTCTCGGCTTTCAAATAAGAGTTGTCAGTTGATCAATTTTCATGGCATTAAATTGCATTGCCTCAAGAAAATGTTATCTAAATTCAAATTGACACAGCAATTGGCTTACTTTGAAAATCTGGTTTTGTAAAATTTGGTTTTCCGATTACATTTTTAAATATTCTACTAGCAGCTTTATGATTAAATATGAAATTATTCAAATAAAAGTTAAACGGCCATGAAGAAAGTTTCTTTTTTATATACTTAAGTCAACAAGTACAGAAATTATATAACTTGGCTAATTAGCAAACAGTTAAACAAGTCTTACTGCATGTTAAGGCGAAGGGATTGCCTCCCCATTCCTAATTCGTGTAGATCTGTCTGTCTGTCACCATGTAGATAATGTTTATTCCATAATTACAATTTATCATCTCTTCTCGTTCAATTCATTGATGCAATCATCTCTGTTATTGATTTTAGTTGCACTTGACTACATCTCCATCTCCCCTACTACGTAATGCCCGGCCTATTGTATTTGTAATTAACACAAAATGCCAAACAAGTGACAGTAAATGACGATGGCTCCCTTACCCCTCTTGACTTGGTTATCAGCTTCAGGCCACGCGCCAGCAATGGAATGGACAATGATAAGTCTTGGCATTACAGCTGTTAAAAACGTTTCACATACAGAAAATAGTTTTTGCGCTCTCCTCTAAAGGGATTTCAATCGATTTACACTCGACCAATATTAAATGCACTTCAGAATTAATTTCCTTAACTCAATCACATTTGCATATTTGTTGTAAACTTAATAAAGGTGAGAAGTACAGGCGAAAGGATAATGTTAATAGATTTCAATTGTAGTCCAAAGTGTCTATAAAAATATATTTACTGTAACGCTAAAGCTTACTGTCATCTGTTGTCATTTGTTGATGTGGTAAGGGAAATGGATTTTACATTTTGAAACAATCAATTGATAGCACAAAAACATATGTACTTGCATTTCATTGTTTTCCATCATTTAGCGATATGAAAGGAAATAAGCCTTCAAAACAAGAGTGATGGACAATAAAGAGAAACAAGCTGGTAATAAATAGTTTATTGATTTAAGTGATGGAAAATGAATTTTGTTGAAAACATTTTGATTTGTTTTTTTTTATTTTTGTGTAGGCTATTTTGGAGCAATTAGACGGCATATTTACTTGCGGAAATTGCAAATGCTGGCCAAGAAGCCATTTACCAGCTACCAAATGGGTAAATTAACTTGTGGTTAACGTGGACTTTAATTAACTTTGATGACACTACCCACAATTTTAGCTCAAGTTTGTGGTCAATATTGCTCAACCCTTAACCTTTATGCCATAATTGACATAAGCACACACATGTATGTATGTGTAGGTGTTTGTGTGTGTGTGTGTGTGTGCAAGTGTTTGTCGTATGCACAAGTGCAATACAAATTTAATTCAATTTTATTCAAATTGCTTTCGGTAAATTGCCAAAGTATACGTAAAAATAATAATATTTTTATGCTCGCGACGAGCCATGCACAATATAATTTAATTCCATAAATTTCCAGTTAATTAGCGGTCAGGTCAGGACTAAAGGTAAAGACCTGCCAGAGAGTAGCCACAGGAGTGCGGGCCAAGTTAGAGAAAATTAAGGTCTATGCTCTCTCTGTGTGTGTGTCCGCTCCTATCTTCCTGGGCTTAGCAATTTATGCTTATGCTTTTCCGCTGCACATTTTTCAAGGCGATTGCATACATGCTTTCCACAGTTTTCCATCTCCCCCCTACACCCCTCACCGAATCCGCCACCCCTTCACTTAAACCGTATGTAATTTATGCTAATTTACGCAATTTTCTTCCTGGCCCACCTAGAGCATAGAGCATGGAGAGGGGGTGGCGGTGTTGGGGAATGGTTAGTGGTCGATAAGTGGCAATGTTGCCGTTGGCGTGACCTGGCGCCACTATACACATGTATACGCTATGCCTTTAATCCCTAGCTAAATCATGTGAAATGCAACATGTGAAAATTGTCAAGCAAATGAAAATTGTGAAAAACTCAAAACACACACAAACACACGCACACGCGCAGTAGGCGGCAGGCGGCAGCGGTACACGAGGCCAATGAAATCAAATTGTAGATGATGTGGAATGAAAATTTATTTCACGCACCTTGGACTACTTAGAGAGGCGTAGCGCGTTAGCCGCCAAACAAGTTTCCCCAGGCAGTCAGGCTGGCTGACTGGCGACAGTCGGCAAACGAGTTGCTCACGCACTTGCCGCTGAGAAGCCGCCTCCACCGCCTCCCACACTGTCCTCACACCACCCCCAAACACCCACAAATTGTCTCCTCTCCACCCCCCACTCCTCTCTGGCATCCATTTGCCGCACGCAACTCGTGCAACGCCGGCCGGCCCAGCCAACAGTTGTGAAAGAGACGAAAGAAAAAACAAAAAAAAAAAATGCATTTAAAATCGAAAACTCGACTCGATTAAAGTGGCACAAGCAACGGTACTTACACACACACACACACACACGCACACAGTTATTTGCAACACACAACAACTTTTCTATCACTCGCACTTAATTCATTTTGATTTCAGTGCAAAGTGGAAATTTATTTGCATAAATTAAAAAAAAAAAACGGAGAGAAAAAATAAAAGAGGGAGAGAAAAGATGAAAAATTGTATTTGTGTGTGCGTGTGTGTGTGTGTGTGTGCGTGTGTGATTTTATATATATTAATATTAACTCATGCATGCTCCCTACATGCAACTATGTCTCTTGCTCTCACTCTCTGCCTCCATCTGTCCTCCTCCCCAAGTGCCCCTCTGGCTCTCCTTCTCTCTCACCTTTTATTTGTATGCATGACAAGTTGCCGGTCGGCCGCTTTGGTCCGTTATGTTGCCTGTTGCCCGCTGTTGCTGTTGCTGTTGTTGTTGTCGCCATTGCCACACCAACAACATCAACATCAACAGCAACAGCAGAGACTGCTCTATCGAGGCTGTTGCATAAATAGAAAATTTATTTATTGATTACGCTGTCTGAATTCGTATATATCTATGTATAAACATTTTTCTCTCTCTCTACCAGAGATTGTCTCTGTGTGTGTGTGTGTGTGTGTGTGTGTGGGGTTGTTGTTTGTTTTGCTACGTTGAGTAGTTTTAAGCACAATATAAATTTTTATTTAAATCTACATATTAACATGGCATAATTGCACAATTTTTTTCATTTTAAAAGCGATGAATATAAATATTTTGAAAATTGCCTTTTAAATTTATCAATTTTTACTCAAACAACAGATTGTTTCAACTGCGGCGCTTTATACGCTATTTAATTTACTTTTATTTTGTTGTGGACCCATAAAGAAATTTTTGTCACATTTACTTCTATAAATTGTACTGAAATCGTATCAAATCGAATCAAGAGCGAAAGTAGACCTTTTCAATCAATTTAAGCCGCAACGAATCCAATTATTTAAAGATCGTTACGGTATTGCCCATATAAAGTGCAAGAAAAAAGGAAATAAAATCTAGTAAAAACCAAAAGTAAAGTTAATCGATTACCTGAGTCGCTCGAAAAAGAAAGGAAATGAAAACCAGTCGAAAGGGCGATATCCATTAATAATACGTTTTTATTTCAAGACTTTTTAGTTGTTATTTTTAGTTAATTTCCAGGCTAACATAAATAAACAATTGGCTGCAATGAGTAAAGTGCTAAGCTCCATTTGTAGCCATTTCAAATTGTGCCATTTAACATCGTTTCAAATGGCCTCGATTATAGGAAGAAAAAGACAAAATGCCAGATCATTATCTGGGTGTGTGTGTGTGTGTGTGTGTGTCAGTGTGTGAAGAAGATAACAAGAATAATTGTTAACATAAACAACAACATTTTGCACATTGTTAAAAGCGGGCCAGGAGAAAAAAAAAGGAGGAGGAAGAGCAGTGGCAGTTGCTGGAGAGGGGTAAGAAGAAGAGCCATGCAACTGATCATTAGTAGCTTGTTTTGTAATTTGTTTTTGTTTTGTTATTGAGTCAGTTATTCTAGTAGTTGTTGTTGTTGTTGTTGTCGACTTTGTTGTCGAGTTTCAATGTCAATTTGAATTAATTAATAGCGTAAACTAAAACAAAAAAAAAAACAACAACACGAAAGAGGTAGACAAACGATTAGAAGAAAAAAAAAAGGAAAACGAAATGAACGTAATGAAAATGCAACGAAGCGTTGCAAATCGCCTACACATTGCACATCGCATAAGCTTGGCATCGGAACTTATCATTCTGAATGGCAACAACGATATCCACAGCAGACATCATTATCAACAGAGTTGCAGATGCATTATTAATGAATTCCATGGAAACAAAAACGTACACCAGCAATAGCAACAGTAACAGCAGCAGCAGCCGCAACAGCACCAGCAACATCAACAGCTTAATGTCAATGCAATAGATACATATGTATGTATCTACGTACTACTTGTCTGCCATACACAACCGAATCGAAAGGGTTATAGAGATGCAGAGATACTGTATTACTCTGTATAAAGTTTTCTCAATTTTTTTTTATTCCTGCTTACATGTATGTACATATATGTATGCACACACACACACCAACACGGACATGGGTGTAGCATTCCGGAAGTAAATTTAACAACAACGACATTAGTAGACACTTTCTTTAAGAAGTTTCCTGAAATGAGTATTCCAAATAGTATTAAAGAGATAATTCCATCTATGTTGGAATCCTTTCAATAGATACCATCAGCAATAGTTTCCTACTGCCAGCCAATATGCTTTGTAGGTCGAATAGAGTATATAATCATGTTCAGACTATCAATTTGGGCATGCCCCAAGGGTTAAGGAGGGAAAAGCCAGCGCTCAGATTCACAAGTCCATGCAAACTGAAACTATTGTAAAGTATATCAAAACATTTCTTTCCATAAACTTTTTTTCTATCTTAACTAGCATTTTAATCAGCCGGAAAGTAAAACGCATTGCATGGCATTGGATATATGAGAGTTGTAAGGGAAAAAAAGTGCAATGATTGGAATTGGTGGCAAATTGAAAATTGAATTGTTAGCTAAGCTCCTCTCATGGCAATAAAAGAGATATACTTACATATATATATAAAATGCATAAGTCTTAGTTTCTGCGCGTGTGTGTGTGTGTCCGTTGGATAGTTTTCCACAGTGTTGTCTTCATCATAAACTAGATCTAATATGAGAATCTGCCATTGGCATTATTTTTCGTTATGTTGCACATAGTAGTCTTTCATATTCACACAACTAATTGCTAGTTGCAACTGAGCCCCACATTGGTGAGTGAGCTCCCAGCTGCAAAACTTGGTTCTATTCTCAGTTCAGAGTTAGCCACGGAGTGCCAGCCAAATGATTTACAAAAGATAGTAGAAATTGCTTGGTTCATATAAGTTGGCCTAAAAAGTACAAGAAAAGAAGAAAATAGAAAACAGCAAAATAAAAGAAAATAACCATGAAAAATACATTGAGATTTGCTTTACTTGTTATTGTTGCTGTTGCTTTCGCTTCGTTGCTGGTCGGTTGCCAATAGTTCTATGTAGCTGTTGCTGTTGTTATTGCATTAACAACTCCGCCTCCTTCTTCTTTAGTTGCTGCACTTTAAAATCATTTTTAAAAAAGTTTTACAAAAGCCAAAAGAGAAACCAACAAGCAAACGTGAAGCGTTCGAAACTCAACTGGAAATTACATTTGATGTTGCTGTTGTTGATGATGACGATGGAGATGATGCTCGTAATTCCTTGGTAAATTATTTAGCCAGACTTGAAACGTTTTGTGGTGGGGGGGAAAGCTGGTGAAAGAATTTTCACTAAAGGTGAAAAATAATGCTAGACAGGCAAATTAAAGGCAATGTACATGCAGAGAGGTTTTACTGTAGCCTTTGCTTCTCTTCTCCTTATTTGTTTGCTTTTATTTTTAGTCAACTGGCCCATCATCCATCCTAAAAACTCAACTTATTTCAACTGGCTTTATTTCTATTTCTGGTTTCTGGTCAAGCCTCCTTCGATCAGAGGTTAAACATTGCATTTAGGCAGCAATACCAACTTGTTCATCATCATCATCATCATCATCCTCGTCACACATGATGATGATGAAGCTGCATTGTGGTGCCTGATGATCAGCCTTAAAAGCCAAGCCAAGTGCCTGTAGCTCTCCATTCTATCGGCTGGCTCTGGCTCTGTCTCTGTCTTTGGCTCCGAGTCTCTGAAATTGCAGCTAACCTATATTTTTAGCTCATAACATGCCAGCTACGTTGCCGTTGCCATTCTTGCAGTTGTTGCTGTTGTTGTTGCATTTGAATGGCGTTGCGAAAAACATTATTAACCGATTTTATTGCAATCTAGTGTTGTTGTTGCATTTTGGAGGCGGTTAACTGCCCATTAAGGGGCGTTTCTAATGCCAGTCTTAGGTTAACAGAAATGGAAGAGAGGCAGCAGCAATAGTTTTTAAGACTTTTTCTGGTTGCATCGTAGTCATAGTCGTCGTTGTCGTCGTCGTCGTCATTCCTGCCACGTACTTAACAATGATGATGCTGATGAAGAAGAGAAGACAAATTTTATGGCCATTTTAGCTGCTGGCCAAATACAAATTTCCCTTGCCATCCAGCCTCCAACTTATTCTTTCACTTCTTTCTTTGCACGTCTTATGGTTGTTATTGCAATTGCTGGTCATAAAATCATAAAACAAATTAATTGAGCATGTGTGTTAGCCCCATCTTGACCTGGTCGAATTGCATATTGTTTCTATTGTTCTTTTTGTATTGTCCTTGCTGGCCATTTCCGTTTAGCTACTTTGTCTTTGGTTTTGGTTTTGGTTTCGTTTCGTTTCAGTTTTATGGTTAATTTTTGAATGCAACTCGTCGTCAATGTTTGGAATTGTTTATTTTATATTGCCTTGCGTTTTGGTTTTTTTTCTGTTTTTTGCGGCACTTTTAGTTTCTGGTTTATTTAATGACTTTTTGCAATTGTTTTCGTGAGCGGATTTTAAAAATTGACTTGAATAAGCTTTGCTTTGGTCTCGAATTTAACTTGGTTTGGTTTGGTTTGGTTTTGGCTTTTTGGTTTCGTTTTCAGTTTCGTTTGGCTCAAGGTTAAGTGTCTTGGGTTGCGTTCGATTTGCCATTTGCAAGAAATTAAAGCTGCACCCCTCGCGTCATTTTGTTTTATGATAAAGTTTCATTGAGTTTCGTTGCCAGCAATTGTGGCCAGATTGTTGTTGTTGCTGCTGTTGTTGTTGCTGCGGTTGTTTGGGTTATTAAATTGCCCGATTGCTGCCTGCTTATGACTTTGTAAATGTGGGTTGAGGCAAATTGATAGGCAGTGAAAATTATATGGTTACATATGCAACACAACAAGGCGTATACGCAATGTTGCAAAAAGGTCATTAGGTAATTAGGTTTCTCGGGCACACTCAAATTGTAAATTGTAAAAAAAGAAACTACATAATGGAGTCTTCAGTTAGATTGTCAGGATCTTTGAGTTACAATTTACCAATTCAATAATTTAACCTAATGTACCTAATGACCTTTTTGTCGAACCAATTAACACATTCAGGCAAGGTTTTTCTCTTCACTCTTTTCACTCGAAATCACCAACAAAAGTGC
Organism: Drosophila nebulosa; assembly: GCA_024703675.1. NCBI lineage: Eukaryota > Metazoa > Arthropoda > Insecta > Diptera > Drosophilidae > Drosophila > Drosophila nebulosa. The sequence goes on along the minus strand of JANFPS010000004.1, from coordinate 3,576,722 downwards.
ATTTAACTAACAATTGCAATTGCCATTGGCATTGCTTGCCTTCGCTCATACATACATACATACATACATATATTTCAGTCGGTACTTGAGCAATTTACGCATTTCATTTGATTTCAGACAGAGTTGCCGATGGCGATGGCGATGACGTTGACGTTGATGTTGCCATTGGCAAAGCCAGCGGCGACCTTCCTTGTTACCAATGTGCCGTGGCGAAATTAACAGCAATTAACTTGACTCGCATTGTGTCCATTTGTTACCCATTCCAGACTCGGCCAATGCATTTTTGTTTCCCTGCACTTTTCTTCTTTGTATACCCTTTCAGCACTTTTCACCTCACTCGTTAGTTTTTGGAAAATTTTATCTATGTCCTACCATGAATCGATTGTTAGGGTATCAGCTCTTCGATGTAGTTTTTTCTTTCTTCATTGTCGTTTAGTACTCAACCATGAGGTAATAACTTACAAAATTGACAAGTGAATCAGTGGCACTGGCAGGGCCAATGACGATGACGCTAAAGATGGATATGTATGGAGTGGAGAATGGAGAAGTGGGCCTTCAATGTTGGTGGTCATGGCACTGCGTTGGGGCAACTGAAGTGCAAATTAACGCGTAATTAGAAGTTCCTCTTGAAATGCATTGTAATCTTTATTGTACTTGTCCATTATTTTGTTCGGAGAAGGAAGAAGTGTCGCCAGCTTGTTTTTTATTTGCTGCTGCTGCCTTTTTTTTCTTTGTTGTTTTATTCTTGTCTGAGAAGTGATTAATGTCTTTGGGTTTTGATGCGGCAAATGATATTGCCAACAACAATAACAACAACACGAAGAATGACAATGAATGCAACTTTAAGTTGGCCATGATTCAAATGTGAGTTTTTTTGTTTTGCATGTTCTCTTTAAGATCGACAAGCAAATGATTAGAGTAGCGGGCATGTTGTGGGCAGGGGGGAATCAGTGTGGGCTAGGGGAGGAGGTCAAAATCATGCAAATATGGGAAGACAGAACACAATATCGGTGACTTCAAGGAGACATATACAGTCAGAGTTTCTGCTCTGGTGAGGTTTTCCAATTCCATTTGATAAATAAGTATTAAAAAGTTCGAGCCTTATTTGGGCAAAAACTGTTTAAATTTGAGCACAAATCGTTTGTGACTAATTTACACAATGAAAGGTCGTTGTTTTCCACTTCAATTAGCCAGCCTCTCTCTCTCTCTATCTCTCTCTCTCTGACCAAATTGGAGTGCGTCGCGGTTGTTGTTGTTGCTTTTTGTGGCCTGTCGCATTTGATGAACTCGCAGTCTCCAAGTCTGACTTGGACACGACTGAGGCTAACACTCGATTAGCTGCCATAAAATTGGCATTGCATAAAATGCCAAATTGTCTGGCTCGACTGCTCGCCTGCTCAACTGCAACGAGTATGAAATGTTTTGCCAAATTTGGCTTTACAGGTCTTAACCATGTCTATGATAGTAGTTTATGGCTTATGGCAGCCGGCCGGCTGACTGGTTTGGATTGCCGACACGTTGCACATGCAACAAAGTCAGCCGCAAGTCTAGACATTTTGCGCGTCTACTGGCCATAGTAAGAGTCACTGGGAAATTAGCTTTCGACTGTTTGTTGTTGCTGTCTTATATGACAAAAGTTAACCGCAAGAGGCGCTCAAGTGTAGTCATAAAATTAAATTAAATCCTGCAATGAAAATCACTTTTATCTGTCATGCCCCACCCACTTTTACACCGACGCGTAAACCGTTTATATGCCAACTCATTTAAGCAAATGACCAGGCCAAGACATTGTCCGCCAAGATTGCGATAACTCAACACACACACACACACACACACACACATGGACAATGGCATTCAACTCTCAATAAATTGATGGCTTGTTGTTTTTTTTTTTTTGCTGTTCGTATTTGGTTTCCTGACGGTTTTCGCCTGATGTTCCCGTTTTTTTGGTAGCTCCTTATCGCCTTGTCTTGTCTTCGGCTTAAAGTTTAAGTGTTAAATACATTTTTTTCGGTTGCTACTTGAGCGGCTTTTCGCTTTGAGTCGCAAATTGTTGTTCGGCATGCACTCTTAGCCCCAAATCGGTTAACTTTTAAGTATTACTTCAGTCTGATCTTGTTGAGACACACACTCGGAGAAGTAGCCGAAAAAATGCTGAATAATTCTAATAAGCTTACAAATCGCCGTCATATATAATCGTGTTTATTTCAATTTGTTTTGTTTTTCAGTGGCGTAGCAAGAGGATTTTGCCATTGTTTGATGTTGTATTCAATTCAGTTCTAGCAAATTGGAATCAGTCAGAATATTGCATTAAGAATGCTGCCATAGGACAAGAAGTTGATCAATTTGTTTGGAATTAAAAATTGGCTTTGAAAACATGTCTGTGGTCAAAAATTGGCTATTAAAAGTTTTCACATTTAACTTTGAAATTGAAAACAAGTTATCCAGAACTCAAGGTTTTTTTTGAAAACTTTAGGAACTTTAAATGAACAGTTGAATATAAATACAAAGATTCATTAGTGTATATCTTTGTAAAATTAATTTATTCTTCTTTGCTCGACGCCCATGTCTACCACTTGTAGGCCTTCATGGTTAATTAAATCGCTTAAATTGACGCATAAGAAGGTCAAAGTGTGGGTGTTGGCATTTATGAGGCAACCAACACACACACACACACACACATACACACAACTACTTTGGCACCTTAATCATTTGCAGCTGCAGCCGAAGCGAATATGTAAATATTTTTGTCGCATTTTGTTAATAGTTGTCATAAATGAAAAAGCCAAGAATCACCCCCACAAAAAATACTAAAAATATGTTACATATTAGTGAGTTTTAGCTCTCTTTCCCTCTTTCAAATTGTTTGACAAGATTAGAAAGAGAACGAGAAGACATTTTTATGTATGTATGTATGTATATATGATAAATCAAGGAAAATTTCAAAAGAAAAAGTAGATCAAGGATGTCATAAATAACTCGAAATTAATTCAATTAGATATATTTATCTTTAGCGATCTTTTGATCATATATCATTTTGATTATTGTACTCTAGACACATTCCTTATGACATATGCTTCCTGATTGCTTTGTTGTTGTTGTCGTTGTATTGCACATGCAATAAAAAGCAGCCTCATTGGGTTAAAAACGAAGCAATTAAGCAAATTGGTAAATTGCATGTCCCAGACAATGTTCCGGACACTTTTCCATGTCGCGGCCACTTGGTTGCTTGGTTTAGTCTGTTAAATGGCAAGATATACATCGAACAAAGGTGCGAACAACCCTCAATAATGATAGCAGACAGCGGACAGGGAGAGAAGAGAGTGAGAAAATTGAATTTCACAGATACTCTGAAATATACATAGATACAGATACACACGCCTTGCATCACCTCACCTCACTTCATATGGCAAATTAAAATACCGTTAAACTGAATGCCAACCAGAAATTTTCAAAATTTTAATGGTCACTTGTTCGTGGCAAGAGTGAGAGAGTGCGAAAGAGACAGACTGAGAAGATCAGCTTAAATGTCATCTGAGGCAGCAAAAACAACCAAAACAAAAAATGAAAGAAAAAAAACACGCTTATAAATTAATCAGGCGCCGCTGCAACCAACAAAAAAGAAAAAAAAAATGTTCGAAAAATGCAAAAACCTCCAAAAACCACCCACCCCCCTTTAACCTCCTACCCCCAACGCTCCAGCATCTTTCAGGCGAAGGCTTCCAGCCAGTTGGCCTTTCTGTGTGTGTGTGTGTGTGGCTGGCATAAAATTTACTGCAACAATTTATGTGGCAAAACGTCAAGCGGCGGGCCAAAACGGTAAACGAAAAACAAAAAAAAAAACAAAAAAGTAAAGCGGCCGCGCCTGCGCACTTGGTTATTTGGTTGCCTGTTCTGGGAGTGGCGCCCATTTGATCTGACCAACTCTTCAATCCACCAGCCAGTGGGACGGGGGAGAAGGTTCTGCTGCTGCTGCTGCTGCTGCGGGTGTTGTGGCCGTTGGGGGGGTTAGATGATGGTGGGGAACGGGTGCACCTAAGGCCAAGCGTTACGTTTTGTAAACATTTTTCATTTCTCATTTTTCATTTCTGTGTGTGTGTTGTGGCTTAAAGACCCAAATGCTGACAGCCAGATGGATGGCGGAGTCAAATGCTCGTTTGCCAGTTTTAGAGGCAACCGACAAAAAAAAACCAAAAAAAAAAAAAACCGAAAAGACCTTGGACTATGATTTCTGGCTTGGCTACATTTGCCGTTGTTCTCTTTATATATTACATAATTTAGTTCAATTTTTGTTTTTGTCTCTCTCTTTTTTTTTTCTATTATGTTGCTATGACCATGGATTGTTAATTGAATCGGAATTGTAAATTGAAAGTGGTTTGAGGGAAACTGACTTTTGCTTTCCAATTATATGTAATATGAGCTGCCACTTTTGCCACGCTGGCGTACACTCCAAAAAATTGGGGCTAGCAACGCTTAGAGGTTGAGTTAATTTATAAGAGGAAGCGTTAGCTTTCAATAGTTCTATAAAAAATTCATACCTAAGCCTTGAATCTAAAGGTATTTAAAGGCAGCAACATTAGGATCTAAAGATCATGAGAAGATACCAAAAAGTAGCTCCTATAAAAGGCTTCTTCATAAATTTAACAGCGGAGGGTTTCCTATGCCAGTTATGGTTGTCATTTGTTCAAGTGTAGAGACATTCATACAATTGTCATTTGCACTTAGACCTCTTTCTAATTCAATCTCAAGGTATTATGTTTCCCCCAAGTCTTAGACAAACTAAACTGACAGATAACAGAGAAAACAATTTTCAAAAAGAATTTTCTTGTGGCCCGGCATAAATAACAGCGGTCCGCTTGTGGTTGGCTGATTGCTGCCACACCACACCACACCACAAAACTACACTCTTCATCTCTCCCCTCGTTTGCCCCTTACATCCTATGGCTTTAGAGTTGGTCTCACTTACCGCTTCGTCAGTTTTTCATTTTTCTTTTTTGTAGGCTCTTGTTTTTCCACAAAGTTGACCTCATTTCCACCACAAAATATAAGTTTACGTCCCATGCTGGGAGAGGCCAGAGAGATGGGGAGATGGGAAGATGGAGAAACCAAGAAATTAGTGTAGAATTTCGGCTAATTAGTGTGTATGTTGTTGGGCTTTGCAACAAAATTTAAATACAATTTACAAAACATAAAAAAAAATAGAGAGACAAAAAAAAAAACACATAGAAGAAGAGAATAGAACCCTTGGCTTAACAAATGACAAATAAATATGACGAGGGAAACGCTTTTTGGTTGAAGGGCCCCTGTCAAGGCAGTTGAAAAATGTTTGACTTGTCTGATTTCGAAACCAATTAACATGACTTATAAATGTCATGTTGGCTTTCTGCTTTGCTTAGTAATGCCATACACACACACACACACACACACACACATGCACACGCACACTCGCACACACTAATAGTTAGAATAGGGGCGTGACGTGGTGAGAAATAATGCTAGTGACTTTTGGTTTGGTTGTTGCTGTTAATTTTAAACATTTGTTGGCACTTCCTGGTTGCTTTGACATTTTGCAGCCACACTCCCAGCCTCTGCCACGCCCACTTAAGCTTTGTCTGGCCACGCACATTCACGACGTTTCGCTATCAAAGTGCAAAGATCAAATAGTAAAGCAGCCGCCGCCGCAGCCGCAGCCGCAGCAACCGCATCGTCCAAGTTAACTGTCAAATGTTGTTGGCCCGTAATTAATTGCCACAACAAGTTGGTCGCTGCAGCTTTAACTTCAACTTCAACTTTGCCCCCAACTTTGAAAAACTCTACGCCACTCCACTCCACTCCACCCCATTACCCCCTTCCCTTACACCTCCTTCTTCTTCTTCTTCTTTTCCTCATTTGCCACAAGTTGTTGCTTAGCCTGTTGCAGACTTGAAAGGCTGAAAGGTTGGACACTTTATGCGCCAGATGTGCTCGTAAAGATTTCCTCATTGTTGAACGTGTGCATAAAAAGCATTTTTAGCAACCTGCAGTTGGAGAGAAACGTAGAGACAGAGATAGCTCGCTCAAAACAAGGAGAGAGAGGGAGAGAGAAAGCTAGTGAAATATTGTAAACAATTACGAAAATAAAATCTGGCAAAATGTGTGTCACTTGTCGCTTGACACAGACGACGAAATGCTGGGCAAAAGGGCAGGAAAATCTATTAAAAACTGTTGCATACATTAATTGTATCAGGGGCGGCTCCACAGTAGCTATGTGGTCATCGAAAGGGGGAAGGGGGGTGTTTTCAATGTGCAAACGTCATTGCAATGAGTGAAGTAACTGCTCAATTTATTAGTAGTTCTTAGCATACTTTTGGGAACTAAACAATTGAATTACCTTACATGTTAATGAACAGTTTGGATCTATTAGCAACTGAACAACTAGTTGGGCTTAAGTTTTAAAAAAAAGTGTTAAGTTTTGGGTCAAGTGCAACTTAAAGAAAAAGCTGTATACGCAAAGTGTGAAATTTAAAAATTACAGTTTTTAGTAGATAGTCTATAACATCTACACTTCTAACCTGACTTAGATATGATCATAGGCTTAAATGGTTCATCAGCAGTATCTCTTGGAGCAATATACAATAAATAAATACATTAAGAAATTGACCAACACATGCATACGCATATTCTAAGAATAATAACTAATTTTTTAACCAATTCTGAAGATGTAGATTTTCATTCACTTCATGATAGTTTTTCTTTTATAAATTCATAATACATTGTTTCTTTTTTCATAATTAGTATTGTCATCCATAGCTAGATGCGTCACTGATATGCTTATATGTACATATCATATATATATATGTATATATAGGTAAAACCATTATATTGCAATTATTGTTGACAATCAGTGTGAAATTGCGCATTTAGATGCATCTCTATATGTGATTTGCGATTACAATGGAATCAAGTATAATGAGCTAATTAGAAATAAAGCACATACAAACTAGCTGGGGCAAAAAATCAGTGGTGGCTGGTGGGAAATCAAAATCAAAAGATAATATGACCAGACAAAATACGTTTGTAAAAAAGTAAATCACGAGCGCATTATACCCGCAATCTACTCAGACATACTTGTGGTTCACTTCAAGTGCACGCAGCTGTGCGAAATATGCAAAAATTGAGATTAATGTCAACGCCAAATCCAAATCCAAATTCGAATCCAATCCAATCCAAACCGATCCCCTCCAATGCATTAAATGCAATGCAATGCAGTGTAGAGCCATTGCCATTTGCCGTTGACGTTGTTGTTGCCGTTGTTGTTGCCGTTGCCATAGAGTGCGCTAAAACTGTCAACATGAAAATGGGGACGTGCCAAAGTTGCGATTTGCAAATGACACGTGTGTACGGTGATAGCTTGATGCAACTGGGTGAACAAAGCGCATGGAGAACGCACTTTGCACACACACACACACACACACACATTTATTCACTTAATGGCAACAAAAAGAGACTCTAAAGATAGCTGACAATTAATCGGGCCAAGAACTAGCAAGAAGCACGTGAGTGCTGATAGCCCGACAGCGGAAATTGTTGTTAAAAAAGAAACATAAAATATGAAACAACAGCAACAAAAAAGTTTCAAACTTTTTTTCCTTTCTCTGTCGCAACTGATAACTCACACACACACACACCTCTTAGCAGCTGTTACCCATTGGGTGATCGGTGCCAGTCGAACCAGTCAGTGCATTGTTATCTATGCAGGTGGAAATGATGCAATTGCCCCGATTACAAAATGCCAATGTCAATGCAGAAATATGAACAACCAACCAACTTAGATAGCGCGCCAATCAACGAAACTTTGTTTTGAACAAGAGAAAAAGAAATTTATAAATGTTTTTTTGTTGCCAATGAAAAAGTAATGAACACTTCAACAGCTTTTCTTGCCCTTTTTATGTTTAATTGAATAACTTTTCTGCAAAGAAACAAAAAATGTTCTTTGAAAATTCCTGAAACTTGATTGCTAATTTAAATTAAGCAAGTGTGAATTTCCTTGGAGTAGGCGGAAATTCTGTACGAATTGTTGTAACAAGCTCTCAAGATACAAAATTCCAGTCGAATAATGTAAGCAATGCACTTGGAATTTATTTTAAATATATATTTCATTGGCTGTTCTCAATGCAACGCAAGGCAAATGACCCCATTAACATTTCCACACACACACACACACACACACACACACACACACACACAGTAACACGCACACGGGGGAAATGTCGGAAAAACTGGAAAACCAAAAAAAGGGAGAAACAAAAAGGCCCAACTCGTCGCCTGCCATAAAATAAATGAGAGCCACCAAAATAAGAGAAGAACAAAAAAAAAAAGGAAAGACTATGAAATGAATTTTCGGTGCATGGTGCTAGTTTGAATAAATTAGCCAAGTGAATGAATAGACTTTACTACCTTTCTCTCCCCCATTCTCTAGAGTAGAAGTCTCAAGTGTTTGCATTTGTCTCAAAATTAAAGTGGCCGCAAAGCAGCCGCCGAATCTAATTAGGTCGGTCTAAGCACCTGAAAATAAATATCTCTCTCTATATATATGCAGCTAAATAGCAGAGATAGATATATAGTTTTTTACAAAGATAAAACCAAAAAATGGACTGGGCTAAATGCTTCAGAATTCCACATAAAAAGGTGTTGAAGAAAAACCCCCTTAAAAGAAACATGGTCATGGATAGCTCTACGCGTTGAATAGATGTGTATAATGAGTGTGTGAGTAGTGTGTGTGTGTGTGCGTGTATGTTCTGTGTAGGCAAACATTCCCTCAAGCTGGGTCAGAGGTCAATGGTACGACGAGAATTGTTTCCTGGAAACTGGTTAGGTAGAAACGTTTATTGTATTCGTCTCTTTTATGAAATTGAAACAAATTGTTTAAATATTGACTTTTGTGGAACAACACATAAAAAAAACAAAACGAAGCAAAATATGAATTTCTTTTGTTTCACACTTTTGGGAAACAGAGAATGAGAGCGGGAGGGCAATGGTTTTAACCAAAATCTTGCCATGAATCCTCTCGAATTGACTGTGCGTATGCATATAGATATGTACATACATACATTCTATTGAATTGAACAAACAAAATGCTGTTTGCTAATGTCAAGCGTATCTACCAGATAAAGATAAATAGCGGAAGGCCACTCAATTTGGTTTATGTGCATGTGAGTATGCGGCATGTCTAAACGAGCGCTAACATCATAAGCAAATACCAAAATATCTACCACAAACCCATCGAGACACTCAGACAGCCAGAGACAGTGAGACATTGTGACAAACAGACATACAGATAGTTATTATGTTTACCTGTTCATTCCACCATCTCTCTCTCTCTTTTCCTCTTTGCCTCTCTCGGTCCATCTCTCAATCTCTCTACATCTGACTGCCCCCCCTTTCTGCACTATATTTTCCGCCTGGGGGTCAGGTAAATACTTCCGCAACTAAATGCAAACTTAGCCTTCGTTTTTAAAGCTTGCCATTTTTCGGTTTCGGTTTCTTTTTTTTCCCCCATACCCTTACCCAAATGGATTGTATTGGTTATGACTAGACTAGACTAGTGTGCTTTCTGTGCATAATTTGAAACTGGCTTGATCGGAAGAAGTAAACTCTTGACTATAAATGCCAAGATTTTAAGATTTCAAAATTAATTGTTGTAATTTTTAAGCCAAAATGAAGACTTAATAGTTAGACTTATTAGAAAAGTAAAGTCTACCATTATTTATGATTTAATTTAAAGACTTTTACAGATTTTCATTCTTTAAAAACTAAAATTTATTGATAACTTCCAACGGAATTTGTTAAGGGTAGAGAATCTTCGTTGTAGGCCAAGTTTGTTGCTGTGTCTATGTCTTGGCGTCTATTTTATGCATTATTGCTAATCAGTTTATAAGCTTTTGCCTTTTGTTGTTGTTGCCAGTTTTGAGACAGCTCAGTTTCGTTGGATTGTTGTCTCAATTACAAACTGCGGCTATGTTTCAAGGTGTCTCTGCTTACTATCCTATCCTATTGGTAGTGGTTGAGAATAAACGGGGGCGGGGAAGTGGAGGTGTAGGGGAAGAATATCTAAGATATATAATTTCCAAACTGGCATCTTCAGTTTATGTTGTTTTCTTTCTTGTAGTCACTTAGTTGCTGGTTGTTGTTGCTGATGTTGGTCAATGCGGAATTTGTTGCTCGCGGTTGCAAATTGTGGTTTAGCTTTAAGAGAAAATTGTTGGCTTCGGGAACAACAACAACAACAACAGCAACAACAACAATGACAATAAAAACAGGTGCGCTTGCAAATATTTTTTGAACTTTTAACTTTAGATGTCTCTCTCTCTCTCTTTGTGTCTCTTACTCATTATCTCTCTCTATTTATCTTTAGTTGTTTATTTCTTTCTTTGTCTCCCTCATTTAAATTCATTCACCTGTGGAAATTTTTAATTTTCTTTTCTGCCTGTTTGCTGTTGTTTATGTCTATTGCCAATTGCCTATTGGCTACTGGAGTTAAAGTTGTAGCTGCTGCTGCTGTTGTTATTGTTTTTGCTGCACTTTCACTTTTTTATTCACGTGAAGCAACGGTTTCTTCTATGTCCATACTGGCAACTCCACCCCTCAAAGTGTGGGGGGGGGGGGGGTAGCCACTTGGCTTTATGCAACAACTTAAACAATTCAACTGCTTTATAGCTGCTATTGCCGTTGTTATTGTTGTTTGTTGCTGCTGTTGAACGAAAAGAAAACGCCAACGATTTGTGGCTTACAGGTGTTTGCCCGCAATAACAACAATAAAAGTAACAGCAACACTAACAACAACAACAGCTGCCACTTCAAACGGAGGAAAACTCTCTGCCAATTTATGGAAGTTTTAAAGCCAACAAACACTAAACAAACAAAACTATGAATAGAAACTAAAGTTATATATTCTTCAACTTTAATAAATGAACTGTAAAATAAAAGCAACAATTTACAAACTGACTTATCCAATTACCAATTAAATAATGAAAATATCTTCAATTTGTAAGAGATTATCGCTTACAAATGTAAATTAATTTATCAGTGAAATGAAATTGAAATGAACAATTATTATTCCTAATTTATGTACAAAAGAGCGATTGCCTTTTCAACTAGAAGAAATTTAATCTACCTGAAATTGTAAATTGTTTTCAAAAATGCAGAATAATAGTTTGCGCTTTATTATCTTTATTTTAGTTAAAATAATTGGCTAATTTGGCAGATTAAATTTAATATAGAAATTTAAAAGTGATCTCAGCATTATATCTAAAATAATCTTTTCTTTTCTCTCTCATTTCAGGTGCGTATTTACGATGTTTGAAAATAGAACCCGAACTGAACTGAACTCCACTGCTTAAAGTATGGTACGACCCGTAGCTATAGTTGTCTTAACGCGTTACAAAAGTTAATTCAAAACGAAATGCATTTAAAGATTTTTTCAATTAAAGTTATTTTGCTGGTAAACAAAAAACAAAAAAAAAAAAAAAAAAGCGAAAAACGCAAAGAAAGAAAAACAAACCAGGCAGGCAACAATGTGAAAAAGTTTTTCAAAGATGCCCGCCATCGTTGGCGGCATCGCCAACGCCATGTCGTCGCATCTTGGTAATTTCAAAGAGTGCAAATAACTTGGACTTGGAGGCAACTGCAACTGTAACTGCAAATGCCAATCATTGTTTGCGTAGCACATCAGCAACAGCATTTGTTTGCAGCTTGCAATGCTTTGCCGCACACACACACACACACACACACATACGCAGAGAAAGACACACACACAGAAACGCCGCTGAGCTATCCATGAGATAGATTTTTGTTTGCAAAGCCGCCGTTTGCTACTTACTCAAGCATATCTCGTGGACGAAGCCACTCGAAAGTGTGAAACTAATGTGAATGGCTTAACTAGGGGGGCGCGGCGGCTGCGGCGGTGGCGGTGGAGCTGGTGGTGCTAAAGTGGCGCAGTGGCATGCAGGAAGCGTTTGTTTATCATTTGGCAATATATTTGTATGCCAAACTTGTTTAGCTGACGAAATTTCTTGAACTACTGAAAATAATTACACATTGAAAAAAGATTAAAACACCTTTAACAACCTCTAGACATGCCGTAGCTTTTTTTAAAACAACCAAATTCATTGCAAAGTAAATCGTAACTTTAAACAAGTTTTCTCAACTCATTGATTTTAATGCATCAACAACAATTATGCTTGACTTAAACCTATTTTAGATTGTTTTCATAAAAAATAAAAAGTCAGCCCAACTAAACACATAGATGAAGAAGTCTAACATTAAGCCAAATCATCTCTTTTCTACAATGATATAGAATAAATTAGCATATTTCTTTCCAAGTTCTTATATAATATTTTAATTTCTTTTAATATTTCTAAGCAATCGAAATGATTTTCAGTAGGCGGAACTCTTATACCAGGTTGTTCAACGAGGCTTCCATTCAAGGCAAAAATCAACCTTTTCCACTGACCTATTTAGCATATTATATTTTGTAGTTTTTGTGTCGGTGGGTCTTTGGATTTTTGCTCAATTCTTTTTTTTTTTTTTTGTATATATGTTTTATGCTAATTTAGAGACGTGCAAAAATTCGCACTTTCCAACTCGTTTGGCATGCCAAAATCGACAAAAAAAAAAATAATGCAAAACAAACAACTTGGTTTGTTTTGCTTTTGATTTTGGTTTTATTTTTTTCCCCCTTTTATTGTATTTTTACAAATTTTTTGATAAGTGTTAGCCAATGAACGGCCCAAATATTAATTAAGGCCAGCGCCAGTCCGTCATAGTCATTCAGACAGTTTTTGGCCATCATGTTAAGCATGTTTTCACTTTCCGTTGGCAAGTAGGTCAGGCCCAGAGATATGTATCCACATACATAAGTATGCAAAGATCTGTGCCGATGTTTGTGGTGTGAGAAACTTGCCAAGAATGCTGGAAAAATCTCCTCGACATATGCATGACCCACTTATCGGCTGGCTGGCCAAATCATATAAACCATAAATTTCCGCTTCTAATCGCATGGCAAACAAGTTAATTTGCCAACTCCAAAGTGGGACAGGAGGCCGGCAGCCACACCTGCAACAGGCAAAAGGCAACAGGCAGCAGCAGCAGCATACACACTCTGGGTGCCGGGCCATGAGTCAGCAGCAAACCCTCAAAACTCCAAAGTCGAGGCTTACAGCTGCGTGCCCACTTGAGTTTTTCCGGGTTAATGCTAATTTAGTATTATGTCTCATTGTTCTCGGGTGAGTCGAAAGATACAATTGCAAAGATAGATAGACAGACAGACTGGCAGGCAGGCAGGCAGGCAGGCAGGCAGGCAGCCGGTTAGGCAGTCAGTTGAAATGTCAAAAGTGAAGCAAAATAATTATTATATTCACTTATTTTCTACTCTTCGAGTACCTAGTGCGTTGTTACTCACAGACGCAGGGCTGGACTATGGGGTGAGTAGGGCCCAACTGTTTCCCTAAAGAGTTTGTAAGCCACTCCTGGTTGCAAGCCTTGGCATAGTTTAACTTGCTCTTGTTTGGCTTGCTGCTGGGGCCTAATGTTATAGTCACAACAATGTGGCACAGTTGTGACTCCCAAGATGGCAAACAAGCCAAGCATTAGCCACCTCTTTTGCATCTTTCGTATCTCTCGTTGTATCTGGAAACATAAAAAATAATAACACGTCTGTTTACCCCCTCCCCTGGTGCATGTTGAAAGTTGGCCAAGCCAACGCGAGGAGTTGACTAACTCAAAATTTGTCATGTTTCGCATTTGCTTATCGCAGGCGACAGTAGCTATAGACTAATTCGAAAATCATTAAGTTTTATGGCTCCATTCCAATTGGAAAGAAACATTGGGGCCCGAAACTTCCGTGTGGAGCTGCCAGGAGTGATTGCAACAACAACAAAACCAAAACTATTCCAAATTCGCGTGTCAAAATGGAAAATTATGGGCCGCGTCTGCTAATCGCTGCCTAAGCTGACGCTGACGCTGACGCTGACGTTGATGTTGAATTTGACGGCGCTGCCTGGCCACAGGATAATGCAACTGGCTTTGGCTTGGGCTTTGCTCGCTCTTCTAATTTGCCGTTTCCTGTGCCTGTCGCCTGCCCGTAATTATATGCCACTGCTGCACTGCCGACACTGCTCTCTCTTCCCTCCTTCTGCTGCTAGCCAATATGAGAAAAGCAGAGAGCCAATTTTGAAATGTAAGCGCGCTGACAGGCGCATTTGCCTAGCTGCGTGCTGGCAACGAATAAAACACTGCAGCAGTTACCGTTAACGGCATCTAATAGATACTTTGCCACCTTGGTATTAACAATGCTGATGTGCACTTACCTCAATATGTGCGTGTGTGTGTGTGTGTGTGTAAGTGTGTATCACATAAACTGGCGGATTTATAATTGAATGAAATGAGAGCAAATTGAATACATATTGGTCTATTTGATAAAGCAATTTGTAAGGCTTGCCATTAATTTATTACTCATACGCCATGTTGGCGTACAGTAATATCGACTCATGAGTAATACCTATACTTTCTTAAAGACCATGAGTAATTAGTTAAATAGATCGTTACCAATGCCCTTCATCAGGCCAGACATCGGGAAAACTTTAAGTCAAGCCATTTCTTTCTCTTTTGTTAACAATTTTTAAACCTTTTCTCCTTCTTATAACTGCAAAAGGAATTAAGACACATCGTATACGAGTATTTTTAGTAATTAATACTAAAACCAAAAAACTATTTTAGTCACAAACAAATTGTTTCATTTAAATTTATAATTTTCGTCTACCGAATGAACTATTTTACTATATTTATTTAAAAACCAGTATAAAACAAGTTTCATTCGCTTAGTTTTTATTAAAATTAAGTTAGCAAATGTGACTGAAACTGGTCTTAAATTGTTTTTCCTATAGATGTCAAACCTTAATAAACACACGATTGAAAGCCCAATCAGTTTTCAAAAAATTTCCTGTTACCTTTATGAGTTGAAATACAGAAAAACTCATCATCAAACAAAGAAACAAATAAAAACATTGTTTTTAGATTGTTTCGATTAAAAAGAAAATATAAAATTGGTTTTTGGGAGGTCAAATTCTTAATCGAAATCGATTGAAAACATTGCAAAAGCAATATCAAGATTTCCTGATTATGGTTACTATCCATTTAGATGATTATTGCCAAAAATTCAGTGGAAGTCATTAATTTAAATCGTCAGGCAATCGTTTAATTAAAATCTTTATTGTGGCCAATGCCACCTGCTCTTGGCAAACATAATAGCCAACATGGTCAGAAAGCGAAAAAGAAATAAAATAGATATCTGCAGAGATCCAAGCCTTGGCTGGCATACATACATATTACAAAAGTGCCTCAGGCCAGCGATTTGGAGTACATTGTGAAATTGCCGCCACTTCACTTCACTTCACTCCACTCCACTTCACTCCCATTTGCTTCCCGCGCCAAAGCCGACTTGAATCTAGTCGAGTGAAGTCTCGGAGCGGGAGCCACCCGCAAATCTTTCACCTGCCTCCATTGCAGTGACGGCAAACTACTTGGGCTACAAATTGAGCGCAAACGCATAATTAATTTCACTGGCAGCAGCAGCAAAAGCAACTGAGGGAAGCAAAAAGAAACCTGCAGATACAAATGAGAAAAAATTAAGTTAATGTTTGGAAATCAGCAGGTAGCAGGTACCAGGTAGTAGCTCTCTGTTGCCGTTGGGGAGGAGTTTCTATCAGAGACAGTGCCCGCCCGTGCAAACTAGCGGTACTTGATGAGGTAGCAACATAGACTAAACGGGCCAAGCCTCCAGCGATTTGGCTACCTAAAAGAAGTAAAATACATACATACATACGTCTACTTCTTGTAAATTTAGTGATCAAGAGTCAGAGCTACCCGTATTGAATATTCTCAATTAACAAAGCAATTGATCTCACCTTGATTTTCCCCCCTATATGGCAATTAACCGTTAACTAATGCGTGCTTATGGCCTCCAATCTCCACTCGAGTGTTTCCCAAATGTGCGAACAGCAGCAACATCATCATCATCATCATCATTATCATCATCAACAGCAGCAGCAGCAGCAGCAGCAACATCAAAAGTTGAATTCAAATTTGAAGTCAATGCCGTTTGACTGTTGAAAGTTTTGCGCACCTGCCAAACATCTTTGAGTCTGCGCAGCGTTTGCATGACTTGCCATGGCTAGAGTTGGTGGTGGTGGTGCCTCTAAAGCCACCTCTACCACCGCCTGGCCCCACACCAATCTCTCCTGGCTCAAGCTAATGCTTGACTGACTTGCGTTTCATAATACCCATGAAAGCCGAGTTGTTGGGGCTTTGGTTTTTATTTCACTTTTTATTTATATATTTCTTCTTTTTTGTTTTTTTTTTGTTGGTGTACGTTTTTGGTTTTTTACTTTCACTTGACTGTGGCTGTGTTGTTTGTTGTTGCTTCCACCTCCTCCTCCCCCTTTTCTACTGCTACTTCTTCTTTTGAACCAATTCTCTCTGTCTGGCTTTCTAAATTTAAAAAGCAACAACATTTTGGTTGGGCTTTGATTACAAATTGTAATTGTACAAATAAACATCAATTTGAAAATTAAAAAATTACAAGGAATGTCTACCTTATTTATCAAATTTATCTATTTGCTATACTTTCATTTTTGTCTTTTCGAGTATAATATAATGGTCCGTTCGAAATGCATTTGTCTTTCATGGCAAAATGACTAAATAAAAATTGTTTTTTTTTGGTAAAAGGTTTTCCATAAAATTGTATAATTTTGATAGGCTTTTCCTCCTGCCCCCAGTGGCACCACCCACAGAGATTGTATGGAGATCGTTGCCACCCATTAACAGTGTCAGTGGCATAAATCTTGCATCATCGGCATAAAGAAATTTTTTATATTTTTTTTCGGCCAGACCTGACCAGGCTAACATTGCCAAGCGGCCAGCCAGCCAGCTGGTCATCCATTGCGAAACCAAAACGAATTGCCATGTGTGAAGCAAGTCCAACGATCGCTGCCTGATCGGGGCCCCCAACACATTATATAATGACCCAAAAAATGCTTCATCGGCCAAAGAGAAACAGTTTCTCTCTAATGACTTTGTTCAAACTTCATTAGCCGCATAAATCAACAACGACGATAAACGGCACAGTCGGCAACCAGCAGCCAGCAGCCAGCAGCATCTCTGATCTAATAAGCCATAAACTATCTCCCTTTGCAACTCTCCACCACATTCCCAAATGCCCCATCTTTCCCAATTATAGACAGCTGCCTGTCGCCGTTTCGAACTGTTTTGCATTATGCCCAAAATGGGTTAAGTGGCTTTCAATTTGTCTACATAGACGGGGGAGAGGGAGAGAGTGCTAGACACCATACACATGTGAAAAGAGGGGGAATAGAATTCACTTCAATTGCTTTGCGACTTGTTGAATGACTCAAAAAGAAGGCCGACGACAACATTTCCGGAATCCAATATCAGCATATAATTCGATATATGTATGTATGTATGTACTCCATGACGTTTGACTCATTCGATGTGCCAAGACACTTTGTCATTACACGCCATTGGCCAGGTGCAGGACTGAATTGCATGATCGCTGCATGTCGAAAGTGAGAGAATTCAGTTTAAAACTCAAAAAAAAAAAAAATTCCAAAAGCATTAAAAAGCGTCATGAAATTACACTTTCAGTCTCGTCGTCAAATGACGCCGGCGAAAATGTTTTTATCGTCAATGAATGGTAGGCAAAGTTCATTTGTGTAAACTTCTACCCAGCTGAGTCAGCCGTCTATTTAATCTGGTACCCCGTTGAGGGGGTTTGGCAGTTTTCATATTTATGGCTTTGGCAGAGTATTGGCAGACCTCAACGCGTGTCAGGGAGCAAGGCGTTGGGCCAACAATGGTAAGCTTTAGACTCGTGGTCTCCTGATCTATAGACAATTAACCCAAATTGTTGGCCACAACACGTGGGCCCAAGTCTCGTCGTCATCTAGCAGCAGCTGACAATGGTTGCAATTGCCAAGTTAGATGGGTTGGTCCAATGGCTTCATGATAAATGTTTGGCTAATGATCAATTAGTTGTAAACTCAATTTTTGGGCTGGGCTGCCAGCCGAAGACATAACTAGATTGATTTTAACAATAATTCCAGATTTATTAACGATATTAAATGGAAAATAAATTCGCTTAAAAGAAGTTAGAAGTTTGTTTAATGCAAAGCAGTAATATTGACGAAAAGCTATCTGATTGTCTATGAGATTAGATTTATACAACCTTTTTACTAACTAAATTTTTCAACCTTTTCTTTCAAATATATTAAATGTTTATGTAGGTCCATACCTAATTATGGCAATGGCAGATATCAGTCGAAAAGAATGTTTGTTTTATATATATGATAATGAATTTAGGTTGCTCGAATGAAAGCTAGTTAGTCGCAGTTTATTGTCCAATTTTATATTCCATTTGAACTCTAATGAAGGGAACTCCTAAGCAGATATTTTTTTGTGTTCTTTACATGCTACCGATTCTTTTCATTCTTGATTAAATTAATTATGTCTGTGGCACATTTAACGCCAAAAGACTCCAAGAGATCGCATTAATATGCGAGAACGGTTGGGCTACAAAAATATATGCGAGAATTTCTTGTTTGTTGATTTTTGCATTTCGCATGCGTCTCATGTTTCCGGCACGCGTTCACGCATTTCAAACCGATGATGATCACGAAGAGGATGATGATGATGATGAGTTTGCAGTTGACAAATTTAGGCGCATGCGCGCCACTTTTATCTTTTATTTCCAACTGATACTGAAATAACAACACAGCTGACAAACCAAGCGGGTTGAGGGAGGGGTTTTAGTGCCGTTGTTGTTGTTTACTCAAACGTAATTGCTGACCGCCTGCCCTTGCCCCAAAACAAGCCCACGGTCGTCCGTCCCATATGGATGGTGTGTACATATGTTTTTGTGGTCGCTGGCTGGCGGCTTATCTCTCTGTTTGCTTATCAGTCGCTAGAACACACATGACTCTTCCACATTCGGATGGTATTCCCAGACTGGAACCGTTGTACTCGGCGACTTTTCAGGTGCGGTTACGAACGTCAGAGGGTTTAGGGCGATATCTGACCACATAATGTAAATGAAAGCTCACTCACTTGTTATCAGCGAAGTGGTCAGCATATCAGCAATGAAACAGCAGTTTTTTTTTTAGAGTCTTTTGTCTGACCTTTTTCGTGGGGCACAACTGTAAAACTGGAGCTGCCAGTTTCCACTTTCACTTCAGCAAATATGCCAAGAAGACCTGATAACCCAGAACTGGTTATTGCGGTTGATGAAATTCCACACACATTGAAGACCTCCCAAAAACAAAAAAAAACAAAAAAGCGAAACTCAAAACAGTATAACATTTCACACGGAATTTAAATTGGACTATGCTGATAAGCCTCACAGATATTTATATGTATATATGTATATATTGACAAATACACAAAAAAAAATCAAAACAATTCCTTTTGTCATATCAACATTATGCGGGATCATTGTTTCGCCCTGTGTGAGAGGCGTCTATCGGTTCTAATCTATAGTTTGTCACCCACAGATTTAAGCATTTCTATCTATACGAAAATTGATAAATTGTTAAACTACATTATGCTGATAGTTTTCATTATCACTCTTCAATTTTATCTATCTGATAATTAAGATGAGATTTGTGACAGCTTTTCGGATTTTTATCTCTTTCTAAATAGTCGCATGATATACTGCAAAGATATTAAATCTGGGTTAATCTTAGTCTTAAGGAGCTCTTATGTTTACCAATATGCTGATTAAAAATATACATATGTATGTACACATATGTAGTTCACTTTTAAATTCTTACAAAATTTGATTAGAAAATAGAAACTGATAAAAGAATAGAAATTTAAAAAGGTTTGAAAATTTTAGATTTCTTAGATTTCTTTCTTTTGATTTTACATACTTCCTCTATAATAGTACACAAAAACCGACTTAATCTGCTTTGATACAATCTAAATAAGTGAATGATTTTAATTTCATGTCAAAATCTTGGTTGTTCTTCGTGTGAAGACACGAGATGGGGGGTGGGAAGGGTGGCATTGCCGAATATTTGAATGAGTCTTAAGTCATCCGTTTACTTATTCCATCAGCATTGAGTTGCTTTGTCATAAACACGGCATAAACATGATGGCATTAACTCAAAAACTTAAAAATCCCCCTCCTATCGAATGTAATGAGAAATCCCAGCATGAGCTCAGCTTCAAAAACGACAAAGACCGAGCAGAGCAGAGCAGAGCAGCAGCAGAGACAAGCGGGCAAAAAGAGAAGGAAGGAGAAAAGCCAAAAACAAAAAGACCAGAACCAGAAGCAAAAGTAACAAACAAACAAAGCGGCAGCGGCAGCGGGAGCGACATCAGCAACAACGGTCGGTGTCGTCTCTGTTTCGTCATCTCATCCTCAGTCAGCGGGAGTACCAGAAGCAGCAGCAGGCCGGCGCGTCATAAACAACGAGAATTTTTCTCTTAAGTCAAAGTTAATTGCTCTTAAATCAAACTCAACAGTGCGATCGTTTGTTTAGCTGGTGGAGGGGGTAGACGCGGCAGCAGCAGGTAAGCGGCGCATTATATAAAGCGGGTTTTTGCGGTAACTGCAGCAGCGCTGCTACTGCTACTGCTGCTGCTGCCTGCCCGCCTGCCTGCCTGCCTACCTGCAACAAACAAATCTCAAAGTCAGCAAGAGATTTTAATTTTTGAGTTACGTAAAGCGCTTTGATGTATACATATATTTGAGTGTGAGTGGGTTGTCTTTGGGAGTGAGCGAGCGAGCGAGCGAGAGAGGTAGTGGGAGAGCGCGACGGCGCATTAAAACGAGTGCAATTGAATGCAGCAATAGAGACGGAAAGAGAGATGGAATGAGAGAGAGTGCGAGATACATAAACAAAAACATACGAAAAGCCAGCACAAAGCATAGAAACAAAAACAAACGAGTCCGTTTCTCTAACCCTGTGCGTGTGTGTGTGTGTGTGTGTGTGTGTATGTGTATCTGTGTGGAACCGGAAAATTGCAAAATGGAGAGCGGCGCAAACGCCAACAAAACGAGAGAGAGCGTAAGAGAGAGCCAGAGAGAAACGAAGCCGAACGAGGCCGGCCGAGGGCAAGCACAGCAAAAAGCCGAGTAAATGGCGACCCGGCAGCGACCAACAAACGCTGCACAGAATCATTCTTGAATGCGCGCGCGAACGTTTCGCACACCAACCAACAGCAGTCGAAGAAGTGAAATTGGCTAGGGCCAAGACAACAAACCGAAATCAACCAACAACTCTACAGAGATTGTCCCTCCAACCCACTCTATATAAAATTCGGAGGCTTGTGAATTAGCCCAAAACCCACAGAGGAGTGATACCCAAAAAGTGCAAGTGTATGTACCAAAAGTAAAGTGAAAACAACAGAAAGCCAAAAAGAAAAAAAACAAGCCGCACGGGAATCCCCCATTCAAACTACATCTCCGTTTCTGTCTCCAAATGTGAGCGAAACAAGACGAAAAATAAACGAAAAAAATCAAATTAAGAACAAGGCCTACTAGCCCAAATTCATCAGCCCAAGCAGACGACGGAGGAGACGTCGACAACAACAACAACAACGTCGACGACGACGACGACGCCAACAACGACGGTTGGCAAAAATACTAAATAATAATAATAATAAAGAACAACGAAAACAACAACAACTAAAAATTCTCTTTTCGTCTGTTGTTTTTTTTTTATCGTTGAATAATTAAAAATAAACACATACCGCAACGACGTCAGCGGCAAAATCGTTGAAAACGTTAGAAAACAGCGCGCGTGTGTACGTGTGAGTGCGTGTAAGTGTATTTGTGCGTTGTATCTGTAAGATACGCCCGCCATCCGCCGCCGCTGCTGCTGACGCATTTCGCTCAACTGCCGGCCGGCGTTTTGTGCCCAATTAACGCACATTCAACAAATTGCCGAAAGCCGACAGCACAACCCTTTCTCTTTCTGGCAACCAAAAAAAAAAAAAAGAAACGAAATTACAACAGAAATTTTCCCAAAAAAAAACAAACAAAAAAATTGTGAAAATATTCTGTGTAAAACTAATTACATGATAGCCAAAAAATTCGTTCTTTTATCTTATCAAGCATCGCGGGCCTAATAAATAAATATTCATGCATGCATATAAACCCATTTCAACAATTGTAAAATAAAATTTATACATTTGTGCATCGCCTTGCGCAATCACAACAGCAAAAAGAACGAGAAAAGTTTTATAAATAAATCGACAAAAGCGAATAACTAAATGCAGATGTTTGGCATAATAAGTGTCACAATCAATTGCTAAAGCAAATATTGCAGAATTGTTATAAAGGAAAAAATAAATAGACTAAAGGCTATTTTGCCATTTGTCGTTTTGACTTTGAAGGCGCAACAAATGCAAAAGGTGATTATATAAAAGGATGTGGCAAAAATGTTTGCTTATAAAAGTGTTTTGCTCTATTAATAACTAAAAATGGTGTATCCACCTTGAACCGGTTTCGGTCCCGGTCCCGGTCACAAACTGAATTATAAGTTAACTTGCGTAAAAAATCAAAAACTTCAAGACCACTTTCTTTCCAAGACCTTATTCAAACACACTTGGTGCAATTGTTCTGTGTGTTTTTGCTGGTGTTGCTCTTTTTGAAAACGAACAGTTTTGGTTCTTAAAAGTGTGTAGTTTATTGACTAGAAAAGCCATTAGCTTTTTTTTAATCTGATTGTCTCTTGGCTCCGAAATTTTTTCTCGTTTATGTAGTTAGAGCTGAAACGAAACAGAATAATTTTTTAAAATAACAATGTAAAGTCAACAATTGGAAAGAATAGTTCTGCTTTTACCTAAAAATATTTCAGTAATAAATAATAATAATTTGCAAACTGTTTGATAAGTTTAATTAAGACGAAATGTGGGATTATATATGGACCCAAACAAGTATTCAACAAGATCAAAGATTATTTCTAGAGTTTGTCCCTTCTATTCCATATATTGCACGTCTCTAAGTTAACTCTTTGGAAAAAGTTTCTACGTATTTTCTTTATGTACATACACACACAAATAAGTACAGATGTTTGCGTGTGTGTGTATGTATGTACATATATGTATATATGTATATGCACGTAAGGGCGTGCCCTGTAGCCAAGTGACCTCATTAAATGAACAACTGCTGGCAGAATTCAAGGTCACCGGCCAGACCCTTACCCACCACCTACCTTTTTAACACTCATCCACTTACTTCTACCATCATCTCTCGACTCTACTTTACTCGGTTAGTCGATTAACATCACCCACGCAAATTCATTCAGTTTTTTTTTTTTGCATGTTTACTTGGACACACTTGGACTCGACTTGATTCACAGACTCGAATGGTTTGTGGTACCTTGTAATTACCCTTGAAATGCTTATTTGGCATGGTTATGCATACAATTCGAAATTGCCTTTCGACTTTCCAGAAACCCATTAGATAGATAAGTGTACCATATACATACATACATACATACGTATATGCATTTTATCCAATTGTCGTGTCAGTAGTTGGTTCGAAATTCGAAAATTCTAGGAAATTTATATGATTGTTATTAATAATAAGTATATTGAGTAAGTTAGCGTGACAATTTCACATCTAAATATTTGGTATTAATATTTTTCCTGCATATTTTTCGCGGAATTTTTAAACAACTTTACAAATGTTACTCTTATTTGGGGAAATTTAGCTAAAAAGTTGTCGAGTCATTTAGATGGTTAATTGAAATAAATGATTCCCAGTAGAATGAATAACATATAACTAACTATAAAATTCACTCGTTTTTTCAGGAACCGATTGAGCTAAAGAAACGTTTGGACGAAGTTCGTCTGCTGGAGTCGCGTCGCTCGGCACGTCTCGCCGATCAGGATCGGGATACAGATTTTGCACGATTGGCCGACATGGGTGGCGATCGTCGCCGTACCACACACAGTATTGAGGTGCCATTGACGCCACAGCACAAGTGAGTAACTAACTACATATGTATTTTAGTATAAAAAACAACAGCATTCAGATACTAGTTTTGATGATATTCATATGCAACCAAAATGTTGACAGAGAAAGAAAGAGAGAATGACATCGAGGTCTATCAATAATTTATTAGCAACGGCGACAAAGCGGCAGCGGAACCAGACGACAAGTCACAGACATTGGCCTTATCTGAGCCGCGCCCAGCTGTTTAGCATGAGGAGCCGCTGTTGTAGCTGCATTTAACGAAAGTTTATATAAAACAACAACAAAAAAAATATATGCCATAGACCCAGACACAGACACCGGCACCATCACTATGGGGGGTGGGAGGATAGAGAGGAAAAGAATGGGACGAGGCACTACAACTGATTGCAAAATAATTCAAATTTTCAATTACTGGCCGCTCAGACGTCGCGACGACTTCGTCGTCGACATAACAACAAAAAAATCTACAACAGCAACGAAAAAAAAAAAAAAAACATTTGATTACGATGGCAAATAGTGAAATAAGTCATCAATTTTGTGGGTATCATAGTTAAGGCACGGAACTTGCCACAAAAAAAAAAAAATCCCAATTCTCCAGAATGGGAGAGGAAACAAATTGTGCTTCAAGGGAAGCTGATTAGAGAGTACGTTTCAATGAAGTCAGTCATTTATGGGTTTTCCCACTACAGATGTTTTATACGTTTAATCGGTGAATCAATAGAAAGAGCATTGCTTCTTCGTTTTGCTTGTGGTTAACTTATGGCAATGTGTGGCGTATTTTATTTCAATTCCAATTGATAAGCCTCGCGCGCCACAGTCTAAAACTATTAGTCAAGTGTGTGTGTGTGTGTGTGAGTGTGCAAAACGCAACGCAAATAAAGTGCAGAAGGGTGTCAAAGGGGAGAGAGAAGCAGAAGAGTTGGTGCGGTGTGAGTGAACAAAACCGAATGCCGGCCACGTTCTCAATTGATAATAAAAAATAATAACAATAATAATCATAATCAAAATAAAAAGGCAAAAAAAAAGGCACAAGACGAAAAAAACAGTAAAAGAGGAGCCAAGAATATATGGCGCGTCATACGCCCGTCCGGGAATCTGCTGTTGTCCGACATTAAACCTAAAACGTTGGTGGCCGGTGGGGGAGGAGGAGAAGGAGGAGGCGGTGATCGGTCTTAGGCCACTCAATTGCGTCGTAAGTACATCATGCCGCCCAGTCAAAGTCGAAACAAACGGCAAAACGAAAAATGTAAAGAAAACAAAACAGCTGGAAAAACTATAAGAACAAGAGAAACTGCAATGTGCCAAAGAAATGGTGGAGGAGGAGGAAGAGGAAGAGGAGGTGAAGGCAAAGTCAACTTCGATGGTTGACGTTCGTCGTTTTGGTCGTTGTCTGTAATAAAATTCAAATAAAATTCAATTGAGTTCAGAGCGAACGAGTCAGCCAGCAAGTCGGTGCGCCAGTTTAATTTAATTAATTACAGTGTGTTCTCTTTCATATGAGACACCCTGTAGAGTGTGCAGAGTAAGAGAAACTGATACAGCAACAAGATGCCGGTTGTTTCTGTCGCCAGCTTCCCCCCGCAAGCTTCTCATCGCACCTCCTCATGCATGCACACGCTCTTACTTTTTATCATATTGTTGTCTCGCACATGCTCCAACCACAACGTCCAGCTGTAGTTTGTTGTTGTTGTTGTTGGTTTTGTTATTGTATCATTGAATTCGAACTCGAATACGAATACCGAATGAGAATGGGAATGCGAATGCGGAAGTGTTTATTTCGCATACAGATACGCAAATAAGCTGTAAGCTGAAATACACATGTATAAGTGTCTATCATCGTCGCCATACTTATGGACGCCGCCGACCGACGTCTTCGTTTGTGCCGCGTGCTGTTTTGATACACACTCAAACGCACACACACTCACACACACACACACACACACACACACACGGGTATAAGTGTAATGATAACAACAACATTTCAACATTCGTACAGATACGGACAGAAACTCGCTCACCTTGCACAGAGCCATCTCCAGACACTCCACCCCCCCATCCACTACCACCCTGCTGCTGCCCAAATATACCACACACGCGCGTCTATACGTAATGTGCGACGTAATATCAAAGCCCTCTTTATAACGCTGCCTCTAGTCTTACCCTCTCCCCTCCCTACCTATCCGCCCACCCTGACACTGACTGCCGCCTTAATCTGAAATGTGCTTTTCTCGCTTACGTGCGCGCGCTTTTGTTAATGGTTAGGAATTTTGTTTTCTTCTTTTTTTACACTTTTATTTAGTAGTGGTAGATGGATGTGTGTGCTGGTGTGTGTGTGCTGGTGTGTGTTGTTGTTGTTGTTGTGGGTGCTTTTCCTATTTTATTAATTTACATAGTTTACTCTATGGCAAATGCGTGCTCTGATAGTTTGAGTAAACACAACTCACGCCACAAATGTTGTTATTGTTTTTTAGTTTTTAGCTACATATTTCCTTTTATTTTCCATTTTGATAATTTCTTTAGCACACACACACACAATTTCATTTATTAAATAATATTTACCGATTTTTGCAACAATAACAAAAGCAAAACAACAAAAGAAAGAGCGACATACAGTAGTTTGCTTTTCATTGATAAACCAGTAAGTCATAACTCTTAACCTTTAATATATGTTTGTCTTTCATAGGGGAACACACTCAAAGAATAGTCTTCCGAAAGATCAAAGTTCAAAGTTTCATCTCTAAAGCCTTTTATAAGTTGTCTGCTCTTGAAAGCAATATTTCGATATTTATGTGATATATGATTCTGATGTGTCGTAAATGTTAAACTTATTATAGTTTGCTTTCAAGTTAGTATAAGTTGATAAGCCATTTGTATCCTGACCTTTTAAAAGATTTAGATTGTTTTTTTATTACCAAGTCAACACTTAAGTCAAAACATTTTTTCTGAGTGCATTGATAACTTCGCTAGTTGTGGTCTTCCACATTTTCCTTCATCTGTCTGTGTGTCTGCCTTTTGGTCTTTCTCTATTTCAGTTTAATGGACATCTCAATGCAGCCTTGACAGTTGTTTGTGTGTGTGTGTGTGTGTGTGTGTACGTTGTCAGGTTTCGCTTTTTTCCCCACAACCCCCCTTCATCCCCCTGAGAGTCATTAAAAAAAAAAAATAACATAGAAGTGCAATTTAACTAAAATGACAGACAAAGCACTCGAGGGCACAAAAGAATCAAATGAAAAACAATATATGTATATGGCTAAAAAGAAAGAAAAAAAAAACTGCACATATTAGTGAGAGAGAAAGAGCGAGAACAGAGGCTAGCAGAGGAAAAACAAAATGGCAAAGAATTAAATGCGGAAAAAACAGGTAATAAATATAATAAGCGCGTAATTATCGCGTAAATGTCAATTTACGCGGCGAACGCGTTGCGTCAGTGCTAATTTTCAACGCTAGAGTGGCTAAGACCGGCCGGCCGAGCTGCACCCGCACCCACTCTTCTCTTCTCGCCACCCGCCCAACACGCTCTGCTAATAAAAGCGTGTAAGCGTCAATTGGCCGGGTTTGTAACCGAGTCGTTGTTGTTGTTGTTGTTGTTATTGTGTCGCTGTTGTTGCTGCTCTTGTAATTGCAATGATTAACAATAACAGCAACAACAAATTCTGCTGCTCCGGCTGCTGCTGTTGTCGTTGTTCATTGCAAAAACAAACAATATGAAAAAATTGCAAGCAGCAAGAGTAAGAAAAAAAAAATAATAAAAATAATTCACAAACAAGTTAACCGTTGCAACAAGCACCAAAAAGTTAATGAATATACCGAAGAGTAAATGCTCTAAAGAAAACTGAGATCAGACTATCTATTAAACAGCTAGATAGACGAGTTTAATGCACTATAAACTGTTTGTATTTTGTTACAATTTTCTATTACTACTGAAAGTATTCAGATCCAATGGTATCTCTGGTGATTTCTTGACCTGTTAGGAATAACAGTTCACTTACAATTCCAAGAAACTTTTCCTAAGCTGGACACAAATATTTAATTAAATATTCTAACTACATAAATGGGCAAATGTACCCAACTTTTGTGTTAATTCCAATGATAGAAAATTGCATAAACAACTCCAAGTGACGTCAAGAAGGCCAACAAAATGGCAAAATGGCAAAAAAGCTAATAATCAAAGTAAGAAAAATTGCAAAGCGGGCCAATTAGCCAAGTCTTGAAGAAAATTTGCCGTTGTTTGCTGCTGCTGCCAAGAATATGTACAAATATTATTATGAGCGACTGTTTGTCTTGCCCTCAAAAACAAAAAAAGCACACACAGAAACTCTAAGAAGATGAAAAAGAACGAAAAAAATAATACTTAATTTCAGTACAATAAAAAGTCAAGTCGAGCGCAGAAGTGGGTCAAAATTATTATTGAAGCAGAACAAAAACAAAGCCAGCAAGGCAAACGATAATAGCAAAACTGGCCGATGGACACGGTCAGCCAGAGGGAGGGAGGGAGGATAGTTGTTCGGGCAGAAGGAGGGCTGTAAAATTTATAATAATTTTCTAAGCGGCGACGGCGGCCCCTCGACGGCAAATTATTGAAATGCATTCGCATTTCGCATTCAGCAGGGCAAACGAGAGATATTCGAAGGGAGACGACCTCTGTCTCTTCCTCCTACTTCTAATCTCCTCTCCTCTATTCCATCTCCTCTAGTCGTATCTAGTCTTCTTGTCTGTATTGTAGTATATGCCGTTCCAATGAACGTAAACACAATTTCCCGATGTTCTGCACGAATAGTTTGTTTGATCATAAAATTTTATTTTCACATTCAAATCGCACAAAAAAAAAAAAAAAAAAGCCCCACAAAATAATACCCCAAAAACGAACAGAAAAGGAGAGAAAAACTGAAAGAAATTGCCATTGCATTTTGCATTTTTCTGTTGCTGTTGCTATTGCTGATTTTTTTATGATTTGTACTGTCTGGACAGAGAGTTCGAATTCGAATAGAAGTTGTATTGAGTCGTGCACGAATCGATGCGGTTAGCAAAAAGTTCATGAGATGCCAAATTTGAAAAAAAAAAAACTTTCCAACGTGTGTAAAGAGGGCTAACCAGGAAAGAGTTTTTCTCAAATTTTTGCAAACCTCTCAAATGGATCCATAGAGTGGTACAATCTAAGTTGCATCTGACTGGTGAGAAATTTGACTATTCCTTATAGTGAAAATAGTTAACCTTTTTTGTCGAAAGAAATATATTTTTTGCTTGTTTGTTTTTTTATGGACAATTTAATAGAATTTTTTTTTGTGGTTGTAGTTAAAAGTCTCTAGTTCCTCTTGTGAAATTACTTATTTCCTGGCTCAATGGCCTAAGGAATCTCTATTTATGCCTCTCTAAGATATTGAAGTAGCTCTTTTACCTGTAATTTAAAAGTCATTTCACTGAACCATTAAGTGAGTTACATTATTTATGTGCAAATGTGCATTAATTTGCCCCCCAGCAAGCCAACTAAAAATACTAAAAATGCACCAGCAGAGACAATTGGCGGGTGGGTATGGCCAGGGGTATGGGTGCTGCAGAAGGGGATGAATGAGGTGGAGGGGCTGGGCGAATGGCACTACTATATAGATATCTAAAATGAATGTGTTGACGTCGAATGGCCGAAACAAGCTGTTGAAAATCCCATAAAGAGCAAAACACATCACTGAGCAATGCAATGCCATAGAGAATCATTTTCGTCAGCTAGTAAATTTTTAGTAGTAAGTACTAGCCTAGCTAGCTACTGGGTCCAGTTTTTCAGTTTTGCAGTTTTTCAGTTTTTGGGGTTGCCAAATGGGCACAGCCCAAAAAGAAAAAAAAAAAAAAATGATCAACTGCAATAGCAACAGTTGTTCATAAATTAAAGTTCGTTTCATTGCTGTCGGTTTGCAGTGCGCTGTGCTGATTTTTCGAATTGCAGGCAATAAAATTTAGCGTGTTTCCTCTGTGTGTGTGTATGTGTGTGTGTGTGTGTGTGTGTGTGCAATGCCTTGGGCAGCAGCTTTGATAGACTAGGCCACAACAGAGAGCAAAGTGATTTAGTGAGTGAGTGAGAGGAGATGTTGGGGTGACGTACAGATGGGGCAGAGGCGTGGCTGTTTGGCCGCTTGGCCATTTGCCGCATGCAACAGTACACGCAACATTTCCAGCAACTCCAGGCCAAAACGCAAATTCTAAGAACAAGAAATGTGCAAAAATTAGATTGAATTGTTGTTGAATTGTAGGCGCAAGTTTGGAGCGAGTAGGAAAGCAGATGGGGGGGGGGGCTGGAAATGGAAATGGACGCATAATTGCAGTACCAAGGCAACTAACCCAGCTTGGCCTGGCAATTTGATTGAGTCGTTTCCAATTGGAATGGCAAAACGCTGCGGGTGTTGGCACTGAGTCGACGAGTCGCCTTTTGGACTTGGAAACAAAAGTCATTTGCCAAAGTCGAAAAACGAAAAACGAAAAACAGAAAAACAGAAAAACGAAAAAGCAGAAAAAACTAAAACCAAACCGCACACTATAATTTTCAGTTACAGTTACAGTTACAGATTTCTAGCCTTCTAGCGGACCAAACTCTGATTTGGCTTATTTTGGATTGCGGTTGGCCTGGCTGCTTGCTGCTTTTCTTCCAATTGCCTTGCAATGCATTTGTATTTTTGCCTTGATTTCAACCTTCTTTGGCCAATTTCTTGTTCAACTTCCTCGGGTCTTCAGGTCTCCCGCCAATGTGTTGTCAATTAAAGTTGAGCTCTCCGCAATACCCTGCCTGGGGCATTGTCATTTAGATGAAATTGTTGTGTCACGTTTAATTCGGCAATTTGAATGCAAATACATGAGCAAAGAGTACGCCCTCGCTGTTAGCTAGCTAGCTAGCTAGCTCTCGTCTTATGTATCTCAAGGATACTTGAGACTAATGAAGGGATTTTCACCTTGACGCCAAGCAAGGCAAATGCCAAAGTCACTGTCACTGTCGCAGTCACAGTCAGACAGTCCGACAGTCCGACAGTCAGAGAGTCAAAGTGTCGGCGACTTTTCATTAAATCAAAATTCTCAAAAACACTTTACCAACCATCATCAAGCTAAACTGAAGTAATGAAGGTAATGAAGTGCTGCCCTCCATCATCCTCCTCATTATCCTCCTCATCCTCATCTCTTTGTGTATCGTCATAATTAAAGTGCCTGGCATCGTTCGATGCTGTTTGCTAGCAGACTGTTGCTGTTGCGATTTGCTAATTGAATTAACTGTGTTGGCCATGCCAACACAGCGAGGGGGTCATCAAAATGCAGGAGACATCGTGGCCAATGGTCGGAGTTGGAGTTGGAGTTGGAGTTGGAGCTGAAGCAGGCTTTTGGACAGCCAATGCAGCTTAACTGTAAAGCCAAACGCACGTACATACACGAGGCCACTGTGACTAGGCCACGAGGCTTTTGTCCATAGGTTCTTGTGGTCACAGTGGTCCCAACCATGCAGCTATCGGCGACAATGCGTTATTCCCACAGTTGTGGTCGGTCGAGTCAAGTACCGCTAAATTGTTGCAGCCAATTGCGGCAAATGCAACAGCAATGGCGATGCTTCCTTGTCGCTTGACGCATTGCATGCTAAGCAGCTGGAGGCGTTGCCAACAGCAGCAACAATTGCTGCTAGAAAGCCATCCCACACTAAGCCAAGTAGAGCTGCATATGGCAGGTGTGTCAGCCAGTCCGTGTCCCACTATATGTATCCATGTCCCTGTCCAACTGCCAGCTTGTTACGCCCTTTTTCACTGTCGCATTGCTTATTGCTCTTGTCACCGACTGTTGCGCATGGTAGTTGCTTGTGGTGGTGGTGTTGCTGCTGCTGCTGCTGCTCTGTGCGTCACGTGCGACCGAAACTTTTCAAATTCAATTTCGTCGATTTATCAATAGACAAACAAACAATAGAAAGTGGAAATGAAAAGATGCGGGACTAACGATTGGCCGCCTCGGCTAATGACATTTTGTCCCGAATAATACCCACCACCACCACCACCAGCACCGCCTTCAGAGGCGAGTCTAGGCTAGGCTTGTCATTTGGCAGGCGCCCGGGGGAAAAGCCAAGTTGAATTTCCAACTGACAGCAGCAGCAACAGACGCTCATGTCCGCGCATTTCTAATAAGCACACCTAGGCTGAGGCTGAGGCTGAACCAGAGACAGAGACAGAGGCAGAGGCAGAAGCAGGAGTCCGGCTCTCGACAGCCGGCTGCTACTCAAGTTCAAGTTGATGTCTCCTTGTGGCCCTTGCGAGAAGCGAAAAATCGACATTGTCGCGAATTAATACGATTTTTATTCATGACTACCAGGCAACGAATATAGCCATGGCTAAAAGGATCGGAGCGGGCGAAGGCATCATGGGACAGGGACATTGGCTACTGAGGGCCCATGGGTCGATTGCCAATCTAACACTGCCGCTGCTGCTGCCGACTGGCTTCCGTTTCTTGCCGGAATGTGGTGACAATGTCTCTCGTTGGAGAGTTTCTTTTCCTTTACCATTTGCTTTTGATTTTTCCTATACATATATTTTTGTGTGCCTTTTCCTTGTTGTTGGTTTTTTTTTTTTTGTTTTTATCTGCCTTTTGGCTTAGACAATTGCATTTGCCGTCTTAGTTGTCGACGTTGTTGTCGTTGTTGTCGCAATGCTAGTAATTTGTGCAAATGAGCCTCTAAAAGGCGTGGAGCTCTCTGGACGTTTACAAAAAAAATGCCGAAAACAAAAAACACAGAAAAACAAATACCATACAAGAAACGAACGAGCAGAAAAAAAAAAATGTTAAAAGAAAATGGAGGAAAATTTAAGAGCGCCATTCGGCTATGTAAACGATGCGGCAGGCCTCCATTGTACAAGAAAGGAAAGCTGTTAAATGCCTATTTCTAGTTTTCCTATTTCGATTTAGATTTTTTCTCTCTCATTCGCCTTTAAAATGGAAAAATGTTAATGGCTTTTGTTGCTAGCCAGAGGAGAGAGAAAAAATATCTAATTAAACCAGACGATCGTTAAAATAGAAGCAAAACATCAAACTCAAACAAAAATTCATTCAATAATGCAAAAAGAAATTGAATGAAAAGGGTACAATTAAAAGAGTTGCTAGGTCAGGTCAGGTGGGGATCAGGAACATACAACTCTTAATAGATATGCCTCATAAACTATCTGTTTTCTAGTTTTGCTTTGGTCTATAAGTAGGTGATTTGTTTTACCGAGTTAGGAATACACTTGGCTTGCCAATCGACATGTCTTAGACCCGCAAATCCGCCCCTGGTGGCCAGTAATTAATATTCCATACATCAAAGTAAAGTGCCAAAAGCCAAAGCACGAAATCGAGCACGTGCTCTACAAAGACCCACCAAATAGCAAAAAAAAAAACAATGATGCATAAAAAACTACGTCTCTAACAATGAAAAAATTTAAACAGCAAAAACTATTTACTACGATTCTTGCTTTCTCTCTCTCTTTCTCTCTCTTACTCTGACGTTGGCATTTTTATCTATGGAAAAAAATAATTCACCTGAAATGCGAATCAAAATAAACCGAAAGTAAACAATCAAAGAGAAATAAAAGCATAACAACACGAACCAAAAATGGCGTGATAACAGAAACAGAAACCAAAAGAGATATGAACCAAAAGCAACATCAGCCGGGCAAACTAACCCAACAATCGAATACGCATGCGCCATTGAGTTAAGAGCCAAGACATAGACACAGATACGGCTATATACTATATATATGGCAATCTATACATACATATATATATTTTTATGCCTATATAAATCTGCCTCTCACGCAGCAAACGCCGCCGCCGCCGCCGCCGCGCACACATTTTACAGTTACGCACAAATTGGCAGTACGTTTTAGCTGTTTACCTTTTCGCTGCTGTTTCCGCCTTGTGGCCAATTTGTCTGCGTGGCGCTTCACCTGCCGCTGCCGCCTCCTGCTCTCTCGCTCTTCATGCGGCCAACATGGGCGTAGAGGTTCGGGGGCCCTGCCCTTGAATCGAACACCAACACATTTCCAGTTAAAATATAATATATCTAAATATCTATCTATATATCTAATCGGCAAGTTGACTTCATTTTTCCGTTGAGAAACGAATTCGCAATTTGGATTTCGGCATTTCAAATTATTGTCCATTAGTTTTGGGCTAAATTTACCATAACGCAGTGAAAATTGCATTTTCCAACTAAGTTGAATTTTTACAACTTTTCTTTAGTTTTTATGAGTGATTTTCATTAATTTTTTATTACTCCTTTGCTGTCAAAGTTTTTGAGTTAATTGGAGAGAAATAAAGATAAATGGGTTCTTCACTTCATTTGACTATTTTCATTCAACCAATGCACTTTAAACTGATATAAAAACTGATTCGTTAATATCAGTAAAAAGCTATAGACTACAGTTTGGGTTAAATTTATCGACTGTTCAATTAACTTTTACTGCTAAGAGTGACCACAACGTTTAGAGTTGTTAGTTGAAAGTAGTTAACTCTTTCTGACTTGACCAGTGCAATCGTAAATGGAAAAAAAAAATCCAAAAATTAATTGAACAGACGTCAAGTTGTTTGTGATAACTTCCTGATACCCTTTTGCTGCGCCCATGATCCAGAAGACCCGGCAGTCGTTTAGTCAAATTTCAATATTTGTTTACTTTTTTTTTTTCATTTCGCTCTCTTCTTTTTATTTTGTTGTTAGCGCTACCTGGCTTTAGGCTTACGAAAAGAAAAAAGCAAAAAAAACCAGGCTTTATTTGCTTAACTCAATTTTATTGTTTTCTTTCTTCGTTTTGCCAACTGAAAATGTGTGTCAGCAGGCATAAATGAAACCTCCAAATTAGCAACAACACAACAAAAAGAGGTCGCCTTGTTTAAATAAAATAAACAAATAATACAACAACAACAATGAGAAACTTTTAGCCGACCAACAACAACAACAAAAAAAAAACGCGAATTGACTCACCTCACGCAACAACTCTTTGCCTTGAGCAACAACAACAACAACAACAACAACCCAGGCACTTGTCTGCGTTTGCTTTGCCAAAAATAATAATATGAAACATCAAGAAAATGTCTGCCAACGTCATGGGCGTAAAAAATCGTAAAAACACAGAAGAAAAAAAAAGAAGAGAAACACTACTACAAAAAAACATTGTATTTTATATTCGCATAGAAATATGCTTGCTTATGAAAATTAACAACTGTCGTCTATTAATTTAATTTGATTTTCGTTAAGAGCAATTATCGAGTGTTGCTCATACGCACTGTGGACCACGAATTACTGCTAACTCAATCCAATCAAAGTGAAATCGTCTAATCAATAACTGTGCACTAACGACCCTCAATTATGAATTTCCGCATCTATCATAAATTGTTATCTTTGATTCAATGAGAAATTCGAGCTGAGCTTTTTTGAAGTCAAAGACGAAAAGTAAGGAAATGGAAATCGATTGAAAACTGAGAGATGGAGAGAGGCAGTTTACAGAGAAAGAGAGAGATCTTTAACTTTAACTGCCTAAACATAATTTTCTATCTGATTGCCCAGCATGAACTTAGGCATCGCATATGAATTTACCTTCAAATTGTCTGCTTTCCACTGTCTTTCTCACCTTTCAAATTATAAACCTAACTAAATCT
This sequence comes from Drosophila nebulosa, assembly GCA_024703675.1. Lineage (NCBI taxonomy): Eukaryota > Metazoa > Arthropoda > Insecta > Diptera > Drosophilidae > Drosophila > Drosophila nebulosa. The sequence continues at coordinate 3,541,048 of JANFPS010000004.1, read as the reverse complement.
ATGTACAACATGACACTTTTCTAATAAGAGTTTAAAAAAATGTAGTTGCCTCTTTTAAAATTGTTCTCCTTTAATTTGGTTGGAGCTCAATTTTAACAAAGTAGCTCAAATGAACCTCTGCTTGACATTAATATGCTCTTGTTTTTGCCCTATTTATTTATTTGTCTTGATCATTTCCGCTTTGGTTGTTGTTGTTGTTATTGTTTTCGTGTCATTTGGCAGTGTCTTAAATATTTTTGTTCACTTTGCTTATCGTGCAAACTGATAAGCAAAGCTTTTTTTTACTGAAACCATAGAGAAAAACCTCAATGAAGTTGACGCAAAAATAAAAAAAATGCCCCACACACACACGCACACACACGCACACTCGCACAGTTGCACTCGCACTCACATTGTGTTTTGTGTTGCCTTCAAATGGTCGTTGGCCCTGTGGCCGGCCGCTCCCATCTCTCCGAAACGTGCCCCTTCTGCGTTTTTCGGCTCTATTCTGGTGTCTAATCAGTTGAAATCAGGCAATGACTTTGTTTTTGCCATACGTATATAAATTTAACTTGAAAAAGTGTTTAGATTTCTGCTGATTATTGCTGATATTAAGGGGCCTTTTGGTCTATATATATTTCTTATTCTTTTTGCTAGCGGAGTCGCCCTGTCTCGTTGATTTGCCAATAATATTCTATTTAAGCTTTTGCTTAAAAAGACAATTTGGTGAAAGTTTTTTGGGGGGGCACAAATAACGAAATTTTTTTGAGCCTGAGCACGTGGTTAATTCAATAAACTTTAATTGCATTTGCTGTTCGAGTTGTTGTTGTTGTTGCCGATGCAAAAACCGCAAATCAAGTCAAATTGGAGTACACAGCGGCGTACAAATTGCAAATGCAACTAATTTTTGTGCTGCATGCAAACGGCTTTCTGCCTGCCCCAGCTCCTTCCTTCGTTTGTCTTCCCCAGCTTGCTACTTGGCACTTTGCTTGGCATATCATATCGCATCTCTTTCAGCTTTGTGAGCGCGCATATTTCCTGACATTCGCTGAACACAGAAACATTGCAATGTAATTTTGCTTTCAACACCTTCTTGTGTGCCGCATGCAACAACGTCCCTGCTGCTATTTGCGGGGCAGCAACGTGGGCAAATAATTGCCAACAAAACAGCAAAACGACTAAGCAAGCAAACGGGCCAAAGTTGCACGGCTTGAGGTTGGCGTCTCATCTTGGCCTGGCCAATGGCTTACAAACCAACCACGAGACATAACCGAGTGAAAATCATGGCGCATTTCCCAGGCTCAATCCGAGATGCAAGCTGGCCCCAAAATCGGGCGCGAATATATCGCATTTCAATCACGCGCCACAGCACTCTTTCCCTCTCTCTCTCTCTCTCTCTCTCGCTGTGTCTCTCTCTCTCTCTATCAGCATCTCCCTTGCGGATCTCTGGGGCAATTTACGTGCTGGCCACGCAGCCACAAAGCCAAAAAGGAGAGAGACCTGGCCTGATCATAGAAGACCAGAGCAGTGCAGTTGCAGTTGCAGTTGCCAGCAATTTTCCAGCAACTGCAACACCAGCACCGACAACAACAACAACAACAACAATAACTGCAAGATGCAGTTTATTAAAGTTTCGAGCAGCGGTGCAATGGGGCGTAGAGCAACAGCCGCCTCTTAACGTTGTTGTTGAACCTAACGGTACCGATTGTGCGCGCATAAAATGGCCAACATCGTGATGGCTATATAATATGTTCCCCCTTCCCGCAACCTTCCAGTTACACCACCAATACAACTCGAGTCCATCCATATATTGAAACATCCGCTTCTCTCTCTCGCTCGCTCTCTCTTTCTCTCTCTATCCCCCCCCTTTTGGCACACGTCTTTTGCCGGCCGGCAAATTTCAATTGCCAGTCAACATAAAAAAAAAAAAGAAAAAAGTAAATGCAACACCCAGCGATTTATGCGCAAATTTACTTTTATGCGATTAGAAACGAACAGAGAACAATTTATCGTCAAGTTTAGTAAATTTAATTGGGCCGCAAAATGCAGCACAAGGTGCTAAGAGGTGCAACAGGCGCAACAAAACCCAAAGCCAAAAATAAATAAGAAAAAAAAAAAGGTAAAGAGAGGCAACCAACTTTGAAACCTGGTAGCACAGTAATAAAATTTTATGGCCAACTCTTTCGAGATGTTGCTGGCATTCACTTAGTTGCAACAGCAACAGCAACAGCAACGTGCGGCAGCAACAGCTTAGTCTTTGACTGCCTGCGGCCTTTGAGGTTGCAACACAATTGTGTGCCGAGCATTGAGCATAGGAGGAACGTTCTATCTCGAAATGGTTTTTCACATTTTAGTGCTAAAGGCACTCTCTGTACCCTCAGACAAATGATGCTAAACGAAATGGGGAGCTCATGATAATGAAATCCGTGTTGTGTTACTTTTAGATTTTGAGATAGAAGTAAATTATTTGCTGATTCACTCTTTAACCAAACTAATGCCCATGACTCTGTCCTTAAGCCGATTAAGCTTAAACATTGATAGTTGCCTGTTGCCCTTGACTCGAAGCGGAACTAGTTAACAGTTTTAAGAAAGTTTGTTTAACTAACACTGCTAGTCCGCCCCTGCATCAAAGTCAATCATTGCCAGGCACTTTTGATGGCAGTTTGTGAGTTTTTAATCCTGGCACACCCAACGCTCAATGTGTTCAATGACAGACCGATTTGATTTTGCCATTCGAAGCAGATCCTCCATGACCATGGCGACGTCTCAATTGTTTGGGTATTCAAGCTGATACGCACTTCACTTGATTATAAGAATTTCAAATCAGTTTTTCCGTTTGAAATGTTTTGAATTTATGGCGTGACTGTCGCGTCTTTATTGTCCTGTCCTTGCACATCCTTTGGCCCCTCCGCTCCCTTAGTCTTTCGCAGTTTTTTCGCTTTTGCTGCATTCTTATGCGAACTTTATGCCATTGTCTGTTTGTTGCCTTTGTTAAATTTATTTGAGCGTAAAAATGTTCTTCATAAAGCAAAAATGCAAAAAGGAAAGCATAATCGGGTAAAAGGATGGCTGATTGGAGGGGCAGAAGGTTGCTTCAAGGTTAACTTAAAGTTGGCAAAGAGCTGCACGAGCAGTGGAGGGTGAAGTTTTTGAAAGGGAGACAGTCAGGGGGGGGGGGCGCTTTAACTCATTGAAAATTCACTAGCCAAACAAATTAGTTAAATGGAAAAATAGTTTTCTGCTATTTTGCATTGAAATGCCGCGCACTCGAGGCGATTATCGCTTAAAAACAAAAGACCTTGCCGCATTGTTGTTGTGCAAATTACAAAAAAAAAAAAAAACACATGAAAAGCAACAACAATGGCAACCACAAATCGTCGGCATTAGCTTTGAAGTGCCGCCCACAGTAGTAGGATAAGATCATAGAGAAAAAGAGACAACACAATTAGAATGAAATCTCGAAACTAGGCCAATGCCCAACTAGTTGATATGCATTTATTTGAAATTAATATTCACTTGACTCATCCATCTCGATCTTTCTTGATCAATCTTTCAGCTCTCGCAAACGTCCGCCCAGTGACACCCACGAATGCAGCGATCAGTGCAAAGAGGACGAGATGAATGAATGCCATGCAGCCATGATTCTTATGAAGCTTCACAACAATTCACCACACGGTGGTAAGTATCAGATGTGCATCATTTTTCTCTGTTCTGTTTCCTCCATATCATCTGCCTATTACCTTCCAGCGGGCGATAAATGGCTGGCCTCCAGTCCTGGCAGCAGCTCATCGGCCTCATGGAGTTCCGGCTCGGCCTCGCCGCCGCTGAGCGATGATGGACATGCTCATCATAGTCACCACATTCTATCGCCACATGATGCAGCCAATGCACGTATACGCACAACATCGGTGTCCACATCGGATGAGGGCATTGTCAGTGATTTCAAGGAGGAGCGCAAAAAGAAGGTAAGTTCCCAATATTCAAATGTGTGATCAACATGCAGATGCGAATGCATCCAAAAAAAAAAAAGAATGCGGTCACTGGTTCCGTCGATCTGTCTGTCTGTCAGTCGGTCGCTTTGGCAAACAGAGCGCAGAGCATGCGAAAATTTGTTGCATTTTAATTGCAACTTTGTATATAGATTTTAATTGCTTTAATTATGTAAATGTCAGGGGGCTTGGGCGTATGTTGTGCTGAGGAGGTATTATTGGCACTCGAAGACATTTTTTTTTACTTGTATGCTTTGCCATAATTCATTACTCATACGCAATGTGTGGCACACTGTGAAATAATGAGAAGGAAGGGTATGTGAGGAATATATCAAAAATCAAATAAATGTCGAAATTGCTGTGCGCCCTGTGGCAGCAGCCAGTAACCAGCAACCAACAGGGGCAGCAACAACAATTGTCGACGCATCAATCACACAAAGGGCAAAGTCAGCAGCTCGTTAACTTCACGCACACGAACGAACATAACGAACAACAACAACAACAACAACAAAAATCAATACCCTACATATAGAGACTTATATCAATAAATATCGTGTCTATAGCCTAAAGTCTAGAGTCGTGGAGCATTTTGCTTATTTCCTCTTTAATTAATTATGTTTGAACTTTAAGCAAAAGAGTCCAATATATAGAGACATATGTCTAAGCAGAGCAAAAAGATGGGGAAGGGAGGATTTCTGGGGAAGTGGGGGCTAGTGCTAAAAGACTAGCTTACGTAACTGCTAACCGGCATAGAATCGAAACTCTTGACACTGAAATGTTGTCTGCTTCTTGTTTGCCCACAATCTATATGCCCAACTAGTTAGATATACCTACATACACACACACACACACACACACACACACACCCCAAATGCTATGAGTGTGTGTATTCCTCTGTTTGTCTATTTCGTTTGGCGCTTTTAAGGGCTCTTAACGGCAAACACACAAAGCAAAAAAAAAACACAAAAACACGAAAAAAGAAAAACTAAAAACGCACAGCAAAGCCAACAGCAAATATCAATGTGAGCAGCAGCTATTTCATTTTTTCTTCGTTAACCTTGAAAGTCTGATTAGATTTTCATATGCTGGCTATTTGTTTTTATATTACTTACAAGTTTCCAAGTGACATACACACAGAGGGGGGAGAGAGCAGGGGAGTAAGACAAATAGATCAAACTTCTAATGCCAGTTAAATGACGTTTCATTGCCAGCAAACGGGTCAAAGTACAAATTTAACAAATTCAATATATGTAGATAAAAATACGTAAAAGACAATGTTTGCCATTTTCACTTTCACTTTGGTAGATTGGTTTTCTTACCTGTTGCACAATCAAACTGAAAAAAGAAAAAACCAAAAGGAAAGAAAACGAAAAAAGCGGCACACTTCCTTTAGTTGCTGCTGCTGCTGCTGCTGCAGCTGCTGTCAAAGGATTGCGCATTTACAATTTTATAACAACGCCCCAAAACCACGCCCCTTTTCTGTTTCGGTTTCCATTTAGGTTAGGCAGTTAGACAGTTCGAGTGCATAAGCTCCCTCCGTATAACAAACACAATGCCAAGTTTATTTCATTTTTGCCAAGGCGTGACACACCCCAATTGAAAAAAGATATATGCAACATTTCCGCATAATCTTCAATCTGAAAACAAATGAACACAACAAAGCAGATAGATAGATAAATAGACAGATAGTAGATATATAGAAACGAGGCATCGCTAGATTGAGCCGCAAAATGATCTCAGCTGGGCTGCTGGCATTGCAAAATGGCAAAATGGCAAACTGCAATGAATGCAATTAATGTCTAATTGTGCGCAATTATTGTCGATTGGCGGCAATGCGCGGTGGCATACACACTCACACACACACACACACACACACACATACGTAGATAGTGCGGCAGAGTCTTAAATGGAGAGAGGCATTCCACAAAATTTATAAACTACTGCTTCAAGGTGGCCACGTGTCGTATACATAATGCGAATTAGTTTGCAATGGGATGTGGGGCAGGGTAGATCATTACTCATACGCACTGCTTACATGCGTGTACAGCTCACGACTTCACTGGCTTCACTTTGAATGCATTAAATGATTGCACAACATGACGTATGATTAACCTTCATTACTCAAGCGTCAAATGGAATAAAAATAATACAAATTACTCATACGCCATGTTTGCCCATGCCAGTAGCTTTTGCTTTTGTCACCATCATCATCATCATCATTGTCATGGTGATGATCATGCGGAGAATTATTTTAAATTCAGATTTATGTACATCTGCCACAGCAATGACAGCCGCAGGCATAAGCAACCGCACGGACTTTTGCCTTTTAATCAAGGCTGCAATTGCCAACTGCCAACTGCCAACTACAAACTGCAAGGCTGCTGCTGCCATTTGTGTGAAATGAAAGTCAAGTCAACCACAATGGTTGGTTAAATGCTTGGCCATAAATTCACAACAACACACACACACACACACACACACACATACTTCCGCACACACTCTTTTGCAGAAAGGGTTGCCAAAGGCCAAAAGTCATGGAGCGTTGAGAGTAGTGAAAAATGAATATGCAAATTGAATATGTTAAATTCAACTGTTGAATATCGAGTAATTAGACCTCAAATTGCATTCTCAACTACATATATACAAACATTCAGAAAAGTACAGTTACTTTTCCTGCTAAATCCCATTGCTGCTGTCGCTGTCGGTTTTTCATTTGAAAATCTTTCTCTATGGCACATTGAATAAGCCCAACAGCTAATTGCATGTTATACTATTTGTATGTTGGTGTGAGTGTGTGTGTGTGTGTATAAACTTTTCATATTCAACCATTTCTAATGTAGTTTTGTGTTCTTTTTTTTCCAACTAATTTGTTTTATAACATCAAAAGCTAAAGCTAAACCAAAGCAAATACACACACACACACACACACAGAGAAACACACAAATTATAGTGCAAAGCAAGGCAGACAGCGCGGCGTGTGCAAAGTGATGGCAATTGGGGAGGTGAGGAGGCTAGCAGAAGACGGCCCTGCTAGAGGTGAAGAGGTGAGAGGGAAGCTAGGTAGGGAAGGCATTTTCGCTGTTGCGGTTAGCTGGCATAAAGCTTTTGCAATGCCTGACAGTTGCAAATAATAACAAATAAACAAAAAAAAAAAAAATACAAAAACCAAGGGGGAAAAAACAATAGGAAAATTGCATTCGCTGCCAGCCAACTTGGCGCTGCACACGTGTGTGTACTCATATCTATGTGTGTGTGTATGTGTGTGTGTGTGTGTGTTGGCCTTTTTTGACAAATGCTCGCACCAAAGAAAAAGGCAAAGCAACCAACCAAACCAAGTGGCAAACCAAACCAGAGGCAACTGCATTATTTGCATTTATTTTTAAACAAGCAAAATATTTTGCTGCCTTTTTCTGTTTTACCTTTGCTCGTGCCTTCATCTTTTCTGGCACAGCTTTTGTTTTAAAATAAGCTTAAATATATTTTATTTATGATTTTCGTTCTCTTTGCGTGTCACATGTTGCCTACGTTTTGGTAGCAGCGGCCTGCCACCTTTGATTTCGCCTTTTTTTCTTCTTCTTTTTACTTTGTGCATTTATTTTTAAAACCCCCCCAAAAAAAAAAGAAAATAATTAAATAAAAGAAAACCAGAAATATGGCAAAATTTAATTAAATATCATACAATTTTTCAAGTGCTCTGCAGCAACCTTGAAACAACATTCACTTGACACACACACACACACACACACACACACACACTCAAACACTCAAATACACACAGAGTAAGAGAGATTGGCAAGCAAGTTGCTGCCTTTGGCACTTGGTACATCGACATCGTCAGCTTCGTCGTCTTATGTATTCATTTCACTCATATGGCCAGGCAACCTTGAATTCTGATTAGGAAGCGATTTAAATTTATCTATCACTCATTTTTCTTGCCACTCACCTCGCTCGACATTATTGAGTTATTATTATTATTATTATTAAAAAAGAAAAAAGCAAAAAAAAAAAAAGAATTAAGTAAAATAAAGAAATATTAATGGTCTTGCTAAAAGCCATTTATTGCCGCTGCCGCTGACGCTGACGCTGCTGCTGCTGCTTCTATTTCTAACTCAATGTGCAAGCAATTTTGCGGAGCTTTAGCTTAACAATTGCAAATGACTTGGCCCAAGTGCCGACATCTTGGCTGTGACTGTGACTGTGGCTGCGTTGGTTGCTGGCTTGATTGGGCAACACGGGGCGTATGAGTAATGAGCGGACACAACAGCTGGGCACATATGTATGTAATTATACCCTAAACTGACGATTGTCAGTTGTTCGTTCACTCCAACTGCCCACACAAACTGACACTAGAGACAGTTCTACGTGGTTTTGCAGGGCATGACATGCTAAAACGATTTCATATGAACAATTAGTAAATTAATTATACAATTCAATGAGTATTGAAAAACTTGCAATGATCAATTGCTTTTATTTTAGGTTTTTTTTTTTTGCTTTGTATGGCAATTTCAGGTCAATAAATTAAATTTTTTTTTATTTTGAAAGTTAAATGGTTATATTTATAAAATAAAAGCTTTGGTAAATTATAGGCATAATACAAATTAAGAGGCTAAATCGATCCTTACAAGTGTTTGGCCACTTTTGTACCACTTAGAGATAAAATTTTGCAAATTTTGATTCAACATTCAATTAGCCACAATGAATTAAATTAGTTTTACATAGTTTCTGTTTGTATTTTAAAGTGACTCACTTAAAGGAGAGCAAATATATATTGTTGAGTGATGAATTCAAATGAAGGACTAGTCGAATGAATAAGGAATTTGTTTTGCCAAGGCAATAAGTCAAGATTCATTTGCAGGAGAAGGAGGAGTGTCAAGTCATACAACAATTGCCACAATACTCATTCAAGCATGTCTGTACTTGCGTGCGTGTGTGTGTGTGTGTATGTGTGTGGGAGAAACGAACTCATAAATTTATCATAATTGCAAAACGGCAGAAGCAATGCAAATGAAAAACTCGTAAAGCGAAAACAAAATGCAATAAAAATAATTCGCCATACGCAGCGCAGAGCAGCAACAAAGGCAACAACACAAAAAATGTGCCATTGACGGTTTCCCATCACAATGATCATAATAAAATAATAAACATAAATAAAATGCCGATGTGCATAAATTACAAAAGAAAAACTTGAAATATTTCCCCATTTTCCGCCATTCAAAGTTGCTGCAGCTGAGTTAGTTCAAATAGTCGAGGCGCGTTGCCTTATTGGAAAAATTGGTTTGCTAGTTGGCTAAAAAACACTCTCGCACACACACACACATACACACACACACACACCATAAAAACAAGGAAATCTATGCCAAGTGCAAACACACACACACACCGCACAGAGGCAAAGTCGGCAATTTTCATGTTCAAGGTGACAAAAAGTGCACGGCAACGGCAACGGAATGGACACTTGAGCCAAATGCCACAATCGCAGCGGTAGAGGCAGCGGCAGCGGCAGCCACAGCCCCAACCGCAGCGCTCATCGTTTGGCCTCGTTTCTATTTATTTTATTTTTTTCTGTTTCTGGCTTGTTGCAGTTTTGGTTCGATTCTTGCAGCTATTTTTGTTCAAATTGTACAATGGGCGACACAAGTGCTTAATGACCAAAATACCGTCCATTATATTAAATTTAACGAGTGAAACTTTCTCTTTTGGATATTCCCGAATCTTGCATTGCGCACTACACAATTTCTAACAAAATATGTATCTAATGCGAACAAAGTTTTGTTGGAAACAAGTTTTCTAACTTTTAAAACAATTTTATGGTCAATTTTGCTTCAATTTACCTCAAGCAAAAACAAAAAATAAACCCTTAAAGCAGTTTATCTATCAGCCGAACTTCTTAGGATATTTAGAACGATTTCTTTCACTTTTTCATTCATTTTCAATTATTTACAGAATTTGGGTGCATTGTAATGATTCACACGGCAGCTAAGAGCACAAAATTATAATTTGGCAAAGAACTTGAATATTTCAGTGTCTCTATCATATAGAAAAATGATTAATGCAAGTATATAGTATGTTTGTTGGAATAATTGGCCACTAGCTACACCTTTATCTTTTCGTTTCTTTCTCTTTCTTTTGGAAGAGAAGTATGTGTTGTTGTTTATTGTCTAGTCGTTTTGTTCCATGGTTTTTCTCTTGCTTCCTCTGTCATCTTTCAGCGTCCGCATAGGCAGAGCCAAAAAGGTGCATCCAATGCATTTGGCATGAGGCCCGCGCCTCTGACACAGTTTCTCATTTGTTCGCATCAAGCAGAACACCTCCAATGGCCACATTTAATATACATATATCTACGAATATACAATGTACACTTTACATATGTACATATGTATGTATATACTGACAAAATGCAAATTGCAAAATTAATGAGATAAAATAACAAAACGAAAAAAGAGAGAAGTGTGTGTGCGCATGGGAGAGGTTTTAGGGCGAGCTAACATTGTGATCAATGCACAAAATTGTTGTACAGAATGTTTGCGAAACAATTTTTGGCAAACATTTTTGCCACGAGTCGCCTTCACGAATGACACACATTCCCCATACATTCCACTCCTCGCTTCACTGCTGCCAGGCATAAGCAGAAGCAGAAGCATATAAAGTTGCATTTCGATTTCATTTGCATGCAAATAACTTTCAAATGCAAATGTGGTCAAAAGGGAAAGGCCCCAATTAGATGATAAAAGGGCATCCCGGCGAAATGGCCTAGTTTCGCATGCCTCGACACTGGCAAACAGCACCAAATTGTGGCAGCCCTTGCAACTGTTGGCTGTATGGCGTGGCTGTACTTTTTCCTCCATACACACTCGTGTCCGCCCCCCACCATTAGCCTGCGGCACCCTGCTGCTGCCAGTTTTCTAGGTTACAGACATACATACAAACAGCGTTTTTTTTTATATATATATAATATATATGCATCGGATATAGATGCCGATGCCGATGCCGCACTGTTGCAGGCTAGTTGCGCCGGCCGGCAAAACGAATATTGAATGTTGCGCAACAAGAAAATGCATTTCCCTCTCTCTCTCTCTCTCTCTCTTTTGCTCTCGCTACCGCTTACTCACTCACTCGCTGATGCCATGCGCACACTTACTCACTCCCTTCCGCTCAAAGCACACACACACACACACTCACACACTCGCACACACAGAAAGAGAGAGGCCTTTGCATTTGCAGGCCAGGGACAGTTAGAGGTGTCGGAGGTGCTACGGCACGTGTTCGCACACAAATGCATTCCATCCATGTGTGTGTGTGTGTGTGTGTGTGAGTGCAATTTGTCGCTGCCAACTCTGACGTCGACTGCAGTCCGTGTTCATTGTTCATTGCTGACGTCGTCGTTATTACAGCGGGTGGGCGACTAAGAGGATTTTCTAAAGAGGGTGAAGTGGGATTGCCAGAGGCTGAGCTAAGTGTGTGTTAACTTTTAGAGAGTACAAGGGTAAAAGTAATAATATGTATATTTTCCCTTTTTGCAGACCAAATGCGAATGCAATGGGAAATGCCGTGATCTCTGAGAAAAGTACTAATTATATATATGCTACAGTTTGCATTATCTTTAAAACGGGTAAACCAACAGAGTTGGAAGTTCCGCAGACCTCCTCTGCGAATATTCAGCCCTATCAGGGGCGAGGCATAGGATTCCTGATATGAATTCGCTATGGCCCATTTGGCAGCTAAACCTAGCATAACGCATGGATTTCCTCTTCCTTTTTGATCTTCTCGTTAAAATCTGTAGCATACTTTTCGCAGCTCTTTAAAATACATAATGTTTCATATTGCAGTTAATCAACATGTTGTCGAATGTATAAATCAATACTACAAATGGAAACACATGTATTTTAGCTCATATTTAAAAACAGATTCTTGCCAAACATCGAACAACAGTCATAAATTAATTGTTTGCCGTTGTCAACGGGCTTAGTTAGTTAAATATACAAAAGCAAACAAAAAAATCACAAATCAGATATATGAGAACTATATGTATATTTATGTATGTATACATGTTTTTAATTGTACGATAAACAATTTGCAAATGGGAATGCAACGCTGTTGATGTTGAATTGTTTTGCGGTCGATTCACTTTTCATGGCTAATTAATTTTTCGCATTGCGCAAAGTGAATTAATAATAATAAGGCAAAAATTCCATGAATATGCAAACCTGCGATCAGAGAACGCATATAAACATATGTATGCATATAATATATATATATATATATGTATATATGTATACATATGTATGTATATATCAAAATTTATTGCTGGCGTCGCCGCAGCGCCATAATTAAAAGCCAAACAAGCAGCAGCAGTAGCGGCTGTGATTTCATTTGCAAGTTGGCTCGTTTTTTTCTGTATCTCTCTCTCTCTCTCTCTCTCTCTCTCGTTGTCTCTCTTTTGTTTTTTGATATGCCAATGTTTGTTAATTATAGTAGCCGGCGAGTGGGAAAACAAATGCAGGCAGCCAAACAATAATGAAATAGATACTACCCGTTCCGCTTACATCATCCACAAACTAAAACAAATTCGGTTACGCTTTTTGTTTTTCCCTAGTAAATGTGCAAATTTCTATTTAAGCAGCCAATTGCCAGTGAATTGCATTCAAATAGATAAACAAATGATAGATAAAATACACTCAACGAAAATGTGAACTGTTCAAATTTTAAAAGAATTTGTTTTGAACTGCGCTCTATGATCGAGCGAGGAAGCGGCTTGAGAATATTTAATAAAAAGCCTTTAATTTCAATGTGGCAATAATTTGCATTTCATAGTTGAGTCTAAGTAAAATTCTTGTTTTGAATATTTAATAACTTTTATTTACAAACGTTGAGAACGTTAACACTTCAAAGCAGAATTTTTGTTCGAGTGTAGATATGGCTTTGCACCACTCCCTACGATGGGTATGTAGGGGCATGAGGGAAGGAACTGAAACGTGCCGTTTATACTCCTCTCCCCGTTGCCCCTCTCTCTCGGACTCCCTGTAAGTGCACAACAAGTCCCCGCGTGGGCAGACAAACCTTATTGACATTTGCATTTGATGGACTTAAGCGGAATAGTCGGCCAAGTAGGAGGGGGTTAGGGCAGAGGCGAGGCATGGCTTAATTAAAGCAGAGCAGCAGCATTGGCACGCCTCAGAGCTTAGAGAATTGTGTAGTGCTGTTTTCTGTTCTTAACAAATGTTGACAGTTTGCCGAGGCACTGCATACATACATATATGCAAATGCATGTGGGAGGGAAGCGGCAAAAATGCGCAAACACAACAAAGTCATCAAATGCCGGCAATGTCAGGGTTTCATTAGAACGAACGAGTCGTTAGTGGGGGGGGGGGGGGGGGGATCCAGCGAAACAGCGTGAAGAAGGGGAGCAAGTGCAAACGAATTGGCATTCATTCATTTTGGCTAACATATTTTCAGTTTTGTCAAAAGTAATTAATTTCTTGTTACCACCTAAGCACCCAACTTGACAGCAAATTTTGAACATTTGTGAACATATGTCACAATGAAAAGAGCAACATCAAAAACAAACAACAACAACAACAAACTGAGAAGTAAAAGAAAAGAACAAAATGAAAAGGAATTATTATTGGTATATAATTAATGTTCGGTGATTGTATAAGAGTTTTTTTTTTTTTTTTGGTTTTGTGCCTCAAAGCCAAAAATCAGTCGGCAACAAAATATCGAAGAGAATTTGTGGGGCAAAAGTAAAATGCCGACAAACACATACAAACATTGGCAAATAAACAAACAAACAATCACAGAGATACACCTACTCACAGCACACACACACACACACACGTACATACATACATACATACACTCACTCAGCGCATAGAGAAATTGCAAATGTATTCAAGGTCAGGGCAGGCATGAAAAAAAAAAAGAAAACGCTAGCGCAGCAGTCAACGCTGACTGAGCAGTAGCACCCGCAAAACAAACGCAAAGAAAGAGTGTGAATGATAGAGAGAGAGAGAGAGAGAGAAATAAAATCGATATGGCAACACTTTTAAGGGTTGCGGCGAATTCCGCAACAACAAACTAGCATTTTTGGTAGGAGGGGTTAGAAGAAAAACCAAACCGCAAAAAAAAAAAAGAACCAAATCCCCTCCACCTCCTAAAAGAAATACAGAAAATGGCAGAATAAGAACAAGAGAGAAACGAAAAACGTCATTCACAGTGGTTCAGTGGGTCGTCCTGCAGTTCGTTCTTCGGGTTTCCCGCGCATTTTCCTGACTCACTCGCTCTCTCACTCGTTGGCCTGACTCTCCAACACACACAAAAATGGCGGCACACGAACCTCCGAGAGATGAGTTTTAGTCCCAGTAGCATTGCGCATGCCTTCGACTAAACAATTTAGTTGATATCGAGGCCAATTTCTGTTACTTTGCAGGACAAAGTAACTCTTTAGCGGCTTGAGGAGGGGAAGAGGGTGCCATGCCAACTCTAATTAAACGAAGCCAATTACTCGCACATTGCAAAAATGCAAGGAACTAAAAAAAAAACAATAAGGAATATTATTAAAAGCTCCAAAAGTCCATTTGGACTTAATCGATTTTAACGATTTTCAAGGTTAAATCTTAAGAGAAGAGCGAGCGAGCGAGCGAGCGATGTGTCCCTTTGCCTTGAGTTTGGTTGCATGTCCAATGACGCGCCTTTTGTCATGCGATTCCTTATCGAAAGGTCGACTGGCCACGCACTTTGCGCGTTGTTAGTAATATTGATTTTCCTCCTCCTAATCCCGCTTTTCTGCTGGCTTTTCTGCTATAATTACAGTTATTACCATCATTAGCATAAGTTTTTAAGCGAAATGCAAATAGATTTAATATTCAAATTGCACATTTTAAACGCACATTTACAATTTTTCCCATCAATTTGTTCTCTTTGCAGGTGAGTGATTAATAATTTATTGCATTGGACAGACAATTTAATTGAGCAAAAGACTAAGAACAATTTCTGTACGTAAGTACCTAACTATGTAAGTTAGTATGGAAATCGAGACCAGTTCGAATATTACTTATTTCCGTGTGGGTTTTTAGTATAAGACAAAAGCCTTGACATGTCGAGTTTAATGAATTGCTTAAACGCAAAAGTGTGTCTCGTGAAATTTATATAAATGATTCAAGCTGCCTGCCTGTTTGTAATCATTAGACCATATTGGAAAGTTGCCGTCGCACAAAACACACGACAACAACAACAACAACAACAACAACTTTGATGGCTATGGCGTCTAGTGGTCGGGGTGCATGTCCAGATCCATGCTCTCTTTAACGCAATTGGGAACATAGCAATCCACGCTTGAATCGTTTTAATTAGCATAATGACACTTAAATTTCGTCTAGACAGAACAACAATTTTTGCGTTTCTTCATCTTCTTGTTCTTTGTTGTTTGCTTGTCCTTTTGATTTTTGCTTTTCTGTATTAGAACCAAAAAAAAAAAAATTTAGATTTTTTGCTCTGTACAATTTATAAATTACAATGCACAATCTGCTAAAAGTCAATGCAAAATGGCATAAATCAATGCAAAAATATTCCTGAAACAAAAACAAAATAAACCAGAAACCTATACATACATATACATATATATATATAATAGATTGCCGGCAGCTACATCCGCGCCAGCGTTTGTTCCGATTCCGATTTCGATTCCGGTTCTGGCTGCGTGCAAAAGCTTTTTTGGGTATCATACCCTTACAAAGGGGGTATATTCCTAACAACAAAACTGTTTACAATTCATAGTAGGAAATAACTTAGATATATATTGACTTTAGTAAATAGTTATCGTAGCTACTTAGCATAACTTGGGAAGCTAAAAGCTGAACAACTCAACTCAACAACTTTATTTATCAGAAAGTCATATTATCCTCTTTCTAGTAACAACCTCTTTGAAAGGGTATAGAACTCATGGCATAGAGTTAGAGTTGGCTTAGTGGTTCTGTCTTTTTTTTTGGCGCTGCTGCCCATTTAATTGCAAGGACATAAATCAAATATATACAGTGGAAGTAGGAAAAGAGTTTTTGCAATCGAGGCAAAAATTTAATAAATTCATTTGCTTAGTTGGCATACAAAAACGGAAAACTCAACAATTTGTTAAGCCATTATTAATGTATTAAAGGAAGATAACAAAGTGAATAAATAATGCTCCCGTAAAAGGGGTAAAAAAGTGTTTAAAAATTTAATATGAACTAAATTATTTTCTATATCTCATACACAAGTTGAGGCTCACATTCAATTTTCACCTAATTGATGGAAAGGTTTCATTTAGTTTTTTTGTTTTTCCCCTGTAATTCTTATAATTTATAATTCATTGTTTTAGTTTTACTGCCTGACAAAACAATGCAATTTATTTGCACTAAATAATTGAAGAACGTAATGCCAAATGGCTAAGCAAGTGAGCAATTAGTCTAATAATTACAATTTCGTTTAACTTTCTTGCGTTTTACGCGACAGTTTTATGATTCTACTTTTGATTTTGATCGGTTCGCTTGCTTAATACGTTCACACACAAACACACACAAACAACACACACAGACACACACCTATAGCTAAAATAATATTAATAATATTGTGAAAAGAAAAAAATACAAAATACAAAATAAAAACCGCTGGCCACTTGGCCTTGGACTAGGTTGATTGCATTCTAGCGGTCAATGCCGCCGATGCCGTCGACAGCGACGCCGACGCCGACGCCGACGCTGATGCCAACGACGACTACTAAGCAACAAAAATTGAAAACGATCGCCTCTCGCCGCCACCGACGCCGCCGCCGTCACCACCTACCCCAGTGCCAATTCGCTCACACGGTAGCTTTATCTTTGTCTCTGCTCCAAA
The DNA here is from genome assembly GCA_024703675.1 of Drosophila nebulosa. Taxonomy (NCBI): domain Eukaryota; kingdom Metazoa; phylum Arthropoda; class Insecta; order Diptera; family Drosophilidae; genus Drosophila; species Drosophila nebulosa. The sequence goes on along the minus strand of JANFPS010000004.1, from coordinate 3,524,216 downwards.
CTTTCGAATGTATTTTTACCCCTCTCACTCACTCGCTCTACCACTATTCGTATCTATCTGTCTCTCTTCATCTATCTTATTTTGTTTCTCACTTTGTTTTCTGTTCTTTTTGCTGTTTGCTTTTTTGCAACAAACAACTTATATTTTGTTGTTGTTGTTGTTGTTGTCGTTTTTCGAAATCGACGAAATCATCGGCGGCAGCAGCAACTATTTATAAAATGCGCTTTCGGCTACCGCTTTGCCTGGCAAATTGTATCTCAACGCTCGTGTATTTGTATCCGTATCTGTTTCTGTTTAATTTCTGTGAGAGTATTGCAATGCCGGAAAGCGGCAGCGTTCTCGTTGTTGTCGTCGTCGCCGTCGTCGTCAGAACTTGTGACGCTAACCGCTGACCGCTGCCTGTCAATGACGACAACTCTCGCCCATACGGCCAAGTATCTTGTGGATACTGCTTAGTGTTCAGTGTTCAGCATTCGCCTTGCAAATATGTTAAACATAAATTTGTATAACATTTGCATAACCAGTGCTTTTGGACCAAAACTCAATCGATGATCCCAGTTTGCAGATCCCTCACTGATCCTTTCGCTCACCTATTATGTTCCCAAAGATCTCTATTCAGCCGTATAAATAATTCAAATTTAGATTCAGATTCTGCTCAGAGTTTACAGGGCAAACAGGGCCATAGGACGCAGTGCATTCAACCGATGGGCAATCGGCGATCGGTGATCGGCTTCGTTTTGTTTTTGCGGTTCATTCGCATTTCGCTTTCGCATTTTGGCAAACATTTACATTTGGCATAACTAAGCGCAAGTATTATTAACCGTAATTCTTCAAGTGCTCTCACTCTTGGCATACAAATTGTTTTATTTTTCCTTGCATTTTGCATTCAGCACTCAACATTCAGCGTATCGATAATCGCATTTATTTTATCGCATTTTCGTTTGCTCTATGCATCATTGTTTATATTTCCTGTTCTTTCTCTTTTTGTTATTGGCTTTCGGGTTTTTTGTTTGTTTGTGCATCATCAGCATAATTTGAGAACTATTTAAGCAGGCAATGATATATTGCCACTTAGAGAGTTAGCCAGGAGCCCCTGAAAGTGTTTAAGTCTTTGTTCGGAGTTAATCGGTTTTCAAGACCTGATCGGTTGATCACGTCATCACCACTCAAGACATTGAAGAAGAATTAAAATAAATGAAACAAATAAATAAAAAATCTATAAACCAATGCAAACAGGTTGCAAACTGTAATAAAAAAAAAAATTACTTTTACTCCCCTTTAGAAAGATTTACTTCAATCTCATAGCGGGACAAAATCAGAGAGAGAAATTAAATATTTTTTAAACTTCTAAGGAAACTTGTGAACTATTAAAGTATTTTATGACTTCCTCAAACAAAAGTTTAATATAATTGTCATAAAAGCATAAATATTTGTATATACAATTTAGTTAAATCTTTAGGAAATCAATTCAATCAATGATATAGGTAATTTTAATGACATTTTCAAAAGGTTAAACTATTAGATATATTAAATATCAAATACGAATCATGCTCTGACATTTTAAAAGCTAATTAATTAATTGGTTTTTGACCTCGAGCCAGCATTAACGTGTTCTGAAGGTTCGCATAATCAATTAATTAAATGAAAGTTCAAAAAACTTACAAATAAAGTTTTCCGCTTAACTTGAAATAGAAAGTTGTTGCAAATTTAAAATAAATCTAAAATATTTCAAATTTTATATTTTAATGCATTCAACAGAAATGATTCTAATTAGGGGGATAAACTGCTTAACCTTGGAGTCTTGTTAATTGCCTTGGCAATTTGTTAGATAAAAATATGAAAAATACAAAGTCACTACTTCAATGTTTATCAAATGCTTTTGCATGTTGTCTCGGCTTTCCCTATTCTGCTGTGATTCGTTGTCAGAAGCAAAAAAAAAAAAAGAAAAAAACAAAAGGAGATCATTTGATATGAGTTACATTTGGCGTCGTAACTCGTTTGCAAGTAGAGTTTTGCCTCCACTTCCTGCTCTGCATGTGGGCGAAGTTTATTTTACGGCATGATGAATGACTGCAGCACTTATAAATAAGTCTCTCAAACCACAGTACACATAGATACACACAAACACACACGGATACAAGCACACGGCCAGCCAGTCATCATCATAATGAAATAAGCTAAGCATAACAAATGCGTCGAAATATTCGCGACAGGTTGCAACAGCAAGCAAAAATTGAACAAAAAAGTAATCAGAGAAGCAAACAAACCGAATTCTTAATGCCCTAGTCAAATGGAAATTTCGAAAATAAAAGTTTCGTTTGATTGAAAGCTCTTGGAGAAAGAAGTTTTTCATTTAAAACTTGGACGAAATATTGTTAAACCTTCTATAGTTTTACACTCGCCGGCCTTTTGGTAAGGGTATCCGAAAAGACCGAAAAAAAAGACAACAACATACACGAAATATTATATAAAAGCACAAAAACGAAACAAATCGGCAAAAAGTCGAGTCAGTAGTAGTCAATGTGCATGGCCTTGAAGATTTCACCGCAGCAAAGCAAAAAAAAAAAAAATAAAAAAAAGCACACAACAACAACAACTACAAAAAACATAAAAACATCTACACACAATACACACAATGCCCAATGCCGCAAAACGGAAAACACACAAAAATTATATTAATGAAATTCACTAATTTGCCAAAATAAAAATGCACAAAATACAAAATACAAAAACTCATTGAAATTTGTGAAAATTGCCATAAGAAAAACAAACAATAAATCGAAATTTGCATACGACTTTTTAATATTTTGTTGCTGGATTTCTGAGTACGCTAACTATTGATATAATAATCACATTTGATATATATAAAAGCTTACTAATTACATATTATTATTTTGTTATTTATTAACTATTTTTATGGATTTTTTTTTGTTTTCAATTTTTCAATTAACACTCAAAAGCTGGTCAATTTGTTTGGGATAACAACCAAAAAAGTTAAGAAAAAAAAACATTTGATTAATTGCAGTCAAAAGGTTAATAGGATTAGTTGTTGTTGCTGGTGTTGCCGTTGCCGTTGCTCATGCTGCACGCTAGGTGGCATGTCAAGTTTACTTCTTGTCAAGTTGTTAGCATTTCATTTATTTTGAGTTTTTTTTTGTTTTTTTTTTTTGACAAGTCAACAACGATTGAGAATGAGCAATGATGTCTGTGATTTGGCACCTGCCAAAACATTGGCCTTTGGGCTTATCAAAAGAAGGCTAATATTCGCAAACTTCTTTTGATTGAATAAAGGGAAAGCTGCATCAGCATGACGAACCAATAACGACTAATTGTATCTCAATCTAAGATAGATCAGTTGGATACTTTATTGTTTCTTAAGCATTATCATCTGCAGCCTTTTGCGACAGACCTCGAATTGCAAATGCTGGAAAGTGGGTTAACTACATTTAAACTTAGAACATGTCAATGGTTATATTTTTGTGTCATAATAATGAAACCGAACTGCAACATTTTACAATAAATTATTTGGCCTCTTTTTGTTTCTCCCTCCCTCGCTATCTGCATCTCTCTATTGCATTGCCCTTTGTTAAATTGTTTTGTTTGAAAAAAAAACAAAAAAATGAGGGGAATTTCCATTGGCAATGCGCTGGGGTCTCTGTAATTGCCATCGGATGACTGTTGTTGACTTTAACTAGTTAGCTGCAATTGCAAATGCTTCATCATCATCATCGTAGTCATCGTCATCATCGTCGTGGCGATCATCATTACGCGTTGCCTGTTGTATTTGCCATTTGGCGTCAAGCTGTCTGAGTCAAGTGAGCGGCAATGGCGAGCATCGAGTGTGTTAAGCAGCTTTTCCACTCATATCACATGCAATTTTGTGCCCACTTGCATTTCACTCGAGCAACAACAAACAAAACAGCTAGCAAAACCTATAATTAAGTAAACCAAGCCAAGTTATTATATTTCATTTGTTTGCACTGCCAACTACAACTACAACAACAACTACTGCCACAACTGGGCACTAGCAACTAGCAACTGGCAGCAGCTGGCGGCAAACTGTGAATATTGCTTTATGGAGCATACACATAACGCCCCCCGTTTCCAAAGCCCTATCTGTTCCCCTTTCTTCTTTATTTTACTATGCTGTTTTAATTGAAAAAATAAACCCATCCAATAAATCGCAAACATTGCGTATACATATATTTCCTTTGAAATATGGATGGAAATCATTTCGTTATTCGCTTTATAAATGTTTCGAATGTCATCATTCAATGTGAATTCAAAGAAGCAGCTTTAGTTTTGCTTTCATTTAATTCCAAAGCTGATGCTCTATCTATTCAATTAGAAATACCATAAAGGCTTTGTGTATTCGTTTTACAGAGTGGATTAATCTCCACTGCACTGACTGCATTTGCTTTCACATTTTGTCCATGGTTGGGCCGAAGCTAAGTCGACAATTTACTGTCAAATCAAAGAGCTTAAGAGGCCAACAGTTAGTGTGCTGCTGCTGCTGCTGCTGCTGCTGCTGCTGCTGCTCTTGACCAACATTTCAAGTGGTTGAGCGTTTTATGTTTCATCTGGGCGAGGAAATCGAGGAAAAAATCCTTCAAAGAGTGTTGACCATTCGCATAGATATGCAATTATATCAAAGTGCTTTGACTGTAAACAAAATGTCGCTCTGCATGTGAGACTCGAGGGGAAACGGAAGTGAAAATCCAGAGCCAAAAGCAAAAAATCACCAAGAAGAAGAGCCAGCCAACAGTGATCCCAAAAGGCAAAAGCAAACATTAAAATCTAGTTTGCCTTACAAAGGACACACTCGGGTTTAAAAAAAAAAGAAATATGTAAAACGGTTCGGGTTGATATTTTCTCGTCGCTTCACGTTGATACGGCTCGCTGTTGTCGTTTATGTGTTGCTCTCAAAAAGGACTTCCCTTGACTGCTTAAATATTGAAAAGCCCAATGGCCAAATGCTGCTATTGCTGGTGTTGCTGCTGCTGCTGCGTGGGTGTTTAAGCTTAAAGGGAGTGTGTGAGGTAAAAACATAAAAATATCAGCACAAAAATAAATGATGGCCTGGTTAGCGAAAATCAACGGAGCAGAGCAAAAAAACTTATACACAGAGAGAAGAGCTGAGAAACCAGAGAGTGCGAGCCTGAAATAGCCCCAAAAGTGGGCGTGTCAATGTTTTGTTGCCGTAACAAAACTAAATGGCCTGGAAAGACCATTTGCATTTGCACCTTGAAAACCGTTATAATAGCAACGACTTTCAAATCTTCATTCACCCGTCGAGAAGTAGTAGGCTCTTGAACTTTATTCGAAATTCTCAATCATTTTCAAACAGACAGCTGCTTCTGCATATTCCCAGTTTTTCTAATGAGTCATGACATTGATGATGATTTCAATGCTGCTGCTGCTGCTGCTGAAGGTGCATGTTGAAATCGGCGAATCATTTGTATTGTGCCATGATTATGCAATATTCGTGCCACAATTATCGCCAGGCATTTGCATAAACGGACACCCAACCAGCTCCAGCTGGGTGAGTGGCAATTTTGCTGGCCAAATGAAAAACCCAATGAAGAAAACGGTTCATGAAATCAACAAATAAACAAACAAACAAACGAGCCAACGAATTGCATAGAAAATAAAGCAGCCAAAACAAAACAAAAAAAAACGCCACAGAGGAAGACAGCAAACGAGTTACGAGTTATAAGACGATAGTCAAGCCAACAGGAAGCTGCAAAAGAACTGCAGGCGGGCCAGCCTGGCTCGGCCTGGATTGGGATTGGCACCAGCTCCAACTCCATCTCCATCTCCGTCTTTTACTCTGGCTTTGGCTTTCGTGTTGCGCATGCGTCGTGGCGAGTGACAGCTTGGACAGTGGATAGTGGACAGTAGACACTTGGACCAAACTAAACCGGCCGGCTGCCGGCTACAATGACAGCTGTTGATTGATGAATCCTACAGTTTGCCTCTGTCCCCCCCCGAGGCAAGATGGAAACATCTTTGGCCTACGGGTGCATAGAGAGTTAGAGTTGCCATCGCCATCGTCGTCGTGGTCGTCAAAGTCGTCCATGGGGGAGACAACGGACGTCTTGCAGCGATCGTTAAGTAAACTTTTTCTTAGCTGACCTCTCTTCTTGCTCTCCTCCTCCTCACCATAAGATTGATGATGACGCAAGACGCGAATGGTCGGGACACTGGCTGGCTTTAGATTTTATGGCCGCGCTTGAGCAATAAACACTTCTAATTGTAATTAATGAGGCGATTGTTTAGTTTTTATGTGTTGATTTTTCTGATTTAGCACCCTACCAGCAATGGTGCATCTCTTGGCCGGCATCTTTTGTCCACCCATTGTCCCGAGTCATGGTCCTAACTATGTATGTAATTAAATGGAGCATTGAACCCCCTTCCGATAATCAGCACCAGCGCCATTACCTGAGCAAAAAAAAAACAGGCAGAAAACTTTGGATTGGCCAAAGTGAATTGGTCAATGTCCGGCAAGTGCTGACACTATGCAATTTTTTCCTCCGCTGCTGCTGGAATGAATGCGTGTAGTTGCAGCATTGTTCTTGTTCCTGTGGCAAATGAAGCTGCAACTTAAAGACCAAGCCAACCAAATGGCAAAGCCATCGTCAGTGGCAGCAGCAGCAGCAGCAGCCACTCCTAACTGCAAAAAGTTCTTTTGAACTATATGCATTGAAATATTAAATGAATGAAGAATTATTCGAGACTTAGTTTACTTAGTTTTCATGTGTTTTAACCCCTTAAAAAACTACGCCACTGGAAAGCCCATCATCATTTATGTCTCATGTCCCTTCTTCTTCCGTGTCTTCGTTTTTCTTCTATTTCTCTCATATTATCCACGTTTATATTCTGCTGACTTGTTTCTGAGCATTGGACTTGATTGGCCGTTTACCTTTTCTGGTCTCTTGGCCCCTTACCTATGTATGTGTGCTATCGTTGCGAATTTATCTTGAATGCTACGGTTAGGTTTTCTAAAGTCTTTTTACTCCTCCCATCAGTCAGCATTTCCCCGTCGAGTCCCGTTCCTTCGTTTCCATTCACCCATCGTGTCTATTGACAAACACTTTTCGGGATGCCACAAATTAATGGCTCCAGGGTGCGCCTAATGATGCCAGTTGGAACCTCAGTTCTGATGTTCACTCTCCAATGAAAATGTCAGCTAGCTAACTTTTTATTTGCTCTTGCCATGCCACGTTGCAGACATGAACGAAAAAAAAAACACAAAAAAAATTGAAAAAAAATAATAAGAAATATGTTTAACGAAAATCTAAATAATTGCATTGCTGACGCGTCACGCCAAGGGGGCTGAGAGTATGGCTAGTGGGCGTGATAGTGTGTGTGTGTGTGTGTGTGTGTGTGTGTGTGTGTGTGTGTGTGTGTGTATTGTTGACATGGCGCTTTTGCATGTTGCCATGAGTTGGGCACATAAATCGAAAAGGGGAGGCGGTTAAAAAAGGTCAAGCGGTTGAACATGTTTAGAGAAATGGATAAAAAAAAAAAAAAACAAAAAACCGCTGAGCAACGGAAAATCTTGATAGCTATCTTGGCCAGGATTTCCAATGCATACGCTGTATGGCAGTAGGTACCTCCTAACCTAACCTACCGATCGACTGTCCTAGGCAGCAATACAAATTTATTTACAGCGCCAGCAACAACAACATGGACTTTCCCCCACGAATTGACTTTGCTCTGTTGCTCCGTTGCTCTGTTGGTTGTCTCGTTTGGGTTGTCTTGACTCTTTTGTCAACATTAACATACGTAAGTGTCAGCTGCATGTTGCTACTGTAAGCAAGATGCCGACAACAGCAACTGCAATAGCAGCAGCAGCAGCAGCAGCAACAACAGCAACCACAACAACAACAACTCGGTTCGATAACTATCCATTCGCATGTGAGGAGGAGAAGTTTTTTTTTTGTGAAGGAGTGCAAGAGGCCAATTGATTTATCGTGACAGGGTGCGCAGCTCCTGAGTTGCCTATCGATGTGTAAATTTGAATTTCGTGGATCATAAAGAAAGGACAATAATGAGACACGGGCAACGGGCAACATGAATGGCAACATGTTGCAAATGTGAATGCCCTCAACGGATGACGTCAGAATTGCATTCGCTTTGCTGCAATTATCAGCTCTCAGTGCAGTGCAAACGATGAGCAAAATAAAAATCCAGAAGGAATATCAAAAGCAAAACAAAATGCATAATATCAAAACAAAAAGAGCGAAAAGAGAAGAGGCAAAGCGAGTGGAACGAACTCTGTTGCACTCTGTGGGAAAGGCAATGTGCCGGTGCCGTAGCTGTTGTTGTTGTTGCTGTTGTTGTTGTTGTTGTTGTTAATGTTGATGCTGTTGCTGTTGCCGATACCAGTGCCGGCAAACCGGGACCCGGGTCGACGTCGACGGGTGTTGAAGTGGAACGTAACGAATGAGCAGGCAACTCTCTGATGACGATGACGAAGAGTACTAGTCCATAGACAAGAGATGGGATGAGGATGGGGATGGGGATGGAGATGGGGAATCGAGACATAGAAGGAGAAAAACAACAACAACAGCAGCAGCAACAACGATGACTAAATGCAACAAGCAGTGGCTTTGACTTGCATTTCGTATTCCAAAAGTTGATGAGCAACTCCAATGGCAAGTGGGAACAACAACAACTTTGTATGCGAATACATGTGTGTTTCTCTCTGTGTGTGTGTGCGTGTGTGTGTGTGTGTATCAAAAGCAGCTGTATTGCTGGTAAGAGGCTTGGCCCGTCGCCGAGTGCCCGAGCACTCGCCAAGTTGCAAAAAACATGTTGCTCACTGGCTCCGCGACATGATTCTGAGGCGCAGATATAAAACCGAAATACAACAACAGCAACTGCAACGGCAGCAGCAGCAACAGCAACAACAAAATCTTGGAGAAGAACTTTCAGTTTGGATATGGTTTGGGTATGGAGAAGAACAAAAACAATGTTGGGCTAGGTTCCTGTTCGTTTCTGAGACCAAGAGACCAAGACCAAGACCAAAACCGAGAGCAAGACGCAAGACCAAGATGCCGCCGCCTGGCTGCCATTCGCCCAGCCATCGCCATTATTATCATCTGGTTTTGTCTGGACAATTTCTACCTTCAATCGCGACAACAACAACAAGAACAACCAACCAACAATTGTCCATGGCTGCTGTTTATTTATTTATTCTTTCTTTGGTTTTGGTTGCTTTGTTTTTTTTTTGTGTTGTTGTTGTTCTTTGTACTATTTCTCTTTGTTTTTGTTGTTTGTGCTTTTAGTTAAGGCTCTTGTCATTGTGGCTGTTGTTTGGTTTAATTTAGATGCATCTTAAACAGTTGGGGGAAAACAGCCATGCCATAAAATAGAATATAGACTATATGCATAAATGAGCAAGATCTGAAGAATATATATATTGCCAATTATTACTTAACTGACATTTTCACTCTCTCTCTTTCTCTCTTTCTTTTCAGGTGAGTGTCTTGACCATGTGACCAAAGTAATGGACGTAGTACGTGAGTTTTAAGATTTAAGACAGAACACAGATACATAACCTAACTGATTTGAGTTTCCTTATTGTCCTGCCCACTTTGTCCTACTCACTGAGTCGTCGTTCCCCATCAGCAATCTTAACGTTTCGCGAGACTGAAACAGGAAACAAGGAGCGCTAAATTGTGACTGAGGCAACTGTTTTTAATCGCCTCATTAAGCGGAACGCACCGCCCCCTCGCGCCCCCACGACAAATAATAATTGCAACAGCAAAAGAGAATGAACTGGACAGCTCAGTGGGGCAGCGGGGACCGTGTTACGCATTTTTAATTGCCAACTTTACGCTGACAGACAAAGGGACGGAGCAATTAAAAAATTAAGCAAAAAAACAAAAGGGAACAAATCCAAAATCATCCACCATCATCCGTATCAGCTGTGAGGATGACAAGGTGGCAAGGTGGGGGCGGCAATGTTGATGTTGTTGCTGTTGTTGCTGTTGCTTAAGTTGAAATTAAAGTTGATTCAATGCAATGCAATGTCAACGATGCAAGCGGCATTTCCTGCCGAACCAAGACGATGTGGAGACGAAGACCCATCCCCATCTAGGTCCCATCCCAGGGTGGAACTCTTGGTTCGCTTGTAATTTATGCGCCTCTTCGACGCGCTTGCCAATTGCCATCTCACTCTCTTTCCAAGAAACAGAGCCGGCATCCACTGCTCATCCACCATCCACCATCCGCTATACGCCATCCGCTGTGATTTGCCTTCGCCCCCGCCAACACAACGATGGCAAACGATTTCTTTATTACTTGGGCACGTTCACTTCGTCTTCGTCGTCGTCGTCGTCTTTTTTTTGCTCTCCTACTTCTTTTTTGCTCATTCTACGTTCTCTTCTTGTTATTATTCTCATCGTCTTCATCTTATATTTCTTTTTTCTTTACTTGGGGTCGAGGCCGGTCATTAATATCCACGCATGGAGTTCACCACACTACGGTCTTCTCGTTTTCTTTCTCTTCTCCTCGCCTCGCCTCGCCTTCTCTTCTCTTCTGTTCTGTTATGTACGCCAGCCTACATCAGCCCACCCACGCCCCATCATGATTTCGTTCCAATCTGAATCAGCTGTATGCATAATATTGTTGTTTGTTCATTCTGTCAGCGTACTGAGGATCCGCTTCGTCACTTCAGCTCTCAGCTCTTCTGTCTCTCTGCACTCTCTTCTTCTTTATCAACATCATTATCACCATCATCGTCATCGTCATCGTCATCGTCATCATCTTGTTTCTTCTTGGTCTTCGTCTTCATCTGGGACTCTTGTCCAGGTCAGTGTTGCTGCGAGATGTTGTTTTCGGCATACGTGAGTGGCTTTGCTAAGCGAATCTTTGTTTGAGTATCGCCCTGCCGGCCTTCCCGCCCTTCCGCCCTCCCGCCTGCCTGCTACGCTTCTGTCGCCATTGCAGGCGAAGCACGACTTATCAAAGTTGTTGTTTCTGCTGCTGCTGCCGCTTTTGCCAATGTTGTTGTTGTTGTTGTTGCTGATACGACAACAATCACGAATGCAACTTGATAATATTACGAATGACGACGATGATGATGGTGATGAGGTTTGATGTTTCTAGATCTGGATGGAATGACTGGACTATCTGTTCTAAAGCCATATGGATACGATGCTACGGGGAATTTGTTTTTAATGAAACTTTTTAAAACATAGTTTGTTTTTTTTTTTTTTTTTTAAAGAAAAACTAAGTTCATCTCTAGTGGTCAATGCCTTAAGGATACATAGTTGTTTCTTTTTATTTTTTTATCTTTCTTGTGCTTGTTGTTTTCTTGACCGAGCGACCGAACGGCCGGCCGGCCGGCATTATATCTCATTATAGAGATCAGCATAAATAAGCAATGAGCACGTTGCAGCTAGAACAACAACAACAACAACAACAACAACAGCAGCAGCAACAAACGATCATGCAGCGATTAAGCCCAAGTCCATGTAATCCCCAAAGAGACCAAGACCAAGACGAACACAAAGCAACTAATAGGGAATGGAGGAGGAGCTGGGAATGGGGAGCAGAGGACAATGTAACTTGCGTACACTGTGAGGCAATTGAACCTCAACTAAGTTGCACTGCACCGAAGGTGGACATGACGAAGCCAACTCGTTCCCGTTGCCCAATCGTCCCACTACACCCCCCCCCCCATACTTACCCCTTTTACCTACATACATATGCCCGATCTCTGTTTTGCTGGTCTCTGGTCTCTCCGTGTCCAAGCGAATAAAATTGAATTAGCTGTTGTTGCTGTTGAGGCAGGGCAGTGCCTTGGTCACATGCGTCATCATCATCATGTTTGCTGTGTGTGAAAACACGATCATTATACACTCACACACACGCACACATAAACCCAATGGACAACTGGACAACTGGACAGCAGCACTGCTGCTCCTCCACAATTTGCCTCGTTCAGGCGTTTTTAATGATGCGTCAGAATATTGTTTACGCATCATTTTACATGTCGGCAAACGGCTACAGAGTAACAGAGACCGAGAGAGAGAGAGAGAGAGAGAGGGAGCAATAGAGTGAAACGCATAAATAGATAGAATAAGTATCTGCCTCTGGGGCAAATTGTGTAGAGATACTCCTGCTGCCGCTGCTGCTGCTGCAGCTTTTGATTTTTACTCATAAGACATTACCCTTTCTTCAAAAGCCATCGTGATGTGTACATTAAAGCAGGAATTGGCCTGCAGTTATAAGCACACTTCTCTCCATTTACCATATACAATAGGAATATAAATGTTTTTGCCAACTTTTTATAACCGAATAGTACAAAAGATCAACTTGAAAATCCATTAAACAGTTGAACTAAAGCATAACTTTAGGATCCATTACTCTAATAATGGATACTTTGAACAAACATTTTAGTTATTGCTTCAGATTATTGCAATCAGTACCTTAAAGTTTATAGATCTTTGAAATATATTTTTTTTTTTTGGTTTGTTTGTTCAATCAACTATGAAATAGATCCCAACGGAATATTCTTCTCAAAGAGGCTGTGTTGTTAACAAAAGATTTCCAAACTGTATTTATGCATTTTTAATGCACTTTTGCTTTAGCCAAGACCGATTACCTCGAGGCAGTTGCCTTTTTGTCGATATTTTTTATGGCATAAAGTCTATAAAAGATATGTTACGGCATAAGAATTTTTATAGTTTAAATTTCTTCGGCTCGTTAAGTATGTTAAGTGGAGCTTGCAACTGGCAACTGTTTCTTCTTTTTCTATTCGTTTAAACAGTTCATTTCACTTTGGTACACTTTGGTTGACTTCAACCTAAGCCTAAGGAAGCTACTTGTTGTTGCAGTTGTAGTTGTAGTTGTTGTCGTTGTTGTTGTTGCAATTGTTGCTGTGGAAATTAAGCGAAAAACTTGTCAAAGCCATGTCCTGTTCTGACTTACCCCAAAGCGCCAACCGTGCAAAGTCAAGTGCAGGCAAATGGGAGAGACAAGCTGCAAGAGCAAGAGGGAGAAAGAAAAGGAAGGCTTTTGGGTTTCTTGACTAGCTAGCTAGCTAGCTAGCCTAGGTAGGTCCCTGCTAGGTTGACATGCCATCCAGGTATACATAAAGTTGCCTGCCGATTCTTTACAACATGAGTTCAACGACATACAGGATAAGCAACAGCAGCAGCAACAACAGCAACAACAACCGGCATAAACTTTGCTGGGGCAACAACACAAAACGTAAACGTTGCAAAAAAAAAACAAAAAAAAGAGGGAAAAAAGAAATAGGCGGCAAGCAAAAGCAAAACGAAGCACAAACCGAAAACAAAGCCATGGCTAAAGCGTCCAGAAGCAGGCTTGCAACACAAGGGAAGCACTGGGAGCATTGGCAGGAGAGGAGTTACAAAGAGAAAGAGCGAAATAGCGAAAGCGAGAGAGAGAGAGAGAGAGGGAAAGGGGCCTTAATGCAGCACGTACCATGCTACCTCCTTCTGTACTTGAGGTTAAAGGCAGTAGAGCAACAACAACAATAACAACAACAACAGGAGAACCAGCTGAAAAACCTGTGTAGAGAGGCAACTCCACTGCTCGACATGCACGATGACGATGGCTATGACTATGGCAATGGCGATAGCAATGGCGATGGCTATGGCTATGGCTATGGCTATGACTACCCCGCCCATTTGCCCAAGTAAATGCACTGTGCACACACACACACTGTGTATCCTGTATTCAATACCCAAACCCCATCCCATCTCAGTCCATCTCAGTCCATCTCATTCCATCCATTGCACCACCATCACCCGGCATTAACATTGCTCTGGCCCTGTTTCTGGCACACGTTTTCAGCGCATATGTTCAAGTTGAATGGATTCTTTGGCCTCAGTTCTCTGAGGCTCAGCCTGGACAACAGTAGACGAGAAGGGTGGAGGGTGGTGGAGGGGACACATTGGGGTTTCAGACACATGATTCTGCTTTTTGCATTTTGGTACCACTTTCAACTTGCCTCAAGCGCAAATGCAACTGCGAATTATGAAATTGTTGTTCCCCTTACCCCCTGCATCAGATGTCCCCCCCACCAGCCAATTCACCACCTGCAAGTGAGTTAATAAAAGCCTTTTGCGCCTTTGAATTGCCAGTTATTAAAAATTCTTTCCAATACCTACCAACCAATGCGAAATATAAAATTTAATAAAAACATGTCCCAAATCGAAGGCGTTCGCTGTGCGGGGGGGAATTGATATTTCAATAAACCAAATCACGGCATGCAATCAGGCGTCAAAAGAATGCTTTTGTTTTGTCCGAATCATGCAAATAGAGAAATGTGATATTAAAAACTAAATGCAAATAATAATTAAAATTAAATTCTTTGGTTTTCACTTCACTTTTAATAAAACAAAAAACACAAGTTATCGAGCCGTCTAGACAGAGCAACAAAGCAAGCTAAATAAATTTCAATTACAATTCCTTTTTAGTGTTGCTCTGTAATATTAAATTCTCCTTTAGATTGAAGACACAAAACATATTCTCTATATACAGACTAGGGATCAGTTGGGTGCTAGTGAAAATGACACTTAAATTGTCCATTTGTACTACTGGGGACCTCGATGAGGCTCTCAAGCTGCAGAAACGTGAGCAATATGAGGAGGAGCGCAAGAAGCGTATCTTTAATGCAAAGCAGCGTCTTTTTGGCGTAAGTCTCTTTGATTTTATGTTCCAAGTCTTGAGTGTCTAACTAACGGGAGAGTGTCTATTAGCTGGATCTGGAGACCCTGGAACGTCAGATATTGGAGAAAAAGAAACAGCAGAGCGTGCAATTCGAATGCGATAAACGGTATGAGGAGCAGGAGCAAATGCAAAAGCGTCTAATCACCGCCAAGGAGAAGGAACTGGAGAAAGAGAAACGCATTGCCGATTCCAACTTGAATTATTATCGTTGTCGCTTTCAGCGCAAGGAGCAGCGGCGTGAATTCGATTTGAATGATCCCGACTACTTGAAGAAGGCGAAACCGATGCGTGTAGCTGATGATGACATAACACTGGGCGTTTCCAGTGCCCAGGTATTTCTGGGAGAGGATCTCTATAATAACGATCGCAAACAGCGTCAGCGGGAGCAGCAACGTGCCTGGCTCGATCAGCAGGTGGAGGAACGCAAGCAGGCCGAGGAGGCACGTCGTACGGCTGATAATCTCCTAATGGAGAACATCAATTGTCGTGATAAGCATCTGGAGGAGATGGACAAATCGCAGCATTTGATGCGTAATCAGATAATCCATAAAATACGCCAATACAATGTCAATTTGGCCAAGCAAAAGGAAATGGATCGCGAGCGTGCCAAACGCGAGACCCACGAAGATGACATGGCCGAGATCTATAATATGCTATCGAGCGATATGCTCACCGAGAATCCCGATGTGGCCCAATCACGCACTGATCCCAACAAGAAAATTGCCTTTATGTATCGCGGCATGAGCCCGGAAGAATTGAGAACCTTTCGCAAGGGCCAAGAACAGCAATTGGCCGAGTCCAAGCAACGCAAAACCGAATCTCTATTGATGGACAAGCAATGGGAGCAGTACGCCATCAATATGGATCGCACTCTAATGTTAAAACAAATCGAAGTGGATCGCCGACGTCAGACACAGTTCGATGAGCTGACCCGTGCCAATGCCCAACTGGCTGTGGAGCAGGATAAACAGCGCAAAGAAGCTTTGACTCAGCTAACTAACACAATATCCAATGAGTTTTATGATCAATTCAACAAGACGTCACGTTAAGAAGATTAGTTTCTTGCTTGCTTTCTTCCTTTTTCTTGTTTGTTTCTTTCCATCTTTTGTTTGGTGGAGTTGATTTAGACCATATTAAATATACATGTGTATATGTATATATGGTCAGATGGCAGCTTCCCAGACTTAGACTCGCAAGACTTTCGCCACTGGTTACAATAAAATTTCCATCTTAAAATAAAATTGATAACAGTTGAAAAACTAAAAGCGTATTTTATAAATAAGTCGACGCCATGTCCCAAGCTAATCTAATTGAAATGCCATTTGAGGTTTCGAGTTTTCAAGTGACATTTAAATAATATATGACCCATTACACATGCAATTTTTGAATAATATATTGAACCAGCCATTAGCTTAGATCGCGCTACACTTTTCATAACAAAACAATTACAAAAGAGTGAGGCGCAGGCAAAGAGTTTAAACCACACAAGGATGAGGGAGTGCTGGGAGGGGAGGGTGGTAGGGGACGAAGGGGAGAGAGAGTGGCAAGCAACAGCATAAACCGGAAATCCTTTCCAACTCGCATATGGCACGCAAAACGAACGGCAACAATGTTGTTTCTGTTGTAGTTATAGTTGCTGCTGTTGCCGTTTCTGTTGCTGCTGTTGTTGCTGTTGCTGTTGCTGTTGCTAGTGCCGGGTTAGGTGCCCCAGAGCGATTGTTTTGGTGCCTTGGCAGCGCCGCGGAAAATTGCCGTTTTTAATATTACCTTTTATTTGCAATTGCTGTGGTTGTAGCAGCAGTTGTTGCTGTTGCTGTTGTTGCCTTTGTAATAATGCAGTGCGCATGTAATAGGAGCCAGGTGCCATAGTGCCGAGTCGCCTCCATACATTTTGTATATCTCCCCCTCCTCCCCAGGTCTAACCACCCCATATAAAAATAGCTGCAATCATTTTCACCCCTTCCTATCTATCATGTCGCCGTCCCCGCTGTCCACCGCCCCTACAACCTACACTGGTTGTTGTCATCTGCCACTATTTGTAAGCTATTATTAACTACCTACCTTTAGCTTAATAAAGGTATTCATATTTCTTTCTTTCCTTCCCTGTTGTGAAATTTTACTGGCATGATAAAAAGCAATGCACTTCAATATTTTATCAAATTAGAAAAAAAAAAGAAGCGGGGCAAAGAAATACATATATGAAAAGAAAAGTTCAGTCCATTGGTAAGCCCTGTACAAAAGTTTATTAACTTGAATGGTGAAATTGTCATTTCCTATGACCAATCGCAGTCATTGGCTGATAATAAAATTGGAATTGCAACAAGCTTATTGAATTTTTTGAAATTACGTTCCAATTGTATGGAATATCTGTTCACCTTTGTATGTAAGACACAACGAGGGATAAACTGAAAGTTGCCCAATAATTTAATCTCTTACAAAGCTTCAGATATACTATCCCTCGTCTTTCGTACCTCTGTTATGCGTCAGAGTGTCATAAAAATCGAAGTTATCGCAATTGAAGCCTGCACTTCTGAGTTATCGTCTAACATTGTTCGGAAAGAACTACCTTATAGTAAAAACATATAAATATCAAAGTATAAAATCCCCAAAGCAGACTTCTTGGCTGCTTGTGCGGCCATTTGAAGTAGTTTCTAGTTACTTTTTTCTGTTTATTTGTGTAGATTTTATTTTGTAACTTTATGATGCAAATTGTTTAGCTATCTTATCAGTGCCAGTGCCATAAAGTACATGTTTTTTTATATGCATTTCTATATGGTTATATACCTTGGCAATGGAAAGAGGAAAAAGTGTGAGCGATAGTACGTAGAGGAGACAGTTCATTGTCATCAAGGTCAAGTGTGAAAAGCTGCTTATAACCCAGTGCTACTTAAGCTTACGCCATAAAGGGGGGCGTGGGGGCGTTGCAGGGGGCTTGGAGCTGATAAAGCAAACATGCACGAAAAATCAAAACTGAACTTTGATAAACTGATTTGCCAGACAAAAACCATATTATGTATGTATATGTTTGTTTGCCATCAAGAGGGCGTTCAACCTTATCATGCAGTTTTCTGTGCACTACATGCGAATTTAGTATATTAATTAACTGCATTAGCATGCAAATTAAATTTAGTTTTAATTAAATTATACAGTAAAATACAAAAACAAAGAAAAAAAAAGGAAAACAGCAAAACAAGTTGTTGCAAATGTCAATGGACTTTGCTGTCCAAGGAAATGAAACTCGACGAATGTCGAATTGAAAGCTTCAAGCGAAACGTATTCAAATTGCCAAACG
Source organism: Drosophila nebulosa (assembly GCA_024703675.1). Lineage (NCBI taxonomy): Eukaryota > Metazoa > Arthropoda > Insecta > Diptera > Drosophilidae > Drosophila > Drosophila nebulosa. Next base: position 3,506,209 of record JANFPS010000004.1, on the reverse strand, counting down.
AATAAATGATCATTGCGATCATCAACCTCCTGCACTTCCAAGTCAGAGACTAAATCAAAGCCAGAGATTAGTAAGTCTCGCTGTCTCTTCATCTCTCTCTCTCTCTCTCTCTCTCGCTCTTTCTCTCCTGCTCTTCATGTCTACTGTCTAGCTATAAGCAAACGTTTAGCAAACAGTTTCATTGACTTGTGCTAACAACAACAAAAACAAATAAAGCAAACAAAACCCATGAAAAAACGCAATTAAAACAGCATTTTGTTTGCGATAGGAACTGGTGACTTAAGATTATTTACGAGCCCCGCGCCTGTTAGTCACGTTTTCTCAGCAGACGTTGCGAATTGTAAGTAAGTCTCTCAGTTTTGAATTCAAATTGAATTCAAATGCCAAAGAAATGTCAATTCTAAATGGCAAACAAAAAAAATAAAAATTAAATTTCCTTCCGAACAGAGTGAGAAAGAGAGCGTGAGAGAGAGAGAGAGAGAGAGCGAGCCAAACCTCCTGCCGGCAACTGCACCAGAATACCCTTAACCGTTATTTTCCAATGACCTTCAATGTCTAGACATATTTGACAATACTTACACACAGACATAAATAATGCGTGCGACTTGTGGAAAATTCATTTGAGTTTATTCAACTCTGCCAAGTCTCTGAAGTCTTGCCACAAGCAGGCCAATGCGATAGAGAGAGGCAGAGAAAAAGTGGAAAAAAAGGGAGATAAATTTGTAGCTACATCATGGGGTTACAGGACTCATACAACTCTTGGCCATGGCTTGAATTTAATTAGTGGTAGGTAGCCAAGTTTTGCGTTCAACTCAATTACTGACAAATTTAAGTTCTTGGCCTAATACCGATACTAATCCTTAAGCTGTTTAGCTAAACCAATTTGACTTGGTTTTCCTCACTTTTTTTATGATTAAACCTTTTCACTTTTTTGCATGGCAATGACACAATAAAACAGCCAAAGGCGGAGGAAAAAAAGTATCCTTGAAACGAGGCATTCGCATGCTTGCCACCAGGCCGCACAGAGCGGTAGATAGAGAGGTCCCAAAACGCCAACGCACCACATCGTCTGCCTTTAGGCCGTAAAAAATCAGAACGGCAAACAGCAACAAAAGTCGAAACTTACGCCCAAAGAAAATCAAAAACAAAAAATAACAGAAGCTGTGGCAATTGACTGCCTTAAGACCATGGACTAGTTGATACCCAGCAGAGCAGAGCAGGGCACAGTTGGTGGGAGGCTTCCAGTTGAATGTGTCTCCCAAGTCTGATATCGCCAGTTTTTTCTTAGGTAGACTATCTCACAAGTGCGTGAGTCTCGTGCAATGACTTTTTATGAGCCGGCTTCTGTTTCTTAGTCTGGTGGACTGGTGGCACAGCGGGAAGGTCGAAGAGTCAGCCAGCAGCCTCCCATGGAATATAGTGTCAATGGCATTCAAGCTGCGTTGAAAAAGGTTATTGGACCGCTGTTTCGTGTGTTTGTTCCATATTTTTAGCCTACTTTGCGGCACGGCCAGCCACCGAGAATAAATTTCAACTGCCACCGAATGTGTGTGTGTGTGTGTGTATAAGTGGGTGTTTGTGCGTGGGTTCCAAGTATATTTAGAGGTCAATTATCTCAGTTAGCTGCGGCCAAACCAATCCATCATTTGACAACGCCCACAAGTATGCAATGGGTTTTTGCCTTCGAAGTTGCGTGTGCGTATTTATGAGTATCTGTGTGTGTGTGTATGTGTCTGACTTTAATGATGACTAATTTCATTTCAATTTTAGTCATGTCAAATATCGCCCAAAGCATCTTTAATACCAATTAAGAGAGCGAGCTAAATACAAAAGGAGCAACAGAAAAAAAAATAAAAAGAAATGTGGATTTTCGGTTCATTCAACTTTTTGATTAATTGCCCAAGCATGGCAAAATTATACCCCGCCGCTGCATCATTCATCGTAAATAAATGTTGTTTTCCCCTTTGAAATTTTGTGGCTAATTAACTGAATTCATTGTTGGCTGACTTAAAACATTGACTCAGTTTTAGTCATGCATGCGGAGTTCAGATCTCAAGATTTGCCAAAGGCCTTAATTAAAACATGACTTTATTCCAGGAACAAAATTGACTTGCCAACCAAACAAAACCAACATTCAAATTGTAACCGTAACAGTAACTGTAACTGTAACCGAAACCGAAACCGAAACAAAGACCTTTGTGGCTCCTAGCCACGACATGCAATATGTACAATATGTGCCTATAATTACACACAATTAGACGATATGTAAAACAAGTTTGTATGTTTATTCTTCAATTCATGTCAATGCCTGACATTTAATTGTAAATGAACGGTGACATGAAATGGCCCATGCAAGGGACAGGAACCGAAACGATAAGAATCAAGCAAAAAATAAAGAAGAGAAAGAGAAACGTCAGTTAAATGCAATGCATATTTATAGGCCCCGGCGAAACGCCGCAATCGCCCGCCGCATTTTGTTTGCGCACGAAAGTCGGCAAACTATTTGACCCCGACATGGTAAACTTGGAAATGGGAACACGAGGCTATCTCTCTCTCTCTCCGCAATTCTTCTCTATCTCCTTGCCACATGCGAAAAGCCAAAACAAAAACCGTTGCCAGTTGTGCCAGTTTCACAATGATTTTGCCACGGCCGCGCCTCACAATAGCCTCGACAAGCCCGGCCTGCCGTGGCCTGGCCTGGCCTGGCCTTGCCTCGGTATTGCGTTTAACGCTGCTTCAATGTCAAAGCGAAAAAAATGTCAAATAGCAAAAATGAAATACCATCAAAAATATCGAACAACGTGGGTGGGAAGAGGGTGAAAAGCTCAATCTGAATACCTGGAACTTAACCATGACAGCATGGTGGATCAATTCTCGAAACCCTCTCTCCATGCCACAGGGCTTACGGGGCAAAAAAAATCTTATCAATGGGAGTGGAAATTGATTTTTAACCCCAACTCCCTCACAAAAAAACAAACGACAAGCAAGCAAAAGCAAATCGAATTGTCCTGTCTTATATTCATAGATACTTTTGACTGACTGACGACTTGCACTCCATCAACAACTAATTCTTGTATATTTCTTTTACATTTTCCAGGTGAGTGGCGTGAGGACCATTATAGCACATGACTCCATTATCATGTTGAATAAACCTGCCCAAATACTTCCAAATTCTGTAAGTTAATATTGTATTGAAAATTCTGCGGGCCGAAACCCAAAGAGACAGAGACAGCCACAGCAACACTTCAGCTCAATGGGCGGGATTTAAAGACGCCCCCTTCCATAAAAAGCACCCCAAAGAAAAAAAAGAAAAACCAAACAAACGAAAATCGCCCACTCAACCAAAAGAGAAAAACCAAGGCAAGCCAGAGGCAATTTAAGTTCGATGTGTTCAAGTGTTTTCATTTTCTTTGTTATTGCGCATACGCCGCGTGAACCGGTATATATGTCCGCGTCGAGTTCTGCAGGCTCAGGTTGTTTTTCACTGTCCCTGGCCATTACGGGACTATTCAAATGAAATGTTCGCTTTGTCCATTACATCAGCAGCAATTCTCTTGTATTTTTTGTCTTTTCTCCCATTCCCTCATTCCATTTACAGACTTTTATTTCGCGAAATGCGGAAATTTAGTCAGTTGAAAACTGAAAAATTTATGAAAATTGCTGTGGGGCAGCAGTATAACGCTGTCTATCAGCCAGTCAGTCAGTCAGTCAGTCTTCCCGCTGCTGCTTGCTTTTATTGACATTCGTCAACAATTGTTTTAACCAAGGCAGCTGTTGTTGGCCTTCTCTGTCCATGTATTTCATTTAGTTTTGCATGGCCATTGGCCTGCAGGAGAGAAGCCCAGCAATTGTCAAATGTTGAGGAGTTATTGAATCGCTTTAAGCGTTTCCACATAGACAGTTGCCCTTTCATCCAAGTGGAAGTAGATATGGCCCTGGTTTTGACCAGTTTTGTGACCAGCCCGGCACGAACTCCCCGATTCGCGTATTAGATTACAATTGCACAACAGTCAACAGAAAACCCCACAAGCAAATTGAATTAATTAGGAATTGTGTATTAAATTACCAAAAGCAGAGCGAGCCATTGTGCAAACAAGGGAAAACAAATCAAAAATGGAAAACGGAAAACGGGAAAAATTATGAAAGCGGCAAACCGCCAAAACGAAGGAAAAGTTAAGCCAACAAAAGCCATGCAAAAATTATGAAAATCATTTTAAGCTGCTAAATTGCTTTAATGATTTTTTGGGTTCAGTATATATCAAAACAACAGAGCCAAATAGGAAAAAAGGTTTGGGGGAGATGAACAGGGCAAGATAGGGAGTTTCTGGCATTGTTCTTACCCTTTTTCTTTCTCTCACTTGAACTCTGAAAAGAAAGTTCTAAAGGCAGTTTCTCCCCCCACCACCCCCCCACTTGACGCCTTGTTAGTTTGAGGTTATTGTTGGAGTCAATATGTGAAGAGAAACAACAAAAGAGAAAGGGGAGCCAGAGAAAATGCTTTAGTACTTTTACTTAGGGTAGGATAAACGAAAAGAAAATTCTAATTAAAAATCTTCCGGCATTTGGCATTTTTATCTAAACAGGAAGAGGAAAGAAGCCGCATATTTGGTGGCAGCTTTTCCGAGAGACGCACAATGCTGAAAGGAAGCCAAAACGGAGCAGACACAGCAGCAAAAAAAAAGAAGCAGATATTGCGACACTTTCGCTCGAGTCCTTGATGCTTCTTCCTTCTGCTGTTCCTGTTCTTGCCACAAGTATAATGAAAAATCCAACAAATTGGGTCAAATGCAGAAGCACTCAGCCAGCGAAGAAGAAAATTAAAAAAACAAAAAGAAAAGTTGTGGCACAAACAGCAAGAGAAATGGAAAACTTTAAGCTTGGCCCGTTATCATTTGCAATTAAACACGCTGACACTTGGCCAACCAACGGAAAAGTTAGATAATTGTGCCACCAAAAAGTTGAAGTCTAATACCTACAGTCGGGGGGTAGGGGGATGCATTGGTAGGGGGTCGAAATGGTGGTTGGGGAGAGATGACGCAGTTGTTTGCCATGAGGATTATGCCCACCAAACTGCAACAAATTGAATATTTAAATCCGAGACAAAATCCTACGAAAAGCAAAAAAGATTGAAAAGGGTTGGCGGCTCCCCGTTTGCCCCCCAGCAACACCCTTATCAACGGGCACATAATACATGCAAAGCAGGCCAAATGGAATAGAAACCAAATTATCTATAATGCAGACGGAAAAATGTAGATCTTAACCGATTTCACGTCTTCAAATTTTTACCCCCTTTCAATTTTTGTTTCATTCGTTTTGTTTTTGTGTTCTTTTCGTGCGTGCTCAATTTCAAAGTGCAATGAAAATGAAATTGAAATTTTTTTCTGCCTTGCTCTATGCATGTAAATGTATAAGTCTGGATGTGTATGTGTGTGTGTGTGTGTGTGTGTGTGTGTGCTTCAAATGCAAAGTTCTCCATTACGTTTTGATACTGTTGTGCCTTTTCGGCGTAGTGCAACATGCCGTCTGTTGCAGCACTTTTTATGGCTTGCACACACTTTTTGCTGTGTAAATCAAAACTCTTATGTAGGAAGCAATAGTTTTGGCCAAATCAAAGAAGTCATATCAGGTTTGCAACTCGAAATGTATAGCAATTTATTACTTTTCCATGCTGAAATTGAAATGTTACATTTTGGTTTGCGCGCGTCTTTTGCGTATTTTTGTTGCTTTAAGTCAACTCTATTTGCGTGGCAACATTTGCCTAAGTCCGCATTAACCCATTTCTGGGCCAGGCGACTCACACCATTTTTTTTTTCATATGTCATCTGCCTTTTTGGGGATTAAGTGTAGTTGGAAATAGGAAAAACTCGACATATTGCACATTTAGTCGTATTGCAACATTTTGTTGCTTTAAAAAGCTTCTAATTTTGCTGGCCATAATTAGCTTACCAATTGACCCAACTCCCTCTCGTCAAATAGAATTTTTAAAAACATTCATCTTTCTGAATTTTGTTCATTCGAGTGGAGAGGCATATATTTTAATACCTGTGGCTTGGCTTTTATAAAATGAACGACACTTTTTGGTCTTGCTACCTTTCCACTCTTCTTTCATAAAATTATTATTATTTTTTTCTTTAGTTTACCTTTGCTCTAGCTACATTTTTTGTTTGTTAAAGTTTTTTTTTTTTCGTTTTCGCTTCTTATTTTTTTTTATAAATTATAATGCGAACGTTTTTTCGGTAGCTTTTCACGGCCACATGTCCCTTGTCCCTTGTCCCTCGATTCTGTCTATGTCCCTGTCCCTTTTAGCAAAAAAAAAAAAGAAGTCATGGATCTCTGGCCGGGCATTTGCTGATGCGTTTGCCTTCGAGCTCTAAATTGAAATGTGCCTCAGGGGGACTTAAATATAACGTGAAATATTCTGGCTCAGACCTTAGAGGCAATTTTAGAACGGCGTTGACGATGGCGATGGCGATGGCGAATAGCAAATGGAGTTGGGGATTATTAAGAAGCTATTTTGGCCAAATAAAAAAAAAACGAAAAGCCCTTCAAATGAAAGTCAAGCGTATGTTTCTCACAGCCCCAGCATAAATCTCTTATGTATGTATGTATGTAGTTGCCTACGCTTGACCTGGTTTACTTCAGCTCGCCCCTCCTGCCCTAGGCCACGAGTGTGGCAGGCAACATAACTTTGGCAAGTACAGTTACTGCAATATGTATACTCGCAGGCCTTGATGAAAATTTTGTATACATATATGTGTGAGAGGGGTCTCTTTTTTTTTTTTGTCGGAAGCTTTGCGATTGCAGTTTGCAAGGTCGTTGGGGCTCAAAGTGTATCTCTCGCTTTATCAACAGTTTCAGGCTGTTATGACCCAGTTACTGGAATGCTTCGCTTACTACGGAACTTGCATTCTGGGTCAAATGCGAGAGATATGGGTATATATGGGGGAGACGAATGCGGGTCAGCCCACAGACAAGCGAAGCCCTAGCTCAGGCAAGTTGTCCCCAGTTGCAGCTTAAATGAAAATAGATGAGCTGCCAGCCTGGCTCCCACGCAGATACTCACACACACACACACACACATACACACAAGCATACACCGAACTTATGAGAGTGTACCGACTTGCATTGCGGTTTCCTTTTTCTGTCCCTGGCCTGCCACTTAACCAAGTGCAAAGAAATGTTGCTCATGTCACACAATTTGACATTTTATTATAAGCCAATTACTTTTAGGGTTAGTCCACAATGTCCATAGTTGAACTCTCCTACCGACTTACTCTTGTTCCGCCAACCGATTGCCCGATTGCCCGACTGTTGGGGTTCATTCAAGCTCCATTTGGCAATTACCACAGCAATAAAAGTCAATGGCAGAGAGGCAAACGGAGGGAAAAGGAGCACAAATTTTATTATCACCCACACCAAATTTACGTGTGTCAAATAATAATTTTGCAGTCGTCCTTTCTTATCTGTCAACCCAACCCCAAAATCCTTCTCTTGTCTACCTCTCTGCATATACCATTTTTGGTTGAAAAGTGTTGAGCTAAAATTTACATTTTACAATTTACGAAAATTTTTATGTCATAATTGGATTTTGTGCGGCAAGTTGAGGCTCCATGTTGTTGTTGTTGTTTGCTACTTAGATGTGACAATGGGCATTGATAAGCACAGAAACTGTTTCGTTGGGGGGGAGGGGCAAGAGAGAGTGAGATGAGATGACAGACAAGGGAGTTAGGGTTGAGCCTGCGGTTGTGTGTGCTGATGCTTTGCCTTTTAAGTAATTCAAGCATTTTCCACTGATAAGCAATTTTATGCGAGAAAATGCCCTTTCCTTGCCATCCCCTCCACCATCGTGTGAGGGATGAGAGAGAGAGAGAGAGAGGGTAAATGTTGGGGTAAATTGAGCGTGGATGGATATTGTCATCGCTTGCTATCAGCAACATGCACACACACTCACACACGCACACACAGACATCTAAATATATGTACATACATACATATATAAGCATGTGTGTGTGTGCGTGTGTGTCTGCTAAATGGACATTCAGTCCAGTCAGTGACCAGGTATCCAGAGACCGGTTTTTCCTTCTTTGTCTTAATTAGGCAATTTCTCTATTTTTTCCTTTTTTTTTTTTTTTTGAAAATTTTCATGTAAATTAATGGAGTGAACGCTAATTCGTTTGTTGTTGTGGTTGTTGCTGCCTACTTTTAAGGGCTACATTTCAGTTGAGTTTTCCCATTTCCCGTTTCCCTTTTGGGCTTTGCTGGTATTATTTCTTACAACTTTTTGCATAAATTTTCCATATGAGTTTTGTAAGCCCTTAAGTTGTGATAGCTGCCAATTTTTTTGGCAACTCAAAGTCTGTGCTCCATTGTCATGGGAATGAATACCTCGAACCTCGAATTCACATGGCAACGTTGTGTGTGTGTGTGTGTGTGTGTGGCAACATCATCATGCTCAATCACATATATGAACCAAACCACCCTTCTCTCCATTATGCTTCGCGCCATCAGCCCCTCCACCCAATAAAGGCAATGACAATTTCGCGTGTGTTTGTCACATCAGTTATGCATATACGAATTTACACACACTCACACACACACACACACACAGATAGACATACTGAAATATACTTAGATGGAGAAATGTGTATATTTATGACAGTTTGTCACTGTCTGTTTGCCTCTGACTCTGTCTCTGTCTCTGTCTCCGTCTCTGGCGTTGGAAGTGTGTTTATTTATGCGCCATCAAATTAAGTTTTAAGCAAAACAACATTGAGGTAATCACATTTACACATTTCTATGTTGCGAAAAATCAAATTCATATCAAATGAAACAAACTTTTCCGCAACTCCATTTCATTGCCTCTCTATCTCTTCGTATTCTTTTTTTCTTTACTTAACACTGATGTGACCCGATTTTCAGTTGCTTTTGCTGCCTGTTGGCAACCGTGATAAGAACTTAAAAAATGAGAAGGGAAAATAAATACATATAGAGTTAAAGGGAGCTCAATCCACATGCAAATCGAAACATGGCAACAACTTTTTTCCATCATCAACTGCTCAAAATTGGATACAAAGAGACAGGGATAAAGAAACGAAGAGATGGAGAAGGGCAGGGTAGGGCAGGGGAGGGGTGTTCGCAATCAATTGCAAGTTTAACTGAACTTTTCCTGCTCAGTGAAAATTGCCATGACGCACTTAAGCAGCTTTAATGGCGCAAAAGGAGAAATAAGTATGTTCTTTGGCCTCCGCCCTGCAAACCGAGACTTGGGCAAGAGGGAAGACAGAGAGATGGGTAAAATGTTTGCAATTCGTTGCCTACTTTTCTGCTGGCCTGACTTTAATGGCACGCAAGTGTTGATGGTAATGTAAACGATGGCCATGTGGGTACCATTTGAATTTGCCAAAAATTAAGCCCTATTAGAGACGTTTGCATATGGCCAAGTGGCAGGTAAAAACCTTTTAGGTTTATTATTAAGCCAACAGTCCACCGCAGGCCGCATATCACACACACACACAGCCAAGAGTCATGCTTATGCTGAAATTGTGCTATTTTTGGACAAAGTCAATAATTTATGCTTCCGCTCCATTTTGCAGCCACGAAATGGGAAAGAGTGGGAAAGCTCTCCCAGCAGCAGCGGCAGGAGCAGGAGCAGCAGTGGAGGCAACATAATAACCTTCCATTGACCCAATTTTGTTAGTTTAACAGAAAGCATAATAAACATACTTCCAGGCGTCCTCTCTTTACGCTCGCTCTCTTTCAGTCTCTCTCTCTCTCTCTCTGGTTTTGCTCTCTGTCACTGTTAAGGCTTAGCCGCTCTTTTTGGCCCAGTTTATGTGTTGGCAAGTTAACATTTAACTCTCTTTCGATGATGTTTTCATGGGACACGGACACGGACACGGACAGGGACAGGGACAGGGACAGCGACATGGCCAACCCCTCAACCCCTATATATACATAGGCACTCTGTATACTATATATACATGTATATATGTATGTATACAATTGACCCAATTTTGTGTCTGTCCTTCCACAGCTGTTCTGGTTTCGTTTTCGTTTTCAATTTCGGTTTATATTTTTGGCTTGATACAGTTTTTCCAGAGGGTTTGGGGTTGTTTATGCTTTCCGCCCGCCGCAAGACGCAAAACGCAAAACGCCAAAAGAGAGAGAGACAAACAGAGAGGGAAACTTTTTATTTATACAACGCACGTAGCTTGTCCGTATGTCCCTGTACATCTGTGTGTGTGTTTGTGTGTGTGTGGGTGTTTGTGTGTCAAGTAAATTTTCATTGAATGGAAAAGCAATAGGAAATTGTATGGCCAACGGAGCAAACTGATAACGTACCAATAAAGTAAAATGGCCTTTTGGTAGGAGGCAGATAGAAATATTGGGTAGAATATAACTGTACAAGGAAATGAAATTTCATGTTATTTGATACATCAAATTCTCACTACAGATATCTTTATCAATTAGTCTCGAAATGCAGTCTTTATATATGTATTGGATCTATGTATGTATGTTTAACTGAAATTGAAGCAAGTGAAAAAGCTCAGAGACATCTTTATTTAAGTCTGGCATTATGTACAAACATATATGGAGTACATAAGCCCAGCATCATCATCATCATCATTGGCATGCCTGGATCTAGAGCAAGACAAAATGCTGGCACTCAGCTAAAATTGACAACTGCAAGAAAGAAAAAAAGGTCAGAGCCAAAAGGAAAATCGGGAATGCCATTTACAATCTCCCTCTCTCTCGCTGGTTTTCTCTCTTTGTGTGCTGCTTCTCTCTAGCTCCCTTTTGCGTTTCATTCTTTTGCAGTAAAAGTGCCTTAAAGAAGATTCATGTTATGCCCGCCAGCCCGCCCATTCACATTCCCATTGACGTTCCTGCTGTGCGGAGCCAAATCAGTACATGGTGCGGTAGGAAAATGAAGCTCAGGGTTGAATTATTATTCCTCCTTCCTGTTTTTTTTTTTTTTTGTGGGTGGCAGGGGGGCGGCGGATGTAAATAGAAAGTCTGCTGCCAGCTGGAGTTTCTGTGCCGGCAAATGGCAAAAATGGTTTTTGTTTCATTAGTAGACAAACGTCGTTTACTGTTGCCCCAACTCACTGAAAGCCTTATTAGAGTCAGATAATTAACAGTCAAACAGAACGGAAGGGCAGGAGGGAATATATATAAATATGTATATAGACATATATATGTACTTGTAGATATGTACATAAAGCTTAAGCTGATTTAATTTACTTTTCGATTTGAGTTACCTGACGCCAAGAACTACCGAAATTGATAGTCCCCCATCCTCTGCCACTCATCAGCTTATTAATTGAATTTCATTTGCAAATTGCGTATACGCAGCTTGTGCCAGATGAACAAATCGAATTGTTGGCTTAGTCTCAAAAGCAAAATGAGGATATTAATAAACTTGTTTAAGGACGTTAACAAACACACACACACACACACACATACATACACACATATACACATTAGCACTGCATATTAATATGCGGGTCACAAGTTCCAAAAACTGCAAATAGCAAACGAAACAACAACAACAAAAGCTTAGCTGACACACATCTGGCACAAATGGCAACAATTCGTGCCTATATGCGCGTGTGAATGTGTATATGTGTATTTATGGCTCAGGATATGCCCCATATCCTGCCTCAGTTCGCTGGCCGCAAACGAATTATACGAAATATGCGTTAACAATTTACGCCGCTTAAGTAGCTCAAGTTATTTATGTTTATGATTATGTTGCGGTACACAGCTCTCGCAGCTTTCGGTTTCCGTCAGACACAACTTGAATTTTTCAACCTCTTTATGCTGGCAAATTTATGTGCTTGATATCAGAATATGTGAAAATTTATGTATTCAAAAGGTTTCTTGCCAGTATATAAAACTTTGGACTATTACTCTTCTTTAGAATTAGCAAAAGTTCAAATAGTTTTCACCCCTAAGTAATCAGAAACAATTCACTGAACTATGAATTCTATGTACACAAGGATAACTAAAAAACTAACTTAAAATCTACCCCTAAAGTATACAAGAAAAATATGTAAATTCTATTAACTCTACCATAAAGCATAGAAAGAGATAATTGGGAATGTAAAGTGGAGGCTATAGACAAACATTAGCACTGCATTTTATTTTATTATTGAAATCAAAATGGTCACAACAAAGTGCTGCACTTTGAGTATAATAATTAAGCCATAATCACTTATGTCCTCACACTTATGCCTCAACAAAGAAGGTGACCCTGCCCTAGCCCTCTCTTGGTCTGTGGGTGTGGAAAAAGTTGTAAACAAATCGTTAATCATTTAGGCCACAAGGCCAAAAACGAATACCGAAAATTGAATTTTCAGCTTGTGCAAGGACACAATCGCGCATCAGTTGTTTGCAGAAGCGTGTACCCCGAAATGTGTGCCACATTAGGAGATGGGCAGGAGCTGGTGCAGGGGCGAGATGCCTCAAAACTGGGTCAACAGCTTTCCTCTGCCAGCTAACCTTCAACATAAAGCGCAGCATAAATGCAGGCGCCCGCCGCATAAAAGTTGCGAAAAAAAAGGATGTCAAGGCAAGAGCAGCAAGAGCAGCAGGGAGACAATTGGCTGGGGGTCTATAGACCGCAAGGTGACCCAGTAAATAGCCGAGAGCCAATGCAATTGGGCCACAACGACTCGGTTCTCTGTGCCTCCACAAGGACGAGCCAACGAAGCCGGAGCTGTTATCAGTGCAGCCGGGACCGTGGCATGGCACGGCTCGGCTCGTGCGCGCGCCATTCGCAGCCAGTTGCATTGGTATTGTCCGCGGCACCAACACAGTCGCATTTTGAACCGGGCCGGCACCGGTTGATAGACGCGAGTGCTCCTGCCCATTTTCATAACCTTCTCCTATACTACAGGGCCCGCCAGCTGCTGCTGCTGCTTCTGCCTCTGTCCGAGCAGCATGCACACAATGGCGCTAAATTACTATGTGGAACGCAACAACTATGATGAGAGCTATGGCGCCAGTGATAGTGAAGCCAGTCCGGAACGGCATTCTCAATCCCTAACGCCGCCTCCCATCTCAATGTGTCCCCAACTAAATAATGGTTACCAAAGACAAGTACGCCATTGCTATCCGCCAACACTCCCCTCTACCTGTCCTCTATCACCACATTTGCTGTATCTCCCATATTAAACAATTTTCTTTCTCTTAATCTCATTGCAGTCAAAGAAATTCCGTTGTACCTGGAAACATTGCGGGATTGTGGAGCACACACAGGCGAAAATCGAAGTTCATATTAGAAACAAACATTTGGGGTAAGTACAAAATATATACATATTCCATCCAACAAAAACAAAACAAAAAAATATAATAGAAAACCACGAAAAGCAGCGGTGGCAATCAACAATATAACGACTAGAACCTTGACTTAGCTGGTGCCGTGCACGGCGCAGGCCCAACAACAATAAGAAATCTGAAATTTATAGCACGTCACTAGCTCACAGTGGGGCAAGACACATTTGCCATAGATAAACTTTGATATATAAATTGGAATAATCCTAGACAGGCAGCAGACTGAATGTGATTGGGCATGTGGTTTCCGTATCTCTAATCATTTCGCTTATCAGTATTTTTATCAGCCTTACAGCATATCTCGCCAGCAATAATATATAATTCAGATCATCTATCACACAATTAAGGGTCAATTGAGTCGATCTTGGAGAAGTGTCGTTTCTTCTTAAGATTATATTTGTTAGTTAGTTTAGTTTAGTTTGGTCAGCTGCCACTAAGTTGCGCTATCAGAATCGCCGTTCAACCTTGATCCGGTATCAGAATAAAAAGCAAAAACCCCCATTTCTATACAATATTTCCATCGTTTCCTTGAACGCAATAACCGAATTGTCCCGCCGCCTCGCCGCAGTTGCACTTCACTCGCACTGGGCCGAAGCAATTGAGCTTGACTGAAAACTAGAACACTTGTACATAAGTAGTAAGCAGGTCACACACACACACACACACACACACATACAGAGGCACACACATAGAAAGAGAGAGAAGCGCGCAGATTACTTGACGCACCTGCATGTGTTAAGTGGGCAAAAATAGGAGGCGTGGCACATTCTGTTGCACTTTTGAGGCCAAGGTCCCGAACGCCCACACTCGCCCACACTCGATCCACTTGTGAATCTTGTTTCCTATGTAAATCGAGTGAAGCGCGCGACAAAATAAAAGGCATTTGTTTTAGTTCTTGCTCTTTGTTTTTTTTTTTTTTCGTTTTGTAATTTGTTGTTGTTCTCTTTTCTCGTATATATGTATATGTATATATATTTTTGTATATATAGTAATGTACGTATATAGTATGTATTGTAGGTGTTGGTGGTGTGGATGTTGTTTTTCTTGTTGTTGTTGCTGGCATACAAGCAGCTGGGCTATACTAAATTAAAGTACAGTACACATACGAGATGCGCACGAATCTATGTATATATACATACATACATATATATATATCCATATGCATATTGTATATTTATATAGGTATAAGTGTGTGTGTGTATTTGTGTATGTGGCAGGCTAGCAGCTATGGGTCTAAGGATCTAAACTTAATCAAAATATAGGAGAATTTCAAATTACAAACGGTACATGTTTATATATATATATATATGTATATATAAATGTATGTATATGTATGTATGTTCGTATGCATCATAATCTCGCCGCTCGAATAATTTATAAATTATTGTACCTTAACAATTAAATTCTATGAGCAATTTGTTTAATTTCATATTAAAAAAAAAAGCTAAAAATGCATCTTGAAGATCTGCATACACAGCAATGTGGCCCTATATCTTTATTCGCCGTTATTGAATACATATCTATAATGGGATGATTTTAAATTTCGAATTATAAAAACTATAAAACAACAAAACTTCGACCAAAAATTATTCTATTTTCTTTTCCCTTCCAATTTAAGATAAATTTGCAAGAACGAATTGAAAAAAAGATTCCAGTTGAAATCGATTAAAGCTCATTGGCCAGATATAGAACTCAATTTGTATTTGAATCGTGTTTTGTTGCAGCCCTACTTGGTAGTAAATTAAATTGAAACTAGTTTTGGAGGTACACACAATCATAATCATAGCAATAAGATTAATTATATAATCATAATAATAATAATAGTAATAATATAGGAGTAACAACACACATATACATAATTATTTGTTGGCTTGCTATTTTCGGATCATTTTGTATTGTTTCCTTTCGGGTTTCTTTTGTATGTTCGTTCAAAGCTGCAATTGGCATTAACTAAGGGACTTCCTGAAGCTGCAGTCCTTTCTTGGGGACCTTCATTAATTATCGTTATTACATTTTAAAATACTAAACACTAGTAGCTAAAATTTATGCTTATGATTATAATTTATCCTGCGGTTGTATGTACTTGTGTGTGTGTGTGTGTGTGTGTGGGTATAGGTGTTTTCGTGTATGTGTTTTCTACTACAACTACAATATTAGTCTGCTGGTTTCTTGATTGTTTTTTTTTTTTTTTGTTGTTTTGAATTATTTTTAACGAAATCGTTTAAAATACAATTTCGAGGGCTAAGTTTGAGGTTGTCGTTGAGAGGGGGATAGTGGTGCGGGAAGTTTAACTTAAACAAATAATATACATTCGTTGAATAAATAAATATAAAAAAACTAAAATATAAAACATTTGCAAGGACAATGATAAAAAAAGAAAGAAAAAAACCAATTGATCGCTCGATGCAGATAAATTTCCGTTAAGCTTATGCTTTACCACCATTTCAAGTCTTAGTGTGGATGGATGAGTCCGTGGGTGATATCCATGCCTCCATCGCCAATGCCATTAACGCTGAGACCGCCATTGAGCATGCCAGTAGCTAGAGAGTTATGAAGAAATCCGGTGATTCGATCAAATGGTTGAGCAAGATTCAAGCCCATGACTTACTATTACGCGTGCCCTGTGTATCCATTTGGGTCCAGTATTGCTCCGACGGACTCTGCGTACTGGTTCCCGGCGGCGCCTGCACCGGCGCCCCCGTGTACCGAAAATACGGGTTCTTCAAATCCAATGTGTTGCTGGACGATATCAAGGTGCCCTCTATATGCAAGTCGATGGTCACATCGTACGATTGGCGACGATTGGCCTCCAAGAGCACACGCCCAGTCAGGGTCTGGCCCTGCTTGATGAAAATAGGCATGGGCAGCAGACAACGCACTTGATACCAGTGTGTCAGTGGTGCTGTGGGTGAAGTAGATAGCCACACGTTTTGGCTTGAACCGCTAAATTCAACATCAAACCAAAAGGCCAGTCCATGGCAAATGCCCGTTTGCAAGATATGAAACTGCAGTGGGATATCTAAAAAAAGAGGGAAAACGAAATCAATTTTACTCATTTTGCCTGACCACCTCAAGCACTCACCAATCTTATGCAAATCGTCTTCTTTGTCGTTGAGGAAATCACATACATGCCTCACCGACTTTGCCATGCATATGCGTATGTCGAAGGTGTCCACAATGGGCTGGCGGAAATACTCCTTCATGCCCTCCTTGTGCAACGTAGTCAGATCCACACCATGGAAGGCGGACTGATACCAAAAGTTTGCCTTATTGTACTGCTCCGAGTAGAGGGACTCATCTGAGAATGGGGCAATGTGCAAGTCCCCATGCGTTGGATACATCTTGCCTTGTGGCTTGAGCCACTTTCGGGCATGCAAATACGTCTCCAGCATGCGCTCATTGTACAGCATATAGCCCATAGGCTCTGATATGATAACATCCACCTTTTCCGGCAATTCAATCTCCTCTATCTTGCCGGGTATCACAGAGATCTTGTGCTGCACGTTGTTTGACTCAACCAGCTGCTGGGCATACTGAGCCATATTGGAAGCTTCGATAGCATACACTTTGGCTGCTCCTGCCTGCACGGCAAAGAAGGACAATATGCCCGAACCAGCCCCCACATCCAGAATGACTTTGTCCTGTTAAAAATAAAAAAACAATTAGACCGTAAACGTTCGTTACATAACAAATCATGAGAATTAATTAATCAACCTGAAAATCAACAGCATTTCCCAAGATAGCCCTCTGATAGGTGCTCGTCCTCACATAGTCCTGCATCATGTTCTGCTGCTGACTGAGGTAGCCATAGAACTGGAAATACTGCGAAGCAGAGGATTCCTCAGTTCGTTGGGAGAATACAGATTTCGGCCTCAGATGTTTCACATTTTCCACCACCTTGCGAAAGAGCTGCTGATCTTGTTCGCTAGCGAATCTGAGTACCAAGTTATCCGATTCCAAGGAAATTGCATAGCTACGTTTACCCATTTGGGCCGCATCCGTGTCTGCCGCTATCATGTACTCCTTAAGCACATGACCCTGATCATTGTCTGCAAAACAAAGAAATATTAAAGACAAAAAAAAAGCAATTGCAATCAGAATCAAGTGACGTTTCCCTGGCAACCCACCTAAGACAATCCTTAGGACAACTCCCTGAGAATCGTAACTACAGAGCAGGGTGCAGCTGCCCTTATATTTGTTGGTGAACTCCAGCCTTTGTTCGTCCGCTATTTGGCTTATTACGACTCCGCTAAATTGGCAATTGCTCAAAGGGCAGAGGGCGGCGGCAGTGGCGGACAATTTATGCGGCTCATCGTTGGCTCGTGGAGTGCTCATTTTTTTGTTTTGAGGATGCGGAAGTGCTCAAAAAATCACAATGCTTTTTGTTAATTGACAATGTAGGCCGTAAGATACACACAGACACGCACGCACACACACACACAGCCAGAGACAGACGCGCAAATTTTTCCCTTTTTTTTTGTTGGCGGTGACTAAAATTTTCCACTACTTTCTTTGTTTGGACTGAGCTGAAACAGCAGCTGGGCAAGACGCAGACGGGAGGACAGTGACTTCTGGGAAAGCGCGCTATCAGGAGCAAAATCAATAAATTTAAATTTAAGTGATTTCGTCGGTATTGATTTGGCGAACGTGGGTGCGTGTTTTTTTTTTTGCAAATGTCGCTGCGAGTTGCCAGACTTTATTTCTGCAAAGGCAACAAAAACACCAGCGCTTAATTCGCCCAGACACTGTAATTCGCTCATAGATTCCGAATTTCGCCGCTGAATATTCGCCACAGTATCACACAAGTTTGATGCCAACAACGAGCAAGTGCGAGTAGGTTTGACGTGCACCTGTTCAAGTTGAGTTGCTAGAGGCAGGCATAACGAGTTTGGCGCCAATCTTTACTTTGAATTAAATTTGCATGAAACTGGCAAATTAATAAAAAAAAATCATGACTTATCCGCCATTAGGAAACGTACTCAAATTCCGTCCAAAGTCATTCCCGTCGTGTGGTTTAACGGCTTAGTGTTTAGTCCTTAGTTTTCATTGCAGTTGACTTGAAATTAATTGGTCCTATTTCCTTTTGTTAGCAAAAAGGCCAGACGCTCAGGGGACTGTGACTCCTGCAGTGAAAATGAGCACGAGGAGGAATTCTATTACACGGAAGACGATGACGACGATGAATTGGTGAAAACTACGCCTAGTCTAGCCCCGGAACCCACGCTCAGCCATAGGGATATGGCGCGTCCGCCAACTGAGGATCCCGAATATCAAAATCAGATCGTTGGCAACTTCAAGTAAGCAAATGCTGCACCCAGTCACCATAAAACTCCGGTCTCTAATACCCTTATTCCTTTTTTTTTTCGCAGGCAAGGGCGTGCTATGCACCTATCACATCAACAGCAACTGCCGCTACATCACAACAACAACAGCAGCCGGGGCGCACCTCACATCATCAGCTCCCACCAGCAACAGTTGCAGAATAACAATACCAGCTGTATTCCCACATCGCCGCTGGCCCACCGCACCTATCCATGGTCATCGTCCGGCTCGGCCATCACTGTGACGGCCTCCTCCACGCTCAACAAGCATCCACGCCAGTCGTCGTCTCGTCCGTCCCACTCGGTAGCGCCATATCCACCACAGACGTACGTCCAGCACCACAATCATCACAATTACGCCGGCAGCGGAGGGAGCGGTAGCGGAGGCAGCAGTATCAGCGGCAGCAACAGCAGCAGCCCGATCATCCACAGCAATAGCAGTGCCAACAACATGCTGCAGCAGCTGTCGCAGCAGAATGTAACAGTAACGGCCCATCACAGCCAGCAGCAACATAGCAACAACAGCCTTCACCAACAGCAACAGCAGCAGCAACATCAGCACCAGCAGCAGCAGCAGCAACAACAACATCTGTCTAGTGTGACCATCACGGCCAACTATCAACCGACGCAGCAGCCGCACCACAACCAGCATCAGCACCAACACCAACATCATGTGCGTGGCCAGCAACAGACAACAACTGCCAGCAACCTGGTTGCCACCAACACCAATACCAATACCAACAGCAATGCCAACGCCAGCAACATATCGCTGCAGCATGTGGCCGTTCAACAGGCTGTAGCCAAGCATACGCCCAACTCACCGAATCGTCGTACTCGCGGCGAGAACAAGAAGTGCCGCAAGGTATACGGCATGGAGCGACGCGATCAATGGTGCACCCAATGCCGATGGAAGAAGGCTTGCAGCCGCTTTGGCGACTGAAAGCGACAGAAATCGTCGACGGAGGCCACCACCAATCAGTCGGCGTCATCATGTGTGTCTAAGGCGGCAGCAGCAGCAGCAGCGGCAACAACTACAACAACATCAACAGCAACAGCAACAACAACAACAGCAACAGCAGGAGCATCAGGTGGAACGGGATCGGGAACTAAGCTGACAACAACTGTGGTGAGATTAGCAGCCGAGGTTGCCGCCGGCAAGCAATTGCCCGCCTCTCTGACTATCAAGACAAACCGACATCCGTATGCATTAAGCAATGCCATTAGCAATCGCCCAGTACGCATACGTAGTGTGGCCACCTCGGTGATAGTGGCACCGCAGGCATCGACTCCGACTCCGACACCGACACCGACACCGGCATCAACCCCGACAGCAACACCGACACCGACTCCCACACCGACGCCCGCCACCACGCCCCCCATTAGCAATACTGCGGACAATGAGGAGCAGGTTGTGGCTGCTGCCAATGGGCTGTTGGCCTGGAGTCGAGCAGCCGCCAATCAACAACAGCAACAGCAGCAGCAGCAGCAACAAAATCAGAGCCAAAGTCAGGCGGTGCTCATGCAGGGCTAGATCGATGCAGATTCCCACCACACAAAAATATATATATGTACAAAGAAACGCATATATATATTTATATAGACACAAAGTTTGATTGTTGTTCTTGTTGGCCGCGACACACAAAAACAAAAACAAAAAACAAAAAACAAATGCAAACGCAAATGCAAATGAAAAATGGTCTCTTCTTATTTACTCTGCATTAATTATGCACCTTAAAAAAAACAAAAGAAAACAAATAAACAAAAGTAAAAACTAAAAAAGGTAAAACAAAAAAAAAACAGCAAAAATGTTAAGGATAAAAACGTAACGGTATCTCTTTGTTGTTGCGCCGGTGTTGCCAACTGCCGTGCAAATGTTGCAGGAAACATTTGCGCTGGGCAACATTTGCAATCTACAATAATTAATATACATATTTATTTTAAACAACTGACTCTGTTAATTCTTATGTTAAAAACAAAACAAAACAAAAAACAAAGCGACAACAAATTACAAACGAAATTGTTGTTGTTAACAACAATTTGTTTGGCCGGGCAATTCTTTTTATATAAAAACAAAACAAAAAAAAAAAAACGCAAAAAAAAAACAACAACAAACAAATTAATAACAACATACACACATATATACATATATATAAAAATACATATATATAAATATGTAAAGCAAATATACATTTGATTTTTTTTAGTTTTAAGAAATCTAGTAAATTTTTTCATAGTATTAAGTGCAATTTTTGTTCTACTTCTTGCTCTAAAACCAACAAACAAACAAAGAAACCAACAAAACAAATCAAAATCAAAAAGGAAAATGATAACGAAAAAGCAGAATATTCAAAATGGCAAACAGAACAGAAGCAAATCTAAAGATATCCAATGAAATATTCAACTGCGTTACATCTCTACATATTATAGACACAATAAAACAAAAAAAAAAAGAATATTGAAAATGAAAAAAAAAAATAGTTAATTACTTGCATAAAGAACCGTTCGAAATCAATTTGTATGTGTGTGTTAAGCAAAAGCAAAATGACGAAAAGATATGAAAAACAAAAACAAAACGCTAAGAGTTAAGTATTAATCATTTTCATATGCGCATACAAAATGGCAATAGTTGAACACACAAAACTAAAATATTATAGTTAATTAAGCTCACCCGCCCAGCCACCCAGCAACCCAACCACCCATTCACCCAGCCACCTACACACACACACACATGCATCTCTATAGAACAATTCTCCCGCAACCCCTCCTCTTTCACCCAGCCCAACCCCAAATTCAAGACCACAAAATGTAACATATAAAAACTTAAATATGTAGTAAATGAAAATGATAATGAAAAAATAAAAGAAAGCAAAATGCAGACAAATCCACAAACAGTAAAACGAAATGCAAAACAGCAGAATGACAAAATTTTCAAATTTTAAAAACCATAATTATGAAATATATTGAGTATATACTTATATATGTATTTGGAGCCAAGAGTTGAACGACATTTTTTCTAAATTTAGTTAACGTTTATATATATTGGAAATATGTTCAAATTTATTTCAACTAATTTGTTAAGTTATCATCACAAAAACAAAACAAAAAAACAACAACAAAAAACGATTTGTCTATTAATTAATTTGTAAAAATCTAATATAATGTGAAACCCAACTTTTTGCATTATGCAACTATTGTGAATTGTTCAAATTACGGTATAGACAATGATGACGTCACAACCAGAAAGCAGAAGATGAAAGAGAGTTGAATGGATACGATCGAACGATCGATCCATCGAACAGTTGAGTTATATATGAGAAAAGATATGAAAATACACAAGGAATTCTTAACCAAATTGGAAGTACAAACTAAAACTAAAAATCTAGAATATGCATACACACAAACGTACATACATACGGATATATATATATATATAAACAAATATATATATATATGAAACAAAAATATACATACATATATACATATATATAAAAGGGAAACTGAATAATGAATGCATATATAACTATAAATCGAATTAAGCGCAAGAGTTTGGTTCAGAAGGCCAAGTGCAATGAGGGAAATTGGAAAAATTGACAAATGCAAAAGTTAGAAAAGAGAAGGGAAAACAAAAACATGGCAAAAGAAGAAAGAGAGGGCAGCAAAATACAAATGGAGCTTAAGCAAATCGGAAGCTTTAACGCATTTTGAATGAAATTACAAAACAAACAACAACAACATGAGGAACATGAGGAAAAAACAAAAGAAGAAAATAGAAGGGGAAACAATTGGATTGAAAAGAATTTATCTAAATTGGGCATAGAAAGCAAACAGAAATTGAGATACAATTGAGGATTTACAGAAATCATGTGAGAAGTGAGAAAAAGAATTATGATGATGAGAGAAAAAGCAAATTTCTTTGAAATTGTTTGCCGTGATTTGAATGAAATTCATAATGGTGGCCATTTTTGTATAATGCGAGAGTAAAGTTTTAATAACATTTTTATCACAATTTGTATTTCGTTTTTTTATTAAAAATTAATTAACTATAAGTTTCATGCAAAGGCAAATGCAAATGCGCAAAACAAGAAACGAAGATGAAAAGCAAAAGAAGGAGAAGAGAGGCGGAAGAGGAAATGCAATACATTTTGGAGCATTCTTTATTACAATTTATGTTTATTACGTTTATTATTGTTTCTTCTTGTACTACACACACCCACACACACACAAACACACACACACACACACACACCACACACATACACACACACACCACACACAAACACACACATTTGTTCAAGTGTGTGTGTCTGTGTCTGTATACTCGATGTATTTCGTTGCGTTCTGGAAATTATTTAAATTTAAGGTGATATTTTAAAAAAGCAAAAAACACGAAGAAGAAGATGAAATAAGATAAAGATGAAGATAAAAATGATGATGATGATGAGAAAAAAGAAACAACTATCCATTATTGTATAATTATTGCTAATATTTCGTACTATTTTATGTAAAAGCAAGAAGAAACAATGAATTCTTCTATTCTATCTATTATCTATTATATCGTAACGGATTCTCCCCAGAAAAAAGAGAAGAAGAAGAAGAAGATAAAACGCATGTCCAGAGAGAGAGATCTGAAATTAGAGTTCGGAACCGAAATCCAATTCAATCAATCGATTTCTATATAAAACATCATAAACTGATTTTACCAGCGAATATCAAGTTTGCGTCTGGCAAGAAAATTAATTATAGTATTCAATATACAACAACAACAACAACAGCAGCAACAAAAAAAAGTAATAATAATAATAATAATGAAGAACCGCAACAACAGCAACTACAACAACAGCAACAACAAACAAAATATACAATTGTTATTTATAATTAAAAAACCAAAAAACAAAACAAATTCGTTTTTATTTAAATTCGTTTGATTTTTCTTCAAGTTTTCGTTTTTCAGTTTGGTTTCTCGTTCAACGGTTTCGTCTTATTGTATGCTTTTCCATTGATTATTGATTAATGCTTATTGATTTAACTTTTAGTTTTCGTTTGTTGTCCTCTCTCATGTCACAAATTACAGTCATGGTTTCTCATCCAGGGACTAAAAGTTTATATATGTACATATATACAAATATTGAATTAGATGATGCAAATTAGATATTTGCCAATGCATTTTCCTGCTCTTTCGTTCAACTTTTCCGACTTTTCCATATAACCAAAACAGAAAATTAAAAAGAATAGGAAGCAGTAAAAACTGAAAACATTAAGTAATTGACATAAATCGGGCATATTTGCCCCACTGTAATTTATGTGTTAAGCATTAGTAGATTGATACTTATGATATTTCCTCTGATATTTACTATATATCTAAATGTATCGTCGTCGTTATTGATGTGTGTTTAACTTTAAGCAAAAAAAAAAGAAAACGGAAAATCGTTCCACAGCTAAATCTGGATCTTGATCTGGATCTGGTGAGGAGTTAGGAGTGAGGAGAGTTGAGTTTTACTTAAAATTTAGAAATCTCATCGGCAGCTGGCAGTTGGACTCGTGTTTGACGCAGCAAATTGCTGGTACAGCGCGGTATGTTGCATCCACTAAAACGATAACTAAGTAAATTATATACATATATATACATACATCAGAATGTATATGAATACATATATATTATATACATATACAAGCATACCACAAAACATACTTACGATACATATGTACACATGGAAGGCCGAATTGTACGTTTATCGTGATTTCTAATTAATTATTTATTGCATAAGCTATATACATACAATTATGATATATGTATATATATATGTATATGTACTTGTATTTCATATATCAGTAGAGTTGACACTGCCCGGATCTGCCTGTGTGCTTTGTGTTTGGGCCATTTTTTATGCGTTTATTAATAATTGGCAATGGCAAAAATTAGTAATTACATAAATTGTATTCAAAATAAGGCTGATTTATTTGACTTACCCCTCCCCCTGCCCCCTCCCCAACACCAACCCCAACCCTTTCTACCCACGCACCAAGGGCTCTTGCATACATACAGTTCAGCCAGATCCGGGCTAGAATTCGATTTAAATTTTAAGTAACATTTTTACCAAGTGCTCGCATTGCATACAATTAATTGTTTAGTTTAGTATCAAGCAAAAGACTTGCGCATAAATTCATTTCCACGCCTAAACATTTCCCACATTTTCATCATTTCCACAAATATAGCTATTAAAACGATTTTCAAGGTGATTTTCATAACAAAAGTCACACAAAAACTTAAAAACTTTGTTCCAAACTTGAAAATATCTAACAATTTCCAAAGCAAACTATCGATTTCAATGTCAAAAGATAGAATTAACTTTGATCCTTTATTTAAGATACTTTTTGATGGGATTCCTTGGGCCTGGTTAAACTTCATTTTCGCCATAACCCCACCTACAGTGATAGAACTTGTTGGGAATTACAACTAAACGAAGCTACATAGCTTCCTAAGGGAAGATTCTCCTTTTGTTTGCCTTTTACCAACTTCCATGCTTTTTATGTGTTTGACTATCTTCAGACATTGAGAACTCGAAATCTGCTTCTGCTAAATGGGAATTCTTTTTTAGTAGGGGGCGTGGTCAGAGCCTTATATTACGCTGTTGGCTTTGAACAAGTCAAAGACAATCGATATACGACAGACTAGATTTGATTCGATTCGATCTGCTTTACACTGCCAAATATAGCATGTCCCCTCTTCGGCCCTTATCCCTTTAAAATGCCACGCCCCATCTCTATGAAAGCAATAAGCGCTCTATATACAATCAATTGAATGTGTTTTGTGTGTGTGTTTTCGTAGTTACTATTGGATGTTTCAGTGTGACATGACATGACATCATTGTTTCATAGTTTCATAGTTTCATGGTTATCATCATCCGGCATTTCTTATATGTATGTATAAACTGACTGATACTTTTCAAAAACCAACTGAAAAAAACCAAAAGTAATCGAAAAAATAAGAAATAAAATTCAATAAAAAGGGGCACGCCAAATTGTATCTTGGCTGCCTAAGCTTAAGTTAAGTGAATTAAAAAACAAAAAAAAAAAAAATAAACCAAGAAACAAAAGAAAGAAAACACGTAAAATAATTTCAATAATAGTTTTTAAATAAGTTTTTCTACCCATGGATAGACAAGATGCGCGAGATGACCGAGGAGTTGTTGTAACTTTTTTACAATTCAAGAATTTTTTATGATAAATTGGCAAAATGAACATTTTTTTGTAAACCAAAAAATCGCACGCGCGTTCAGTGTAAGCTTTTTGGCATTATTATGATACATACTATTAACTAATTGGATATTTGTATGCAAATTGTTTAGTTTTGCATTTAGATTGGCAAGCGAATAAAAAAACCACAAGATGTCTTCAAAATTCCTTAAACAAAAAAACCCAAAAAAATAAAACACAAACAAAGACTTTAAACTGGACGAATGAAAGCTAACAACAACAACAACAACAAGTCCAGCAAAAGAGAATATTGTACTGAGCGTGCGTCAAAAAATCTTAAAATTAATTATATATATATATGTATGTACATACATATATATCTTCGTATATGTATGTATAAATATATGTGTAACAATAAAAATCATTTAAATTTAGTTTACACCAGTCAAAAAGAATTTTGAAAATGTTTTTTAAGAATTAGGCACTTACACATACATACATACATACATATATATATGTATGAAGAACCCTGATTAAGCCTAGACTTTGACCTGACTTAACCTTAATATTAAACTTAACTTTGACTTGACTTGAATCGATCTAACAATAAGTTAATGCTTACTTTGTTAAAGCCCCCCCCCTTTATCCTAATCGTTATCCTCCGGCATCTAACCACATAATCTACATTTAATCCAAGTTTAGCATTAGCACAAGAAATACATACATACATACATTACATACATACATTATTGTTGTTGTGTCTTCATCAGTATATATAAACTTAACGATTTAAGCATTCACATACATACACACACACACAAACACACACACACACAGACGCATACATAATTAGTTATTAAGAACATTCTGTTATGTTGTTTCGTTTTGAAAAAAAAAAAGAAGGAAAACTAAAAACCAATAATACTGTTGATTATTTTGCTAAAACACACAACACAAAAGAGAGAAGAAAAACACACACGATAAGAAATCATTTCTCAGTTCGGCTTTAACTAACAAACTAACTAGTTGAACTGGTTGTCAAATAATGTGAATCTACCTAGTTAGACTAAAGCGATTAAAACCGTTTTAAATTAAAATACATGCATAATTAACGATTGTAACGATAATGTAATAAATGATCACCACATAACAAGGTACAAAAAGCAAACAAGTTAAAGAACAACAAAAAAAAAAAAACAAGGCACACGCACGCACAGTGAAGGGACTTCTCGCCCTCGCAAGGGAGGAGGGGGAGCTTCCGCTGCAACAGTTGCCGGGAGCAGGTGAAATGCAAAATCCGAAAGATACACAGAAACACACACACACACACAAGCAAGAATAAGAAATAAAGTTAAAGTTACATCTAAATAAATAGAAAATTTGCATTTAACAAACAGAAATGAAAAAAAATATACATACATATATACACATAAAATATAAAATCAAGAAAAATAACCAGCAACTAAGTGTCGTGTAAAATTCATGTTAAAAATTTATGCAACTATATATATACTACTATACATACAATATGTATATACATATACTTACATACATACATACATACATAATGAAATATCTAACCGAAATTATGAATAGACAATTACAGCAAAAGAAAACGGAATGGGAAAACTTTCTCTCTTTCTCTAGCTACTTTTTGACCACACCCACGTAGAAATCAAACTATACATACATACATAAATGTGCATAAGTGTAAGCCCAAAAAAAATACATACATACATACATGCATACACACATGCACATACACATTCAAAATGTGTGTGTGAGAGCAGCATACAAAGGTAGATACTCTTCTAGAATTTATATGCAAACAACAACAACTAACATGGACCCAAAAAGGCAAGAAACCAATCTAAGCAAACCCAATCTTCCCCCTTCTAACTATTAGCTACAAAATGACAAAGATAATCTAAAAACAAAAAACAAAAAAAAAACAGTAAGAAAACAATTTAAGAACACAGCAGAATGCAAATGTTTAAAACTCTCAATTAAACATAGGTGAGAATCGTGTACCTACAAAAAACCAAATGAAAACTTAAGAAACAGAGAACAGAGAATAGAGAACAGAGTATAGAGTGCATATGTATATGGGCGTATGTATGTGCTAAATATATTTTTTGCAACATAAATTACTTATGCAACAAAAACCGAAAACCGGCAAAATGTAAAAGTTTTAAAACACACAAAAAGAAAGAAAGAAAGCAAAACGAACAATTTTTAAAATTATTAATCAAAAATTACAAACAGGCAACAAGCAAATTTCGATTGCAACTATAAAAAAAAAAAAACGACAAAAATAAATTGTATTTATATACCATACATACAACATAGCATATACATACATATATATATATTTATTTAACAGATGTGTATATATTTTGCGTCTTTATATACAGGCAACAACATGAAGATACAGAAACAGATGCAGATACAGATACATTCTTAATTGTTGCTTGGTTGGCTTTTTATGCTTCCCACACACAGACACACACACACTCACACACACATTCACACACACTCATGTCATGTATTGTAAGTGTTGTTTATACTCAGTTTTTGTTTCATCAATCATTCCAATACGCAATATTCAATTTCCGATACTCAATCTCATACAAGCTACACCCTTAGATCAAGCACAATTTCTACTTTGTAGTAGTTAAGTAAATGTCTACATAATAATAGATGGCTGTACTTATGTATGCAACTGCTTCTATCTGACAGCTCCATTAAGCACACACACACACACACACTCACACTCACACACACTCACACTCACATAAGTTTAAGCCAATCTTAAATCTACACAAACAGATTTCCATACAACAAATTCCTGTAAGATCATTTTCAATGATTGTAAAATGTTGATTTAAAGAACGAAAATAACAAACAATGCAAAAATTGAAGATGAAGTAATGAATATACATACATTATATCCGACATTAAAAACAACAAAAACAACAACAACAAACTACTTATACATATGTATTTATGCATAAGCAAAATCAAACGAAATGGTAATTCTACATATAATAAAAAGAAAACAAAAAAAAATACAAAAACTGAAAAAAAAAAATTAAGAGAAATAAGAGCAAAACAATACTTTCAAAACTAAATACGAGTCTCCAAGTCTTTTGTTCGTTCTTGGGGCAAATGAGAAACTCTATTCTAATACCTGGGTCATTTGGGCCATGCCATCCTGGCCACCATATATACTCCAAGATGACTCCAAGGAGTCAACCGTCTTAGTCCATCCACAATCTCAAATTGGTTGACCTTGCCAACGGAAAGAGAGAGAATGAACCATAGATGTTGGCAAAACCATCAAAAGAGATACCCATAGCCATTTTGGACAGAAGTATTTCTGGCAGTAATTGTGTGTGCAGTACTTACCCAGTGCAAAAGCGTTTTAGATAACTTAGCAGCCGGTTAAATCAATTAACAAACTGTAATTCGTTTTTTACAGCTTAATGTTTGTATGCAATTTCCTTTAGTTCATACTAAAAGTGTTTAAATGAAAGTTCTGTTTATCGCCTGGCTAGATTAAAGTAATGGTAATGGAAAAACCAATAACAATTTAGTAACTCTGGCTTTTGATGGTAAATATTAATGTGCTGATCGACCTGTGAGGTAGGAGAACAACGACTACCCAAAAGAGGCCAAGAGTCCAGTTAAAAGGGCATCAAATAGCTCTAGAACCGAGAGTTTGGGAGTTCATCTTTTCCACCTCTAATACAGACTCACATCCAACTGATTTGATTGTAAACTTCGAGAGGAAAAAGATTCTGTCAAAACTGTGAAGAATGAAATTTTGCACAGCTCCTTCATGGAATGGTGGAATAATAAAACATGTTTTGTTTTTGATTTATGTGCAGTAAAATGTGAAAAAATGCATACAAAGAGTTTTATCAATTTGGGATAACACATAAAGCGGCAACGATGCTCTAATCTCTTTTTTCATAATAGAAGTCAACTGTCTTGTTTACAAATAAGAGACAAGAGAAATAACATTTAGAAGAATTGCAGTAGCACTTTGAAAAACCAAATGATGATTGATAATAAAAGTGCCAAAAACATTCACTTGCGTATCCTGATAGGACAGATGTAACCCCAATAAATCGATCTGTAAAGCAGAACTAGTCAAGTCAGGCAGCAATAATATTCAAGATTATATTAGGAACTTACACTTCGTTGAACTAGGCGCCTTTGTTCTGAAGCAAGCCGCAAAATAGTCCTGGTACGCTGAAGCATGCAATTCATGGTATTTGCCATGGCATAAAGAACTAGCGAATCCATTACTCCCAAGATGCAATCAATGGTGAAGTGCATTAACATCAAAGACGATTTAAAACGAAGGCGTATTAAAAAGAAGACCGAAATAGTGCTGCAGCAAATTGTGCGCATTATAATCCCAAGCAGAACGTAGGGGAAAACATACGAGATCTCGTTAACCAGAGAAATCAATCTCAAATGCATTCTCTCTATCCATTGAAGTTGATCAAATTGATTCTGCATTTCCATCTCCACTTCCAAAATTCGTTCCAATCCGTTCTGAAGCGAGCAGCAACACTTACTAATTAAACCCATTAGAGAAAATATTACATTTTCTGTCGAAGGCACAACAAAGATGCTTAAGAACAATACAATAAATATTAAATAAACGCCTCGATTCAAATAGAAACATCCAAAGAGCAGCATAAGGAGGTTCAGTGTCAATTTGGTATACACCAACAGTTTCAGATTTCTCTGTTGAGACTTTGATGGAAAGTAGCCCTTGATGATGTTCTGTTCCTCCATTTTTAGCAGATGATTAAACATATTGAAGATTCTATTCTGCCAGCGACACACACACCAAATGCAGCTCAGCAAGGATCCAATTAATATTATGCCGTAAGACCAAAGACTTGCGATCCATAGCTTGGAAGGATTATCGTAAAGTGAGCCTCTACCGTGAACGAATACAATAATCAGCAAAAACGTTGCAAGATGATGAAATACTTTATATCCCTTGAGAAGGCTTGATTTTTCCAGATACCCCGATTTGGAATTGAAATAAAACGAAATACTTCCGTTGAAGGCGAAGAAGTAGCTGAGCCAAGCGTAGGCAAAGTTCCATCTCCTTTTCTGTGGCACCATAACTCCCAATTTATCCCACGACTACGACTAGAATAGTTGAAATTGTCTCTCTTGGCCCGGGGCTAGCACCAACTAAAATGAGTTTTGCAAGCTTAATGTGCAATTTAATGAACTTATTGAATCGATACAATCAGGGGCGTAGCGAGGGGGATGTGTGGGATGTGTAACCCCCAAAAGTTTTCAGAGCCGGCAATTTGTTTCAAACTAATCGGCTAATAAACAACTTTTGAATGCATTGATGCTAATTTATTCTTCAAACGATAAACACTCACGAACCCTCGTAGAAAAATGGTCGTTATTAAAACAATTCGACTTTTTGCCAAATTATCTTCAAAGAATAAATTCTTTATATACTGTTCTTGTGTTATCAAAGTAAATTTATTTCTAAATACACGAGGTAAGGCGGCAATTCATTGAGAATCCTCCCCCCCATTATCAATAACGGATTCAATCGCAATACCATCGCTACGCCACTGGATACAATGTTCGAGAGAAACGAAGAGTCTTCTTAATTGCTTACTTCATACTTGAACTATTAATGGTAGTTGGAAAAAGCAATAAGAACTAAATATTTTACTCTATAGATAGGAATCATTAATTCGCTAATCAAACAATTAGGGATGACCAGAAACTCCACATGACCAAAATGCATTAAAGAATAAGCTTAAGCGAGAGCCTAGGATTAGATTCTCCCACGTCATAAGCCACAGACAAAAAGACTGACTCCCTGCTTTATGAGGGTACTTTCAAAACTGTGGAAAACAGAGAATGCCCATAACAGAAATTCATTTCTGACTCCATGTCATCTCAAGATAGAGTAATGAAGGCGCCCAAATGTATAATAATCGTTGTCGGCCGTATAAAGTTTTTATTATCCATTGACCATCAACAGCCGACTCGATCCAGCCATGTCTGTCTCTATGCAAGTGAAGTTTATTTCAAATTACAGCCATGCCCACTGCCTCTAATGTAGTGCACAAAAAGGAGAGAAAATACCAATTTCGTGTCCTTTTTAGCCCGTGTTTGCTTCCGCATTTCGACCTAATTACTTAAATTGAAAAATGTTAAGATAAAAAATACGTTATTTTTTAGTTATTGTTATATAGTATATTTGTCTATAAATATTTAAAAGATCAATCAATGCTCAAGCAAACTCTTTTCTCTTATAGGTCGTCAATGTTGGGGTTTTTAGCTGAGAGATCATTAGCCATGTCGAATTGCACCATAGAAATAACATTTAGGAGTATTGCGGTAGCACTTTGAAAGACCAAACGATGATTGATGATAAAAGAGCCAAATACATTCACTTGTGTGTCCTGATAGGACAGATGTAAGCCCAAGAAATCGATCTGTAAGACAAGGCTAGTTAGCCAGCAAGAATATTAGCAACTAGTTTAAGCACTCACACTTCTTTGAATCAGGCATCGTTGTCCTGAAGCCTGTCGTAAAATCATCCTGGTACGCTGAAGCATGCAACTCATGGTATTTGCCATGGCATACAGAATGAGTGCATCAATGACCACCGAGCTGGCACCAACGATGACGTGAGTTAATACTAAAGACGATTTAAAACGAAAGCGTATCAAAAAGAAGGCCAGCACAGAGCTGCACCAAATGGTACGCATAATAATCCCAAGCAGAACGTATGGAAAAAGTGAGGAGAGCTCGTTAACCAGGGAAATCAATTTCTGATGCATTTTTTCAATCCATTCAAGTTTATCGAGTTGATTTGGCATTCTCATGTCAAAGGGATTTGCCAGGACTCGTTCTAAGCCGGTCTGAAGCGAGCAGCAACATTCGCTTATTAATCCCATTACACAAAATATAAGATTTTCCGTC
The DNA here is from genome assembly GCA_024703675.1 of Drosophila nebulosa. Classification (NCBI taxonomy): domain Eukaryota; kingdom Metazoa; phylum Arthropoda; class Insecta; order Diptera; family Drosophilidae; genus Drosophila; species Drosophila nebulosa. The sequence goes on along the minus strand of JANFPS010000004.1, from coordinate 3,473,366 downwards.
GACATTCTGACAAAGACGGTGAGGAACAACAATATAGTTGACTCGAAGCTTGGATTAAAATAGATGCGGTTACATGAGGCAACCAGTAAACAGATATTTACGACCAGTTTGGCATAGACCAAGTGCTTCAAATGTCTCTGTTGAGGCTTCGATGGAAAGTAGCCCCTGACGATGTTCTGTTTCGTCAATCTTAGCAGCTGATTAAACATATTGTAGATTCTATTCTGCCAGCGACACACACACCAAATGCAACTCAACAAGAAGCCAATTAATAGTGTGTCGTATAACCAAAGACCTGCAAGCCATAACTGGTATCTGCTTTTGATCTCTGTGAGTCTACCGTAAACTAACACAGTAATCATTAGGAATGTTGCGAAATGATGAATTTTTTTATATCCCTTGAGTAGTCGTGATTTTTCAAGATAACCCGATTTGGAATTGAAATAAAACGAAATACTTCCGTTGAAGGCGAAAAAGTAGCCAAGCCAAGCGTAGGCGAAGTTCCTCTTCTGCGGCGTCATGTTCGACTAAAGTTTGAAATATGCAAGTTGTGGCTAATAAACAAGTTAACCGCTTAGATGAACCAACGAACTGCAATGAGTTCTGTACACGTTAATGGATAATTTTCATGGCATAAGCGAATCGATACGATATCGGTGAAAAATGAGCAGAATTCTTAACTGTTTCGCTGTACGAATGACATTTTCTTTTTAATTGTAACGATTGTTTCGATTAATGCTAAGTTTAAATTATGGTAATTGGTAAAACTGATACGGTGTGAAATAATTGTCAAAGGTATCGGTTTCATTATAATGCCGCCTTCTAATTCAATGTTTCTGGGTCAGCGAATAAGTGAAGTTTATTACTTAATATATTTTAATTATTGTTATTAAAGGAAATATACATATGTAAATAAATATTTATGAAAAAACCCATTATGACTTGTATATATTCTTCAACTTTACTTTTAACAATAAATCCCTGAAGTATTAAGAGAACAAAATTCAAAATAAACGAAAATATTTTTCAGCATAAATTATGATATTATTATAATTGTGTCAGACTTTAAATTGAACCGAAATGTGGAAGATAATAATTATTTACCACAGCTAGGCCAATAGGTGACGCCACTGTGTTTGGAGCGCCATCTGCGCGTCATTTTAACGTCTGTTAATTAGCAGTCTCAAAATGCGTTAACCTCCAGAGTCTGTTATGTTGATAAGTTTTAATTTCCAATTTGCGCTGCCAAGATTGTTTTAATCTGATTGATATAATCGTTCAGATTATATATTTGGAGAATCATTTCACTGAAGTTGAAATGATTAAAGAGCGAAGATATAAAGTCAATTGAAGGAAAAATTTAAATGAAAGTTCCCACTTTATAATCTTTAAATGTACATATTACAATATAATTTTAGTTAAGTTCTAGCCTTTTCATCTATGGAACCTACTTAGGTTTATCGAATGTTGGTTCCCCAAGCGTAAAACTTCTGGCAATATTTCTAAAATATATTGAAAATTAATTTAATTAACTTTTACTTTTTTGAGGCAGTCCCGCAATGAGTCTAAAAAGTATAGAATTTTTGGAATTTTTTTTTGTAAGTAGGTGTCGGAAATTCAATTTCAATTTCAATTCGTGTTTTCCAATTTTCTTTAATCTATTTGACAAATTTTTTGATTGGTATGATAGGTTGAACTTCCGAACGGATTCCCATTTGAGGGACCAATCAGTAGCGATGCCCTGATCCCCGGGCCATAAACAAGGTCATTAAAACTTAAATCCAAATCGAATATCTACTGTGCTTCCTTCTGCAGCAATAGTTCCACCAAAAATAGATATCAACTCGAAAATATGTAGAGCCCGCAAAAACTGATTGTGAGTGCAAAATTATGAAGACGTAAATATGAGATTTGTAAAATGATTTACATTTGTTTTCATTTGTTGTTGATGTGCGATGAAAACCAAAATGAAAATTATGTCAATTTTGTTGACAAATGAAAATAAATATTGCTTGCCAGAAGAGGTCAAAGTTCTCACACAAAAGTTAACTGCGAGGTCAACAAACCAGCCGAAAAACAGAAGAAATTATAGGAGAAAATTATCAAAATGTGAGAGGAGGAAAGGCTTGGAGCATCATCGTCAACACTTGACTTGAGTATCTGTTCCCAAGACAAAAAATAACTTAATGAAATTGAACTAAAGGATACCCTGTAAGAAATTGAAATGGATTGGTCCCTCTCAATTACAGCTTCATCATTCGGATGCAGCTCTTCCACCTGACTTGGTCGAATATTCTCAAGGATAACGTCTGCTTTCATCGATATGCCCTTTGCCCTACGAAGGAGTGGATATAGAGGGTACACCGTAAAGTGGCCTCTGCCTCTGTATCAAGATGAAGCATTCTAATGAGACAATTATTTCAAATTATTTCGCTGCCACTTCAGATTCTCATGGCTGTCCCCAGACACGCTACTTGCACTCTCTCATTCAAGTGGTAGAAATCAATTCGATTATTGTATAATTTAACTTGATCTACATTCTCACAGGGATTTGGATGAGCAGTCGTCCTCCGGACTAACACAATGGAGCACAATGCATTGATCAATTCCACATGAATGACTTTGAAGAGTTGCCGGTAATTAGCAAGCGGCGATGATGTGAATGCTGGCATTTTAAATAACCATAACCCATCTCTATCTTCCATCTCCTATCACCCATCACCCACCACCAGGCATAACCTGTGGGCCCTGTCGTTCATCGCTGGGGCAGCATAAGGTGGACCACCCACATGGCAAGTCTGTGCTTTTATTGCTCACAAAGTAGCATAAACAAAATCCGCCTCTAACGGCGAGCACAAAGTCAACGCCACCACACACCACACCTTCACCTGATGGGGCCCTGATGAATGGAGATGAGGATGAGAAGATGAGCATATGATGGACTGGAACTCCAATTGGAACTCCCTTTGCCACTGCCACTGGTTGAGTAGTGCATTAAATGCGCCTGTCGTGCTGCGGTTTGGTTGCATTGTTTGTTGTTGCTGCAACGTTTTGCTTATTTGAAGTACGGTTTGAGTTATATGCGCCTTTTGTGTGGTCTCCTATTGCCATTGCCGCTGCTCCTGCCCCTGCCACTGTCATTCCCATCATCATCCCTATTGCCTATTGCCGCCTCAAATGCCACTCAGACGCGCCACTGTTGCCCATTCAATTTGTTACCAAACATTGTCAACCATTGTCTAGACGAGACAACCAATTAGACACCTTCGACCTCTGCCACAGGCGTGGTCAACATTCACACAATGTTTCAAAACTCAAGTGGTGTCCTGTCCTGTCCTGTCCTGTCTGGCTGCAGCCAGGAAGCGGTTACATGGGCATAGGCGTGATTTGTAAACACAGCCACACGCTAGATTACATCGATGATCTTGTTTATGTCGCCGGTTTCCAATTTCCATTGCCACTGAAAGGGAGCAACCCAAACTACATGCTCAGCGGATAGCAACTGAGGTGGTCCCAGAAGACATTCCTATATCAAGAACTGTATCACATGAAAAACCTTTCGATTAGAGCATTTACTTATTTGATATTAGATAATTGCGAAAATCGTCAACAATATCTGCCTATAGGGCCAAAAGAGAGCTAAAAGTGAGAGAGAGAGAGAGAGAGATTCTGTGAGTTCTGGGCAGAGACTGAGACTGAGACATTTAGGCTCTTAAGTGCAGACGATTCACTTTGGCGAATGTGCGCTTTTCATTTCAATTTCAATAATTCAGATTTTCATTTACCGAATAATAGATATAGAAAATATACGTTTCGTTTTTCTTGTCTTTTTCAATTACCATTGAATTGGACTGCTTGCGAGGCATACAAGTACGCGTATTATTAATGTAATAGCGGCTAATTGAGCATTTGCTGCTGTTGGCCAGCTTCTGTGCCCAGCCCGGCCCGTTCCGACCTTACCACGCCTCAAGCACAAATTAGAACGAAACACTTCAGGGGCAGTGGCAGTGGGCGACTTAAAAGCTTTGATTTTGATGGAACACTTGGGGAATCTCGCCATGATATTGGAATTTATGGCTGCATTTTGCCAGCTGTTGAGATCATTGCAATGATTGAGGCGATTTTGCAAAAGAGATTAGGAAACCCAAGCCCATAGGCCATCCATCTATCCACTTGAAATAATTCATTGCGCACAGTGAATAATAATAGTTCGTTCAAGGTTCCGGTTCCACCCATTCCACCCGTCGTCATCTTCTATGCCTCATTCACCGCAAAAACGAATGCTGCAGATACACAACAGCATTTATTTTGGCCTGGCCGAGATAATAAACAAAGTATCATTGCTGCGGCATGTAGCAATAAATAGAGGAGAGCATTTTCCATTGCCCCGTAACAAGAACAATAAAAACACATTGGCAAAATATGACAAAGTAAACACAAATAAGTCTATTCTCTGCCTGCCATTCTCTCAGCCTCATCCCATTCGATTCGCTAACGATCCCGATCCCAATCCCGATCCCATCCCGCCAATGGCTATGCCAATCGTCGATGAATGGCTGCCAAATCAATTTGAATGACCGATGCCACAATGCGACGGACTCCTCCGATTCGATCTCGACATTCAGATCAGCGAAGCGTCGTTGCCGCCAATTTGAGAATTCCAACGCGAATATAAAATTTAATTGCCTACAAATTGGCGCGTTGAGTTTTATTGCATTTCTCAAATATATACACATTTACACTACTATAGTGTGTGTGTGTGTGTGTGTGTGTGTGTGTTACATTTGGAAGGGGAAACCGTGCTTGTGTGTGGCAGTTTTTTTTTCGTTTTACAACAACCGGCAAACAAATATTTAATTAAATCAATCGAAATCTGATTTATTAACGACTTCCCATAGTTTAGCATAATTCTTTTGGGAAGTAGGAAACATAAAATCAAAGAGGAAAATTCCATTTTCTACTTTCTTGGAAAATCACCAAAACATTTTGGTTAATCACTAATTACTTTCATTAACTATTTCTATAAATATGTTAGACGGAAGAATCGGGCGAAGTTGTTTAAATTCTTTATTTCGTTTTAATTCGTTCCTTGGCTTTCTCTAGTTTTCTCCGCCCTCCTATCCCCTTGTGTGTTTTTTTTAGTTTTTGCGTCCCTTTAGTCATTAGCAGACGAAAAAGTCGAATAAATTAGCCTTGACAAATCTATAATTTGAATGATATATCAATGGCATATGGAAATATTGTAAATAAATTTGTTGTTATATTCCAAAAGTACATTTGCCCTTTGTTGCTTCACTTTCTGAGTCACTTAAAGAACAAATTTTGCAATAATAACCTCGAACACTTAAACTTTGGCACTTGAGCCGCTACTTAAGTATTTAATGAATATGAATCAAAATCGAAAACGAAATCGATCAGCCAACAATGCTAATGCTACTTAAGGCGCCAGAGTGCCAGTCAAAGTGCTCTTCTTATGAAATTGAGCAAAAAACAAAAACCATGAGAAAAGAAGAGCAACAACAACATCAATAAAGTTTATACTTTCAGAGCAAAAATTCATCATCAATTTTAATAGGATTTCAACATATTCATTCTGTATATACTCGCCCCTATCCAAGTAGTAACCAAGTGTCTATTTAGAACAGATTTTAAGAATTATGCAAATCTAAAATATTTATAAACAAATACCAAATACATATATGTACATATAAAAGACAAACGCTTCCTGCAGTGGAAGCGCCAGTTCCAAACGCCATTTGCCTGCCCCCCAGTTACAGATATGGATATGGGAATGGATATGGATATGGATGTTTACTCGATTCAACTCTGGGCCATGGAGGCCATGGAGTCGCAGTCACTGGAAGTGCACTTGAGGCGAGAGTGCGGCGGAGACAGCGACAGCGACAGAGACAAAGACAGAGACACACGTATTCTCATTATGCATGCACGAACTGACATTGAAGTGGATGCGGGAGCGGCACATTAGGCTGCTACACCATGGACGCAACGAAAGGGGGGATAGGAAAACAATTTCTTAACTAAATTTTATGCAAAAACGTTTAGGTAAATCCGTAGAACCTTCTTTTGAAATACGAAACACATTTATGTAGCTATTTTTTAACAGTTTTTTTATATCAAAGTAAAAAATGCTCACATGAATTTTTCCAATATTAATCTCACAAATTAATTATATACATATGTACTTCTAATTAGGGTAAATAAAATGAGTAAATGTATACAAAAAATTTCCCTTAGATTTGCTGAAAAAGTTTAAATAATATTTGAACTTTCACTTAGGCCATCAAGAATTCGTAATTCATTGATAGGAAATGTTGCCAAAAAAAAATATTATGCATTAAAAATAAGAATGAATTCAATATAAAAACGATAAACTCTAAAATAGCTTTCAAAGAGTATGCCTTTGGCTTATTATATCTGTCCACAATTTAGCTCCATTTCAACTTCAGTTTATCAATTACTTTTGCAGTAGTTTCCTCTCTTGTGGCTTTTCTACCTGCTTAGCTAAACCGCCAGAAAGAGTTCACACATCGAATAGGAATGCACTCAGAAATGTTTCTTGTATCCAAAGAAGTCCCCCTTAACCCTTTGAAAGATAAGTTATCGACACCGTCTATGGATTGAAGATGGAGTTGTGTGGAGTTTATGATGGGCTGCTTGGGTTACATGTTGCCCATTGCCCCTTTGCCATTTATTATTGGTATTAGTAACACATGATTACGTTCTATTATAAACAAAAGCGCAGATAAACAGACAAACACACGCACGCGCAAACACACAAACACCCACACACACACACACACATGCACAGACTCACTCACACTAACATACGCTAATGATATGTTAATGCAGATGGCGCACACTGCGTATGAGTGGTATGTGAACAACCAAAAGGCCATAAGAGAAAGACAGCGAGAGAGAGAGAGACCCGTGTCTGTCAACGGCTTAGCCAAATAAACTTCAGTTGGTGCTTATGCGGAATACGGAATTTTGTCGTTGCCATAAACAAATGAAAGGCGATTACATTGAATGGGTATAAAATGTGAAGCAAGTGAACTTCATTGAAGACTTGGCAACTAGCTGGCTGGCTAAATGGATAAATGGCCAAATGGCTTTTCAAGTGAAACGTTTAATTGTTAGCAAAAAAGATGGCAAGAAGATGGCATCTTAGACCATTGGGGGTAATTCTCTTTGCTCTCTCTCTCTCTCTCTCTTTGAATGCAATCCAATCAAGAAAAGCTGACCAAAAGCCTCGCACCAGCCAAGAGCAAGACCAAGAGGCTGTCGACACGCTGCAGCGTTTAAGTGTAATTTTCTCCTTCAATTCAATTGAAGCATGTCCTTTGGCCTGCGCAGGATAACTCACTGCAGGGCACTGAGCCGTTACTTGGGCCAAGTTCCCTGTCCTTGCCATGGCTCGTTAAAAATTCACTTCAGCCGTTGCTTTCACTTCAGATAAACATAATGGCCGTTCATTTGCGCCGTTGCAAGAAAATCTTCTTTGCGAATCGAACTCAAGCGTGCACAGGACAATTGTGTACGTGAGCAAAGCAAAACCAAAAAACGACAAAAAAAAAAAAAAGAAAGAAGCAGAAAGCAGAACGGCAATAAAGAAAAGAAAAGTATACCAAGAAAGAAAAGTGAATGTCTCATCTTGTCTGCCATGTAATTTGCTCCATCTCACTCGCTCCTCCTCTCGTTGTCGTGCTCTTGGCATGTGCTTCATCAGAAAGGAAATTGAAAATTGCTGCTAATAGCTGCCGTCAGTGGGTGTGGCTGATAGGCACGGGGCGGAGAATGGGCCAAGACAAGAAAAGCAGCTAACAAAATAAAAAAAAAGAAACGCAGCTCGGAAAAAAGAATTTATTCGTATAATCATTATGAAAAAAACGAAAGAAAAAAACGCATAAAAAACTGCCACTAAGGTGGAAAGTAGGTGGAATTTATTTGTAAAGTAAATTGCTCACTGTTTAGCAAAGATGACTAACGAGCCGAGGCAAGCCGACCCGTGGCGTGGTGAGATCTAGGACCTCTGAGTGGCAGGAGAACTGCCAGTGGAACATGAGCATCCAATGATAATAAAAACATCAAGTTCATTTATGCGTCCCACTGAATTCGTCTTCAATTAGGCTGCTTTTAGGCAGATTTTATTGAACATGCTCAAATTTCATGAACAAAAAGTAGAGATATTTACATGGATATGAAGCGTTTTAAATGTTTTCCCAATTTAGCGAAATCAAACCATACATTTTTTAAGATTGTTAGCAAAAGGCTTAAAATCTTTGCGTTAGTTTTTCTTGCAGTTAGATATAGAATAATAAAGTAAGCAAGTCGCCTTACCCTATCTCTTTTTCCCTCTCCGACAGACGGACATGGCTAGATGGATTCGGCTGTTGATGCTAATTAAGAATATATATGCTTTATAGGGTCGGAAACGATTCCTTCTGCGGCGACTTGGCGACTTTAAGATACTCTTTTACCCTATGGTTACAGGGTATAAAAAAGGCCCAACATAGTTTGCGAATACAGAACTCGATTTTCTTCTTACTTACATTCCCAACCATTCTGTCTGTGTATATAAGATCTGATCTATGTTTCATTATATCCAACTCAAGAGTTATTAACATTAACTTGCATTCTTAGTTTGGCAAATTAATCTCATTGCAAAAATTCAATTATAGCCATTTTAGGGATTTTGCGAGTCCAGTTACCAGCTGCTTTGTCTTCTTAACTAATCTAAAATCATACTCATTAAGCCCAAATCAATGAGGGCCTCTCAACTAAACAAATTTCAAATATAAAATTTTAGTTTCTTTAATATATATTTTCCCAAACGTTGCTTGTCTTGAACCTTCAATTGTTTTCCCACACCTCGAGTCAAAAATAGTTGAAAACACTAACGTAAAAAGGATACCCAAGGAACTTACTTTAACTTTTAGGAATAGCAGGGAAGAGGTCTTGGCTTCTTTTCAGATATTTGCTTTTCCATGGGATTCTCAAGAATTAAAGTCAATTCAAGCATAAGCAAGTATATTTTTTACTACGTATATTATTTTTCCACATTACATTCGAAATAAAAATCAAAAATTCAAAGGAATTAAAAAAGTTGACGTATTCAAAGAATTCCGCTGAGTTCAATTACCTTTAAACAAATTCCATTAAATCGGGCTTAAACCCCTTTAGAAATAGCTAACAAGTTTGGCTTAAATCTAATTGTGGTAAGCCATGAGAAAGAAAAAGTATATCCAACAGACTTAGATCCTTGAAACTGCATCAAAGAAAACAGTAAAACCAATTCTTTCTTTCTTAAAAGGATTTTCTAGATGATCCCACATCAGAGAGGCAAAAGGTTTGGAAATGCTTTTACACTTAGTATTTACTGTACTTGTATGAGCCATAAGATTCCACTCCCACGCCATTTTATGTAGTCAAGCATCATCCTCATCCTCATCCTCATCATCATCAACATTTACCTTGTTTACACTAAACAATGAACACTTAAACAGATTTTAAGCTCTTTGTTTTCTTTTATGATGTTCCAAATAAATAGATTCTGTGTATATAGAAAAACAACAACAAATCTCTCTTAATAGCAAAAACAAAGTACAATCGATTGCAGGTGCTAAATGCTTTAAAAACTTTTCCATTCCAAATGAAACGGATCTGATTCATTCTGATGATTCTAAACAAACACTTGGACATTGCCAAATCGTAGGAATACGGATCACATTAGACCCATCCATCCATCCATCCATCCATCCATCCATCCATCCGTCCGTCCATCTTCAACTCATCGAACTCATCTCGCCTGCTTATCAATGGATCTTCAAGTGCTTTCCTTTTGCCCTATTAGTAGCGCTCTGGCAGCTGATAAGACATAATTCTCACCTAGAAACGAGGAACGAACGGGGTGCGGGTCATGCATTTTGCGTCTTTAATTGTCGAGCATTTGTGAGTCGGGTCAGGTCCATTAAAAGAATGTTAATTAAGTTGCCTCAATGGCCGGACCGGACCGGGCCGGGCCAACATGTGTGCGTCGCCTCGTCGCTTCGCTCTCTGGCCAAAGCCACATTTTTTTTTTTTGTTTTTATCTAAACAGCTCGCAAAACACCAACAACTCAACTCAACATATTCCTATCAAACTAAGACAACAAAAAAATAATGAAAACTAGAAGAAAAACCGTTTTATACATGCGGTAAAATTTGATTTTTTTGTTTTAGGCGAAATTTGAACAATAAACAAAATCACAAAAACCAAAACATTTATCATTCAAGTTTTCTACTGGTCGTCCGTCCCCGATGGCTGCCCGCAGCCCCGAGCCAGCAGCAGCATCCAAAATCATTTAAATGCTTTTTTATTTGAAGCTAAATAAGCAAAGGAGTGGCCCTGGCACCAGGCACCGGGCACCGAGTACAGGCCGAGGTCCAGAATCTGGTAGGGATTTCACATTGCGCAAAGATTTCAACAGCTGCCCCCGGCGGCAAAATGCGATTGAGATTTGGGGAAATTGAGGTGGGTGGCCATTTTGTGTGAACGAGGGTGGGCCATTGGATGGGCGGCAATGAGAATGATCAAGATGATGACGATAATGATGATGATGATGATGATGATGATGCCAGTGGTCAGAGATGGATCTAGATGTGGAATTCAATTGTGTGTAGGTGCACCGCCATCAACAACTTGCGCAAATAGCCGCCATCAACAACAGCAATTGGTATCATTTCATAAGCCTGTATCTGTGTGTGTGTGTGTGTGTGTGCGTGTGTATAGGTGGGTGGGTGGATTTGATTTGGCTTCTTTTTTCGTCGATTCACATGAATTTTTCTCGGGACCGCACACAGTCACCGCTCGCTCGTTCATTTCGGTTGGTTAATGAAAAGCTGAAAAACAATTAACTATAAATTAAACGCACAATTTTCAAAACAAAATAAACATAAATAGCCTCAGCACATCCATTCATACTTTACTTTAGCCTTTGTCTGTCTTTTGTTTATGAACATTTCACGTGAGGGTTGCTCCGGAGAAGGCGGAGCATAAGCAGAGGGGAGGGAGGATAAAACATTTCATTTACCTAGCTAGCAATCCCTTTTATATATGTATGTATGTATGTGTGTGTGTATCGGGGGCAATTAGGCAATGTCGTTTTCTTCTAATTTCAATCTCAGTCTCCCTCTTTAGATGCCGCCTCGCCCACCCATCATCCATCTGCCCCTCGTTCAGCCCATAAAACAAAGAGCACAACTTTAATAGGAAAACAAGTCAATGAATGTGGCAAAGTGGAAAATAAAGACGACTTTAGTATACCCTCTGTAGGAGAAGATTAGGGGAATTCCACCAAGATTCGAAGGTCTTCTAAAAAGGGTTTTAATACAAAATCTGTTCAACTTCTGGAGATTACAATTCGAGCTGGAGTGGACTCCTTGTTAGAGTATCAAGTAGAGTTTATGGACTTGGTTAATGAATTTGTCGTGAAGTTATTCCTACCAAGAACTGTTGGGGTTAGGGGTTGTTGCATAAACAAACGCACGCCTACAAACAACACGTGCAACAACAGCAACAGCAACAACAACAACACCAAACCGGTAGCTGCAAATCGAAGTGTCAGTCCGTGGGCAACCTCCTCAGCATCTCCTTATGGAGCAAAACATGTGTGCAACAGACACAACAGTCCACAGAGAATGAGAGAACAAGAGACAAAGAGAAACAGAGAGAGAGAGAGAGACGCTAAAGCAAAGTGCATGCAAATGGGCTAACAAAAAAAAAACGCATCAGATATTATTTAAAGTGAACATTTCTCACCTCCCACCCACGATCCCTTCGGCTATTGCATTTTGTTTACACTTTAAGCTGCTTGTTTCCTTTTCCCTCTTTTGATTTTCAATATTCGATTATGGTTGATGTTTTTTTTTCTTTTTTTTTGTTATAGTTTTATGCCATTTTGCCATTAAATGCACTCTCAATGGCCGCTTAATAATGCAGGCCCCAACGAACCAAAAATGTTTAAACAAATAGCGGATAAATTTGTTTACTTACACTACAATGTAGTCCAATATTCGGCTGAATCGGTGGCTGGCTGGCTGGCAGGTACATACGACCTCCGTTGACAGGCCTCAATGTCTTCAATGCAATGTGAGGCTGGCTAATTGCAGTTCAAAGATTGCGCATACGCCACCGCCAGCCAGCCAGCCAGCGAGCCACTTGGAGTCGTAAGCAATTTGCATATTAATTACAAGGCAAACAAACGATGCCACTGCCACCGCCGCGGAAGGTTAAAAGGATTGCCGTCAAGTAGCTGACATGTGCATGTGTCATAAAACGGGAAAATAACACAAAAGATTCGTTGCATAAACAAATGCAAAGGCGGCGCAATATAAACAAATTGGTTGCCCAGGACGAAAAGGCAACTTCCAATCTCTCTTGAGAATGGAAGGGAGAGTAGAGACGGAGAAAGAGTGAGACCACATGCAGTGAGTTCGCACGGGTTTCATCCCCGGGAATCATGCGATTTGAGTAGGTCAACCCAAAGTGCCTCCCATTGCACTCATTTTACACTCAACTCACAAAATCGTACGCTTAAACGAGAAGCATAAGATTCGATCTAATTTCTTGAATTGAAATAGGATTAAACTGACTAAAGCTGTCATTTGTGTTAAAGGCTTTAAATTGAAGAAACCATAAATATTTTTTTGTCGATCTGGCGTTCCCTATTCTTAAACCATTAGCCCTTTAAGAAGCAGCAACAAAGTCAAAATCAATCAAAAATCTAGGTCTTTCCGCTCCAACCAATATTTAATACATTCTCCATTAAAACTTTCCCCTGATCAATTAAAGATTTTTAAATTATGTATAAGTATTGATAAAATAAATAAAGAAAGCAAGTCGCCTCACCGACTCGGATATAAACGCTTTCTTCTGCCTGTTACATACATTGTGGCGAGCTTAATATACCCTACGGGTAGAGGGTATAAAAAGTGATTTTGCGGGGTGCCCATATAATCTTTTGTATGCAAATTTTCAGAGACTTACTATAGGATCAAAGTGAGATAGATCTTGAAACAAGTTCGTGCAATTATGGAAATTCATTTTAACTAGATTGATTCACTGTAAAATATATGCGTACTCATATTTGTGGTTCTACTTAGTTTGAACTCAACCTTATTGTTAGTTGTTAGTGAAAGCGAAATTTTCTGAATACAAAAAGAAGATTTTTAAAAACTCTCCGATTCTTGATTTATTTGTAAATCATTGCAAATAATTCTTAAGAATATAGAAGTTGACGATTTAAACAGCTTAAATGAAGTTTTGCCAACGTTTTCGAATTTGAGAAAGAAAATATAAGGCGGCAAAGCATTTTCCATTATTTTGGTTAGGAACGAATATATTGCGAATATATGAAATAATGGCAATTTCGAATTGACCTCATTTCGCATATCCCAGTCAAAGTCAATTGGATCTACTCAGACACTTCACAACTGACAGGGAGATCAGATCAGAAAAGTGTCTCAAGATCCGTTCCATTGAAGTGGCCATGCGTGTGGCCCGGAGAGGAAGGGCCTTGCGAAAGCAGAGCAACGACGATGATGAAGCGCCCACTCACTGACGACATAGAAGTGCTTCAATATGTCAGACCGCATGGGCGCTATGTGGCCTGTCTGTGACCCACAAACCAGTGACTTACTGGCATTTGGCATTTCTCAGCATCAGCACCGATTGCAGATGCGCTTTTGCACAAGATCTCATGGAGTAATCGGGACGGCAGGCGACTTGCTGGTCTGTCCTTAGCAGCTCAGCTGGTGGCTGACGACAACAAGGACATGGCTCAAGTGCCTGTCGGCGACAATGCGACAATTCCAACCGGCAATGTTTATAAACAAACAAACAAAACAAATCTCCTGACGCCTAACAGAAAGGACGACGACAATTGAAATTGCATGATCACTTATGGCGTGGTGGGGAAGGTGGAGGGGAAGGAAAATGAATCGGTATGACGCTGCTTGGCAACAGAATTGCTCATATTACAAATTGACTTCAATTTGCCTCGATCTTTGGTTTGAAGCACCCTTTTTCTTTTTTTTTTAATGCTGGCGGAGCAATGAACGAACTGGCAACTGTAAAAACAACAATTCGAGAATGGATCTTCACCATTTAGTGTATCCATTCCTAACGTCTGGCCGCATTTTTCCATCCGTAAAAGCCAAACCAAGCCAAGCCAAGCCATTTGACAAATTTGGGACACTAAAATCGATTGACAGTTGTAATTACTTGTGTCAATAAGAGGCCCCCTACACCATTCTCTCCCCCAACCCACCAGCTCTCGTCTTGTCTGTATATTCTACAGATCTACATATACTTCTTGTGGAGCTAATGAGATCTTGTCATAATCTGTTCACTAAATGTTTGCCTTGACTTTGTTTGCCAAATGTCTCGACTTCTATGCCAAAACTGAAATGCATTAAACTGGACTAACTAAAAATAGTAGAAACTATTAGCTGGGATTCAAACTAGTTCAAAATCACACTTTCAGTTCTTTTATTAACTAAGGTCAATGAAATTACCTAAATTAATCACTTTCTATAAAACAAAATTTAGCAATTTACCAGGGCTACAAACAAGAAAAGTATAAGAAATTTAGCTTTAAATGGGATTATGATTTATGATTTAGTTACAGTTAACTAATTTTTAAGAAATCTAACTAGCAGGATATAGTAATTTATCTTTGATTTTTTTTTTAACTCAGACAAGGAACATTAATTGGCTGCATTTTTCAAAAAACTTTGAACTGAGCACTGTGAAGAAGTAGAAGAAATGAAGACATATTTAACCACTCATCATTTGGTATTGAAATAAGTATTCTGTTTATTTTTCATTAAATAGTTAAAAGAACAAAAATTTGTCAATCAATTTATAGTTTTCTCGATTTCTGCCTCTAAAATTCTCGTGTGCCTGTGCCGAATCTACTAATTTACTCTCTCTTCTATTTAGGATAGTTATTACAACTAATTCGAGAAAAGAAAAAGAGTCAGATTCATTTGCCAACTTAAGTAAAGTTACTTTCCTTTTAGCCCAAAGAAAAAAGTATTAATTATATTTATCAATCATCAATTTATTTAACTTTTGCATAAAACTAAAACTTACAACTACTAAAGCTATATATATGTATGTGTGTGTAGTGTGTGGTGTGCGTGTGTGTGTGTGTGTGTGTGTGTACGTATTAGCCATGATACTCGAACTTAGCCCAACACTTATTGCTATCACAAGAACTCAAGCTCCAAAATCTAGAATCTAGAGATGGAAGATTGCCTCTAATCGATTTCGACATTCTCATCGCAATCCTCTGCAACGGACTGATTACTCTCTTGCCCGCTCTCCACACTCATCACTTGGCCAGGACTTGGGCAGGCAGCGGGCGAGGCAGGCGGTTGATGGCGCACTGGCGATGACGAGGCGGACGACCCGTTGACGACAAAACTCAGTCCCGAGGATTGACTGGGCGGGGGTATGGGCTGGGGCACCTTCGACTGTGGATAGAAATAGGGAAACGGCATTTGCATCTGCGGCAATGGCAATCCGCCGTAGGCCAGCTGCAATTGATGGCGATAGATGTTGAGGAGAGCCGGATCCAAGCCATGACCACTGCCAGGCGCCATGTGGGGGGCAGGAGCGTAGGCAGTGCTGCCATCTTCGCGCACCAGAACCTGGACGGGCACACGTTTGGTGGCCGCACCCAAGAGGGCTGCCTCGTGCTGTTGGATCTGCTTGCGTTTGGTCTTGTAGCGTCGGTTCTGGAACCAGATCTTCACCTGGGTCTCGGTTAGACGCAACGTTTTGGCCATTTCGCTGCGCTCCGGACCGGAGAGATAACGCTGCTGGGCAAATCGGCGCTCCAACTCAAAGACCTGGGCATGACTGAAGGCGGCACGTGAACGCTTCTTGCGATTGCCGAGGGCATTGCTACCTCCCTCGTGGGAGAGTGGCGAGGCGGAGGGTGAACTGCTCATTGGCGGCGGCGAGTCGCAGTCTGTTGGAAGGATGGATAATGGGTTAAGGTAAAAAAGTTAGCACAAAGAAGGGCAATAACAATGGATGGATCCATTAGCCACAACTTACCCGACTCATTGCTGGTGCAGCGTCGCATGTCGAGGGGGCCGGACAGGGAGCCGTTGCCAAAATAACTCAATTTACGTGGCAGGTAATCGGCACTGGAGCTGGAACTGGCACTGGTCGCCTGCTGCTGCTGCTGCTGCTGATGATGATGATGGGCATGGGCTTGGGCAAGGGCATGGGCATGAGCATGGGCATGGGGGTGGCCATGGGGATGGGAATGGTGGTTATTGTTATCCAAGGCAGCGGCAGCTGCATAATATTGCAAATAATTGGCCTGCCGTTGGCTATTCGTATCCAATTCCGATCCCAATTTGCCCAATTTATACAAGCTCAAATCGCGACAACAGATCGGAGGAGATTTTGAGGGCAAACGCGAACGTTCGTTCCCGGTTTTGGCCAATCCGGTTGGCTCCTCTGGCTCGGAATCAACACTGGAGATGCGACAGTTTTCCACATTTGCCGGGCTGCTGCGCGTCAGTATGTCATTGATCGAGAAGGGCGTTGTTAGCGTCTTGCTGAGACCCGCCGCTATGGAGGCACCCACACTAGCACTTTCCATATTCAACATATTCACACACACTTTTCGAGATTTCACTTTTTCACACTCCGGTCGAGATTCGGTCGAGTTTTCCGCTCTATATTTACGTGTTCTCTGCGTCCCAAAGGCCGAGCAACGAATGTGCTTGAGTCGCTGGCCCGTTGCCCTCTTTAAATAGTCCATGTGGCGTTCCCAAAAGAGAATCTCACGAATCACACTCATATGCCACTCAAGTGGCCCACTGCTGCTGCTGCTGCTGGTAGTGGTGGTTTCTCTAGATACTTTCCCATTGGCGGATGCAAAATGGCAGCCAATTTGAACTCAAGTGAGAGCAAGAGAGAGGGAGAGAGAGAGAGAGGAACGTAAACAAGAAAGATTTTGGGTTATCCACAGTGATTGCATCCTGTTTATTGTTTATAAGCATTATTTCTTGAAGAGGTAAGTACAGTTGCCTAAGCCTAAGCCTATATCATTTCAATTGATTTGTTTGATTTAACCCAATTTGTTTAGTTCTCCAACGGAAACCCCAAAAATCTACTCAACATTTTTAAACTAACTGATTTGTTGAAAGCCTTTTTCAAAAGTGAACTGCAAGTGAATTATTCAAAGGAATCTGCTTGAATACTTCAAGTTCAACCTCATGGTTAAGGCAATGGCTGGAAATCACCTCAAGTGATCCACTGCACTTGGCACTCCTCCCCAAGAGTGAGAAACTTAAGGACTTTCCTTTAAGACTTTCGTGTACATTTCCCCTTTGGGAAATGTATTTGAGTCATTTTCGGCTATTGGCCCATTTCGGCCAGACCCAAAACGTCCCCCGATTGGCTGTCGTTTGCTGTAAAATGGCCGCTTTCACTCAATGTGCGCCACTCAGTCGAGTGAGTCGAGTGAGAGGACTACGCACATGTGCACCACGGGGGGTGGGAATGGTTGGTATGTAGATGGGGTTGCTCGCTGTTCTCGACTCTCTGCTACACTTCACACCTTCGGGCTATAATCTTTTTATTGCCAATTGAATGACTCTTAATGCCAATGGGATGCCGCGGGCGCAAAAGTCAGGCTAACAATGGGTAAGAAATGGAAGAGCTGCCTGAGCGGAAGGGCGCTGCGGATGTAGGGCAGGCCAGTCGTTCGTCAGTGTGAAAGTGTGGCTATTTTTGCGGTCAGCTTTGAGTAACAAGCAATTCAATCAGATCCTGCTTCCTGATCCCGAGTCGAGCGGGTAGTTGACTCGCTATTTCATTTTCAATTGAATGCATTTCCATAATACTTGAGTAATTAGTGTATAATGATGCTTCTGGCACGCGTCAATTTCTCCTGGATCTGGATCTGGAACTGGGCCGATTTCTATTCTATTCGATTGTCCTTTCGCTCTGATGCGATTATACTTTGGAGCAGGTATTCGATTACATGGAGCGGGGTGGCGAGGGATGATGACTATGATGAATTGGCATTTTCAATTAAGCGCGACAGTTAAACCACCCCCCTCACCACCCACCTACTCGTGTTTGTGGTATTAAATTCTATTTAATGGTTTATCAAAATCCACTTCAATTGTTTGCATTCTCTGTTATGAAATTTGATCCTGTTTTGGTATGCAAGTTTCATTGGAGTTTCGTCTAGTGATTGATGCAGACAAGTGCTCCTGGCGGGCAGTCGATTTAATTTTGTTTGCGTTTGTCCTTGAACTTAGAACTTAGTAGAAAAAGGTTTCTGGTTTATTATTAAACATTTATTTTTAACATTAAAATTCAATAACACTTTCTAGGGCCGGCGAAACAAGTCCTAGCCCAGGTGGGTAGAGTTTCCCGTATTAAGAAGTTAAGGTGGAGGGCCCCTTCTCATTTTTAATAATTTCTTAATTCTCAGGGAAATGTAATTAAAAAAGACGTTGAATTCCGTTTTAAACGATTTTATTTATCATTTTAAACTATTAGTACTAATAAGTTAATATCCACAATCATAAGTGGTTAGAGAGCAAACACGGAAGTTCGTTTCGAAGATCATTTCAAGATCGAGCCGGTCGATTGAGCTCACTCTGGGTGGGAATGTAAAATTGCGACATGGTTTAGTCTATTTTGCGCCATGGTCGATCGAAGGTTCAGAGAAGCTTCTCTCGTTGGAACAAGTTGACCCCGGATTAGTCATTAGCAACTGGATGAAACAATATCTTTCAAAGACTTTCATAGGTTCCACTTCTTGTGACTAGTCAATCAGCTGATGGCTGCTGATTGGCTGAGCTCAAAATCGCATTTAACGTGCGCTCATTATGAACATCAATTTAAAAATTCAGAAAATTTGTTCTCGTTAAATTTTCAGGTGGGTAATTACTCACCTTTAAAAATATCATGTGGGTAGTACTACCCACCATACCAAACTGTTCCGACGCCCCTAACACTCTCTCAAAATCTGTTTCTATCCACTGCAGCAAACCGAACTCCTTCTACAGCCTCCTTCTAGACCTTGAACTTTAGCTAGGATCGTACCACTAAAACATTTAGCTGACTTCGCATTTTACATTTCCACAAAAATTTTTAAATGCGCCTTTGATGAAACGATATTGACCATTTAGCCGACGTGATTTCAATTAAGACCAAATTTATTCCTTTAGTGCTGCAAAATTTGAATATTGATCTCACCCAAGGCATTTTATATTGTCAGTAGAATATTAATAAAATTACCCAACAGGTCTTAAAAAGGTATATAAATATATTATTTTTGAAACCTTTGATTGAGCAGCCTCGAGGATATTTATTTATGGGTAGATGAGCGGGTTGTCTGTATTTTCTACCAATTTCTCTTATCGGCAGACTTCGCTAAGCATTTGCTACTTTTTTTTTTTTGGTGCAAAATTAAACTAAATAATAAAGCATTCAGGCAACGACATTTAATATCAATTTTATGAAACTCCGTTCTGCCAGAACTGGTAGCCAGACTTATTTACTTTCCTTTCAATATTCCTAAAAACAAAATTGTTTTTTTTTTTTTGAATATTTTTTAAAACTTTTAAAAAGATATAGCTTTTTGCTGCTCTTATATGTTAATCATGGAATCGTCACGTTGTCTTTGTTTCTCTTTTATTTTAATGATTTTGCATTGTTTGGCAAAGGTTTGATTAATTTTCAATTCCGAATTTCGTAATTCTTTTTCTTTATTGCTTTTCACATTACAGAATCGAAGTAATGACTTGATAATCCCAAATAACTGCATGATCTTGTGTATTTTCACTAGTGGGCGTGTCCATCCCATGCTGTTTCGGTTGCGCATTTACAGCAAGAAAGTAGTCCACAAATATTTTCACCAATCTTGAAATGCAATTCCAGCAAAAGAAAAATAACCCAGGGTATATAAAATAAATTTAATAAGTGAATTTCTTCTTCAACTTACCCCATTTGTAATTCTTTACGTTCACAAACGCTTTAACCACAATCTAGGCATGATAAATATTTTTGTTATCATCGTATTGAGTTTTGCGATGGCGGGTCAAATGGTGTCTTCGATGAAAAAAGTCTCAGCGAAAAACACGATTCTCCCATTTTCTGGCATACCACATTGGTGAGGCGCTTTAAATTTTCTTTTGGAGTAAAATTGAACTAAACTTCACATCACAGTGAATAATAATAGATACAATTAAAATTAAAAAAAATAAATAATAATAAATTTTGTTTTATTGATATTATGAGCAAATTGGCAATCAAGAAATGTGTATTCAGTAAAACATAGATGTAGATGTATTGTGGAGCCAGTTGTGAAATTTAAAATTAATTTCGAAAAACGCCAAATTTGTTGTTTACATTTTTATCAGTTCACAAACGCCATCTAGCGTTAAATAATACGAAACGAAAAACGAAACGAATTTAAAAGCGTCATCTACATGCTACGCAAAGGACTTCGAAATACTACACACAGCATATTCGAATTTGAAAAGCGCCATCTATAAGTCAGACAATAAAACTCAATATTAAATGTTTCTAATCATTTGGGTAAGAACATGTTGCTATATTAATGCTGCTTCATCATGATTGCAACATATGTTTCCAGCGACTAAGTCATTTTTTTGCTAGAGTCAAAAATATATGTGCACTAAGTTTTTCTGTTTGGACAGACTTTTTTTACAAATGAAGATTCGTTCGTCTTTCTCTTGAAATTGCAATCAATCAAACATTATTTTTTCTATTGAAATACAAAACTTGCAAGCAAATTGGATGCCTAATTTTTGTTTTGTTGGTTATAAAATATTTGATCAACCATTTAAAATTAGCTAAAATCAAAGTGAAAATTCAAGTTCATCTTTCTTCATTAATTATCCACACTGATAATCAGTTGCCCAACATTTGCATTTGAAAATCATATCTAAAAGAACTTATGTCCTGGACATACCATATAAAGAAACAAATGGGTAGTTATTTATATGTAAATATGTAAATATATGGTTTAAGTTCACTGAATCTTAAACCATCTGGCTATTATTACTTATATTTAGTCAATTTGATAATTGCCTAGTTTAAGGCAGATTGCAAATAAAATATAAATAAGATTTAAAAAAAACAATCATATCTCTACTTATTGTCCAACCAACATAGGTTCAGATGTTTTATATTATCATGATAGATCGCGCTTGAAACTTGGATTTTTAATTTTAATTTAGCATCTTTGTGGCCGACGAAAGGCAATTTGCTTCTAGCCAACCGAATACCGAGCTCCAAAATAAACACCTAAAACTTACTATGAAGTATTATGGTGGCAGAGTTATGACTTGGGCATGGCTGGCAGCTTCAAGAGTTGCTAACTTTTACAGATAGACATGGACAAGAGTATATTTCTGTCACATTTAATGGCCAATTTACTCCAAAGTGCTGATAAAATACGTCCAGGAGGCAGATTCCGAATGACCTAAACCAAAAATCGGATATTGTCCAGTCCTGAATAATCCAAAACTGTCCGCATGTGGCTTGTACACCAGCCGACTCCCCTGACTTAAATGTCATCGAAAATTTGTGGGCAATGTGCCTATTCGAAGCGGGTCGAAATCTCATAAAAATGTTCATTAAACGGACCTAATAGAAGAATGACACAAAATCTCTAGCAAAGTCATCCAAATTTGCTGATCTCAATAAAGCACTTATTTTAATTTTCTGTAGTTTCAAATGTTATTTGATTTTAATATTTTAAAAATTGAATGAAAACTAAAAACAATCGCACTTTAATTTTTCAAATGTCGTTATCAGATATATGTATCTGTATTTGGCTTGATTGTTTTTTTTTTTATTGTTTCCAGATAGAATAAAAAAAAAGTCCTAAAACTGCAGATTAACAAGTTCAGTTTAGCTCTCACATTTATTATTATAAATCTTAGAAACAAGAAACGCAAAACAATTTAATTTTAATGAGAAACAAATTTACACTTGGAACTCTCTTTTCGATTGAAAATTAACAATTTGGCATTAAGAACCTAATTTGTTTAATTTTAATGCTCATTTGCATAAGAAGACTTCTTCTTAGTTCAAGGACAAATAATTTTTTTTATGATTTTCTTCATTGAATTGACCAAAATCGGGCAGAGGCGGCTTCGAAAAACGGCACGAAGAGACAAGTTCATTTAGCTATGTCCATCCGAGCATTCGCCTGGATCAGCGAAAGCTCCTCCTAGACCGGTAAGGACTGCATGCAATGCCATTGAAATATTAAGCTATAAATCTGCTATATTTGATCAAAATCAGATGTTAATTGGCTTATTGCTTATATCCGTTTTTGACTACATTATCTAGGCAGGTGCTCGTAGACGATGATTGAATTCTATGACGGAAATCACTTGAGGATTAACTCGGATTAACGCTCTGGGATTTAGTTGGACTTGGGCGGCTCAGTTCAGTTGCTGATCCACTTGATACTCGGGCGTCGATTTCCACAGGAAATAAATCAAATACTTCAAAATGCCTCAAATTCGGAATGAAATTACTCAATTAATTTGAATATAATTGTCAACAATTTGAAGTTGAGGCGAGCCACGATTGAAATGGGAAGCTGGCAACAGAAAATGGAGAAGAAACATAAATGTCGACTAAAAGCAACATTTTTTGGAATTGAGATAAAATGTCAATGTCTTTCCAAGCGGTGGGTGGGGGGTGTTTGATAGAAGAAGTCAGGGGGGTAGAAGAAGTCAGGCGAACCACTTGACAGCTATGAACTGAAGAGATGACATTGAAGGGTAACAGGGGGAATGGGGTTGGGGAGAGGGGGTAACGCAAGCAATGTGAAAATTACGCAATTGCAGAGAAGTCGGTAAAATTCAAAAGATGCAAAAGGAAGGAAGGAAAAGTGAAATTGTTTAGCTGCCTCTGCTTCTGCCTCTGCCTCATATTGTTTATTTATTGGGTTAATAAATTGTCATTTTGCTTACTCACAAACTGAGGAAATGCAAATGAAAGTAGTGAAAGCAATATACACAGAGAGAAAGGAAGAGAGAGCGAGAGAGAGAGAGAGAGAGAGAGCTCCCATCAGCTGCAGTTGCGGCTGGCGTTGCCTTTGATCCTTTGACGCAACATGAATTAAACGGCGCTATGAGCTCATATGAGGCTCATTGGATCAGTTTGTGCTGCTCGATCCTTAGGCGATGTTATATAGTTTGGCTTATCGTCCGATCCCATGCGTGATATATGGGCAATGACAAAATTTCCACTTGAGTCTAGACTCAAGGAACCAGAGCACACGTCGCGACATTGTAAAACGAAACCTTAATTGTTTATGGGTCACATCCACACACACACACACACACCGAGGACGATTCCCTTTGGTGGACCTTTGCGGCTGGTCAGTGTGGTCCATTAGGCCAGGGATTAGAGGCACTTGACATGCATTACTTACTCCCCCCGAAAGGAAATCTTTTCGTGGAGGCGTTTTATTTGCCACTGCAAGAACAACTTGCTACTCCTCCCACTCCACCCCCCCTTTGTCCATCCTGACTGGATGATGCGTGATCGTTGTGATTGACATTTAACCCCATGTCCCAGGCCATCTCCACCACCAAAAAAGTTCAGCCTGTCATATTTAAGAAACTCTAACAAAATCCAAACAAAAGTGTGATCAGCTGCACTTGTTGGCTCTTCCCTCTATCCATCTTCCCATCTTCCCGTCTCCCCATCTTCCCATCTCCCCATCTCTGTGGCATGTGTTTGTGGAGTAATTGATATGCCACAATAACACCCGCACCACCACCTCCCGCACCACCACCATCATCATGAGATTGAACCACTGCGACCCCCTTAAACTCTGTGAAATATTAGCCCAGTGCTCCGCTGTCTCGCGTTGAGGAGTTGCTACTCTCTCTTCTCTCTGTTTGGGCACTCGTATCTTTTGGGATATATGAAAACATTTTACAGTTGCATTGCATTGCCACTTAAACGTTTCATAAAAGCAACCTTTGTGATGCAGCCGCCTCCCTTCCCTCACACCCACACCCCTTTCGAGCCATGCAAAAACAGAGCGCACAAGAAAAGGGAATTGATTTCCCTCCACCCCCCTCTCTCTCTCTCTCTCTCACTCATTCTCTATCTGACTATCCGAAACGGAAATTGTTTTCTTTTCATTTTTCATAAAACTGATCGTTCGTTTTGATACAAATTGATTTATGCGGCGATCGGCAACAATTATATACAGATGCGGTGGCTAATGGATCGGTAGCTGGAATCCATCGAGAACAGAAATTAGAGCGAGATACAGATACAAACAAACAGGCAAAGAGAGGGGGAGAAGAAAGGAGACCATACGTGGGCGGAGACAGACAAAAAATGTTAAAGACAAAATGCTCCCAATATGTATGACAAAAGAATCATTGTAAAAAAAATGCCAAAAGTTGCATTCTCAAATTATCTAATTGTCTGGTTTGAAATATAAAACCAAAAGAAAGATTATCAGTTAATAATATTTACTTCTAAAATCTCAATCTCCGCTATTCGAGAATAAAGACTAAGTTAAAGTTTGTCTATTCAATGTGGTGAAACAACTAAAAGACTTTCTATAAAAACACAATGGCATTAATTTTTAATTAATTTTGCTTAATATATCTTGTTTTTGGTTCCTATTCTAAAAATGCTCCTCATTTAAGTTATAAGAAACTAATTTACACAATTATCAATCATATTTCCTGTTGATTGCTTGAGTCATTGTTGTTTCTAAGATGCACAATTTAAAGATTTAACTTCATCTAATGAAAGGGCACTGGACGAAATGGAATAGATATAGGATTGCCTTGACTTACCGATAGTTCCCTTGGGCCATGTACTTCACCCAAATTAATTAATCGCTGCTTAATTTCGGTCTTAAACTTTATTTATTGTCCAAATATTTACATACAACAAGGTACTAGAGTTATGAGGCATTTTCATTAGACTATTAAGGCATATAACATGATGGAGGGCTGGGGGGGAGTCCTCTTCGATTTTTGGAGAGGAACATCTTGGCAATAAATTAAAACTGAAAAAAAAGGGGGTGGTCTACTGAAGTTGCTCCATTTGCTGGAGCTGCTGGTGCTGCGGGTCAAGATGTTGCTGGATTGTCGCGGTGGATGTGGGCCACAACATTGAGGGCGGCGGCGGCGGCGGCGGCGGCAACAGAGTGGGAGATGAATCCCTTTTCAGTTTCAAATGCTTGGTCAGGCTCTCGCACTCGATGTTGCCCCTCTTGGACTTGTAGCGTCGATTCTGGAACCAGATCTTCACCTGCGTGGCCGAGAGATTCAGTTTCTGGGCAATAATCTCACGTTCGGCACCCGTCAGATACTTTTTGTGCCTGAAACGGCACTCCAATTCGAGAACCTGCGCCTGGGAGAAGAGGACTCTTGGCTTGCGTTTTATTCGCTGCTTGCCGGAACTGGAACTGGAACTGGAACCGGAGCTGGAGCTATTGATTTGGCAGCCACTTCCACTATTCTTGCGTAATTCCGAACGAGATGAAGTCACCTGGCTGTTGTCCTCTGGAAAGAGAAGAGTTTCCCGTTTAGAGTAAAGAAAATGTGTCTCCTTGTCTCTTACTTACTTCGCTTGATGCACTCCGGTGCCGTGGTCCTGATTTGGTTAAGGGTATTCGGGTTTCCGGTGAGCTTATGCGCCGGCGCGAGAGAGTCCACCTCGGCAGAGTTGTTCAGATCCAGGGTGGGCGAGGGTGTGACGTAGGGCGTGGGTATATACTCCCCTTTGACGGCCACCACTGCGTTTACGGTTGGCGAATCGGAGCCGCCGTACGGGTCGCCAGCTCCCACATAGTTGTAGTTGTAATTGGCGGGACTCTGATAGGCAGTGGCCGGTGTTCCGGCATAGAACTGCTGGGCGGACACATTGTAGGCGGCTGCGGATACGGATGCGGTCGGTACTGACTGATGGAAGCTTTGGTGGGTGGAGTGTGGGTGAACATGGTGCTGGAACATGTGTGTGGGCATGCCGTAGTCGTCGTAGCCGCCGTATAGCTGATGATGGCCATTTGGCGGCGGCGGCGGCAACAAGGGCGACATTGTCGACGACGTTGCCCCATCCTCCTGATGCTGGTGATGGTGATGATGATGAAGCTGCTGCTGCTGCTGATATGGCTGGAGATGATTGGGCTGAAGATGCTGCTGCTGCTGCTGCTGTTGGTGGTACTCGCCGGCGCCGTAGAGCGCCGTTGCTGCTGCCGCACTGCAGGAAGGAAAAAAGGAGAAATGAACTTGGGTTATTCTTTTTGGCCTGGATACCACATGTTGCATCACCAACGCCACCCCACTAAGGCCATTCAATTGAGGAAATGGTTAGCCCGACTACTTCCTGCTGTCGCGTCACGACCCCGACCAGAGCCGACCCGACCCGACCCAACTCGACTCGACCCTTGGTGACATCATTTCATGCCTCATCACAATTAAGGACGCCCCAGCGAGGGCCGTGGACAAATGGACAAATGGACAATCCACACATGCGAATCACACATGTTGGCCAGGCCCGAGATGGGCCCGGCATTCGGCGCCGCCGTTGCTTGACCCAACCAACGACCACACTGCAAGCAGCAGCAGCAGCAGCAGCAGCAACCATCGAAGCAATCATCGTCTTTAGCTTGTCCCTTGGATCTTGGGCTTTGTTTTTCTTATTGTTAACACTTTGTGCCTGTCTCTCTCCTCGTCCCCTGTCTACCGTCTTCTTCTATTCTTTGTCATTCTTGTCTTTCGCCTCGCCTCTTGTACAAACAACAATGATTTGTCAAAGTCCGAGTTCGAGTCCGACTCCGAGACCGACTCCTTTTAGTCTTCTCCGCGCTGCTAGTCCTATTTGCAATTCATGCTTGCTCCGTGTTTTCATAGGATTTCTTCTGCCATGTCTCGTCAGAAGGTTATCAAAATATTATCTTTTTAAGGAAAATTGCTAGAAATTAATTCTCCTATGGAGCCTTATTAAAAATAAATAATAAATTTAAGAATCCCAAAGCAAACCAAAAAAAAAAAAAAAAAACAAAAACAGGTAGAAACCAGAAATGCAGCTGAATAATATTGTGCTTCCTTTTCATCCATGTAGAAGACATATTAAAATAGGATCAGTTCTTTGAATATGTGTTTAGAACACATCTTAAGACAAGCAAGTGAGTCTTCAAATGCTGATCAAGCCAGAAAAGTAACCTAAAAAATGTTTTACTATATATGGGTGAGTTTGAGAAGGCATCTTAAACCAAGATTATTTCAGACTACTTGGAAATCAGTTTTTAAAAAAAATCTTCTTCAGTTTAAGAAAACCAAAAGCCTATTTAAATAACTTCTTTAGTTATTAAAATTGGCAAAAAGAAAAATGGGGAAAGAGAATAGTTGAATGAAATTGGCAGACTGTGGAAGTTACTTATGGTCAAGGCCAAGATAAATGGAGAAAAGTGAACCGATCTAGTTTTATATATGAACATAGATATATACTATGTGATTTCAGGTTTATCCTACCTTTCTATGTGTCCGTAGCCACCTTCGTAGGACTCCGTTTGATTGACCATATTCAGTATATCCTTTACTGAAAATGGCGTTGAATTTAGGGCATCCGCATTGGTCATGCTGCCGGGACTCGGGGTCTGAGTGTAATCATAATAGCCGCCGGATTGTGGCACCTGTGCTTGCTGTTGATGATGCTGCAACATTTCCTTTTTGTTCGTTTATTCGTTGGCAATTCGAAAGAAGCAACAATCACTTGACCACTTGAGAAGCACTTTGAATTTAAATAAATACAACAATTTGCCAAATTGCACTTGAACTTGCGACACCGACACTTGACTGCAATCCAATATTAACAATGATAATGTGTGTGCTGTGTGTGCTGTGTGTGGTGTGTATGTGGTGTGTGTGGCATGCACCCGCACCCCTTGCAAGCGTTTTCGTACTGAGTTTCCTCCGTTTACCGTGTGTCTGCAATTTGTCGGAGCGTTTTTTGTACTGAATGGAAATGGAAACTGAAACATTTCTAGCCGCATGATGAAGATGCTCACACACACATGCACACGCACACGCACACGCACACAACACACCCACACAAGAAAATGGCCGCCAGTGGCCAATCACAGCCGCTGGCTCTCTAGCCCTCTATCTTGCTTGCTCTCTCTTGGATGTGTGAGTGGCGTGATTCGGTTCAATCGCATTTGTATCTCACAGATACACACAGCGTGCAATTGCCCTTATTGATATCTATTACCTAGCACTTACCTTCCAATCGGCAGGGACAACAACCAGTTAACAATTTTGGAGGTCAATTGTTGTGTTTTTTTTTTTAACCTGTCGCTATTATTTCTGCTCTTTGTTTGTTGGCAGCCACTTTATGCAGATTCTGTTTCGCTCGCTACTTGAGCTTAAGTATCTGTATTTATTATTCTAGAGTCCTTAAGTCTTATTTGTATATAATATCTTTTCGTTTTTATGGTTGGTCTTCAAGTACCAAGTTCAAGTGGAAATTTTCGCACAATTGAGTTTAATGAGTGTATCAAGCAAACACAATCAGCTTTGATATGTTTAATTTCCAGCAAATAATTCCATAATTACGGCTAAATTTTAAAGCATTAAAATGCCTAATCACATTTTATATACATATGTAAGTATAAGCCAATACATATTACAACCGGGTAGCATAAGATGAGTCTCCAATCTAAGAAAGATCTAAGGTCTAAGAAAATCCGACATTTGCACAATTGTGCATCATCAGGATAGTGGTCGCTTTATGTTCTCCGTTAATATTAATAAATTAATGGAATAAATGTTCTTTTAAGGAAAATGCTTTAAGAAAATTAAAAAAAAAATTAGATAAAAATATTTTCTTCTCAAAGAATCTATCACTTTTCCGCCAGATTTTTCAGATTATATCTAAATCGCCCATAATCGAGGCGAACAACTTAACCATAACATTAAAAACAATCTGTAGCCGTAATAAAATTGTTTAAATGTTGACAAATTTTGCGTTTAAGCGAAAGAATAACTAATATTGCGTTTTAAGCGTTGCGATTTGGCGCGAATGCGGGCGATAACAAGAAGCGATATTTATCGTTCTCGGGATTTTACAGTTTGAAGATCACTGTAAAAAATACGGGTGCGCTAGAGAATACTCGCTTTAATTACTTGCAAGTTTGAGAGCGGTTGAAACAAAACACCGGGAAGTTTGGAAGTCACTTCATAAAATACTGGCGAAGTTGAAATCGTGGATGGCAAACCAGTTTTTCTTATTAATGTTTTTTTTCTCAACGTGAGCGGTCGACATTTGCGTGGGCAAGAGTGCCGTAGTTAATATTTTAATTTCAATTTAAGAATCATATTTGGACAAATATAATTAACGGGTAAGTCGCAATCGCAACCTCGCAATTGTACTGTAAGAAAAACAATTAATTGCTTGCCAATAAAGATGAAAGTGGGTAAAAATTATGAAAAGTCTTGCGTCTCACTCTAACGTGAGAAAAAAAATTCCCTGTTTTTTCACAAGCCTATTTTACTCATTTCTTTTGTACTTAATTATTGGCTGGTAAACAATTAAATACGAGTAGTCGGCAATTTAAATAACTAACATATTGTGCATTGCATTTTCATTTTCCTGTCGGATACAGATACAGAAAAATTATTGATTTTTCGCTCGCACGCACACGCGCATACATACACGTCCAAGATGGCGGACGACGAGCAATTCAGTTTGTGCTGGAATAATTTCAACACAAATCTGTCCGCTGGATTCCACGAATCGCTGTGTCGTGGAGATTTGGTGGATGTCTCTTTGGCCGCAGAGGGGCACATAGTAAAGGCCCACCGTTTGGTGTTGTCTGTTTGCTCGCCCTTTTTCCGCAAAATGTTTACCCAAATGCCGTCTAATACACATGCAATTGGTAAGTATCAGTCGTGGCGGTGTGAGGAAAGGGGAGATTTTAATGGCTTTTTTTTCTCTCCCTTGTAGTGTTTCTCAACAATGTTAGCCATTCGGCTTTGAAGGATCTGATACAGTTTATGTATTGTGGAGAGGTGAACGTGAAACAGGATGCCCTGCCAGCGTTCATCAGTACAGCGGAGTCCCTGCAAATCAAGGGTTTGACTGATGTAAGTAGAACAGCAGCTGCAGTAGCAACAAAAACAACCAAAGCAACAACTTTGGCGCGCATTGTATACACACATATATACAGAAAATTGTGTGTATAAGAGCTGCTGGTTTGACTGTACCGAGAAATATCTCGAACTCACGCAAGCAGCATACATACAAAAAAAATACCACAAAGTATGTAAGCGTGTGTGTGTAAATGAAACAGAAACAACAGCTGTTGTGTCACAGCAGTTGTCTCGCTCTAACGCCCTGCGCTTGGCGGTTGTTTTTGGATGTGTGTGTTTGTGTATGTGCCCAGCAAAAATATTCACAGCGTTTATTTATTTCTTCTTTCATAGAATGATCCCGCGCCGCAACCTCCGCAAGAGCCAACCCCCCCACCACAAGTCTCACCTCATGTACAACAGCAACAACAACAGGTACCAGCCCAACGCACTCAGCGTCAACAGGCGCGTGCCCCTGCTCGCTATAAAATTGAAACCGTTGACGATGGCCTGGATGACGACAAGGGGGGCACCACCACCCAGATAGTTATTCAGACCACAGCATCTCCAGCCCAAGCCACCATTGTACAACAACCGCAACAGCAGTCGCAACAACAGACGCAGCAAATCCAAACTGGTACCACGACAACAGCAACGCTTGTTGCAACAAATAAGCGTTCGGCTCAACGCAGTAGCCTTACAGGCGGCAGTGGAGTAGTCAAGCGTCCTAAGCCTAGTTTGTCTGCGTCCGGCACCATAATTGACCCACTCGAAGCGACAACGGAAACGACTGCGACAACATCAACAACTCAATCGATACTGCAAGTCCGTCAGCAGCAGCAACAACAACAGAAACAGGAGGAAGCTGAATACATTGGTCTGCCTATTGATTTGCCCACGAAATCGGAACCGGATTATACTGAAGAGGCTGGAGATGCTGCCGGCGATGGAGAGACTACCTATGTGGAGGATGATGCCTACGGCGACATGCGCTACGATGAAAGTTATTTTACGGAAAACGAAGATGGAGCTGCCCAAGGCGCAGAAACCTCGGCGAATGTTAGCGAAAATGTCACGGCAACCACATCCAAAGCTGTAATCAAGCAACAGTCACAAAGCTACAGCGATTCATCATACATGGAAGCCGGGGCGGATCAGAGCAATACAGAGGCTCAAGGTTGGTTGAATTTTTACTTTTCTAAGGAGTGTCCCTCTTATGGGTGGACTTCTTTCTTTATATACACATAAGATAAGTTAAGGGGAATAGACTTGCTGGCGAATCGCCCCCCAAATGGAACACAAGCTTGCTTTTAAACTAAAATTCCCTACTTGAAAAAAAAAAGGAAAAACATTTGAGGAAGCATTTCGCCAACGGGTTTATGTCCATCCACATTAGTTCTTTAAAGTTTTTTTTTGCCTGTGACTCTATTTTCGCGTCGAAGAGCATTTGGCCCGAGCGGCTTTAAGCCAATTATAAATAAGGCGAAAAGCTGGCTCACGCGTTTACTTGTCTTAACAATTTTTGTGTTAAATGGTAAGTAGAGTGTTGAAATTTCAATGATGATGATTCCTGAGGACAAACAATTGAAACGGACAATCGATATGCTGTGTGGAGACAAAATCTGAAAGCTGCTACGTTTGTTTGAAATTGAAGGTAATAATTTGCTACTCTCACTTTGCATTATTTTTCTTCTTTATTTGTTTATCTACTTTTTTGTAGCGAATAGATTATATTGGGGTAGGTTTTGTTTTATAAGGAGGGGTTGCCACATAGTTGAAAAAGTAAACACTGGGCAAAGTTGGATTGTTTGAACCAAGGCGCTATATCAAATCTGGTGCAAACAATACTTCTTCGTTTGTGGTTTTATCTGGTTTTTGTAACAATTCAATGATGTTGTTTTGGCACCTTTAAATGGGCAGCAACGTAAAAGATTGCTTTCCCCATTTAGGTTCAAACAACGGCATTTATTGCCGAGTCTTGATAATATTATTTTATCCCATGCCCGACTCTAAGGTATGCTTATATTCGCGCTTTTAATTTAGATCGACACTTGCAAATTTCCTGTTAGTTTTCGAACGAGGATTCTTAGTTTCCATTGGGTCTATAAGGATTAAATTCTATAAAATATGGGTATTTTTTTGTCGTATTGAATTTCTAGACTGGGTTTGAGCATTAAAATTAATTCTCTTTTGAGCATTGCCAATTGGTTTTAAGGTTAGTTGAATTGATGGATTTCTATTGGCAATTATAATTCGAGCAGAACTGTTGTCTAATATCTGTTTTAGTACATTAGAAATGTTCGGGAAAAAATATATGTTTCGTTAAACTGGTTCAAATTTTACTGAGCGGTGTGTTTAATCAGACTATCAGGTTGAGAATTCATATACTTCATCTTATAAGTGTTCATATTTTCGCAAATAACGGTTTTATTTTAATCAACTAACAATAGTAAACTATCTAACATGTATTTTAAACTTTTTAAAATAAATCTCGCATTAATGCGGGTTTAATTGGAACTGGCTGAATGTTAAAATATTTCGTGTTAAAGATGTTTCCATTATCTGTAAGGGTTTAGAATCCTTGGTAAGGCGCGTTGTTCTGCCTTGTTTTGTAACGTTGCCAGATCGTTTAGTTGTTAATACAACCCTGTGTTTGCATTAGTCTGGCAACATTAAATAAAAGCCAAGCTATGTGAGTGTATGTACATGCATTTGTGTATGTGTAGTTTTTGTATTTCATTTATCAATATTTAAAATGTTATTTTCATGAATACAAACATTTTTTTTGCTGTTTGTTCAAGTGCGAAATGTGATTTAGTGATAATGTGCCGTGATTGTAGATTAAGATCATTTATAATGCCAAGTTTGTAAGTATAGATTCAGATAATCTGGTCTACTAATGGATTGGTGGCGGGAGTGGAAATGAAATTGGGGCGGTTTTCCTCTATGTGCCAATAAATTTGCTTTAAGCCAAAGCCTGAATGTGCGTTGTTTTATTTCATCGAGCCTAACTTAGAGCCTAAGAGTGAATTCACTATCTACATATTAGTTAATAGTATTTGTTATTTAGTTGTCTTGTATGTCTGCTAACTGACTGTTTTCTCGTGTTCTTTTGTGTATTTTAAATCTCATTTTAATTTGGTGACGCTAAACAGCAGCTGGAGCGGGCTTTGGACAAATCAAATTCATACGCAGCCAAAAAAAGAATGCCCAACTGGTGTACAGGGACTACATCTACAACAAGAAGCTAACCCAGGCCAATGGGCAGACGACCTGGCGATGCGCGGATGTACTGAAACTGCGGTGCAAGGCGGTGGTTATTACCAAGAGTGGCCAGTTCGTTGACGCCCGTCGAAATCACAACCATGAGTCCCACGCTGGACGCATAGGACAAAGACAGCTCTACAACGTGGAGAGCGAACTAGAAGAGTACATTGAGATATGTGCCTCGGATCCAAAGATCTCGCAATATCTGAGCAGCAGCAACATTAGCATCATGGCTGCTAAGGACGGCAAAGAATGCAAACTCTTTGTGCCCGCTTCGGAGGCGAATGAAATAGAGCTCCAAGCACTGGTGGACGCTGAACAGGATGAAGACGAAGACGAGGAGGGCATGGAAGAGCAGATAGTTGAAATTAAATCGATGAACCAGCAGCGAATAATGAAACTCAAGAGATAAAGGTTAAACTAAAGAGACGCTGCAATTACATTACCTTACCACCTAAGTTCCCATTGATTTGTAAACTAATTCAAACGGATTATTCTGATTAATTTGTATTTACTTTCGCATCTAATCATATTTAATAAATAATTCATACAGAACAGAAGTCAATAGCAAAAGCAACAGCAGGCGCTGTAGATAGCCAAAATCTTTGCACGCCATCTGAACTGATGTTTTTTTTTATCCATCGCTAACCTCTTCATTTATTTCTTATTCGCAGATGGCGGTGAGCTGGTCTTCATCGAGAGCCCTTGGTCGACTCCATGTCTAGTTCTGAATGGCTACATGTACAATTGTCACAGTCGGAAAAACAACAAGCAATATTGGCGATGTCACAACTATTCGAAGAAGGTTCACGAGCTGCGCTGTCGTTCGCGCTGTGTTCTGGAGAATGGTAAATTAAAGAGCATTACCGGCGGCCTGCACAATCATCTGCCCCACACGGAAAAGATTGAGAAAATTATACAGCGTAATCGCCTAGGGCCGGCGGTCAGTGTCAATCCGAGTACAGGCATTAAATTGGAACGGAATCCTAGTATTACTCATCTTCAGCTGCAGCCGGATCTAATCGAAGAGCAACAGCATTTGGCCACCGAGTCGTCGGCCCCTTTACAAATGACTGAACACGAGTTCATCCATTTTATTCATGATTAAGTTTGGCAAATTGTTGGAGTCTAACTGGTGCAATGTAGTTTATAAATCAATCACTATTAAGTATAGTCAAAAATAAATGTCTAAAACTCTGATTAGTCGAATTGGTCAAATTGTTAGACGATTCTCTTCCAGGAGCTGCACCAGCAAACAATTCACGGGATTGTAAGTCCTAAAACGATCTTGCCTCAGAGCCTATCTAATTCATGATATCTTCTTTTCTTCTTCCAGTTCTTACCTACAACTATCGAGGGCATCTTGTTCATCAAGGGCATACCTACAGCTGCCACTCAAGAAATCCTCTCAAGCTCATGGAATATTGGCGTTGCACTTTGTATAAAAAAATGCGCTGCTCGTCGGCATTGACCACTAAACGGAAAACGATTGTGGCACAACGTGGCGAGCATAACCATGAGCCACCCAAACGTTTGAAATCTTTTGTGCCAAGGGTTTTTCCTGACAAATCTTAGACACTCTTATTTGAGTTTTTAATAAAATCGTAGAAACACACGTATTCACAAACATCAATAAAGCAGCCTTTCATTTAGATAATAAACAATAATCGATTGTTAATTATTAACTTTATAAACTAATGTCTATATTCTCTCTGTAATTTTCCAGCATCAACTACTCTTCTAGAGATGTCACGACGCAGTATATCAACAGTTCCGAAGATGGTTCGAAAGGTGGTTTTCGTTACTGGAGTTAGCCACAACCCACAGCCTGTCCGCAAGAAGCTTAATCTTCGGAATCCAGATAATATTCTTCGCTCCGGACCCAACAATCATAACTTGGTATTTGTGGACATACCACGACTAAAGGGCAAATGTGTCAACTGTCTAAAAAATGGCAGAACCAAACTCGAAAAGATCACCACGTGCTGTGACACCTGTGAAGGAGCAAATTGGATGTGCGATATGTGCTTCGAGGAGTTGCATAATTTGTAAACCATTTAATATGCCTATAAATTTTTTGCATCGTATCAATAAATTGACAACTAAACTTAAGGATTATTCTTCCAATTCGAAAACATTTGCTAAATCTATCAAAAATTGTTACATCTCAAATTTGGCTAAAAAAGACGAGAAAATTTGTAATTGAAAAGGAAGAGCCTTTGCGAGTTGGATTAGTTTAACATTTTCTCTTGTCGATGTTGCGACATTTGCCCAGGTAGGGAAAAATACATTTTAGGAATTCAAATAAAATCGTTTAGCAAATAAGCAAAAAAAAAAAAAAAATTCATTGACTTTAATGAGTAATTAATAACTAAATCCAACTTATATACCAGATGAAATCTGCTTCAAACAAAACATTTTTCTATGAGTTTTTAAAGTTTAACATGAGATTTGCCAAATTCGTTTAAAGTTATTTCAATATATTATTACTAAAATAAATTAAATCTATTTTGGCATTTCAAGGCTACTCCTATTTGGGAAAGAGAGAACATTACATATTTCTACCTAAGAGATCTCGCTTTCGAAATTGGATTTATTTCTTTGTTTTAACCTTGCGACGAATCCGGTCACGACTACGATCTTTAGACTCCCGTTTTGATCTATCGTGATTGTGTGTTCCATGTAAAATCTCCAGACAATTATCGTTGGTAATTCTTATGCGAGCCCGGCATTTGGTTGTTGAGCGTGTGGCACAAATCCATTTTTTACCGCGACTATTCTCCATGAATTTAACGTAGCAATGACCATCATAGTTTAGTTTGACCGAACCGCGTTGGCCCTTGGTGAAATAGAATGATGTATAAGCACCGGTGTTATCTGCAATGAGAATGGTTGATTTTAAGGAGTTAGTTAAATGAAGCTAAGATCAGATGAAGAATTAATCTCTGAACTGGGAACTGATGTGCTCGGAAATTGGTACAAAATCGTTTGATTGCTGGTCACTTGCGCCGTTAAAGCATTATGGAGTTTATTGGATTAAAAGTATAGGTAAGTAAAAGCTGAATGTTTCATAATCCTAAAACAAGTCTAAGAACTACAATATATGTAAGTGTGTGTGTTTGTATATATATATATATAAATGTGTTTAAATGATCGCCTCACTTTCTACGGGTCACCACCCGATTGGGTCCCACTATCCCTGTGACATCCGCCACAATTTCCTCATACTTTAGATGCATCCCCAGCTCTCCAACATCTATCGTGGCTGGCGACTCTTCTTCGAGTGTGGTGGTCAATATTGTATGCGTATCCATTTGCTGATGATGAATCTCATGCTGCTGATGATGTTGTTGTTGCTGTTGTTGTTGTTGTTGATGTTGCTGCTGCTGGTGGTCTTGAAGGTTTTGTTGGTGCTGCTCCTGCAATTGCTGTTGTAGCTGATGTCTCGTCGTCCCCGTCGCCGTGGTGTTAACTGCTGCCTTAGCACCGGTTTCACCAGGTGGAACGCGACGTACTCGCTTCTTGCGACGCACAATCTCCTCATGAGTGTGGAAGCGGTTGAGCGGACAGACCACATCATTGATTGTAAAGACACGAGAGCGGCATTTCTGATTCCACCATTGATTGCAACGCCAAAAGCGTTTCTCTTCACCGGATGAAAGTTTAAGGATTTTTTCAAAAATAAACGGCTGGCCACCATAGATGAGCTGCATGCGACCCCTTGAAGTAGCGGTGTAGATAGCTACGCTGCTCTCTGCGAATGGATACAATAAGACACATTTTATATAGTTAAGATTAGTTAATTGATAGGCAATAGGAATATTTTCACTTAACTACAGATAACACAGTTTAAATGCAAATTTGTTGCCTCAAGGCTAGTTTATATTTTTTTTTTGTACTGCTTATGATCTAGGATTTAGGGGATGAAGATGCAGATTGCTTTATTAGCCGCTGGATGCGTTTGGATGGCGGATGATTGTGTTCGGGACGAGTCAAGCACACTTTGTGATTGCCGGTCGGAAGTCTGGTGGTAGATAGACGAGCCTTGCATGGTTCGTAGCCAGTTCGACGAGTCCGACAATTCCAGTAGGTTGTAAAACCGTGAGTATTGTTCTTCGCATAGGCATATTGGCCATATACAATCTGCAGTGAGTTGCGTTGCCCCTCAATGAATTGAATTCCGGATTGAGAATCAAATAGCATCTTAGTGCCCAAGCGCTTTCCAACTTTTGAGTTTTCATCTGTCTCTGTAATGAGTGAGTAAAAAAAGGTTAGTGATTGCATCATATCGACATCTTTATCCTGATCACATATCAATGAAAGACCCGAGGATGATGCGCTTCATTAAATATTTATTATTTCGGCTTCGGAAAGATTAACTACTATTTGGGTGTCTCTTGCTTAGCGGGCCGAGGTGTTGGCAAGCACAGTGGATTGCGGTCCAGACAAATCTCCCGGCCATCTTCCATAAATTCGGCCTTCATATACATTGGGGCATGTGTGTGCAAGCAACTGGTCACATGTATTATGTCTCCTCTGCTAGTGATTCGGGTCACGAGACGGGCGCGACACTTGGCCTTGTGATACATCGAACACTTCCAGTCACGGCTTCGTTGTCCTTCGCGTTGCTTCTCATTGGGAGTATATGTGTTTCCTTCGTAGTAAACTAGATCTGTACCGCGGGCTGAGCGCACATACTGTGCCAGCGTCGAGGAAAAGTAGTAGTCGTCTGCAATGGAAAAAGAAATGGCTTGATTAGTTTAAATTGTCCATTGAGCTAGAGTTGTATCATAATTAACATATGTGTGAAAATTAGGATCATAATGAAAAACATTTTTGCATTGGATAAATTAGTTTATTTTAGAATAGTCCATGCCATCGAGCGGTGTTTAATCCTTATGGTTATGCTGGTCTCGTTACCTGCTGGCGGAAATGATTATGTTTTTCCTGCCGCAATTGCACCTTGCCCGACGATTTATTGAGTATGGCCCGGGCACGACATTTGTTGCGAAAATTGGCACACTTTAAATAGCTCACTTCCCGCATCTGGGAACCAATCACAAAACGATAGCCATCAATAAGGACAAGACCACCACGACTGATATATCTCAAGCGCGAGCTTTGATAGGAACCAGCTGCATGCAAATAAAGAAGCAAAAGAATATTTCTGGATTGATGTTCGAGGTTAAGGTTAAAAGGATATAATGACTTAAATATAACGTACAAGCTAAGGGATCAAATTTTTTGCTAATAGTGTTACACTCTCCTCCATGGCGATATGTTCAGCCTAATGCCAAACATGTGTTGGGGTAACTCAATGAAGTGTCCCTGATAGAGTAGATTGGCTACCAACTGGTAAGTTTCATAATCTGAAAGAATTACATAAACTTTGATTAGATTGGAAGTTCAAAGGATTTACTTATAAATTGAATAAATACCACACTTAAGACTTGGTTAACAGGTGCCTGATGCTTTGGAAAAATCATGGATTTTAATAGGTCTTTTACAACAGTAAATAACACATGTTTATTCGACTAAATTAAAATTTTAGTACTAGACTAGCAGTCTTAGGGATGGTTATGCTGGCCCCGCAGAGCTGAGATCCTATCTAATTTGGTAACTACACGAGCTGTGCACTTAATATACTTGCTCCGCAGTTTTACACACTCCCAGTAGCAGGCGTCCTTTAGGCGTCTATTCAATGTATATTTCTTGCCATCAATGGTGAGTAGATTGTTTCCACGATTGCTTCTAGTAAAGCTCACATTCATGTGATCAAAACTGGAATTCTTCTCCGAGCCGGGTCGCCGTTTAAGTAGTGGCGGTGCCGGCAACTGCAACTGAGCTTGTTGTTGTTGTTGTTTAACTTCATGGCCTTGCTCTTCTTCCAGCTCTGCAATAGATAGATTTGTGATATGGTTGATGAGTGGGATGTGGGTAATCTTCAATAGGAGGCATATGCCCCAAAAGTTAAACAATAAGATGCAAGCCGTGAAGTTTCATTTGTTGCAACAACATTTTATTGACAATTTGGAAGTAGAGATTGTATAATTAATAATTTGTACACAAATTCAAGTTTAGTTGATAATTGGAGTCAGAGGCGTCATGTCGAAGTTGAGGAAGGAATTACCGCGTAGACCGCTTTAGTTTTACGCTATATACACTGTTTTCCCGGTAAACTGGCTTTTATATCACTGTTTCTTTGGAATATCTAATTGTCCAGCTTTTTACATAAATGCATTTGTAAACCAAAATAATGAAAACAAAAATTTACACCCACAACACTGCAATATTTTTTTCACAACTCTGGCGACATTAGTGGTGGATAAATTCAACGATAATTTAAACGATAACAAGCCTTTGCTAACCATCAGAGCTGCTCGTTGTGCACAGGACAATAAAACGGCCAAAGGATTCCATTATTGTGCTTAAATAACTTCCTAGGTTTCTTAATATCAGTTGCCAGCTCTAAGTATTTATTAACAAAATATTTATAACAACCAATGAAGAGCTTTAACTAGCTTAGAGCTTGTTTAAAGTTAAAGCACATACAATTAGCGAAAGTACAGCATTAGCAATCTTTTTGGCTCGAAAATGGCTAGGGTGCGTGCACTGCTCCTTAAAATCAATTCATCGGCAGTTATTGAAATCGGAGCTGCCATTGTTGTGTGCTTGTCTTTTCGGGCGTGCTTGTTCTAATAATAATTGTAAATCTATTTTTTTTTTAAATAATGAAAAATTCTGTTAAAAGCCAAATATATATATAAACTTTATACCACAAACCCTTCTTCTGTGTTTTAATTTGTACTTCGACTCGCACATTGGTTAAATGATATTAATGTAATTTGTTTTGTTATTGTCTCGTTGTTGCAGTTGCCGATTCTCAGCCTTTGCCTGATAAGACGACGCCGCTTTTGCCTTCTCAAGAGAACTTAAAACCTACTACCAACAAACGCAAATCTGTGGAAAAGCCTTCGGTTCCGCCTGCTCAGGATCCAGCTAGTCAGAGTCAGAATGATAAAATTCCCCTATACGACGGATGTCCAGTTGTGGTGCCCAAGGTACCACTGGCCAACGCATTCATACCCATGCCAGCGATTTATACATCGCGGGTCGCAGACTTGGTCGTTGGTAAGGAAGAACTGACTCGACTTGCCCAGGAAAAGACATTGCCAAGGAAGGATTTGCTACATGCCATTATAAGTACATAGACACCTCCACGCTTAGAGAACTCGTGCGTAGCTTTTTGATTTTTAGCTAACTTTTGTGCTATTCATTGCAGCTCATGTGCGTCAAGTGTTTGCCATACGTGGCGAGAACTTGGAGGCCGATACTGTCCAAAGATTCATTGAACACAAACTGGGACTCCACGGTCGTTAATCGGAGGCGGATTAGGATATGTATTTAGAACAAACCAATTTCCGTTAACCAGAAAAAAAAATGTTTATTGTGTGTTTTGAAAAGAGAAAATAAAATATGAGTAACAAAATGTACCAGCGATAGAGGAAGATAGCTCTTACGAACATTTCATTGTAATCCTATTGTTACGAATTTATTTCGATTAAACATTAACCAATTGTTGACCTTTTATTGCAGGTGTAATGCAGTCCCTGAAGGCTCTCTTCGAGGACAAGAACACCACCACAAATATCCAGTACTCGACCACCCAACGTGGTCGCATCATGTTAGTTTACGAGGGCTATCGTTATGTGGTGAATCGTCAGAGTCTTAAGAATGTATTTTGGAGATGTTCCCGTTATGTAAAACACTGTTGTCGTGCCACTTTGGTCACCTCAAAGGTGAACGATGTGACTCTACGAATCGCTGGTGCTCCACATACCCATGGGCCAGAGATGAAGACAGATACGTTGGACTTTTCCTCGGATTTGTTGGACCATCTGGCCGAATTGCAGTAGTTCTCTTGTGTTGTAATCAGTGTTTTTATGTCTCTCCCTTGATTCTCATAGTTTAGCTTAATTCAAAATAAAATTTACCTAAATGTAATGTGTGTACTGACTTACAGTCTGATTTGTTTTGTGTCTAGGCTAAGATAAAAACCCATTTAATTTGCTTTTACTAATCATCAATTTCATACAAAATCTAATTTACAGTTGAGGTCAAGCAGGAGCCGAATATGACGCCACCAGCTACAAATACGACGCCTAGTATTTCCGCCGCTTGCATCCTCGACGATGAATCATTTCGCAAGCCCTTCACCCTACCCAAAATCTTGGATGGCAAGTTCTACAAAAACATACAGCCCAACCAGAAGACACCTGGAGCTATTCAGGCCACGTGTACTACTTGTTTTGGTCTCATCTCGGGTACGACCAAGTCGACGGGTAATTTCCTCAGTCACATTAAGCGTCGACATAAGGAGCTCTTGCCGCTTTGCCAGCTCTATTGTCAAGCTAAGAATGTGATTAGTTCATCAAGTGCCAGTAGTGTCAGCGCCACAACCAGCGGGCAAGTGGCTAACAAGTTGCCCCAAATCAATGCCAACACGGTCACCTCAACAACACCAGCTACTCTGGAACTAGCTCCCACCGTCACACAGTTGCCCACATCGTATGCAACAACGACCACCCATTTGGCCGTACCTGTTAACGCAGTTCCAATGTCATTACCCATACCGATAGCCATACCCACTGTGCAAGCGCCGCAAATGGTAGCCCTGATGACTCAACAGCATCAGGGACATGGTGCCGTATTCATTAGCAAGGATTTCTAGCCACCAACAAGTGCAAGTGTGAGAGTACCTATTGTAAGTGCAACCTTTGTATAAGTCGTCGTATTTTTTAAACTGTCAATTTTATAATAAATCTTGTATAAGCAGCATACATTCTACCCCAAGAATAAATATATTTATAATTTTAGTCCTTTAGTTAAATAGAATTTAGGAGGCAATCGAAATATCGCGTAACATTCTACAGAAGTTAAAACTATTTCTGTATAAGCATATTGAATAGTTTTATTTAAAATTCTGGATTCTGTCAAGTTGTATCGGCCGATTTAAAATTGTTCGCGCACCCAAATTTCTATACAGATTTTGTCAAGTCGTAAGCAAAAATATATTGTCCACCCAAATTTAAATACGGCCAAAAAATGATCTCTTTAGCCAATTAATTCTATTCCCATTGCTCAGCTAAGTCAGTCTGAAGATTTCGAAATTGACGCCGCCCCATGTGCCATTTCAAAATCTTTAAATTTGTATATAAATTCTAATCAACTATAGAAAGTTAGTCAGCAGCTTTTGTAGAATTCATAAAAATGTGAGGGGAATGTTCCTAAAATACGATATCATTTCGTATTTACAATGAGGAAAGATGAGCAAGATTAAGTTCCGCGTCCATTTTCCAAGAGCCATGAACCTGCATGCGGTCGGCAGCAGTTAGTGAACTTAATTTTTTATGGATAAGCATACCGGCTGTCTTGGCGGCTTCAATTCGCTTGCTATCACCCACATGGTTGTGCACATCTAATAAATACAAAAGGATTAATATTTCTAAATGGCTGAACATATTTTATAAAGTGAACACCAACCGTTTGTTACATAGAGATCATCACCAATTGTCTTTAAGCGGCTGCGACATTTGCCCGATCGATTTTGAACGCATTCCCAGTATAAAATATTATTGTTTTTGCCAAAAAACTTGAGATTGGAGCGGTAAAGAAAATTATTGATGGTTAACAAGGTGCCGCCCTTACGGCTGATGAGAAACATTTGTGGGCCACAGTTGCGAACATGCTGGGTGACTGCAATGACAAAGAGAAAAGAATTCACACGAAGTGGTGTTTGAATGCATTAATAAATTGTTTAGATGATAGAATATTTTGTTAACAAAAGGCTTACTTGCTAGAGGTAATTAGTTAAGACGACTTCGCGACTTTAATGATGTCAAATTTATTTACGGAAAACTTAATTTGTCGACAGCTTCCTTGATTGGTGGAAACGCTTTTTTGATTATAAAATAGTATACAGTTATAGCAAAATATATGTAGGATTGTAATCAAAATAAATGGGAGAAGGCACTAACTTCCGAAGAAGTTATTTCTTTTTGTTTTGCAACGCCCGTTGAAGGCGACGCTTAATTTTCTCGCGAAAATCATTTGGATTCACTTCGTCGACCACTGGAGCATCGACTGTTAAGCTAGACTTGTTGGTTCCCTCTTCTAGCGCAACCTTTTCTATATCCTTGGAAAACGATTTCTCGGATGTCTGATCTTCGACATCCACATCTTCGATCTCATGTAGCTCAAATTCGGTCTCTTCACCATCTTCATCGTCATCATTGTTGTCATCCATTGGTTCGTCCTTGTTTTTGGTGTCCTGCTGGACAACAAATTCCACCTTTTGGCCCTTTTTCTTTTCAATGGCCGCAATAGCACCACTTTCGCCAGGCATAAATTGGGAGGGGAGACAGCTCTTGTCGCTGGCCTGCATGAAATGGGCATGTTCGCCATCGTAGGGGAAGACACGCTTCTGATCGCACACCACACGTACTTTGCACTCTTCGCCGTGCTCCCGGTAGCAGCATTGGAAAACGGAATAGTCGGCCTTGCGGAACGAGAATCTAAAGAGATGGCCATCGAAGTACAGTTTCACGCCACCTAATAAGACCAACGTGTAAGAAATTATAAGGCATATTTAAAAGGTAGATGTTTATGGAAATTACCTTTGGTAGTTGAGGCATAAACGGCGGGCTCACTAGCAGCTTCATTTAGGGTGGCTGCTCTCAGCTTATCAATAAGCTTGGGCTTAGCTGCTGCGGCATTCTCCAACTTTGTCTTAGGGCGGCCTCGTTTCCTTGGTAGAGGTGGCGGTAACGTTGCAACTGTGACGTGAGGAAACAAAGCAACAGGTTAGCTATATTGCATTTTATTG
The DNA here is from genome assembly GCA_024703675.1 of Drosophila nebulosa. Classification (NCBI taxonomy): domain Eukaryota; kingdom Metazoa; phylum Arthropoda; class Insecta; order Diptera; family Drosophilidae; genus Drosophila; species Drosophila nebulosa. The sequence goes on along the minus strand of JANFPS010000004.1, from coordinate 3,429,013 downwards.
CGGATGCACTTAATGGAAAAGCAAAATAAAACAACGGCTGAAAATGTTTCTGCTATGCAGACGTTTATTAAAGCAAAAATAAAAATCAAACAGGAAAGAAAAATTTATATATAAAACGAAACTGATGAGAAATTTGTTGTAAATAGGGTTGTCGCCTATGCTATATTTAAGCTACTTAAAATATCAGTGTTGATAAACTCACGAATTACTTCGATATCGATAAATTGGCTACTTAGTTTGCGCTGTAAAACACACGCCATCTTTTTGTAGTTGTTTGTGCGTTTTGCAAGTGAAAATTGTTTATTTAATTTGTAAAGTGCTTGTTTTATTTTGTAGTGGTATTATTATGGTGTTCTATTGCGTACAATTGCTACGTTACCATAAACAAAAACTAACATTCTTTTTTTTACAGTTAGTTAGACCAACGAAAATGTTGATGTGTCCAACTTGCCGCTGTTACACACATGCAAGCAATTCATATGTAAATAATGCTAAAATGTTATGATTGCAATAAATAATATACTGCGTTTAATTTAGTTTTCCTTTTCGGGGTGATTCGAGGCAAACAGAAAAGCTGAGAATATTACTCATCAATTTAACGTTTTGTTTTTTGCAGATGAACCTCCTTATGGACAGTTTATTGGGGAAATGCCCAAGGAAACCTGGATTGAGGACCATGAATATTACTTCATTCGCAACCAGAAGCAGGGCTACAACATGATTTTCAATGGTTACATGTACAAAAAGGAAGCTAATTACAGCAGTACCATCAATTGGATCTGTTCCAATGGAAATGGAAAACGTGTCCACGAGAATAAGTGCGTAGCGCGAGCTATCACTAGAGATGAAGGAGGTATAAAACTAGGAAAGAATGGTCATAACCATCCTCCAAGATTTGTGTGCGACAACGTGCCCAAAAAACTTATTACCAAGGACATGTTGATGTTTACTAAATCCGATTTAAGGAAATATACTCGCCAGACGAAATATAAACTAGACATCTCTACGGGTGCCATCAAACTTGAGTCACTCTAAATGAATAAGTCTACATATATATTGTTTGAAAATAAAGAACGATTTTTTACTTCAGCGATTTAAATTTGAAATCTAGATTAGTGTTGTAAATAGATGTAAGATGTCCGAATTGTGTTTTTTCCATATTAATACCTAAATGTCTTCATCTCTTTTCAGACCCAGACAATATCCCATATGGACAGTATATTGCAGAGCAACCGCGAGGCGTTTGGATAAATTACTTAGACTTCTATTTTATACGTAATCAGAAACAGGGCTATAATCTTATATTTAATGGTTACATGTATAAGAGAGAAGCCAGCTTCCGCAATACCATGAATTGGATTTGCTCCGATGGTAATGGGAAACGACTAAACGAGAACAAGTGCGCGGCTAGGGCAATCACGAAGGCCGATGGTAGTATCAAATTGGGAAAGAATGCCCATAATCATGATCCAAGATTTGTCGGTGATCGAGTCCCCGAAAAACTGATCACTAAGGATATGCTTATGATTCTTAAGTAAAATAGTTTTTTTCTATCTTGACTTTGATCTACCCAACAGAGCATACACTTTAAAATGTATTTTTCAGAAGATATAATAAAACGGGCCAGGTACATTCTACTGGTGAAGTACAGTAAAATGTTTTTTAGGCAAAATTAAATTTTATAATATAGTGCAATAAAGTAAAGCAAATAGGACACAATTTTTCAAAGCAACAAAACTAGCGATTGGGTGTTAACAGACATGCCGATTACTTGTGTTATCGATAACTTTGGGCACAAATTGTACTGTAAAACGCACGCCATCTTGTAACTATGCACATTTTTTCGCCGCGTTATTGGCTTGTTTTGCGTAAAAAGAAATAGTTATTAATTTAACTCGTGCAAATTAACATTCTTCGCGTGTGTAAATATTAGTTTCTGGTCAAAAAAATAGGCAAAGTGTTTAAAATATAAGCCTTTATTTTGTGATTTGCCAGTGGGTGTTTCTGCGTGAATGGTTGTGTATGTGTGTGAAATGTGAATAGAACCACGCAAACAAGCATCTTTGCCGAAAGAAAATATGAGAAAAGAAAAAGAAATAAAACCCAAACTAAAGTGCAGCAAGTAAGTCGTTTAATGGAAATTTACAGGTTGATCACAAGCAAATGATGGGAATACTTAAGTAGTAGATAAGTACACATATTTATGACGGGAATTTAGGTAAGTTTTCTACCTAAAAAAACATGATGGAAAATATATTTTGTACTTATATTCTATTGTTATGAAAAAATAAACTTGCCACACTTCTCCTCCCTACTTGTTGTGTTTTCTTTTAAGTTTAAGATTTGCATTAATACGACTAGAAATTAGAGCGATCAATACCCCGTCCAGTTAGTTACAGGCCATATGCCCACTTCTTTTTGTTTAATTTTAGGCGATGATCTTCAGTGGTTGGTGGTCGAAGTGCTCGAGGATTTGCCGACTGGTGTTTGGATTGAGAATCATGAGTACTATTTTGTTCGTAACCAGAAACAGGGCTACAATCTGATCTTCAATGGTCACATGTATAAGAGAGAAGCCAATTATCGCAATACCACCAACTGGATCTGTTCCGATGGCAATGGAAAACGTGTACACGAAAATAAGTGTATAGCTCGGGCCATTACCAAGACGGATGGGGGCATTAAGCTTGGCAAGAATGCCCATAACCATGCACCACGTTTCTTCGGAGACAAACTGAATAACTATTTAGTAAAGAAAGAGATTGTCTGTCCCCATCCTTTTTAATTGTTTCTGTAGCATAGAGCTCTTAACAAAATATGTTTAAATTTAAGTTCACACATTTAAAATTTTATAACAATTTGCATAATCCTAAAAAAACCATTTACATTTTGCACCTTCTCAGCATCGGCGGGATCGGCCAAATTTAAACGTACCTCCAATGGCGAGTTTCTAATACTTGACGGTTGCTCTTACAAGAAAACGCGGGCGATGCAGTATCGGACCTATTACCATTGCCCAACATCAAATTGCCGGGCATTTTATGTACTGATTGAGCTTAGTCGCAAGCCCCGATTGGTGAAGCATTTTCGCCATGCGATACACTGCATCCAGCGCAAGTAAAGTGTGTGGTTGTCTGTACTATACATATATATATATATATATATACATAAATAATCTAACAAATTTTGTGTAAACAGATTAGCCGCAAATGAAAATTGTGAAAAGACAAAGTAAAAAATCTAAGTGTTTTATTTCTGGATTAAAAGCAAGAAGCGAGCAAACTTTGTTTCTTTTCGCCCAAACCCCATCTCAATTAACTCACCGTAAATTAATCTCCTCATTGCAGCCAAATTCAACTATCAGATCAGTGTATCCGTGGCCGAGGCAGCCACGACGGATCTTGTCAATACTGTAAGAGGTGGTACTGGCTCTGTCAGTGCTGGTGAGGATGTTGCCGACAGCTCACCATGCTTTGTGGTCAGCAAGTATGGCACAAAGCAGATTATGCTCCGACAGCACACCTTCAATCGTCACATATGTCGCGATGATGTTACCTATTGGCGCTGCAGTCAGGTAAATATTTTCCACTTGGTGAGATCTTAAAAATTGAATAAAAATATACATATCAAATTTTAGTTTGCCGTTTTGCGGTGTCGTGCCCGACTCAAAACCAAATCGGATACGCTTACAGTTTTGAATAGTGAGCACAACCATGAGGTTATCTCAAAGGCTCGTAAATATGGCTCCCTGAAGAGGCAAAGAGCCGAGGCTGAGGCGGCAGCCAAAGCTCAGACAAAGCCAGCAGAAGCCGAACAGACGACAAACGCGGCAGCAGCTGATTAAGTGCAATTTTATTTGCCAACAGCTTAGTCTTAAGTCTCAAATGTACATTTTGTAGTGGTAACTCATCTCGCGTTAAAGATCGATTAACAATAAAAGTCAAGTTAGCTAAGAAGCATTCATGTATACTTCTCTTTAGTCTCTCATTATTAGGCTTAAGATGCATATTACTTGCAATTAACAATTTTGAACTAATCACCAATTATTTTTCCCATTCGCAGAAACCATTTCATATTACTCGTATATTACGGGATTTCGAGGCAGTCGCAAGCTCAAGATTGGCGAATTCACCTTTACAAGGAATAAGGCTGCTGGCAACAAAACCTATTGGTCTTGTGCGCGAGCTGCTGCCCACAAGTGCAAGGCCCGAGTTGTGACCGTGCAGGATCACGATGTGACCATCAAGTGTGGTCAGCACAATCATCCGCCCTACTAGTTCTACATTTAAATTGTACATAAACATATATATTGGTCTCCTCCACCCAACTGTATAGCAAAAATAGATGTATTCAATAGATTGTAATATAAAAGTTGTCTTGAAAAAAGTCCAAAGTGTATTTGAAAAAGTGTTTGCAAATGTTTGTCGCTTTATATAATTCTAAAATCAGCATTTAACTAATTACTGCTTTGCACTATTTTTACAGATTTCGACGATCTTACTGAAATGAAGGGTCTCATTAGACATAGCCTGCTTACCTTCAATCGGGGACAACGAGGAAGTAAGTTACTAGCTTTTAATGGATATAACTATGTACGGAATCGTCGCAGTAATCTAAAAACCTATTGGATATGCTCCAAAAAGGTGAGTCATTTATTTTGTAAATTAGAAATTTGTAATTTTCGAAGATAAAAAGAAATAAAATCTCAAAATTATATGTATATTTGAAAGAAAATAATTTAAAAACAAGGTTTAGAAAAAATTAAAATAAATTAAGAGTGGTTAGTTACTAGATATATCTTTTTGATTTCTAATCCCTGTCTAATTTTACATTTTCTGTTTTAGGGTAGCACAAAGTGTAATGCTCGTGTAGTCACCAATGTCATTGAAGGCGTACACAAGATTGTGCTTGAGTCCTGTAACCACACTTGCTTTAATATGGACAGAAAGAAGCGTTTAAGTGTGGTTGGGCCTTTGGTTAAAACACGAACTAAGATAAATGCCAAGCCATTGGATGGCATTGTGAAGACAGAACACGACGAGGATCTCACTTTAGAGCTGCGCTCTCTCAATTTGAGCATGGAGGAATTGCAGCAATTGCAATAAGTTAAACATCATCCTTAGCCATAATCTAGATCATAGATATAGAAAATTTGTATAATAAATTATATGTGTGTACCTAAGTTGCCAAAATGAAATTGCTCGAGAGCTTAGAATTACGCTTTATACCTTGTTTCATACTTCGCAACTAAAGTGTTAATTTTTCTGACTTTTAGATGGATTTGAATTCATCGATTTGCCACGCCGTGTTGCGCTACAGCAGCCGATATTGAGGCGGGTGCGTTTGGCCAAAACAATTGATGATATATACTATATGAAGACACCATCTGGCAATCATGTCCTGCTGTGCGGGGAGCATCGATATTTGCGCAACGCATCTTACAAGGATAAAGTCTACTGGAAATGCAGCAAGTGGCGAAAGCAATGTCGCTCCAGAGTCATCACACACAACATGCCAAACGGGCAATCAAGATACGCCATCAGTGGAATACACAATCATCTGTAGAAAAAGACAGTCAGAAAGACGAAAGTCACCAGATAGGCATTAGCTAAAACGAGGCCCTAATAGACTGTTAGAATTGTGACAGCACCTAGATTGTATGACCTGAAAAAAAAAGTATTAGATTAATTCAGTAATGTGAAGAAACTTGTAAAAAAAAATAATATTTAAATTGTTTAAACTACTTTCATCAGTCAAGTTAGATTAGGTTTAATCTGCGATCTTTTCTCCGTTCAAATTATGCTCAGGTGAGATTATTATTCAAGCAATATCCAAAACACCTTATTAATTTTCAATTTTTTTTTTGTTTAAGCTTCACAGCATTTATTTATATTCATGGTATCTTGGTGGACTTTTTTTGTTTAATTAAATTTAAATTAATTTTTATTTCTACTGCTTTTCTTGTTGTAATCTTTTTTTCTGATTGTTACTGACCATTTTATCTGTTTTTCATATTTGTTTCTTTTAGATCTAATCGCGTTGGATCCGCGCATTCTTGGGGAATTCGGTAATGAGAGTTTCTTGCCCAAATCTCGCAGAACTCGACCACAGGCCATGCGTTGTGGTTTGGCGCCGAAGCAGAAATGTGTGCGTACTTTGGATGACTGGGATCGCGTACGGTATCAACGTACCCGCGATGGCGATATCCTGATGTACAATGGACATCGTTATCAACGGAGCACAAACTACCAGGAAACCATTTACTGGAGCTGCGTTAAGAAGCGATCGCAATGCAATGTTTACATGATCACGCATAAAAACAAGCCCACACATGTGGCCATTTCGGGAGTTCATAATCATACATAGAAACTCTTTTTTGAAACTCAATAAATCGATAAAAAATAACATATTAAAAGCTAGACTTAAAATTGCCAGAAACTAAATGTAGCTTGTTCACTTAATAATTAAATTGATTCTTATTTATTTAATTGACTTAATTTTTTTTTTTGCAGAACTGGCTGTCTTTGGCACGGGACAACGCGGAAGGACCGTATTGTTGTTTAACAACGAGAAGTTTGTAAAGAATCGCAGTTCCTTATCAAGAACATATTGGATTTGCTCTCGAAAGGTTCGTAATGAGAAGTTTACTAGTAGTCAAATGAAAAACTATTAGAAGCACATTTTTGTATCAATCATATTACTTCTTCAATATTGCAATGATAAAAACGTCTCTTGCTTCTTGTCAACAGGATGTTACAGTGTGTCGGGCTCGTGTGGTGACTGCCTTGGATAAACAGGGGCAGGCACGAATTATAAAATGCAATTTTGAGCATGATCACAAACGCAAATACCCCGCTTGTGGCAGCACTTTGTCTCAGCAGTTGGCAATAATTGAGGGCGAGGCTTCTGCGGAAGCCGCACGTCTCACTAAGAGCGAGAAGCGGAGTCGCCAGCTACCAATGTTAGGCTCCTTAGGCTTAAGTCAAAAACCTGTTAAGAAGGATCAGAAGTTGCTTTAGTTGCGACTTGAAATTAATAAACTGTTTGCCTTAAGTCTTGAGACCATGTGGAATCTTTAAATTTGTGCGTAATTTGGATTAGGTTATGCAAAAATTTTGATATAATGAAAACGTAACACTAATCCGCATAATTTTTTCCATTTCATTTCACAGCTTTCCACATTGATTTTGCAGATTCGAAGAAGAATGGCGGCAAATTGCTGGTGATCAATGGCTTTCGCTTTTTCCGCAACAAGAAGCGAGGCCACTTACAGTATTGGAAGTGCCGAAATTATTATAAGGAGCGATGCCCGGCCATAGCAATACACGACGAATCAACGTTGATACTTCGATTGTGTCACCAGCATCAGCACGGAGAGAGTAATGACATCGAGATAAAGCCCCTGCCATCTTCCATGGGTGCGACAAAGGAGAGCCGTGATGATGATGCTGAGATGGAAGCGGAACCCGAGTCGGAAGTTGTGATTGAGCCAACCTGCTCCTCTGAGCCGCCACCTTTGCACGAATTTAGTCCAAAACCTTCTTTCGATTTTTAGCTAGGATTAGCTACTTAAATACCTAGCTCGTAAGCGTGTAAAAAGTATTTTTGTATTAAATTGGTTATATGTAAATTAGTTTTGTCCACTATGTGTTCATACCTGTGCTTAGTGCAGTTGAGGTCGCTGTTGCCTATTTTTTACTAATCTAACTTTTTTTTTTAATTTCTTTTAGCCACCGCTGCTAATTCTCATGGCCAATATAGTGGTAATAAGCCCAAGATACAGTTCTCTTTGTCGAAACGCGGCGGGCAGTTGTTGTGGCTGGATGGTCTGAAATATTTTCGTAATAATGAGAACCGCAGCAATCTCTTTTGGCGGTGCCATTGGTATTATCGACATGTGCGTTGTCCAGTGCTTATCTGTATGAACAAGTTCGATAGCAGCGACTTCCGACAGATCCACCATCATTGCCATATTCGTCCTGAGCGTAAGGATAGGCAAGCGAGCAAAACGATATTGAAAACTGCCAAGCCAAAGCCGGTGGCAACGGTGACCAGTATAAAAAATATGCAAGACGATAGCATTGAAGTGGAGGCGGAGATATACAATGTGTAATTTAAGTGACTTGCGTAGATTGCTTTTGTTTTACATGTAAATAAATGAAAGAACCCCTATGAGGAGCCTTTGAATGTGTCCATTTATTTATTTATACTCCTGCTCCAAACTTATTTATATTCTTTCACTAATTCAATTTTTCTTGTGTTTTTTTACAGTGGTACTGGCCAATGATGAAGTCCCGAATCCGGATAATGTTCTTGTGTTTTTCACTCAATCCTTACGTGGTCGTCCAGCCATAATGGCGAATGGCATTCGATTTTTAGTAATGAGTGAAAACAAAAAGAAAATTCTTTGGCGCTGCAGCTCGATGGCTACTAAAAAACTGAAATGTCCCGCTCGAATCACAATGCTTAAGGAGACTCCGCCAAAATTTATTATAAACAAGGCCGAGCACATGCATGCGGAATTGAAACGTAATAAGTATAGCTCCAGCAAGGCCCAGATGCATCGCGACGACCGTCACATAACACCCAAAATAGATTGCGACCTTGAAGACCCCATTGCCTATGAGCCACACGAAGACGAGATGCACGAAGAGGAGTTGCACGAGGAAGATCTACACGAAGAAGATCTGCACGAGGAGGAGGTGGAAGAGATCTTAGAGTAAAATTTATGAAAAAAAAATATGTTTATTTGAAAAAGGCACAAATATTACTGATTACAAGAGATAACAATAAATTGCAGAAATAATTATTAAGGCGAAGAAATTGTGAATTCTTAGTATTGTATTAGATAACTTTAGAAAGGCATAACCATATACGTAGCACTTGTACTGACCGTTTTATCCTTATCTTTGCTTTACAGACCGCAATTTCGGCTACGTTGTCAGCCAAAAAGGGCGCATTCTGCTTTTGCATGAGGACTTCTTTTATGTTCGGGAAAAGGCCATTAAGGACAAAACATACTGGCGATGCACCCAGTATACCACTCAACTAAAATGTCATGGACGGGTTCACACGCTCCAAGGACGCATTGTACACTTGAGCAAACACAATCATAATGCGGAAGATACTGGGCGCAGGCAAATGGCCAAAATAATATCCGTGGGCTAATGTCTGCATATTCAATTGCATTCCAAATTTTAATGTGTATCTATTTATGATTATTGCTAAACTCTTTCATTTATATTGTTTATATAGTTTTGATCTCAACCTAATTTTTTAGGTTTAATAATGCCACTTTGAATAATTATTTCATGTACAAATACAAAATAAATTTCCACCTCAAGTGGCAATTCCTCTTCATTTGACTCGCCGTGATTCTGATTCTATGTAATTCCTTAGAAGCTAAACGAATTAACTAATCTCAAGTTCTCTCCATTGCAGATGGGACAACGCATTTGGCTACCTTTTCTAGCACACGCAAGAAGAAGCGCAAACTAATTATTGATAAACATGAATTCGTAATGGATCGTAAGCTTAAGAGCAGCATTAATTGGCGTTGCTCCCGTTATCGCAGCTTTAACTGCAAAGTACGGGCTACCACTCACGAGCTAAAATCTGGCCAGGAAGTCTATCGCCTTAAATACGCCAAGCATTCGCATGATTAATCGAAGGCTTTAGAAAATGTATTATAGTAGCTGACTAAAACGTTCCAATCAAATAAAATTCAATCAAACCTTGATATTATATCATATAGTATAAGGCTATGTAATTTTTTATAGCATTTCCATTAGTCAACAATTCGTAAATGTTGTGCCAGATAGATAAAGATAAAAGTCAAAGCGTGATACGAGATAAAAATGCATGTAACTATATTAGTGTATATCTAATGCCCTAATCCACAACTAATCCAATCTTTGCTTTCTTTTTTTACTTACAGAACTGGTGAGAAAAAAGGGAATTAAAATTGTTAAGGGAACCAAAGGCAAACCAAAGTTACTTATGGGTGGGTTCGAGTACTTTCGCAATAATTCTCGAGGAACAAAAACCTATTGGTTATGCGCCCGAAATCGGTATCTACGCTGTGCGGCACGTATCATAACCTGCTCAAAAACCGGAGAACTAGTGGTCAAAAACCAGTCGCATAATCACGATGCCCACACACATGAAAGAACGGAGACCAAAGAAGTTCACAGACCACAGCCGCTAAAGGTTCCCAGCTCCCAAGAGTAATAATTTATAACTAGGTTATTAAGGCCAGATTTTCGGTTTTTCATACAAGAGCTAAAGTAAAGAACAATTTGCTCAAATCACAAGACAAGAATATTAAAAAGATAAAACAATTTTTTTTTTATGTACAATTTCTTAGACTAAAATAATTACACATAAGTATCACTAACTTTAAGTTCATTTACGATGCATCAGAAATGAAAGTAAGTATAAAATTAAATTAATAATATAATATTACGCATAAATGACGTAATCGATTGTGTTAATTCAATGAATTTAAGCTCAATTCTAAACAAAAGAATCAATGTATGATTTCAGTAAGTCAATGAACGAAAGAATGTATCGACAATTCATTGTTATTGCTATTGTGTATTTGTAAGTAGTTGTCCATTTCGTAAATTGACATGGTATACATTCTCATCACTCGGTCTTTGCTAATTTCTTGTGTAAACTCTTGGGTGGCTTTGTTTACTCGAGCTGCCTTTGTGTAAGACCGGGAAATAAAAGGGAAGGCAATGACAAAAAGCTGATTCACATTTCAAAGTCGCTTAAAAATATGTTATATAAATTCCCTAAGGGCAATGCATCACATATGTACATACATATGTATATTTGTATCCATCAATGAGTATGTGATATTGTGTATGAAATTTTCTATACAAACAATCGTGACTGTTACGGTCGCATAACGGGAAAGTGGACAAGCGGTCGAAATAAGTTGATTGAATGTGTTAATTGTCATTCTAGGCAATATACATTTATTCTCTGATTCCTACATAATTCGGTGATTCACTGTGTAGGAAAACAATTGAGTGATTGGTGAATTTGATGTTAAACAACTTCATATTTAGGAATTGTAGAAATTGACACAAGTAATGGTTCTCAAAAACGTGATTGAATCGAAGTCTAAATACTGACTTCGAGTCGGTAGACCAAAGGTTTTAAATTCTATGCAGTCAAATCCCAGTTTATCTTTGTTTTTGTCAAGCAATTACGAAGATGATAATAAATTTTATATTTTTAGAACCTCTTTTGTTTTTAGCCAATAGATATTCAGTTCTTAAGTCTCTTAAAAAACCTTCTAATCGTATTTCTAGACGATAAATTGATAATACCTGCAGTGCTTACTATGAGGCAACTTAAAATGCTTTAATATGGAATTTTCTGCATAAAACATGTTGAAAAACAAGGAAATCGGTCGAATTTATTTTCAAACCTTTGGTCTTTTTCTTTATGCAGTAAGCGGTCACACTAAACCCACTATTCAACCCCCTATTTACAGCCGATTCAATAAGCGAATTCAAGAGAACAAAGCGAACATTTTTTTAGTCTTCTTCTTCTTTGTATAATCGAACGTTGAGGACGTCGTCGCGTATCCGTATCGCTCAGATACACATATTTCATAGATACTATTTTCTTAGCTCGTCGGTGGTGGTGTGTGCGCGCTGGCGCTGCGAATAAGAAAGAAATTTGTGTATTGCAGCAGAAGTTTTCGCTGTACGGGTGTTTGTGTGTGGAGAAAATCCAATAAAACAAAGAGAAATGACCAATACACAGTGAAAATTTAAAATTACGAAATAGAGGAATTAAAGTGCAACGAAAGTTCTCCCTTACAATATATATGCAGTTAAGCTACACCAGAACCAAGTTCGACTTCAGTTAACACGAAGAAAAACTGAGAAAAAAAGAAAAGCGAAAAAAACACTGTGCTGATTTTTGTATACCTCGGGAAAAGAGACAAAACCTAGTATCTGTATGGCTGAGTGGATGCTCCCAACTAATTCGGTTAATTTAATTCATCATATTGTGCTTTGTTATTATTGCAACGAGATGTATCTATTTATGGCAAACGTAAAATAATCTAATCATCAATACTACTCGAGGTGGCTCGGTCGGCAGCAGCAGCAGCAGCAGCTCAGCCAGAGTGTGTGGCTACCGTTCTTCCTGCCCTCGTCCCAACAGAATACAAGGCGGCAGACGTAATCTAGCCAGTCGAAACGGTGGTGGAGCTGCTCCAACAACACACACATAAACAGAAATTCTTCTCAGCTAACTTGGCTCAGCTCTCTGTTCTCCAAGCTCTGCTTTTGCGCAGTCGTTCAGAGGGCAACGAATTCGCCGTGGCTCAGTGTCTGTGTGTTTGGAAACACCTTGCTCCAATATTTTGTGCGACTCCCTAAGCCCCAAAAACCTGCAGCGCCTCCCCGCCAGGCCCTCCACTTACTGGCCGTTGTCATACGACAACCACAGCGACAGAGCAACAGCAAACGATTGTGAAGGCACGACCACGACCCACGACCAGTTCGCAGTTGGCGTTTCAGTCTCAGTTTCGGTTCGTGCGCGTTTTGCGATTCTTCCTACGGAAAAGCTCAACACATATAACTTCAATAGGAGTGCAACTCTGCTGCATCTTCGAGTACAATAGAACCGCAAGTGAAAAGAAGAAAGAGAAGAATATTTTCGAATTTCCTTTCCAATGCTGCTTGGCCAAGCTTTGCACGCGATTCCCTTAAATTTAACTATAGCTGGCATTGATGCTGCTCCAACCAGAAGAACAAGAAAACCAGAAGCAGCAGCAGCAACATCAGCTCCAGCTACAACATTGTCGCCGTGCCGTCGACGTAGCTGCAGCGTCGCAGCATCAGCCCGTTGGAATCGGACTCGCCATGTACTACAACATAGAACAGGTTTGTAGCTTTGATGATTTTTTCTTCTCTCTTCTTTCTTTTTTTTATTTTTTGTTTTTGCCTCGTCTCTTTTCTGTTGCCCCAATGTTCGTTCGCTTATTCATAACTTTTTTGGTTATAGATTTTTGTCATTCCCTCCCCCACCACCCACGGTCCCAAAGCTGCGCCATCCTTCCTTCCTTCATAGTTACTCACATACTCAACTGTTTCAGTTTTTCAATTATTAATGGTGGCCATTAGTGTGCGCGTCGTTCGTCCACCGTCCCCCATCACCCCGTCAACCTCATCCTTAACGTCACAGTTACCGTCACTCTCACCCTAACCCTCACCCCCACCTACACTCTACGTTTTTCTCCTTATCGGACAAATTGTGTTTGTCTGAAAAGTTCAATGGGTTTGGGTGTGGGACTGGGAATGGGAAGGCTCACCACTATTACGAGCAGCATTGCAATTGTGCACTCAATGTTGATTCCGTCATATTTATGTTATCGACATATAGATAAAAATCATGTTGGTATTCATGGAACCCTCCTCACAACTCCTCACTGCTCAACCCACTGCCCGCAGTTAAGGCGGAAATGTGTATTGCATTAGTAGAATTGTCCGGGGATTGGAAACGTAGTTTTCACTATGAGACTATGACTGTTGACTAATTTACTTCGACGTGTGTGACTGTTTGTGTGTGTGTGTGTGTTGCCTTATGAGTGTGTGAAAGTTCCACTCTATACAATTCTATATTTAGCTACCTGAGCTACCTATATGCTCTTTTCTAAATATTGATAAGGAAAAAAAGTTTATTAGTCATTTTAGCTAACAAAGATTGTATTACGGGTTCACGAATTAAATTGTGTGCAATATGACTACAATTTGTCGACGGCCTGGACTTACACAGTAGGGGAAAGATAATTCAGACACAAGCAAGACATTGAATCATTTTTGGTAAATCCTTCCTAGTTTGTTTAAAATTTTCAGAGAAATAGAAAATATATTGCCTGCAATAACTAAACATATTTCCTACTTGATTACATAAGAAACAACATTATTTAGCCAATATAGCCTATAGTGTATATGGTGGATACATAAATTATTTTTTTATTCAAAAGCAGACTAATAACTTTGGGAAAGAAATAAACGTTAGATAGCCTTGAATTAGTTTTGTTCTTGAATTTGGGATCCAAATTTTTCAAATGAAACAAGTCGGGTTTATTTCTAGGTTTACTTTAAATCGCACTTTAAGATTGGGTTCTTTTTTTTTTTTTTTTTAAATATATCCGTTTTAAAGATATTGTCGTATATTCTTAGGTGTGACTTCAGTCTTTTTAAACTGACTAGCTTAAACTCTTTAGGGCTTACTTAACTGCTAAATTGTAAACTAAGTAGTATATATAGTCCATATGTTGTCCGTTGCATGGCTTATTCTATTATCTCACTTAAGCTCCACTTAACCCCAAAGCTACCTATTGAACCATCTACAACCCTTAGCTAACACCCACGGTGTTTGGGTCTCTGCGGTACACATGTGTCCATAATCATAGACACTGACCATGCCATGGCTACTACATGGGTTTCGAAACCAATAAAGTCATTTCACACACATTAACCCAAACCAAACACACGCAACTGTCTATCGGCTGCCCCCTTTTTGCCATTTTTTGGGTTTAGTCCATTTTGATAATTGCATGGAGGTTGGACTTGGACCATTCGCTTCTTTCCAGACTCTTTGTCATGGTCTTCGTCTCATCTCCATTCCCATCCTCATCATCATCAACTCCCCTCTCCACAATAATTTTCTTGTTGTTGGCATTCGCCAAACACATGCGAAACACTGTTCGGTCGCATATGTTACCCCAAAGTGATTATTTTCACTAAAAATAAACGAAATTAATGATTGATGAAGTGAGACAAGGGAGCGAAACAATTCCCCTGAATGTGAGACGTCAACACCAGCTTCAGCCCCAGCCCAGCAACATTTTCATCTCTATCTCCATTTTCATTTTGCAGCACCCATCAGTTCTCAGCCAGAGTGTTCCAAGGAAAGTTGACCAGGGAAAATGAAAATTGAAAAAACAAAGAGCATTGCAATCGTAATGAGAAATAAGCCGTCACATAAAAGAAAAGTGTCGTTTAATTGAAACCAGGTGAAGGATGTGTTATGGTCGTCTTGGGGGGAATGGAAAGAAGCAAACGAACGGACGCAGCTTCAATGTTCCAGACGGAAATCATAAAAATGTTGCATAAAAATATTTTGTATGTGTGTTGCTGCTGCTGGCTGCTGGCGAGTTATTCGTATTTTTTCGTTCTGCTACTAGTCGAGGCCAAGAGAAAATAATAATAAAATGGGTAGAATTCCATTCAGTTTAAGATACGGACTCCGTTATACCCTGCAGCAAAAGCAACTATAGGAAAGACAATCGTCTTAAATAATGAAGTGTATGAATATAATATGTAGTTTAGTCGAGTCGTCGAGCATTTGGTTGTACTACTCAGATTTTTGTGGGGTTCTCTACAGGGTATTGAAATGGGAATAAAATAAAGAAATGGAACTGGTACTCGTACTGTGACTGTGTGGCAGTGCCGGGTTGCCGTGCCACATATTTCGTTTATATTTACTTGACAAGTTTTTGCACTGCGTCGAGACGTCTCCGTCGCCGTCTCCGCCTCTGTCTTTGTCCCCGGTTCCTTTGCCATAGTCTGTGTGTGTGTGTCTTGGTCTCTGTCTTTGGGTTCTCCTATGCCTTGGGTTTGCCATTTTGGCGGCTCCACGTCATCAACAACATCATCAGCCTGGCTCTCTGCGGTGCCTCAGTGCTGCCTGCTGCTTGCTGCCTTTTCTGTTTTATAGTCCAAACGTGATAGCAAAATGTTTCTCGTTGTCGTTGCCTTTATTTTTTTTCTTTTATTTTTACCCCCTTGGACTGCTGCCACATACCCCTGCTGGGCTCTCTGTGCTGTGCATTTTCGTGCAGTTCGACTCGGTCTTGGTCTTGGTCTGGTCTGGTCTGGCTCGGCCTGGTCTGGTAAGGCATGGTCTTTTCTTGGCATTTTCCTTGCGCCCGGCCGCGTCTTGGAAAAATAAATTAATGAAAAACATGCAAACATAAATTCTGTTTAGCTGTCAGGTGTTTCACATTTTAAACGTAAATTATAAATAAGGCAAAAGTAAAATTATAATTCCGCCTAAATGTTTTATTTGCCACCGTCTGCTGCGACTGCTGTCATTTACTCCACCTCCTCCAACTCCTCCTCGTTGTCGGCTGCCATGTCCGCCTTTTGATTGTGCCACATTTCTCTTATTGTGGCATATTCATTTGGTTTTTCTCTCTCTCCTTATCTTTGTGTGTGTGTATGGGAAATGAATTTTATTCAAAATTAATGATGAAGCTTATAATTGGCCTCGTTTTTTATTTCAAAACATTTTTTCCATCTCTCCTTATATTGTATAAAGACATTCCACTGTGTGTGGATGCTGATGCCGCCGCCTTCGTCATCATCTACTGGCTGGGGCTGTTTTTATAAGAGCATTTGACATGACTTGGGCTTCATTTGCCATTCCATTCAATGCTCCTTGGCCTCCCTTTGCCCACCATTCGCCTTCACTTTGATTATGACATGAAGTTGGCCAAGTGCAAATACTTTGCTGGTACTTTTTAATTAACTTAATTAGCATAGATGATGGGCTAAGTAAGAGGCAGGCACCGTCGCTTACACAACATGAAAATTGCATTATATATGGCTCCGTTCAGTTTCTCGCACGGCAAAGAAAATTGCCCAAGATGTGAGAGGAGACAGAATGATATGGGGGTACTTACTTTATGTGTATGGCAGAAAATGCTCTACCTCTCTGTACCTCTCCCCCATGCCGCACTGATACCATTTGATTTAGTCGCTCAAGAATAAACCCAATGTTTGTGAAAAGACTGCCATGGCACTTATGTACATGCATAATGAGTATTACAACAACAACATCATCTACAACAACAACAATATGGCCATGACATTAAAACGAATTTGCTTAATGAACTTCTACTCATCATAATGAGCTTTCTGGATAATAATGCATTATTAACTTCACACAATTTAAGCAACAATTTGCCAAGAATTTCAACTCAAATGCAACTGAAACAATTGGGGATAAAGGAATCAGCAATTCAATAGCTCAATTGATACAAATGCGAATTAATCAAAGGATTCTAGAGTATTCAGCATATCTATAGGAATTCATAAGAGGATTATATATAGAATTGTCAGCATATCGACAAATGTATTCTATTGATGGCTTGCATAGCTAAAGTGACCAAAGTTTATATATCCTTGTAGTCATTGACCGTTTATGACAATAAGATTATAATTACCTTAATTAGATATAAATCATTACGCTCTGCGAATTCAAGCCAACTGTGCTAAGTAAGTGAGACAAATAATTAATTTTCTACTTGATTTTATACGGTCCGTCTGGATTCAACAAATGAGCTGCTTGTGGTATAAATATAAAGTTTCATTAAAGTAGCTTAGAAACTGACAAACACTTGGTTTCTCGTTTTTTCTTTACTTTACAAACATCTAACCAAGTGCAGATGAAAATTCTTTTTATCTAGATGCAGCCAGAACAAAATTAAAGTAATAAACATTTTTATGAACAAAAACTCAAATTAACTTACTTGGAAACAATTTATGTTCTGGTTCTTTTGATTTGTCTCACCAGTATTAAAAAAAATGAATTTAATTAAGCTCCAATCAAGTTATTTCAATGAAAACTACTTGATCACTTTTTGTTGATCAATGGGAATATGAAAATTTTAATTGTATCGTTTGGCCAGTTCGATTGTTTGGTGGTCCGTTGCTGCTGCTGCTGTTCTTTTCATGACCCCATCCCCGAAGTTCCCCCGCCCTTATTGAAAATCTCTCAAGTGGTTGTTGCTGGAGGCGCTAAATGCAGGAAAAGCCAAATAGCGGAAGAGACGGCAATGGGCAACGGCAACGGCAACGGCAAAGAGACGTGGACTATGGCAATGCAGACATATTTGTATAAAATGAAAATACCATATAGATATAGATATAGATGGATATATGTATATTCATATATGTTTGTGGAGGAAAGATGGCGTATAAATTGTTGTCTAATTTTTTTTATAGCTTGCGTGATATTTGATTTACGCGCCTTTGGACATTTTATTTTAGATTGGCTTTGGTTTCCCAGAGCCCATATTTATTTTTATTGCTTTTTAATGCGCCGCTGAGGAAGTTTTATTTTTGGGGCAACTGCATTTCCATAGTCGGCTGCCGGTGTTTCTCAGTGTGCGTGTGGATTGCTTGGTTTGTGTTGAACAATGAATTTTTGTGGGATTATTTATATATGCACAAAAGAAGAATGGGGCGGTCGAGATAGAGGTGGGAGTGAGAGTGGGGAACATTGGAGACGACAATAGTGTGTGTGGCATGGCACGGCTTCGGTGCTTCATTTTAAATTCAAATGCAACATAGCCGCCGCCACCCTATTTTTCATATACTTACATTTATTTTTCTTGACTCTGCCCAGCTATGGTTGTCTACTTGATATAATAATAAAATATTCCATTCTTGTCTCTCTTTCTCTTTCTCTTTTGGTAACACGTTCTTGTTGCCCCACAGGACACCACAGCAGCAGCAGCCAGGACAGCAAGCAACCCAGCCACGTTCGCGTCCAACACATGCACATCGAAGACGAGAGCCAGAGCAACGTCGTTAATCTATTTACCACCTTCTTTTTGCTATCCATGTAAGCATGATGGGCCTGCGGCCAGCCAGACGAGTAAGAGGACAACAAGCCAGGACAGTCGGTGCGGCGTCGTCAGTTGTAGCTGTTGTTGCTGGGAACACAAAAATTATGATAAACATGCTGCAGCGCCACCAATGTTGACACCAACCACAGCAGCCATAGGAGCAGAAGGAGCACCAGCAATGTCATCCACATGCTCGTCGACGGCGGCGGCATCTAGCGTCAAATTCCTGCAGCGCGGTATTCAATTACCTGAGCATACTTGCTGCTGCAACGATCTCAGACAGACATTGCAATTAGTTATGCCAACTGTTGGAGAGCGACGTCAGCGACGTGAGCGAATGCGCCGCGAAAGACCAAGTCATGCGTCTACCAAGCAGCTAAATCCAACAGCAACAACAGGAACCACAACAAAAACAGCAGCAACATTAACAGAATTCACTTACAATTCGCCAACAACGACAACAACGACAGCAATGGCCACAACCGGCTTGCCGCTGCTGCACGATGATGATGATGATGATGATGATGATGACAATGATGGGAATGGGAATGACGATGATGAGAATGAGAATGATGAATGTAGGTACTTTAACTCTAACGGTGATATTAGTGCCCCGGAACGACTAGAGATCGAGCAGCAGCAACAACAACAACCCAAGCAACTTACTAGCATTACATGGCTGTTATTCTTGTGGCAGCATCTGCTGCAGGCCAATGCCTTCAATTCCATCTCCATCTCCGACTCTGGCTTCAGTTCCGCAACAATAGCAAGAACAAGGAGCACAACAACGACAGCAAGAAGTTGGAGCAGGAGCACGAGCAACATTAACAGCAAAACCAGCAGCAGCAGCAACAGCAACAGCATGACATCAACAAAAAGTTGGCTTGGTCCTTTGCTAATGTTGCTGCTGGCCACGTCCGTTAGCGGTTGGGGTGGCCGCCAAGATGGTGAGTAAAAGCTGTAGCCGATAAGTAGAGCTATGATAAGAATTTATAATTTGTAAAGGAAACTCTCACTCGCCCCCTCATTTATCCCTCCGCATCATCACCTTTCAACTTTCTACATTCTACATCCCAAACCCGAAGCCAAGGAATCTCAATTGCCCAGCAACAACAACATTTCATTTAATTTTTCGGGGCATAATTTTTAGTAAGCAAACAAAGCGTCAGCTGCTCTGCAAACTCTCCACGCCACAACCACGTATATATCTCTCCCTTCTCCCACTTTTACTCCTACTCGGGCTCAGTCTCCTCCCTCAGCCGAATCGGCGTATTCTCCCTCAGTCATGCTCAATTGAATCCATAAGTAGTTTGTGACCGCAGTTCTGCGTTCGTATAATGCGTTTCAACTGTTTCTCCATGAGCGAATTTCCAAAAAAACAAACAGAAAAAACCCAAAAAACAACAACAACAATAAGAAGAAGAGCTAGCGCAACAGCAACAGCCGCTACAGCAATGGCAAATTGTACGGAAATTGTCCGAAACAAACAGGCAACAGTCATGGTGGTCCACCGACCACCGACCACCGACCACCGACCGCTGACCATAATTCACTCAAGTTAGACAAAAGCATTTTGGTTATCCTCCCCACCAACTTCCCCACTCCCTAACTTCATCCCTCCCTCAGCTGTCCTCGCTCTCGCCCTTGGCTTCAAATTGAAAGTCTAAAATCCAAAAACACAAACGCAAATGAGTCTGAAGCAAAACGTCATGCCTTTTGAGCTGATACTATATAATGTTTTTGGCTACAAATGTATGTATATGTGTGTGTTTGCCAGTGTGTGGGTTGATATGTGGGTGTGCCTAATGGTTTGATGGATGTATGTATGTATAGGGTGTCGATAAGGGTGGTCCAGTTATGTGCTTGCACTTGAAATTGTCTACACACCCGATAAGTGTTGCCACTATAATTGTGTTAAGCATTTTGTTGGGCCCTGCTGGCTGCCTTCTGCGTACTATATGTGTGTATGTAAGTTTGTATGTCATTATAGATCGAGATAGATGGATATAATGATGTATGAGGAGCAATAAAGATAAGGGTACTCGTGTTTCTTTGAGCAAATTGCTTGTCATAATAAAGGATAATTGTCTAACCGAGTAGGCAGTTATCAATTAACCAAACTCATTAAATGTATTAATTGAAATTCGTGGACAACTTTTAAAGTGAGCTATAACTATTTAGTTAGTTAGAATTTTATACATCTATGTATTAATTTTAAGGGCTATCCCAGTAAAGTAAAGGCTAACGTAAATGTCCCGTAGGTTTTAGTGAGCCAAACGTTGGCTCATTACAAATGTTAGAAAATTTAATACCTACGAGCAGTTGTTGTGTCGAAGGCTGCCGTTAAAAAAGGATTGCATGTACGAACTGGCAATTTTAAAGTGAAATTCAAAAGAAATCTTACATAAAGTTATCAACGCAAATACTATAGAATATCAAGACCTGAATCAACAGAATCAAACATTAATTCAGAAAGTTGCGTTTTACTTAGTTAATTGTTGCTTAAAAAGGATGTCAATGTTAATGTGTAAGTTCTCTAAGTTTATGTGAATGCTCCTTCAAATATTGATTTAAAAAGAATATATTACAAACAAGAGCAAATGCTACTACTGTAGGAAAGCTTCATTTTCATATATTTGTATAGGGGAACAATATATATATATGTACACTTGTACACTTACAAACATCTAACAAACAAAGCCTTGGGCTTTGTAAGATTAATGCCCACCGATTACTGTCAGGTTCATAAGATCCAATGTCAAAAGCAACTCTTTGAGTATATATGCTTTCTTTCTGTTTTGTTTTGCTGCCGCCTACTCTACTATGTGTATTTTTATTTTTCATTTGTTTTTGGGGTTTTTTTTTCTCATTTTCGTTTTGTTGAGCCACTCTAATCCCTGCCCAAAAAGAAAAAAAAAAGAAGAAATACACACACCGAAAATATCTGTGTGGAAAGCCCGTGCGTCATTTCAACTGTCTATACGCTTTTGTACGCTTGTCTGTTGGCGTTAAAGCTGTTGTTGTTTTTTTTTTGTTGTTGGTGGTGGTCCGTGTATTTGCTTTTAGCTTGTATTTACTTATGTTTGTCCTGCAGCAAGCAATACGAGTTTATTCCACAAGAGAGGGGTAGCGAATTAAAGACGACGGCTGTTGTAGCTGCCAGTTGTTGCCGCAGCAGCGGTTGAAAATATTGAATCATGTTAAAAAATTATTCACGGTACTTGAAATTGGCGAAACAATTATATGCCATGGACTTTGGATTTATTTTCGGGTAATGTTGCCCTACAAAGTATGCTACACTTTTCACGCAGCCAGCCAGCCAACCCGCTGTGCGTAAGGGCCGCATTATGACAGAGGGAGGGCAGCAGCTACGGCAGCAACAACAACAGCAACGAATACTCATAAGAAGCACAAGTCATTGGACAACATACAGGCGTTACAACAATAGCAACAACTTTGAGCTGTGCGGCTCAGTCAGGCTCAGAGTTCAGAGCACCGCGAGCTGATCCTGCGCATGAGTACCTTTTGTTTGCCGCAAACGTAAAAACAAAAAAAAAAATTAAATAATTTCAGTCAATGTGACGAATGGCAAATACTCTATACCAAAGCACTTGAAATTAATGATTTATCAATTTATCATTTGTTTTGTTGTGGTACGACTAAGCCTTTTAAATAGACTTTCGGGTGATATTTATAGTTATGTCGATTCCTGTTATGTCTGTTACATGATTTTCATAAATTTTAATATACCCTTACGTTACATTATGGGTAGCTCAGGGTATAAAGAAGGAAAAATAAAATAAAAGAAAGGAAAGGAATAATAAAATAAAATGTGTATCGCTGTAAGTGCGAATGTGTATGTGCGTCTGTGTGTGTGTAGGTTTGTGTGTGTGTGTATGTGTGTGAGTGCTGCAGTCACTTTGTGCGCACATTCGTCTCTCCTTTGCAAAGTTTTCTGTATTTGAATGCGTAACTTGGGTTCAGTCTACGTTTCGGTGCCCTGTTCCTGCTATGCCACCCCTATGGACCCTTCTTCGTTTTCTTTGCCTGCCTTCCATTCCCTTTCCCTACCATCCCCTCCCCCATCCCTTATGCCAATCGTTGTGCCCAAAACATTAAGCTATATGTATTGTACAGCATTCTGAGGGGTGGTTTTACCATTTTCAATACGTATATATGTATGTGTATAGGATATAGTACTTATTCTTCTCTCTCTCTTTGGGTGTGTGTGTGTGTGCCCAGCCCGATGTCGGGCTGCCTTGGCTTGGCCTGGCTTTGTCTGGTGTGTGGCATGCCTTTAGCTAACTCTACGTTTTCGTTTCGTTTCGTTTCTTTCTCTATATTTCCTTCTCTATATTTTTTTTTAATATTCACAATTGCCATTTCGGTAGTTTTTTCTTCGTTGGTTTGTGTGTGTGTGTGTGTATCTGTATGCGACATTATTATTATTACGAGCAGTTTTTGGGTTGCCTCGCTTGTTCAACTTATTTATGCGACTCTGGTCCTCTTGTCTCTCTTCCATCTGCCCACTCCAACACCCTATTTGATGCCCTACCCTCTTCTTTCGAATGCTCTTCCTTCGACAGGGAAAAGAGGGTCGTAAATTTTTGGCCCCTTATGCCGCACGCACTTAAATACAATCATAATAATAATTGAAACAATTTATAAATTAAAAAGCCACAAATCTTGGCACCAAAACTTGATGTTACAATTAGAGGAGACAGTGTCAGAGGGAGATGGATAGAAAGAGAAAGGGAAAGAGAGAGAAAGAGCTGTACCGAAGAAAGTGAACAACAATACAAAATAAATATATACATAAAAGTAAATGCAGGAGATTGGCTGTTGCTCTTTTTTATGGTTATCGTTATCTGGGTTGTCGTTAAATGAACAATAGCCACAATTGAGGTCACATACTCCTCTCTTCCTATGTGTAAACTGTGTATAGAATAACACAAACACACCGCCCCCAGACTCCTTCGCCTTTGCCCTACGGGCAACAATTGTTGTGCAATTTGAACATAATTTCTTCATCATATCATATTAATATTTGTAGGTATACATAATATTTAAGACGATTTTTATTAATAAATTATTATGTTTATTTGGCTTGCAGCTCCCACAAATTGCACATTTCCGGCTCGTTGGGAGGGCTCGTGGTTTCTATCCGGTTATCAGCAATCCATACACATCAAAGGTTCCCAGTTTAGCTATCGGGGCAGGTGTGCGGCCTTTGATGGTAACAAATACCTAATAGTCGATGAGTAAGTATCTGTTGAAATCATTTCTTCACACTTATCAATTCTATTTGCTAACAATATGCTAACATTTGAATACGAAATTGAATTTAAATCCATACATTCATCTCTTTTGCGCTGGCAAATATGTATCTACAACTAAGATGAAAAGGCCCCTTTCTATAAATATATACCTACCTATCTTGTTTTTTTTTTTTTTAAATTTGTTTTATTGTGAAAAGTGCCTGTAATTGAATAAGTTTTCATTTCTCTGCGACCAAAGAAAAGGTGTGTTGGTAAACTGTGTTAAGGTAAGGCAAAGTCCCATGGCAGGAAAATGCAGCACTAACCTCATTAAAAAAGAGTTGAAAAAGTACTAAAAGAAAGAGAATTTCGGCAAAAAGCCCGAACTTTATATACCCTTGCAGTGAATAAATGTGAATGAAGCTTGTTAAAGTTTGGCCAGACAACGCGGAAAACTTTTACAAAACTTAAATAAAGGTCGAATTTTCAATATACTCGGTATTTGCATGTCTGAAAGAAAGGTTTAGGAGATTCTCCATATCGTATTTTAAAAGATTTAACAACAAAAAAACAAAACAACAAAAAAATCTACACAAATAGCGACGACAAGAAATGAACTAAAGTCTATACAGCCGAGTATTCATTTTGTCGCTTTATTTTTTGAAGTATATTCTATACTTATATTATATATGAATTACGTTTAAATTCGTTATAACTCAACTTCTATTTATTAAAGAAAAATAACTCAACTATTATGAGTAGGAAATGCATTTTTTCTTGTCCGCATGAGTCTCCTCAATTTCTGTTGAGTTAGTTAATCTCAATTCGTAACAACCTTCTGCAAGGGTATTAGCTACTAAAGACATTGCAGTTGCAGACACGAAAACACAGAGAAGCAGAGGCAACGACATCGACATCAACATCGAGCTACCGAGACGAACAACTGAAAGTCAGAACCTAAACCTGTCGTCAACGTTATCGTTGTCGTTGCCAGCTGCTGGAACTGCTGTTGCTTGTGTTGTTCCTGCTGCCGCTGCTGCTTTTAACTTTGCCTTTGAAACTGGTTTGAGTTTTTATTCTCCACGGCGGAGGCGCTAGCTCTTCACTCTGCGAGTCGCTCGAATGTAATTCATATGTTTGACAACAGTCAGTCATGTCCCTACCAAAGCAAAAACTATCCATCTAAATGTATGTATGTGTAACTATATATATATATATATATATATATATATATATATTTTAGAATTACATACAACTACAACTACTCGCCATTGTGAAAGCTACTGAGCTAAAACTAAATCAAAGTTTTTGTTTTGTTTTTTTTTGTTATTCCGTATTTGATTGTGTTTTTAATTTACAAAAACTGCCTTTCTACTTCAACTTGGCAGCAGCAAGAAACTTAAATTTCTGGTTGTTGTTGTTGCTGCTGTGTTAACTTTTTCCTATGCATTTTCATTTGAGAATGAAAACTAAACCGAAGCAGGACTAAAAACCGCCTTTAGACCACGAAAAAAGAAATAAACAAACTATATATATATATAGAACTTGAACGAAAATTGCTTTTTGTGCAACGAATTTTTTCGGTATCTTGCATTTTTCAATTTTGAATTTCCCCCGCCCAATTTCCATTGGCATAAATGCTTTCCATGCCAAGTGCGAAATATAAAACTTTTGTTTAGCTGTCATTTTTATGTTTTGTATTTTGCCTTGATCAAGCTAAATAAATATTTAATATTTTTAATCCTAATCATAAGCTAAATTTTAAATATATGTATATCTATAACTTATCTCTTTGGTTGTAGCTGTGAAAATGTTATTTAAGATATAAATATTTTTTTTTTAGTTTTTAGCTATGGACTTTTTGCTTAATACTACGCTCTAAATATTTTTGATTACTGTATTTTTTTACGTTTTTTTTATACATTTTTGTCGTATATATACTATAATCATATAAATATATTAATCGTATGTTACCAAAAACCAAAAATACCAACTCGACTCCAAGTATTAAACGTATTTCTGTGCCGTTTACCAACTCCATAGGAAAAAAACAACAATCAAAATTCCCCTAACATTTGAAAAAAAAAACACAAAAACAACTGAAACCAAAGAAAATCTTTATTTTAAACACTTCACTTATCAACCAGAACACATTTACATATATACTATATATATAGAGATACATATATGTACCTATATATGTTATATATATATTTTGTCAATATTTTGTTGTATTTTTGAGTTAAGTGTACGTCCTTTGAGTTCGTTTTTTCATGTTAAGTTCAATTAATTAACACATCTATTTAGTCTACACCTACGAAGCAAATTTAATTAATTAAGCTAAGATGTGGCCCACAGAATTGAATGAGAAGCTGAAGGTCATGTCAGCTTCAATGAACATACACGAATACATGCATCCAAGTAACTTCAGTTTCTTTTGGGATAAGAAGAAGAAGACGATGAATGATTATGATGATAAACATCTAGGGCCAGATGGGCCAGTGTGTGTGTATATTCTACCTGTGTGCTTTTCCCTTTCAATAGACTTTCCTATGGTGTTCAATATACACACTCAGATATCAAGAAGAAGATGCCATCTACACAAAAACAACAAGCGCCTATACCATAAACTATACTCACTAATCACAACTACTACTACTACTAACCATATATCATATATATACCTATATATAAACCTATATATACAATACAAAATACCACTTTTCGTTGCAACCAACCAAACAAACAAAACCAATGCCAAACAAACCCCAATCTTTTTATAGGAAAGGATGTCATCGTTGCCTGGTTATCTATGAGAAGCATAAAAATGTTCTCCAATATAAAGAAAGTGAGTGCGAAGGTGATAGTATGTATATGCATCAGTCGAATCCATCTGCACTGGCGATGCGTAGCTCTATTAAACAAACAAGTGATCATAGGGGGGGAGCTCATCCCAATACGAACGGGCATTCAAGACTATCATCATCGGATCAGTACATAATGAGATCCAATGACGATATGAATGATTGTAAGCATTAACTTTATACTTTTTTTATTATTACAATTACAATAAACTTAAGCAACAAAAAACAAAAAAAAAAGAATTACAAAAAAGAAAAAAAAAACAAAACAGTAACAAAGATTCTCTATCTCTTAACTCGCTATCTCAAAATAATACCAGTTATCCAGTTATTCATTTTAACCTTTTTATGCTCCATTTTAGTTTAGAACATGACTAACACACATACATATTATTATTAACAACCTTTTCGTTAAACGCGCTCTTCATTTTCCTAAAAAAAGCGACGTAAAATACAAATATCAACAACAATAACTATCAAAAAGTTTTCCTGAAAAGCGAAACACGTTTTCAATTCTCTTCATAAAAGAAAAAAGACAAGCCAAATTAAACGAATGATCAACTATCAAAAATATGAGAAACACACACACAAAAAGCAGGATTATTGAAAAAAACTAAGACGTATATTTTAACTAATTTTGTATTTTGAATTTGTTTAATTGACTTTTTTCGATTCGCCTTTTATTTAGATTATTTCTCGTTTTTATTTAATTGCTTTAATTTTTTTTTTATATTTCTTATTAAATATATTTATTTTCTAACCTTTTTTTTTTAAATACAAAAAAAAAAAAAACAAAACCAAACCAAACTTGTAAATAGTCTCCAAAAAATACAACAACAAATTACTCAACTCTGCATATGAAAAAATGAATAATAATTCTACTTTGTTAAAGTTTGTCACGGCAAGGGTCCTCTCTCTCTCTCTCTGTCTCTTTCTCTGTATCTACTCACTTAAATCAACCAATCAATCAATCAATCAATCAATCAATCAATGAAATCAATCAAACAAAAGTATATATCTAACCAAAAAAATATATATATAACAACAATAAATGACTTTGTATATTTTTCTCCAACATTTACACGTTGCAAATTTTATCCAAAAAGATACAACAACTTAATACAAACTAAACTGAATACTCGTTAAACTATCAATATACTTTTACCGTTAGACTCGATCCAATTAAGCGCTACTTAGTTGCGATTTGCAAAACGTATGTACATATGTATTAGCGGAATAGCAGATTAACCCGTCCCAACAGAAGCCAAAAGCGATAACAAACGATAACGATCAAAAAACTATATACCTATATAGCGATATACATATATAGCAATTCGAAAAACAAACAAAGATAAAACCAAACTACTCCAATTGCGCGACCCCAACCACTCCCAACTTACTCTCCCCCACCAACCCCCACATTCTCTTTCTCTCCTTTGTCTGTCTCTCTCCCACTCTCTCTGTTTCTCTCGCGCTGTGGAGAGCAAAAGAAGAAACCACTATAACCACTTTTTTGTTTTAGTTAAGAAATTTTCATTTCATATTTTCCGTTTTCCATTTGGTTTTTGCATTTTTTTCGTTTTAACTTTAACTGTAAATAATTAATCAACTACAACTGCAAAAACAAAAAAAAAAAAAAAAAACCAATTTGTGTAAATATTTAAAAACAAAAAGCAAAAATCTGTTCCTTTAATGAAACGAATTGTTTGTTCCATACTTATATATCTATATATATATTTACAAAACTCTATTAAATATTTATATGATATGTATATTTTTCTTTACCTTCCAATATACTTTAAAACAGTTCTAATTCCAAGTACAACAACAACAGCAAACGGCAACTCAAACTTAAACTCAAACTCGAATCCGAATCAAAACCCAAACTCAAATACAACCACAAATCAATTTAATCTAAACCAATCCAAAATTTAAATATCTATATACATATATACACCACCATGTCTGTGTGTGCGTTTGTGTGTATGTGAGCGTGTGTGTGTATGGCGGAAATTTCTAAGAAAACCAAAAAAGATGACTACAAAAAACTTGTACAGGATGAATAGTAAGCAGAAATACAACCAAACTTATGCACACACACACACACATACACACAGTCATACAAACACGTATACACTTACACCCACATACACCTACACCATATATTTTTGATTGGATTTTGGTTTTCCAAAATTTGCATATGAAATTTTTGTACATTTTGTAACAGCCGAAGCTAACAAATTTGTTGTACATACATGCATACATACATACATATGTATATATATCCCTATATATATATATACATATATATATATATATTTATTGGTACAATTCGCGTTCCAATTTATCTAGTTTGTGTACAAAACCCAAATAAGCACCAACATTGTATATTTACATTTAGCTTTATCCACAAAAACCAACAACAAAAAACCCGAAAGAATTTTAAACTTGTATTTAGTTGTGTCTGAATATAAGAGAGCGCTTCTGTCAATTCTGTCCTCGTCAATTCATTCTCTTGTAAATATAAAACTCATCTCAATTCATATTCCCCAATAAGAACACACTCACACGTACACACTGACCTACACACATCCACCCACAGCACCCCGGCACAAGCAAATTGACCATGGATACCTAAGGTGACCGTTGCGGGTAATGGGGGAAGGAAAAAGGTATTCAATAATAAAAAAGTAATTTCTTAGCAGAAAAATTTTATCAGGCTGTGTGACTTAAATATACATATGTATAAGTAAATATGTGTATCAAATGATTTATAACAGTTAGTCGAATAGTCTCTCTCGTTTTCTTACTCTCACGACAAACCAGTGATCGCTCACGAAATTATTACTCCCACTCTGCCTAGTGCGCTGCACCGGGATGGAGAGAGGGAGGCACACAAAAATAAGAGAGTAAGAATTTCTCTCAAGTTGGCATGGCTGAAGCATATATTAAGCGGTCCCCTTGGCTTAGTAGCTAAGGGCGTCTGAAAGAGATCTCATTTATTCTATCCCCTAGCTACGCCCTACGCCCAGTAGCTACATAACAGCTCTTCATTCTTCATTACATTAACTTTCATAAATTCTAAATCGTCCACAAATTGATTTAGTTTCAATCATTACATAATTAATGCTTTTTTATTAATTGATATTATAAAATATTCAAATCGTTTATAGGCCATGTAAATAATCAAAAATTTATGCTTACATAAGGCAAAGAAAATACAATTTCTTAAACATTATATATTCGGACGGATTTAAACAAGGAGCGTGGCATGCAAAGTCTATTTTAAAGTTTTCTAATGTTTCTCGTTTGTTTGTTTCTTGTGTAAATAGGATTCCTTTTATTTATGGAATTTCATTAAGTGGAAATGAGCGAAACTTGATATGGTAAAGTGTCAAAGTATTTTCAAAAAGCTCGAGCTTAATTGTCAAAAACTGGCTGATTCTAAATATAGTACATAGAAAGTGAGAGAGTGTGTGGGGTGTTAGTGTGTGTATGTGCTATCGTGCGTGTGTCCTTTATATTATGTTGCTTCAATGTGTGGGCCTATTAGACACTCAATCCTTTGCTACCATCTTAATGGAATTATGGACTACGTATGTATATCCATTCATAATTCGTTGTTAATTGCTGTAATCCGCTTAGATTTTTCTTTCCTTGCGGTATTGCTGTTTGCGGTAAGCACCTAATTAAAAATAGTAAAAGCTACGTACATACATTTAACACAAACACTTGTTCAGCCAAAGAAAGATAGGGAGTTGTAGGAATATGAGAAAGGTGGAGAAGTTGGAGGAGGAGTGCAACTAAGTGCAATTATGGCTGGGAATAAAAGTGCATAAGTGTATACCTGTGAATGGTTGGAGCCAAAGCACATAATGCAAGTAGCACACAGTCTCTAAGAGGACCTTCGTTAGATTTAGCTATACAACAACCTGGGCTATGGCAACGGCAAATCCTTGAGCACGCATAGAAATGTAAATTCATTATTTATTATTTGTTTGCCTCAATAGAAATCAAATTAGTTTAAGTGGCGACCCACCAGCTCAGTAGACAACTACATTCTCAATTTGAAAGCGCGCGTACCCAGAACGCCAACTCATGGCACTGCCATCCGTCCGCCATCTCCAATTTCAATTCCACTCCACCAACCAACAATCTCCTCCTCTTTTACTTCTCGCACCATCATGCTCCAATTTGATATTTTCAACTTAAGGCATTGCACTGACTCACTGACTAACTGACTGTTTGTCTGTGCGTCAGTCGCTCAGTCTGTCTGTCTGTGTATCCTGCTTGACTCTGTTGCTTGCTTTTTGATTTGATTTTGTTTAAATATTAAACGAGAGTTTTAGGTC
The DNA here is from genome assembly GCA_024703675.1 of Drosophila nebulosa. Lineage (NCBI taxonomy): Eukaryota > Metazoa > Arthropoda > Insecta > Diptera > Drosophilidae > Drosophila > Drosophila nebulosa. The sequence continues at coordinate 3,397,869 of JANFPS010000004.1, read as the reverse complement.
TCATTTATAATTCAAAAGGCAGTCAACTCAGGCAGTCAAAGAGGCGAAAAGTGGGCGACCTATAACCTCCATCATTCTTTCATATGAATTGAAGAGGTGGAGCAGTTTATTTTGATTAGCAGACCGTAAAACAATAGTATCAATAACACAAACATACACGCACACACACACACAAACAAACGACACGCATATGTATAGACAATAGTTTATTATGTCATTATTTGTTTAGAGTGTCACACACGTTCATACCGTAAAGGAATACACGAAAAGAGACAAAATACACGCACAACTACACGTAATTTAAATCAAAAAAGAGCAGCTCAATATATGTACATATATATGTATATCGATTTCTTTTGTTCATAAGCAAAATCCCATTTAATTCGCTTTCAATTAAGAAAAGTTGCATTTCATTTCAGATACTTTTCAATACATAAACATATAAAATCAACACACACCCACACACACACATGTATACACATTTACATACATCTTTACTCGTTTCATAGGCTGTAATTGGACTTAGAATGTCAGCAGTTTTCAATTACTGAAAACTTGTATAGGATTAACAAGAAAAGCCTTGTTAATTGGCCTGACAGATAATACAGAGAACAGTTTTCACTTGTGTCGAGTATCAAAGGATATGCATATGTGCCTTTTGTTTCACTCTATTTCTGTGTGTCTGTGTGTGTGTGTGTGTGTGTGTGTATGTATGGCGGCTGTGAGCGTGTGTATGCTTTTATGGAAGGGCTCAGTCTTTATTAATTTGAATTTTGAAATTAAAAACCACTGCAGTTACTTTAAATGTGCATTAGGAAGGAAAAGAAACAGTTCACTAACTAGTTAGTATAAAACTCGTCTGTATACTCACTTGGTTTACACCCTTCAGTCATATTGATATATGTACCTATCTGCTATATGTATGTACATAAATATGTGTACCTATATATTTGTTTTCTTTAATTATATTCACCGTTTTCATTTTGTGCTCGCATTTAACAGCATTTTGGCATATAGTTTGTGGATGGGTTATATTTGCATACAAATTCCCCACAACTTCCACTTGGAATATATAAGTATGTATGGAAAAATAACCTGCCAGTGGGTTTTTCTTGTAATGATAGACTTTGAGATACCCTTTATCATAGTTTTAAACTTATTCTCATGCCATGCTGTTTTCTGATTGTTAATTAGATTGAACAACCATTATAGAAAAAAAAGAGGTGTTCTTATGGCGTCTCTGACATGGTACTATGCTTCTAACTTATCAGGACTATATATTTCTAACTGGCTTGTAAACGTTATTAAATGTCTAAGTCGTCAATATTTCTCTTCCGCCACAAGATTTCCATATTAATCCAAGAAATGTTTTAAGAAAATCTGTTCCTAGGTATCAATAAAGATCGGATGTTTGGTCTTAGAACTTTGTAGACTTTCCAATGTTTGAGAAATTCGGCATTCCCGTTCAGAGGGTATGAGGGTGAAAAAACGAAGAGCGAGCACTCAATGAAGGCCAGGTCCTTAGGATTTTTAATTGCAGTGCAAAAACTGACAAAAGAATACTGAAAAACCAGTCGGTGGTACTATACCAACAACGAAACGAAAATTAAAATAATTAAGGAAAATTACAAGCATTATCTATCCTTGCCCCTCCTGTTTTATCTCTTTTTTCCACTCTCTCTCCTTATTTGTACGTTTCTTTTAAATCTCTATTAAGTTTAGCGTTCATTCACTTTTCTTTTCACTGGAATTTCGTTGGTCCAACATTAATGTTCCTTTACCTAAACTCATGTTTTTGAGCGTTTTCTTTATTTTTTTCTATTTGGGGTAAAAGAATATTTAAATTTAATCAAATGTCTGTAAAAATGTTTGCCATGCCTTTTCAGCCCACGCACAGATTGCCGACTAACACAACATAACGGACCGTTAGGCAGTGTGTGTAAAGAAGGGAGTTAGGTGGGGTGCAAGGTGGGCGTGTGGGCATGTGGGCGTGTGAATGTGTGTGGGTTGGTGGAACCACCAACCTGTTTTGGGTAATTTGTTAGCCAGGAGTCGCCCCAACCAGTCAGTCCGACAGCCACTTTTATTTTATTTCATATAGTTTTTGGCATTTCATACGCCCGTTTCGGTTATTTTTTCTTTCCCCCTTGGTAAGCTCTGCGTGTGTTGGTACAGTTTTCGCATTGTACATATATATAGAGAGTAGATATATATATATACTATAGCATACATATAAAAAGTTATTTACCTAGGGACCCACAGAGCGGAGCAAGCGGATCCGGAGCCATTGCCATTGCCTGGTCTCGTGTCTCGTGTCTCGTGTCTGGTTCTAGTGCGCCCGGGGTGTCAACCAATTTCGCGTGTACCGTGTCCCGTGTCCCGTTCCCGTTTTCCATCCTTTGACTACCGTGTTTGGACTCCCCTTTTTTTTGTGTTTTTTTTTTTTTTGCTACCGCAGTTACCAGTTTACCAGTTACCAATGTTGTTTTTCGTTCTGTATATATATTTTCACATTGCCATTTTCATTTCAATTCATTTCATTTATTTATGCAATATTTTATGTGTGGCTCCATTCATTCGTTTTACTCGGTTTTTCTCCTGCTCGTTTTCCTTGTCATTCTCGTTTGTTCTATTAATTTGTTGTCGCTCGGTTCCTGTTCTCCTTTAGTTCTTCTATTATTTTTATATTCTGTTACGTTGTCAATTTGGTATAAACATGCCTCATGCCACATGCCAGATGCCACATGCATACATACATACATACAAAATCCACATGAATATAATAAAAATCGTGTCATAAACCTCATTCGTCTTAATTTGTATGTCCTGTGTTTTCGTTTAGAGGTTACATTTCGGTTGTTACTTTCATACTTATCTATTATCTTAATTTATGTTCCAAACGAAGTGTACAGCAGGAAAGAAAGCAGGCAAATCTATACCTAATGAAATTGTTGTGTATTCGAAATGGAATAGCAGAATAAGCATACAAATTATAACTAACATGAACAACATCATGAAGAGTATCGAGAACAAGATCTCATAATACACGCTGTATATAACAAATGTCATAACTGTCGCTGTCTCTCTCCCTCTCTCTCTCTCTCTCTCGCTCGTTTGATTTGACTTGCAAATTTATTACATATATTTATTGTTTTTGTTTGTCGTTTCTGGTCCCTAATTGCCCCGCCTCACTTTTAAAGCCACGAATCAATCAACTTACTCACATTGAAAACCACATAAAAACCAAATTTGGTTTGAATCGATCTTGTTTTTTCTAATCACTAATCTGTTTGTTGTCCAAAATTAAAACGCTTTTGACTTAAAACTCTTTTTTGTTTAGTTTAAAACTAAACTGTTTGTATTTTGTATATGATCATTATTACTACAATTATTATTATTATTAAAATTATGTTTATTAATGTTTACAAATTTATTCACTGCTAACAAAATTCATCAATACCTTTGTACAGCAAAAGAAGAACCCCATGAGCGAGTGAGAAGCATCAATTCGTAAGTTTCGGCCTTGAAACGAAGCTAAGATATATGATTTCCAAGAACAGACCTTTATATATATATATATAAATATATATATGTACATATATATTATGCATATAGTTGTGTGGCATGTAACTAATATATTTTATGTACTCACTCCATTCCCCTGTGTTCCGATCAGAGGACTCAACCTTGTAAATATTCCCAACTGTGTGTATATAATTAAATATTTTCCTTTACCCTAACATTGTAAATATCTTGATTCAATTGCAAATCTTGGAAATCATATAGCGCCAGTTAAACCGCCACCAAATGCCCGGCATTCCATATTTCAATGAGAATCCTTTCAACAATATTTCAGTTAATAGTCTTTTTAGTTGCCTTTTATTTGTCCGTTCCCATTCCATTCTCCCCCGACCTTTCTCTCTCTCTCTCTACCATCATCTACATCATTTTCTGTTGCCTCATCACAAAAACACAAAATTTAATTAGTTTGTATATAGACCCAAAAAAAAAAAACAGTACGAAAAAGTGAATTCGTAACACATTTTGTATAAAAAGTCATAATTCTTTTTAATTACTCTGCTCTCTCTCTCTCTCTTTGTCACACTTTGTTTTTCTAATTCAATTTCGAAACAAAAATAAAAATTAAATTAAAAAAAAAAACGAAAACGAAGCAAATTAAGGATTTTAGCTAAATTTTGTGCTATTGAGAATTAACGATATCAAAAGAGAAAAAAACAAAAAGAAAATCAAAAAGCAAAACGAAAATAAAATCAAATCAAATTAAATGTTTATATATATATTGTATATTGTATACATCTATGTATATGATGATGAAATGTTGGGATGGGCTGCCCGGTGACCGCTAGTATAATTGTCTCTCATTTATCAATTACTTATTGTACTTTCTTCTTACTACTACTTACTACTACTACTACTACTACATTCTAACCTAACCTTACCTGAAACCCAACCTAACCAAACCTAAATCCCACTACTTACTTAGTAACTCCTACTACTGCTACTACTCTACTCTCTCTACTCTCTACTCTACTCTACTCTACTCTCTCTCTATTCGTACTAATTACTATTTGCTCTATGGGTTCACAATTTTCTGTGTGTTGTTTCCTCTTTTAGTTTAAATGCGTGTTCGTGTTTGTACTAAACTAATTTTGTTGTGTTTGTCGGTTTACTCTATGTTTTTAAGTTTCTACTATTTTGGTTTTAGTTTTTTTTTTGTTATTTTTTTTGGTTTGTTTTCCTACCTACCACTTACTTACATGTGTGTAATTTAATTAATGTAATTTTAACATGAAACTCAACAATTTCTGATCTCTCTCTCTCGGTTATATTCTAATTTACCGATACATACTTATCTTACATACCTCGTACTTTGTGGTACAGTTTTTATATATTTGTGTGTCTCTGTCTATTTGTCTCGCTCTCTCTCTCTCTCTCTGTGAGTGTGCGTGTGTGTGTATTACATCCTTTTCTAGTTAGAGTTCTGTGTGTGTTTCTGTAATTTTTCATTCAGTTTGTTCTAAGTGTTGTGTGTGAGTGTGTCTGTGTGCGCGCGTGTGTGTGCGTGTACAACTAACACATGTATATGTACGAAACATTAACTAACTGTGGCAAAAAAAAAAAACGTAATACTGAAACCATTTGCAAAGTATTATAATTTATTTTTTATGTCTGTAATGTTCCTTTTTTCGTTTTTTCCCCTGTTTTTTTTTGTTTTTTGCCTTGTCATGATATAATACTCTGCCATAAACGCTTCTCTGTAGTGGTTGACCACCGACACACACACACACACACTCGTACACACACCACGCCCCTTACACCTTTTGCTGTTCTTGTGATATGCTTTTGTATAACTCATAAAGCGTAGTTGTTGCTACTACTACTTAATTACAATCATTACTCAAATGTACTGACCCCCCCCCCAAAAAAAAAACCCTTCCCCTTCGTGCCACACTATGTATATGTAACCTGCATATCCTGGCTTACACACACTCACACCCACACCCATACACACATATATAATTGGTAATTTTAAGTTAAACTCTGTGTGTGCTTGGTTTTCCATTCGCTTTTTCCAGTTTTTAATTTTATTTTCATTTTAATTATTTAGTTACTTGCTCTTAGCCTGATCAAAAACATAAAACTGTTTGTTGTTGTGCCTACTATTAGATATATCAATCTTAATGCCTGACTATGCGTTCTAAATATATACATATATATATGTATAAGTATATTATAAACTGAAACAGATTTTAGTTACAAATCTTAACTCTAACAACCACTCCAAAACCAAAAAAAAACCAAAAAAAAACAAAAACAAAAACAGTATCCAAAAAAAAGAGAGGACCCTTTACCACAAAACAAAAAACCCTGAGAATATATATAATTATGTATATATATATATTTATACGATCAAAAACAAAAATATCCGCGGGTTTGCCACAAACAAGAAAAAAAAAACAAACTACTTCTTCATTATATATTCATGATTTTTGTTTAGTTTTTGTGTTTTCTTTATGTTTTTACAACTGTTATGCTTGCTCTAGCAACAAATACTTACCACCTACCTAACATCTACTCCTATTACTACTATTACTACTACTTCTCCTACTATTTCTACTACATACATACACATATGTGGCCCCCATAACTGCCATCAACTTATCATATATTTTTATTGCTCTATTTATCCTTTTTTTCCACTTCGTTCTGTTTTTTTTTTTGTAAATTTTTTCTTTTCTGGTTTTGACTTCTACCAGAGATGAACAAAAAGTGTGTGTGTTTCATTTCGGTTGTGTGTGTTTTTTTTCCAACGTGTTGTGCGCTTTTCAGTTAAGTTTTAAACAAAAATGCAAACTACAAAAAAAAGAAGAAAGTTCGGCAACATTGTTGAGGCCAGAGCTGAACGAAAAACTAAAGCAACAAAAAAAAAAAAACAAAAAATACAATGCAAGAAAAACTCTTCATTTATTGTTGTTGTTATTTCTTTACTTTTCCTTTAGTTATTTCTGTGATCGTCGTCATGTACTTACTTACTCTTTATATACATTTTTCATTTTCTACTTACTTAACTTACTTATGTCTTGTACCACTTACCACTGCTTTTTACACATTTCAACAGAAATTGTTGTTGTTTCCTTCACTGAGTGCCGCACTTGAAGACCGCGGGTGGAATGTCCACCCGACTTGACCCGACCATAGTAACAGCAACATCATATTATAGTACACTACTCTCTATGCCTTAAAGGTCATTCATATCGGTCAGACTAGAGAAGTTGCTGTACACCATATGCGTTTGTCTGTTTTAAAATCTATATTGAAATACTTTATTACTAAAATAGAAATTGTGAAAAAAAAAAATGAGAATCAAGTCGCAGTTACAGTCTTTAGTTACAAACACTTTCAAGAAGATTTCTGTTTAATGCCCCAAACGTTTGCAAGGGTATTAAAGCTTCGGCCCTTCTGAGGTTAATCTGGGATTGTTTTTTCCTTTGTGTTTTTGTTTTTTTTTGCTTATTTTTTGCGATACTGCTTTACTTTATCATCATTTATTTTGCGCTCCGTTTCATGGCTCGGCATCAAGTCGGTCGGTCCACTTAATTAAACAAATTTCTGTTTAATTTAAAACGGCAGATGCTTGCTCTGTCCATGGCTTCCAGTGCGGTGCTCGAAAACAATAATGTTGAATGAGAAAAAAACGAAAACGAACAAATATAAACACCCTATTTAGCCCTTTGTAGTGATTGGTATTTTGTTTTTTAATCCTAACTTCAAGCTTTACTTTAATGTGTTGCTCTCATTTAATGATATCCACCATGTCCTCCAATAACAACAACAACGTACTAATCCTTCACAACTATCCACTACTATTTACTACTACTGCTACTACTATTACTACTCTACTATTTACTTAACTTATGTACCTACTTACTACTCTCTCCCTTTCCACTCTATCCTCTATGTATTCGTAATTGTCTGTGTGTGTGCGTGTCTCTCTATGTGTTCTTTGCAACAACTTCATTTGCGATTTGCATTAATTGAATTTTTATTTGTGCTTTTCAAATAATCATGTCCCCCAGACTTTTGCAAGGGCCGTGAGACTTTACAGAATCTCTGCGACCAAATCCCGGGCGATGCCCTCCTCTATTCGCTATTCCGCGAGAGCGCCGAGCCGGTCAAGTGTCCGCTAAAGGGTGAGTTCTTTGCACTTGTATCTTGTAATTTTGAAGCATTGTTTGTTTCTGTTACTGTTCCTCCAGGTCCCTTCATATTCACCTACAATCGGGGGCATGGGGAATGCAAATCGCCTGTCTCTAATATTGAGAGCTGCACGGAGGAAAGTCGCCTACTGTTGAGTTTTCAAGCGTGTCCGGATGTCCAGGGTACAGAGAGTACGGGTAAGTTCTCGACTAGCCATGACAATGACTCATCGTTCTCAAGTTGAACATCCTTTCTTTTTTCCTTCCTTGCTTCCTTCCTTCCTTCCATGTTTCCACTCGTTCGTTGGTTTGCTTGCTCGTTCGTTCGGTTGTTCATTCAGTTGAGGAGCTAACATGTCTGGCCACCTGGAAGGATGGCAACTCACGTTATTTGGTTGGCCTCGTCTCGCACCATCATGCCATATCCAACGAGGAGCGTTATCGCTGCTTTGTCTACGAGAAAATCTCCTCGTTGATGGGTAAGTAGCGGCAGCCTTCTGGCAAACAGGATGAACTTTTTGTTTGAGCATTAATACCTTTCTTTCTGCAGGCGGTCCCAGTATGCTCAGTTCCAAAGATGCCGAATATAAGCTGGCACAATCCGGCGATGCCACTTGCAATGGCTTAGACAGTGCCGAGGTAAGCACTTTTCCACCAACTCAACCACCCAGCAAGCTACCCGCTTTAGCTGCCATTTTCACTTAACTGTAAATACCACGCCCATTTATACACACCCTACAGGTTGGCTCACGTATCATGTCCCTACGCAAACCGCCTGTGGCTGAGCGCTGTGACTTCCCAGCCTGGTTCAAGGGTCCACGTCACTGGCATGCACTTATGGGCAATGCTGTCTACAATTATCATTCCAAGTGAGTAGCAACTCGTGGCCCGTGGCCCAATTGGCAATGTCAAGCCCATCTAACCAAACCAAACGAAACCAAACCGAAACTGAACCATCTCCATTTTTCACAGCGATGGCTCCGTGCACATTATTAAGCCCAATGGCTATATGGAGACACGTGCCCTCTGCGAGCAGATAAACAAACAAACCCCAACCGAAATGATGGCCGTGGTGCACTATACAACTGGCTGGTAAGTAGTACAAAATTGAAAATTCTGCCCCGGGGGTGGCAGAAAGGAGATGGAACGAACGAAATTCAATTTCTCTCTACCTGTACCTGTATCGTTACCGTTACCCGTAGCCAATCGGGCTTTATGTGCATGATGTTCTATCGCCGGGATACGCATGTCATCGAGATACAAACTGGCAAACCGGCCATACGCCTGGAGGATGCCTGTGCCCCGGATCACTTTGACATTAATAAGATGGCCTACATTACCTTGCTGGGTAAGATGCATATGCAATGAACCCCCCTCTAGGAGAGCCTGCACTGCAACCATCCATCTCTCTCTCTCTCTCTCTTTTTCTCTCTTTCGCTCTCAACTCAATCTCACTTGTGCAAATATAGCAAGCAATCCGGAACCGGCCATATGCCCGATGGAGGGACTCTATACTTTGCGTGGAGCCATTGGACCGCCCTATTTGGCCACGCGCCACAAGCGCAATCACAACGGTAAATCGCATCTGGGACATGGACATCATCACCACGATAGCGCCGATTCAGGAACGTTTGGCCACAAAGGGTATATATGCATGCCTACAACATGTCTTCCAGGCAATTTGCAAATTTTTGTTTTGTGGTTTTCTCGCAGGCACAGTACACTCAGTTTTCGCAACGCTGAACGCAGCATGGAACGTGGCTCTTGGCATGGAAACACTCGCGGTCTACCCATCCGCAGCCGGCGCAATGCGCCCAAGGAGCAGCATGAGCAGCAGCCACCACAACAGCAGATGGAGACGCTGGTATTGGGTAACAGCAGTGACACCAGCGTGGGTTTCGTAGCGGCGCGAAATCGTCGTGATGCGCCAAGTTGTGTGACCAACTACAACGCGCAACGTCAGCTCTGGGTGGGCTGCAGTGAGGCCAATTTAATTGATGTCAGACCACTGTGCAGTGTGGAAGGCGAAGAGGGTAAGTCAATTTTCGAAATTAGCCTTCAATTATTGTTATTAAGAGTTCTACTATTCCCACAGAGTACTCGTGCCATGGCTCCTGGACGGAGAATAGCACTTTCTTTATTATAGCCAGGCATAAGGGGACAAAGCACGGTGTCTGCCTTACCTACAGACCCACAGAAGGCACCTCGGCCAAACTGGTAGTGGGTGATGCCTGCTACCGTGGCACACAAAAGCCACCCGATCATCATTTGGTGGCCAATCTTTCCGTGTTCGGTGAGAACCCTGACATATACATATATAGAGCTGCAGTCTTCAAGCTAACCATGTGTTTCATCTTTTATTTTTTCAGGCAAATGCGGAGAAACTGGCTCCAGCACGGGCCATATTCATTTGGGCAACTGGCTGCTATTGATTGCTTTGGGCATTTGGCTACAGATTGATAGCTGAAGACCAAATGGATATGCCCTTCAAATGCTTTACTAATACCCAAAACTAAGAAAAACAAGCAAGATAAAGAATAATGAGAAAAGAAAAACCAAAACCCTTATTACGATCAACATGTATACAAGACACATTTAAGACTTATTTGTATATTGCATATTCAATGTAAATCTAAGGCGAAAAGTAAAACCAATTCACTCTGGTTTTGTTGTATATAACTTATTAGTTTATTCCTTTTTCCTAAACCTTTTTTGTTTTGATTTTTGCTTAATAACACAAAATTTTGTTTAGTTTTAAGTGCTTAAAAATAAAATGCAATTTTCTATAAATCGAATCATCATCACAGAGAAACACAAAATGAAAATTATGGAAAAAGGTTTACAATGAGAGAAGCCTTAGAGCGAGCGCTATTTAATGTATTTAAGGCCTAGTAGAAAATTAGCGCATGGTTTATATAAACTAAATACATACAGATATACAAACAAACAAACATTCATATAAATATGTATGTAAGACAAAAGACAAAGAGAAAAACACGATATCGAAACTACTATGAACATAAGCTATAAGCTTGAGTTCTTTACGGTTTTTACAATTTTCAATTTATTTTTCTATATAATTTCCAAAATGTTTCCTACAACATAGTACATACAAACATAAAGATGCAAATAATAAGACAAGAGAAAGCAACATTATTAACTTTATTAACATATGCAAACACGTACATACATATATATGTATATATATGTGTATATATATATACAGCTACAAGTTCAAAATAGTTTTCTCATTGTTTTCATAATTGTACAAAAGGCGAATGCATATTATTTTGCCCGCTAGCATATATACGCATATACATATATATATATCTAAGTACACAAACCTTACAGCATATATACATATATATATATATAAAACATATATTTTTATGTACAAAATACATACGAGTATATACACATACATACACACACACAAAAACAAAACAAAAATAACGTTTTTGCATAGGATCGCATTGGTTTCATAATACATAAATAATACCTTGCAAAATACGCATATAATGTATAATTCACATTGATATATATACATATATATATATATATATATATATTTATATGTATATATATATAATGTATATGGTAGTTAAAGCCTATTAACTACTTCTGGCAAAAACAAATAAGAAATTGACAAACTCAAATTCGATCAACTCTTTATAAGTAGTGAAAACGAAAGAAGAAAACAAATTCAGCACATATACATAACATTTATACATTCATTATCAATCAACTAATTTCTTAAGATACCAGGACAACAACAATGAATCATGATAAACCGAAGAAGAAGAAGAAGAGAATATGCTAAAATAATTAGATTGGTTAAGGCAATTAAGCGGTGATATAGGTCTAGAATAAACAACTGTGTAAATCTCTTATGAAAGCACAACAACACGATGAGGAAAATGAAATGAAAACACGTTGTAGAGAGCAGCAAGAGCACTGCAAAATGATAAATTATAATGTTGATTATAAAGATAATGATAATGATGATTAGATAACGATGATGAATTATGTACGTATCCAAAGGATTTCAAAACAACTAGCATTTTTCTCTCGATTACCATAGCCACGTAGCAAACCAGACACACACACATAAGCATTTTTGCCCTAATTCAAAATACGAGTATATGCGAATAACGAAAACAAAGGATAATTTAAGAAAAACAAAGAATGAAACAAAAAATGGAAAATAAAAAGAAAAACAGAATATCTCCCCCTCTCCCCTTTCAAGGCAACTAGTCAAAATTTATCAAGCGAAACTTTGAGTTCCATGTAAATAGCAAAATGAATGTAATGCGAATTGAGAAACAAATTTTGAAAACTGTACGCTGGTATAAGCATACATATGTAACTGTAACTATTTGCTAGTTAGCTAAACAGAAAAAAACAAAACAACAAAACAAAGAGACAGGCCAACAGGATTGACTTTAACCAGTTGCCACAGTTAGGCCAGAGACAAAGGAATAAAAATGGGCGGGTGGCGTACAGAAAATAAGATTTACATTCTAAGTACTATATTCTAGGCATTTAAAGACAAATTCACACACACACACACGCAGAAAACATATGTTAGCTTAACGCAAACATATCGAAGCAAAAGGGAATGCACTAGATTCAAATAGAAAACAGAAACACAACACTGGAACTGGTAACTGGCAATAGCAGCATCAATATACGTACACTCCCAATCATAAGTTAGGATTTATCGGACTAACTAAATAACAAACTTGCAAATGTGTGTTTAATTAGCCCCCATTAGCTGAATGAAATTTTAAAACGGAGCTCACTGTTCCGGAGTTTTAACCTCTTTACAATCCTTCTAACATTAAAATGCTTACTTACAAACTGTCGTGAAACATTTGGACCTCAGAAATAAGGTCTGTATCATAATGAAAAGACACTTCGTTTTTTACAAATATTTCTCTCAGTACAGAATCCATCTGATTAAAAAACATTCAAAAATATTTAATAACTAAACAGAAAAGCATTTTAATACATTTTATTCAATTTTTTTAACTAATATTTTTAAATCATCAAAATTATAAAAGCTTTGGTACTTAAATTTAAAAAATATCTTATTTAAATATTAAAATTTGACAAACAACTATATTTTAAAGATTTATTGTAGATCCTTGGCATCTACCAACTTCAAAAATTCGTTTTTTCATTAATTCTGCCAGTTTTCTTAATAATTCTGGCTCTAACAATTTCCACTCCCTAAAAATTGATGTTTTGAGATCCTTAATATTGTCATAAGTCTTATTATTTTTGTAGACACGTCGTGCCATTATGCCCCAGACATTTTTAATAAAACTTAAGTCCGGAGAGCACGCCGGCCAGTCCAATAAATCCACTGAGCAATCTTCCAAAAAAGTTTTTGTCTGATAATTATCATACAGCTGCAAACAGACTTAATTCTTCCACTTCCACGAAAAATTAACGGTACTCTTCCACAAAATGCTGAAAGTAGCAGCTAACGGTAACATTTTGCAGCCTATTTTCTAAGGAACATGTATTTGACGAGGAAACGAATTCTAATTTTTTAAGTGTCGTATCATTTTGATACGCACCTTATGTCTATTTGCATTCTACAATGATCCGAAATTAGGTTTAATGTCGGATTGGTTACAATTTTCAAAGAAAAATGCTTAGTGTACAATTTGTTTACTTTTGATGCAATCTGTGGAACAATCTAATGAGAAATGTTTTGGGGCAGAAACGTAATTTTCAATAATTTTTTCAGATTTTTTGAAAACGGCTGAATGGAATGCTTATATACTAAAATGTTTACAAGATTCCTTGTCCCTTTTAAAAAGTGGAAGTGGTTTTCACATATTCAAACTATACCATTTGCAAGTGTGTTCCGAAAAATTTAATCATTGGTTACATGGAGTGTAGAGTAGTCTGCGGATAACGTATATAAGATTTCTTTGAGTGTACCTCCTCTTTACATAAGTATTACAATTTGTTGTCAGCTTTTAAAGGATAAATACCGAAAATAAAAACCAAACACACTTGAGAATGCATTTTAAAGATGTAAAATTATAAAAGGGAAAACGAAGCAACCATTATTCAAAAGTCAAGAATCAAGTTTTATGCGCTTCACTCTCATCATTCGCCACTGTCATTCATTTTAAGTGTGTCTTGAATGTATTCGGCTTGGTTGTTATTCGGTTAGATGGTTTCCTTTGCAATTGTTAAACTAAAACACTATTGCCCTCGTCCTACCCCCGGTCGACCCTCACTCAATACGACTATGGCTAGCCAACTTTAAAACTGTCCAAATCCCTGAACCAATTTTTCTAAACCATTTTGTTGTTGTCTATATTGTCACCACCCTAACGTGTTATCAAAATGTTCCGAAATGGTAAAAGAAAATTAGTCTCCACAAAATGTATTCGATGTTTCTAAAAACTATTAAAAAAGTGCAAGCATATTTTTGTATATAGTTGAAGCAACGCTTGAATTTTTATCAATATTTTATTTATTTTGTTTAATTTTACTGTTTATGGTCAAGTGCAGTCGATGTTCGCCGCCACGCCTCTTCGCACATGTGAGTGTGATTGTGGTAGTGACAGCTTCTAGTAATGTCATCGTGAATGTGAACGCTAAGCATTAGAGATAAGTGATTTTTATGTATATTCGAAGCGATTTTACAAATAATTTTAATTGTCTATTTTAACAAATGAAGAGAAAGTGAGAAAGAGAAACGAGTGTGCGATATGTAATCAGCAAGAAAAATAAAATCATCTCATTGATTTAGTTTATGTGTGTGAAAAACTTATGCAATTTACGTCAATAATTGAATGTTTTGAATCCTATGTTAATATATTCTGTTTGAGTTTTTTTTTAAGCTAATAAAAATATAATTACAAAACTAATTACAAACATAAATTCAAAGGTCTTTTTTTTAGATAAGCCAACAGAGTGTGTAATTTAAAAACTCCAGAAACTATTCGGATCCTCTCTTAAGAAGTATTTGCACTTACTTTATTCCAAATGATCATTGAAGCTGCATCCCAAAACTGTTGCCCAACGAGAGAATAAGTAAAAGTCATTAAATTGAATATTGACATTCATTTATTCATTGCATTGTACATATTTAAATGTTGATCATCAACGCTTCAGGGACCCTCAGTTAGCTCATCTTTGGATCATGGACTTCTTGGCCGTCTATTTAGGTTCCAGTGGATTGCTCAGTCATCCTTCAGTGGGCGAGTTTTATTGAAAATTTGTTTCTCTTTGTTCATACATTTGGTGGGTGAGGTTATTTCTTTTTTGGCATTTTACATACCGAAAGGGGTTTGGTAAAATATTTAAAAGTATTATCCAATTGAAAAAGGAACACGCATCACTATAACCTCACCCGAAAAAGTGATGCTTTTTGGTAATCGTACGATTCAGAAGGGGTTTTGAAATAAAAATAGTATTGGGATTAAAAATTATGCCTACGATTTGAGGCCATGTCTTTTTAGCAAGGTTTTCAAATAAAAAAAACATTTTTTTTTAAAGATATAATTATCTTGATAATAAGTAATTATATATGTATATTAATTCTATTTATTAAAGGTTTAATTCTTGATGTATTAGCTTAATTAAAAAGTTAAAAAAAATAACATTTTATTTCACACTTTGGTTGCATGCTACTTTAAGTTGATAAAGTAAAAGAAATCATTTTTATACTCCAAGTCATAAAAAACGTACAAAATTTTAGATGGCATCATTGCAATTTGAACTTGGTTATATGTATGTATATAAAACGTGCTCTGTTTCAATAAGCTTATTTTGTATTTTTAAAAACAAATTTCCTTGGTGCTAAGCGTGCATAATAGTTTTTGTTTTTAGTTCCCTATGATTTAAAATGTTCCTACGAACATTAATCTACTCATAGTTCATATATCATAGTTTAAAAATAATAGTAACACATAATTAAGACCCAATTTAACATGTGTTCAATGTTTTGCCGGCTATAAAAATGTATAAGTTAAAAATATGTACACCAAGTATTATTTTCTTTGTCGGTGTTCAATTTAACAGGAAGACATTTTTTTATAATGGTAAGTTTTCCAACTGTTTGACAGATATTTCTGTAAATGTGTTGTAACAAATTTAGCATGTTAATATATTCATAACAATGAATTTTGAACAAATTAAGGGACAATTTGAAATTTTTACATCGTTGGATGGACAAAAAAAATTGCTTAAGCACAATTTTATTAATGTACAGTGTTGAATGAAATTAAAATTAAAAAAAAAAAAAACAAAAACAACAGTAAAGCCGAAACCAAGTTATTAATCTTGAAAGTAAAATTTTGATTTCCAAATAAGTAAAAAAAAGGTAAGTTTTGTAGATCATGTAACATAATGCAGAAACAAAATTAGGTTTTTTAACAATGTTAATTATTTCATTTAAAATAAAATAAAAAGATGTGCGCGATTACGTAATGCAAGTGTATTCTTGTAAAATTGCTTTGGAAATTAAAAGAAGGAGATTGATTTTCCATTTAACGCTGATGAAACGTTTCTTTTTTTCTAACAATGAAGTATCACATTGTTTGTGTGAACAGTAAAAATTCCTTCAATGTCAGTGAGTAGATATTATTTAAAAACCGTATTTAAAATATAAAATTAATTGGCGAACGTGTTAAAATGTAGTATTTTGCAGAAGGATCATGTTTTCTCCAGGTATTTTTTTGCTTCAAGCAGTATTTATATGAAACTACAAAATATTCAATTTCTTTAAGCTAATGTGCATGTCATATATTGAAATGTAAGTTAACATTAAATCATTAAATTGATTCGAAAGATTTAGAAAAGTAGCCCATATTTATCATGTTAAATAATCTTTCAAATTTTCTTTTTAGATAAACGTGTTGTTTCTAATTAGTTTTCAATAATTGGTTTTATATAGTTTTGTAGATAATATTATGCAGATTCAATATGGAACGTAGCGATTTGCGTTATTCTCTTATTCGTTAATTCAATGCTTTCCAAAAGCTTTAAAATATTCGTACAAGGTAGTTGATGCTCTAATTCAAAATTGATGCAGTTCGATTGGTCAAGACACACGATTATTTAACGCTTTTCTGCTAGTCCTGTCTTTACATTTTTTATGGTATTCGAAGAATGTTGAATACAGAAGTAAATACTTTTTTTTTTGGTTTTTTGGTTTGTCTTCTTATACGATACATTCCTTTTTGTGTTATTGTACTGAACAACTTTTTAGTTCAATATGCATATTTTCTGTATTTCTCTTGTATTTTAGAAATTGTCATAATTTATTGTACTATCCCCGATAACGTCGATCCAAGTGTTTTCCATCCTGATGAAAACTTTTCCTTGTTCCTCTAAGTAGCCAGCCATTGCATTTTTCTTACCCCGGTGAGAATGTGGTACACAAAATTTTATTTTTATGGGACTTTTTGCAAGCTATTATTTCAAAAGTTTTTAATATGTTTTTAATGGACTTTTATAATTGTTAGCCCTATCGTTTTCAAGTACTGCTCTATGCACATTAAGAAATTCTTAAAAGTTATCCCTCATCATTCGTAGTCTATATGAGACTACTTTGCAATGATCTTCTACAAATTGTTTCATTAAAGCTAATAAGGCTCTAAAACGTAATACGCTTTTGCTTAACCTTAGTCTATCAGATTATGAACAATTTATGTAACGTGCTTCATTGTGATCGTGTTATGGTCATTCTTGTTAAATATTATGTATATGTCAAACAAAGTAAACAGTGTTTTTCAGTTCCTAAACCAAAAACTTAAGAATTGAACAAAAAAATCAAACAAGACTAAATTTGCTCCTATTAGCATTTGTTTGGAAAGCTTTGGTTTAATGATAAATTTTTTGGACTTAAATGAGATGGATTGGGAAGTTTGTGGATATTTTATAAATGTATTCAAAGAATGTGTACGCCGTTTAATTCTTATTGTTTCGTTGTAACGCAAGTTGAATGGTGGAGAAGAAGTGGATGAGGTTGGTGATTTTTGGACTTAAAGTATTCCTGCCTATCTTTTTCTAATATTTATACACTGTACCTATTAACATTTATCGGCTTATTAAATATTATAAAATCGGATGAGAAATAGACAAATTAAACGCATAGATGTTTTACAGGGACAACCAAAAGGCCGGCGGCCAGTTGAGTGAGGGAGACGGCATGCGATTGGTAAGTACATGCGAAAGAGGGAAAGAGAAAGGGATAGATGCACAACACAGTACAACAAAAAGTAATGGTACAGGATATCTCCGACTTGCATATTTTTTTGGATGTGACACATTCCTGAGAATGCTTTTCTTATTTTATATAAGTTGGTTCCAAAAATGTATACGCAGTTTGATACTTGGTGTTTCTTTATAATGCAATTTGATTTGTGGAGATTGTGTTACTCAGATATTTCTATAATGTTAAATACCTTGGATTTAATAATATGAGATTGGAGATTTTCGGATTTAACGCAGTCCTGCCTGTTTTTTTAAATATTGTGAAAATGTTCGAAGAATGTACACGCCGATTGATTCTTGGAGTTTCTTTCAATTTGATTTGTGGAGATTGTGTTACTCGGATATTTCTATATTGTTAAATACCTTAGATTTAATAATATGAGATTGGGCATTTTCGGATTTAACTCATTCCTGACTGTCCTTTTCAATTGTTTTATGAATGTGTTCGACGAATGTAGACGTTGTTTAATTCTTGGTGTTTCGTAATAACACAATTTGATTTGTGGTGATTTTGTAACTCAGATAGTTCTCTTTTCTTATGTACCTTGGATTTAAAAATTTGGGATTTTGGAATTTAACACATTTTTGCCTGTGTTTTTCTAATATTTTGTATAGGTGTTCAAAGAATGTGGTTTCTTTATAACACAATTGGTGGAGAGTATGTTACTCAAATATTTCCATATTATATACCATGGATTTAAAAAAGCGAGATTGGATTTAAAAATGTAAGATTGGGAATTTTGGGGTTTAACGAATTCCTGCCTGTCCTTTTCAATTGTTTTATGAATGTGTTCGACGAATGTATACGCAGTTTAAATTTTTGTTTTTCTTAATGACGGAATTTGATTTGTGAAGATTTTGTTACTTAGTTATTTTTATATTCCTTTGTACCTTGGATTTAAAAATGTGAGATTGGGGATTTTGGGATTTAACTCATTTTTGCCTGTGTTTTTCTAATTTTTTATATAGGTGTTCGAAGAATGTATACGCAGTTCGATTCTTGGTGTTTCTTTATAACGCAAATTTTTTGAAGATTTTGGGTTTCTAGATATTTCTAATTTTTTTAAACCCCGGATTTAAAATGAATTGGGATTTTGGGAACAATTTTTGCCTTTTTATTTTTTTATAAAAAGGGTTCGAAGAATGTTAGCATTTATTCTTGGGGTTTTCTTTATAACCATTTGGAGTTATTTTTTAAATATTTTCTATTTTTTTATACGGGTTAAAAAATAGATTGGGATTTGGGTTTTTTTCGCATTCCTGCCTTCCTTTCAAATTTTTTTTGAATGTGTTTACGAAAGTAAAGTTTGGTTTTTTGGGGTTTCTTTAAAGCAAAATTTTTGGGGATTTTGTTAAATGATATTTTCATATTTTTTTTACCTTGGATTTAAAAATTTTTTTTTGGGGATTTTTGGGATTTAACGCATTCCTGCCTGTCCCTTTCAAATTTTTTATGAATGTGTTCGACAAAAGTAAACAATTTTGATTTTTTTTTTTTTAATAACGCAAATTTTATTTTGGTTTTTTATAAAGATTTCAATTTGTGGGGAAATTATGTTATCAAAAGTTTATGTTTTATGTTTTTTTTAATATTTTAAAAGTGTTCGAAGAATGTATTTAAATTTGATTTTTGGGGGTTCTTTAAACCGGGTTGGGGGAGTTATGTTACTAAATATTTTATTTTTAAAACCTGGGTTTAAAAAAATGAAACGGGCATTTTGGGATTTAACGCATTCCTGCCTGTCCTTTTCAATTAGTTTATGAATGTGTTCGACGAATGTAGACATTGTTTGATTCTTGGTGTTTCTTAATAACGCAATTTGATTTGTGAAGATTTTGTTACTGAGATATTTCTATATTCTTATGTACCTTGGATTTAAAAGTTTGAGATTGGGGATTTTGGGATTTAACGCTTTTTTGCCTGTGTTTTTCAATATTTTTTAAAGGTGTTCGAAGAATGTATACGCAGTTTCATTCTTGGTGTTTTATTTATAACGCAATTTGATGGAGATTATGTTACTCAAATATTTCTATTTTATGTACCTTGGTTTAAAAAGTTTAAGATCGGGCATTTTGGGATTTAACGCATTCCTGCCTGTCCTTTGCGTATTTTTTATGAATGTGTTCGACGAATGTAGACATTGTTTGATTCTTGGTGTTTCTTAATAACGCAATTTGATTTGTGGTGATTGTGTAACTCAGATAGTTCTCTATTCTTATATACCTTGGATTTCAAAATTTTAGATTGCGGATTTTGGGATTTAAAGCATTTTTGCCTGCGTTTTTCTAATTATTTTATAAAGGTTTTCGAAGAATGTTAGACATTGTTTGATTTTTGGTGTTCTTTATAACGCAATTGATGGAGATTATGTTACTCAAATATTTCTATTTTTTATACACCTGGATTTAAAAAGTGAGATCGGGCATTTTGGTATAACGCATTCTGCCTGTCTTTTTCAATAGTTTATGATGTGTTCGACGAATGAAGACATTGCTTGATTATTGGTGTTTCTTAATAACGCAATTGGATTTGTGAAGATTTTGTTACTGAGATATTTCTATATTCTTATGTACCTTGGATTTAAAAATGTGAGATTGGGGATTTTGGGTGGATTTATAAAGGTGTTCGAAGAATGTATACGCAGTTTGATTCTTGGTGTTTCTTATTAACGCAATTTGTTGTGTAAAGATTTTGTTACTAAGATGTTTCAATATTTTTTTTTGTACTTTGGATTTAAAAATGTAAGATTGGGGATTTTGGGATTTAACGCATTTTTGCCTGTGTTTTTCTAATATTTTATAAAGGTTTTCGAAGAATGTAGACATTGTTTGATTTTTGGTGTTTATTTATAACGCAATTGATGGAGATTATGTTACTCAAATATTTCTATTTTATACACCATGGGTTTAAAAAGTGAGATCGGGCATTTTGGGATTTAACGCATTCCTGCCTGTCCTTTTCAATTATTTTATGAATGTGTTTGACGAATGTATACGCAGTTTGATTCTTGGTGTTTCTTAATAACGCATTGTAATGATTATGTAACTCAGATATTTCTGTATTCCTTTTTACCTTGGATTTAAAAATGTGAGATTGGGGATTTTGGGATTTAACGCATTTTTTGCCTGTGTTTTTCTAATATTTTATAAAGGTTTTCGAAGAATGTAGACATTGTTTGATTTTTGGTGCTTCTTTATAACGCAATCGATGGAGATTATGTTACTCAAATATTTCTATATTATATACCATGGATTTAAAAAAAAGAGATTGTGGATTTTGGGATTTAACGCATTCCTGCCTGTCCTTTTTGAATGTTTTATAAAGGTGTTTGAAGAATGTATACACAGTTTGATTCTTGGTGTTTGTTTTTAACGCAATTTGTTGTGTAAAGATTTTGTTACTAAGATGTTTCAATATTTTTTTTTGTACCTTGGATTTAAAAATGTAAGATTGGGGATTTTGGGTTTCAACGCATTCCTGCCTGTCCTTTTCAATTGTTTTATAAATGTGTTCGACGAATGTATACGCAGTTTGATTCTTGGTGTTTCTTAATAACGCAATTTGATTTGTGGTAATTATGTAACTCAGATATTTCTGTATTCCTTTTTACCTTGGATGAAAAAATGTGAGATTGGGGATTTTGGGATTTAACGCATTTTTGCCTGTGTTTTTCTAATATTTTATAAAGGTTTTCGAAGAATGTAGACATTGTTTGATTTTTGGTGTTTCTTTATAACGCAATTGATGGAGATTATGTTACTCAAATATTTCTATTTTATACACCATGGGTTTAAAAAGTGAGATCGGGCATTTTGGGATTTAACGCATTCCTGCCTGTCCTTTTCAATTATTTTATGAATGTGTTCGACGAATGTATACGCAGTTTGATTCTTGGTGTTTCTTAATAACGCAATTTGATTTGTGGTGATTATGTAACTCAGATATTTCTGTATTCCTTTTTACCTTGGATTTAAAAATGTGAGATTGGGGATTTTGGGATTTAACGCATTTTTGCCTGTGTTTTTCTAATATTTTATAAAGGTTTTCGAAGAATGTAGACATTGTTTGATTTTTGGTGCTTCTTTATAACGCAATTGATGGAGATTATGTTACTCAAATATTTCTATTTTATACACCATTGGTTTAAAAAGTAAGATCGGGCATTTTGGGATTTAACGCATTCCTGCCTGTCCTTTTCAATTATTTTATGAATGTGTTCGACGAATGTATACGCAGTTTGATTCTTGGTGTTTCTTAATAACGCAATTTGATTTGTGAAGATTTTGTTACTGAGATATTTATATATTCTTGTGTACCTTGGATTTCAAAATTTGAGATTGGGGATTTTGGGATTTAATGCATTTTTGCCTGTGTTTTTTCAATATTTTTTAAAGGTGTTCGAAGAATGTATACGCAGTTTCATTCTTGGTTTTACTTTATAACGCAGTTTGTGGAGTTTATGTTACTAAGATATGTCTATTTTTTTTTTGTACCTTGGATTTTAAAATTTAAGATTGGGGATTTTGGGTTTTAACGCATCCTGCCTATCCTTTTCAATTGTTTTATGAATGTGTTCCACGAATTTATACGCAGTTCGATTCTTGGTGTTTCTTAATAACGCAATTTGATTTGTGGTGATTATGTAACTTTTTAAAATTTAAGATTGGGGATTTTGGGTTTTAACGCATCCTGCCTATCCTTTTCAATTGTTTTATGAATGTGTTCCACGAATGTATACGCAGTTCGATTCTTGGTGTTTCTTAATAACGCAATTTGATTTGTGGTGATTATGTAACTCAGATATTTCTGTATTCCTTTTTACCTTGGATTTAAAAATTTAAGATTGGGGATTTTGGGTTATAACGCATTCTTGCCTGTTCTTTTCAATTAGTTTATGAATGTGTTCGACGAATGTAGACATTATTTGATTCTTGGTGTTTCTTAATAACGCAATTTGATTTGTGAAGATTTTGTTACTGAGATATTTCTATATTCTTATGTACCTTGGATTTAAAAGTTTGAGATTGGGGATTTTGGGATTTAACGCTTTTTTGCCTGTGTTTTTCTAATATTTTATAAAGGTGTTCGAAGAATGTATAAGCAGTTTCATTCTTGGTGTTACGTTATAACACAGTTTGTAGAGTTTATGTTACTAAGATATGTCAATATTTTTTTTGTACCTTGGATTTTAAAATTTAAGATTGGGGATTTTGGGTTTTAACGCATCCTGCCTATCCTTTTCAATTGTTTTATGAATGTGTTCCACGAATGTATACGCAGTTCGATTCTTGGTGTTTCTTAATAACGCAATTTGATTTGTGGTGATTATGTAACTCAGATATTTCTGTATTCCTTTTTACCTTGGATTTAAAAATTTAAGATTGGGGATTTTGGGTTTTAACGCATTCCTGCCTATCCTTTTCAATTGTTTTATGAATGTGTTCCACGAATGTATACGCAGTTCGATTCTTGGTGTTTCTTAATAACGCAATTTGATTTGTGGTGATTATGTAACTCAGATATTTCTGTATTCCTTTTTACCTTGGATTTAAAAATTTAAGATTGGGGATTTTGGGTTATAACGCATTCTTGCCTGTTCTTTTCAATTAGTTTATGAATGTGTTCGACGAATGTAGACATTATTTGATTCTTGGTGTTTCTTAATAACGCAATTTGATTTGTGAAGATTTTGTTACTGAGATATTTCTATATTCTTATGTACCTTGGATTTAAAAGTTTGAGATTGGGGATTTTGGGATTTAACGCTTTTTTGCCTGTGTTTTTCTTATATTTTATAAAGGTGTTCGAAGAATGTATAAGCAGTTTCATTCTTGGTGTTACGTTATAACACAGTTTGTAGAGTTTATGTTACTAAGATATGTCAATATTTTTTTTTGTACCTTGGATTTTAAAATTTAAGATTGGGGATTTTGGGTTTTAACGCATCCTGCCTATCCTTTTCAATTGTTTTATGAATGTGTTCCACGAATGTATACGCAGTTCGATTCTTGGTGTTTCTTAATAACGCAATTTGATTTGTGGTGATTATGTAACTCAGATATTTCTGTATTCCTTTTTACCTTGGATTTAAAAATTTAAGATTGGGGATTTTGGGTTATAACGCATTCTTGCCTGTTCTTTTCAATTAGTTTATGAATGTGTTCGACGAATGTAGACATTATTTGATTCTTGGTGTTTCTTAATAACGCAATTTGATTTGTGAAGATTTTGTTACTGAGATATTTCTATATTCTTATGTACCTTGGATTTAAAAATGTGAGATTGGGGATTTTGGGATTTAACGCTTTTTTGCCTGTGTTTTTCTAATATTTTATAAAGGTGTTCGAAGAATGTATGCGCAGTTTGATTCTTGGAGTTTCTTTATAACGCTGTTGGTGGAGTTTATGTTATTATGTTACTAAGATATTTCAATATTTTTTTTTTTGTACCTTGGATTTAAAAATTTAAGATTGGGGACTTTGATTTGATTTGTGGTGATTATGTAACTCAGATATTTCTGTATTCCTTTTTACCTTGGATTTCAAAATGAGAGATTGGGGATTTTGGGTTTTAACGCATTCCTGCCTATCCTTTTCAATTGTTTTATGAATGTGTTCCACGAATGTATACGCAGTTCGATTCTTGGTGTTTCATAATAACGCAATTTGATTTGTGGTGATTATGTAACTCAGATATTTCTGTATTCCTTTTTACCTTGGATTTAAAAATTTAAGATTGGGGATTTTGGGTTTTAACGCATTCCTGCCTATCCTTTTCAATTGTTTTATGAATGTGTTCCACGAATGTATACGCAGTTCGATTCTTGGTGTTTCTTAATAACGCAATTTGATTTGTGGTGATTATGTAACTCAGATATTTCTGTATTCCTTTTTACCTTGGATTTAAAAATTTAAGATTGGGGATTTTGGGTTATAACGCATTCTTGCCTGTTCTTTTCAATTAGTTTATGAATGTGTTCGACGAATGTAGACATTATTTCATTCTTGGTGTTTCTTAATAACGCAATTTGATTTGTGAAGATTTTGTTACTGAGATATTTCTATATTCTTATGTACCTTGGATTTAAAAGTTTGAGATTGGGGATTTTGGGATTTAACGCTTTTTTGCCTGTGTTTTTCTTATATTTTATAAAGGTGTTCGAAGAATGTATAAGCAGTTTCATTCTTGGTGTTACGTTATAACACAGTTTGTAGAGTTTATGTTACTAAGATATGTCAATATTTTTTTTGTACCTTGGATTTTAAAATTTAAGATTGGGGATTTTGGGTTTTAACGCATCCTGCCTATCCTTTTCAATTGTTTTATGAATGTGTTCCATGAATGTATACGCAGTTCGATTCTTGGTGTTTCTTAATAACGCAATTTGATTTGTGGTGATTATGTAACTCAGATATTTCTGTATTCCTTTTTACCTTGGATTTAAAAATTTAAGATTGGGGATTTTGGGTTTTAACGCATTCCTGCCTATCCTTTTCAATTGTTTTATGAATGTGTTCCACGAATGTATACGCAGTTCGATTCTTGGTGTTTCTTAATAACGCAATTTAATTTGTGGTGATTATGTAACTCAGATATTTCTGTATTCCTTTTTACCTTGGATTTAAAAATTTAAGATTGGGGATTTTGGGTTATAACGCATTCTTGCCTGTTCTTTTCAATTAGTTTATGAATGTGTTCGACGAATGTAGACATTATTTGATTCTTGGTGTTTCTTAATAACGCAATTTGATTTGTGAAGATTTTGTTACTGAGATATTTCTATATTCTTATGTACCTTGGATTTAAAAATGTGAGATTGGGGATTTTGGGATTTAACGCTTTTTTGCCTGTGTTTTTCTAATATTTTATAAAGGTGTTCGAAGAATGTATGCGCAGTTTGATTCTTGGAGTTTCTTTATAACGCTGTTGGTGGAGTTTATGTTATTATGTTACTAAGATATTTCAATATTTTTTTTTTTGTACCTTGGATTTAAAAATTTAAGATTGGGGACTTTGATTTGATTTGTGGTGATTATGTAACTCAGATATTTCTGTATTCCTTTTTACCTTGGATTTCAAAATGAGAGATTGGGGATTTTGGGTTTTAACGCATTCCTGCCTATCCTTTTCAATTGTTTTATGAATGTGTTCGACAAATGTATACGCAGTTTGATTCTTGGTTTCTTGGATTTCAAAATGAGAGATTGGGGATTTTGGGTTTTAACGCATTCCTGCCTATCCTTTTCAATTGTTTTATGAATGTGTTCGACAAATGTATACGCAGTTCGATTCTTGGTGTTTCTTTTTAACGCAATTTGTTGTGTGAAGATTTTGTTACTAAGATATTTCAATATTTTTTTGTACCTTGGATTTAAAAATTTAAGATTGGGGATTTTGGGTTATAACGCATTCTTGCCTGTTCTTTTCAATTAGTTTATGAATGTGTTCGACGAATGTAGACATTATTTGATTCTTGGTGTTTCTTAATAACGCAATTTGATTTGTGAAGATTTTGTTACTGAGATATTTCTATATTCTTATGTACCTTGGATTTAAAAATTTGAGATTGGGGATTTTGGGATTTAACGCTTTTTTGCCTGTGTTTTTCTAATATTTTATAAAGGTGTTCGAAGAATGTATAAGCAGTTTCATTCTTGGTGTTACGTTATAACACAGTTTGTAGAGTTTATGTTACTAAGATATGTCAATATTTTTTTTGTACCTTGGATTTTAAAATTTAAGATTGGGGATTTTGGGTTTTAACGCATCCTGCCTATCCTTTTCAATTGTTTTATGAATGTGTTCCACGAATGTATACGCAGTTCGATTCTTGGTGTTTCATAATAACGCAATTTGATTTGTGGTGATTATGTAACTCAGATATTTCTGTATTCCTTTTTACCTTGGATTTAAAAATTTAAGATTGGGGATTTTGGGTTTTAACGCATTCCTGCCTATCCTTTTCAATTGTTTTATGAATGTGTTCCACGAATGTATACGCAGTTCGATTCTTGGTGTTTCTTAATAACGCAATTTGATTTGTGGTGATTATGTAACTCAGATATTTCTGTATTCCTTTTTACCTTGGATTTAAAAATTTAAGATTGGGGATTTTGGGTTATAACGCATTCTTGCCTGTTCTTTTCAATTAGTTTATGAATGTGTTCGACGAATGTAGACATTATTTCATTCTTGGTGTTTCTTAATAACGCAATTTGATTTGTGAAGATTTTGTTACTGAGATATTTCTATATTCTTATGTACCTTGGATTTAAAAGTTTGAGATTGGGGATTTTGGGATTTAACGCTTTTTTGCCTGTGTTTTTCTTATATTTTATAAAGGTGTTCGAAGAATGTATAAGCAGTTTCATTCTTGGTGTTACGTTATAACACAGTTTGTAGAGTTTATGTTACTAAGATATGTCAATATTTTTTTTGTACCTTGGATTTTAAAATTTAAGATTGGGGATTTTGGGTTTTAACGCATCCTGCCTATCCTTTTCAATTGTTTTATGAATGTGTTCCATGAATGTATACGCAGTTCGATTCTTGGTGTTTCTTAATAACGCAATTTGATTTGTGGTGATTATGTAACTCAGATATTTCTGTATTCCTTTTTACCTTGGATTTAAAAATTTAAGATTGGGGATTTTGGGTTTTAACGCATTCCTGCCTATCCTTTTCAATTGTTTTATGAATGTGTTCCACGAATGTATACGCAGTTCGATTCTTGGTGTTTCTTAATAACGCAATTTGATTTGTGGTGATTATGTAACTCAGATATTTCTGTATTCCTTTTTACCTTGGATTTAAAAATTTAAGATTGGGGATTTTGGGTTATAACGCATTCTTGCCTGTTCTTTTCAATTAGTTTATGAATGTGTTCGACGAATGTAGACATTATTTGATTCTTGGTGTTTCTTAATAACGCAATTTGATTTGTGAAGATTTTGTTACTGAGATATTTCTATATTCTTATGTACCTTGGATTTAAAAATGTGAGATTGGGGATTTTGGGATTTAACGCTTTTTTGCCTGTGTTTTTCTAATATTTTATAAAGGTGTTCGAAGAATGTATGCGCAGTTTGATTCTTGGAGTTTCTTTATAACGCTGTTGGTGGAGTTTATGTTATTATGTTACTAAGATATTTCAATATTTTTTTTTTTGTACCTTGGATTTAAAAATTTAAGATTGGGGACTTTGATTTGATTTGTGGTGATTATGTAACTCAGATATTTCTGTATTCCTTTTTACCTTGGATTTCAAAATGAGAGATTGGGCATTTTGGGTTTTAACGCATTCCTGCCTATCCTTTTCAATTGTTTTATGAATGTGTTCGACAAATGTATACGCAGTTTGATTCTTGGTTTCTTGGATTTCAAAATGAGAGATTGGGGATTTTGGGTTTTAACGCATTCCTGCCTATCCTTTTCAATTGTTTTATGAATGTGTTCGACAAATGTATACGCAGTTCGATTCTTGGTGTTTCTTTTTAACGCAATTTGTTGTGTGAAGATTTTGTTACTAAGATATTTCAATATTTTTTTGTACCTTGGATTTAAAAATTTAAGATTGGGGATTTTGGGTTATAACGCATTCTTGCCTGTTCTTTTCAATTAGTTTATGAATGTGTTCGACGAATGTAGACATTATTTGATTCTTGGTGTTTCTTAATAACGCAATTTGATTTGTGAAGATTTTGTTACTGAGATATTTCTATATTCTTATGTACCTTGGATTTAAAAATTTGAGATTGGGGATTTTGGGATTTAACGCTTTTTTGCCTGTGTTTTTCTAATATTTTATAAAGGTGTTCGAAGAATGTATAAGCAGTTTCATTCTTGGTGTTACGTTATAACACAGTTTGTAGAGTTTATGTTTTTAAGATATTTCAATATTTTTTTTTGTACCTTGGTTTTAAAAGTTTAAGATTGGGGATTTTGGGTTTTAACGCATTCCTGCCTATCCTTTTCAATTGTTTTATGAATGTGTTCCACGAATGTATACGCAGTTCGATTCTTCGTGTTTCTTTTTAACGCAATTTGTTGTGTGAAGATTTTGTTACTAAGATATTTCAATATTTTTTTGTACCTTGGATTTAAAAATTTAAGATTGGGGATTTTGGGTTATAACGCATTCTTGCCTGTTCTTTTCAATTAGTTTATGAATGTGTTCGACGAATGTAGACATTATTTGATTCTTGGTGTTTCTTAATAACGCAATTTGATTTGTGAAGATTTTGTTACTGAGATATTTCTATATTCTTATGTACCTTGGATTTAAAAATTTGAGATTGGTGATTTTGGGATTTAACGCTTTTTTGCCTGTGTTTTTCTAATATTTTAAATAGATGTTCGAAGAATGTATAAGCAGTTTCATTCTTGGTGTTACGTTATAACGCAGTTTGTAGAGTTTATGTTACTAAGATATTTCAATATTTTTTTTGTACCTTGGTTTTAAAAATTTAAGATCGGGCATTTTGGGATTTAACGCATTCCTGCCTGTCCTTTTCAATTGTTTTATGAATGTGTTCGACGAATGTATACGCAGTTTGATTCTTGGTGTTTCTTAATAACGCAATTTGATTTGTGGTGATTATGTAACTCAGATATTTCTGTATTCCCTTTTACCTTGGATGAAAAAATGTGAGATTGGGGATTTTGGGATTTAACGCATTTTTGCCTGTGTTTTTCTAATATTTTATAAAGGTTTTCGAAGAATGTAGACATTGTTTGATTTTTGGTGTTTCTTTATAACGCAATTGATGGAGATTATGTTACTCAAATATTTCTATTTTATACACCATGGGTTTAAAAAGTGAGATCGGGCATTTTGGGATTTAACGCATTCCTGCCTGTCCTTTTCAATTAGTTTATGAATGTGTTCGACGAATGAAGACATTGCTTGATTATTGGTGTTTCTTAATAACGCAATTGGATTTGTGAAGATTTTGTTACTGAGATATTTCTATATTCTTATGTACCTTGGATTTGAAAATGTGAGATTGGGGATTTTGGGATTTAACGCATTTTTGCTTGTGTTTTTCTAATATTTTATAAAGGTGTTCGAATAATGTATACGCAGTTTGATTCTTGGTGTTTCTTAATAACGCAATTTGATTCTTGGTGTTTCTTTATAACGCATTTCGATTTGTGGAGATTATGTTACTCAAATATGTTTATGTTCTTATGTTTTTCTAATATTTTATAAAAGTGTTCGAAGAATGTATTCATAATTTGATTTTTGGTGTTTCTTTATAACGGGATTACTCAAATATTTCTATTTTATACACCATGGGTTTAAAAAGTGAGATCGGGCATTTTGGGATTTAACGCATTCCTGCCTGTCCTTTTCAATTAGTTTATGAATGTGTTCGACGAATGTAGACATGTTTGATTCTTGGTGTTTCTTAATAACGCAATTGATTGTAATGATTATGTAACTCAGATATTTCTGTATTCCTTTTTACCTTGGATTTAAAAATGTGAGATTGGGGATTTTGGGATTTAACGCATTTTTTGCCTGCGTTTTTCTAATATTTTATTTAGGTGTTCGAAAAATGTGGTGTTTCTTTATAACGCAATTGTGAAGATTATGTTACTCAAATATTTTTATATTATGTACCATGGATTTAAAATAGCGAGATTGGGGATTTTGGGATTTAACGCATTCCTGCCTATCCTTTTTGAATATTTTATAAAGGTGTTCGAAGAATGTATACGCAGTTTGATTCTTGGTGTTTCTTTATAACGCATTTCGATTTGTGGAGATTATGTTACACAAATATTTTTATAATATGTTTTCTACTATTTTATAAAGGTTCGAAGAATGTATAAGCAGTTTCATTCTTGGTGTTTCTTTATAACGCAGTTGGTGGAGATTATGTTACTCAAATATTTCTATATTATATACCATGGGCTTAGAAATGAGAGATTGGACATTTTGGGATTTAATGCATTTCTGCTTGTCCGTTTTGAATATTTTTTAAAGGTGTTCGAAGAATGTATACGCAGTTCGATTCTTAATGTTTCTTTTTAACGCAATTTGTTGTGTGAAGATTTTGTTACTAAGATATTTCAATATTTTTTTTGTACCCTGGATTTAAAAATGTAAGATTGGGGATTTTGGGTTATAACGCATTCCTGCTTATCCTTTTCAATTGTTTTATGAATGTGTTTTACGAATATATACGCAGTTTGATTCTTGGTGTTTTTTAATAACGCAATTTGATTTGTGGTGATTTTGTAACTCAGATATTTCTTTATTCCTTTTCACCTTGGATTTAAAAATTTGAGATTGGGGATTTTGGGATTTAACACATTTTTGCCTGCGTTTTCTAATATTTTATAAAGGTGTTCGAAGAATGTATACGCAGTTCGATTATTGGTGTTTTTTTATAACGCAATTCGATTGATGAAAATTATGTGACTCAGATATTTCTCTATTTTTACGTTCCTTGGATTTCAAAATGTGAGATTGTGGATTTAACGCATTTTTGCCTGAGTTTTTTAATATTTTATAAAGGTGTTCGAAGAATGTATAGGAAGTTTGTTTCTTGATGTTTTAATACATATAACGCAATTTGATTTGTGGAGATTGTGTTACTCAGATATTTCGATATTCTTATATACCTGGGGATTTAATAATGTGAGATTGGGGATTATTCTAATATATCTGGGATTTAATGTGAGATTGTGGGTTTTGGGATTTAACGGAGAATGTATACGCAGCTTGCTTTTTGGTGTTTCTTTATAACGCATTTGGATTTGTGAAGATTATGGATGTGGTAGACTCATTTAAATATTTTTTTTTAGTTTTTGGGTTGTATCAAAAAGTAAAAATATATATAAAAAAGTTAAATACGCCTTTTAAATCATTAGAGAATAAAATTAAATTAATTTTGAGTATAAAGGGAATTTCGTATTGTTTTCAGCCAAAAATAATTTTTGTAATTAGAATTAAATATTAAAAGATTATTTTAAAATGTTTTGTGTGCTGAGATCAATGGACCTTCGTTTTTGTGGGCCTTTAGTTCGGTGTGTGATTTTTAGATTGCAAGTTGATTTCGTTTTAAGATCTCTGGCCCCTCCTCCTGGTGTAGCAGTTTTAAAAGCTTTACCGATTGTTTGTTGATTTTACTGAAATTAAGTTGTAGCTTAAAATAAAAAATATGACGACGAGCAGATATTTCGAGATTTATTTTAGGAATATATTTTTGCTTTAGCCTTGTTTCTTTTCTATGGTCAGCTTTTTCTTATATTTTTTCTCTTTTCTTTTTCGTTTTTTTTTTTTTTGCTTTTCCATTTTCTTTTTTCAGTATTGATAAGTAAGCTTACAATTTGTGGAATTCTTAAATCGTGACTTGTACAAAATCGGGAAGTAAAAAAGTTTAAGCAGCTTTTGCTAATTAAGAACACAAGATGACAGTTTGTTGGTATTGGTATAACGTTTCGTTTTGTGTATATAAACAAAAATAAAAATTGACTGCATTTCAAATATAGATAAGTAACCAGCGAACGGATTATTTCAGTTTTTACTCCAGAGATATCGATGTTTCATAAAAAATAGTTTCAACGCTGGCAAATTTAAACGATTGATGTGATAACAGAGATAATCGTCTGTTTGGCACACGGGTTTTCTTGATATCGCAGTTATTTAGGTAGATATGCAACTGAAGGCCACTTTTGTACACGTGAGAGACTCTTAGTGGAGCAGAGAAGTCGATACACCAGTTCCTATAATCAATCCGTCAGAAACGATGAACCCTGCGCCGCCCATGACAACGATAATTATAATACCATCGCAGGCAAACTAGAACCACACGTGGCAAGTCGGACTGAAAGGCGTACTCATTTCAGAACCCTTTTGCTAGCCAACGCGGGCGTTTGCGCTTAATTCTTGGATCGATCGCGCGTATCAACTTTCAACGCCCAACTATAAAGTTTAGAGAAAGAAATACATATTGCTTGGTTAACGTGAAAAACAATGAGTTTGCAAATAAAATAGATTAACAGCTAAATGTAAAAACGACATTACAACTTATAAGTAAAAAAACAATAACAGATTTTGCCAATAGAAGCGATCGAAAGCAGAGAAAATCGACTAACAATTAGACACAGGAGAAAAAGAGAAAGATTAAAAAATGCTCAGGTAGGTAAAGATAAATGAAACAAGAAGAGGGAGACAAAACGTATTAACGTCAGTTTATGTGGATGTCGATTGCAATCGTATCTCGCGAGTAAGAGCGAGATGAAGCTACATACATACATGTAGAACTACAACAAAGGTTATTTTTGGAGCAGCAGCAGCTGGCTGCTGGCGGTGGCCACGAGACAAAGGTTGTGGGGGGTGGTGCAGAGAGCAACGAGGCGTATGGATTCGAGAATTTTCGACGCATTCTGCTTTGCATGGGGTGGAAATTTTTCGACCAAAATGACATTACGCCATAATATGTAATGTAGATGTAAATTTTTGCTACTTGAAAGTTGCTAATTTAAGCAAATTCACTTTGAAAAGTCGGCAAATAAACAAATTGACTTATGTAAAACGTTTAGAAACGTATGCAATATTATAATATTAAAATTACGCCTTAAACTTTAGTTTTTGCTTACGAATTAAAAGAAGCCTAGTTTGCGCTGGCTGAGTGTGTATACCTGGGTTCCTAATCCAAAATTTTTATCAAATCCTCGGTCACCTCGAACTAGCTACAAGAGTTTTGACAGTCGCCTCAACATGCTGGATTTGCCTCAGCCTGCCTAGGGACGAGTTACTTTCTAGCCAAATACGAGAAAAACTCTGTCCCACCAACGCCAACTGGTTTTCGCATTGTGAAATTCCCCATAACGCTGACTGATGGATGACGTCGACACACTTTCATTTTAAGTGTGTGTTTCTTTGTTTCGATTTCAGAGCCAAATTTTCATCCTATGCAACTGCTACGGTGGTTTTTCTGCCATATTGGTAACAATGATGCTTCTGCTTTGCCTTTGCGATGCCTTTTGTACACTTTTCCATAACAGATGACTCATTCTATATAAATCTAGGCACATATACATATGGTAGCAACAAAAAAAACACTTTTAAATATCACACAGTTCTTTCTTAAATACACTTTGATGTTCACTTTGACACTACAATTTTTCGAGTGACGTTGCTTCGTATGCCCAGCCCTATTTATACCTAAGCCAACCCCTCGTGGAAATTTCAAGAAACATCTGTCTCATTCGATTTTGCTTCCTTATTTGCTATTAGTGTGAGTGGGCACACAGTATGTCGATGTGTACGTGACTCACTGCTTGTCTCATAAACGTTTACAAACGTTGTCGCTTCAAAAACAGGAGAGGACTATGCACTTTTAAAATTCTTTTTAGAACAGCTTAAAAGACCTTACCACTTTTTAAGCTTAATATATAATAGAAGTGTTTCGCTTGTGCATATTGCTTATTTCAGACATGAAAGAAACAATGACTTAAATATTTGTAAGGTTTTTCTATATTATGCGCCCTTCGGCCTCAACCCTCCTCATAGCTTGAAGCGCACCTTGTACAGCAAGAGTGCAAGCGAGATAAACAGACGATTGTGGAAGTTTCTACTACATTCTGGGCGCGTGTTTAAATTTCTCGTTCTGTTATACAGGCACTGTTATACAACTCACCATATAAAATGTTAAAAAAAGGCTAACAGTTACTGTAATGCTATGCCGCGAAACTTAAAATTAATTCACTTGCAATATTTTATTTGAAAAAACAAAAGTAAATAAAAATATTTCATGTAATTTACAAAGTATTAAATAAAAAATAAATTTCTTACCTAATTAATTAGACAATAGTATTTATGAAAGATGCATCTACACTTCTTTCTTTTTTCGATAAGAATTTTGTCTATTCTTCGGTAGTCCAATGAATCTTTTAGCATTATATTTCAAACCTTTACCAATTCAAACCTTTTGAAGCACAAATAAATTTGCATATATGTCTGCTATAAGTTAACTCTACTAGTGCTAAAATTACTAAATTATTTTATGAGATATTTCCGTCCTAACCATGAATAAATAATTAATATATAAGTCAACTACATTTGAGAAAAGAAGAATAACATTTTTTTAAACAGAAAAAAATATGTGAAAACTTTCGGAAAAAGGTTAATCCTAATTTTGTTCAGTGTACGAAATGTTTGTGAATGTTGAACCAAGCACAAGGTTTTTGAACCTTTGGCTTTTGGCCGAGCAGGAAAGCAGCTGTTGCCAGCGCGCACGCATCCTGTATTCATAGAATAGATTTTAGGGTGGGTCTGGGCTCGTACAGAAATAAAATGAGTGAAAAATCGAGTGAGACTGAGCCTTGAGCCTTGAGCCTTGAGCCAAGACGCAGAGCACTTCGCTTGGCGGGTGACAAGTGATGGTAAAGCGCGCTCATTTCTGACCGAGTTCAAATGCTAACGAGTTTCGCTGGCAAAACTTGAAAACTGTCATTAAACTTCAAAACAAAAAAGTATGCAAAAATGATGGGCCAAAACTTTTGATTATTGTTTTGGGCGACAGAGATTTAATTGCACACCCAGCTTAAGGGGACGATGTCTAACTTAACGGTCCGGCTGTTAGAGCTATTATGGCTTTCCCAGGAAACGGAACAATGAAACAGAGACTGTGACTCGTTGAATGGAGGAAGCACCATGCAATACATAAACATGAAATAGCGAAACAAGAAAAATCTGGCGACAGCAGCCGACAGCGATCCCATATAATGATGCCAAACAATGCGGAAATGGCTTGGAAGCGTGTGTGTCTGCAATGATATTCAACAACCACCAAACAGCAAAGAACAATAACAATTGAAGGGAAAGCCCTCTTGTTGCTATTTGACTCTTATTTCTTTCCTGCGGCTGGGAGCAAGCCAAATAGTCAAATAGCAAATGGTAAATGGCATAATAAACGCATTTATATGTATGTTCGGCCCAACATCAACATGTTTTATTATGGGCCCCAAAATGAGCATCAATTTCAGCCTGATTTCGAGGCTGCGAGTAGAAGTTTTCTGACAATGACTGAAGAGTGTTTTTGATTAAATTTGATGCAGCGGCAGCAGCAGCAGCAGCCACAACAGCCGCCACAGCTTCTTGTAAATTTTCCCTGACATTTTGCAATTTGACCTTGCATATTGCCAAATGTGGTCCTTCAGTTTTAAGCCTACAAAGTTGTATGCTAAGCCTGTGCAAAGTCCTCGCATTGTCTGCCTCCCCCGAAAAGGAAACGAAAACTCAGAGGAAAAAAATGAAAAATAAACATATAGCACAACTCTGTCATTGCATTTGAGGGACATTGGTTCAGCGCTCAACGAGTGAGCATATACTATGTAGGAAGGTAGGCAGGTAGGTAGGTGGATGGGCGCTAGCATAGGTAGTACATAGCCCCACAAGGACGAGTGAGCGACCGATGTGGATGTGGATGTAAATGTGAATTGAGCGCACACGAATATAGCCACAACCATAGCCACAGACAGAGGCATTTGATGGTGAAACTGACGGCGGGTGCGGTTTGGCAACAAAGACCTACATTCAGTCGTCGTCCTCGTCGTCGTCGTCGTCGTTTGTTTGGTTCGGGTCCTGTTATCGTACTGTCTGTCGGATAGCCAGATAGCCTGAAAACCGAGCTGCTTGTGCAGCATTAGCAGCAGTGCTGCTTCAGTCACGAAACCGTTAACAACGCGGGCAGCCAAAAAACAAGATACAAATTGAATCGTGGTCGACCAACATCCCATCACATGGCCGCCCATGGTGGAGAAGCAACACGGAAACGAAAACAACTAACAACGCGTAGGGTTAATATTAACCTTTGTATGTGCGTGTATGTGTGTGTGTGTGTGTGTGTAGGTGTATGAATTGTGTGTAGGAGTTGAAAAGTTGTTCAAATACTACTGCCGTTGCATTCCGCGTTTGGACATTTGTGCAGTTTTCGCATTGGCATTTTAATTACTTTTGCCTGGAGCAAAGGAGCCTGGATCTGGTTTAGACTAACCAACTAAAGTTTAGTCATACGCCCCATTGGGGCTCTAGGGGCCAGTGGACAGTGACTATCATCATTATGAAGACAACCGCAGAGTAGCATGTAAGCACAATTAGGTTTGAAGCACTTTCACACTTGCTCTGTCACAGCCAGAATCAGCCAGAGAATCCTTGGGCAGACTCATGCACCAGCTGTGGCCAAAGAGCTCTTTGTCGCCAGTTTGTCTGCTCTGTTGAAGCATATATATATATATATATATATATATATATTGGGACACTCCTCCTAACACAAACGTTCGAATGATATGGCTTTGGGGCCAATTGTTTCAATGCGCTTACTGGCTATTTTTTGGCACTCAATCGAAGTGTTTCGTGCGTTTGGCAGTTGTGCTTAATGGAATTTTTATATGCTCCCATCGAGTAGAGTCGATTGCTCGTTTAGTCCCTGCTTATTCGGCTGTATTTGTTAGTTTTTTTTTCCGTTAAGGTCAAACACATTGTTTTTCAATTTTGCCAAACGAAATGGCATTACAATTAATTAACCCCGCGCATGTGTTGAAGATGCTGCAAACATACATACAAACATGTTCGTATGTATGATGAATGATGACCATGTCCCTGAGCCAAACGGCCTTCTCTTTAAGCTGCCGCTCCCGCGAACCATGCGTCCAGGCACCCAAACATTTGGCCTTATCTGAAATATGCACACAAGTCCTTGAGCCGCTGAGTTTTTTCGATCCTTTTTTTTTTCATTTCCCGTAATGCCTAACCAAGGCAACATCAAGCAGCTGACGAGCGAGCCGAACGAAATCAAATCCAAATCTACATCCGAATCAGCAACTCAATGTTGTAGGTGCGAATAATTTGCAACCTTGACGAATGCAAGAATTATAACAATAAACTTTTACATACAACAATTACAGAATAAGCAAATAAGAAAACAGAATTATTTGCCCACACATTAATTAAATTCATTCTTCTGCTCTTGTTGTGTAATTTTTCCAAAAGACATGAAATTTTTGTCAACATATCCAACAATTTTAAATGTTCTTCTAACGCCAACAAAATGCCAAGCGACAATGCCATTTTTATAGACTTTTTCTAAAAAAAAAAAATTAAAAAACCCACGAACAACAACATCCAATCCCCAATAACAAATATAAATAACAATATATATGGAGATATATTTGTATAGCATATAAAGATACTCAACTTGAGATAACAGTCACTAATCAAGGCGCCATTGAAAGTGTCATCTAGTTTATCCAAGTCAGCTTGATGATGGCAGCCAACGGCAGGATTCGTAAGCGAAAGCATAAAACCCATACAAGTGGCGTCACTCCGACTCTGACAGCCACATCAACAACAACAGCAACAACAACAACAACAACAACAGCAACGGCAACAGCAACTATAACGTCTAGCAGGCCCTGGGCCATAACCGAGGAGGAAGGCTCTCTAGATGGGGATTACAATAATTTCACGCATAATTTCGTCGATTTGCAAAATCTCTTGAATTTCAACGATAGCAACAATGTTGGTAGCGGCAGCAACATCTACAGCAGCAACAGCAACAGCAGTGTTAGCTCCTCAAGCACATCGAGTGCCATTAAATTGAGTAACGGCGCTATTATGGAAACACTTTTGGGCACCGTCTTGACCACAGCCACGGCCACAGTATCCCCTGCCGTCACAACAGCAGCAGGAGCAGCATCATTGGCAGCATCGGCCGCCGCAGCATCCAGTTCCGTCGGGGGAATTCCAATGCCAGGTTTGGCCATTGCAGATGCCACCTCGTCCACCTACTACGCCAACTTGCTGAGCATGTCGCCGGCCACTACCAGCATAATTACCGCAGCAGCAGCAGCCACCAAATCCTACAATGACAGTGCCCTGCACTGGGAACAGCTCGATAGCAATGTGGACTTTGGCTTCGACACCATCTATCGCCATTCATTGACCATGTCTATTGTGTACTGTGTTGCATACATTGTGGTATTCCTGGTAGGTCTAATTGGCAATAGTTTTGTGATCGCCGTTGTATTGCGGGCACCACGTATGCGAACCGTCACCAACTACTTTATTGTAAACCTGGTAAGAGTTTCTCGTCACCAATCGATCACTGAAACTTCATTATTTCTCATTTCTTTTTTCAAATTTCAGGCCATTGCGGACATCCTGGTGATTGTATTTTGCCTGCCAGCCACTCTAATTGGCAACATCTTTGTGCGTAAGTACATTGCTTAGAGTTGTAAGACTGCGGGATTTATTTGCTGCTATTAACGCCAAAGACTCGCTTTTTCTGTTTGCTGTGCATATTAACTGAATTTATGTGCTGCAATTAATCGCCGCTTAGATTAGGCTCTCGGGCAAATGACATGGCGTACATTTTTTTGGCCCCTTGGCTGGTTTGTGGGGCCACGTGTCGTATAAGCAATTTGCTGAATGTACCAAATCTAAGCACATATAACAAACAAGCATAGAAATTCGTGTAACACAGAGGATTTGTGGGAAATATTTCATAGAATTCCTTCTTTAAGGTTTTTTTTTCCTGACACTAATTTCATTCTTAGAAAAAGTTGAACATGTATTCACTTGTACTTACACGACCTTAGGACAAACCTTGATGAGTACTATCTTGTTAGCCAGTTGCTGACAGTTTCTTTACTAAAAACCTATAAATATTAAAGTAATTTGTAAAGTAATTGCTCAGACCTAGTTCCATTGCTATTGCTAGTTGGCCAATAATATGATGTTTGTAGTTTAGTCTCAGTTTATGGATAATTCACTTTTTAATTCTTTTCCTTGGCATTCGCCGAGTTCGTCCTTGTCTAAATAGAACATTGTATGTCTTAAAGGTTAAACAAAATCATTTTTGTTTAGTATATTTAAAGTAAAACATTTTAATTCAAAAATTAAATTTTTAAAGACAATTTAAAATA
This sequence comes from Drosophila nebulosa, assembly GCA_024703675.1. Classification (NCBI taxonomy): domain Eukaryota; kingdom Metazoa; phylum Arthropoda; class Insecta; order Diptera; family Drosophilidae; genus Drosophila; species Drosophila nebulosa. The sequence goes on along the minus strand of JANFPS010000004.1, from coordinate 3,357,960 downwards.
AAAATTCATGTATTTTGTTATATTTGCCTAAAAGTATACTATGGATTTGTAGTAACGAAATCCTTGCGCTGTAGTAATTTTCATTGCATCTTTTGGGGATAGAAGCTAAATTAAATTAATTAATGCTCAAACACAGTGGCGGAGCTAAGGGGATGAAAATTGAAAAAATGCCTTTGTTGTATTGGTTGTTATATCTATTTTCTATAAATTGTAAATATTTGGCAAAATTATTTAAATAATAGGCCGGAAATATTGGACTGAATTTTTTCAATAAGAGAGCAATTTTTCTTTATTTCACATAAGTAGCTACGCCACTGATAATAAGACGAGACTGCAGACATTTAAACGATATAACAACTGTAATTCGTACAGTTTCTTATGTCGAGAAACTTGCCACTTGCCATTCTTGAACGCTCAACGCATCATTAAATTAATGTCCTTCCTTTCAAATGGAACACCTACCTCAATTATTTCAACCTTTTGTGGTTTAGCTAGCCGAAATGCGTGTGGCCAATTAATTTGGGAAATTGCAAAGTATCTGCGATGGCGCCACAAACGACCCAATATACAACAAGGTTACGCACAATTATTGGATTTCATTTAAATAAATTTTCCTGACATCCACCTAACTATTTGTTTTTGCTGAGGTGCTGTCACACAAAAATTGATTGTCATAGAGCTACTTTTTGGCAGCAGGCAGGGGCCCTGGCAGGGGCAGGCCAAGAATTCACATGCAACTAGCAAATAAGCAACTCACAAATCGCCGTCGACATGAAAAAATGATCAAAATCCTTCAGAAATCAAATTTTGATTGTAATGCATGGCATGTCAGGGTAGCTCCTAAAGTTCTGGCTACCTCAACATCAAGCCACCTGACCTGGGCCTAGTATTTACATTTACATATACTACATACGTATATGTACTAGATGTATGTACATACATATTTGGGCTTGTAGATTGTGCCAAGTTTTGCCAATTAAATTTTTTCTGACTTGTAAAAGTCTCTTGCTCTCACTCTCTCTCTTTTTCTCTCTCTCTCTCTCTCTCTCTGTCTCTTATTTTTCTCTTGTTGCTATACCAAAAATAAAGAACTCTAGGTAAAAACATTGCACTCAGAAGAGTTTGGGGAATAGGGGTGGGATTGGTTGGATAATGGGGAATGAGTTGTGGGTTTCAGACCTCCTTAGCCAAACGAAATGAGCCGAATGTGAAAGGACGAGAAAACGAATGAAGCGCGCAGCGAAAAAAAAGTGAATGAGTCTGCTGCATTGTTGTGTCCGTGTGCCTGTGTGTGTCTGTGTGTGTCATTGCGCACTCTCGCTGCTGTCTCTCTGGTCGCTCTCACTCTCAACGTACTCAGACTCTAGCGCTATTGCTGTTGCTTGTTTGGGGTGGCCCAAAGGATCATCGACACAAAACTGACCTAATTTCATAAATTCATTCTAGGCGCAGGGTTCTGTGGCGGGCGGGTTGCGCGGCAAATGGTTCTTAGTGGGTCACAGTGGGTGGTGCTAGTGGCAACCTTTTTGACTTGCCTTTGGCTTGGGCTTGACTCGGGCCCCAACAGCTGAGTCCTAAGCAATAGCAAACAAATTGCAGCCCTTGGGCTGGCATTTTGACTTTTGTATCCCCTTCTTGCCATCTCTTTCTCTTTCTCTCTCTCTCTGTCTCTCTCATTCACCCTCTCTCACCTTTTAAGCAATTTCGATTCACTTTCGACAGGTTGCCGAATAGGCCCCCAAAAGGTGCTTAAATTTGAAGCCGACGGATAGGACAAGGTGCGGCGGTGAGAGGGTCTCACCGGTTAATGTCGGTTATATCGCATATTTGCACATGGCTAGGTGAATATACAATATGTATGTATTGTAGAGATATACATATGTATTTCGATTGGGCAAGGAGAGAATTATATGAAATCAAATTCGCGACGTTGATTTCGACGCCAACGTTGGCCATTATCTAAGCACACCTTTAGCCTCAGAATTGCAATGGAAGGTTGTTTGCATTCAAGGCTCTTTGCGGCTGGATGAATTGACCTAAATATTTCGCATGGCAAACCTAATAGTCAGGGTTATACACACACACACACACACACACACATCGGCTGACGGACTATGTGAGTATCGTATACCTGGGCTGGGCTGGGTTGGGCAGGGTTGTGCGCCTTGAGTATGGAATGTGGGCATTAGCCCTTATTTATGTGAATTTCGAAATTCAATAAAATGCGAATTGAATTGATTTCCTAGCAACGATGACTTGAGATGCCTTGAGACGAAGGATATTCTTGGATAGCGTGTATATCCTAATACGTAATTTTTTTTTTTTTTTGTCTTTCACGATTGTCTATTATCAATACAAAATTGTTATCATTAGGACTCTTTTTGCCATTTGGAAATCCGTGTCACGTTTTTATTTATATTTTACTTATTGCTCTTTTTGTTCTTTGGTTTTTGAAGTCACGTTGCCGTTTTCTTCATTAAATTGTTGCGTGATTTGCAACCACCCAACCACCCGACCAACACCAACCTAAGAGCCAACAACGAACAGCCAACATCCATGCCGCGATGCTGGTAATGAAGTCATTTTTCAGCACTTTACTCTGGCTGATTGTATTTTAATTTAGTTGCTACGTGCCATCTCCACTGCCTGCCCCTGAGTCTTTTGCTGCCATTCAACCACTTGGCGCTCATCTTGCGGTATTCAATTTGCCATTGGAACACAGAGACAGCCGAGCAGGAGCTGCAGGAGTTGCCAGTGGACGTGACACAAAAGCGATAATCATAACAATAACGCATTTGTCTCAAGTGTTATGCCTTCTCCATGGTCATGCCAAATCGAAGTTTTACCCACTCCCACGTTCATTTCCCGCTGGCAGATTTGTTACGCCTGATTATTTCATTAACTTTATGGCCTTACTTGGTACATGTTCGTGATAGGACAGGGGCAGGGTAAGAGCCAGGAACAAAACCAAAACCAAGTCTCAATGCCATGGAGCACGAACAATGCAAAGAAAATCCAATTGACTTGGCCTACAATACGCCTCAAAAGAGAGAAAAAAAAACTTCTCCTCACAAGACAAGAAGACAAATTCCATAGATAAGGTTAGAGGGCACGCTTCCAGATACCTCTTGTTAGGCATAGTATCTAACGGTAACAACTAAAATTTAAATAAAATTCAAATATCAACTGGCCTATCGATTTGCCTAAATGCATAATTAAAGAACAATTATGGTCAAATTAATTACGTTTTTATACATATATCGATTAGAGGCTAAAGGCACACATAATATACTCCTTTGACAAGTGGCTACTGGGTATTAAAAAAGGCTTAGGCATTAGTTGGTTGACATTTTACTATGAGAACATTTGAAGGTTGCCTGATAAGCTTAAATATTGATTGAGATTATCTCTAGTAGTTGATCAATATTGAGCGAAAAGCTAATGCTTATAAATAGTAACTTTGCTGTAGCTGCCGCCGTTTCTGTTGCTGCTGCTGATGGGGCTGGTGTTGTTGGTGTTGGTGCTGCTGCTGCTGCTGCTGTTCCAGCAATGTCTGTTTGCCATATGTTGACTTGTCAATATACTTAACGATTCATCCTACTTGAGACGAAGCAGTGAAAAGGGGCTTTGTGTATCTTGAGAAATGTTTAACTAACACTTGCTGGCGAATATTTAACGAGAAAAATTTATGAGGCTTAATTAAAGGGTATGAGGCCCAGTAAATTATTGAGTTCTCATTTCAATTTTATGGGCATTAGAAACTTTATCGATTAGGCTTAACACAGAAAGCTTATCATTTTAAAAGTCTGCCAGTCTGTATCCTTTTTTTAAAATCAAAAACAGCCATTGCAAACTCTTTCACTCAAAGGCGGATAGATCTGGATTTTCATATAAATTTAATCAAACGTTCGAATTTTCGCATCGTCTGCTGCTTTTACATGGAAACTGTTGTCCCATTCTAAGGGTTGCAAACTTCTGGCCAAAATTAATAAAATCAACTATTAACAAAACTCATTTGCCAAGTTTTGGCTTTGCGATAACACAAAATTCTATTAGGGCCACAATGCAGTTTCATATAATCTGTTTTGAGTTTTGAGATAAAATTTAAGTTCTTCCTATCTACATAATAGATGAGGTTAGAATTTTTTTAAAAAGTTTAAATAAGAGGCGACTAATTGTTTATATATATAACTGCAATTAAAATCAATATACAGTGCTTATCATATATATGATCCACCCAGCAGTTTTAAACTTTGAACCAATTTTAACAAAATTTTTTTAGTTTTTCAGAAAAAAAATTTACTGTACTTTGTTTCTCACTTTTCGAGTCAAGAGAATATATTTCGAGTATTTCACGAAACTTGAAAAGAAGTCGACGTGTTTGTAGCGAGCTGAATAAATTTTCAGACTCTCGATAGTAGTCTTATTCCATTTTTAAGGGAATTTCGTAAGAAAGCAGTGGTTTTCCAACCGAATAATGCCAGAATTGATGTGAGCAGACGGAGTATTTGCAGGAATACCATGTTGAGGTCCTTGACTGGCCAGCATGTTTTCCAGATCTCAACCCGATAGAAATGTCTAGGTTATTTTCGCAAAATGGGTGTATGCCAATAAACGCCAATTTGAGACAGTTGGAGCAAGCAAAGTCTCGAAAAAAGACCTTTTATTAAATTTAGTGGCTTCAATGAGGAATAAATTTTTGAGTTACCTAAGGCAAATAAAGGCCGCACTAAATATTAACATTCGTTCTTTCCCCATTCCGCAACAGTTTCGGATATTTTTGACCAAAATATGAAATTGGGCTTTAATTTTGATACAGCTTTTTTTCTTTGTTTTTACTTCTTTTTAAGAAATTGTTATTAAATCGTTAGTTGTAAGTGAAAAATTCGTTTTTTAATATTTTGAAGAAATATGTCATTTGGGAAAAATTTTCAGATAATGTGCTTTTTTCGTTTAAAAGTGGGTTATAAATACTTATGATAAGCACAGTAGTTTTGAGAAATCGAAACTGTGAGACTTTGTGAACTAAGCGGGTTATTAGTAATCGGAGTTGAAGCATTTCAGCTTCAAAACAACAATTTAAAATTATATTTATTTATCTACATTAATCCCCAATGATAGAGAGACTTTGAAAACTAAATTGCTACAATAAAGGCTTTATGACAAAAGAGTTGAAGTGGTTTTAACAAAACTTTATCTTGTCAGATTAATAAGCAGAAAGTTTGCACTAGCCCAAAAACTTTTCTGTCAGCCACCCACATAGATACCCCATACATATATGCACCAATATATCAAAGTTGATCCTTATCAGCCAAGAAACAAAGTAAAAATAAATATAAAACAATATAGGCAAAATACTCATATTAATAGCTTCGGTCTCGGTCTGTTGCACTTGCAGGTTGGCCTCTCAGCTTAGAGCCAAGTAATTCAAAAAAAGAAAATAAAGCGAGGAAGATGGGGAGATGGGGTGTCAGGGGACAAAAGCAAACAACCAAAAATTGAAATGAAACGAAACGAAAACCCATTTAAGCTTCTGTCTACTTACATTTGTCTCTCGACATCACATTTGGTGTGTGTCCTGCTTGGAGGATGCGAGTTTTTGGACGACGTCAACAGCATGAGAGACAGAGCCAAAAAGGTTCATAGCCACACAAAGTACAAATAATATTTCTATTTTTATGTGCCAAATCATATTAAATTTGGCTTTTATTGGCCTCCACTTGCCGTGGCCCACAGTGCGTATGCATAATAATAAAAAGTGAAAACAAATCGAGATAAGACAGGCGAACGAGACAGGAAATTAGCCGTCCAACCCTCTGTGGCTGCTGCGGCTGAGAAGGCGTCTCCTGCGACGTGCATTGAACTCCAAATCAATTCCAAAGCATTCAAACTTAGCCCCCATCCTTTGCTCTCATCAACTCTTCAGCCCTGCGTGCTAATGATGTGTGGCTGTTTGTTGTTAGTGTTGTTTAATTGCCATTCAATGATATGTCATGCCCAATCCCGCCAAGCCCGCCAATCTCGCCTGGCCCGAATTGTTATTTCGGCGCTGGCTGTCATCAACCTTGCCAAACTTTGCCCCAGGTCTCTCTCCGAGTCCTATGTGTTTTATATGGTCGTGTGTCTGAGTGAGTTAAGTATTTGCTTTTAGCATAAAATTCATAACGCATAGTTACAGGCGAAAACTTAGGGGCGGTGGGGGCATTCAGGCTCGTGTCTTCCATCAAGTAGAATAAAAGGAATACAAATTAACTTAGTCAAACAATGCCTGCCTGTGCACCGTCTCTATGCGGCCGCAGCTACATATGCGTTGGGTTTGGGGTCTGGTCGCAATCTGAGTCTTGTCACCAAATTATGAATGATATGCAGCACATAAATCTCAGTCAGCAAACAACGGCGGCGACGTGGGCGACATGAACAACATCAGCGGCGAGCAATGTCGACGACAGAAACCATTGAACGCCAACAAGGGACAGAGACATGGATAGGGACAGGGACAGGGACAGGGACAGAAACTGGCCACAACCAGGACCACAACCACAAGCAGGACAACAGCGATAAACGCAGCGACATGACCGAAAGTTACTCAGCATAATTTTTGCATTGTTTATGTACAATATTAACCCACCAACCATCTCTTCTTCTTTTACTCTTCTCCTTTTTTCTAGCCTGGATGCTTGGATGGCTGATGTGCAAGTTTGTGCCCTATATACAGGGTGTTTCGGTGGCGGCATCGGTTTACAGTTTAATTGCCGTATCTTTGGACAGGTGAGTTCATATTACGAATGGTAAATGGTGAATCCTAAAGGTGGATGCACGTAACCACAGGTTTATTGAACCATTCGTTGCATTCTGTTGGCCTATTAAGGCAGTTTGTCCATCACGTTAAGCAATTGTAGCGAAGTTTTATGAAATTGACCTCATTGGAGTGGATATCCAATACACTCAACCCACAGAACTTGCTCCTAGGAAAAACAGTTTAAGCAATTTGTTTGGCTATTCACTTTTATTGTGGGATCAGATTGGAATTGGAATGGGATACGGGATGGGAAACGGGGATTGGAGTTGGAGTTGGGGATTCGTGTGATGGCAATTAATGATGCACAACTACGGCAGGAGCAGCATGATGTACAGGCACAAGGGGAACCACTGGCTTCACATGATGCACTGCCACGACTGGCTTGGCCACAATTGGGGTGATGACCTTCAAGGGAGCTGGATGATGCACAACATGGCTAAAGTGAAAGAGCATGACACGGCCATAAATAAGTTGCGGGGGTAACATGGTTGTCATCGACTTACGAGTGCACTGAATGGGCCCCATGATGAATGATTGGAGTGTGGACTACAGCAGGATGATGCGCCACAACGGGAGCAACGGCTACTACTCCGGGGTAGGCACAGACCTGGGCGGCGGCAAAGGCGGCAAGAACGAACAGCTGCGCGATAACAGTGATAAATTAATGATAGAGATATCTGTTCCTTCTTCCTTCCTTTCATCTATCCACAAATTAGATACTCACCACTTTGAACATTTTGTTGGTGGGGATGTGTGCTTTGAGTGGATGTGGTTAAATGGTTGGCGAACTGTAACTATTGTCAATTGCAAAGTCAGGCTTCGCTTTTATAGGAGTTGAAAGCCTAACCAGTTGGCCAGCTGACTCGATAACCGGGTGACCGCCGGCGCCGCCGCCAATGTGCGAAAGTGAACGCCGGCGTGCATTGCTTTGGCTCAATGTAAGCCACTGGAAAACTGGTCAAGATCAAGTTCAGCATAGTTGGTTCGCCTTGTACGTATTAGGAATATTTGTTTTTATGTTTAATTTTGTTTTTTTTTTTTTCTTAGTTCTTATCTTAATTCATTTATTCTAGAATGCTGTTTCAGTTTTCGTCGCCTTGTCGATGCTCTGCTTGGTTTTTTCCGATTGAGCTGTGGTTTAATGCTTTTATGATTTGCCGTCGAAATGTCAAACATCCAGCTTCCTGTATAATAAACATAAAAAAAAACAAAAAATCAAATGGTAATGGCAAAGATATGGACAAGCAAAAGGAGATTTCTCTGACCATTTCGAATTCTGACACTCATAAAAACGCAGGAGGAAAGGAGATGATGAGTAGGCGGGCATCTGACTTATCAAGTGATAATAAAACGTTTTGACGTGTGCCAGTCATAACCCCCAAGGACAATAACAGGCGCCAAGTGTTTGTCGCTTTATGCCTGCCTGCGTGTGTGTGTGCGTGTGTGTAGGTGGTTGGGTGTTTGGTTGAATGTGCGGCATTTTCATTTATATCAATTTCAAGCGAAATATCCTGGCTACCACTTGTGTCATTTTTCAGCTAGCAGGGACAGCAACAACAGCTGCAGCAGCCACAATAGAAATACATTATTTGATCTTTTCACCGCCCACATTAAATCCATCTTCAAGTCCAAGCCCCAGTTATAGAGTCCAAGTGGAAGCCCAAAAGTCTTTGGTTATTCTTGTTGTTGCTTTGTATGTGTTTTACGAGCCACTCGTAAACCAAATCGAAATTTAAGATTTATTATCTGTAACAAGAAACTTAAATCTCTCTCGTATTTGGTGGGAACCGTGGAATTATGGAGTGGGTGGGAATTGGCTGGTTGTTTGGCAACTGCAGTGGCTTAGCTTATCACTTGCCCATACTTATGCCAATGCCATTTAATTAGGGTCGTTAGTTTTATGAATACGAATACTGATCCCTCCCCACATACCCCCCATAAGTATATGTGTGTATTATCATGAAGACCATATATCAAGGCCCTCTCCCATATAAACATAGTAGTTGTGAGTTGTGGCTTTATATATGCCAATGCCAGTAAGCGTTCCTTTTCTTTTCTTTGTGTTTTCATTGGGTGCGTACCCAAAATGTCAACTCAGTACCCACAACTCAAGAACAAGGAACAGAGCCATAAAATTCTACCACACAACAGGGCAAAGTAGGTGGAGAAAAAGAAGGAAAGAGTAGGAGGAGGAGGAGATTTAATTCAGCTGAGAAACTGCGGCCAATTATTAAATTTGCTAGCTGCTTATGAGCCATGCGTCTGAATATGTAAATTACTTTCGAGTTTTTTCTAGTTCAGCTGTGGAAAGCGTCGACAAGACGAAGCATTTTGCCTCGAGAACAATCCAATATTTGCATATATGTATCATAATTCAGTCAACGTCCACATATCTTTACATTCGTAATGAGCAGATAGGAGATTTTCCACCACGCCACAATGAAATGGGTATACATGTCAAGGCAGACCTTACCTAATAATACGTTGTGTAAGGCCGATTTTCAAATATTTCATTTCAGTTTGAAGTGGGTATTTCGCTTCTTTTTATACCCTACATGAACGCCCCCGAAAAAGACTCGTTTGCTCGTTTGTATATCCATCTGAATAGCCTATTGCTACGCTAGTAAGACGCATTTCATCTTCTTGATAAGCAAAATAATAATACTTGTAATTAAGTGTCCTTTAGATACTTAAAAGATGAAAAACTGCCTAAGAAAGTACTAAATTAGTGATAATTTGTTGAAGCCGCTCAAACGTTTATAATTTTCGTGAACATTCTTAACTTAAGGAAAAATTATGCTCGCTTGTGGTCTGTTAAATGATTAGTTTAACATGGCGAAAAATAAAATGATAAAGGATATATTGTTTGTGGCATTTCTATGTATATCTCCATATATTTTAATGGATCTTTGTATTTTATATATTAACGAGATGATTCATATTTAGAAGGAATGCATTGTTTGCTTCTAACCGCAAACTCAATTAAATGCTTCGAAAGAATTATGAGGATGGCCCCTGCCATTCTTAAGCACAAATCGCGCAGACAAATTATGTTAATACAATTTGTTGGCATCTATAAATAAACATTATGACAATTTAATATTGGCTTTCATTGAGAGCAGTACCACTTACCTCCCAGCTGCTTTTGCCCACATAGAGTCTCTAGCCTTTGGTTTGCTTCATTTCCATTTTGTTTGTTAGCCATTTTTGTCCCAGCTGGAGGACCGTCTTCTCCTTTAATGGAATTACCGTTGTGTTATCTGGCAAATGTTTTGGTGGGCAGGCGACGACCCTGCACAACTCTAGGAGTACAAAGCGCAGCCCAGAGATGGAGGTGGAGGTGGACCCTATATAATTATGTGGTACCAGCCCAGACTAGTGCCCCGTACAATTCTTGTCTATGACTATTGAACAGGCGCCATAATAAGTGGGACTGCACTAAGCTAAATGAAATGAAAAATGCTGAACTCGTTGGCGTTGGCGCTGACGTTGGTTCTGGCTCTGGCACTGCTCGCTCTCCTCGGCCCCAGCTGTCAACTTTGTCGGCTCCTTAGCTCTTATTCAAATTACAATTCATTATGGCAAGTAAAATAAAAAATGGTACCAAAACCCAGACCACCATAGCCACCTTTTCCATAGATAGATAGAGAGTGGGAGTAAAGAGAGTTCAATAGACGAGATTGGAAAGCGAAAACTCAGCAGAAAAAAGGCTTAAGGATGCCACCAATGGCTGGTATCCTGCGTGTGCAAATTAATCAGGCAAAGCCGAGATATTTGCATGGCAAGCTCTGTTGAAACGGTGTCGTCATCGTCATCGTCGCCCTCGTCGACGGCTGATGATTGCTTGCCATTATCCTTGAGTCCGCTGTCAGGCAGATGGTAAACATTCTTCACTCTTTGTTGGCAATTCTTACAGGTTCATTGCCATCTGGTGGCCGTTGAAGCAGATGACAAAGCGACGTGCACGCATCATGATAATCGGTATATGGGTAATCGCTCTAGTAACCACCATCCCGTGGTTGCTATTCTTTGATTTGGTGCCCGCCGAAGAGGTCTTCTCTGGTGCCCTGGCCTCGGCGTACACGCAACCTCAGTACCTGTGCCAGGAGGTGTGGCCACCGGGCACCGATGGCAATTTATATTTTCTACTAGCCAATCTGGTGGCTTGCTATCTGCTGCCCATGTCGCTGATAACACTCTGCTATGTCTTGATCTGGATTAAGGTGTCTACTCGCTCCATACCGGGTGAATCCAAGGATGCCCAAATGGACCGCATGCAGCAGAAGAGTAAAGTAAAGGTCATCAAAATGCTGGTGGCAGTGGTCATACTCTTTGTTCTCTCCTGGCTGCCGCTTTACGTGATCTTTGCCCGCATCAAATTTGGCTCGGATATTTCTCAGGAAGAGTTTGAGATATTAAAAAAGGTGATGCCGGTGGCCCAGTGGCTGGGATCATCAAACAGCTGCATCAATCCCATTCTCTATTCGGTTAATAAAAAGTATAGAAGAGGATTTGCAGCTATTATTAAATCTCGAAGCTGCTGCGGACGTCTTAGGTAAAATGAGCAAAATCATCGTGTTATTTGTTTCTCTTACTTAACATTAGCTTTCCCCTTGCAGATATTACGACAACGTGGCCATAGCCTCGTCGACGACCAGCACTCGCAAATCCTCGCATTACCAGCAGAACAGTTCACGGAAAAGTGCCAGCAGCAAGGGCAATAATGTCTCTTACATCTACGAGCACAACTCCCTGAGACGGCACAATCTAATGCTAAAGCAGGACAGTAATTTGTCACAGCAGATGCTGCTCAAGCAGGACTCGCATGGATCTCGCCAGTTTCTGATCAAGCAGGAGAGCTCTTGCAGCGATGCCTCGGGGATACGTCGTCCATTGTGCCAACAGGACAGCAATGGCTCCAAGATTTCGCTCTCCAAACAGGATTCCATTGTCTCTTATATGGAAGGACGACGAGCAGGTGGACATGGTCCCACACAGATGCAGGGCGACTTTTTGGCCGATAGTGTTTCGAATGATTCACGTCGTCCAGGTGTCATACCAGGTTCGCTGCTGGACAAACGGCAAAAGTTTGTCAAACAAGATTCGGTCATCTCGTTCGTAGATCAGCGACCGGAGCCGCGTCGACATCAATTGGTCAAGCAGGATTCGGTTATTTCGTTTGCCGATCAACGTCGAGGACTTCTCCATAAACAAGATTCCCTGATGGCCAACAGAGCCAGCGATGCGCCTACCCATCACGTTTCCATACTCAAAAAGACCGACTCGCAATTGAGCTATGGGTCCGCTTCACCTCGCCGCAATGTGGATCTGTATGAATAGGTTCAAGGGGATAAACCACAAGTTAAGTACATAGTAAACTCATTACTAACTAGCGCTTAGAATAAATTGATTTCAAAATAACAGGCACATATCTTTCCACTAATCTTCCCCTCCTAAAGCGATATTTCTGATATAGATATCGAATCGTGACCTCAATAGTCAGAAGAAACGAATCTCTTGAAATTGTTCTTATGGAACATCTCCCTTTGAGAGAGTTTAAAGAAATTTATATTTATGATATTTTCCGTGCGGTATTTTGAAATCTATTTTTCTACATTTAGCAAAGCCTCCAAAATGAAGTACAGTTAAAATAAATATTTCTATAAACGCTAGGGACACACAGAGCCCAGGGGGAACAAGGTGAAGAAGAGGCCTGCGACTGTGATACAAGTCGGCAGTGCTAAAGAGAGTTTAGAACTTGGTTAGGCAGTGCCGCACATATCCGTCATCGTGTAGAGATAGCAGTGGGTATGGGGTTGGACCAATACGAGCAGAGATCGCTTAGTTAGACAAACCACAGACACACACACACACACACACACCACTTACACACCACACCACTCACACACATAGTTAATAGATGTTTTATACGTGTTTCAATGGTACTATACAAAAACCAAAAGAAAATTGTAACTACTCTTGGCTATGGCTATAATATTTATGTACCGTTACGCAGTTTTAAGATTGTTTGTACTCACAATTTGCTATAATTATCGAACAGTTTAGAAATCGGAAATCGAGAGTCGATACTTTTTGTACGAAAGCGAAAGAGTGAAATGAAACGAAACGTAAAGAAAACTAAACGAAACGGGAAAGTCCAGTATCATAGAAACCAAAGAAAAAGAAAACCAAAAACCAAAGCTAAAACTAAAAAAGGAAATACTAAATAACAAAATGAAGAGAGAAACACCGAGGTCTAAAGTAACGTACCTACTAAATTTTTGTATGGAAATTCTTACAATTTATACATATATATTTATATTGATTTTGGAATAAGCAATATGCCATACATATGTACACAAAAATATATACATATACATATATGTATGTATGTATCTATCAAACAACAATAATCAATTTTATTAGAATTTTACACAAACCCAGCAAAATGAAAACCAAGTCGCTAATGCGGAAACGGCACAATGGTTATGAAATAGTTACGGAAATATCGATTAAAGTAAACATTAAAAAAGCGCACACTTGACCATGGATAATGTTTCTGATATAGATCCGGATTAAATCATTAAAATGTATGATGAAGCCGAATAAAGATAGAGATAGAAGCTAGAGCTAGAGTAGATATAGCGCGGGTCGGAATTGGGATCTGTAGTTGGGTCTTTTTGTCCCAACGTAACGAAAACCGAATGTGAGCACAAAGCAGTCAGAGATTTTGCACTAAAACGTATCACTAAACCCAACCCAAAAACAAAAAAAAAAGATTAAAAAATTGAGAAAAACAATAATCGAAATCAAATTCGTTAAACATTAAACACCAAAGAAATTTAAACTATGAACTACTTATAATCAATGGTATAACTATGAAACTAACAAACCTAAACAGAATAATAAATATTAACAAACAAAAAACTATGCAATTTTATTGTTAGCCAAAATTTTATAAATGTCAAGTAATAAATGAGTAAAATATATTTATACATATGTATACTGAATATATCGAAGATCGTATTATACACAAACATATGTACTATTTATGCAAAAGCATTTACTAAATGCCATGTGAACTTACATTAGGCGCTGATATTGATAGAGTTTTGGCACGCTTATATGATGCAAGATCGACATGAAACAACGATTTAGAATCCATTAAAATGGAAAAGCTTAAAGCTTCGACATAATGAAATGCCATCGAATTGGTCTGTACAAAACTTCAGCGCTTAATGCATTTATAAAGCATATACCGAAGAGAAATATCTATAAAATATAATACAACTATATTTATGTACTACAAAATATGTATCTGAAACAAATCATATATGAAAATATTATGTATATACAATACAGAAGCTATGGACAACCGATAATATGTACCCATAGAAACTAACATTTTAAAAAGTGAAACCAAATAGAAATGTCCTTGCCAGCTTTTTATGTATGCTCCTTGTTATTCGACAGCCAAGAGAGACTAAATGGATTAGAGGAAAACACAATGTGAAGCAAATGCAAGTAATATTAGATACAAGTGACATATAAATATATCCAATAAACCAAATTGAACTTTAAGTTTTAAAATAAATTTGTAGTACATACATGCATATACATACATATTATGTATTTTGTTCGTTATATACCAAAACATAAATGGAGACAAAAAACCAAAATGTATAATTCAGCGCGTTATCAAGTTAATGAATGGCATTAAATACAACACCGAGTCTATGAATATCTATATACTCCATACATATATGTTAATATATGTATTATATGTATATCTATCACAAACGATACACGCATGTTAGCCGAAATAAACCCAAAATATATAATAAAGAAAATATTCAACCAAATCTGTTACTGTTTCCTTTGTCAGAAAATCGAATTTACCGCCAAACCGTTTCAGTGTTAACTTTCAGATTCATCGATCTTAAAAGCTAAGAGCTTAGAAGACAAAGAACGCCGACTCGACTTTTCGCAAAGCTTCGCCAACAGCTGTGATCTATTCTGTTGAGACTCTGCCTGATCCTAAGATGAATCGCTGGCGAACTCGAGTGGCTGTAATAACTGGGGCCAGCTCTGGCATTGGTAAAGCTTGCTGCAAGGATTTGCTATCCAAGGGCATGGTAGTAGTGGGTCTGGCACGGCGTCGAGAAAAACTGCTGGATCTAAAATCCAATCTGCCGGTGGAACAAGCAGCTCGTTTTCACGGCCGTCAGTGTAATGTGACCATCGAGCAGGAGGTCGTCGATTCATTTCAATGGATTGAGCACACACTGGGCGGTTGCGATGTCCTGGTGAATAATGCTGGAATTGTTCGTCGTACCAATATTACAGATGCCGATAATTCATCTAATCTTCGTGCCATTTTGGAGACTAATGTATTGGGAGTCGCTTGGTGTACACGAGAAGCGTTCCGTTCCCTACAAAAAAGACAGGTAAAAGATGGCCATGTTGTGCTCATCAACAGCATAGCAGGCCATAGTGTTCCAATGGTTAATGGACTCAGCTTCAACATGTATGCCCCGTCCAAACACGCAATTACTGCAATGACGGAAGTACTCAGACAGGAGTTCTTGAATAAAGGCACAAAAATCAAAATAACTGTGAGTACTATTTATTTAACTTTTATCTCTATTTTTTATTCAGAGCATTAGTCCTGGCGTCGTCAATACAGAGATCTTTGATCAAAATTCCGTGGAAGTGGCCTCCGGAATGCCTATGCTGCAGCCGGAGGATGTAGCTGACGCTGTTACCTACTGTATACAAACCCCGCCTAATGTTCAGATCCATGAACTAACCATTAAACCAGTTGGTGAACGATTTTAAATGTATTCATATGTAGTTTTATCAAGCATTAAAAGGTTCTAGGTAATAAAGCAATTCACATATATGTTTTTGCAGGAATACAAATGTAAAGACTAAAAATATAACTGTTTCTTGGATAGAGAATAATTTAAATAATTTGATAGCCGATAACATATCGATTTCTTTATGCAAAATACTCGATACCTAGCAGTCTGAGTATGTTTTTGCCAGCAGTTTAAAGTGCGTGTCGGGATTGTTTTCAATTTGTTTTGTTTTAATAATTGTTTAGTGTTTAAACTTTTATTTATATAATTGGGCAACTGCTTCAAAATTGCCTTAGAATTTTCAAAAGTAATTTTACTTTCACGGTTCTCAGTGCCGAGGCGCTTCCTTGCTAATTAAATTACATTACATACACAACGACAACCTACGTCATAGCTATTTCTATCCAAACATACTCAATAGTTATGGAACAACAACAAAAGCATCAGCAACAAATGGCAACCGATGTGGTAGCCGCAACACCCACCACCCACACATCTGACACAGCTGAGTTGCAGGAGCAATTGGAGCAGTGCTTCGAAAATTTAATTGTAATCGATGTGGGGGCGAATTTGACCAACAAAAAGTATAGCCGTGATCTGGATTCCGTGGTGCAAAGAGCAAGAGACGCAGGTTAGTGCCTCTCCTTATTGTTGTTGTCTAATTGAAGAAGAGAGCAGCAAGTGCGATAAGACTAATAATAAATAAGACACAGACAAGACATCTCGTTGTTCTGTCTTGGGCGAGGCAAATGGTCATCAGTTTTGATCACGCACTCTCGTAGACAGAACAACAGAAGGTCAATTGATGAGAAATTTATGTGTGTGTTTGTGTGTGTGTGTTCGCGAGTCTGGGTAACTGCAATGTGCACCCTGTCTAACTTTCTCTTTGGTTTCTTTTTGTATCTATGTATTTCTACATGGTGGTGTTCAGGTGTTCAAAAACTTATGGTCCACGGCACTTCGGTCAAATCGAGCAAGGAAGCGCTGCGCCTTTCGCGCATTTATCCCGACATTATCTACTCAACTGCTGGCATCCATCCACACGACTCGAAATCAATTGTGGAAGAGCCGTCCACATGGTTTGATTTTGAGCACATTGCCATTGCCCAGGAATGTGTAGCTGTAGGTCCTTGCGGTCTGGACTATCAGCGGGATTTCTCAGAACCTGATGTCCAGAAGCAAATCTTTGCCAAACAACTGCAATTGGCCATTCGACTAAAGAAACCTCTACTCATTCACGAGCGGTCGGCTCAAGGTGATCTACTCGAAATACTCGACAAGTAAATTACAGTCCTGGTTTGAGAATTCACATTTCATTAACAACTTTCTACATATTTCAGATTCGAAAATTTGCCGCCTGTGATAATTAGAGGTTTCATGGGCACAGCCGAAGAGGCCCTTAAGTATTTGGATCGTAGATTCTACATCAGTTTAACTGGTTACTTGTGCAAGGACAAATCAGACACTGGAGTGCGCAGGCTGTTGGAGAATGGCACCCTACCCTTGGATCGTCTGTTGGTAGAATCGGATGCACCATTTATGTATCCAAATACCAGAGCATCAAAATTACCCCAACATGTTAAGACTGGCATAACCGAACGTTCTCTCTTGTACTTACACAGGTCATTATTTAAAATAATTTATTAAACGACTATTTTATTAATTATGTTTAATCTGTTGTAGATATTGCACCTTTCAACGCAATGAGCCATGCAGCCTACCAGCCATAGTGGAAATGATAGCCGCATTCATGAAAAAAAGTCCTGATGAGGTAGCTTTGGCCACCGCATTTAATGCCTTGAAACTCTTCGGCTTGTCCTAACTAATTCATATCGACAGCAATTCAACGAGCCTGAGATTCACCATAGAGACTCATTATGTGCCTTAAACATTAATCGAATTCGACTTCACACACACACACCCTGTTACGAATTACGTATACCTAATTACGTATACCCTTTACTCTTATAATATTGCATGGCAAATTTTCGATCGTAAATTTGCCCATTTAGTTTTAAGTTGTTGGAATTTCCCCCATCTGCAGGTGGGGGCCAAAAGTGCCCAGGTGGGGGCCAAAGGTGCCAAGGTGGTGCCACGTTTCACGCTTCACAGCACGCGCGTGCTAATTGTATGTTAAATGCTGCAGTTCGTCTTGTGTTTTTTCATCTGTATTAGTTTAAGAGTTCTTGTTTTAGTCCTAGTATATAGTACAATTTTTTGTAAATATTTATTCTTGTTGTTGATGATTGAGATGATGATGTAAACGTAATGTGATCATTTTACGAGCTAAATATTTATGTCATACAAAAGGAAAGCCACACTAGTTAGTGCTATGAATGATGCCTATATATACACATTATAATAATATCTACAATATACTCGTATATATATTTTTGTTATATTTACATATACACACAACGTTGTACTGAACTGATCTGATCAACTAATGGAGCCGCAACCGCTATGTGCCCTTTCGTTCGCACACAAATACAACACCTATTTTCCATTTCAATAAAGCGACTTTAAAAACCAAACAAAACAGATTGAAAGAAAAAGTTACGTAGAGATTCATCTGCATAATTTTTTTGGTGTATATACAAATATTTATATATATTTAAAAGCGCTGTATTTTGTTTAAGTCCTCGAATTGTTTAAGTCTATGTAAATTGTCCCACCACAGTTTCAGCCGGTGCTGCAATATCAGGGAAAACCAAGGCGTCAATGGGGCATGAAATTTCGACACAGCATCGTCAATCTCGTCGCGTCTGAGGTAGCGCACCTCACTGACCTCATTGCTGTTTGGCCTAAGTGTCACGTCTTTTTGAAGGAATAGGATGTAGTCAATCTCATGCTCGCCCCAAATGCCATCACCGGCGTCGGCATAGTGGATGCGCGTAAGATAACAAAAGTCCCTTGGCTGTATCTCATCTGTGGGTATTCCTAGTTCATAATTTAGACGTCGCTGGGCAGCCAGTCGTATACCCATAGCTTGATTTTCTTCTCTCTCCTGTAATATTTCGTACAGAGGATGACTGCAACAAGCGTTAGTGTAGGTGTTGGGAAAGGTAATCTACAATTAGGTGAAAAATACTATCAAGAATCCCAATAACGCCATGACTATACGCACCTTGTGAACGGATCGTCTTTGGACCAGCATCTCGCCTTTGGTATTGAACAAAAACACGCTGAAGGCACGGTGCAGTCTAACACCATTTGTATGGGGATCTACACGGTGACAGTCAGCTTTCGAAGCAGCTCCAATGGCCTTGTCGTTCTCATCCACCAGTATGCATTGCTCCTTTAACGCTTTCGTTTGCAAAGGATCGTGAATGTCCACCTTGTGTTCGTCCACCTTCCGCTGGACCACCTCCTTTTGTTTGACCGCCTGAGTCGTTGAACATTGACGCAGCCATTGTAGGCGCAATGAGAGCTGATACCAGCGCGATGTCGACATTTTTGGTAATTGAGGTGTTAATGACTAGCTTCAAAAGTTATGTCTTGCTTAAATAAATATATGCAGAAACAAAAAAGTGAAAACGTCGCGGGCAGAGTTGCCACCCGCCACTCAAGCAGTGTTGAGTAGCGGTGGTCGGTAAACAGCTGTTCAAGGCTGACAAAAGTTATACAGAATTTGTTCATAATCAGTTTTTCGCTTCCGTTGCTGAAAATTGAAAAGCAAAGTAATTACTACAGTAATTACGACCACAGACCTAGCAAAATGGTAAGCAGATTTAATTAACTATTTTTAAAATTAAATGACTTCATTTTTTCTACTCCCGCGAAGATACGCTTCATACTCATACAGAACCGAGCTGGCAAGACTCGCCTGGCCAAATGGTACATGAACTTTGATGACGATGAAAAGCAAAAACTCATAGAGGAGGTGCACGCTGTGGTTACAGTGCGGGATGC
Organism: Drosophila nebulosa; assembly: GCA_024703675.1. Taxonomy (NCBI): domain Eukaryota; kingdom Metazoa; phylum Arthropoda; class Insecta; order Diptera; family Drosophilidae; genus Drosophila; species Drosophila nebulosa. Next base: position 3,338,388 of record JANFPS010000004.1, on the reverse strand, counting down.
CAAGCACACCAACTTTGTAGAGGTATGTGAATAACAATTTGGGGGCGTCTATGCAATCTAATTCCTCTTCTTCCATTGTGCTTCTCCCTACCACCCCCTCTACAGTTCCGTAACTTTAAAATTGTATATAGACGATATGCGGGTCTGTACTTCTGCATCTGCGTGGATGTTAACGACAACAACTTGTGTTATCTGGAGGCAATTCATAATTTCGTTGAAGTTCTTAACGAATACTTCCATAATGTTTGTGAGCTGGATTTGGTTTTCAATTTCTACAAGGTTTACAGTGTAGTGGATGAGATGTTTTTGGCCGGGGAAATACGCGAAACGTCACAGACGAAGGTGCTCAAACAGCTGCTAACATTAAATTCTTTGGAATAAAAAGCAGGCGCTAGACGCAGAACGATGCATTCCTCCCCGTTGTCCCGCTTATCGAATCTTCTAACATACTAAACATATACAAATTATTATTATTATGTACTATTATTATCTATGATGTGTTCTACATGCAAGCCCGCGCTCTCAAATGTTAAACGACGTGTTTTGAATCAAATACTGTATAATAAGAGATTATATGCAAGTGCAAGTATTAAAAAATTAACTGAAGTATTTTTTTCAGTAAGGGATAAGGAGGAGCCGCCCCAAACAAATGGAAGTCATACAAAAATTTTAGTAGAGAAGCTCTTGTTTTTAATTACATTATGCCAGGGTTTAAAAGAAACTGAATTAGGTCTAATATATTTGCTCAATTTCAGACTTTTTCCATATCAAAAAAGCAAGAAGGATATCTTAAATTAACAGTGCCTACAAATTAGCGTCTGGCAGCATTTTATTATTCTCCGTATCTGGCACCAAAAAGCGAATGGCCAGAGTTGCCAGAGTAAGGAATTCCTGTTTCTGGCAACTCTAGTGCCACTTCGTCATTTTCAGTCGTCGCCATTGTTCTCCTACAAAACTGAAATTTCTGAGGAAATTAATATTTTCCTTTCAACTCGTTGCAATATACAAATACCGTATAATAGCAATAAGTCTTTAGTAGTGCGTGCCTATTCCGTATATAATATAAAAATCCAGTCAGAGGAATAATCAACATAAGGCCAACCAGCAACCAGACAGAACTAGTAGAAATCGAATATTTGTTCGTGGCAAAAATATACACACACACATATACATACATCAGTATATAACACACAAGGAAAGGAATAAAAAAGAAAAAACCTCAACAAAATGTCATCTATGAATCCAGAATAGTAAGTCGCGTCACTTGCAAAATAAATAAATTGCGCATAAAATACGAAGATTGCGTCGAAACTGTGCCTTTTGTTTAAAACATTTTCGTTCGATAATTTTTCGCTCTGCGAGAGTTTTTTTTCTGCGACGTCATACGTCCACGACAACGACTAAAACGGCTAGTAATGTAGCCTCTGTTTTGCTCTGCCTTAGATTCTCGGTCCACTCCCTTTTTTATTTGTGCGAGAACCTGTTAAATATGAAAAGGGGAATTTTTATTTAATTTACAAAACACACATACAAAGTCGGTATACGTCTCGATAACTTCTTCTCAGACTTTGTACCAAAAAGAAAAAAAAAAACATGAGAAGAAAATAGTCGTTAATTGTCGTTGTTGTAGTTTCTCAGGCTGCATCAATTTATGCCCCAAAGTTCAGTTTTCATTTCAGTTGCTGGCTGAATTCATGGGGCGTATGAGTCACCTGCCCGACCATCTCCCATAACCCCCCTCTCTCGCCCACACTTTGTGTTGTTGTAGTTTGACTGCTTTCCCAGTCATCGTTGGTGCTGTTTGCGCTACGTAATCAAAGCCTCTTCTAGGTTTATTGTTGCTTTAATTGCCTGCTCATTCAGAACCCTCCCAGCTAGAGGAGAGAGAAAGATAGATGAAGAAAGTGCGGTAGAGCGACAACAAGAGAAAGGTGGAGAAAGAACTCGAGTTTATCCTTTTACCATTGGCGATGTTAAACATATCAAATTTCACTTTTGTACGCCTTCGATTACTTAGAAAAAGAGAGGAGCGTGTGCGAGGGTCGTTTCAAGATAAGATAACAAGCTAGTATGCGTATGTGTTTGTGACAGTGTGTGGCTATCGCATAGTTTTCCCATGTCTGACTAATTATTCTCATTTTTTACACTTTGCAGCGATTATCTATTCAAATTGCTGTTGATCGGTGACTCTGGAGTTGGAAAATCCTGTCTGCTGCTGCGATTTGCTGATGATACATATACAGAGAGCTACATCAGTACAATCGGTGTAGATTTTGTAAGTTGATTGACTAAATTATACCAATTTTAAAATGTGACACTAATTTGTATTGTAATTTACAGAAAATTAGAACTATAGAACTCGACGGCAAGACCATTAAATTGCAAATCGTAAGTAGCTCAATATAGATTCGATTCAACACAGGCTCTAACAACTGTTTTTTTGTGTATAGTGGGATACTGCTGGCCAGGAGCGCTTCCGTACTATCACTTCGTCATATTATCGTGGTGCACATGGCATTATCGTCGTCTACGATTGCACGGACCAGGAGTCTTTCAACAATGTAAAGCAATGGCTTGAGGAAATTGAACGATATGCTTGCGAAAATGTGAACAAGTTGTTGGTGGGAAACAAAAGTGATTTGACCACCAAGAAAGTTGTTGATCATACCACAGCTGCGGTAAGAATCTACCTACAAGTGTTTTAAACAGCTGAAATTAGAAAAGATATTAGAATTCATGCAGCAAATACCCAGTGGTATTCGATTTTATTTGTACATATTAAACGGGAAAAGTAGCCAGATCAAAGAATTAAAACTGCTGTTAGGAACCCGTAATATTCGACTTAGTTAGATATATTTTTCATATTTCATTTATTTTATTTAATTAAATCTACAACTATGCTGGAGTGTTTTTTCAATATCTTAATAGATCATCAAAAAGCAAAAGGTTAACATAGAAAGTGAATAGGGATTCCGGGGAGAGGAAATAAAAACCCAATCTTCATTTAGTGAATTCAAATATTGAACTGAATTTATTTTCAAAATTCTTCTGCTTATATAGTGTTTCTTAAACTCTATGGGTGACATACAGATCTTGTTCTAATGCTTGACACGATCACTAAAAGGTCGCGTCATAGCAATCGGGGGTTGAAATTATTTTTAACCTGACATCCGTTGGTCGTTAGATGTTTAATTATTGACTATATTTATGTACCTTGATGTGTGGTGCATAGGATATTTTTGTAACAAGTGTTTACATTTATGTATTTCTACTGACGATGTGTTCTGTATTTTGAGTATTATTATTTATACACATCGCAGCCTTAGAAACTAACATGTTTATTCTTAAACAGAAAGTATATCCTTTAGTTGTCAAGCAAGGGCCTTTGAGGGCCTTTTATTTTAAACAAAGCAAACGATGAATAATTTTGATTTTTAACTGAGAACTAATGTGTTATTTTCAACATTCGCTTTTTCCAGGAGTACGCAGCTCAATTAGGCATTCCATTCCTTGAAACTTCGGCGAAGAGTGCCACCAATGTGGAGCAGGCCTTTATGACGATGGCGGCCGAGATTAAGAATCGTGTTGGGCCGCCGTCCAGCGCCACCGATAATGCTAGTAAAGTGAAAATCGATCAAGGACGTCCAGTGGAAAATACCAAATCTGGTTGCTGCTGAATAAACTCTGATTGTGAATCATTATTTTATTATACAATTAAACAAAATTTAAATATAATAAATTAAAAAAAAAAGAAGAAAAACACACACAACAAACCAACAACAACAAGAAAAACGAAAACAACAAAAAACAATAATGATAATAATTATAAAAGAGAAACGGGCAATTCATAATTATAAATTTGAACTATGTAATAACTATAAATGATAATGCGTATGAGTATGATTATGATTGCGATTAGTGCGTTTGTATGATCCAGATAGCTGGCAGTGATCCCACAAGAAGGACACCTCCACACTTTAAACAATTATATAATAGTAACCATACACACACATACACACACACTTACACCCGAATACATCTACACATGAAACTAACCATCTTTCTGATTTCCAACTGTTTCTGTTCATTAGTAGTGCAAAATAAAATAAAGAACTTGTGTAGCAATAAACTTAATCTTACCACAGCAGCGCGTATCCATAAAAGAGTACTAATTAATCTTAGCTGTATCGAAATGGATGTGTAACTACAGCAACAACAACAACAAAAAGAACAGCAGCAGCAGCAGAAGCAACCACAAAAAAACTCTTGTACTGTGTCCGCAGAACTACTTATAACTATGTATACATACAATATGAATGTGTTTAAAATTACAATACAACAATTTCTAAAAACAAAAACGTATTTATCTCTAGCGAACTTCGTGTGTACAAGTACATAATACATATAATTACCTATGGACATATGTGTTCGCCCCCTATGTCTTTGTCACATTGCGAAATACGAAAAGATAAATTTTATGTAAATCAAAATGAAACTATTTTTAGCAATAACAACAACAATAACTTTGGTGTGTTTGTATTTTGTGAAGCAAGACGATGGATTTGTTTAGGCACATAAAATTAGTGTAATAATGATCAAGATGATACCATAACGATGAAGTTTAATAAAAATTTGAATGAAAGTATCAAAAAGTATGGGATCAAGGAAAGACAAATGTATGTATGTGTAAAAAACAGCTTAAAAATATACATTTTTCATTGGCATTGACTTTAACTAAGTAAAGACGTTTTAATTTGTTACTAAACGGATTTCTAGAAAGATTTGAAAGGACTGAGGAGATCACATACCTGAATTACCATGTTTTGAATATTATTTACGAATCACAATATTTTGTTCATGCCATGGGACTACTAATATATACAAAAAATCGGTTTATCTACTATTAAATAATATAGGGCAAATACAGTTCTTATCACATTTTTAACCCACTATAAGGGCAAAATGTTCGCACTCGATTTCTTTGAAAATGGTTATTCTTTTGTCACAAACAAATTGAATCATTTTAAAATGAAATAATTCTAACTTTCGGCTTGTCATCGTGAACTATAAAGAAAGGATTTCGAAAATAAGTAGATTTTGCAGAATAAATATAAAAAAATAGGAAAAATAAGATAGACTTTTTGGTATAGAATAAATGGAAAGATGTGTTTAAATGCAACTTAGAAAATTTTCAAAGGTTTGGTTTCAAAAACATTCATTTTTTAGCTTTTATTGACTTCTTCTGAGGTACTTCAGTCTTGACAACAAGATTTTCCTATTAACTATGACTATTGTTGGAATTTAACTAAATACCATGGTGTATTTAGAGCCGGTGCATCTTAGCTCTTGCTGGCTCGTCGCTCCTGCAAACAGGCGGTGGTTATAGTGGCCGCCGTTGTCCCTATGATGGCAGCACCCAGAATGCCGCGCTCCCGCTCGCTTAGACCGGAAATGGAGAGACTATTGCTGCGCCAGGTTGATGATGTGGTACGCTCTGTGCCCGATGAGGTGGACATGGAGTTGATTAAAAATGTGGCCTCTCGTCGTAGTGTACGACGTGCCTGTTGAGCTTTTCCCGAATTTGAGCCGGGAATGAAGGTGCCTTCGTCGCCTTCTTGTTTCTGCCTTTGGGAAGATGTGCGACGCCTACTGCCGTCAGTAGCAAAAGGTTGTCGTTGGTGGTGAGAGCGATAATGATGATGGTGGTGATGATGAGGTCGCTGGCCCAGACACGTCAGCAGTAGGCGCCAAAAACCACTGCGAAACTTTGACGACATCAGGTTGTAGAGTATGGGATTCATGGCCGAGTTCAGGTATAACATAAAGCGCGAGAAGTACAATAGATTGTAGTAGCCGGCAATGCCCAGGCGTTCCACATCTTCGGCGTTTGCCATAATTACCCACAAAGTGAAGGCACGAAAGGGCAACAGGCACAGGAAGAAACTTGACACAACTGCCACCAGCATGAAGATCACCTGTTTGCGATGTTTCCTCATGCCGTTGCTCTGCTGATGACTATTACCCTTGACGCTGGGCGTTGTGGTTGTGTTGCCTCCTGTCTGGTTGGTTGCCGACGTCTGGGCCTGCGGCGAGGTGGGCCTATGGAAGGCGTTATTGGGTCGCAGCAATTTATAGGCAATGGCGGCATACAGCAGCACCAATATGCCGAAGGGCAGAAAAAAAAAGACCGTGATGCTGCCCACGAAATAGAAGATTGGCCAAAAGCCATCAGCGGCTGTTGTGCAAACTGGGGCGTCCGTGCCGTCGCCATAGGGCTCCACACTATAGCTCGATATGGCGATGATGGGACTGCAAAAAGTATATGTTTATGTATGAGTGATATGGTTATAGTTCAAATCTTTCTTTTAATCTCGTTGATGACAATGTTGCTGTTGTTGTCTGCGAAGTTTTAATGCGTTTCCAAAGTAAAGTAGAGAAAAACAAATATTTAAAAGCTACTCAAAACTTCCGAAGGGAAGCACTCAACTTAATCACAGAACGGAAACGGAAATGGAAACGTCTGCTCATACTTACTAGATTCTTTAGCTACATAATGACTAAAAAACTCTACTACAAGTCAACAAAAAACAATTTTACTAATATAAAAGAATAGAACGTAAGGCAAGTATTTACATATTTACACATATGTACCTTCGAATGTAATATATTTATACAATTTTCCCAAGGGTGAAAAACTGCCCTCAAATGGATAAAAATAGTAAATTCATTTGACCAATTGAAATGTCATAAAATATTTTATTTACTTACAAACTCAGCGCTCTGTGTATATGTGTATGTGTATATATATACGTATTCTTATATTGCATTTATATATTTTTAAGCCAAATATAAATACGTAATGGATTTATGTATTTGTAGGTGTGTGTGTTTTTGTGTGTCGTGATGTGATGTACATTTTATTTGCACTGCCTCAAAGTAGGCAACAGTTTATTTCTTTTGGTTTTTGTACCCTCAAAAAATGTTGTTCAGAAATTTGCCACGCGATTATATAGAGACAAATCAGTATTGAAATCATATTTCTTAACTTTAATAAGTCATGAAAGACCTATTGAAAGTATAATTTCGTATTCCAACCATATTAAATTTGCATAAATATTTAAAAATAAATTGATTTCGATTATAAAAATGAATTGCAAAACAAAGCTAATAGGGGCGTATGGAATTCGGCTTTGCTATATTTGTTGAAAATTTTTCTTTGCTTTTTTTGTTCGCTTTCAAAATGGGTATTTCACTTTTACTTTTTCTAAAAAAATGTTACTTAAAAATATAGAAATAAGCTGAAAAACAGTTTCCGAATTAGCAATCACAGAATGGCTGAACTGTGCAAGGGTATACAAGCTTCGGTTTGGCCAAAGTTAGACCAGCTCTCTGGCTTTTTCTTTCGTGTTATGGCCGCTCGTGTAATGGCTAGGTCCCAAATCGAAAAGAAAAAAAAAACTATTTCAATACACCTAAATCATGTTTATCCGATGCCTTGATGGGGTTCCCAAACGCATATTAAGCCATTTCCATTTGCTATATGCGCCAAACGTTTAATGGTGGCCCGGCCTGGATCACGACTGCCACATTCCTGTCCACCAATACTGCTCTCCGCTCCCCGTCGTGGCAATGGCCAGTAGTTGTAGTTGTAGTTGGAGTTTATTGTAGTGTTTTTGGGTTGTTCGGCTGTCGTTGCTGTTATTTATCTTTGGCACATTCATTCGAGTTTAATAGCCCGAAAAATTGATTGTTTTTTGTGCGGAAATGTCCAAGGAGCAAGGCCGACATTTGGCTGAAGCAGAAGCAGCTCTAGATGGCTGTCAATGGCTGAATGAAATCGATTATGCTTGCAAAAAAGCGGGAGATGCCGTCGACTTCGATACATTCCAGTTAAGTGAAGCGAAAGTGTAAACGAGTTACAAGCGATTTTTCACGCCCCCCTCGCAATTGTCCAAGTACACACTATCTATTCATTGCTATATCTAACTCTTCGAGAGATTGGTCCTGCCTTTGGTCAGAGTTTCCTCATCGAAACTGATTTGCGGCTTGTGCCGTCGTGATTTGGCATTCTTTGAACCCTGCTCCAGTCTCAGTCCCAGCAATTGGCTATCACTCTCACGACGGCGTCTATCCTTTGCCAGCGGCATTGTCGAATTGTGGAGCATGGCCATGGCCTCCAGATCGCTTCCGCATGGCATCTGCAATTCAATCTTTAATCGTGTGCGGCTAATGTCCTCGCTGCAGCGACGATTTGAGCTGCGCGACAGAATACTGGAATTGGTAACAGCCGTGGCGTTCGATGAGTTTGTATTCGTGTTGGTATTGGTGCCCATGCCCGTTGAAATGGTGCCACTGCGTCCCCGGGAGCTGCCATCACCAGTGCCACGGGTGCGCCCCAGCGTGAATAATCTGAGCAGAGCTCTGCCAGCATCGTGGCACAGACGGGCAAAACCCTTGCGAAATTTCGTTGACATCAGATTATATAGAATAGGGTTCATGGCCGAGTTGAGGTACAGCATGATGCGACAAAAGTAAAGCAGACTATAGTAACGCGCCAGACCAATGTCGTGCAGTGTTTGGTCCGTGCTCAATATGATCCAGAGCGTAAGTACACGGAATGGCAGCAGGCAGACAAAAAATGAGAGAACAACGGCGCCAAGCATAAGGACCACTTGCTTGCGGGCTTTCAGGCTCAGTTCCGGTTTGGTTGGACGGGCACGCAGCATGGATCCCTGATTTGAGATGAGGTTTTTGGCAATGATGCTGTACAGTATGACGAGGGTAAGAAACGGCAGTATAAAGAACACCGATATAGTCATCAGAAAGAACGCAATCGTCCAATCCGTAATCGCCTGGGTAAGGCAAACGGCTACCGATGATCCATCAATATATTCGGCCATCTTGTATTCAGCCACCCACAGTATGGGACTATTGAAAATATTGGGGAGAGATGAAAGCAAACAAGAAACGTAATCAGGTTGAAGACGGGTCGTGGGAAATTAAATGAGGAGATGGAAATGGAAACGGAATATGAAAGGAAGAGAGATACAAAGAAGAAAAGCTGAACAAGAGATCAAATGAAATGATGTGTAGAACATTAAGCTTTCAAATAATTCACAATCTTTTGTTAAATTTTGAAGATGATTTTATTGGATAATTTGTGATAATAGATATATATATATATAGATTGTTAGATAATCATTGCAAAAGTTCAATATTAATAACGAAAGTTTGATTAAACCGAACCCAACTAGATTGAAGTGAATATTATTAACACTTTCTTGTATATAGATAAAGTATTGCTAAAGTCGGCAATATCAGTCAAATGTAGAGGACTGTAAGCTGTTTTTTTTTCTTAAATTTTAGTTATTTAAATTTAAATTCGTTTTAAATAAAATTTTAAACAGGCATTGCCTACATATGGCAGACAGTCAACAGGCTGCTGCTGTTGCTGAGCTTGTGGGCCTGGCTAAAATGAATTTGGTCTAAATCAGGATCTGCGTCAGAGAAACACACGAGTACCACCCCTTTTCCCTGCCCACTTCCCATCCCTTGGCCATGGGCGTCGTGAAGGCGCGTCTGTCGGAATGTGCTTTTAAAATACTTTTTTTTTTTTTTTGGGCTGAATTTGTCTCTGACTTTGCCAACTTGTGTGCCCGTAATTAATAGGCAAAAAGCTTGGAGCCATATTGAGCCCTATAGCAACCATGACCCTGCCTACGACTTTGCCAGTACGGTGGGGTCAGCGTCCGCCTTGACAATGTGATGTTTATTTCATTGTTATGCACGCAGCAAGATTTGCAAAATTAAAAAGGGTCGCTGCTCGTCCTTGGCAAAGTGTGGGGGACAATGAATGAGAAGGAAGCATGAAGAATGGACATGGACATACAATAATAAAGTGTCAATGAAATGAAATGCCATGATAGCGGACATTGGTGCTTATTAAAGATGACAGTGGGCCGATAAGACGGGAGCGAGAAAAGTTGGACAAAGGCCAGCCGGAAGTTGAGGCATAGAGACCAAGAAAAAAAGGAAGACAAATAAAGGCAATGAGGAAAGCCAAAAGATGATGTCGATGATGTAGTAAGAGGAGTGCAAAATGAAAGCAGCCTGAGCGTAGAGAAAGAGAGACAGAAAGAGGGTAAATTCGAGGTAATGTTTAGCATGTAAATGGACACGCTAATGTTTAACAAAAGGCCAACACCAAATACCAAATAAACAAAAAAAATACCAAAAGGGAAACCATCGACAACCCAAAAAGTGGGAAAAACAAAACACAAATCATTAAAAATGACGACGATTGACACTTGTAATTAATGAGCAAAAGGAACTTAATGCTCGGTTGCCCAAAATGAATAAATCGTAATAAACCATAAAATAGATTCATCTAGGATAAGGCACAGATATACATGTATATACCAACACACATAGATAGGATAGATAGTATGTATATATGGTAAATGGACCAAAACTAGAGCATGCTTTAAATAATAAAAATATTGCTTAACATTATCTAATTAAATTTCAAGTCGAAGAGAGATGAGCAGACGACCAAGATCAATATAGAAAACAGGACATAACTTACCTCGTGAAAAGCGCAGCTATGCCCCAGGCCAGGACGCAGATGAGTATGGCCCGCCCCTTGGTACAGACATAGCCGGCCTTTAATGGCTCGCAGATTGCGTAATAGCGCTCGAATGAGATAGCCAAGATGGTCAGGACACTGGCATGGGCCACAGTCAGCTCTACAAAGGGCACAGCCTTGCCTGTAGGCAGAGTTAATTAGGTCGGCGAAAAGAAACAGAAGTCGGTAAACAGCTACTTACACATCTCATGGCCAAGCACCCAAGTCTCGGGGCGTGTATTAACCTCCACAAGGACGGTGGGAGTGCAGACTAGAAGGACCAACAAGTCGGCAATGCTGAGATTGGTTAGAAATATATTTGTGGAGTTGCGCATATCCTTTGATTTTGATATCACAATGGGCACCTGCCGTAGCCAACAAAAAAGTGAATGTAGTCATCATGTATGCAGATGTAGATCATGGGTTTCTTAGAAAGGACTCACCATCACATTACCCACAACTCCTAGCAGCATGATGGCTATGCAGAAGCACATGGCGGTTGTGCGTATATACGATGGAATCTGTGGCAGCATCTGCTCAGCATCCGTGCCCTCAGGCCCGTTCCCCGTATTGCTGGCGTCACTGGCATTGTGGCTATTGGAGTGGGCTTGGCCAAAGCTATCGTTATGGCCGATGCTGGTTGGAATACTATTAGTTGGGTTGTATGTGCCATTGCCGCTACTAGCAGCGCCACGGGATAGCCCAGCGTGCTGTGTCTTCGCTGTGCTTGTTGTTGTTGTTGTCGTTGTTGCCCTTGGGTAAGTTCCCGTTGCAGCAGCAACATCTTGCGCTGCAGCCTGAGATATCAGCAGCAGCAAATGTATGCCGAAGCCTATACCAATACCGGTCAGCCGTGGATGCTGATGCCGCCCGGTCCTGGCCACAGCGATGCCGTGGCTGCCGTTCAATAGTATTGATGTCGTCGTCGTCGTCCTGCGTCAAGGGCGTTGTCGTCGCAATGGGAATTACATGGGCAACATTGCGTTAAGTGCGTTAAGAGCGGAAGTGATTCAATATCGCCTCCTTCGACAACACCGCCTGCCCGCCTGCTGTTCAGGTGCTGAATCGGATGGGTAAGATGGGCTGCCAGTGTTTATGGTGAGACTTAAATACGCGCTAATGAAATTAAATTACCCCAGCGGCCGCACAAATTTATGGTATGGCTGTTATCCTGATCCAACGACATTAAACAAATCAATCAGTGTGGCTTTGCGGTTGTCCTGGCTAGTAGTCCTTTGGCCAGCCTGGAGTTGAAGTGGCAAAAGTGGCAGGGGATTAGCATTTAAGTATTCTGTAGCAGGAAATAACCAACAACTTGACCATCAAGCCGACTTAACTAACGATAATGAATGAAAAGTTCATTAGGCACTGTCATTTACATAACATTACCCCTCAGTCCACACACTCACACACACACGCAAACCACATTAAGGCGTGGGGGATGGGTTTTAATTGCCAACAGAGTTGTCAATGTCTGGCCGAACTATAAAAATTAATCTAAAGATTCAGTCCTACAGTCCTAATGAAAGCCGGTGGAAACCATTAATTGTTCAAAAAGGTTCTAAGACAATAACAGAGATCAGTTAGGATTCCGCCCAAGAAGATTAGTTGCTTCTATGGTCAGTTGCTGTGAAGGACTTGTTCATAATCTTAAGGTTAGAAAATCTATGCATTACAAATATCTAACTCTCTTAATGGATATGTAGAGTGCCATCTCTAGCGTCTAACTCAACGATTATCACTAAAAGCTGTGCAAGCATCGTTGGCGACATCGTCTGCTCCTAATCCCCATCAGCTCAATTGCTCCTGCTGCTGCTGCTGCCCGTCAGCCAAAATGGCTTTATTAAGTCTCCATTTTGCGTCGCGCAACGCGCTTAATTGTATTATACTCATACTCACATCCTCTCTCTCTCACACACACACACACACACACACACTTACACATGTGTGCAATACATTTAGATGAGCATGAGCGCTTTGACTCTAACAAGGACACTCACATCTCATGCATATGGCATAAACACACGCTTCCGGTGTAAGGACACTCTTTGCAGCGCCATTTTGATTAATTTGATAAATTCATTATGTGCACACCATATTGGCCTGGTCTTGGCCCCCGGTCCTGCTTCTCCTGTCTCCCGGCTACTGGCCACTAGCCATTGGCAAGCTGTGCACTTTTTTGTTTGTTATCCTGTCCGAAGAGCCTCCGTCATCGTCAGAGTCTGTGTTTGTCTTTTCGGGATTGGGTTCAATGTCCCTAAATGACATAACAAGGCAGTTTGTGTCACATTGGTTTTAAAAATGCGACTTTAACGATGTTGACGATGCTCTGACCATCCTGATTAGAGAGCCCAGAAAGGATGGTAAGTGAAAGGAATAAAATGAAATTGGCCAATGGGGGACACTTCAAGTGAGTGTGTATATATACATACATATGTATGTATATACATGTGTATATAGATAGATAGTTGGCCATTTTGTTTGGCATAATTGTTTGAAAAGTTGTTGAGTTTGTCGAGAGAAAAAAGAGACAAATGAATTGCTTTTGCAAAAGTTCAACTGTGAGCTGAGCTGAGTTGAGTTTCAATATCAATATATATATAGTAGGTATAGTAGCCTTCCATGTCCATGGGCAGTTGTGGCTCGTATTTCCTTGAACCCCTTGTGAGCTCTAGGGGGTTGGGGGGTGGGGCCAACAACAACTGCTGCTGCGACCACAAACATGCCCTGTCTGCCTGAATGTAAATCTAAAACGGTTTATGGTTACGTACCGAAATCCCAACTGCTTACATGTCGAGAGTGTTGAGCGGCAATTTGATGGATAACTTGCGGCCAGAGTTTTGTATGTGGAGGCGTTTACATATACATATCTAACAACTTTTACATAAAAACACTTATGCGAGTATCTGTGTGTGTGTGTGTGTGTGTGTTTGTGTGTGTGTATGTGTCTGTTAGAGAGTATTTGGTATAATTTTTTGCCGAGATTTGAATAAGGTTCAAAAAGCTGTTGATGATAATGGAAATTGAATGGTTTTGGCCTGCATATATGTAAATGTATATGTTTAGAGTCTGTGTGTGTGTGTGTGTGTGTGCATGTGTGTTGATGTTGCCAAGTGTAACGCTTTTTATGGTATTTAAGATTGAACGAAATTTATTGCTGACACCCTAATAAAATTAACATTGAAATGGCAATTTGAGGCAGCAATAAGAATCAGTAACCGCCGATTCAAGCAACTTGTCACACTCACACAGTAACGCACACACACACACAAATGCTCACACACATACACTCCTAATCAATTTATCGTTCAATAATAGTCAAGTCAGACGAGCTACATAGATGTGATATAGGGACATGGGCGTCTTACATTCCTATAAAAAACATACAGAAAATATATGTTAAAAAAGGATTTTTATATTATTTACTATGGGTAATAAATTGCTCAAGTCTGAAATGTATTTAGTTACATTTGACTTAGATTCCAACAATTATTTTAAGCCCTGTTTGTAATGACCAGAAAATGTAAATACTAACTAGTTTCTTAGACTTTAAATCGAGCAAACTGTTAGTACAAATTAAAGATCTTGTGACCTGCGTCAGTTATAGGAATTTCAATTGCAGACCTGACTACGCCCCTGAACAAGGGGATAACTCTGCGCCAGCCACTTTGACAAATCGCTAAGCTAGGCTGAAAATAATGAAAACCAAAAAACAAAAAACCCCCAAAAAAGTGGATAGAAAAAAATTAAAGGAAAGCCACCAAATTGATTTGGAGACATTTTTTGGTTTTCTTTAATCGTGCAGTCTCCACTCCTCCTAGCTGCTATCGCCCTCTTGTGCTGCTGCTGCTGCTGGCTTATTTCATCCCCCAACCGCCCATCATTGCCGCCTCGCCTCATTTCGCTTCGCCTGTGGCTGGCTATGGCATTTTGCTTGAGGGTGCCAGCTCGCTAAATAAATTGAAATGACTTCGTAATTGTATTTGTGACTCTGGCTAAATTAATCTAACTAGTTCGCATGCCGGATCGGCGCTCGTGTGGAACCAGCAGCAACAGCAGCAGCAGGAATAGCAACAACAACAATGGCATTACGATGAACAAAGCGCCGTAAAACCAAAAGCTTGTTTTTCAATTGCAACCACCGAAATGTGAGTGACTAGAAGGCACTACTATATCGGTGCTGGGGTGGAAAATGACTGACAGAACGAACAAGTGGGGCCACTTTACTCGAAAATCAAATTGATATGTTGCCGATAGTCAAGTGCGTCTCCGTGTCCATTTATGCCCCTGTCCATGTCCCTTTAATTGACCAGTGAATGACAATTAGGTGTATTTTTAGCTAAACAGCTAGAAGATGTATTTGTATCCTTAATAGGGAATAGAGTCGAGTTCGGTCAACTTTGGAATATATTTTCCATATGCTCGATTTTTCGCGATCTTGATGATTGAATGGACAATTGTTTCTCCAAATTTATGTTTAATAAAGACTTTAATTTATAGCCTTTCGACTTTTTGTTTTTTTGTTAATGTATGTGCAATAATTGGCGAAGTTCAATTCTACTTTTTAAAATAATATTATTCATACGATATGTTTTATGACGTGATTGCATTTTTTTTGCATTGCTGATAATTGCAATCAAAACGTTTTAGTTTGATTTTATGTTGGCCCATTATAAAAACTAAGTGTTAAGTGGTTAATTGTGGCTCATATTTATTGTGGTAATAATTTAATAATAAAAATGCAGTTCATTAAAGAAATAGTTATTGTAGTAGATAGACACCTTTTATTTTACATTTAATTAATAGAATTGGTATTTTATTGACTAAGCAGATCTACGATACATTTAAATATACTAATTTGATCTATAAAAGAAAACCTAAAATCGCGGATCTTAACTTAACTAACTCAACTTAACATAACTAAAAGATTAATTAAGATTTGATAAGATTTACATACATGGAACAAATTAACTTTGGAGTTCCATAGCAATGCAGAGACAGAAATGGCATCTTCTTATTGATTTACTAAGAAATTTTCAATTACTGCTTCTCATATCTCAGATTCCAATGTTACCACTGGCATTGTCCAATGCCAACGCATATGAACGGCCCAGTGCCAGCAATTGTTGTTGTTTGTGGCAACAATATTTCTTTGTCGCAGCCTGTGAAATGCATTGCAAGAAGTCAAGGATATTTGCCCTGCCTTGAGCACTTTTGACTTCTCTGGCAGCCATTTTCATTTATCTATGTGCGTTAGAACATTGTCTGCCCCTCTGTCTCTTTGTTCGTCTCGCTGTCTGTCTGTAAAAGTAACTGCCACACAATGTTGTTAGTTTGGTTTCCCGCACTAAACGTTTAAACATTACTTTAGATACACATAGATATGCAATACATACATATATCTATCTATCTGTTTCTTATGTATGTCCCACCATGTATGTATATACTTGTAGCGATGGTGGATTGTTTGGTCGTTCAACTAAATGTTTGTTTAAAGCAAGTTGCTGCTTTCTTTATCTACCCGCGTTTAAAACGCGCTCCAGTTGCTCATACGCCGCATAGTCGGTTGCCCGGTTAACTTCGCCAGTTGAATGAAATTGTATACAGTTTTCTTTGGGTTTCCTCTCGAAATTTTTTTTTTTTTTGTTGAGCTTGTTGCTGCTCGTATATAGCGGTGGCATGACATTGATTAGGCATTGGCCCGCGGAAAGGCGTTTTTATCCATGGATGCCATTGTCCGTGGGTGCTGAAAGATCCGACTGGGGGCTGGCCATTTGCCGCGGGCCAATTTGAAGCCGGGAAATTCTGCAGCTGCTGTCAGCGCTTTCAGTCTGTTCAGTCTGCTGCCACATACTTGTTTGTATGTTTGTTTGTTGGTTTGCTTATTTATTTGCTGGCTATGGGAATTTACACAACGCACAGACACACATTTTAACACGGTCAAATGGATGGAGGAGGACAGAGACCATAAGTATAACACACAGATAGCACTCGCTATTGTTTTACGATAGCGTGGAAATTGAAAACAGAAACAAAAACCAAAGTAAAAGAATAATATGGAATGCTTTGCCCTATGATACCCTAATGATGGTTGCCTTTTATGGCGGATAATAATAGAGAGCCTTGATAAAATCTTCAAATCAAATGCAGGCAACACTCTGTCGCAATGTTGGTTAAAGATTGATCCCATTACTTATGTAAAACGGCAAGTCCCTTGAATAGAGAATCATGCATTATGCATAATTGATACTCCCAATATACTACCCTAGGGAAATACCCAAAAAAAATACAATCCAATCCAAACCATCCTCATGCCAAAGACACTTTAATTGCTTTGCCATAAATGTATGCACATACAGAAAATACGTGTGTAAATATGTGTGTTGTATTTGTCTTCGGTGGCATATCATATGGCATTTGAATATAGCCCACTAATGCTTATTTAACATTTCACTGACCTTGAAAGTTATCGCATTTCACACATGACTCGAAACCGAAGGAGAATGGACCTTTTGAACGATTCTCAGTCATGTGGGAAATGCAATACAGAAGCAGAAGAACACACACACACACACTCACACCCTGACACTTATCCTGCCTTGTCCATAGTGCAAGTGGAGAGGCATTAGCTGTTGCCTTCCTTTATGTCCTTGTCATTTCCGGCGCGCGCTTAAATTGAAAAATGGCGCTTGCCGCACTTCCGTTGGCATTATTGACTTGGTTGCCTTCACATCGTTAACTTGCCACCTCAAAAGGCAGTAAATACCGACTTGGGCGTTTCTTTTACGCATTTGACATTTCTGCTGTTTCTTGGAATTTGTGGACTGCACTGCTTCTGCTTCTCCTCCGAACTTGTTAGTGGTTCATTCCATTTGTCAACTTTACTGCTGAAGTGCACGCCCCCTTGCTGCTGCTGCTCCTGCTGCTGACGTCAGCGTAGCCAACAAAAATAACAGCGAAGAAAGTGACTGATGGGTCTGATAAGTAGCTACAGGGGTGAACTAAAACCCCTGACCCCTATGGCTTAGTTGCGAGTGCAATGACAGCATTTAAAACTGCATTAACTTGAGCCACAGTCCGGTGCCTGATGACAGATAATCACACAGACTAAGTGAGCCAAGTGAGTTGATCTAGTGCCAAGTGGCGAAAGAGCACGACCATAAGGTTGGGCCGGGGCAGGCCAGGCAAGGGTCCAAGTGTTGGTAATTGTCGCCTTTTATTGGCTGCAATTTTTATGAGTTGCCTGCATAGTTAAGCATGGCTGACTTTCATTTTTACGAGTTCACTGAACCACTGTCAGAAACAGCCGCATCACCCGCACCACCCACTGGTTTAATATGCAAAAAATATATATACTTCTATATTATATATTTACAACAAAAACATCACATTATAATGACCGCAGGATACAAATGAAAATGAAAACGAAAATGGCAGCAAACGCTTTTCGTTTTGCCTGTTCGTTTTTTCTTCTCGGTATTGGCTATGTTTTTATGGCTTTGTCGGCCACGCGTTTTCCAAGTGCGTAATGAAAATTGTATTTATTGTGGAATAAAAATATTTATCAGTAAATTAAACATCATGTCAGTCTGCATCTTAACTCCTCACTCCAAGAAAAAAGTAAAAAACACGAAATTGTTCCAAAAATATTCATCAGACAAAAGAATCGAGATGATCTACTCTCAGTCAGAGATTGCATCATGTATCTTAAAATTTGTTGATGCAGCTAAATTTAGATGGTTCTCTGAATATCAAATTTTTTTAAACAAAAGCTGAAGATTTTAACTGACAGTTAAACGTTTCCAGTCTTAGTCGGCCGATTGAGATTCGTTCGTTTAAACAAATGCATTTCGCATATCGAAATAATTAACATATCCCAAGACAAACTGTTCATATGCATTCAATTTACAAACAAACCATGTAAGTTTGTGCAGTTGGAGCACAAGTCTAGTTTTGCTTACATAACTAACTATTTATTGAAACAAGTTTTAAAACGGCCAATAATTATTTTTGTATTCTGCTATATATTTGGTAATTAGCTTCTGAAATACAAAATTACAGGTTTTCGTTTAAGATGCACCCAGATAATTCGAGTTTAATATATGCCAAACAAATTGGGTTAACCTTTTTATTATAATTTCAAAGTTTGTACATCTGATCCTCCAATTAACGATATTTGTTAAGTAATTCATGGCAATGTAATGTAATAATTGAAAGAGGAAATGCGTGGAACATGTGTTCATAATAACATTTCGGAAGTTATAAAAAGATTTTTGCATTATAATAAGTGCTCGGCGAAAACTCTGAAACAGTTTATAATATTCTTCCTGTTTTTGTTATCAATAAATAAACCCGGACAAAACGTGAAAAAGGGAAATGTCATTTACATTTTTACATACAGAAACATTAAAAACCAAAAAACGAGAGGATCTTTTTTTGTTTTTGTTTGCTGCTGAAATTAAAAGAGAACGCGCGCGCGCCTGTTGGCAATTAGAATTGCAAATGCGAGAATGACGAGCACAAAATTCAAGAGGAAAAACCAGAGCGAGTGTCAAAAATAACTACGATAAATAAACGGTCCGGAGGTGGAGGCCAGCCGGCGAACTGGAGCCGAATGGTAGGCAACAGGCCCCCCACCACCAATCCGTATTCGAATCCGGAAATGGCACCAAAGTGCGAAACAAGTGGCCTGTGGGTTGGAAGACTCTGTGTGTGTGCGTGTGTGTGAAGGAGGCATTTGGTCTTCCTTTCGACAATTGCGTGGGTGCTCACAGTTTTTCAATTTTGATGCGCCCAAAAAACAATTTGAAAGTAATGACGAAGAAAGTTGTTACTTAGCGTGTGGCTCATTTGTCAGGGATTGGGATTGGGGCTAAAGCTGAAGCGGGTTATAATCTAAATGGGCTCGTACAAATAGGCATGCATAAATTTATATAAACATAAATGTATGTGCCTAGCAATTTGTTTGAAGGCTTTTCCATATCGGTTAGTTGGGAAAGTTGCCTGCAAAATTTCTTTTCAGAGCATAATTGTTGGAAATCGATTGATCTGTGATAGATAAACAGCTGCTAACTGAATCAATAAACATGAATACACTAGCTATTAATGTGTACATGTGTTTCTTCCTACACACTGTGCTGTTGGCTCTATCTATAAGTAGGCACTCTATATGTGTGTATCAGGTATAATCCGAACACAATTCCGCTTAATTGGCCCATTGACTAGCAATTGTTAACGGAAGAAATGCTTCCCAATTGGCCAGAGGTTGTGCTAAATGCTAAGCATTAGTCGTATTTGTATATAAATAGACCTTGTTGTTAATTAATTGAGGGGCAGAGGCGATAATGTAGGAATACTTATTCATATGTATGTAAATACATAGTTACTACACATGGTCGAAGGCTTTCTGTAGCGTGTCACTTTACATGACAAATGGAGAGAATCAGTTATTTTTGGTTCTTGGGGCCCCACATTTAACAAACTGCTGTCATATTTAAAGTTAATGGAAAGTGTCAACTTCTTCTATCATCACTTGAACATTTCCTTAAGTCATTTATCAGCCAAATATATCACAAGAAGGTGTATAGCTGGTTTTACACACAAAAGTCAAGCAAAGTGAACTGCAAATTTAGTTTCGCAAAGGTCAAACATTCAGATTTCCACATCGTGGATATGCGCAGCTCCTTCCTTATAAGTTATTCGTTAGCTGCAATTGCCTTCGTGGCATATAAATGGCCAATAAGAGCTATCATAAACTTGCCACACACACAAAGCCGTACTCTAGCATATGCCTGAGGGGTGCCTTAAAAAATCTCTAGGATAATGCAGTGAAACGGCCTTGGCGGGCGGCAAACATTTGACTGCTAATTAAGCTAGCCCAAAAATAAAAACAAGAAGAGCACAAAAATTTTCCGCACTTCATTCACTGGCATGATGATTAACCGCCCACACGTACTTACTAAGTAGATGGTAGAACTGGGAGTTCCCCCAAACCACCCAACCTCCTCTTTTACAACTTCACTTGGCCTTCATTCGCTATGCGCGTGCTAATCAAATTGGGTCTAGTCCCTGTCTGAGCCTATTGTCTATGGCCCGGTGTGTCTGTGTGTGTGTATATGTGTATGTGTGTGAGCTAGGATAGCTGATCGGGGTTGAGGTCGATGTTGGTTCCTTGGCTTGTTTATCAGCCGTCTGCGTCTAATGTGTAAGTATGCCAAAAGTGATTGCATAATTATGCAAATGCTCCAGCTCTGCCACAATATACGTCTAATGAATTACTCAGACTCAAGTCTAGTAAAAGGCGAACGTGATAGCCAAATAAAAAAAAAAATACAAAATTCTAAGGGGAACGGACTATGAGAACCAGAGAAGTGTAAACAAGCGAAACGAAAGAAGGGGTGGGGCTAGAGGGGTGTTGTTGTTGTTGTCTTTAATGATTATATAATAATTTGCTATTGTTCAGTTGACTGAAAATTTAATTAGTTTCGCCAATTGCCGGACAATTATCAAATGGTTTGTATGTATATACCCTAAAAACCAACGTCGGATAAGAAATTGGGGTAGCTTTTGCATTTGTAGTTTCTTTCATTTATTACAAAATCTCATGTGATAAATGGTTCGGGAAAAGTTCTATAATTGTTGGGTAAATCCAGCAATTTATCATGTTGTTAGAAAACTTCTTTAAGCCATTTTGGTTATTACTATTGAAATTGAACTGACAATAACTTTCAATGGACAAGTTCGGGTTCAATTTTTTTTGGTTTACTCGGGCTCGACAAAGTGGGATGGAGGCTCAAACTCCTAAGTAACCCCCTTAGGCGCCTTAGAGCGCCCCTGTTTATGGCTCTTAAAGCTATCATTGTCTACAGCTTGGTAATTGTGCTGACGGTAAATTAAGCAGCCATTAGTCATCCTACAAAACCCGGTCTTCCCTCTTCTTTCCCTGGCTATGACTGACACGTGCCCCACCCTCCCATCCAGTCAGTCCTTTTTTGTCAGTTCATAATCGTTAAATTTTTAGCATTTGCTCTTGTTTATTTTCTTTAAGTCCAACTCGCCAAAGTTCTATCGAAATTTTGTTGTTGGTCATAAAAAAATAATTTGGCACACAAAAGAACTGAAAGTGAAAAGTAAAATGTAAGGTAAATAAATATTAGACGCATTAAATATAAATAACAAAATGATCATCGATAGTTTTTTTTTTCGGGTTAAACAAACGGCCCGCCCTCAATTGGGCCATAAAAATTTAGACGTCCCGTCGCACACCTTTTATTTGCATTGCCAGCGACACAGTTAAATTTCATTTTGTTCACAAAACAAAACAAAAAGTAACGAAAAGAAAAGAAATGCATGATGAAAATGAAAATTTAGTTGTTTATTTGTTTTTTTTTCTTGTTATTTGGTATGCGTCAGAAAAATGCGACATTTTTTATTCAAACAGCGTTCATTCCGATCGCGATTGCCCCAGAAAAGCAAAAACAAAATAAAACGCTAAAATCGAAAGGCGCCACAAACACGCGCAAGTCTGGGCAAATTAAATGGACAACCCGACTAGCCCGGCTAAATGTCCAACTCTCCCCAAGCCACCGCCAAATTTTGCCAATGACGTGTCTTCATAATAAACCAATACCCTCTGCCTAGGTGGTAAGTAAGGTATATTATGTTCTTTAAAGAGCAAAAGGAAAATAGAATATGTTCATACTATGACGAATGAATTGAATTAGCTGAATCAGTCACTTCAAAACGCATTAAAACTAGTGTTTGAGATATCTTTTTAATCCACTTAAATGCAAACAGATTTTAGCTAAAAGATCTCTTATTCCACCGCAAAGTGACAAAAAATTAATAATGAAATCATATATTTAAATTATTAAATACACTTATGGTTGAATAGTTTTTCCGTTTTTAGTAGAATTAAAAGATATTGTAAGTGTGTATACTTTAGTCTGACTGAGTTCTGGTTAAAGCACCTATGCTAGGTTCTGACACTTCATCATCATAATTGGTAATTGGTACAAAGTATTTCATAGTCTATTCCACATTATACATATGTAGATGAAATAATTCAGTTTTTTTTGTAATCTTTTAGTTTCCTTTTTCCAGCAGCTCGTAATTAGTAAAAAATGAGCAGAAAAAAATGGCAACATGAAAGACTCACTAGCGCATAAATCACCATTCATATAAATAAAGACATATTTGATTTGAAACTGAGGCTGTTTGTCTTGTGTGTGTTTATGTATGTATGTGTGTGTTTGTATGATTATTTCTGACCAAAATAGCAAAGCTCAATCAACTCTTGATGCAGCCATAAAGAAGATGCCAAATAATTTGGCAGCAGTGACGGACTCAGAATATCAGTTTGAAGGGGATTTCTAACAGGACAATTTCTTAAGAAAAATGAAAACGATGAATAGACAAAAAAGGCTCAAAAGTAGTGCCAAAAATATAGTTTGTCAGTTAAGATAAAGAAAATTAAAGTGTTTTCATTTTTTTTGTAACCAAATTATTGAGAAATCCTGGTAAATTCAAAAACAAAACTGAGAATCAACCAATTGGTAATTGCAAATTGTATTAAGATTTAAATTGTTTTGAAAATTTGAAATTTATTCATCATTTTTTCTAAGTCTCACAAGTTTGTCATATAGCAGGAGGACGTGTCATATGTCATAACACTATTTTCCATGTGATGAACAAAAAGTGCTCTCAAATTTAATTTGGTCTTGCCTTTTGGTTTAAGGGATCAAACGAAATGCAAAATCCCTTCGTTTGTCCGCCTCTGCTTGTACGTTTTTGTGTGCGTATACGCAATAAATTTTCATATTTCATATGCCAAAGGCGCGCGCCGTCTTAGCCGATTTGCTCTACAATTCAGTTGGGTTATGACGTTGCATGCCAAAGAGTTGACTACCAAAACAAAACGAAATAGAAACAAAAAAAAAAATTATAAACATGTCGGGTATTAAATATAATATGTTTGGCATGAAATTTTGCGCGGGAGGCCCAGCAGAAAGTGTAAACAAAACG
This sequence comes from Drosophila nebulosa, assembly GCA_024703675.1. NCBI lineage: Eukaryota > Metazoa > Arthropoda > Insecta > Diptera > Drosophilidae > Drosophila > Drosophila nebulosa. The sequence continues at coordinate 3,314,741 of JANFPS010000004.1, read as the reverse complement.
TTTTTCTTTTTTGTTTTTTATAAAAAAAGCGCCAACAGATGTTGCATTTATTTAATGAGCCGCCGATGGGGCCAATTGGGCCGGCTATGAGGTGTTGGAGATGTGTTCTTAAGCAAATAAAACCTCATATTTATAAAACGAGTAATACAAACATATATTTTTGGATGCCGGGTGGTTTAACTTAGCCCAATGCCAAGGCTTTTGCATATGGAGAATTAATTCCATGCACAAAAACACTGTGACAACACTCAACTCATGGGCTTCGAGTACGTCACAAGGTCTGGGTCTCTGATAAGGCAGACCCAAACAGGTAAGCAGGCAGGCAGCGCGAGGGGGGCTGGCTTTGAGTGGAGCTAGATCTTCAAGTTTCAGTTCGAGAGGTTCGTAATGATCATGATCATAATTGAAACAAACGATGATAATGACTAAGCAGCTTGGTTGTGGCATTAATTTGTCAATGTTTATGCTTTGAAATCAATATTATCTACAGAATAAACATTATTAGTAATGATGCTTAAATACAATTCGAATGGAACCAGTTCCACATAGACAGAATAACCCCAGACGAAAAGAGATGGAGAATAATTTAAACGCGTATGCAAATGCCGGCAAGATTTCGAATCAAAAAAAGTGGTTATTGGCAACGAGAGGAGTAGCATAATTTACACTGAGAGAATAATGGATTCTATTAGATAATCACAATATCTATATCAATTCACAACCGAAATAGTAAAATGGTTTTCTCGACTCATGTTTTGAAATGTAAATCAACATGTAAAACTCGTTAAAGACTTTTGAAAAATGTACAATTTCCACACAACTTTCACTTTAATTCAAAAGCATTAACATATTTAACACCTCTTTATAATAATTTTCATCACTTACCTAAAATAGATCGAAATAGAGTTATGGTTCGTTTCTTAATTACGTAAGGTGTAAGAGAATAATTTTAATACTGTTATGTGTGTTATTTTATGCAATCCGGAGATGAAGAAGACAAGAGCTTAAGGTTTCTTTAACTTTTTAGTCAATGCAATTTACTCGTTCTTGAGCTTAAGATTTACAAAATATAAATTTGGAATCAAAAACAAGTTTTAACTGCGTTGTTGCTGTTAAATCATATTCAAACTCTTACGTTATCAATGGAACTAAACCCTTTAAGAACTGTTATATCTGCCCCCGCAATTGCAAGCGGCCAAGACATGTGCATTAATTTCTCATGTCAAACTTCACGGCAACACTTAACGAAATACTTTTTTATGTTTCGCATGTAATTAAAAGCATTAACACGGCGGCCACGTCGAAAGCAACAGCAACAACAACAACCGCATTCGATCTGACAGCAGCGTTGACATTAATGGCAACCACAAAGTGCAGGCCAATATATGTATATCCACACGCACAGGAACACTCTCAAACTCACTCACACACACACACACACACGGACATTCTTAAAACAACAAAAGAACTCTTCTGACAATGTTACAAATTATTGGGGTATATAGTGTCTGAGATGCACCTGTCCGCTTTCCGTTAATAGACATTCAAATTCAAAATAGACCAACCGAATATCTATCTCACTGATTGTGTGCCGGCTTTTACGCCACTTTCTTTTGAGTCACAACAGTGCAGAGAGTACACGGCCACTGATCCGCTCGACGGCAAGTTTCCCAAAAGACTAACAACGCACAATTTTCTAGCCAAACAATTTTCATACGCCGCGTATTTGCCGGCATGGAGACAATAAAACAGTTGTATGCGTCCGCTGTAGTCAAAAGCTTTGCCGTAGAGCTTCGAAGTCCAAGATGGGGGAAGCTTTGCACTATGCTTTTACAGTGCATGCTGGGAGTGGGGCTAGCTGGTGGTGGGCTTTAGTGAATGAAGCGGAAAACAGAAACAAAACGTTGTGTTAATTGAGAGGTGACGAGGGCAAGGGGGGCCATCAACGTAAAAGTGGGGAGGCACACCGCTCACATGCAACTTGAATGAAATGCCCGTAAAAGCTAATTTGCGATTTATTCAACGTTTTAAGTGCCTACAATACAGGGTGACACAATGGAAAGGCTAAAAGACTAAAGTTAATATTTTCATACATAGCTTATAAAACCAGTACAAATCGTGACGATTTCTTTTTTCATTTAGTCTCATAAATTTGATCGGTATCGGATCTTGATATATTAAGTCTGTTAAAAATATAACAAATAGTCGATTCATTGTTTCGCTAATCTACGTATGTATATAAAGCGTGTTCATTAGACTGATGAGAAATATGACCGTCATTTTAGCTATTAAAAAGAATGTATTAATTGTTCAAAATCCACAAAGATTGTGTTCGGATATGCTAAACATCCGTTTGATTATAATCTGCAAACTTAATTCGTCGATTAGATTAAATATAAATTAATATAACTAATTTACTTATTTTCTACTACATTATTTATGGTTTCTTGCTGTTCCTTCTGTTGCTGCTGCTCCTGTTCAGTCTTAGGGCCAGATAATTTCTCCGTCACATTTGTCTCTGGCACATCAACAGTTGGTAATGTTTTGGTCTCCAGTGGTGGAGCAGATGCTGGCACATTGTTCTCAGTGGTTGGCACAATGGGAACTAACTTTGCTTTGGCAGCAGCCCTGCGATTTGGCAAGAGAAGAGTTTCTAGGCCAGTACATGGTGCCTCGATTATGATGTACATAAAGTAGGCAAGTAGCACCGAAAATCCAAAGTCTTGCCAGAAACGTAACATCTAAAAAACAAAGAAAGAGAGAGAAAAACGAAAATAAAAGATAAACGTTTGAACTCGTACAGAATTAAGATTATTAAACTTACCATATCGTAATCAGAGAAATATGTGTTCACACGTGTACGTCCGGCGTTGACGTTTTGGATGACCAAATGGAAAATGTAGACACAGAACGAAAGCTTGGACAATGGCTGCCACAAGGGGGATGAGAGAAAGGCATTGGCCAAGCCGCCGTAGCCCTGCATGCAGGCAAAAACTATCCAGCTTAAGCCCACAGGCCACGCAACACGCGAGAATGACACAAAGAAGGCCTCATTGAGAATAGGAATTGTCTTGCTCTTGCCCGTTCCATATGGATACATGGCGAAGATACACACGAAGAGGCAGGCCAGACCAAAAAGCCAACCCAACCAAGCAACGATCTGATTGAGTTTGAATGACTTGCCACGTGTTACATGCAAGAAATAGCCAAAGAGAAAACCAACCAGCCACGGTGAAGTACGTGTGTGTGTGCTGTGGGAAATATCTCCCCCTCCGCCTGGATTCATATTCATTCTTCAAAATAGTAAACCACAATGACAAAATACATAGATCCCAGTTAAACGAAAAACACAATACTTACAGCGAGTAGTTCTTAGTCATCATAATGGTGAAGAGGCAGGCGACCATTAACAGGGTAAAAGTGAACACTACAGCGGCACCCTTTTTGCCCCATTTGTAGACGAGAAACAGAAATATCGGTGCCAGGATATACAACTGCATATCAATGGCCAAATACCAAGTATGTGCCATGCACTGAAACAAGAAAACAGGTAACACAAGATCATTAGATTAAGCTTCATGTGGATAGGCTATATAAGGCCAGTCACTTACTTCCTGATCGGCTGCATAATTCTGTACATACAGAAGCGTCCAGTACCAGTTATCCTTGCAGCTATCATAGTTGTCAAAATTCCAATTGCCGAAGAGTGGACCATCACCCAAGTAGGGTAGCAGCTTGTAATAGACAAGAATGGCCACAGCAACAATAGGTGTGAGACGAAGATACCGATGTAGATACATTAGAGGGACATTCAGTTTTCCCTTGGATCTGCACAACAAACAAACATAAAGAAATTCAGAAGAATTAGTTACATATTCTGAAACTTACCGCTCCATTGTGCGCAAGGTGATCATAGCAACCAGCAATCCACTCAAATAGAAGAAACTATCGACAGCAAAAACACCTTGATAAATCACTTCCATAAAGGGACGCTTTGCCCACTGTGAATGGAGAGAATTTTAAGTAGGAATGCTTTCAAATGGAAAGTGTATCATTCTGATCATACCGCATATACATCAAGATAATTGATATTGGGAGAAGTGATTCCCATGATATAATCATGGCCATAGCAAACCCAGATCAACGACATGCAGCGTATTCCATTCAAACACGATATAACATTTGGATTCTTGTTGGTAGAAACATGAAACAAAGCTCTGGAATTAGCACGTGCCGAGAATATTTTAATCGGAACGGGTATTTTTTCTGCAATTGAAACTAAATTACACATTTTTCTTAGGAATTTTGTATTCAATTACTCACTCTGATCTTTGCACAAAAAGTAGTCGTACAATGTGGACAAAACGACAATTCCAGCCATCACGGACAGAAAAACACTGCAAATTTCATATTGAACTCCTTAATAATATTTGTGTCTAAGCATTTGAGGGTTTGACTTACATGGTAAAAATAGTAAGGCCATCAAAGGACTCCCGCTCCGCTACCTTGCACGAATTCTCGCTCACCAATCGCGTATTATCGTTCAGAGTTACACCAAGAAACTGCTTAAAAAGTCGCTTCAACATTGTGTCCATATTTGTGGCCGAACAGGCGGAGGGGAAACAAACAGCAGTTTGTACACTCATCATTCCCATGCCACCGGAGCCACCGGAGCCACCCAGCAGTTCACTTATCGGGAGCTGGGACAGACAATACTTGCCCACAACTTTAGAGCTTGTCGTGCCGATAATTGCCTGCTCGATGCTCATGCATTCATCATAGTGGCCCAGATCCTTCAAATGACCCATAAGTATGCCAGCGGGCACCGAACCCCACGAATCGATCACTATGGCAATCGATTGAAATTCCAAATTAGGCCATTGAAGGGCGCTTGATTTCTTGAAACTTACTTTTAAATGCCCAGGTACTGCCCGAGGTTATGGCCTGAGTTAACTGAGCTAGTTCCGCATAACACAACAAATCCTGTGCACTGGGCAGTCGTGGATCAGGAGTAACATCCTCTATTGTCAGATTCCTATAAAAGTCAAAGAATTGTTCAGACAAATGGCGTAGCTTTGCCAATTGCTGATAGTCCTTCATATCGAGTTTCAAATCACTTGATCCTGCTGCTGTGGCTGCCGCCAAACCGCAAAGTAGTAGCACAATCACAATTCTAGCCATTCTTCTTGGCCAATATTTTTAATACAATTGACTAGTTTCCGGACTGATACCCCTTTTTATAACCCATGGCCAGGGCAGTCTTGGCTACTGATAAGGACTATAGACACACATACATATAAACATATATGATTTATATATTAATACATTCATGAAGTAGTCTTTAGTCACAGAGCGATGCTATCATCATGAAAAGTTGTTCACGTTTTAGCCAAACCATCATTGGGCCAACCCGGCTCTTAGGCTTCCGATAAGGATAAGCCTACCAAAGCAGCATGAGTTTTAGTTATAGAAATTAGTGGGAATATTTATTACCCAGATTGTCATCTTTAAGAGTGTGCACTTTGCATATTTTTCTTATTACCACTAAAGTATTCAATTGCTAGTAATCGTATCTAATCGAAGAAATCCAATTGGTATTTCCCAAGCTTGTTTCCTAAAGTTCATAATAAATAAATATGAAACCCAAATCCACTTGACACAAAGTAATCACGAAGAACTATTGTTGTGCTGCCTATTTCGGTCATTCAATCGAAGTACAAATTTCAAATGAAATTTTGAATCACAATTATCGAAGAGAAAATCCAAAACACACGAAAATAATAAAGATTATCTCTAGGACGTTTATATTGGCAATATCTGACTGAAGTTTCGTCCACAGGTGCCAAAGAACTGCTTATCGAAATGTTTTGGCTTGTTGACTCAGAGTCACCAATACAAAGTCGTTCAAAGGGGCAAAAAAGTCAATCAAAGCATTACTGTTAATTTATTTGAATTCGTTTCCGATAACATTTCTTCTCGCCTAGACTAGGGAATTTCCAGTAGCAGTTGGATTTTGTCACAATCAAAGTTAACCTTATCCACATGGAAATTTTTTAGTTAATATGCGAAAAGTAAAAACACATTCTAGATGTGCTTTAAGAGAACATCCTGGATGATCCTAAAAATAAACATCTAAAATCAATGGACAATTACTTATCTTATCCATTAGTCCATGCAGCAGTTGATCAATATAATTAATTTAAATTTTTTTACCAAGCTTTGTGACTCGAGCTCTAATAATTAATTTTATTGCAATCCAGTTTAATTTGGTTATGTTCTTTTTTACGCTGTATACATATAAACATAAACAAAATAAAATAAGCTAATTGTAAGCGATCAATCATATGTCTAATATATTTAAATTTTAAAAGCTTATCATTTGAATATTTAATGTTCTAATAAAACTTAAAAATTCCAAGTAACATTCAGATCAACAAGTCATTATTATTTCTCACTTCGTCGTCCAAGTTGTAAGTGCCTTGCAATAGATTTTGAAATACAATAAGTACTATTAAGTAGGAATATTTTGATTAAGTGGCACATAAATAATTCAGCTAATCACTTAATAACTAGTTCTAGTTAAAGCACCGAACTTCGAACTAAAATAAGTTATTTAACAAAACCCTCCATTTCGAAATTTCGAATTATAGTACATAAATAACTTAATTTAAGTAGGTACCTAAAAATAAGTACTTTAGGCTCTTAATTGCGAGGTGTTTCTTTCGACAGTTTATAAAATCTATTATCGGATTAACGCACTATTACAAGGAATGGAGCTCTCGAGTGGAAATCAAAACGCCTATCCCAACACCGAAGGGTATGGAAAGAAAACAATACACTTTTCAATCAGTTAAAATGATTAGGCTTATCTATGGCCGAGTCAAGTTCGAGTAAAAATGAGAAGTTGTCTGGCTGGATTGGCTGGCTTCTCACTCATGTTTGATGTTGGGGCTGGTCTAGAAAGTTGATTTGCCTTGCTTTCGACTCATCTATTATTAAATGCAGTGTAGCGAGTAGTTGGCAAGATTCTACTTCCAGATATTCCAAGTTGATTAACAGTTTCCACATTAACATAACCCACGATATCACAGTGGATAAAATTTTCTAATTACTTTATTAAAATTATGTGACAGTTTTGCATGATTTGCCCATTTGTATTGAAAGTTGTTTCAGAAGCCGCAGCTGGGTGTTGCAGTGAGGCAAAAGTGAGATACAATAACCCGTCTTGTGTGTGGTTGTAGTTGGTTTATCGTTAATATTGATTGGCTCTACAGCTGAATGACTACTGCACTAGCTCTAATGATAGGTTAATTGCCAACACACATTCACGTATACTTACAGATTGAGAATTGGCTCGGCTGACGCGAAAATTACTTCCGTAAGTGTCCCAAAAAACAGCAAACGAACAAACCAAGTAAAGAATTTTTGCAAGTAATGCCACATGGAGATACACGTAGCTAGATTAGTTCTATGGTCACAGCGCCAGATATTTGAAGCTTGATAGACATAACCAGAACAAAACAATAATAAAATCGAACAAAAAAAACCGTTGCTATCGCTGTCATTGTCATGTCCAACATGACGTATGCGCAATATGCGAGGCTAATCAACAAAGCCGAACCGAATCAATCCGTTCGCCAGCATTGATCGCCCAAAAATCATTAACACAAATGTCGAAATGTTTAATTGTTGGCTTGCAGCTGCTGTTAACAACAAATTGTCTGGCGACAACTTGTTTAGGGAAATACATTCATGTGAGAGCAAAAAAAAAACAAGTTTCTGCTGTCCCGCAACGTCACAAGACAATAACAATAACAATAACAGATAGTTAATCTGATAGAAAGATTACCCCAAAACGGGATTCGTCATACTTTCTTTATTTGGGGAAGTCCAAGTTCAACACAGCTGCAAAAACATGATGACGATTCTAGCCGGTTTTTGTATTTTGCTCTTCCCAGTAACGAGCGCACTTCGCAAACGTGACTTTGGCGTGCGGCGAGATTTTCATCTTTGCTTCCAGCAAATTGATTGTTGTATATAAATTGAATCTGATTTCGACCACACCTATATTATTTAATGTACGAGGGCAAGCTTAAAAGTAATACGATTTTTGTAAATACAACTAAAAGTTCTTCTAATTGCTTATAAGCTTTTTATTAAAGAGTTAGTGAACGCATTTAAATTGTCTATTGGGAGTTCAATATCAAATCGAAACAAGTGCCTGGGGCATTTCAGAGCAATAGCCTGACTGTAGCTTTTACTTTAGCTTAACCAAGGCATTTAAACTAATTGGAGATCAATAATCAGTTAATTGGTATTTTGGTCAACTTTTCTTTTGCAGAAATTTGACAATACAAAAATTCTTTTAGAATCCCATTGAACTTGAGTTTTCAAATGACTTTCAAAATGACTCATGCCTTATGACTTTCAACCTTAATTAACATGTGACAAATGACCCAAATTCTGATGCAATATTCCTTGAGAAATTCAGCCAACGAAAAAATCCCCCCGTGGAGCGAATTATTACATATATGTATGTATTTACTATACGCATGTAAGAGGCGTTCAAAATCGGCCGACAATTAACTGGAAGGAAGTAAAGTGCATGTGCATTTTACTGACTGTTCAAATGCGTAGAAAATGCAATCATTTTTATGGGCAATCAACATTTAATAAACAAAGGCGCCAAACGATTTAAAGTTTTACTTTATGTTTTTAATAATCACCGACAATTACACGAAATTAAATGTTGCAATAGTTTCCATGCCTAGTTAAGAAATTCAATTAAATTGCAAAAAACCATTTAGGAAGATATTTTTGTTGACGTACAGACGTAGATAATATGATATCATTAATTAAATCATATCAATTGTGATATTATGCGGGCAAACATTCTAATTTTTTCCATAAAAAACTATAATTTACTTGATATATGAACTCTTCAAATCATTTGCTTTCTGACACGTAACAGCCATGCATATGCATTATTAATTAATAGCAAACTAATTAAAACTGATTTTATTTATAGTTGTGAATAAACTTATAGATTCTCTGTTTTTATTTACTAATGATTGATTTGAAAGAAGGCAGGCGCTTAGAGCTGAAATATTTCACACTGCCTCTATAATGTGCAATGATGGTGGTGAGCATAATGCCAACAACTTATTGGAATAAGTTAGCATTACTTATTAAGTTTGTGTTCTAGTCCCACATTCACTCTCACCTAGTCCAATCGTCTAGAGGTGCGATGCACAATTTTGTACTGACAGCTAACAACGACGTTCTACAAATTGCAGCAACTCTGTGATGAAACTTAACTTTCAAAAACAATTGCCACCTTAACTTGTGACACATAAATCACATGAACACCTTACAGACGGATCTCTTCACTTTCATATTTGAGAACTCTGCGAGTTATTTCTTTTAGAAACCATTTTAAACTTTAAGCTTCGAAGAAAGTCTTTTAAGTATTAATAATTTAAATATAGTAGCTAAGTTAAGCTACCGCATACAGTCACAGCTCGAAATAAATTGAATATACTCCTATTAATTGAAAGAGAAGAAGAGAAACCACTTGAACACATTCATTTTTCTCAGCTATTGAGATGAGACAAAGTGCGTCACCCTTATATAGTTGATGCCTAGGGATTTCCATGTTTCTAATAAGCAGAACTAGTCATTCAGTCGGCTAAGTCTTGAGCAGCTCCCACAACAGTCTTTGCGGCCCAATTAGCAAGTGCGATAGCCAGGAATTTCATTTCATTTCCTACGTCACTGAACTTGCAATATGCCGGCGAGTTAAAACCAAACGACTTACTAAAAAAGGTAAACCAACTACAGCGAGACAAATACCTAATAATACATATAAGCACACACACACACACACACACACACACATGCAAACGCATACATACATACCGATATATGCTCATACATAGAAGGCAATTGCTGCAGCAGCGACGCAGCAGCAACAGCAGCTGCTGTAAGAGCAGGAACTGGTTTTAGCTTTTTCCTCTGTCATTCTGTATTTCCATTGCTGCTGCTGCTGCTGCTCTGCCATTCTTCTTCGTCGAGGTGACAGCGACAGCAACAGCGACTGCGACTGCGCGGTTGGCTGGTCCCCCAGCTCGGATGGATATAAAAGTTAGTCGAGTGCTGGGATTCTGATTAGTCTGCGAGCGCCGTTTACAAGTACATAGTACGTTTAAGTGTTTTAGTGTGAGCGTTACAAATTTGAAGTTTTGGCAAATTCAAGTGGAAAACCCCCAAGTGCCGAAATTAAGCTGCAAAACAAGTCAAGAAAACACGAAACGAAATTAAACTCAACCCAAAAAGGACTAAACAAAAATCATATAAAACGTGCTTAGTGTGAAACGGAAAACAGACAAAAATATAAATATCAATTGGAATTAATTAAAAAAAAAGTGCAACAAAATATAAATTTTTTTATAACTAAGAACTTAAAAGAAAAAACGACAACAGTACGTATACTTGATTTAGTATTACTATTACTATACTTAGTTAAAATTAGATCCCATGCAAATTGTCTTGGCATGCTTAACAATAATTAGCTCGAAAATTGTTACATCATTTCTTCAAATTTAAACAAAAAGTTATATAAAAATCATGAATAATGAAATTAAAAACAATTTTCATATGCATAATTTGATATAATAATGCTCAAGTCATTGGGAAATAATTGGAAAATAATGAAGTTGGAGTAAAAACCACGAAAAATTTTTTTTTTCGTACGCCTCTTATTTATCAAAATATTAGCAGTCGTGCCCCTCTTCTTATGGAGTATGCAAATTAGCATTGATTAAAGCCGATTTGTCTCTGTGCCTTAAGTATATTTTTTGATATACATTAATTACTCGTATATTTCGTTAGTCTGAGGAGACTCTTGTGCCAAAAATAAAATCAAATAAATATCAACCCAGATTGAATTCAGGAAGTGAATGTGTGCACCATAATTAAAATAATTCAGTTCCTTTCTGTAATTGGCTTTATAAAAATTGAAAACTCCAAAACCTGTCCGACTGCATACGAATTGCAATTTGTTTGTACGTTTTTGTTTTTTCGCACGAATTTATGACAAAAGCAAATCAAGGCAAGGTAGACCCATAAAATAAAACTCACAATTGCCTAAGGAAAAAAAAAAATTTAATTAGCAAAGTACTAAAATAACGACATATGTATAAAACATTTGGTCAGACAAGCCGAAGTAATCTTATTTTTAAGCGATTACTTTATACACTGACATTCTTTTAGTAGAGGAGAGATCTTGTTATCTTAAAAATGGCATTCTTTTCAATGCTTTGCTATGATCCAATCTAATTTATAATGGGGCTAAAACGTTTTGCAATAGCTACTAACATAGATTTATATTTGCATGTTAATTGGAATACAGCAAAGACAGCAACCACAAATCGTTGGCGCAGAATAAGTATTTTCGCACTTGACAAAACTCTTGGCTTGTTAGTCAAGCAAACAGTCAGCATAATGAACGTTAGCAGAGTTAACAATTGACATTTAATTTGTCTTAAGTTGCCACTAATGAGTAGTGCATGGCAATTGGCAGCAGCCATTTATTTTACGTACTTGTTGTAGAGCGAACTGAAAATTATCCTTTCAATTTCAATTCTCAAGGTTAAACTAATGACTTCCGCTTTCCCATCCACTCCCAGGTGTCGATTAATGTAAATAATTATCTGCATATAAGTCACTTTTGCAGTTGGCAGGGTCTATAAATCTGATGGTATCTGAACCCACTTAACTTATTCTATCACCTATTGATTGATATTTAATTGCAATTGACTCATTTACCATATCTGGTCAGCTATTAATTATGTTAAGTTCTATATGGGGACACGTGCGTATACTAAATATAACTCATTTGTGTGTATATTTGTAATACAAGCTCAACTGACTTGAAAACTCGGTGCGAGTGCCAACAATTTGCATTTACACAAGCTTATCTATTTAATGAACATGTGAATAGTTAGATATGTAGATGCTTTCATTGACGTAAAGCTCAATTTATGCAGAATTTGTTATAGTTGCTTGTTGATTCTTTTGCCTGTGGTTTTTTCGTAAAAAACAAACTTGTCATCGCCAATTGACTCACAATCGGAAATTCAACAGCGGCAGTTAAATGACACAAAACAAGAACACAGAAAGCAAAAACAAAAAACCCCACAGACATCACATTCTTCCCCATATCAAACGAACGAATGGGATGCAGTGCGCCCAGCTATGGCTTAATTTGGATGCCTTTTACTCAATTAAGCAAATCAGTGACAGGCCAACAAGCGAGTCTCTTATAAACCATATGACAAACGGACAGACGCGAGTAGAATACAATTTTAATTAGTTAAACAAACCAAACCACAAAAAAAAAAAAAAACACACTACTAATACAAAGAAAAACCAGCAATTTTTTGACCAACTGACTTAGAGAGACATAGAGAGAGAGAGAGAGAGAGAGCGTGCAATGACCGACCTTCCTTAGGCCAAGTTAGTGGCCAACTATTTTGGTTTTGTTTTGTGTTGGTTGCTAGACAATCTAACACCCAGCCAGAACGCAATCAATAATTATGTAAATTACAAATTACATGGCAAGCTGATAATTATGGAACGATTTTCCGAAAGCCAAGCCACAAAACTCACTGAAAACTATGAAACAAAAATCTAACCTTGAACGGAAAATTAAAAACGGCAGCAGCAGCAGCGTACATATACACTTTGGGCTCTTAAATGCTTTTCAATAGCTACATAGCTGCCGCTTAGGTTATTTTTACAGCAGAAAACAATAACAATAACAAAAAATGAGAGACACGAAAAAAAAATAAAAGGAAACAATAATAGTAATAATAGTACGTACAGCCGCTTACATAGATTTCACCTCATCAACAGAAGCAACGGAGGTGAACAGAAGTCGTTTGCCTGTGCTGCGGATGCATTAAATCGATGATGTGAAAAGCCAAGAACAAATGAGCTCAAGAATGAAACTGACTGAGACCACAGCACAATGGACAATGGACACACACACAAACACACACACAGTACCAGAGATGTGGAACAAATAAACACTCCAGCAATGTTTAGTGCATTGTATGCAGATATAACATCTATTGCATACATCGAAGTGAACCAACTAATTGGACTCACACGGCGCATACGTAATATGTGCTTGGGAAATGTTCTGAGCATTTGAGTTACTGCAATGGCTTAGGCTTTGGCTACGGTTTGAAATTGGTTTCGAATTTGGGTTTTTAGTTACGCTTCGTTACGTATACGCCCCGTAACTATAAATGTAGACATATTTGATTTAGATGGCTGCCAAGAAAATGTGTGTCAAACATCTAGAACCAGAAGTTTGGCCAACGTACAAGAAACCTGTGCAAACAATATTCTGCTGAAACAAAAATTGCGCAATTAATTTGTGTCTTGGCGACTTAAGTCCGAACTTGTTTGACGCCATTAAGAGCCACCTCGAGTTTCAACTTCCACTTCCACTCCAGTCAGGAAAGACAAAGAGAAAAGAGACGGAACTCCATTAATAATTCAGTTTGCAAGGGTGTTTTTTTTTTCAGTATGAAGCGAAAGCTTGGCTGAATTAAAACAAGGATTAGCATAAAATTATCAAGTTAATTGCCCAGTCTCTTCCACCTAGATGGTTGCGCTCATGTGTGCTCATGTGTGCTCGTACGAGCATGTCTTTTGATTGGAGCGCTTGACATTGGAGCCAGTCTAGAGACCAGAAGTTGTTGCCTCAATGACATTTTGTACTTACAATTAAATGAGTTTTATGACATGGCAATGTAGCCAAACGAAAATGAGTAGTAGGCTGGCTATCTAGCTAGCTGCCTGGCTGGTTAGCTAGTGCAACTCTTTCAAAGACCTCCAAACAAACACATACACACACACACACACATACAAATGCAGACACACAACTTGTGCGGACAGCTAAAAGTGATTCCATCTAAACGCACGTGAAATAGGACAGAGCTGGGCTTGGTTTATTGAATTATATTAATGCAATATTAGCCAAGCTGCATTCCGCATACCAAAATGGTTATTTAGCTTTAGTTTAGGCTTAGACACAGTCCGTGAAAGGTCTACCAAATGGATTTACTCGGACCTAAAACATATAATAATGCAAATTTTTGGTTTGATCTTTATCTCTAATGGTATTACCAATAGATCTTCGCTCTTAGATGGCAGTTTTATTAGTTTTCAAGTCAATCACTGTGGGCAGTAATTAAGGTAGGTAAAATAAATTATTTAGTCAGACGATCGACAACTAGTTTACTATGCTAATTACAGTGCAGTGCATGTCAAATCGCTGCAATGCTATGATATAATTTTAACATTCTAATCACAATTCAAATTGAATCATTTTGTAATCATAAATGGTTTCGAAGTGACTAATCCCACATGCATTCCCATTGATTCACTTTCAGGAAAAGAATTATCAATTTTCGATATGGGTTCATTGCCACAGCTATCGATTGTCAAGGGTCAGCAGCAGGATTTTGCGCCCAGAGCACTGCATCGCATATTTGAGGAGCAGCAACTGCGACATGCCGACAAGGCGGCATTGATCTCTCATGGGGGACCAGGTATGGGGATGACTCCCAGCCAGAGCAGTTATCGCCAAATGAACGAGCGGGCGAATCGAGCGGCACGCCTCTTGGTGGCCGAGACTCATGGACGCTTTCTGCAACCCAATAGCGATGGAGATTTTATTGTAGCCGTCTGCATGCAGCCTTCAGAGGGTTTGGTCACTACTTTACTGGCCATATGGAAGGCAGGCGGAGCCTATTTACCCATCGATCCCACATTTCCAGCCAATCGCATTCACCACATTCTATTGGAAGCCCGTCCCACTCTAGTGGTACGCGACGACGACATCGATTGCAATCGCTTCCAGGGCACACCCACGCTGTCGCTAACAGAACTCTATGCCAAATCCCTACAGATGAGCGGCGCCAATCTGTTGTCAGAGGAGATGCTGCGCGGGGGCAACGATCACATTGCCATTGTGCTGTACACATCGGGCAGCACAGGAGTACCCAAGGGAGTGCGTTTGCCACACGAGAATATATTGAATCGCCTTCAATGGCAGTGGGCAGCTTTCCCCTATACGACCAATGAGACAGTGAGTGTCTTCAAGACAGCTCTGACTTTTGTGGACTCGATTGCCGAATTGTGGGGTCCCCTGATGTGTGGCCTGGCCATTCTGGTGGTGCCCAAGGCTGTTACAAAGGATCCACAACGTTTGGTTGCTTTGCTGGAGAAGTACAAGATCAGGCGACTGGTTCTGGTGCCCACATTGCTGCGTCCAATGTTAATGTATTTGAAAATGGAGGGCGGTGGAGCAGCCCAGAAGCTGCTGTACAACCTCCAGATTTGGGTCTGCTCTGGTGAACCCCTTGCCGTGCCTTTGGCCAGCAGTTTCTTTGACTACTTCGATGAGGGAGTTCACAAACTGTACAATTTTTATGGATCCACCGAGGTCATGGGTGATGTGACCTACTTTGCCTGCGAGAGCAAGAAGCAACTAAGTCTCTACGATAATGTGCCTATTGGTATGGGGGTCAGAACATTTTTGTCACCTGGTTCACTTATATAATGAAACAACTTTGATTTGCAGGCATTCCAGTATCTAACACGGTTATCTATCTGCTGGATTCCGACTATCGTCCAGTCAAGAACGGGGAAATTGGTGAAATCTTTGCCTCGGGCTTAAATCTGGCTGCGGGCTATGTTAACGGACGTGATCCGGAGCGCTTCCTGGAGAATCCACTTGCTGTGGAGAAAAGTAAAATAAGCCACAGTCAATCTCATTTGACAATCATTTCTAACAATCCAAATAATTTGCTTGATCCTACACAGAATACGCACGTCTTTATCGGACTGGGGACTATGGAGCCTTGAAGAATGGCAACATTATGTACGAAGGTCGCACCGACTCTCAAGTAAAGATACGCGGACATCGTGTTGATCTCTCGGAGGTGGAGAAGAACGTGGCCGAGCTTCCACTAGTCGAGAAGGCCATCGTTCTATGCTACCATGCCGGACATGTGGATCAGGCCATTCTAGCCTTTGTCAAGCTGCGCGATGACAGCCCAGTGGTTACAGAGCTGCAGTTGGAGGGTCGCCTCAAGGACAAGCTGGCCGACTATATGACTCCACAGGTAATCATTGTGGAGCATGTACCTTTGCTAGTAAATGGCAAAGTCGATCGCCAAGCTTTGCTCAAAACCTACGAGACGGCAAACAACAACGAAGGTGACTCCAGTATTGTGCTCGACTTCGACTATTCTCAAGTGCCCGAGGAGCTGAAACTAACAGCCCGGGATCTCTTTGAGACGGTGGGTGGCGTGATTGGCCGGTCCACACGTACGACCCTGGCTCCGCATAGCAATTTCTATGAGCTGGGCGGCAACTCGTTGAATTCCATTTTCACGGTGACATTATTGCGCGAAAAGGGCTACAACATTGGCATATCCGAGTTCATTGCGGCCAAGAATCTGGGCGAGATTATTGAAAAAATGGCAGCCAATCACGATGCAGTGCAGCTGGAGGAGGAATCGCTTAATGCCTGCCCACATTTGAAAATGGAGGCGGCGCCATTACGTTTGGAGCATCGTCAGGCTGTAATTGAGTAAGTAACTGACTTCCGCACAATTTAGGATCTGTGCTTAACCATTATTTTTTTCCTCTCCCCACAGCATTATTGTAGATAGCTTCTACAATAAGGCCGATTTGGAGCAGTGGCTCAAACCAGGGGTTCTTCGCAGTGACTACAGTGATATACTCAACGTAAGCATGACTTTTCTTTCGTCGTTTTTAGGCTCCATCTAAACTGAATATTTCCCTTAACAGGATATCTGGACTGTTCTGGTGGAGCGTGAACTAAGCTTTGTGATCTATGACCGCAATACGGGTGGCATAATTGGTACTGCTTTGAATTTTGATGCTCGTGCTGAACCCGAAGTGGATATCAAATCAAAGTTATTGATTGTATTCGAGTTTCTTGAGTTCTGCGAAGGACCTATTAGGTAATAATTAAACAGAAATGACATAAATTATTTTGCAACTAACCCGCTTCACTTTACAGAGACAACTATTTGCCTAAGGGCCTTAATCAAATCCTTCACTCGTTCATGATGGGCACATCCGAAAAACTGAATCCGCGTGAAAATATTGCCTGCATGCATTTCATGGAGCATGAGGTGCTGCGTGTGGCACGCGAGAAAAATTTCACCGGAATCTTCACTACAAACACCAGTCCTCTGACTCAACAATTGGCCGATGTGTATCACTACAAGACGCTCCTCAATTATCAGGTCAACGAATACGTATACTCCGATGGCAGTCGTCCATTTGGGGATGCGCCCGACGATCAGCGCGCAATTGTTCATTGGAAGGAGGTGGCCAAATAAAGGGCCGACAAAGATCGCCAGATCAACAGCGAATTTATCACGCACCACGTATTATTGTATTTCCATAGTATTAAACTTAGGCATAGTTTATCTATAGTGTACCTATAATAAAATTTCTAAAAGCTTATGTTGACTAGTTGTAAGCTTTCGCTTTCGATGCAATTAAAAAATCAACAATCGACAATTAACATTCCTTTTTTTTCTTTGTTTTTTTTTGTGCATAGCGTTTACTTGACCCTCAGAAATGACAAAGTAGTAATTTGTTATTATGTCTGGGAATTCCATTTTTATTCTTAATTGACTCCAACTAAGCAACGTTAGCAAAAAAAATCAAAAGTCATCGCTTTTTTGCCCATTTATTGGGAAAGTTGGAAAATACACTTTTTTTTTTTAATTCAATCAAACGTTTACTCAAAAATCGACCATCGGTTGTTTAAGGTCGCATTCAAAGAAGTTAGATTCTCAAAGTGTTCTAGATTTTGGCCATATTATCGTCGACAAAAAGATTGGGTCACTTTTTTAAATATTCTACAATATTAAGCAAGAGACATTATATTTTTATAAATCGTTCATTTGAAACAAAATTGGAATATTATGTATTACATATTTACAGAGATACATTATACAATGTTTTTTTCTTTTTTGTGTGCCTGTTGCTATATAACTGCGAGTTCGAAATTCGAAAAGTTTCGAGTCGATGTAACGGCATATTATACGTTATACATACATACATACATATATCATCTGGAAGCGTATTATAGAGTAAGCCATATTCTGCTGAAATGCTGTAGAAAAAATAAACCAACACGTTCTCTAAACGATCATTTAAAAGCTGACAATTTCTGATTTTATGTCTGAATATATCTGGGCAAGAGTCAAAACTGTTTTATCTATTGGGACATTTACAAATAAATAATTATTCTTTAAACATTAAAGCCACAAATACATCTGCTTGGTTTATTCTGGCTGTTATACAATTCAAAATAAATAAGTTGCATTTACTGTAGTTTCTCTTCGCTGTTGTTAATAGACGTTGACATAAGTATATCTGCTTGTATGTATTATTTATATATCTCCTTTAACGATTTTTTGTATATAAATTTTTTGTTTCTTTTAATGAATACAGAGCGTACTTTGTGGCTCCGAATTTTCTGCTGTTTGCTAAGATAATTATACATTTTTTACTTGACAATTAATTACACAATGCTAAATATATATTTGCATACAGATATACGTATATATTGTAATGTGTGTGTGTGTGTGTGTGTTTGTGTGTGTATGTGCCCAATGTTTTAGTGTACATATATCCAAATTTTCAATAATGAACTATCTCGTAGCCAAGATCTCCAATCGAGCGTTGAGTTGAAGGTGAATGAATATCTCCACAAGTATGAACAAATGGATGTATGTTTGTGTGTATGTATATGCCGATGTATGTATGAATTTATGTATGCATGTGTATTTATGTGTATTCGCATGAAAGGGGGCAGGTTTACTAAATGGTTAAGCGCTAGCTTTTGCTATATACTAAACAACTGTACAGCTAATTTACGTTAATTATTTTATAGTTTCATTATTTCCAGTATTTATGTCTTAGGGTTCTGTGAGATGGGATGGGGGTCGAATAGGACGTTAGGACTGTGGGTCTGGTTGCGGGTAATCGGGGTGTAGAAGCTGGTTTTAGTTGCCTAATTAGGGGCCTCATTGCTGCGTTTGCTGCTGTCCAACAACGGAGGGAGGACCGTAGAACAAAATTTTTAATTTTATATACGCGTCAACAGCTTCAACCAAGCAGCTGGGTGCCTACATTCACTTCGAGCTGCGCACACGTATAATCCTTGTGGACTACGACGCTGCAGTCTGATCCAGTAACCTAAAGTTCTGGAATGTTTTCCACTCGCCCGTATTGTAGTCCAAACGTATATGCGATTCCACGAGGCATAACGCCGTGTTGCCATCATCCTGTTGCACTTTTTCCTGAGTGATTAAAATGCCATTAAAATTGATATTCTCATAAATAAACGGTGTTTTAACCTTTTTACTTATTTTGAACTTACCTCTGTTTCACCCAATTTTATAATCAAAACGTTTTCTGTATTGGGTCGCGGATTCTCTCTCAGACCAGCCATGAAGCCTAAAATGAGGGCTTTGTCCGGCCGCGACACACGATTTGCCTTGCGGAACATTTCGTGCGCCTTATGGACGTGTTCATTCTGTAAAAAGGATGAAAAGTTATACCAATATCACAAAGCAGAAGACTGCCGTCTGGAATGCTTACAGAAAGCGAAAGCCCTCGTCGCTGAGGTGCCTGTTGCGTCTGTTGTGGCTGTTGTTGCTGCTGTTGGGGCTGCTGCTGCTGCTGTTGGGTCTGAACCTGGACCTGGACCGTACGCGAAATGCCGGCATTTGAATTGGTTTGCTGCCCTTGGCTCGTACTGCTCGTGGAGGTGACCAAACGTTGCTGCAGAGCCGGTGTCGGCTTCTGTTGAACCAAAATTTGTTGCTGCTGCTGGCGCGGCTGCTGTTGCGGCGCCGTGGCGGCTGCTGCTGGCGCTCCTGATGTGATAATCGTCCGCTGCGGACCGCTCGGCGCCGCTTGCACCTGCACCAGCTGCGGCTGTTGGCCCGGCCGTTGTATCAAAGTCAGGCCCTGCGGCAGCGTGGTCAAGCCTCCACCAACATTGGCCATGACCGGTCGTATGATGGTCTGCTGTGGCGTCTAAGAAAAAAGCATGATCAGAAGTAGTTTAAACTTAAAATCTTTTAGTTTATACTTACCCCGCCAATCACATTGCCGGTCTGCTGTTGCTGCACAATGACATGCTGACCGCCTAGCGAACTAGTTGGTATCAGAGTGGGCAAAAGCTGTTTATTGTGCTGTCCTTGCTGCTGATGTTGTTGCTGCTGCTGCATTTGAAGACTAGCCGATGATTGGGTGGTCTTCACCAGACCTGGCGGTCCCGCCGCCGTGGTTGTCATCAGAGTGGCGCCAGCGCCAAGACCCTGAAGGCCACCCACATTACTGATCGGAATTTGCTGGTACATGTCGCCGCCAATGTTACGAAGGATAACGCCCTTCTGTGTCAGGATGATCGTCTTGTTTTTACCCGCCGTGGGCGATACGTTCAACGTAGAGACGCCACCCGCAGTGGTGACAGTGCCACCCTGTTGCACCAATACTTGAGACAGCTTTGGCTGCTGCGTGGCCGTTGTATTGGCCACAATTGTATGTTGTGGATGCTGTTGCTGTAGTTGAGCCTGCAAATGTTGCTGCTGGGCAGCTTGCGAAGCCGGCTGAATGGTCACGGGCCGATTGGGCAGCTGTACATTCTGAATGTTGAGTGTCGTCGATTGTGGTTGTCCAGGTAAGCCGATGGCAGCAGAAGTAGCCACCAATGGTGGTGGATTGCTTGACACCAGTGTCGTTCCCGGTTGTTGTCGCAGCGGTGTCATTACCACACTGGATGCCCCCGAAGTCTTCAATAATATCTTGGTGGGAGTCTGCCCGCTGCCACCGGCGGTTGTCTGATACAGCGTCGTGGTCTGCGGCACTGGTCGTGTTTGTGTGAAAGATGTTAGCGTTGGCAAAATGGGTTGCGGTTGTTGCTGATGCAGTTGTTGTGGAGCGGCCAGTATATATTGCGTCTGCTGTTGCTGCTGCTGCTGCTGTTGTGGTTGTTGTTGGGGCACAATCAACTGCTGCTGTTGCTGCTGGATTTGTTGTGCGGCTGCAGCACTTGAAGTTCCTGCCTGCTGCTGCTGTTGCTGCGGTTGTTGCGGTTGTTGTTGCTGCTGGGCACGTTTTGCCGGCTGAATAATGGTCTGCGAAATAATTACTGGCCCACTGTTTGCTGCCGTCTTTAGTTGACTCAGTGGCATCGTTTTGATGGCCTGCGATGGTATTGTCGTGGCGGTGGTAGTGGTGCTGCTGCTAGGCATGGGTAGCGGTTTCTGTAAAAAGCAAAAACAAAAAACAAATTATTTGTTGACCACATATAAATATTTCTTAAATTAACCACAGCCTTTTTAACATTTAAGCTAAATAACACAAATAATTTTTAGTCTCGTTTTAATAATCTACCAAGGCGGAGATTTGACTTTAAATTTCCCAAAGGACTTTCCCTGCTTAGAGTTTTTTTTTTTGTTATTACTATCGCTACAAATTCCATGGTTATTCTAAAATTCCTTGGGAATTTTTGGGTCTCCTTTTGTGTTTTTTCTTCGTGAACAGCTTTTCATTCCTCCTTCTTTAGTTAAGAATAAAATCTTTTCATAATTTTATCTAAATCTAGAAAAAAAAAGATTTCAAATTATTCGAATTACATTTACCACTCTTTGAGCACTGGGCGATGAGGCCAGAATGACGGGCGTAGAACTGTTGATTAAAATTGGTTGTTGTTGTTGTTGCTGTACAGTTTGCTGCTGCTGTTGTATCTGCAGTTGTGCCGCAGCTTGACTGCCACTTGCTGTGGATGCAGCTGCCGCCGCCGCTGCAGCTTTGGCCTTGGCGGAGGTAATCTTTACCGAGATGTTATTGGGTAAGTTAGCCAAAGGACTGGCTGCCTGTCTTAGTTGTTGTGGTGTGAGTATGGTTGTTGTAGTGCCGGTGCTGCTAGTGCTTGTCGAGGCGGATGCAGTGGTAGCTCTAAGAATTGGCTTTATGTCCAGTTTTTCCATTTTAATGGTGGTGTTACCCACAGTTGTAGTTGTTGTAGTTGTGGTGGCTGCTGCTGCTGGCGAGTTGGTGCTACTGGTGTTGTTTTGTCGTTTCTGTGGGGTACTGCGCACGAGGAGACGCTGTGCCGACAATGGCTGCTGAATTATGACACGCTGCTGCTGCTGAGATGGTGACGACTCGATCTTCTCCAGCTTTATGTTGGCGGGCACAATAATTTCCTCGCTCTTGATCTCAATCTCCTGTTTAATACGCTTGGGCGTCTGTATGAAATTGTTGTTATTATTATTGTTAGCCACCTTGGACTTTGGAGTGCGAGGTGTCTTCTGTGCCTTTGGAGTCTCGGGCGTCTTGGTGGCCACAGTTGCTGTCGAAGTGGGTGTCGTTGGGGTGGCCTGGGTAAAATTAAGAGTGGCTGCTGCTGCATACTCTGGCGTTTCCGGATCACTTTGCATTGACTTGCCGGCCAAGTCGGATTCCCGTAACTCATCGTCATCCTGCATCTCCTGGACGCCATCACTTTGATTTGGCAATTGTGCCTCCATTTTTATTTCGAAACTATTATTATTATTGTTGGTTGTTGGTGTCACAGGCGTCTCAGTGGCCGCCGCATCTGCTGGAGGACTCTCGGCGTCGCCTGTTGTAGCAGCAGCGGCTGCTGCTGCCGCAGCTGCAGCAGCCTGTTGCTTCTGTTCCTGCTTCTTCTGCTGCTCCTCCAGCTGTTGTTCGCGCTTGCGCTTCTTGGCCGCAGCATAGCCCAGGGGCTGCTCCGAGAGTTCAATAAGTTTAATACCACCATCTTTGCGTCCCGCTGGTGTACGACTGAGATTAGGGCGCTGAGCATTGCCCGGTACGGTGGCCGAACGGAATCCTGTGGTGGGCATGCGCGACGGTATACCCTTAAGGGGTGTTGTGTCTGTCATTTTGCGGGGCATGCCACGCGATCGCAATGGTATGGTGGGCGCTGATGCTTTCTTAAGCGACGATTGGGCATCGGCGGATTTGTGGAGCAGTTCTGTGCGTAGCTGGGCGCTTTTAGGTTTACGCTTGAGAGTGAAATGCTTGACGGGAGCAGGTTGCTGTCCCACCTATTATGAAGGAAACAAGTTTATTAGGCACCTAATTTCAGTTTGTTTATTTACCACTTACCACAGAGATCAGAGCATTTTTATTCAGATATTGACACTCCAGTGGCAGCATACCCAAATCGGAATGCTTATTCACTAATTTACGCAAATCATTGACCATGTCCGTGAAAATTGGTCGGGTATCCTCATAGTCGGATATTTCTGTATTTAGGGAACTTGTGGCCGGAAATGTTTTCATTGTCTCCGCCAACATGGATACCCAAAGTTCAGAATCAAGGCCGGCCACCTCGATAACCTCCTCCAGTTCGGCCTTCCACTACAAAAAAAAACACGATTAGTAACGTAACAAAACAAAATATACAACACCCACACGAAATGATACCCATTAGAGCCAAGTTACATATTAATTATCAAATTCTTGACAGAAACTGATTTTTTTCCAACTTGAAAACAATAAATAGATTTGTTTACAATTAAAGTAAAGAAGGCATCCTTATATAAACCGAAACGATTATAACAATTATCTATCCAGTTGGCAAATACCCATCAAAAATAGAAGTTGGAACATTTAAAAAGCAAATTAAACAAACTTTTTTATTTTAAGAAAATTTTAAATATCTAGAATTTGTAAATATATACCCTATTAACTTTCTCGAACGACCACATGAACCACCAACTTGTAATAACTTAATATACCCTGTTAGTGGGAGTAACGGGTATAACAACAACTGCACACCCTCACGCAGAGAAAGAGAGAGAGAGAGAGAGAAAACAAAAAACGATTGGCAAGCAATGCGTGTGAGCGAGCGGGAGAGAGAAATGTATACACAGAAAGTAGAAGTGGCGGGAAATCTCTTCCAAGGCACCCATTGACATATATCTATCTGCCAACCTGGCTTAAATAATTCTATAAATGTAATTACTCATTTGTGCCTATTTACAACCAAATTTTTTATTGTAATCATAAAATTGGTTTTATTTTTATTTCACCAGCGAGAGCAAGTGTACAGCATACATACATACGCGTGCATGCACGCTTACGAGTGTGTGTGTATGTGCGCGATGGTGTACTTTTTCCCATTGAACACTTTTTTAGTTTTTTTTCTTTTACCTCTTCTACTAAGCGGCGTGGTATGTGGAGGAAACTGAGGAGCAATTTCAATTTCACTTGCGTTTGCAAATCTGGAAAACATTCCTTGATATTGCGCAAAACCTCCTTGTTTAGTTGCGAGCATATTGAACCGTTTATCCACGAATCATTTGATGTGCCCAGTTTATTATGCAGCCACAATGATGTGTCGCTGTCCCGAACGTTGGCCATTTTCAGACACTTTTAATGCCTATCCACGCACGGAGCACATACAAATTTCAGTGATCAACGGCCTGCAACACTATAACACCGCACGATTTGATTAAAACTTTTGCTCAACTTTTGCACGTCCCCGACGTTGACTTAAATTTTTTAATTTTTTCTTCCACTCGCTATACTATGGTGTGACCAGATGCCACGATACTGATTTGCCTGAAAAATCTATAAGACCACTCGTTATGAAATTCAGCGAGTAAAAATGTTTCTTAAAGATATTAAGCGTGAAATTACTAAATTGTCCATAAATTGATGTATTCGAAATGGGTATAAACATTAATTAAAATTTAAAATGCAATATGCTAAACATGTTTGTTTTATTTAATGGCCGACTAGTCCTATTGTAATTCAAGGGCACTTATCTACATGTAGATATTAACATATATACATAGGTGTATACACTGGCGACTCATTTTTAAGGGAACCCGATTGATTTGTTTTCCAACACGTGAGGGAGGCAACCAAAGGAACACTATCAGAATTCAAAACTTTTAATAACAACAGATGGAAAACAAATGGAACTTTTAAATGAAAGTGTTGGCGACCATAAAGCAGTCAGCAAAACCAGTTCTATATCCACTGGTGGCAAAGTCTTAATTGCCGCCACAGGTGGAGTGGCTATTGGATTGTCTCTTGTTTGTGCCTCCTTTGTAGCACCTGCTTTTCGTAGGATTTGCCTGCCCTATGTTCCGGCGACAGAAGAACAAATAAAAAATGTTCTAAGTTTTCTACCAAAAAATGTGAAAAATGGCAAACTGCTTGATATTGGCTCGGGAGACGGGCGGATTGTTGTTGGTGGGCTTGTCCCCAATTTTTTATAGAAAAACGTTCTTACTTATATAACCTGCTTCCAGCTGCTGCCCAGCACGCCAAAGACCTGAAAACTGATGGAGTTGAGTTAAATCCTTGGCTGGTATACTACTCAAGGCTCGCTGCATTGCGTAATGGTGTGAGCCGGCAGGCCAGCTTCTTTCGACGTGATCTTTGGAAGTTTAACATAAAAAACTACAACTATGTGGTCATATTCGGAGTGGAGCAGATGATGCAAGATCTGGAGCACAAGCTGATTGCAGAGTGCCCACACGATGCTAAGATCATAGCCTGCCGATTTCCATTGCCACAACTACAGCCCGAACACACCATCGATGATGGAGTAAACACAGTCTGGTTCTACGATCTAAGCAACCATCCCAGATAAGAAATAAATTTTGTTTTTTGTTGATTATTAGATCTGTAATAGAATCAATATTATAAATGCCAGGAGAAAGGACAATTTAGCCAGGACTCGCTTGGCTATGGTCAAGTTTATCATTATTACAAAAACTATAAAAAAGTGTTAATGCTAATACAAAAAAAAGAACCAGACCTAGAACGAGAATACATGAAAGACGGCGATAAAACACCAGAGTACGCGGAATACAGAAAATAAGGAACCATAGGGCAGCCGAGGGTAGAGGTTGCGTGTGATCCTCTACAACAGAGCGCAATTTGACAACGGCTTGAGCACAAGAAAGCTAGCTGCCGATGCTGCTGCTAGAAACGTCGCCCCAAATAAATGCAATGCCTGCTTTCGTCGCGATACACATCGACAAAGCCAATTTTGGTATAAAAATTGACCAGCTCCACATCATGTTCAGGTACACAGACATGCACCCCAAAGCAGCCATTTGCCCGCAATGCCGCTAGAAGGACTGTCAACATACGCTTGGCAATTCCATTGTCCTGCTGCTCCGCTTCCTTTGTAATGGCTGCGCATATCACCGCCGGAAAGGAGCCACTCACCTCGGCGGGAGGGGTCTCCAAGGGATCCGTGCTATTATGGAATTTGTCGATGAAACTGTGAATGAGCGCCTGAATTTTGCCATTAGTTGCTGGGCTTAATTCATCCTGCATGAGAAGAGATTTCGAGTATTTCTCACGTAGTTCCGGCAGCCAGCATAGCTCCCAGTTCCGATAAAAAAGATTGACATCCAAAGCAGCACACGCGTAACCTACAATTGCCTCATTCCCATCATAGGCCACAATGCAAAACTTCGAATCAAGCGTCAAATGAGCACCCACAACAGCATCCGCAACAATATTGATGACATTCGAAGGTAACACAGGTAATTGGTCTTCAGCATCGTGCAGTTCGGGACGACACTCCAGATATGATCGGGTACAAATGTCATTCACATCCTGCTCATCTGTATTGCAATAAGGCCTTAAAAGATAATAATTGGACGTTGGTTGTTCGGGAAGTTTGTAGATAAACAGATCATTGGCGGAATCTACAGGCATGAGACGCTGTAAGTCGGCAATAAGTCCGCCACGAAAAACCCATGGCTCCTGATCCCCAGACATGAACGCCTCTTTCCAGCCCTTGGTAAACCCTACAAGAAAAAGAGAAGCGAATTATTTAAATGGCTTAATTACAATTGTTATTAACTTACAAGTGTAGCTGCCTTCGGTAAACGAAGACATGTTTTGCGGAAACTGGGCCAGCGATAGCCATTTAACATAACCATTGAGCAGTGAGAGTGCTCCCGATACGTCCCAAACATAGGAGTACAACTCATGGCATATTTCCTTATTTTCGCAACCGGCAATTTTGGTTAACAACTGCTGCACGGAGGCGCACAGTTCATTATATGCTCCACATCGTTGCAGCCATTCTTTGTGGGCGTCTCCGCTGGCCTGCAGTAGGACATTGGCGTTGCTCTTTAGCCAGTTAAACTCACTGAGCAGCTTCAAGCCACGGCTACCATGCTCAAAGGGCAGATAGAAAAGATCACAGAGCAGGCTTAAGTCATCCACATTTATCCTGGAAGCAGCAGGGGTTGGCCTAATAAAAAATATGCGAATATGTCACGGGTTCTAATCCATTGTGGTTTACTCACTCGACATTTTTTAATATTTGTTCATCCTCCCGCATTTCCGCATTAGATAATGAGGACGAAGCCGAGCTTTCCACATGCATGATCTACTAGCAAAATATATATGAGGATATCTTTGAAATAATTTACTAGATCTTTTGCTTACATGTACATCATTGACTGATTCCATGAGAATATCGTCTGCAATTAATTTGGGCGTTTGCAGCTGCTGTTCCTCTTCCTCTCCTTTGGGAGACAATTGTGAGGTTAGGCTGCTGCTGCATTCCATGGGTTCATTGATGCCAGCGCTTAATGGGCTCAAGCTAGTGTCATCCAACATTGTGTCCACACTGAGGCTAACAGTCACTGGTTCTAGCTCTCTGGTTTTTTCGTCCTCAATGCCAATGTCATCTTGAGCAATTTCTTGCTCCTCCGCTTGCTCAGCTTCCAAACTCACTTCCAAGGAGGGATCAACATTTTTGGCCTCCATGATGGGAACTGGAACAATAGAAATTGGTATCTTCTTGGGCAACTCAATGTTGTTAGCGGCTGTGGTTGGTATTGGATTGATAATTTCCTCATTGGTTATCACTTTGGTGGGGGACACCAGGGAATTCATCACCGGATTGCAAATGGGCGTCATAGCCGAGCTCACAGTGCTACAGACATCGGCCAGAGCTTGCAGCTGAGTGGTGTTCACCTCAGGCACAGTCCGGGTGCTCGTCGAAGTGGTCGTGGTAGTTGTTGTGAGACTCATGCAAGTGTTAATCGATGGTATAATTGGGATGATTGGCATAACCATTTGCACTTGCGGCTGTGGTTTAGTTATAGGACCCCAGGCTTCTCTCTCCACAAAGAATTCCGGCAGCCACTCGGTAAGGGCATTCCTGCAAAAAATGAGAATAAAAAATAAATAATGATAATAAAGACTTCTCATTTTGGATAATCTTTTGGGCTTACTTGAGGGCCAAACGTGGATGATAAACATTTTTCGATAGAAATTCCACGGGCACCTCATCCTCATTTTCAGTCTCTAATTTGATATCTGCGCTCAGCGAGCTATTCATTTTGGAGTCCATGCTGCAACGCGACCAAAATGCCAATGAGTGAATCGCTATAAAGTTGGCAAAGAATTCACAATTAGGATTTGTCATCACACCACGAAGATGTGGTATAAGAGCCGGCGATCGGCCAGTATAGGGTCCCAAAAACACACGCTTCTGATCATAATCATTGGCATGGAGATTATCCCAAATAACGGGCGGTCGACGAAGCACTTCAGTAATTTCCTGTATAGATTCAATGGTAATAGTTTTCGAGATCACTTTATCCCCCGTCCAAAGAATGTCGATTTCATTGTTCAGCTTGGAGCCCAAAGTGTTCAAGTACTCCGATTCCTGGATGGTGGGCACGGCACGAGTGACGCAATACTGGGTTGGGCAAAATAGAAACTTGGGCCGACCCAGGTGCAAGTAAATTTCATTTGTCACAGACACCTGGGCATTTCCAAAGGTTTGAAAGACTTCTTTATCAGACTTGGACAGCTCCGATTCAATATCATCGAAGAGAAGGGCATAGGCTTCGCAACCAAATTGTGAAACCTGATCCAGTTTACGTTTTAAAGTGGCTATCTCTTTCTGGCTGCTGTACGTCATGTCGAGACCCGGCGAAAGGGCGTAGTAGAACACAATACCGGCTTCCTTGGCAGCAGCAATTAAACTTGATAAATGATCTGCTTCCTCCACGGTGTACAGTTCACGCCAGTAAGCCCTATGTTTGTAATCGTCCTTGGGTGCATACATATACGAGTCCATGCCCATCTTTTTGAGTTTGCGAAACAAATCTTTACGCTGCTCCGTTGTCCACGGTCGGCCATAGAAGCCCTCAATTACACCACAAATAAATTGCCGCTGCTCATCCTGCTGGGACGCTAGCTGTGAGTTGGCGGCGTCTTCCATTTTTCACGGGATCAGATCAGGATTAAGATTGCAACGGCGTTTGGTTGTTATTTCAGGATGAAGATGCAAATTAGTGATGGTCATCGTTTGCAGAACAGAGCTAGTTCATTTATATCGATTTTCGAGAAAAACTATCGATACTTATCGGGTGTGCGAATGTGCTTACAGCACTGGCAACACCGCAAACAAACAAGTTTACTAACACTGTTTGCAGCGACAACAAACATTGTGTGGGAGTGTTTTGTTTTGTTCCATTTCGTTTTTACTTAGTATTATTGTTATTTATTTTGATTTATTAAAATGCAACCGTTTATTGTTATACGCAATTATCACGAAGACGATGAGCTCAAGTGCCAGGAACTGGTTAGAGACTACATTATGTCATTCTCAAACAAATCTTTCTTCATCTTCTGTTTTCGAGAGGTAAGTGTTAATTGGAATTTTTGTTGTCGTGTCTTATCTGGATCTTTGCCTGAATTGACCAAGACACGTATTCGTTACATTTGTCTGCAGATCACATTACAGTTTATTGTCATAACATGGGCCATATTCTTCATATTTCTGGGCGTGCCATTGCTTTTCTGTGCCTTTACCGTACCCGGCTGTATATTTTGTCTCTTCACTGGCATCTATTTTTCGTTTTATGCCAAGGCGATGGAGCTGATGCATGTAAGAAATGAAATAAAATATTAGCCCAGTTTCTAGGATAATCCGTTTAATGTTGTTTTAGATCAAACCCTCACAATCTCTGGTGGCCGAGTGCTATGAGCCATTCATTTTCCGTTGTGCTCCAAATGAAGCCAGTTATCAGATATTTATAGAAAACTGCCCATATGAGGAGTCTTATACCAATAAGTTTCGTCGTCGAATAGTGGCCACGATAAGCGTAAAGAATCATCATGCCGTATATAATGCAGCCTGGATATATCGCTTTGCCTTGGCCCCAAATTATCCATATGAAAAGATTATGGAGCCAATGCTCGGTCTGGTTGTGAAAAACTGTCTCAATGGAGGCTATGCCTCATTGGAGTGCACCATTTCCGAGTGGCAAGAGAATGAACGCGATTTCTATGATAATATGGGCTTTGCCACACGCCAGATCTATCATAAGCAGATCATTGGTAGCACTCTTACTGTGATGAAGACACAATTGACATACAATCTGCGTTCAAATGAGGCTCTTTCTAAGCAAAACTAGTGCAATCTGTGCTTGTAACACAAAAAATAATCTCAAAGTACTGTGAAAACTAGCTCAATATATTTACACATAGAATATATATATATATTTTCAATACACAACAATCTCTACATTCCACATCACACATACTAAATAGTAGGACGTCGTGTACTCAAAATTCGAACTTGAAGTCGAATCGACTCCGAAATTTGTTAGATATTACTTTTATCCTTATGGATATTTTTCTTCTTTATTATCTCATGTTTATTCTTTGACATATTCTATTTAAATAAATAAATAAAATATTTAGTAATAAATAAAATTTGCGTAATTTTATAGCGTTTTTTGTTTGTTTTTAATGCCGAATATTTAAATGTTGCCTGCTCCTTGCTTTCTCTTTGCTAAATTGTTTATTGAATTTGCTGTAGGTACATTCATTTCTGTTCATTTGATACCGGAAAGAAAATAAAGGTATATAAACTAAATATACATATATATGATCGTGTGTTTGTGTGTATATAATATATTTTACGCATTGTATATAAAAAAGCAATCATGCACTGTTTAACTAATTGAAATTTGTATACGTTATTTTTATTGGGAACTGCCCTTTTGTTTCTTCTCCTTTTTTTGTTTGTAATTGTTTTTGTTTTTTTAAATAGTGTTCAGTTACAATTTTGCTTAAGCGCAACTAATTCTTAAAAAAATAAACTGGAGCTGGACCCAGCGGACCCATCGCGCCCATCCGCTCCGCACTGTAAATGTAACTATGTATTTAAATTTAGTTTTAGTTGGTTTCACTTGTGTCAACTATTTAAAGCGTGTTTCAAAACTGTGGCTGTGAAATTAGCATAGCAGTTCCATTTTTGTTTCATATATCTTGTTTTGACCCTTCACTTGTTTTCTTTTTTTTTAAGGTAAATTGTATTCATTTGGTTTCGTCGCAAGCAGCCTCCACTTGGTTGGACACTCAGCATATCAGCTTAGAATAGTTTCATCCGCCGCTTCAGCTCGTTGCGTCTCCATTGAGGCAACCTATAGAATTCCGATCTGCCACACTGCAATATGTGCTCAAACTCAATATCCGATAAATGACGCTGCAATTGTAAGTATTTTCAGTTAAATCTGAGTTGCCGTTTAAATTGCTTGCAATGATTACCTCCAGATTACAGCGATCAACATCCGAGGGTAGACGATAGTTTGTGATAAGCAGTAAGTGATAGGGATAGATTTTGGCCGGCTCATGAACCAGCATAGAATGTGCCATGTTGGGCAAACTGCGTCGTATAAGTCCAGCCTGGGGATAATGGTAGGACAAGGCTCCTGAGTATGTGCTTGAAGCATGCAAATCCGTGCCGTTGCCATTGCCCATTAGGGCGCGTCTATCGCCTTCGGTGATCGAATCCACTGAAGCTAGAAAGAAAACGGTTATTTCAAACGATTTCCAAATCTGACTCTTGAGCACTTACCCTCTGATTTGCCGCAACTTAAATCTGTGCTGTGTGTTTTGTCGCCCAGACCTCCATATGAAAAATCCTGCGCGGAAATAGTATAAAATTCAATATAAATCTTTGTCTACCAGACAAGTTAATTAGCATGCCAACAACCAAAACAAATAAACCCAAGTGCACAGTGTAAAACAGATAGTTGAACTAAGATAAAGTGGTTACTCGAAACGTGGACAACTAAAAGAAAGAAAATCATAAGGTCTACGGCATAACACAACGACTAAAAAAAAAGAAAGGGAGTAACAACCAAAGCAATCTTACAGTGGCACCATGCATCGTGACAGCAGCAGATGTTGTGGAACTGAATGTGTGAGAGCGTGGGGCCAGACCGTATCCAGGTTTCGGTACATGACGCAGTGCGCTCACCACTGATGTTGGTTTTGTTTGTATGTGGTGTGTTTTCGAGTGATGAATGATGATTGTTTTAACGTATGTAGGTGGTTAGTAGATGGAGATGTTGATGTGGGTGACGTGTGACAATGTAGCAAGGCAACAAAGATTGGCAACACATTGATATACACACAAAGTTTAGTTGTTTAGTTTAGGGGGATTATATTATGAGTAGCATAGGCATTTTAGAAGAGACACACAAGGAAGCAGCAGACCAACCAGTTGAGATGTTAGCGAAATAATGATTAGTTATGCATGTCCAGCCACCAGAATTTCAGAATCAGCACAATTCCAGGCAATGCAGAAGAAGTGAGAAATAGAGAGTTAAATGTTTTGAGAGTCAGCAACTAGTTTGAGTTTGGACAAAGGTTAGCTCTTATCTAAGTTATTAACTAAGAAAGGCAGCCCAAAACCATACAATAACAGTTGGGACCTCGATCCTTGATCGGGCAGACAACAGGCAGCACTTACTGAGCTGTAACCGTTGCGTATATAGGGCAGAGTGGTCGTTTTGAATCCGTATCCGGGCTTTGGCGGCGAGCGATAGGAATGTATGGCTATAAACGTAATTAACTTAATATATATGTATCGACATATCGACAACAAAAACTAGCAGAAAGCCAGGCTAACTTCAGCTATGTTACAAATATTATACCCTTGCAAAAATTACAATTACAAAAAGACGACAAATTCATTGGAAAATCCAATACTAAATTAGAAGCACGAAAAGTTGGGAATATTTTAAAGACGATTTTTGCTAATCACAGTTGATAACAATCAGAGCAGAATACAATTTTGATATTGTATTCCTTTTTTAAAATAACAACTTCTTTTAAGAGTCAAACAATGGGTAAGATACTAATTTTCAAAATTTAAATTGAATGTAGGTAAAATAAATTCTCTGGAATATAAAGAAAACAATTCGCTTGAAAATTGGGAAAAGCTGAAAGAAGATATCTGCTAATCAACAAATCTTGAAAACCTTACGATTTAAAAACTATAATCTTTGCAAGGGTATAAAACGGAGTATAACGCGCTTATGGTATACATTCCAGTCCTAAGCACTCAAAAGATAGAAGGATTACCATTATAACTGGGAGCATTTCCCAGGGATTTGCCAAGGGAGCCACGATAGCTTGTGGAGCGATCAAACATTTCATCCTCATAGAAAGGCTTCTGATGATCCAGATGGCGCGAGGGCGAAGCTCCAATAGGTGATTCGTACCTGCGTAAATGAGATTAAGTAAGACGGACTACTCGGACAACTCTCGTTTTGGGTGCACACCTTAATTTGTACAACGGCTCCTTGGAGGCGGAAGGCGTGCGCGATGCGTTGCGTGGATCCAAATTGTTTTGCTTCCATTTTCTGTACTTTGCATGCTCTTTGAGGTCCTTGGCAATTGCCGAACCAATGCCCGAATTCAGTTTCTCCAGTTGCTCTGCCTCCCGTTTTAGGCGTCTATGAATGGAGAAAAATAAAATGATTTAGTGCAGGGGCTTTGAGGAGATTATGATACTTACATTTGCTCGTCGCCATTCTTCGCCTTGCCATTGGCTTGATCGCCATTGTTCTCATCATCGTCATCCGAGACGGGCACGCCATGGTATGACTCGCTATAACGGCGCCTACGTTCCGGATCAGTGTATGGATAGGGGGGTGCTGGGAAATCGTCCCGTTCTATTTTGGGCTGCTCGCCTGGTGGCGGCTTCTTGGCAGCCGGATAATGGGACAATTCAATGGGCTCTTCGTTGTTCATGCCGGGACTCTTTGGACGAGGCGTTTCAGAGCGAATGGCATCGACCAGCACCTTCATGGCACTGCGTGTACGCGAATGTGGACGCGAAGGTGGCCGACTCCCCGCCACAGAGCCGGCATTACTGGCAGTGGTGGCATAGGAGGATGGCCTATGGAAATGGGGCGACAGCGCCGTCTTGTCATACGGATCGATTGGTTTGCGTAAATAGTGGGGCGCATCTGTCAGATAGCTGTATGTGTAGATACGCGATATATCCTCGCCAATCGGTCGTCCATATTCCCGCAATATCAGCCCAGGACTGACTGTTCGGTAATGCTGCAAAAGATTTAAAGATTAGTCTTCGAAACGATCAGGCAAATCCCAGGGGGATTATATAACATGCAGTGCGCCGTGGATTTAGTAGCAAAACAAAATGATATAATAGAATAAATAATGGCAATAGAAATCATAAAACAAACCTTGCGGCTAGGGGAATAAAGTGAACCATTAAAACTCGGAGTTCTGGAACGGATGTACTGAAAACGAACGAAAAAATCAAAACGCAAGCTCAAAACAAGGTGAACAACTAAAATGCATAAAAAAATCATAAAATTACAAAATCATAAATTGCATGTGATATGTGAGGTGAAGTGAGTTGAGGTGTGGTGAAGGTGGAGGTTGATGAGGAGGTTGAGAGGCCACTTAATCAATGCCCTAACCTAATTATATGTAGGTTTCTTAGTCTAGTTTTTATACCCTTTACCAATCGAACAAAAGAGTATAAAAGTGGAGACGAAAAGTATGTGTCAGGCAAAAGGAAGCGTTTCCGACCTCATAAAATATTCCTAATATCTGACTGACTCTGGGCCCGGGTCTATTGTGGTCTTAGAGCAAATTCGCCCCCATAGTTATAATAATATAAAATATTGGAATCTAGCTTTAAATATTAATACTTTATAAAAACGGGATGAAAAATAGCCGAGTTGTCGTAGGAACGTTTCAGGGCAGAGTTGCTCCTCAGGTGCACTAAAATGATTTTAAAAATTAAAGAATTTACTACCTCGACTGATCAATTTTGATATTGTGAATTTGAAACAGGTGTCTTAATTGGTGAAGGGTATATCGAAGTCAGTGTGATGACTTCATTTCTTCCTCTTATCTTTCTACTATTCAATTACTATTAATCTGTTCTCTTAAAATGATATAGTCATCGTCTGTTATATCAACGATGCAGATAATGACGTCTTCGAAATTGGAACTTTTCCTAATCGTAATAAAATCATGAGTGTTTTTATGGCCTGTAAGGTTTGTGTGGCAAATGTGTCTGATGTGTTGGGGCATTCAAGTTAGTATTAGCTTGTGCAGCAGCGGCAACTCCTATGCTGGAGCCGTGATCATCTTGAATCCATATTTAGACAAAAGCTTAGGTACATACCATTTCACTCATCGCACTGGAGCTCATGCGATCGCATTCGGTGTCTGTGAAGTTGCCATTGGAGGCACCACCAACTACTGATGTGTTGCCCCCATTCAAGATGATGCCAGACTCGGAGGGTCCGGGACCACAGCGCGGATGCCAAATGGCACTGCCTTGCAGGTACATTTCCTCGCCATCGCCGAAGGGATCGCCGCACTTGGTGCAGCGTGCACAGGTTGGATGAAAGTGATGGTTATCACCGGCCTGGAGCACCTTACCGCTGATGAATCGATTGCAGTAGGCGCACTTGACACCGAAACTCTTCTGATAGCACTTCTCGCAATACGGGACAGCATCCTTGCCCATATACTCGCCATTGAGCACCGTTTGGCAGGCCTTGCACCGGAAGCACGAGACATGCCACTGCCTGTCTAGTGCCACCAGTGCCTGGCCCTCCTTTAGCAGTTCCCCGCATCCGGCACAGTCATTGGGATCGTAATGCTCCTTCAGATGAGCCTTATGGGAAATAACACCGCTCGTCAGCTGCTGATGGGCCGTGGCCCGTGTGGGACTCTCTGCTGGCGGCGCTGGAGAAGTGACGGCCGCTTGCCGCGACGGAGAGGCGGCAGCGGGCGGCACTCCTGAAACGCACTGCTCGCAGAGTACCTCTTTGCCAGTGTTGGTCACCTTGCTGCCTGATTTAAATGGCTGCGAACACTTGGAGCACGTGAAGCACTTCTGATGGTACGTCTTGCCCATTGTGCTGACCACCTCGCCCTCCACATACTGCTGGCAAGTGGCGCACTTGGTGCCATACAAACGCTGATAGTCCGGTATGCAATAGTAGGCGCTGTCTTTTGTGAAGAATCCGCCCGTGGCCAGTGACTTTTTGCACTGGCAGCACTGAAAGCAAGCCTTGTGGAAGTGATTGTCAGCCACACGGAGCACCTCGCCAGAGCACTTCTTTGTGCATTTCGCACAGTAGATCTTTTGTTTACCTGCAGCAAGATAGGGGATAGAGACGGGGAGATTAGCATTTGTTCTATATATTATTATTGTTTTTTAAAGCAATTCATTCAATCAAAGCTAGCCACGCCAGGCGAGATTACGTATTCGCCACCGCAGCGCTGATGTCATATGCATGTGATGTGATAATGCCCAAACCTTGCCCCGTTTTGCCAAGCACAAGCCCCAGATCGATGTTGATATATAGTAGTATGTGTTTGTGCGTGTATGTGTGCTGCTGCCCCCCCAGATACTAGTAGGTGAGAGAAGCTTAAATAAATTTATGTACTGGCAGCCAAAGCATACTTTTCTCCTCTTTTTTCCATTTATCATTTGCAAGTAGCTGTGACTCAGAGATACTCAAACACACCGCTGGCAATTAATCTTATCATTGATAAGGCCAAGGGCGGCATAAACTTGCCAGATATACCCAAACCTATATATATTTGACTCTACATATACACATATATAACGATATGCCTATGTGTTAATTAATGTACACAAGTGTACATTCTCAACTCAGGTAAGACTGGCCTATGTATTTGTATTTACTAGACTTTCTCAGGCACTTGTCAGATACACTTGTGTAGAACATATGAAGAAGACAACAATACAAAAAGGGGGGAACCAGATACAAAATACCTAAAGATAAAGAAAGAGAATGAAACTGAGAAGTAGAGTGTTCGAGAGAGAGAGAGAGACAATGAATTGTAAAGTGTAAAAAAAGATAAGCAAAATTTAATAATTTAAATGGGTTCTGGTGGTTTGAATGGTTTTTCTGAATTCAGCGAACAATCGATTCCACGAACTTCTTATCACATAACTTAATGCATACACCTCTCTGCCCAGTAAATAACTTTCAGCCAGAAACCAAAAACATGAGACTGAAGCATATCAAAATACATACATACTAAATATCCACTGAAGTATATATATATATAGAGTACGTGCAGTCAAATATACACAAAAAAATGGGGGGGGAGACCTCATAACCATGACGGCATCACAATATGAAACGAAACAAATTGTCGGCCATGACTGATGAGTACTCTGATCTCTTTTTTTCTTCTCCACCCAAACCATCGGCAGAATACCGGTGTCAGGTCTGTTTTAAAAGAAATATGTAAATATGAACAACAACAGAGACTATTTTTCGTCTTCCCATAGACTAATAGGTAAGAGAAAATAAGGGAAAATGCAGGAAAAACCTACAGCTAGACACTTGGTTGGTTACTAATGGCTGCTCTGTCTATTTATTTTTTACAAGAAATAATATTTGTGTATACATTCGGTATGTACTACATTATCTAGACGACTGTTTGTCAGTTTTTCCCATTTTGTTTAGCAAAAAGAAAATT
Source organism: Drosophila nebulosa (assembly GCA_024703675.1). NCBI lineage: Eukaryota > Metazoa > Arthropoda > Insecta > Diptera > Drosophilidae > Drosophila > Drosophila nebulosa. The sequence goes on along the minus strand of JANFPS010000004.1, from coordinate 3,276,755 downwards.
TCCAGAATCTTTGTTATAAAAAAATCAAGCTGATTATTTCAGTTTCAAATGTCAAATGGAATTAACAAAAATGACTAATTTTTTGTGGCAAAAAAGAGAGTTTTAAATGTAATTTTGTAGGTAATGGGATGTTCATTTAGTTTAATCACTTTTGTGCGTAGTTCTTGCCATCATTTTTACGTGTTGAGCTTTTAGAAACTCAGCTGCCCCTAAATAAAAAGAATTTTTTGATAAGCAAAGGTTTTTGTGTTTGTGTTCAGATATAGACAGAGAACACAATAAATCCGCTAGGTCTACGTGTCCAATCAGTGACGTAGGCTATCGATGAGGCAAAAGACTTGTAGAGCTTTCATTTCTATAGTTCGAACTATATATACGCATATATCTCAACAGTGTACTACTTTTGAGTAGTAAAACCAAAATAAATTCAACGTTATCGAAGTACTAAAATAATAGTACAACTTAAGATAGTGTCATGTAGGAAAATAGTTGCTATTTTCATGAAGTTTATAATGTAAAAACACAAAAAGTTTTTTCCTGCAATTTTCTTCTCTCATCATATCTTTAGGCAACAATATTTCTATAGCCTCTGAAATCAACTGAATATAGTAAATGTCTACCAACAATCAGGAAACAAATGAATGTAGGAACAAAGTACAATTAATATTTTAGCTTTTTTATAGAAGTTAACCATGACAAAATATCGTAAACTAAAATTAAGATGTATAATGTTTGAATGGACTTAACAACATGTTATATATTATATGTATTTATTTATTTTGATAAGTTCAGATTATTTAGAAAATGTTGTACAAAAATGTCAATAGTCACAGTTAACTCTATTATTTGTGAAAAATAAAGTCTTCATTTGGTCTTAAAAGCGATTTTGCTTCTTATATCACTTTATTTACATGGAAACGAAATCTAGTACCCATCGATGAGTTGAGATGTTGTTAATACGAATTGCAACCGATTTAATTGACGATATTTCAAAGGTGAGTTTCTATCATAGAGATTTTTTTTATAAGTTTATTCCCAAAATTTACTTCTACATAGATTCGCTAATTCTTCAGTTGAAAAGACATGGTTTTGAAGAAGTTATAGTACGTAATCACGGTTGTATATTAGAATTTGAAATTGCTTAAAGTTTTACAGAATCGAATTGCATAATATATGGAACTAAAAACAATGGCAAATGTTTTCACTTTTCAGTATGGTCGTGTGCTTTCGTTACTAGAGCAAATTAACGTCCAGTCTATAGTCATTGAGTTATTTACGTCTATACATACATATACACATATCTCTGTCGGTGTGTGTGTACGTGTTTAAATTCAATTAAATTCGTTTATGCTATCTCCGCTTGTTTATTATGCAATCACAAACATTTCTCATCATTATTTTGCATATTGATTTTGGCATTTTGTTTATTGACTTTTCAATAGCTATTTCATCCTATATATGTACATACATACATGGATAGATCATTTTTTTTAACATTGGCATGATAATTACAACGAGGCGAAAATTACATTTTCGTGCCACAGATAAGTTGGAGTTGCTCATGAGATACGTTTGTATCTGTATTCAGTTGGTAAGTACAATAAACGTTTGAGCGCACATTTTGTTTGTTGCTTTAGTCGCTGTTGTTGGTTTTTCTTTTATTTTTTTTTATTATAATTACGGCAAGCAATTTTAGTGCTGAATGATGTCATCGGCGCCGCCACAGCCATCGACCAGCGACAACGTAGAGCTTTTTTTTTGGTTTTGCTTTTTATTGTATGTACATATTTCTTTTTTGGAGTTGTGGCAGACAGAGTCGGAGACTGAGTCTGCGTCCATGTGCCGCACAAACTGGTTATAGGAAAACACTCGAATTTGAAACACAAACAAACAAATAAACGAAAATTATGTAGTCGAAAAACCCGTCTGTACATCCAAGGGGCAAGTCCAAGGTTAAGTCGCATTGTACATTATGTATAGAACTTTAAATTTGATGTAGAAACACATAATATTTTGTTTTTCCTTTCGTCAAAGGTCAAACTGCGTGGCATTAGAAATATTTTAATTAATTTAATTTAAACCGCGCCCCAAAACGCATAGACATGAAGCAAACCTAACCTGAAAACAAATCGAAATCGAAATCAAAATGAGCGGAAAACGACCTTCGTTAAGTGCGTCAAATCCTTGACAGTCCGCCCAAAAGAATGTCGAGGACAATGCAGGTCAAGGCGGCGACAGGTGAACAAGGAGCAGAAATAGACAGATACTTTTTCCGCTGGATATGATGTATCTTTTTTTTTTTTAAGAAAAAACATCACGCTCATGCATTCCACACCCACGCACGCCCACAAATGGCTGTGTTTATATGTACACAGACAAGCGTACATATTTTTATGGTGAAGAGTCAGAGCATACACACGAAGGTATTACTCATCAAATTTGAAATTGCTCTGCAAGTGCTTTTATGCGGTGCTACCTGACGTATACGTAATTTTTTATGTTATGCTGAAAGTGCTTCCTGTATGCTTATTAGACTAAAAGTGAAAACCAAACCAGCCGCAACAGCGCACACACACACACACACACACACACACACACACACACACACACACACACAGATATTCATACACACATATATTCCCATATAGATAGAGCTGATGACGTTGCCATCTAAATACAAAAATAGCATTCAATTAGGCAAACGAACGAACGAATGGAGACCGAAGAAGGAGAAGCCACTTTCTATATGCAAGTGCTCTGACCTATATAACCCCTGCCGCCGCCATCCAGAGAAATTGAAAAATGCATCCGACTGCACGACACAAACATGAACAAATCAACGTACAAATAAAATGAGTAAAAAAAAGGCCCAAATGCTTAAGATGGCCCCTGCCGGTTGTTGGGGGACAGATGCTCTGTGGGATGAGTTGGGAGACGCCTGAGACGGCTTGTTTTCACCCCTTTCATTTTCAGTTGAGGCGCAAAACTAAAAAGGAAACCCCCTTGGCATGGGAAGTCAATGCGCTGCACTAGTCATGAGTTCATGAGCAGTTTGCTCAGTTTGCCAGCCTCTGTCTCTGTTTCTGTGGTTATTGTAAAGCCTTTTGCGATGGGGGCGACGAACGGCAGCGTTCACATGCCCATTCCCATTCACATTATGGGGTCCGAGACCGTTGATTTGCCACACTGAAGCTGAAGCTGAAGTCAATTATGCATTTTAGGCACGCACACACAACGACAAGTGGTCTCCTCCCAACCTCCCAAAAGAAGAGTCATCATCAGAGACAATGTACACTCAAATTCAAAGTGAACTCAATTAGGGTCACCCTAGCCGGACGAACGGGCCAGTAATTAATCATTGACTAGGCTCAGAGAAATATATAGAAAAGGGCTTAAGTTACCCATAAAGAAAAAGCCCAGAGGGGCAAGCTTTCGTGCCAAGCGAACGGTAAATTTACAGTCACTAACGGGTAACGGTATCGTGTGTAATTGCAGTTGCATGCCCAAGCACCTTTGAGGTTTATACGGTCAGGTTTTGCTTTTTCTGGTGTGAATCGTCATTCTGGTTCTCCAATATCAAGTCAATTTGGGGCGATGGCAAAAAAAAATGAAAGAAACTTGTTCTTACAACAACACTGACGTCATCGGCATAGCAGCTGAGAAATAAAACAGGGAGTGGACGACATGTACATACATACATATGTATAAGCGGAATGTGTGTGGATGAGGTACTCGAACCGTACCGCCGCCACTCACATGTATGCGTGAGAGTGGGGCCAAGACAGGCGGTCGGTCAATATTGATTAACGAATGCAAATATACAGGTTACATTCTGCCCTTATATCAGTGCACATTCTCAATATGATAGCTGTCTCTGATAATGCCAATAATCTCACTATCTTTTCGAATCCATGACTGAGGACAGTTAGTTAGACAGAAAGCAAGAGAGAGAGGAAATTAAGGTAGAGGCCACCCCCTTTAGATGGTTTTGCTCAATTCCGCTCACACACACACGCACAGACACACACATACATAGAAGCCGTCAGAGAGAGAAAGAGAGAGCGAGAGAGAGATGTTCGAGTCGGTGACGGGCAAAGGCAGATAACTTACCCATTGCGAGATACAAATACTGCTATGCTCTTCACACTTGCGCCTGCAAAATGGGGGAGGGAAACACAAACACACACACACAGATGGAACACGCACGTAGAAAGCACACAACTACACGCGCACAGGTCACCACTACTTCCTCTTCACTTCACTAAACAGATTTTTCTTCGGCTTCTCTGCTTAGAATTTTTCTATTTGTATTTTTTACTTTAACCGTCTTATAATGCATTCGCAATTAATTCACATAGGTAAGTAAAAGGAGCACAATATGCGTGTATCTGTGTGAGTTTGAGTATGGTTTCGGTTCGAATTGCGGATGCGTATTTGACTTTTATTTTTATCTGGGTATTGTACATTCACAAATGCAATTTGCCGACCAAAGATCACAGTGAAAATGGTGGTTTTTGTAGAATTCCAATTCGGGACCAGCTGCGTCCAGAAAAAAAACACCGCACCGACAATCACGACACCGACCGACGACGACAAGCAATGACGGCAACAGCAAAACGACTAAAAGTATCTCTCAGATACTATTGTGCCCAAAGTATCTCTCGGATACTATTTTTGAAATCAAACATGTTGGCCCAAACAAGTTCTCTGTTAAGCGAGTTCTGTTAAATGCTAGCGCATCATTTACGAGTTTCGATAAATCTAGCGCTAAATATCGACTTTTTAAATTTCAGATTGGAACCAGAATTTATCAAATCTATGTACTTCGTTTTAAGTAACTGATTTTGAAAATGTTTCTATATTAGCATCAGTACTTTTCAGTAATTATAAAAATTTAGTGTCCAAATTGTTCCATTTACAGCGGCCAAAAAGATGTTCTTAGCACGGGGGCCCAGTTTTATATCAAAAGAAAAAATTATTTTCAAAAGGATGCATTGTTTGACAGATTCTTCACTCAAATCTTTTATTTCAATAAGTGTTTTTTTTTTGTTTTTGTTTTTTCAATGCGTTTTGCGTGTACATTTGCACAGTAAGCTTTCTTAAGACATAATATAATATAATAATTGTAATAACATTACTAACAAAAAAGGTGTAATGAGATAAAATTCCATTTATAATACAGTTAGAATAAAATTCATAATATTAGTGGCCCTTTGTTCAACTTTTAGAACCATAGGATTTTTATATAAGTCACATATGCATACGAATATATGTACTAATTATATATACATACAATTGTATAAATATACGTGTATGTGGGTATGCATAGTGTGTATTGATTCATATTAATTCCAGAAAAGTGTTTTTTAAAAACTATCAATAAACATTTCAATGACGCTTATATGTAAATATAACTTGTAACTTCACCCACATTTGTATTGTGTTGCTTTTTTTCCACTTGTTAAAATTTAATAGTACATCGAGATTTAGATTAATTTAAACGTACATACATAGTTATACATAGGGATTGGTATTTTTTTTGTATCAACATAGTACATAACTACACATTAATTACGATGTGTAGTCTGTCGATTTTCAATTTCGCATAGCGTTCGGCTGGCCCTTCATCATTGACTCAGTGGATTGTTTTGTTGTTTTCATTTTTCTTCCTATTGTGTATATGCTTTTGCAATTATATCTAACAATGTATGATGCCTTCATTTCGTTCTCTAAATGGTTTACAATGCCATAATAATTTTGACTAAAATCAACGAATGTTGATGTTGGAAACGGATATGATATACGGTAGCAAATAATGTATTTTCGTACTTTCTTTCTTTGCATCGATCTGTTGCTTTCAATTTAGTTGGAGTTAAGACTGCCTCTATATATCTTTCTATATACATATATAATTGAATATATATACGTATTTTCTATAGGTTTCAATTAGCTAACTGCAAGTGTGATTGGATTCGTTTTTACTAAGAGAAATTCAACTATGAGCTCTGTGTGATGTGTGCTGGACGTGTGATGCTAATTCTACTCCTCATCCGAGTCACCATCACTGGAATAATGGGTTATCTGCGGTCGGCGCACGAACGGTGCTGTTATTACTTGCCTATGGGAATAGGGAGAGCATAAATGGATCAATACAAATTCAGTAATGGGTTACAAACAAGTTTAACTCACGCAATACGCCTATAATGATTTAGCCACTCCTCCAGCATTTGTGCTACCAGGAGTGGACGTTTGCCAAGTTTTTGTTGCGCCACCAACAGACCGCCATCTGTTACACAAACGTCTAGCCACTGACGCATTATCGACTCCTCGTTGCCCACCTAAAGACCAGACATGAATGGGAATCAGTAAGCTATTGAGCAATTGATAGCCCTGGACTTAATAATAGTAGACTGACAATTATTTGTATTAAAATTATAAATAATTACGAGGGCAGAGGAAATAATTAAACAAATTTTTATTACTCATATGTAAGCTTTCCGATTTCCGAATACTTTTAGAGTAGCCCTCATTAAAATCATTTTAAGATATGAAAATAATAAGTCTTGAACTCACCTCTGATTGCGTAAGAAAGTGTATGGGTAAGAGTTTTAACTCGCAGTCCATAAGTGGCAGATAGGTCATATCCTCAGCGTCATCACGTCGGCCATCTATGCGCGAGAAGGGTTCCATTGGCACTAGAGCGCTGAAATGTCCCCGAGTATAGCCTAGAGCAATGGGGGATTTGGTGCAAAAGTTTTGATCCCAGAATAAAGGTAGATAAACGCCTGACAACATAGCACACCATTAGTTAATAATAATAAATATTTTTTTAAAATTAAATCAGACTTACCCTCAAAACGGGCATAGCCAATATCTTCGCCACGAAAGCTTTTCACGTATTTCACACCGTAGACTATAATGGGACGTCGAAGGATGTGAGCCAGAGCAAAGATGTGCAATTGCTCCAGTGATGAGCCTGGTTGACTGGCCAGCGATAGTAGTGTGCTCCAGTCTTCCTCCCACTGTGAGTCCTCGAGGGTAAAATGAAGCATGGATGCTTGCAGCATTTCATACTCCTTCCAACGTGTAAAGAATCTAGAAAAATAGAATAAAAGGTTAGTATATACCCCGTAAAGGAGGCACGTCTTTCCCTCTTACACATGGCCACACTGATGCAAGGTATCAGCCAAAGCACGCCTTAAAATGTTGTCCCTATCAAATACACCCCAAGTCGCTTGCATGGCCGAATCGAGAAGGCAATCTCCAGCACTACGATTCCATAGCACCAATAAACGAGAGCTCAGACGTGCCGTTATCTCCAGTGACCAATTAAGGGCTGGCGGCGGCGTCTCTAGTTGCTTTTGAGCATCACGGTCCAGCAGCTCATCATAAAGTTGCTCCTGAATGGGTATAGGCAACTCTTCGATTTCGGCAGGCAGGGCAAATGTGGCATGCTTTTGGACATAGTGGCATGCCAACCCAGTCTTGCGCAGGCGAAGTGTGTTGGCAAAGTGACGGCGAATGTCTGAAGCCAGATCTGGGGCCACATATGAGGGTACGCGTTTAATGCCCGGTCCAGACCCAGAGATCTGTGCCAGCAGCATGGGCAGCATCTCTTCGCGATGAAAACGTATAGCTAAATGGATGAGCGTATGGCCCACATCAAAGGCCGAATTGCGATTAAGGGCTGCGATTTCGTTGCTTGTCAACGAACGGGCCGGATTGCCACCGCACGAGAGGTAAGCCTCAACGGCACCGTAATTGTTATCCACAACGCCCAGACAAGCATTCAACCACTGCCAATCGACCTTTTGCCTAATCTGGCGTTGGCGACGCTCCTGGCGTTCCTGAAGCGTATCACAGTTATTAATGGTTTCCGAAGAACCTAAAAAAGAATAGAAAATAAATTTTAAATTGGCTTGCCAACTGTTTTGCCACCCTAGAACAAAACGATATTAACGATCGATATTTTTTCTACACTTGCATAATCGGCACAAGCAAAGTATAACCCAATCCTTGGTGGGATTAGAGTGAATCAATTACAAATCATACCTAGTTGGTAAATGTGCTTCTTATTGAACGAATTGTTGGCGCTAACTGTGTCATTCGTATTTTGTTGCTGTTGCTGCTCATCTTGGACAATCAAGCTGGCCCCGGCATGTAAATCATTTTGCGAACCAGATCCACTGTTATCCCGTTCCTTTGTTTTGCCACACATAGAACACTTGAGGCTCTTGGGCCAGTTTTCATAGGTGCAGGACTATAATAAAGGACGGAAAAGTGTTAAGGATATACTAAAATATTTCAGAACTCATCTCCAACTTACATTACATGCCCATTTCGCCACAAAGCAATGCTTTTGCTGCAGCGAGACGGACGAAGAGGATTCCCGCTGCTGCTGCTGTGATTGTTGATGCTGATTTAGAGAGTTGGTATTGGCCAGATTGTTCAGATGCGTTGAATCTTCAACGCTTGGACTGAGGCTTAGGCGATTTGAGGCTGTAGCTCCACATCCACTAATCAGATGTAAATGCTGCTGCCGGCCATCTGCTGTGTCAATGGTTCGGCAGCCGAGATCCGTGTCCGAGCCACTAATGCGCAACGCTTGCAATGCTTGACCAGCACCACCAACGCTATCCTCTTTATCCGCTTCCTTATCCTTATCCAATTCCATGGCCGCTCCCCCGCGTTTGGTATAGCATTGCACACAGCGCAAGCTGCGAGGCCAATTGAGATAGGTGCATACCTTGCAGGCCCATTTTTCCCCATCAGTTGTAAGATTGGTCTGACGGGTCTGGGATTGAGACTGACGGGCATAGCATGTGGATGTGGGAGTGGGCTCAATGGCGGCCAGACCAGCTGCCGCCTCTTCTGAGTTGTAGTTGTTGCTGCTGCTGCTGCTATCCTGTTGCGATGGACTGAGTCTAATGGGGTCACCAAATTATTTTACAGTTTGGCTCCGATGTCAATGTCAATGTCAAGGACGATGACTTACCGAAATATATCCTCGTTAAGCAATGGCTTGGAGGCCTGGCACATGGTGCATTTCAGTGAGGATGGATAATTCTCATAGGTGCAAATTTCACATTTCCATTTCAGAGTTTCGTCTTTGGTATCGCTCATCTTTTGCCCAGAACTAGCCACAGCCAGAGCGATACTCGTTACCTTACCCTTCTTCCTCTTCCTTACTTTCCTCTACCCCTCTCTTCTTGCTCAGTCAAGTAATCTAAAATACAAGGAACGGGGAATCTCGCTTAAATTTTTGGGTAACAACCAAATAGATAAAACTGTCCTTGACCCTGTCTGCACACACATGCACACACACACACACACACACACTTATATGCACAATGCCTAATTGTTGGGGTGCTATCTTAATATGTCGTCACAAAGAGCCTTCGGGGGGCCTGATTCTAGGTTGTTTATAATGCTCTACATACTCTTTAAGGATGTATGTATGCATCAGTCAAAAGTTTTTCTTATTGGAACTCATTTTATTATTTGCTTCATTGGTAGTACTACCCAAGTACCTGGCGCAACAGACACACCAAAAATGCAAGGCCTTTGTGCAATTTACGATTCGATACGAATTTGATTTATTATGTATATATAGAGATATATGTACATACATGCATACATACATATACATATGTATGCATATATAACACTGTCACAATCACATTAAGGCCAACAGAGAAAAGAAAAAAAGAGACCCAACTGGTGACATCCACGAGCAGCCGTGTGGTTGTAATTGTGTGAATATTGGCAGGGCAAAGACTACTTAGTATTAGTGCATGACAAACAAAATAACAACAATTACAATTGCAAAACAAAGACGAGCATAAAGAAAAGAAAACTTTCACTTGCTTCACTCCAAATTATATCAGTTTAATTTCTTTCATTCGATTGCAATATCGAACAGTCACACACACGCACGCTTTTACGTACACACTGATCCCAGTTGGGGATATATAGTTTGCCAGGAATTTTGAGTAATTTGGAAAATTGCTTAATATTTATATCTCTTTTTTATTTATCTGGCTGATTTTGGGTGCACTGCACTGGTTCGAATTATGAGCATGAACTGGTTACAAAATATTTAATCGGCACTAAAACCGTGCAGTGTTGAAAAGACTTTCGGTTTCCCATTGTTTTCTTTTCATCTGGCAACGACCTTAGACGATAAGAGTTGCCACATCGAGACATAATTTAAATTTTAACGAAAATTTAATCAAGAAGCAACCGAAAATTAGGTGTGAGACGGATTAAAAGAAAAAATCGGTTTTTTTTTTGCAATGGAAGACTATTGCAGATATTTAGACATTTAAATTTGTATTGTACGAGGTTTTAAAAAGATAACTTAAATCAATTAAAAATCAATTGCTTTTGGATGTGTCTACCGTCGCTGCATTAAATTCTTTTATGAATAAGGAAGTATTCCATATCAGAACTACATATTTGAAATAATTATTTCCGATGTTCCCAATAAAGGCGTGATGATAGCTAAGCTTGCTTTAGAATTTCACACCAAAACATTTACTTCCCAAATTCTCTTCCCCCTTTAAGCTCATTTCGCATGCTAAGTGGTGCGTCAAACAGAATCACAACAAACCTTAACTTTTCTACTGATATATGTATGTATGTATATATATTTTGTGTATAACTTGTTGGCTTCGGTTTCAGTTGGCTCTTCTTTATGAACGTTGATCGCACGCATTTAATATAACACTCCCACACTTATCGGGTCGTCGTCTTAGCAAAGCAACAAAAGGCCGGAAATTTTCAATTCTATTTGTAATGCAATACAACAGCAGCAAGTAAATAACAAATGTGTAAAGTTGTAAAAGCGAGACAAATTCATGAAACCGGCTGATCCACTGCCACAACTGGTTGGCCAAACAACAGATATCAATCAAATCACTTTCCAAGATTCCAGTTGCATTTCCAACGTTGCACTGAGCAGGCAAAACAATTCCAAGATTTTACAAAATTTCCAAAGGTCTACAAAAAGTAAGTTTTCTTATTCACTTTACCTTTCATTTCGTTTATTGTCATTCATGATGCTGCTTTTGTTCTCTTGGCCAACTTTCTAAAAATGTTAATGATAGAGTTAAATGGTTGGGAAAGGGGTTGTTGAAGGGGACTGCATCGAAAGGTAGGCGCGCCATCATTAAGTCAGACTTCCTGATCAACGAATGGAATCTTGAATACTTCAAACTTATAAATTAAAGGCAGAGTCTTAAACCTTTTGTTGTGCTGCATACAAAATTATATGTAATATGTAGTCTAAAATTATTAATTCTTGAATTTAGCAAGTTTTTTATTTTGCTATTTTTTCAAGTGTAAGAAACATACAATATACCTGTATGAAATCGCTTATTTGTGTGATAATATTTGCAATTTGAATGCAATTTGCATTTCAAGCATGCCAACAACCAGACAAATAACGATAATGATAATTAGAAGTAATGACAATCAATAGGTTGTTGTAGTTGATTCGATCCATTGTCTTTGCTAACATAAAATGTATGTATATATATTGTATATACTTGATACTTAAATGAAGACGCCACTTCTAAGATATAGCTATTTAAGAGCCCTGCTAAGACACACTTCCAAAGGGAAATTAAATTAAATCATGTAGTTTCAGATTTGAAAATGAACATTAGCTCTAAACGAAAATGGACGGCGGCAATTAAGCGTCTGAGTAGGTAAAGAAAAACTGCCACAGATCGCTGCTAGTGTTCAATTGGAATCGTGAGTCAGGCCGAGACGAGTTATGGCGATCGTTGCACGAAGATCTCTATACATGTGTGTATATATCCCATGTGAGAAACGAAAATGGCTTAGTTGCTCGTAAGCCGCGCCTAAAGCACCAGCAAATACGCTCTCCGTCGAATATATATACACTCTGTATACTAAAAAAAACAACGAGAATTTGACATTAATTGTGCCTGACAATTGGTAAATAACTCAATTAGTGTCAGGCAAGCTTATTACTGCAAGATCAATTGTCTTTTTGGATCTTTTTTTACTTAAAGACTACTAAATCGTTAAATTGCAAACTATTGCTGATTTCCATATATGAAGTAGTCGAGGCGGTGAAAAATTTTAGATATTTTTCAAAGACTTCTGCTTTAATAATCTGAATAATTAAAAATGTGATATAGAAATTTGTTACGATCCTTTTTTTGTGAATTAGTTTAGGAATTTCTTGTTTCATCATATTACTTATCTTGATTTTGCCTGCATTGAAATATACTTCAAAGTGATTAAAAATGGATAAGCTCTTATTAGTAGCAAGTCAAATTTGTTTACAAATTTGCATCTCTCGTTGTGTATATAATTACTTAGTTTCAGTTTCAGTTTCGCCGATTTGAAGTCAAGGTCGACCTTTCATCTCAAGCATCTCGCTAGACCGGTTTGAATTTAAGGTATTTTGGTTTAAACTGATGCGATGACAAGCTTTTAGGCAGGCCCAAAGTAGTTAACCAGCAATTAGCGACCTGTTGTTAAATCCATATGATTTGTCTCTCTTGATCTAACAGCCAAAATGAAGCTCAACTCGGCGCTTTTGTTGATCTGTGCCACATTGCTGGGATACACAAATGCCACTGAGGTCAGGCAATGTCCAAAGTGTAAGTGGTTAGAGGTAAAAAAGTTGATTGCATCTAATTAATTGTATCTCCTGTGCCCTTTAGCCAAAGCCAAGGCACTGACTGCTGGTGATGTAACCATCTCGAACTGTCCCAAAAACAAGTGCATTCTCAAGCGGAATACAGAGGCCAGCATTATGATGAAACTGAAGCCAGAGCGCGATTTTCAAGAGCTAAACTCTGATATACAGGGCATCATTTTGGATGTGCCACTGCCTTTTCCAGGATATTATGGTACCAGCGCTTGTCCACATATCTATGATGAATCTGGCGAGAATAAGGTCGGCTGCCCATTGAAAGCTGGGCAGACATATATATACAAGAATAGTTTTAAGATTTTACCCGTTTACCCCACTGTCAGTCTGGAGATACATTGGGGTCTGGGGGATAAGGAGGGCGATGCTGCCTGCTTCCAAATTCCTGCAAAAATTAAAGCCTAAATTCTCAAGCATTTTGTAAGATTCTATTTTATTAAGCTTTAAAAACAAATGTATGTATATTGTATGTACTATATATATATATATATATGCATAAGGATTAGTTAAGAGCAAGATTTGGCAAAAATCGTGACAATATTGCGGCATCCAGCCAGTGACGCAATATTGAAGGATTCAAAGTTCAAAGTTGAGAGACGAAAAGGTGTTAATTGTAATTGTAATTGTAAATGTAATAAATAAACAACAAACATTTAAAAGTTTAATTTACATTTCATTTGCATAGCTTATATAATTAATATATATATGTATATATACATATATGTATGTATATGAGGGACATGGACTTTGAATCGGACAACTGGCGTGCATAGCAATTTTTACATTTTTGTAATCTGTTTTCTTTTTTTTTGTATTTTTGTTGCCTTTGTTTCAGACGTTCAATTGATGTCCAGCATGCAACGATGGGTCGAGTTCAATTTGCTCTATTTGTGGAATAAATATCTTTTAATTGTTAAATTGTTATTTTGCATTATGTTATCAATTTGGCATTTCATTGTGTAAGTGTGTATGTGTGTGTGTGTGTGTGTATTCACTTGGCGCTGAGTTCATAGAGCGGTTGCTGCTGCTCTGCCTGTTCGGCAAGTAGCAGGGCTTGCTGCAATTTACGCCAACTCTCAGCAGCCATATTGGAGGCATCGTACTGACTTCTGCCACCACCAATACCTTCGCCACGTTGTTGACGTTGTTGCTCTTGTTGTTGCTGGTGCTTGAAACGATGCAAGCGCATTAGCTGTGACCATTTGCGATTCCGATTGCGTTCCCGTTCTTGGATCAGCGGCTCACCGACTCTCGCCTCACTATGAGAAGCACCTAAAACAGTTTCTGAGAGGGGCAAATTGTTATTGCTGTTGTTATTGTTGTCGTCGTCATCGTCTTCTAGGTTGTTGTTGTTGTTTGCATTGTTGTAAAGTTGTTCGGCTATGGAGTCAACGGCATAGGATATAGGTGACTACAAATTAAGAAATCATATATGAAAATGAAGCTCAATTTCATTTCAATGATGTAAACTCGTTACAATTACCTGTTTAACTGCCACTGCTGCTGTGCCACCTGAGCGTTTGCCATGGGCTACAGCATATAAATAGAGCACAAAAGAAGGACACCAAATTTAAAAAATATACAATTGGCTTGCAAATAAAAGAAAAGAGATAAACTGAGTTACTTACCTCCCCAACATGAATGGCCGTATTCCAAGCAGGAGCCTGAAAGTATGCAAAATTTTTCACCATTTAAAATAAATCATCATCAGTAAGGGCCAAGTAAAGAAATGAAAGTGTTAGGCTGTTGTGGAAAATAAAAGTTATGAGCAAATGAGACCCCACTAAGCACATCATGCTGAGCCGTGAAGAAAAAGTTGCTCTGCATAGGCTTTAAGCAACAAATACGCACGGAAAAGACAGTCTAAGTGAGCTCGCAGCGTTGCTGCATCTACTTAGGTATATTATTTGTGTTGCGTCATGAGTTACGACCCATGATAAATGTGTCCATTACAAACAAGTTCATATGATAGGATAATAACAGGGGCGGATGAGTAATGCACTGCAAAAGGAGCACTCGGGCATCTGCCATAAGGTTTCAGTTTGAGTGCGTGGTTAATGTTGCTCTTGTGCAACGTCCTTGATGCTTGGCCCAGTGCATTGTGTAGCCAAAAGCTAATCACACAAATGGACGGGCAACACATCTCCATCAGTTGCATCAGTAGGTGTCAGCCAACAAAGGAGTTGTCAAAAACGCAGCTGGGACTTGGATTTGAATACAGAAATACATATGAACCTGTTGTCGCAACTACAGCAGAGAAAACGGCGCTAGGCAACAATAGACAATCGCACCACGTTCCATGGCACAGGTGGTGTGGGAGTGCGAGTCCGAGTCCGAGTGGGAGGCGGCCTGGGTCTGGGTTTGGTTCTTGGCATGGCTCTAGATGTTGTTTGCATAAGCCCAGATAAATATATTTTTAATATATATTACATAAATGACAGGCCAGACTGTTATCCTCTATCACGCCCTATTCGACTGTTGCTACCCTGATGCCCATATATCAAACATGTAATCATTTGTCAATTACTTAAGCCATGGATTAATTGCACACACAACCCACAGGCCAAACACTCACACACTTGTTGACAGGCAGTCGGCAACACTCTAAGTCCATCAAAGATAGCGTCAAACAATTGGCCGGATCGCATCGAAGGGCTGTCATTAAGCACGGCCCATTCTTAAGCGCCTAATTATCGTGACCAGTCATTTTAATGCCTTTCGCGTTGGCGTCCCAACTTGGGGTCAAATTGAATGTTTATGGCTCGGCAGAAGATGCTCGACAAACTTAAAAGTGTTGCGCCATTTATTGAGGTGAAGTACGTATACTGCACACAAACATTAAATTGACTTTTAATGCTATTTTTCCCGCTGTTTGCTTTTTGCTAGCTTACCTTTTACCCCTTTTTATTGTGGCTAACCTGAATTGTAGGTCATTAAGGTTGAGGATTCTAAAGGCCGGCTTAGTTTTTTGCGGGGGACTCACTAGAATTACTCGAAGTTTATTAATTTATTGCGAATGTTTTATATATTTTTAAAAATTATCATTATCTTGGGAAATTTCAGGTTAATTTTATGTATGTGTAAAAATACTTTATTTTGGGTTTCAGATAGCAGATTTGAATATTTTGCAGTCGAAACCATTTTTAGATCTTGAAGTTTCAGTAGCGGATCTAGACTTCTCTTGGAGGATATTTGTCCCTTAAGTGGGCAATAACATTGAGGGCGTTAAAGTAAACGGTTTTACATTTTGAACAGGATTTTTATTATCTCTATTCCCTACATAATAGGGAAATTTCACTTATTTTCCTCTCACAAATTTATTGCTAAAAGTCTTAAATAAATGTTTTTCAAAGAGAATGCAAAAATTTGATAAAGTTTTCAACAAACAAAATGCATAATTAATATTCTATTGTTTTACATAATTTTGTTTCTAACTTAAATTGGTTGTTGTCTCTAAGCTGTAAAATAATATAAATTGCGAATAAATTTAAAAATTGTAAGATTTGTATCAAAAATTGATATCCGTTTTCTTCTTAAATTTCATAAATTATTCTTTTAATTTTAATCTTCTGTTTTGTTTCTAGTTTAAAGCACAAAAGAAATTTAACCTATTATTATTAAGTCAAAAAATATTTTTTTGATATATATTTCAGGTAATACCCCATACAATTGCTCATCGTGATGTTGATTAATTTCCCTTAACAACTCTGCTATTCAATATCAACATCAACCTGAACCTAACCCAATCAATCTTTGGGACACATTGTTGATAAGGCGAGTTCATTATTTCAAAGCGCTTGCCGCTCTAATAATGATTGCCGTCACAATACGAATTTGTTGTCTAGCCGTAAGCCGTAACTGGAACACTCGCTGGCAATGAATCGTTGGTCGTTGGTTCGCTATCTTGGACCAGCCACCCACAAGTGCAATGGTCGCCTGCAGAGCCCAAGTCGCACAGCTTGACAAAATTCACACGTTTTTGTTTCGGCGTGTCACGAATGCTAGCAACTATTGCCCTGTTTTTGTTATTTGGCTCGCAGTTAGGATTAATTTACGACAGCAATTAAAAACGCTGAAGCATTTCATTTGAAGCCTGCCTGCCTGTACCGGGCGGTATTAATGCAATGTCTATCAGTGGACGCTAACATAACGAAATTAAGCAACGAAAGGTGAATAGGCAACAGGAAAATGTGCATAAAACTGGTAAAACTGATAATGCGGATTAGCCGGTTTTTCACTCAATATATGTTAATCAGTTAGATTTGGATGGTTGGTATTTATGACCCTGTTGATGGATATATAGGGCGGGAAATTCTCAGAAGCCTTGAATGATTAAATATTTCGATGACGAAGCACAGGAAGTCAACTCTAGGCTACTAGCTATGCCGAAAAGTAGGCAACATTTTTTGCAAACTCTAACAAGTATTAAATGAACTCTTTGATTATTTAAATATCTTATTGTATAATTTTACCTGTCACTGCTGTAATCACCGCCACAAGCACCAAAATAGTCCAACTAAACTTAATGTACCACATTTCCCACTGATATTTTGCTTTTTCCTTGATTTTTATTGAATAAAATAAAATGTGTCGATGTCTTTTTAAACAATTTTCTCAGTATGCACTTTGTTTTTCTTTTGTACTGTTTGGAAACTTTTCTTCAAACACTTTCTGCTAACACTCTTTTTGAAATTGCCAACAAAATGCGGCAGACCAAGGGCTTTTATAGCCGGAAAAGGCCCGCAGAATGGAACCTACCAAAGATAACTGACAACCAATACGAATGCCAAACACGAAGAACGTTACGAAGCTCTGGCCACGAAGTGAATGCCACCAATGAAAGCAGAGAGAGCAACAAGCAACAGGCAGCAAGCGAATAGTGGGGTGGGGGGAAACTAAGCTGTGGGTATGGCGCAGTAGCAGGTGGGCAAAGGCCAAACGCTAGGCCAAGAAGGAAAGCCCACGCAACACAGAAGGATCAACCTTAATTACAGGTGGTTTCCAACTATCAAAGCCAAAAATAAAAACACTTTCTATACGCTCGTATAAGAGAAACGCATCTGAACAATTGTTTAATTGTCCTTACAGAACTGCAAATGTTTTCAAAATGTGTAAAATGGTATTACAATTAGCAGGTGTAAACAATATTTGTGTGCGTAAGCTACCAAAAACAACATTTTGAACGTTAAATCATTTAAATTCGAACGCATGTAACGCATATCATCTGGCCGTGTGTACGTGTGTTCAGTGTTGATTATCCTCCCAATTGCACGTGTTGGTCTGAAGTTAGGTCAAATCGTCTCTGGGTTTTGGTTTTTATTCTAGTTTGGCTAGAATATCGCTCTCGCGAAAGAGCACATATTCACGCTTGTCGTCCATGTCCACTTTGGTTCCGCCGTACTTGGGCAAGAGCACACGATCCCCTTCCTTGACGCCAACAGACAAGTGTCCAGCGCCACCTGGATTACGAGCACCAGGACCCACAGCAACGACAATTCCTTGCATCTCCTTGGGCACCGACTCCTCGGGAAGCAGTATTCCGCCAGCGGTGGTCGTCTTGACCTCGGCACGTTGAATCAATATGCGATCCAGCATGGGTATGACTCTTTTAATAGCACTGGCCATGGTCGTCGCTTGACAAACTTGCTTAGCCTTCCAAATAGCATAAGCAAAAATGTCCTTTTACTAAAATTCAATGAAAATATTTTTTCTTTTAACTTACCTCGAACTTTTTCTATAAACAAAATATTATTTTTTCAATTTGGATGTGTTCCCTTTGGTTTCAAGGCGTAGACTGAATGTTATAGAAATCCAAATTTACGACTACGACTTTGACAATCAGAATCAAATCAAATTTTCCGAATGCTTAGCCTACTGAGTTACTGTCGCCAAAAGGGACTAATTTTTAATACCCTGTAAAAACAATAAAACACTGTTTCAGACAGGTATTTCTCTTTCCGCATTATTGAAAGCGATAAGTTTGGCATTCTATTACTAAAAAAAGACAAAGCTGGTCCTTACTTTCATCATGTATATACGATACATTTAATTGTACAAAGGGTATTATTATATATAGGGTATAAAAGCAACCAAGATGAAAAGTGGTAATTCCAAATCGAAAAGGTTGCTGAGTTAAACTCATGAACGCATGAATTTTAACCTTGTTGAAGACTTTGGTTCACCCTAAAAATATTGTGTTATCTGCGTCAAAACTTGGTCGTGCACTAGAAGTGTGAACTACTGTTAATATATATGCGCATGTGTGCGTGTGCGTGTGTGTGTGGTGACGGTGCGTATACGTAACTCGTCCTACGGTCAATCCGCAAATAGCCCACGCTCAAGTCATAGCCACCTGTTGGCAGTTTCTCTAACTAAAAAAGCTGATGTGGTTGTTGGTTGTTGTTGCGGTTGCCATTCTGTCTGTGAGGTTTTTCTTCATCCACTGTTATGTTGCGTGAATGTGTGTGTGTGCGTACGTGTGACTAAACTTTTAGCGTTTAATGCTGTCAGGAATTTTGTTTTGGTTTTACTCTCTCCCTCTCTCTCTCTCTCTCCCTTCATACTTCGTTTTGCTCATTTCTGCTTTACTCTTTCCCACAACTCGCTCATAAATCAAAAGCTTCATAATTTCTACGTCAGTTTGCGGGTGTGTAGGGCACTGCCCCTTTCACCTCTGCCAGGTTTTTCTTTTCCTTTTTTTTTATATTTTGCAATATTAGTCTATTGGCTTTACGTGACGCTCATGGACTTTTTCACTTTTGCTTTTGCTTTCTGCTTGTTTTTTTTTTTTTCTTTTATGGCCTGCTGCGCTTTGGACTTTCACATATCAAATTGACGCATTTGTGCGTCGCAGATGTGCCATAAAGTGGAAGTCTTAGTCCTAGTTAGTTGGTTACAAAACCAAGTCGACTCTCTTTAATATCGTCATGCAAATATTGCAATTGCACAACACACATAGAAATCATCATTTTAAAGTTGGCTTCCATTTGCCTGATTGCATTTTCATAACAAATTTCGCTGATGATTACTAATACGCCCCATTGGTCTTCCTGCATTTGCATGGCCTTGGCCTTGAGCAATTGTCACATCGTTTTTCTCAGCATGGGCGTAGACAAAGTATCCTTTTCAAGGAGGGAGACAAATTTTAAAAACTTACTTTCATGTTGCACACATTTTTCTTTCTTGGAAAAAATCGTAAGTTTTAAAAAATGTTTATGTCTTAAAATCGTAGTATGAAGAAAAAAGAAAAATTATAGTTAAGACTTGGGCGGAAGTATTATTATATTATAATATGGCGACACTCGCAAAAAATTTATTTACTCTGCCATAGTGCAATGGTGCACTTGAAAGAGTTGGTGAAAAGCAATTAAGAAGTCGTCTGCAAACGCAGACATTAAATGACATAATGGCTATAAAAAACAATTTAATTTTCTTTGGTAAATGCTTAAACGTCAATTAAAAAACTCCATTTTTAGATTTGGGCTGCATGGCGCCAGCTGCCATAGTTGCGAAGTGCCACAAAAATGCTAAAGACTTAATTTAAAGGCTTAAAAATCAGAAGCTAGCAACACTGCAACGGATTAATTAATTTTTAGATATTCACATTCTTATATTTTAATACCCTGTGAGGAGATATCATTTATCCAGACAGAAGGACATTTGTTGAACAAAACAGATAAGTCACCTAACTTTGTATTTTACTTTTACCCCCCGTCTGCGTCCATGAACAAGTGGCAAGTCATTATAATTCAATCGTCTAGATGACAATCCCACCAAAATCGATAATAGACAAATGTCCTTTTTTTGTGTTTTGTTTTGTCAATGAATCCTTACACATTTTCATTGAGTGAGTAGTTTCGGTTCCGTATATTTATTTCATTTGGAAAGATGTTAATCAATTATGATATTTATTGACATTCGAACATCAAAGGCCAAACTTATTTGAAAAATATTAATTTCTCGCTTCAAATAACCGTTTGAAGTATCTACAGATGCTTATAAAATAAAGTGTATGTGTGTCTGTGTGTGTAGATACATATCTTTGGCCTTCATATTGTGCAGTATTAAATTCGACCTTGACTTTAAAGTTGGTTTGCTAAGACGCACATATTGCACATAAAATGTCTCTCAGACGTGATACAAACAAACCAATTAAATTCAAGCGAAATCTGATCAAATATAAACTAAACACTTTAGCCAAAAAATAGATAGATGGTTGAAAAAAAAGGCCCCTGTTTATACATATAAGGAATGGATAAACAGAATGTAATACCTTCTAAGCTTCTTATAAATAATTCAAATTTTTCGTATCGTTTCGATATACAAACGTATAAAAAATAATAATAAATCTTGCAAGTAGACTTTAAAGTTTATACCCACAATTTAGTCTGAATTTCAGCCATATTAAAATTGAATATTATTGACATTTAATTCATTTATTAACAAATTATTATTACAAAATTATTAACAAATTTTTTTTATAGACTTGAAGAAGCAGAATCTATCCAGTCACAATTCAAAATTAACAATTCTGTTTAGGTTTCTTTTGCATTTTATCTTCTATAACAAATATTGAATATTTTGGAGGTGATTATATATCGCTTTTTAATTAACTAAGATTGTAGAATGCACTGGGCGACTAGTTTTGCCTTACTCTTAAGTTAAGTTTTCATATTATAACTTAAAAGAGAATGTTTGTGTGTGTATAAAATATGGGAAATGTATAATTATAATTAACTCTTTATTGCAAACAAAACTTGCACAGCAAAAAGAATATTAACACACATAAAAAGTGTTAACTAAAACTTGTACTAAATGCCTTTGGTAGAAACAACAGCAACAACAACAACAAATACACGTATGCATATAGTATGTAGGTATAATAGACTAAACGACATTAAAATAAATTAGCATTAGGAAGCATGTGGAGCTCTCGAATTGAATACAAAATGCGGCAAGTGATAAATATTGAGGGAACATTGTGAAGCAAGGAAAATCCCAACAACTATAATTAGTTTTTGTATTAGTATAGTATTTGTATTAGTGGCTTTGCGCATTGATGATTGCAAACTGTGAAACTAGTTGAGCCTTTCCTTGCGGCAAGCGGTCACTGTTGAGGGGGGTTGTCTGTGGGAGAGTCGGAAATTCAAAAGATACAAATCGATAATCGAATCGTGAGTTGACAAACCTGCATTAGAGAGGGCTTCGACTGATCGGCTGAGTCACTTGTTGAGATGCGCTGCGTTTGTGTGGACGAGTTTAGAGTGGTGGTGCGCTGCAGTCGTCGAGATTCGAGCTGGCGGCGGGAATTTAGCGACCCCTTGGACGACTTTTTGCCCAAGAGAACAGACTGAAAGTGCATACAGATAATGATAATCAGAAACGCCGTCCTTTTCCTCCGTTGTCTAGACAAAGCCTTACCTTGAAGGCCTCGCGGAACTTGTTGCTCATTAGATTATAGAGCAATGGATTAATGCACGTGGATAGATAATAGAGAACTCCGGATATATAAGTCATCACCGTGTATAGGACCTTATGTTGCTCGTGCATTTTGGCTCCTCGTGCTGGTGCATAAATGGCAATCAATCGCTGGGCATGAAATGGAGCCCAGCACAAAAAGAAACAGACGACAACGGCAACTGTATGGGGCACGAGATAAATAGTTTCATTTCATTTCGTTACGTTACGTTTCGTTTTTTTCGCCATTGTGGAGGAGGCATCATAAATGTCAAACACAATAATTTTTTGGCTAGCTGATTAAATGTGCTTTATGATGATTGCTGGCATATGGCCAAGAGATTTAGCCGCTCAACAGCTGTCACAATTTTGCATAATAATTAAAGAACTCACCCAGCATCCTTAGAACACGGCGAGTGCCATAGTGATTGAGTCGACCACGCACTGAGCTCAGTTGGTGTCCTCCTCCTGCTCCGGCCCCTGCTCCTGCTGCTCCTGTTCCCGCATAGCGATACAGAATTGTATCACTGTGAATGTTCTTTAAGGGCTGATGACGTCGATCGAAAGATCTTACTGAGCCCTCATTATCACCACCCACTAAATTGGCCCGATATAAATGCAGGCCAATAAGCAAATATAATACCAAAATAATCGACA
Source organism: Drosophila nebulosa (assembly GCA_024703675.1). NCBI lineage: Eukaryota > Metazoa > Arthropoda > Insecta > Diptera > Drosophilidae > Drosophila > Drosophila nebulosa. The sequence continues at coordinate 3,253,951 of JANFPS010000004.1, read as the reverse complement.
TGGGTGCAAAAAAGAAGATAAAAGTTGACAGCTGAAAGGAATGTTGGACTATAACACGGACCACCACACACTTGTCCACTCCCGCATAGCTATCGATTCCAAATTGAGCCGCCTGTGGTATGGCTGTCAGAATGGCCAGCACCCAGATCAGCACAATGATTCTTACAGCCCGGCTTAGCTTGCTCATGGCCTGACCAAAGAACGGATGGCAAATGGCTATATAACGTTCCACGGTGAAGGCTGTGATGGTCAGAACTGTGGCATTTGCCGAAGTTTCGGCCAACAGTCCACGTCCAATGCAGAAGTATTCCCCGAAAATATACGGATATTTGGACCAAATGAACCACACCTCTTGGGGAACTCCAGAAAGGAGCAGCATAAAATCCGATATAGCCAAGGAGAAGAGATAATAATTGGTGGCCGTGTGCATGGAGCGATTCTTCTTGATCACAATGCAAGTGCTAATGTTGCCCACCACGCCAGTGAGAAAGATAAGTCCATAGATCAGAGTGACTGGTATGACTATGGTCAGGGGATCGCGTTGCGGTCCCAGTAATTCACTAACATTGGCAGGCGAAAAGACTACCTCCGGCACAGACATGATCCCCCGACAGACTCTTTCTCTCTCTCAGACTCGCTCCTCGTGCTCTCTTGGAATTTTTCCTTTAATTTGATAGCTTTGTTTATGCAAAATTTCCACTAGCTTCAATATTATTCAGATTGTTCCGTCTCTCTCGATGCTAATTATAATAATTTAATGTCGCGGCCAGCTACAACAAAAACCTCAGAAGGTAGTGACTTCCAGACGCGACTCGTTTCTTAACTGGCACGCAATCGATCCGAAAGTTACCGGCAAGGTTGAGCCCGGATAGGAACGCGCTTTGCGGTTACATTAGCCCAGGGGGCATTCACTTGAAATTAACCGGCTCGAGCCATACAGGTATCAGGCATTATGGCCAGGTATCTCTGTTCCACTATTAGTAGCACGGAGACGGAGGAATTCGATAATTCAATTCACTGGCAATTTACACTAACCAAAAAACCGCGTCTTCGTCTCTATGGCTACAGCTAATGCGAACCGCACTCCAGCGCGTTCCAAACTTATCTGATAAGCAGCAGCGACATTTCATTCAGATTTGTATCTGGAAACAAGCGACGACGTCGCAGTTTTTCCACCGCTTCTGTCTCTGCCAGCTACACACATGCACAATAAGGTACGTGAAATAATCGTAAAGATAATTACATTTGATTCGATTCAGTGGATATGTGTGAGACAATTTGGAATTGCCTTGAGGCGGCGTTATAGCCAAATTAACAGAACAAGAAGCATTCAATTCGACCCTATCTTAAATATCCTTTTAACTAAGTAACCCTTAAAAGTTTGCAAGTAAAACAATGCAAGGTTCTCAATATCAGCGTGGACAACGAAAGATTGCTTATCGTATTACATACTCGACTGCAATTAAGATTAGTCTAAGGTATTTTCCACATTTCGTGCAGCTTATGTGTGTGCGTTTTTTGTGTTGCTTGTGTGCTTCTGCGGTTGTGTTTTGGGCACTATATTTCATACATACATAGTTGTTGCCAACATAAACAAACCCCATGGAAAAAGTGACAAAAAGTTTTGCCCCATGCGTTCTGTCAGTTTCATGGCTCCTCAGTTCCATGCCGGCGACGAGTGACATTTGCTTCATAGCCCCGTAATATTTTCATTCATTTATTTTATTCGTTTAGCAGCACACTAAGTGAAGCAAAACCCGCCTATGCCCCTTTGTGGCCCAACCTCTTCTATCGATGGGTGTCAAAGTGCGTGCGTTGCCTGTGGAATTGGCATCAGAAATACAGACAGAATGAGACTCGACTGGAGACCGAGAGATGGTGATGTTAATTGGGTTTCCCCCGAAGCTTTTTACAAGCAACATAACGGTTGATATTTATCTAAGTATAAAAGCGAGCTTTAAAAGCTCTTACTAAACCGACTTCACCAGCAAAGACAAAGTTGCAGGAAACCAGAAAACCGTTTTAGTAAAACTTCAAAACTCACAATACTTTAGGAAACTTTTTTTTGCTGTTTAAAATTTGTCTAGAAAGTTAGTAATATAGATTTAAAAATTTAATTAGCCACCAAGTTGGCAATAAAGCTTAAAATTTTATTCAGCCATTTTGCATACATTAATTTCAATGAATTTCTGTAATGCGCCAGGCCACATTCATTACTTAATACTTTACATATGAATTAAATATACACTTAAGCTACACACAGTAAAAAAGTCCAGCTTGGAACCATTCGCCTTGGAAATGACCCTTGACCTCAAGAGTCCTTTTGCTTTGACACAATTTTGAACACTCATTTAGACTAAGTTGCCTTCAAAAGTAACATTGATCTAAGCTCTTGGAGTTATTAAATAAAGTCTTAATATTGTTCGCGATGACTGCTAATGCTAAAATGTGTTAAATATTTAAAAAAGTCTACATTTCAATAGTCTTCTCGAGTTGGGTTGAGTTGAGTTAGGGAAAGCAAGGTTGGAAGATCTACATATTAGACATTTATAACACCGCTTATACACAGAAATCTAGTAAATTGTAAATTAATGCATTTATTCAATCCAAATTGGAAATGTTATTCTGCACTCATTCAAGAGGTATGGTTGTACTTCGTTTGCTATTTGGCTTTTGCTAATTGTTAGATAAAAATTAGTAATTACAAGTATTTATGTATGTATGTATGTACATATAAATCTATGATTTCACCCTTTAAAGTCGTGTCACATGGCTGACTTATTTAGCGATAGTTATGCGATTGCCATTATATTTACACTTAGAGTTAAGAACTTCTATAAAGTGTCCAAGAAAATCTATAACTGAGTATTCAAATGTACAAACTAAAATCATACAATGAATGCTTGGCTTCATTATATTGCACTGGGTCCTTCTCCTACGGATTCTACTGCTTTTTACACCACAATTTCTATGATTTCAGTTTCCTGATCGTCATCAAGCCAATGATTATGATGGCCAATGTCTTCAAACGGTCAATGGATATACCTTTCCTGCTATAGCAGAACCTGCTTTAATTGTGGTCGATGGTGCTCCAATATACGTTGTGCCACATCATGATCCATGCCATCGATGGAGCAGGCAATCAGTTCAGCCAAATTGTGACCATGTCGTACAATGTGATGTATAGATTGGAGAGTTAATTTCATGCAGTTGCTAATGTTCAGGCAACGTAAACGTTTGAGATTTCTCACAAGATGCCGCACTGTATCATCATCGACCAGAACGCAGCTGGAAAGACACAGAGATTCCAGTGACGGGCAATTGTGGCTGATGGCCTGAATGCCCTCTGGCTGAAAACGACTGCAGTATCCCACAGATAGGCTACGTAACTCGGGCAGACGAAGAGCTTCTTTAAGAGCTCGATCTGTAAGATTGCGGCATCCGCGTAAGTTCAATTCACGCAATCCTCGTAGCCGGCTGATTCCATAGGCTTTTTCCCTAGATCCAAGCAACCCTGCGTCAGTGATTTTCACACAATAATCAATATTGAGATCCTTTAGGCCTGTCTGGTACTGGCATATCGCAGCCATAGTCCGATCGGTTACGGTTTGCCGGCAGTTTTCCAGGCTGAGACGACGCAGATTGGGTAGTCGTTCCAAAATCGTGCACATGGAGGTCTCGTCAATAAAACACACTTCCTCGAGGCGCAGCTCCTGCAGGGCGTAGTTCATCTTGCAGGCCAAACCTTCAACGAGACACACTCCGGTCAGTTCTCGGCAATATCCCATGGTCAGGGATTGGAGTTGGCCGCTAAGCTGCCGCAGAGCCGGAATACAACTGGCATTGAGCTGGACACAGAACATAAGATCCAGTTTTCGCATAGTATTTTTCCATTTGCCGGCTACATACAGTAGTAACTCATTGGTAAGCGACAGCATGCCAGTTAAATCTAGTTGACGAAGTGGAGCCTCAGCCGGAACAGACCTAATAATAGCATCGAGCAGCACGAAATGGCAATTGCCGGAGAGCTTGAGGGTGTGCAGTTTGCTCATTCCTTCGAAGGCATTTGACCACTTGTAGGTATCGATGCCTGGCGAGCAGCTGAAGAAAATGTCGACATACTCCAGGGAATCAGCATGGTCGCACAGCACTTGCACCAGAGCCAACTCATTGTTGCGCCTGTACTCGAATTGCAAATGACGCAATTGTATTTTATTTTCTGAACGACTTAGCTGCTGCAACATTTGCAATTTCATTGAAGAGTCCATGCTGACCCCGTCACACTCGAAACCCGCCAAATGAACGAACTGCTTTAAATTTATGCCATCCACTGGCTGCAAATGGTTGTCATCCAACAGGCTGGTGGTGGCGATAGTCAGCATTTGGAGATTCGGCATCTTTCCATCCAGGTCACGGAACACAGGTGCATGACACACTTGAAGATGGGTCACTTGCGTTCCCACAAGCTTCAAAAAACTCTTCAATTGATCACATTGACGTAAATTGCGAAGCTCCATTCTTTCAAAAGTTAAATATGAAGCTCCTTGCTCGACGTACTCCTTGATCTCCAACAAATTGTGCCTGCTCACAATAACCTTTGATTTGGACCGAAAACAGCGTCGATTGGCCAAATCTCGACATCGTCCATTGACCATACGCAGTTGTTGCAAATCATTGTAGGACAAATAGGACATAATCTCTAGCCACATGTCATTAGGCAATTGCTCGATGTGTGTGCCCTTTCGTCGCTTTTCCCATTCAATATTGTCCATGAGACTGGGCGAAGATGGCGTTGACGATGGCGGAGATGGCGTCAGAGATAGCGTTGACGGAGTCTTGGACACTGGCAAGGAAAGCAGTTTCGTCACTTTAACCTTCATATTTCTGTTGGTCTGCAAAAAAAATATAATATTAATAAAGAATACTCAATTTGTAAACTTCACTTCAATTGAATAATTTACTGATGATGCTAATTTTAAACCAAATATGGTTAGTTTTACGTTTGCACACTATATAAGAAATGTAGTTTTGAGATGAAATTTATTTATTGTCAAATTTTTATAATGTTTGTCTCTATTCGATTAAGATTTGAATGGTTTAAAAAATATTTCAAAAAACGAAAAATACAAACAGGGCAACTTAAGAAACTCTTCTAGCATGAAAACCAGCTGACAGAGTTAATGGTTGAATATGGTAATCAGCTTGGTTACCACAGCCTCGATAACAACTATGCACTGCAACGCTCAACCCTATTCAAGTGGGCTGGTCTGTAGCTGTTGCCAGGCACCATTTGGTTGCCAAGGCCCACATAGATGCATTTCATGTTTGCTGTTTGTGTGGGTGTTTTCTTGTCAGCCTGCATCCGTTTTTTAGCCCGGGTCAACCCACACTCTCCACCCCAAAGCTTCGATGACGCCAATCTGCCCATCGACCTGCTCTGGTTTTTTACCCAACCTACACATGATGGAAATACATACCTGAGTGCAACTGCAACTCAGCCTATTGAAGAAGGTCCTTTCTCGTCGCTGGCTCGGTTTTCCACTTGTTGTCAAATTATTACCCATGCAAGAGTGTTTTAAGTGTTTGGCATTGAAGAAGTGAAGAAATGTATATTCTATTTTTGTGTGTTCCACAAAACAACGCAATAACAGAGATTTTCTCTTTGGGGTTTCCACTTTGATTTGTTAATTGCCTTTCGCAAGACTCGTTGTTTTCAGTTGCTTTCGTTGTTTCGCTCAACTCTTCTACTCGATTGGCACTTGGATTTTGTTAGTCTTTTGAAAAATTATAATTGGCTTTTCATTATTTAAATACTTAGTTTTCTAACATGTTTGACAGCAACTTGCTGTGGTGTCTAGAGAAGTTCAAAATGTCTAATGTGAGTTTCAGTGGAAGTCTGAATGAAAACAAACTGCTCTCGGCATAGCTGTGTATCTACTAATGAAATCCATTTGGTCAGCGGCAGATACTTTCTTGCGATTGTCGGTACTAATATTGTTAGATAATTTTTAACACGCATGCTCTCACGAGCACAAAAGGGCTCGGCTCTCTTTCTCTCTCGCAAAGGGCACTCTCTCCCACTCTGGCCACGTCTCTCTCTCTCTCTCTCTCTCAGACTCGCTCAGTTTGTTTATGTTTTTTTTGTTTGACCCACTTACGAAAAACAAGAACTAGCACGATAGTGTTGTAGGCGGCCTTGGAGAAATTACTCTTGCCCTACTGAAAACCTTTCATAGATTTCTTGCAGTGTAGTAATAGAGAAACTTGGACTATTTAGTGTAGGTGTAAGACTAGTTAAGTTTATATTTTGGTAAGTATTTGAATATTTTACAAAATATTTCCACAAGTTTTTTTGTAACCCGGGCTGCCAAGAATCTGACCGCTGCAATTTAAAATGTCATCGTGAGTAACCCTATTGAAACTCATAATTTTTATCGTTTCCACGCAATTGCACTCACTTAACGTAGGTAAAATAGATAAAGACGAACAAGGGGAAAGACAACCACCAACAACAATGAGTTCCGTTGGACAAGAGGCATGGGCGTAGTTAAGTCGAGGGTCGTCTACTTTTCAAGGGAAATTGCACTTTTAAGCGTAATATATATTTAATAAGGAATACTTTAATATTTATGTAAGCAAAATATATTTAATTTAAAACAAAACTAATATCTAGCCTTTGGTTGAAACAATTCCTGAGCAACTCGCCTCAAAAATCTTCCTTACAGAGCCTTACAGTGCCGTCTCTATGGATGTGTATGCTTGGCTGCGCGCAAAGAAGGACGTCGTACTCCATTACTTCCACCTGCCGGTACAATTGTCGCTGTGGCTAGACGAGGCAGACGCTGATTAACTGGAGGACCCATAACACGATCGACTTGGTCCACTTGACTGTCAATGGGAGGTAATGGTGAAACCGGAGACCATTCCGAGCTCGAACTTGATCCCGGCGAATCAGAACTACAATACAAAAAGTAGATGACGTGAATTGGGGTCACGTGAACTGAACTGAATTTACTCTCCTACCCAGCTGTGTAAATGGGTGGAAGCTTCTTCTCATAGCTACTGGCACTGGGAGTCACCACTCCGGCATGTATTTCCTGCTGATAAAGACCGTACAGTTCGCGCAACTCATCCGGCAAATCAACGTTTCCCTCCTCAATGAGCCTACGCTGTGAGCTTATGATGTCCTCACATAATCGTCGTTGTCGTTCGGCTCGCAATAGCTGTAGATCCCGTCGACGCAATTCAGCCTGTCGGGCCAAGCGTTCTGCTTGCAGGGATACCTTATCGGCTTCCAACTCGTGGACACGGCAAAGCAGAGCAAGCAACTCACGCTCCTCGTCACTGGTTATGCGTTCGGGTAATTCCTATGAAGTGAAAAATAAAGAAATACGACTGATTTAAAGGAAAGGGACAATCTCGAAGTAGAAACATACATCCTCCAGTTTGACACCCTTCTGGCGACATTGCTCCAGTTCGTTTTCGGTTCTCTCGCGTATTTCTTTATAGCGTCGCGTCTCCTTCTCAATGGCAGCCAGTTCACCCCAGGCGTTCTTCAAGGCCACAGAACCCTCCGACTCAGTGTCTGCAATCAAAAATTGATAGGAAAATCTCTCATACGACCAGACAAAGGAGTCAAGACCTACCTTCGTCTCCGTTGGCATCGTACAATTTTCCAATACGTCCTTGCCAGTGCGAGATGATCATATGTTGCCGTTCGGCATCCAATTCCAGACCAAGCAAATGGCTTTCCGCCTCCAGCAGCTTGCGTCGCAACTTCATCTGCTGCTTGAATGTCAGTACGATCTGTTCCCGTAGATAGCGGAGCTCTGTTTTCCGTTGCGAGTCCTCCTCTTCACTGGGTGGGTGTTCTTGTTGTTTCTGCGCCGAGGCGGCCGCAGCAGCAGCTCCACTTCTCGGACGATCAGTTAACATTTTGGTGCGCAGACGGGAGACTTCATCTCTAAGCTCCGAGACAAGACTCTGATAGTGTTTCGTGGGGAAATCCTTAAATTCGTCCAAGTAAACGGAGTTCTGAAGTTTGGTGGTGATACTATTAGCTCGATCTGCATAGACCAAGGTGTTTTTTGTCTCGTCGCGATGCTTGCCCTCCGGAGCCACATGGGCAATCATCACAGTCTTGCAGCGGCCACTTAAAGCTTCTTTCAGCAGACGCGTCAATTTGGAATCACGATAATTAACATAGCGGGCGCCGCCAGATAGGGCGTTAATGCAGTTACCCAAAGCCAGAAGACTACGGTTAATGTGGGCTCCTTCTTGCAGCCGCTTGCCCCTGTTCTTGGTCTTCTTGGCCCTCTCTGAGCCAGCCAAATCGGTGAGAAAGAGCCGCCCTTGCTTGGTGCCCAGTGGGGTACGAGTCTGGACTGTGATACTAAGCAGGGCATGGCTACGCGAGGAAGTTTGATTGGCGGCCGTAGGCTCCATTGTGCGTGCTTTGTTGCCCTTGATTAGAAGCCCGACCACCTCCTTGCGACTAGAAGTTGTGATTTCCGACAGACCGGCAACCGTGATGCGTTGGCCGCGATGATCTTCGCGCAACTCGAGAGGTCCGCCAGGATTAAGCAAATCGCGTATGAGTTCGTTGTAGATCTCCAAATACGATATGGACACCTTACACGAATTGTCCGGGGAAGCTGACTCGATGTGCTCGAATATATCCTCAATAGCACGAACCATTAGGCCAGTATCTTGGCTACTGACATCCCCATCATAGCAAGAGGCGGCTGTAGGCGGAGGCCGGTCTGCTGTGGCTGGTTTCTTGCGCGGAACTGGTCCCAGCATGGTGTGTGTCTTACCCGAACCAGTGGCTCCATATGCAAAAACAGCCGCATTGTAGCCGTTCAACACATCCCTGACCAGAGGTGCTGTTGTGGTCTTGTACACATATTCCTGAGTGTCGTTCTCACGGAACACATGATCGTAGGAATATTGTCGCGGTCGACTCTTGCCACCATCATCGTAAAGCAAGGAACCAGTGGAAACCACCTCGATGCAACGATCGGTGGCCTCCTGGCTAGGACGAACGCGTACAGCTACCTGTAATCGAGATTGCCCATTTTGAGTATCCATCTTTAAACATCAACCCTAAACTTACCACAAGACGCTCCTCCTGTCCGTGCTGGGCAGTGGAAAGTTGTCGAGGACCTTGGGAGGATATACTTCCTCCACTACTACCTGACCAGCTGCTAGCACCTCCAACGCTCGCCGCCATCTTTGATCAGTACCTAGTCGTTGTACTTTGACACGTGCCGTCTTATGCCGCCTGATGACCCGAAGGGAAAACAAATGGATACAAATGGTGTCAATTTGTTGTCAACAATCATAAAAATGCCATTAGCTTGACAATACTCCCGTTGCACCGCCCTCCTCCTAATGGATTGTAAATTTGCGCGCCAAGGTCTTGTCCATCGACCCAGCGACTGGACATGGTTAATGTTAATCGAAAGTCCCATAGCTTTTCTTGTTTACCTCTCTGCCAAGGAGCATTATGAGATGGCGTGTGCCATAAATCAATCCGTGAACTTGAACATTGATGTGTCCTGCGTGTTGCCACATGCAAATCAATGAAATTTGTTGGCTATCGACAAATTTATCAGGGCATAGCAAAAGAGAGTCAGAGTAACCTGCCTCACTAAGCCAATTTGAATTTCCAGGAAGAGAACGTGTTACGAGTAAAGGTAAGAAGATCATGGCCTTCTGTTATCAAAAGCCATTTGGGTGAAGGCTTCCAAGTAGATCATTTACCATTTTTACATAATTCAATGGGATGATAACTCGAAGCCAAAAACTGGATAACCATTTGGTTAATCATGGTAATTAACATTCTCATTTAGTTACTTATAAATTCCTTTCCAATTAGTTTCTAACTTATTAGCTTATCCATCTGAACGTATTTATTTACATATGTATCCTAACTCCTCCTGGTGGCAACTTTATCATTTCGTTAAAAGCATTTTAATGACCAAACTTGGTAGGCGCCACAAGGTATGCATTATTAAATTTAATTTAATATTTTGGTCAACAGAAGGAATAATGAATGAGATTGAACATGTCACAGGTGAGACAGTTTGCGCTTTAAATATTTATGAAAATTATATGCCTTGACTGTCAGTAAGAAAAGTTGGGCGCGTTAAAAATGGGATTCCACTTCAACCAAATCGATTTCAAGCGGCTTTAATGAGACTATTTTCAATTCCCATACACCCCAGAACCAGGGTCTTAACACTTTTTCCACCACATTGCCATCTATCTCTCTCGCACTCATGCCACAAGTTTCTCAATTGGTTGTTTATTGAATTTGTGTAAATTGCCACCAGACACGAAGGAAGGCAAAAGCCAATGGACAGAAGTCGACGGCACTTGGTCAGTTTTTTCTACCCGGCTTGGAGTGGGTGGCCCGCAGGCCTTTCTCTTTGCCCATATTTGCTTGTCGCACGTTCGTTTGTTAATGTTTTGATTTGATGTATTGTTCCTTTAGTCTACTCTGGGCCCCAACCCAAATCAGCCTAGATTATTGCATCCGATAGAGGGGCATTTGCTTTGGGAACTCCGGCGGAAAGTGTATGCGGGTGAAAGTGGGCGTGCAGTTATGTAGTTATTTGATTCATAGTTGTGCTTTAGCTCATTAGTATATACAATGTTCCGTTAGATTTCATGAGCTAAACAAATACCCCCAGGTTGACAAATGGTTGACCGTTAAATTTTCGCCAGGAAAATCAGTGACTAACCAAATGTTGCACACAAACATATCGTGTGGCAACCACAGGTCCTCCCCTTGTAGAATTTATGAATAGATAGATAATATTTTGGGGGCCCGATGCGCCTTAAATGAGCCGGCCATTAATTGCAAGAAACAAAAGGCAAACAATTTCCGTCTAGCACGTAGACAAACAAAAGCTATTTGATTAATCAGAAATTTATTGAAAAACTTAGATGTCATATTAATTAATCAATATTTGGTTGAGAGGACATAACTAAAAGCATTTTGTGGATTAGATTTGAAAAGAAATTGAAGAACTTAATAAAAGAGCGCAAATTCCAGTCTAATATCACACTGATTAACATCTCATGGCATCCTAGCAATTACTTGCTTGCCTTGATTGATGGTTCAACGCCAAGTCAGAGTTAATTATATAAAAAACCATTACGGTTTCTAGTCTATTTATAGAATACATCACATGAAATATTCAATTGTAGATGACATCATTTCTAGGGTATTTCCTTGAAGGTGAAAGTGTGAAGTGGCCAAACTTGCAACCTTCGAAGTGGATGAAAATTAGGGATTGCCGCAATTAAAAATCTCAAACATTTGCGCGGAGCTCCCCTCCCCCCCCCCCCATGTGCGTGCATGCAAGTGGCAGTCTTTAAGAGTCGAACTGACCCCAAATGGGCCAACATTGTCCGCATTGTTTACACGGCAGTCGAGAAAAGTTTTCGCATATTTCACACATTCGAAAACAAAATGGCTGCGGCGGTGCTTGGCCCAAATCTTGACATGAAATAATGTAATATTTTACAGCTAACAAAATAAGTAAATCCAATGCGGCCGCCACCGATTCGGACGATAAGTAGGACCCAAGTAGGTCAATTAAATGCGAAGCCTGCAGAGTCGAAATCCATTCAGCGGTTATATAAAAATACACAACAAACTATTTTATATGGCTACCAAAACTTTGGCCATTTAATAAAGAACTGCCAACTGGTGCATTGCACTTACAAATAGTTAATCCAATTTGCTTTTATCTTTTTGAAACGAAAACAAAAAACCGTTCACTTTAAGTCGAAGGAAGCGTTTGGAAACGTAAAAATCACCGACGTGGATTCAGATCGAACCGTTCACATTGACGGACAAAACTCAACTGAAAGGGCGATTTTAGTCTCTGGTTCTAGCCTGGGTCTGTCCTGGTCAAAAGGAATGAACTATAGGCGCAAAGCGGCTAAGTGGGTGTCGCTGGTGACTGATGGGAGAGAGTGGGGCAATGGAATGTTGGCAGTGTTGTTCTAGTGTTCTGTGTCCTGGCACGGCACAATCAATTTTTTCGTTCATTCGTTCTTTCCTCCTGTTGTTTTTGTCGTTCGAATAGTTGAAATGCTAATGCGCCATTTTGCATACATTTCTATGGCATTGGCCAGTTGGGGGTCTGTCCGTATCCAGATGTATATGTAGTATGCGAGGAGTGACACATAGCACGTAGTTCTACAAAGTTGCGTGGATCTAGTTATGTTGTGCAATGCATATATACACTTAAAAGGGTTTAATGTCGTGAACCGATTTGGGTCACATATGAAATCCTATCCCGACGAAATCTTAGTTTGGAAGAACCGTTAAAGTATTATTTGAACGTATTTGGGATTTCCTACTTTGAAGTATTAAACTGTTTGTTTAAAGAGATTGGTCATAATTTTGAACTTGTCTTCAAAGTTTCAATTAATATTACCATACACGATCCTGCTCGGATTGCGTTTAGTTTTTGATCATAAATCAATTTTTCAGCCTATTACCTATGAACAACTCCAAAGAGAGACAGCTCCAATTTGGGCCCACTCTAACCAATGTTTTAAATTATTACTTTTCCACTTTCAGTTCGACTTGCCGTGTGCACAGTCCACAGTGGTTAGGCACTCTTTATGCAAATCATTTGATATATTTTTGGTTTAGGAGTTCAGTAGGTAAAAGCCCTTATAACCCACTCACCACTCGTCGTGTTTTTCTTATTCCTCCAACCCATTGTGAAAGCATTTCCGTCACGTCAACTCAACTCAACTCAAGTTGGGCCAAATGGTTTGATAATAAATGCTGCAAATAAAAACTGCCACATATCATCAGGAAAGCGTTAATTTCCTAGCGTTCATGGCCACCCTGTGGACCACCTACCACCACCAGCGCCACCACCTTAACCGTTTAACTCGTCCAATTGCAGGACAAGACTTTGAAATGTAAGCCAAAGAGCCTTTGGATTAGCGTACAAGTCGAGTTTTGATTGATAGATTTAGGCAAGACTTCAATAAGTGTTGGCATTTGTAAATATTTCATATGAATTCGCCATCAACTGCACACACGAAACTAGGAGGTGTTCACATGTGTTGGGGAGTGTGTCCATGAAGGACTTTACAATGCGTCGAATTTGCATTTTAGCCGTAGTACAGCTCATTCAAGATTCCAATTAAGGATTCTTTCGGCACGAGAAGGTCAGGCAAATTACACGGTCAAAGAGCAAGGTCTAAGTATGTTGTATGTGATTCAAATTGTTTATTAGCTATTCATACCATATATAAAATGCAAGTTTGTATATATTAAAGATTTGTTTTGATTTCCATATGTTTTCATGTGTCGCAAATTGATTTTAACTATAGGCAAATAATATTTGTATTGGTGTATTAGTCATTTACAGTAGAATGACAAAAACGATAGAAAAAAAATAAAGAAATTAAAGGAAGGTAACATACATATATACGGGGGATAAAGGCAACCTACTGGCCAATACTTATGAACTTAATGCTAAAACTGAAATTGGTATAACCTACGACATTATTGCTGACAGTGCCGGCTCAAAGGGGCGGGTCGAAGTGTAAAGACTGTGTAAACAACAAAATTCCGAGCAAATATTTGAAATTTGTCTAGGTCAGTGGAGTATTATTAAGTGGATTGTATTTTGAATTTTTCATCGTGTGTTTTGTGTGTCCGGTAAATTTAGCTATGTTTAGAATGTAAATATAGTTTCTGTAAGCCAAGTTAACTGGATGTGGCCTAAATTAGTTAGTTTGCCACATCAATGCACAATGAAAATTTTAGAAAATTTAAAGCATGATTCAGTTTTTAATGGCTTTCTTGATAGGAGGGAAATGTACCAACAATTTCATTTACAAAATGACAATAGATTTTAAATCGTAGGATTTGGTTGCAGTTCTTGTGGAATGCGAAAGTAATGATTATACGATTTATTTCGCAATCTGCGAGCTATATTCATCATACAGTCATCCGATGCCGAATTAGTTTGCCAATATTATTTGATTGCATATATCTAAAAGCAAAATATGCCCATTTGGGGGAGAACAACAAATGCTGGGGACCCAAAAATATATGAATCAATAGTTTAAATTGATCTAGGCAGACTGACGAATAGGCGGACAATATTTTAGGTCTGTAACTATTCTATAACAAAAAAATATGAAAAATGCTAGAATTGTATTAGTCTATGTTTTGAGTTTACGCTATTGAAATACCTTGTGGCTTTATTGTGCCATTGTTAATTGTATAAATTTTCCATATCAAAAATGCTCAAATCCGTATTGTGGTTTTGTTTTTTGTTTACCTAGTCTATACAATAATGCTTCATGATCGGGATATATACTCAATTCTCATAACGTTGTATAACTTTGTGTAAACTAAATATTTGTGGAGAATAGTTTAAATTACTCTGTGCAACAAATGACGAAATTTTGTTTTAGTTCTATTGAAGTTGCAAGAAAAATAATGAAATGGTTAAAGGATAAAAAAGTTGAATCTTTCTATATACTGCTTACAAGGTGAAAAGCATTTCTTAACGTAAACATTCTTTTGTCGCACAGTGTAATGTATGTCGATAGGTGTGTGTATTATTGTTATGGGTTGGCATGTCTCATTGTCAGAGAGAGAAAGTTAATTATTGGTTTGTAGGTATGCATGCAAGCATAGTAGAACACCCAACGGCAGTTGTTTAGACACAAGGCTCAACATAATTGCCCGGAAATAGTCCAGTTACACCATCCATGACACCCTCCCACCAGCCATCGTCGTTCTTTTTCAGCACATATAGCACTGAGCTCTCCTGGAAACTTAGCTCATCATCCTTGTCGGCATAATAATCATAGATAGCCACCACTAAAACCGAAAAGGTTAGTCGTTAAATTCGCTTTGTTTTCACATCAATTGGCTTACCCTTTTCAATATAGTTTTTGGGCACCCAGCCAGGCAAATTCTGATCCTCCGGCACAATAGGAGCCAACTGTGGTCCAGATGAATTGCGTGGACGCCCGAAGTCCTGATGCTCATCCTCTGGAGGCGGTGGCGGTGGTAAAGGTGGCGACTGTGAGCCAGGACGAGCGAAGTTCAAGCTGAAGTGATTTCTATGGAAAAAAGTCCAACAAGAAGAGAGAATATAAATATATTTTTTCAAACGATCAGTGTTTTTGAGGCATATGTTACCTATTGGGATTCCTAAGTAGGCACAAGCAATAAAATAAATACATAGAAATGTAACAGAGTCTAAAACTGAAAGGTTAAAGTAGAAATGTGACTTACCTATTGATATTTCTGCCCAGAGTATGCATTCCAATGTGACTCTGTTCGGTCATCTCATGCTGGGACACGGTCAGCGGTGAAGGAGGAGCTGCTAAGGAAAAGTACAACGTTATTAGCTTCTACGCATGAGAGTTTGAAGTGCCATAACTCACGTGGCATGCTGCTCCTCTCATCATATTGCATCATACCAGTTGACGGCAAATTGACATGAGTGGCAATTTGTTGGCTTGGCGGCATGGGCAGAGCACTGTAGCCAGCGGCCCTCTCATTACCAGCTGCTCCACCTCCTGTTGTGGTGGTTGTAGACGAAGCCGTTGACATGGGGCGTTTCGGATGACCCATAGGATAGTTGGGAGCATAATGCGAAGGCACCTGGGGCGGATTGACCACCGGTGGTGTGCGATATTCGCGTGAGCTCTTGCCCAATGTTCCTGTATTGCTTACAGATTTACCCAATGTTCCAGTATTACCAGCTCGCGACATTTGCGGTGGTGTCGGTGGCTTTGTGGTCGGTGGTGGTCCCACCACCGAATTGGGCACAAGTGATTGCACAGAGCCATGACTGGATGAGACGCGATGCTTTTGACGCACTTGGTGCTGGGCCGCATTAATGCCATGTCCAATCTCATCCAGAATAGAGTAGTCAATGGGCTTGCGCAAATATTTTATAGGCTTCTCCGGATTGATGGGAGCCACAATCTTGAATTGTCTGGAGCTCACCTTATTTGCTGTCAGCACTCCAATCTCCCTAAAAATGTAGTTGATCAAAGAGATGCCATAAACTATAACATTCGAAAAGCCTTACCGTCGGGCCACCTTCTCCTTGTGTATATGCACTGTTTGAGCTATATGATTCATTTGCGATTCCATCTCACTCAATTGCTGAGCCTGCAACTCCAGCAGCTGCATGTAGCTGTAGGCCAGAGTGTTGATCTGGTAGGCCACACTAGCAAGAGATTGGGTCGTATAGTTCTTGGTGGCTTCCAGAGCAGCCTTCTTGTTGTCCGCCCTGTAGTAGGTATCCTCGCAGTAGTCGGCCACCCGCTCCAGATTGGTGTAGCTGTCGCGTAGGCTCTGGCGACCATCGGGTATTTCGGTGCGGATCAAAGATGCTAATTCATCCATTATGCTGTCACTGGCCATGGGGGCTTCGGATAACATGGGGGAGTGATTTTCTATTCCGAAAAACAAAAAATAGAAGATAAAAAATACTTTGTTCAGGTATTTATTCTTTTGGGGCGGTGGCAGGCAATGAGGCTTCCATCCACTGTTTTGCTCACATCGCCCCCAGCAGCTACAGAGCTGCTCAAAAATCCTATTTGTGTGTACTTAAGTATGTGAATTGCAAAGCCACTGTGTACTCACTTTATTACTATCCAATTGCACTTAAAATGCGTCTTTTACATCGCCGAATTAATTACACAGTTTTTAAGGTGTTTTCTTTATTGTCAATGCTATACGAAGTTCGAACCCCCTTTTTCGAACTTCTCCTCTCATGAATTATTCTCCTTCTCTTTCACGCAACCAACGCTATTCGCTCAGTAATTTGTCCGAGCCGTAACACAATCGATAGTATCAAAAATCGATAATTATCGATTATTAAACATAGATGGTTTTCTAAGTATGTATATACAATAAAAAACAAATACATTTATGAGAAAAATTGGCCCACTTAACTGTTACAATATATAAAATTACATACATACATTTTAAAACATCTCTATATTTTTTTAATTGCTTGCTGCTCGAAGTGAAAGAGGCAAATTATTGTTGTTAAACGAAGTTTGAGAACAATTGATTCTCAGTAGGAATTTGAATTCATAATGATAATTCATAAATCATTACAATTCAAGCAAAAATGTTTTTATATAAGTAATAGTGAAGGTTCAATTCATTTTCCATTCTACTGCCTATGTGTTAAAAATGTTTTTATAATGAAATTTTAATAAGTTTTAAATTTAATAAAATTTCTGCCAAAACTCGTTAGAACAATTCGCTTTGCTATTTTGAATTCGCTGCGTTGTCTTAAATTAACTTGAGCTTAACTAATCGTCGCAAAATACACCTATCATTAGAGAGTTGCCAGATGTCAAAATGAATGGCAACGCTAGTGATATTTTTTACGTAGCCCTGGTCACACTATTGTTGTGAGTAATTTTTAGTTCCACGATTAACCAAAATTTGTATTAAATATTTTAAACAATGTCGCATCAAACGGGAATAAGGGGTAAGCACTGGATTGCTATGTTTAAACATTTCAAATAATTTCCAAACTTTGTTTACCCAATAAAGCAAACGAGCAGCTTTCGAAACTTTTCGGCAAGGCGAAGAACGGTAAATTGCGTGTGATTAAAGTTTCCATCGAGAACGGTGAGTGACCAGTCATGGACTAGATACATAGAATGTATACTAAGTAATGTTGTGATAACGGTATTCCGTTGCCGCCCCGCCCCAAAATAGAACAGTTGAGCTGCAGCGCCACAGCCGAGGTAAAGAAGGACTGGGAACGCGACTATGACAAGCTGATTGCCCCATTGTTGGAGGAGACCGTGCCCTGCTATATACTTTATCGGTTGGATGTGAAAATTCCTTTGGGCTACAGCTGGCTACTCATCAGCTGGACACCGGATACTGCCAGCATTCGTCAGAAAATGGTTTATGCATCTACCAAAGCCACGCTTAAGACTGAGTTTGGTTCAGCCTATATAACAGAGGAGGTGCATGCTACCACTCTGGATGAGACAACGCTCGATG
Source organism: Drosophila nebulosa (assembly GCA_024703675.1). Lineage (NCBI taxonomy): Eukaryota > Metazoa > Arthropoda > Insecta > Diptera > Drosophilidae > Drosophila > Drosophila nebulosa. Next base: position 3,235,896 of record JANFPS010000004.1, on the reverse strand, counting down.
GATATAGGAAGCATAAAAGGGAATTCGCCGCCCCTGCGCCTTTAACCACACGCGAAGAGGAGCTGCAAGAGCTGCGCAAAACAGAGGTCAACACAGAAATCAGCACAAATACTCGCCATCAGACTCTAGGTGGGATCTCATGTCCATTGAGTGATGCCACACTGTCTGCTATACAGGATCTGGTACGTGGCAACTACGACTATTTGCAGTTCCGTATTGATCTTGCCGAAGAACGCATCCATATATCGAATGCGGCCAAAGTGGAGCTCAATGATTTGCCAAAACAGGTGCCCGAGGATCATGCTCGCTATCATTTGTACTTATTTAGGCACACCCATGAAGGTGACTATTTGGAATCGTATGTGTTCATTTACTCTATGCCCGGCTACAATTGTTCTGTGCGTGAACGCATGATGTACTCCAGTTGCAAGGCACCGTTTCTGGAGGAATTGGCTGCTTTGGGTGTGGAGGTCATTAAAAAGGTCAGTGTGGATCAATAGGAGCATTTTGCTTAAAAAAAGCTAAACATATTTTAAAAAGTTTATGAACTAATTTTGACCCAAAAATTGAGCAAACAGCTTAATTCGCACATCTGAAATAATTTCCTTTAAAAATAATTTTTTTGTATTTTTTCCAGTTGGAAATTGATAGCGGTAGCGAACTAACCGAAGCCTATTTGCTGGACGAATTGCATCCAAAGAAGATATTACATCGTCCCGCCTTTGCCAAACCCAAGGGTCCACCGAATCGCGGCGCCAAGCGTCTTACACGACCCACCAACGAAGATCAAGTCTGAACTAAGCCAAACGGTTCCCCATCGAGTCAATTTTACGTATTCTAGAGCATTTAATTTATTTCTACTAAAATTTTTGTCTATATACGTTCATCTTCATGTTTAATTCTTGTTCTGTTCCTAATCAAAATCCAAATCATTAGTTGCTTTAGGCATCAACTGAAACAACAACGCATAGCAGCCGATATGGGCTTCCTCTGGACATATTTGCAATTTATTTAAATAATAAAACAAAACTATTTAATCAAATTCGATATTATTTCACCGAATCCAAGGTAATCTGTTCACCCACCCGATTGTCATGGGATTTAACTAAGTCAGTGGTATCTTTCTCACCCTGCTTCTTAATTGCTTGTTGGATTGTATCGTCTCGCTCGAGACGCCATTTATATTGCCAGTAGCGCACTTCCTCCATCGTAGTGCCCGATGCTTTCATTATGAGCAAAGAAGTCACTCCTGCCACACCACCAAGAAAACCACCAATAATACCACCTGCGGCCATACCGCGGAGTCCCAAATTGATTTTGTATAGGGAGCCGGTAATGGAACCAGCAGCCAGATACTCATAAATGGAAGACTTGTCCCGATACACTGAAATGCAGGTGATGATGCCACTAGAATGGAAAAATTAATTTTAATTCTCTTGGATGGAGTTGCCTTGGAGATTACTTACAAATAAGAGGTGGTAAATAAGCCTACACGCCATCCCCATTTAAATCCGCCCTTGGCAAAATTTACTGTAAACTGATCCTGGAGCTTTTTCTAAAAGTGCGAAAAAACAAATTGTCTTTGAGAATTGAAATATAATATAAACTTTTCTCACCTTGGCATCAAAATGTGATTTGAATGCAGTGGCCTGATTATTCTCCATAAAGTCCATGTAACCAGCTCTGGATTGGGTGACACCGCCATAGACTGCTCCAATCAGAAAACCAAGGAAGCCGGCCTGGTAAATGGAGTTGAGTTCGGAGGATATGCTTCCAAATTCACTGAAAACACCATGTTTATTAATTCATTTGTGTTTTTTGAAGACTGTAGCCAGCACCTACTCTACGGTAAACATATGCTTGAGACGCTCTTGACCGGTTTCATTCCGCGGTTTGCTGGCCAAATATGATTTGTATGTCTTGTTCTCCTTATCAACCAGATCATCCGAGCCGCTGTCCAAGCCAGGCAGGATGGCAGCAACCAGGAACCGGCGACCTTTTGTTAGGAAATTCATGCGAAGCATGAGAGATTAAATAACAAGTAGAATAAGAATACGAAAACCGAGCAGGGAAACCAGCTGATTACAGCAGATGGTTGATGAAGTGTTGTAAAGCTAAGAAAGTGCTGTTGGCCATTTAAAGCCAAATATAATAGGCATTAATTTGGGGAATAATAATGATAAAACTATAAAAAAAATAACCTTTAAAAAATATTTAAATACCTATTTATATCCCAATTGTTGCATTTTGGCAGGGAGTTTCATATCTTTTTAATATCAAATATATTATTCAACTTACCGCCAACTTGCCAGCACAGATGCCTTTGAAATTTGTCCAACACTGCAAAACCAAAACGCCGCTAAAAACCGATTGCGGCGTGTCGCAAATATTTTGTTGTGAAATTTGGGTTTTTAATATTTTTTTATTTGTAAAAAGCAAAATAGTTCCTATTTAAACGCAGCAAGTGCCGGGGCACTGTAGCATACTCATCGAGATGATGTACGACAATGAAGAAGGTAAGCAACGATCATTTCTAAAATTGCAGAAAAAAACATGGCGTCTTTGGCCAAAGGAGCCCTAAAGTGAGCATTCCGCTTTTTACCTCATTATTACCTTGTATTTTGTGTGTTCTATAGAGCTGTACGAAGAGGAGAATGCCGAGGAAATCTCTCACGAGCTGTGGCAGGAGGCTTGCTGGATTGTAATTAACGCATATTTCGACGAGAAGGGTCTGGTACGTCAGCAGCTGGACAGTTTCGATGAGTTCATTCAGATGTCGGTACAGCGCATTGTGGAAGATTCGCCGGCCATTGAGCTGCAAGCCGAAGCGCAGCATACCTCAGGTGAGGTGGAGACGCCACCGAGATTCTCGTTGAAATTCGAACAGATTTATTTGTCGAAACCAACACATTGGGAAAAGGATGGTTCGCCTAGTCCTATGATGCCAAATGAGGCGCGTTTGCGAAATCTAACCTACTCGGCTCCCTTGTATGTGGATATTACTAAGACAAAGAATGTCGAAGGCTTGGACCCAGTGGAAACGCAACATCAAAAGACCTTCATTGGCAAAATTCCCATTATGTTGAGATCCACATATTGTTTGCTCTCCCAGCTTACCGATCGTGATTTGACAGAGCTGAACGAGTGTCCCCTCGATCCTGGTGGCTATTTTATTATCAACGGTTCGGAAAAGGTGCTTATTGCCCAAGAGAAGATGGCCACAAATACAGTTTATGTGTTTAGCATGAAAGATGGCAAATATGCCTTCAAAACAGAAATTCGTTCATGCTTAGAGCACAGTTCACGTCCCACTTCTACATTGTGGGTCAATATGATGGCGCGTGGATCACAGAATATTAAAAAATCAGCCATTGGACAAAGAATCATTGCTATTTTGCCGTACATTAAGCAAGAGATTCCGATAATGATAGTTTTCCGTGCCTTGGGATTTGTGGCCGATCGCGATATATTGGAGCATATCATATATGACTTCGATGATCCCGAAATGATGGAAATGGTAAAGCCCTCACTAGATGAGGCCTTCGTGGTGCAAGAGCAGAATGTGGCCCTGAACTTCATTGGTGCCCGAGGAGCACGTCCCGGTGTAACCAAAGACAAGCGTATTAAATATGCCAAGGAAATTTTACAAAAGGAAATGTTGCCCCATGTTGGCGTCTCCGATTTCTGTGAGACCAAGAAAGCATATTTCCTGGGATATATGGTGCATCGTCTCCTGCTGGCCTCATTGGGTCGTCGTGAGCTAGACGATCGTGATCACTATGGTAATAAGCGTTTGGATCTGGCTGGACCCCTCTTGGCCTTTCTGTTTAGAGGCCTATTTAAAAATTTAATGAAAGAGGTTCGCATGTATACCCAGAAGTTCATTGACCGCGGCAAGGATTTCAATTTGGAGTTGGCAATTAAGACGAACATTATTACCGATGGTCTTAGATACTCATTGGCCACTGGTAATTGGGGAGATCAAAAGAAGGCCCATCAGGCCAGAGCTGGTGTTTCACAGGTGTTGAATCGTTTGACCTTTGCCTCGACATTGTCGCATTTGCGTCGTGTAAATTCGCCCATTGGACGTGACGGTAAACTGGCCAAACCACGTCAGCTGCATAACACTCTTTGGGGCATGTTGTGCCCGGCCGAGACTCCGGAAGGTGCTGCTGTGGGACTGGTAAAGAATTTAGCGCTGATGGCCTACATTTCTGTGGGCTCACAACCATCGCCCATTCTTGAGTTCTTGGAGGAGTGGTCCATGGAAAATTTGGAGGAAATCGCCCCCTCGGCCATTGCAGACGCCACAAAAATCTTTGTGAACGGCTGCTGGGTGGGTATTCACAGAGATCCCGAACAGCTGATGGCAACCTTGCGTAAATTGCGTCGCCAAATGGACATTATAGTCTCGGAAGTATCCATGATTCGTGACATTCGCGATCGTGAGATTCGTATCTACACAGATGCGGGTCGTATCTGCCGTCCCTTGCTCATTGTGGAGAATGGTTCACTGCTGCTGAAAAAGACCCATGTGGAAATGTTGAAAGAGCGCGACTACAACAACTACAGCTGGCAGGTGTTAGTGGCATCTGGCGTAGTAGAGTATATTGACACCTTGGAGGAGGAAACAGTGATGATAGCCATGTCGCCATATGATCTGAAACAGGACAAGGATTATGCATATTGTACAACATACACGCATTGCGAAATCCATCCGGCCATGATATTGGGTGTCTGTGCTTCGATTATACCATTTCCCGATCACAATCAGAGTCCTCGTAATACCTATCAAAGTGCTATGGGTGAGTGGGATACTTCAGTTCTTCAATCGGCTTTCTTAATAAATAATAATCTTATCGCGTTTCAGGCAAGCAAGCGATGGGCGTTTATATAACTAATTTCCATGTAAGGATGGACACTCTGGCCCATGTCTTGTATTATCCCATGAAACCCTTGGTTACCACACGTTCTATGGAATATTTGCGTTTCCGTGAGCTGCCCGCCGGCATTAACTCAATTGTAGCCATTCTCTGCTACACTGGCTACAATCAGGAAGATTCTGTCATTTTGAATGCCTCGGCAGTAGAGCGTGGATTTTTCCGTTCGGTGTTCTATCGTTCCTACAAGGATGCGGAGAATAAGCGTGTGGGCGATCAGGAGGAGAACTTTGAGAAACCGCATCGTGGCACATGCCAGGGAATGAGAAATGCCCATTACGACAAATTGGACGATGATGGCATTATTGCTCCCGGTATACGTGTATCTGGTGACGATGTGGTCATTGGCAAGACAATAACGCTGCCCGAGAACGATGATGAATTGGATAGCAATACGAAACGCTTCGCCAAGCGTGATGCCTCCACATTTTTGCGCAACTCTGAGACGGGTATTGTGGATCAGGTCATGTTGACTTTAAATAGCGAGGGCTACAAATTCTGTAAGATTCGTGTGCGCTCGGTACGTATACCGCAGATTGGTGACAAATTTGCCTCGCGTCATGGACAGAAAGGAACATGCGGCATACAGTATCGGCAGGAGGATATGCCATTCACTTGCGAAGGATTGGCTCCCGATATCATTATTAATCCACATGCCATTCCCTCTCGTATGACAATTGGCCATTTAATTGAGTGTCTGCAGGGGAAACTTGGTTCGAATAAGGGCGAAATTGGTGATGCTACGCCCTTCAACGATGCCGTTAACGTGCAAAAGATTTCCACTTTTCTTCAGGAATACGGCTATCATTTGCGTGGCAATGAGGTCATGTACAATGGTCACACAGGTCGCAAAATCAATGCCCAGGTTAGTTGATGCATTCTTCATTAGCGGTGCCTATGTTAAAGGAAAAATTAATGTCTTTGACAGGTATTTTTGGGTCCCACATACTATCAGCGTCTCAAGCATATGGTGGATGATAAGATTCATTCCCGTGCTCGCGGTCCCGTACAAATCCTTGTACGTCAGCCTATGGAGGGCAGAGCTCGTGATGGTGGCTTACGTTTTGGTGAAATGGAGCGCGATTGCCAGATTTCCCACGGCGCTGCACAATTTCTACGCGAGCGTCTCTTCGAGGTCTCAGATCCATATCGTGTGCATATTTGCAATTTCTGTGGCCTAATTGCCATAGCTAATCTGAGGAACAACACTTTTGAGTGCAAGGGCTGCAAGAACAAGACACAAATCTCTCAAGTTCGTCTGCCCTATGCAGCCAAGTTGCTCTTCCAGGAGCTTATGTCCATGAACATTGCTCCACGGCTGATGGTCAGCTAAGTGACTGACATCTAATTATCCTATAAGCACAATTCTTAGCAACTTAATTATTAAAAAGAAATCTTCAATTATTATGACAACTGACAACTATGTTTTCTAATCTTTCACTGTAGTTTGAAAGTGGAGCAAGTGCCTGAGCTGCATTTCTAAAACAGACAATGATGACGAAACGTGCTCTGAGATACGAGTATAAAAAGGTTGCGGCGAAAGTCTGCAAATGGCATGTTCCAAAACAAAATTTGATTTATGTATGTATTTACTCGTTTTGCATAACAAGAAAAAGGTTGGGGGTTTGTTTTGGGCTACGTTTTGACCCCGGATTATCATCCGGCTTTTTATATCAAACTAAAATGTTGCATCACCAAAAGATACAGCTTCCTTTCACTTACATTCGATCCCGTAGAAAATACATAAACAAATTTCATTTTATGAAATTTTTTACTCTGTCATCATGTTGTTTGGTGAATAAACACACAACAGAATAAATATTGAAATTGCTAGTAAAGTCTGAGGTGCCAGTAAAGATTCTTAAACATTTTGTTTACAGATCTGTTGATAGGCATACGGAAATGACAAGCCGCCATTGTATCCACGTGATAAGCCGCTTAAGTTATCGTGGCCACCTTGGTAAGACTTGTGAAGAACAATTGTAGACTTTGATTTGGGAATAAACAAATATTTCAATGTTTGTTTGAATTTTAATCTTATACAGGGTGCTAAAATATAGTCATAATGCCATAAAAGTTTTTGCCTAATGTTTCTTGTGTTGAAGTCTTTGAAATATGTATTTTCATTTGCTAAATATTGTGTGCAATTAATTTTTTACTGTTTACTATATTTGGATCATTTATTTGTTTCATCTTAATGGCGACATTTAGTCAAAGGTATCTAAATATCGAAAACCAAGTCGGTTCAAAATATTTCTTTAAGAGAGTCTTTAGGGTATTTAAACATTGGTTGTATAAGAACATAAACTATATATCAATTTCCAGTGATTTCTTCTTGTTTTCTTTGATTTGAACCCAAATGTTTTGGCTCCATCGTTGGCGACGCCCAATGACAAAAGGGATTAGTTCTTTGTTGTTAGCTTGAGCTCGGGCTCTTTTTGGTTAGAAGCGATGCCAGGCAATTGATTGACAGTTATTAATTGCCGCTTGACGTGGCTTGACGGCGTAGAGCATGGAGCTGACGCCCCTCATTCAGCAAATATTGTCGGCTTTGGCATTGTTATGAATAAATAATTGAAATGGCGTGTAAATCTTAACGCAAAGCGGCTCACTGATAAGAGTCAATCAAGAAGAACATCAACATCAATATCATCAACATTGGCATGAAGAAAAAGGGGCACGGGCACTTAAAACACTTGAGTCGAGCGTATTCATTTATTTATAGCGGCTTAAAAATAACTTAACTGCATTTTATTTTTCGCCATTGCGAAATACACTGATGGCATAAAACTCTGGAACGCGATACACCTTTAAGCGTTCGTGACTAAATCGTCCATTGGTATGGGCCTTCACGTAGAAAATGTCCTTCAGGCCCAGCTCCTTGCGCTTCACCAATAATTGTTCTTCCATGAGACGCTGCTGCTTGGGACGGTAGCCATTCGTCTTGTCTTGCAACAGTTTCACAAATATAATATCTCCCTCGCCATCGCCACCAAGCGTCCGCGCCTGATAGTATTCCTGAGATTTGGGATAGATGAGCAGCGGTTGGATGGGCAACACTTCGTTTGGTGAGGTGGGATAGGTCACTTCCTCTGTGATCAAATCGTCCTTGTAGTGCGGCACAGGAACAGCCAGTGATAAGTTTTGAAGGCAGAGCAAGATCAAGGCTGGGCATAGAATCTGACAAATAAACAAATGTGATTTGAAAACTATGCAATGACTCGTAAGCTAAATAAAGTCTTTAACTCAAGGTCGAAATACAGTGTAAACAGCTTTTAAAAACTCTTTCCCATCTAGATGAAACCTCAATTCAACTAAGAGGTAATTATTCAAACCTTTTTTTGTAATGTAATACGCTAGATTCATTAAAGATCTGAACTTTAACAAATGGCTAATAGAAAATATGGAACACTTTGTGCATAAAATATAGAACACAGCTACTATGTATATAAATCTTTTTAAAAATTGTTTTGCATATCTAATTGATCTCAAGATCTACGAAGTCTAATTGCGATATGATGAACAAAACAGACCAGGAATAAGATCTTTTGATTAGTTTTGCACTCTTTTGTTTGCTTTACCGTTTTGTATTTGCACGGTGACATTTTGTTATGGAATAAATCTTTTCACGTCTTTGTTGAACACACAAAATTGGATTTTATAAATTAAGCCGCTTCGATACGCATTTGATCACGAAATTAGGGGAACAAATATGTTAGGTATATATATCACAGACCCGATCGATCGAGCAGGCGAACAAGCGTATAGCGCAAATGTCAGAAGCGGACTGGCGCGCGACAAGGCTGAGCCAACTTCATTTACCAATTTCCAAAAAGCCAACTTGAAGCTGAGCAGATAACTCAAGTTACGTAGTCAGAGTCAAAGTCGGCTTTGTCAGCGGCTTTTGGCCCGGTGTCGGTGTATGGTACGAAGTGTAGAAGCTGTCAATAAAATGGCAAACAGCAAACGGTAGGCAGACCAACCTAAAGGTTGTTGCTGGCTGATGGGTAAGTGATGTTTGTTTGATAATGATAATGACAATCATAATGACGATGGCGGCGATGCTACCAGGGAGCTTGGGCTGAGGCTGGCCAAAATGCTTCAACACATTTAATAATAACATTATTATTGCTATCAATTGATCACTAGGTCGCCATATTGTATAGTGTCAAAGGGGTCAATGTTAAAGAAGAAGGAGAATTTATCAAGCTGTACCACCAAGCCGATGATTTGGATGCTGTTGATGTTGTTAATACTGCTTACAATTTATAAATAACATCAACGTTTATTTTTTTTTGTTTGCCTTTGTTGTTGCCGTTGTTTCTGCTACTGCTGTTAGTGTTGTTGTTGTTGTTGTTAATTTTATGCTTTTACGCGCAGTGATGTCAAATTTATTATTATGGCCTTTTGTATGAGCAACAAAAAAAAAAAACACTCGTAGAAATGCTTAATTAGCAAATATTTACTTTGAGTTAGTAAAGAGTTTTGCACAATTTATTCAAATGGCTGGCCTGGCACTACACTTCGCCAATAGTTGGTATTGATCTTTGTATTGTCATTAACTAATCAATTTGCCAAAAATTAACACTACCTATCCCAAGTGCCATTTTGCGATTCTCTTCTAACTGAATATTTGATTTACACAAAACTGTTTGTGACGTATTCTTTATTGCCTTGGGGAAAGTTGATAAAGGTTTTACAATCTGACGTTTTTAATACTACATATCTAATGAGAATAATTTATTATGATTACTTTTGTTCCATTTTATATAATAAACACTCGATAAATGCTACATGTCTTTTTTTTCCTAGTCAAAGCTATTAAAAGATATAAAAATTGATTTCTAGAACTATGTGATCGTAGTAAGCTTTACTTCTTATGTATATGTAATTAAATATATATTAGCATAATGATTTTTTTCTAGCATGTTACATGTCGAATGCATAAGAAACATTGCCATTGCAAGAAGTTAATAAAAATCGCTCTAAATGAAATATAGTTAATTTAAGAGACTAGTAACATGATAAGCCTAAGGCATGAGCATGGAGTACAGCAATTTTCCAGAAGGTATACAGTAGCAACTTCCTCTTTAGTATAACACTCATAGTGGCATGGGGAAGACTACTTACTACTTGTAAGTAAAATCAAATTGTTTGCATTTCAATTATACTTTCTGAAAACACAAAGTAATTGAAGTGGTAACAAGTCAACAAGTTTAAACCATTTCGAGGGCCATCAACAAAACAAACCAGACAAACCAAACGCATCGGGCAAGGGCACTAGCGAAATTTAATCGCTTTAAATGTGAAATTATTTCGTAAAGTCAACAACAAAATAAATAACTCGCAAATTGAAGCATAAACATAATTTGTCTCTAAATTTCATATGAAGTAAAAATCGTGATTAATTGCAGCACCTCTTGACATCTTTTATCATCACTATCATTATCATTTTCAAGTGAACCTGTGGCTGCCATGGCTAAAGCCTTTATGCCACACTAACACACACATTCACACATACACGCATTCTTTTTACTTTAGAAATAACAGCCCCCCCATTTGCCCCTCCAGCCTTTCCAGCTCATCTTTATAATGAGCTCATTCGTATGCTTTTTGTGGAATCGTGTGAAAGGTGAATACTTAACGTATATTGGTTTTGCTCTGCTACCGTTTGTCTACGGAGAAAAAAGGGAAAGCTTTTTATTATTTTTTGGGGGGCTTTGTTGTTATGTTTTTGGTATTTTTTTTAGTTGTCTGTTGTGGGGCGCCGGGTATTGGCCACAAATTGTGGTTTATGTGTCTGAGGCGTAGGTGTAGAAAATGGAAGAACAAAAAAAAAACTCTGAATTCTTATGGCACAGGTGGTGGATAAATTACAAATCTCTGTGAATGGAATAAATAGTTTCTACCGTTACACTTGTAGAATATCATTTGTAAAAGACATTGAAAAGAAGTTAGCCGAATAGTCCATAATCTATAACTAATGGTCACTTAAGATCCTTAAGCTATAATTAGTTGGTTACACTTGTGGAGGTAATCCGAATATCCCTTATGAGTCCTTGACGGTTAATTCGATTAGCCACTCAGGTACCACGCAAATTAAGCCTCTTCAGATTTCGCATTTAGTCTGGCTGAGGTGTAAATATAAACTTGTCTAAGACACTCTCTCTTTAGAATTAATTAACATAACATTCGTTATGGGTTACTAAGAGTTCGAATGGCATAACTTGCGACCCTATACTTCTATTTAGAAGAAAAAAAAGAACAAAAATCTGATTATGAAGATAGAAAGATCATTTTCAAAAGTAACTATTCGTATTTGATTTGATTGCCAAATTTAAGTTTCTCTTGCAGTGTACTTCCATATGGATCTGTATGTCCATGTAAGAGAGTTCGTTTGGCCATTGCAATCCGCGTGAGATGCAAAACAGCCGGCAACTATGGAGTGCACTGTGGGTATGACTCTGAGTGAGTGCCTCTTTTCAGTCTGAGGTTTTTTTTTTTTGCTTTGTTTTTTGGTTGTTCAAATACGCAAAGCCAAAAGGTGCTTAACTATGAAATACGATGACAAGGCACATGCCAAAGTCAGTCAGCGTCGACGCTGGCAGCGTGTTCTTAATTACCATAATTACATAACTGCACACACATACAAAACAAGCACACCCACCCACACACACACAAGCGGAGTGTGAGAGACACGCAGCACGCAGGGCATTCATGTGAATATTGTATGCGCCTGTAAGTATGCAGCAACATTCAATTAGACAAAGCTTTGACTGTCTCTGCGGAGAAGGGAGAGAATGAGAGTAGAAAGAGACAGTGAAAGAATTGGCTTATTCTCTCCCAACTCTCTCTTACGCCATTGTCGAGCTTTTATTGTTCTTATCGCCTTAAATAGTTTTTGCCAGCCACTTTGTGGCTTTTAAGTTATTTTGCGTGCGCCACTTAAGTCAAGAGTGAGGGATGGATGGTCTGTTGGTTGGTGTTTTTCCAGTTACTATCTTTGCTGTTTTTGCAGCCAAGGGTTAAGTCCCAGACCCACTTTTTATTGGAGCGAAATGTTGACTTTATATCTGGCCAGGTTAATGAAACTGCAGGTTGCCTGTTTTGTGTTTGTGAGAAAGTTTTCCATCTGTTTTATTCCTGGTTTTTTGGTTTTTCAAAAAATAAGTTGGCTGATTCTGCTGGTATCTGGCTGCATAATTTGCATGCCAAGCTCTTTCGCCATGCTTATGCTTCCTTTCGCGTGGCTTGGCTAAATGGTTTACTATTAATTTTCGCTTCATGCCGGTTATTAACCTGCCAAGGCAAGCCAACTTTCTCAGGGATTGCTGTGGAAATTCATATTTTCAATGGAGGCGTGTGTGTTATACTACGTGGGGGGCGTGACTGACACAATTAAGTAAATCACCAAAAAGGGGAAAAAAGAACGGGGAGTTAAAGTGAAGCAGAAATAACTGCTATTTTCTCCCAGGCAAACTAATTGAAAAATTGCCACACTTTGAGTCCATTAAACTTTTCGCCTAATAAAGTTCAACACGATTAAAAGAAACAAAAAAAAAAATGGATATTTTATTGCTGTTTTAATTTTATCCTTCTTTGGATATGGATGTTCAATTATGATAAAAATAATTAAATTTCCTCACTTTCAGTACTGTTTTAACGAGCATTGATTTTTGCTATGGCTTGAAATTAAATACATATGTATATAGCTCAAATACAGTTTGTACACATTCGACACACACACACAAAATTGGTTTAACTGGCATTATAAACCGACAATTTCAATTTCATTTTAGTCACATACTCCCAATGCATTTGAAGCTTTCATAAATAAATAAGTTTGTTAAATTGTCCATGCCCAACAAGACTCCAACTGTCCATACCCATTTCCAATTCCATTTTCATCCTAATCCCGAGTTCAGTTCTATTGTCAAGCCATTGCGTCTTGATAATTTGCCTAGATGTTTGAGTGACCTTTTCCTTGGGCTTCAATTTTGCTTGTTTGTCACTTTTTGGATTTGAATACGCTTCAAAATGCTCATCACGTTTTCCGATGCCCTGGGCAAGTAACCGTACCCTGACTCAGTCAAGATTGCCTTATTTTGAGTTCTGAATGCTTTCGTTTGCTGTCGTTGTTGTTGTTGTGGTTGCTGCTGCTGTTGTCTCCGCGGATCAAAAGCAAATTTAAGCAGCTTACCGCAAATGAAAACCGATTGAAATTTTCATACACACACCATACAGACACAGACACAGACACAGATACAAATATATCTCAATATACTGAAATTTAATTTAGGTCTTTCACTTCAAATTTGCTTTAATTTGCTTGTTTTTCTTATTTCGTGAAGTCGCAGCAACAATTAGTCACTGTTTTTGACTTGTGTTTGTGTTCAACATGGCTATTAATTGATTTTCGCAGCCATTTAGATTTTCAATTTTCTACCTCTCGCTTTTCGGAAAAAAATTGTTGCGGAAGGGAGAACAGAAAGTAAATAAAAAATACAGAGGAAATGCGGCAGAGTGGCAAAAAGACAGGCAAAAATAAACAGGAAAAAATAGCTCAACTTTGATTGCAAAAATTTCTTTGCACCAGAACACTTTTTACTCTTCACATCAACTTGTGTTTTCCAGCAGTATTTTTTCGGATTTCTCGTTTGCAGTTTGCTCTTTTTACTGTTTCCATTTACAGGGACGGATTAAGCAGTCTTTTTTGAGAAATTTTAACAATGTTTATTTAGGAATTAAAATTTTTGTGCAACAATATTTGGAACTAAAGCAAATTACACTTAAAAGGAACAGAAAAAAAGGATCTTGAAATTGCAAAGCTGTCATATATAAAATATTTGTGAATCATTTGGAATTAAACTTACATATTTTTTTTTTGGAATTTTGTTGATAGAACCAGAAGTGAAATTATTTTCTATTGTGAAATTCTTAATTCGAAATGGAACTTTTGGTTAACTCCAATTTAAATAGACTTCAAGTATATTTTCGTATTGACGTTTCTTTCATGCACCTGCTTAAGGGCGCAACAAATACAGGAAATCCAAGAGAATTTTATTTATCTCATAAAAATCAATTTATTTTGTTATAACTCAAAACTTAATTGGTTGGTCAGTAACAGAAATGAAAGAGTTGAAGTTTCTTGCCCACCGAACTGCATTAATCAAATGGCCATTTTTCAAAAATACCTCGTGGTGGGACCTGTCGTTCAGTTCTATACATGATTTTCATCTTGAATTCTTTTATTTTTCTATATGTATTTTTTCTATTCCCTTTTGCCCAGATTTAGTGCGTTTATGTCGTTGCCAGTTTTTGTCGGCTTGTTTGCTGTTGCCGTAGTTGTTGTTGTTGTGTTGTTGTTTTGCATTGGCAAAAAAGAAAACTCGAAAACCCTGGCAAATGTTTACAGTTTAGTTGTGCGGATGCGATAAAAACAATTTGATTGCAAAATAAACGGCATGCAGGAAGCTGCAAATTGGAAAAAAATTGCAGAAAACTGCTCTCTATCTGGCCAGAACAAATCGAATATGGGCCAAGTAACTTGCGTTGAATTTAGAAGTAGAAGACCAGAGGATGGGGGGTTAGGGGTTAAAGAGGAAGTTGAAAATGTTTTGAGTGAGTAACTATTTGGATTGATTTAGTCAGTGATGCTTGTAGTTCAGGGTGTCCAATTCAATGATATAGCAAAGGAAATTCCACTTCCATTTTAAAGCAATCTCACATGAGTGAGATTTCACTTTTTCACATTCCTAATTCTCCCCTTGCCTTGATGTTTCACATTTCCGCTTTTTCTCATATTCACACACGTTTACATAAGCACACAAACTCACACACACACACACAGACAAACAAATTTGCTGTCAAAAGTCAAAGTTGGTACTCCACTTTCTCGACCCAACTGCATGAATGTCTTTTCACTCTAGAAAAATTTCAAGTTCTTCTTATGCCCTTAACACAGAGTATATGCTTATTCTGTTTTAAAACGAACCTTTAATAATTAATATTTATTCGGATATTATGATTAGAGTTATGACTCTAGTTCTCAGCAAACAGTTAAAGCAAATTTAAATATATTGATCGCGTATTTTATTTACCTTTCAATATATTTAGAAGAGAGATCAACTTTAATCAACTTTTGCTATATCAACACACAAAGGAAATTCCTAAAATCAATACTCCGATAACAACGGAAGAAGATGACAAGAAAATCATAATTAATCATAAAATGTATTTCGAGCTTAATTAGAATATATTCTCATTAATATTGGGCAATTAACACAAAGACTCCTTAATCCAAAGGGCAAAACTGATTGTTCAGTTTAAAGACTTCAAATTTGAAAAGTCAACGAAAAAGTGACTTTTGCAAGGATCTAAAAAGTTCCACGAACATGCGTTTTTTGGCCCATTGGTAGTTTTTTGGATTACGAATTTCCATCTCCTTCTCACATTGTCAGTTCTTTTGCCAGCTCTTGATTAATGACAACGTGTACTGTTAGCTCGTTTTTTTCCATCCTCGATATGAGCTTCTAATTACATTTTGCTCAGGAAAACTCATTATCACATTTGTGACATGCCCTCCAGTGAATGGGACATGGTAAAACATATAATTTTGGTAATAGTTTTTCGCTTTTTCTTCTGATCCCTTTTGCTGTGCCTTTTGGCCAACATATGCCGGCAAAAACTACAACTAAAAAACAAAATGAAAATAAAATACAATTTTGTTACCAGCCAAAGGAAAAATAGTCATAAGCGTAAACTTTTTGTGAGTGCTGTTTTATGCGAATTGTGTGAATGTGTGTGTGTGTGTGTGTGTGTGTGTGTGTGTGTGGTGTAGAAATGCGGGAGCATTTGTGTTCATGTTCTACATGAATCATAGTAGCTTTTACGACTATGTTTGCCACTTTTGTCCGGAAAGAGCAATTTTCATGAGACGGAGAGCAAAAAAAAAAAAAAAAAAATTGTACATTCAAACTACACAAAACCGCAACGTGACAACAGAAATGCGGGCAACCGTGTGTAAGGGAACCGTCGAGTCTGTTTGTCCACGTGTTAAAAGTGACAAAAGCATTGACAGGAAACAAAACTGTCCGACATATACATTTCGTGTGTATAGACGGAGGAAGCCAAGCGCACAAACCGATTGTGGGGCAGGGGCAGACCAAGGATCATGGTCACGGTCGCATGAATGTGGACAGATAAGATATACCGCTTTGAGGATGTCTTTGCCCAAGTTTTATTGATGGTTGCCCGCAAAACTTGTGGCCACGAAGAATAAATCTCATAATAGAGTTGGTTGCTTCAAGAGCTAGTTCCAAATAAAGTCATTGTTTCAGCATAGACAAATCTGTTGGTCATGACTTCAATTAGTCTATTAGATGAAATACTATTACTTAGAATAGTAACATTATCTAGAAGTCCAAAAGTTCGATGAAAACACTAAACTGTTTTTCGAGTAAGTGTGTTTGTTTGGTCCTTTTAGACTTCTTAGATGGGCATTGATCAGAATTCTTAGAATAGGTAGCAGAACTATATAGAACTTAAATGTATGTTAAGTAATGTAATGCCACCTGGGGGCAATTAAATAAATTGTTTTCAATGAATTTTAAATTCAAAACAGTTTTCTTAAGATGCCTTATAAGTTCTTTGAAGTTAGTTCCAATGAACTGGATAGCACAGCTCTAACTATCTGCATTTGAAGGCGTATTTCTATTGTTGCTGTGTATCTGTATCTGCAATTGTCTCTGTATCTGTATCTGTGTGCGGGTGGGTGGGAGTGTGTATGTGGATGTGTGTGTGCTTAGACGACTGTCGGGCAACTGTCAATTGTTAATTAAATGCGTCCCCCTGGGCAGCTGCTACCACTAAGTTCACTTGATTTGTTTGACCGAGTCTGTGAGCTGTTCTGGGATATTTGCTTCTACATTTTTGCTCAAACACATCCAACCACCCAACCACTCACCCACCACAGACATTTATACAAATACATTTATTCAGAGAGCCATAGAAACATTTATGCTGAAAGTTTATTGTTGCTGTTGCTCGGCTTCTAATTTATGTAAGCTTTATGTTAATATTGTTATTGCTTTGACATTTTTATGGCCCTCAACTAATAACTTAATTGACATGTTGGATTAGGCCATGTGGGTGGTGCACACCTGCTGCAATTAGATGGCATAAAAATCAATTCAGACAGAAGTCTGTGGAATACATACATAAATATCTTAGAGAAAGATAACATTGTGGCAATTACACGATTTATAAAGTCATAGATAAATTACCTGTATAAATGTTGCACAATTTGATTTATTTAGAGAATGAATTAAAATGTGATTTGTGCAACAGTTGTCCAGGGCATTCAGTAGCTAGTCAGAACCACCAATGATGGTGAGAATATCCATGAATATGTTTATGACGTCCAGATAAAGATTTAGAGCAGCAAAAATATATTCCTCTGGACTTATTGAATACTTGTGCTGTCCACCCATCATTAGCTGAGTGTCGTAGATCAAATACACAGAGAAGAGCAAGGCACTAAATGAGGCATAAATCAACGTGACCATTTTAGTACCCACAAAGATGGCCACAATTCCGAAGATTACCAATATAACCAGGCAGCAGAGTAGTATGCCACCCATTGCAGTGAAATCATATTTGGTTTGCATGGCAAACAGTGTCAATGCTAGGCAAACAGCTGCGGTTATGCCCACAGCTAGCAGGACCTCTTGGGGGCCATAGCGGCAGGCGGAAACCCCCAGCAGAAAGGATTGGGCCATTGTAAATACGCCCAGGAAAATGAAATTGGTTGGTGTCTCACGACGCAAATTGTCGCAGCATACCAAAGACATCATAGCGATCAGCATTACCATCAGGGCAATCCAGAAGAGCCAAACATTCGCTCTGATATACTCGTTGACTTGGTCATTGAATACGAACAGTGAGACGACTCCAAAGGTAGCCACCAGTTGGCCCATCAAAATGAGATACACTTTGCGTATGAATCCGAGTCGAATACTCTGATCGTTAAAGGACATATTCTTGGGCTCATCCTCTGCATTCTCCATGTCACCGCCGCCTCCATAGGACCCCATAGCAGGGCCCATGGCTGACAGAGCGATGCAGTTATCACGACGTCCCTTAGGCCCGACTCCATATTCAGTTGGTTGACTGTTTAGTTCCATCGCTAAATAAAATCAATTGTAAACGAAAGTAAGTAAATAGATATAGATTAACTGATAAATCAGTTGGGGCTAAATTGTTATGGGAAAGTCAAAGTTAACTCGAATTACATTTGGTTGAAAATTTTATCGGCCAACTAGTTGGTTTCCCACCCAAATTATTTTTGATGTCCAATTTTATTTGCCACTCATTCTGCTTGCTTTATTCTGCCTTTTCATCTGGCATTCAAATTTTAATTTGTTTTTGTTTGTTTGTGGATTATGTGAAATATTTAATATTTTGCATTCTCAGTTGAAAATATAAACAAAAGAGGAGCTCAGTTACATTCGTTTTAAACCCTTTTTAATCTTTTATTAAAGTAAACTGCATAACCATTCAAATTTCAAGTTGAAAAGGCAAAAAGCATATTTTCATTTTTAAATCTTTTCAATAAAAGAGCCATCATTTTATTGAATTCATTTTATTTATATTTACATTTAATTTAAAATATAGCTTAAATTTTATGAAATCTCATTCACTGAATTTCAGTTGCAATTGATATTTGCTTTTTCCCAAAGATATTAAAGAACAAACTTCTGCGTTGGTTTGAAAGTGGTTCATGGCTTTTGAGAGGAATTTGGTTATTCATTGGTATCCAAATGATCTATCTAATATGAACAGAAATTCAGCGATTTGAAAACCATAATATTTCACTTGATGTTTCATAACAAAATATATTTTAACTAGGATTTAGAACTGTTTATTCTTTTAAAAATCAGTCACTATGTACGATTTCTAATACCAAATTCAAGTATTTTCTTGATAACAAATGTGGACAAACATATTGGTTATGCTTTAATAAAAACCCTATCAACCGTTTGGTAGGCCAATAAATTCTGACTTGATCTTTACAAGTCGCCCTGTCTTAAAGCCCGCAAGTACCAACAACAGGTGTGTGGCACGGTGGACTCTCGCTTCAGTTGATGAGATGCCATTTTAAGCATTTTCTCTCTCGGTTGTCAGCGATGCCTTCGGCTTTCTGGTTTCTGCTTCTGCGCCTTGCTGTTTATTCAGCAAACAGTCAGAATTTCCCCAACGTTGTTGGCCCTGTGGAAGTGCCGAAACGGGGTTTCAGTAGTTTTTTTGGATACTTTGTGAACTGAAGTGGCCAAAAATAAAAAAGGACTTGAGCAAGGACTGCGCTTGACATTTTCTGATTGCCTAGCCTCCGAAATTGGCGTAGTTTTCAAGCGTTTAAATTTAGCTATTTTATTTCGCAGCCCTTTTCAAATCATTTCTCAGCAACAGGACGACAACCAACATAAAAAGCCTTTTATGTTGCGTTGCCTCAAACACTTTATCATTTTTTGCTCTCAATTGTTAAATTGTTGTGAAATGAAAATTATTTTAGCAAAATTTAAGTTGACGTTTTTCATTACGAAGCAACCTAGCAACCGCTAGGCAAAACTTATATAAAGAGGGACAACATTTTGATAGGTTGTCCTTTTTATTCACATGTTTCAGTGCAGGTATTGTGTATATCCCCCTATATCTGTCAATTGGCTGACTTGTTTTGCGAAGACACTTTTGCGACATACATACATCAATCAAATTGACATTTAGTAGCCGGGCATGCAATGTTTCTCCTGAGGTCCTCTCCCGCTTATGAGCCTAACCCGGAATACACGACACGTGTTGCGTTTTAAAGTTGCCCTTTTTGCCTTTGGCACAAAGTTGTGCCTCACTTTTATATTACAGAACTATCAACAAGTTTTTCTTTTTTTGATTCCTTTCTTTTCTGTTTTTTTTTTTTTGTATTTTTGTTGGAAGCCTTCTAACAATGAAAGGGAATGAAGAACAAGTTGAAGGGCAAGTAAAGCCAAAAACTGCGTCACGTGTTGGCTTAATCCCCACAGGACACCCACACACACACACACACACACACACACACACACACACAAAGAAAAGATGAAAAAACGTGGCAGCTAATGAAACTAGTGACAACAAAAAAGTTTTAAGACTAAGCACGCCTACTTTTTGCCACCACCTATTCGCACAGTGGGGGGCGTGGCAGCCCAGGCAGGCAGCCTTACATCCATCCATCAGCAAAAAGGCTACACTTTAAAACTTTAAATGAGTTTCTCTCCGTTGTGTCTATGTTTTTGTTTTTGTATTTTTTTTTTGTGTTTTTCTTCGTTTTCGGCTTATAGGCAAAGTTCTGGTGGCCAAAAATGGCACTGGATAAGATCGAAGGCAAAGCTAAGGTTGTGTTTTGGGGCAAGGACTGACAGCCGCAACAAATTGTTGACATTTTAACGACAAAATCAACGACAAAGGCGTTGACAGAACGCCCCAAAATCCAAGCCAAAACCAACGAAAATCAAAGCAAGAAAAAAGAAACAAATAAAATAAAAGAAAACTTCTAGCCAAGTCTCTTGAACCGAGACGCATCACATCAAATGGTTGAAAGTTTTGAGAGCATCCACAATAACAACAACGAAACGAAAAAAGCAAAAAAATGAGACACGAGTTGGCGATTTTCCTTCTATTGCTCTTGGTTGACTTTTTGTACATTTTGGCTTAGCGGCTACGAAAAATAAGAATGTCCGCTTCATCACGACGAGAAGTAGACTGACTGCCTCTGCCTGGATGGTTGGCCAAATAATAAATAAAAGGCCATTGCAGTTTAATCTATGCAAATCCACAAGAAAAACTCATTTTGCGGTTTTAAAGCTTAAGAAAAAAGTGAGTTGCTGCTTTGCTAAAGGAAAGAATGGCCAGCTAGAGAGGATAACGGCAACAAGAAAGATGATGGCCACAAAAAGATGATGCTTTATAATGGGTACATACCAATACATATACACGCTTATATACGTATGTATATAAATGTATAAAACATGTTATATACGATTGCCGAGAAGTGTTAATGTGCTGACAGATGACTAGTGTGCTCTTGGCATTTATTTTATGCATTCAATTTATATAGTGTTGATTTTTATGCTACTTAAATTCAATTTTATTTGAAAACTTTTTGTGTTATCCTGGATTCAATTGCATTTAAGAAAATTATTTAATTTTTGTTTTGTTTGACAACTTAGGAAAATTATGTACTCAATCCCAGAGATGGCTTACTTGTTTACTCGGGTGTCAGAATTTAGATTCGGTAGAAATTCTTAAGACAATTCTCTTTCAATGATATATAAAGTAACTTTTCAAAACTCTAGAGAAAGTTTAAGGTGAAAATAAATTTGAAGACTGTTATAGACAAATCAAAACCATGCAATCTACAATCTATACAAATCGAAATGGACATAAACAATCAGACTTAAGGCCAGAGCAGCACCGGTCCTAGGACGAACACATAAGAGGACTAAGTTCAGTTGGTTACTTTGATGATGCTAGAAGCATATTTTGGAATACTTTATATTTAGTAAAACATACACTTGTTTAAAGTAAAAGTGGAAAACATCGATTTTGTAACCTTCATGTTAAATATTTGAATTTAAAAGAAAGGGACACAAGGTGTAAGAATTTTCTTGTTGGTCTGCTTGAAATTCGGATGGAAGGACTGTTCACTCCTGCAATGATGTACATGATAATAAGAAAGTTTTCATCATTGTAAGCTTTATGGTTATGCCAATGCTTAATCATATTTGATTCGTGTATTGATTAAATTTACCAAAGGATATTTCCATTTATGAGCTTAGGCTTAACCCTCGAGTGATAGGGGCCATCATTTTGGACAATTTATGTAATTTTGTTCTCAAGCAACTCGTCTAATGTAAATTGACAAGTTAATGTCCTTCCTTGGTTCACTGACTTGGGAATAACCTTTTATAGCCAATCGTTTTTAATATGCTGCACATTTTGCTAACCCTTCGGGGTTTCTGTTTGCATTTTCAAAATTCCCAGCTAGACTGTTGCTATAGTGTAAATATTTTTCAAGCAAGCAAAAATATTTGCCAATGGCACATACATACACACTTCTTCTCCCACAAACGCATGCCACAAGAACCGCAAAGTGTCCATAAAACTCATGGTCATTGGCTCATCATATGCACAGAGACCCACAAATACACACACACACGCAAACACACACAGAATCATCATCAATTCATCATCAGCAACAGGAGGTCCTTGTCTTGCAAAAGCCAATGTCTCGAGGTAGTTGTCCTTTTTAAGCTTCATTATTCTTAGGACACTGAGCTGCACTTTGCGTCATGTTAAGTATTGTGGACTGTTCTTTTATCATTACATTAGTCACTTGACGGTCAATTGAAATGCAAGCGCAATCAATTTAAGTGTAATTCAATTTATATATTTATTGTATTTCAAATGCATCACTTATTTCTTTTTTGTCGATGACAAATGTTAATTTCCCTGTGGAACTTGATAAAAAATAAGAAAAAAACAATCATTAGTGAATGCAAAATGGATTATGTTGTTGTTTAAATGTAGTGCGGTTTTTGCACTTAAAAAAACGCTTGTTAAATGAAAATTCGCTTAAAATATTCAACCATCTTTAAAGTGAGTTTTCATTGGCTCTCTATGACCATAAAACCACAAATACATATGCTGCAGCAACGTTGAGTGCACTCCAAAGAGCCATTGGCTTGTTATATCAAATAACCAGCAAATAAAGTCGGATTGACGACTCCAAGATACTCTTCATCAAATGTGTTAGGATTCTATAGACAAAGTCGGACCTCATTGGCTTTCTAAGCACAACCGATTCCAAAAAAAAAATTAAGCTTTATTTATATTGATACCACTTTCTTTCGCTTCTTAGCTTTCTTTTGATTCTCTTTCCATCAATGAAATTTCCTAATTTGATCACATCTGCAAAACAATTTGCAGTTTTTTATATTTCTACTTATACCATATTTTTGGTTTGAAATGCCCCATCTGTGTTCATACTTTGAAACATTTAATTCTTTTATTTTATAGTGTCTTTTTGGTGTTTTTGCCATCATTTGAGTGTTAGAGTGTTTCACATAAAGCTCGTTTAAGTTTAATAAACATGAAAGGAAAACATTTTTAGGGTAAAAGTGAAAACCTTGTGATCACAAATTCGTCAGTTGACCGCAACTAAAACTGACATGGCCTTTAGCTGACATGTGCTTGGAATGTCAACTTTAATTTAACCCTTGGTTTAATTGGAAATTTTATATTTAACTAAGCCATGCAAAGTAGAATTATTAGAATTTCTAAGAATCTATATTTATAGAAATTAAAAATATCTTTCTCTTTTTCTTCAGCAGAGTTAAAAATCTTCTATAACTAACAAACAATCCATGTGAGTTAGTTTTATTGCAAGCTTGAATATTTTATTGCATACTTTCAAGTGAAATTTGTTTTACTGCTTGCATAAACTAAAGGGATTTCTTTATATTCTCTTCCCCCTTTAACCAACACTATTTGCAAGTAGATCTGGGAATTTTCTAAATTTAATGAATTTTCTAATGAAATTTTAACGTCAAGAGTTTTTTGTGGAAAGTAGAGCAAAAGTGAAACTGCTGCTCTATTCATGTTGCGGAAACATTCCCTTTTGACTCGGAAAAAATTTTAGAAAAGTCGTTTTTGTCGTCGACTTTCGTTCTCAATGAAAGGTTTGTGCGTTTTAATGCCCTGCAGTCATTATGACTTTATATGGGTATAAAACTTAGCAACTTGGCTACCGATTCCTTTTGCTTTAATGAAATCGTAAAGCTTTAGGTTACAGAAATGCTTGGCTAGCTGTGCGCGCATAATAATCGCATCCAGGTAACATTCTCGCATTACACATACGCAGCGTTGGAGCTACTTGTGAATTTCAGCATTAATTAGGCCAATAGCTGGAAGTTTGCGTGCCATCATGCAAGCTTGTCGCTTGGCCACCTCGCCATCCAACTATCCAGCTCACTGGGTCTGGCAATTAGATTCTTGCAATCGAATTTTCAATTAAAATCTAATTTCGAACTGCGAAAAGGACATTTGGCATTTCGTGCTGGCAGAAAGTTTGCCTCCACAAAAGGATTTCGCAGGTGCGGCCAAAGTTTTGAATTTTGTTTCTCCCTTTGTTCTGGCTAGCTATCATCTTGCATTATGACTGAAAACTTGCTCAAATTGCACAAAACTGCCAGAAGCGTTAGACACAAAAGTTCCAACCGAAATAAATGGACTTCTGCCATGGGGGCACGTGGCCAGGTCATCAGAAATCTAAGCACTTTAATTATTATGGAGAGAAATAATAAGAGAGGAAACTTTAACCGTAATGGTCTCTATGGGGCTAATGCAACTAATTGACAAATGATGATAAAGTATCTTGGACAGTTGCCCAAGAAAAGAAAGATTTCACTTTTTAACGCGCCTTGACGTGACGTCGAGTACACAAAATTCTTGCTGGCTGTGGTCCGCACTTGTTACATGAAAATCTGATAAAAGCTTTGTTTGTACTGACGGAAACGGATGTTAACTGCCATACCCAGAATGGCCACTGACATGACTGGCATGAAATTCGCTCAAAAGTGCCTTCATGTCCGCGTTTCCCCTTTCCCAGCATTGGACACTTTCGCTATGTGACCACCATCAACTCTTTGTCAGTTGAAAAAGGAGGATGAAAGGAAAGACTTAGTTTATAAAATGGCTAAGTGGATTATATATTTTGCAAACTTGTTTATTGCCTTGTTGTTGAGGGTATTCAGGCGTCGGCCATCTGTAGGATGGTTGTTCACTTTTTTATGTTGATTTATGAAGTGCCAAAATGCGTTACCTGACGCTTATGCTTTCTCCTTCCGCCATTTGTGTTGTTTACTTTAAAGCAGCAAATTAAAAAGCCCATTACATAAAATATTTAAGCAAGTTTGCACAGGTTTTGACCCAAAAAAGTTATAACCTTTGACATGGGTTAACTCTGGCAGCAGCAGCGGCACTTTTAGCGGCAGCAGCTTCGCCTTCGATATGGCATAAATTATGCAGGAAAAAAAGCGCACTGTCCTTCAATCATAATTGGGAAAGCTTTGCATACATACGAGTAACGTGCTTATGTATACTTGTGTATATAAGATCTATGCTCATGCACATATTGAGTATATATGTATTTAAGCAGGTGTCCAGCATAGAAAAAGATTCAATGCATAATTTATACATAGTTAAAATGCCACAAATTTATGAAATATTTGTTTCATGCTAAACTATTTGCAAAAATGTTATAGAATATATTGCATTTAATGAAGAATGACGAAAAATGTTGGCTAACGAAATCAAATATGCCGAAAGTTGCATAATATTTAAAATAATTTAATGAGACCAAAACTGTTTAAAATATTTACATACTTTTTTTTGTTAACTTGCGAAAGTTCTCAAACTCGTCACCACATTAAAAAACTGAGTTGCGATTTCTATCATAGTTGATTAAGTACCTTTTTTTTTGGCGACCTTTTTGATCAATATCAAACCTCGAGCCGGCAAACCAAAGGTTTCAGGTAAGTAGATTCTGTAGAGGAGTGCGACCAACCAGATTTAACGACCAAACAGGGAGCGTTGTGAACCAATTTTAAGTAACATGCTTCTTAATATCACATGATATAAATTTTTTGGCATCATCTTCGAGATTGGCCTATTGGAAACTGCAAAGTTCAACTTGCGGAAGAAGATCACCGAAACTTCAAATGAAAAGGCAGCAAAGAATAAAGGACAATAGAGCGATAAAATTATTTTTTTTGCCTTATAAAGTAACTTAATATCATATTTAACATTCTAATATTTTTTTTTGTGGTTTTTGCAACATGTTTACACATTTTCAACATATTTTTTAGTTCGACCACAATTGTCTTTAGAAGAGACAAAATCAATTTCCCTTAATTGGGCACTCTTACCTACATATTTTAATCAATTAACAGTGGGTTGCTCAATGTTGTTTGCTCAAACAAAAATAGTAATTGATCTCTGATTTCTATTTTATGACCAGCGCACTTTGAAAAAAAAAAAACATTTTCTCTCCACTAGACAGAAGAAGTATTAATGGAATTCGTGTTGTTCCCGTCTACTGCATTCGATTACTGCTACTTTTACATTTGGCTACCTTTTGACAACAACCTTTTCCATTGGCCATTTCGTTTCATTTTCTTTTCTGCATTTACACAGGCCTTTGTGTAAATTACGCCGACCATTCTGAATGAGCAAATTTGTGCACAACGAAATAAGATAAAGAAAGAGGCATATTTCATTTTTCTTTTTGCCATTTTCCGCATAATTTGCGTAATTTGTTTAATTAAAAAGTTTGTTCTCCATTCATTTGGTTCACGGGAATTCAAAACCCTTTGTCGTTACCATTCCATTACACAGCCATTTTGAAAAATCACAAAAGGTTGTAATGCATAAATTAGCTCAATTTGTGATGATTGTGGTGAGGTATATATGTATCTCTCTGTAGTCTCAACTACTTTGAATTCAATATGTGTGCGAGTGTATTTTGCTGGGGGCTGTGGGCTAGGCTCAAGTATTTATCAACATCCTTGTGGTCCTTGGCATCCACAATAATACATAGCAACAGTAGAAACGATATCGAGCTGCCTAATATACCAACTTGCTAAATGAATAGTTATGCATTGGATGACTGCGTTAGATATGGATTTGTGGTAAGTAGCTTAGGTATTTTGCATAGATTTCCATCAACTTGTGAGTGTGTGGGTGCGTGTCTGTGTATAATAAAGTACCGTTTATTGGTCTGCTTTAGAGGATATAGTTTCGTAGCTGCTGCTATCTGTGCGTGTCTCACATTTAATTAACTGACACACACATCCGCCCACACACACACACACACACACACACACCATTGGGAACAACATTGGCAATTTTGATGCTGTTCCTGTCGTTGGTGTTGTTAGTTTACAAATACGAGAAATCCAAAATGCTGTTATAATTACACAAACAAGCTGGTTGAGGGTTTTACAATTTAATCCCATGATATTTGGCAACGTCGTTCAGGCAAAGTCACTAAAAACTAATTGAAATTGCCATATTTCATGCATAAAATATTGTACAAGTATGCGTGTGTACACATGCACACAAACATATATATAGAATATATGCCCAGAGCTTTAAAATTTGATAATGCTATTGGATTTTCGAGCATTAGCATGCATACATATATACTCTTCCTTCACAGCTCCGATTTGCCTTCAACACAGTGGCTAATACACTCAATTCTCAACGAAAGGCCAAAGGTGACCGAAAAGTTTCATTATCCTTGCCATTTTTAACCACTGTAAGTCACAGGAAGTCGGTGAGTGTTCATCGTTCTACGTGCCCTGACGACGAGCGAAACGTGAATGCGGATTAACAGACAGACTTGTATATATTTTTGGATGTCGTTGTTGTTGTTTTCTTTACTCATTTTCAACTGTCATGTCGCAGGGAACTTGAAAAAACAAACCCACAACAAATGCGACAAACAGTTGTTGAATTTTTCATTAATGACATGCCGAGGCGAGGTTGTTGGGGGCATCAAATTAAATTTTACACAATGAAGAGCACTTGAGTCGGTGGCGTCGTCGGCAACCTTGAGAAGAGCTGTTTAGGTTGGGCATTGGCCGGGCCACTTGTGGAACTCGAATTCAATTGAGTTTGCAACTGTTTATACATGAAATTGAATGTGATTATACATACATATAGATATATATTTGATTCTGATTTAGTTTCCTCAACAATAATAGCTACAACAATTGAAGTTTCGTGGGCAGCAGCAGTCGTAATTTTGTGCGCCGCAAGGACCACAAGGACCACATGGATTACATGGATATGCGCACGGATCACATGCCTTGCCGCGGCGTGGTATCATGTAGACTGAAGGAGCCGCAACTTGACGCAAGGCTCGATATCTACGCTGAGTATCGGTAAGCCCGTCGGGACCGACTGGGGGAGGCTTCTTGTTCATGTGACGAGTGTCCTTGCCGTCAGCAGGATTCCAGGGTTTAGATAGATCACCACGCTTCATTAGATATTTCATCATGTCGACGCCCTTCTTCTTCTCTTCTATTTCCTTTTTCTTGGCAATTTCAGCTAGCTTGGCTGCCTCCTCGGCGGGCTTTGCAAAACGCTTGGGCATTCGGACAGGTATGGGACCACCGCCTGCACCAGCACCACCACCACCAGGACCACCACCAGCACCACCGCCTGGACCACCAAAACGAGAACCAGCACCGCCACCATGGGCACCGCCAGGACCAAAAGCACCTGGTTTCATAGGTACTGGAAAACCCTTCCAAGGTGATCCTCCTGCGCCACCTCTACCGCCACCGCCGCCTCCAAAACCACCACCAGGACCACCACCCGAGCGCCCACCACCACGTATCGGACCTCCGGCACTGTTTCCCCAAATGGCTTTCGATTTGGGCTTGCCACCTGGAGATGCAGACACACCGTGGGCTCCACCGCCGCGATGACCAAAGACGCCATCCTCGTACACCTCCTCGCCTGGTGCTCCGAAAGCCGTGCCCGTATAACGGTCCCCAACAGCACAGTCATAGGCCCGGTAATAGGGATCCATGGGCTTCGGATACATGGGTGGACCAGGCTTACTATCCTTTTTGTTAGTCTGCGTACAGTTATTGGTTGTGCGTGGTTTCTGTGGCATTGGTGGACGATGGGTGCCCGCAGGCGGCGTCACATCAAAGTCATACTCCATTTCACTTTCACTGGTGTCGGTCAAGACCAAATGCTCGGCACAAGACTGCATCCTTCGACGTCTGCACTCCTTGTTGATGGCATGCTCCAACTCCTTTTTCTCTCTGACACAGCGGCAGACGCACATCATAACTGACTGGTGGCATGTACACTTCCTGAAGCCCTTGTCCTTGAGCTTTCGCTTGATCTCCCTTACAGCCACAGCCAAATCACTCTTGACCACGCGGAATATGATGGGTTTCTGCTTCATGCCCAAGGGCGACAGCGGACGTAGAGTTATATAAATGTCTCCATTCTTCTTGCACACATTGAGCACAGGCTGCTCATCCTCGTTCTTTCTACGCGCTTCTTCCTCCGCATCCTGGCAGGTGCGAAAGGCGTTCTTGTTGCGCGATTGCTCCAGAAAGAATTTCATAAGGTTCTTGATTGGTTTGCGCACGGCACCAGGACGCCAGCCGTTTTTACGGGCCTCTAAACTCTTGGCCCACGCCCAGCCATGGTGGCGGGAAACGCCACCCTGCTGGTTGACACAGTACTTATGTCGTCCAGCTTTGGTGTGGCTACTGCCAGGTCCGGTTTTGTTTGGCCGCTGTTTCGTTTCCGGTTTTACAGCTGACGATTTGTCGGCACTCTTCTCTGCAGTCGATCTTGTCGCATTGTGTTGGCCAGCTTCGGCCTTTTGCTTCTTCTTGGTGTCCTCACTCTTGACAATGGTCTTGCGTGCCTGCTCGCATGCCTCATCGAATTCGGAGCCCTTCTTGTTGTTCTCCTTTATGTCGTACAAGTCGCGCAGTTCGGAGAAAACTCGTGCCAAATATGGACGACAGTCCTCCGCACTGTTGCTCACCACACAAAAATCTTCGGACTCTGGTTCTACTTTGGGGCACTTCGGCTGCTTCTTTGGATCGGTTTGGAAGATGTCGGCGCAGAGTTTGCGTATGCGACAATGCGCACAAATTTTGTTCAGTTTGCATGTACATCTGCAGGGAGGACATTCTTCTTGACTATCTTTTTCAAGCCTGTCCTTTTTAGCCTGCTCACAGGCATCCACACAATAGTCATCAATGCCAGGAGGCGGCTTGCCCAGATACTCGGCGAGTATCTGCTCAGCCGTAATCTTCTTTTCCTTATGTCTTTCTTCCACAACAGGCATGGGTTTGATTCCGCACTTGGGACATGCGGCCAATTTCGGTAGCCAGGACATATTGGTCAGACAGACGGGACAGAAGCGTATGGGTTTAATGTCTGGCGCATGGCCACCGCCACAATCCTTGCTAGGCACTGGAATATCCATCGTCTGTGGCGGTTGGTAGGAAAAATTCGGCAAATTGGGTTCGTACGGCACATCAAGCTCCATGGGAGGACCAACTGGCCCACGACATGGCGGTTGCGGAGGTGGCCTCTGTCCTGTTCCCTTGGTTATTGAGTCAATTAGCTCTCCGTACTCCATGGCCATTTTCTGGAATTTCCAACAATTAAGCCATCTATAAGAAAGTCGACGATTGATCACTCACCTTTAATTCAAAGCAGGCCGAATTATCGGAGGCATTGTGCAGCATCATTGGACCATTGGGCGAACTGCGATAACGCTCCAAGTCCAGATTAAGTCGACCGTCCCCCTCGTCAGCCTCCAAAGCATCTAAACATGGATCACAGGGACTTGGACAACGTTGCGATTCGCCCATGACAAACAGTATATCCATGGGATTTATGCTTTTGTCCATGTGGCGACACCCTTTGTCCTCTGACCTGTAAGTTTCAAACAGTTAATAGATTGCATCAGATTTGTGTTCTATTGGGGCAAAAAACCTACTTATCCGGCTCATCGCATTTGATGAGTAGGCGACATAGGACCTCCAGCTTACCAACTGGCTCACCATTCCTCTCAAAGTTGCACGAATCTACATGCATCAGATCTGACATACCAGTGTCTATGCGATCAGTGACCATTTGCGGAAACGTTATCTGACCAGTGCCCAAAACTTTATCCTTGTATGACACGGTTATTGGCATGCCGCACTCCTCCAGAGTTTTGCGAAGCTTTCCCGGTTCGGATTCAAAGTCAATGGACGTGCCATTTTTGAACTCTGTTACATTTATGCGACTGGCAGTGACTTTCAGTGGAATGCGATTGAAATTTACTTCCACCTCTAGACTCTTGGGCTCCTGAATGTTCAGATTGGGAGTCTCCAAATGGGTGACGACTAAATCGAAGATAAAAGTTGCTGGCGGCGCATTCGTGGTGCGTCTCGGATTCTGCGAATCGGTCAATGTGGTTCCTCTTGTTGCCATATTGTCATTAAATTTCGCACTGTCCACATATATTTATTGTATTTTGTTCTTTTTTTCTTTTGAAATAGCTCAATTTTTGACTTTAATTTTTTTAAAAACACAAATTTTTTTTTTTATATTTTAGTAACACGAAATACATACGAAAATGCTTGAGAAAATGTGTTATTCGTAAAATTAAATGAGAATATGACAAATGTAAAATAATTCTCAAAACATTAGTGTGACAGAATACATCAGGGCAAATTGATCAAGAATAAAATAGAACTTTGGGATAGAGTTTACAATTTATTCAATATTTTCGTTCTCTTTATATATTTTGCTAATGATTTGCTGAAAAATACGATTCCAAATCCCCTCCAGTGAAAGATTACGGAACGTCTTTAAAACGCAATTTAGCTTTTGGATTAAAGAAAATGCTTATTGAAAGGCGCCGATATATCCAAAAATTCCTTAACAATGGGGCAAATTATCTCCGGTTAGAGATCTGTACTGAAGCATGTTTCGGTTCCAGGATCAGGTTCAGACAGTAGCAAAGCCTTAAGTGCTCCATTTTGATACAGCAAATGAGACGCTTTCGATATTAAGCAACACCGGCTATTTCCGGTTGGTTTATGCGAAATAAAGCTCAAACTATTTTTAACATATCAAAAGAGGTGGAAGGCAAAAAAAACTCCTATTGCGAAACCTTTATGGATGCCCGGAACCGAAACTTATTTCGGTACATATCCCTCCACCTTGGATAATCTTACAAAACTCAAACTAAATGCCACGTTTTACACCCACCTTCTTGGCCGCCTTTTTTCGTGGCAAAACAATTGGTTTAGCGGCCTTTTTCCGTGGCAATTCTTTAGCTTTAAAGCGACCAAAAGTGGCACAGTCATAGGCACGAAAATAGGGACTCATAATTGTGGGATACTTTGTTGGTATTGACACTAGATCCATCTTGTTGGTCTGGGTACCATTGTTGGTTGAGCGAGATTTCTGTGGCAAAGTTGGTTGACGAGTGCCCGCAGGCGGCGTCACATTGAGGTCATACTCCATTTCACTTTCACTTGTGTCGGTGAGAATCAAATGCTCCACACAAGACTGCATCCTCCGACGGCGACACTCCTTGTTTATGGCCCGCTCCAACTCCTTTTTCTCTCGCACACTGCGGCACAGGCACATCATCACGGACTTGTGACAGGTGCATTTTCGAAAGCCACTCTCCTTTAAAATAGCCTTGATTTCACTCACAGCTACAGCCAAATCACTCTTGACCACTCGAAATACGATGGGTTTCTGGATCATGCCCAAAGTGGAAAGGGGACGTAATGTTATGAAAATGGCTCCATCCTTCTTGCATACATTAAGTACGGGTTCTGGGGAGTCATCTTCCCCACACATTGCTTCCAAAACATTGGTCGATGGCTCCAGAAAGAATCGCATTATTTTCTTAATCGGTTTTCGTACGGCCCCAGGACGCCAGCCGAGCTTACGGGCCTCGAAAGTCTTGGCCCAGGCCCAACCATGATTGCGGGAAACGGCACCATGTTGGCTGAGACAGTGCTTATGGCGCTCGCTGTTGATGCTTGAGCCTTGCGGACCTGAATACGGCAGGACATTCTCCTGACCACCATCATTCCTCAGTCTGCTATCAGCTCTAGTGGAGGACTTTCTCTTTTGACCACATGCATCCTCGTATTCGGACTCCCTTTTCTTGTCGTTTATTTCGTATAGTATACGTAGCTCGGAGAACACACGCGCCAGGTATGGACGACAGTCTTCAGAACTGTCACTTAAAATACAAAAATCTTCGTTCTCCTTTGGTTCTACTTTTGGACATTTTGCAGGATCCTTGTCGCGTTGGAAGATGTCAGCGCACTCTTTATGCACGCGACAATGGGCACACACTTTGTTCTGTTTGCATTTACACCTGCACGGTGGACAATCTTCCTGACTGCTTCCCTTGATTTTGTTCTTTAAGGCCTTTTGGCAGGGGTCGAGACAATGTTCATTGAAACGAGAGGGCCGTTTGTCTAGATACTCCGCGAGTACCTGATTCGCGGTTGGCTTCTTGTCTTTAAGTCTTTCTTCCACCACTGGACTAGGCTTTATTCCGCAATGAGGACAGCAGGCGAACTTCGGCAACCAGGACATACTTGTCAGACAGACGGGGCAGAAACGTATTGCGTTGGATTCCTCAAGAGCATTGCCCTCAGTAAGAGTATTTCGAAGGGAGTTGTATGCAAAACCAGGCACAATGTTAGGAGCTTGTGGCATGCCCATTTCTTTAGGAAGATCAGCTTGGCCACGACAAGGCGGTGGAGCATTTGAAGCCTGGCCTGCAGCTTTAACAACCGAGTCAATAATCTGCCCATACTCGTTGGCTATGTTCTAAAAAATATATATATAACAGGGTCGTCAAGATGAAATGTTAGATGCTTGTCTTTAACCCACTTTCAGATCATAGCAAGCAGCACTGAAGACAGGCTTCTCTAACATCAAGTCATCGGGAGTAACTCTAGTTTCGGGTAACCTGCGATAACGCTCCAAATCCAGTTTGAGACGTTCGTCACCTTCCTCAGGCTCCAGGTCATCTAAACAGGGATTCGAAGGAATCGCACAGATCTGCGGCTCGCCCATCACAAAGAATATGTCCCTGGACAAAATGCTATTGTCGATATCACGAACACATTTGCCTTCGGGCCTGTGGACATAGAATGTCTTACATTAGATGGGACGAAGAGATTAGCTACGCAACTCTTACATATCTGGGTCCTCGCACTTAATAAACAAACGACACAGAAACTTCATTTTCCCAGCGGCGCTATTATTTTTTTCCAATTCACACCAATCCTCGTGCATCAGATCCGACATGCCATCATCAATGCGATTGATGAAGTTGGAAGGGAACATTATGTTCCCCGTACATAAAATTCGATTGCTGTAGCTAACAGAAATGCTCATGCCTTGGTCCTCCAGGATTTTGCGTAGTTTGTCCGATGCCGATGAAAACTCAAGGGATCTCTGATTCACAAAGTCTGCGACATTAATGCGACTCGATGTCATATTTATGGGCATCGCATTAAATTTTCCCTCTACAGTTAGTTTCTGGGGATCATCGATATTTTCACTGGGCAACACCAATTGGGTCACAATCATATCGAAGAGAAAAGTTGGCGGACCTTTCTGACTGGGTGCGTTTGGCATCGCATTAACTTTGCCAGAATTCTGCTCTGCTGCCTGTGACATTTTGTCTCTAAATGTGTGTGCGAGTGTGTGTGTTTTTACACTTTCCTTTTAATGATTTTATGATTGCATGCAAATATAAAAATATTTAGTTTTCCTAAAATTGGAAATTTTGTAAATACATATATGAAAAGATGGCGAGTGTGATGTGTGCACCAACATGAACTAAAATTGAAATGTGATTTTTCTATAATCAATGACATGGAATACTGTGACATTTAACAGAGGGAGAGATTGTTTTTCACACGAATTTGAGGCAAACAAATCAACAAAATTCTTGGAAATATTCTTTGAATAAGTATTATTTGGAGAGCTAATAATCTAAAATTCTTAATGAATTTTTAGAAAAGAAAAGCAACAGGATAGATTATTATATCTGTAGAAATATCCTACAATGATTAAAACTTGCTATAAGTACTATATAAAAAGACATTGATATTAATAGTGACAATCTTCTACCCAACATTTTATTGAGATCAGACTTCTTTATAATGCCTTCTACGCTTGGTACATTAATTTTTGTAGTGTTTTGCCCACCAATTATAGGTCTCTTCTTGTACCTTCGGGCGGGAATAAAAAATATAAATTGGGATAAAATATAAAAACAATTGCCATATTTTGACTTTTCCTCATACTGCAAATATGCCATCGAGGACGTCTTTGCCAAGCTGGAACTTGGCATAAATTATAAAACAATTTCACTTTTTGGCCATTTTGCGCATATTGCTTAAAACTTTCTGAGGCAAGTCTTTCCAGGCTTTGCCAATTAATGGTTTGGTTTTGTCTTTAAAACGGAGCGGAGCGCCCGCTTTGGGACCCCAGATTTTCTGGTGCCTTGGTGGCACTGGTTGCCCATGCTGCCCGCCGCCACGATATCCAAACACACCGTCCTCGAAGACATTTTCCGTAAGACCGCCGAAGGCTGTGCCCATGTAGCGATCGCCCACGGCACAGTCAAAGGCGCGATAATACGGACTTTGTTCGATGGGATATCGTGACATATATTTCCGATCCGCTTTATTTGTCTGAGTAAGGCGATTGGCAGTACGGGATTTGGATCTCATTATTGGCTTTCGTGTGCCTGCCGGCGGCGTGATATTTATATTAAACTCCAATTCACTCTCACTAGTATCGGTGAGAATTAAATGGTCAGCACATGAGGACATATGACGCCTTTTACACTCCTTGTTCAAGGCGCGACAGAGATTCCGCTTGTCCTGGTCGCTGCGACAAGTGCACAGTCTAAGGGTCTGGTGGCAGGAACACTTGGCGAAGCCCTTGTCCTTCAGAGAACGAGCTATCTCACGCAGTGCCTTGGCCAGGTCACTTTTGACAATCTTGAAAACAATTGGATGCTGCTCAATGCCAAGAGTTCGAAGCGGTCGCAGAGTCACAAAGGTCTCTCCATTTCTTTTGGACACATTAAGAACCGGTTGCTGGTCCCCATTTCTTTGCCTATTTTGCTCTAGCACCTTTTGGCAAACATTATACACCGATTTGCGAGTCTCGTGGTCCAGAAAGAACTTCATAACATTGCTCGTAGGTCGTGAAATGGCGCCTGGACGCCAGCCATGATGGCGCGCCTGTGGACTCGATGTCCAGTTCCAGCCATGACGGCGGGAGACAGTTTTATTGTGATTAACACAAGTCTTGTGACCCAACTTCATGGGCACTCCAGCATAGTTCCTATCGGTTAGCGCTCCCATTGAGACAGTTTTACCATTCTTTCCCATTACTGTGGGACCAGCAACGGATCTTTTCGTCTTTATGGTCATAAGGGATTGGGTGCAGCGGGTCTTGAGTTCAGTGGCTTTTTTGGTGTCATTAATTTTGTAGAGATCACGCAGCTCTGAAAATACCCTTACCAAATAGGGACGACAATTTGCCTCGGTTTCGGCGATCACACAGAAATCTTCATCCGATTTCGGATCCACCTTGGGGCAATGCGGCGTAGTGTCGCTCTTATTTACAAAGATATCCTCACAGAGCTTTCGAATGCGGCAATGGGCACACATTTTGCCCCCATTGCAAGTGCAGCGCGAAGCTGTGTTTTTATCGTTGGCATCTTCGGAACAATCTTTACTTGCTTTGACTGCACAAGGATCGACACAAAAGTCCTCCGCTCCTTCAACCGCCTGGGGCTTGACTAGCACCTCATCCATTACTTTGTCGGCTGTTAGTTTCGACCTTGGACTTTCCTTGAATACAGCCATTGGTTTGGCCCCACAATTCGGACAGCAGGCATACTTAGGCAGCCACGACATGGAAAATAGACAGATTGGACAATGGCGTATAGGCTTGATGCCTCGCTGTTCCATATCACCCAAGGGTATGGGTATTGTGCGATCTGCACTAGCAAAAATGTCTGGCATATCTCCCATTTCGTTGCCGAGAGTTGGTCCTGCTGGTTCATGCTTCGGCGAAAAGTAAGGCTCCAGCTCTTTGATTCTCTTGGTCACTGAATCAATTACTTCCACATAGTTCTCGGTAACTTTTCTCAACACATGACAGGCAACAACCTCTGGCTGTGATTGCTCTGCAGATGACAAAATTGCTCTCGAGTTAATGCTACGATAACGATCAATATCCAAATGTAGTCGTGCATCCCCCTCTTCTGGTTCGAAGGCGTCGTTGCAAGGTTCTTCAGGTAAGGGGCATGGATCGGCGATGCCCATAAGAAACATTATATCTTGCTTATTGATGACTTTACTTAAGTCAGCGCAAGTTCTCGGACGTTCATTCAACCTGTGGGTTAACTGAATCTGATAAACACGACATTGTATATAGAAACTCTTTGCTTACCCAGACACCAGTTCATCGCATTTGATGGTTATACGACAGAGCAGCTCAACTATTCCTATTTTCTGATCCTTGCGCAGAATGTCACAGGTATCCGCATGCATCAAATCATTCATGCCGAAATCTATTTTATTGAGCACAGCCTCGGGAAATTCCATATGGCCCGTGCCAATGGTAGTTCCTCCATAACGGATAACAATCGGCATTCCCGCTTTTTCCAGACTCTGGCGCAACTTTTCCGGATCCGATTCGAATTCCAAACGTCGGGCGGCATGGAAATCGTTTACATTGATGCGACTCGAGGTGATCGAAATGGAAAATTTGTTGAATACGATATTCACTTGGCATTTTTCGGGATTATCAATTTTCTCATTGGGACACGACAAACGAGTGACGACAATATCAAAAAGAAAATTGACGTTTGGCATCTTCTTTTTTATAGATGGCATATGGCTAATTTGTTTTATTGATATTAAGAATTTCGCAATAATGTGAAATATGTGTAAAAATGTAGAAAATACTTTTCCAGAATTATACTGTGTGTATGTGTGTGTGTGTGTGCGAGTGTGACTACAAATAAAATAAAATGAAGTAAAAAAAAAACTTCACAGGTTGACTTAAAGGAAAAATTGACTGTATCTTTGATATTTTATTCAGTGTGACAGCTTTTGTGGATTTGTCTTTTATAAATCCTTGAAATGTGGTACAACCACAATGTCAATGCCAATGAGAAGATTCTAACCCAAAGATGATGCGCGGTTGAAGTGTCTGGACAAGTGTCAAAAACAAAAGAAGGTTAATTGCAATATATGCTCAGAGTCCACTGTTGCCTGTTGCGCCGACAAGAAGGTCATTCCACTTCAGCTATTTTAAAACGCAAAATAATTTCACCGCCAAGTGAAATATATCGCATCGCCTGCTTGCTCCTGAATTATAAGAGGCTTAATACACATTCCATCGGTACATACATGAGCGTAGTCCTGGAAGGCTTTACTGGGACTGCTCTTAAGTGAGATCCAAGCTACGGCCATGCTGCCATACGCTGGGCTTAATGTAATTTCATAGACTTTTAATTAAATTTCGCGCATTAATTTCAATGATTATCAGCTTTTCGTGCTTGAAGCGCAACTAATCAAATTTGTCCATGTAGGTACCACGAAATTGTGAAGTGGCGCAGCAAAATGGTGACTACAAATTTCCGACAAAATGTTGAACCACAAAAATGATTTTTTTTTCCAGCGTCCATGGCTAACCAATTTAATTGGATTCAAATTAGTGAGGCATTTTGTGAAACACTCTAGTCCAAAAATCGGCTCATAGGGTTGGGCAATTGACGGGTAAAAGCGGTCGTCGGGACTCGAACTTTCGGCTTTGGCCACAATGCAAAATAGCAAAACAAAATTGTGCATAGATCCAGCAAATTTTAGGTTATTTTCTTTATGGGCATTTTTATCATGACCCGATAGCAAGTGTTTGTCGATTTGCCGGGCAACCATTTGGTGACCATTTTGTGCATAATTTAAATTATGCATAACCAGTCCCATGCTCTAAAGGATAGGTTGCTCTTTCCTGGTGCTTTATAGTTGGCAGATTTATTGGGCAAATATACACTTTCTTTGTTAATAAACTAATTTTAAATTAGCAATGAAAAAAGTTGTGCTAATTGTGAAGACAGACAACTCATCTTATTATCCTCAATAATAAAAAAATTTTAATATTTCAAACAAATTTTATAAGTAAAGATCATAATTTAACTCTCAATAACTTCTTAAAAAGTTAGATCCCGGGTACGAAAAATATTTAATTAAGCTTTAATTTACTTGAATTTTTGAGAATCACCAGCTATGAAGCTGTCCTAAGCCAAAACGAGATAGATATACGATATAGCAGTCAGATCTTTAAACAATTTGGCCTAATTTTAGCAATTATTTAAGTTATTCATTTAAAAGTCAATGCCAGATTTCCATACGATTTAAAGGGTATTTAGTGTGTGTTTCGTTTGCATTTTTGTTGTAGTAAGCATAAATATTTTCATATGTTTTTGGGCAAATCGTGTGAACGTGTGAAAATTGACAAAAGTTTTGAGGCCAATTCATAATGGATTTTGCGGTTGTGGTCCTTGTAATTTGTTGGCCATTTTGCTGAGCTAATGCTCAGCATCTAATGATAAAGACATAGGGCGTAATTGAAATGCGAATTACCAACAATTCAGTTAGCTATCTTTTGTTTATAGATCGAGTGTGGCCAACTTTTGACTCTTGACTAAGTCGAGGATTTGACTTTTACCACATTTATCTAAGCATATTGGCCACAAATATCGTGCCGTGGCATGAAGAAAATTTAATTGCTCTGGCAAATTAATGTCTGGCCTCAAAATACATAAATGCCAAGCACTTTGCCAGAAGCTAAGCCAAACAACCAGCAATTAGAATAGTTGCATATAAATCTTCTTTGTGTGCGTATCTGGTTGAGTGTCTGTAAAAGAGAAAACCCAAATTGCAGAAGTGTGATAGTGTGATATAGCCCCAAACAAAAACGCACAAGCTTCATAAATCCATTGGATAAGCAATATAAAAAAAAAACCCAGTATGAGAGATGAGCAAAAGTTAGTTGAGAAAACTAATTTCTCTGGGCTATAGCTTTAGCAATCATAATAAAAAGTAAGTTTCAGACAAGAAAAAGGCAAATATTTGTAGAAAAATAATAATAAATGGAATGCACATAAGTAATTGCCCAGTAAGATAGGAGAAATAAGAAAGGAGAAAGTGTGTCCGTCTCTGTGCATGGTGATGCAATGCTTTTTGGTCAATGCCAACTGAAATAGTTGTTCCAAAATGGTCATGTTACGTATACGCCACAAATACAAGCAGCATAAATGTCTTGTCTCTGTCTTCCGCTCTCTTCAACTCTCTCTCTCTCTCTCCCTCTTGTTTACTTAGGTCGGCCACAATCCTTACACAGTGTTCTTTGTGGTCTTGCCACTGCACCCACTGACACTCTCCGCAAATATTGTATGTACTCTGTTTGGTGAAGATTTTCCTTGCTTCTTTGCTGCTGGCTACTGTCAGACAAATGAGCATTGCCATTAAATGCGTTTGAAATATGCTGCCAAATCATTCACAAGAATAGCAACAGGAACAGGACCAAGCAGACCAGAACTAGCAGCAGCAGCAGCAGCAGCAGCAAAGGGAGCAACAGCCACTATAGTCAAAGGTTTGCTTGCCCATAAATCTCCAAATGCTAAAGCCAGCATTTGGCTTACAATGTTGTCAGCTTATTTGATTGCTGCGAGTGCTTTAATCTGTATATATAGATGTACATACATACCTGCTATTGTATAGAGCTTGTATCTCTTTTCATAGGACTTTTGTCATTGAGCATTTTAAAGTTTGAAATAGCCCAAAAATGTAACCAGCTATGTAGCACAGTTTTTTGCTCTTTGACAATTAAATGGATCTTAGTGAAG
This sequence comes from Drosophila nebulosa, assembly GCA_024703675.1. Taxonomy (NCBI): domain Eukaryota; kingdom Metazoa; phylum Arthropoda; class Insecta; order Diptera; family Drosophilidae; genus Drosophila; species Drosophila nebulosa. The sequence goes on along the minus strand of JANFPS010000004.1, from coordinate 3,195,342 downwards.
AAATTAATACGTGAAAATTCGTTTGCTTTTACTCAAAAGCCAAACTGCTCACTGTGTGAGATATACAAAATTTTTAGAGTTAGTTATACTGTTTAAATTTTATTCGACTATGGGCTTGGACACCTTTTCACTTCATTGTTGAGTGCTAATCATCCTACTTAAAGGTTGTTACATTTATTTCAGCCTCAGATATACAACAAAAATCTATAAAAAATAATTGGTTTTTAACGTCAAAAGAGTTTTATTTGGCCTTACGTGCAGGCTTGCTCATTCTATAAATCTCTAATCTAAAAAATGTTCCTTGCTGGATTATAATGTGGCTTGAATTTGGGTCTTTGCATACAAAAACCTAATGCCTACTGCTGCTTGCCTATGTTTTCTTTTTGATACCCTTTCATGCTGTTGAAGATATTTTGATGCAAAAGATAAAAACTTTTACTATAATGTATACTAAAGCAGTTGCAATTAAATTTATTGCATAAAAATGAACCAAACTTAATTCTTTTACTTACAATATTCTGCTGTTCATTTGGCTTAGACTTCCCAGAAATGTTTAAAAGAGTCTTCTTGTGAGTAAGATGCCTGTTAATAGGGTATGTAAAGAGCATAGGAGCTTCGGCATTGATAATATTGGCCTTGGCCATCTGGATTTTTGGTTGTTGTTGTTGTTAGAATTTTTGCTCATTTTAATGTTCGGTTGCTTTCCCTGCGGTTATTTGTGCGTTTTATTTGGCTGGCACACAATATTACTTACTTCCCATATCTAACGTTTGTATGTGTGTGTGTGTGTGTATATGGGTGTGAGTATGTGTAGGGATGCTAAAAGCAGACAGGACATAAAGCAAGGCAAGTTCATCTATTTTTTATTTGGTTTTTTTTTTTACTCCAGCCAGATGCCTGAAAATCATATAGAAAATTATATGTGGATACGCATGTACATATAGAGACATGCAAGGAAAAGGATACCTTCCATTTGGCTCAACCAATTCTATTCGTCTATACAAATTCATATTTGGCTTGCTTTATGGCCTTTATGAATGAAAAGCAAATTCAAATAAGTAATTGAATATTTATTTAATTTTTTTTCAAACGTTACGTTCTTTTTTTATTGTTGTGGGGCAGACGCATTTCTTTGTTGTAAATACCATATTTTCATATAAGCAGTCAAAATTACATCCGCTGCCTGACATCGTGGAAATACTCGTCGTATAGAAACCACTATTGTATATATAGGCGTACATATGGGAAGCGTACATATATTGTAGTCCGATTCCTTTTTTTTTTTTTGGCTTTCTGCCTGCGACCGCAGAAAACGGAAATTAAAACTTCAGCCAGTCAATGGCTGAGTGTGTTCTCCTCTCTCTGCTCCCCTCTCTGTCTATCTCTCTCTCTCACTTTGTGACGCTGTCTCTGTCTATGTGTATGTTGTTTATTTGTTGGTTTGCTGGTTTGTTGGTTCGTTGTATGTGCATCGTTAGACAGGCGTATGTTCGAGCATTTGAAATTGAATTCCAGAAAAAAAGAAAATCAATTTTTTAATGAAGTCGAAATTCTTTGCACATGCTGAGCAAAATACTCGAAAAGAAAATTAAACAGAAGTTACCTTGAAAAAGAGAAAGAGCTGAAAAGCTAAAAAGGCAATCACTATTTTGTTCTTCTTTTGTTCACATGTTCTACTCAGATAAAGGGTATTCTGATTTAGTCACAAAGCTTACACAGTTCTTTTTTTTCCATCTAAAACGGGTTAAGTAACATCTAATTGTATTTTTCATCTTCAAAACTGTTTTCTTATTTGAACCCAATTCAAGCGAAACGTGTATCTAGTCTTGTTTCTCTGATTGCTTTATTTGGTTGCCTATTAGTCAGTATATGTATTAGACACAATCGATATCGATCTTAGCAAGAGTATTTCGAATTCGATGTGGCAAATTTTATTAGTGTTTTGTTTTGTTTTTCCAGCACGACGGGTTGTCTATTTTGTAGCGAATGACAGTGACAGGTTGATGTGTGGACAGATTCTATTGCATTGAATATTGAAGGGGGATCGGATAAGGGGTAAGAGGGAAAGAGGGGGGAAATAGAAAGAGAAATTATTTAATTCAATTATCGAATACACACACGACAACTAAGACTTACCTGCTGCCGAACTTGATTCAATTTAACTAAAAACTAAATTTCATTTTTGCTTATCAATATATTCAGTATTTTATTTAAATATTTTTTTGTCCTTTTTTTGTTTTCTGTTTTATTTGCTAGATATAATTTGTTGATTTCTTTTATGTTTCGGTAACTTAATGAATAGTTTTTTCTTACTCTTTTGCCAATATACAGAACAAATGAAATGAAAGTTTGTGAAAGAAACTCAAAAGGACTAAATCAGATTAGAGTTCAGTTTATCATAGACAACTAAATAGTTAGTTGATAATTGCTGTAGTTGCTGTTGTTGTTGTTGTTAAAGTAGTTGTAGTTTTTGTTGTTGTTGATTTAGATATACATTCACACATACACAGACATTTACGACTAAACTATTGATAGTTTTCTTCTTGATTTTTTGTTTGTTGGTTTCTTTGAATAGTTTCTTTGTCAATTTGTATACTGAGACATTTATGTGTATAATTTTATTTGACTGATTTAATGTATGTGAATACTTGTATAAGACACCAACAATAAACAACTACAATTTCCAACTACAATACATTGTTATTCTATAATTTACATATGAATTTATGTCAATTTAAACTATTAAATGCTTTTAGCATAGTTTATTTTCTGTTTTCCTTCATTCTTATATTGTTTAAGATGTGACAATTGTTTATTTAAATTTGTTTGCTTTGCATTGCTTTAAAGTGATGCAGTTTGCTTTGGTTTCATTTTGTTTGTTTTCTAAAACATTGCCATTATCAGACATTTCGTTCAATTTGCTATATGCATTTTTTTAAGTGTGATTTGATTTTGCTTAAACTTTACTTAACGATTTCCTTTATTGTTTCAGGGTATTTTCTAACATTTGGTTTTGGTTTATTAAATTCGAAAGTGTGGTGGAGCAAGAAGGTACAAAAGAGCCTTAGTTGAGTGGTTAGATACTTTCTCATACATACATCAAATACATGCATAACTAACTACACATTTATAGAGATATATTTTTTTATTAATTATACTAAATATTTATTTTTCAATAGGTTTCTTTTAGCTTGAATATTTATCTATGATTTTTTGAGTTTTTTTCTGTAATATTAAGTAAGGAATAAGCCATTTCCTTGCAAAGGACGAAACTCTTAAATAACTTTTACTATTTCCGATTGAATGGCATTCAAGTTATTTGATAGTTTCAGCTTTGCCATTGAATTGGCATATTTATATGTGTGGTTGTTCTTTCATTGGTCTTCTAGCCAATATTTTGAAGGATAATACACAATCATTATGGTATGTACACATTCATCAATTGTTCACATATATATGTAGTTTGTATCTTACAATGCTAAATAAGAGAGTGCCTCATAATTCACAGTTTTCTTAAGTTTTCAAGTTTGCCAGCGCTAAGGTACATACATACATAGATACATACACATACAAAACTAGTTAGTAAATCAAAGTTATCTTTAATATTCTTCATGGCATATGATCTGGAAGATGTGTGTGTGTGTGTGTGAAAGAGAGTTCGTGCATGAGTGGATTTGAGTGATATGTTAATGATAAGCTTGACATTTGGTTTAATTAACATTTAAAAACTTTTCTGATATGTTGCAGGATGTCTTATATAGCCAGGGAAATTTTTGTAACAAAGTTTTTTGTCGGTTTCGCTTCAACAGAGAGTCGACATATTTGCAATGAATTCTGCATGGGCATCCTGCATGGTTATCCTGCATATATCCTGCATTCTTATTGACATTTGCACTAATGGCACAGACGGAGATAGACAGCATAGCAATATCAACAGCAGGCACCATCCATGCAGGCAGCCATTCGCTTCGTTTGATATAAAAATGCAACATTGCAATGTCTATAGTTGGCATTTCTGTATGCTCCTACATATACACACATGCATATGCATTTGTGTGTGTGTGTGTGTGTGTGTGTGTATTCACTATAAACCGAATATTGCACAAAATGGAGCTCAGCTCTGGGGAGGATATCCTCTAAGACTCTGTGCAATAAAGAAAAAATACCAACAACAACAAAAAAGCTTAACTCAATTTAAGTTAGTTCAACTCAGTTCAGTTCGGTTCAGTTTAGCTTAGCTTAGCTTAGGGGAATGTGTCAACTTTCGTGTCAATTCTGAGGCCATTAAACAATTCTCATATTTACCCCTTTTAGCCCTGCCCCGAGTAATCTGCTGTTGGGACACTATTCGTGGGACAGCATTTTTGACATTTCACAATTTCATGTCCAAAACGTTGTCGAAAAAGCAAAAAAAAAACAGAGCTTTTGCTCCTCTGGTTGGCCATTTCTACTAGTCGAGTAACCCATTTCTCCTTCTCGAAAAGCAAAAAAATATGACAAAAGCCGTGACAGTTTTAGCGCATAATACACTTAAACCAGCTGCCAGTTTCAATATCATAGCGAAAGCTCAAGTGCTTTTCAATTGACCATATTGGCATTCGATTAGTTAATGTAATGTATTAGGCTGAGGATCAAGTTACTTTCGAAAGTGGCTTTATCTTTATCAGGCTTAACCTTCGACGATTTTCTGCCAATTGCAAAGAGTTTAATTCAATTTATTTTTGTAACATTAGATTATAAAAGACTACTTAAATCAGCTCGAAATTAGTTTTGCAAATTTTGATGTTAATAAAAAGTTAAGTTTCTGAAATAAAATCTGGCAAATGACTAAATTTTATGGGAAATAGTTATCACTTTAAGAGAGAATGCGCCGGATCTATCCTTTTCTTTCATGCGAAAAGCAGTTAAACGCGAAACTTTAATCGATTCTTACTGTTTGGTTTAAAAAGGCAACTGTTTGCGAAATAAGATAAACAAAAAACGTTTAGGCGAGGCGAGATTGGATAAAATATTCGTAAAACTGACCTCAAAAGCGGATGAACAAGTGTTTGGTCGGGCAGGCTTTGGTGTTGTTGGTTACAGGCGTTTGCCACGCATCCTGTTCTCGTTGTTCCCCCATTGTAATCGCTCAGGCCCAAGGTCAGTGCCTGAAACGGAGTCATTGTTTGCATTGCAGCAGCCACAATGAGTGCAGAAAAATGGTCCACGGACATATGAAGCAAACAAAAGAAAATCAGCAAAAATTTAACATAAACAGAAAGCTCAACTGACTGACTGGCTGACTGACTGACTGACTGACTGACTGACTAACTGACAGACTGATGGAAACCCAAACCAAAAATGAGGTGCAGCGAAAATGGAAAACATTTCATCTGCATTTAAGTTTTGATAGCTCTGGCATCGTTAAGGAAAAACTGGCGCAGTATTTCTCAACGAAATCCATGTCAGCAGTTCCCAGTTCTCAGTTAGTCAGTGAGTGAGTGAGTGAGTGAGTCAGTGAGCGGTTAAGTGAGCGAGTCCGACCGGCCATAATGTAGAGATGAACTGCTGTGCATATAATTTTTATAGAGCCACTCCAAATAAAAAAATAGAAGACCATTAGTTAAGTTTTTTAATATTTTGGTTGCAAAAGTTTTAAGTGCCTTTTACTATATTTCTTTTTATTTAATTGCGACTTGAGTTTTACAGAAAGTTCAGTTTAAAAACTTTTTAATGATATCAATTGAAGCACCAAAAATGAATTAGAAAAATCTAAATTTTTTTTCATTTTTCATTTTGTTATCGATTTCAGTTGGTTAACTTAGGTGAACTTAAATAAAGTTGTCCTCTTAATCACATTTAATATAAAGATTTGTATTGGGCAAATTAGGTCCAGAAAAAAGTCCAAACAAATTGAGCAGCTTGAGGCGGCCTCAACCTTGATTAATGGTTGAAAAAGTAAGGAAAATGACAGAGACAAAAAAGAATACAAAACGAAAGAAAAAAAGAAACGAGCATCATGATTTATATCAGCCGGATGAAACTTTCAGTCAACATTCACACAAAGAAAAGAGAAAGCATTGAGACATAAAAAGAGGAGGAGGGGGGTGTGAGCTGTCCAGCAGCAGAGAAAATTCATTCACTAGGCTCAGAGGCCAATTAATAAAAGCCAAAAGTCAAAATGGAGGGTCTTGTATCTAAGCCTATGTTAATGCAAATCAAAATACAAAATAAATGCTTTAAAAATTGTAGCAGCTTAATAGGCAATTAGCGCAAACAAAAGGGCAGGCGAGACACTCTAATACCACCTACTAAGAGATGGCTTTCAATTAAATGTAATTAATCATCTCTGACATTGACATCAATGCCAATAGGACCAATGGAGAAGCCAGAGTTGCGGTCCAGCCGCGTTCTGTTTCCAGGTCCAATGTGGCAAGTGGCACTTGGCGGCAGAGCAACAGCTGTAGTCGCACAATGCAGGTGACTTGAGAGGACTCTTAATAGTTAGCTAACTGGGCAAAAGAGTCAGAGTAAACGAAACGAATGGCTATTAAAGGGAACACATAGGAACAGGAAGTAAAGGAAGAAGACGGGGAAAGTAGGTTCTGCACTAGTTGGCCAGGGCAAAAGGCGAATCGATGAATGAAACTGGAGTGCCACAGAGAACGTCAGTGTGCCTGCTGCTGTTGCTCCATCAACGGTTCGTTCAGTTGGAAAACTTATTGCGCCAGAAGTAATTCTATAAAGAAAGCTGTCCAGCTTTTACTCCTGCCAGGATTTGCCTATTCAACAACGAGCAGCAGCATTTCAGCATTTCTCTTTTAGCTGCTGCACGCTATTTTTGGGCCCATAAAAAATTTATATTTTGAATGGTTTGTATCTGTGTTGGTAAGTATGCATGTATGTATGTACGTATGTGTATATCGACGACAATCGATTTTGTTGCTGCTCTGACGATTCTATTTGGGGCTCGAACCAGCAGGCCCCAGCAAGAACTGTTAACGAGTTTTTGGTTAAGACCAAAAATATTCGATTACCAGCATCAAATTTTTTGTCTTTTTTTGGAGAGAAAAAAGGGTTAAATTCAGAGAGCGAGCGAGCTTCGAATTGTTTGGCTAAGTGAAATTTTTTAAAAATAAACTTAATTTGATTAGTTGGGTTCATTCACACGCACAGTCACTCACACACGCACACACAGAACGAGAGTGACAGAGACAGAGACAAAAAGAGAGGACGAGAAATGGAAAACGAAAAGTAAAGGAGAGTTTGCCTGCCGTTCATTGTCACAGAACTTCCGAAAATTGATTTTTCTTCTTCAGTTTTATTTGCCAACATAATTTAATAATAAACTTTGGCACTTTTAGCCATAACATAGAGAACCCTCAGCCTTCAGTCTTCTGCCCTCAGCCAGCAAGGAATGAGAAGTGAAGAACTGTGGATTCTGCCCGAGCAAGGGTGGGCTAGTGGGATGTACATTCTGGTAAGGTGAGGGACATTCACTGAAGCTTGAAATTTATGTTCACGCCTGCATTGTTTGCCCTGTAGCCCTAGTCGGATATCGTCGGGGGGGCATGGGGACAGGGGGGGGGGGGGCTAGGGTATGTTGGATTGTGTAGTGGTATGGAGGGGGGAGGGAGAGTCATTCGACCGCTTGGCAGCTGTCATCAGCAGACTGGCCACTGCCCCTGCAGAGGCAAAGAGGGCAAAGGGAAGGTGTGGGGTGGATTTTAGGGCCATGGCAATACAGAATTTAATTGGAAAATCATGCACAACAATAAAGAAATAACATTTGAACAGTTGCGCATTATACAAATTCGCATGTAGCGTCTCTCATTTGTTATTGTTTAATTTATGGGGTGCTATGGGCCAACTTTTGGTGGGACTACCAAAATATTGATCAATTAATTAAAACATGGAAATGCGGTCTAAATAGCAGCAAAAAATTTATAGGTGTTGCCAGTGTCAAAATATATTCACGCTTCAATGCAAAATGCATGCAAAATAATTCAAAAGCGAAAAAAGCAAATTTGTTTAAATTAATGTTGGTTTTTAATTTTTTGCCTCGTTTCTGCTCTCATTTCTGCTTTTGTTTGTTTTGTGTTTTAGACATCATGATAATTATCGTGTGCACAATGAGCGTCTGTTTATGCTTAATTTGATTTAGTTGTTTGTGCGTTTGGCTTAGACGAGTTAAATGGACTTTGCCCTCTTAATTATTTTTCGTGATTTTGCATAATTATTCATATTTGCATAAATAATATAAGTGCATTTAACAAAATGTGAAAACATGAAAATAGCAAATTGACACCTTGTTTTTTGTAGCAAACCATTCTTAAAGGATCTAAATAGTTTTGCTTTTTTGGCCTTTGAGAGAAGACTTTTTATTGATTTGATGATCTATTTGGAAACATGTTTTAGTTTCAAATGAAATTGCTTAATTGCAATTTTTGAACATTTTTACGCTAATGATAATGTTCTTGCCAAGTGAGAAATTCATCAAATTATTTATAGTTAATAAATTGACACTTTAAGCTAAACATTCCGTGGAATGTTTCGGGCTTATAATTTAAACTTCTGGTGATTAAAGCATCATAAAATATGCGAGTCGACAACTTTTGTGCCAAAGGCGATGGGCCAGAGAAAACGGTTACCTTCACCATGTCTTTGAGGGCGTTGTGCCACCAAACCGCTGACAACAACAAGGACAACCAACATCGAGGACGACAGTGAAGCTGTCGCAAGCGACAACGGACGACATAATTCAATTTGGGTTTAAAATTGCAAACTGTACGATGCTGCATGTCAAGGTAGGCAATACCTTGACAAAGATATTGCCACCAGTAGCCAAATGTAACAAACGAAGCCGTCTTTCGTCTCTTGTGGCCGTGTCACGTTGGCAGAGCTTGCTTGGGCCTTCCTTCAGGGGCCCCAACATGAAGTGTCTTTTTTTTTTTTAATTAAAATGCACATTGCATGTGAGTGCGTTATATATAAATCGATTGAGTGCAGTTTAAGTTAAGCAGGCGCCTGGTCATGTCCAACAGGCTCTGGCCAATCGACAGCTACAGGAGAAAAAGATTAATTAATTCGGGTTCAGCAGGCAAACCTACTTGTTCGAGACTGTAGCAACGATGACTTAACAGTGTCAATATAAGTGTCGGAGTTGGAGTTCCAGTTGGAGTGTTTGCTCTTTGAGCCTTTGAGCCCAATAGCAATCCATTACGCTCGCTCGCTCGCTGGTTTCGCCAAAAAGTTCTGATTTGCATTGAGAGAAAAGAGACTTCATTTGTAGTCAGCTATCCATCATTTGCTCACAAACGAATGCAGAAAGAACTGTAAAACTTTCTGCCAAAGTTGACTATGAAATTGAATTTGTTTTTCAATTAAATTACCACAATTGAAATGAAGCGCTGGCAGAGAAAAGAGAATGGGAATTAAACCAAAATTGTGCATTATGAAAATGTGCAGCGTTGGCAAAAGTTTTTCGGCTTAGGTGATGACGGCGACGGCAACAGCGACGGGCGGAAGTTTTGAGAATTTTGTTTGCCTAGACAATAAGTAAAACGGGACTGCGGCACGTAATTTTAATTGCATGTTTTTGCCTAGGTAGGGCAACAGAGACGGAGAAAGGAACAGAGACACAAAGAGAGAGAGAGAGAGAGATTCAGGAAGACAGTGGTAGAGATATAGAATGAAGCTAAAGGTGGGGGACTTTCTCTAAACTTGCTGCATTTTGTTATTGTTGCAGTGCTGCCAACTTTGCCTCGATGAGAAACTTTTGCTAGCAAAAAGTTTTTTTTTAGCAAAAAGACGAAAAACAAAAAAATATATAAAAATTGTGGAAAAATATTAAAATGAAATAAAACTTTTGTTGGCAAGTCTTTTTAGATGCGGCTTAAAGTGTTTAAAGTTGCCAAATGTCAAAGATTGCGCACACACAGTGGGGTCAAAAGTCAGAAATCAGAATTCTTATTGCATTCGCCTTGCCGACGCTTGGCTTATGTAGGTCAGCTATTTAGTTATTTGCCTATGACCAAATAGCCAGCTAAATCCCAGCGAGTAAGCACAAAAATTGTGATTAAAATTGTGTTTTTATGAACCATTCAGCCTTGGGGTATTAAATTAAGATCCCCACTCTCTTTTCATTTCTTCGTAACGTATAAATTAGCACGCCTCGCAAGCCGGGCAATAAAACGTTTTCGGCGCTAGGGCCATGCTGCGTATACGTAATACGCGCACATTGGCCCCTGTAAGTAGGCAACACAAATGACACGTGCCGCAAGACGAGCCGAAAGCGAATTTGTAGAGAGCCGTAAAACAAAATAAACACTTTAAGACTAAAAGTCGTAAAAGTGAAAGGAAAAAAAAGAAAGAAAACGACCACGACTAAAATGTTATAACTGTTGCTCTGTGCGGCATTGCGGGACGATGAGTCGATGAGTCTGAGTCTGAGGTATGGTGGCGTAGGTATGATGGGATTTGGGGTTTCGCCAATTGAACTGCAAATGAAATGTCAATCTATGCCAAACACTCTGCAAGTTAAGCGCGAAGCAACATTTCAAACGAAAAACCAACTAGCTATCAATCAATCAATCGGCCCATCGGACCCCTAAGCCAGTCAACGGTGTCGTCCAACAAGCATCAATGCCAAAAGGGAGACAGAGAGGAAAAGCATAAGCTTCGCATTGCAATTTATGCCAAATGTTGACATTTAACGTTGGTCTTTTTTTTTTTTTTGGCCCCAAATGGCACAAAGTTGAAATTCCAATAAATTGTATACAAACATTTGAAGAGAGCTCAAAAGGATTCACATTGATAGAAAGATTCGTACATAAATATACAAGCATACAACATATAAGTATGTATAGTTGGAAGAAGGAAACACTGGTCTTTCCGATGAAAAGAATTTTTAAATTAATGCACATTAAATGATTACTTTTTTTACTTTCTTGGAAAGAAAATTCTATGAAATAATTGATTTAAATTTGTTTGCATTGCAATTGCCGTTTTATACAGAAAAAAGGTAACAATTTGTTTAAAGTATGTACATTTCAGTTCTTTAAAAATGCTTGTGGGTTAAAATAATTTATTTATATATGATTTTTCATTTTTTCTTGTTGTTTGCTGCTATTTTTAAATATTTGTATTAATTGTTTTTAATTGTTTGTTGCTGGCTATTGACATAGATGGTTACAGAAAAAATTGTTGTCCTTGTTGCCTGTTCTGCTGCTGTTGTGGCTACTACTCCCACGATTTAGATGCCAATCGATAATTGAATTTGTGGAAAATGGCAATTACAACAAAATCTGTTTATTTAAGCAGAGCGGATCAATGGAGCAGCAAATAGTCTTAGAAATTATCCAGACATGCCACAAACAATCATACATATATTCCTCTTTGCTTTGTATGTATATATGTATGTATGTATATACCAAACGATTATGCTAATGAAAAGAGATGCTTTTGGTTCGTTGAATTTCCAGCCTCTAGTATTCGGAGCACGTAGCAGTTCAACATGAATCTGAGTTAATACAAATAAAGTCACAGTTGCGAAAAAAAATGTTTCAATTAAAGCTGTCAAAAAGCATGACGTTTGAAAGTTTGGCAAAACCACATCCAAAACAAAGAAGAAGAAAAAAAACGAAAAGGCAGTGAAAAAGCCATATCGGCAAAGGGCTAAAGAGAAATTGTGAGGAAGGCATTTTTTTTTTTATTTTCGAACGATGATTGGCAAGAGAAAGGGTCAGAAAAGCAAATGCTCAAGGCAGATTGGAAACAAAGAGAGGCCACAACCCAAAACAAATGTTCAGATCAAATCGAGTTTATCTTAATTATGCCAAATCATACTTCTTTTTTCAGAGCAAACAGAATGAATATACGCAGATCTGCATGGTTTTGGTAACTGAGTTTCTACCATAAAATAAAGTCGTATAACATGTGCTTTTGCGGAGGAAATCGCTAGGAGAGCTTCTCAATTTGAGCAATATTTAAATAAGATTCCTTTGCTTTGTTACTAAAAACTGTTGCAATTTTGTTGGCATGTATTACAGAGAAATATTTCAAAGGGTTCTCGACATTTGTTTGGCCCATTTATCATGTGTTATTCGTAAATTCAATGACACTGCCATTGGCCTCGAGTGTGCCATAAGCCAAGTCTTTGGACGCATTTCTTCGCACTCGAATCCATTTCAAGACTTCCTTGGCGACACGTGCGTTAAAAATAAGTCGAATTGATTGCGTGCCAGATGCCAAGAAAAAGAAAAAAAAAGGAGGGAAATCGAGCCTAAACAAAAGAGAATTGGGCTATGGCATTGGGCGTATTTTCATTGCTGATTCAATATTGCGGCTCCAGTTACTCCTTCCGCCGCCGTTGCTGTTGCTACTGCTGCTGCTTTGTTGTGCGTATTGTAATTAAAATGACGGCAGGCAGCACGAGTTTTAATAAACTGCCAAAATAAATACGCAAAAACGAGAACAAGAGCAAGCAAAAAGAAATGTACGCCAACGGGCAACGCAAAAGTTCTAAGCCGATTGTCAACACACTGAAAAAGAGTTGAAATGAATCTCTCATTCTCTCAAAAGCAAAGGCAAAATGTATGTAGAGTGAGAGGAAAAGATTGCTTCCAGACATTGAATCTTGAACAGCATAATTTTTCATTATTTGAGTACTTTCTGTGGCGTGAAGAGCAAAGTGTTTACATTTGTTTAACTTCACTTGAGGCAAGACACAAGGTAGAACAAGAGCAGACAACAAGGCTTCGCCAACCCTAAGGCAACATGTTCATTAGAGTGATGCTGAAACAGGAGCAACAGCAACAGCAATACAACAAGGTGGCAGGCAAAAAGGCAGACGTACCTTAGGCTGATTCAGGTGATTCAGTTGCGCCTCATTAAATCATTCAGTAATCAGCGAAAGACAGCGAGAGACTGAGAGTCTGAGAGACCGACACAACCTTGCCTCTTGTGGAATGCCACAAAGCTGCCACCGGCTTTGGCATCGGCATCGGCATTAACATCGGCTTCTGTTTCTGTTTGTGTTGTTTTGTTATCTCTTGCCGAGTGTCAATCAGAGTCAACTTAATTAACATTTCAACTTTTAAGCCTAAACGTATAAATTCAAATCAGTGTGCAAAGTTCTCAAAACTTAATAAAAATAAAAAATCCATAAAACCTTTTTTAAAAAAAAAAAAAAAACAAAAGAAATAGTAATAATAATAATAATGATAATATTTCATCCTGATTTACGACTTCAAGTGGCAGCTTTTATGGTCACGTTCAATGTGCCATAAATTCTGATCAATAAATCAAATGTTTAGCTTTTGTGTGATGCAAAGTTTTGAGTGTTGAAACTTACATAGCCATGAATATCAAATAAAAAACTTAACTAGAAGCTCTTTGGAGTGGAGGATTGGTGGAAAGGATCTTAGACCTAATCACGTTTTGGTTTTTTCATATCATATTTGTTGTATAATGTCACTTAGAATTATTTAGATACGATTAAGTATACCGAATAGTAGATTGCTTAGTCTCTGGGACCCGCTGATAATACTTACAGGTTTGCATAGTTTGTAGATATTTGTTCGTTTTGTCTTAGTTTTTTTTTTTTCTGTGGATTGAGGAGGGGGCCAAAAAAGAAGAGGGGGCGATTGCTTCTTCACATCAACGTGTCTTTTGACATTTTTGTTGTTTATGTAGGAACCCATTTGGCTGGCTTAGAGCAGCTCCGTTTCCATTTGTGCGGCCTCCATAGTCTCGACAATTGTTGTTGTGGCCGCTGTTAGTGATTCTCATGGAACATATCGTGTGGTCAGCACACCATCATCATCGTCATCCACATTGAGACCCGAAGCAGCCGTATCACCATTATCACCAAATCCGCAAGCACAACCACATGACCAACAGCCCGTCATTTTTGGTCAAATTGCAGAGACTTGCTCCAGCTCGGCACTGGAGCGGCCCGAGTTCATCACCACCACATTCTTTGCGGCATAGTCCGTAATGAAGCGATCACTGTTGCGTGGATGTATGTTGCCCACATCCTGGGCACAGCACCAAGGATTTCGCATGGTTAGTATACGCTTGAAGGCATCGCGAAATTCCTTGTTGAAAATCGAGTAGATAATTGGATTGAACGCCGAGTTTGAGTAGCCCAGCCAGGTGAGTATTTTGAAGGTTTGGCCACCGATGCAGGTCTTGCAAAACGCAGCCGTAATATTCACGCAAAAGAAGGGCACCCAACAGATGAGAAAGACTCCCATAATGACGCCCACAGTGACAGCGGCCTTGTGATCGGAGACATGATATGGTGAGCTGTGATGCAGATTACGTACTTTAAATTTCTTTGGCTGATTCTTGGGTCGTCGTATACTCTTGTAGCGTTGCTTTTCGGCCACCTCACCGGGTCGGGTTACGGCTTTGATGGATTTCACATGCTTCTGGGCATAGCAATAAAGTCTGAAAAGAGCAGGCAGATAGAAAGGGGATGAACAATGAAACAATTGACCTGTCTTAACGCTGATGTGTGTAATTGATATGATGATTATACACTCGCCAATTAAATATGGACAGCCTTAATGCTGTTCAAAGCCATGGCAACAAACTGCCAACCCTGCGTATACGTAACGACCAACTATCATATCTGTTTTCCGCTTCACTTAAAACCTCCCTCCTCAGCCCTTACACAAACACAAATACACACATACACACACACACACACACACACACACAATCAACAAACTAACATATGTATGTCTGTGTGCTAATACATGCGTGTGCGTGTGTGTGTATCTGTTTGCTTTAAGTCCGCCCCACATAAAAAAGGATAACATTGCCCAAGCACAAATTATGACCATAAAAGTATATTTATTCTGTAATTTAACCAAAATTTGATAGAAAATTCCAATGGTCGATGGCCGAAATCTTGTTAAGCTAAAATGGGAACGTGCCACTGGCCCTAACACTGATGTTGATGAGGTAGACCCCTTAACCCATCCAATGCCATGGCCTAGTCCTCCTTTTGCAACACGCCCAAGTCCTTTAGCCTGCCTGGGGGATTACTTAGTCAGACACTAATGCGTGAGCCTATTTGTTTGGCCCGTCCAGTAGTCGTCAACCCCAAACAGCAACCGCCAAAGCCAAACCGCTCTCGTGCCTGGGGACCATCAAAAATGGCAAAGTCCTTGTGGCATTTATTTTGTTGTTCTTTTCTTTCATTTATTTGTACACTTGTGATACGGCTACAATTCGTCCACTGACTTTTTATACTATGCTAAAAAAGGTTAACTACGTTTTGAGCAGGAATTTCGACTTTGTCAGAATATACGCATGAAAGGAACTCATTTTCCATATAACCATTTTTTAGGTCGAGTCGATGTCCAGGATATCGACTATTCATATATCCAAAATAAGTAACTAGGTCAAGTAATTATGAGTTCCTGCGTGTCCTAACCAAAAGATTATTAAAATATCTCAAAGGGTATATAGTATGCGGTGTGTTGTGGTTTGCTTTCAATATCTTATCTTGGCTATGCGTGGTTACTTGGAGTACATTGTTCACAGCCCTTCAGTTTTTACAACAATACTTTTTATTATTTTTACTTTTTTACTACTTTCATCTCATTAAAATATTTTGAGTACTCCATCTTGTATCAGTCTATGTCTCGGTTAAGTTTATATGTGTATATTTATGTGTACTCACCGACAGTAGATGCCAATCATAACCACACAGGGAAAGTAGAAACTGATACAGCTGGAAACGACAGCATATGTGGGTGTTAAATCCAGAGCGCATGTTGGATACTTTTTGCCATTATCCTCGAAAATCAGCGGCTGGTCGGGTCGGTGAATGCCCAACGAGATGGGCACAAATGAAACGAATGCGGCCAGCAGCCAAATGGCAGCAATGGTAATGACAGCAACGCGACGTGTCACCCAACGACCATATCTGTAACAAGAAGGAGAGAGAGAGTGAAAGAGATATATAGAGATGATTAACTCAGTTGCTGACGGTTTGACCCAATCCATGGCAAAGGAAGCGGAAATACACGCGTCATGCCTCTTGTTGCTGTTGCTCTTGCTCTTACTCTTGCTGTTGGCTGCTTGCTGCTGGCCTTTGTCCTTCTACCGTTTGAATATCTAGCTAAAGGGTAAATAGCAACAGAAACATGTCTCCATGTTGTTGTGATTGCGGCTTTGCATGTTAAAGGCAAGCCAGCAGCAGCAGCAGCAGCAGCACCATTAGCCAACATCATTTTTGGGGTGTATGCGACAAGTGTTGCGACATTGCTTTCCCCCTGACCCCCATTCAGGGATTGCCACTCACTGGGGACACAGATCAGGTGTTCGACCAGCCTAGGCCCTGTTGGCCATTAATTACTCAACGGGGCTGTGTGACAAATCGAGCTAAACCGAAACCAAACCGCAGCGCACTCCCAACAACCGAAAGAACACGAAACCCAATCGCCCCACAAAACCGAAAACCCAAAACCAAAGCCCAAATTCCACATCTCGCATGACGTATGCAAATTCATTGTGGGCTGCCTTTTTGCAAAGCATTTCGATTTTCACACACACAATTTTGCAGGAAATGAGCAGGCAGAGAGTCCCAAAAAAAAAAAAGAAGCGAACCATTTATTACCTATGACTGCCGAATTGGCAATACCCTAAGCTCAAATTACTCTGAGACATGAGTGAAATGGCTTTTTAACTCCCTGCCCATGGGGAGTTTTGCCATTCCATATTGATTATAAATTTCGGCATACCCATTTTGCCAATTTCTATAAAGAGTAACAGAAACAACCCAAATACCAAATGCTGCTAGCATTTTCGATTGCCAGTGGCAGAGGCAGTGGGGCTGGAGCAGCAGTATTTTGGCTTGTGCAGGAAATCAAACAGAATAATTCAATTCCAATACAAAGACGCTCTCACTCACTCAACGCTAAAACGGAAACGGAAGTTTATGTAATTGTATTCACATACAAATTCAATTTCGTTTTCGTCACGAAAATTGATTTCCATGTGAAGACATCGACTAAGTGTAAGGTGGGTATATGGCCCGCAGCTCTCGCTTTGTTCCTGTCTGCCTGTCCTTGCCCTGGCCCCAGGACACTGAGAAAGAGAGCGACACACACACACACACACTAATTCACTGTCTTACATATCTGCCCGGCTGGCTAAGCATCATCGTTTTCGCTTTGATATATGTATGTATTCATGGTAAGGCCTCAACCTATTTCCATTAGGTGACAACAGGCGCTATCGATGGAGGAAGCAATCAAGCATCGATGGGCTAATTGAAATCAGGGAGCAGGAGCGTGACCATGAATGTACTTGTGCGTGTGCTAGAAGCCCATTTGCATTTCACATTGCTTTTGACTTTCGTGGTTGGATGTGCGGGTGCGGGTGCAGGTGCAGATGCAGGTGTGGAGGATGATGGTATTTGTGTGGGTTTTTTGTCCCATATGCACTCAAGGAATTGCCACAAGGCACGCATGCATGGATGCCTTGACTGCGTCGGCGTCTGCGTCTGCGTCTGCCTTTTGTGCCTGGCATTTGCATAGTTTGCTGGTTTGTCTGCTCTGTTTGTTTGCTTTTGCATGTGAAATTTTATGACTCTTTATGAGCGTTTTGTTGTTGGCATTGTAATGCACTATGGGCCATATGAAAGGCAAGCAAATTACTTGGGAAACCCATTGGTAAAAGCCTCTTTATTTCCTGAATACAATCTGATCAACTGGGGAAAAGAAGCCACAATTTAATCATGGTATGTAGATGCTGCAAATTCTTAAAAAAAAAAAAAAAAAAAAAAAAATTAAGGGGAATTGATCCAATTGAAAGCTTTCAACTTCTGCAAAATGGATTTTTTCTTAGGCACAGAGACATTTTTTCAGTTATTTGTTCTACTGGGACAACTCAGAAATTCTCAAGATACAATTGTACAAACATTTTTGTTTGACTACAAATTTGAACTCGCAGGTGCAAATCGAGATTTAATATGCTAAGTTCAAAAGCTTGTCAAAGAGTGAGTACATCCTAAATTTAATAAAATTTACCACCTCATGTCACATGGCAATCGACAGCCTTTGCAAATCTATAATTATTGACCAGAACTAACTTAATTTACTCCATTAGTTTCTTCTCTAAGAAATTCAATTGAAGGACTAGAGGTAAATTGTTATGGGATAGCTCTAGTCCCACAGTACGACAACACTTACAATTACAAAATGTTCCCAAGTGCGCTATTGTTGCTGGATCGAGGGTTTTTGTGGTGTGTTTTATTGCGCTTAAGTGTTGTGTGTGAGTCACAGCTCACATTTTCGCTATATGCGAGCTATCTGTCAACCTCCACCCACTTTGGAGGGAACAAAGTTTCGTTGTGCTTGACTTTTTATTGCAGTTTAAAATGAATTTCACATATGCGTCTGACAGTTACGATGATGACAGCCGCCGGCGGCTCCAACTTGTCGCATAAAACACAATTTCTTTTCGTTTTTTTCCTTCATTTTCTTTTGTACACTTTCTGGGCGCGTCTTAACTTTGTCAACGCCTGTTTCTAATTAAATTTGCACGGGCTTTTTATCCAAATTGTTTTTGCCAATTCCTTCTCTTTTCACATCAGTCTTCCGTCTCTCTTTGGGCAAATCCTGGAGAGCGCAATTAAATTAAACGCCTGCAATTATTCTAAAACGCTAAGAAAATATACAAAATCAGCATTTCACCATTTCAATCCCAGTGAATATGACGGGGAGACTGAACCCAAGCTGGAGCACGGGGTAGGTGATGGCCCTAATGAGACGCCGACGTTGACTGTGCGTGAACTTTGCCAGCTAGCACCAGCACCAGCATCAGAGAAGTGGAAAAATTGCTACGCTGCCTGCTCCACTTTGACATGCAAATAAATCAGATTTGCATAAAGAGCAGCCTCCTGCCAAGTGTAGCCATAATAATGCTAGACACATCCAAGATCTCATAGCATCCATTCCAGACACAAAAGGTGGAAATGTTCGCTGCGTTGGGTTTGCGAATTCACGCAATTCAACCTCCGGTACCTACTTAAAATAACGAGTAGACAACCAGCTGACGCCGCTCGGCTTCTCTAGGATGAGATGGAGACAGAGTCATGACATTTCAAGTGGGCGCTATGTCTGCATTGAAAGCAGACAAAAAGCAACTAGAGCACCCTAAAGCATTATGGTCAGACGAAAAAATTTAAATATTTGCAGTAGCACAAATTAAATATCACTTCATAGCATGAATTCTAAATTTTACACTTTCCAAAGTTCGTGATACACATTTTAAAACAGGCCCTAGAAATCCATCACAAATGTGTAGGGATTCTTTTTTAAGGTGAAAATTGATAAGTTATATTATGTTGCGATCAATCTTTTTGCTACTTTTCACCTTTCAAACGTTTTGTTTTCTCACGTCGGACTATTATATTGGAGGCTTCACAGAAGTATGCTATCTTAAGTCACCCTATGCGGCAATCGTAGCCTAACTTATGTATCCTAAAGTGAGTTGGGTTATTTCGTCAAAAGGTTTAATACACATCATCTATATTGAAACTAGGTTGGATCAAAAAACACGAAAAAATAGACTTTGTTTCTTAAGAACCTATTTCGATAGGTTCGCAAAAAGGAAATTGATTTACTGTAATTTACAAATATGTACATACAAATATCCGCTATACATTATTCACACAAACAGGTAGCAAGATCACCTGATTACCCGGGAAGAATAGCAAAAAAAAATTTAAGATTCTATCCAGGAATTTGTTCTGATTTTGTAATCTCTAAAACTTTAGCTGATAGTATTAGGCATCTCACTCATTTGTTTAACAATCGATTAATGTTTCTTCTCAACTATTTATGTATGTCCACTTCGATCTTGGGCGTTCACAGGGCTTCACTTCTGTTTTCAATTATGAAATTATGGAAGATCTAGGCAAAGCAATTTGTCAAAAATAGATTAGGGAAAACATATTTGCAAAGTAATCTTTGGATTACCTGTTTCTATGTCTAAAATGATCGGAATAATTCTGTTAATTTCTACTCAAATTAAATTTTTTAATTTGTTTTGATTCGACGTAAACATATTCATAAAGTTTCAATAAACCACTGAAATTGAAAATAATTAAGTTAAAGAAAGCAAATTTCTATGGTTTCACATGTTGCTTCAAACTTAACGAATGAGTACGGAAAATCAAAACAAATGAACAAAATTGGTGTAAAAACCAACAAAGTTGAATTAAAGTAATGGAAATAGGTAAGCAACCCCAATTCAATGTTTACTTTACAAATATGTTTTTTTTTTAATCTAAATTTGGCAAATTGCCTTTTCTAGATCTTCTTTAACTTAAAAAAAACATTTATGAAATAGTGGAAAACATAAGTGAATCCATGTGAATGCCCAAGATCTCAAAATCGTTTCTTCGAAAAAAAATGCTTCTACAAAAACGTGAATTGGGGCTATAATTTTGATACAGCGAATGTATTTTTTTTTTTTTGTTTTTTACTTCTTTTTAAGAAATCATTATTTAGTTGTTTTAAGTGAAAAAGTTGTTTTTCACTCATAATTCGAATATTGAACTACTCATTTTTCAAAATTTTTAAGGGGAATATGTCATTTGATAAAAAAAAATAGGCAGCCAATTTGTTTTTTCACAAAAAAGTGGGTTATAAATATGATAATCACTGTATAAGCTAATGGTTGAATATATAATAATTGTATAATAATATATATTGTATAATAATATATAAATACAATGTAAAACTTATGGAGGAGAAAGACGAATAGCAACCAAAAAAAAAAAAAAAAAACAAATGCGAAAAACTAAAAAAAAGAATACCAGTAGCCATTTTGTATGCCGTTTGGTTAACTTCCGAATACATTTGGTCAACAGAATTATAAATTTCACAGTTCAAAGTTCGAATTGATTCTCACGTCACTCAAAATAAACTGTACTTATGGAAGCGAAAGGGGGAAATCACTTTGGGTGGTTTTTTCAATTCCAACTTGCATCATCAATGCAGCTTTATATGATTAGCACCTTTTTACGTTGACGAATATAAAATTGTTGAATGGCTGACAAAATGCACAATGAGAGGAAAACGAAGTAGGATTAGGGGACAGAAAGAGTGAGAGAGACTGGGTTAAATTCATAGCAAACCACTACAAATGTCGAATAGACATTTTTTATAACGTAACGAATAAGCTTTACCGGGAAGCATAGAAGCACCTGCCATGTGACAGGTGTAAGTGGAGCAAGAGCAACAAATAGCCGCCCATCAGCCCACCAACTGAGCAGCCAACCAACCAACTCTAAACACGTGCAAAGGGCCAGGAGGGAAAAAATATTTTTCTACTTTTGGCTTTTGGCTGCAAATAGCATCAAAGGATTTATTATAGAAAGAAAGCAAAAGAGATGGGGCGACTGTAGCGGGTTGCCAAGTATCTCATTTTGTATTTGCAGCTGACACTTGCCACATTTAACGGCAATTCTCGTTTCTCAAACTGTTCTGACTCTGTCTTCAACAGCATGGCCAGAATAATAGTTTTGTACCAACACCCAAAACCCCATACATCATAAATTTTCTATTTTCCGAAAGTTCACAAATTCTGTGCCATTGTTGAAGAATTTAATTAACACAATTGTTGAAGCAACAATCAGCAAAAATGAAAACTTTTTTTTAGATTTCTGGTTGTGATGGGGATTCGCTTACACTGAAAATCAATTTTGATTGCAGACATGGCTGACAAGACTGACTTTGGCTCCTACAACCGGCAACCTAGGGCACAAACGAAACTTATTCTCATTGTTCTAGCCCGTATATACTATGTACTATATACAGGTAGGTGGTAAATAAATACCTGTCTAGCTGGGTACACACGAATGATGAACTTATTTATGTACAAAGGGCCAATAAATATTTATTAAATCTGAATAAAGTACAAAGGAACAAAGAATATATATAAAATTTAAAAGACGTCCACCCTTACATATATAATTTGAATTAAAACAAACGACATAAAATAGCTTAAAATCGTTTGAGACAACATTTCATTTTAACAGCTTAAAAAACTTTTGGCCTTTTATTGTTTATCCAACTTAGTGGACTCCTAATCTATACTCTTTATAGTTAAGTAGTTGCTTTTGCTAACATATGCGGCACAGATGAGAGTGACTTTGCAAGAAACTTTTATGCGGACTTGTTGTAGCCCGAAATGATGCAACAGCAAAAGTGCTTAACTGGATTTTAATGTACACCGCATAAGGATAAAGTCGCAAGCCATGGCCTTGGGGCGAAGGGGGGGAACGGGAAAAACTCCCAGTAATGCCCAATAAATCTGTTACTAATGAAACAATTATGTGCAACGATTAATGAACGGATGGATGTTACCATAAACAAGTCAACTCGGCCAAGGAGACTGTTGAAGAATGTGCTAAAATGGCGGAAGGTAGCTACGTCAAAATGGAAGACGTGACAAGCATGACAACATGGCGTATGAAAAATATGCATGACCTGCTGAGCCATACTTTCTTTTTTTGCTACTCTTCTGTTTATGGTCGTTATAATAAATCGATATATAATTCGGGACATCAGTGAATAATTCCACTTCAATTTTGACACGACATTTTTGTTTACTGTTTTTGTTTTTCTCCAATTTTTGTCGTTTTGCTTTTTTTTTTCGTACACAAACAATTAGTTTTTATCGATAGATTGCATAATTTATGTATGTGACAGGTGATGGCACTCACCTGAGTGGATCCTTGATGTGTATATACCGGTCCATTGATATGGCGCATAGATTCAGAATTGATGCTGTCGAGCACATCACATCGAACGCCACCCACGTATCACAAAATTGGGCGCCAAAGATCCAATAGCCTGCAATGAATAAAGAAAGCAAAAAAAGATATTGAGCGGGAGATGTTAAGTGGAAGTTGGATGCACTGTCTACCTGAGTAAATGACTGACTTACTGCCTGATTGATGGTCTGACCCGACCTGACTGATTGCTTGTTTAAAATGCTTAATAACTACTTGACGACGACGCCATCTCTCGCCATCTCTCTGTGTAAATGAATGTCCGTGTGCCGTTGCGGAAATTGCCATGTTGCGGCCGTCTCTGTAGCACGGAAAAAGCCTTAATTTTTTTGCACGCCAATAACTGCAGCCATGCAACAGGATCAGGAGATGAGAAAGATGAGGATGACGAGGAGTGTTCAGTTCAGTTCAAATAACGTCACAGCAATCAGTTTCTTGTTTTTACTTATTCATGACATAAATTGAGTTTAAATGATTTCATAAATTCATTTCCTGTTTCCTGTTGCCGCCGCCACTCATGCAGATGTAACTGCATGTTGCCCTTTGCCAGACCCATTCACTCCATGTGTTTTATTTAAATTTCATTTGCTTTGGCCAAAATGTAAAAGTGAAAGCACACATGGCACTTTATTTATTTTTAAATTTTATTTGCTTGTTTTCGGTTTTTTCGGATGGCAATTTCATAAGTGTATGGCAATTATGGCAAATGATTTTCCCGTAAAAGCATTGGCCCAGTCAATTGAAGTTCCGTACGTGACCGTAGCGGATGTCCGTTTGACTTTATCAAAGGAGTCACATACACACACACACACACACACTATTCAATACACATGAATGCGGTTCCTGATAAATTCGATACCAGATTTGATATGAATGGTAAAAAGGTTATTTATGGTTTGTGGCTTTCGTGATGATGGTTGATAATGGTTGATGATACGCATATGCATATCATGCTCATTATGGACCTTGGTACCAGTCGTGCCATGCCGGCATGTCACAGGATATGGCTCTTAAGCAACCAGGATATTACCCTCCCACACACACAGACCTTTTTCTGCTGTAACAGCCGTTTCAACAAAAAGCGGATTACAGTTCACCCCTCACCCACAAAATGCCATCAAAGGTGAAGTTTTTTTTTGAATGATTAACCCAAAACTTGACCATTTCCTTAACTTTATTTAAATGCGAATTTCATGTGCACTAAAATTGTGTGGTAAAATTTGTGTTAAATTTAAAAGGCAGGCCTATTCATTTGATATACATACTAGAAACTTCTTTAGAATTTTCCAAAAATTAGTCTTTCATTTCATACGCATTTGCCTAAAAGATTTTATCTAGGGGCTTAGAATTTTGTAATATATTCAAATTCGTTATGTACAAAGTTCAGAGTAGAAGATAAACACATTTGCAAAAATTGTCTATTTTTCGCATTGCATTTGCTCAGATGCCGTGCAAACACATTACCCCGCAAATGTATGTATGTGTGTGGCTGGATTTATATATGTATATATACATATATAGAGTTGCCGCTTCATCTGGCTTCATGTGGCTTCATCTGGCAGCATCCATCTGGCGGCATCAGTTTCGTCCAAGAGCATGCAACATATTTCGCAAAAGCTTTTTGCCCCGAAAAAGTATTTCCAGGATGCCAAGCCCCCATTGCGAGTCAGCAGAATGTATTTTCATGCCGCTTTCATTCAATAACCAGATACAAATACACATATATTCATAGGTATATATATTTTTTTTTTTCTCCTTTATTTTTTTGTGATTTGGCTTGGCTTGGATATATTTTTTTGTGAAGTTGCCAGCATCTGTCATCTGCTCCCTGCTCATCTCACATCTTCTGTTCTTAGTTGTTGTTTGAACTTAGTCAAATACAAATGCTGGCAGGGGTTTCGGTTCGGGTTTGGGTTTGAGTTTGAGTCTGAGTTTGGGTGCGGGTACGTTTATTTGCTGATTTGCCTGACTTGAAGCGTGCTAAATGTTGCCTTGACGAAAATAATTTGCTTGAACAGCTCTGCCCATTTGTACATGTGTGTCTGTGTGGGTGTATATGGGTGTGGGCGTGTAGACGTGTGCGTACTTTTGTTCCCCTGAGGCTCCACCTTGTTTATCTTGAGCAGCTGAGCATTTTTATTTATTTTTTCACACTTTTGCTTACGCTGCTGCTGCTGCTTCTGCTTCTGCTGCCATCGTCCTGTTCAAGTGCCAAAGTCGTTTATTATTTTCTCCTGGCAGAGACAACAGATGATGGCTGGGGACACAGACTGAATTTATACATCTGCTACATACCTTGCATACAACACAAAGCGTTAAGACGCGTTTTGTTTTATATGTGTGTATACCCTCTAACCATCTATCGTCGTTGACAAGTTGAGATCAACAAACGTTGTCTGCTTCCTTTTTATAGTTTTTTTGTTGTTGTTAAAGTCAACAAGTCATGCTAAGTCTGTTCTCAGGCAATACAAATTATAGATTTCTGGGATTTTCTGATAGCAGATGTAATCGTTTTAACAAAAGTGAAGTCATATTATGTATCTTGTCCTTCACATTGCATCCTTGTGTATGATCTAATAGAAATAAAGTTTATATAGGTCTTAACTGTTTGGCATACATAGCATAGAGTATCTTGCATTCGATTCTTTATAATTATTTCATACATGTTTTCATATTTTTGTATTTATTTGTTCCTTTTTCATTTTGTTGAACTCCTTTTCGTTGATGTCAGCTACATGTTGCCCGTTTCAACTGGAACATGTCGCCAGCAGAAGAAAACTCTCGTGGGAGTTTTCGAATGAATCATTGAAAGTTTTTGCTTGCTACTTTTCGCCTAATTTGTCGCTTATTTACTTAGTTGGATCTGACGTCTGGTATAAGTAGTTGTCATGTTTTAATTCTCATGAAATGTTTTGCATACTGCAGTATTGAATAAAATGCAAAAATAAGAGACGAAACTACTTGGCATTCATGTCGTAGCAAAAGGCTTGTCTGCCTTGAATAGCTGCCAGTCACTCAGATCTAAGCTGGTGTCTCAGCCAGAGTGGGGCTAATGGAAAATAATCAGCATGTGCGGCTATAGTGGGCTACAACCATATATACACATGTCCTACATATGGAAGTGTACTTGCAAAAGAGGAGAAAAAGAAAAAGAAAAATTCCTGTAACAGGAGTCAGTTGAGCTACTCTTCATTCCGTTCCGTTCCGTTCTGCAGCTGACACACTTTAAAAAGGCATTGTCAAATCCGCAGAAAATCCTGACTTTAAGAGCTGGCAGGCATGCCAGGCCCAAACCCAAGCCCAAACCCAAACGCCAAAGCTCGGTCCCAAAGCATTGCCATCAGCCTATATGTATTTTGCTTCGTCGTCGTTGGTTTATCTTCTTCGTTATTCTCTGTCTTTTTTTTTTTCATTTTGTGCGCTCAACAGCCTGCAGGGCATTTTACATAAATTTGCGCGCAACAAATTTCAATTGCAATTCCCATTACAACGACTCATCATTGTGCTTATACTCACCCAGTAAATCGTTGACACCAGCGAATGTCATCACCAATGAGGCCACAAACAGATCCGCAATCGCTAATGAGGCCAGGAACAGATTGCCAATGCGTCGCAGGCTGCGCTCTGTGTAGATGGCCAGGCAGACGAGGATGTTGCCGGCAACGGATAGGAATATCAGCACCGATAGGAAGATGCCTAGTTTGGGTTTAGCAAAGCAAGAGAAACTCTCGGATAATTGAACGATCGGAAACATAAACGAAAACGTTTAACAATGAAACAGCGTAGCATACTTATGGGGGATAGCAGGTGGGATGGTAACGGTAACGGTATTCCATTTACAGGTGTATGGTCATGTGTGCGGTTGTGTGTTGTGTGGATGTGTGCATGTGTGCGCATATTTGTATCTCTGTTTATATCACATGCAGCATGCAATTGCAGTTAATTGCTGTGGTATGGATGCTATGGAGTCATGTCAGGTGCATGGTGGTGGTCGTGGTGGCAGGAACTGTTGCCTTTTGTTGTACATTCAACGACATTTACTTTACCAACAACTACAATTGACACAAGCGACGGCGGCTCCGGTTCCTCACCAACTATTGTATCCATTTCAGAGGCATTTGTCCAGCTGGTCTCATTGTAGAACGACGTAAGCTGCAATTATAAGCAAGCAAAAAGAGCATTAATTTCAAGTCATATGCATCGATTAAAATGCCAAAAAAAGGATACTTCCAAATTGCCTTTGAAAATTCATATAATTAAATTAGTAAACTAAAGTAAACCAATCAAATAAATTTGCAACATTTTCTGGAATTCACAGACAAAAAACACAATCTGCCTATAGTTGTTTCTTGGCTTGTTGTAACCACTTTACTATGTGGTTTCTCTTAGATTCCTTTGGCAGCGGTTTTAGCAGACTGACATAAGAAGAACTATCAATCACTTTGGCATCTGCCAAGGCAGTAGGCCTTGCCAGGCTTAGAGCCATCTTTATCTTCTCCATCCGGGGTTGGCTAAGTGAAAACCATCTACATTATTCATAATTAAAATTGACAAAATTGCACATTGAATTTTCTGGCAAGTCACTAAAAATGTTCTTTCTGGGCCATAATCAAATTAATTTGTTAAGCTAAACGTTAAAGCCAGCAACACATCTGCCATGATGTCTAACACAATTTCTAGTGAGAATCCGCCTTGCGGTTAGTTATCCTTAGTCGTTCCGTCTGTCCCTTTGGCTGTTGTACATTCCAGTTATGTTATGTTGGCATTTCAGCCTTTTGGTCAGACCAAAACTATGCACAAGTGCGTTTGAGTCGATTGAAAACCACAGATCCCCTCACCCACTCTTCTCCCCTCCTTTCTGGCCGCATGTGTGCGTTAAGACTGTGTACATGAATTTATTAATTAATACATACATGTGCCAACAGCAAGTGTGAGAATGCAAGCAAAAGCCAAGCGAAGCCCTACACACAAAGCGTTTCAAGGATTTTTCAGCGAAACAATAATTCACCGCAGAAATATTCATTTATGAATTCACTCCACAATACACAAATGTGTGCATGTGTACATGTACATATATATGTATATTTGTTTATGCAAAGGAAAAACAAAAATGGCAAAAGGTTACAGAAGTTTTAAGGCAACTCCACAAACCGCTGGCATATGCAATTAATTAATTCAAATATAAAATTGCCGCTGCAGCAGAAATACACTCAAACATATACACACTCACAGGCGTATTCGTGTAAGTTGGAGTGGAGTCGGCCCCCTCCCGCCAATATAACTTTATTTAATTAATTTTTGCCAACCACATTTTTCATTTGTTACTATTTTTATAAGCGGCTTACGAGTGGGTACCTATCTATATACATTTGTTAAAGCTGCTAATTGCCTGAGAGCAGAACATCAATTTAATAAAGACGCCGTCGGTATTTAAGCCAATTGATGTGGCACTGCGGCGTGCCGTTGGCGAACAGCCTTGGTAATGTGATATGCTGCTTATACATAATGTGCATTGAACACTTTTAAGTTTTCATTTCATTCAAGCTATCAAAAGGGAAAAAATTCAGAAAATTATAAAATTACATTTTTTGTAATAACTAGAATCTGTAGAAACTTTATACATATTATGCTCGCCGCCTATTAAATGGAATAATTCCTTCAAATTTCAATTTTCCAACGGATTAGAGTGAAAATTTCGGTATACAATGAATCATCAAGCGGAAAATTGCCATAAAAGCACATTTTTAGGTGGCAAATGCCAAATTAGATGTAACCACAGGGTGCCTAGTTTAAAATGTGACCAACGAGTGCGCCATGCACATGTTTAGCAACACTATCAGTTAACGAACACTAACAGACACTTTGAGAGTTCACAGAGAGTTAACATTTCTTCGGAAAGCGAACCATAAGGGAGGCAGACATTAAATAGATAAAAAACACATTCGACCAAAGTAGCATACGTATTATAACTTAAAAGATATTTGTAATAATCAATCAATCAATAATCAAATTAAACATCCAATCAATTAAACGATGGGATTTTATGATTACAGGATCTTTTCATCGATTCAACTAAGCCCAAAATACATGAACAAATGCATTGGTATAAAAATAAGTTGATTATTTAGCCGAACTTGAAGTCAGCACACCAAGTAATATATGACTAACTATAAAATATATAATTTACCAATTATTAATTCAATTTATGAACAAAAGATGGTGTTTTAATGAACGCTTATTGCTTTTGTGTACACTTCCTGCAATGTGCAATAATATTTAATTGAAATTTATCAACTACAAAATGCTATTAGACCCCAGGGCGAAAGTTTACTATGGAAGCAGAAACATTTATACATACGCACACATGGTCAAGCAATTATTAATTTAAAACTTGGCTAATATAATTGATTGGCAAGTCGGTAAACGCATTAACTATACACAGAAGTTCTTCCTTCGTCGCCTTCGGGCTAATAGACCAGAGTGGCACTTAAAGGATTGGATTATGTGTAATGTGCCATGAATTGTACAGTAAACAGAAATTAATTACCCCAGTGAATTACGCCCAAGTCGCCGATGTCGCTGTCGTTGTCATTGTCGTTATCATTGTGGACAATAAAATACACTTAAGATTATAAAAAAATTACATGGTAAATTTAAGGCCAGGCAGCTGACGTTACAGAGATTTTTATTGCTATCGAACCTTATATTGAGGCTGAATATTAATGTATTTTTTGGCATCATTAAAATGCCGTTAACAAGAGACAGGAAGCCATGGCTGACGACCTTGGCTAACTACTGAGCCAATAATGAATTTTCAATGGAATCTTGCTCTTGCGATAAAAAACGATAAAGTGGAGCAATACAAATAAGTTATTTGTGACACAAATTATTACACTTAACATTCGGCAAATGGTGTGTGGGAAATGGAATTTAAAAAAAAACGAATCCAAGTGCCAACAACTGTTACAACAACAGATGCTGCATTTAATTGGCAATAAAAGTGGACAGCAAATGTTTATGGCCAGAAACACAAAAGCAGAAAAGGAGAGAACAGGCAGAAGCGGAAATAGAAAGCGAAAAGACAACATATACACAGGCAGCACTTAGGCGCTTGGGGTTTGTTTGCAAAGTTAAATGGCACAATGCGTTGATTAAACGTCAACACACACACACACACAAAGACACACACACACGCACATAGCACTCACAGATTACCACTACCCAACAAAGTAGTCTACAATAATAAGGCGCAAAAGGCAATGTGAACACAACCTGTTAGCAGACAAAACCAACAACAATGACAACAAAACTGTTGCCTCGTTTGTCCGTCTGCCAGTCTGTCCGGCTGCCCGTCCATCTTTGTGTCGGAAGTAGTGTGATTTACAAGTAAAGAAGCAACACAGTTCGCGCATAATAAGTAAGGGCAATGCGGTCCTGTTTACAATATGTATCTGTATGTATGTCTGTACATTCATTTGTGCTGTCACTGAAGTACTTCCGAGTACAACGACAACAATTTCAGTCCTTAGGCATATTTGTTAATTAAGAATACAAAGCTTTTGAAAAACTCTTCAACTGAAATTTAAGACTATTGCAAACAAAGTTCAATGGCTTTTTCGCATTTTTCTTCTCTAAAATTGTGTACAGCATTCCTTTGCCAATTATTTTCCCAACTTATAATCAAAAGCATTATGTAATTGAGATTGTCTCAATCTGTTTACATATATAACCCGTACATAGACAAATAGCACATGTAAATTTATTCAAGCAACTCAAAATTGAATGTTATCGTTATCTACAATTAAAATGTATTATAAAAAACCAAAAGATAAATTACTCTAGAAACCACTGTGATTTTCTTTCCTGCCATAAACTCAACATGTTCAACGACTTAAAAACTTTTCTTTTGCTGTTTATTTTTATACCCTTGCAAAAAGAGTATATTGATTCCGGTCAGAAGTATGCAACGCATAGAAGGAAGCATCTCCGACCATATAAAGTACATATATATTCTTCATCGGCACTATGAGACGAGTTCATTCAACCTGGATTAGCGCAAACTCCTCCTAGACCATTGAAACTACAGTGCTGAAATTTTGCATGTAGGCTTCTATATACTGCAGGCATTGTATATCTTGGACTCAGCCGAATCAGACCACTATATCATATAGCCCCCGTTGGAATGATTGTTTTCTGTTGATATTATTAAAGTTTTACCTATCCTAGTTTGTTTTATATCCGTGCCAAAGTTAATCAAGATCGGGCTACTATTTCATATAGCTCCCATACTAAAATTCGGTCGAAAATTTAGTTTTAGACCAATAACTTTCGTCTTTTTCGAGTGACTGTTATAATTAATACAAATTAATATTTGTTATTTTTATATACTCATTAATATCAATGCCGAATTTGATCAAGATCGGGCTACTCTATCATATAGGTGCCATAGGAATGATCAGCCCGAATACCAATTATGGTCAGAAAAAATGGAAAAACAGACAATTTAATTGTAAAAACATAAAACTTTTTTTTATTAAACACCTATACGTTAGGAATGTGAAACAAAAAACTTGCAAGGGTATACAAACTTCGGCATGGCCAAAGTTTGCACGACTTTCTGGTTTTATTTTTATTTTTTTAAATCCTCGATATTTGTAATACATTAATCGCAACATTAAAGAGTCCTAAACGTTTCCATAAACTATGCCATAAACTAAGTGCAAAAAAACGATAAGTGCTTTTCACACTTTTTTCTTGGCCTGTCTGCCCATAAATAATGCAAATTTTATTTATCTGTCATCTTTCAAGAAGGATATATTTATTTTGTTAAACTGTTTGCAGGAGATACAGCTTCTATAATAGATATATTTATTCCTATTCACTACTCAAAAGAATCTCATATAACCAGATAAGATTTTCTTATTTTATGGGAAACATAATGAGAAATGCAAAAATAGATTAAATGGTCGCTTAATTGGTTTCAAAAAGGGTTATTCAAAAATGTTACAATCTTTTTTCATTGAGATTGAATAATATTAGAAAATTCATCTTTAAGTCTAAACAAGAAATGTTCTCCTAAAGCTCTTTAAAGTCTAAACAAGAAATGTTCTCCTAAAGCTCTTTAAAGATTACTTTCGTATAGTTTTAAGAGGAAAATTGAAATTAAAATAAGTCGTTGTTTTTTTTTTAACTTAGGATAAGTATTTTCTTTCTGTCCACTTGTGAATATAATGCAGTTTTTTTCGCTCCTTTATAATATGTTCCATGTTCTATGTATATGTAATGCGTTTTTTGTGTTGCACAAAGACACTTCTGAAGTGACACACGAAAAAGTTTGCAAATCTTTTTTGTTTTGCTTCGTTTTTATCATTGACTTTTGTACACGAAACATGTGCATACACCATTAGGGGTATTCACACGATTACATGCATATATTTTAATTCACATAATAAACAAGATACGTTTGTAACTGTGGGCGTGTCTGCCTCATATATATGTGCATAGAAATAAGTCGTCAGGACAGGGCAGGGCAGGGAAGGGCAGGAAGCCGACTGGTACCTGCCACATTTGCATAAAGAAATACAGACATATAAGACTGGCTCTGAATTTCCTCATAGATGCGATAATAACAGAGCTAACAGGCTGATTTATGCATTGTGTGCTTTAAACTTCAGGAAAAACTTTCTCAGAGTAAACTTCAAGTTGGCCAACATGGTTGAGGCTTGTGGGTTAAGTGGGGAAGGAGAACTGTTACCTCATTTATGTAATGCAAAATGGCGTAAGGTGTTTGTATTGCTGTTTGTGTTAGTCTTGCTGCCATACACTTGAGCATGTTTTTGGAGCAGATGTAAACTGTAATAACAATTGTGAACGAGACTTGCTCCTTGTAGCCATTGTCGGAGCTGTCAATGCCCATGCCCGTTGACAATTGCATAAACTTGGCAGGCTGTATGGCTGGCTGGCTGGCTGGCTGGCTGGCTGGCTGACTGGCTGGCTGGCGTACGGGTTGGATTCCTGCTGCTCTATTCTTCTACTGACATTGTTTGCTTCTGTCAGCTAACAATGCTCCATGCATATGTGTCTATGCCTGTTACCATTGTTGACACTTTGGCTTAATTAAACGGAGCCCAAGCAACTTGGAAAACTCAGCAGTTCGAGCAGCAGCAGCTGAGGCAGATGTAATTGTGCTGAAAATCGACGCATATGTCTTCCCCATCAAATTTGGCAAATCATCATAATTGGGGGCTTAGCACCTAAGAAAACTTGCAAAAGACTTCGTTGCCGTTTTATGTGTGGTTAACGAGCATTGACATTGGCATAAATGCAAATGAGTATGAGCATTTAATGTCATGAAAATTTATTGGGTCATAATGAATGGAAATTTTGCGCTTGTGTCGGTGACAGCTGCAAAAGGTCTCAATATTGCTATTTTAAATTATTTATTTTCTAATTAGTTTTAACCTTTCCAAACACACACACACACACACATGACTTCTTAGGCACCCTGAGGCTAAGACTCACACTTGAGGTGTTTGGTTTAAATGTAGGGACAAGACCCACAGCAATTTTCCCATGTCAAATTTGTCAGTAGACAAATAATTTAGAAAAATATTAATCTGCCAAGGGCTTTAGATGGTCTCTTCCTCTCCCCTTTTTTTATTAAAATTTCATTTCGTTGAAAGTTTACTTAGCGTTGATAAGGGAGCATCTACGTATGGGCCAGTTTTCTTTTCTGGCTACGAACAAGTTTCCATCACTAGCAGAAATATAGACACAGTAAGCACAGACCTTTGCTAGCATTTTTGATTAATCAAAAGATATTGTCTAGATCAATAAGATTTCTCTGCTTTTTAATCTAAAGAGTTGAGGGTTTAATAGGGCACTGCTTAAGTCGATGAAAGTTTTTTTAAAAGGATTTAAAAAAAAATCTTAATCTGCTTAACGTCTATGATAATCTTGTGAATTTAAAATGCATAACCAAATATGATTAATCAAAGAGCGGCCATGTGCAATAACTGCACAATTCGGGTTTTCTTCTGTCATCCAATGATCACCTTGCATAGCAATGTCAATTTGCATTGGCCGTATCCCCGGGCTCCAAAGTGCCTCTACCGTGTGTGTGTGTGTGTGTGTATGTGTATGTGTGGGGGGGTGCGTGGGTGTGTTTGAATGGGCAAATATTTTGTCTATGAACACTGTCCCTGGTCTATTGCCTGCCAATTTTCTGGACAATGTCTCTCCGTCTGTTTGTATTTGTGTGTTTGTCGCTTGCCTTTAGATTGGAGATGTTGATTGGCCTCGGGCAGGTTGTCAACGGCAAGATAATTAGCTGCAACAGGAGATGGCAATTGCTGTCGTTGTCGATGCTCTTCTGATGCTGATGCTGATGCTGATGCTGATGCTGATGCTAATCTCTGAATAAGGAGTGGGATGGCCGCCTCTAAAGCTGATTGTGAATACATCTTCCATAGCACTCTTGCTCCACTTTCAATCTACGTACATCTGCATCGATTTTATGGCAAGTTCATTTTCGCATTTTTTGCCATTCTCTCACTTTGTATGGCGTCCGGGAGTTCAAGCGGAAAACTTGCCAAACGAACGCCAGTCACTTGCTTTTTGTTAGTTGTGTGCTCAACACAAACACAAGGAATTTCGCCTGTACACATACTCACACACCCACACACACACACACACACACACACACACACACACATAGAGTCACAAAAGACTTTGGAAAAAAAATGCACTGCTTTTTCATGCATTAAAGCTGAGTGAGGAAAAGTGAGGATATCTTCTAGCAAGACATGAAGACTTTATATTGTGATTGCAACGTTTCACTGAACTGTGCAATTGAGTAATCTCACTTGAGACATTGACTATTCAATGAAATCAAATGTTATGACATCCTTTTTAAGGATAAAAGATAGCCCAAAAAAACATCAAAAGTAGTTCACCGTCAATAAAATAAACATGAAATTGACATGTCAAATGTAATCGCTTGCACTTTTGGGTCACTGTGATGTCACATCAACTACAACTTGTAGTTCACGGTCCGAACAAGAGGAAGTGAGTAAGTAGCCCAAACCACACCCACACCTATCCAGGCACACACAACCAATACGCTTATAAAAAAAAGGCCACACAAATGGATGTAGGAAAAGAAAAAGGCTTACAGTTTTATGGTCAATAACGAGAAAGAGAGCCTTTTGGGTTTATTGAATCCTCATGACTGTTCATTGAAAATCTTTCTGACCCTCGCCCCATCTGACCCTTTCTTTATCAGTGCAAAATGAAAACCAGACAGACAACATAAAAAACCTGAAATTACCTGCTATTTTTATTTCACACACTCCCACATCAAGACAGGTATGTATGTAGGTGCAATTATACGGCAAGGGCCACACTCCTATGCAAACACATTGCGGCTCTTGTGGTTAAGTATAATGGTCTATGGCAATGGCAGGGAGATGCGAGATGCGAAAATAGAATAGACTCAACCCTCATTGAGGCTAGAGAGGCTAGAGAGGAGAGGTCGAAGGTCTGGAGGACTGCACATGACCATATCTCATCTGTGTGCGGTTGCCATTTGTGACCCAATTTGTATAGTGTTCGCTCATTTGTTTTGCGGTGCCGTTGGACCCGCAATGATTATGGCAGACAACTGTCACACTGCTAAATTTAATTAAATACATTTTCCAGCCACTGCGACTGCATTTTTCTTTGGTGGCAACTTTTATTCCGCACACTTAATTAAAAAAAAAACCAAAAGCGATTCATAGGCCTCAACGAAGATAAATGTGGGAAAAACTTTTCACTTTTTTCAATCTAAATTTGGTGTGCAAATACGCGGAAAAACAAGAAGAAAAGCGAATTGAAAGATAAATAAAATGTTGAACGATTTGAAACCAGGTATGGGAGGTGATGCCGGGAGCAGAAGCGGCTTAAAATCGAAATTGTTTCTCCATAGTTTCTTGACCAACCGTGGGGGATAGATTGCGGAGAGAATTCGTAAAACCAACAATGTTCAGCTTAAAAAAAAGGCAAAAGAAATACAACTTGTTCAAACAAAAAGAAATTATCTGCTCCTGCTGGTGCCAACTAGTAATTGAAACGAATTGGTACCTCAAACTGGGGAAACTGAATATCCTGCTAATAAGTATTCTTTATATACTTTTATTCATTTATTATTTAATTTAAATGCATTTTTTATGTGCCTTATATGGCTATGTTCCATAAACTGTCAAAGTCGAGGCCTTTCATTTAATACTTGGCACAATAAGTAATAATTCTAATTTCATTGAACAATCCAAATGAAATTAGTTTAATTAAACTGATTGTTGTTAAAGATTAGTAACGAATCGATTTGGCCGAATTAGGCAAATTACCATTCAGGCTTAGAAGGTCAAACTCATTTCATCCTCACGATTGTAACAAAACTGTTTCTAAACACTGATAATGCCATTAATTATATTAAGTTAAATTCATTAATACATCAAAATCAAATAAATGTTTAATTTCTGCTTAAGTATACATGCAACACAAAAACAAAAAAAGTAAACTCACAAAATTTTAGGTTGGTCTAATATGGCCAAATGGAATAAAACTTTTTGTTTTCTTGGTAGCGCTCTCAGCCTTATTTGCCATTCAGATCGTGTTGAGCTCGAAAGCAAGTAAACTAGTTAAGTATTTACACCATCCTCAATTAAAATTAAATAATTTTCTTGAATGTACATCAATTTGAATGTGTTTTTCGCTTCTTCTTTGATTTTATAAACAAAAATAATCGAAAAGTAATATAATTTGGCATTGATCTCTGATTGCTATTACATTATTATTAATAAAAAGTCAAAATTGAAGTTTCTCAGATTATAATTTTATTAAATTATAATCAGTCTGGGTTATTTTATTTTTCACCATATTCCAAAGACGTTAACTTTAGTTGGATTAAAAATTTTTTTTTAAATATCAAGCTACATCAAAACAAGGGAGGATCAAAAAGTTTCAAAAAATTTTTTATTTACTGCTCAAAATAAAAAGTATACGAAAATATTGTTTTTAATGGATTTTTCACTAGGGTTTAAGCTAAAGTTAAAAAACACAAAACTATTTAGAATTTAAATTGTCAGCTTAATATACTTATTTATATAAGTTTTCAAATTTCAAATTTGTTCGAAAGGAAAAAATGGGAAAATTGTGGAGTTTTTATTTTTTTTTTTTTTTTTTTTGTTTTGTCGCTACGCTAAGCTGTGGGCAACCACAAAGATTCAATTACAAATTTGACAGACATATGTTCTGGGGCAAAACAAATTGCCAGAAACAATATAATCGCTGGTAAACAATTTAATTATCGATATTTTGTGGCATTTTTGGCATCAGATGACGTTCAGATTCGATTGGCCAATTTATTATTAATAGTTCACATATTGTGCACGCCCATCACGCTGAAATTCGATAAATTTGCCAGTAGGGGAAATTCGCACAAATTCCAAATGCTTTGCATTGTGTTAGGCTGAATGGAGAGACGACAAATAATACTATTAATATTTGTATTATTCTTGTTATTATAATGCAAAAGTCTGCGAACAATGCGAGACTAAAACTTTTTATGCGACAGCTTCCGGGCAATGGAAAATGCGAAATTAAATCCAAGAGCTCACGGCCCAACGGTCCCACACCCAGAAACTCGCAGCCACACACACACACACACACAAATATAACAACAACAATGTACAACAATGGAAAAGCAGAGAAAAACTACAAAAAAATTCAACGTTTTTGTGTGAGGATAAATAAATTTCTGTTTGGACGAGATTGTATGTGTGTTTGTCTGTGTGTGTATATGTGTGTGTGTGTGTTAGTACAGTAAAGATTTGTGGATTGGATTAATAATTCAATTAGATTGCACAACGCGGCGTATGCGCAAT
Organism: Drosophila nebulosa; assembly: GCA_024703675.1. NCBI lineage: Eukaryota > Metazoa > Arthropoda > Insecta > Diptera > Drosophilidae > Drosophila > Drosophila nebulosa. The sequence continues at coordinate 3,157,614 of JANFPS010000004.1, read as the reverse complement.
ATATTTATTATGCAAGTTCCAGAGCAAAAGAAGCTTTCAAGATGCGAATAGAATGGCATTTCAATGGCACATGTCACAGTCAATGCCAGAGAACGAGAGAACATTAATGTAAAAGTATATTTATGCCATATCGATCGAAAGCAGCAATTAACTTAACTTGGTTAGTTACAGAAATTGCCCCAATTGAGTTATAAAGAGATAAACTCTAATGTCGTTGAATCTAAATCAGAACTTTCGCTTAACATTTCAACTCACCCCCGTCTGCCCCTCCCTCCATTTGTCGCCTCAAACAGTTTATAAATTAGTTAAAAATCTATTTATGTGGAAAATGTGTGATGACAACGTTGCCTGGTTTAGTTAGCTGCATGAATGGAGCCCGTGAGGAGCGAAAATTGAGTGGAGTGAGCTGCACGCCACTCAGCTAACGTGATACCCATTATTTACATTCGATTGAAAGTTAAACGTGCGAACAGTTCAACGAGAACTTTGTCGTTGTATAAAGCAGACTATAATGTACATATATGTAGATTGTATATTGTAGATATCTATCTGGGTAAGTGTGCAAACAGGCATGTGTTTCTCTCATATCCTTTTCAGATAATTCACCAAGCACGTAAATGCTTTTGGTTGAGCTCCTTTGCCATCTTCCCCCCAAAAAATAAACGAAAGAATAAACTTTGGTTTCGTTACCTTCTATACTCAACTGGCTGGGTTTCCTGTACGATGTTGAAAAGTGGATTATGCATCAATAAAGGTAAACACACACATGTATAGATGTGTGTGTGTGTGTGGCTGTGGGATTGTGACTGTGTGTGTCTGTTTGCCTGGCAAAAGTTCTACATGTGCGTGTCCTACTAATGAGTCTCACATTCATTTTCATTTAGCAGTTGGTTAGTGAGAAATGAAATAAATTAAAAGCGAATTGCAGAAAAGAGAAAACTTTGCTTTAACCCTTTCCCATTCCTCTAGATTATTAATGGCTATATCACACATCATATTTTTAAACAATATAAATGTGAGACTGTGTGTGTGTGTATGTGCGTGGTTCGGAAAGTTGGACAGCTGCGCCAGCTTAGGGTGCAATGCGAATGGCTTATCAGTATCAGTTAGTCACTTGCTGAATTTCAATTCTTAAATATAAAATGTAAAAACAAAGTTTGAATAAGTGAACTATCCCCTGCAGCCCTTGACCATTATCGTAAAAATGTAAGTACAAACTAAATACAAAACACCTACAAAATAGTTCATATCCTACAAACAAATTTTTCAATTCTTTGACTTTTAAAATTTAGCGAAAAGTTGCTGACTATCTCAACACTCTTGGGTAGCGATTATTTTTGCTCAAAAAACTTAAAAATCCTTAAAGTTTTTTTTTTACTAAAACTTTTTTATTATTAAGAAGTCAGATATTTGCCTTGTTTTTGCCTTCGTTTGATTTTAGCTATCTGACAACTCATTAAGCAATTAGCGTTAAAAAGAATAGTGCAAATATTTATTACGCATACGCACCATAAACCACATAAAACTGAAAAAATTACATGCATACAATGTGTGAAGAAATATGTGTTCATGTAATAAAAATTGAAGTTCGTAAAATCTGGCGAGGCACACACACACACACTCACCCTTGGCACACCCAAATGAATGCCAACGCCTGTGCCTCTGCTTATATTCATGATCAAGCCGTAAATTACATAAAATAGCAACAATGGGCAAAAGGATACCTGAACCAAAATCATTTACGAGCAGCGCGGGCAAAAGACATAAAGCGAATGCATGAAAGAATGCCTGAATGCCTGAGTGAATGAATGAATGAATGAGAAAATGTGAAAAAGAATGTTTCGATGGCAGGCTCATCAATTCGTTATAGAAACACCCGATTCGAGGGAAATCCATTTGATGTCACTCACCGTTGTGCCGTCATAGCCATTTGTCAGCAGTTGGATGTCGATTTCAAAGTCCAGATCCACTTTGGTGGTTGTCAGCTGCAGCTGCGGTAAGTGATCAGCGTCCAGCAATGGGGCACTCCGATTGTGGTGATGGTGGTGGTTGATAGTGCTGCTGCCGCCGCCGCTGCTGCTTCTATTGTCAGCTGTTGGCGATGTTGTTGCTGTTGCTGTTGCTATTGCTGTTGCTGTGGCTGCTGCTGTTGTTGCAACCACAGCGAAGGCTGCAAGGGCGCTCATGGCATTTGTCATTTGCCTGACCGAGTGGGCAAGTGAGTGAGAAAGGCTATGGGATAAATGAGTGACGTTGGGGGCAGGACTGGGGGTTGGGGATTTGGATAATGGGTTTGGGATTGCAGTTGATGAATGCACTCGTTCGCTTGGCTTGTGTGCTTTCGAGATTCAATTGCGAAATTGACAACAAATCGTCCAGCGACTGCAGCGCGGCATTTTGGTTTTAGATTCGGATTGTGATTGCAATTGGACAAGAGCCTGGGCAATGTGTTCCTTTCACTGCTCGGTGGGGCTTCCTTTTGTCCCGCTGACTGATTGAATCCCAAAAATTACTAAATTACAGTCAATTGCGGGCAACAGACCACAGCAAAACCAACGTAGACCATCACTTTGTCAATTATTTATTATTATTTACGTTTTGTTTGTTTTATTGATGAAACAATCGAACATTTTTATGGCACACACGCGCACGCACTCCATATACGAGTAGTATAACGCGGCACCCACGGCCAGAATTCGAAATTCTCGATCGGCATTGGTATTGGCGACATACACACACGCACTAACACCAACACCAACACCAACACCGACACCAATACGAACACCAATTCCAACAAAGAAGGAGAAGAAGCAGCAGTGTTGCCTGCCTTAAGTTTCCTTTAATTTCCGTTTGCCGAACCGTGCGAATTGAAGTCTAAACGTTGACTGACACGCACGAGCTGTGTGCCAGCGAACGGCCGTGCTGTGCGTTCATTTGCCAGTGCCGCAAAAGTATGCAACACATTCGATTCTCGCTAGGGGAACTTCTATCGACGATTCAACAGGACGCGACCCACTGGCACAAGCGAAATATGTGCGCAGCGCATCGTAAAGAGAATCAGAGAGCCACGCAAAGAGAGAGAGAGATAAAGCGAGGAAAGTGAGCTGAGAGCGTTCGCAATCACCTGTTGTACTTTTGAAGCGTTTTTAAACGCGACGCCTCCATTTAGGCCTATTAAGGTCTCGGACAGTCGCAAGTGTATGTAATAGAATGAAATTGCCAGCTCTGCTCTGCTCTGCTCTGACAAATTGCCAGCGCACAGCCGCAAAGCAATCTTTCAATTTTTCAATTTTTACAAGCTAGTCTAATATTTATTATAATTTTGGCACTATTCACATTCGCTCCACTTCGCGACAATTGAACACACTCAGACCCACATATTGGAGCGGAGCCAAGTAATATGCCTCGCTAGATCAGTGTAGATGACCGGTTGTGATAGATCGCAGACATTCCCCGTCACTTGTCCAGCTGAGACAATGCCGCGCAGCACCCAAACATTGTTCTCCTCCAGCATAAGACCGCCTCCCGAATCGCCTTTACATGGCCCAGCGCCTTCCTTGTTGCTCGCACAAATGGTGCGTGAGGTGACACGACCCTTGCTATCGGGTAATCTCAGATCATTAATGCACTGGGTATTTGTCAAGATATCGACATTCACTATCTTGGCAATTTTTGTATTGACATTCCTATTTTCATCCGCCCCCCAACCGGCCACATAGGACGTATGACCCGAAGGCAAATCGAGTTGATAGTTCTCATTCCATAGGCAAATTGGTTTAATAGTTTCGCTAAAGCTGTAAGGAAGATTTCATTGTTAAATTCATTTATTGTTCTAAAATACTTATGAGATTGTATTACTTACTCCACTGGCTTATGAAGCTGAAGCAACGCTATGTCAGCATCCGTCCACGTTTCACTCGAATACTGATCGTGTATTAGAACATTTGTAACCCGTCGCTGCTCTCCCGGCGTCAACAAGTCTAGGGTTTTGCGACCCAGCGAGACGGCAGTTTGGCTGGCAGTCACAACGTTGTTGTTAAAGCGGAAACAGTGTCCCGCAGAGACGACTGTCGATGCTGAGATTAATGTTCCGCCGCACAAAAAGACAACGGCATTCGATTGGCGCATATACAATGCCACCATCCAGGGCATCTGACGATCATTCAAGTCCCGACCAAAGGCAACTAATGGGCTAATCACTGGCCCCTCACGACCACACACGCTATTCAAGTCACTGGAGCTGCTAGGTCCTGGGCCAAAACCAGCATTAGAAGTTGGCTGTGGTGTCGTTGGTCTTGGTCTAGGTCTAGCAACTGTCGGTACTTCGATGGCTGGACGCGGTGCTAAGGGACGCCTGGTGGGCGCTGGCTCCGGTTCGGGTTCCAGTTCGGGTTCCGGTTCTGGTTGCCGTGCAGGTTGCCATACTGGATCTCGTCCTCGTTGCAGTGGGATGGCCTCAGCACGCAATGTGTTATTGAGATGAAGATTCCAGCTATCGGGAGGATCTGGAAGAAAGAGTCAATTGTTCAATGATTGGCAATGATTACAGACAACAAAAGAACTTACACTGTGGAGCTCGGCATAAGACAAAGTTGTTAAGGGCTATCTCAGTCAGCTTGGGCAGTATGCCCGGATTGGGGAAATCGACACGGTAGTTCAGAGGACGGCCATTTCGTAGACTCGATCTGATGGTCTCTATGTTATCCATAATTGTCAATAAGCCGGTGTCTCCCTGTAAATACAAGCACAAATTATATTACTGGGAACTACACAAATTATGTCTTAATGAAGTCGATTTTCTCCTGGGCACTATGCAAGCATAAATTAAGTGGTAAACCCAGGTACGTCATCAGCAATGTAATCTTAGCCCCTCCACTCTTCACTCAGACAAAACATACACAAACCGGTTGCACAAGTCGACGTCTGTATGCCGGAGAGTAAAATAGAAATATCAAATGCTTTTGGCTTGCGTTGGGTTTTCTAGCAAGTATATACATATATAAGAGATTATGGCTTATCAAAATACAATTTTGCATTTGCAAAGTCAACAACGGGAATATCACATCCATCAAGGCGGTGAAACGAGCTCAATGTTTGATAAGAACAACAACAATAGTTGAGGGAAAGCCAATCAGTGAACAACAATAACAACAAAATCTTACTTCCTATTTGACAATTTATAAACATAAAAAGCAAATAGCTACAGAAACTTACCCCTCTTGGCGCAACACGTTGCGAAAACTTGACTTCGAGTAGATTTTCTCTAATTTCTGGATTGAGGATAATCGCAATATGTCCTATATACTGGTTCTCGTAGGCTAAATATTGAAAGATCTGTGGACAGGCAATTGGTGGAATTCTTTGTCCCAGGTTCGCAGAGAGCTGCAGCAAAATCAGAAAGAGCCTGGAGACTAGCGAATGTAGTTGTTGACGCATTGTTAATCGGGGGAATCGATTGTATAAATTTTAATATATTTTTCACCAAATGCACAAGTTGCACTCAAACGCGAACCGCACACGACGAGTGTCTGGCAATAAATGATTTCTGTTTCTGATTAAGTCTAGTCTGAGAATCGATCAATTCGCTCTCTCCCTCTCTGTCTTTTCAAACCAGACGTCATCAATTAGTTGGTTATACTCTATACGAAATGCGAGATCAGTTAATTCCCAAAGTTCATTCAAATGGTATAGCCCATTGAATTATAGGAATTGTCCGGGTTAGAGTGTCGAAAACTCTTTATTGTAAATAAATGACTTTTGTATATTTATTTGTTTGGTTTGTTGTTGCTTTTTGCTTGAGGCCGTGATTAATGAATCGCATATTTTATTAGGCGTATCAGGTGGCACAGGTCGAACATACCTGACTTAACGCTTGGTTTTCTCCCATCTTGTTATTTATTAACTCAAAGTATCTGTTTAGTTCAACCAGAATGCTTTTATTAGGATGGCTTCGTTACATTTTAAAGGACTGGTATGTACATTAATCCCACATGTTTTCACGCACCCAGTCATTGTGTTTGGCCACATCCGTGTAGACCACCGGCTTGTTTAGGTCGCAGGTGTGTTCCTCTACATTTATCGCTCCACCCACCACAATGCCCCGCAACACCCAAATGCCATTTTCTCGCACCATCAGCCCTCCGCCAGCATCGGTTGAACATGGACCCGAACCCACTTTCTTGGCACAGACTGTATTGGGTTGCACGAGGCGATCTGGCAGCTCTTGCCTGCATCTTGGCGCAACGACAATGTCTGTATCAGTGACCCTTGCCACATCCGTATTCTCATTGCCCTTGCCATCGGGTCCAAAGCCGGCGACATAGGATTTCTGGCCTTGCGGCAACTCCATCCGATAATTTGTGTTCCACAGGCAAATAGGAACTATGTAATTGGTGAATCTAGATATTGAAAAATTGAGATTACTTTTCACAAGAGGCATAAGACAGAATTAACCTACGCGACTCTTGTATCCAGTCGAATCAGCACTATATCGTTTACAAAGACATTTTGATCGTAATCCTTGTGGATTAACAACTGTGCCACATTTATCAGTTCACCATCCGCCAGGATGTCCAGACTATTACGGCCCATTGAAACAGCTGTGCGACTTGCCGGCAAATCGCGACCAGGATGACGAAAGCAATGTGCGGCCGAGATGACAGTGGATCTCGAAACCAGAGTACCACCGCAAAAGAAACCCAATCCATTGTCTGTACGTTTCTCGAACAGACCCACCAGCCACGGCAATTGTCCAGCCTCTAAAGCAATGCCCCCGAAAATGAGGGGCGTCGTTGTCAGCCTTTCTCGTCCGCAAACATCACTTAGCCGATCGGAGGTAAACGTTTGCCGATTGAAGTCAAACGTTTGCTCCACCGCATTTGGTCGGAACTGTTGCTGCGGTGGTGCTGGTTGTTGCGTTGGTTGCAGTCGTCTTCCTTGCGGTGGTTGTTGAACTGGAGCCAAGGGTCGTCTTTGTGGAAATGTGTTGGGTTCATTTGATTCCCACTGTCTCTGTGGAGTTATTGGAGAGCCGGCAAATGCAAGTGGAACAATGTTGGAGCTTAATGTGTACGACAAAGAAATTGTTGTTCTTGGCTTTGGAACTAATAGATGGGGAAAATCATATGTATTATTTAATTACAATCGATAAATTTATCAAAATCACTCACAATTTGAGGCACTGCAGAGCTGCTCATCATTTAATTTTATGCTCGTCAGTTTGGGTGGCAAGTGGGGCATTGGGAAATCGACACGATATTGAATTGGCCAACCATTACGTAAATTAAGTTTTTGTGCTTCTTGGTCATCTGCCACCGAAATGGCGCCAGCATTTTCCTTAACATTAAAAAAATGTTGAGAAAACCAGATTTAAATGTCAATCGATGACTACTGCAGTCGATTGCATTTGTTATCGCCTTTCATGTTGTGAGGTGACAAACAAAGACAGCGCTGATAAGCATGGGGGAAAAGCCAAATCGCCATACATACCAATTCAAAGTAGCCATCCTGGCAGAATTCTAGTAAAAGGGTATGATTTGCCACACGAGGATCGTGCCTAATCAATAGCATTCCGATATACTGGCCATTATATCCCTGATATTCAAACAAATCGGGACAGGCAATGTACGGCAATTGCACTGCACTTCGTCCAAATTGACATAATACTATCAGGAACAAAGCGGAGAGCGAGAGAACTTGACTCATTGTTGATATTTACTTATGAAATTAATTGCACACACGAAGCGATTTCTCGAACCTCGCTCATTGAGAGCCGATCGGTTAATGATTTGTATTTATTTTATAAGTAGCTGATCAATCTCTCAGGCGAAACCAGATACTTGAGTCAGTTGGGTCCATTCAATAAGCTAAACAACATTCGAGTGGTCAATAAATTAACTGTAAAGCGTATTCTCTTTTCGGTTTAAATCTAATTTATGCAAATAATTAATCTTTGATGTGTTTAATATTTTATTTTGTGACAATGAACAATTATTTCTGGAATAAATCACGTCTATTCTTTGATATTCAGAATTTGGAATAGATAGCTGTAGATTTCAATGTTTTATATTGAGGGGTGTATCGTTTTGAGCCACCCCAAGGGGACTTGCAGTGATCATCTTTGTCCTTGCAGTTTAAGCTGAATCTCATCTTAATGTTCAGTTGAGCAATGGCAAACTGATGACCAGACTTAACATAAATTGTTTTAACTAATAGAATATAACAAGGCTCACATATGTATTGATGCAAAAGCTAACTTAGATTTTCATTTATCCAAGACACGTGTTCAGCTAGATCGCAATAGAGAACATATTGGTTGAGTTCACATTGGCCATTGATGCCGCGCTCACCCAGCGACACAACGCCGCGGAGTAGCCAGCGATTATTACGCATGACCATTAGCCCACCTCCAGAATCCCCCAAACAGGGTCCCGACCCATCCAGATTGCCAGCACAAAGAGTCCTGTTCGATATCCTTTGTACTGCCACCCAGCTGCTTAGACACTCCGCCAATGTAACAATCTTCGATTCAGTGACCCGCGGCAATCGAGTCATAGAGTTGCCAAGCTCATCTTTGCCCCATCCCGCCACGAAACCCTTGGTAGCCATCGTTGTGCTATCGCTCTCCTGCCATAAACAAATTGGACTAATAATATCATCGAAACTGTAAGACAAAATCGAATTCGGTGGATTGTTTGGAAATGGAAATCAAAAGACACCTACCGCTCGAGTGGTACTTTCATTGTTAGAATGGCAACATCTGCATCGGCCATCACGCGTGTGGAATACTGTGGATGCACGAGTATACGACTTACATCACGCCGCAGGTAGCCCGCCTCTGTGTAATCATCCAGATCGTAGCGTCCCAGTTCGAGCAGAACGCGGTCCTCCCTTATCTTGTACACACAATGGCCAGCTGTGATCACCTGGTTTTTCGAAACTAGCGAGCCTCCACATTTGAAGGCCAATTTCAAGTGCTCTTTGTGGTGGACTGCCGTCAGCCAGGGATACAGTCCGCGTGGAAACTCCTCGCCCTTGTGAATGAAGGGCGTTGATCTGCCCTGAAATCCACATTCATTGAAGACTTGCCGATTGAAAGAATCTACTGCTGAATTGGTTAAACTTGGTTGGAACACTGGCGGAGACGTTGGTGTGAGTTGAGCAGGTGGTGGGCTTGGTGGTGGAATTGGTGGCACTGCAGTGGTTGTTGTTGTAGTGGGCGGAAAAACTGGCCCAAACTCCCAGATTGGAGGAACAGATTGAGGTGACAACGGAGTCCGAGGGGTCTCTTTTATGTCTGGAGCTGCTGGCTGTGGTTGCCAACGAATTGGTGGTGGATCTGTTGGCAAACGTTGCCACTTCACCTGACCAGTCTGATCGAAAAACAATGTCTGCACACTGACATCAGGCTCGTTTCTAGCAAAGGGATTGAATACTGATGCCGTTGGCGGCGGTAAGCGAATAGGGCCATTGAATTCAAGCTCGTAGAATCGACCGAAAAAGCTGTTGGGAGGGTTATCTAAAATGAAGTGGCTTAGTTGAAACTCACATGGATCATCTAAAGAGAAGTAACACACTCACATTCACTAGCCGTGCAGAGGTTTGCATCATTGAAGGCTAAGCGCGTCAGCTTTGGCAACACATTGCTTGTGGCATCTGGCCAAAGGCTAAGCCGAAATTTTGGACTGACTACATTGGCCCGCAGAGTCAAATCATCGGGATACGGGAAGAGGGAACCAACAACTGATGGCTGTGGAATGTGACAATCTGAGCTGTAAACAAGCCGAGCACAACCTGTCTACTTACTTAGCACATACATTTTGCTGGGGTTTTTGCGAAAAACGTAGATCTATACGATTGCGCCCCTGCACTAAAGTGGGCAGCGTAACCTCTCCCTCAAAGCGGCCGCCGCCATTGTTCACATACTGAAAATACTGGGGGCACGCATTCTCTGGCAAAAGTTGACCTCGGGTTATGGTCAATAAAATTGCTATGGTTAGCCATATTAATGCCATTGCTAAAAATTGCTTTGTTTGTGAACACCGAGTTCCGCTTGCGCTCTTCACTTATTGCTCACTGAGCACGCGGCAAGCGTTGATGGATATTTAAAACAGCTCCAGACACTTTGTAAGTATTTTGCTCAGAGCAACTTACCAATCAGATTGAGATTGAGTCACTATGCTGTACGAACTGGTAAGTCCGACTCGTGCAAACAGATCTTCATCTTTAACGCTCTTGAGTGGTTCTACTCGCACTGCGATTTCGTGTATACTACTCAGATAATTGTGTTGTATTTATAAACATTAACAGGCGTCTCATCTCATCTTTTCCGGGCTCTCAGTCTACCACCTGCCCACGAGCTTACAACAAAGCGATAACTTGACTGACCCTGAGTAGCACAGGACTACAAAATTGGGAATATTGCATTTTCCCTCTGCCCTTGCCTAAACTTAATCGGTGAGTCGTTATGAGAATGACAGGCCCCCTAAAAAGAGATAAATTAGGCAAGTATATCTCTATTTTATCGTTGAACTGTTGCCAAACACACTTTCGACTAGAAAAGAAACAGAAATTTAAACTGTTTTGATGGGCTTTTACTTTTATTAAAAACTTCTTGTTTTAATTTTAACGTTTGATTTGAATGGGGGACTTTATGCTTATGTCTTATTATTTGCTTCTCATCGTTGCTATAAATACCTGTTTCTATGTATATGATAAAGGTGATTCACCTGTTTCAAAGGCAGTCTCGGGTTCTCGCTAATTATCTGACTATATTTTGCTCTATCCAAGACAAATGCCTAGCAACATCACAGTAGATTACAAAGCGAGTCAGATCGCAGATGTCCCCACGACGCTGAGCCAGTGAGACAATTCCACGGACTATCCAGCGCTCGTTGCGCAATATCATCAAACCGCCGCCCGAATCCCCTAGACAGGGTCCATGAGCTCGACTGTTGCCAGCGCAGAGAGTACGCGGCGTCAGGAAATCCTTGGCTGTCACCATTTCACGCAGGCATTCCTCATTAGTCACAGGTCGCACATTTACTGTCTTGGGGAAACGAGTTTCCTTGCCGTTCTCGTCCAGGCCCCAACCCGCCACGGCTGCCACATCGTTGTCATTCATGCCCAGATGTGTGGTCGAGGTCCACAAGCAAATTGGTCTGATATAGTTCGAGAATATCACAGTTTCGGTTAATACCAACAGACCCACATCCGAATCTGGCACCACATTGCCAATAAAGTCCGGATGAGTGCGTACGCTTTGCACCCGCATCAGGTTGGCTCCCTCTTCAGGATTCTTATTGCGATCATGTCGTCCCAAATAGACTCTCAAATGTTCAGGATCCATGTTGTAGATGCAATGGGCGGCCGTGATGACGGTACGCTTGGAAACCAATGTGGTCACACAGCGATACACCAAATCCGTGGTGCCAGCATAGAGAGCTGAAAGCCATGGGAAGCGACCCCTGGGTAGGATTTCCCCGCCAGCCTGCAGTGCTGCGAATCCTTCGACTCCACATTGGTCAAAACTGTTTGCCGGACTGGCAACATGTATGGTCTCCGGCTTGAAAAACTCTTGCAAGAAGGGATTACTTTGCCATTTATTGTTGTTGTTGCTGCCACCGCCGCCGCTAAAGCTCGGAGGTGGTGCTGGAGCCGGTGTCGGAGGACGTGTTGGTGGTCGTGTTGGGGGCCGTGTTGGTGGTGGAGTTGGTGCCGGTGTCGGCTTTTGCCATATTACTGGATACTGCGCCACTTGATGATGATTATTTGTTGATACCGAAATGTGCTGCTTTCGGGTCATTGTGGTCGAGGGAGCTCCATCTGTTTGCAATAAAACAAATAAAGTAACGTCAAATAATTGAACATTAAGAGAACCGGTTGGTAAGAACGGATTGAGTAATACATTCAAACGAATTGAAAATGCTCTGCCTTATTTGTTGACCTACCAGCAAATTATTTGCAACCTCAGCTGACATTATTGATTATTTTTTTAGGTGTTTCCCGGTAAGATTATTAAACGTTTCTCTTACAACATTTAAAGAAAATATTTGTGAGTTTCCCCCCCCATTATCATATGAAAGCGTAATTTTCCTACAGTTTTAACTCACATTCGCTTGCCGTGCAATAAGTTTGACCATTTAATTCGACTCGTACTATTTTTGGCAATTCGTCATAAAAATTGTCGAAAGTCACATAACTCTCGCCTCGTCCGCCGGCAAACATGTTCTCGTAGGCTTTCTCCTTATTTGGATATGGCTGCAAATTGCTCACAGTTCCAGCCTGTAAAATATGTATGCAATTATAATTGTTGTATGCTTGTTGTGAGCTTTGCTCTCTCGTCCTCACCAGATTTGAGCCATGGGCCACAAAGCGTAGAACCCAATCCAAACTGGTTAGACCATCTTGTGGGGGCGTGACTCGACCTATCCAGCGATCTCCCTGACGCTCATAATGAAAGACGCTGCCACAATTATTCGGTGGCAGACGCTGAGCTAAAGTTATGCCTAAGCAAAGAGTTATTAGGAGGCCCAAAGCGATGCTCATTGAACCGATGCTGATTGAAGCAAAACACAGACTAAACGAGCTACCCATTTGCTGATTAGCCCGCTCGAAGGCTATATGCATGGAATCGGGTTCGAGGCAGCAGCAGCACAGGCAGCGGCAGCAGCATGAGATAAAGAGTCATCTTTAAGTTCTATGCAGGTTGTGGAACTCCCCGACGGCAAAATAATAATATATTACTCTTCCCAAGCTGCCTGGGAACAGAACAGGTTTGGCGGGCTTTCCCCAGCATCGGCCACTTACAAGGCCAATCAAACCAATGTTTATGCAAGAGATGTAAGAGAATCTCCTCTCTAGCGGTTAAAAATTTATTATTTTGCCATTTAAATTTCAAATAGTTGTTCGATCTCAATGAATTCTTATCAGCAATGTTTTGCTTGAGTTTTCTTTTGTTTTGTTTTGTTTTGAGTTTTATTCTATATATATATCATTTAATTGAGTGCTTGTCGTTGGCACTCAAATCAGAAATCTCAAACTGGTTTGCCTAGATCATTGCTTTGGCTCTCAGCGAAACGAGTTATGAATAATTCTAATAGCTTGTCTCACATTACGTATACGTCAGAGTAGCCCGCTCTCGCTATCGCGCCCTCTTTCTTTTACTCTCCAACTCTCGCGCTATTTTTCTCTCTCTCTCTCTCCCTCTCTCTCTCTCTCTCTCTCTCTCTCTCTCTCTGTTGTATTTGGAAAAGTTTTCGCCACAATTTTCGTTTTCGTTTTTGGCGTTTTTAGAAAGAAAAGTTTAAGTTCTTATCAGACGACAAGGCAACTTTTAATAATATAATGCAATGTTTATGCGAATGTGTATTGAAAATGATGTAGCAACAACGCATTCGCCAAACTTTTTACAACAAAACAAATATATACATACCGTATATATAGTAGGTATAACAAAAAAAAACACAAGCGCACCCAAACTCAATTTTGGCTGCAAGCCCAAGTGTCTGCTGTGGCCCCCATTGTTGTCGTCGGAGCGGGAGCTCCTTCCTTCTCTGCCAGCAACTTTTATAATCAGTTCAAGTTTGTTAAGCTTTTGTGGTAATTTGTTGAGATTTGGAGCAAATTTTTCTTACTTTTTTTTCCTCTCTGCTCTTATTTGCAGCAAATAAAATTACGTCTCACCCTCGGCCTGGGTGGAAATGGGAACGGCAGCCGGAGGAACGGCCATTGGCATATTAAGACATCGATATCCGACCAACGAATGTATTGGCTTCCGCATTTCATGGCACATGGCGTCAGACAGGAAGGGAAACGTCAGGAAATGCATGTTGCTGTCGACGCAACTTCGAGTTTGCCATGACAGGCACTCAAACACAAATTGTGTGGAATTTTCAGCGTATTGAGACCTAATTGGAGGCAAGACAGGCTACTTGAAGTCAATGGGTAATTTGCAGGGCTCAATTAGGAATTGTGCAGCTGAAGCCCTAAGTTTGCCGGTGCGCAAGTATAGGAAATACAACATGAATGTGTCTAGGTATATGTAGGTTTCTATAACGTTAACTTCGTCGCAGAATTTTATAGGTATCGCAGGTGCAGAAGCCACGGCATTGTGAAAATACGAAGACGAATGGCTCGCTGCACTCCTTGAGTAATTTCATCTTCTTGGCGTGCTCAAAGCCGGTCTGCAACGAGCACTGCAGTTCATCGTGCCACGAGTTCTCTACACTCTCCTCCACCAATAGGGTATGAAAGACATTGAGCAACTGAAGGCGCCGTTCGACGCGAGGACAACGGACAAGCACCAGCATTTGGGTATAAGGACGGAATTTGATCCAGCGTTGAAAGTCATCAATGCATATCTCGTTGCCAGCATCGATTAGCATTAGGGGGCAATTGTGAACATTAATGTCCTGGAGAATATGCAACTCCATGGGTCGTTTGAAGCATTTACGCAATTCTGGTGTTAACTCGAAGCCAATTTTGGGCGTTTTCATGGTCCACGGATATGAGCGATTCGCAAAGCAATAGGCTAATCGCTTCTGACGTTCTTCCTTCTCTCGCAGATAGGCCATATCTTTATCGACTCGTCGAATAGCCAAAGATCCACGGGCCTCGTAGTCTCCATGAGCTGCATTGCTCATTTGTTCAGCTGCCTCATTGGCCGCCAGCTCTGCTTCCTCTTCGGAGACATCTTGACGTTTGGCTGCCTCACAGCAACGCATTTCATGGGGCATCATATAGTCCGGATAGCCCACTTTGGCCAGGAATGTGTGCCAATGGAGTTGATTGAATTTCGTGGATGGAGCAAAATAATCAGTTGATTTGCTCTCAACACGACACTTATTATCATCCAGCAAAACGGGCCAAAGGTCCTCAAAGAATGCGGTGCCCAATGTTGTGTGTGAGCTCTGCTTGCTCTCCTCGCCGCTCTCCAGGCATCCACCATTATTGTTCATTTTGTCCACTCGGAATTTCTATTATTGTAAGTAATTTCGTGTGCTTTGTGACAATTCTGAACATGTGAGTATGTGTCTAAGTCCGATATAGATTTCAGTTTTCATACATATATCACAGTGTCACAATGACATGAAAAGACCCTGTCCCCTTCGCATTTAGTTGAGAAATTCTTTTCAGTCACCCTCCGAACCACTGTCTAACATATGCGCAACAATTTGGTTTTATTATCAGCACATAAATCAGCTGATGCTACTATTGCTGCTGCTGCCTTCTTTGATGATGACCTACTTGCCCATCCCTTCTCCAGTCTATACCCTTTCAAAGTGTCTATCAATTTTGCACTCCCATCAATCAGCCTGTTGAATGGAGTTTACTTGAACACATCTTTACTTACTACATGTTCTACAAAATATATATTATTTGTTAGCGATTTTATTGATCTAAAACTTAAAGGGGATAAACCGTTTAAACATCGAAGGGAGGTGCGTCCTTCAATAAATTGAAAGAATGTTATGAACTTGTAGAGGGAGTTACAAATCGGAAATTAGTCAAATTTACTTCCCCTTTTTTAAAAGGTTTCCAGCATTATATATAGAAAAATGATTGTCAGAATCTGCTGGATATCAGCTTATTGATCAATATCATAAAAAAATATATTTTCAAGAGCAATTTTTTATTACTTTAGAACAAATTTTTATTGAAATAACTTAAGGACAATTCTATAAGGTCTGCTGTCAATTATCACAGGGCATAATTCAGTCGGCGCTTTAAATCAACATGAAAAATGATTGTTTTGCCTATATTTGTGCACAATTTATGCGCGCTCACAGCAATACCAGAACAACAATAACAACAACATCTCGAAAGAGAACAACAACAATTTGCGTAAATTTTATGTCGTTCTCTGTCGTCGGTAGTCCACCTCCCCGTTTATCCCTCTCTACGTCACTGCCATTGGCATTGCTATCGCCATCGCCGATCATTGTCATTTTATGAGCTAAGCTGAGTTCTGTTTGATTTTTATGAAGGAAACGTAGTGAAGAGCAAAAAGATGGTCACGATTTTCATCATGCGCGAAAAGTGTGGGATGTGCCGGTGGTGCCGTGGTGCATTTGGGCGATGGTGAGGGTAAGCGTGAGAGTGAGGGTGACGGGGAAGGTGAGGAGTTGGGAGTTTTCGGGCTCATTAGCTTTTATGACTTTGATTTTATTACCGTAGCATTGCTGATGCTGGCTGTGCTTTAATTTTGTCCATTGAAATCAAAAACAAAACGTTGCATATCACAATGGGCAAACAAACATCACAAATGCCTGTCTCTCTATATGTCTAAGTGTGTCGGTATATGTCGGTCTGTGTGTGTTTGTATTTTTCCACATGTGTGCAATAAATTTTCATAAATCAATTGTGCGTGCTACTTTTTAACACGCTTCCAGCGAACAAATCGAATTCAAAATCAAACCCTAAAAATAAGATCCTTTTTTTCTCTTTGTTTTTCGCCGGTCTGTTTAGGTTTAGCTTCAGATTTATACGCACAATTATATTGAAAATACACAAAAAATACAAGAACAAGAAGAAAAGTGAGTGACGAATGCTTATTTTACGCTTCAATTTTCAACAAACTTATTGCAAATGTGATTTTTGTTGTTGTTGCTTTTGGTTTATTTTTTTGTCGGAGGCGTCGATGTGAAAATTTGATTTGTGCCTTCAAGCAGAAGCTTTCGTTTTAATTTAATTCCATGCGGCTTTTTCTCTTACCCAATACAACATACATATGTGTTTGTATATGTCTGCATGTGTGTCTGTTTCTGTGTGTGTGTGTGTGTTTTGAGGTGAAGGTACCATGTGCACTGGAACTGGAAGATTTATGGCAAACCGATTTGGCAGCTGCTGCCAAAAGGCATAAGCGTGGCAAGGATCTTATATCCGATTTAAAAGTACCGCAAATAACCGGAAATATAATAGATAAAGTTTATTTATACCTTTAATAACTTTATCAAAAACTTATAAGGTTGTTGAGACTTACCTTCAGATACATTCCCCTTATGACTTTGCAATGGATTTTCATAGGCTACTACCGTTAGATTTAAGATTGGAAAAAAAAACACTGTGATCCCCTTTGGATGCCCATGGCCAATGGTTATTTTAAGACATTTCGTTCGTCACATTTAAAAAAAAGTCTCATTTCAACATTTCCTTCCTTGTTCGTCTACTTTCTGACATTTTTTTTATTTTTCGCTCTATTAAAAAACGCGACGACAACTTTGCCGACTACCTGCAGGCGAAAAGGCGACCCAAAGAAAAATGATAATATAAAAATTTATGTGTATATTTATTGTATTTTATTGAGGCACTTAAAAAGCAACGCAGTCAACAAGCTGTAAGAGAATACTGACAGGGAAAAAAGTACGAACAAAAAAACAACATAAAATAAAAAAAGGAAAACAAGCAAAAACAACTGAGATGCTATATTGACATAAAAGCCAATCATTTTAAAATAGCTTTAAGCTGGGGCAGAAACCGAGAAAAAGGCAGAGAGAGAGAGAGAGAGAGAGAGAGAAAGACAGAAAGACAACATCAAAAAGAACTCTGAGAAAAATGCGCAAACAAAAACAAAATTTCTAGCCAAATTTAAGACCACATTGGGCAAGTTTATGAGTGTTTTTTTTTCTAAAAGTTTATTTAGTTATGCATTTGAAGAAATAGAGAACGAAAAAAACCCGTGAAAAGGCAACAAAAGCCACAGGCAACCAGCGGAAATATTTTCAGATGCACTTTAACCCCATTCAAAGGCAAAGCGGCACCATGGTATGTTGGTTGGATTGGTTGGATTTATGCGTACTGCATTTCGAGTTGCATTGCATACATAAATAATGAAAATGCCAGAAATTTGCAAGTGAAATTCATGGAATCCAGCCATTCATTCCGTATGCAAAAACGACGAAGTCGTTTGTAGTTGTAGTCGCCGCCACTGCTGCCAAAATCCGACCTTTGACATGGTGAATCAATCAAATTATCACTCAAGCATGGGACGCATGATTGATGTAGTCACCAGGCATCAATCATCGTATCGAGCAATTCGAGTGCAATGTTCTGCTGCTTGCCATGTGAATGTAATCAAGGCCCAAGTCGAGTGCAGAGCTTGGCATTTATTAATGCTTAAGAAACGTGAAGGCAAAGCAAATGGCATAAAATTTCTCAAACTTGGTCTACTTGAGTGCAACAAATCCAATTCAAGTTCGAGCAAGAGAAAGAATGTCTTCATATTTGTAGGTAAATATTTGAACTAAAAGCATAGCATACATTCCAGCGCTAGGCATTTATATAGAAAGTTTTTTATTAAAATTTTTTTGTGGATGTCGAGCAACACGATATCTTTTGACTATTTTAGGCACATCTAAATGAATGTGTGCGTGTGTGCAAGTGATTTACCTCATCTTAGTTCAAGGATACAATTATTGAAAGCAAAACAAAAGACACAGACCAAAAGGCCATAGAACAAAGACTCAAAGGGCACCGCAAGTGTTCTCAAAGCTCATTGCCTTGGACTGAGCTCTGTCTAGTCTGTCTGGATGTACAAAATGAGTTTCGTGTTGAATAGCATCATCTTCGGCTGAATAGCAAAGCATCCAAAAGACGCCTGAGGTGGGCGTGATGAATTTCTGGTTAGTCTGGCATTTGCTCAATTTAATTATTATTAAGGCACTAAAGGTCAACAACAAAGAATTCTCGGTAATAATAGTCAAACACCAACAACAATGTCAGTGGGCCGGATTAATAACACTTTACGTGTTGAAATAACTTTATCCGGCTGCTGCTGCTGCTGCAAAATTCCAATTTAATTTTACACATGAGATTTGCGGATGCAGCAGCAACGTGGCGAACATTTGTCATAAGCCATGTGGGCAAATCAAATGTGCAACGTTAAGCGTAAAACTTTTACCGCAAACTTTTAAAAGAAAGTTCTTCTTCTTCTAATTTTTGCCTTATCCTTTCGTTTTTTTCTTACGTTTTGGCGAGGGCAGACACAAAACAACGTCGTTTTCACGCTTGCCTTGTCAAGTGAAACCAATTTGCGCATTTAGTCTGCATCAGCAGCGAAGGCATCCACAGAAGCAGCCACATCCGCACTCCCGCATCCGCATCCGCATAGTGCATTGTTTAGCTATCCCAGCAGCAGTTGACTTGAACATGTTGCACATACTTTCAAGCAAAGTGCTGGCATTTGTTCCGTTCCAAGTTTTGATCGATTTTCTTGGCCCGCTCTTGACATTTAATTTCGAGCTGTGTGTTGGAGTAGTAGGACAATGTTCTGTTTTAAAGGCGAAGATAATCACAATGACTAGTGATTAAGGCATCGTTTACACCTGTGCATCGTGCTCTGCCATTAAGTCGTTTGTGCCAATTTAAGCACTTGCATCTTAAGTGCAGCTTAGTGCAGACTCAACTTTGAGGAACTTTGAGGTTTGCCATTGCCAGTAAACATGCCGCAGGCTCTTAATGAGCCTCATCAAGGTGAATATATATATATATATATATATGTATATGTATATGCGTTTATATGTGTCTTTGGCTTTCTTGATGGGCAACCTGACTTGGGGTCACTTTGCAACACTCTGAAATGGGCCGACATTAGCTTGCTTCTGACGGTCAGTTGAATAGAGTTTCGGTTACGGCTTTGTTGGTTAAGTGTGCTTGTGTCCTTGGGCGGAAAACCAAATGAGAAAGCCAAGATTAGCCCTGAGAGCAAGCAAAATGTTTGCACAATATAACCAAGATGCCAGAAATGTATCCAACTACCAACTAATTCTTCAACTACTTCTTTCAAACTACTCTAAGAAAAGATGAAAAGTTGATATTGGCCTTGAAATTAGTTAAGCTTTTAGCTGACGGCTAAAGATTAAAATAAACAATAAATAGAAATGACCAATTTGAAGCGATTATAAAACATTTTTATTTAATTAAATGCATTCAATTTCCCAAATCGAAATATATTTTCAACTCTGTGCCATAATCTACTCTCTTTGTGTGTCTCTTTTTCTTTTTTAATATCCTTTCCTTGTCTTTATCCCTTGTTCGTTTGGTTTGGTTTTTGTTTTTGTATTTGCACTTTGCAAAGATTACCAATTTAAATAAAAATTCACGCCTGTCCATTATTTAAACACAAACAAAGGGAAACGAAACAAATGCCAGCTACCGTATTGTGGTTGGTGTGTCATCAATTTATGCGTTTCCCCCAGTCCGAGCAACTGTCGGCGGCTGTCTATGTGTAGATGTATTTGTGGGCGAGTGTATGGATGAGTGTATGGGCGAGTGTATGGGTGAGTGTGCTCGTAAATCAATATTTAGACTGTGTACGCTCGTTTAGTCTTCGCCAGTGCTCACTTCAGTCCAGCCATCGTTTAAAAATAAAACCCAAACTCATTCAACTCGTTCAACGACTCAATAAATGTTGCAAATGCGCTCGTTGTCGCTGTGGCTTGTTGTTTGCTTTTATTTATATTATATACCTACAACACATACATACATAAACGAAGAAGATGAAAAGAAGGCTATAGAACGTAGAAGAGAAACAGAACTCCAAACATTAATTCACATGCGCTTTAGTCGAGTGTGGTACAAATTTTTGTTTCATCTGGCAAGTAGCAAAAACATTTCAAAGCACTATTTATCTTTATTTCTTTCTCCCTATTTTTCTCCCTCTCGCTCTCTATTTATCCGCCTTTCTGGCATAGCATCTCCATGTCGGGTGGTAATATTTGTTATTTGCTAAACGAAATGATATATACTCGAATGTACATGGCCGGCCAAAGTTGTCATTAGTCATGCTTTGCCGCACACATGGCCAAAAATGCTAGCGAAAGACAAAGCCAACATTGCGTATACTTGATAGCAAGCGCCCTTAGTCTCTGGATTCCAGTTCCCGTCTGAATCGCTTTCGCTTCCAGCTCGTTTATTCTATAATGGCTAAACTTCTACTTCTACTTAAACTTTATTCATAATTCAAACCTTTCGTTTTCTTTTTGCGTTTTTATTTTTATTTTTTTTTACGTGTAGAGTCTATTAAAATGCAAACGTTTCAGTTAATTACATCAAATTTCAGTTGCCCAAGTACTTGAACGATGGAAAATTAGCAACAACTTTTCAAATATCGACAGTAAAAAAGTTTCTTGCTCCGGGCAAGTTTGGTAACTCAACAGCGTTAAACGTTTTATGACCTGATTGCTTGGGAAAAGAAACTCTCTTCTAGCAATTGACCTATCAGGAGCGTGCCTCACCAAACTCAATCTACATCTAAAATTAGGAAAAAGTATAAAAATAATTATGAATGAAAAATGTTTATTGGTTGAGAGCTATTAACTTACTCTAAATTCATTTCGTGTGTTTCTTTAAAACAAATTTCGATAACGATTTCTAGAAAAAGAAAAACCTAAGTTACTAATCAAATTATAAATATTCGTGACATTGCCATTCATTTTTATTAACCCCTTTCAGACACCCATGGCGGGAGCTGAACTTGAAAAATTTGTGATAAATTAAGCGGTTATATGACCTGAAGGCTCAGGGCGGTAAATGAGTGCCATTATGTTCATATTTGAGCACCTAATCAATATGGGCAAAGGCGGAATTGAAACGGGTAGAGACCTACCGACTGCCAACTGTTTGCTGACTCTTTGCATTGACTCACCAGGCCCTGAAGTCCTTCAGTTGCCATTAATAATTAGGCGATATAATTAAGCGCACTTCAAAGTTTCCAACAACAACAAATGCTAACCCTGTCCAGCGAGATTGGGTTGGGTCACAACTTGGTCAGACTTAAAACCGCAGACCCCACTGACAAGAGAGACAAAAAATCCAAACAATACCAAAACAGATGCAAATAAATCGGATTTGGACAAGCAACCAGAGAAAAAAAAAAAAAAAACAGTGGGAAAAGAAAAGTAAACAGAGCTTAAAACTACTCAGACCACTTCAGACGCAATCAAAGGGAGCCCCTAGGCTCAGGATCCAGAACTCTGCAGAACCCAGAGCCAAGCTCGATTTGTGTTTAATGCGCCGGCATAGAACAAACCAACAACAAAATAAA
Source organism: Drosophila nebulosa (assembly GCA_024703675.1). Classification (NCBI taxonomy): domain Eukaryota; kingdom Metazoa; phylum Arthropoda; class Insecta; order Diptera; family Drosophilidae; genus Drosophila; species Drosophila nebulosa. The sequence continues at coordinate 3,135,572 of JANFPS010000004.1, read as the reverse complement.
AAACAAATGGGGGGAAAAGTATATACGTTTACATATGTATTCGAGCAACACTAGCCCAGGGGCCTAGGGCTCCATCATATTGTAACGATAAACTTGTATTGCCCCGGACAAAGGAAGGGAATCGAGCAGGAGTCGCAATCGGCATGAAAATGGGAACGGGAACGAAGCGATGTTGGTTTGAGTTATCCGCTGTAAGTTGAGCCGATAACTTTATGCGCACAATTCCATTTGATTGATGAGATTTATGCTCGCAACGCACTCCCATGTATTTTATTTCTATACCCTTGAAAATTGGGTACATTCTTATGGGTTTGGAGTGTGCAACGCCTTGAAAAAGTATTGGCAGACAGTATCAAACTGTTTCCTAATTGTTAATCAAGAAAAAACCTAAGAATTGTTTTGAAACTTATTCAAGAGTTCGCCTTCACTTATTTATTTAATTCTTCAATGAAAGTTTATATACTTTTTAATGTCATATAACAAAATTGACTTACATCGGACGACGATGTCATAAAGCTTTCATGGAAACACTAGATTGTATCATAGGTCAAAAGATAAAATGGGGGAAATGAAAGTAAGCCCCTCGAGGCCGAAAATTTCTTGAGATATCCAATGAGAAAAGAAATGTCTAAATAAAATAACTTTTGAGAGTATTACGCACTTCGGTCCAAATGATGTTAGTCCGTCCATTGGTTTTACTTTTATTTCCGTTCTGAATTTTATTTAGTTGTCGTTGTCTCTGCAAATGTAGCTACAAATGTCTGGGCTGTTGCTTTTCTTTATTTTGTTCTCCTCCTCATAACAAAGAGAAAAAACTGAAAGAAAACAAAGCAACAAAGCAAACAAAAAGCATTTAAAGCGGCTCAACGGCAACATGTTGAGTGGCATTTCACATCTTCTCCTCTAGGTGGATACTTTCTTCTTCTTTTTTTTTTTTGTTTTTGTTAAATCTTTTTTCGCCATATGCGAGTAAGTCAAGTGGATTTATTGTCACAGGAATTTAATCTTATTGTGCTCGAGTGTTTCATTTTTAATTGGCTCGTCGAATGAAAGGTAGTTCAGATTAAGTGGCATTAATTAGTTGAAGTCTGTGATGCATGATAATGGTCAACATGTTGCTGAATCCTAACTATCCAAGAAGATCTTTCTGAGCACTTCCGATTACCATTTGCGAAAATCCAAAGAAGATTCTTCATTTATATGCAAGCGAATTAAAATTAAGTCTGGCGATTCCAGCAGCTCATTGATATTCTTTAAAAGCATTAATGGCTGTGGACCTTATTAAAGTTCTTGGCCATGACAAATGCAATACCACGGCTAACAAAAGCGCTGCAAAAAGGAGAGTCTATATTAAAATATAGTTACAATTAATCATAGAAATTGTAGCACGAATCTGTTTGAAAAAACTATTTCCTTTTTTATTAATGAGTTACGTTAAATTGATTTTTTCTGTATTTTAGAATACAGCTATCTATAATATCAAAACGCTATAATAAAACAACCAGCTTGTATAATATTTTTATACCCTGTACCCATAGGGTAAAAGGGTATATTAAAGTCGCTACAATGTATGTAGCAGGCAGAAGGAAGCGTTTTCGACCCTATAAAGTATATATATTCTTGATCAGAAACAACAGCCGAGAATCATGTCCGTCCGTATGAGCACCTAGATCTCGGAGACTATAAAAGCTAGAGTCACCAACCTAAGTATGCAGACTCGTATAGTGTGTACGCCAATCAAGTTTATTTCAAATTTTTGCCACGCCCCCTCCCGCCTCTGAAATTTGGAAAAAAGTTATTTTCTCCCGCAATATTTAAAGTATCGTTATGAAATTTGGTAAAAATATATTTGCTAATAATATGTATCGGCTCAACAAATTTCGAAAATGTAATCGAATGTGAAATAGCCAAGTTATACGCACAAACTTTTTACAGACAATGTCAAGGGTGCGTCAGCCAGGTGGGTGCGTCAGATACGATTGGTATGTGTTTGGTTTTCGCATGCGAAAGAGAGAAAGATATAGGGCTAGTCATCATACAAACACAACGAAGAGTATATAAAAGGTGCATATACCCTGTATATCCGAGTCAGTGAGGCGACTTGCTTTCTTTATTATTTCTTTCAAATACGCTTCTACTTTAAATTTCTAGGTTCATTTATGGTTGCATTTGGAGCATAATTTGGAGCTGATTCTTCTAAATGGTCAATAAGAGCTAAGGGCTAGCAAGTCACTGTCACGCTTGCTCTTACTCTTGCACTCAGTTCTTGATTTTTACTGACTTAAGCCAATAAAATACCTTTCAAAATTCGTATAAAATGGGCAATTGCATTGATAGACCTCAAAGTTTTATAAACGAATCAATTTTTATCTGTGTTTCTTCAATGGCTTAGGCCAAAATGCAATTCTGGAAGTTATAAGTCCTTAGTCGAAAATACGTTCCTGCCTTTGGGAACTCAATATTTGAATGTAAGCACATGCTGCAGCATTATGTAGACTGCAGTGAATACTTTAAGCAAGTCTCATTTGTTGTTGGCTCTTACTTTGAAGACGTTTCAAATAACATTTTTCATTTTCATTTTCGCTGCACCAGCTCGTCCTCGTTCATGTTTTTACTTCTGTTTTTGCTCATAAATTTTGCATTGTCATGCAAAAATGAAGAAAATTAATTTGTCTACTCGTCATAATCATCGTCATTATCATTATCATCTTCATCATCATCATCATCGCCAAACAACTGCGTTCTTAAGCTCATTATTACCATAAGTACTTTTTTGTTGATACGAGTAAGAAAGAACGGTAGAGAAGAGTGAGAGAGAGAGAGAGAGAGAGAGACAGGTGAGCTGGAAGACAACAAAGAAAACCCTTTACAACAGGCATGAAAATGCAAAAGGTGAAAAAGTGCACTTAATATTTTATATTGAATGCCTGTGTAAGTACTTGCATATTTGATGGCCAAAAACATCTACAATGAAAATTCTGGAACTAAAGTGTGGCATATCCTATTAAAAGAGTTTCTCATATTTCTTTAGTTCTCAGAATCAGAATTTCAGACATTTTTGAGTGGAACAGCTCTTTAAAGTGCACTCACATGTTGATATTGATGTTGACATGGCCAATATTACTTATCAACATGGTAAACCTAAGCACAACACTAAAGTAAAACGAGCACAAACACTAAGCTACTTTTAATGTTTAGTTACAGATCCAAACACACACACACACACACACACACACACTCACTCACTCCCAACTCCTAACTAGGTAGACACACACAAACATCTTGGCATGAAGTTAATAAAAGTTCTACGACATTTTGACCTGAAAAATATTGCAAAATAAAACGGCAACAGCCTGGGCGAAAACTGGTCTGCTTCGGGTATGGGTAGTAAGGGTCGGATTTGTATGGGGCATGGTCGGTGCTGGAGGTAGGTCGGGCTGTTGCTTCAGGCGGCAACCCAGCTGTGTCGACATAGCCTTAATATATGTATATATGCTTTAAATAGTGCCATAGTAAAATATTTACTATTCGAGCAAAAAATAAACGAAAGGCAACAAAACAGAAAAAAGCTACAACAACAAAAGCAACTGAGGGGGGGGAGAGAGAAGAGAAAGGGTTGAAGTTTTTTGCTGGCAGCAGCCAGCAGGCGAGCAAGAAAAAATTCATTAAAAGGGATAACGACTGGCATAGTTTGTGGCCATGGCCATCCTTTAGCTGTTGTCTATGCATATAACGAGTGTGTGTGTGTGTGTGAGTGTGTCTGCGTGTGTGAGGATTAGGAATTTTGGTAGCATTTTTTAGTAGAATTTAATTACAAATTATGTGAAGCGGCAAAACGGTTTGATGGCATCAGCTCAAATGGCTTAGCCTCGTTGTCTCCCTGTCTCCGTGTCTTCCTGTCTGTCTGGCTAAAAAGAAAAGGAGCTTAAGCTCTGCCACTTGGCCAGTATGTGACCAATTGAGGACACACTGTGCAGCTAAATTGTGCCAGCAGTTTTATTTACATTAAAGCCACAATTGCCACATAAATCTGTAGTAATTGACAGGCTTTACTAATTAAATGCCAAATATGCTCAATTTAATTTTCATATTTAATTGCTTAATGAGCAAATTACACAAATTCCGGCTTCTGGTTGCTCTGATTTTCTATTGCTTTTTCTGTGGCGTGAGTATGCGTGTGTGTGCCTGTGTGTTTAATTGTGGTGGCGTTTTTATTGAAATTTCATTAAACACTTCGAATTAACTGGCAGTTTCGTTGTATAAATTATTTAAACGTTTATTGCATAAGCAATGTAAATTTTCACACAACAAAACACTTTCATTTGAACCATAATTATGGTATTTGCAATTGTTATAATCAATTGAATTTTGTAATAACAAATATATATGTATGTATGCAGATAAAACACAATGACCATCATACAAAATGCATTTGAGAGAATTTAATCAGCTGGAATGCGGCATCAATGTAGCAATCTGATATTCTGAACCATAATTCACTTACCTCTCACTTTCAAGCGCTGCAGCTGCCTGCCAGCCACATCACTCACTCCCACACTTACTCACTCACTCAGTCAGTCACTCACTCACATTCCACTTGAGGCTGCACTCCGACTTAGATGGTGCAGACAGAAAGGTACAAAATATTAAAGTAGGCAATTTAACTTTTGAATATTAGAGAAGATCTGCCACAGAATTTATAGTTCCAAATGTTACCCAAATTTAGCTTGCAAACGAGGACTTAGATCTACTCTATTTTTAATAGGAGTATGATAGCCAAACGGAGCATCTGCATATTCCATACCGAATGACTTTAAATACTTTTAATTAATTCGAAATGCTTCTTTGTGGAAAGCTAAGCTAAAGCTTTAATTTATTACATGAATTTTTGAGAATCACAGTTGAATTTCCTCGATTTTCGTAAATTGCATTAGTTTAGGAAAGGACAATTTGGAAAAGGATATATATATTTTTAAGGTGGCTTTATTATATTCATGCTCATATTGATTCCAAACTTTAGGCTGAACTGCAGAAACTAATATTATCGGTGTAAAAATTGACTATGGCCACAAGAAGCTCGCTATATGTGCGCTACTTACTTCAATTTTTGAAAATCACAGAGGAGAGAATCCGTTAGAGCCGAATGCCAATTTTCCAAATTTAATTTGTAGAAAATTTGTTAGGATAACAGAGCACAGTTTAGTTAACACAATTATGTTAATGTAACAGAACAGCTTACAGAATCATGTTAAGTTAACAGCGAGTTAACAAAATGCTGTTAAGTTAACAGAGAGTTAACAGAATACGGTTAAATTAACAGTGCGTTATTAGCAAGATTTAAAGTGAGCAGTGAGTTAACAGAATCTTTTAAGTTAACAATGACTAAACCGAAAAAGTTTAAGCTAACAGTGAGTTAACTTAGTGCCGTTAAGTTAACAGTGGGTTAACAAAAGTTAACAGTGAATTCAAAAAATTATCTTAACTTATCTGATAACTTATTGTCAATTTAACAAACTTCTGTTAGCTTGACAGAACTCTGTTAACTCAACAAAATTTCGTAAAAATTTTAAATTTGTGTAGTGCATACAATTGTATATAATAAGCATGTGACTACGGGGTCAATTCATCTGCTGTTAGCTAATCTGCAGACTTTATGTAAGCTGTAATCAAAATGAATATGAATATAAGTATGAATAAAAAAAACAGCTAACCCAAAGATGTAAGGAAAATTTCTGGCGAATTATAAAGAAATATGTTCTATATATTATATATTCCAGAAAAATTTGTGTAAGTGAAATTCGTGTAATTATAGTATTTTATGGTTTTCTACTTATTATTTAAGTCTACTTTTATGCTGTCTTTACCTTGCTTGATTTGTTCCCTGAAAATGTAATATACAGCAGCTTTAATACGCATTCTGAATACGTCAAGTACGTTGCTTTTGGTGTTTTTTAATGAAATGCAAAGAACTCAAGAACTGAGAATGGGACTCGCAATTTGTTATCGATCTACTACTACTACACACAATGGTTGCGCAATAAAAGGACAACAGGAAGGTATGCGCATATATACATACATATATGGTAAATAATAATATTTCGTATACGTCACATTGACGCATCAATTAAATTATGCATTGGCAAAGCGGACACCACAGGCGGGCAATGAGATGCAATCAGAGCCAAAGGGCACAACCCGAGGCCAACAGGCACAGCTCAGTAATTAATCAAAGTAAAGTGCAACAGCGTTAACCTGGCCAACGTAATAAGAACCTCTCCAACATAGCAACAACAACAATGTAGCTTCCCCATTTAAGGAGCATTAAAACTCAATCATTAACCTTATTACCTGGTGCTGCTGCTTCTGTTGCTGTTGCTCCTGTTGGGGTTGAGTAAAAGTGCCGAGGCTAGGTCCAGAGAAGCCTGCATAATTAAATTTTAAATGCAAAGTTAACAAGTTTTTTACAAGTCAAGCATGTTAGCGCTGCTGTTTATGTTTGTCTGCTGTTTTTCTTGCCTCCCCTACACAGGAAACGTTTAAGCGATTTTTCATTTACATTTTAAGTCGCACTAATTGCCCACTTTTTAATGCATTTCTCTTCCTATACGGTTCTACCTTATAAATTCTTTAAAATATTTGATCTTTCTTTCGAAATTTTTTGTTTGTTGACGCCTTTTAAAGCTAAAGCAGTAGTGTCTGATTTCCCATTGTCTGCTGAAGATGAAGATAAACAAAGGCTTATATGATTAGAGTACGCCATTCAGTCAGCCCATTTTGACGGATTTGCTCTTAGATGAAATTAACTTTCCAAGCGCTGTCATGTTTTGAGAAGCTTCACTAATTGCCCGTCGGTATTTTGGCTTAGGGCACTTGGAGACGGCAGTGGGACTGGAGTGGAGACAGGCGTGGAGACCAATCAATGTCAATGGCATTGGCTGGCTAGAAGAAGAACGTTACATATACATACATTCTAGATGCAAGGGAAATTATTGTTTACCAACGGCCTGATTGCGATGAGAACACATTAGCAATTTACACCGACAACGGGCTGGGTGGCTAGCGTCGAGAAGCGGGCACCGGCCACCGGGCACCGAGCACCGAGCACCGAGCAACGAGCACCGAGCACCGAGGACTAATCCAATCAACTTTGGCTACCAATTTCTAGTGGCTCGCCTTTAATGGTTGCACTTGCCCTCGCTAACATGCATCGCCACTTAGATTGAGAGCAACATTGCCATTTATTTTGATTACGTTCTGTAGATACTTTTGGCGGGCGCCGTTTTTGTATTTCACTCTGTCTCTCTCCTTTTCGCTCCCTCTTTCTCGTATTCTCTTTTTGTTTGTGTTTGGTTTGTTAGTTTCGTTATTGTTGTTACTTTTTGGCCTGTCTGGGTAAATTAAAATAAATTAACAAATAAGTTGCCTTTTCAATTATTGTGCCTGCACTCATTAAAGTAAAAAGTTTACCATAATCAAAAGAGAAAAAGCAGCAGAGATTGCTCGATTCAGCTTGCTTTCACCTGTATAGGTGCTCCACACATCGTCAATTATGTGTAATAAATAACAAAATCTAAACAACTGGAAGGCTTCCTTTTCCTTTGGCGGCCTGCGCAGATAATTAAGTGACTTTTAATGAGACTCTGGGAAGACAGCAAACAAAATGCGTTAAGGGAGGCATTTGTGATTTGTGGCCACTTGGGCGCTGATTAAGCATACGCCATGTGGCCCAGGCCCTGGCCCAGGCCCACGCCCAGGCCCAAAGCACAATGAATAAATGTCAGGCAATGCTTGGTGAAAAGTTGATTTTACTTGACTTTCGTAACAGTTTATTATGGCTACGTGCCGGGCCACTTGAAGACGTCATTGTTACTGCCGTTACTAGGAAGCAGTTGCCTTCGTTCGCTCCTTCTTTGATTTGCTGCGCTTGGCTGGCTGTGGCTTTTGTGTTGATTTATCCAGCTTCTGCTGCTCGACAATGCGCTGGAAAAGCAGGGCACTAGTTTGCCCATCCAACTGACGGCTACCCTTGCCCTTGCCCAAGCCGTTGCCATTACAGTTGCCGTCTGTGGCAAAACTTTCACTCAGTCGACTCCAGCAGCGTTGCGACTCAGGCATGCTGAGCTTATCGAGCAGCTGTGTGGCCAGCTGCGGAATTATGGGTTGCAGCACAATGCCGCATAGCCGCAACGCATCCATTGTCATCCCGATTATCGTCTCCAGCCGCTGAGCATTGATGCCACCCTTCAGTTCCCATGGCTTCGAGGATTCAAAGAAATTGTTTGCCGCATGCAACGTCGCCATGGTCGTGTCCGCCACCAAGTGGAAGTGATTGCACTCATAATGTTGCTGGCAGCGCTCTGGAAAATGCAAAAATATATATATACACACACACACACACACACACATAATATGGACGCAAATGCAAAATGCATTACTTTAACGCTCTCCGGCTGGCCACACTCTCAAGTGCACCCTGGCCAGTAGTTATTGGCCGGATGTAGAGATTATAAACAAGCCACTTCAACTTCAGCTCGGTGCTTAAATATTAAAATGACAAAGAGCTGGCGGATCTGACTTACCTGCCAGTTGCAGCAACGACTCCTCCAGTCGCTTGGCTGCATCCAAATTGCGCAGCAGCTCCTTCAACTCTTCAGAATGCAGGGCCGGATAGATTTGCATGGGATTCAACGACTTGGCACAGGCGCGCGACAACAAATTGCCCAAAGTGTCCGCCAGCTCAGAATTGAGTATACGCAGCGCCTTTACGTGGCTGTAATCTAGAGTTGAATGGAACAAGAATAAAACTTAGTCCTGCATAGTTGAAGCGTAATCATATATGTTCCGGCAACTGACGCTTGTTAGCCAAGATGAAAATTCATTACAAAAGAGTGTTTCGTTGCAGTAGTTTTAGGTAATAGAAAGTAAATGACAACATTTTAGGGAAGGTATAAAGCGTAGACTTTGGTTTAACATTTTATCTGTGCCAAAGAGCTAGACTTCTCTTCCTGCTAAAAACAACATTTGGAATAAGTTCTTAATAACTCAAACAAACTTTAAAAACAATCACACTACAGATTAAATCAGTTGCTTTATGCTTCTGCTTCGCTTCTGTTTCTGCTCTTGTCGCTAACGACAAATACAATCTTTTGCTGGCTATTAATTTTGGTTTCCCTCTGCTCATTGCTTCTCCTTTTTTTTGTGTGTTAGTCGCTTACAAATTGTTTCATTCCCTCTTTGTGAGCAACAGGGCATTAAGGGAATTAAGGACAGCGGAAATGTGTTGCAAAAGGAAAGACCAACCTGTTCACCTTTCAATGCCAGCAAAAACGCAAAAGATGGAGGGGGCAACACAAAATGCGAATAACTAAATAAAAAAGGGTGTGGCCACAAGAAAAAAAAAACAAACAAATATAACCTCATATTTTTCTACTTCTAAAACAAAAAGAAGGGGAAAAAACAAGCTTGTTCTGCGAAAGAATCTTGGAAGTGAAGAATTTTGAGTGGCTTAATGGAACTCGTTCACTGTGCAATGGATAAACGCTGCATCAAAATGATATCGAGTGAGGAAAATAAACGCCATCATTAAAAGCACTTCATTCCACCCATCATCATCAACATCATGCGGGTGCATTTATCTGACAAATGTGCGCAGTAATTAAAATTCAAATATACCTTTGCAATTGGATTTATCTTCTAAAGCTATCCAAAACAGTTCAATAATGGCCGAAAACGTGACAATGGACGTTTTTAGATGACAAAACGTTTTCCGGTCAGTTGGCCCTTGGTAATTAAAATTGTAATTTCATTTGCCTGCAGTGACAGTAACCCAGGATAATTGACCACATAACAACATTTCGCACCCATTTTAGGTGACTCTAATTGACTTTTGTTGTTCTACATTCAATTATTAATGGCATTCCAATCATTAAATTGTTTATTTATCATGTTAGTTTGAGGTGTGCTTCAGATCTGTTGTTTCGATTTGAAATTTCAGGAAATCAGTTCTACTCTCGACGCTGTCATAAAATTGAAAAACTTCAATTTAAAAAATTCAACTGCCCTTCATATCATGTTTTTTATTCTTTGTCTTTCGTCCGTAGAATTGAATTTGCATCTTGCGATTTCTAGCGCAGCTGTCGACCTGACACCACCGCAGCTCTAGACTCTGGGGCCTTCCTCCCAAAAAAAAAAAAAAACGAAAACGAAAAAGTGTTGCCTACATCTGTGCGCTCATTAATGCATCAAAAAACAAGAGGCAAACTTTTTCACCTGAAGCTGAAGCAAAGTCAACTGAATTTCAATGAATACACTTAGAGAAAATGACAGTTGTTAACACTTTCAAAAAGGGAGCCAGGAAATCCTTATAGCAAAGATTATTTCTTTGAACTGCTAAAATAGTTTTGATTCAGAAAATATTTCTAAAAAATAGTTTTTAGGTTAATTAATTAATAGTGTCTTTACACTTAATATAGAAGCAGAAATATTTCTTAAGTATCGTTCATCAAATTTGAACTTGTTTTCACTTTTTTAACTACTAAAAACAAAACTTTTTTCACGGGCGAGCTAATCTCTTTCTCTCTCTCTCTCTCTCTGAAAGATGCATTCTCGGTTACCAACCATCAATCAGTCTCAGACCAGACAGGATTGGCATTTGAACTATGTGCATTTGGAGAACAATTTTAATGTGTCTTTTGAATTCTGATGTCGTTTTCTAAGGCAACGAAAAATCAATTGAATATTCTGCATTGCATCAAAGTTTATTAGTAGCCATTGCTTCGTTACCTCTCCGTTTGGATGCATTACCCACACATTGTGCGCCTCCTTGGCCAAGTCGTAACCGTTTTAACTGCTTACGTGTGTAGCTACAAATTGCAAATGGCAAAAGTTGCTCGGATGTGCAGCAGCAACAGAAGCACATGTCGACTACAACACTTTCAACTAACTCTTGGTCCACATTGGCAACGGGACCCACGTGACTGGATGAGAAGTGTGCACAGCAAAATACTTTGGGCCACGACTTCATGTCTGTCGTTCCATTTGCCCAGGGCAAATACAAATAATACTTTTTCAACATGCCCTCCCTCCACCATTTTCCTTTCCTACAACTGACACTGTGTTGCATTTTGCCTGCCGCACCTTAAATAACTTGAATAACTTGTCGCACTTGTCGCTTGTTGTGTTTCCGTTGCTGCTGCAAAACACACTTTACACAGTCCTGAGGTCTCTGGTCTGGTCCCGTCTCAGCCCCACCCAGTCAATGTATCAGTGTGTCAATTACTGCGCACCACGGCGGCTTTTAGTGACAAGACATAGCCAACTGCTACTCAAATATTTGAGAAAGTGCCCTAGAGCAAGCGAGTCGCGTTGCCTTTGACTGACTGGTCAGTCCTTAAAGCACCTGCTAATTGCCAGGCAATATGTCAAGACATTTAAAAGGACAACTTACTTTTAAGTGTCCCATAATGAAATTAGTAAATACTTAAAGAAAGGTAAGTCAAAGTAAATTCTAAATCAAGTTTTTAATCTTTGTAATTAGTTGCGCTTTGGCCACATTTCATCTTTTTTTATAAGACAAGATGTGAATTTTATTGCTAATAAACGAAAATAAATTAGTTTGAAATTCCTAAACTCACTTTCCTCGATTAACACGGTGCTCTTTAGAAATGATTTTACTTTCACTAGATTAAAATATTTTTGCGTTTTCAATTTTATTTTGTATTCAAACTTTATTTAAAATTTGGAATCCATTGCGATTTACCCCTATACGGGGGATAGCTTTAGTCTTCTAAGAAATCAAATGTGATATATAAATCTTACCTACATCAAAACTCAGCTTGTCATAACTAAATATAATTTTCTTTGCTGAAGTATAAAAAGATGTTGGCATCAGCTTGTAGTCGAGAATATTTAAATTTGAACCCAAGAGGAGTAAGAGCCCCAGGGGAGGTACATCAACGTCCAGTCTCTTCTTTGCTCTCTATGCAATGTCATTTGCTGGCACATTGCGCACATTTTTGCATTTCCATGCAAAGTTTTTCCTCCACTTGTGCCATGTACAACCGCAGGAAAATTCGAAATGCAGTTTCTATGTAACCTTTACTCGGCTCCACTAAACGGAAGTGCCCCCGGCGGCAACGGCATTATGAAATCAAATTGCTGGTAATGAAAAGTTGTGAGTTTAATGATGTTGCCGCTAATGCCCATGATTGAGTTATAAAATAAAACTCAAGTGGATGACAAGAGTAGGTGCTCCAAGCAGTACCAAAAGAGTGGGGACAAATTCATATTTCAAGGCAACTGCTACGTACGATGGAAATATAAACTGATTTGTTGTTTCTCTTCACCGCGCGCGAGACTGACTTAAATGATTTATACCCAAAAATACTGTAAATATGTGTTTACATATACATATGTAAAAGCCAAGCACTTAAAATTCGCGTAATTTAATAAAATTCCGAAGAGCGAGAGGGAGTTCACACGGGGGGGCGGGACAAAAGACAGCAGAGAGGTGAAAGGGCAGCGTTGGCAAATTTTCTCACCATTTTTTTTAATATTGCGCAAAAGTGCAATAAAAATGCAATTAAATTAGCCGCAAGGCAACAAGCCGTAAAAAAACATGAGCCATACTAACACACACCAAAAAAAAAATGAAAAATAAATAAATAAAATACTGCATAAGCAAATTGAATAAGGGGAGGCCGGCGAACGTGGCACTGACGAAAAAAAACAAAAAGCAAACCCAGCAATAATTGAAAATTAAATTTAAATACCATGTGGGATGTGGGTGGGCAATTGGGCAACTGAGGCGCCGCCAATTTATGCAAATTGAAAGCGCAAAAGTTGTTTGAGGAATCAATCAGTAGGAGAATGCAGGCAAAGTTAACCCATTCTGTTGGCAGCGAGGCGTATTAATTGATTTCCTGCAAACAGTAGTCAATGGTGACAATGCTGGTGAATGCGATTACCGGGAAGCCTTCTGCTTCAATCTCAGTCATATCTGTCAGACAAAACTTTCGGCTACTCCTATGCAAATGAGCCAAACTTGAGCTAAGTTCAAGAGTGGAAACACACACACACACACACACACACACACACACACTCACAAACACAAGCGCAACGAAAAAACTTGGCAAGCAAATAAACAAAAAGCAAACCGAAAGTTTTCTTTTGCTTTAACAGTTCGGGCATAAAATTGAAATGCAAATTAAAGCAAAAGGTGAAACTAACCAGGAGCTTTGTGTGTATTTATGTATGTATGTGGATTGGAGACCCTGCAGCTCTCGACCCACAAACAGTTTCCCTTGATAATTTGATGGCAGAAACTATTTCGAAAAAACCACAAGCTACCCTGCCTCTGTCACAGAAAGCCACAAAGTGAACAAGCCACAGACATGAAAAGGATTGCGCGGTTTTGGTCTGATCTACTACTACTACTCACTGCCATCGCTATGAGCTACGCCCTCGCGCAGCAGAAAATAACGCAGTCCCTCCATGGTGTACTGTTGGGCAGCCTCAACAGGATCCACAACATTGTGTTTGCTCTTGGACATTTTCTGGCCATCAACAGTCCAATGTGAGTGCACATAGAGCTGACGGGGAGGCTCTAATCCAGCAGCTATTAGAAAAGCGGGCCAATAGATGCCATGGAACTTTAGTATATCCTTGCCAATGATTTGCTGTGCTGGTGGCCAGTGTTTGGCAAACTGCAGAGACAGAACAAACTTTAGTTAGAAAATATACACAGAAAATTACTTTAAGTAATTTTACCTTTTCATTGGGATAGCCCAGTGAGCTGAGATAATTCACTAGAGCATCCAGCCACACATAGACAGTTTGAGAATCATCGCCCGGCACTGGTATGGCCCAGTGAACCCGATTGGAAGGTCGTGATACAGACACATCTGGCAATGGCTCGCTTAGAGTATCCAATAGAATCTTTTCAAACTTGGCTGGCCGTATACGTGCCTCCTGTTTTACCCAGTGTCGCACATCATCTTGAAACTGCGAAAGGCGAAACATATAATTCGTTTCCTCTGTCCACTCGACCGGATGACCCGACTCGAGGGAGTAACGCATGCCGCTAGCCTCATCCAAACGCAATTGGGAGTCGGTGAGAAAGACCTCATCGGACACACAGTACCAGCCACTGTAGGCAGCCGAGTAGATATGACCATTTTGTTGGAGCTTACGCTGTGGAGAACCAAACCAGATGTATCCAGACGTGATACCAATTTTCATACTCATATCTTCTTACCCAGAAATGGGAAACAGCCTGTTTGTGGCGCTCCTCTGTGGTACGTATGAAATCATCGTGTTGTATATGCGCTGCCTGGAAGACGTCTCGATATCGTTGCGATATGTCATTACAATACTGACCAACCGGCACCTTGTGCCCAGCTGCTGCCTGTTGAATCTTAGTTCCATGCTCATCCGTACCTGTGCAGAGACGCACGTCTGTATTTGGATTCCGTAGCCTCTGGTAGCGGCAGTGGGCATCGGCTATAACCGTCGAATACAGGTGGCCAATGTGTGGAGCTGCAGAAGAAAATACATCGAGAAATTCAAGAGGAATCACAATATGTCAGCATATGTCTCACCCGCGTTTACGTAAAATATCGGCGTGGTCACATAATGGGAGCTACTGCAACGCTTTCCCAATTGTCTGAGATGCTCCTTTATCCTGCTCCTTAACATCCTTAATTGAGCAACTGAAGCGCCGACAATTTATGCAAAATGAAAGCACAAAAATTGTGATTTTTTATGCTCGCCGGCTGGTTTTTTTCTGCAGGCCAGCTGATTTTATGTGTTTACAAAATTTAACATTAAGCGGTTAACAGCAGCAGGCCAGGTGCTGTTAGGCGCACAGGTTGTGCTGTTAAGCGCAAAGGCCAACGGTTAAGAATTTTAATTTTACTGGGGAAAACCACTTAACAAAGCAATTATGAATGTATTTACAAAAAATATAAATAACAGATATATACAATTCTCAACTTGTCGGTGCACTGAAATATTTGGCGGGCTTTCGAATGCTACGCCTGCGGCCAATCATGCGACGATTTCTTTGAGCCTTTTGTTTCGCCTCTACCGCAGCACACGCCGCTTTGTATGCCGCCTGCTTTGTCTTCTCAAAGTCTTGCTTGGCATCCGCCAACTGACGATTCAGATTATCCACTCGATTCTTGGCCGCCTCTAACAATTGCGTCTTCTCCGCCAACTCGAGTTGTGCTCCATTGGCCACGTTCTCAATATTAGCCAGATTCGCAGTGGCCGCACCTACCAGATGTTTGAGCTGATTGAGTTGATTCTGCGCCTCGGTGGCCGCAGATGTTGCCGCATTCGCATTAGTCTGAGTGTTTTGCAATGAGGCAGTGACCTCAACAACCACAGCATCTGCCTCAGACATCTCCTGTTGCAGTTGCTCCACAATTTGTTGTTTACCCGCCAATGCGGCTTCCGCAGCGCGTGCCGATTGTGCAGCTTTCTCCGCGAGTTCGGTTTTGACCTGAGTGGCAGCTGCTTCGGCGGCGGCCATTTGTGCGTCGGAGGCGGCTTTCGCTTCTTGTGCAGCCTTCTGTGCAATGTTCGAAGCCTTTGCCTTGGGATCTCCCCCCTTGCCGAAGGAAGATTTCGCCGCCATGCATCCGTCTTTTTTCTTTTCACATTCTCCAGCGCCTCCATTATCGTCACATTTGCCACCCGAATCCGCCGAATACAAACTTGCCAGACAGTGCTTGGGTCTGTCATAGTGAATGCAATCGAATCTCGAAAACAATTCCAGTAATAGAAAAATTGTGAGCAACACTTTCTGGTGATGCATATTCCGAGTAAGCTTGCCCAGATACCATTTGAAATCATTACTAAGATGACAATAAAAGCTTTGACTATTTTTCTCAATATTTGTTTCAAGTTCTTTTTGAAAAATTTTATCTACTACCAGACCTAAAAGACAGTGACACTAAGGCTTACTAGACCTACAACTTCTTTAAAGGATTCATAGGCGTATCCTTAATATTAAACATTTTAGATCACGTATGCTTAATTATTGATCAGACAAAATTGTGAGTTCTTTTACTTAATCACAATAATGCGACCATCACAACGCAAAAATAATTGTTAAAAAAAAGTTGTTTCGGAGTCGAGAAAATAAAATTGGAAAAATTCGCAAAATCTCTTTCCCATTGTACGAGAATCTATCAGTCACCTAAGAAAGGTTCGCTTATGACCGCTCATAATGCTTATTAGCCAACCAACTAATTAGGCGAAAGTAAGTTATTGCCAAAAGGTATAACCACTTCCTTTATATTAGCTGTGGGCAGACAGACAACTCTCACCATGTGTACACTTTTTTCTATGGCGATCACTGGCGGTCCCTGAGTTGTTTTTCCCTGAAGTGAGTAAATTATTTAGAGAGTGTCACATTATTCCCGGATCACCCTTGAACTGCCCCTCCCTGAGTTTCGCATTCTGGCAGACTGAAAGTTAATTGTAATATTCCTTATAGTAATATTTCCCTTTTACAAAAATATATATTAATATTTAATTCGGATCCTATTGCTATCTACTTATGAAAAAATGAAATTATCTTCGGACTCTTGCCTGATCTTTTCTGGTCTGAAAATGCAACTGATCATATTTTGAGTTATGCCGACGATTTCTTTGAGCCTTTTGCTTGGCCTCCACTGCAGCACAAGCCGCTTTGTACGCCGCCTTTTTGGTTTTTTCGAAATCCTCTTTGGCAGAAATCAATTGGCGCGTTATTCCGTCTACCCGGTTCTTGGCTGCCTCCAGCAACTGTGTCTTCTCGGCCAGTTCTTGTTGTGCACCGCTCGCCACACTCTCTATGTTAGCCACATTGGCGGTAGCCGCCGCCATTAATTGTTTCAATTGGTTAAGTTCTTTCTGTGCCTCACCCGCAGCTCCAATTGCAGCTGCCGTATTCGCTTGAGTGTTTTGCAGTGAAGTGTTCACCTCTTGGACAACGGCCTCTGCCTCACGTTGTTCTAGTTCCAATTGTTCCATAATCTGTTGCTTGCCAGCTAACGCTGCTTCGGCAGCACGAGCCGCCTGTACTGCTTTATCCGCGAGTTCCACTTTTACCTGGGAAGCGGCTGCTTCGGCGGCGGCCACTTGCGCATCGTTGGCAGCCTTGGCTTCCTGTGCAGCTTTCTGTGCAATATTCGTTGCTTTAGCCTTGGGATCACCCTTGCCAAGCATGTTTTGGCCACAACTTTTGGCACTGTCGCTGCCACAATTGCGACCATTGGCGGCACCATCTGCGCCGGCAGTATCTTTTTTGCTACCCTCGTCATCGAGCCAGACCAAGTCAGAATAGTTCTTCATTATGTGACGCTTGCTGTAAGTCTGAGAGAGAATAAGATGTCGATCGTGTCGATCGAATGCCGAATTACCCACTGACCTTTTCGCGTGGTCTTATCAGGTAGCTCTGGGACAAACAGCCGATGTTGAGAAGCAGGAAAATGCAAATCACATGGATATCGAGCATTGTAGAGAACTGTTCGATTTCGGAAATGTCAGACAGAGCCCATTCGATTAGAAAGTAGACATTCGAAAAAATGTTTCATCTAATGGAAAATGCGTGTGGACTTTCTAATCATGTGTCTCGTCATGTTATCGTCAGTGCTAGTTGTCGGATACACTGCATCATCGGGACCACGGATCAAGCGGTGTCTTGCCTTTGAGTTTGGTAGCGAGATCGGCCAGAGCAGTAGCGAGGAGGGAGGAGAGTCCGGTGGCGGCTGTGACTCCGTTGGTAGCAGTTCAACCCAGCAGCGGGATCGCCAAAACGAACACAGTTCCAATACCCGACCGAAAGGAAATTCAAAGCAACGCGCCTCTGGACTCGCTGTAAAAGCGGCACAGGAAGCGAAACAGGCCAATGATGATATGGCCGGTGCAGTCAAGGCGGCTTCAGATAAGATTAAAATTGAGTACGCAGAGAAAGCCGCAGCGGCCGCCAAGGCAGCCGAAGCCGTTCTATCTGGAAAGGCTCAAGTTCTGGAGCAATTGGAGATGGAGGTGAGTTGTCGATGATCGATCTAAAACTTCTGTCTCATACCACAATCACTTGCAGGTTCGCGAAGCCGAAAGCGTTGTTCAGGAAGAGGCGCAAGAACTCTGCACAGCCGAGGCCAATGCCCAGCTGGCGCAAAAGGCTCATTCTCAGGCACAGGAAGAACTTAAGCTTCTGATGACGGGCTTAAGATTGGCAAGAGAAAACTTTGACTGCGCCGAGCAGGTCTCGGCTGTGTGCCAACAGTCGTTGACCGACAAAACAATTCTCCTCGAGGCCGCACAGAATCGAGTGACAGTGCTGCAGCGTCAACTGGCCGAGGCACGCAGTGATTACAACAGAACAAAGAAGGCCGCGTACAAGGCGTTATGTGC
This sequence comes from Drosophila nebulosa, assembly GCA_024703675.1. NCBI lineage: Eukaryota > Metazoa > Arthropoda > Insecta > Diptera > Drosophilidae > Drosophila > Drosophila nebulosa. Next base: position 3,117,167 of record JANFPS010000004.1, on the reverse strand, counting down.
AGCCCAAGAGGCCAAGGAGCGAATCGATCGTGTGCGACGACGAGCCAACAGGCGATATCCTGGGCATTGGTTAATTAATTGATTTAATTATTATTTTATTGCACACATACATTTATATATATATATTTTTGTAAGCAAATGCAAAACTCAATGTTAAAATAATTTATTCTGTAGTTTATTAAACTGTTTTTTCTTTAGGGAATAAAAATATAAAATTCCTTGACGACACACAAAAAGTGCGCGCCGTCTTGAATGGCTGCCAAAAATAAAAAAAAAATGCTATGGAACTTGGCCTGTACATTCGCCTGCTATTGTATGTGTGTGTTGTGTGTGTGTTTTTTGTTTGAAAATGAAATTGGTAAACTTTCTAATTTTGACAAATACCGATCGGAGGACCGGCTTAAACGCTAACTTAAATCAATTTACAACTAGTAGAATACACGGGAGCTGCTCTATAAATAATGTTTACAATTAAACAAATGTGTTTACATCTATGTATAAGAAAGGGGGTACAGGGGACAAACAATTTTTAAAATTTAGAACACAATTCTTAGCAATTACAATAAATGTGTTGTGTGTGTATGTATGTATGTATGTATATAAATAAAAGCTACAAATTTACATGGGCACAGGTGAAAAATTGAAAATCACAAAAAAATTAGAAAAGAGATGAACTAATTAACCACATACATAAAATATTAAATACGTATACAAAGAATTTACAATCGAATTGGTGTTGTTGGTTCACATAATAATTTCAAAGGTGATGTTTAGTTGGATATTTGCACATACACAGATGAATGTATGTGGTGGATATTATTGTTAGTTAATTCTAATTCTTGTTAACAAACATAAATACTCGATTTTTGCATGTGCCTGCCTGCATGTCTGTCTCTTCTGTGCCTTTGTATGCACAATTCTACATAAAATAGTTTCATTCCATTTTATAGTTTGACATTTTTGTTGCAGCCTATGCTGTAGCTAATCTTCTTAACGGTTTTCAATTACTCATATACATATACATATATATATATGTATATATGTAAGTATGTGTGTGTATCTTCTATATAGTATCCATATATGCAAGTATTTACAAACTAACACAAGCCCCTGTAAGTAATCGTTTGACTTGACAACGTTTAACTACCGACAAAACAAATTGAAATCTATTAAGAAGTCATACATAGAACAAGTCGTTAATGATCACGGGTTCCGTTGCCCTATGCTTAGTAGTTATACTATGTATGCGCATGCATTTCTATACATCTGAGTTATATATAGAGTCTGTGTGAAACAGATGCATGTATATAATGTAATAGATGCATATACTATGCATACATTAGTAGGTAGTTAATACATAAATAGCAATTTAAATGTTCTATAATTGTTAACAATAAATTGCTCTCCCAAAGAATACTGACTTCATCGAGTTTACATATATTTAGGATATTATTGTTGTAGAGCTTGAATTCCGATCCCTCTTCTCTTCTTCTCTTTTCCTCCCTAACGTATGCATTCGTTGCTTAATATGTGCCGGACTTTAGTATATATATATATATATCTGCATATATATGTATATATTTATGGGATATAATATCAACTTTTCAACTCTTACACCTCCTACTTAATGCGTATGGTATATATATAAAATGAAAAAGTATCACGATTGACCAAACATAGATCGAAATAACCGTTAACTACAAATGTTTCTCTCTGGATGTGTGTACATATATATTATCATTATCATTGAGTATAGGGGAGAGTAGTGTTGGGGGTTTGAGTTAGGGCGCCCAGCACCCTAACATTTTGTTGCTTGTCCTAGTTTAAGTACTTGCGACAGCGCTTCGATCCGCAAGAGCAGGGTATTTTCTCTTCTTCGAATGGAAACTTGTAATCATAGGTCAGCTCCTCGCCCTGCACAATGCGTCGCAGCGCAAAAATTATAATGTGCTTGTGGCCAAGTATGTCGACAACTTTTGAGTAGCAATTCGGCTAGAAAAGATCATAAGTAAATCAATATGTTGACTCATCGTTTAGCAATTGCGCCCCCCACACTCACCTCACAGGAGTGATTGATAAATCGTGCCGCATTGCCACGCATTGTGGCATCGACTACCAGATTATCGTCAATCTTGAACATATAGCAACCGATGCCCCTACTATCATAGTAACGCTCTCGTTTATCCGTCAAAGTGGAGCGTATCAATTCACCAGCATATTCAATGACCATTTCACCTTTAAATAAATGCATCAACATAATTAAAAAACAATTGAACATGACTTTGAATAATTTCACTTACCCGCTTCAATGTCTTTGGTGCAATAGAGTCCACGTCCATGGATGTGCGAGCGGAAAACACCCACATAATCCTTATAGGTCTCCTTCAGAGTCCGATACTTCATGGCCATGGGTAAATTGCTGCCAGTACCGCGTCTGTAACGGTTGGGCGATGGATGAGATTTATTCACACTTAGCTGATGTAATTAACTTACCTGGGCACTAGCTCATTGTCCGATGGTTGTACAAACACCTGAATCGGTTGCTTGCGATGTCTAGAAGCCAACCAGCTGAACATATCATATTCCGATCTTGTGGCATATGGTTCACATCTTGCACAGTCGTAGGCATTCTCCTGCAGTTCATCCTGATCGGAGCCATAGTCGAGCAATGGTTGATTATCCCCAGCAGAAGTTGATCCTACTCCATTGCTGCCCAAATGGCCGGAGCTTCCTGCTGTTGAAACATTGCCGTTTCGTTTGTGATATTTGGGCGTATATTTGGAGCACTTTTCCACTCCCGGCAACTGTTCAATTAGATATTTTAGGGCGTTTGTCTTTAGACCAATCATTTGAATGCCGCCCATATCGGCTAATGGACCCTCTGGCAGCTGTGTCAGGCCATGCGCCCGACGTGCCACCTGCACGGCCTCAAACACCTTCTCCCAAATTTCGGCAATCGAACTGGACTTGTAGATGAATCCATCCTCACTTTGTATCTCGTACAAAAGATGTGGCCCACTGATTTTTCTTGGTTCACGGATTGGCGGCGGCGGTTCTGGTGGCGCCGCTGTGGGCTGTTCATTCGACTGGTTTTGTTCTGCCTGTTTACTAGGAGGCGACGGCGAATCCTTCTTCTTTAACTCGAGCTCAACACCGGTTTGTAGCTGCTTCAGTTCCAGGACATGAGCCTCGGCCATTTCGTTAATATAACTTGCCGCAGCTTCAACGGCGGCTGTTTCCTCGGCTGTAGCTTCGAATTCTTCGTTGGTTGTGGCCGACGCCACCGTCACTGCGGACGATGAAGATGATGATGCTGCAGCTGCTGCTGCTGTTGTAGCCAGAACATCCTCAACCATTTGTTGATAACCAACCGAGGATTCCACTTCAGCTGTTGTTGCGGTCGCTATGGAGTCGGCACAATCATCGTTCGTGAGATTGTCCAGTATTTTGCTAATCTTCTCCTTTACAGCGGGCTCCTCACTGTCGGACATTTCGTGATCTTGGCAAGCGGAAGTGGCCATCTTTAAACTAAAATCGTCATCATCATCCTCCTCATCGACCCTGTCCATGTCTACAGAGTCTTTTAGAGAGGCAAAGTGTTCGTTGGATTCTATGGGTAACGGCTCGGTTTCCATTTGGAAACCATGCTTCTCCATTAGAAATTCATTATCGACTATTTCCAGATGCGTCGGCGGTTGTTGGACTGGAAGCATCAGTACGTTACATTTGTCCTCCGATTGTGGTTGCGCCGGCGGCTGCTTCTCGTAGAACGACTCCGTGATGATTTGCTCTTGAGGATGCTCCAACATTGTGTTTATGGCCGTAATTGTGCTTGGGGGTACTGTGTCTGTCGTCTTTAGCTCTGTTTCATACACTGTACTCGGCGACGCCTTGGGAGCATAGCACTTGGAGGCACTGGACACGGAAGAGACAATTATCGGTTGCTCTATGGGTTTGGGTGGTGTGGGGGACGATGGAACCACAGTATCATTGATTAAGGGAACTGGTGGCTCTTGTCGCTGTTGCATGGGCAACACACGATTTGTAGGCCGACTACTTGTAGTTAAGGTGGCCGGTTGTTGCTGCAGAGGATTCACAACATTTGTGGGCAGCGAACTGCTGACAAAGTGCTGTACACGATTGACCAGCTCAGTGCCAGGCTCTTGGGTTTCCAAGACAAGCTGTTGTTGCATTTGCTGCGCTTCTGGAATGGAAATCTGCACTGGCAACTGTTGCTGCTGCTGCTGTTGAGGCTGTTGCTGCGGCAGCTGTGGAATTGTTGCTGGTAAACGCTGCTGCACCACTTGGCTCACTATTGGAAGCGTGTGCGGATGGGGATGCGGATGTTGTGGTTGGGTTGTCAGTGTTGTTACGCTTCCGACTGGATTATTCAATTTTGGCATGGGTTTCATAACCTTTGGCTTCACTTCCACCTTGTGTATGGGCCGTATCAGGTTGGTTTTCTTTTGCAGTGGCTTTGATGCAATGCTCGGCGGTGCTCCACAATTGGAACCGGGTGTGTGTTTGGTTTTCAGTGTGCTGCTGCCCATAGTTTGCCTAAGATTGGCATTATTTTGTTTGACCTGGGCATGATGACTGGTGGCAATGCTAGTAGGCAGCACCTTATTAACCACCTGCGGTTGCATCATCTTGTTCATCCCCGGCATGGTCGTCCCGGTATGACCTGCAGCAGTTACTCCAGTCGCAGCAGCTGCTGTCTTCCTTTTCATTTGGGTCACAGGTGGTATTTTAGCCGTGACCACCAGAGGTGAGCTGGTGGCAAAGTCCGCCATGGATGTTGTCGTTGTAGCGGAAGTTGGCACCGTTTGGAACTGGAAATTGGCATTCTGCAGCAATTGTGTTGTCGTTGTGGCCTCCTCTTGGGTATGTTGCTGCTGCTGTTGCTGCAGCACATTGGCAGCATTCAGAAACGTGCCCGCAGATCCATCTCCATTCGGATTATTGAGCACTACATAGCCAGCGGGAAGATCGACAATCGGTTCAATTTTACTCGCCTGGAATACTTGAGTTGTGGTGGCCGAGAAACTGGCATTCTGACTCAATACCCCGGGCATCGCTGTGGAAACAAATTGCTGCGATGACATCACCGTATTCTGGACAATTGTCTCCAGGCCGTAGTACATGGGTTGAGTGGCCAATATGACTTGTGGCGTTGTCGTGGCAAATTCCAAGCCAGTGGCTCCTCCTCCCGCCGCTCCGCCCAAGATAAGCGACTGCTGTCCTGAGGCATGAGGATGGTTCTGCGAACCATCTCCGCCAGTCGCACCTGTTGTAGTGGCGGCCAGTTGCAGCGTCTGCGGTTGTATAAGTGTTCCAATCACCTGCGGTTGGGCTTGCATCGGAGCTGCAAGCATTTGCAATCCCGAATTGGTTGGCGTTGTCGTTAGCATCAAATTGCCACTGGCATCCGTTTGCAGGAATGTGGCTCCTGCTCCCGGTGTTGCAGTTGTTAGAAAAGTGGGCGTGGCTGTGGCCTGCTGATGCTTAAAGTCATTGGTAGTGGGTATCGATATGTATTGCAATGGCTGGGCCTGACTCCCGTCGCCAGTCACAAAAGAAATAATATTCTGGGGTTGTGTCTGCGGCAGAATCAGTTGGGGCGCCTGGGCCTGAGCATTGCTCTGGAAAAGAAGCTGTGGTTGCAGCAAACTCTGTCCCAGCAATTGGGTGGCCGTGGCAGTCGCTGTGATTGGCTGCTGCTGTTGCGGATGTGACTGCTGCTGTGGATGTGGCTGCAGTTTGGCCTGAATTGGTTTTACTTGATGGGCTGATTTCAATTGCTTCTGTTTGGCTGCTGCCGTTGCCTGTTGGCCTGCTTTGGTGGCCACCGTTTTCAGTGGTTTCGCCGCTGTTGTCAGGGGCAGCATGATTTTCTTGTCGGTGTTGGTGGCCTGCAGGGTTTGATAGGTGGCCGCTTGTGGTGCTGGCGTTGTTTGCGGTAACTGGATGAACTGCTGCGTGCCATCGGGATTCGTGGAAACTGCTATAAGTTGCGGTTGTGCCGATGTCGCTACTGTGGGCTGGGTCAGAGCAAACCCGCCACCTAGATTGGCGGCTAAACTCTGCAGGGAATTCGCATACAACTGGAGGTCGTCGCTTCCCGTTGTGGCTGTTGGATTATGATTCGCCTGCGACAGAAAGAAGCCGTTGCCCAGTGACTGCGGCTGTAGTTGCAAGGGCTGCAATCCCTGCAAACCAAATTGACCCAAAGTTCCGAGATTCTGGACCTGCGGATAGGAGGTTGTCTGCAGATAATTAATTCCTCCGGCATTTCCCAATGTTGCTGCCGCCAGAGCCTGCTTTTGCAAAGCCTCATTGAAACTCTCGGCACTCAGGTGAGTCACTGAGGGAGTATTTGTTGCCTCCGATTCCGATTCACTCGTTGACATGGGCTCACAACTGGGCAGGTGACGCTGGAAGGATTCGTAGTTGCGGTAAGTGCACTGGCAACGCTCACACTTCACCTGCCCCGTGAACTGGGCTGTGGAGAGATTACCATCACCTCCAACAATTCGGAATTCGGTTATGGAATCATCTACACCGTCCATTTGCATTATTCTCATTTTCGCAGTCTCCTCGCGTGGTTCACTTTTCTCAAAGTAGCGCTTGGCTGCGCTCCAGGTGAAGTTTTTACTGTTACTGCGCATTGTCGAGCTGGCAGCGGATGCGGTTTCTGTTGTACACGTTTCGCTCATGGACTGGCGCCTGGATACCCCAGCCACAGTGGCCATTTCCTTTTTACTGCGCTGCTGATTACTAAGACTGAGAAGCATTCCTTCTGCTATGTTTTTGGATAACTTGCGGCGTTTTATGGCAGCGACACTGTTGCCATCCAGTTTGGGCCATGCCCGCGTCTTGAGCACCTGCACTTGATTGGAACTGCGAACGGCAGAGAGCATAGCGTCTTCAACGGGATTGCTTGCTGGCCAACAGTTGCCTCCCAGGCTGCTGGAATTACGAGTGTCCTCGTCACAAATGCTCACGGGAACTGTCTGATTGTTCGTCTGACTTGTTTGACTGGGCGCTATTGTTCCATCCTTGGACTGCTCACTCATGGCGAAGAGTTCGCCCTTATCTCCAAGATCCTCGTACATGAATATATCCAGCATTGAAATGCCATCAAGTAGATCGTGCGGCAAATCCTCAAATATGGCGTCCTTAATCTCTGGCGGCAAGAGATCCGCATTCTGTTGTGGTTCCTCCTCCGTGTTGTCATCCGTCGGCACGCTTGGGAACTCCGCCCAGTCCGTATCAGTCAGGAGATCATTGCGCGACAGACTATTGTGCCAGCGTGCGATCTTGGCCAGGACCATATTGCTGTTCGTATGACTATGATCAACAGTGAAATTTCGTCCCACATCCAAGCCGATCACGGTGGAGGAGTAACTATTCTGTATGGTAGTGCGCACAGTGTACTCGACTATCTTCCACGGCTCCTTAGACGACCAGTAGAGTCTGCTGCACAGGAAATTTATGGGTATCAATGCCTCAAAGGAATCGGAGAACCGTGGGACAATGGATCCCAGTTGCCGCACCTCCAGTGAACCAATGTGAAACTGCACTTTGGCGGGCTCAATGAGCTTCTTACGTTTACGATCCAGTTCCACGTAAACGGGACGTGATACCTCGAAATTGGACTCGTAAGTGACGCTTGGCGAACCATTCGCCTTCAGGGCATTGCCGTTTTTGGCATGGGCTGGACAGTACATGGTCTTGTCGGTAAGAAAGGCACAGTCAATGCTTCGGGCACAGGGATAATGATAATGCTCCCCACACGATCTGACATTGCAGCCCACTGTTGCTCCCCGATTGCCACATACCGTACACTTGATCATTCTGCCCCGGGCCACAGCGCTGTGTACATTTTGCAGGGAACCATCGATCTCCTCGAACACCTCGGCCGACCACATGGCGCAATTGGTATGCACCCAACAATCATGACCGCAATAGAGCAGGCGTGCCTCTTCACCCGACAAGCCCTCGCCGCTCTTACGACAAAAGAGACAGACTCTTGAATCAAGACGCATTTTAATGCCACAACTTCCCAGATCGTCCACATCCACATCCAGCGGTATATCCAGGACATCAGTACGAGCAACACCTTGGGCCACAGAATGTTCTGCGTAAACGGATGGGGAGTCCTCCTGCAGGTCATCGTAGCTGCCGCCACCAGCACACGATTCGAACATATCCTCCTCGAGAGCATCGGTACACGCCTTTGTCTCGTTTTGGAACCAAGGAAACTGTTCGCTCAGAAGTTCCTTGTAGGCTATATCCAGTTCATCGCATTGGCTCTGCTGGATCACCTGGCTCATGTCATAGTTGAACTCCGCCAGGGACACATACGTGTTGCCAGCTATTTTCTGTTTAATGTCAACCAAACTGAACGACTGCGATTGCGTAATGCTGGGTTGCAGGCAAGAACATGACTTGGACAGGAGGGGGAGAGATTTAGAGACTTGCTGATCCTTAAACTCGTAGACGTCGTCGCTGTTCTGCGATTCCCCATCACTGCCAGAGAATTGCAAGGCCTTGGGCTGCAGCTTACCCTGGCTGCTTCCATTGCCATTGGCTGCCCCGCCGCAAATACAACGAAGTTTCTTGCGCGGACTTAGCTTAAGCAGAGCACACGCCTGTCGCGACTTGCTAAGCAACTTGAGCACACTGTAAAGACTGGATTTGAACTCCTCCATGACCGCTTGTCGCCATTCTTCCGCCTTGATGTTAGAGCTTTCGTTGCGACGAGCACATTTCTTGCAAATGAATTCAATAGACTCGGGAAGTGTACTCAATAGGTTGTACTGTTCATCGCTGAGACCTTCGCACTTGGAGTGCACCCATTGATTACAATCGCCGCATTCCATCATTTTTAGATCAAAGTCATTGTCGTCGTAGCACTTCTGACAGATGGGACAATAGTTTCCTTTTTTGCGTAGCTTAAAGCACGCCGTGCACATGGGAAGGTTGCCCACAAACTTTGATACTTTGGTGGTCGAACAGGACTTGCATTTCAGACAGTTAACACATATAAGCGGTCGATCCGCTCCCAGGAGTCGCTTGCTGGTGCCCAGGCAGGTGGCATGATAGTTCTTCTGACACTTTTGGCACTTCACTTTCGAGCCGGACGACATGTTGCAGGTGTAGCAAACTGTACAGCGTGGGCACAACCAGTTGAGCCGCTGGGTTAACTGATTCATCGAGGGAGCACCCGTTGATGGATTTACCGAGGTGTCCAGGAGACTGTTCATAAGGGTGGTGTCTTCAAACGAACTGTGTTTTAGATTGTATTCGTCCTGCACACAATACTGATGATAAGGCTCACAGCAGCAGGCGCAAAATATCAAAGGATCGAGGCCTGTAGAACCGCACAGAAAGCAAAGGGCACGCTGGGCCACTGTCTCTGTAACAATCAGACCAAATCCTGTCTGGCACACCTCAGCCGGATCGTAGTTTTCCCAAAAGTCAATGGAAATCAATGTTCTCTGTCGACTCAGCGACTCTTTCGAGCGGCGACTGGTTGGATTTGTTATCGTTTGACTTGCTGTGGTGTTGCTATTAAGTTTCTTATTGCCCATTGAACCAAGGGTGGATACAGAGGTCACAGTTGCAGCAGCTGCTGCCGCATTGCGAGTTGTCACCTTGGCTGTTGTCTTCTTGCCAGGCTCTGGTTGAGTATTGGCTAAGCATTTGTTGGTCTTTGTTGACTCGGGAGCTGTTTCTGTGGATGTCGCTGGAGTCTTGCAAGTGGCACAGTTGTCGTTCTCATCGATGATCATTTGTGGAGCAGGTGTAAGAGTTTCCAAGGCCGGAGTAACCTCATGTTTCTGTTCTTGCTGCTGCTGCTGCTGTTCCTCCTCCTCTTCACCAAAGGTGGCAAGTGGTTGACCTAAAACTATAGAAGCACTGCGGCATACATGCTTTACACGCGGCCCCTTTAAGTCTATACGCTGACGCTTGAGATTATCCCCAGATGCTGCTTGTTCAGTTGCTTCATTTTGGCCAGGAACACCTGGCAGGGATGGGTTACTTGTTGTAGCAGGCAACTGCTCATCATTCGGTAACTCTGGGGCAGCTACAGTTTCCGTTGAAGCTTTTTTAAGTGTGGGACTAAGCGCGGGCTTTTCGCTTTCAATATCCCTGGTTGGTTTCTCTTGTTTGGGCTTATGCCGCGAGCTGCTCTTTGTTGTTGTTGATTCGCTGGTGCTGGGGGTCGCCGCATTCGGACTAATTGCCTCCGTCGTTGTGGAAACTTTTGCATCCTTGAGAAATAGCGGTTTTTCGAGTATGGCTGGTCGTAGGAGTGGTGAACTACCAAACGTTACGTTGTTTTCTGCCAACGGATTTGACTTAATATTCAACGATGACGATTCCGCACCAGACTTCCATTTAATAGATGTAGATGCAGTAGATAAGGAGCTAGTTGATTGGGCAGTTGGAAGTGCCACAGAGCTATCATCTTTAGCAGGTGCTTCGATTCTCATATTGGGCGGCAGAATGGCAGACAGGCGATTCTTTTGGGCAGTTGGCAACTGAAGAGTCCCTAAACATTTTTTTAGCCAACATGCTGTACAGCGATCCTTGTACAATTTTTTAAAATTCTTTAACTGACTCTTGAGCGAGTTTATACTGCAGCAGTTAGCACCTGGAGGATACAAGAAAATGAATGAGAACAAGGATATACTTGGAGATTAAAGCCTTACCTTCCGTCTGCTTACACTGCAGCTGCTGCTGCTGAATGCCAGATTGCGCTGTCGAACTACTCGATATAGACACCGCCTTCTTGGTCATCTTTGAAATAAACTTGCGACAGACATCACAGACCAAAACGCTATATTTGCGCGATTGTGGCACCTCGTTACTGTTAAGAGATGTGCCACATACTGCGCACGATACTGATGCTGGTGGAGTGGTGGCTGCTACAAGTGACAAAAAACATTAGTAAATTGATAGAAAAGGTGGAAGAACACACTTAACCCACCAGAACTGGAGCCAAAGGACACAGCGGACACTGTAATTCCAGAAAATGGTCCCGTTTGGTCAATCTGCTGGAACTGTAGACGTGGTTTGCGCATCACGAAACTGCTATTGAGCTTCAAGCTACCGAAACTAGAAAAAGCTACTGTAGTTGAGGTTGATATAGACGATGAAGCTGCGCCGGTCGACGGCTTGTCTTGCAAGCTAAAATAATTCTTTGTTTTGGTTTTGGAATTAGCCTCGCTCGGATGCTTTTTACTAACAATAACACCATCGTCAAGTAATCGCTTATTAGGCTTAATTATTCGCGATGAGCGCGTTCGCTTTGGTAGAACAAAATGTTTATCCATCACCAGTTGTTTCTCGTCGGCCACAGGGTGGTCTTTGTCTTCGGTAGCTTCTACTTCTGCACTCTTTTCCAAAGCACTTCCATCGACTTCTTCGTGGTCATCTTCATTCTCCTCTGCATCCTCTTCCGCATCTTCATCATCCTCAATATCGTCATCATCATTCTTTTGGGGTTCCTGCGACTTATTTCTATGAAAAGTGACACCACCACCCATTTCGATATCATCATCCTCTAAGGGTGCACCAAAAGCTCGTGAAAGACCAGAACCAAAAACATTTGCACTCGATCCTGATCCTGATCCTGATCCGAGTGACTCACAGCTAGTAGCATGTGCTGATCGAAACTTAAGCGAGTTCAGTTTGTCTATATTGGAGTTCTTGTTGAGTATCTTTGATAAAATCGAGGGACGCACAATGCACTCGCTATTCCTCGAGTAGGTCAATGGTCGATTCAAGGAATCCTTTTTCATAATCGAGACAATTGGCATACGATTATCTGGATTATAGAAACGTTTCACCACCGACTTATCATCGCTGGTCTCGAGAACGTTCCTGAACGTGACTGTTTTCTTTTGCTTTGTTCCCGTCGTCGCACCAGTGGCGGTGACTGGAGTCAATCCCCCAGCAGCAGCTGCAGCGGCAGTGGTTGCCGCTTGGCTGGAGTTGGCGGCGGTAGTCGGCGGCAATGTTGTGCCGCCAGTAGCTGCAGTTGTTGCAGCAATCTCTGCGACCCCTTCATTGGGCATTTCACTCGATTTCTTCTGCAAAAAGGCGTGTAAACAAAGGGTTAGTTACATTTCTCGGAGGCGGGCGGGGCACTACTCCTCGATGATTTGCCCTGGCCGCAACAAATCAATAATTCATGCAACTAACTACAGGCTCGTAAAAACTAAAGCAGACGGAGGGAGAAGCATGCAAACTAAAATACAAAGCAGAAAGCAGGAACAAGTGCAAGTTTTAGTGTGGGAGATGGGGGAAGAAACAAGTTAGCAAGTAGCATACATATATAAAGGTAGAAACACCAACACCAACATCGACATTACGTGCCACCGCACAACCACCCGACACCGTCACCCCATCATCGCGTCACCATGTAGGGCTCAAGCGCGAAAACGTCATAAAAGCCAATTAAGCAGGTAAGCGAACAGGCAATAGGCTGCTTGGGAGTGCGCTGTTGTCCAGACTGGGGTAACCAGGGCGCATAATTTAGTGCCCAACTTGACGGGGTTCTTATTTACATTTGCACATACACCACACACACACACACACACACACCTATACTCCAGTACCTCTGACAGGAAGGGTGAGGGTAAGTAAATAACACGCAACACAAAGGCCACCAAACGGGTAGAAATCAGTGGGGGGAAAAAGCGGCTTAAACTTATTCATAATAATAATAAAGCGGTAGGTAGGTGAGGGGCATAAAACTTACCATTGCAACATCTTCGCCACTCTCATTCACTCTTGCGTCAATCGCAGCAAAGGGGTTCGCAATGCTGCTACCACCTCCGTTGCCAATCGGTGACGTTGGTGCTGTTGCTGTTGTTGTTGTTGCAGGAGATGAGGACAAGGGGCAATTAAGTTGCAATTGTTGTTGTTGTTGTTGTTGTTGTTGTTGCTGCTTCAGTCTCGATGTCGAGGGCAACATCACCTCCGCTCTGGCCAGATTCAAGTTTTTAAATTTTTTATTGCCCCCCTTGCGTGCACGCTGCAATGCTGCAATGGCCGGTGCCACTGCAGAGATGGAGGATGAGGAGGAGGATGTTGGTCTCTTTGTCTCACTACCACTGTCATCGTCGTCATCGCCGGCACCACCGCTTTCAGCAGCATCCTTGTTTTCTGCATCATCTCCATCCTCAGTTGGATCAGCAGAGTTTTGTGTGGCACTCTTGTGATGACCATTGTCGTTGCTTTTGCTACCGTTTACACCGTTGCTAGAACTGCTTCCTCCTCCCCCATTTCCTCCGCTGGCACCACCACCACCACCACCACCACTACTACTGCTGGTGGAGGCACCTCCGGTACCTATCGCTGCACCACCTGTGGGCGCATTATCGTCCTCATCGTTATCACAATTGTTGCCCTTCTCCCGCGATGCTGAGTTGGCTGCACTTTGTTCACCACTCTGCTGCTGCTGCTGTTCCGCAGCCGATGTGGCCGTTGATGACGCAGCAGCTCCAGCTTCATCTTCCAATTGCAAAACACTTATCCGCTTACGATTAATCGACTTGGATGGTTTCCCCGGAAACTTCGAGCGGCCCATAATATATACACGCACTTGCTGAATGTTTTTAATTTTTGCATTTGCGATTCGTTTGCCGTTTGCTGGTTTTTGGCTACGACGACTACAACGTTGGCGGCACTTTTCTTGCAACAACAACGGCTGCCACTGCCACTGCAACTGCAGGCGAAAATAAGATTGTTAACATGAGTCCAAAAAAAGACCGGTATTATAGCAAGCAGCAACAACAATGCCTGTAACCGAATCGCGCTTGGAATGCGTCAATATTCCCCGCCCCACCTCCCTAACGCACCTATCACAGACGCTCTCTGTTTCTCTCCTTCTTTCTTCCTCTCTATTATGCACTCAAAACCCGCCTTGAAGTTTTGTTGCTGTGGTTACCACTCGATGCAATACGAGGCGACGCGTTTCGTATCGTTTCGTTTGACTCGTTCCCGTATTCTTTTTTTTTTTCTTCTTTTTTTTTGTCGAAGTCGCGCGCGTTCCTCGCTCCTTGCTTTGCAAATTACAACTACAACTATTAAGCCGAAGGTGACGTCGAAGTTGAAGCGCGCCAGACTCAGCTCAGAGTCACGAAGACTTTGTTAATTCTCTTGCGCTCTCTCGCAACGCTCTCTTTACTCCTGACGACGGTAACAACAACAACGAGGCGCGCCAAAGGTGCAATTGCTGCAGCTGCTTTTGTTGCCTCTATTCCTGCTGTTTCGTCTTGCGTGACCACCGGCACACACCACCTTTTCACGCTGCTACCACTAAATGTAGTTTAAAAAATCGTCACAAGAGGCAACAAAAATAACTGCTGCAGCTCCTTATAGCACGCGCTCGCTCCGTCTTCGTTTGCAGATTCCTCTTACTCTCTTTAAATTTATGTTCTCTCTTTGTGTGTCTCTTTCTCTGTCGTCCGTCTGTCGGTCTGGCCTGTCTGTCTGTCATTCGTCCCGTAGACGGTTCGTTCAATCGACGTTTTAAGTGGTTTTTCTACTTCAGACTTGAACTTTTTCTTCGCAGGATTTTCTTGTTTCGCATTGTTGTAGCTCCTGGCTTGTGTTGTTGTTGCTGCTGCTTTTGCTAGAAATTTAAATTCTTACTGTTGTTGTAAGCCCACTACGTTTAAGTGGTGGGTTTTCCCTTTATGACTGCCTTTTTATGACGGTTTTTTTTTCGCCTCTTGTATGTGTATGTGTGTGTGTATATTTCGTCTTATTTTTTCCTTTCCTTTCTTTATGGTCTTATTGTTGTTGACGGTGACAAGAGAAGGAAAATTCTTTTTTTTGCGCGTTTAGTTTTTCTGCATTTGGAGTTTTTGTTCGAGGTATTTACAATTTTCCACATTGCTGTACTTTCGCAGAACTTTTTTCTCTCAACTGTGATAGCAGTCAGCATTGGGCCACATCTACATCATCATGATTATTATTATCATTATCATCATCATCGAAGCATCTGAGCAGCAGCATCGGGCTGGCTACATCATTGCCACCACACTAACCACACACACACACACACACACAACACTCACTCTTACAACGCGATTTGCTCTAGGAGGCGGCACACACACTGTTTTTGCGCATCAAGTTTTTTGTTTAGCCTGTGAGCGGCGTGGCGCGAATTTGTCTTGGCTAGTGCGAGGCAAGAGCTCTTTAAATCTGGAAAAGTTATTGAAAAAGGGGGGAAGAAAACAAAAATGAAGAAATTTATTAGTTCGCTTCGGTTGCAGTTGGCAAACAAGTTGAAAGTTGACTAGTCGTACATACAAACATACATTATATATGTGAGATGTTGTGTAAAAGAGTGTTGGTGAATGAGTGAATGTTGCTTTGTGGGTGGATGTGTGTGTGTGAGTGCATGAGGTGAGATTGGAAATGGAATGTCAAGAGTTGCATGTGACGGACGGTTAGTCGCTGCCGCCGCCACTGCGTTGGTGGAATGAGTTTAAAACACATTAAAGAGAGTTCCAAGTTCCTGGAGCACCCTCGTTTGACTACCAATGATTGGCTCCGTCGGTTTGGTTTGGTTTTTGCATGAGTCAGTGGAATGGTTTTCTTTTTGGTTTGCCAAAAGGTGTTTGTATTTACTTAGCCACCCGACAACTGTAGTTAACCCGCTCTAACCAGTTAGCTAGCTAGTTAGTCAATCATGTCAACTGTACTCCAAATGCTTGTTGTTTGTTTGTATGTATTTAGTTAGCAACACTATAGCAAGTCAATTTAGTTTTCCCACTATATAGTATAATCTTAGTGTTGACGATTGAGATTTTAATTATACATACATACATAGCGCGCTTAAGCGCTGCTTGTTTGTCGATTTTCTTTCATTTTATCTTTCAGTCATGAACATGTTGGAGGGGGGTCGATGGGGTTGTCATGATGTAAGCATTAAGCTAAGCTTTATTGGCTAACACATTTTACACTAATTGCTTAGACGGGAATGCGATGAATATTTTTAATTGTAGATATACAAAGAATTATTGCACTGATATTTATAAAAAATGATTGCACAAATTAAAAAAAAAAGTTATATTAAGTGATTAAGTTAGATAAAATGATATTTCAATCATATTATACCACCTCTCTATGTGGTTAAGTAAATTAGAATTTTAATAACGTTTTATAAGTTATAAGTCCACCCGATGTTTATTTCTTTCTAAGAGAAAGAAACATGTTTACGATTGGCTTTATTGCGACGATTTGTTCATCAACTAAAGAATAGATTGCTTCTTTGTTTGTTTTATAGGATTAAATAGGATTTATTGTTCATGTCGGTGGATGTTTTTACTGTATAAAGATTTTTTTCAGATTTACTTTCAGAGTCAGATATCTTTTACTGGGCGAATTTGTGGGTGAAATTAATGTTAAAGTTCGGGATGTGTTTTAAAATATACTGTGGATAATAGATGAATGTAAGTAAAAATAAAATATTCAACATGATATAACAATGCAAAGGTTAATTCTCTCAAGCTCAAAACAATTGTCAACAATTTAAAATACACTCACACACACACACAAGTGAATGTGTCTATGGCTGGCTAAGTGAATAACTGTCTTGAAAATGCTAAGCCAATGCTAGTTAACTAAGTTGTGTTGACATCAATTAAATAAATCGTTTTAATTATATGCCACAGCTGCCTGCCGACCAAACATAGCATGAATATTAAAACTAATCAATAAAATCCGATCAAAAGATGACAAAATGCGGCGAACGGCCATCAAAAGAAAAAGACGAGAAATAAATAAAATTACTAGATGAATGAATATGCCTCATTGTAGTTACTTAGAGGTGGGAGATCGTGGAGATAATAACACCCTGTATATGAGAAAGGCATTCTAATGTACACCTTATTGATTGATTAATCGATTTATTTGTTTTTTGTTTAAAACTATTTTGATAAACCCGACTTATGTAACTGGGCTGCAAGTATCTCTACCTACATTACCTTTAAATAGTTTTCACTGAACCAATATAAATTAAACTACCATTTTATGCCTCTTGTTTAAGAAGAATTAAGTATATACATATATTTAAAATCATATTAACAATTCTTGATCAAATCAAAATATATTGGAAGCAAAAATACAAGGCGAAATATTTAGTTTTATTTAAATATTAAGGTTGCTTATTACGCCCAAAGTAGATACAGATTAGCACTAGCTCGATGTAATTTAGAGTTATCAATATACCCGTCACTTAACGAATGAGTACAGGGTACAAAAAAGTCACGCGAGATGCGTGGGGGATGGTGAAGGGGGAGAAGAGGATGAAACTTGTTAGTACGATACATACGAGTACAATCTCCAAAACCAAAACCAAACTGGCCAATTCGAACACACATCGGCAGCGAACCGGCTTCAGACGAACGGTCAGCCGAATGACGACGACAACGACAACGACGAGGCCGCCGCACACACACCTTTAATTTAATTGCCATCAATTATGGTAAAAAGATTAAGAAATCAAAACAAGCGCAAACTGAATAAAAAATACATGTATAAGAAGAATGGGCAGCAAAATGAAACAGAATACAGACGAAAGAAAACGACACACAGATAAAGAGGGAGATGGAGATGCAGAAAGAGAGAGAAAGAGAGAAGCGAGTCCGTACCCGAGTTGCAAATTGCGAGTAATTGAGAAGATTAAAGTCAAGCACAAAGCGGTAACAAAGGGAGCAAGACAAGGAGGCAGGGAGGGAGGGATGGAGGGTAGACAGACAGGCCCAGGTAACTACGATTGAAAGCCGAATTGACTGCCGAACGATTAAAAACTGAGCACGACAATCACAACATTTGCACTCTCACACACACAAACACTCGCACACATACATATACTCGCCCACTCATACAATCACCAAATAGACAACTTATAAACATGACGGACAAGTTGGCCAGCGGGTAGAAACAACTATAGATAAATATTTGTACAAAATCGAAGTCAACCACAACGAGCTTTGCGACAGCTACATACATAAAATATGTAAATTTGTATAAAATTATGCACAAAAAACAACAAAAATTTAAATACATGTGCAAGAAATAAACAAGACAGAGCGAGGGAGAGAAAGACACAAACAGACAGATAGAGAGTATGAGAGCGCCAGTAAAGGAGTAGCGTAGGAGAGAGAGAGAGAAAGTCAAGTCAAGCAGCTGAAGAAGTTGATGGACAAAAGCAACAAATGTGAGCCACTCAGACTCAGAGAAAATGAGAGCATAAGAAAAAAGATGTGCAGTAGTGGGGGGTGGTGGTGGGAATTGGGGAACCAGCAAACTAACGAGTATTTGAGAGAGAGAATGCGGGGGTGTTGCTGTTGAATGCGTACGAATGTGTGTGTGTGTGTATGTGTGTATTTTTGTGAGTGGAAATCAAAACACGCAGCAAAGGTAAAACAAAAATGTGCGCGCCAATATACTTATGTACATATGTATGTATATTGTGTGTCTGTGTATGTGTGTGTACGTATTGGAGGTGGTGCTGTTGGTGGTGGTAATGATAATATGTGTAGGTAACCCAGTTGGCAGCTGCACACAGCCTCAACAAAAACTAATATTTTGCTAAGCTAAAGAGAGAGACAGAAAGAAACCTATTAACAATAAAACTAAAATAAGTTTTTGGCAATTTTGCGAGGTGTGTGCGTTGAGTTGTTGGGTTAGAGAGAATTTACTGCTGCTTGTTTTTGTTATTATTGGGAATTAAGTACGCTCATTTGAGCGGTAATGCATTGCAACTACGACAAAAAGAAGTTTATGCAACGGCATTCGAGATTTGCATACCCTTCCTATGCTCACAATTAATGAGGGGGAATATAAAAAAATTAATCTCTTATACACCGGTTTATTTATTTACTAAAAAAAATTTTTTATAAAAAACACAATTAAAAGTAAAATAAAGTCAACCACATTTTTATTACATGTGTTTTATTGTTGGCAAGGGCATTTCGATGTCGTTGTTCTTTCATATTTATCATAGAAAATTCGCATTAGACTACAGCCCACTGGTTAATGTGGATGTTGTGTGTTTTTTTTTCTCTTTTGAAAGGCTAAAATTTTTAATATGCGCAATTACTCATTTTACGCCTCAATGTTATTTGGCGCGTAGTTTCACGCATACACACACACATACAGGCGCACAACAACTACTCGGTGATTTGGAATTTGCCTAGTAGATACACAAATATATTTTGCAATTATTCATCAAGATCATCATCGGCATCGTCGTCGTGAGCGAGTGAGTGAGGCGCGGCTGCTTTATTGTATAATTTATTAAAAACTGTTCAACAATCAGCTCAATTTTTAGTTATACAAACCGGGCAACACAAGGCAAGAGAGAAAGAGAGCAAATGAGCGCACAATTTGATTTAAAATGAGGCGACGACAACAAAAACAATTGCCATTAAACCGTATTTATTGATGCTGTATGCGCTTGTGTGTGTGTCTATGTGACGTACTTCTGTTCAAGGACCCGACATTAAGATACTCTATATAGAATAGTAAAGAGTTGCCCTTTCACCTCATTCTTATTGCCAGCTGTCTCAATGGGCCACTTGTGGATATCACCAAGTTAGTTCAAATGTTGATTTCTATACTAATTCGAATAACATTGTTTACGAATTTGGAGGAATTTCATTTTATGAGAAAGGTTTTCCAGAGAATCATTAAACAATTGAGATTTTCACTAAGGTGGGTGCACTTGGTCAATGGAACTCGGCGTAAGATCCGAAAAAAAAATTTTAAATAACATTTCACGTCGATGGTCCAAGCAGCTAGTACGGTATTAACCAACCTGATTTATATTTTTATACACTTTTTAATAAACAAATAATTATACAAAAAGTAACATTCACTTATGGGGCAGATGGATCTATTTCAATATAGGACTTTGGTTAACCTTTCAATGTACCTTTTATACCCTTTCTTTTTAACCAATAATTATTGAGTATATTAAAAATGGCATTTCAATATAACAGTATTTGTTGTAGATTTGCTGCTGTTGTTGCAACGGCGGCGGCGGCGGCCTTAATTTGCATTTCACAAAGGTCGCACCTCGCGGTGGGTCGATGCAAACGAGTGAATGTATCTCGCTACTGTTAACTACTACAAACATACATAATAGCAAACATACAAACAAATATACATACATACATACATATATCAACAAATGGTTTTTAGTTTCCCATAATATAGATACAACAATTTCTACCAGTTTTAATTAGTTGGATTAGTTTTCAAAAATCTTATTCGATTCGTGTGACAAAATGCATTTTAACAAATGTGTATTAGAATGGAATTGAATTCAAACGCTACTCGTGGAATTTGACTCGACTGACTGACTGACTCATCGCTGGATCAGACAAACAAAAAATTGTCGATGCCTATATCTATCCATCCATTTATCTACAGGCTGTACTCGAATTTAATAAGTTTACTTTACTTTGTAATTACCTTTCGCTTGGATATATTCAATATTTAAGTTGACAAACAACCATGGGCAACATTTTCTATTAGACACAAGATTCACAATTTTTGCATATGTATATTTTTTCTGGAATTTCGTTTTGGCTCTCTTTGTTTTTGTTATTTTTATTCACTTATTCCTTTTTGCTTTGACTTTCACATTCGCCGCGCGCCACTCTCTCTCGTTCGCTCACAAAACAAAAACACAAACTCGCTCTCTTATTTATGCGCTCTTTTCTCGCGACCGCGCATGCACATACGTATGTTTTGTGTGTGCGTGTAGATGTGTGTATGTACGTATTTTACGACGATGAAAAAAATGATGCCTGCTTCTTCTTCACCCGAATCAGGTTTTCAACATTTCTTTTTTACGTTTTTTTATTATTTCCTTGTGGAATTTTCATGCAATTTAAACACTGAACATTGAACGTAACTCTTATAAACACTTTTTACATAAATTTTGCAATTATTTTCAACATTTTCCGCGATTTTTCACAATTTTTTCGAGCGCGAGTAATTTGTGTGTGTCTCTCTCTTTGCGTTTTACGAAATTGAACAAAAGAGAATGACTAAAAACCCTATTTGAACTTCCCTATTTACCAGTATTTTGTCGCTTTGCAACACTGTTACTTAACACTCCCAGTATGTAAAGCAGTGCTTGCCAAAATAAAGGTGTAAAAATGATTCTTGTGGCGCCACTGAGAAATCATTTTTCAAATTATAAACATTCCGTTGAATCCAGCTAAAATGCAAATATTTACTCTTTTATTGTTAATTGTCCTCAAGTTAAGATATTAAGCCGATAAGGTAAAAAATGTATTTAAAAGGAGTCGATAACCAGTATGTAAAGCAGTGCTTGCCAAAATAAAGGTGTAAAAATGATTCTTGTGGCGCCACTGAGAAATCATTTTTCAAATTATAAACATTCCGTTTAATCCAGCTAAAATGCAAATATTTAATCTTTTATTGTTAATTGTCCTCAAGTTAGGATATTAAGCCGATGAGGTAAAAAATGTATTTAAAAGAAGTCGATAACTTATAAGTTATTCTTTTTGTCGTATTTTAATTTCTTAATCTCCTCCGATTGATTGATTGAACTAATGCTGGCATTCTTGCTTACAGATGGCATTATGTCCCCATTGGAATTTGACTTCTTGGTTTTCATATGTTTCTCTGAAAATTCCATAGGCCACAATTGTGTGTCGCTCGGAAGGCTAAGGCCTTTTGATATATTGCCAATATTTTTCCATTTGCGATCCTCGTCGTCCTTTGTTTTGGACTCCACCGAAGGTACACCATCACCAGATGAGGCATTCGTTTCTTTGTTTGCGTCATTTAATTTACCGACAATATCCCGAGCTCTCCGTTTAGCATTCGCAATCAGCTCCCTGTATTTTAATAGGCGACTTTCGAAAATTTCATTCGTCTTCTTTACGGACGTTTTCACCAGATTGTCATCCGGGAAGCAGCGTAGAGCATTGTGACACATTTTTCGCACTGAGTAGACGAAACTATCAAAATTTTCGAATTCATCGTTATTGAGACGTGCTTGAAGAATCTTCCAGTCTAGCATTTCTTCGGTATCGTGATCATAGTTCAGATTTTGAGAGTAGCGACGCCAGAATTCGGCGGAATTGAAGGCCCATGTGAATTGGCGGCGCTTCCGCTTGATCATCGACTTGAGCAGATGGTCACAGTGACTCTTCTCAATGAGACGATCCAGAGTTTTGTAGCAAATGGTCGTTATCACCCGCACGGTCGGTGGTGCTGGAGGTTCTGGAGGCGGTGTGGGCTCTACTACTATTTCCACATCCGGTTTAATTGGTGCTATCTTTGCAGGCGATGCCATTGGAATTGCTTGCTCCGGAATCGGATTGATGGACACCGCATTGGGCAAGCCAGAAACAACTAATGCTTTTCCCATTGGCTTAACCGGTGACAAGGACTCAATCATTTTTCGCTTACGCTTGTCCGGCTTGGGCAGAACTTCCACCTCATTGCTCATATCGATGGAGGCGAGGCGAGTGTAGAATGCTGCCCTCAACTCCTTGCCCGCCGTATACACCGGTGTGCCCTCCATATTATACAGCATACAGTTCTCAAATATTAACTCAAAGTCCTCCAGGGCCTCGTCCGCCTGCCAGTAGTAGTTGTTGTTCAGCCTCTTCTTAATGGTGGCCAGATCCATGGGATATTTGATTAATGTATGATAATCCGGAATGCCCAGGGTAATCGCATCCACTGGCTTCCGAAAGTGATAGGACCAGCGAATTCTCCATATGTAATTCAGCACCGACTTCAGATCCTCCATAACATTGGTCTTACGTCCCGGTCGATTGGGCGGAGGTATAACCGGAGGCTGTACAATTCCATTCACTGGCTGTACATATGGCTCGATACGAGGTGGAACCTCTGGCTTGGCTTGCTGTGCACAAGAACGTGGTTGGTTGCCGTCCATCTAAAAATGTTTGAAAAAATCTCATTTTAAATTGAAAATAATTTCCAAAAAGTCATTCAACTACCTTTCACTTGAGGGGTCTCGGAATTCAATGACAAAGTTTTGCTTTGACACTAAATGCTATGGCTGAATGTTAGTAATAATAATTTAGCACCCAGCTCAGAGGCGACAAACACGCCCCAAAAATATCGACACCTTCGATTGTGAATTGAAATCTCATTTGTTATTCCCGTTTTGGCGATGTCCTGTAATTATCCTGGCCCTCAATGGTATAAGTATAAAAGCCAAGTCAACACAGTTTGGCCAAAACATTTAAAGAAAAGTCTCGTCATGTCGTCGTCGTCGTCGTTGTCTCCTGTAAATTTCCTTCGGGTGCAAAGTGATTTGTTTAAACTGATCGGGTTTGATTTGTTCCCCAAGGGTGATCCTTGGCAGCAATATTACCGAGCACTACCCTCCGTTTTGGCACTGGCATTCATCGCGCCCTTCATCACCGCTGCAGTGGTTCATAATTTGACCAGAGTGGATGTGGTTTGTGATGCTCTGTGCGCTTTGCTGATCACTTTATTGGGTCTGTTCAAGTACGGAATGATTGTGCATTTGCGTGGGGACTTTATCAACTTGGTGAACAGATTTCTAAGGATGATCAACGATGGTAAGAAGTCTCGTGGACAGCCACACAATTCGATTGATGTCCCTTTCATTCTGTGTTTGTAGAGTTTCGCAAGGCGGATGGCTATAGGCATGTGATTGAGGAAGAGAATCGGAGGGAGCAATTTATTAGCCGGCTGTTTAGAAACACATGGCTATTTGCCTGGGTGCTGTGCAGTCTGGTGCCTTATGTCTCGATGGCAGTCACCTACAAGCAAAATGGAAAATTCGAACCTTTCTTGCCCTATCCTTGCGAGTGAGTCATTTGAATAGCTAATTTATTGTGAATTAAAGATGCAATTTTATGTTGTCGTTAGCTTTCCATGGGAGTTGCATTCCATTCGCAATTATATCTTAAGCTATTTTTGGAGCATCTGTGCCGGAATGGGCGTGGTCCTGCCAGCCGTCAGTATTGACACGCTCTTTTGCGGATTTACGCACAATTTGTGCGCCTTCTTCAAAATTGCACAAAAGAAGATAGTGACTTATCGTCGAGATACTTTAAAGGAAACGGAGGACAATCTGAAAGAGATATTTAAACTCTACCAGGAATGCTTGGATATGTGTGTGCGTTTGAACAAGTGCTTTGAGCCTCTTATCTGTGCCCAATTCTTCATATCGTCCCTTCAGATATGTGTGGTTGGATATCTATTTTCAGTGAACTTCAATAAGCCGCAGGGTATGTACAATGCCGCATACCTCATATCGATGATAATCCAGGCCTATTGCTACTGCTATTGCGGTGAGTATCTCTCCACGGAGAGCACCAATTTTGCCTGGGCCATCTATGATAGTCCATGGTACGAGGCGGGTTCCACAGTTGGCATTTCTCGTTCCATGCGCATTAGCATAATGCGGGCCCAGAGAGGTTGTAGAATCACTGGCTATTTTTTCGTGGCCAACATGGAGGCATTTTCAGCGGTTTGTTCCCATTTGAATTAAAATTCTTTACGTTTAATTGGTTACTCAACAAAAAGTTTCTAAATTGCAGATTGTGCGCACGGCCATGTCTTACATAACTATGCTCCGTTCATTTTCTTAAGAAGAATATACAAAACTTTTTTGAATTTACAACAAAACAGAAAAGAAACAGCACCAGTTTTTGGTAACTTTTTAAATTAAAATGTTTGTGAATTTGCACCTCTCGTAGTAATTCTAGTCCTCACTTGAAGTTAAAGAAAACAAAACTATAATGTCAATTTGAAATAAAAGTTTTGTTTTGATTTGGCGCCATGGAGTTTCAATTTTGTTTGAAAAATGTTAAAAGGTTAAAAATAGCGGCACATTGAGCCCCTATTTGTGACCCGTTATATAATATCTGTTAAAATTTAAAAAAAAATTCTTTGCTTTAACCGCGATTCTACGAAAGCAACAATGAAGATGCGGATTCAAATATGCTGCGTCTTTTGCCTATATTTTTAAGATATATAAATATTTTTCTTAGGCGCTGGCATGCGTAATGAGTGTTGAGTTTTGGTTCATTTATATGTTAAAAAGTGTATTCTTATATGCATAGACTCAAAAGGAGCCTGTTAGCTCATGTTCCAGCACTCCAATTTGAGTATGTTACTTAACGTTTGCGCTTATTGCGGCTGATCGAAAACCGGTATTTAAGCATAATGTTGCGACCGCTTGCGGGTGTCGTCCCAATTAAGTATCGCATTGTGTTTAGTACTAAAGTACTTAGTGCACAACTAAAGAACGGAAAATTATTAAATTTACTTTATTTAATATATCCACGATACATTGCATGGTTCCAACCAGATATCGACTTTAAGTGTTTTATGCGATAGTTGTGATATCTGACGCATCACTAAATCGATACGGCGATAGTGTGCTTGCTTGGCAACCCTACGAGTTTTTTGTCAACAATCGAAAGAAAAAGCAAAAATCAGCGGATCAACAATTTTTAGGATTTATTATCAAAACGCAACGCCCCAAGGTAAATTGCCTTCTCCAAAATAAGCAACAATTGTGCAACATTGTTGTGTAAAAAGAAACGTGTTCACCAAAGCGATCGAAATACTTGAGTCTTCTCTATCGGAAAAACTCACCAAAATATATCGAATAACTCACCAAAAAAATTATTGTTTCGTTCGCTCGGTAGTGGAAGAAAAAAAGAACGAGGAAAAATGGTTAAAAATTTAATTGAATAAAATTCGAGCAAAAGGCATAAAGTGGAAAAAGAAATGTGCGAAGAATAAGTGAATAACCAAATAAGAAAACGCAGCAAATCTGCGAAAATTGCCTTTGTTTTGTGTGTGTTTGTATGTGTATGCACATCGTATGTGTGTGTGTGAGTGCAAGTGCGACAAGAAATGGCAAATATTGTTAGATTTTCAAAATTGCCAAAATGCTTAAGAAAATAAAATATAGAGAAAAGAAAAATGCAACCTCCAATTGCCATCACTTCGCCCCGCCTTCTCTTTGCTAGCCAACTTGCTGCATTCTCTTTGCTTTTCCTAAAACTATTTATGTTTGTATGTGCGTGAGCGTAAGAGAGCGAGAGAGGGTAGGGGAGTGAGAGTAAGAGAGAGATACGAGAGAGGAGATCGCTCGTGTTTCCACACAAAATCGGATTAAATTCTTCAGCTGCTGTTTACATTAGATTCACAATTATTGAAATTTTTGAAAAATATGAAACTCTCTGATTTCAACGAGAACAAATTTGTTCAAATTGGTAACATTGAATCTGTGCAATGCCATAATTGTGTCGGGCAAGACACTTTTCGGTGATTAAGGATTATCTTGCGGATCTTTACGGACATTTAAGAGTTTTTAATTTTTAATATCTCTTCCAAGGTGAAATCAACAAATGGCTTGACTTTTGCTTTCTACATCAGCCCTAACCCCGCCTCTTCAGGCTATTTACATCTGCCTTAGGGTCGCCATTGGCATTCCTGTGACCAATTTTAATTCTCTAGGCAAATGCCAACTGCAGCTAATTGGCGGTAATAATTCAGGTGTCAAAACTTGTCTCGTGGGCGTTTACTACATACAATTCGCATGCAAATAGCAAAAACAACAACTACAAGAAAACGGAAAAAATGTGCAAAACAATGCAATACAGTAAGGACTCTTTACAATGGGTACAAGGACAGGGGAAACTTTAAATAAAATAATCCTTGAAGAAACAGAAGTTCTACAGTGAAACTCGCTTGACGGACACATCCATTTGGCGCATAACCCTCTTGGACAGTTTCCGGTGTCGATGTCCGTCAAGGCGAGTTTTGAATCTATAAAGTTATTCAAACTATTAAAAACATGGGAATATCCAGGTTACGTTTACGAACATTAAAATATATGGCCAGGGGCGTCGAGAACAGGTGATAACAAGGATTTCTTAATGCTATAGGCTACAGGTCTATCGATTTAAATTGAGATATTAAACCGGACAACTCTGCATTTAGGATATTGGAAACAGGGACAAGTGACCAGATCATTTAATTTTTTAAAATTGGTTTTTATATCTTTGGTAGATTTTTTTTGAATATCAGGTTTGTTTCCATTTCCGAACCCCGTAGAAGTTTGTAAATGTATTTTGCTTTTTATTTCCATTTTCAAAGTGAAAACAGGCCTTAAATTCTTAATTGGTGCAAATCAAAAACGAGAGGATCGATTTGCATGTCAATATTTTTCTAAACTTCTTTAAAACTTGCTAGGAACCCAAAGGCCTCTGGCAATTATCTAATTCCATTTAGTTACTTCATCAATTTGGAAAGAAGTAGATCATTGAGACAATTTTTCTTCTTAGGCAGTGTTCACTGTAAGAATATAGTAACAATGTGTACCTCTAGGTTATTTGTTGTTGTTGTTGTTGATGCAACTGTGGGCAGCAGCAAGAGCGGCAGGAGATGTGATTTGCATATGAAACGAAAGACAACACACACACACAACACACAAATGTGGCACAAGTAACTGCAAAATAAGAGCGTTTCTTGCCATTGTTGTTGTTGCCTTTTCATTTGTAATTAGAGGCAATGACGCCGTCGTTGTCGTCGTTTTGTCGTTCAGTGCACTTCAATGTCAGTGCGACAATAATTTCTCAGGCAAGCTTCATTTATGAGGCCTCCGTTGTATATACATGCAACTTATACACTGAAATTATACAATCCGTCCATACACATGAAGAACAAAATTTATAAATAAACATTTTGTTTCCTTTAACAAAGTCTTGTGATTCTGAAATTGTCCTTATTAGAAGAGGATCTCGTTCTACATTTATGTACTGCTTTTTCTTTGAGGTTTCATTGTTTCTATGACGTTTACTGGTGTCTTATGATGTTTCTAAGGGTTTTACGATTCCCCAAACATTTTCTATCTTCGAACTACTTGGGTAACATGCCTCAACATCCTTTTTTTAGCGAAATGTTTTAATAAGCTTGATGTTCCTAATATTAGGTGCGTAATGCTTTCAAGAATCCTTTTCAAAAATTATTGAACGGGATGAAACGGGAGACACTTAGAAATTATAACCATAGATTATAAAGAAGAGGAAGATCTGTTCTTGTTAGGAGGATTCTATAAGACTTCTGGGGAAACAGTTCTCATAGCTAAGCGATTTATTCTCTAAAGGCTATTCGAATGGAACCAATTGAATGACCCTCGTAAATGTTGCAATGTTGGTTGCCAAAGGCCAAAAGCCCAAAAAAATTGCTTGACCAACTTGTGATGCCGCCAACGCCGCTTCCTCCCCGTCCTCTGCAACCTCCGGCCTCTAAAAACTTGAACGTGCAAAATTTTGCTTTTGCCTGGTTGTTGCTGCTGCTGTTGCTGTTGCTACTGCAGTTTGTTGCTGTTGCTGACGACAAACAACATCGACGACAACGGCAACGCGCAAACGGCGCGACGGCGTCATCGTCAGCAACAGTGAAAATTGTTGAGATTCCATTCACATTCCAGCATGCAATTCGTAGTGGATTTCAAATTGTTGTTGTTGCTACAGCAGCGCAACCGAAAGGCAGCATGGAACAGGTGAGGCGATGATCGTGGCGTTGATCGTGTGCATTCCAAAACAGACACACACACACAGCAGGGCAGTTGTTGTTGTTGTTGCTGGTGGTGGTGGTAGTGCTGCTGCTTTAAAAAGTAAATGAACGATAAAAACAAGAAAAGGAAATATTTTTAGTCAAACTCCTCGAACCCCTTAACACCCTTACCCTATTCATTTTGCTTTTTCAAACTAGCAAGTAAATATAATTATAGCTAATATATAGCAAACAGATATACCATATTAAAATTTAGGATCCAAATGAGCTTAAAATTGTTTTTTTTTTTTAAACTACATTGAAAATTGTGCAATTTTCGAGTTCTGAAAACCCATTCGTGAATTCTTGAAACAACAAATACTTTCAATCCTTTGCAAAAATTTCACACATTCTTGCCAAACTTCTTAGATTTGAATAAAATTTATTATGAAGTTTCCTCTAAACTATTGAAGATTTTGGTAACAAATTTGATGTCGCTTAGTATGAAATATTTATGTAGGACTACGATTGGATTTAAAATTGGGTAAAAATCCAAGGTTTTAGGTTAAGAGCTGCACATGTGAATGAATTCTTCAATGCCAATAGAAATAACAATCGATCGTTAAATGTTATCTTTAATATTTATCGAATTTTGAAAGTGCGTTTTGCGTATAACTGTAAAAAGTTGCATGCAATAGCTCATCCTTGCGCTTCTGAAAGCGTATTCGAGCCAAGAGCTTAGGCCTGGTCAAGCCGGCCAATCTAAAGCGATGCAATGGAAAACCGAATCGAGCCGAACTGAGCCAAAGCAAAAGCGAGGCAAGTTTAAGAGAGTGAGCGAGAGAGAGAGAGAGGGGTAGTGAGAGGTATACCCCCTTCTCTCTCCATATGCCCCACGCCACTGTCTCTTCAATGCTAGTCGTTGTTGTTGCAACGAACGAAAAATGCAATTTAGCTCGTTTTTCTTGCTCTACCCCCACCCATTCCCCGACCACCAACACCACCCGACTAACCTGACGTCTCCTTCACCTCCTTATTTACGCTGCCTTGAATATATATATGTGTGTGTGTGTGTGTTTGCATTGAAAAAGGGAAAACGAAACGAAAATGCAGAGAGTGGAGTAGAGCAAGAGCAGCCGCAGCAGCAGCCGCAGCAGCAGCAGCAGCCGCCTCTCGCTTGCTTTTGCGAATAAGTCGCCGAGGAATGCGCATTTTTGCAATAATAATCAGCAACTAATACTATTTTTATCTTCTGCCCAGCTACACATATACATACATACACAGAGTGATTGTATTTGTATGTGTGTGTGTGTGTGTGTGCTTGTATGTACATTCATATATGCCATGCGAGTGTTTGCCCCCCTGCAGCGTGTTTAGTTCACTCACTCAGTCAGTCACTCACTCACTCGTTCATTCGTTTGCTCTCTGGCCGCATAATTGCCTTCTGGTCTTCGGGCCAACTAGCCAGCCATCCATCCATCCAGTCAGTCAGCTAGCCAGCCAGCCAGCCTGCCAGCCAGCCAGCCAGCCAGCCTGCTTGTTTCTTAAAATACCCTTTCCTTTTCCCGAGGTAAACTAAACTAATAAGTTTTGTTTGATAGCTCAACTAATTCCTTACTTTTTTCGTAAAAAATCGACATATAAGCATTAAATGGATTAGCTTTACCGTTAAGATTTTCATCGACTGTTTAGTTTCTAAGGCTTTTCATTGGGTTTATGTAAGAGAGCCACATGTAGTGATACAGTAAAAACTCGTTTAGGAAAAATAATATATTAGCCGCAGAACTTAACCTAGCTTTGCGTTTGTATTAAGCGAAAAATCATTTAGGACAAGTTACACCCTGTGCGAGTTCCTCAGATAATTGAAACTCTTATGTATATATATAAATAAGTTGTAGATAGAATAATGTTTCTTTGAAATCTTTCTTTTAATGCGAAATGAAGTCATATTAGAGAAATTAGGATATATCTGTACATCCGGTATTATAAGATACATAATGATATAATGTAGATAGCCCTTAAACTTAATAAGGGTCTTTCTCTATAATAATATAATATTTATTTTCTTATTTTATCCAACGATGGCCTTCATATCGACTCCTATAGATTTAAAAGTCTTAGGAGACCCGACAGAAATGATTCTATTAATATTTTCCTCCTCTTAATGCTATTTATGAATATAAAATTCCAAAAAAATGTGATAAAATATCTGCAATATTTTGTTTGTAATCTATTGTAATACGTCAAAGATTTCAAAGATTTCCATATAAACAGTTTTTATTAAAAAATTTTTTTTAATTAACTTTCATAAACAGAAACAAGTAATTCCAATATTTTATATATTCATTTTGTCAATGTAGCTATCCTATTATTATCTATATCTATATTTATTATTTAATAGATTAAACTCTTGTTAAACCCCATGAATTGACACATTATTCTTATAGAATAGACTTAAAGACAACTCTCTCATGTTTTTTTTTTTTTAAATATATTGTTGAGCACGTCATTTTTATGGCCGTTTGCATAAAGCAGCCACTAATTATTCTGTTGACAAAAGTTGACTTTATGTATCTTGTTATTGTCGGAATATGTGGATATACATAGATAACCCAAGATTGGGGGCATATATATACATATATACTAGATTTGGTCGGAGGTAAACACAAGCTCCACGCGCCAAATCTAAATGTCAACATGGAGAATGGCCCTGGTGTCGCCCCCGTTCCCACACATCGCCTCCACTCCTGCTGTCATCACCGTTGCCGCCCTCGCACCTTGTTAGGAAATTTTTCACATTCCTCACATATTTTGCGGTATTTTTGCACAAAAAAAAAAGGAAAACAACATTGTATAATAACTAATTAGCAATACAAATAAAACCAATGAAAACTGAATAAACTTGCAGTGCCTTGCCGTGCCATGCGAGAGGTGGGGGGGGGGTCAGATACTGAAGGGAAATATTTTGATTTCGATGAGTTGAATTTAGAGACGCTATGGGAATTTTTAATTGTTTAATTGCGTACGTAAACTTTTTAAGACTTGACTGCGACTTGACTTGAAAGACAATCTGCCGCATCGAAGCGAGGTTAAATTCAAAACTTTGGCAATTAACAATAATGAATAATATTTCTAAATTTCTTTCTTTTTGACAAATTAACCGTTACTGAATTTTTAACTTTGTATGCCTTATTTTGCATTTAATTAGATCCCAGTTAAGTTGAGTAAAATCTTATAGAGGGTGTGTGCAAAAAGGACTACTTTTGCTACTACTACTACCTTTTTTTGTTTGTGTTTGTTATGTTTTACAAATGCTTGAACTTACTCTCGCAAAAAGGTTTCTTTTATTGTCTTCTAAAAAGAATTTTGTATTTAGCATTAATTAAGATATTTTATATGGACAATTAGAACTTAAATGCGCTTATCACTGAGCAAAGAAATCAAATTAGTTTTTGCTAAAAATGCTTTGAATGATCATCCTTTATATTAGGCTTACTATATGTCTTCCTACATGTGCTTTGAATGCTCAAGTTGTTGTTGTTTTTTTTCTCCAAGTTTCCTTCCTCATTTGCACTTGGCACAGTTTTTGCGAAATTTTTTTGGTGTTTAGCCATTTTGTCGGTATTTAATTTGTTTAGATACAAAGATATTTGTATGGCTATTTCATAGTCAGGTGCGCACGCCAAATTCCACCCCCTCTGAGTGCCCCCTACCCATCCACCTGCCGTTGCCCAATGTACATACATACATAGTGTAGATTTAATGGTTCGTCATAAAAAAGTATGTGTGAGTGAGTGATAGAGAGAGTGAGTGCGCGGTGCTTCTTTTTCATACCCTAAAGCCCTACAGGGCATACTAAAAACGATAAGAAAGACACACTTGCATAACTAGCCGCTGATCTTATTAGTGGGCAAATCGTAGGCTATAGTATTGACGTAGAGTTCTTATAATAAGACTGTTTGAGAACTTTTTGATCACGTAGATTCAGTTGCAGAGCTTGAAAACTTTAAAACAATCGCTAAGGGCCTTAGAGACTCTAACTTCCCCACCATAGTTTTAACTTTTCTGGATCATTTTGCATTTTGTGATTGAATGAACTATTCCAATCCGCCAAATTATGTAAAAACTAGTTAGAACAGTTCCCTGCTCTATGGATTATTTCTATTTTAAATGTATTAAATAAATTTAAACAATTATCGGACATCGTATGCAACATTTATGTCTGCATGTCTTTATTTTTTTCGTTCAACTTTCTTATTATAGAGTATTACGCAAGTCGTTCAAGTGTTTTTTTTTTGCTCTCTTTAGAAATATTTGGCGAAAATTTGATGGTTGAGATTCGCAGAATTTCAAAGTGACATAATGTTGCCCCCTTTAACGTGCAACAAATTGACTCTTGCGCCTTTTGTTTGTGTGTCTCATTTGAAAATCTTGCGATATTCTAGATTCCAGGTGTGCGGTGGATATCTGCTTCTTCTTGTTTACCAGCTAGCTTGCTATCTTCTGCCTCATTACGAACAATGAGTTTTCATTTTCCGCCATTGAAACAGTAAAATTTTTTAGCCATCCGTTTGTCAGTGACTCACGTTCCTGGTATGTAAATGAGGAGACCGATCAACATTAATGTTAATGTGTGTAAATGAGTGCGTTTGTGTGTGAGTGTGTGTGAGTATGTGATTGTTAGTGGTTTTTGGTGGGCTGTTAAAAATGCACCGAAAACGCGCTACCGTAGCGTGTGACAATTTTTAGACATACCCTAGAACAGGGTGGCACTATATATTCTCGATCGGGTCAAATATCATTGTTAGCTAAAGTTTTGTTTTAGTGATTTCAATTTTTGATATCAAATAAATACTTAAAGAAGTCAGTCTTAGTGTTATGCAAATTCTGTAGGAAGACGTCAATGTCCAATCTTAGCAGCAAATGCCAAAAGCACTAAACCAACTGTAATATCTTTATAGATAGAACCCCAACCGGTCTCTATTAAAGCTTCCATACTCGTGAATACTGTAAAATTAACTTGGACAGTGCTCAAGGAATGATTTTTGAGTCATTATATAGAGCGTCATTAGTCAACTTATATGAAATGCACAGGCTTGAAAAATCTGTCAAGTTTTCGAATTCATGAAATAATGTGCGACTTGGTAAGAATTTTATCCTTGAATTTGCTTCTTTAGTTGCTTGTGCGATTCTTTCTCGAACTTAAGATGGCGATCTTCTTTGGCTATGCGCCTCTTTTTCTTCGTTAAAGCTTATAAAGAGTTTTGTGGAGCTACCATAAAAAAAACTACCGTGAATTTAAGGAAAATTCCTCTTATTTCACGCAATCTGGCCGAAATGTGTGCGATATGGCAAGAGTATAAAAACTTCGGCATAGTTGATTATGGACAAGCTGTCTGGTTCTGGGGGTTTTTTCGGTTTTTTTGGTTGTGTGTGTGTTTTTGTTTTTTGAGCTTTAGTATAATTTTGAGTTTATATTTTTCTTTCTTTCTATTTTTGTCTATTTTTTTTGTTCGTCTTTTTAGCAAGTTGGCGACCGACTCGTGGATCGTGTGTGTATATCAATTGAAATTCCGTCAAGCCGCATGGTCACTAAAAATCAAATCAAAACCCAATATTTATATTCAAATATTCAAATTCATTCATCCGAGTTCTGCGAACTATTTTGTGCTAAAGAAAAGAAAAGAAAAACGAAACAGAAATGAATTCCAAATCATGCAAATGATGTGTTGCCTTAAGTAAAGAATCTGTTTCTTTTCGCGAGTGATAAAAGCTACACAACAACAACAACAAAAGAATCAAAAATCAAACAAAAGCTTCTCGTTGTCGTCGTCGTCGAGCCTACACACAAGCACACACCCCACACACACCCAACACACACACACACACAAACACAAACACACTTATGATGGCTGGCGGGAGCAATGCAAACACATTTATCTTTATTGAAAGCAACAATAAGAAAAATATCAACCAGAGCAACAATAAAACATCGTAAACCTTCACATAACCAAGACTTAAGTAGTTCATTATAAAAAAAGCTAAATAAATTTATATACATATATACATACAAATAAACAAATGCAAATGCAAAAAAAAATGTGGCAGAAAAAGTGACAAAAGCAAAAGGCAAGAAAAATATCTACATATATATTTATTTAAATTAAATCGCTGCTGCTGTTTTCTGTTTTTCCATCGCTTGCTTATCAATCCCCCCACCCCTTCCACACGGCTGTGTGTATAGATCGTCTTGTTGTTGTGTGTGTGTGTTCTTGGATATATATATATATATATCTATATACATTTTGTATGTATTGTGTGTGATATGAGTGTGCAGAGGCGGCAACAGCAACATCAACAGCATCATCATCATGCATCCAGCGGGCGAAAAAAGGGGCGGTCGCCCCAATGATAAATACACAGCGGAAGCTCTTGAGAGCATTAAACAGGATCTAACCCGTTTCGAAGTACAAAACAATCATAGAAATAATCAGGTGAGTGCAAAAGAATATTTAAAATATATGTATTAGATTTTTACAAATTGTGACGGTCAAAAGAGGCGTCGCACAAGCATGCCTAGCATTGCCCACTTTGTTTCGTCATACCACCCTTAATTAAGCGTCAATTGACCTACAAACTGATATATGATTAATATTAGTCTTAAAATCGCGACTTTATTTTGCGTTCCACAGTTGCTTGTGCGCCATTTTTAACTTTTTATATCTGCTACAATAAATTGGACGAAAACTCGTTAAGCCCGTGGTAAATGTAAAGAACTTCATCAAAATTTTTGATTCTATTTGTTAGATAACGCATCATTTCGAGTTTTATAATGTAAATCCTATCCATACCACAGGACTTGCATTTTGTAAGTTAGGAATCGAAAGAAAATAGAACAGAATTCCCGTCTTATATGGCAATTTGCTTTTAAAATTTTCCTGAATTTAGATCAAAAATACATATTCAAACTTGATAAAAGTTACCAAACAGATTCAAATAGGTGTGATCTTCTGTACCCCAAAGCTTTAATGGATTCCCATTTTTCCATCCCTTCTCTCTATCTAATTTCTAATGTTCTTAACAAATCAATTTCATTTTTTATCGGCAAACAATAAATTGCATAACTTAAAAACAAAAAGAAAAAATTATTCAGCTGACTCATAATAGCATAAAATGCATCAGAACATTTTTGGTTTTTTCTAAACAAGAATTGTGGCTTAGGACCATTAAGAGAAATTCTTATCACCGTTTTTATGGTTTATACAAATGACCAAACCAAAAAAGACAACATAAAAAGCGACAAGCAATAAAAAAATTTACCACTAGCCAAATGAAAAATAACAAAAAAAGAAGCCGCTATAGACACGGCTAACTTGTGCCCATTTGTGGTTAGGTTATACGTTTGTTGTCTCTTTATGTGGGTGGATCCTGTCCCTCAACACTTGGCACGAGCCACACAAAGCCGCATGTTGCCGCATTTTCCCATTGTCTTGTCTCAGTGTGTGTGTGTGTGTGTGTGTGTGCATAAGTATGTGTGCGTGTGTTATTTAAACAAAAAGAAGAAAAAAAAACACTGATGTTTGTGCTAAATTTGAAATTTACATCCACAAAAAATAAACGCGAGCTTGAAATAAAATAAATGAACTGCCAAACGAAATGCAATTGACCTTCTATTGCTACTACTGACTACATCTGGGAGCAGGGGGCGTATGAGCAATGTGATACGTATGTGGACTGCGTAGGCGGCTGATTCTGTGGCTGATTAGGGGGGTGCTGCTGCTGATGATTAGACAATGTGTCTGAGTGTGCGTGTGTCTGTATGGGTTTAAATATGCTGTCGCCAGTGACGGATTAACACATTTGCGGTTGTTGGGGGCACTCAAACTTATTCCATGATTTAGATTATTTGCAATTTATTCGATATTACCGAAAATTCGTCTTTAAAGTGAACCCTCCAATGATCCTCATAGGCCTTTTGGTATTTCCAGAAAACTTTTAGCACTCTAAATCTTTTTCTCCTTTATGAATTCAATCCAACGATCTATTGCGGAACCATAAAATACAGGCAAGGCAAGGCATACTTCTCTCAATATTATGTTTCCATTCCAGTAGATTGTTTTCTTATAATTGCCTTGAAGTTCCTTTTAGTAAAGATCCTTCATTGATCTTGACTTTGATGTCTACAATAAAATGTAGTACTGACCTTTACTAAAGTATACAAATTTTTCAATTTACCATTTTCTTTTTGCAACTTTTTTTCTACTATTGTTACGATCTTCTTTATCTTTATCGTATAATCAGCTCAGAGTCGTCTTTTCCTTAAGTGAAAACTTCTGATCTTTTCTTTTTAATAAGTTGTAGTTTGTATTTTTAATCAGTTTGTCACCTTGGTCATTTGGGTGAAAGATGGGCAAACAGTTTCAATCACTTAAATCGTAATAGATCCGCCCCTGTTTCGATTAACACTCATTGTGTATGTGCGTTGTATGGTGTTCTTGTTTCGCCTCTCCTCCCCATCATTGACGTCACAGAAACGCCAAAAAACAAGCAAACATTCCTCCAATGACTAATGGCTCGATCGAGCCGATCGGTTAAGCAAAATTTCAGCACCATCACTATGCAATTAGCCAAAGGCCCACTAGCAAGAATCATTTATTAACGACAATTGGCCAAAAGAAACATTGGAAGGAAGAAGAAACAGAACAACAAAAAAGAAAAGAGCAAAAACTGCAATTCACGAGACCGCATCATAAAAATTTTTAAATATGTTCTGACGGGTCCATTAATTTAAAATTTTTACGGTCTAACCGGCTACTGTTTTCTGGGCGATTGTAAATTATGATCAACATTCCAGACCCAACCGAGGGACCGAGTCGAAGGAGGATAAGCCAGCGGCCGCCGTTGCTGCACAATCCTTTCAAACAGCTAATCGCTTAAGTTTCCTTTCATTGGTCTGGGCGTTTCATAAGACAAAAAGAGACGTGGTCGACTTGAGAACACTCTGCAATTGGAGTAAAGTTCTTAAAGAAGAAACCCTGTATATGCAGGGTAAACCAAGTCGATTCTTTACTGCAACAGATGCGACCAATTGTTAGGACTGGACCATTTGGGCAGTGACCAATTTTATGATCTGCAATTGCCCAATGCCATTGGCATTGGAGGTAGAAACAAAAAAAATTTCATTTTTGCCAACTTTCGCCTAACGCCTCCCGCTTGCCCTCTTTTTCTGTGAGTTGGCCTGGCTAATTGGTCATGCTGCGCACTAAATACCAAGCGGCCATAATCTGTTCATATATGTATAGGAGTCAGACCATAGAGTACAAGCCAAATATGTCTGTGGTGGTTGGGGCCCATGTCCAAAGCGATAAATGATACGATAGCTAGATAAATAAATGAATATAAATTTATGCATGAAGCCAGATTCAACACTTTTCAGCGATCATGTTCACGCCCACTCGGTTGTCTCATTTTGCCGGCTACCAAAAAGACTGACTGAACGATCGATCGCCCAGACATTTGACAATGCTTTAAATATTAACCAGAGCCAAGACATGAACCACTGGACAACAGCGGCAGCAGCAGCAGCAGCAACTTCTGTACCAAATCAAGGCAAAAATATGCTAAAAAGAATTCATTAAAATAACAAACGATATTAATAAATAAATTCACAATACCAAAACGCCAACGCAGGCGATAAACGCAGGCAAGGCAAGGGGACTCAAAGAGTGGGTTAAATGGAATTTAAATTAAATAAATATATTTCAAATAGTAACAACAAATCTGAAATGTGCATAAATAAATT
The DNA here is from genome assembly GCA_024703675.1 of Drosophila nebulosa. Lineage (NCBI taxonomy): Eukaryota > Metazoa > Arthropoda > Insecta > Diptera > Drosophilidae > Drosophila > Drosophila nebulosa. The sequence goes on along the minus strand of JANFPS010000004.1, from coordinate 3,078,766 downwards.
AGTAAACGAAACAATGCCCCCCTTCCCATAAAAACATACAAACACGTAGACCAACCAGTGAATGACGTACATATGTAATCCTCAGTGGGAAAACCTTTTCGAATAAGTGTGCATACAGTTGTGGCAAAAAATAATCAAACAGTCGATAAAATTGTTAACTTATGTATGAGCAGTTCTTATTTAATATGAAGATTATTCAGATTCCATTTCATATATGTATGTATGTAATTCGTTTTGGTTAAAGTCTAACTTTATTCGATCGTATTGACTTTATAAATCATTTTCGGACTGTAGGTGAGTATTTTCTCTGAAAATTGTTGAGCCAATTCCATAAGAAAAAGAAAAGTTGTTTTTTTATGTTTTTAAAGTGAAAACTTCAGTCACAAATTTGAATTCTTATTACTCGTTCGTTTAATAGCTGCTTCAAAGAATTATGATATAGTTTGATTTCGAATAAACCAATCTGCCGAAACCATTCTTAGGAACATCATCTTCAGCGGTGTATATTAATAATTTTTACATGATTTGTATATGACCATCGCTTTTTCTATTAGAAATTCAGTAAAAGACATATTTTTTGAGGTTCACAGCTGCCATATAACACCTTAAAATTTGATGGTCAGCTTTTGATACGTGTCTAATAAAAGTTTTTACTGTGTTGTTGTTATAGCTGCTTCAAATTTCACCTGCATTGCCAATAATGGGTAGAGCAATATCGTATGTATCCTCAAGCTTTGTCTCTACGAAGAAAGACAAGTGTTAACTAATGGCAACTACTTTTATCTCTATTGATTACAAATTTCATTTAATCAGGTCATATCAGTTGCATTTTGTATGTACCAGATACTTTGCTGAATATTAAATGTATTTTCTGTGGAAATCTGTGTTCACAATTTGTCCTACAGCACAGCACCTTTGTATCTCTATCTGTCTGCATACTTATCATTTCGATTGTATTACGAAATATTTATGGCACATTTTTATTATTGAAACTCAACCAAGAAAAACGAAATAAAAAATTTCCTCCCTGGGGTGCAATTTTCAACTAATTTGCGCGTTGGAAAACGCTCGCGTCTTGGCGATATTTCGTGCGAAATATTTTTGAACCTGTCGCTTTCGCTTGTATCGGACGTGTGTAAAGCTATTTTCATAGGAATTTTCACCTAAATAAATACATATAGATATGTTCATATATATGAATTTATATATCGATATATGTATATATATGTGTAGATGTATGCATGTAGACCCTGAGCAATACAAACATATATCATTTTTCAGCAGTGGCGGCGGCAATCACCGAAAAAAGATTATTGTATGTACATATGTACACACAGCAACAAATATTGCCAGCCAGAGGCAGGAATGTTTGCCCCAAGTTATTTTACCAATATATATGTATGTATGTACGTATTTCTTTAGATATTTACACAGATATTTGCCAGTTGCCAAGAATTTTGATGTATTTAGAAAAAAAAAATACTCGGAAAATTATTGTTATGCCTCCTCTTCTTGATGACAAACAAATTAGTTCAGGTTCAATACCACACCAAAATATTGGTCAATGTGATGCTTTTCTATCGTTTTTGTTGACTTTGCCCCTGTTTAATTGTCAATTTCGCTTAAATGGATTAGCGAAAGTGCTTGAAATGGTGAGGATAAGCCCCCTTCTTGCCCCTTGCAATCCCTTGCCTTTTTTTTTGTGTAAATCCAATTTATTTTATTTGCAAATTTAGCAATGCAAATTGACTTGGGTCAGACTAGTAAGCTGGCCATGATGCTTCTGGTTTCGTTCATTGTCTCTTTTGGTTTCCCCTTTTGCTAATTTAGTGCATTCATCGGCTTTTGCTAATTTGGCGTAAATTGGTTTGCTTGTAAGATACAACCGAAAGTACAACAAAAACGAATTGTAAGACGGACTACTAACTACCTAACCGCCAGTCTGTCTGAGTCTGCCACCCTGTCTGCCATCTCTTGGGTAAGGTTACATTGGTGATCTTTGCTTGAGCAGATTTCAAGGGTATGCAGATTCAGATTCCAATTATTTTCAATCCCATTTTATGTCTTTAAAAAGATTTTGATAGATTATTATTAACAAGTATATAAAAACCGCTGTCATTTATCTACCTTCTGCCAACTTTAGCTAAATTTAATAACTTTTTTTTTATAGATGTACTAAGAAAGAGACTCAAGCGTGCCATGCGACTTGAGTATAAAAGTGCTCATTTAAAAACGATTTTCTCATATTTCTAATTAGCTTTTGGTAAATTATTTAACAAAATTGATGACTTTACTATAACTGTGAATTAGATAAAAAATATACATAGATTCATAAATTATTGCTTTTGAATTGTTAAAAAATTGCATTAAGCTAAACATTTCTTTTTATTTTCATTCAACAAAAGCGTCTGAAGGATGTATTGTAATAGTCCTTGTACACACTCTTGACAATTTTTTAAGCGAATAACAATGATAAACCAATCCTAATTCTGTCATTTGGTGTTCGTTTTTAAAGGACAAAAAATATAACAAGTTCAATAATTCAACCTAATAGACATTTAAATTTTTTTTTTAAATATTTAGGGTAAAGGGAAAAAAAGAATTGCGCTTGCTTAGGTTCGTTTGATCTGTTCAATTGCATGTCACGTTCATCTCTCTATGCTAAGCAACTCGTCGTACGTCAAGAGAGGGGAAAGAGGTTGAATGACTGACAGAGATACCATGGGAGAGAGAGAGGGAGTGATGGAGAGGGGGAGAGAGAGAGGAGTTATTGGGAGAGGATCAGTCACAAAAGGGCAACAACAGTGGCAAAGGCGGCGGTAGTGGCAGCTGAACGAATACAGCATCAAAAGAACGCGTAAAACGGGTAGCACCAGCCGCACAGCATGTGGAAGACGAAGAAAAAGAACAAGAATAAAGCGACACAAATATACACAATAACAACAACAAAAACATGACGAAGGTTGCCCTTGCTTAAATGCTCCCCATCATCCTCACTCTCACTCACTCACTGGCCCGCTCGTTCAACTGTCTCTCTCTCCTTCTCTCTTTCTTTAATAGTGAGTGCAGCAGCACATCTGGACAAAAAGTGGTGGAGTGCGGGTAGATGATCTTCCTTTTGGAGGCTCTTTCTCTCTCTCTCGCCCTCTCTTTCTTCCGCTCGCTCTCTCTGAGGAATTTCACGACTGATGGCCAAAGAATTTTATTGCCCATTGCTTTTTGGCCGGCGCGTTTCTTTTGGCCTTTTGTTTTAGCCTGTGGTTCGCCTCTTTTGTTGTTGTTTTTATTTTGTATGCGCGTACCTTTTGTTTAGTTTTTAAGACACACACACACACACACACGAACAGATAGAGAGACAGAGAGAGAGAGGCACACATACATACATGCATGTGATGAGAATTTTTCATAGAACGCAAGAATGTTGCCCCAGACAGTGGCGTAGGCTAAATGCAAAGGGAAGACAGGAGGATGGATATTTGACATTGCATTTCCATATTCTAAATGTATTTACTCTTTCTTATTTTGTAGAATTACACACCTCTGCGATACACCGCCACCAATGGACGCAATGATGCTCTTGCTCCCGAATATCATCATCCGAAACCGCCGATGGAACCACCGCCAACGGCCTCACCATCGCCGGATGTAAGTGTTCCGCCACCGCCTAACATTGTTGGCATTCAGCCGGTGGTGGGCGTTGGTGTTGGCGTTGGCGTAGGGGTGGGAGGAGTGGGAGTGGCTCTGCCAACCAACGGACATGTGCCAAAGATGATAAACGCTCTGATACCGCCGAAGCTCATCCGCAAGCCAAGCATAGAGCGCGACACTACAACCCATTATTTGCGATGCAGCCCAGCCCTGGACTCGGGTGCCGGGAGTTCGCGTTCGGATAGCCCCCACTCGCACTCCCATCAGCCGGTTGGCAGTAGAGCCAGCACCGGCCAGTACTCGCCCTCGCCCAGCAGCTTCAGTGATGCCACCCCGCCAGCACCACCGCCACGCAATCCGACGGCTGGCAACTCGGCCACACCCCCACCGCCCACCAGTCAGGCATATAAGAGACGCTCACCAGCGCTAACCCGACCGCCAGCGTTAACGCCAAGCAGCGGCACTCGCGGCACTTCACCGGTAATCCCTCAAAATGGTGGCGGACCCGTCATCAAGACCCAGCAGCAGCAGCAGCAGCAGCAGCAACAACAACAGCAGCAATTGGCCCATCAGATGAAGGCTCTCAACATATATCCAGGTGGTGGCAGTGGAGCCGTGGTCGAACCCCCGCCACCATATCTTATCAATACGGTGGGAGGCGTGACGGCAGCACCTCCGCCACCCAGTTACACGGCCTCCATGCAATCGCGACAATCGCCGACGCAATCGCAGCAATCGGACTACCGCAAGTCACCCAGCAGTGGCATCTACTCGGCCACCTCGGCGGGCTCACCTAGTCCCATTACGGTGAGCAATGCCAGCGGCATTCTGCCAGCCTCTGGAGTGGCATCGGTGGCCAGGCCGCAACCACGAGTCTATCAGGCACGCAGCCAACAGCCGATCATCATGCAGAGCGTGAAGAGTACCCAAGTCCAGAAGCCGGTGCTGCAAACAGCTGTGGCCCCCCAATCACCAGTCAGTGCCTCGGCCAGCAATTCCCCCGTGCACGTGCTGGCAGCTCCACCCTCCTATCCCCAGAAATCGCCAGCTGTGGTCCAGCAGCAGCAACAAGCTGCAGCGGCCGCGCAACAGCACTCACCACTCCTCGTGCCCACTGCATCAGTGGGTGGCGTGGGTGTCGTGGTCACAGCGGTTAAGCCGCCAACGCCAACCACCCCGCCCCTGATAGCCAATGCTTTGAATGGTACGGTGGTCAGTAAACCGGCTTGCATGGAACCGCCCTCATATGCCAAGAGTATGCAGGCCAAGGCGGCTACTGCACAGCAGCAACAGCAACAGCAGCAACAACAACAGCAGCAACAGGTAAGAATCCATGCACACCGGCCAAGGGAAAATCTGTAGTAACTTGTTGCCCCTCTTTAAAAAACAGGTGCAACAGCAGCAGCAACAACAACAACAGCTGCAAGCATTGCGGGCGCTTCAAGCTCAGGCACAGCAGCAGCAGCAGCAACACCAGCAACAACAGCAGCAGCAACAACAACAACAGAAGGCAACTCTAAATGCTGTGAGCAGCAATGGCAACTCTATCAGGCAATTGCCGCCACCACCACCCTATCAAAGCAGTCGTGTTACTACTCCGGATATATCCTCTAACAACAACAATAACATAGGAGCACCTGAGATCAAACCCTTAGTCGGGAGCAACAACAACAACATACAGATCACAAATAGCAATTTGGCCACAACACCACCCATACCACCAGCCAAATACACAACAACCAGCAGTGGCAATGGCAATAGTTCCGGCGGAAGTAATGGCTCCTCTATAGCATCATCATCCAGTGGAGCCAAAGCCGCTTCTGCTGCCGCTTGCAAAAAGATCAAACATGCCTCACCCATACCCGAACGCAAACAGATCTCCAAAGAAAAGGAGGAGGAGCGAAAAGAAATACGCATACGTCAATATTCGCCGCAAGCATTCAAATTCTTTATGGAACAGCACATTGAGAATGTAATCAAGTCGTATCGCCAGCGAACCTATCGCAAAAACCAATTGGAGAAAGAGATGAGCAAAGTGGGACTTTCCGATGCGACGCAAATTGAAATGCGAAAAATGTTGAATCAAAAGGAGAGCAACTACATACGGTTGAAGCGGGCCAAAATGGATAAGAGCATGTTTGACAAAATCAAACCAATTGGCGTCGGTGCCTTCGGTGAAGTGACTCTGGTAAAGAAAATTGACACCTCAAACCATTTGTATGCCATGAAGACGCTGCGCAAGGCCGATGTCCTTAAGCGCAATCAGGTGGCGCATGTGAAAGCCGAACGTGATATTTTGGCTGAGGCCGACAACAATTGGGTGGTCAAGCTCTATTATAGTTTTCAGGATAAGGATAATTTATATTTTGTGATGGACTACATACCCGGTAAGTCGACATAGACCAAAAGTATTCATGATTATTCTTATGAAATCTCTCTTATCAATTTTTAGGTGGCGATCTGATGTCACTGCTAATCAAATTGGGCATCTTTGAGGAACCGCTGGCACGTTTCTACATAGCTGAAGTCACTTGCGCTGTGGACAGTGTACACAAAATGGGCTTCATTCACAGGTGAATATCCCCCCCATACAATAATCCTCCAAATTCTCTAAATTACTCAAATTCTTGCTAATTTTTTACAGAGACATCAAGCCTGATAACATACTCATCGATAGGGACGGACATATAAAACTCACCGATTTTGGTTTATGCACAGGTTTCCGATGGACACATAACTCCAAATATTATCAGGAAAATGGTAAATAAAATAAATTGTGCTCTAAAATCTGATTCCACAGTGATTTGCTTCCTTGATAGGTAATCATTCCCGCCAGGATTCAATGGAACCTTGGGAGGACTTCTCCGAAAATGGTTCAAGGCCAACTGTATTAGAAAGGTAAGAAAAATGATAGAAATCAGCAAACATATATGTAGAACGAACTTTATAATGAAATCTTGTTTCGCTTAGACGACGTATGCGTGATCATCAAAGAGTTCTGGCCCATTCCCTGGTCGGTACACCCAACTATATAGCGCCCGAGGTCTTAGAGCGTAGTGGCTATACACAATTATGTGACTACTGGAGTGTTGGGGTGATTCTTTATGAAATGCTTGTGGGTCAACCGCCTTTTTTGGCAAATAGTCCACTGGAAACGCAACAAAAGGTAAGTGCGATCGACTGAACCACGACTGGACTTACTAATATCCATCTCATTGTAGGTCATCGAATGGGAGAAAACGTTACACATACCGGCACAAGCTCAACTCTCACCTGAGGCCACCGATCTGATAAGGCGGCTATGTGCCGCTGCTGATAAACGCCTTGGAAAGAGCGTCGAGGAGGTCAAGGCACACGATTTCTTTAGAGGCATTGATTTCGCCGATATGCGCAAGCAGAAGGCACCCTATATACCAGAAATCAAACATCCCACCGATACATCCAATTTCGATCCCGTTGATCCAGATAAACTGCGCTCCAATGATTCCAATGTGAGCAGCGGCGATGATTTCGATTTGAATGATAGGCAATTCCATGGATTTTTCGAATTTACCTTTAGAAGATTTTTCGATGACAGACAGCATCCAGATATGACAGATGATCAGGCGCCGGTCTACGTCTGAGGCATCCCGTCAACTCGTTCAAATATAATTTGTTAGTCAAATAGTCACAAAAAAAGAAAGGAAAAAAACAACTTTGAAATTGGAACATTTATTAGAGGAGCAACTGTTTGTTAAAGTTAAGAAACTTGCGAAAACATTTCTTTTTTGAATAGCATTTTTAGTAGAATTTTCTTTGTATTGTTGCTCAAATCAAGAGCAGCACTTTTATTATGTTTGAAAATTGGGAAATTTGATTACTAAATTTATGTTTTTTGGGTATATCAGTTATCGAAATACCCTTAACTTTTTTTTTTAGATATTTTTTACTATTATAAAATTTAAACAGGAATATAAAGAAATGAAGGAACTAAATAAGTATATATGTATCAACACATATAAATAGATATATATATATATATATATATATATATACATATATATATATATACATATATATATATATAAATGCCTCAGTGCATGAACTGAATAAATTTAAAGCAAAAAACAAATGAGTCATATTTTTTGATGCACCATAATGCATATACAACATACTACATACAAATAGTGTTATGCGATAAATTGCAAAATGGAAGATAATCATAATGTATAATCATTTAATATTCTTTCTGTATTGTGTAAGAAAACGTGTAAACCAATTGAACCAATTTCTGGTGCTCAACGAAAAAATATGCTATACCTAAATGCCTTAAAAACGAAATCAAAAGAACACTATACTACTACTAGGACTAGACTACAAGAAAACAAACAAAAGAAACAAAAATAATAAGGAGAAGAGAAGCGAATTTAACATTATGTATTTTCATATTTACTGTAACTATTTGACCAAGTCTAGATTTGGCTGGTGGACAACTATATCAGCAGGCTGGATAGTTGTTTCATTGCCACCCACATCCCCACCACCACACCCACACCTACAACTAATTCTGATTCAATTTAACACTTGAATATACATATCAATATTTGTGTATATATAGCTTGACATCTGAGAAATAACGGATTTGTGCAACGATCTATATAAGATTCAAACAATCGATTGCACTTTGATCGCACCAAGTTAGCGATATAAGCGGGTCTTATAAGCCTACTCTATCTAGAATGAAAACAACAAATATAAAAACCCCCTATTTACAAAATTAAACCCCTATTTTAAATGTTAAAGCCCGCGGGCGCAACAGCAGATGAACCACCATGATCCTATAACTGCTCATTGCACTAAACATTCTCGTGCGCCCTCCCAAGCAAGAACAAACTAAGAGATACCTACTATATATATATATACCTATACAATCATACAGATATAAATTTATATTTACATAATTTTAATTTAATTGTTAAGCAATGCTAGATAAAACTTGTTGAATGCCAAATGAAATTGTTTTTATAAAAAAGAAAAAATAATTCAACATAAATTCTCTAAAGAAACACAAAAAGAAAACTGAAAATTATAAAAAAAACCAAGTTCTATATATATTAATTTAACATAATTTTATACATTATCTATAAATAATATGCAAGATATATGCAATACAATTTTTTATTATTTATGCTAAAGTGTTAAATTATAAGAATGTTTTTTAGTTTATAAACTGCTAACCATAGTTTAGTTTAATTCTTAATGTACATGAACTATATCAATTTGTTTAACCATAAGTTCGTTGGAAATTGCTAAAAATGAAAAATCTACGTTAGTTTTTTTTTTTATAAATTCAATTAGCGTGAGTTTCGTTTTTGTGCGTGTGTAATCAGAGCAAATGAAAAGCTAATTTAAACAGCAGCAACAAAAAAAAAACCCTATGTGTGCCTTTGCCAATTAATAAACTATAACAAAATAATTAATGAAAAAGATATATTTCAACAAAAGTTTCATTTTAATTGCAGCAACCAAAATGGGGTTTCATTTTTTCCAAAATGAAACTAGTCGAAGGTGGTTCTAAAGTGAATGATCCTATTGATCCCGATGAAGTGAAATTGATGACTGGAGGCAATGACAGGCCGGAAATAAAGCTGTCCGTCATAATTTGGTTCTCAATAAACCACGTAGCAGGAAATTGTCCGTGCATATCTTTAAATTAAGCGGAACTTAAACTATATTGAGAGGATATAATGGAGAAGACAAGGCATATTTTTGTTTGATGTAGAAGGGAGAAATCATCCATTAGATGAGTTGCTCTGGGCAGGGATGACTTCATTTTGGCACATCCTAGGCAATACATCTAAATTTTATAAAATCTTGTTAAAATGTTCAGCTAAATTTGTTTTTGTAAGTATGTAGATATTTAAATAGTTTTTCCAACAAGCTGCTTTTTCCATATAGTGAGCAGGATAGAGCTTTAAAGATGAACTCTATGGATCCATTTTGTTGGCCAAGCCCACCTCTGGCACTGTGATTTTGTATCTTTAAATTGAGATTAAAACGAAGTTTCCTTAAGGTCAAATAGGATTGCAAGTGCAAATCAACCACAAATCCATTAAAAATCCAAACAAAGCTTCCCATATTGTAGAAAAAGTCAAAGGCAAATTTAATTAAATTTTAATAATTTGTTTTTTTTTTATTATTTTCACTTTGTAAATTTAATAATTATAATAATTTGTTGTAAATTTATCAAGACAAAAATGTTTATCTTTTTGCTTATTCTTTTTTTTTTCATTTTCCTTTTGGTTTTTTTTTTTGTTTTCGATTAAAATACATTTATGCATAGTATTTGAAATATATAGTTACTTTTTTTTCTTGTTTTTGTCGTCTTACTGAATTGTTTTATTTCTGGATGTAACTGTATTGTGTAATAGCAAATAACATTTGATGCCGTTTTCAACTTAAACACGCAACTAAAAAACGAAATTAAAAAACAAATAATACACAAAGGGGGAAAAAAAAACAGTCGGAGAGAGTTTTCTATAAAATTTTCTCACGCTTATTTACATTTAAAAGGTGAGTTGCATAACGTTAACAGATTGTTTTGAGGGCGTGGCGGGTGGCGGGAGGGCGAAAACATAAATTTAGAACATAAGAAACGTAGTTACAACTAATTTTTAAGCTAAACAACTAACAAGTGTATATGTTTTTGTAGGTGTGTGTGTGTGTGTGTGTGTATCTCATATAAGGCCCTAGAGTGCAAATATTTATGCTGGCATCATCATCATCATCATCTCACATAATTCAGCATACATCAATCTTCATCACAATCAAAAATATTTGCCCTTAAAAATAAGTTGTATCTGTTTGTTTAATAGTATTTAAGTTAACATTTTCGGTTTGCTTATTTTGGTGTGTGTTTAGGGGCGTGTGTATTAACTAGGCTAAGTAAGTAAATATTAAATTTATGCTAAACTTTTGTGTGTGTGTGTTGGCTTTAATTTGTTTCTTGCATTATTAATTGCAATTTAACAATTATGCGCAATATTAATTTTTGGATTCTCTAGCTTCTGTTTCCTTTCGAAAATAATTTACAAAATAATATACACACATATATTTATATATATATGAATGTATATCGAGTACAAATATAAAAATTAGTTAAGTAATAAATGCATTTTCTCTTTTTATTTTTGTGGGTTTTGGAAAAGCAAGAAATTTTTCGTATTTGTGTGTGGAGAAACGGATTGAAATCAATTTTCGTTGTACAGGAAACCTTTCTTTGTGTGTTTATTCTCTTTTGTTTAAATTTTTCATTCGTTGCAATAAAATGAAATCAATTTTTTCGACGCAGAAATTAAATTGAATAATCATATATATATTTAAGTATATATATATTTATAAATTTATTGTCGTTAGTTATTAATTGTGTGTTTTGTTTCGTTTTGTTTTTTGTCGGGATTAATTTGCTTATTGAATTTTGCTAATAAATTTTTTGTTTTACATTTTGCAAGACTTTTCCAAAAGTTGTAAGTTTTTTTTTATCTTTTTTTTTTGTTGATTTAGTTTTTAATTGTTTAATTAATATTTGTTTAAATTGTTAAATCTTGTTGTTTTTCTTATTTTTTTTGCCTAAAACTACACACAGTTAAATGTTAAATAATTTTTAATAAGGCCAAATCAAGTTTTCTTTTATATTTTTTACTTTAACTTTATGTTGTATATTAAATTAATGTTTGAGTTCTTTAATTTTAGTTTCGTTTTTGTTTTTGTTTAGTTTGTGCACTAAGTAGTTAAGCTTTACATTTACAAACACTTGTATTTAAAGTTTAAAGTGCCGAAGTAGCCGAAGGTTTAAATGCTGAAGGAGTAGCAGGATTCGGAGTAGGGGATGAAGGAGCGTGGGTTGTGTGGAAAGGGGAGGGGAAATGGGGGTGGGGCGATGTGTGGCACCTTCTTTATGTTTATAGCAACTTTAGCAAAATATGGAATGATCGTATAGGTTTTCCGTTTTGTTTTAGAGAAATTTTTCGTTTATATATCTATATATATTTGTATGTAAGTATATAGGGTATGTCCTATATAGATGGTAGATTTTAAGTAAGAGAGCTTGAAACGCGCAGCAAGCGGTGGGTTTTCACATAAAACATATATATTTATGTATATATTAGAAATATATTGGTTATGAGAAGTGAGGAAGGGGCATGGTTGTGGTTGGTTGTGAAACTATTTCGTTTAGGTTTTAATACAGTTTAGCTGATGTATTTATTTAATACTTTTTTGCTTGGTATTTTGTTGAATGCGGGAACTTGTCCGACATATTTGTATTGTCTGTTTCAATATTTGATTTGGGTTTTGGTCCAAAAAACTATTTAGTTTGAGCATTTGCAAAATAAAAACCCAAGGCCTGCCAGCAATTGGCTTACAAATTATAAATATGCATAACTCTAATTATAATAATAATCATATAAAAAATATACATTTAAAGTTATATGTCTGTATAAAAAAGAATCTGTGGATCTTGCCACAACTAAAATATAAGATATCTTTGAGTATTATACAGCACTTGGTACTGGATCCAGCTCTAAGATATTATTATTAGCTTTTCACATATACATATCAATATATCTTTACATATATGTATATACATACATATATTAATAACATTTTCTTTGCCTATTGCCCAAGAAGAAGGTAAATTGTTAACTTAACATAAAATTCAAAATACTAAAATATAAACGTTTGTTAAAAAATTATAAAAAATAATAAATTCGCTCAAACGAAAGGTTTTTGTTTTTCTTAGTTTTTGTTCTTTTTCTGCTCTCGCTTTCATTTTCTCTCTCTTTTTTTTTTTTGTTTTGGGAGGGGATTTTCCTGCTTATTTTTCTTTTGAGATTTTTGGGTTTTCCGTTAACGCACAAATTGAAATTTTAAGTACAGCATGTAAGTGCACTGTTAGACTTAACAATTAAGGGGTTGAAGGTTGGGGACGCGGAAACGCAACCGTTACCATTTGGTTAAATATAAATTTTAGTTAACCGCTTCGGTTGACTTTACCGGTTGCTTTGCATGCTAATTTGCTGTTATAGCCAAGACACGAACCGTTTCTGTTATATGGCTGCTGCTGCTGCCCACTAGTTAAGCAACATTTTGGCATTGAAGTAGTCAAACGAGGAGGACGGAACGCCCGTGGGCGGCGTTAATGGAGCGGCAAAGCGTGGCTGCGGCGGCGGCGGTGGTGGAGCCAGTACTCCTACATGGTGAAAAAACGATGCTGGAGGCTGACCATAGGCACCTGGTAAAAGTGGAGGGGGCGGCGCCGTTGGACGCTGCTGCTGATGGAGGAGATTGTTGTTGCTGTTGTTGTGATTGGGCGGCGGTGGCAGCATTACACCAGCGCCAGGCACGGACGGTGGCCAGGGTAGACGAGGCATTCGCTGTTGTTGTTGTTGTTGTTGTTGGTATGCAGCCATTGCGGCCAAGGCATGAGGATGCGGTGGATGCGAATGATTTCTATTCGCTGCTTGGCCACGGCGTCCACGTGGTGTCGTCGTCGTTGTTGTCGTCGTCGTCGGCGGCGTGGGCATGCCGGATGGTGGAGCGCAGGTGTTCGACACTGAGGTGTCGCTTACCTATTCCCTGTAGGGCTTGCAGTAGGAGTAACGGTGGTTCATGTGCTGGCTATAGCTGCCCGAATGCGAGAAACGTTTCAGACACTTTGTGCACTGAAATGGCTTCTCTCCGCTATGCAGACGCTTGTGCTCCGTCAAATGATGCTTATGCTTGAAGGCCTTGGGACAGTCCATACACTGATAGGGTCGTTGACCTGCAAGAGGGGAAGACAAGTGTTAAAATTCGATACAACTCTTAGGTCTTTTGAGAGATTTACTCTTACCGGAATGCTCGTACTTGTGCCGGGCCAAAGAACTCTGCTTGGCAAATGCCTTGTCGCATTGATCGCATAGAAAAGGCAAATCCGCATCGCCGGCATGTCCATGCGTCTCAGCTTTAGCTCGCTTTGGCTTCGGTGGCAACAGGCCACCATAGTCATCTTCATGGGAGATGCGAGAATCATCATCTCGCCAAGAGCGCTTCTCGGAGCCCCCTGGACTGAGGCTTGTGCCACGGTAATCTGGCATCTTAATACTGTTCATTAGGGGATTGGAGGCATATTCGCCGGGTCGCATTTGGAAGAGTGCCTCCATGGGTAATCGCTGCATGGGCAACATGTATGGCGGTAGTCCGGGAAAAGCTTGTCCACTTTGTCGGCCCCGCGAGCAATTCTGTGGCGGCATTTGCAGTGGTGTTGTGGGGGTGGCCTCTAGCATGGAGGGCGGCGATGGTGGTGGACCACCAAAGTAGAGAGCAGCAGCAGCTGCAGCTGCTTGAGCCGAGGATTGATGGTGCTGCTGCAAGGATGCTCCCGATGAGGGAGACAACGAAGCCGGCGACATGGAAGCCGAGCTTGCGAATTTGCGGCTAAGGTTAATGGCCTCCTGGAAATCGAGGGGAGCTGACTGGCCAGCAGCCTGCTGTGGCGCCAGGCCATAGAGTGGCGAGTGCTGGCCTTTTGGTGACAGGGAATCACGTTTTACCGACAAATCCAGTGGCTGATCCTCGCCAGCGGGACGGCTCGATGGACCACTTGTATTTTCGGTGTTTGCGGTGTTGCTGTTGTTGTTGTTGCTTGTGTTGTAGCTCTGCATTTTGCGTTCTCGTGAGCGATTGTTCTGGAACCAAACCTGAACCACGCGAGGATCCAACTGCAATCGGGCGGCAATAAGGCGGAACTCATCCCGACTGGGTCGTGCATTGTGGGCATAGTGTTGCTTAAGCTGTTGCTGCTGCTCCTCATTGATGGCAGTGCGGACACGCACTTTGCGGCCGGCTTCACCATTTTCGCTGCCATTGAATTCTTGTCGAGCACCAGTCTCCTGATCGTGCCGCTCATCATCTTCATCGGCATCACGGTCGTCTTCATCCTCACTGGCGGAGGGCAGAACGAAGGCGTTTGCTGCAGCTGCCTGTTGTTGGTGTTGCTGCTGCTGCTGTTGGTAGTGCTGTTCCAGTTCCTCCTTGATCAGGCCACAGAGAACCTTTTCGTGCTGAACTAATTCTGTGGGATGATTGAATTGCTTGTCACAGCGACTGCAACGCAACTCAGTGGGTGGTGCCTCCATTGGTAGGGAGGGTTCATCACTGCCCCCCACCTCCAATGTAGGCTCCTCATCTTCCACCGCTCTAATTTCTTCCTGCTCTTGCTTAATTGTTTTGGGGGAAGCGGGATTACTCTCAGGCATTGGTGTTGGTTCGCGACTGGCTTCCTGTTTAACTTCAAGTGGTTCCTCTTCCTCCTTTTGTATGGTGGGATTCACCAATGGTTCCTCTTGTTCTTTGATCGTTGAATTCTCCTCCAAGTCCATCACTAATTTTGGTTCATCTGGTGTCTCTTCCTCTTCTTTGGCAGCTTCATAGATTTCCAATTGCTCCTGTTCATGGTCCGCAATCTGATCTTCCCTGTCCTCCAACTGATGCTGCTGTTGTTGTTGTTGTTGCTGCTGTCCAGCTGCTGACAATTCCAATAGTCTTTGTATGCTATAAGGATGGACGCGTGGATCCAGAAATGGGAATGCCAATAGAGCTGCGTTCATTGCCCCATAATTGGGGTAGAATGGAGGCGTTGGTCCATTAGCACCTGCACCCTGATTCGGTGCATCACCAGCGAAATAGATCATCGGATTGGGTAAAGCAGGCGGTAATGTGGGCATGGCTGCCTGTTCGGTTAACTTGGAACGCTTGCCACTCTGCTGATCGCCGGAGCCACCGCCACGACCCGATCCAGGACTCTTTTCCAGACTCTTAAGCATGGCACGATTGTTATTCAGTTTCAGGCCCATGCTGATGCATTTCTTCGATGTCATGTGCGAGGAGAAACTGCCCGAATGCGAGAAACGTTTACCGCAATTATCACAGCCGAAGGGCTTCTCGCCGGAATGGATGCGTACATGTTCCTTTAAATGATGTTTAAATTTGAATGCCTTCTCGCATTGACCGCACTTGAATTTACGTAATAGAGCAGATTCATCGTGACTGATCATGTGACGTTGCAGTCGGTACACATTTGCGAAGGCCTTGTGACAGATTTTGCACGTCTGCAATTAAAGAAGAAGAAGAACATAACGGTTAGAAACTAAAGAAGCACTAATCGAGAAAGCTAAAACGGAGCATAGTGAAACTATCGATAGCCCAACAGTCGATAGTGCCAAAAATATCAAAATGGTTTAATTTTTTTTTGCACTACCTTTTGCTTAGACTATCAATAGTTCTCCATTTCCATTTCACACCAAAAATTGTTTTCAATCAACAATTCCTTGACCACCCCTCGGACTGTTGCTCTTTGATCACCTCTTTTAACTGCGACGCAGCTAATAACAGTTTAGCAGCTGAGGCAGCGACGGCGACTGCTGCACTAGCTGACATTGTTGTTGGATTTGTGCGTATTCCGATTATTTCTTTTTTTGATTTTCTTTTTTGGGGCCACAACCAACAACGTACAGGTAATAAAAATTGTTTAAAACAACAAATGTATTTATTTGTTTTAAATTTAATGTCTTTTTAATTTGTTTCAAGGCAAAACCAAATAACCGGACCGCAACGACCAGCGTTTCATGTGTTTGTGTGTGTGTTATTGTGTATTTCTTAAGTTTCTGCAGAGTCGTAAAAAATATGTGCTATTTTTTATTTCCATCAATGTTTTTTTTGCTCGTGCTGTTTTTTATTAACAATTTAAAAAAAAAAAAACTTCAATCGAGAACAAATCCGCGCACAGCACGACGACGAAAACGCGTCCGAAACGAAGACGAAACGAAAATGAAAAGTGACACGCGAAGAAGGCGGCAAAAGCAGCTCACGCCAATGCCCCCAAGTGCAAGTGCGACTGAAATGGCCATACAACGGTAATCTCGGCTGGTGGTAAAAACAAAAACAAAAAAGGTAATGGGAAAGGTGGAGTAACCCGAAAACAATAACAGCAACAATAAACACACTAACACACACACAAGGTAAAGGCGTGAAGATAACGCGAAGAAGGAATGAAATGAATAGCACCGAAGTGAGCACCGACTACACGATACCGTAAGTAGGAAAGGAAACAATGTTTTGCTATTAGCAGCCCTAGTTCTTTTTTCTCGGTTCTAGTTTAAATGCCCCGGGCTATTTGTTCGTTAATGAACGTTGCTGGAATATGCTGTGAGAGAATACCGTTTTTCGCTTATGTAGAAATAGGAATACCTTTCCCAAACATTTCGAGGGTATATGCAATTGTTACCCACATATGTATGTATATATTGAAAGAGAATGCAAGCTGCGCTCAGCTGTAAATAAATTATAAATTTTTAACTTCAATTGGAAAATTGCGACAAAGCGCCTATAAAAATCAAATGAAAATATCAACAAATGCCACCAAGATCTCCTCCCGTTGGCTTCTCTTCCCCTCGCTAACGTTCACCGTAAAGACTAAGAAAATAAACAAATACACAAAAACTCAAATCAAATCAAATCAAATCAAATGTTTCAACAGCTGATGCTAATCACAAAATTGTTGTTTGTGTTTGCCCACAAAATTGAACGCATCAAATAGGAAGAAGAAGAAAGGGAAAAAGATGCGGGGGCAAGACAAGAAGAAAAAAAGGAAAATGCAATTGGAAAGAAAGGTGAACTCGAAATGAAAGGAAAAGCTGTCTGACGCCAGCTAAGGGGCGAAGGAAGGAGATCTGCTTCTCCACTTAGCCGGCACGTTGAAAGATTTGCGGCACTTTGGCGGACATATGGCAACACGTGTTCGTCTCATCTGTAGCCCCAACGGCCCACCGGCCCACAGCCCCACTCCGGTCCCATCATTCCCATTCTATAGTAATTGTTTACTTGCAGCCGTTGAACTTTTACTTGTGCAGACTTGCCCCTGCTCTTTCTTCCCATTGCTCACCTCGAGCTTTTTGTTAGACATTTTGAAGGCCCGCAACAATTTTTGTGTTTATTTTAATTGCAATAAAAAGTTCATGACATTCTGGATAGATTCTTATTGGGCAGGTACATCGATTACCAAAGGTAAGCACTAATACAACGAAGTTGCTATGCTCTTGCAAATGCCCGTTGATATCAAGTTTTCTCAAGATTTCTTTGACATTTTTGGGGGATTTGTGGTTTAACTTTTCCATCTTAGACTTAATTATTTTTTCTTACTATATAGCAACTAATTAGTAGCATTCCTTTTGCTACTCACTGCCTGTTGATTGTGTTTGCAAAGGCAAATTTGACATTTGGACTTCAATATGTGTTCGAGCTGAGCTTACTCATTTACTTTGCATGAATTTCAATTAATTTTTCAGTTATTAGTCATTAGTTTCGACACCGAAACCAATTTACACTTTATGAGATCACAATCAGTTGACGAATGCCGAATCACCATCTTCATCTTGATCATTACTGATGGTCAGAGAGCGAGAGAGAGAGAGAGAGAGAAGGCTCTTGTGAGCCTACAAAAGACTATTGCCTTCAATTCCATCTAATTAGCTTGTACAACATTAACGTGACATTGTGTTTATTTGTTTAGCAAGTGTAGAAACAGAAAAAAAACGAAGACCATACAAAATACGCCCCATTTGGAGTGAAACACGGGAAGCTCCCTTAATTTGTTTATTTTGTAGCAAATTTAGGCATACTACAAAACAAGAAAAAAAAAAACAACGGGAAAATGTTGTTTTTCTTAATTCAATTGGTTTTTCACATTTTGCTTCGGGATTTTTTATTATTTTGATTTTATGAGAGTGGAAATGAGTGAGTGAGCGCCGCCGTCTGCAGACATTTTGATGTGTTTCCGGTTTCCGTTGTTATTATACCTGTTTGAAGAAAATTAAAATGACTTCTGAGGTCATGGAAGATGGTTTTAAGCAGCCATTTCCACCTGAAAACGAGTTTGGTCTTGTTAAAAACAACATGGCTACCTGTTGCTTGCCACATACAAAAACTGGTTATCGCTGTGACTCTTGCGTATTCGCTCGCACTTAAAATACTCTGCGGGTACTCACTCGTAATCGCATTTGCTTCACCGCCCTCCCGTTCTCTCTCTCTCTCTCTCTTTCTTTATTTTCTCTTTCTCACTCCCCGTTCTGGGGTCTGTCGGTCGATTGTAAACCGCAAGTGATACGCCTACCTCCAGCACTAAGTAAAATAGCAAATACAACATCTGTACAATAAAAATGCTTTGTTGTCCCCTGTTGTCGTCGTCGACGTCGTCGTCGTCGTCGTTGTCGACGTCGACGTCTCGTTATCAATTAAATGTAAAAAGCAAAAATGGCAGTCGCTTACACAAAGGTAATCCAGACCTGACTCTGGCGTGGCAACTTTATACCCTGTAATCGCTGGAATTAAGGGTATTTAAAGGTAGTGAAAATGCGTCTTATACTTAGCTAGAGAAATGCATTTCAAAGCTTGAAGAAGTCAACGAGAGTGTCAGGCCTATGTGCTACTGGGTACCTTTAAGTCGAAATAAGATCGGTTTTTTGTTTAAAAATAATTTTGATGCGTCAGCTCTGCGGATTCTTATGCGTTTTTACGATTATTTTATTATTATTTTTGTTGTTGTTGTTGCTGTAGCTGCTGCGCTGCTGAGCTGGAGAGCGGGCAAACGGAAATGCCAATTGAAGCTACCTTTAATAATAATGTGCGCCATGAAGATGCTTTTTATATGTACATACATACATACATATGTATGGACATATATAGAGGGGTTGGCACTGACATGGACTGATGGACTGACGGACTACTGCCAACGGGGAGCAGGGGCCATGACTCAAGTGGGGGCACTGGCACTTGACTAAAACCTGAATGTACACACACACACACACACACTAACTCACACACAGCGACTCATACTCATGCCACATTGATTGATTTCACAAAATGAAATTTCATTAAATCCCGTCCAGACTCAGCCACACACACACACACACACGCACACACATACAAATAAGCATGTCTAAATTAAAGTGGAACTGATTAAAGTTCATTTTCTGCACAAGGTACAGTTCGAAATCTCTTACGTTGAATGGAAACACGTGTGCTCTTCCCCTTACTCGGGGTCAGCTCGTTCTGTATGTAGCTTTAAAATAGAAATATTCATAAATTTTGGAATATTTACAATGATGTCACTGATAAGATAGACGTTGTCTTAATCCATAATAGAGGTAGCGCGTGTGGGCTAGTAAACAAAATGGAGCAGGAGCGGAATTCATCAAGAAACTATAGAAAACGATAGAGTACTAATCGCTAGTCATAGAAATGTTTCGACAAAGTTGCTAAACAATATGCCATTTGCTAAAAACAAAAAAAACTTTAACGATAACCAGTTGCTAGTTTCCCCATGGACAAATCCGCCCCTGACTGAGGTGAAAGTGTCCAATGCCCAGTGCCCAGCGGGGCGTACCTTATCAACTAGCATTCTTATCTTCGTATATTTGTACCGTGTAAAAACAAAATCCTATACACAATACACAAACAAAAAGACCCACAAAATAAGCCGGAAATTTAAATCGGATGATAGTGTTAAGATGCAGTAGACCACACAGCCAAATGCAAAGATCTACATCATCATCATCATCGGAATCGTCATCGTCATGATCATCGTCATCATCATCGTCATCATCATGTTGGACAGGTTCTTCAAAGCGTAAATCAAGCTAAATACTGCTGACACACTTCGAAGGAGAGTGGAACATTGTGGTCCAGCCAAAAAGCCAAGTCCGGCCATAGTTAATTGCAGGCGACAAGCCTTTTTGGCTATAATTATAACGCAACGTAGGTGGGCGCCTCTAGGCAAAGAGTCGACAAGGCCCACTAATAGACAAATCAAATGAAAAAGCACAAAACATACTACATGCATCCACTCACACACACGCAAACACACGCACACACATCTTGACATAGAGTCTGGCTAATTTGTGAACGTATTTCATTATTATTTTATGTTTTTTTTTTTTTTGTTTTTGGTTTCGTTTGTTTGTTCATTTTCACATTTGCTTTATGCATTGAGTGACATGGGAATTTGGCCATAATAGCTCTCACATAATTGGCTGTAAAGGGAGATTTGGGCTTTTAAGTTTGACATTGTTGTTATTGTGACAAAATACCGATGTCGGCTGCCAGATACTATATATAGGTATATATAAAAAACGCACCTGTCGCCTTATGAAATGCGTAAACAGAAATAACAACAAACGACATGCTTTGCCGTTTTATTTTATATTTTCCCCCTCTCTCTCTCTCTCTCTCTTTCGCTCACACACTTTTGAGGTCAGCTAAACACAAAAAATTATTAACGACGCCACAAAGAAATGTGAAAAAAGGCAACACAACAAAGAATGTAGCAAAAAAAAAAAAAATGCAAGAAAATCAAATAAAATACTGTCTAACTACTTTATAGCAACTGCGACCCAATTTCTAGCTTATCTCACACATTCTATATATACATATAATATATATGTATATTTCCAATCTAAAAGCAATGAATGAATTGACGTAGTGACTACCTACTAGCAAAAAAGAGAAACACAAACTAATTGTAATACCTACTAAATCAGCACACGTTTGGTCCGAGTTCACTTGGGGGTTATCTCTCCGAACAACTAAAGTGTAGTCAAAGTAAGTCAACATAGAAAGTTGTTCATGGAATCCAGGGTTTCTGAACCCCCCAAGCTGATAAGGTAAGGCTCAAGAGCCTCCACAGAGCCCAGACAATCGATAGAAACAATTTTTATATATTTTGCAAACAATTTGAGTTATACCCTTGCCAAAAAGGGTACAAAGAGGGTTTTTAACGTCGCTTTAACTTACAAAAAAATGTTTTCTACATCAGTTAATACAATTTATTTCCTACGTATGATCGATCGCTCAAATTGTGTAAGGGTATTGAAAAAACTTTAATAAACAATTTTCAAGGAACTTGCTTATGCCAAATGATTTGTTTTTCGCTATTAAAAAGTTCAATAACATTCGAAAAGAAGTGTCTCTATTATTTATGCCAAGTCTCCAGGGCCCAAGACATTTGCGCACTTGTCTATATACATGTGTATATACATACATACAAATATGTGGAGAGATTTCTTAAGAGTCAAAAGGAATTGATTAACATTTTAAAACAGGGAAATACTTTTAAATCTTGTGCGGTTTCTCGGCATTTATGACTGCCGGCATTTTTCAATATTTTATTTCCGAAGATTTACACACACAAACACACACAAAACTGAAAAACCGAAAAACCAAAGAAACCAAAAGAAAATGGGAAATTCATTTTCCTGCCTGCCTGCTTGCCAACGCACGACAAATCAAACTTAATTGTTTATAAATAAAACGTTTTGCCCAATCATGCCCATACCCATACCGTGTCATATGAGGTGTGAAGCAGGGGAAACGCTTTTCTTTCATTTTTATCTTTCTTTCCATTTCGTATATATTTTTTTTCTCGTATTTTTGCCATGCAAAATTAGTTGCGTATTAGGAATACATAAATAAGAGAAAAAGGCTGCCGCAAAATAAATTAAATTTATCACTTTTGATAAAAGCAGATTGGGCAAATAAATGAAACGTGTCGCCGGACGGTGGAAAATTATGATATGCTCTCATTTCGAATAGCAGCAGCTGTGGCAATGCTAGTTTTGCTAGACAGAAAAATATATATAACTCAAATATATATCTACTTGTTCTCTCAGTTAAACTATAAATCAAGTCGTTACCTTTTCCTTGCTGAAGACAATTTCTCTCATTAAACATATCAAGTAACAACCGCACAATAAACGTCAAATGGAAAACCCACGGGACTTGCAACTCAGCTCAAGTCGCAGAGATCCCCCCAGAGTCAAGGGAAATATCTTGTGGAATTTCCAGTGAGAAAAACTGTCTAAGGCTTGAGAGAGAGAGAGAGAGAGAAAGCAGCAGAGGGCACACACACACATAATTTATGGTGTGCACGGAGAAAGTTGATATAAATCTCAGGAGTAACTTAAAATTATTCAAAAAACCAAAGAATAGAAGAAGTTTAAATTGAAGTAGAAATAGCTGGGGGGACCTAGCTCTGACATGTGTGTTTTCCTATAAAAAAAAAAAAAACGGAAAGGAAACCTGCAGGTGTGTCTTTTTTTTTAGAATTGTAGGATGTTGTTAGAGGATGTTGGTGCTCCAACAGGAACTCCTAATGATGATATGATAATGTTAATAATGAAGTGTTAGAGCCTATAAAAATGCCAAAATAAATGCTCGCACTTTGAAAACAAAGAAATAAATAAAATTATATAATTTTTCAGTAAGCGAAACTATTTTTCTTTCATATGAATATAAAAATTTATTATAATTGTTGTATGCGAAAGCGACCCAATAAATAATATAACTTATGAAAAAACAAACGATGTCCAATTTATGTAAAAAATTGTATATATTTTTACTCTTTAATAATTTATATGTAGAAAAAGTTTAATTTAATTTGTTTGCTTTAATTGCATATAATTTTAAAACTTTTGTACGAGCGGGTTCAGCAAAGGGTTTGACCTTACAACCGAATGTCCGCAGAAATACATAAAAATACATTTAAAAGTGGTAAAGGAGAGTGAGTAAGAGAATGAGTAGAGACCGAGGGGAATGGGAAAGACAAAAAAACGGAAAAAGGACTCAACAGCAGGAGCAGGAGCAAAGCGAGCGGCAGCAGCGAGTGGAGTAAATAAATTGCTATTAATTTTTCACTGCAAGCTCGTCAAGTGGCGCCGAGACGACGAGATGACGGCGACAATTGGGAGGACAGGAGAACAGGGGAGGCAGGCGGTAGAACAGACCTCGGAACTCTCGGACTGGTCGGAGAGTATAGTACACCTAAAGTGCATATAATTTTTCAATTTGAATTGTCCACGCCCCAGACATGGTAACATTTTGTGGTGGCCCAAAAAGGTGGCAACTTTTGATGCTGACCGCTGCTTTTGCCCCGCCGCCATTCTTTTCCCATTCCCCAAATGAATTGTGGCCGCAAAAGTTGCGAGCATGTGAGAGTGTGTGTTTGTGTGTGTGTGTGTGTGTGTGCAGTTAAGCAAATATTTAATTGCTGCACTTTTTCTGGCACTCTGTTGTTATTGTTGAAAGTTTGCCAGGGTTCCCTCACCCATTCCATTCGTCCCCATGTTCTGGCCTCGGCTCAACATTTGAGTTTGACCAATAATTTATGTCCAGCCATTTGCCCAGCAATTACAGTCCAACGCTCGCTCTCTCTTTCTCTCTCTCTCTGTCTTTCACTCTCACACTCTCCTGGCTTTCTGGCTGGGTGGCTGGGTGGTCGGTGCTCTTGTCTGTTAATGATGTTGACCTTAACGACAAAAAATGTTAAATGTTAAATCAACCAATGTTGATTTTCAATTCCGAATCCTGTCAACGTCCTGCGGCCAATTTTAATGCCATTTCAATAATAATTTCACAAGCGGGACAAAAAGCCTTGCCTACTTTTATGCGTTTTGGCTTCGCTTGATTTCCATAATGAGCAATTTGCTCACGTATTTTGTTGTTGCTGCTATAGTTGTTGTTTGTAGCATAATTAATTGTTTTCACACATAATAATTTAATATGGCCCGTGTACACGTGTAAACCGAATGGCCAACAATATTAAATAAATGCAATGTGCCACATCAATTATAATTGGTAGTGCCACAAACAAAAAACAGAGAGAGAGAGAAAAAGGGGAAACGCCGATTTCATATGTGTAGCAGTTGCCATTTTGTTTAAATGTCATTAACAAAGCCGTAAATTATATGTCCGCGCATTTAGCCTTGGCTCGTGCACCAACTGGGACCAAATGCAACAAAAGTTGCAATGAATCAGAGCGGCAACAGCAACAGCAGAATGGAGATGAGTTGATAATGTGGGTGCAGATGCAACGAGGTCAGTCACAAACCTGCCACACAGAGTTGGTCCAACTTTATTAACTTTTGCCAAGCGTTTTGGCCCCTCATGACAGCTTAGGTAAATATTAATAACGTGAAAATGCCACAAAAAAAAAAAAAAAAAAAAAAAACCAACACCAGTCAGTACAGTGAGTAACACATAAAGCGAGAACCGCCATCAAAAAAAAACAGGGATTTCAGTGAAATTTTAAAATAAAAGACTAAAGAGAAACACTTTAGATTTGGTTTAAAATAGAAAACAATTTCGAAATACTTCAAGCTAGATTGAAATCATAAATTAGTTGATAGACATTAAATAAAATCAAATCAAACCTAATATAGGTAAGTTATAAAATTAGGGAGATCTAAAGGTCTCTGTAAAAGCTTTGATAGTTGTTCTATTGCAATTGCACTTAGTCAGCATTCACTGTCCATCAAAGTCGTTTTATGAGTTTTTTGCAGCTTTTTAATTTTGTCTGACTGTGCTTAGACATTACACACATGTCCATGAGTGCGGGTGTGTGTATGTGTGTGCTCATATAAAGGTAAAAAAAAGAAGAAAATTCCCCATATCATGATAAAGAGCAAAAAAAAAAAGCTAGCCATATGAATTTATGACCAATGTTTGTGAGAAGGGGGAACGCCACCCCCCCCAAAATGCAACAAAATTATAATTTATGTGGCTTTAATAGCCGTTGGGTGCTTCTCACACACACACACAGCATAGGTGTGTGGTTGTGCCTATGTATTGTGCTTATCGCCTAGGGTCTGAAGGCAGACCAGTTTTCTTTTTTCACTTGATTTTTTTTTATGGATTGTTCAAGGAAAAAACTTTTGCCCAATGAAAGACAGGGTAAGACAGAATGAGATGGAGAGAGAGAGAGAGAGAGAGAGGGAGACAGAATGAAGTGGAGAGGGTATAGAAGTCTTATCAGTTTGCTCCGCCTGTAGCAACATTTATTTTAATGCCTTATCACACTGGCATGGCCGGTCTACTACTAGGCCTACCCACAGTCGTTAAGATGAAGACGAAGAACAACAACAGCAACAGAAACAACAACTGCACAATTGGGAGTTATGAGTGTGTGACTGACAGACGCGAGCACACACACACACACACACACACACATAGACACAAGTGTACATACATACGTACTTTGGTCTGCTATATACACGGGACTCTCATATTTTATGATAGGTCGTCGTTGGTTAGACCTCGTTCTCCCTTGCTCTTTCACTCCCCAGATAATACAGTATATATTAGTGTGTGTGTGTGCGTGTGTGTGTGTGTCGCGTCATCAGGGGCCATGCGGGAATATTTTTCTATGTATTATTATTTTTTTTTTACTATTTTTCTTAGTTTTTTTTTGTTTTTTGGGTAAACGCCTACGTTTTATTTTATGCCCATTTCTTATTTCTTTGTTTGGGGTTTTTTTCTTCTCCTGTTTTGTTTTTTATTATGACGGTGTTGCTTATCAATGTATATTGCTTTTGGTTATTGTTGTTGTTGCTGATAAAAAAAGTAAAAAAACAAAAGCAACTAAATCTTTAAGTTTCAACAAGAAAGAGAAAAACATTCTGTAAATTAAATTTGCTGATGATGTTAAGTAGAAATACCCAGTGAAAAATAAAAAATTGATTAGTAATTCCCTTCAATTTAAATGGCAATCAACTCATTTTTGACTAACTGGCGATCTCTAGCATAGAGAATACATTCAAACTCACTTTCTAAGGGAACTTTTATCTTTTAAAGTCAGTTTTCACCGCAAACTAAATAACTTCTATGGCTAATATATATGGCTATAGTGGGTATACAAAAGCAACCTCAAGTGTTTCCGATAATGTTTTTTCTAATATACTTAGAAATCAAAGCCTTTGAGACCTTTTTCAAGTATGTATTTATATTCTGAGGAGGGGGAATTTTATGTTATCGTTTGCGTTAAATACTTTTCTCATTTATTATTTTTATATAAATGTACTTTTTTCACGATTTGTCAACAGGAAACGTAAACATATTCTCGTATGCAACATACTTTGGTATTTGTGTGTGTGTGTGTGTGTGTGGAAGGTTTTGTGCTCTTGGCATCTCGGGTCTTATCCCATTATCGTTTCTCGTTTCCCGCTAAATCCAGAAAACAAAGCTCCACCATTGTGTGGCACCCACATGATGCCATGATGTTGTTCTTGTTGTCGTTGTTGTTGTTGTTGTTGTTGTGAGTGTTCAAAGATCAGAAGTTTTTACACTCTCACTTTGTTTCTGATCGTTTCTTTCCACGGAGTTTGAAGTCGTTTTTTTTTCTTTTGATTGCCTATGCGCTTATGAGTAATGCGTAGCTTGAACTTTAACACGAAATGCTTAAGCCCACGTGGGGAGGGGGGGACCGAACGAATGTATTTACATATATTTTGTGGTATTTTATCAGCCACAGGAATGGCTTGTTGAGATTATGTGCTCATGGATAGAACTTCTCTTTCTTAAGTATAAAAATATGAACGAATCACTTTGGAATTCGGTAGAATTCAACTCACCTGAGTCACATTTTGTGTAACTGGCTGACCACTTGGCGAATGCATCAGTTCATGCTGCTCCAATTGATCGCGTGTGGCAAATGCAGCCGTGCATTGCATGCAGGGATAAGCAGCACTCAAGTCGCCTGTTGTTGATCCCGGACTGGATGTTGATCTCGGTGCACTAAGATCCAAATCATAGGCAGAATTGCTACCCACACTGCTGTTACTTCCCGGCAATTGAGGTGGCAGCAACTGTTGCTGGTGTTGTTGTCCTTGGTGTTGCTGTTGCTGCTGTTGGTGAAACGGTTGCTGCTGCTGCTGCTGCTGCTGATGATGATGAAGATTGGGTGAGCTGGAGGTGCTGGCCGATCGTGCCGATTGCATGGCCAAAGCAGCCGCTGCCATGAATTGAGCATGCAGATTCGGTGGCAATTGTGGAGGAGCATGTGTTAGATGGGCAAATAGATCACTTGGTGGACCGGAACCCGATCCTGGTGAGCACATGGGCGAGTGTTTCTCACTGTTGTTGTTATTGTTATTGTTGTTGTGATTTTTGATCAATTCGCTATTGTTGTTGTTGTTGTTGTTGTTGTTGTTGTTATTGTTATTATTGTTGCTGGTAGCAACCGGCGATTTGGCATAGCGACGACTGCTGCTACTTAAATTGCTTTGCTCATCTTCAGCATCGCTTTCGGGTTGAGCGGCGCCAGTGCCACGATTTGGCTCAAAATTAAGCTTGTCATGGGGATGCTCGCTGGCAATGTGTTCGCTGAGTGACTGTAAGAGGGGGGGAGAGAGAGAAGAAGCGGCACAGAATGATGAATGATGTCAGTGCAATTAAGAAACATATTATATAGTTTAATAAGAGCGAGAAAGAAAAATTCAGTAAGTCAAACAATGGAAAAACACATGGAGAATGAGGATGAGTAAGAAATATGAGCAAAGAGTTCAAATAAACGAAACTCACCTGAAACTCTCTGAAACGCTTATGGCACTGTGTACAGTTGACCAAATAGTCATCGACAGCTCCTGCTCCATGCTGGGCATGCTCTGTATTGCTGACTGCATTATTGGATTTGTTATGTGTCTGATGATGATGCAAACTGGAGGCCAAGGAGGGAACTGTGGCAAAACGACAGAAGAAAAAGAGGAAATTGGTAAAATTAACTGCCAGATCGTCAAAGTCGATAAGAAGCAAAGCAAAGGAACTCGAAGATCAACTTAATTTCGTGGCAAATCAACTTCTGCAGGCCTTCACGCAACGTTTCCACGTAAAAGACGATGATCTCATGCGCCAATCAAAAGCAGAGAAAAAAAACAACCTAAAAGAGTGGAGAACTGGTTTTCACACACACACACATACATCCAAAATGAGGAACGTACTCGAGTAGAAGGCAGCGACCGAACGGTTGAAGAGTCGGGACTTAATCAGTTTTAAAAAGCGTTCAAGCATGCCAAAAGGGAGAACATGTGAGTGAGCGAACCACGAAAAAAAAGTATCTTGAAGATTGCTTTGTTCAACGATGGCGATGCCGAGGGTCAGCCAATTGCCTATATACACACACACACACACACACACATACTGTCTCAGTTATAAGTAAATAACTCGATGAGTGTGTGGCAGGCACTTGGTAAATAAATAAGCAAGACAACTTTGTATCTGCAATGGGAATTGGATTGAAAGTGGGAATGGGCCTGTAAGGTAGACACGTTTTCTTGTCTTTACAAAATGGAGTTCTCCTTCGTATCGTACACAATGCCGAGTCTTTGTTGTTGCTGATGCTGATGTTGCTTTGAGCTATTTGATCGCTACCTTAATTTAAGCCAATTAACCGCAGCGGGAGCAACAGTCGCACATATACGGGCTGCGTACAGCGGATAGTACGGGCAACAGACAATAACGACTTCTCAATTAATGTACCTTCTTCTCGGTACAGAAGAAGAAGAAGAAGTATGCATCTAGGGGGGGCGGGGAAAGAGGTGTGAGAGGGCCTGCCTGGCGGCAATCAAGCGCAATTTACACAAAGTTCGTTGCACGTTTCATTTGCAATTTGATATTTTCACTTTCGGTTTTTATTGATACGACAATTGTTAATTGATTTTGATACAGTTTGATTTGCAGTATGCGTGCTTCTAGTGGGATGCGGGTCAGACATAGATAAGTAAGTAAAGTTAAAGATAGATTTCGTTCGATACTAATAGCTCAAATTAGATACTTTCTTTTCATTTAAAAACTCATTAAAATTAATCATAAAACAACAGCTGACAAAACTATTAAACTTTCCATTTGTGCATAAACTATTCTCACTTCATATCTCATTTCGTATAAATTTATTTCTTGCTTGCCTTTTAATGACATTTTTATTAAACGAATCTCTTGCCTCTGGGTCCTAGAGAGTAAAAAACCATTGGCTCATCTTAATCATCTTAATAAAATATATGCAAGTTGTAAAAAACAAAAAAGAACAAGACAATTTTATGGGTTTTTTCATCAGCATAATGTCAGCGAGCATAATGGCCAACGTTGGTTGGTGGGTTGGCCGATCCCGTCCCGTCGTGAATGACTGAATGAAAGAGTGAGTGAGTGTTTCAGATACTCGACACTCAACAAGTGTGTCACCAGCTCATTTAGTTCAATCAATTTTTCATAACAGAAATTATTAACGCAATCGGTGGGCAAAAGAAATAAAATAGCAACCGAATCCATTGGGGTATATATGAATATTGTTTCTGTTGCTGTTGTTGTTGTTGTTTTCCTTTAACACTTTTAAACGTAAGCGCGCACGGTATTGAAATATTGAAAGTGTCCCGCAAATTAATATCAATTTATGCGAAGCCAAACAAAATGAAAAGGAATTTTTTCTGTTTTATGTTTTTGTTATTTTTTGATAGTCTACTGATAAATGTTTTTTTTTTTTTTTGCTTGTTTTCAACTATTTCGCGCTTAACGCAGAGCAATTGAAGTTGATTGATAGTGAAGTAGATGAGAAAACATTGCAAAGAATTTGGAAATTTCCCAAAGCACATAAAAAAGAGGACTTTGTTTTTGGCAGAGCTTATGCAAAGGTGGGAAAAAAGCATTAAAAAAAATTATATAAAAAAATTTTAAACTGCGATATGTAAGACTATTGGAATACTTTCAATACCCCATAAAAATGTCATATTAATTGGCTTATAAAAAACCGCAGCGAAGCAATTTGACAAAATTTAAGGGCAGCCTTTGCAAATGAAATGCTCTGAAATGCTTTGACAGACTCAAAGACAAAAGAAATATACGAAATCACTAAAGACAAATCTGTATCTATATCTGTGGATATATCTGCGCTAGCTCCAACAAATTTATGTCTAGCCACACGTTTGCCAAAATGCCATGAAATTAAAAACAATAAAATTAACAATGAGTTTTGTTATTTCTCAACTTTCTTGGAGCTGGCGAATTGATGTCAATGTTTTGGTTCACCTGTGCTGCCCCAAAAGCAAAACACGCGCAGTTAAAAATAGCCAACTAATTGGGTGACGGGTGGCAGAGGGCGGGGGTGGTGAAGCAAATTATACATATTATAAATAATATCTTAGAGGAAATCAATAAAAAGAAAATACCTAGATACATATGTATCTTTATCTGTATCTGTGTTGGCTGCGCCCACTAATTTTATGTGCCTTTTTATTGCCAGCTTTTATTAGCCAGACATTTTTCAGCTAAGCTCGGTTAATGCAAATTTATTTATTTTCTTTCATTTGATTTTCTTTTTTTTTTTCCTTTTGCTCTTTTTGTGTTGTGAAAATAATTTTCATGCTTTAATTTATGAGGCCCAGTGGCAGTTTGTATTTTAAATTTTACCTGGGAAACAACAGAGAAAGAAAATGAAGAAAAGAGAGAAGGAGATAGAAAAAAAAAACAGAAACTTTTTTTCTACATTTTTCATCTCATTTAAATGTCAAATTTTAAAGTGTTTTTAATATTTCAATGACAGCAGCTTGTCAAACAAAACAGAATAAGAAAAACCGAAACGAAATGTAAACCCCTGACAATTTTTTTAAGACTTCTTCTGTTGCTTGCGGTGCCTGAGATTGGACAGGTGAAAATCGTTAAAGATATATTGAATATTTTCAAGTCTAATTGTTCAAAATTGCTGACGTAGTTGAATATTTTGAGGCAGACAAATGGTGGACAGGTGGCGGCGCCTCAATTTCAGCTGGCGGGCTTTCACTGTGTGTGTTTGTGTGTGTGTGCGGTTGTGCGTGTGTGTAAATGAACATAAATTTTAGCACTTAATTATAAACAGACGAGTCAAGTTGCTTATTGCCTGATGCAGTCATTTTACAGTTAGTGACGCGTTTTTAGCATATTTATTAAATAAATTTTCATAAAATTAGCTGCAAATGAATCGAGTATGTACAATGTTAGCTAATTGCCATGAAAAATGACACTCTCAATATGCGCTTGAATAATATTATTTGTATATAATTGTGTGTGCGTGTGTGTGTGGAGTGTGGTGTGTGGTGTGTGTGTCTGCATGTAAATAAAAACCTGTGGGAAGGCCAATCATTTGTGTTTAGGTGTAAACTATTCGATATATTCATTTGAACAATTCGCCTCGAATTTCGTACGTGCGAAAGTTTATATTAAACGCAATTGGCATTACTTTTCCTTTATTTTTCTCTCATTTTTGGTATTTATGTATGTTCGCCTCCTCCCATTACCATTCCCTTTGCGCTTTTGCCTATGATTCTGGTTTCTCTTTTGTTTTTGAGACCATCTCAAGTGGCACTTAGCGGGGGAGGTATGCCAGGAAAAGGGGAACCAAGAAAGAGAGAGAGAGAGAGAGAGATGCATGTGAAAAACATATGGAATGTTAATAATAATCGTTCATCGCTCTAAATTTGGTCTTTGAGATGGGAAAGTTACAATCGTGCGTGATTTAACCTCTAAACGATCAGTTACAAATATTTTTGAACAATTTTGGAATATTTTTTTTCTTGCAATAGTTTTTTTTCATTAATGAATTTAAATATCTAAGGATCATTCTTAGTTTGTAAATTCAATATATAGAATGGATCTGATTCCATATCAAAACTGTCATATGTACTTTAAATCTGTTTAAAATGTTTAATCCTTAACTTAATGTAAGGAAAGATTAGATCATTGAGCTTAAAGTCATGGCTTAGTTTGAATTCCGAAAGATTATATATTTTAAAAATTGTTTTGAGTCACGCTGACATCTCTAAATCGTAAAAATGCTCTGCCTTTTGCCCTCTCTCATTCTCTGTTTCTCTCTTTCTCTGTATATATGTAGATCTGTCCCTGTAATACTTAAAAGGGATCTACTACACGTTGCACCTTGATGTGGCATTGGCATAGGATGAAACTTAAGTAAATGGACGCCAAGGTGCCTTTTTCTTAATGCTGCCCTCTCAAGTGGCTATGTCGATGCCAAAGGTGCAGCCAGACTCAATCTATAAATACACTAAAGGCTGCTGAGGCCAGGCAATGCCGAAGCAAGCAGGCAAACAGGCAGGCAGGCAAAAAAAAAAAAAAAAATATATATATATATGTATATATATCAAGAAAAAGGGAGCTCTCCTCCGTTGAGCATCTCGTCTTTCTTTATTCTTTTTCGCTTTTGCCCTTTAGTTTTATTTATTTGTACTACAGGCAAAGCGAGGAAGCGCATTGCTAAACCAAAGGCTGTGGCCTATGTTCCACACGTTTATTTTATTTGTAGCATTTTGCTTTGCTGAGTGTGAAATTTTAATAGCCCACCGAGCCGAGCACCATATAGCAAACACCACACACCGTATGCCTTATGCCCGTGTCCCATGTCCGTCGTCGTCGTCGTCATCATCATCATCGTAGTTGTTGTCGTCTCCTGCCGCGTCTAACCTAGGCATATTGTTGGTGTCTGTTGTGTCCTCAGAGTGTGAAGCATATGTGATGTCGGCGTATGGAATTGTTTTTAAACTATTTTTGTGATTTACCTTGAAAAAGCAAACTACAGATTGCAGATTGCAGGCATATCGTATCGGCGTGGGCGTATAATTTAAATTGCGGCAATTAGCCAAATACATATATCAACAATAGAAGCCACATCCTGCATTTTAGAAGGACTCGATTAAAGATCGAAAATGCAGATTTGTTTTTTTTTTGCTTTGATGACTGATCAAATGAGTGCGAGATAGACAACATTTTGTTTTGTTGTCACCCCACTTGAGTCATTTGACCTAACTATGGACAATGTCCAGAGCAAATAAACACATAATATTTTCCATGTGATTCATGTAAAGTCTTAGCTAGCTGAGTCATTTAAACTTAAATAAAGAAATGCGAATTCGCAGCACCAAAAATCCAACAAAAAAGACCTCAACACTTAATATTGCTCCTTTTCATCTACAAATAATTGTTAAGCTCTTATTTTTATAAAACGAAATATAACCAAAGTTCAGCTTAACCGGGCTAATTGATATTCACCAGCATAAATATTCCACCAAAATAAAAAGACTTTAAAAATAAAACTCAACTCGAACTCAATCGAAACTTTTTCTGCAACATTGCGAATACAATGGCTTTTCTTTCTCGCTCTCTCTCTCTCTCTCTCTCTCTCTGTTTTTCTCTATCTATCTGATTTTGCCTATTTTTGTTTATTTAAAACTTTTAACAATTATTGTGCAATTGTGCGAAATTTATTGCAATTGAACGGCAATCAGAAGGAAAGTCCACCTC
Organism: Drosophila nebulosa; assembly: GCA_024703675.1. Lineage (NCBI taxonomy): Eukaryota > Metazoa > Arthropoda > Insecta > Diptera > Drosophilidae > Drosophila > Drosophila nebulosa. Next base: position 3,044,941 of record JANFPS010000004.1, on the reverse strand, counting down.
CTCCATCCTGTCGCGCCCCTCGAAACCAGTTAACAAAAAATCGTTTACATGTTAAATTGTGTGCTCTCCACCCAGTTAAAGGTGAGGCAAGGCAGAGTGGGGTAGGCGGTAGGCGGTAGGCAGTAGGCGGATTCCCATTCTATTTGCCAGCTGCAATTTCGTCTGCCCTTTGGCTACACCTTGTTGAAGGGTTGGAGCAAATGGGAGGTAGTAGCTGGTCCTCTCTTTGTTTGTGCCGATTTTTTGGCACTTTTTTGTTGGTTTTTTGGTTGTCTTGTTGTGTGGCCGGCATTAAATAAATAAGAACAAATAAAAACCATACAAAAAATTGTATAACAGAAGCAACGCCATCTTTTTTTCTTGTCGTTTTATTTATTTTTTTTTGCTTGTTTTTGTCGGCCTCCAGGAGTGGAGGATTGCGCCACATTCCATGCAATTTTCACTTTACAACTGTTTCAAAGTTATCTTTGTTACAATTGAGTGTGCTGGTGTGTGTGTGTGTGTGTGTGTGTGTGTGTGGGGCAAAAAGAGAGCAGCAAAAAATATTGGCAAACAATTTACTTTTTAAGCAAAACGCGAAATAAAAGTAAAAATGCGGCAACGAACAAAAATTATTTGCCCAAAGCTAAAGCTGCTGCGGCAGGTTGAACGTGAATATCAAAGAGATTCTGTCCTCTTGCCATTGGAGTTGCCATTGATTTATTGTCTCTGGCTTTTGTTCGAGGCCCAGAAGATGCCTTTTTCAATTGAAAATAAGCATTTAAAAAAGGAAAAATAAAAAAGGTGAAACCATTTTTTCTACCCCAGCGAAAAATCAGTTTACTTAGTCTAAGAAAAATTAATCATTTTTGCTTGCCAGTTGCAAATAGTTGAACGTAAAGTTTGCTTAATTTCGATGGGCTAACACTCCTGTCTTATCCATCTCCCTCCCTCTCAGTGTGTGTGTGTGTCAACTGAAGGAGCAGAAGCAGGACTATCAGCAGGATGAAATATAAATGGCAGCACCGACAGCACCAGCATATAAAACTGACATTCACTGACATGGCATACAAAATGATTAATTAGTTAGGGATAGAAACCTATATACATACATACATAGACTGGAGCTAGTCTCATAGATAATAGATGATAGAGAGAGAGCTCGAGTATCTGTATGGTAGAATGCTCTAAGGATTTGTTGGTTAATCAAAATGAAAATACAAGAGGCAAGTGACGACTTTAAGTTGTGTTTAGTAAACTGAAAAAACATTTGCTCCTTGGAAAGTAATTTAATCCAAAAAGGACTGTTAGGACTTCTGCCTAAGAAGAAGCAAGCAATTGATGTAACTAATTACTGACTAAATTTTTGGGGTCTTTTAATTTAAAAGAGTTATATATAGAATAACGTTGTTTCTATAGTTAGTTCTGGCAATTAAAGTTTAGTTAAAATTGATTAAAGAATCTTAGAGATATAAATGAAATGGTTAACCTGATTTTGAGTTGAGTTGAATGGTTTTTGATATGAGAGACTAAAGAAAATTAGCACAGCTATCAGCCTCAATTTTTGTTCTCTTGCCAAAGTGGGCGGTTACCAAATTGTCTGTCTGTTTGGCTGTCTCTCTGTCTGTCTGTCTGTCTGTGTGTTCGTCTAGGTGATAATATAGCGACAGGTTTTATTTTCGAGACTAGACTGAACAAATTTTGATTTATGAAATTTTGGAGCAATTTCGAAATGCGACACAACACACGTCCACGTCGCAAACATTGGCGGCAGCAGCAGCAGAGGTAGTGGCTGAGGAAAATTAGTACAAGTAAGTTTTTCCCATCCAAAACGATTAATACACATCGGGTCCGCAGCTGCCCAGTGACATCAACCAGAAAATAAACGTACAACCGGAAAAAGCAAAAAAAGCAGCACACGTTGTTATAGAGAATACATATCTACTGAATATATTTGTATCTATTCTAGATTCTTGATGTATATTTTGGTGGGGCAACCTGTGCATAGTTGTTGCGTTTGGCTGTCTGATCGATTAGCAGCCCTAGCTAGAGCTTTTAGCCAAGATCCACCCACTTTACAATGCGATTGCCTCCACTGTTGCTGCTACGTACGACATGGGCTACTTAAATACCCATAAATTATAATTTATCGTTGTCTTAGGTTCTTTCCATCTACTATCTACTACAAATATGTATTTCAGAGATGCAAAGCCACTCTATGCGGTTCTTGTTCTTGCTGCTCGTTTGGTGGCGTCTCGAACATGTGCAATTAATCCGTCTGTTTAGCATGCTTATCAATTGTCAAAAGCTGCGCGAGGTGATTCTTTTCGTTTCGGTTGTTCTATCTATGAATGAAAGTGTGGGCGTTGACAATGTCTGAATGTTGCGCCATAAATTTCTGCCTCGTTTACAATTTTCAATCTTTTTTTTTGTGAGTTTCTCTCCCTTTCCCCACTCTCGCTCTCTGTTTGTGCTCGTTTTTCTCGGATTTTCTCAACATTTTTCATTTTCAATTAATTTCTGCTGTTGCTCTTTTTTATTTTTATACTTAGTATTTATATTCTTGTATTAGGCTTCATTTGTTCACACCTTCACTTTAGAGGCTTTCGATGATGAGCTCTGCCCACTGACAGTTTTATGTTTTGTTTATACTTTCTGATTTTATAGATTGTGGCCCAAGTGGCCGAAGAAAAAAAAAAAAACAATGAATGAAAGTGTGTGAATGAGAGAGAGAGAGAAAACACACTCGAGTGTGAACGAGTCAGGTATTTCAATTTCTTACCTGTCCATCTACTACTCTATGACTACCTGTTCGCATGCGCATGTTTTGGTCATGGTGGTTACATTCTGATGACTTGTCTTATTTGTTTGTTGTGTAGGGATAGAAAGAGAAGCCGAGGGAGTGAATGAGTAAGCGGTGTCGGAGGGGCGGACTCTCCGGACTTGACATCGGCATGGTTTTAGCTTCTTAGGGGTAGCAGCTACCTGTTTCGTTTGTTGTCTCTAGTATGTGGGTGGAGATTGCCAAAACCAAAAACAAGACATACACCGAACACTCGGGCCAACAAATCAAATTCGAATGCTTTTGCAATTGGCTGATTTTCAATTTTCACAAAAAAGAAAACAACAAAAAAAAAAACAAAACAAAACAAATGTGCCTTAAATAAAAATTCGCTATTACTTTTGTGGCCTATAAATTGCTTTCTGTCTTTAGCTAAAATATAATTCAATGCAAATTTAAAGCGTTTTAGATTGGGATCTAAAATTTATAATTGATCTTGATCTTTTTCAAAGGAAACTATTGTACATATGTATGTATAGTTTTCTCCTGCCGATTTTATATAGATTTATATTTCTTATACTTATTACTTGTACTTATTAATCAGGTCTTGGTCTTCTTGTTTAGTACCTAACTAACTACCCTTGAATGCAATTGCTTGAACAATTTAATCTTTATAGAAATATTTCTTTATTCTTTCTCTGCATATGTATATGTATACCCTGTTGATGTGAGGTGTTTACTTTCAAGCCTGAGGTGATTAAACTTGCTCAGGGTAGGGCATTGCTGTTGTGGTAGTTGTTGTTGTTGTTATTCTTGCTGCTGCTGCTGCTGATGATGATGATGATGATGATGATCGTGTGGTTTGATTTTGATCGTGGGCGCAAAATTCAAAGAGAAATAAGAGAAGAAACTGGCTCAACCAGGAATTGGATGAGTTTGTTTCGTTTTTGGTTTTAGCTTGGACCTGGCGTAGGAGGTGAATGGGTAATCCGATGCTTTGGACCCAACGATCCTTCGTGTTTTGTTCATATTTCGCTCTTGTTTGCTGCTTATTTTCGTTTTGGTTTTATTGTTATTATTATTATTTTGCTGAAGTTCAATTTTTTTTTTTCTTTTTTGCTGTGTTGCGTTTATAAGCAGGCAACAGCCACAGCAGCAGCAGCAGCAGCAGCATATGGGCTTAAGGTGAATTTCAGACCACACAAGAATCTTGAAAATGGCGGCTTTTCCTCTTAAATGCTTTGCATATACAGAGAGATATATGCCATAGATGGAGCCAAGATAAATAGAAAGAGAGAGAGAGAGAGAGAGAGAGACAGAATAACAGAGAGAGAAAGAGAGGAAGAGAGAACTGGAGCTTGGGACTCGAGATCAGTTTATGGCTTTGGCGCGCAAAAGTTGAATGAATTGACACACAGGCACATACACGCACACACACACACAAACATACAAAGTTCAATTGCATTTGACAATGCTGATAATGAAAATGTTGCTGATGTTCTAGACGATTTTTTTTTTTTTTTTTCGATTTGATGTGTTGTGACTCATCTTTTAAATCACTGTGGTATCTCTCACTTACACTGCATGGTGAAGGCTGTGGACGATGGCATGCTTTGCTGTATAATGTTATCCTCTTGGCCAAAACGTGAAGACGACGGCGCCAAACAGGACAACATTGGAATGCTTTTTAGTTGTTGTTGTTGTTGTTGATCGTTCTACGTAAGTTTTCACAGGGGCTTTTTGTATTGTTTTATTTCGGTTTCTTGGGGATTTAATCTCTAGAGAGTTTTTTCTTTTGTTGTTTTGGAGGAGTTTTAAGTAATCACACACGTGTTGAGGCGGCCTTTTAAGTCGGCCATTTGTTTGAGTTTACTCGATTTCTTTGCACTACGCATATACACACAGAATTCTATCTTGTAGATACTAAATGAATATCTTACAGATATAAATTGAAAATTGCTTGTTTTTGATTCAAGTGTCGCGGTTTTTCTGATTTCTATTGCGTTTGGCTTTGCGTTGTTCTTATTGTTCCTGTGTTATTTGGAGGAGCAACGCGTGTGCTGACGACGCGACGTCTAGAATGCAACTAAACTAAATTTTTTGGCTTTCCTTGTGTTCTCGATGATGATGTTGGATAGCTGGCTGGCAGGCGGCAGAGGGCAGAAGGCAGCAGGCAGCAGGCTCAGCATCTGAATCTGAATCTGACGCTGCCCTCGTCCATCGTCGTTGCCGTCGTCGTCGTCGTATTCGCCCCGAACTAGAGTAAAAGAGAGAGCGAGCAAGACTAGTGAGAGCAATTTTTGTATCTATGTGAGGGTGCTGCTTCTATGCGAGAGTGTATGCTGCTGCTTGCCTATGAGCGTGTGTGTGTGTGTGTGTGTAAGAGTGCGTGCGTGTGTATGTGCGACTTTGCCACCACCATCAAAATATAACGGTGTAACGGTTCACCGTTTGTTGACTGCCTGCAAGTACATGGGGGTGTGAGTATGTGTGAGAAGGCCGCCGCTGCCGAGGTGTGACGTCGTCGTCGTCTCGTGTGCTCTCCAATTGGAGAGAGCGTTCTCTGTTGCCGCTGCTGCTACTGCTGCTGCTGCTGATGCTGCTGATGCTGCTCTTCGTACTATATAGCATTCTGTTAAGGCAATATCGTAAAATGTTAAACATCTGTAAATGTTTTTGTTACGTTAAAATACGATCAAATGACGTAAGGGTTAGACGAAGGGGAAGTTCTTTATCATTTCAGTGAGCTAAAAAGTGACATTTAGTCGACTTAGACTAGAATAAAAATATGATGTCCATCTGTGAACAATATTTTAGATTTAAGAACTTAGAGTAGACAAAATATCGCAAATATGAAGAAGAGACAGACAGTCTGCAATAGAATTTTGGAGACCCTTAAAACTAGAATTGATGGTTTTCAAAACAAAAAGAGTTGTATTAAAGGTTTCACTAACCAACTGATTATTGGATCTTTAAGATTTAACAACAAGAAAAGACGAAACATCTAAGCAATCTACCAAAATCTAAATTCAGACGTTTCGCTCATGACAGGAATGGCCTTTAATGGGAATATGTATTTCTAATCTACATATTTATTTCTGGGAATTTCGACAATACAAATAGCGAGAAATTTAAAAATTATTGGGCAATCACTGATTTCTCACTTTTGTAGCGATTTTTTGTTCACTATCGCTGAAGAGTAATTTTCGATTGTGTATTTTAAAGTTTGACTATTCAGCATTATAAAATCTGATTTTCAATTGAAATTGCAACTGTATTGATATTTTTTTTAGATCTCTTGATCTTAAATGGGCGCCAATTCGTTTCCCTTTTAGCTTCAAAAGATGGTCTTCTTTTAATATATAGGGAATTGGAATGTATAAATGAAATGAAAACCGTTTGCTTTTCATAAGAATTGTTTTTCGAAATTTGTATGCTTAGCTATTTTAAAAGTTAATTGGTTAAATTTAAAAAGAGTTTTAGGTCGTAATTTTATATTAAAATGGTGTTGCTGCTGTACGAATGTTTTCATAGCAAGCTTTTAAATTCCCACCAATTAACTGCATTATATTTTGACTTTTCCAATGAATTTGTTAGTGTGGATGCCTATATTAGGACCTAGACTACTTAAAATAAGCCATAAGACTGTCAACTTGGCAAGGGTATGGAAGCTTCGGCGCTGTCTAAATTGGTGCATTCCTCTTGCCGATTTAGTGTGTGGCATAAGTTCTTGAGAATGTCAATCATATACCCGTCGTAGGCCATAAAAACAAACCAAAAAAATTCAAATGAAATATCAAAAATAAAAAGCGAATCACTTGCTGGGCGGTTCTCAATCAACAAGTTGGTGGGGGCCAAGTGGAAAAGGGGCAAATCAAATGGGGAGAAACAAAAAACAATCCTGAAACTCTTGCAACACACTCGCACACACACACACAGATAAGTGTATGTAGTTGTCTTTGCGTGTGTGTGTGTGTGTGTGTAGGCCGACGGCATAAAGAAAAAACAAACTCAACAACATAATAAACAATTTGTACATTAATTTTTAATGCGGTTAACATGTGTTCCCACACACACACACACACACTCATACGCTCAGCTGTGAGTATGTGTGAAAAAAGGTGGAGCTTCAATTCAAATTTTCTCACTTGCCAGCAGAGCGAAAGAGAGAACAAACAGCGGCGAGCGGACGTTAAGTTTTTGGTTTTTGTTTGCTTTTGTTTTTGTTTTTTTATTGTAGTATTTTTTGCTGTCGCATTCATTTTGTATGTTAATTAGTTGCGACTGTATGTGTGAGTGAGTAAGTGAGTGTGTGAGTGTGTTAGTGTGTGGTGCGCCACTCGCGTGGGTGTACTAATGAGCGAGGTGCTATGTGTGACGAGGCCTGACGCCTCATAGGTGTCTACATTGATGCGCATTGGCTGATGTTGCACCTGTTGCTTTTGCCCCATTGGTTGGCTCAACACGCCAAACAAAAACATGGTGAACGAGAGAGAGAGAGAGAGAGAGAGAGAGAGAGAGAAATGAAAGAGGGAGATACGTAGGCGGCCATTAAATGTTGCAAAGAAACATGAAAGGCTGAGAGAATTTATAAACATTAGATAAAACAATTAAATTGAGCTTGTCAAGCAAGAATAATTATGGAATATCATATGATTCATAAAGTTTATTTGAGACTTGAGATAAATGTATAATATCCATAATTCTTTTATTCATAACTTTTCGCTGGAAATTATTTTAAAACCGAGAATGTTATAAAAAGATTGACTTGGCATTGAAAAGTTAGTTAACTTTCTGAGAAGTTCACAAAATTCCTGAGTTTTTGTCAACCCGAATATTTGTCAGTACAAAATTTAAGTTTAAATCAACCATAGAGAAATTAAAATATATTAAAATACATTTTATTGACTTTTTTTCCTTAAAAGTTCTCTCAACAGTTTCATGATTTCATATATGAAATAATAAAGTATTTCTTCCTTAATGTAGAGTTTCCTTCTTTACTCAATCCCGCATTTGCTATTGTAATACATTGCTTCCCAGGCTCAGAGAGCACACCCACTGACTGTCCCGATACACCGCTGCCATTCATGCGTGAGAATATGACTTCATTTGCAAAAGTACTCGAGGAGTACCTACTTATTTTTCCTCTACATCCCACGAAAGGCATTCGTATTCTTAATTTAAATTGGATTTGTCGATCATGTTTGGCAATTCAATTGCGTTTACCCCTGACCCTGACTCCGACCGTCTGTTTTCGACTGAGCTCCTGCTTGTGGGTCTGCTGCGGGTACCCACATAAAACTCTGATAGCCACATCGGGTGAACAGACAGACTTGCACTTCCATTTATATGGTTATCGACATTGACGTCATCAAATGGAAAGGAATGGAATGGAATGGAAAAGGCAAAGGAAAGCCAACAACAACGGGCTGTCATTAACTTTGCCGTTAAGAAATCAATTTATTTCACTTTATAATTACGGATAACCTAAAAGTGAGCAAGACTTGACCCCCCTTCCCCCCCCCCACTTTTTCATGATTTTGGTGGGAAAACTCACGAGAGCAATCCTTTCGTAAGGGAGGTAAATAGGATCACACTGGGTCCGGCATAAGGGCTCATACCAAAGAGTTTTTCACACAACCCACACGCAGTTCCTCGTACATTCACTTAAATTAGAAGTAAGAACCAGCGGGTCCTGTCCCACTTCATCCTGTCCTGAGATCGTTGGCTTGTATCTTTGGGTATTGAATTGCATGCATGTTTCTCGTTTTCCACAATTTTTAATTAGCAGTAAACTTTGCGCTACATTTTTTTCCCCAAAAACCCGAAACCGAACCGAACCAAAAGTAATGACAGCATAAATACTTGTCCATTCTAAATGGTCTGGAGTGTGGTACACAGTTGTGGTGTGATGGTGTGGATTGATGCACATTGGGGTCGCTTCGATTCAATCTCAAGTACGCTGCACAGTCGTCGTCGTCGTCGTCGTCGTCATCATCGTCGCGGCTCGTTTTTGTGGCTGCTTCTGCTCATTTCATTTAACACTTTATGTGACAGTTAAGTGCACGAAAATGTCAAATTTTTCGTTTCTAAATGCATGTAGAGCGGTTTTCTATGTATATGAAGGAGCAAAGAATATGGGGGGGGGGGGGAGACCCACCATCTGAGGTTGGGGTGGCATGGCGATTGAGGTTGAGAGAATGGGTTGACTTAAAGGGTGGGCCTAGTCAAGTGTTTTATAGCGTAGCAAAGTGTGGGAAGATTTTCAATTTAAACTACATACATATCTGTGTGTGAATTTTTTTTGGGGTACTATAGACGATGTTTTTTTTACACATGAAAAATTAGTTTCTACAACTAATAAATATACCTAAGACTTAGTTACAGCTATTTCATATAGTACTGACGCTGATCGATTGTGGCAGGGATAGTGGGATGAGTTCATCTGAGAAATAAAATCTTCAACTGTGTATTTAATAATTTTCTTGCGTTTTATCTTTTACAACTTTTGTTTACAGTGCCGCTCAACTGAATAGGTTTAAGAAATATTTCTTTTATTTTTCCTTCTCTCTTTGTTTCTATGGCATATTTTCCTTCTTTCTTTCAACGATAATTCAGAATTTTGCTTTCATCGTGAAATTCGCTTAATGTGTACTGAAATATTTTATAACTAAGACTTAGAAAGGAGTCAACATACCAAATATAGATCAGATATAGGGCCTTCGGTCAATTAAGTCAAGGGCTTCAAAGTCGTCTCATTTGATTTACTTGGTTAATGGAACCGAAATAAATGTGAGCCTGTTGCCCCTATACGAAACATATGTTTGTAAACTCATGAGAAGTAATTCAAAAGGCACTTTGGAGTTTTAAAAAGTTTTTAAAGCCGATCTCATTAGTTTTAATACAGTACACAAAATTTCAAGCTTTATGCTGAAATCTTTTTAAAATTTCTAAATGTTTCAATGCCCGCGATCTTAAAGTGTGCCTGCCACAAAAGACAACAACATTCTCGTTATCCTCATCATCATTATGATCATCATTATCTGTTTTTATAACTGTCAATTGTTGACTCTGGGGTTATCGATCCTAACATTTGACAGAAGACAAGGCCACGCACATTTAACCATTTTATCCTTTGCTGCAGCCTCTTGATTTTCCATTCATAAAACCAGCTGGAAAAGGTCCTTTTGCCAGCAGAGAAAGATGGAGAGAGAGAGAGAGAGAGAGAAAGAGGTAGGTAGAATGTAAGCAGTGAAATAAAAGGCACGTGTGCATTATGTCGAGTTGATTTTGTGGTTTCCCTTCACTAAATAACGGTCTACCTGATCGACCGTAAGCACACTCTCCCTCTCTCCAGCTCTCTCTCTCTATCTTTCATTTGGAATATTCGTGTATGGGTTTTTCTAATGCATTTCAAATGCCTTGCTTCTGCCTTTGCGTTTTGCCCCACCAAAAATAGTTTGTGGGCGTAGTAATTTAATATTTTATTGCCTTTGTTTGTTTTACGCAAAAATGTTTACTTTGCATTCAAAGGAAATTATATCGAAATTGAAACAGATACTAAAAATGAAGAGCACACGTCACTTCACCACGGAAACTGCCCGGTGGCAGCTGTGCAAATACTTGAGAGCGAGAAAGAGAGACTTTAGTTCTTCAGAGTTGTTCTTGTTGTATGTAACATTAGCTGCTAAAAGGTTGCAACGAATTAAGCGGTAAAAAGGGTCAAATCAAAGCCAATTGCAGCCACGCCTCGAATTTAATAACAGCAAAGGAAAACCCAATGTACATACTTATATGTATATGATGAAGGAGCTGATAAAAAGAAAAGACTGAAAGAAAGAGACCAGAGAAGAGATGAGATTGTGTGCTCTTATTGAAACAATATTTAAAGTATAAAAATAATAATAAATCCCATTTCGCCGGCGGCATGCACAACGAAAACAAAAACATGCACAGAACCAGTAAGAGAGAGAGAGCAGGGAGGGGCAGGGCCAGTAAGTTTACCTTGATGCGGCCGCATCAGAGGACAAAGTGAACAAACAAATAAGCAAATGAACGCGCGCCGAAAAAGCACAATAAAAATAAAAAACGAGATTGCGGCACGCGTCACCCGACCTACCCGACAGGACGAAACCGGCTGTGGGCAAAGGACGCAACCAAGCAATCGAGCAGCAAAATCAAAGCAAATGCACACAGCACACAGTGGGGCAAAATAATTCAAATTCGAATAAACAGCATAAAATCATTTTTTATCGATTTAACATTTAAGAAAATTAATTCTCTAATATTTTCAATATATTTCTCTTTCTTTTTAAATCCTTTTGCTTATTAGAGTCCCGTAATTTCAAAATAAGGCGATTCTAATATTTTATTTTGGCAATAGCGAAATAATGGCAAGCCACTCTTAAGAATTTTAGAATAAATAAATATAAAATTTACGTTGAAAATATATTCAATATTTCTTGGGTATTCTTCTGAAATGGTTTACCTTAATTATCTTTCGGGTTTAGCCAACTTTTACCTATCAGTTATGACTCTTGCACCACTGTGCATGGCAAAGCGAAAAAAATCAAGTTTTATTCACCTTTTTTTTTTTTGGTTTTGTTGTCGTTGGTGGTTGGTTTTGGCAGTCAGAGAAAAGTCAGTCACATGTGCACATGAGGCATATGAGGCACCTTTGGCAATTGCTCATCGGAGATTTCGTTCACCTCAATTGCATCGAGAGAGAGAGAGAGAGAGAGAGAGAGCGAAAGCGAAAGTGAAAGAAAGAGGCAGGAAAATCTGGAATCGAGATCGCATTGTCGACATCATCCGTGGGGTAGTTTTATATCCAAAAACGAAGCAGCAGCAGCCCTCATTTTGGACAAAGATATAGCCCCGAATACTCTCAATCGCCTGCAGCTACTGACGGCTGCTCAGCTACCTCAGTTTGTTGTAAGTAATCACCGTCATCATCATCATCATCATCAGAAACAGCAACAGCAACAAAATGAGGTGGAGTGGTAGAATATCTTCAACGGGGGCAACGGCGCGGCGTCAAGGACAACTGGCGACAACATGTGCGTCATCGCAGCCGCCACGTTTACTCATTAGGTTTTTCTTCTCATTTTGTGTTTCTTTTTTTTTTTCTTGCCTTTTTGCGAAATTTTGCTTGGACGTTGCGTGGGAAGTCGGTGTGGAATCAGCCAAGTATATTCTACTTGTACAGAAATAATCGGGGGTAGCTTTTAACGTTACACCTTCCCAGTTGATGGCCATATAATATAATGGCTGTGCGTGTGCTCTGTGATCTGTATGTATGGGTGTGTCTGCCGTGTGTGTGTGTGTGCTTGGATGATGATAGCGTTAGTTGAGTCAGCCACAAAATGTGTGAACACCTTTATCGACTGTGTGTGCGTGCAGAGATTTAATGATTAACCTTTCTTGCCAATGCTCCTGCTTGATACGATTCTGGATCCTTTTACTATTGTCCAGTTCGGCATCTCTTTAAGGGCAACAAAGATGGTAAAAAAAAGCAAATAGGCAAATAAAATAATGCCTGACCATGGTAAACGCACAGATATCCTACACCAACGCATAACTTATAATCGTCTGTATTAATTATTAGTACTTAAAGTGCAAATCATGGCCGCATAAATGCATTGGTCAATCAAAGAAAATCAAACAAGACACTTTTACATATATATAGATTTTGAATCATCAAATATTTTAATTTAGTATTCATTTCAATAATCACAAAATTGTCTGTTTTCTATTTCAAATACGAAATTTTGGCGTTTTCTTGTGATTCTCTCCCCGGGTTACTCTTTCACTGAGTTGTTTTTAATTAAATTGTACTTATTTTAAGCGTCAGTTATTTCAAATGTGTGACTACAGCATACTTTTGTTTAAATGCAAATGCATATTTTTTAATCAACCTCAGCAAGGATCTTCTTTAAAGATAAACTGCAATTTTTTTAGACTTTCTGAATATTCCAACTGCATATAATACTAAAATACCCCTGAAACGTTCACGTTTGCTACTTGAACGCATAATATTCTTCCATCTAGAAGGCATCCAAATGGAATAAACATAATTTTCATATGAAGGCTTTTTCAGTCTGTCAGATATGAAAAGGTAAATAAATAGCCAGATTTGACTGGACCTTGGCTATCGCATTTGTGTGCGTGTGTGTGTTTGTCTGTGTTGTTGTTGTGTGCAGCACGAGGCAACACACACACACACACACACACACACGAGACACATTGACAGCGACGGATGCCAACCAAAGTGCCGGAAGTTGCCGCAAAGTATGCAATGACTTTTTGCTTGCCGACAATTGCCCATTGTGTCAGTGGGTAGATGGAACTGACAACTGAGAACCGAGAACATCGGGGAACGGTTAATGATACTAGTTTGCCTATATGAAATTCGATTGCCAAAAATGCGCCCCGCATTTATCCATCTTGTGTGTGTGTGTTTGCGTTTGTGTGTGTGTGCTTGAGCTAATGCTTCTACTTCGGCTTGCAGCCCGTATGTCAGCATTTTGCAATGCGCTAATCTGTCACGCTCGGTGTTTCGACTCCCCCTGTACGTCCCACTCCCTGACCCAGTCTGCCCCTGTATTACTGCTGCTGTTGCCTTTTGTTCCACCTTGGATTTTGATACGACTTTACCTGCGCAACTCACCTAAACTCCCGCTCCCTGGCCTGCCCTGCCCTGCCCTGTGCTGTGTGGCAGCAACCCTCTTCATTTACGGTTTAGCATAATGAAAAGTTGCTGATGACTGTTAAGGCCGCCGCATCTGGGCCATGGGCATAAAATGCAATTTAGGGTTGCAAAGCGATACGATAGCGACACGGGGGTTTTATGCGCGACACCTTTCGTCTAGAGGGTATTTGAAATGATGACGCGAAAGGGGAGGTGAAGAGAATGCGAATGGTGAACGGTGAACGGTGAACTGTGCACAGGGGCACAAGCCAGGCCTCATGCCTGGCGCATGCAATGGACCAGCATTAATCCTTCTGTTACTCTCGGTTTTTCGCAATTGTTCAATTGTTCATGCCTCTGAGAACTGAGAATATTTCGTTTCAGGGGTTGTGAATCCTGTCTGCATATCGACAACGATCAAGGTGGCTATTCGTCCATTAATGCATATACATACATATATGTGCATACATTTGTTGCCAGATTTTGCAATTTTGATTGATTCTGATTGCCCTGGGCCGGATGCGAAATGTATGTACGAGTATGTTTTGCTTATGAATTATGAGTTTAACTTGTTTCAAAGGTGTGTGTGTGTGTGTGTGTGTGTGTGTGTGTGTGTGTGGGCAAGCCTCATAAGCTGGCGACAGAAGTCAAGTATTTGGCATACAGTGAAAGGGAAGGCCTAATTCCGAATGCAAACCGACATATTGAAAGGGAAATGAGAGAGGTGTCTTCTTTTAAACTGATTCTAATAAAAATTCACAAAAGATTTGTTTGGTCGTTACTTAGCGAAATCTTATGCTAGAAATATTTTAATGGATTTTTTTAAACAAGTTTTTGCAATTTCACATAGCTCAAATTGTACTTAAGCAGTTAAAAATCTTTTTTATAAGAATCTATAAACCAACTAAAGTTATATACGAGTAACTTTCACTTCTAAAGTAGTTAGCTATTCAGCACTAATCAGCTCTTGCCCCATATATTTACCTGGGCCAAAATAAAATAAAAAAAGATGAAGAAAATCTGCTGTCTAAGTAAAGTGTGACAGTCTCAATTGCTGAACTCGATACTTTTAAAGGAGCAAAATCCATTGTCTGCTTAAAAGGATAACTCGTGATATTGAAAATCTCTTCTCATATTGCTCTCTGGGTAACCCTTCATCTGGATTTGCTTGCCCCATCTCACCAGAGATTGCTATGAGATGGCAGATGGCATGTCCCGCAGCCTGGTCATGGATATGTATATGGATATTTGGGTGTGTGTGCGTGTGTGTGTGTGTGTGTGTGTGTGGATACGCATCGACTGGCTGCATCCTGTGCTGCTCTTGGCACACGTTACAGTTTTTGTTCACCTTTTTGGGTGAATTTTTTGCCGTTTTATTTTTGGGTGGAGTGGGCGTGTCTGCTGTCAGTTGAGTGGGCGGCTAGCAGATTGGTTTTGTCTGCACTTTTTTATAGTAGAACGCTGTGTCTGTGGTTTTGCTCAACATTTATGGTATAGTTTTGGTTTCTTTTTTGTTGTTGTTGCTGTTGTTGGTACTAAGGAAATGGCTCATTGCACTTTGGCTACACCGAAAGGCATTTAAAGCGCATTTCCGCTTTGGCTTTGAGTCTTCGGCTTGTGTTTTAGCTACCGTTGAGGAGATTTTCAGCGATGAGCCGCACAATACAATTGAAATTTTCGGTTTGTATTCTGCATTTATTTTTATTTCTCTTTTTTTTTCTTTTTTTTTTAGGTTTTACCCAAGGGGTTGTGTTTCTGGCAAGGTAAACCGAATGCAACCCTCCAACTTTAGCTTTGCTAATGACACTCAATACCATCTCAAATCGCAGCAGTATGATAATGCAAAAAAAAAAAAAGAAAAGAGAAAAGAGAAGTGAAAAAAAGTGAATGCTAAACTTGTTTAATATGGTGGTGGCTAAAGCTAAAGCAGAAGCACCACAAAAGAAAAATTTAAATTAGATTAATTGATTGAAATGCGCGACAGGATGAAGAGAGTCCTGTAGTGGGTTGAATTTTGTCACAGTTGTTGCTCGTCTGTCATGTTCTAAACGTGTTTCTGCCTTCCTCAAAGCCGGCTCTCTGTTGCCAGAGGTGTAAATAATACGGCTTGCGTTTAATGAAGCGAAAGTCATCAGTTGGCAAGTTTTTTTTTTTAAATGTAAAAGAAATCTTACTAAATGGATTTGTTTGGATTATTGAAGTGCAAGAGGCTCAGCGAGCTCTTGTTTCAACTAATCAAGACAAAGGCGTGTGAATATAGTGAAAGGTTAGCCAAGTTATTAAAGGGGTTTTTTTGTAAAATTGGATATCACTTGGAACAAGTATCTGATTATTATCTTAAAGTTTATTTAAAAAGAAATATTTATTTAATAGAAATTATAATATTTAAGAAAGTTCATTGTGGGAGAAAGCTGTCCTTAAATAGAGAACTTTTTATGTAGACGTTGACTAGAAAGCAGCTTGAAAATTTTAAATTTAAATAAACAGAGATCAACATTTGCTTCACCTAAAATTTGTTCCGTGTTTCTTTTGTAGAATTTGATTTATTATTCATTTTAAAATGAACCTAATAAAGTTCTCAAAGTCAATAAGTTTGCTGCCACATGCTGATGCTGTTTGCCTTTGAGTCATACTTGGCTTTTGCTTTTGCTTATTGCCGAAAATAAATAAATGGCATGCGGGGAGGAGGAGAACGAAAAAAAATAAGAAACAACCCGTCAAAATTAATAAAATAAAACTGAAAATGTCTTTTAAACGAAAAGCGCGTGTGCGTGCCTCAAGCGCGGCTCAGGCATACTTATAGAGAGAATATGTGTGTGTGTAGTTGTGTGTGTGTGTGTGTGTGTGTGTATCTGTCGGATGCATTTTTGTTGGTCTCGCCAACTCGGCGGTGTGTGACACATGTGAAACGGTTGGCAATTTTATTTTTTTTGTTTTTTGTATTTGCAAAAGTTATTAATTTTAATTGACTGTTGTGTAATGTTGTCGCTCTTCGTGCACATTCCACCATCCAGTGCATCCAGCATCCACTTCGACAGCGTCCGGGTTTAAGTATGGATGTTACACTTCGCACATGCCCCCACCGTGGCAAAAGTCAATGTCCTGCCGTTCCGTCGACAATGGCGGATTGGCTTTAATTAAACAAACTCGCACACCATTTGACACTTTGGGCTGTCCGACGACGACGTCATTTTGCTGCTAAAAATAGAAAAGAAGACTCAACTCTGGTTAGACTTGCAGTTGCATTTGGCTTGGTTTTGGGTTTGGGTTTTGTTTTTGCTCTACTCTTGTAATTAGGAGGAGCGTCAGATGTTAATTGAGGTATGCGACAACCACTTGTCACATTTGCCATAATTTTAATTGTTTAACTTATATGTAGGCGCCACTTCGGTCGTTTTTGTATTTGCACATTTTCTTTAATGCATTTGTTGGCGCCAAAAAACCAAAACGAAACGATACCGAAATGACAGCAAAAGCAAAATGCAACTTCAAAATGACATTATCAAACAGATCTTTGATGAAGACAAATGATTGGCTTGGTTGGTTAGCATTCACAATATTTTCTGGCTACATATCTAATTAATGAGCGAAATACCAAAGCTACGCTTGGACTTTGGACTCCAAAGTGGGAAATGAACGTAAAAATGCTGTTCAGACCGGGTCATTGTGGTTCTGCACAATGATCACAAAGATCGTTGACTCAATGAATGACTCTTTCTCTTTCACTCCCTCTCTCGCTCTCTCTCTCTCTCTCTCACTCTTTCTCTTTGCAGACAGACACTTAAATGTCTAATAGTTCAGTTGTAGCAATGCTCATCAATAGAAGAATGATAAAGAAATGATTCAGAGAATTAACATGAAACAACGCTAGTGGCAATATACATATAAGTAGGCAAACTTTGAGACATTTATTTCAAGATTTCTTATTTTAAATATGCTGAACTTATTATAAAAAGTGGTTAAGGCAATTCAATTGATCTACGAATACGCATGCTTAATTCTCTTGGATTAGTTCTCTTTTCCTATTTGCTTAAGAAACCTTAACAACACTCGATTTTAAAGCAGATTTAAATCCCTTTACATATGATAGCTGCTTGAATATGGTTTGAATATTTTTGTTAAATTACCTTTTTCAAAGATTTACAATTCATTCATAACTCAGGGACTGGTACGCCCATCTCTCGCCTCATTGTCAGTATCATAGCGCCGGTGCGCCGCTTCTAAACGCCGTATGGCAGGCTGGCAGGCGGGCGGGCTGTCGGTCGGTCGGTCTCTAAGGTCTCTCTGCATAAACAAAGTGTGAAATTTGTACCTAAAATAAAAATGTTGAAAAAGGATATAAGGGCACATATATACATACATGCCCTGGCAATGTCTGCATTTGATTTCCGTTTGCTGTGCCTTGCCTTGCCTCACCCAAAGCCAACCATTCACACCTCAGAGAACAAACCGAGGCATCCGTAGATTTTTCACATGCCGTGGCAAACATTTGGCAAACACATGTGTGCAGCAAAACGAAAAGAGAGAAGTGACTGTACACAGGAGGTGCCCCCTGACCCAGACCCATGGACTATTAACACTGATATTCGGGTTTTTGTGTATCTAAAAGATGCGTTGATTGTGTGTGTGTGTGTGCGGGTGTGTGTGTGTGATTGTGTACCTACGCCTTTTGGTCACTGCTGTTCATGCTGCTCTCTGTCCTTTGTGTAAACAAATGAAATGTTCATATTTGTTTGTTCTTTCGAGTAGCAAGCACTTGGTATTTGGTACTCACAAAAATTGGCCAAGCAAATGTCTTTGTCAACGTCTAGCAAGCTCCAAGCAAATTGCCAAAAAAAGCGGAGGGAGAAAAATGGCCAAAAACTTTTCCAAATCAGCTGAAATTATGAACTTCCGTTTCGCTGCAGAGATCCGAAGCAGCGGAAGTTCATTTTAACCCACAATAAAAGTTTGCATTCTTCAATGGCGTGTGCGATGCTACAAAATATACATATATATATACATATCTACTCTCTCTCACTCTCTCTCTCTCTCTCTCTCTATCGTTTTATATATATATCAGTTGATGTTCATGTGCAAAAGTTTTGCGCTTATATAAGAGCATAAAATTTGCATTATTCACTTAAAACAAACACGCACGACGCTCCAACAAAAGCGGAGGTCCTTTTGCCTTTTCCTGTGCGAAAAACGCTTCTTCTTTTGCTTTTCCATCGTTTTTCTTTCGCTCTTTTTTTCGCTTTCGCACAAACAAACAAACAAACAAATATTAAATGCAAATAAATGCGCAAGAAAACTGCAGGCACTGAGCAGGATCAGGCGAATGGGTTTGCATCCAAAGCAAATAGCGAAAAATATTTTCAGGAGCTATCGATTGTAAGGCAAACAGCCAGCCAGGCGAAAAAAATATTAGCCAGGAATGCCACGTAACATATAAAACCAAAATCAATGTGCGATTTACTTTGCTTGAACAATAAAGAAATTTACAAGTTGACTAAAAAATGAAACCCATATTAATATTTATAATAAAAATCACTTTTAATGATTTGACGTCAAACTACTTTCAAGATTGAAACTCTGAGACGATATATTTGGTAGTCTTTTTGAACCATTTCTATATTTATGTAACCTATCTGCCTAATCAAAAAAATTGAAATGATAATAACATTAACAAGAAAAAATGTTTTTACTTCCATTTATCTTTCATTTGTTATCGTTTCCTTATCAAGTGACAGAAGTGTGTTTCGAAGGTGGAAATTGTTTAAAACTGTCCTCGGAAAGAATCACACATTTTACTTTTATTCTCAGTTCTTTGTTCTCAAAATTTGTCATTTTGAAACGCTAGTATAACGAATATAACTAATAAAACTGTGACAAAATAGATTATTCCTGATTGATGGATGATTGGGGCATTTGTTCCACCAGCATATTGAAAATGTTCTATGATCGTTTAGGCATGAAAAAAGTTTGTTTATCTTGAATTTTAAAGGAGGCGAGCCATTCCCCTCTTCATATTCATCTCTGTAGTTTAATGGAACATTCAATTGACAGTTTTCACCTTTCGCTTTTACAACGATTAAAAAGAAATTTCACTTTAAAGGCAATGCTTCCCAACGACCTGTTTGAACCATTCTGTTCCCATATTTCCCCTATGATCTATTCCAGGTCGTTAGAGGTCGTCGATCTCTTGAATACTTCGAAAATATTCTTTTAAAAATAAATGGTCTTTTACTTAGCTAATTTATGGGAAAGCAGATTCATATCTAGTCAAATTTCAAAGACACAAGTGTTTAATGTTAAGTGTTTGTTGTGTTTGTTCTCACTGAAAAGATCATATCCGTTGCCTTGTTAATCATTTAATACTTGAAGACAAGCCACAAGCAAATTGCCTTTAAAGTCCTTCAAGATATTTCTTCTCTTCCTGTTGTAAGCGTATAAACTTTTGCTAGGGAACATTATCAAATGCAACGTTTTTCTAGTTTTTCGATTTGAATGGCAAACTTTTGCTGTTAAGCAAACAGAAAGTCAAGACAAATATGCGCACACACACTCCATGTCGACGCCAGTCAGACAAGCATCTTCGGATTCACATTCCGATTGCGTTGTGAATCGCAGGCAGCACCTATTCCAAGACCGGCAGCACGCATGCAAATTGCTCTCGAAGTCGAACGAGAAAATAAAGAACATTTTAAGAATTTATAGTTTTCTTTTATTTACCGACAGGAAGTGCAATTCACAAATCGTTAGCTCTAAAAACCAAGAAGAAAAACGACAATAAGAAAGGCTAAAGGATAAGAGTGAATGTAAGCTGGGGGTGGGTGGTATCTTTTACCAGTCGCGTGCCTCAATAAGGATAAGGTGTCCTAACTTCAACCGCCCACAATCATCAATAGAGAAAGAAAACTTATAATCAACAGCTTTTGGAGGCTTAAAACTCTCAACAAATCGGCAAAAGGCAAAAACTATTTCATATATGAGAAAAGTGTGTGTGTATGTGTGTGTGTGTGTGTGTGGCTAAGTATTTCAAAATAACATAAGTATCTTTTTGCCCAAGATGATGCCGGAGGAGAAAGTTTTTCAGCTACGTCTTCGAAGTCGTCCTTGTCGTCCTGCAATTCCCAAAATGCGGCCCGTGTGTGCATTTAAGCCACTTTTACTGAAACTTCACATTAATTTCAATTTGCTGCCAGTAAAAGTTTTCATGCACGTCCGCAAATTGCTTTTGGGTCTTTTCGAAGTGAGTTCTCGTCCTGGGATTCCGTATAACATAAAGAGGGGTGTGGCAGGGGGAAGATAGTGTAAGGTGTATTCATATAGAAACTTTAACACTTTGCGGTTAAGAGGTGGATGGCTTACATAAGGTGATTTCCAACAAGGATATAATAATAACAAAAGGGCAAATAAACATAGAAACTGAGATAAAGTTAACTTTTGAAATTGAATATATATATTTTATTTTGCAGAAATGCGTTCAATTGAAGGGATTTCTGTGTCAATAAATTTAGGCTTGGCTTTCGGTTTTTTCATTCGTTCACATTTGTTTTGTTTTCGTGGAAGAATTTCACAGTTTGTTTTTTTCAGATTTTGACCACCCAAAAAATATTTCGCAGAAAGCACAAGACAAACACACAGAGCTCCCTCTTCTTCTCCACTCGCTCGAAATGTGAAACGTGCTAAAATTTGCCAGCTCTGCACATGAGCTTAAGTATTCAGCTTTCAGCTTCCAACTTCCAGCATCATCAGCTTCAGGGACAACCAAGTGTCCAAATGGCCAAATGGTGTGGCTTGGCTTGGCGGTACCTTGTGATGACAGAACCCGCCCACATGAAGACATTTCTTACGTGACTTGTGCCAAAGTCAAAGTCAGCATCAATGTCACCGTCTCAGCTGCTGCTGCCGCTGCTGCTTGGCAATGAAATCATTCACTTGGCTGCTAATAAATTTGCATTGAAATAACTTGAAAAGGGAACAGAAACTACCCAGGAGTGGGCTGCATAGAGATAGAGACTCAACCCTCATTAGTTTTAATAGTTTAACGACTAAAACTACATAGGCGATTTGCCTTTACTCTTGTGTGTGTGTGTGTGTGTGTGTGTGTGTCTAAATGAGCTTGAAAGTCGGCCAGTTAAATTTTATAAATTAGCTACCCCATCTAAGGGGTCACCTTTAAGCCCAAGATATTTGTCTTTGGTGTTCCCTTCAGTTCCTGTCCCCAGCTGAATAGTAAATTTTTGGACAAGTTTTAAAGCCCAACACACGGCACACACTCACACACACACACATACAGACACACGTACTTTATAATCCATGGTTATTTGCTTGTGAGTTGTTTCTTTTATATCCTGCGGGATATGCAAACTTATTAGACAACTTTTGTTTGAGAGTTGTTTCACATGATAAAGATGCCCAGAGACAGCAAAAACATTTTCATGCAAGTCATTTACATATATGGAAAATGGCAAGATACTAGGTGGTTAAAGAAAGTTAAGCCTTGAAAGAAAACCCTGAGGAAGTAGGCATAAAGAGGCAACAATCAAGACTGTCTCTGTTACTGCCTTATGACCAACTTTCCAAATACATAGAGTTAATACAATGTTGGCTTTGATTTAAATTGATTTGGGAATATAGAAAAGAAAAAAACGGGCAATATTAGAAGATTTAAATCTGAATAAATGTGTTATTAAATACGACAAAGATTTCAAAGAAAGTTGTCAACCAAAAGACAGTGTTTTCGAACCTTAAGAAGTTACACTTGAAGCCTCTTTATTCTGAATACTAGATATTGGTCATTCAGATTTATATTTGTTGCCACATTGTAGTTACATTGTAAGCAGAAATTCTTGCTTCAAGTTCATGGTTTGGCAATGCCAAAATCAACAGCGAATATTTGCACCTGGCACAAGCCCCATGGCCAAATGAGAGCTCAGACAGATATGCCATGAACACACACACACACACACACACACACACGTACATACACGAAACCATTTTCGATCCTCTACTAAACGGCCACCCATTGCGCTTGGCTTTTTGCAAAACAAACAGAACGTCACTCAAAAAAAAAAAAACAACAAGGAACGCAAAAATAAAGGAAAAGAAACGAGTTCGCGTTTTAGTTTAGGCTGTTCGGAACTATGCCACAAAATGCTGCCACTGCAATTCAATGTATTTTCTTTTTTTTTTTCCACCAATATGCTGGCAAAAATAGCCACCGTAGGCAGTGTTTACTTTGGCAGCACTTGAAATATTCTGTCTATAGAGGGCAGACCACCCGCCGCGTGTCTTGAAAAATATTCCAAATTAATAACAATTAAGCATTAAAGACGTAATATACCTTTGGACAATAAAATTGAAATTTATGGCGCCTTCATACACACACACACTCACATACACACACACACACACTTGGGCCAAACATAGACTTAACTTCAAGGTTTATTAATTACCCAAGACAGCAGTTCTTGTGGTCGCCTTTGAAGGCTTTTGCGAGAGATTTGTCTTACTCCATGGAAAGGAAGGACGACCACAAGGCAAAAGGTTAGCGGCAGAACACACATGTGTGTGCGATTTTCGTTTAGCTAGATAAAATTTTCTCAGTTTTTTTTTTTTTTTGGGAGAGATTGTAACTTAAATTGTTGTTAGGGCGCTCCTCCTGTACCTTCACTGATAAGGGCAAAAGGGATGCGGTTGAAGCTAAAATTGAGGGAGGTAAACTCACTTATACACAGACACACACACACACACATGTGCTTCTTGTGGAAACCACATAATAATTCTTGAGAACAATGTAAGCGTCAATTGTGCATGGCCAATGAGTTTTGAGTGTGGGTACTTTTCATCTCATATGGGTAGTTTCTTTGCTCCATCGAGACTCGTGCAGTACATGGTCATAGCCCACATTTGTTGCAAACGCAGACTTCAGGGGACAAAGACGTCGACGACGACGACGACGACAATGTCGGCACATGCCACACGTCAAGCCAAGAAATTTAAATTAAAAACCTTTTTTGCATGAAATGTTTTTGTTATTTCTGCAACATGATGCATATGTTTTTGCCAGGGGTTGAGCCACAGAATTTCTATTCGAAGAAAAGTGATTTGACATCATTAGGGATATGTACAATATGTGGGTAAAAATCTCTCATTAAAGGTATGATATTCGAAGGTTAGGAAGGAACTTTGAAGTACAACAGAATGATATCGTGTTGTGTTAATTTTGCGTTTACCTAGGTGCCCAAAGAGCAATAGAATATAAGTTAGCCCTAAATAAATAAATAAATAAAATATTATTTACATATATGGTCTTGATGATCTAATAGTTGTATGTTGTACATATAACATTTTTAGTGTTGATCAATTTTGGCCCTTTCTTCTATAGGAAATCCCAATTAAATGATTTGTTCTAAGTTTCAATTGACGCCAAATATACAATTACGATATCGTTCAGTCATGAGAGTTTGTTTAGCAAGAATAAGTTATTATTTCCATTACATTTGGGACATATTACTGATATACATAAGTTTAGATAAAGGATAAATGATAAGTTTACACAAAGGTTTCAGTGTATTACACTTAATCATTTTTTAAAAATTCTGCAACTGACCATTGAATGAATAAAAACAAATATTTTACTATTGGCGTATAGCTCAGCTCTTTAATCTGAAACGGATACCCATAATTCCACTAATTTCGTGTGCTACATTTCATTGACATATATAGTAAAAACTTGCATTATCTTACAATTGCGACACTCTTTTGGTTTATATAAAATTTCTAAGTTATAGAACTCTTTAATTTTGTATATAAACAAATCTAGATGGATGCCTTGAATTCACTATTTTGTCCCACTGTATTTCAAAGAAAGCTATATAAAATCCAAAGAGGCGTCTAAATGTTGGAAAGAAAACAATAATATTTATATTCAACTTTAAGATTTACTTTGTGGTATTATGAATTTGGAAGCTACGAATCAAAGAGACTAAAATTATATAAAGATTTAGAACGGCTTGACTTAATATTAATATGAGATTTATGTCTATTAACTGAATTAACAGATACCTAAATAAGCTATGCTAAAACCACCTATTTGTGTAAATGCTTTGTTTTAATTCGAAGAAAGGGAAACTCTTTCATAAATTTTACCAATTTCAAAGCTGGCCATCATTTGTAGGTTAAATGTAGCTTGTGATTTGCACAGATTTTGCTCCCTCTTTACCTCTCGTTCTGTCTATCACTCTATCTATATCTATATGGCCATTTCTTCTTCTGTCTCTTTTGCCGACTAATGCCTGGAAATCTAAATGAAGGCGGGGCAGCATAAGCATCAGCAGCGAATTTGCTTCAAATCACCTTCAAGCTCCATAAAAAAGGCAAATAAAAATAAAAGCAAAAGCCGCCACAGACAGAAAAGCGAAAAAATAATGAGCGAGCGAGATAAATTGTGAGATAGAAAGAGATGGGGCTATTGGAGTATCTTGAAGATTTTTATTTCTTGGAATAATCTAGCGAGCACACGACTAATCTTCATTTAATTTCATTTGCGCCAAGGCAGCAGCCAAACTGAAACTGAAATTGAAACCGAAATCTCATTGAAATCAGAGTGGCTCCTGCTACTGCTACTGCTAACTGTGAGGCCATAAGGCAATGGACTGGCAAGGACAATGTAAGGACATTCTCCCAGACGTTGCAACGTTTCATTGGCCCTGGCGCTGGCGTCAAGGAGATCAAAAGTATGCGACACCGTGGCTTAATTCGATTTTAACAATTGCATGGTACAAGACCCACTCAACCAATGGCAAACACCAGTGCCATTTACCTCCACCTCCGCCTTCACCTCGACCGCTTTCCCCGTCCCATCAAGCGACACATACTCCATCTGCCCTCTAATTGAACAAGGGGCAAGCAATGGTCCTGGCTGAGTGTCTTTGTCTTAGAGTGGTCGGAGGATTCTGTGGCAAGTTGCTGGGGTGCTGGTATATAAAATTAATCCGACGTGTGGCGCCGGCATCTTTGTCAGCGTCTTCAACAATTTGAATTTAAATGTCGCCTTGTGCTTTTTTTTATTTCTTCATTTTTATTTGCTCTCTCTCTTAAGCTGAATAAAAAAAACGGAATACGCAGCTAAAGCGTCGGCACCGTTGGCATGAGATGAAGCATTGAATTAAACGTGTCCATGTCCTTGTCTATCTTTCAGCTTATTTGGTAGGTGGCAAAGAGTAGTATGGGGTTAAGGGAGGGCGAGGAATGGGCTTTGTCTTACCCTCCGCAGTTACGAATCTATTGAAAATTTTATTGCTTGGAATAATTAGGCGAATTAAGAGCACAAATTAATTGGCGCCACCAGCCGAGCATATGTGAGGAAAAAACAAAACACGAGCTGAGATGGCAGCAACAAAAAGTTGCAAGAAAAAAATCAAGCTGATTTAGTTTTATAGACATCTGGGGCTAAACATTTGAGCTCTAGCTAATTTATGACAGAGTTTTCTATCCCTCTCTCTCTCTCTCTCTTTCTCTCTTTCTTTGGTTAATATGCTTGAGAGCTGATTAAGTATTCACACTTACAATATACATACCCACACTTATGTACCTAAATATATGTATATACACTATCTGTCTCTGTCTACATGATTTCATTGATTCTTAATACTGTCTGTCTCTGTCTTCTTCTCCCAGGATCTGAATCAACTTTAAACAAAGAATTAGCCCCAAATTTATCCAAAATGTAAAAGTCTTAGTCTAAGAATAAAATTTGCCGCAAACTGATGCTCTTCAACTTGATTAATAGCAAGGGATCTACGAAGATCATGAAGAAACTCAATTAAAATAAGTGAATTGTTGTCTTTTTTATTTATCTCCAATAGGTATACCTAAGTATCATTTGATGACATCTTTTGATTTAAATTTCCTAATTAGTACTTATAACAAGGTTACAAAATACATTAAAGAAATGAAATAACGTACAGCTGTGTTCAGAGAAATAGAAACAGGGAAATAAAAAACCAATGCAAAATAGCTGCAAAAATGAATGAAAATAAAAATTTGTATATATTCATCATATTAACCCAACATTTTTAGGATAAAACTTCAGCGTTAAATGCCATTGTGGTGCTGCATCCAGCAAAATTTTTAATTTCCTTGTAGGTTTTACCCTACAGTTTTAGGGCAAATCATTAGATTCCTCATCTCGACCGGGCAATATTTTTCTCTATCTACTAAAAACGATAATTTATTACTTTTGTAATAAATTTGATTATTTACGCGATTACCAACAAATGAAACTTACTTATGATAACTTTTTTATATTTGAGTTCAGTTTTTTTTTTTAACTTTTGTAAAGGTTCAAACTTTGCGTTCCTATTTTACTGAACAGGCGACTTTTGATGATCATGTTGAAAATCATTGAAAAAAATAAAAGGAAACGCCAAAATGTCAACTTTTGTTCGCAATTTTGTCGTTAAAACCTCATTCCTTAAATTATGTAAGCGGATGATCAAGTAAATGGTCATTTTGTCAAAAAATTGCTATAAGTGTCTTACTTGTATGCATTCCTATTTTTCTGAACACAGCTGTTTATAAAACAATCGGTAAACAATTAATTTTTCACCAACATTTGAGCTATACAAACTCAACTTTAAAAAAAAAACAATTTTTGGCCATCAAAAAGTACCCTCAATAATAATACTTTCTTTCTCATCTATTCATTTTTCATAGGAGACTGATCTATCTTATGAAAGACACTTTATTAATTTTTTTTTTTTTTTTTTTTGCATATTGTTTATATATTTGCGATCTATCCTAAGGGGACAATAAGCAAATGTGAGGAATGGTACAAATAACATGTCAGTGTACAGCAAAGTTTGGTTGTTTGGCAGGGAGTTACATGAAATACATTGTCAAGAATACAATTTAAATATTTTAGCAGTTACATTAGATCAGAAAAGTTATTTCAGGGAATATGACTTGAAGCTGCAACGGGCCTTCAGCGTCGATTCACTACTTTATTAATTGACAAAGATTTAATGCTTACAAGTTGGGGGGAATCTATAGAAAATTTGAACAAATTTTATTAATTGCAAGTCTATTTTTTACGTTAAATGTTTTCAATAATTTTACAACTAATTAGTAATCATGATCAAATGGATATGATTCTCTGCTGCTCTGGGATATTCAGTTCTATATTATTGCCACCTTGGTTCGTCTTGAGTCATATCAATGGCTGGGACAATCTCGAATGAAGGACGAATTATTTTTGCATTTTCATTTCCCGTTGTGGGCGTTGCTGTTGTTGTTCTAGCAGTTGTCGTTGTTGTTTTTGTTGCTCTTGTTGTTGTGGTTCGTGTTGTGGTCGTCGTTATAGTTGGACTTGCAGTACTCCTTATAGTACGCCGTATCCAATGGCCATATGAATTCACTTTAAGGAATATGGAAGGTATTTTCACAGAGCCTTCACCACCCACAAGCAGACCAATTAGATAGTAATTCTGCAACTCCTGGGCATCCACATGAACTCCCATCAAAGCTGATCCCACGAGCAGAGACACAGGAGAGGCATTGCCCCTCACACCGCAAAGATGATCCATCTCATAGGGAATGGCTGCAGTAAGATGCTTCAAATTGACAAGTGTTCGACGACATTGCTTAGCTCCAAGGATTTGCACCGTGGTCTTGACTTTGTAGGGCAGACTGGCATTGAGAGAGAATCCAGAAGAGTAGAGGATGTTACCTATATGTGGATCATTCGGCCTGTTGATACTCGGAAGACAAATGGGTCGTATAGATGGAGAGAAATTCAAAATGGGTTGAGTTAACTTAAGGACACTAATGTCATTGGTCAACTGTTCGCAGTCATAGTCTGGATGTACGATTATTTCATCGATCTCCATTAGCTTGGGCAAACGATTACACATGTGCTGCTCGTCACAGTCGGTGTCAATGAACGAATTGGTTGGATTCCAGTCACCCAGCAATACATAGCTCACTGGCAACTTTTCGTTGTCATCAAAACAGTGTGCAGGAGCCAACAAGTGCTGATTAGTAATTAATACAGCCAGACACTTGTAGCTGATACCACGATAGGCTAAGAAATGTTCTTGCTTTTTATTCTTCCTTAATTTTTTTAAGATTTTGAAGCATGCTTACTCTCATAGCCCAAACGTCCCATCCAGGGATGTTCATTGATACCAGATATATGGGTAAAATTCAAAAAGTTGTCTTCATTTAGTCGTCCACATGTTGGCCAAGTGGGCAATTCATATGACTCTAAAGAAGAATTTATGCCTTATCATGGATTTTTGAATGTATGACGTATTTGATTCCAACATACCCTGAGCCCGCACAAATTCCAACAGTGGAACAAATGCGATAAGGAGCAACGCAATGTACAATTCCAAATCCATGGCCCTCTTGTATGAGACTGAAATTTTGAATACGAAATTGAACAATTGCCTTATCTATTTCTAGGGTGCGACATTTAATAAAATATTGTTGTACGTTTCGGTTGAAAAAAAAGGTTTATTTTTAGATCTGGTTATCACTTTCATTCGAAGAAACTTCTTACGTAAATATGTTGAAATGGAAACTCAACCTATACATTTCTACTGATCAGTGATTATCGTATGAAATGTCACAATATCTTTTCAATTTATGATCGACTAAAGTAAAGTTGTCTTTTAAACCTGTATAGGGTCATGGCACAAGAGGTATAAACAAATATCTTGCATTTTCTTTTCACATCATTTCCCATCACCTTGTCTGCTTTGTCTCAGTGCTTTTCCACCCACTTCTTTGCTTAACAGGGTGTTCAATTAAAACGAATTTAAAGAAATTGTCATTAATTGCTAACCAATTTGCATCCATCGGCCAACCCAACTGGAGTGGGACACTTCCTTAAAATTCTGATATGGCAGGCAGCTGGCTAGCCAGCAGTCGTTGACATTTTTTGCATATTAATTGAAGACAAGGCCTTGTCCTTTTTTGTTTGGTTCAGTGCTTTGTTTTTTTTTTTTTTTTTGTCGGCTTTTCCTTGTCCTCGTCCAGTTCCGGCACCCTTGCCTTGGTTTAATTTGCGGTAAGTTCATTAAGTAATAAAACATAAATTTCATTTTTTTTCTTTTCTGTACTGTGTTGTTGTTGTTGTTGCTTCGTATCTTCTGGCCGCCATCACCACATCGTCATCAAGTTCTTGGTTTTTTTTTTTTGTACTTTGCATATTTCTTTAATGAATTAATTCTGTTTTGGTTCTTTTCTGTTGATTCACCGTTCACTGGACTTTTGATAAAGACACAAAGTCGTTGAGGATGATGGAAAAAAAAGAGGCAAAATATATAAATGTATATTAATTATAATTTATGCGAAAAACATTATGAAAACATTGTGTGCCCTCTCTCTCTCTCTCTCCGTCCCTTCGTCCGTCCGTCTATCAGCGTTATTATTGAGCGAATGTTAATTATGCGCTAGCTGCAAAACTTTTCCATCAATTTGCGAGAGAATGTGAGTGAAGCGGTTTTCAGTTGCAGCTAATCAGTTGTGGTTTCCTTTCGTCGTTCTTATGGGGATGAGGGAAAGCTGGAAAACATGTTTTGCATATGAAAATTCTATATTATTTTTCACAAATTTTTAATTGCGTCCTTTGGGTATGATAAAAAAAAAAAAAGAAGAAGAAACAACTCAGCATCAAATGGCAGCAAGTCTAAAGTGTCGTGATTGGAAAAGACAGAAAGATGCACAGAGAGAGAGAGAGAGAGAGAGAGAGTGAACAAGTTTGAGACTGTGGCCACGTTTTTATACCGTGCAAAAACTAGAAATAAAAGGTATATTGGGGATATTCAAACTTGTATTGACGTATGCAGAAAGTTGTATAAACCAAATTTATTAGGTGCGATTTCTAAATGCATGTATTCACTAGAAGGTTTAAGCCCCTACTTAGTGTAGGGTATCATATGGAGGACGCCTCAATCTTAAGTATATACTGATTGTTGTTTTTTTTTTTTTTTTGTTTCTCTCCCTCTGTTTTGTCAAATTTGTTGTATGTGGATGGTTTTTTTTTGTTGATTGTTGACATGCATGCCCACAAATGAGCCATGCAATTGTCGGTATTGACAGCAAGTCAATAGTCAAGAAGTGCAGCATACGGAATACTAGAGAGAAAGAGAGAGAGAGAGCGAGAGAGAGACACACATCCACACGGCCAAATGGAGAACTTGTCGCGGGAATCGTCTCAAATTTCGAACGTGCGCGCTCCCTCCCATAGCCAGGGACTGACTGACTGGCTGACAACTGTCGTTTGTCGGAGTGTCCTCCTTTGTGCCTTTTTGGTATGTCATTCTTTTGACTTCATTTGCTCTGGTTCGTTGATAAGTGTGTCGAACGATGTAGCATATGGTAAATTACACTATTCATCTAGGTTGACAATCAAAAGACTTTAGCTTAAGAAAATCAAAGAGAAGGAATAAGTCTTGTCTTTGCTTGGTAAACTTTTACCCAGATGGGTTAGTGATTCAGAACTTGGCCTTAAGTTGTTGTTAAGGAGTGTGTTTGTTTTTTTTTTTTTTTTGCTAACCACATTCCAGTTTGCCTGTCAACAAATTCTCAGTTGGTCTAGTTTCCTAATGACTAGCTGCAGTTGGTGGGGATTAGTCCCTTACCTTGGTGATAATGAGCAGTCGTCGAGCCTATGACAAGAGTCAAATGTCTGTCTAATCACTCGATTGTCTTATGTCTGCCTTATCGCTCTAGCGCTCTAACGTGCCGTGTATTTCGTTTGCCTATCAGTGATCACAGTGCACAGTGGTTCACCTAAGTGACCCGTAGCGAGATAAGGTCCGCTTTCGAATTTAATCCCAACTTGGTTGAGCGTTTTTCCAACAGCATCTTAGTCTTTCGCTTCAAGAGCTCAACTCATCATCATCATGTTCCGCTTGTGCTGCTCGTTCTTGGTTCTATCGATCGTGGTCGTCTCTGTGTCTTCGGAGGTGATTAATTATCACACGTGTCCGGACAGTGCGGATGACTGTAGTATTGATGAAGTGCGTGTGTCTCCTTGCCCGCAGGCAGCTCAAAAAGCCGCCTGTCACATACGTCGTCGTCGTCCGGCCGAAATGAGTTTCGATTTCACACCCAAATTCGATGCCGAAAACTTGGTAGCCTCTCTGGGATGGGTTAAGAGCGAGACTGAGGAACTGCCCCTGATCACCTTGGAGCGGGATGCATGCAAGGCTGCCTCCTGTCCAGTGAGGAATGGAGTGAAGAACACCTATACGCTTAATGTGCCAATTGAGGCAAAGTTTCCTCTTAGTCCGTATACCATACGTTGGGCCATCCGTGATCCCGTCAGCCAGAAACGATGCTGCTTCACCATTGACATCAAGGTGGTACGCTAACTTATGGCGGCGAGTGTCCATCGTTGTCCTTTTCTCTTTCTCTCTCGATGCGAATCAAGCAATAAATTTATTTTTCTGTTAACAATTTTGTGCGTGGTTTCTTCATTATTCTAATTTAAACTTATAGCCCACTGGGGAAATGGAGAGAGAAGACCAAATAGTCATCAACCTGCTTTTGTGTTTTTGGCTAATTTGTATTGGCCCAAAAGGCAGCCGCAGGGCAAAAATACAAAATAATAATAAAAACAAAAAAAAACTAAACTTTGATTGAACTTTTGGGTGCCATTAAAAATGTCGCTCCTCTCTTCCCTCCTTCCCATTTTTTCAGTCTTACTTATCAGCGTCGTCAAACAATTAAAAATTGAGCACTTAAGTTGTGGTCATAAAATCATTTGTTTTTTTTGTTGTCCTCTTCATTCATTTTATTGTTTTCTTTTTTCCTCGGTGGTGGAAAATTCAAATAGCAATAATTTTAAATCACTTTTTCTCTTTCTGTTTACCTAAACGAAAAACAGAAAAAATGTTTACGGTTCCTTTATTTTTTTTGTGTGTGGTGGGGGCTGAAAGCTGATAAGCCCGACCCCAACCAAACCGAAATCGAAGAAAACGAAACGAGGAAAAAAGAACCACTTGAGTAAATAACAATAAACAAAAAGAATTATTGAGCACATTTTTCCAAGTCCATCAATTTATTAGACTTTAGCTGGGGGCTGGCCATACTTGTAACCCAATACATACGGAGTTTTATTCAATTCGGACATTATTTGGCACTTGACCTCCTCGAAACAACGTTGGGCATCAATGTAGATCACTTCACGGCGATGGCTGAGATAGGAGTCCAGGGCCGGTTCACTTTTGCGAAACTGTTCCATCTGATGATCGATATAGGTGACATTGGACTGAGGACTTGGCGCATAAGAATTCGTTAGAATGCGCATTCGTGCCATGCGTTCATCGATTTGCAGGTAAATCAATCGATTTGGTGGCACACTAAAGCCATCGAAGAGTTCCCTAGCCTCACAGCTGTTATTCGGATAATTGTAGAGTATCCAGCCCCTGCGTAGGGCATCTTCCTGGAGCAATCTCTGCTGTATCAGTTTCCCTATGGCTTCCGATCGGCCATACACACAATCCTTGTCAATGGCATTCTGCAATTGCTTGACATGTTCATTATCCTGATCCTTTCCACTGATGGAATGATAGGCCAATACATCAGCATCGATAATAAGCAAATTCCAACGATGACCAAGCACATGGGCCAACGAACGACGACCCGAACCGGGACGACCGTGCAGTACAATGCGATGAAAGAAATTCTTGGGCAACTGGTAAAAGTCGCCCGATATGCCGCGATGAAAGGCATCCAGTGATTTGGTGTAGATATCATGACCTATGCGTCGCACATTCTCACCCAACCAGCGACGTATCATCGTATCATCCACCGGTTCGATGGAAATCTCAGCCAGCAGGCGACTCATCAACTCCATCAATTTGTGCTTCTCCACGTAGAACATGAACGCAGCGCCAAACTGCACCAATGAGAACTTGTCGAATTTGGTTGAGAAAGACATTATAATGGCTGAGGAAATCCAATTGATGAGGTGTAAATTGCATGAACGTATACAAAATATAGAAGAGTTTTATTTCCGATACTATTTCATTGAATATTTGAAAGTTATCACAGAGGATGTTCAAGTATTTGTTGAAAATTCACAAAATTTACGATTTATTAACTGAATCTATGGCGAGGAATCAAACTTTGATTATTAGTAACATATTTTTAATGTAGTATACTATTATAGGGTATCTTAAGCTCGATGGTTTTATATAAATAACTAAAGTTGAAAATGTTTTCTCTACTCCTGTGCTCTGTGAAATCTTTCAAAAGATTTTATTGCAACTTATTTTCGCCACTTTCATTCGAGTCGCTTAAGAATTATTTTTGCTTGCTTAACACAAGGAAAAGCATTACCATTAGAGCAATTCTTTTTGTCGGAAAATTCACATTTATTGCGCATATTAATTACTTCCGTTACAATATTAGAAAATGGCGCATACATCCGGAGCTGAAACTAAAGCATTTGCCAATGGCCAACCCAAAAAAAAAAAAAAAGAAAAAGAGGGCCATAATGCTTCGTCTTGGGCAAGGCAAATTGGCCTCATATGAGTGCAATTTTCGGGTGACAATATTTTGCAGCGAATTATGACAGCTCTTTTGTCTTAGCATCTGAATTTCAAAGTGAAAGACGCAAAAAAAAAACCTCGATATGGTATGATGAGGGGAAGTGGAGTGTGGGGCACCATTGCTAACGGCCTGCAAAGTGTTGCCAAATGGCTGTCATACTTTATATTGTCTTATGAGCTGTTTTGCCTGGCCTCGTCTTGTCTTGCCTTGGAAAGGGTAAGGTTTGGGTTTGGGTTTGGGTTTGGGTTTTGGGCTTGGACTGGTTTAAGCAAAAATGCAAGCAATGTTCCCCAGATAGATATAGAGGGCGGGGAAAACGAAAGAAATGCCTTGACTTGGCTATGTGTACTTATTGCCAGTGGCTCTTGGCTGTTAGCTGTTGTCTCTTGGGTGGGTGGCTAATAAAAACTAACATAATATGAAAAATTGTTTCCTGTTGCTGTGCTGTGTTGTTACTTGCCAAAGACTCGACTCTGCCGCATATTGTTATGTCAAATATGCTGTTAATATCTTGCCCATACTAATATTGCTTAGTGCATTTGCATTTGGGTTTAGTGAGGTCGTACAGCTGCTGCTGCTGATGCTTCACCCGATCTTTAAAACTGGACTCTCCGTTTAACATAAATTGGAATTGTGGAGTATGTGGTTGGATGAATGTGAATGCTTTTGGCTGTGTCTCTTTACTTTTTTCTTTGGCCACAAAGCGCAACTTTTTAATTAAAGTCAAAGCAATGGCAAAAGCGAAACGACATCAGCCGGCAGGCAGCCCATCATCTTGTTGTTGCTGCTGCTGCTGCTGTTGCTCAGACTTCTACAGAAATATGCTAAATTACATTTCATCTTTATGGTCAACAGCATTCATATACGAATCCTTCTGTATTTTTTTCTCCAATTTTTTTAATCGCCAAAAATGTGGCACATGCCATCAACGCCACCAAAGTCTGACGCAGTTTTTTTTCCCCCTACTCGTTTTTTTTTTGCTTATCACAAGCAAAAAAGAGGAAGAAAAAAAGAAAAACATTTTGAGCTTTTGCGGTTTTTCTCTGTTGTTCTGTGAAAAACTACGCGACTGATGGACAGGCAAACAGAGGCGCTGATTGAGTGAGCAACAGCGATGAGAAGAAAACAAGCACACACACACACACACACACACACACACACAATCACATGATAGGAGAAGAGCGACATGAGCAAAACCATTTCATTCAGCTTTAGTTGCTTCAAATGAACGCAATTCAAAAGGGTAGGCCAACAGATACCCATCGATCATAGATTATATGCAATACGAATTATTATCAATACCCATTTAAATATTTACCAAAACGCAAATTACTAGAATTCAATTTCAAAAACGGGTTTTACCCATTTTTTTTAAATTTTGGATTGGATAGAGCAAAAGATCTGAATCGTTTTTCAATCTCTAGAGTGAGTTAAGATTGAAAAATTTTGGTTAGTAGAAAAAAAGTTAATACGATTAATTTTTAATTTTAGCGACCACTTTGAAATAAATTTTAAGGATTGATAATTACGACACAAATTTGGTAAAAACGAAACATATGTATCTATTGCACGATGTGAAGAAACTTGGGAATCAATCGAGTCGCCTCGAAATCCCAATGAAATTTGAAAAGTATTTTGCATTTCAAATCTGAGCAGCTTTTAGAAAAAAGAATCAACTAATTTTAAGAATTTTGGACCAAATATACCCCAAAAGTTACTTGGGTTTTTTTTTGTTTTTTTTTTTTTTTTGAGGGAACATCTCTTAACCGAGTCTGAGTTTGTTTCGATAAGTAGAAATGTGTAAAGTAACGGCCAGTGCATGGCACCGCTCATCCATCTAGGGACTTGTAGGCTGCAGCGGCTACAATTCTAGCCGAGATTGGTCTATATTGCGCACTTCAATCGCGCGCTCTTTAAAGTTTACCGACTCTCATCTTTCGCGCTATCGCTCCAGGGCAGTCTGCTGATTCTTGCAGTCAGCCAGCGTGGCGTCGTCGAAAGTCGTCGTTGAGCAGACAGGCACAAAGTCACAAAGATCGCCTGGCTTACATTAGCTGACGACCATTGTGAATTTGTTTTATCAGTGAGTTCTTGCATTGTGGCACTGCTTATCATGATGCATTTCCGTTTATGTGGGGGCGGAAGTAAATAAGTCACAAAGTGAAACGTATACTTACGTGTCGAGAATCCAAATTGTTATCAATTTCACAATTGCAAAGAGTTTATCAGCAAGAACAATGAAAAACCACACAAAACAATCAACAATTAAAAACCATTTCTCTTTTTTTTTTGATCATCAGTCATTTTGAAGTGAAGTGATAGACAGAAACAGAGACGAGAGAGAGAGAGAGAGATAGGGAAAAAGGGAAGCAATATACGCAACCACAAATCATCAGCTAACAAGGAGAAGGATGAGGAGCTGGTATCCACACCTCAACCAGTTCTGAATGCCGACAATTTGCCATTTGCCTGCCAATATTTTGTCAATCTTTTTTTGTACATTTTGTTTTTTTTTCTGCCTACAATTATGCAGCAATTGAAAAATTACTACGTGTACAACAATTTTTTTACCCGCCTGTGCCACCTTTCAACCCTTTTGCATTGTTTTCTGAATGACTGCGATTTGTTGAGGGGCTTAAAAATTTGTCACCACACAACAAAAAACCAAAAAAAAAAAAAAAAAAAAAAACAGCAACGACAAACAGGAGGCAAACAACACATGACAAACGCCAAATGAAGCACAAATTTAATTACGCAATTTTATTGGATTAACATGCACAACCTGGTCAATGGGGTAGCCAAGTGAGGGAGGTGGTTTTGGAGTGGGAGGGGGAGGGAAAACAAATTTAAATATGCCGCACACACCATGTGTCGACTCCGATCTTCCAGTTCCAACCAAAGCAATGTCTAGTCGCGTAGGTGAGCCGTAAATTTACGCGCCATTGTCTGTGAGGTTGTGTGTGTGTGTGTTGTTGTTGTTGACGCCAATGTTGCAAGCTGGACCAACGTGCAACACCCCCCGCCCTGGGATTGTTTGTGCTACGTGTGTTGGCCAGCATCGTTATCTTTCCTTTTTTGGCCTTTTCACTTATGCAAACGGAACATTTGAAAAATATGTTGGCAGGATAAACAGAATGGCAACCAAGTGCAGCTGATGCCCCATGGCCAGGACTGCATAAAGACTCGAGGACTGTAGCACTTCTGGATTCCAGACACCCGACTTCAGTTGCTCTGACATTTTAATGAGCATGCAAGCGTGCAGAACCAACCTGTCTCCCGCTCTCTCTCTCTCTCTCTCTCTCTTCTCTCTGTTCAGTTTAGGCTCCTATCCGAATATCCTTGTTAAATTCATTAGTAAAATTGTTGTTGCACCTTCAGCGAAATGACAAAGGGGAATGGAATGGGTCATTGGCGTGTGGGGGGGCAGATAGATGTCTGTTTGGCCTGATGTTGCCACAGCACACGAAATTAAAACCCCACGCCAAACAACATATGACCCCACCATAATCACGAGCCGCCACCTTATCCCTCGTTCCCCCCTTTCAACGCACACACAACACCAACATGACATGATACCGATACTAAACTGACACTTTGACATGGTCTTAACCCTAAAAACGCTTTGTTGGCTTTATTGGTGTCGGTTGCCGCCGTGTTTGCTCGTTGCTGTGTGTGTGTGTGTGTGAGGGGGAGGTTATCCACAGGTTATGGCCATGCGTGTGTCTGCCTCCCTGACTGCCAACGAAAAAGGTATCCACTTGATTTTTGCACTAATTTACGTGGATTAAGCGCTTTGGCCATGGCCTGTGACCTGGGTATTAAGTTTAAATACCTTTTAATTGACAATTTGTGTTTGGCATTTGATGCCCTCCTGATATTGTTTATTTATTGTATACATGGACTTACTATCAGCATGTTGTGGGACCAAGCAATTCGTTATTCGGTGGCTCATTAACAACCTTAATTGAGACCAAGTTTGTTTAACTTTAATTCGAGGGACTTGGCTTATGAGCAGGAAAAGTTTCTACTCTTAATAAATCTGCGGATGGAATCTATTTTTGTTGAACTGAAACTATAACTTATTTTTCATTGATTAAGATCAAAGATGTATATGTTTATAATTTAATAATTTGTTTCTCTGAGGGAAGGGTCCCCATTCGTTATGAATTCAAGTTAATTTTAATCGAAGAAGAGTTTTCAACTTTAAGTTTCCTTATGTGCGCAAGCAGCTTATCACCTTAGAGCAGATCTTACTTGTTTTTTCATAATAAATTTCCCTGTAATTTTACTTTATCTTGTTACCTTTTGGCTTTGCTTAGTACTTTTCGTGAGACACAAAAAAAAACGATCACAATGTCCCATTTTGTCCCTCAAATTTTGTCGAACTTTAAATTAATATGCACTTTAATTCAAGACATTTAAATATTTTGAACTTAAGTTCTTTAATTTAAAACTTTTGAAGTTTGCGTGCCCTTAATCATACTTTTTTGTCCCTCCTCAATTCGATTGTGATCCTGTTGTAGCTGCAGGTGAAGTTTAACTTCATTTATATGCAACTAAATTGTGGGAAAAAAACGAAACTTTTAATTTTCGCTAACAATCGACATTTATTTCATCTATTGGATTAACAAGTTCTCTTCTTCCAGGCAAAAACCTCAACAAGCTAAAAAGTCCTTACACACACACAGCAAGAAAAAAACCTGCTTAAATCAGCGATTTTTTTTTTGTGTTGCCTTCTTTTGGCTCTTGCAAAGTTTCCGATCAAAGATGAGGTTTGGAACACTGGCCAAGTGAATCAAGAGGACGCGGCATGTGGGGGCGTGGTCAGTCAGCCGCTTAAGCCGCCGCTCGGTGCAACAAAGAGTCGTCGTCGCCGTCGTCTAATTGAACCCAACAGATATTTTCAATTAGCAGCAAAACATTTGTGTGCTAAAAAAGTTTTATTTCATTTTTTTTTTTCGTTCTATTTTACTCTGCTTCTTTCTGGCACCTTGAGCCAAAAATTCCTGCGGGGCAAACACGTCTGGACACTGGCGGCCAATAAAAAAAGGCACCTTAGTGCCACCGAGAGAATGAGAACTAAAAGCGAGCGAAAACTTTTTAATACCATTAAAAAAAGAAAGACAGCAAAAAAAAAGAGAACCGAAAGACGCTAAAAGTTTTCGTGTCTAGCAAAAGGTGGAAGGAAAAAAAAACGAGGAAAAAACCTTCAAAGAAAAATTCAATTTTTAAAAAAAAAAAAAACGTTTTGTAGTTTTAAAGCAAAATTTGTAGACAACATTCATAAATCAATTTTTGCAATATTTTTACTGCGCCAGTTTATGCGTGGTGTGTACGTAAATTTAATTGATAAAAGTGTCGCACAAAATGCAAATGCGAGGCGTGCACCAAAAATGACTACAAAATTTCGAAAATCTACAACTTGAGATAACAAAGACATAGGCAAAGAGAGAGAGAGAGAGAGCAAGCTGAGAGAGTTCAAACAAACTAATTCAAAGTGGCCACTGTCCTGACTACTGTCCTGTACTGTTGACTGTCGTTCGTGTCCTGTGCGGTCCTGTGCATGCCACAAAGTATGCAACACAAATCAGCGCATAATGGCCATAGTCCATGGCCCATGCTGTAGTCCACATGTCCATTGACTGTGTTTGCATTTTGGACGAGGAAACAGGCCCAGGCCGAGTGAGCCGGATCTGGACCTCGAATAACGCATTTCAATAATTCTAATTAATTTATTAACCTTTATCAGCAGCGATAAATTTTGTGCTGCTGCCCCACCAACTGAGACAGAAAGAGAGAGAAAGAGGAAGGGAGGGACTGTGGAAAATGTGTTTGCCTACGGCAATCTGTGAACTCTTCACTGATGCTTTACTTAGCCGAAAGTACACATGAAACTAAAAAACCTCACCACTGGCTCCCAGTTGGATTATGCTCTGTCGTTTTTTCCTTTTGGGGAATGGCCCTTTAGATGCACATCGGGCGATAAGTTTTCGGCCCTCATTCTCGGCCATAAATGAAATGAAAAACTTTGGTTAAAGCAAAACCAAGTCATTGACTAGGGCTAGGCGTTGATTTTAAAATGAACCCATTGATAAGGCTAAGAAAAACAAAGAGCATACACACAGAAAAACCATACAAAAAAAACGCTGAGGTGGCAAAATCACTCCTTAAACAGCAGAGATCGACTTGCAGATACCCTAAAAAATGGTGATAAAAACATTATAAGTAAAGGCATATAAAGGGTTATTGTTTTCGATGTAATTTGTATAAGTTAATACGCAATCCATAGGGGAATGGCCAAGTGATA
Source organism: Drosophila nebulosa (assembly GCA_024703675.1). Lineage (NCBI taxonomy): Eukaryota > Metazoa > Arthropoda > Insecta > Diptera > Drosophilidae > Drosophila > Drosophila nebulosa. Next base: position 3,004,624 of record JANFPS010000004.1, on the reverse strand, counting down.
ACTTTCTCTTCACTTGAAAAGAGGAAGTTTTCTGAAGAAATAACACAAAAAAATAAGCGATAGACTTAAAAGATATTTTTGTTAGAAATTAATTTTTTATGTTAAAATATATATCTTTTAATTTTTCAGAGAATTTCTCGTACATATCTGAGCTTGTAAAGGAAGTAAAACTTTCAAATTCGTATTTTCCATGAAACAACTCGTTTATTCTTAATTCCATAGAATGATAGATGTACATTTTTTTCTCAGCTTTAACTACTTTCAGTTTATCAACCAAAGTGCGTGCATACCCTTATAAAATTTGGCTGAAAGGGTATTAAAACCATTTGCCATGTTCTTTGTTTTATTTTATTACAAATCTCAAATGACTTTTGTTTCTGTCGCCTGTTCTGCTACTTTGGCCGACTGAAAGTGTTAAAATTTATTGACGCATTTAGATCAAAACTAAAAATTGTCTTCCATTTGCGCGGCAAATTTCTGTTTGCCTGTTTTTTTTTTGCCTTTGCCTTTGCCTTTGCCTTTTTTTGCGCTTTGCTGATTCAACAAATTTGTTACTTGCTTGCTATCCCTGAAGCTGATTGTGTTATGTTGCCTTGTTTTTTATAAGATGAAAATCCCTTAAATTGTGCGAGTGTGGAAGAAAGGGGGGTACATGGAAGTGGAGGTTGGAGGTGGCCACCAATTCTCCACTGTTTAGCTGTAAGTCCTAGCCAGCGGGCAAAACAATGTGGACGAAAGCCGAAAAGATAGGGAAAGATACCTTTAATGCATTTTACTCATATTGAAAAGCACTTAAATGGGCATGGGCATGGTGGAAGCGAGGGATGCTCAAGGGGTGCTGCGAGGGGTTGCAAAAATATGAAAATCATAAAAACCGAACGTTCACTCTATAAGGGGGAGGTAGGTGGATGACAAAAAGGAGGAAGAGGAAGGTTGCTTATTTTATTATTATTTTACAGGGAATTATCTCATTTGAGTGGAGTTGCCCTTCTCTTCTTTCCCTCTCATCAATTCTCTCTGGGCTCTCTCTCTCTGTGTGTGTGTGTGTGTGTGTGTGTGTGTGCGTGTGTCTACTGTGTGTAATGTGTGCGTAATAACATAATATCCTTAAGATATTTTAATATTGCCTGCCGCTGCATATTGAACTGTGGCAAGCATCCTTCGCCCTGTCCTGGCCGCATTTCAACATATTTGGCTTTGCCTGTTTTGGCTCCGTCTCTCGGTTCAACTCAGCTTACTGGGTCTTGGCAATGTTTGTACAGTGCCTGTGCCCGTGCCAGCTTCAGCTCCATCTCCATCTCCAGCTTCGGCTCGTGTTTTGCCTTTTCCTTTACTTCCTCTTCGCTGTTGCTTTTTAACAATACCTTTGTGCATCGTAAAATAATTGCCGCGGGGCAAGTAATCTTCTTTGGGTGGCATGCAATTTCCATTTCCTTCTGCTTACAATATCACCTCACAACCATCCCTCGCTACTCCTCCATATTTGACTCTCTAAATTGTTGGCTGTTTTTTCTTTTTCGTAGTTGAGAATCGAAGTGGGTTTCTTTTTGGAGAAAGATTGTCTCATATCTGCAATCAAAAATTGTATTTCGAATTTCAACACAAGACCCAAAAGAAACAATTAATGTTACCCCTGGCAGATGGAAAAGTAATTTATTAAATGTAGTTTTGGCTAATTGTCATGCTATCGACAACGTCTTATCGGATGGAACAACAACAACAAAACAATTTGGCCCAAAAATTTATGCAACACACAAACGAGCTGAGAATGCCCCCAAAGGGCACACACGATGTCCAGATAACGTAGTCCAAGCCAAAGTATATTAAGTCAAAAATGTTGTTGCCACACACACACACACACACACACACACTCACACACACACATACTCTTGAACGGACTTTAGTCTGGACTATTAAAATGCTAGCATTTGCAAGTTTATTTCAGAGTCGTTGGATAGAGTTGGAGAACCGGAGATAATGTATTGACAGGCAGAGAGCGAAAAGGAGGTAAACGGAAATCTAGACATGGCCATTAATGAACGGGACCAATGTCACTACTGTCCATTTGCCTCCCTAACATCTAACGTCCAGGACCTTACAGTTGGAGTCCATTAAAAAGGACTAAATGGCAATTAAACATTTGAGTTTTGGGCACCAGAAGACAGAAGACGGGTTCTATTCCCATTCTATGTTCCTGTGTCCGAGCCCGTGCCCGTGCCCATGCCCGTGCCCGGGTCCGTGTGTTGGGCAGCAATTAAGACTCCCTTTGCACTTTTGTCCAAGGACACTTGGCAATTAAGCCCACAGAAAGTTGGCACTGGTCCGCACACAGAATCCCTTAGCGCAAATTTTTGTTAGAACTTTCGACCTTATCCTTTTTACCTATCTCTTGTGCTCTCTAGGCGGACGAAAAACTTAAATGAGTTTGTTGTCTGCGGACTCTGAGAGTCCTGAGAGCCATTTAAATGAGCTGCTTGTGCTGCTGTGTTCCTGCTGCAAGTTTGATTGGCTAGCCGCTTGACTGGCTAGGCAAAAGATTTATCTGACAGCTGAACATAAATCCCAATACCTACATACTACATCGGAGTCATAGCTCAACGAGATAGGGCAAATCCCCGAATGTTGCTCGTAAAAATGTTTTAAATACCAGAAATGCACCGAAAAACACCCGCGCCAGCAAATACATGATGAGAGGGGGATGGGGGTGCGGGGCAGACAGCATCTTCGATATGCTCGTTGAAAATAATTTATTGCAATGACTTGACACTCATTGCCAGTTAGAGTTAGGATGTGTGACACTTTGCCACACGCATTTAAAAATAAATATCCACTGGCACACACACACACACACACACACACACACACACACACAGACACTGGCACACTTAGACTAACACACAAGATAAATTGCGCAAAATAGAAAAATGTTCTAATTAAAATTATGCACAAATATTTTGGAATGTTTGATTTTTCTGTTTTCCTTGCTTCCTTTGCGTTCGTCTCTTGCGTCTTCTTGGCGTCTTATTGATGTTCAAGCGTGCCAATTAAAATTGATTGGAAAATTCCTGAAATTCCTAGCAGCACGTGGGCGGCGTTCGGTTGCCGGTTATCGGTTGTCGGTTGTCGTTTGTCGTATGGGGCAGATGTTAATATCCTTTGCCAAGATTAGCATACAAGTAGAGAGTATGTCCATATGTAAATGGTCATTTGAAGTTTACACTTCACTGGTAAGCATTTTGAATTTAAAGCCCATTTGGCCAAATCAATTAACACTTCTGCTAAGTAAGCCATTAAAATGCAACATTCTAAACTATCAATGAATGAATGAGTGAACAACACCAAAGTGTATAGGAGAAAATTCAGACAGATGTCTAAACACTGGCATTTAACCCTCGAATGTTGCTAATGTGGCAAATAAAACGGTCACCTTAATGGATTTCTCTTACGCGGTCTAACTTCAAATTGGACAGAAGGTGACGTGGCTGGCCCTGGCTCTAGGCATGTCCATGCTTCTGCATGCTGTGCCATTGATTGTCCTTGAATTGTCGACGTTCGCCACTTAATCCAATCGCGCACATGTTGAGCTCTAACAATGGACAATGGGACGGTGGTGCATTGGTACCTTAAGCGGCTTTCACCTTGACGCACCACCACCACCATGGCGGCTTGATTTTCGCACTGAAGAGAAAGAGGGTGGCGACTCGAGGTAGAGCCCAACTGTTGTGAAAATTCAGTACGTGTATTTTTGTGCTTTCCAGGACTTATCACACACACGCACGACCGCATCACCTTTCGGCTACTACAGGGTGTTGACTTCAGCATCGGCTCTGACGCATTATGATGTATTAGGATGAAAATTAAAAGCACTGCTCCCTTTCTCTCTCTCTCTCTCTCTCTCTCTCGCTCTCTCTCTTTCGTCAACCCTGAGATCAGGTTGCCATAAATGAAGTCTTTGTTATACATAGTTTGCCAGTCCAGTACTAATTAATCCCTTCGAAACAGAGAAAGAGCATTGGCTTGGCAACATCTGCTGGCTGTACTCTTGACTGACACTAACTAAAGACCGCCACTTGAGGCAAATTATGTAAAAATTATTTCCCCAAAAATGTGGCACAACAGAAAACCCCTCCGAAAAATGCCACATCATTCAGCTGTCAAAATTATTAAGAAATGTGAAATCGCTTAAATATGGTCGCTGAATCTTTGGGGGAAGTTTTCGGGTTGGAGACGACTTTTGTGTAAACTGAGCTTTTGAAACGGCGCCGAAAAGAACAAGAAAACACATGTGAAGACTTTTGACGAGGCAAAGTCACATGGCAAATAATCAGGCAACATTTGTTAAAGTGACTCTGTACTCGACAGCGTAATACCGTGTAAAAACATTAAGCCACCGATATAGTTTATTATAAGAATTGAACTTTCAATCTTTGCAATTCATTAAAAATCTATTTGTAGTCGTCAGATATTATATACATTTCAGACAAACTTAGACATATACTTTGAATAATTTTGAATTTGTTTAATTGTATTGAAAGCAATTTTCCTTTATCTAATTCTATGTTTTTAAAGTTTTGTTTTTAATATTCTTACAATCTTTAAAAAGGTTTTAGTAAGTTAATCACCACAAAGAGTTCTTTACAGCTAGATAAACAAATAAAATATCAAATCAATGTCTAAATTGTCATTTAAAAATTTTTTAAACCAAACAAAGTATTTGATATTCTCTCTCTTCTACTATTCCTGGCTTCTTTAAGACAACTTCTGCGTTTCCCTTTCATTATCTGCTTACAGGATATCTTGCGGATATTTTGCGTTATATTTAATTTTTCAAAACTTTTTCGCTTTAATCCTAAATATTCAAGCGTCTAATGAAATGTTTTTCAGCTGTTTTGCACCCTTGCCACCATTTGCATTGGTTGCAAGGTATATAAAAAATGCTCAAAAATTAATGCCCATCATTTCAATTCGATGGTTTTGTCTTCTTTTCCCTCACATTTGCACTTGCCACACGTTTGACAGTGCAAAACATTTTTATTACGAATTCGTGAGTTTTGCTGTAAATAAGAGCTCCACGACTCGCTAACGCTCGTTTGATGCCCATAAGCATCGAGATGAGGGAGCTAAATAGGGCAGAGTGAGTAGGAGAGAGAGTGGGAGAGATGCTGACTAGTTTTTCAATATTATGCATGAAATGGCACACGAGGGGTAATGGTAATAAAAATACCCGAGCATACCAAAAACTGGCCTCTCCAACTAACATGAAAGATGTTCAAATGATTTCCTCACACTGAGACTGGCAGCTGCCTTTCGTAGAGCATCGTGTGCCATTCGACACGCCCACAATGTTTGATTGTCTTAGACACACTCGCACTTCGACTCATTCACTCACACTCAGACTCACACTCACTTAGAGGAGAATTCAAATTTCGGTGCGTCCATTGAAATATGAACGATGAGTTTGGCGATAAAACTCTGCTCATAGAGCGAGCCGGGAAACAATTTTCATATAAAGTACCTTTTGTTGGCATTTTAATGGTTCGCTTTATGGAAGGATTAAGCACATAAACTTGTCAATAACTCGAGTGCCAGTGCCTGAGTGTATGTACCCAACAACTCATAAAGAAACGGACTCTTAATAATGTCACCGCACCAGAACGTTTTGACTAACAAATATATGTGTACATGAAGAGGCAAACGATTTTATTTATGAGCTCGACATAAAATTGTTGCCGCATATGTTGAACACCGAACTGAGAACAGAACCACCGAGTACGGGTAAACTTATTAAAAACAACAACAATAAACAAAAGATATTATTGATATGTGAAGAAAAGATGGAGATAATGTTTGGCATGGGGGCGAAGCGAAAACTAAATAAATATAAGTTATTTTCCATACCAAAGTAGGTAACATAATACTTAATAGCTAAGTACGTACTTCATTTTATATGGTAATCTATAGCCATAATAGTGATTTCGATTAACGTGAATTCGATTCTAGACTATTTTTCCTTTTATGCAGATTTTGGAGAGTGGCCAATAGGAAGAAGAGTCTGTTTGGAATATTTTCCCGTAGGATAATGAGTTAGAAGTTTATAGAAGTAGATTTTGAATAAGCCCAGCACATCACATTTTTATCGTAAAACAGGAAAAATACAGTGCTTATCATATTTATAACCCACTTAATATTTGAATTTTTCAATATTTGAATTATAAAATAAAAGCAACTTTTTCACCTGAAATCAACGATTAACTAAAGATTTCTCAAAAGGAAGTTAAAACAAAGAAAAAAAGCCCCCGTTTGCTGTCTCAAAGTTATAGCCCAACATGAAAAAATCCGAAACTGTTGCAGAATGGTGGCCTTCATTTGCCTTAGTTAACTAAAAAATTCTCTTCCTCACTGAAGCCCCTAAATTTAATAAAAGGTCCTTTTCGAAACTTTACCATTCATTTAGAATTTGCATTTTAAGATCTCCAACTGTCTCAAATTGGCGATTATTCGTTTCGCAAAAGTATACCAAAAATTTTTAGTCGACGTCTTTTCAAGTTTCGTGAAATACTCGAAATAGAACTCCCCTGACTCGTAAAGTGAAATAAGCCCTTTTCATGTAATTTTCAGATAATTATTTTCCAAAGGGCATTTCTTAAAATGATCTAAATTTACTTAATTATAATGTCTGTATATCCAAATATCTGCTCCACACTTAATAAAGTCCAATTTTCTACTGTGGGCTATAATTATGATACGCAAAAATGCAAGCAAAGATGGGAGCAAAAAGTTAATGGTTCTTTCTAAGTTTTTTAAAAAAAGAACATAAATAAAAAATACATACTTTTGAATCACAAACGATTTATTAAGATTTGAAAACAAAGATTTCAAGTAGAGAAAGGCTGATTATGTGAAGCCGCACAAGGTTGGTTAAGTAGCTGAAAAAGGTGGCTAGAAGAGAGCGAAATTCATTTTAGATTCCATTAATGCAATCTATAATCATTTGATGTTGGTCACCGATCAATTTAAAAAACCTTTCGAAATTTTATTGCTTAGTGTAGAGTATTACTTTTCAAGGTCATGTTAATTACATATAGAACCATTTAGGAAATAATTCTGACCCATTTATTGTGTCTTTGATTTCTGCAACCCAAAACTCTGTTCCTTCTTTCCTTTTCTCAGCTCATTTCAACCTGCCACTGGCCTTAGCGCTTGCCCTTGCACTTATATTTAATGAAAAAATGAACACAACAAAAAAAAAAAAAATAGAAAAGGAGAAAGAAAAAAAAGGGAGCATTATTATTAAATTATATTTTGCCTCCAGTCCTCTCCACCCTCCGCGCACTAGCCAAAAACCATTCCACTTTTAGCCATGACATAAACATAAACTTTGCGCCTTTTGTGCCAACAACATTGTCGACTCCTGCCGGCCAAAGTAATGTATCCTGGCCGCCGGCTAAGTGCCGCCCAACAAAAAACACCTTTAATATTTTCATTATGAAGTCATTGAGCGCGATTATTAACGCGTGACCCCCAAGGCGCTGCACAGCGTCCACAGCGACGAGCCAAAGAGAGAGAGCAAGTGCGTCCACCCTAATGAACAACAACAAACACTTGAGATGCCGAGACTTTTGCGAGTTTTGCCTGAGTCTGAGGTAAATTACAATTTTGCTTAGAAGTGGCAACCGCCCTCCAGGAGGGTTCCGATCCGGGTCTGAGTCCGTAGTCCGGTTCTGGCCAAAGTGCAGCTGTACCTAATAATCATAATAATTGCGCCATGGGCGTCGACATCGCCGTCAACTTTTCCAGACGCCATCCGCCAACAACAATTGCTTATAAAGTGCGTGTGACACATTAACGGAAAAATAGAGAGAAAAAGGAGAAAAAAATAACAAGACGCGGAAAAAAGGCAAATAAAACTTAGCGCCAGTGGGAGAACTTCAAAAGAAATAAAAAGAAAACGCAAAAGAAAAGGCAAAGAAAAGTCCTTTAATGCCGTGAATTTTACGCGGGATTTCTATAAAGTGCAACTGCCCAGAGACGTAAAGTGGGTGGGGTGGTGTAGGGTGTAGGGTGGAGGGTGGAGGGGGGTCAACTGCGGTTTGTGCGACGTAAATTGAAAAAATGTTCGTGCGTAAATTGGCTCTGCCTGATGGCATCCACCAAACAGTATGGGCATAGAGATTTCCCATTATAGGAAGAGAATCCACGTCCACCTCATGTATACGTGTCCATGTCCGGGTCAGAGAGTCGGGGTGGCCACTTTTTCAAATTGAATTTTTCTTCTATTTTGTTTTTTTTTTTTTTTTTTACCCAAAACAGCGGAAGCAAATTAAAAAGAAATTAAGCCAATTTGGAGAAGAAGCCAAACCCAAACCAAAACGTACCCGAACGCCAAGTGCCTTGTTGTGGCTCGTAAATCTTTGGCCCATAAATAGCAGGACAAGTGCCTTGTCGTATCCTGGCCTGGATCCTTGGTCGGGCAACATCTTTATTTCCGCGTGAAATTCTTTAATCGCATTCAATTCAATTAGTTCGAGTTGACTAGTTAATGCCGCGAATGTCCTTTCAGAGGTGTGCCCGTCCATGTCCTTGCGGCAGTTCTACGAACAATTTTTTCCTTGTCTTTGCGCATTAACTTTTGCAAATTTATGGCCAAGAGACTTTAACGGAATAGATAATAGAAAGAATGTGCCTGGTACAAGGTCTAATTAGCCAGAATGTAAAAATAATGTACCTATTCCAAAATTGCTTATAAATTCGTTTATTATTTGATGCCCAATAAAAATTAATTAACCTCATTTTACCAGATGGCAAGAAACATAATCTTCTCAGACTCTATGGGAATAAATTAGTTATAGCAATTTGGAGACATTTAAAAAAGCAAAAGATATGAATTGTTAGAAATTATTTTCTTTAGGAATACCAAAAATTATGATATTCTAGATTCAATTTTCAAAATAATAAAAGTGGGAAACATATTGGTAAGGAAAAAGTAATCAGTTTTAGTCTAGAGCCGATCTGGTTAAATACTTTTTTGATGGTTAAATACTTTTTCGGGTACACCAAAATTTCTTTTTTCTTCTATTTTGATGTACTTAAAGAGGTTCTTAAGACAGGAATTTTTGTTAATTATTGTTTTTTTTTGGGGGGGTAATTAGGAGAGAGATTTCCGATTTTTCCATGTCAAATAAAAGCAAGGACATACAAGGATATGAAGGTATAAGCTTGCTTACATGTTGACTCAATCTACAATGCAATCAATTTCTTCAGCTCTTTTGCTTCGTTTTTTTGTTTATTTAATTTAATTCACCATTTTTGAAATATTACACAATTAAAATTGGAGTTTTAGAGTTTTTGTCAATTGTTGCTAATCCCCTTTAATGAAGTAAGTGTGTCTTTTGTTGTTGTTTCCTTTTGTTTGCTCAAATGATAATGGTGACTAAGTAACTTTCGCATTTTTGATGTATGTGTCTTTTGTCTTTTCAAAAATGATCTTCTCAAACGGCGTGCTCTTAAACGTTGGTCTTAGTTGGTCTTAGTGGGTACACTTAATCGCTGCCTTCATTATTCTGCTCTGGAGTCACAGCATTGGGCTTCTTCTCGCCATGGGGCGAGGACAGGGGCGATACGTCGCGCTCATCACGTGGCTTGGCCTTGCCAAAGATGCTGGCTGCCTGCTTGGTATCGGCTAGGGCATTGATGGGATCGGTTACAGTGCGTGGCTTTAGGACTAATTTCGGTCGATCATCATCATCAGGCTGACCCAAATTGTGTTTCGATGAGGGACTGGCGCTCTTGTCGCGATTGCCGCTGCCATAGCCCGAGTTGTTTGTATTCGAATTGGACTTATTGTTGTTGTTGTTGTTGTTGGGATTATAATGACCACGACGATCGCGATTGCGATTTTGTACGAAATTTGAATAGTTGCCATTATTATTATTGTTGTTTCCATTGTAATTACGCTGGCCACCGTGTCCATTGTTGTTGCTGTTGTTGTTGTTGTACCTGCAACGTTTTACCTAATAGATTCGATTAGAAATAATTTGTGAGTTTCAAGTTCTTACCAATTGAAATTGAAATTTCGATGGCGTTGAAAGCTGCTATTGGAATTATTACCCTCCAAGCCGTGATTGGATGATGTATCTAGTGATGAGCCAGCGCCGTTGGCGCTCTGGTTGCGCATGCGATGACCTCCATTGGGCTGAAATCCATCGCCGTTGTTATTGCGATTCATATTGCCACCTCCACGATTGTTGTAATTACCACGAGGGTGACCGTTTCCCAGGGACATGCTGCTGTGGGTGGGACTACTGTTGGACAAGAGCTGTCCGTTCGGATTGCGCATGGGCTCATTGTCTCTGCGTCGATATTGGTGGGAGCCAACGCTATCATCGCGTCGATAGTTACGTCTCTGGTAATAGCCGCTGGCACCAATGGGTGAGGCACCGCTGCCACCCCCAGATCCACCTGCCCCACCTGGTCCCGACCCCGGCTGACGGCGATGATCGGCTATATCGATGCGCAATGGGGCCGAGTAATTGTCCAACTTAATGCGACCATTGCACGCTAGGGCACGCTTCAGCTGGGCCAACGACTCGAATTCTACATAACCATAACCCTTAAACTCATCTGTTTCCCGATCTTTGATTAATCGCACATTCTTGACCTCAAAGTCGGAGAATATTTTCATTACATCGCCCTGGACAAGGCCCTTGGGGAGATTACCGACATAGGCAATGAATGGCGGATCTGTGGGCACCTGACGCTGGCGATCGCGATTACGAAAGTCCCTGAAGTCTCGTTGATCTCGCTGATCGCGATTACCACGATCCCGATTGTCCCGGCTCTCGCGGTTGTTATCACGACTATCACGATTGTTATCCCGGCTGTCTCGTCCATCACGTCCATTGTCATGGGTATAATTGCGATCTCGTTGCTGGTTTTTGCCGTTATCAAAGTTAGAGCGACTTGCCATAATTTAGCAACCACGCCCTACCACCAAATTCTACCGAACTCTTCACGTTACGTTTATCCTCAATATTTTCGAGAAAAATGTCTGGAGCTCGTTATTCCAGACGCTTTTGATAGGCCTACGTTAGACGTAGGAATGATTCAAAATCCAGTGATTCGCTTGACATTTCCCTGGCTAAACTACTAGATTCCAAATACATATATAATCAGCAATTTCCCAGATCCATCAAGTGCATTGGCTTTCTTAAGCTCAAGCTAAGGTAAGCCATATATGATAAATGACTTCAATGCCTCTGCCCCCCATTCGAGGAAACATGTGTAAGCAGCTACATCTTCAATTCTCTTCCATATTTGTATTAAGGATGAAATTCCCCTCCCACAAAAAACCAAAAAAAAAAGGCGAGTACATGAAAAAGTCAACAACAACAAATAGTACTACGACCAGCAGCAGGAGCGTCAACGAGAACCAACTACCGCGTTTTGTTTGAACGACGACAAACTCATGACTCATTTTTGTACATTTGTCAAAATTTTTGCCATACATCATTTTAAACAGTGAGCACACGACTAAAGGCGTCACAGTGTTGGATGGAAGAGGGAGTGAATGGAGAAAGGTTAGAGCAAAGGTTGAGGACAGAAGACGACACACTGTATAGTAGTACCAGTCACAAAATTAAGAACGAAACGAAAGCGCACACTGGTTTAAGTCGTTTCTTAAGCAAACTAAAAAAGTTGGTAAGAGCGCCGCCAATCGCTCTGAAAAGAGTGTAATTAGTATTGGCAACTGGGAACAAAAGTTCTTCAAGCTTTGTATTGCACTGCATAAGACTATTTTAGGGTAAAAACATAAACTAATTCAATATTTGTTGAAGCGTTCCCCTTGTTAATTTCTCTTTGGTGTTGTTCAACTGCTTTTATATAAGGATTATTCAAAATATTATAAATTGAAGATCGATTTCTAAATATCGTTCTTAGACCATAGACATTGAGTTATTTCCATTCGATTATTTTGTTGCTTATCAGAAAGTTATTACTTAATATTAGTGTAACTTACTTTGGGGAATCTTGTTCCACAGTATCAATTTGAAGATTTCTGTTTGGATTTGGTGGGATTCGGCACACGCCAACGCATGGACCAAAGATAAATCGTCAGCAACACGGAATTAAAAACTGATGTAGCGATTAATTTATCACTCGCTTGATGGCAACATGGATGAGGGGAAAAAGTGGAGAAAGAGAAACAAACGCAGTGGAAGGAGAGTGCCCTGGCTGCTGGCAATATTTAACAAACAAGTTGGACATAGAGAAGTAACTAGAACATGGAAACATTTGAATGACCAGCTGCCGAATGCAGAAAGGATTCAAAAGCAGCAGTAAATAAATTACGAGCAACAAATAAACGGGATTCAGTGCAGCCATGGATAAACTACAGGCGGGGGGAGAGAGACAGAGAGAGAGAGCGAACAAGAAATGTGGGCAAACAAAGGCCAAGAAAACGGAAACGGAAACGCTTTCAGCTGTCGAATTTGTATGAACCATGCAAGCTCCTGTCTTGGCGTCTCGTGAGTGAACTTTTGTTGTAAGTGCTCAATCATTTGATGGCTGCAACAATGCAAAATATTCAAACGGCAAACAAGAAACTAAGCAAGAAATGTGAAACACCGAAAAGGATTTATGCTCATCGATCAGAATTAATGAAGATTTTGTTTTAGACCCGCCCCTAAGCAGATTCAAATGTATAACTCGAACATTTGTTGCTAATCGCCTTGAAGAGAAGTAGAGAGAGAGAGAGAGAGAGAGAGAGAGAGAGTGGGTGGGTGTGGTTGGTTGGGTTATGCCACTTGAAGTATGTACAACAAAACCGTAAACTGCCTGTGTATTACACTACATTAGCGAAATTAAATTAGATTTCCCAAATTTTTCTTTTCTATTTCACTATTACACTTTCAGTTTCGGATGATTCTTTTCAACCCTGTTTGATTTGCTCACCACCCAATGCACCACCTAGTCGACTCCATTCACTTCACTCAGATCATAATGATGTCTATTTTGTCTTGATTTATGCTGCAGTGCGCCCGCAAGTATGCAACGTAAATATTTTTATGACCCAATATATGATGAAACCCCATCCCTTAACCTATTGCACTTGTCTTTCAACAGTTTATACCTCATCTACTTGTAGTTGGCAAAAAGAAGGGAAGGGTGAGGTAAATGGAGAGAGGAGTGTGTGTGTGTGTATATGAAACAGAAAGCGAAAGCCGGTCCACACTAATCATATTAAATGAAATTCATACGTCGCCGCATTTATGCGATTTTACTCAGGGTACTCTAAATATTGAGGGTAGTTGTTGTTGTTGTTCTTGTTGTTGTTGCTGTTCTGGCAACATTTTTCGTTGTCGTTTAAACTAATTGAGTGTTACAAATTTTATGTGCAAAATCTTTAAGCTAAATTGAAATTTGTTTTGTTTGCCATTGGCCCCGGCCTTGTCTTTGTACCCATTCCCATCCCTTGGCTTTAGTTTAGCTTTTGCTTCTGTACTGCTTGCCATTGTTGGTTGCTCTTGCTGCTGTTGTTGTTGTTGTTGTTGTTGTTGTTGTCATACATTTTTCACATATGATGCGGGTTTTTGTGTATGAACCCATTTAATGTTATGTGCACATTTCGTTCTTCATACCCGTAAGTGCGTTGAACCATTAAAAAACAAAAACCAGACTAAAAACGTTGAGGTATCGACTATGTTCCTTAACGCTTACCAGAATGAAAGAGGGAAGAACAAAAATTTGTCTACGGTGACAGTTTTGCGGAAATCTGGGGAAGTTTTTTATGGAAACATTTTAAATTCAGTAACAACATTTGGCATATATTTACTTATGGAAACAAAAGAAAAAATATTAATTGGTAGAGTTTGAATCAAGATTAGCGTTCTTAAGGGTTTATCTACAAATCTGTCAAAAAGGGTTAGAAGAGAGCATTTTCGACCTTCTAAAGAATATTTGTTTGTCGTTTTGAGAATCGTTAATTAAAATATTTACTTTAAAATGCATTTATGTATACCTAATACGCTAATAAGCTAATTTAAAGTGAGAACTTTCAGCTGCATTCTTATCAAGAAAAAGTTTGGGGTATTCGTAATCTTAACTTATAAGAATCCTTTTTTCGGAAGCATAAACTAAGCTCGTTCACCTGAACATCTTCTTGTTTGTAATCAGTCATACTCAAAAAAAAAAAAACTTAAACTGACCAATGACTCAATGAGCAATCTAGAAATTTCAACTCAATTATAAATTAAGATCTTGAAATCATTCAGAGGAAAATGGATTGCTATAAATTTGGCACATTCCGCCAAATGCTGTCATTTTGGCTTGGAACATAATTAAACTGCCAGCAAAACGCATTTTGTGAACAATTTACATAATTTACGATGCACAAACTTGAGATGGCCCACGCAAAAGATGTCCTTTTGGCTGGCCAATAAACAAAAATTGCATACAAAATGGAAAGATATTTTGTTGTTAGAAATTGTATGATTTGTGCCCTGCAATGGCAGGCGATAAGCCAAAAGAGAATTTGGCGACAGACTGCCCACACTCGAACACAAACAACAGAGAGAAAGAGAGAGTGTGGGAAGAGAATCAGGCAATTCTATTGTGTATTGGCCAAATTAGACTTATGTCTAAGATTTATCATGTTCAGAGCCATATATCAGGCAAGCAAGTGGCAGGCAGGCAAGTAAATAAAATAATATATGGGCACTTGTTAAGGGCTCAGGCCAAGTTTGCAATTACAAAACTGAAAAACTGTCGCGAGATTTTGAGAAATTAATATGGCAAGCCAGTAAACAAACGACAAGTACACAAAGTACATTTAGTATGGCATATAGAAATCAAAGATTTATGCCGATTTAAAGAGCCCGAATGCCAATGGCAAAGCTGCGTTCTCATGCCGAGATGCTGATGCTGATTTATGGCTTGTCCACTTGGCTTGGCCCAACGGCAAAACGGTTCTTTTCCTATGAAGATGGGCTATAAATTATATGCGTATGATCAAATTGCTACCTTCATGTTCGACTCTTTCTTTGGCGTTGCTGTTGTTGTTGTTATCTTATTGTGTCTTTCAGTTTTTGTGTTGTACTTTCAATTAAGTCAATTGATTTTAATTAGACCTTGGTAAGCATATTCCAAAAGAAATTATTATTATTAAACACGCGACACTCGAATGGGGGGGGAGGTTGGAAATGTTCTCCTCTACCACCTCATCGTTGTAGCGGCGGCGGCGGCGGCGGCTGTAACTTAATATTTACTCTATACATTTAGCTCAATTAATACGAATTATATGGCCAAGTCGGGGCATAATGCACCAGCACCATTACCATCGCCATCGCCATCAGCAACACCAATAGCAACAGCAGCTATGAGGAATGTGCCCACATGTAATGCCAACTGGTTGGAGGGTAGGAGCTTTAGCTCCTTAATTGGCAAAGAAGCGAGGGTCTGCCATGATGTGCTGATGATGATGATGATGACGACGACGCCAACAACGACGACGACGTGCTTCAATTGAGGTGATCAACGTTAATTAAAAGCCAACCGAGTTGACTCAGCTGCCGTCTGTCCATTTGTCCCAAACCGACCCATTCAGTTGGCGATCAAGATGAAAAATTAACATTTCGCGCATCATTAAAATTCCAACAGTAAGCAAGATATAGACATTTGCGGGGAGACGAAAGGAAGGATGCGGGCTAGGCCATATGGAAATGGTTGACAAATGCGGCAACGTGCTCAATGTCTTCGTTTCTATTCCATTCCATCTATCTATTGCTCTGTGATTGCTTGGAATATAGTTTTTTTTTTTTTTTTTTTTTGGTTTGGTCGTCAGCTGCTCAACCGTCTGTCTGGCTCATTTGTCGCAGCGGCAGTGGGACGGGACGGGGCGGGAAGCGGGGGCAAAAAGGAAAATGAGTATAACAAATGCGTCAACACCGAATTTTCATTTGGTTAATGTGTGAAACGGCTGGGCAGACAAAAACTAAAAACTACGCCGAATAATAACATGAATTAATCAATTTGTCATGTTGATATTTGTTTGGCAATTCATTTTCCATATGTAAGACGACAGTCAGACAACATCCACCAGAGTCCCCAAATGATCTTTTCGGTTATGGTATGGACAGTTCCGCTTTCATCTCGCCCCGTTTGGCATTTATTTTTAGGCACAACATCTCGATGGTGGCAACGGCATTCAGGCATCATCTGCAATCTGCAAGTACACAGTACATAATTGTGGGCAGTAATTGATGGCTCTACTTACAAATTGAATTAGTAAGGATATGAGAATATATGAGAAAAGATTACTTCAAATGGCAAGATTACTTAGGCAACTAAAATTGAAGGAAATATTAGGTAAACTCCAGCTCTCATTTTTTTCAAAGTGCATGTACATTTTATATCCTTGGAGATGGTGCAGACATTTCAACTTATTCCTTTCAGCATTTTAAATGTCATTTCTGCTTCTTTCTGTAAAGTGTTTGGAGTAGAGAAGAAATATTCATTCCCAACTTCTTATAAGAAAATTAGGGTCCAAACGAAAGATTATTAAATACTTTACTTTCTGTCTACTTGCTATTAGATCCTGTCACCTCCGATCCCCACACTTGGAATGAAAATCAGTGTTCTTTTCGTATAAAAATATTCAAAACTTAGCTAAGTTGCTGCTCTCATGTGATATCATATCGTAGCACACTTGTTAGTGTGGCTCATCAGAGTTTTACTTGTTAAGTATCTGGCACACATGGCTTCGGAAAAAAAGAAAAATAGAAACCAACAAGTTTCCCACATTTTCGTCACAATCCCAAAACATAAATTGTTCAAAAACTAAACACGCAATTCAAGTGCCTAATAAAGTTACGCAAACAAATGATGCGGTGCCCCAAAACACCGAAGTGGAGCAAACGGAACAGAATGCTATGGATAGGGAGGAGGCGAAGGAGTAGGAGGGGGTAGTTCCCACTCCCACTTCAAGTCTTTCCTAATGTGTACAACAGATACAGATACATATGCAATGGCAACGCTTTCCACCAATAAGTAGAGTTCTTCTTTCAATTCTCTTCATTCTTTTCCTCGTTTTAATTGCAACGAGAGGCAAAGTGTTAAAGAGTTTATGTGCAGCATTTACAGAGTGTCGAGGTAGCCTGGTGGAGAGGGACAGAGGGTGCAGATAGGGAGGCTGTTCATTTCCCATGCCTCCGACTTGGCACTGGCACTGGCACTCACACAATTATAAATGCAATAAAATACTTTTCAAGCGAAACTCATAAATTTTCAAAAGCGTACGGCGACGTTGAACAACGATGGCGACAAAACTGAGAGAAGCTGACAATGCAACTCTGATGATGACGCTCCTCCAACTCCAATTTGGACGGCGACTTCATCTTTGTCTCTCATTTCGAGGCAACTGCCGTGTGAATGAGGGGAAGCTGCTGCTTAGAGCCAGCAGCACCAGCAGCAGCAACAGACCTCCGACTTGTCGTTTTAAGAGTTAATCGCACCAGATGTTAATGGTCTTTATTATGCTTGTGTTTACTATGCCCTCCAAAGCCTTTTGCCACTGGCACATAAGGTGACATCATCATCATCATTATCTCCATTCTCATACTCATACTCTCATCCCCACAATGATCCTCAGCGGATCACAGCCTACACTCCTGTAGGAGCTTCCCTTGTCCCTAATGTCAAGTTAAAATGTCTTTAAATTCCTTGTCTCTGTTTATTATTTGTTTGTTTATTGTTGAATGATTTGTGGTCCTTAGCAGATGAGTGGGTAGACTTAGTAGACACATAAAATAGTGCTACGAATTTGAGAATTCCAAAACAAAGCAATATTATTATTATTGTAGTTGTTGTTGAAAAGGTTTCAGGAACTATTTGCAAAATACACATTTTATTAGAAGCTATGAACTTTTGTTTGCTGATGCACCAAAGATCCTGCCATGAGTCTTCCTATCTATTTCTTCTTTGAGTCTGTCTTCGTTTGACCCAACAGTCTATCGGCTATGACCCCCAATGTTGCCTTATTTAACTTTTGCCTGTTCACTGGGCTCGCTTGATTAATAACCAGAGTGAAATTGAGAAATTTTTTGTTTCGTTTCCTTTTTTTTTTTTTTTTGTACAGAAGAAGAAATACACAAAAATTAAATTGTACAAATTGCCAGTTATTTGTTTCCTTAAGACGCAAGGCGGCGCAGCCAAAAGGCACCTTTTCATCAAACCCGTACCCAAAACCCAAAAACTCAAACCCAATACCAAAGCGCAATGGCGGAGGGCGGAGACACGACTTCTTTGCACTCGAAGTCGAAGTTGAAGTGGAAGTCGATGGCAATGGCAATGGCGAAAGCCAAGCAAGATGGAGCCAAGGCAAAGGAAAAAAAAAAAATTCATTTTCCACGTAATTACTCTGCTGTGATTAGTAAAATTAAACTTTTCTTTTGCATTTCCTTTTGCTATGCGTGAGTTTTGCTTTTTGCCTTTTGATTTCTGTGCGCGGCTGGCAAAACAAAAAATGGCGGCACTTTTTTTCCATCCGTTCGTTCCACCTCCCACACGTTTCTCTCTCCTCAGGCCATCTCGTTCTATGTGCTTTTCATTTAGCGCTACGTTTTTCATGGGAAAAACTAGAAAAAATCGCGTAACGGCCAATTACAAGGATTGATTGTGTATGAAAATGTTTTTAGGGAAAAGTTTCCAAAGTTTTCAATGCAAAAGTTCTCGTTTTCTCTCTTTTTCTCTATCTCTCTCTCTCTCTCTCTTTCTCTCTATGTCTTTCTCACAATGCATAAGGTGTCTAATTTTTCATGTCTCTGAGGCTGGCACAGACAGAGGCAAAGATTGACGGCTTTTTGTCGAGGGCAATGAAATTTTTAAATATAAAACGATGGGAGAAAAAGAAAAAAAAAGAATGAATTGGGTTTTGGGCAAAAGAAAACACTTTTTGCGCTGCAGACACTTTAACACTTGAATAAATATTTGTGTGCGTCCGTCGAGTATCAGAGTATCAGAGCAGGGAGCAGCAGCCACCGAAAAATGAGAGATTTTATAATGCCACAAAATCCAAACTAATTACTCAAGCCGCTCGCCCGTCGGACGCGCGCATCATTTCACTTGATATCCTGTCACAGGATGCTGGTCCCAGAACCAGACCCAGACCCAGACCCAAAATCAGAAAGACAGACAGACAAACTCATCAGCATCATCATCGACTGAGTGACTGACTGAGTCTGAGAAACTCAGACGAAAATAAATGTTTTGAAAATAATTTCGTGTTATTTTTTTCCTAAGCCTTGAACACGGCCAAAAAATGGGAACGGAGAGCGAATGGTAACCGAAAGTGTCACTGGCGCGTGTGTCAGAAATTAATATTAATTTGCTATGTCAATGCATATCCGTCATAGCGACAGTTGGCCAGCCAAAGAGTGGTTATTTTTCATAGGTCTCATTATCATTTGCCAGGCACTTGAAAATTTCCATTCCCAAAATGCAAGAAGGGTGAAAAATTCTCGCTCTCTCCCTCTCTCTCTCTCTCGAGAACACGTGCAAAAAAAGTTGGTAAATTTTTCCCAAAAATTATTCATCTCTTTTGGGTTTGCCTTTGTCGGTTGTTGTTGATTATGGCAAAGTAATTGCTGCAGGTGCTGCGTCTGTTATCAAATGTGAGAAGTGGATAGTTGTCATCAGTAGTAGTAGCTGGATGGACCCAAATGATCTCTCAAGGGAATTGAGAGAAACTCCTGCTGAGTGGGTCCTTGCCTGCTGCTAGATGCTTCCTTCCAGTCACATGCCAAGTGTCACACGTTCAATGAAATCTATGCCATGTTTTGTGTATTTGCTAAAAGCAATGGGTAACCGGATGGTATATCTGCACATTTTCATAAGATTTGTGATTCATTTGAGGTATGACAAGCTGCGTAAAATTTGATGTATGAGTAAGTTAATTTAATTGATAAGCAGAAAACGATATTTCCATGAATGGTTTAGTGTGCTATGAAGCTTAAGCTTATCTCATTTCGCAAGAAACACTAAACAATTCAGAAGAAAATCACTAAAATATATGTTCATATTCAATTTAAGAGGAATTTTATAGTCGTTGCCCTAGCCCTCCTGCTTGACACTATTCTGCTTTTGGGGGTTGGAGAATGGTTTGTGACAATTTACAGTTTGCTTTGCTCATCAACACGCGACTTTGGCCTGGCATGCTGAGAGCGACCAACAAGAGAGAGAGAGAGAGATCTGCTTAATTTGGGCATCTCACTTGGCCTACGACACGTGCCACATTCATTCCCCTTGCTCCAGACTCGTTCTCTCTCTTTCCCGAAAGGTGTCGTCAGTTCCGTTTTCTTTGGTCCCTTGGGCATGATGTTTACATGTTTTTGTTGTTAGTAGTTTAATTTAATTAATGTTTAAATATGCAGGCCAACAATCGCCAATCGACAAACCATTGAGCACCGTATGCACAGTGAGCGTGAGAAAGAAAATGGTTGAACTCTTTCTATTTACTTTGTATGTAAATATCATACAAATGCATGTATACATACATATGTACATATGTATATATTGTAGACGTATGCAATTTGTTTATGAATTGAATCTAACCTGCTGCTACATACATATATAAATGAACATGCTATAGGAGTATATATTCGTGAGCCAACACTGCGCGAAAATTAAGCAATTAAAGAATGAGACTAAGACTCAGATTTTAAATAGATTTTGGCAGTTAATATAAAGATATTTCCAAGGTAATCAAATTGAGGCAGTATTCGCTTCTTATTTCTAATTTTAAGACTGTTTCATAATATAATTACTAATTACCTAAAATAGTAAACTAGTTTTATAGTTAAAGGTCGATTTGAGTATATCAATTTTTAATTAGAGTTCTTATATTTGCGTTTAAATTTCTGCTAATCATTGCTTTCATTCAATTGGTAAAAACAAGAAGCCATGATCTAAAGTTTAGATTCTAAACTTCAAGTTTAATAAATTGCAATTTTTTTGTTATTGTTTTCTGAATGTGACTCAACTTTGTGTAGATATTAAACGAAGGGAGTTTCTAAGATCAGATCAAATGGATATTTTTTTTCAGTGTATGCGTGTGTCTTTCTTTTTTTTTTTGTTTTTTTTTTTTTAACATTCTACTCGCCGACAGCTGCCAAGTTTCATGTGCAAAATGTGAAAGTCTTCTGGCACCTTTCAGTGCAAGCGGCGGCAACGGCTGCGGCGGCGTCTCTAAATATTTTGATTAGTTCTTGTAAATTGTTTTTGCATCATCATCATATGGTAGTTTGTTGCATGTGTTTGCTTAATTTCACTTAATTTGTAATTTCTACGGTCTGTCATTTGAAACATGTTGCATTTGGCTGACAAACTGCTGATTATGGTCTAAAGGGGAGAGGGTGGCGGCGAGCGCGGAGACAAGCTGGCAATGTGGCAACAGCTCAATCAAAATCAGCTAACTATGGCCAGACTTGAGAATTGTTTGTGATATGGACAAAGATATATACTCTTCCACATGTGTGTGGATGGACTTAAATTACATGTGACATTTACGAGTATCTAATAAAAATTTTTACAATGACCGACGCCATTTTACATGAGTAGTACTTTACAACCCAAAAAAAAAAAAAAAAAAACTAAAACTAGGCGGGACAAGAGTGAAGGCGTAATGGCGTGGTGTAGCAGGGGTTACGCGCTAGTTTCGAGCAGGGGAGCGAGAGCGGGTTTATTGAATGGGTAATGGGTAAATGGCCATCAAGTGCAGATCGGTCGTAAAAAGACATTTTACAGTTACAGGCACAACACAACGTGCGATTGGTTGGCTTTCTTCCTTCCCTTTCCCCGTCTCTCTCTCACTCTCTCTTTAGTACTCGCCCTGTCTCTTTGTTTGAAGTGCTGTATGTGCATTTTTAATTAATTGACTGTAGTTTTTATGGCTTCATTAATTACCAAACAGAGCAAAGCACTAAGCACTATGCACAAGGCACTAGCCGTTCAATCCTTGACGTCAGCCTCAGGCCACATGTCACAGCATCTATCTCTGTCACAGTATCTCTTTCTCTCTCAATCTATCTAACTTTCTCTCTTTCGCTATTGAATTATGCATCATCGATATGTGAGGAGCTGTAAATATCAATAATAAAAGTAAGCTGTAAAGGAATCATTTTCCTTGTTGTTTTGCAGGCAACGAGTGCATTAAAAATTTATTAGAATTTGCCTGCGACGCGTGGCCATATGTATGTAAGTAAGTCAGGAGTTGGTGGGAAGGGGGGCAGGGTTTGGAGACTGGGGGCTACTCTGGGGCATGCCATAAAATAATAATCTTTATGATGGCAAAAAGAAGGAAAATTGTATGTATGTTTTCTTATTTTTAATACAATATTGGCGGTTTGCTTTTGGCCCTTATTGCTGCCGCAGTGATAGCAGCATTGAACGGGGGTCCCTCATCTAGTTATCTGTCATTCGGAGGATTCATAAATTCATTTTAATTGCTGCAGTGATTTTTGGTATTTTTTTTTTCTCTTTCCTTTTCCTCTCTCAGAGAATTTTAGTATCAAGGCGCCTGTCTTAGATTTAGCGCCGTGTTTTTGTTGAGTGATAAAAGCATGCCAAAGTGCCTTGTAAAATTCATGTTCATTAATATTCAACTACATACAGACTCTCACACACTGAGATACATATGTATGTATATTGCATTGACAGGGATGATGCGTTGCTTTCGACTGATTTTCAATAAAATACGCATATTAATTCAACCCAATAAAGCGATATAGCTGAAATACACTTAGCGAAAAACTAAAGCTTTTTTGTAAATGTTTGCCATTCTAATGGGCATCTAAAACTAAATTATGACTTGTTTGAGGTGCCAAAAGCAGTTTTTAATAGAGATTTTATATCAAAATCCAAGACTAGGGCTTAAAATCGGTTTTAATTCTTGAAATCGAAACTTAATTTTCTCACCTACAACCCCTTAAGCAATCTATCTTTGATTCTAAGAAAAAGTTGGTAAGTGACAGCTAAATCGAGTGCTACTTGAATTAACATTGTGACCTAAATTATTTTTTGCACTCTGATTATAAACTGCAATCATGGTTAATGATTTATAGTTTTCCATGTAAAGACCAATCTCAGGCTGATTAATACAAGTAATTGTCAAGCGTTTTGTTTTTCTTCCAGGAATACTGTGATTTTGCTTAGAGGAAATATTTTAAATAATAAATAAGTAGGCAAATTATCGGTATTAGAAATTCCTAAGAATATGGGGAAAAACCAATTGATATTCATTATTGACGCAACAAACTGCAATGCATTTAAATATCTCTAGACCAGCCCCAACATTGTCCATGTGGCTTAGGCTATGTTCCTGCATCATCATAATCATCATGGCGGGATAAGTATGAATGGAAACGCATTGCCATTGCGCTGGCTGGTTAGCTGCTCGGCTGGTTGGCTGGCTGGTTGGCTGGCTGGCTGACTGACTGGGGGCAAATTGTTTAGTTTTGACCATGCCTCATTTACATTTATTTGCCAATTTATTTAACGATCGATCGTAAAGTGCGCTGCGTCGCCTCCATTTCCATGGCCGTCTTGGACTCTTGCTTTTCAATTTGGGTTTGTCTCTGTTTTTACATGCATGAGGCGAGTGTTTTTACGAAATACAAGTGACTGGGGAATAAAGAATGGCGGTATGCGGGGTATGTGTGGCAGGGAGTATTGGGACATGAGCATGAAGATTGGGGAATGGGAGCATTCAAGCATTCGTTTGCTTGTTTACGTTTTTAAGTGAATTTTCATATTTTAATGTTTGGCAACATTGTTGTCGCCTCAAAAGCAAAGCAAAGCAAAGCAAACCAAACCAAAGCAAAGCACACCAAAGTGCCCCCACCGACGATGCATTGGAGGTCGGCGGTCATAATTTCCGGCGTGGAATTCGTGGAAGTAGACGCTGAAGCATAAAAATTGCGTTGGCATTTCTCTCTCTCTCTTTTTCTGTCTCCTGGTCGTCGCAATGGCAATGCAATTCTCTGTCTCATCGATCGTAAATGTGGCCCAGAACTGGCTTTTATAGGTGGAAGTCCGCGCAGCGCAGCACAGCACAGCACAAAGGTGTTTTCATTCAAAATTTTTTCCATCTATTTTATGTTGTTGCTTTGAACAATTTTTTGTCAAAGCAAACGATGAAAAATCAAAAAGCCCAATATAAATGTTGCTGCGCCTCTTTGATGCCTCACAACTCTGTAAACAAACAGAATAATGCCAACAAGATACACACGCAGCCTGATCGACTGATATATTGTAAGCATAGCGTGCATATATATATATCTGTATAGTACTAGTAGATAGATAGATATACATAGGCATAGTCTAATTGTTTTTTATAATGGCGCCCATCATCCGCCGATGAGCTTGAAATTTTATATGCCGCCGGGCCACTCATTTGCCATTTGTGCAAGCATTTCGACTAATTAGCCAAACGATTCGTTTGCTCTATATAGACACCATATAGCTTAGATCTAGACGTAGACCTAGTACCGCACCGTAGCCGTAGAAATGAAGGCCCTCTCTCTCTCTCTCTCTCTCTCTTTCTCTCTCTTGGGGCTCTTCTTCTGTCTCGACAGAAAGCGCGTGCGTTTTGGCCATTAAAAAAATTATTGAAATTGAATTTGAAAATAAACTGGAAACGCATTGGCGTTGTAGCGTTTTTAGGCTTTCGGTCTGTGTTTGTGGCGGAAAAGTGTGGCACACGGCGCGCTTGATTTGTAAACGATGCCTCCTACCACCTCCCGGCGACCACCAGTGCCAGTGCCTCCCAGTGGCAGTCGATGTATCGCCTTCGATTAAATGTATGCCTGCATTTTCACGTTTTCTCAGGAAATGTGCGTTCAATTTGAAATTAGTTTTTCACATGAGAAACAGAGAGAGGCAAAAAAGAAAAATTTAATTTATTGCCTGCCTGCCATTCGAAAAACGAAAAACGGTGTGGCGTATTTTTAAGTGAAAATTGAATTGAAATGAAATGATTTTTCATTTATTTTCCCGACGGTGCGACGCCAAATCAAAAACAACAACAACAACCAAGAAGAAACATCATCAGCAACAACTACAACGAGCAAAAAAAAAAAAAAAAAAAAATGCCATCGAAATTTTTGCACCTAAGAAGCTGAAAAATAAAATCAGTTTGCAGTTTAAGAAATGTGCCAAATGCATCTTACATTAAGTGGTTGCACCTTTTTTTTATTCTGCCCCACAGTCAGGGCCGGATTTCGAGAGAGGGACCCCTGCCCGATATACCTATGGTGGCCAGACTCTCAGATAATTGTGGGAATATTTTAAACTTTTTGCTCCTCGTCTTTGTGTGGCTCCTATTTCGGCCCTGCTTTCAGTAGGGACTTTGTCTATATAAATTTAGGTATGTGTGCGTGTGTGTGTGTGTGTTTGCTGTCTGAATTTCAGCGCCAGCGCCGTCCAAAAGGTGCAACAATGCCGGTCACGCATAGTGACAATAATTTGTAGGCCGTGTTGCCATCTATTTTCGATGAAAGAAAGGCATTGGGCATTGGGCATTCTTAGGTACAGTAAAGACTGTCAAACGACGATTGCTGCATTACTTAAAGCGTTTGTTACATTACTTTAAGCGCCAAAAAAATCTGTATAGCGATCTAAATAGAATCCTATGCGACTATAACTTCTTCTTCTATAACCTGATTTTCCGCCCTATTCACATGTGGGTTTGGGAAGTTGTAAAATCTTGTTTAAGAATATAGCACAAACATTTTATTATCAATATTTTTGTATATAAACACATCTAACGCTTCTAAGTTGTTATTGTCTCACCTGTTTCACACCAATTTTTCCTATTTATTTGAATGAGTGTTCATTTTGGGGACTTCTCTGTCGCAAATAGGTTGACGCCACCTAAGTATTTCGTTTCACAAAGGTTGCCTATTCGGAGGAGTTTTAACACCTCGCCACTTGATGAGGGACAGGGCCAGAGGGAACTGGGTCCGACATGCTGGCGTCTGCGTCAGTCTCGTGTCTATTTTGGCATGTGAGTCCGAGTCCGAGTGCGAGAGTCGACAATGTGTTGCAATTATGCAGACAACATGTCGACGCGAATTGTTTGCATTGTCGCGGGCGCCCAACTACAATAAATAGAAAATGTCTTCAAAAACCCCCGGCTCATCGTATGGGGACTTTTTTTTTTTTGGTTGCGAATGGGGCGTACTTTTCTGATGATGGGTGTAACAGTGGCAAAGTAGCAAGTGGCAAATGGCAAATGGCAAATGGCAATCGCAGCTGCACTGTAGGTGCTAATGGTCAATAAATATGAAATTTTTATAGATTTACGCAACACGATACAAAACTCCAAAGCAATTTAAAATGCAAACACACATCATTTCTTTTGAGAGTTCTCTTCATTCATTGGATTGCGGGTCGTCTCACGTTTTTGGGCTAACAAGCTCCCAGGAGTGACATAAAACATGAAAGGAAGGCGACGGCCCACGAAACTGGAACTGAAAGAAAAGTGCAAACGTATTTGACTACGTGATGTGTTGCCATTGGGCGAAACTGAAAACTGAAAATCGACTTCCTTATGTCGTGTATGGCTCACTTGCAGTAGGTGTTGCCACTAGCCAATTAGTTAGCCAAGATTTGCCTCCTTCGACTCACTCGTTGCCTAATTGATGATCATTCTCTTCTACCTCATTTCGCTTATTGTCGCTGTCTGCCTGAAATTAATCACAAAACAACAAAAAAAAAAAAAATAAGGAAAACGACAAAATTCGGCTGGCCATATACTGAGAAAATGCATCAGGCGAGGCGTAACCAAAAGTTCTTCTAGGTACTTGGCTAAAGAACACTTTTCTGTTCACTTCGCTGGTTTTACGCATACATTGTCTGTGGGAGAGAGGCAGAGAGAGAGAGAGAGAGACTCTGAGGTCGCTTAGCTGTCAGCACTATGCCAATTGTTCGGTCTGGGCCTTTTGGATTTTTCCACATAAAAACGGCAAAAGGCAAGGCAACGAAATGAAATATGAACTATTTTAACGCCTACTTAATTTATTTGTTGCTGCACTACGCCAAGGCATTGTATTATAAATTTTAATTAATTTAGCGTTGAAATGAAAGTGTTAAGTGATTCGCTACGATGTATACATACATACATACATACATATGTATATCCACTCTATGGATAGGTGGAAAAGTATTGCTAACTTTAACCCATCATAGGCATCTGTGTATTCGAAGGCTAAAGCCAATATTTTAATAAATTTCTTGCTTAACAAACAGTTTTCTGTTCGGCTCGACCTAAATAAATAAAAATATGTTTATAGGCAAAAATATTAAAGACAAACATGAAGGAGAAGGTCGTCCAGTCGACGATATCAACCCACCTAACACACACACACACACATACATGACTCTGGGCAATTCATAATTCTGCACTTAAAGGACAAGGACAACCTGTGCCAAGGATTGGACAGGCGTCTTCTTTGGTATAAACTGCAGGCTTTCACACATACACATAAAAATCATAATAAAATGTATTTACCCCAGGATCAAATTATGAATCTGCTTATGGCCAAAAGGGAAAGGGACTTCTAACATCAACAACAACAGCAAGGATAGACGTACAACAATATATAGAAAAAGGTGTGTGCCCGGGCATCTCCATCTTCAAGTTATGAAAGCCGCAGGCTGCCTTCATCCCGTAAAAAGGACAAAACGCATATTTATGAAATGAACAAAACTATAAAGGACACCCACCCGCCTCACACACACACACACACACACACACACACACACACACACACACACACAAGTAGAGGACAATGTGACGACATTGACGGTGATTTGGTTTTTGGGGTCTGCGATGAAAATTTGTGCACATTTCAGCAAAATGTGCCCTGAGGTGTTCTACGAGAGCCTTTAAGGTGTTTCGGACTTCAGACTTTCGTTTGTATGTATGAGTGTGAGTGTGTATGTGTGTGTGCGTATCCTTGTCCCTTTTTGGGATAGCCAGTCTATTACTACACTTTATGGCATACAGTTACACCTACGCCAAGCCCAAGGCGGCAACATATGGTCAAAAGTAGACGACGACAACGAAGTGGAAGAAGAATGAGAGAAGCATTTGTTGAGGGTTGGACAACATGAGCACCGTCTTTCGTCCATCTTCACTTTGTTTATGCTATTCGCAACGTTTTATAAACTTTATTTCACATTCGTTTTCGTTTTCGGTTTGACTCCTGTGTAACTCCTACTCTTCAGCCAGCTTCATTCTCATCCTTCTCATCATCATCCGCATCATCATCATCATCATCATCATCATCATCGTTCCTGGCCTAGCAATTCTCGAGTGACATCTGCCGTTGCATACCCCAGGGCGTCCAAGTGTTGCTTAAATATGTGCGTCACATACGCTCGCCTTGCTTTGCCGGAGAGCGGGTAACCGAAAGTCCAAGCGAAATTACCTTTAGAACAAAAACGAGAACAAAAAGAAAAGAAACGAAAGTGGCTAAATAAGAGCGAAAACAAAATTACCTAGCGACGTGTTAAATTGCGATGCTTTTCAAATCAACTCACGTAGCATTTTATTAGTCAATCAAAGAATACTTTGGGGGGAGAATCGCATCTTATTATAAACCCTTCAAATGTGGCAGACAGACAAAAGTACGAGGGACTTGACAATGAAGAAATTAACACAAACGAAAGCCACCAAATGGCAGTGAATCGCAAATCATTTAAACGAAATGTATCACCATCTAACAAAGGCATTAATTTGATCACTAAAACGCGCTAAGATATATACCAAAACCGTGATGACTAAAAAAAGAAAAAGAAATATAAAGAAAATTTTGACGATTTTTTTTTTTTTTTTTGCCAGTCTCGCATGCGACTACAACTTATTCAAAACTCGACGCTTACTGTTAAAGCAAAGAAAGAAATTGGAAAGACTCGTTTGTTTAAAACTCTTGGTCAAGTCGCCTATAGTCCAAAAATCTGAGCTAACTCTGATTCTAGAGATAGCTCCATCCAGCCACTTTTAACAATTTCTCATTTGTACGAAATTCCAAGCATTTGCTCGAACTTGTTTCTCGCAAATCTAATAATATAACATTTTAAGGAGAAAATTTATATGAAAACGCTCATCATTATAATCACCATCATCAGGGCAAACAAATCAAAGTGCATTTTAATAATAATGCATTTATAACAAGCCCAAGTTTTTAGGAAAGAGGGGGCAGAGGAGACGAGCAAAAAAAATTGTGCACTTTGCATTAAAAATTCGCTGTCTAAAAGCTGAACAATTAGCAACAATTTTTGAAATGCAAATGGAAATGCTGAAATGAGTGAAATTAAAGCAACTTAAATGGAACTTATTAGATTTGTATACTTTTAATTTGCATTCATAACAGGCCAGAGTCTCGCACAGGCCGGAGTGGGGGGCAAGTGAAACAAAGACTAAGGCTAAGACTGTGGCCAAGACCAAGACGATGAAAACGATGACTATGACGAGGCTGCAGACCAAACAACAACAACAACAACAACAACAGGCAGCCAAAGAAGTTGAAAAACCCTTTTCCCTTTAGTTGTTGTTTTTCTTTTCCTTTTCCTTTGGCTCTGGCCACTTGGACATGACGTATTCCTTTTGGCCAAACTCACCACCCCACCCCCCATCCCTTTTGTATATAAAAGTTGGCTGATTTAAATTTTGCCTTTGCTCGAATAAAACAAAATTAATTTGTGCATATTTCTTGAGTTAGGAGAGAGCCACCAGACGAAATACGAATCTCTCGAGCTCCTCTTGTTGTAGATTCAGCTTTTTTTGACATTTATTAAAAGGCAAATGGAGAGCGAGCGCCTGTCCAGGGAAATGGAAACCTTTTTCGTTTTTTATTTTTTTTTTTTTCTGTTGTTTTGGCCAATCGTAGAAATAATAACACACCAACAACAATAACAAAAGGACAAGACAAAAAAAGAGCAACACAATTTTCAAGTGAAAAGAAATTTAATAAAACGAAAACAATTTGGCAAAATGAAAGAATAATATTAAGAAAACCGCCATAGACATTGCTATAGAAAAAAAAGAAAAAAAATCGAAATCATAGTTCCCATTCCCACACAAAGTTCCTTTCCAAAAAAATTCATAATTGCATGGACATTATGGTGAAAGAGAGGGGAGAAGCATGAGAGAGATGCTGATCTAAAGTTGTTTCTCCCAGAAGGCTGTACGGAAACTAGGACATCACACGTGCCGATGACAATGTTGATATGAAAAGAGATATTGATATACAATCGAACGTGGCCGGATGAAGGCGAATGAGCGGCCATAAATCCATTAGTCCATAAATAGTATGGATATGGAATGAAAGTAAAATAAAATAAAATAAAATTATTTATACGTTTTGCACGGCGCGACAAGCAGGAAAATTAGTGCGAAACGAAGACACACACACACACACACTCCACACCACACCACAGGCAAGGGATGGTATGAATTGGCATAGCCATGGGCATGGTCATGGGCAAGGGCAAGAGCCAATCCTTGGTTTAAGGGGGAGAACTATTGACAATTGGCGATGCGCTTCAAATGAGCCAAAACAAAGCGCCGAGCAATCGAACAACTGTATCGAATTACCAATCATTCAATACAATGGAAATTCAGGACCTAGAGGTGGAGAAATCCCCTAGCTGGATTCCAGCTCACAATTCTCAACCCTGATGAAAAGTGCGAAAACAAAACATGGCGCAGACAAGTTGTGACGGGGTCACGTGACCTCGTAACTTTTGGCGAACTGCTACAAGCGAAGCCATAGTTCACTAGAGATATAAATATAGGCAGACATAAAAAATCTATGATGTAAATATGGAAAATTACTCGAAATGCCATGCAATGAACTCTCCTATTGACTTTTTTAGAAAGATACAATTCTTTTTAAGAAGATCTTGAAATGGAGCTTCATATTAACGTCAAAACCTTTGACATTAACTGCTAGAGACATGAGTAGTATGACATGATTTTCTTTAAAGATATAATATAGAGAAAGGAGGACGTAAAGTAGTTAAACTTATTTATTGAATGTGTTCAGTTTTGAAAAACTTGTTATCACTATAGTATAAATTTGACTTGGTGATTAAACTTCTCGTTTGAACGTTGGGGAAACCTGGACACAACTTGACTTTTCTGATTGTAATCTAACAACCTTAAAAACCTCTGTACTATATATAAAAGCTTCAGCTATACACAATTCTAATACCTTTTAGATTATATTGTAACAGACTGAAAGAGAACTCACTGAATTTTGCTCTATATATGTAACGAATATCAACAAAACATTACTTCTTATTGTTTCATTTGCTTTTGAACTATGTCGTATGTGTTTTTGATATAAAAATGTTTGTAAAAAAAACTTTCTTTGATAATCGGCATTTACTTTCACTTACTATTGGCGTTAGCTTCTAATCCGCCACCCATTCCACAATTGAAAACAATTGAATTGAAAAGATGATGATCGTAAAATGCGTATTTCGACATCTTGACCAAATTGCCGACAATTTGGGTTAACTGTAAATTTCCAAGCAAAGAGGCAAACGTGCAAGTTTTAGCAAATACAAAAAGTGAAATGAAGACATACTCCCATTCGCAGATTGACAGTTATGGGTGAGGGGGCGGGGAATAGAACATAAAATTCACTCGGGCGTAAAGGATGCGAAATGCCTTTTAATAATAATAAAAAAAAAAAACAACAAAAACCTAAAAGCGAGAAACGAAAAAAGAAGCAAACTACGCCCTGGCTGCATAAACTAAAACTAAAGCCTCATGGCTATGCCCAGGCACGTCTTAAATGTTCAAATTATGTAAAATAAAATGTGAGCCCAACACACAGAAAATAGAAAACGACAGAATAAAAAAAGTCGACAAGAAAAGGATAAACGCAAAAGGACAATGACGTCAGCCCTGAGTGACAGCAGTGACAAGTGAAACGCTTGTCCCCTGGACATAAAGACAACAGAAGGACGAGCTAAGGACTCCCTCAAGCACTCGACAATCCTTGGCGGCCAAGGTGTAAAAAAGCTTTCATTTGACACTTTTGGCCATTTGCATGCCATCACCCCCGCACCCTACCAGCTTCCAAATGCCGCTAAGATAGCGTCATCCAAGTTTCTAGCTAATAACCGTGAGTAAACGAACAGGTGCAGCGTCCAGTGTCGTCGTTTGTGATCAATCTTTGCTAAGCTTTTGTTTTCACTGGGTTTTTGTTTATGGACAAAAAGGCAAGGCGGTCGGTCGGTCGGTCGGTCGGTGGGTCGGTGGGTTGGTGGGTTGGTGGGTCCGAACCCGAACTCGACAATGAGATGCCTTAGAAGTGGTAGTGTCTGGGCCCCAGTCCAAGAAGAGATTAAGATACATTCACGAGTGACAGGCAAACAACATGCTGAAGTCCTTTTTTCCTCTCACTCTTCATCTCGCTCGGTGTCTGTTTTTCTTTTTTTTTTTTTGGGTGCTATGATTGATTAGCAATTAATTAGCTACACAAATAACTGTAATTATATGCCAGAAAGTGGTGGAGTGTGAGTGGGTGTAAAGGAGCCAAAGATGCAGACAGGGTGAGTCCTTTTCATTGCGAAATTTGTTTGGCCTGCGCTCCACCTTTTTTGTGATAACCATGGGGCATATCATATCGTTGCGGCTAATTTGCATTTTGTTTTTTTTTTCTCTCCTTTTTTATGTTCTAATGAAACGAATTTGTTGTAACTTTGGCACTTGCGGCATTGCCATTGGTTTTTACGATGGTGAATGCTTCACATCTCCGAATATTGCCTAATGACACTTTATTGTCAGGCCAAAAATTCGTCACAGTCAAAAAGAAAAGAAGTTACTTCGATTCAAGAGAGTGAGAGAGTCACCCCCAAGAGCAGAACTTACCCCTAAAACTAAGCACGTTTAATAACTTTGATTTAAATTTGGCTAAATTGCTTTGCGAAATTTCCTTTCGACCGAGTTTTAAAGTTAAATAGAAGCAGAAGTTGCGCCTCTTTGCCTTTGTCTTGCAGACATTTCGACAGTTTTTGGCTGGCCAACAATGCATGACTGACCCTGTCAATATTCTCAACCCGAAATCCATTTAGTTCATATGCAATATTTAATGCATGGAATATGCATTGATGGGGGGGGGGGATGGGGAAAGGGGTGGAAAGGTCCCCACCATCACTAGGCAGAGCTGCTGCTGCTGCTGCTGCTGCTGGCACACGCAAAAGTGCGTCCAAAATGTAATGTCAGGCCATGTCAGCAGCAGCAACAAAACTGCAAAACTCGGGGACCTGCATTCACATTCACACCGACATTGAGTGGTCCAGCAGGCGATGTGTGTGTGTGCCAGTGTGTGTGAAGCAAGGATCTTGGTTGTCGTCCTCGAATCGTTTGGGTTTTTTTTTTTGGCTCTTTTATGGCTGAAAGCTTTTGTCGCTGCCGTGCCACTAAACATGTCTCTGTCGAAGACTCGCGCTGTCGCTCGCTATTTTGGCTATAATCCAAAATATAACTTAAGTTTCTGGTCAAATGAATTTGGCAAAGGTAGCATACATTTGGGAGTCGCAAGCCAACAGAATTTATGCAAAATTTCTATCAACGGAAATCTTGTTTTTGTGGACAAAATGTTCGTACAAAAAGCGTTAAGGCCAAGATGTTCCACCACAGACATACCACAAATTGGCAGTTTAAGTGGCTTTTGTTATGGAAAATCTCTTCGAATCTCAAACTTTTGTTGTTCATTTTCATTTCTCCGTTTGGTTTTTGCTTTGTCACCTGTTTTTCGGTTTTCTCCATTGCTTCCGCATTAAGCCAAGAACAAAAAAAAAAAAAAAAAACGAAAAAACTTTTTACGAGCTTGTCAACATTTTGAGTTGAGTGCATTTTTACGCCTCGCATATACAAAGGGGGCGCCCCCTGGCGGCTGGGGGCAGTAAAATCGAAAAGTAATGCAATAAAATTCGCTTTCATTAAAAGCATTAAAATAGGTTTTTGACATGCCATAAAAATTGTTTTCACGTAAACACACAAACACATATCGAAAACTGCTGCCGCTACACATTTGCCTCACTGTGAGAGCAAGAGAAAGGGAATACTCCGGTGGGTAGTAGGTGGTCTGAATAAAGTAGATGATTCGCGCCATATCTAAATGGGAATTTTATTGTTCTGGGAGATGTGGCCGACACATAGCCATTAGCTGTTACACGGAATTTGGCTCTCCTAGGTGAGAGATGAAGCCATCGTAAAAGACGCAAAACGAATTTTTTTTTTTTTCCCATCCGCCTTGACTTTGTCCAGGGAATTGGGCAATCATTTTGCTCTGCCTTTAGATGGGCTCACATATATGTACCTATCTTATGCGTGTTAGGCGATCGATGAATGTAGAAATATATATGAATGAGTGATGAAAATGGAAAGCAGGAGCTTAAGGAGTCCACCAAGCGGTTTTAATTGTTTCATACTATACAATTTCAATCAATCTTTGTTTATATTTCTGAAAGACTTTCTTCACTAGCTTGTAATCTTTTTGATTCTTTCTACTTTCTTGAGTCTCAGTATAATAAAAGTTACTCCAAGTTTTCCTGCAATTGATTGATTAGCCACTGATTAAATTTTCGTAAATAATGCCAAATTCTTAAGCAACTTGCAAATTCTTAAAAGATATATTCAGATCTTTGTGTTGTTTAATACTTATTTTGCTGTGCCCGCATGGTAAGCAATTAAGATGAGATTTTATAGAGGTAATCACAATCTGACAAATTCCATTTCGATTCTCTGTCACTGACCATATTTAGACAATTGGCAAATATTCCTAAATGGCTGGCAAATTCACAATTGCTAGCCAAAATGTGTGCGATATGAATCGAATGAGCATTATAGTACAATATTTCTACGTTATTAACTTCAAATTACCAATACGCACAGAGGGGGCCAGGGGAACCACAGACAGTCACATAGCCATTTCAGCTCCAGCTCCAGCTCCATTTTCAGTTGATTTTTTTGGCCTTCTTAATTGCTGCGACAGACAGTGACAATATATACATATATACATAATACATTTGGAGTCTACGTTTTCGACTCTCTGCGGTATGTTGAAAATATTTTCATGATGTAATAAATGAAATTAATTTCAATAATTGCTGCGATTTTCGTTGCTACGACGAGTCTCATTACTCGTAAAATCGAAATGCGAGAGCGAAAGGAAAACTCAATTTTTATTTAGGCCACTTATTTTATTTGCTCTGCTTTCTTTTTTTTTCTGCTGGCAAATGAAAATATTTAATGATGACCATGAAAACTGCTTAATCGGAAGAATAAATATGAATACGAGAATATGAATATGACTGCCATAGCCAGATAATAAGCAGAAAACATAAATACATACGGGAAACGATGGAATGGATTGGGTGGTTTGGGTGGATTGTACTGACTTGGGTTGAGCAGGCAAAAGCCAAAAAATAAATGTGCGAATCTAAATGTTTGTGTCTTTTCTTTATTTTCCTCATTTTTCGATATTTTTTTCGGTGTTTTTCTTTTTTTTTTGCACGAACAGCAGCATTTTTAATATAGCAAAGTTTGCTGTCATATTTCAACGAAACCAACGGATTTTTATTGGTACTGCGAGCAAGTATTTTTCGCGTTTATAATATAAGGGACCATATATTTTCATGAACACTAAATTATGCTATACACATGTGTGTGCGAGTGTGTGTGTGTGTGTGTGTGCGAGGTGGAGATAGAAACGGAGGTGGAGTAGGCGCCCGACATTTCGTTCCACTCTAATACAAATATTTGACAAGACAATCATAATATATATATGTGTTCATAGTGCTAACATAAATTCCTGCTCTCTAAATTTTTTTTGCTGTTTAGCGATTCTCTAAAATTATGGAACCTTTGTCTAAAATCCTTAGTTATAATGTTTATGGCCTATTGGCCGACTTAGTCAATAGTTTGGGCAATGTTTGGTGCGTGTGTTTGGGTAAACCAAAGGTAGTCTGCAAAGGTGGCGCAGATATAGTGCAACATCCAAGTTATACCATAAGACACAAGTATCCAAAACGTCTGGTGACCTACGATGGGGAGGCGAAATGTGAACAGCGTCTTATACGCTTTTCGGATCTGGAGGAAAGTGACGTAGACAGATGCAAAGCTGAGTGCAAAAAGAAAAAGAATAAAGGGAAATCAACAAAAGAAAATCGATGCAAGAAGGATAAAGAAATCGATACAGATGAAGATGAAGATGAGTATGATGAAGATGAAGACGAACAATTTGAAGAAGAATCTGAAGAAGAACAATCAGAAGATGAACTATCTGAAGTAGAACCTATGGAAGAAGACGAAGAACAGTGTCAAAATGAGCTGCCGAAATTGGAAAACAATTTAAACTTAAGAAAGTTTGCGCAAAATCTAGCCAATCCTAAGGCAACAACTGACCGATACTCTTCTGGGCAAGATTGCAGCGAAAATGAGCCTCCAGACGAAAAGTATTTCATTGAGCACGAGGCAACTGCTAAAGAGTTATATCAAAATTGGCTTTGTTGTTGCCAGCCACCTCAGCCAGGTGTTGTGGCAACTTCATGGGAATCACTGCCTCCTGCCCATCAAATACGATTCTATTGGCTTGCCTGTACCGGCGAAGAGTTACAAGAGACTCCATACGAGAATTTTAAGGAGAGTTATCAAAAAATGTTCATGCACACCTTTCCCATAGCTGGCATGAAACACTTGCGAAGGGCAATGCGACGACAATGGCGCTCTATGGACAGATGCCAACGAATGCCCTTCATATTGCAGGCTCTGATCTATCATGTCAGCACCGGAGATGTGGATCCCAGTGATCAGTGTGCCGTTCGTGCCTTGTTCAACAGATTGCGGCGGCGACCTTCAGCCAAGTCTAAGTGACTTTGGAGTGATTTTGATTTCCATTTACCAATTTCCAGTGTTTCGGTTGTCGGCTTCGTCTTTTTCGTTTTTGCTTTTTTTTCATTATTTTTATATGAAACAGATGTCTGAAGCACCCAAACGGATCTATTTTTATGCAGAAGTTTCACAAAATTTGCAAAGGGACGTTCATATGTATATAGGCTGATTCTTTTCAGCTGCTTTTCATACTCTTTGATATTCATGAACTGTTCAATATTTGCACTTGAACCACATTTCGGGTTTCGGTGTTTTTTCTTTTCTTTTTTTGTAACAAATGTGCGATGGCCAAATTAATAATGGATCTTTTATACTTTTCGCGCTTGTCTCAAGGTCGCTTGGATGAAGAGAGAAAGTCATATATATTGCTTTTGAATGAAGCATTATTGCAACTTAATTATGAGAATCAATTAATACATTTTGCCTCAAGGTCCATTGAAATAATCATATAATAGAAGAAAAGAACTCAATTCCAAGGTCAGGCATCAGCGATTCCGGTTAATGAGATGTTGTGGTCACCACCCAAATAATTCAATGTATGGTATATGCGCATAAATTAGCAATAAAAATTGTTGCAAAATAAAACAAAACTTTTTAAAATGTAATTTCGATTTTAACGATGTTTTACGAGCCTTTGCAAATGTTCAAATTTCGTTCTTCTCTCTCTCTGTGTGTGTGTGTGTGTCCAGCAATACAAAATCGTTGACAATAAATAAAATCATTTCAAATCGAAAGTAAGTTGAAATGGCTCTTGTTTTGGGCCCTGCAAAAATCAGTCAGATCAGTCAGTCGCCGGGAAACATTATGCTAATAGAAACGGAGATGTCTGCGGCTGGTGTTTAGAGTTTTTCTCCCAGTCTAATTCATTTTATTGAAAAGTCGTTGCAAGGAAGTGTGTTGTTGGGGGTGTGGTTGGGGACTCGATAGAATGAAGGGGTGGCTGGGGGTAGGAGGTTTGAGTTTATGGCTGGCGAATTTGTCGTTGACAACTTTTGGCGAGCCTCGCATAAAACGAAATGAAATGGAAAACTAAAAAAAACGAAACCAATTCGCCACATTCTTTAACTGTATCGAAGGCCGTGTGTGTGTGTGTGTGTGTGTGTGAATGTGCTGGAAATTTATTGTTGTAGATATTGACTTTTATAGTGGGTATCGGTGGGCGAGGATCTCCAAGCCGTTATACCTCCAATCTCCCGCAGCCGGCTCCTGCGCATAATGTGACGCCTTTCCTTCCTTTTTGGGCCACTCACGGATTTGTTGTGAAATTTTTAAGCATCGAAATCGAAAAACAATTGGCATGCCTGCCACTGTCAGAGTTGAGTTGAAGTTTCCATGTCAACCCTTACTCCTTCTTCATACTCCTTACGCTTGGGCCTACCCTTCCTCTTACCTCTTCCACTGGTTGTTTTTTTTTCCTCTTTTTTTATGGCCGGCCGGTTTGTTGCAAAGATTTTGTTGTTTTGATATTCGGCATTTTTATTGCCTCGACCCAAGTTCGCACCTCAATTTGTCTTCGTAAATGTGAAAAATGTGGAAATTAGTTGGCGGTCCTCCAACCAACCAACCAACCAACCAACTAACCCAAACTCCTCCCCATTTGGTGGGGGTATGGGAATGGAGGGGGTTTTAGAAACATTTCATCAATCACACGATGTGTCACACCTATCAGTGGGCGTTGACGGTTGGCTCAAATGCAGATAGTCACAAAGTTAGAGAAGAAAACCAAAAGTGTGGCAAATTGTTAAAAAAGGAGTGCGAATGCCACGCCTCTCGTTGTCTTGAGTGTGTTGGTTGTGTGTGGTTAATGGTTGGCCATTGAAATCTGTAGCATACTTGCGGGCATTAAGCCGAAAGTCATACACGTTTATATAAGACGCTACGAATGGATGGGATGTTCCGTTCAGCATTTGCATATGGAAATCATAATATTTTTCTTGACAGGCCACGCAAATGCCGGCCAAGGTTTAGATTCTCTGGCGAATTTGTAAGCCGAAACAGGGCCTAATAAATGCGCCTTGCCAATTCATTGCCATCTCTTTGGTACTACTTATCCATTTTTATGCAAAGTCGCAAAGCAAACACATAACGTAAAGAAAAATCAATGGCTAAACTACATGGCCGATGGCTTTATGGTCAAGAGGGCCAAAGAGAAAGCTATCAACCCCCGCAAATAGTAACCATAGATACATATCTGCCCCTGTATACTCTCTATTAACATAACAACAATTATGGCTTCGTTGTCCGCTTGGCCATTCGGTCATTTGAGATATTGGGCAAACAATGGCACATGGAAGATTCTGCAATCATAAGCAGAATGCCAAAACCCACTCACAATTGACATCCTGGACAGAGCAGAGACGTTATGCATCCGGTTGAATTCATTTCCCAAGTTATACCAAAAGGTCCAAGTAGTTTACCAATCGCAACTGTAACCGTTCCGCCTAATTAACTTCAATTGAAATTTGGGGCAAACTGCCAATGGAGAGATCACAGGCTTCTGTTTGGCTTGTTTTTTCGCATCTGCTGGGGGGCTCTCTTGTTCCTCATTAGAAGAGGTCGCATAAATTTCGATTAAAAACAAATTGACGGGCGTGCAGATTTAAGACTTTACTTCTGATTTCAACATTTTCCACAAGTAAATCCAATTTCCGCAGCAGTCTTTGAGGTTTGCGGCTCACGTACACGGGCAACACTTTTAGCTGGTTGCTATGTACATGGTGGGCTCCCACTCATGTTACCCAGGATCCAAGCCAAGAGGAGGATTTGGCCATTTATGTGAGCAGGTCATGTCGCGGTCATAAATACAACAATGCCTCTGATGCCTCTTTGCCACCAAAGTTGCCAGAGTGTCGCGAGCGCCATAAATTTTGCTAGCAAAAACTCACGGATTTATGTTGGCTGAAACGCACGACGTGAAGGACATAAGGCAGGAGATAGCAGCACACCAACTGAACAGAGTTGAGTTGAGCTGAGTTGGTCTGGGCTTGGGCTTGGGCTTGGGCTTGGCTTGGCGTGGCCTGGACTGAAATGGAAAGGCGGTTCTCCTGCTTGATATGCTTGGCAAACGTAATCCACTTTAAAGTTTGTCGCCGCTTTCATTTCGAAATGAACACGAAAGGCAGCCATGTGATAGCCGAGGCGAAGGATATCCGCAAGGGTATCTATTTCTTTTCTTTTTTCTGTTGGCTTTCTATTCCATCCTATCGTTTTTCGTTTTTTTGGCAACCACATGCAACATTCACCAACGACACGACATCTTATCCAATTTGCATTTAACGCATTTTTGGCCAATTTCTTTGGCCTCCTTGAATAAATCCCATTTGCAGCGATTTGCATTTAATGCCATCCGTGAAATTGAGATGAGCTCGTTTCATTCGCCTGGCACAAAGTAAAAGACAAAACAAAAAAAAATTAATAAAAAGTGACTGCTAGCCACCATCATTTTCTCTATTCATCTAGCCAGACAACCAGCCAGCAGCAGTCCGCTAACCGCAAGTAAAAATGTTCAATAAACGTCCAGCAAAAATGCTAAAGTTGAAGTGCCGCCCCAACCGCAAGCGCCTTCAATATTCGAGTTTCGATTCTATGGGGATTGGCAGTCAATTTGGCATTTTTAGCCAAGAGCAGCAGCAACACCAACAACAGCAACAACAGCAACAGCAGCAGCAGCTGACTTTGACAGCGGCCGCCCGCTGGTCGTTAGTTACTCCTAGTTTGCGGTTCCCCGGTTTTCTCGCATATTTTCGTTAGACAAAAAGCAAAAGAAGCATTCATACGATCCCAATTAAAACAAAACACACAACTCGCTAGCTAGCTGCACTTGCTTTGCAGCAATTTTAAGATTCAAAAGGCGAAATAGATAGTTGCCCAATGGCTATAAATGCGAGGGTTGTGCGTTAACTAAGTGAAATTTACTTTATTTCGAGAAAACTTAAGCTTAAGAGGAACATAAGATAAGAGGAAGAAATTTTATTAAATTTTTATTTTAATCAACGAAATCAAATCAAAGTGCAAAAACCAACAAATAACAATTGCTTTCCGTTAACCAAGTGGAACTGATTCCAATCCTTGCTGGCGGGGAAACACTAGAATTCCAACTCGGTTACCACAGTTTTTTCCGATTTCGGAAAAAGTCATATTGAATTCCGTATAAAAAACATTAAGAACTGTTACATTATTAAAAGACTTTATTTATTATTATTATTAAACCTTTCGTTTGTCGGCTCGAGATCATCATCTGCTGCTATGGGTTCCCATTGGTTAGAGTTCTGTTATCATTGCAGACAGTCCAAGGATGTTTTTTTTTTTGGTAGGTCCTCGATAAGAAACAGTCAAAGGTTTGTTTCATTGTTGATAAATATTATGTAGAATCCTGTATTATTTTTTGTTAATAAAAAAAGCGAGCCGATAAGATACTGATAATAAAGCCCTCGTATTAGGATAAATGAAAAGTATCTTTAGCTTTTAATATGCTCAACTCAAGGGAATTTTTTTTTTTTTGAACAGCTGCCTGGGCCATAAAACGTTTTGAAAGGTGGATGGGTGGGTGGTTTAGCCCCGCCTAGGTATTAATTAGGTTGTTAATTTTGCATTTGGCGTGCGTCGCGCGCTTTTCCCGTGAAAATGGCAACCGAGGGCGACACATTGCGGCACATAGGAGGCAGGCAGGCAGACACACGTGGCATGATGATAAATCTCCGAGTTTGTGCGACAGCAGCAAACATGTGTAGCACTTTGGCCGCACTTCCCGTGCAAGTGTCTACTACGGCTCCTGCTCCTACTCTTCCTATTCCTCCTATTCCTCCTGGTTGTATCCCCTTCAGTGCACCTGTCTCAATTAAGCGTGCAAATCGCATGCCTGTCAAAATAGAATGCTTGGGATGTAAAAATATGTTGGCATCTAGCGGAGATCTGAAGACCAAGAGTTGTCGTTCCCGCCATTTGCCTTATAATCATTATCTAAATCATCATTATCATGATCATATGAATGAGTTCTTTTCTGCTTTGATCATTGGTCGTCAGGTTGATTATTTGTTTTACATTCTGCAGTATGTTTTACATCAAGACATTCTTTCACTATGAACCTAAGATAAATTGAATGAACGAATTTAGCACTACCAATTAAGATATCACTTATATTCCATTAATTTCATAGAGTCTTTAGAGTGATAGAATTTAGAATTTACCAATTAGCATTCTAGTTTTTACTTATATTCCATCAACGCCTCGTTAATTGAAGAGGATGCATTTGCCAACTAAAAATTAAAGAACCATGACAGTCGCCTGCAACATCAATTGACATTTTGATAAATATTGCTTGCCAGCTACACATGCTTTCCTCACTCTCATCTTCATCCTCATCCTCATCTTCATCCACATCCACATACTCACTTTAAGTCTTTAAATCAGATGCCAGGCCGACAAGCAGTGCAAAACTTAATGATCTGTGGCTAAATAGAGTGAGTGAGAGCCTCTGCCCAGATATGACAAGTACAAAAAATTTATGGCATTAAACAACAAAAACAACAATGACAACAACACTGACATTAGCTACCGAAAACTAACCACCCTCCTCTCGCTGTTGTTCCTTCTTCCTTCTCTACCCCTAGGCAGCAAGTTTTTATCAGCTTCGACGAAGAGAAATTTTCGCACAAATCACGCAAAAATTTTGCACACTTAACGTGAGGCACACTCGTTAAGGGTGCTGC
Source organism: Drosophila nebulosa (assembly GCA_024703675.1). Taxonomy (NCBI): domain Eukaryota; kingdom Metazoa; phylum Arthropoda; class Insecta; order Diptera; family Drosophilidae; genus Drosophila; species Drosophila nebulosa. The sequence goes on along the minus strand of JANFPS010000004.1, from coordinate 2,961,952 downwards.
CAGGGCGAATTACGGAGGGTAAAAGGGGGGTTGACCAGGAGTAAGGGTGAGCCAAAACGATAACCAAACTAAACTGATAAGAACTTTCAGCCTTAATGCATGCTTCTACCGATTTCTGCACCAATTTCCATCGAACCACCAACCAAGCGACCAAGTGGCAACATTTTCAATTCAAAACAACAAAAAAAAAAAAAAAGAAAACACATAAATAAATATTGCGAAGCGAGCATTTAGAGAGATCGTCCGGAGCACGGAAATGCGCACCATGCGTGACCAATTATTGAAAAACGACTTTAATTGAATTTCAATAAAATGTTTAGCATTTTGCATTTTCTATCCAAACGGCAACCGGAGCAAACCAGAGCAGAGTCAAGCGGATCGAATAGGAGCGCCAACCGGTTCATGTTTATTTATGAGCGGAATGTTTAAAATTTGTAGCAATTGTTTTTCCTACACACACACACACACACGCAGATACGCACACACATATATATATATATCGCCACCATCATCTCCATTTCGAAATCGCCATTGTTATATTCGATGTATTATTTGCCAAAGCATTTTCCTGCCATAGAGACTATACACAAAAATCCATTGCATACAGTTAGGCGCTGCAACATGTAACCTGATGTCATCTGATGTCAATTGATTTATGACCAATTGCTCTATATGTATGCCGAAAGTATTAGACTGATTTATGGACATCTAAATAAAAAGGTATTCCAAGCACGTGAAAATAGGAAAGTGTCCAAAGTTTTAACTTAAAAGAAAATAGAAGTTATTTTTCGGGTATAACAAATTGTTAACTCTAAGATACATTTCAGCTGAACAATCCAAAAAATATATTCTCGTTAAAGCCAACCAACTGCGAAATGTCAGCATAGCCACCCGCGGAGATGATGATGATGACGACTATGGCCAAATCAACGGATTACAAACGACAATATACAACAATGGCGGGCTGGAGGCGGGCGATTGACGAGCAGTCGGTCGGTCGGTCGGTCGGTCGGTCGGTCGGTTGGCCGTTGATTGAAGGTGGAAAGCTTCCGACCTAACAACATTTCCCCTTTTGGGTTTTTGGGGTGGAATTGAGTGAAAAACCGTTGGCATTTGCAAAGGGTTTCTGTTGCAGTTTGGCCAGGGGGGTAGGTAGAAAAAGCAGCGACAATTCTCGTGACGACTCTGCTGACATCGGCGCATGACAAAAGTCACATGGCCCAGCAGCAGCGGATTAGTTACACCTTTTGCACACAACACGGCGGCGACATTGTTGCCAACCATTGAACTGTGCACATTGAATGCATTTTCCGGTCAGTGTGCAAAGGCCAAAGCGTGCCATGATTTATTCACGCGATTGTGCAGAGATTAGCGCTAATGGTACGATGGCAACTGGAAAAACCTTTCAGCATAATTGAATTTGTTGTTGGCCAAAATGCGAGAGGGCTTTCACCTACTTAAGCCCACCATCAACAAAACAACCGAAACCCAAGCAAGAGAAGAGAAGAGAAGAAAAAATTGCTTTGATAACTAAACCAAATATTGGACAAGACAAATGCCATGTGTGTCAACAGTTCATCGAGGCGTCAATTACTTTGCATAAGTTCTACTGAGAGAAAAGGAAGATGAGCGACAGAATTTCGCTTCTAACACAACAAATGAATTTTAAGTGTTGCCAAAAGAAACGGCCAAGAAACGTGTGCGTATGACTTAATCTGGTCTTGGCCCGCTTAGCGCAACGCATCTCTATGTGAGAGGCTTTTTATGGAGGGGCCTATATGTGAGTATATGGAGGCTTGCTTTAGATATTATCCGCTTATTTATTGCAGTCGTTAACATATCTTAGCCAACTGGAGTTTATCTTTTGGTTGTGGCAATGGCTAAAGAGACAGACAGGATTCTGAGAGGACTTCTTCTGTAAGTTAAATGAGCCAAGCTTTGCCCTTCCTTCTTCTTCTTATTCTTCTTCTGGGTTCTCATTGAAATTGTTTAGTTTTTGCACGATTTCTAATTTACTGATGAGATGACTGAAAGCGAGAGTGAAAACTAAAATTTTGCAATGTGACCAAGAAGGACGCATGTCTTATGCTAAGTACGTGACAATTTGCATTATTTTAACTTAATTGAAATGAGGCAAGAGGCAAGTTCTTTCCACATGCATAACAAATGAATTAGGCACATAAATTTTGATTAAAATCGATTCTCATTCTCTTCACATTTCTGAATTGTTTGCTTGCCAAAGTGTTAAACTCCTTCAATTTCTACTCTCAAGTTGGTCCAATCAATAATGAAGTTCTCCCAGATACAAATGCCATCACATTAGGGGACCCACAAAACCCTAAACCCAAACATATTTAGAATGACATTTCCACAGAGCCACAGCCAAATGGAATGGCAATGGTTGGGATCGGATGGGCCGCTCCGAATGCCTGTGCAAATGTTGAAAGATAATGATTAATTGTCAATTTACGTACAACAACAGCCTGGACATATGACCGAAAATGGCCAATAAACGGTTCGGTCGACAGTTACCTTAAGAGCATGCAACAACTGGAGCATCTAGCTCCAAATTGGGATCTCTTTCTATTTCAACTATCAGCATTTGAGGGCACACACACACACAGAGAGAGAGAGAGAGGACAGGACTATCGCAGAACACATGTCCATCAACATGAGAGTCAAGTCTGTGTGGTTTGGCTCCAACTGACTGGCTGACATGTAGAAATAAATGTACTAGAAAATTACCAACTTATGTAATCTTGGTTAGCATCATTTATCAAGTGGACGTTTTGTAATTTTTCTTACTTTTGCGGCCAGGCTCGGGACATGTCAAGAAGTCTACATGCTGTGTGTATGTGTGTGCCATAAGAGGAGGGTGTGTGTGTGTGTGTGTGTGCCTAGGCACAGGAAATTGCCATTTCATTTGGTCTAAAGAAATTTGTCATTTTACCTTGTGGACCGCGCCCAGCTAATTGAATGCCAGCCGACGAATGCTTCTAATCTTGTAGGTTTTGATTTTCTTGTTAGCCTCTTGTTCGCCCAATGACAGAACAAAATTATGAAATTCAAAATTTTCAATTCAATCGAGTTACAATCGAACATTTTTCCGTTACCATTTCCCCCGTTGTCGTCGTTGTTGTGGTCTTTGTTGTTGTTGTTGTTGTTGTGCTGCCTATCTCTTTTTTTTTTCGATTTTGTCTCCGCGAATTGTGAACTGTGAAAAGAAAATGAATGAATTGTCTCTCTGCTGATTATGAGCCAACTGCAGCCGCAGCACTATTTCAACTCCAAGGACGACTACGGCGCCACACTCGACAACCTGAGCAAGGAATTCGATGAGCGCTGGTCTCATCAAACTCAATCACCATACAATAACTTAGAAAACTATATACAACGGGCAGTGCTTGGCTATGGCAGTTTTGGTACTGTGGTAAGTCCGACTTGGCCTTGGTTCTTCTCTCGACTTAACACATTCGTTTGACTAATGATTTCGGGCTGTAGATGTTGGTCAAAGAAAAGGCTGGCAAAAATTATTACGCTGCCAAAATGATGAGCAAAGAGGATTTGGTGCGTCTTAAACAGGTGGCACATGTGCATAACGAGAAGACTGTGCTAAGTGCAGCACGTTTTCCGTTCCTTGTATATCTGGTGGACTCGTCAAAGGATTTTGATTATTTATATCTCATTCTGCCGTTCATCAATGGCGGCGAACTTTTTAGTTACCATCGAAAGTGAGTATAGAAATCAAAGTTTTTGGCATGATCCCCATAATTGAGTGACAAATCAACATGTTCCCGTCCAAGAGTGCGCAAATTCAATGAGAAGCAGTCGCGTTTCTATGGCACTCAAGTACTGCTAGCTTTGGAATATATGCACCGCATGAACCTAATGTACCGAGACCTCAAACCCGAGAATATACTTATCGATTGCAAGGGTTATATAAAGCTTACCGATTTTGGTTTCACCAAGGTAAGTTCAGTTTCTCTCTCACCTGTGCTGTGCTATTAATTGTTGGCCCTAACAGCGAGTAGATGGCCGTACCTCGACCCTATGTGGCACTCCCGAATATTTGGCTCCCGAGATTATTCAATTGAAACCGTACAACAAGTCGGTGGATTGGTGGGCTTTTGGCATTTTGCTTTTTGAGTTTGTGGCCGGACGTTCCCCATTTGCAGCACACAATCGTGATGTCATTCTAATGTATTCGAAAATCTGTTTAGGAGAGTATAGGGTGCCGACCTATTTTACGCCCCAAATGAAAAATCTAGTAGAGAGTCTTATGCAGGTCGATACATCAAAGCGGTAAATAGAGATAAATATCGAAATTTCTTGCCAACCCCCCACCCCCCAAAACTTGTCTTTAGTTTAGGCAACTCGAATGAAGGAGCAACTGAAATCAAGAATCATCCCTGGTTCCAGGGTGTCGATTGGTTTGCCATGCTCAATCAGGAGATCAATCCACCCTATATACCAACTGTATCTAATATTGAGGATATATCAAATTTTGATCATTTCGAATCCAAATCAAAAGTGAAATCCAAAATAAATCGTCATCCCGAGTTGTTTAATAATTTTTAAATGTGAATCCCCAATTTTTATTAAGTTGTTTTGTTTTGTTTTGTAATTTTTTTCATCGTGTAGCTGTGCCTTGAGTAATCAAACAATAAATCTCTTGTCATTTTCTTTTTTGGTAACTCTTTTTTTTTTTTTTTAATAATGTGCTGACCTATAAAATTTCTAAGAAAATTCGAAATTATATGTAAAAAATTGCAACATCATAGGAACTGCAATGGGTATCTATGAGCAGCAGACTTTCAGTTCGAAAGTCGACTACAAATTGATATTGGACAAGCTGAGAGAGGAGTTCAACAAGAAGTTTGGCCAAAATACTCCATCGCTGTCAATTGGACTGGATAACTATGACATCAAGGCCACTTTGGGTGCAGGTTCATTTGGAAAAGTTCAGCTGGTCAAAGAGAAGTCCTCGGGCAATTATTATGCCTCCAAGCAACTAAGCAAGGATCAGATAATGAAGACCAAGCAAGTGGCCCATGTTATGAGCGAGAAGCGTGTTCTTCGCTCAATATTTTTTCCATTCACCGTCTATTTGGTGGCCTCGTTCAAGGATAATGACAGTCTCTATCTAATTCTGCCCATTGTGCCCGGAGGGGAATTGTTTACCTATCACCGCAAGTGAGTTTGAGCAGATTTCTTCAGAGTTTGTCATTGGAGTTGGAGTAAATTGTTTCGCAGGGTACGCAAATTTAGCGAGAAACAGGCACGTTTCTATGCGGCTCAAGTGTTTCTGGCTTTGGAGTATCTGCATCATTGTAGTTTACTCTATCGCGATCTAAAGCCCGAGAACATAATGATTGACAAGAATGGCTATTTGAAGGTGACGGATTTCGGCTTCGCCAAGGTCTAAAGTTAATACGAATTGTTATCCATTTTTATTTTTTTTTTAATGTGTTGTTTCCCACAGAAAGTGGAAACCCGTACCATGACTCTGTGTGGTACACCGGAATATCTGCCACCGGAGATTATCCAATCGAAACCGTATGGAACTAGCGTGGATTGGTGGGCTTTCGGGGTATTGATCTATGAATTTGTTGCCGGGCACTCGCCATTCTCCTCGCATAATCGGGACATGATGAGCATGTATAACAAGATCTGCGAATGTGACTATAAGATGCCTTCCTATTTCAGTGGCTCCTTGCGTCATTTGGTCGATCATTTGCTGCAAGTGGATCTCTCCAAACGGCAAGCTAAAAAGTCTGAGAGATTAAAAAATTGTTGTAAAAATGTAGCTTCCTGTCCTTCTAGATATGGCAATTTGATTAATGGTAACAAGGATATCAAGGACCACGAATGGTTTAAGGATATTGACTGGATACCATTACTGAATCAAAGTATTAGCCCTCCCTATGTGCCAACTATAACCAATCCCGAGGATATATCACATTTCGACAAGTTCTCCGAGGGCAAACCTAAGACCAAGGCCAAGACCATGCGGCATGAGGAGATTTTCGCTGACTTTTAGAGTCTGTTGTGGTTTTAGTGTGTTGCATAGTACTTGGTATTCGATTCTGGAATATTTCGTTTCGGTGGCTAAAACTAAAGATTTCTAATCGCACTTGAACTGTGAATTGGGATGGGCGACGGCTGGTTGTCGCTTTGCTTTGATTTCAACACGCAACACCCATCTGTGCCCCATCCGATGTACATACATATGTGCTATCCCCGCTTTACATTTCATGCCCCAAATGTCAACGTCACCGTGGGGAGACGAACAACAAGAAGAAGAAGAAGAAGAAGATGGAGATGAGGGAGGAAGCATTTTCTTGTTTCGGTTTTCTCGATTTTCTTGGGAAAACAGCTGCTGCATACAATTGGATTGCATGTGAAATATTTCTTACACTTGTTGCTTTGCTTAGCCTCGAAATTTAATTCGATGAACTTAACTTGTAATTATACTTGAAATCATGCCATAAATCTAGACAACTTTCGAGCCATGTCTCTTGTCGAAATCAACACACACACACACTCACACAAAGATCTAGAGGAGGGAGATTCATGTTTGTCTTTGATGCAATTGGATGGATTTATGGCCACTTTGTTTATTTATTTCATTATATCTAACCAAAAAATGGGTGTGTTAGTTGCTCTCGACAACTCGAAAGAGTTTCCTTTGCGAAATTATGTTAAACACAATTTAAGCGGGGAGAGATCGAGAGTGGGAGAGAATGTGCCATAAATCTTTTATACCTTTTTCTGCTCTTCTGCATATCGGGCAACATTGATTTATATGCATAAGAAAGAATAATAAAAATATAAAAAAAAAAACAGGCGAAACTAGACGCCATTCTGGTCCGAAATGTCTACCTTATCCAGCAACAACGATGACTCCTTTGTGTCCAGTGGCTAACAAAACAAAGACTTGGAACTCGAAACCAAAAACGAGTGGGAGAAGAAGCACAGAAAAAAAAGTTATGATTATCATAATTTTTGTTACGTGAGTTTTCATGTGGAAAAGATGAAACATCATCGTCTGCGTTGCCGTCTACGTTGCTGGCGTCGCCACCGCCACCGCCACCGCCACCGCCACCGCCACCGCCTCCAGTTGCCCCGGGGGTGGAAGTCGTCATCACTATAATCATGGCACGCATTTACTCCTGTTTTTACCTCTGCTTTTTGGCGCCCGCCAGTCCGGCGCCGGGCCACGCATCTTCGTCTCCAGACACATTTTCTCAGTCTCACATCTTTCAGTGTGTGTGTGTGTGTGTGTGTGTGTGTGTGTGTGTGTGTTGTGTTTTACTTTTCGCATTCGCCTTTTGTGCGAATTGGACAGGATGGGACTGTACAGAGGGGTTTGTACTTCCTGTTCTAGACCCAGACCTAAGCTTACCTCTGGATGCGGCCTCTTACATGAAGTTAGTTGACTAAGACATCATGCATTCTAATGAGATTTTTAATTGTAGCCCATTGACCACTCGAAAAGTTGTGCCGGCTTTGGTTCCGGCTGAAAAAGGGGCCACGTGGCGGATGCGCCTTCCGCTTGAGTTGTCTGAGAAATGATGAAACAGACACACGGCAGAGGCGAGGCGCAAGCGGCAATGACAACCCCCTACCCCCCGATCACAAATGCATAGATGACAAATTTGCAGCACGGAAATTAGCGATGCCCGCCGCCAGATACATTTCACATTACGATTACTGGACAGACAATTGAATCCCGAGGGTTGAAAGTAAGCGAATTAATTGTTGTTTTGATTGCGCAGCAAATGGATGCTTGCTGGCTCTCTCAAGTGGGCTGGGAAAATCACAGTCGGCCAGCGGGTTTGGAAAATCAAGTTTACGTTTATTGTTTATGGATCGGTGAAAATTCGTTACGAAGCTTACGAGCTAACTACGTATGTATGAGAGAGAGAGAGAGAGAGAGAGTGTAAGAGAGTGAGAGAGAGAGGAAGAGATGCGACCTATGATAGCTCCAGTTCTATTTCAACAGAGACTGGTGGCAGATCATCTTTGAATTCTGGAGCGTACACCTTGCCAGAGGCCAGAACCAATTGATTCTCACAGTCCATGATGAAATAGGCAAATGGACGATTCACCTCGAAACGTTCAACACCTGGCTCGGGTTCCGGTTCCGGCACGGGCAATTCGGTGGCGCTGGCCAGAGGAGAACGTGCCTGCATATTGGCAGCGGACAAGGCGTTGGCACTGCTGCCGCCCTCGTCCACACGCACATTCACAAACTGTACAATCTCGTCCACATGGACATCCTTGTCATCGGACAGCAAGCTCAACTCGGCTTCGGTGCGGGAGAACAGTCGCTGGAGTCCCAATTGCTTGAGCACTGACTCAGAGCGTGAGGTTTCCTCCACCTGGAACTTGGGCAGCGATACATGCATCTGCTTAAGTTCACTGTGATCGCGGGCATACTTGAAGTCACTTGGCTGCAGTTGGGCAATGACCTCACTCAGGCCCTCCGTTTCGTTGGGCAGAACAATGCATAAGCCATACTTGGCATTCTCGTAGGGCAGAGAGAGAACGCGTGCCTTCAATTGGGGCAATTCAGCTACTCGGAAGTTGCCCTTGGCATGCATCATGGGAGCTTGCATGGCATCTTCGTTGGTCATGAAGAAGAACTCATCGCTGCCATCGCGCAACTGATAGAAGGGCTGGGCCCAGCTTCCGCGGTAGTAGAGGCCATTGAAGAGCAACATCTTGGATTTGGAGCCGGCCGAGCGACCAGTTATGGAGTTGGCACTCAGAGCCGAGGCAATATCATCGCGACGGAAGAGACTGCGAGCACCATAGACCTAGATAGGAAGGGAAGGGAAGGGAGATGAGCTGGAATAATTTGCATATTGTGTAATCTTGGCTTACCCGACTAACTGCACTTAGATGCGATTCGAGAGCCAGCATTATCTCATCGCCACTGTCTTTGACCGCTGTCTTGACGGCATTTTCCAGTTTCTGCAACGGCAGACGCACCTTTTCGGGTTCACCGGCGGTCACCTGTTCATTGGCCATCGGTTGCTTGTTCAGTTTCTCATCCTCTTGCACTGTCTCGTTGTCTTCGACATTGTCGAGAAGGTTCTCTTCGCGTTTGTTCTGCTGCTTGTCGGCTAGATTTTCCACACCAGCCATGGCGGGTTCAGCAGGTTTTTCAAGTTTTTCCACTGCTGCAACGGCAGCGGCATCGGTGGTAGCAACATCGCCGGCATCGGCAGCTTCAACGGATTCTGTGGTGAACTGTTGTTCCTTGAGAATCTGGACAGCCTCGGCCAGGGCAACTGGTTTTTCCACATACTGCTTGTCATCCACTTCGCGATCAAATTTGGAAGCTTCCTTGTTCACAATTTCCTCGCCATATGTATCGGTGGTCACCAGGGGAACATCGTCGTCCACATTGATGCGTTTCAGGGTCTCAAAGCCGATGACATCTTTGCTGTTGCTGGGCTCGGTTCTGGTATCCACATCAGCTCCGCCCTCCTCTAGCTGAAGCGAAGTGTTTGGCTCACTCCAGTCATAGTCCTGCCTGCTGATGTCCTTTACCTCGACATAGTAGTTCTGTTCGAGTAACTGCTTGTAATCCTCGCGAGCACTGTTATTGCGATAGATGTAGAGCCAGGTCTGGAAGGAAGGCAGAGCTACGGCCGCATCGCGGTTTCGATAGTTTCCCAAAACACTCTTGTAAGCCTCACGCAAGGCACTTCGATCCTTGGGGAAGCCGAAAACCTTATTAAACTCGTCGTAGGTGGCGCCCTCGGATGCCTCTGCTAGGACAGCTAAAATGGTGGCCACTCCCAGAGGAGAATGCACCTGATTGGCGTCAATATCTTTGTTGTGCTTAAGCAATTGGATGGCCAACAGCTGGGAGGCATCGCTGGTAAATGTACTCGAGAGATCTTCCTTTTCCGCAGTGGGCAGAGAAGTTACCCAACTGGAAAGTAAGAGCAGCAGTGGCAGAAGGCACACAACGACTTTCATTTCAACAGAATTGAAGCAACGAGACGTTTACGATCGCGCTTGGAACGCGAATGAAGCTCAAGAAAGTTGGCCAAAGACTTTTTATGAAAGCCAAACAAGAATCAGAGACGAGAATTAAGCAGCGGCAGCAGCAAACGTCGACGTTAAACTGGTTACAAATCTTTAGCGGTGCTAAGAGTAGGGTGAGTAAGATGGGAGGGAGGAAGGGGGGGGGTGGTGTGAGAGAAGCTTTAAGCCAAGTTTTTTAGTTTGATCTTCGGGTTTGTCAATCAATTGCCAAAGAAAGTTGCGCTTCAATGAAAGTGGAAGTGGCGTGGGTTGCTCTTGAGCACCTTAAAATAAAATTAAAACCAAAACAACAACCAACAAAAAATGGGTCAAGCCAACAATCAATATGTAAATACATAAACACACACACACACACACACACACCAAACAACGCCAGAGTTCAAAGTCATTGAAATGTTAGAGAGCCAACAGGTTTCCTCAAATGGGCTACGTGATTGACATTTGATTTTCAGTGCTTTTTGAGTCGCACGTTAATTGCATTTTCTTGTCTCTGTGTGCTGCTCAGTGGGGCAATCATTTAACTTAAACAATGCCGATTCCCAAACTCCACTAAATTGAGCAAACTAGTGTAGTAATTGCCTCACTGGCATTGATTTCGCAACTTTAGATTCTTAGTGCTTTACCTGGCCACGCTTAACCCAGTTTCTATGCAAATGGAGCGTGGAAAGAAGAAAGAAAGAAACAATCCAGAAGCCGAACATATACAAATCCAAATCAAAATCCATCCATCGCAACACAATTCGAGGCCACTGAACTTGGCCGTCGTGATTACCAAATACGGTTTAGCGGGCGAAAGCGGCCGCAGCCCAGCCAGAACCAGCCAGCAGCGAACCAACGAAGACCAACCATTGCCGATGAGTACCAGGTGTGAGCCACTGTTCGAGTTGCTGCTAATAAAATGCTAAATTTAGATACTGCTCACTTGAGAGTTTTTCATTCTGGGGCTTACAAACGAGTTTTTCCCCATTTAGAATAAAAGTTGCACAATTGCACATTGTGTGGAGAAAGAGGAACGGCGGAGACAGAGGAAGTCAAGGTAATTCGGGGGAGAGGCCAGACAGTGCAGCGAACTCTTCGGAGAACTCTAACAAAGAGAGATTCAGGGAAGAGGAGACAAGACGAGATTTTTGTTATGTAATTTATTTGACAAGTTCCGCGTTGGCCACAAAGCAGGCGGCGTTTTTTTTTTTTTGAATGACTTGTAAAGATTTCTCTGACCGCAGAGATTTGGCTAAAAATTAACACTTTTAAAATAATTTTAGTAAATTTTATTCAATGTCAAACTATCTTAATACTTTTTGAGAGTATAATAATTCGTTTAAATTTAAATTCTCCATCATCCATCGTCGTCACCTTTTATGTTTTGTTTTAAAGCAAATACTTTAGATTATTTCCTTTTTTTTTTTTGTGTCCAGTACATAAATTTCAAAGCCCAAACTAATAAATAAAGGCGTCGAGTGGCAAGTTCTATACATACTCGTATATGCAACAATTCCCCATAAAAAGGGTCGCCTTTTTCGGTTAGGTGAATTAGAAGTTATTATGGGCAAATGGCAAACTAAGAAAATTGTCGCATAAATTAAGAATCCTGCAGGACACCTTCTTCAGACTGTGTAAGACGAGGCATAAAACAACACCGCGGGGAGACATTAACAACGGAAAGTCAAAAGAAAATCTTGTTGCCCGAAAAAGTGGACAATACGAGTAGTTTATCTCGAAGGGGATGCTGCTGCAAACTTCGAGCATAGTTTGTGGGCGTGTACATGGGCCAGGGTATAAGTTTGGGTCTAATAACACAGACGGCATGACTAATTGTTTGATTTATGCAAATGTGTGAAAAACATTTCACTATACACAATGCTCTTGGCTGAGTCATTAAGATGAAGCTTTAAGAGAATTCTCAATTCCTTAAAGCTTTTATCCTTTTCTGGTATGTGTCAGAATTGCTGACTGGCTGACTGGCTGGGTGACTGACTGTCAGCTGTCATAATTTCGGTAATACATCATAAGTCAAAAGGTGAGCCCTTGGCTTAATCACTTGCCTCGCAAAATATAATTAAACTTCTGTTTATACTCAAGAAGTCAGAGAAAGGGAGTGAGAAAGAAACAGAGAAAGAGGAGGAAAAGTTCATAATTATATTTGATAAACTAACACAAAACGTACGAGCACATGTCACACGGACACACGGCTTTTCTGTTGATGAATTTCCGAGTTTTTGCCCTCAACGAAAGCCATGTGTGTGACATAATTACACACGCCCACACACACACACACACACACACACCGAAATAAAACAAAAGGCCCAAAGGAGTTTGCCAAATGCCAGAGAAGGGCGCAAAGAAGTCTCTTGCCCTTCATGCGCTTCATTTACTTCACTTACTCAAATCAAACATTTGCAACTTTTGTGGCACTTCCATTTCGGTCACGTTTTAAACTTGAAACTTGAAAAATAAAGAGTGCAGGGCAACCAAAAAAAAAACAACGTTGGGTGGAGGAGGAGGTGGAGAGAAGAGGAGAGGAGGTCGCCTAACAAGTTGTTTGCCGTTAAGGCGCAGATCCAGCTTGGGGCGCTTGCTCCCGTTTGCAGGAGGCAATCCTAATTGATTTATGACATCAAAGACATATTTTTCGCAATGTTGCGTGGTGGCCTACGTGCGTGACAGTTGCCCAGACTAAGAGCAGGACCAGCATCAGGACATCAGCTACCATCAAGACCAGCTACAGAGTCAAGCCGGGGCCACCAAACACGGTCGAAATGTTGTTGCTGTTGTTGCTGTTGTTGTTGTTGATAATTTTGACTTATGGCTTGAGTTTGCGTGCACAGGATTTGTCACATAACTCGTTGGTCTTGTCCTGTCAAAAGGAGCCATGCATGCTAGGATTCTTTCTTCTGTCAAAAGATTCCCCCATTCTCATTTTTTTCCCCATGCCTCTGTTGTCTCTCACATTTCGCTCACCATCTCAAGTCGCATCATATCTGTGGGCAACAGTCAAAAGTTTTTCTATTAGACGCAATTATTTCAAGGTATTATTGCTTTTAATTAATTCAATTAAACGCTTCATAAATTTTTACTTTTTGATTTCGTTTGCCTGCGGCCAGTGAGTTTCCCTTTAATGGAAAAACTTTGCTTATGGTTTTGGCCAAAAGGATTTTGCCGGCCGCTCCGTTTCCCCTTACCCCGCCAATGGAGTTTCATTAACGACGCGACTCTTGTAGGTTTTTGGTTTGGTTATTTTGCTGGAATTTTCTTACTTGGCTTAAGATTCGCGTTGTATTTTGTTTATTAAAGCATTCCTCGTGGCTTTTTGTTTTATCATAAAATTTTATATTTTAAAATTGTAAATTGTTTTATTGAATGCCGCACGCGTTTATTTAAATTTCTGTGTGCATGGTTGAATTTTCGCCAGTAGAGATGGAATTCCAGAAGCTGTAAAACTTCATTTCCCTGATGGCTATTAATAGCTCTGCGTTTCCCTTGCTCTTCAAAAAAAAAAAAAAAAAATTGAAGGGAAACTGCAGAAACAAACTTCGTTTTCTGGCACTTCAATTAAAAGGTCATCAGCAGTCGTCACAGCTGCTGCACAAGTGAGATTGAGGAGAGACCCGGAGAACAGAGAGAGAAGGAGTCTACCGGAGGCACGAATACCTAAAACGTTATTGATATGTAAGAGGCATGCTCACACCTTCCACAATCTATCAGTTGGACGGACAAGGTCCACTCACACGTGATGACTTCCGTCATTATCAGTGGCCCCAAAAAGTTTTCTCTACACCGACAACCGATGACCGACGACCTTCTGGCAAATAATCGAACTAACGTAGAACAACAATTTGTATTGTGTCCGAGAAGTTGTGTGTGTTTATGTGTGTGTAGAAATCAAACCCCTTAATAATTTATGAAACGGCAAAGAGCAAAAGGTGCCAGGACATGGTACTCCAGGGAGTACACATCCACACAAACACACACACATGTGTGATGTCCTTTGCAAAAAGTTTTCTATCAATTTCGTCTACTCTAATAGAGATTAAATGCATGTCGAAAAGGCAATTAGTTTCTGCTCGACCAACCACCAAGCCCGAACCCAATTCCAGTCCCTCTTCGAGCTAACTTGAACTTTTTGCTGCTGCTGCTGCTGCTGCTCACTCATTGAATCAAAGTGTTGTTCAATTTCTCTTGGCCAGTTGTGGCCAAGGTGTTGCTTCTGGGTTCCGCCCTCAATTAGAATTTAGAATTTTGCAACTGCCAGCAGCAATCTGGGGCAACCCAGCTCAAAAGTGTTTTTGCCCCATTCGGGAACTGGGACCATGTCAATGCTAATTAAACTCGCGCTGTCTTCCACTAATGAGCAATGAAAACAACGTGTTCCCTTTTTTAAGCAATCCTTTGGCTCCGCAATGGCCTGATAAAGGGCCGAGTGCGACTGCTGACTGCGCGTCGTCAGGTTAAATCAACCATCAAAATAATGAAGGTACAGATTTCTTTTTAAATTCTTTTCAACAATTTTTCAGGCATTTTTCTGCTTAAGCCGTTTAAAAGGATTAAAACGGACTGAGCAACGTTTTGGGGGGCAGTCGGCGGCGGCGGGCGAAAGTCATGATTTTTTTAAAGGATTTTAAGTGAATTCCATTCCAGGGTGGTTTACCTTAGCTCTTTAGTTTTTAATGATTCTTTTCTCTAAAAGGATTTTTTAATTTCATTCGCTGACTGTTTTGACTGATAAGCACAAGGACAAAGAGCAAAAAAAAAGGGGCTTGAGCTGCCATTGAGAAGTGTGTGTCAAAGGGTTTTTAATTGACAATGATAGATAAGAAAGTGATTTTTTCCCATTTTTACTTTGTATTTTTTTTTTTTTTTGCTGAAAAGCTTTATAGAATTTACAGCAAAGAACTGTGTTGCATATAGTAACAATAAATTCACACACATTCCAATTGTAATTTTTATGAGCCAAAAAAGAGAAAGAAAAAGAATTGAAAATTTCAAATGCTGCTTTACTAGAAAAATTTGATGAATTTTGGTTGAACTTTAAATACTCTAAATTTAATATTATGATGAAATTTGGAGTGAAATAAAATGTTTAACATTTTATTGAATATAAAAGCTGACTCAAAATGTCTTAAAAATAATTCTCAAAATTTGAGATTAGGCCCGTTATAGTACAGTGCTTATCATATTTATAACCCACTTTAACTTTGAACCAATTTTAGTAACATTTTTAAGGCAATTTTTAAGAAAGAACCGTTAACTATTGTTGTGTGCTGACATCTTTGCTTGCATTTTTGTGTATCATAATTTTGGCCCACAGTAGCCAATTTGACTTTACTAATTGCTGAGCAACTTTCGGATTTACAGACATTGAAATTAGGTAAATTTGGATAATTTTCAAGAATTGCCACTTGGAAAACAATTATCTGATGATGAAAAGGGTCTATTTCGAGTATCTTACAAAACTTGAAAAGAAGTCAACGTGTAATTAAAAATTGTTTGGACAATCTGGATCAAGAAAACGCACCACATATGTGATTTTCACTGAAAACTGAAGCTGATACGATGACAAATTTCCTCTTCTGTATAGAGATTTGCGAAAGTTATCAAAAAATTGCATTAAATCAAAACCAGATGATTGTGAATTCTTTAGTCTGTAGTTCCTTTATTTGCTAATTGTAATAAGAATTGTGTATTTAGAAGAAACAAATTTAAACGTTTAACCACTTTAGCTTTCAAAATGACTTATGCTCATTGTTTTGCAAATACATGATAGAGTATAACAAAAATGACATATCGTATTGCGTAGCAGTTTGTCATAAAAATTACAATTGACTTTGAACTCTCGGCAAGCAAGCAGCAGGACATTTTTACACATTTTTGTAAATTTTGTCAGGCAGCCAACAGGGAAAAAAAGATGGCAATGACAATACATGAACATGAAAACTAACTCAGCCACAAACTCAATGCAGTTGTTTGGCCCTGTTTTCCTTTTTATGACACCAAGGTACTCACGGTCGAGACGGTCGACAATGACGACAGCAATGCAGCAGCAGCAGCAGTAGCAGCAACTTCCTTCAATCTCCAAGGTAGAGTCAGAGAGTCGGTGTCGGAGCTCAAGCCAAAATGTTATTGCAAAATTATGCGGCGACAGTGCCCCTGGTGTGTTTATAGCCCTTCCAACCTCACGGGGCGTTCATGATGAGCAGCAGTCTGAGGCCGGGTCCTGGCGGCAAACGCACTTTTTGGCCTGGCCTGGCCTGTCCTGGCTTGGTCTGGCATACCGTGCCCTGTAATACGTAAAACAACCCATTCTCAACGATTTAGAAAGCACGTAAATTACAATTTATAATGTGAGCGCCGCTGTTGAGAGCCCTCAAGTTGAAGTTGAAGTTTTTTTCTTTTCCTATTGTTTCTTGTTCTTACTTTTTTCCGTGCAGTTTAACACGAGTTGCATGACAAATATGATTTATTCAAGAACGGAAGAGGAATCCCTTTTTAAAGTTAGCATTTATCGCGGTCGCTTCAGTTCATTAGTTGAACACAAAGATCTCAAAGTAATGCGGAGCGACTAACTCCTTTGGCAATGGATTAATTGCCACACTGAAGGAGCTCTTTTGAAGTAGATATTTAATTAATTGGCGATTTGTGCACTGAGCTTTTGTTTCAAAGCGACAAAATTCGTAACTAATCGAAGTCATCAATTATGTTGATAGATCGACCAAAAGGCAAAAGCGCTCTGGCCACGTAGTCGACCAAAAGCGGAAGTAGTTAGACTAGGGGAAGGTTTTCTTGTTTTTGGTCACATTCACTTGGGCTAGCCACTTTGTCACAGTTGGCAGTTGGAAGCTTACCGCTACTCTAGGACTTTTGAGGTACTTGTTGTAATTGAATCCCAACATTTGTCAGGACAATCGAGAGAGAGAGAGACAGAGAGAGAAACATTCATAAGCGTTGGTCATGCAAATTTCAAGTGAATGTTTGCCAAAAGTTTTGTAACAAACTGGCCAAAAAAAAAAAAAGGAAAGAACGAACGAAAGAATGGCTGAAAAACACCGTAAAATCCAAGAACGGGTGAATAAATGGATAGACGTGTGTCTGATCTGAATGCTAGATAAAATTATTACCCTTTTTTATTTTTTGTTGTTGCTGCTGCTGCTGCTGCTTCTTGCTGGGATTTGTCCTGTCCTGTCCACACAGTCCATAGTCCATAGTCCAATTCCGAGTCCCCATTCGAGTCTTCTGTCGCTGCTTATTTCCTGTTGGACACTTTTCCGTTTGTCGTTTGTTGTATATAGTATAAAAAGTCGCCGTTGTTGCTTGTTGCCTGATTTCTTTCTCTATTTACTGTCTCTGTCTTTCGAGCTACTCCTTTTTTTATGGCTCACACAATAAGCATCATCAACAACAACAACAACAACAACAACTACAACAACAGCGACAGCAAGTAGCCTCAGCAACTGTAGCAACTACAGTGAACACTCAATGTCATCAGCAGCACATTGTGTTCAGGCTGAAGACGATGGCCGTATGCCGATAATGTGCGGCCATAAGGTAATGAAAATTTTATCTGATTTTATGGTCCACTCTGTCTCTCGGTCTCCCTTTATTTTTTTTTTTTTGGTCATAGTTGCACACACCCTTTTTTTATTTTGGTTTTGTTGGTAGCCTTTGATTTGATTTCGCACACACACACACACACTCACATACACACGCCTTTCAAGGATATCTCTGCGAAGCTGAAGCACAAATGATACAATACTTTGTGGTCAGCATATGTGCCCAAAAGGTATTGGCTTTGGCAGTCTTGTTTGATTGAAATTTGAATTGCAAGCGAAAAAAGGATTCTCACACTTGTGTGTGTGTGTGTGTGTGTGTGTGTGTCTATGTGTGTGCTGCATATATTTTAGGGCCAATCAATGTGGTGTACGTGCCGTGGCCAAGCGACAATAACAACGCCTTGTGGCCAAGCAGTCACTATTTCATTTTAGATTTTAATCAATTTCTTTTGATGTGACACGTTTTTATGTTCACTTCCATCCTAATAAACGAGAAAAAAAAAATCAAGAACAAACTCAAAAGGAAGAAAAATTCGAATTCGAATTGAAAAAAGGATCTGCAACATATGCAGAGAATGCGGCACTTGCCTCTTAATGAAGGTACAATGGCTCAAAGCAACCAAACAACCATTGAACCTAAGCAGTAAGACTTATTATATAGCTAACGACTGCTTCATTATACGCATTATTGTTCATAATTCTGTAGAATTTCATTTATTCGGCATATGTTCGTTCTGCAATTTCGTCAAACGGCAATTGAGTTTTCAGTGGGTGAGTGCATTATGGGGGGTAGGCTATTGACTTGACTCATAGTCCTTGTCCTTATCAGGGATCTCAATCCTGCGAGTATGTCTCGCTTTGACCCAATTTACATTAAAGCTTGAACAATTGACTAATTGAGAGTATATTAAAAGAGTATATCTCTTTTGTAAGAGACTCTTGAGTGAATTTTTACTTGTAACTTTAAGAGAATCAATTTTAATTAAAGTTATATGGTATTGCAAGGAATTCACTTGTTGTCATAAACGACAACGAGATGAAAGCATGGTATATAAATTATAAGAGAAATTCATTCATTCATTCATTTATTCACTAATATTAATATATATATATATATTTAATATGTGAGAGTAATATTCTAAGGGTTAAGAGTTCATGCTGCATTGGCATTTAACAACAAATGCTTAGCAACATTGATGCTTAACGATAATACATATATTATGACAAAAGTTGGGATGAAAATTTAATTAAAAAACCCTTAAATATACATTTAGATAAAACTTCCGACTAGAACTAAAAATTATTCTAGGATACTTATATGAACGACTAGAACTAAAAATTATGCTACGATATTTATATGAGGATACGTTGAATACAAGCATCTATTATCAAAATTATTGTGCATTCGAAAAGTATTCAATATTTCTAAAGAATTTCAAAAAGACTTTTACGACAGTTTTCGTCTCAATCTCTAAAGAATTTTTGTGATATTTCAGAACTAATTAAAATTTTTTCATTTTTCGATGTTTCTCGATTGTTCCTATTGACGCTATATGATATAACGCTATATGATATTGTAATCCGATCCTTACAACATTTTTGCAGTTAGTTATGGACCACAATAATTCACATTAGTTGCGAAATTTAAATTTTAAATATTTCTCAGAAAGACTCTTTTGCCGACCGATTGTTTCTATATGTTATAGTTGTCCGATCCGGGCCGTTCAAAAACTTAACCATAGGCAGGGGTATAAAAAGGCTTGTATACCAAATCTTGAGTCAGTATCTCCAAAATTGAGAGCGTGAGAGGTGTAAAAATAGACAAATAGATGGGCGGATGAACAGACAGACGGACATGGGTACATTGTCTCGGTTTCTTATGCTGATAAAGAATATACTATGTATATACTTTACGGGGTCGCAAACGTCTCCTTTTTCGCCTTTCCCAAATTTCTTTAAGCTCTTTGTTTTAATTTGAACATTTAAAAATAAATTCTTAAAAACCTTTTTAGTTTGACAAAGCTCAAAATTTATTTACCATTCCATTGCAATCCTTGAGTTGACCAAGTTAAAGAATTGATTCCATCAAACAATTATCTGTGTAATTCCCTTCACGTTCCATAAGCGAATGCCATAAATAACCACTAAACAAGCCAATTGAACAGAAATCGACTCATTTTTCTTTACTCAATTTTGCTAAAGCATGTGAAAGGACACACACACACAAACAGAGAGATCTTGAATTCCAGGCACACACCTGCAACTTGCCCAAGTCAAAGAGCTGCAATTATCAACGACCCACGAAAAGTCCTTCCTTTAGCAAATCCAATAAACTTCACAATCGACTAGCACATAAATATTAAACGATGATTGAGACAGAGGGAAGAGAGTGGGGGGTGAGAGAAAAGCTTAGGGAAAAATTACAATTTATTGGACATTTCCGGGTTTGACAAAAATGGACACAGAAAGATTTATGTATGGGGCTGTTCGCCCAACGACTTTGCTGACAATTTATGGGCAAGGCAATTGTTTGCGCTTGCGATTCGATAATAGTAAAAGTCTCTCGGTTAATACCTGGTCGTTTAAGGTTAAGTGGCCCTCGTTTGTTGGCCAGTTGTTTGAAGACCGGCAGCTGCAGGCTTTAAGGGGTTTTTCCAGTATAAACAAATAGTTGGAAACTTGATTATTATGCAGGCACCTCAATTGCATTTTGCAGTTATTTAAATTTGCATATCATTTCTGTTTGTGTCCGTAAAACTAAAACTAAATAAATGCCAAACAAGCTGAAAACTTAGCCCCCAGCCTGGCCCAAAACTTTATTATGTGACGGTGTGTGTGTGTGTGGGAGAGAAAAGCTGGAGACGGGCTTCTGCTGGGCTAGTGTGAAGTGGCTATCTGTGGTCGGCCATCGCTCAGAAAAACTAAAGCGCAATGATTCTGATTCTATGCTGCCGACATGTGTCACTCTGCAGTCCAGCAGGCATAAAGATTTGCGGGCCTCCACACTCCTGATTCGAATCCAAGCTGGACCGGACATGGAGCGGCAGTCAAAAATTTGCATTTTCCAAAAAACGTTTTGCGGCCAAGTCTGAGAGGATGGAACTGAGATTGACTTGGAGGTGGAGATGGACTTGGAGGCGAAAGCTGAGCCTGAGGTGTGGTTGGAGTTAGAGTTGCAATAGTTGAGCTCCAGAGCATGGTCTTCCATCATCGTCGTCGTCGTTGTAGTCCTCGCACTAATTCCTCAGCAGCAATTTATCAACAATAAACAGTTGCAGACATTTTTGCTTAGTTTCTGGTCCTGAGCATGTGTATAAGAGAGAGTTTGTGTGTGTGTGTGTGTATGCGGGTGTGTGTGTGTGTGTGAGTGACATGCACTGTCCCAAACAGGAATGTATGAAAAAGTTAATACGCTGCTGCGGGCAAAAGCAGTTTAAAAATTTTCCAAGTAAGTTTATTGCATACTTTTAGGTAATATTTTCTACAAAATTCTAGCTAAATTTAATTTCGTTTATCAAGCAAATTCCTTTGCAAATACATTCAGCTTGAGTTTATTGCAAGCAATTTTTCAATCAATTTGGCAATTGAATCGATTCTCTTGTAAATGGGACAAGATTTTATCCATTTTTTTTTTTTGTATTTGTGTGTGGCTTAATTCACTTACGGCTAATTCAGTAAATCAGCTAATAATTTGCACATTGTACATACAATGCCACGCCCAGCTGTATTTGTATCTGTACAGCACCCTCCACCCACCGCCCACTACTAAACACTTGACACGTAACGTGGCAATAATCCAATAAAAGCGCAGAAATTTTCGCGCTTGCGTTTAATTTCATTTACGCCTCATTTGTTGCCTGTCAGCCAGTCAGCCAGTGAGCCGTGCGCTGAGTTAGATCCTGCGGAAGCTCCTTTCAATTGCTTTATTCGTTTTGGTATTTTGCAAATTTCCAATTGACTCAATGAAAAAACCTGTTGACGATTCGATTTTTTTTTATTTTTGTGACATGCGAGAGGAGAAGTACTAATGAAATTTTTTATCCATTTAGCTGACTTATGCTAATGAGCATTTGTTGTTGTTGTTGTTGTTGTTATCGATACTAACGATACTTATTTTCTTTAAACTTGAGACTCATGATGACTTGGCCAGTTTGAGTTCTGGCGCCAGATTTTTGGTAAATCAAAAAACAACACCTTGGAGACGAAAATGCCTTTAATAAACTTGTCGCACTGCTAACTTTATGAAGATTAATGAGAAAATGTGCATAAGATTTCTTTCTTTTGCCATATAGAAAATTGAAAAGTGCCCTCCCATGTCGTCCAGACACGACAAACGTTACAATAAAAGCACATTTCACTTGTTTTAATGACGTCATTACGTGGCATTTACTCTTGCTGTCTGCTGCCTCTTCCTCTCTCTCTCCCTCTCTCTCTTAATGCTCTACTACTGTCTGTAGTGAAAGTCAATGTCGCAGTCAAAGTCGAAGTCAAGACGTTAATGTGTCCAATAATTTAATTTTAAGTACCTTGCAAAAAGAAATACGGCCACATTTTTACAGACAATTTCCTTTAATGGTCATGGGGCAGAAAGAAACTAGAAGGAACCTGACTACTGCTGTCGAAGTCCTGCTTCGGCCACGTGCAAGGACATTCGGGCGAAGGTAATTGCATGGAAAAAGTCAAAGTTGTAATGCAGCTTGTCTATGTGAGAGAGTGTGAGGAGTGTGTAAGAGTGTGTGCGGATGTGTGTGGGTGTATGTGTGTCTATGTGTGTGTATGGGGTAATTGAAAATTTAATATTTATTTCGCAGTTAGTAAATCAAAGTTTCAACCCAGTGGATAACATTGGCATTACATATTCATCATACGCCCAGCATGCCGTAAAAGAGAGGGCAACAAGAAGAGAATCCAGGCGAGTCGAGTCGAGTGGCGGGGGGGGGCATATGTGAATAGCGCGTCCTGTGTTGGCTATAAATCAAGTCAACCTTTTGCATGAGTTTCACTTTCTTTTCTATTTTCCATTGCCCTTTCCCTGCTTCTTCTTCTTCTTCTTTTACTTTCCTCCTATGAGTCAGCGGAAAGTAATAAAGTTGGCGCGAGTTACCGAGCGGTGGCCAAGGGGAGGCTATTATCCCTGAATGTACATAATATGCTCATACATGCATGGATTAGTGTTCGAAAATGCTTAGGGCAAAAGTTGTTCTTTGACTTTTGCCTGACCAATCGACCAGCTGTTGCCCATTTGAGAAGGTGCGCAAAAAAAAAAAAAATGTCAAATAAAATTACAACCATTTTGGTTTGAAATAAACTACTCGACCATGTACAAGTACCTTGTGTCTCTTTTTCAAGCAGCATTTTAACTGCAAAATCATAAATAACATCATGTAAATAGCTTTTATCTAACAACTCGTCACAGCGGAAGCGGCACACACACACACAAAAAAAAAAAGGAGAAACCCAGTGGCAAAAACCTCGCAAAAATTGCACAAAAGCCATGAAGGACCGAGGGTCCTGGGCACTTCAACTCGCCGCTGCAGTTCGCATCAATTAAACCTAAATTGTTGCAGTTGTTAACACGCAACAAAATTGTCTGCTGCACTGCAGCTAAAAAAAACAACAACAACAAATGAAAGAAAACTGCAAAAACAACAATCCAAAAATTGTCTCAAAGAAACAAGAAATAAATGGCAAGTGATGAATTTAAACAACTGCTAAACGACCAATGAAATACTTTTTTTACTCAATCAGTTGGAAATTTTTAAAAAATATCCACATAGCAAGAAGATCCTAGGACTGATGCCTTTTACTCCCCATTTAAGTTAGTTTTGGGGACTTTATTTCAAATAAGTCATAAGGAAACTTGGCTTTCAGAACCAACTCCCGGCCAACATGGCAAATCGCTGTTCTAACCATACTATACCCCTTGTTAGAAGAGTATGAAACAAAAAACTCATAGACAAAATACAGGAATTGGTGAAACGTCAAGTGCAAAATGGCATAGAACTGCATAAAGCCGCAGCTGGTGAAACAATGTTGATGGAAAGGAAACGAACGGAGGAGCAGCAGGCCAGTGTTGAGTATGTGCTTGTGTGTGTGTGTGTGTGTGTGTGTACTTCTGGCACAGGATTTATTTTATTTCACCATTTTTTTTTTTTTGTTTTGTTGGTTCGCATCGTCCCTCAACTCTGTAGCAATTACGCCGCTTGAAATATTGACAATTACTTAAATTTATCTTTTCTAAAACGATGCCGCGAATGCACCTCTAGTCATGGAACGTTTGTCAATCAAGCGGCAGACAGGAGCCCGCTGCATGTGTGATATATTTGAAGTGGCCACGAAAAGAGGAACAGGAAGGAGGTGGTCATAGCCACTGGTCTGCCTGCCTTCTCCTCTGTATGTCTGCATTTGCCTCTCTGTTTGATGCATTCGCCTGTGTAATTTTTGCATATTTCGAAAGCCAACAACAACCATGGCAGAGCCAACATTCCACGTGACTGCTCTCACCTGCAAATCGAAACGAATGGAATGGCTGACTGAATGAATGAATGAATGAATGAATAAACGAATGCGCGAATGTATTTCGGTAGCTGGCGCCAAATGCTGTGAAATGGCCTGGAAATGATTTAAGGCGGAAATTGTGGTCAGGACAGAATTTAAATTTATATGCCAGGTGTAAGAGACTGAGATCGAGCAGTAGCGAGAATGTTATATACATATACCCGAATCTATCATTTATTTGCTAAATTCGTAACACATTTATGGTTTCTTTTTTTTGTCGTTTTTTTGGGGCATTTTTTAAACATGGCTACTAATTAACTTTAAGGCAATAGAAGCCAAAGAATTCCTTTTGCCTGACTATTTTTGGCGTTTGGCCTTTTGTAATTAATCACTGTCTGCCTCAGAGTGCAACGTGCTAACAAATTAACACTAGTGAGGTGGAGGGGCTCGGCCATAAAGGGTGGGCTGGGGTTGGGTGGGGATGCAACAAAACACGGCAACATTGTACCAGACTCTAGAAGACTTCAAAACTCATTTCTACCAGGAAAGAAGCATTCATGCAACAAAAACAAAAACAACAACAACAGAAAAAGAAAAATTGTAAAATGCAATTGCGATATTTTGAAAATGCATTTTTCATTTTATGCCAAAACGTATGAGTTACAAAAAGTCATTTGCTATGCCAGCTCATTAGACAGTCTCTCCAAAAAAAAACAAAAAAATAGAAGAAGGAGAAACCAAAAATGAAGCAAAGACTGACTGACTGACTGACTGACGGATGTGTGTGAAATGTGAAATTCAAGCAGCGCATGGCAACTATTTTCATTGCAAAGGCAACCCAAAATAGACATCAGGTTGTGGCCAAGAATCACTCTGCTGCTTCTGCGGTATCCATTGTCCGGTCAAAGAGCTAAGCCAGGTCCTCCACCTTACATCGGCCACATCATCACATTTTTATTGTGTGGGCATTTTTATGAGCAAACCAAAACGCAAAAAAAAAAAAAAACACAATAAAATCAATGAGGTGTGTCTGTATATGACGAGCGCTTCGCTTTGCTCCCCTTTCGAGTTGCACCTCATCGCAGGCCAAAACCGGAGGCAAACAATCGGGTATTTGATGGATACACCCATCCACATCCACATCCACATCCACATCCTCATCCGCCTCCTCATCCACATCCACATCCAGTCAAACAGACAGACAACAGCTAAACAATCAAGCGCAGCAGCAGCCACCTAGAATGCAATCAACGATGAGACTGAGACACCAAGCGACCTCTATCTACTCCATCCTTCCATTTCATCTGTACTCCCGGGGGTTAGGCTTGGTGCCCATTCAAAGCAGAGCATTAGAGTCTCGTTGCCACAGTTTAAGCTACCCTGTAATTAACATGTAAAGAAAATGTGGAATATAAACTATGTATTAAAATTTATTTTTTCTCTCAAAGTTTAGAGTTCTTCTGATAATTGTTTGCTGACCGAGAGAAGTAAGAGGTAATATCCCTGCCCAATCAGTTCCTGCCTACTGGGTAACTCCAGCTTCGTTCCTTCTAACTTTAGCATTTTTACTTGTTACCTATTCATACGTTATTATTATTATCCTTGCACACTCAGGCACACACACACACACACACTGAGGCAGACATAAGCTTGCGTAACACGTTATCCGGCCGCTGTCCTGTCCGCTTTGTTGAGCACTTTGCGAGCCGAACAAAGAATGTGCTTTATTGGCACTTTTTGCACAATTGAAGCCCACCTCCCACCTCAGCCACATCCCACCTCAATCTCCAGCTCATTCCCCTTCTCCAAAAAGCAGTAAATGAGCGTGGCAAAGCTTGCCTCGCTAGGCCAACAAGGTATACACAAGGAGTTCGTTCTTCTACTCCTGCGGCTCCTCCTCATCGACATCGTCATCGTCATCATCATCATCATCATCATCATCATGGTCGTCGTTCCCATTGTTGCGCTTTGGCAACAGCCGGTTTTGATGTGTGCCACGCCCCCACTTTTTCGTGCAGAAGCCAGAGTTGGGCTGCTGTATTAGGCCAAGAGGAGGATGTATGTAGACTTTAACGAAGCAACGACGAAAAGGATAAACACATTCATGGTGTGCAATCGATTGGCATAATGTGAAGCATTTTATTAAGGTTATCAATCGACTATGAATAGGTATAGGTATGTGTGTGTGTACGAGAAGTATGTAGGTGTGTGTGAGTGTGTGTGTGCCCCGCATACGTGTTGTTTGTTTGGCGAGCAAACACTACGGTGACGCCGCAGGTCGACAAAGAACAAACAACAGCATTGCTCCTTATCGTAAGTGACGCATAAAACGTTCAACGTTATGAATTATGCGGAAATTATTAGAAAGCATTTAAGCGGAATTATTAATGAGAAAACGGCAAAATGAGAAAACTGAGACAATGCCACATCGCAGCTTGCAGCTGAGGTGTAATGGCGTTCAATTCGTTATGTGTGTGTGTGTGTGTGTGTGTGTGTGTGTGTGTGTTTGAGGAGGAGTTAAGTTGACTTTGTCGTCATATATAAGTGAGTAAGTAGGAAGTTAGCTGGCATAGAGACTATAAAAAAGGCATAACTGAATGATGAATCGGTCAGAAATAATCTCATTAAGTTTGATTAAATTCCTTTTCTAAATTCACCTTTGCCACTAAAACACTTTAGTAAAATACGAAATATTTATTAAGGTCAAATGTGACATTGTTTAAATTAAGTTTATTAACTTCAATTTAGATATTTCGAGTTAAAATAAAACGTAAAAAAAAATTATATTAAATTATATAATGTTGATACATATGCTTATTCGTTGCTATTAAAGTGAATTCTTAGAGCCAATTAAGTTGGATTGTATGTTGACACCATCTAAACAAGATTTTATTTAATCGCATTTCGAGTAGAGGTTGAGAACTATCGATAGTCCAAATAGTTGATACTCCCAATAAAATTAAAAAAGTTGGTTGCTCGATACCAGAATAAAAAAAAATACTTTTATATGACTATAGGAAATCGAATTGGGAAATTGTTTTAATTGTTTCCACAATAATGTCAAAAGGTACAAAAATAAGAAATATTTGAAGGCTCCAGTTGAATAGACTTTTTGCATTTACAACTGTTTTTTGGTTTGATATTAAAGCAAGCCACGTTTTAAATGCTATTGAGACTATCGACTGTTTCTACTACCGATAGTTCTCCACCTCTAATTGTTAGTTTAGAAATTTGAAAATTGTAAACCTTAGTTCAAGTCGATAGAACAAAAAGTTTCTAATTTTGTTTTATCGCCTCTTGTTGTAATTCATAAATTTACTTGAGCATTGCCCAATCTTTGTTGAATTGAAAGATCATCTCTGCAATTCTTGAAGGTTTAAAAAAGTAAAAAAAAAATAGAAAGTATAAAAAAATTTATTTGAAGTTTGAATAAAATTAACTATTAAGAATCTCTTTGTTTTAAAGAGAGTTCTTCTTCTCGACTAACATTAGTTAAAGTATGATCATGCGCCTCAATAATAATACTAAGATCTCAATTTAATACTTAATTTGTATGGTAAAATGTAGTCTAGATGTAATCAAAGCTTTCTCACTTATTTAGACTGCTTTATGTGCGCCTTATAAGCTTGATTTAGAACTGTTAAAACAAAAGCTTTGCATTTTCGTGTCTGACCAGTTGACTAACTGGCATTTTTCTTTAGTCTATTTCATTTTCTGTATTTGTCGTACTCTGTTTGGCATTCAGTAAGTATTTTTTTTTTTTTTTGCCAATTTCTCTATTAAATTAAAGCACAATGACCTCTTCCTGTCTCTCTGGTATTACTTCTCTCCCATGCCTTTTACTCAAATGGCCAACATCCCATGGGCATTTTGGTAAATTTACAATAGTCGACCAATGTTGTTGATGTTTTGTGTGTTTTACCTTTGAGCATAAAATGCACAACTCGTTGCGAAAACCCCAAAAAGAACAAATTTTTGGTGGCAAATGAAATGAACAGCGACACGTTGAAAGAGGTGCAGATGGCTGCATATATATCTATGTATGTATACGTATTTGTGGGGTGTGTGGGTGCTTGTGTGGGCGGCAAAATACAATCAAATGCATTCAACTGGAAAAGCTGGTAGCAAAAAATAAATACACATACTCACATTTGTGGGCGTGGCAAGCTGCACACAATTGGATTAAAATTTACACGCAGTCTCTGCCTGAGAGAAGACCGACCACACGCAATTATCTGTGTTGGCTGCGTTATGGTCCCAAAAAGCAGCAGCATCAGCAGCAGAGAGGGGAGAGCGAATTGGCAGGGTGGGACAACGGGAGGATCTACGCGCGTGACTGCGTTAATGTGCTTAACAATAAAATGCAACGCATTAATTGATAAAAGAAATGGACAACATATGCCGGGCAGTGCCTATTAAATCAATTAAAAAATGCCCAAACAGATCGATGCTATGGTCGGTCTATCGGGAAAATTTATAAACCTCTATGTATATGCATACTCAAAAGTGCATTCATATATGATTTGCCATATGCGCTTCAAATAGGTAGTAAAGAAGTGGCCAAAATTTGTGCTATAGATAAATATAAGCTTTGAACATCAATTCTAGTCCTAGCCCTTTGAATATCAACTTGGGGAGTTCTATGCGCAATTCGTAGGAAAATATATGTTTGCACCTTTTTTTAATATAGATTCAAATGCAGGGTATCTAAAAGCCATCAAAAGACTAGTTGCATCTGCGACTTGTGCTTTTTTTATCGTGTAGGATTAAGGACAACAAACTTCTGCTTCACAAAATGTTTACCTCATTTAATATATTATCAATATCTTAAATTTAACACGGAACTATCGATATGCGAAATAATAAATTGCAATAGGTTAAAAGCCGACTTCTCGAAAATGTATGAATATCTTTAAGATGCGGTTTGAGTAGACAAATATTTTGCTCAACTTTGAATTGGTCAAGAAAGGAAAATTTGAAGTATAAAAGTTAATTTTAGCTCACCAACTTAGTTAGGACCCAGATTTCAGAATCTGCGGCAACAACTTTCGATGAAATGGCCCTGTGGTCACAGTAGCTCGATATATATCAAATACTTACTTCAATCTTTGAGAATCGCACTTTTAACTTTCGTTAAATTGTAATTTTCCATTAAAGACCGATCGTGATGACGCTGCCCAACTAAACGTACCTTTGGCCTCAAATTTTTGACAGTCGCAGAGGAGAGCACGTCAATTTTTAAGTTTTTACGGAACCTAAAACTATAGATGGATGAAAGCTCTTAATTTTTGTTCTACCCATTGTAAATTAATTAAGTTCCACATCTGCTTAGCCTGTCTATACTCAAATCATTATCAAATTCCATTATAAAGAATTGGATGGAGGCTATCTGGAAATCGTTTCGTTTTTCCCTTTGGATTGAGGCCAAATAATTTTGCAGCAAAAAATGTGTAGCTCATTTAATAAAGCTTCAATTTCTTCTAAAAATAATTTGGCTTTTCTTTTCTATTGGCTTCGTCTTTGCTTTTACCTTCTCCCCAAAAGAACCTTGGCTCATGTTTGATCTATCTATTAAATCAACATAAAATCGTATGCAATATTTTGTATACAAGGATATACAAGGAGTCGTGCTGAAAGCCCATGTGAAAGAACAAAGGGAAGCACAGCAGCAGAGTCAAATATAAATTTATTACATCAATAAACTTTGTCTTTGGCGCAAAAGATTTAGCCCTAAGGTGAAATAATATGAAAATTATGCAAAATTTGATTAGATTCTACCGGCAGAAGCAACCAGTTTTCATTACAAGGTAAAATTAGATTGTTCTCGTTTATGACTCGATATTTTTATGTGGCATTTAGACATTGATTTTTGGCAGAAAATATTTAAAGGTTAAATACGAAAAGCGATGTCCTTATGCATGGTTGAATTAGTTAAGAATTTAAAGCTTTAACCGCCGCTTAGCGGTTTAGTTTAGCAAAAAAAAAAAAAGAAGTATTGATGATAATAATAAATTATAATCAAATGGGCATAATGCGAACAAATCTCACCACAAGCGAGTCGTAAAAATTTGCTAAACCGATCAAATTGGCTTCTGATGCCGATTTGCGTTTTATTTTTATTTATTTTCGAGCACACAAATTGATTTCGCTGCGAACTAAATCAAAGTCAGACAAAGCCAAGGGCAGGCAAGGCAAGGCAAGGCAGAGGATATAAAAAGTAGCAGAAAATGCAAAGAAAAGTCAACATACACAGTCAGAGAGAATTGTTGTTGTTGTTGTTGCTGTTATTGTTGCACGCGATAAGTTGCGAAAAAAAAAGAAGGAGAAAGAATTACATTTTACATCGTAAACAACAATAACAGCAACAACACCAACAGCCCCACCGAGCTGAGCAGCAGCAACCCTTTGGCCTCTGGCAAAAGGAATCGGTCCCGAACCATTGCCAGAGGTGGCTGGAGGCAAATTGCACGTAGTATTTTAGCATCAGCATCAACAGCATCGACAAACTTCCCAACGGCTTATCCCGGTCCAATGAAAATTTATATAAATTCGAGCAACGAAAAAAAAAAGAAAAAAAAAATAGAAGTGACAACATTTTGCTTTTATTGGCCATTAAAACGACTTAGCGACTTGGCGGACTCCAAATGATGAGATCGTGTGTGATTTGTATGTACCTTGCTAGCGAAATTTTGCATATGAGAATCAAAGTGTGCACATTCTTCGTGTGTGTGTGTGTGTGTGTGTGTGGGCATATAAGCAGTGTTTACGATGGGGATTAAGATGCCAAATGGGAGATGGGTATGCGGGGGCGCCTTGGTCCGTGTTACCAATTCGCATTAGATAAGAAACAGGCAAAGAGTTTTTCGATGGCCATAAAAATCTATTGATATAACCCAAAAATTCGAATTCACTTATCTGTTTAGATTCCCATGCCAAAATCGAATATATAATGCTATTCTAATAAGCTATTTGAATTAGTCTTTAGGCGATTTGTTATTATCACCATCAAGAGACAAGTTCTTCCAACTTTAGTTTACCAAAAAGCATAGTTAGAAACTTCTTTGAAATCGTAGTTTGCCAATACAGTTACTCAATTTATTCTGAGCCTCAGATTGCATTGAAATCCATTCAATTATTTTTTTAATTAGCCAAATATTATTTTTTTCTCGTTTCTCGAAACCGAAATTCTACTAGAAGGAGTTGTTCTATTTTTTTCTTAGATGTCTGTTATCCTCCTCGATTATCATAAGTTCAACTAAGTTAAACGAAGTGCTCACCTTCTCGATTCTTAAAAGTTTAAGAAAGAAAGTTTAATTTTTTTAAATATTTATTGCTAAAATAATGAAATGAACTTATTTCAAATGAGTTAAATCACAGCTAAGGTTGCTTATTTATGGAATTTTGAAAACTTAAATGCAATCTTCTGAGCTCACACTAATACGAATATGTTTTCAAGCTTTACTTTTAAGATTTAGAATATCTTTTTCCCCATCTGCTTTTGTGGAAGTAATTTCTTGTGGTTCATTTAACAATTTTCCAAAATTGTAACCAAAGATCCCCTTGTAAGGCTGTAAGGTGTGTAGGCCATTTAGCTGAAATAGGCAAAAACAAGAGAAAAACAAGGAGAGAGGGCAAAAAAAAAAGTCGAACAAATGAAGCAAACTGAGAAAATCGGTGTGGAAATTGCTTATCGGTGGGAAAATACTTGCAGCAGCTAGAAAATAAGTTTATTGAGTGGAAAATGTTGCATAAGGGCAAAGTGAAAGTGAACACTTTTCCGTGCCGCGGCGTCAAAAACCATTAACCTGATATTTACTTTTCTACACACACACACATACACATAAACTTATTTGCCAAGGAAAAGTGAAAGTGTTTTTGCCGTTAACGAGAAATGTTTGGCCCCATTGGTTCTTTCTGTTGTTGTTGTTGTTGTTGTTTTGGTGAGGAGGGGGGAATAGCTATCCCCCTTGACACATTTCCGGTTGTTGTTGTTGTTGTTGTTTTTGGTTTCGTGGAGCCACAGGAAACATGATATTTTTACGTTTAGTTTGCAAAATTGAATAACACGTAAATGTGTTTTCCACAGCCCAGATAAACGAGAGGGGAGAGAAGGGAGAGAGAGCATAAGAATACGAAGGAGTGGGAGTGGCAGTAAATTAAGCTTTTGCCCTTGTTGCTGCTGAGGTAAATTACTTACATTACATTAACACGAGACCAGGACCTAGGGAATCAGAGCCTATGAAACGCAGCTGTTGATAGCCTCAGACCATTTTCTTTGGTTTATTACATTCGAGCCATTCTCTAAATCTGGCTTAAAGAGTAAAGTCTTAAAGATAAGCGTAGACCTAAACCACTTGGTTTAGCTGCCCAACTCCATTTATTTTCAAGGGTATGAAAATGTTAAAAATACAACAAACGAAATTACAAAAATGAGAAG
The DNA here is from genome assembly GCA_024703675.1 of Drosophila nebulosa. Taxonomy (NCBI): domain Eukaryota; kingdom Metazoa; phylum Arthropoda; class Insecta; order Diptera; family Drosophilidae; genus Drosophila; species Drosophila nebulosa. Next base: position 2,929,408 of record JANFPS010000004.1, on the reverse strand, counting down.
AGCAAAAAAAAAATACCTTTAGTCTCACTCTTTTTACCCCTTTTTGGCTGATGTTGCCGAGCGGCAAAAAGCAATTAGACGCACTTTTTGATGGACACGCGTTCAATCATCCACATTGCTGTCAAGTTGCTGCTGCTGCTGCTGCAACTTCCAACCCCGCAACGTGCCGAGCATTTTGAAATGCGGCCAAAAAACAAAAAAAAAAAAACCAAAGGAACAAACTCATTACAGTCTTAAATTAAAAAAAAAAAGGGACCAAAGGTGCGCGAAAAGTGGCAATTTTTCAAATATTAGCGAAACGAAATGAAAAAGACCCAGAGAACATTAATAATGACCAAGAGTAGAGCGAGAAGAGAGAACGGGCTATGGGTGGTCGGTGAGGCGGGGCCAAGTATGTACAACACTTGGACAATAAACATCCAACAAGAAAGCACTCGACTTGGCTTAATTGTCTCTAAAATGGCTCGTCAATAGTTCAAAGGCTGTCACATTAATAGAAGGTCCCAGATGCCATTTTCAGTCTCCGAAAATGATTTCATCCAGGTTCTTGAAAAGCAATTTTTATTGCCATCTCAAACGAAGAAAACTTTTGCTCAAGTATCTTCCGTTTGTCATAAAAAAAAAACTTGTCAGCTTCTGACAGCATATGAATCACAACAATTGGTTGCTGTTTAATAGCAAAACTTTTGCCATATACTCGAATGTGATGTGTAGCGACAAATGAGCGAGTTGGCCTCTGTCTCCTGTCCCTCCAGGACAACGGTAGACAAGACCAAGACACGAATTGAATGATTGGCTTCGCATGCACTTCCATTCAATTGCCTCAAATCTTGCGCTTCCTTCAGTCTCGTTTGGGATTCGGTTATGTTTTATGTTTGTTTTCTAGTAATTTGTGGCACGAGCTGCTGCCAGCCCAACGGCCGCCTGGCGACTGAAGGCCTAGAGATTTGTTTTATTTTGGCCCCCAATCATCTCTTTAACAGAGAGCTAACATTGGGGAAAAGTACCAGACGTCACCAGAATGTGTCACAGAATTTCCCCTTACGATATTTGAGAATCTTTTACCAAAATAACGTAACGAAACATTTGAAAAAAGCAATTTTCAAACATTATAATTTCTTCAATTATCTGCTTAAAATAAATATTTCATATATATCTTTAAAGTGGACTGACTAATTCGCTGATAAAGCGAATTGTGTTTCATAAAACTGTTATTCATTTCTTTTATATTAATTTAAGATTAGGTTTACTGGCTAAAGGTAAGAGCTCTCCTCCTCTATTCTCAATAGTTTGAAGGCCTAAGCAAATATTGTTCTTACTTTGTTTTTTACTTTTTTCTCGAAATATTTATTATTTAATGCAAAAGACACTTTAGACACTCCTTACTAAAAGTATCAAATGATACAAATGAAAGTTAGTATGGCAAGTAAGCTTATTAAACAAACTTTCCTTAAATGAAGCTGAGTTTAGTCATAGCTTAGAGTTCCCATAACTTAAATTTAAGATCGATAATAAGATAAATAATTTTTTTAGCTGGAAATTGTAAGATGAATACTCTCCTACGCGATACTCAAAAGTTCAATTGAGATAATACATGATCAAAGTAGCTTAGACTTGTTCTCCAAATGCTACTATATTAATTTTTAGGAATTCATTAGAGATATTACATTTGAATGGATAAGGCTAAAGCCTGAATACATTTGTTATTAAAACTACCAAATGAAAAAGACTGGTTATTATCTTTCTATACACCAAAATGATACACTTTTTCCTTTTTCCCATTAAATGGGATTTGTTGTGAAAGCAATTTTTTTTTTGTCTTTGTTGTTTTTGAAAAAGTATGCAGTAATAATGAATTATTGACACTAAATTATTTATTTATTTATGGTTTTGCCCATTTAATGTTGTTAACCTTTGTCCGCTTTTCATTCTCATTCAATATTTATGTCGCTTTCTATTAGATTATAAACAAAGAGCCATAGAACGAAACAATGATATTTTGGTAATTGTATGAATCATTTTCATCGTTCAGAGTAAACATTTTTATACACATTTATGTGAGGCGCAATGTGCAAAAATATAATAATAATACTAATATGTTTCATTTCAATATTAGCTACGAAACAAAAAAAAATGATAAATGTTTGAATAAATTGCCTAAATCGGCCGCCATACGTTCGCCGACGCTAAAAAGGAGGCGCTGAACACTAATAGGGCGGTGATTTGCGGTGGGTTGCGGTGGGTGGGCAATTGTATTAATTTGTCATAAAATTATACGGCCTAGAACTGTGCGGGCCATAAAAATGTTTTGGTTGTCTCTTTGTGGGCAAGCAGTGGCGACTTGACATAAAACTGTCTGATCGGATCGTGAGTTAGTCGGTTATGTTCCGCACCTGCTGGCGGCGGCGGCGGCGGCGGCGGCGGCAACTCTTGTCCTGTTTCACTATATACATAAATATTTGTATAAACAAGCTGGCAAGCAAATCAAAACATAATGTGCAGCACGTTCACACACGAGACGTGCCCCAAAGGTCGGGAGACATTTGCACATTGCGTATTTTAGCACATTTTCAATCTTCGGACTCATCATTCAGTTCTAAATATAGATCGCTAGCGGATGTTTTGACGCTACAAAGTTGAATGTTAACCCACATCCAGTAGTTGTTGTTGTTGTTGTAAGTGCTGCTGCTGTTGTCAGCAGCTAATTAAAACAAATTTCATATTTTCTAGGCATAACTTCCACTTGTTCTATTGCTGCTGCTGTTGCTGTTGCTGCTGATATTGCATATACAGGAGTCATAAAAAAGTAGTAATAGTGCTGCACTGGTTTGCTTAGCTGCTCGGGCTAATTTGACTCTCTGGTTCCCATCTTTTATGGTCTTGGACCAACAACAAAGTTGCCACTTGCATTAGATTAGCCAGGAGCGGACTAGGACTTAAAGGGTTTAAGCTGTTTGTGTGCACAAGTCTTTCCCTTTTCCGCTGATTGGCTTCCGGTTTTGATTCTGAATAAGATTAAATATTTTAACAATTTCATGCAAACTGCTTTCGTTTTAAATTTTATGTATTGAAATTTTATCTTGTTTTAACTTAAAATCCACTCCTGAAATAAAGAAATGTATGTTGCCATGTACTGACTCATAAAATGAGATGACATTAATCCGCATATAAAACTGGGCAAGTTTTAAATTTGTCATTCGTCAACAATGTTGTCATATTACCTTGATTCATTTATTTATACATTTTTTGTGGTTGTTGCTGTTGTTTGGTTTGGATTCCTCTGTTCTCTGCTCCTGTCACTCATTGTCATATTAACTTCAACTGAGTTATTATTAAATTATTATGTATGGCGAAAAAAAAAATGAATAAGAGATACAACGATAGGACACAGCAGAATGCAAATAACTTTGTCAAACGTACATTGGGGAGCAATTTGTTGTTGTTCTTGTTGCTTTTGTTTTTTTTAAACCAAATTCAAAACTCACCGGCGGAACAACCCTCGCAAGTGGGGAATAGCTGACTAAAGAAGAGAGAGAGAGAGACAACAAAAAGGAAAAATATAGAAAAAAGAAGGTATGAATTGGCAAAGTCACTTGTTTATATATCTGTGTGAGAATTTTTCGTTGAAGATGAAATTGATGCTGCAGCGAAAGCAAATAAAGCAATTTGTATTCAAAATATGAAAGCAAAAGCGTAGTTTACATTTACGTTTCCCCTCACCAACCCGCAGCCAAGCATCACTAAGCTGGTTGTTTTCATTCTTTTGTACGGTTCTTGTTATTTTTTAAGAATTTTTTACTCTGGTTGGTCTTCGCATGGCGCCAGTTTTGTGCTGATAAAAATTTCTAAGAAATGAGCAATAAAATTTGTTTGCTTAGAAATGCAAGTTTGCTTGCATCATTGTGGCAAATATTGGCATAATTAAGCCAGAGAGCCAGAGAGTTTCGTCTCACCCCGTTTCCTTTCACCAAATAAGCACGAACTTGGCTGGTTTTTAAGGCTCATTAGCAGGCAAATTAACGCCGAAGTTGCCAGTGTCGTTGTCTTGTGCAGGTGCTGGAAAGTATGCTACAGTTTGTGTAATAAATTAGCGAGACAGCATAGACTACCTCCCTTTCTCTTTTCCTCTCACTAAGCGTGTGTGTGTGTGTGTGTGTGTGTGTAATTACCGCACAATTTGCGGTGTAAAATATATTTTGGTTGATTTGTGACTCAATTAAAGTCAACGGTAGTCTGCCCTCACTGTATTAGCAACATTTTGTCACTGCACTCAACACTCAAGTGGCTTTTGTGGGCTCGGACCAGGCCAAAATCTACATTGCAGCCTGCACTTTCAGCTCGTGTGCATGAGTATGTGTGTGGGTGTGTGTGTGTGAGCAAAGCTAATTAAAGCGGTTAGCCCAAAATGCCACATAATGAGGCGCACAAGTGCTGCCAAACACCGTTGAGCACAGCCAGTCATTTGTCAACAGATGTGAAATTCATGTGAGTGTGACTGTTTGCAAATGTGTATGCGAGTGTGTGTGTGTGTGTGTGTGAAAGTGTGAGACTGTTGAAAGCATCTAATTGGCTGTGAAGTGGCTCACAATTTGCCCTTGACATGCCTGTGCATAAGCTTAAATTGAAATTAAACCAAGCCGCCTATTACTTGTGCTCCTTTGATGCACACAATGGGAATTGTTTTAGGCTTAAGAATATGCTTCAAGGCAAGCTAGGCTGATACTAAAGATCAATACAGAATTATTGTTGGATTTATGGAAAAGGCAAATTGGTCAAATTTCAATTACCATGAATGAGTCTCTAATGAGTCTTGAAAAAGATGACTACAACGATTAGGTTTAAGTAATTTTTAAAGATCCTCAAACGAAGCAATTAGTTCAAATTGAGTTTATATTAAGTTGACTGCTAAAATGCAATCTGAATTATACAGAAAGTACATAATTCTCCTACACTTACCATAATAATTGCACCTAATATATTTAATTTCTTTCGCTCGTTTTAGTTTCGTATCTGGCTAGCACCATCTAGATTGAAGAATAATTTCAGTAATTTCTCTTACTCCTGCACAAACTTTAAGCCAACTGACAAATGTGTCAAACGACATGTTCACATATGTTTCCCATCGATAATATCGACAGGCTCCAATGCAAAAAAAAAAAAGACATAGAAAGAAAAGGAAGCAGAAAAAGAGAGAAAGGATACGGCAAACTTTTACAAAACTTCGACCATGGCTACTGTGCTGCAGTGTCAACGTCACCTTTTCAATAAACTGCGCCAAACGAACCAAAAAAAAACAAGGCAAAAGAGTAGAAACGCAACCAAAGTATTAATCCCAAAATCGTTTGCCAGGAGTATTGTATGTAGTAGACACAGGGATGCGCTGGGCAGACAAAACCAGGATTGGGCAACAGCTGTCGCCCTCGACCTTTGTCTGCCCGTGTGCCAGCGCCCATAGCTCAGCCTGGCCGTGTCGTGGGTAAAAACAAAAGCTGCAAAATGCCAATGGTCAGCAGAATTGCGCATAACTTTGAAAAGTTCTCATGCTGGGCACGAGACACGAACAGGGACAGGACTAAGGACACGGATGCGAACATATATATGTACACACATACCTTCACAGCTGGAAAGAGTGCATATTCGAACTCCCTCAGAGTCATAGATAAGCCAGCTGCTAAGTCGATGTTCGCACATTTTGCAAAATACCCAACGATAGGCATGGCAGGAGTACGAGCATAGGGAAGAGGAGGAGGAGGAGCGAGCAACAACTTATGACAGGTTAACAAGTGTTGGACTGGGTTATGATTTAGGAGAGTGCTCTTTTTTCCTTGGATCGAAGCCAGATGGCATGCATATCACTCAAACCAACCACAATGAATCGGCAACGAAATTACCTGTTTACAACAATATTAAAAGCCAGACAGGACCTTTTCAGCACACACATTTTTTCCCGTTTCTCCTTTCTCAATATCAATTTCCCTTACTCTTCCATTTTTCGTAGCCAAAAAATATTCTTGGCAAAAACTTTTTAATGTGAACCACTAAAAGGGAACATTAAATTATTATCTGTAAAGATTATGAAATTTTTAACAGCAGGTAATAATCGTAGAGAATTTGTTAAGCCACGACACCACCACACAACAGGGATGAGAAGTAAATGAAAGACAAACATTGCCAGCACAACCAGATGGAGAGCAGATGGTAAGTATGAGGATAAGAAGTCGAAGAGGAAGAACTTCGTTGACTGCTTCGTTGGGCAACTTGAAACGGCATAAATGAGAATGGCGTTGGCGTCGAGCCTTAAGAATGTAACCGTAGCAATTCCCAGTACACAATTCCCTTACTTCCCCATCCCCCACCCCCACCTTCTTGATACGTAACTGAGGTAATTCAAAAGTTTTGCCAAGACAGCTCACATTAAGTGTCCTTCCCCCTGTCCCCTCTCTTCTGCTTTAACCACAGAGGTATCTCTCCAGGCCTGGCAAATGACAGCAAGAAGTATTCACTTCAGACACCAACAATTAACTGAGTGCGGTTCCTGTTCCTGTTGTTGTCGTTGCTGGAATGAAATGGAATGGGCATGGAAAGTGGGTGGCAAAATGCCATTTCTTTGGAGCAAAACAAGAAAAAAAGGAAAATAGAAATGCAAGAAAAATTTGTGACATTTCCTTTTGCGGCAATTGGAAAATTGCTTTTGCCTACGTGTGCAATCGTTTAGTTTATTTTTTTTTTTTTTAACAAGAACTTTTTTATGCCTGCCATTTCTTATCACGTGTCATTGGTTTTTTGTATTTGAGCAGGACATGACAGCTCAGTTTTCAAAGGTTCGACTAGTTGAAGGCCCATTAATATGATTTTAAAAACTTTCTAAATGTATTTCCCATTTAGCGTGTTTCGAGTATGCTTCCTATGGCCCATTGAAAATGGACTATAACAAAACGCTGACATGGTGCATAGACCAAAAGTCGAACACAACACGGCAGCTTGCAATGGCCTCGTGCTCACATGATGCCACATGATGATGGAATGCCCAATACCAGGGGCCAATGGCACTCCGACTCTGGCTTCCTTAAACCGAAATACCGCAAATGAACGAATGTTCGTTCATTCGTCAGACTGGACTGGACTGGATTGGACTGGTCCGAAATCGAGGTGGAAAAGTCAGGGGGCATTGGCGCCTGTATGTATGCAACATTGGCATGAAGTTAATGGATGTTTTATGACCGACTAACTTCCCCAACGATAAATCGGTTTTCCATGAGCCAGTAAATTGCGATTTGATTGTTTCTGTTGGAACATGCAAACAAATTGTTGCTCTTCGATTTCTAATGTGCAATTTCCAACTGAAGCATGGCCCAAGCTTTAAGTTTGTTTAACTTCGTTAAATGTTCGATCGATACGCCATCAACTGACCCCCCCCCCCCCCAAAAAAAAAAAAAAAAAAAACTAATACAAAAACCAAATATGATATAAATCAAAGTTTCTTACACAACAAAAATGGAAAAATATTCACAAATTTATGCAAGCATTGCCATTCGTTATGCTCCGCCCACAATTTGCTTGAACCCAGCCCTCTGGTGGTCACCCTCTTCGTTTGGACATTACCTTTTGTTGATGCAAACAACAAAACGGGAGAGAACAAAAAAAAAAACAACACCGAAAAAAAGAACATATCAAGTGACCACTTGAAATTTATACAACATTTGACTTTTTGTTGTTTTGCTTATTGTGGGAGCTAAATTCATATGATAATGCGACATTCAGATTTTGTTTTCTCTATTTCTCTCTCTTGCCTTATTTTGTTTTCTTTTTTTTCCTCCTTTTTTGCCCCTGTCAAAGCGTTGACATTTTCCTTTCATAGGTAAATTCTCTTTGGTGATTTATGAGGCGAATCGAAAGGAGATGCCAGCAATGCTTTTAGTGGCTTTAAGTGGTTAACAAAATGATTCAGAAGAAAAGTTCGCCACAAGTTTCTTTATTCATTCACTCGCTCACTCACTCACTCGCTCACTCACTCACTCCCTCTAATCGCCTTTTCAACATCAATTTATTTGCTATTAATCCTTCACCTTTTTATTGTTGTAACATGGCCAAGCAGGACTATCCATCGTAAGTAGTCCCTAGTGTCTTGGTCTATTTGCTCAGTCCAGGCAATTAGATGTTTGCCTCTGTCTGCTTCGTTTATCGAGGTAAAATGAGCTCACAGCCAGCTAGCTTGATATTGGTAATCGATTCCCATGCCCCATGGCCTCCATGTTACGCCCTCCATCGAAACGTGTTCGCCATGGTTAGTTGCATGTTAGTGGGCAAAGAATCAAAAAGGGGCGGCTTTCGGTCAAGATGGAGGAAAATTGACTTTTGCTTTAATCTCGCTGCTTGTTTGACAAGCTCTCAACACTAATTGAAGACACAATCGTTGCAGCCAACTCTTTTGTAGCCGGATAACAACGATTCTGACTTTGACTTCAAAGGAGCGTGATTTATGCTGAAATATCTTGGATATTGAGAACAAAATTGTTTGCGTGCTTTTTGATAAATCAGTTTAATATGACAAACGATTTAAAATCAAAAAGACAACTTTCACGAGTGCACTCAGATAAAGTTGTTGGCTTAACTCAAGTTTAAATATAATTATGAACAAGCAAGGTTCATATAATAGTTTAATAATAGTTCAGCTAGACTCTATAAGGCAAGCGGTTCTTATTTTACGAAACAAGAAACTTATTCCATCTTACCTTTAACATAAATTGACAGCCATTCAGTTCTAGCATTTATTTTGTTTTCCTTTTACACTCAAACTAAACTTTGCTTTACGTTTTTTTGTTTTTTGGAGAAAATAAATTGCCTTGTGAACTTTATGAACTCACGCGGGATTAACTTGTACCTTTGATTGAATTTCTTTCTGCTCCAGCGCGAACTTTTTACCACAGTGGGGGCGGGCGACTGTGGCCGACGACTTGAGTCTCAATCCGATAAAAAGCATTGCAATGCTCTGTCCGGGCGGTGGGTAAGAGGGGTAAGAGGCAGAAGGCAGAGGCCAAAATAAATTTTTGTGTATGGCCAAAGAGGCAGCGACTTGTCTGCGCCTGTGAAACAGATGCCAGACGACAATGGTTGGAAGCAGGAGCAAGACCATGGAACAGCAATAGCAGTTTGGAATTAGCCATTTCCGTTCAAGTGGGCCCCGGCTCTGAGAATTTGAAAATTTATGCCACCCAACGACAGGAGAAATGGCTGCTGATTTTTGATTGTGCAATTGGGAGTCTCAGTCTTCTACCTTATGGACGCGCTTAAGTGGCTCCTTGGTTAACAATTGGTTCGGGGACTTATTTCAATTAAGGAGCATTACAATCTCCTTCCAAATTATCTACCTTTTGGGTGGTGCAAACTTTTTTGCTGCGGAATGATTCTATTAAAAAGTTTAGGTGGGCAAAAATAGTTTTTTCAGCCAACATGCGAAAAGTAATTAAAATTCAAATAGCAGACAAACATTTACATTAGCGATTGGCGGTGGATTTGGTTAAATGAATGAGATGGATTGGGTTAGCTACTGTGCTTAAAGTTGAACTGTAAGGTTGTCTGATGGAATGAGTGTGTGTGGGTGGGTGTGCGTGTGCGTGGTGTGTGTAGAGTGTCTTTCTTTTGTTTGGGTTTCTATTTGGCCTGGCGCCAGTCTGGCGCTCAACGCCGCAAAGTATGCTAGGTAAAAATCTTTGCTATTTGTGTGTGTATTTTGTATCTATGTGTCTGCGAGTGAATGAGTGATGATTCTTGGCGGCTGATGTCGGCTTCAACATGATTGTGTGCGCCTTTCGCCTACACACATCTCCCTTACACACACACACATACACAGGCACACACAAACACACATTTATGACAATGCCATGCGAGATTATTAATATTGTATTTAATATCCAACATTTGCTTTTGTTTCTGATGCCAAATGAAGAGTGCGTCGTCTACCAACGTCTACTTCTATTTTCTGTCTAACCGTCTGTCTGTTTGCCTGTCGTTCAGTGTGTGTGTGTGTGTGTGTGTGCAGGTTTAATGACTATTGTGCGTCTGAGGTGGAGGCAGATTCATTGAGAAATATGAACATTTATTCAAAGCGACACAAGGCTATACCACATTGTGGCAAAGGAAATTGTAAAAGGTTTCCCCTTGACTTTATAACAATCTTTAAACACAAATTTCTGCTTTAACTCTTTAATGCGATTTCTCATGGCAATTGTTAGTCATATGTCTTAAATATGTAAAACGTTAAATCCTTTTCTTTTCTTGGTTGGGGCACTCACATTAATTTTGAGTCATCTAATCCGCCCATAACCCAATTCATCCGCAAATGTGTGTGTGGCAAGCTCTCATATTTCATTTTGCGAAAAATTCAATATCAAAGCAATTGCCGCCCACAACTAAACTACACTGCACAACATACAACATGAACTCAGCATGAATTGAAAGTATGCAATGAGCGCCTCCTCCGCGAGATATGTTACCCACGTATCCAAAGCACGCACTGATAACGTAAAGTACAAGGCCAGGGCCAGCAGCCGAGTTGGAGCCCCAGTCCGAGTCCGAGTCAGGGTCCAGCACAGCATGGACATAATTAATTTGAATGCGATTTTTTCCTGCTGCTATTCCATTTTACTCCAACTGGTTTCTCCCCCTTGCTCTCCTTTTTTTTCCCACTGAGTTTTTTTCGCGTTACTTTTGCGGGGAACCAAAAATTAATCAAGTGCTAGTTACTTCGCGTAACTCGCAGTTTTTAATTAAAGCCAAGCATCAAAGCAAACTTTGTGGTACATTTTTCTTTTCAGCATTTCCAAAGGGATTTCATTTTTTTTTTTTTTGTTAGTTTTCATGTGATATCTTTCGCAATTTAAGAATTTAAGTTGACTGAGGCACTTTCGTTGAGGTGTTGCTCCAAAAATGAAGCGCCAAAGGCGCATTGAGACGCGAGACCAACGACTGCAAAATATATATAATACAAACCAATTTCATGCTGAATTAAGCAGAGTTCGACTCAGAGAGAGAGTGAGAGCTGTGGGAGGAGTCAAACAACAATAGTTGAAGTATCCTGTCAACAGGCGTTGGCTAGCAATTACAACAACAACAACACCACCAACAACAATTCCACAAAAGGCAGCACGTGCATTGCGCTTTTTAAACAAGGGAGAATGCCACACAGTTGGCCTTGGGCAAAATATCCTGATACGCCAATTGTAAGAGGTGTCAGAGAGTATTTTAGACAAGTGGGTAAGCATAATACAAACATCAGTATAATTGGGTTACCAAAGAGAAAGATCTATAAAGAGTAAAAAAGAAAAATTTGCCATTTTCCCTAAAATTTTTTGTAGTTGATACTTAATCGATTGGAATATCAAATCTGGTGATTATACTGTCAAAGAGATTACAGATTGACTCTGTTGTAGGACCATTTCTGCAAAGTTCTGTCTATTAGGTATTTATGAGTCGAATCTCTTTCAAAATGTTTCCTTTCCCGTTGTTAAAGAAACTTTTGTGGCCCTTGGAAGTATTTTACACGTAGTCGTCCAGTCTCTTATTTAAAACGACCAAGCCATATGCTGCCCTTTGCCTTGTCTTTTGCCACCATTCTAAGATTGAGAACAGGATTCCGTATGCTGCAAACAAATGCACCTCAGGCACACACCTCGTCCTCAATAAGGAGATGAGACAATCTTCCAAAAGAGAGGAAGAGTGGAAGGCTGCTGGTGCGACGACGTGTCTTGCATAATTTGCAGTAAAGTGCACAACAATGGCATCGCCCTTTGTCGCCCGCCTGTCACTGGCAAGCAGCATTAGGCATTAGTTGGCGAGGGAAAGTCGACGGAAATACGCGTGAAATATTAGAAATTAAAAAACATATGACAAGCAAAGAAAAAAAAAAACACCGCCTGAAACATTGATTTGTCTGCCAGGCGCAGACATTGTCCTTCGCCGCCACAGCCCCATTCCATCCCTTGCAAATACTTTTAATAACTCAAACAAAATGACAAGGGCAGCATTAGACTTAACAAAGCGAGGGGAGAGGTGCGGGTAATGGGGATTTGTCGGGGTTATACCAATAAATTAGGAAACACCTGTTTTGGTGACGAAGCGACAGCAGTTGCCTGCTATTGAAATGCCCCACCGATTCGTAATGAAAATATTATGCCGACTACATAATTTTGTGAAGGCTTCTCCACTATTCCTACCCACCGAACCAGAGGAACCTTTTCACCACACTTTGTGTTTGTATAATTTATGTTTTTTCCTACTTGGCCGCATTTCGTGGTTTTTTATTGCTACGTGTTGGCTTGTCCTGGTCCAGGAGGAGCAGCAAAAGAGAGAGCGAGAGCGAGAGAGAGAGCAGCAGACCACGCTCTATGGTGGCCATAATGTCGTCATGACAGACGCGGCCATAAAAGATAATTATGATTCCGGTAATAGGTTTTATTTTCGCGTAGTATACCTCTTTTGTTCGCGGGACCAGAACCCGGGATACCCCACACAAACCATTGCCAAAAACTGACGCCATATTTGTTCCTGTTGTTTCTCTTGTTGTTCGTTTCCACTGACGGCACAAAGGTCGTCCTCTGTGCAAGGCCTTGGCATGGCCTGCCCTGGACTGGGATGCGTTGGGCTGGGTTGGGCTGGCGTCTGACTACACAGTGTGTCTACATTTACTTTTCGGGTGACCAACGTGGCATAGAAATTATGCGCATTATACACGTTGCGCTTCAGCGCCTCGCTAAAAAATTATATCCGCGGACATTATATGATATCAGCAAAGGAATTCCCTTTTCATCTTAATAGCAACGACTTTTGCATATTCTTCATTTAAGTTATACAAAAGGGTTTCTGATTCTTGTTGCCATTCTGGCAACTGAAACCTATCAGTCTGATCAAAATTGAATTTAAATTTAATTTTTTCATCTATCAAATCAAAAGTGTATACAAATCTGTAGATACCCCCTTTTAATATGTTTTTCTTAGGACAAAAAAAATGGTTAAATTTTTTATGGCACAACGCGTAGATTTTTGTGAGCCTTTGATAAATTGCAACCGAACATAGCAAGCGGTTTAAGATGCGTGTTACATTTTTAATTAGCCGCTCATCATGAAGATTGCGAGGGTGGTGAAAGGGGGGTGGTGGTTGGATGGTGAGTTGGCGGCAGGAGACTGAGCTGGTTTATGGAAATCGAAATCAATGCCGTGTTTGCTTTTCTAATGAACTTGTCACTCTTATGAAGATTAATGCCACCTTTCACAGTTCGCAGTTAGCAGTTAGCAGCTTGCATTTCCCAGTTAGCAGTTTCAATTAAAGGGCCACCCGCACAGCGGCCTGGAAAAGTTTTCTAACAAAGAATAATTGTCTGAACATGATAATTGTTTTAATGACGAATGCAAAAACTGTCAATGTTGATTAATGCGCCTCAGGCTTAGCGTTTACTCTAAGCTGACCCAGTTTTCAATTATCGGAAATGTTGGGCAGGTTTTTAGAATTTCATTTAACTCCATGTCCGTCTGTCTGTCTGTCTTTCTGACTGTCTGTTTGTCGTCCTTTTTCAATCGCTTGGACTTGAAAATCAAACTGGCATCGAGAGCAAATGACAGCGAACCGTTTTTGATGTCTAATGGAAAACGTGTGCCGGCATAAAAATGGCCGCTAAGAAAATGCATAAAAAATTGTGTGCTTGGGCAAACATCTGAGCGTGTGTGTGTGTGTGAGAAAAGGACATGCAAGGACAAACGGAAGTCACATACGCAAACTTCGCTACGCTTATCGTTCTGCCAAGCAGAAAAGTTACTTTTTTTTTTGTTCCTTCTCTTCCGGAAAGACCATAAAATATTTCGTTTTTATATACCCCTGATCCGAGATACATACTTGAGCATTGTGTGAAGGCAGGGCATACCTACACGTAAATGGACCAAGGAGCTAGCCAAGCGGCAGCAAAAGAAGAAGGAGTAGAATGTTTACACAAGTCATAAGCATTTTTTAGCGAGCCATCTCTTGCCCTCAATGTCCATGTTTGCCAGTGTATAAAAGCTTTGGCATTTGCATAAACCTTTCCCAAGCACGACGCAGCCCAACGACGACTCCGCCTCACTCCTTCTCTCTTTCTGTGTGTTTGCCCAGTCCCCATTGTGGTGAGCAAATCCTGATCCAGCTCCAACTCCCCAACACTCTACCTTCATCAGAGAAAAAACTTTCCGCAACTGCAATAATCATAACTGCAACGCCACGACATTGATTTGAAAGGAAAGATTCCTTTGGACACAACCGCCATCACCCTCACCGTCACCGCCCCTTGCCATTAATGTGGCATTGTTTTACAAGTCGTTTTCAAGTTCTAGTCTCAATCCTAAGCTTTGACTGCTCGAATTTCCGCTTGATTTGAGTCTCAGAATCGATGCCCACATAAAGCATCAAAAAAGTTTTCAAAGTGCCAACTGAAAGTTTGATGCTTTAAGTTTTATGGAAATGGTCGACAATGCTCGGTCTCAGTGGGTCATCTAACTTGGAATTGAAATAGATATGCCCTTAGAGGTGCTGTTTTTCCCTCACTGCCCCCACCATACACCACCACATTCTCCCATTTCAAATACGAGTAGTAATATTAAGTGCTGTACAGCAATTTTTGTGTATTTAGGTGGTACATATTTTGAAGAGATTTAGGTTGACGTGCTCTCCGGTGTCATGGCTTCGCTTTTATGGGGTTGTTCCATAAAACAATTTCGCTGAAATTTATTCACAAAGGTTCTTTTCAAAGCAAAAGATATGATTTTCAGTTATTAATTTTTTGCTGCCCCTTAAATCCAAAATGGTTTATTTTTTGTAAGAATTCAAAAAACTGCTAAGAGTTATTTTATTTAAGAATAGTTTCTTTGCAATATTTTTCAATCTCGTTCTGGCGGCAGTTAAGTAAATAGGTTTTTGTGGTTTTGGCATTTTAGGTTAAACGATATTTTGTACCGTGACATGTTTGCTTGTCGTCGTCGTCGTCGTCGATGAGTTTGATCCATTCTATTTTATTTTTTCTTTTTTCTTTTACACAAAGATGATTGATGACACTTAATTGATGAACATCATTGGGGGAAGTGTGGGTGGATAAAGGGGAGGGGAGAGAGCTGGCACACAATAATGCTTAACAAAAGCGATGCTTGTTTAATATTTGCTTATGTCTGGCTTAAAGTGGTCAACCGAGGGAGCTTAAAGGCAAAGGCTGGTCTTGGGTCTCCATTCTTGGTCTCTGTCTCTGTCTCGGTCTCATTTTCCAGGTCACAGGTGCTTTTGTTGTCCGCATTAGATTTGCCTTTGGCCTACGATACACACACACACACACACACACACATCCATGGGACAAATCTCTCATTCTCTTTGTGTGCTTTTCGGACTTTTTGTCCATTTGGCTGTAAAATTTATTTCATTTGTTCTCGCCCCCTTGGCCACTATACGCATGACGCTGACAGTTTTATGGCAAAGTTAAGCCGATATCAACGGCAGGACACATGACCCTCGCACACAGACTGCGTCTCCATAAAAGTGTAAAATTTAAAGCCTTTTTTTGTCCCACCTTTGTGCAACAAAAACAACAACAAGTGGATGTATGTGTGTGTGTGTGAGCGTAGAGAACAAAATGGTTTTTAGGTTTTCGCAAAATTCATTTCAATGAAATCATTCATGGTTAAAGTAGATAACAAAATTGCTGAAATGGCCCACAACAGAACACACGCTTACACACACACACACACACACACACACACACACACGGACCACACAATGAACAGTTTAAACAGTTTGTAATTGTTTAATTTGATACTGAAAATGTTGACCGAATATTGTTTTTGCTTTTATCCACAATCCTTACTTATATATTGACTCGATGATTATCACGAAATTCCTGAAACCACTCATAGGAATCCAACTTGGCCTGCACATACTGACCAAAGACATACAGGGGTATGGGCATATAGTCGCTCTCTTGATCTCCATAAACACGCTCTTCGTTGACGGATGTGATCTTTACATCGATTAAAATGGTGGCATGCAGCATGTAGAGGACCCCACAGGCCAGCGAAGATATCGATTGATTACGCATAAAATGGAAAAACGGATGAATTGGCTCATCTTCAATGTAAACCTCATCAGACTCCTCATCGCCCAAGTACATCAAATGAAAATCATGCTCCGCATCCCACATAGTCATCAGAGAAATCGTCGTGAAAGCACAGGATGCGGCCGAAGCTTTTATGATCTCCATGCAAACGGTTGGCGTGTGGCCCGTACAAATGTTAATACTTTGGAAAAGAGTCAGCACCATGAACACATAGAAAGCTATCAAATAGAAATAGTGTATGAGCTGCTTGTGCCAGCCCAACATGCTTAGATCCACGGACATAAAGCCAGTTATATGAAAGGCCATGCAGAACATATTAAACAGAGTCTCCAGCGTATAAAACACAAAGAGAATTGGACGCATTGCCCCGGCTCCATCTGCAGGCATCTCCGGTTCATATACTTCAACCGGAGGAGTCGGTGGCGGTGGATATTTCATTACTCGTTGATTTTGGATATTTAAAAATAGAAAATAAAACAGCAAACCTAATCGAACAAATAACTAAAAAAGGCTACTCGAAACTGTTCTCCAATACTTCAAAATGTTCATTAATAATCATCATTTCACCAATGACAGCCGGTGATAGGTATTTCCATGCCTCTAAGAAATTCACACGCTAATTGAGAATACTATATAAATGTGTACAAATATAAACAAATAGAAAAACCATAAATTTTTGGGGTGATAAGATGTCACGATCGTGGTCAACTTACTCTTCGTCTGCAGCACGTTCTTCGAGCCAAACTGTGCACAGAGTGACTCACACAACTTAAGAAATTGAAGTTACACTGAAAGAAAGACATTTGTAAGTTTAGCAGATTAAGTTGGCTATGCAATGAACTACATATATAATAATAAACATGACATTGAATTGTTGATTGGGTTGGGTTTTTTCTTATTTGTGGATCAAATTTCTATTTTTGAGTTATCTATTCGGTTGAAGCAACATTTTGAATAGTGCAATTGGGCAATGCTCTTCGCTTTAATTAAAATTGTGGCACTTGCTATCAATAGAGTAGCTTATCAATTGTCAGGTAGGTGACACACATCACAAGAATCACGGCATGGTTATTTCACGGTATGGTTATTTTATGAACAATTTATCTTGCCGAATTGTTAACCTTCTGTGGTAAATTGGCAACACAGTTGCTCGTCAGTTGGCTTTGGCACGTAGCCCCATCAACAAGACACTGATGAGAAAGATGAACTGGTCGAAAAAATTGGTTTTCATCTGGTTTTTCCTGTGCTTAGTTTTTGTTAAAGCGCAAGATGACAATGAGAAAAGTCATAGCACTTCGGTGCCCGGAATGGCAAAACTTTTAGAGCTGGAAACGCAACTGATTGATAATCTAAGTAAATATGCCGACGAATTAGAATCTAAGCTGAAAATAGTGCGCAGGTAAAAGCAAAAACTCTTTTGATTGGCGATAAAAAATAATCAATTTGATTACCATAAACTCAAGTGGAATTGCCAAAATGCGTTTAGAAAACTCAAAGGCGGAAGGTTCTTACGAAGAGTACGTAAGCAATCCATTGAATGCCTTTTCGCTAATACGCCGCATGCATCAGGACTGGATTAACTGGCAAATGTACATGTTCACGTCAGTTGGCTTAGAACAAATCGATTTCCTAGACGATCAAAGAGAACTTTTGCCAACCGCAACAGATCTTGAAGAGGCCTCTGCAGCCATTGAACGTATTCAAACTACTTATGGCCTGAATTCAACAGACATGAGCCAAGGTCTGCTCAATGGCAAGCAATACAAGTGAGTAAAAACATTAATATAGGGAGAACAAATTAAAATTCTTTAAATTCACAGTGTGAGTCTAAGTACCTCAGATACTTATGCACTTGGGCAGTATAATTACGATCAAGGGAATTATGGAGCAGCCAGTGCTTGGCTTTATCTTGCCATTGAACAGCATAAACAGAATCCTCCAGCTATTCCATTGGAAATTCCCTTCTCAGAGATCTTACAACTGTATGCTGAAGCCCTGGTTAAATTAAGTAAGTCCTTGACACTTCGTTTAACCCTTTACATGCTTTGATCAAACTTTATTTTTACCACCGTTAGATCGCTATAAAGATGCTGTACAAGTCATAAATATAGCACTGAAAGATAAAAAACATGATGTTCACCTCATACGCAGGCGTATGGAAATAGAAACATTGATAAGATTAGAACCTGACGTCAAACCGAAACCAGTAAGAAAATTAGAAACTAATCGCAACAATGTATAATTAAATATTACTTACCATAGTACAACAGATTGGTGGGAGATTATGAGCAAGGATGTCGTGGACAGTTTCCTCCATTGACCGATGCGAAATTACATTGCATCTACAATACAACGTACTCACCATTCCTACGACTAGCGCCACTTAAAATGGAGTTAATTGGCCTGGATCCCTATATGGTAATCTATCACGATGTGATATCACCCAGTGAGATAGCCGGACTGCAACAAATGGCCATGCCGGGCCTGAAGAGAGCAACAGTCTATAAGCCAGAAGCAGGCCGTAATGAGGTCGTTAAGACACGAACCTCCAAGGTGGCCTGGTTCCCTGACGTTTTTAACGAACTGACCAAGCGACTCAATCAACGCATTGCGGACATGACGGGCTTCGTGTTGAATGGCTCGGAAATGCTACAGGTTATGAACTATGGCCTAGGTGGACATTACGTCAAGCACTTTGACTATTTCAACATGAGCATGGTGGGTTATTTAGTCACAATTGAAGGCAAACTAAAGCGATTAATTAATTATTTATTTTAGACAGAAGGCTTAAACCAAATGAATGGCGATAGAATCGCAACAGTTCTCTTTTACGTGAGTAGACCAAAGGTGATTGAAAAATCTTGACTAACAAATTGACTTTAGTTAACTGATGTGGAACAGGGTGGAGCCACAGTCTTTCCCAGTATCAAAAAGGTAGTGTACCCGCAACGAGGATCCGCCATTATCTGGTATAATCTAAAAGACGATGGTGAAGGCAACAAGGATACTCTGCACGCAGCCTGTCCAGTGATAGTTGGTTCCAAATGGGGTAAGTGGCTAGAACTTTAAGATTTCTTTCTCAATTTTAATCCCACTTGTTTTTCATAGTTTGCAACAAGTGGATACGCGAACGTGAGCAACCTTTTAGGCGGCCTTGCCTAGTCCGAAAATAAAGTATTATTTAATTAATTAAAATGTGATTCTCAGAAAAAAAAAACTGTTAATATTCGATTAATAAGCATTTATCTAATTGAAATAAATATATTACTCAAACTCTTAAAGACTTTAGCAAAGCACTTCAGTTGGCAATATCGTCAGCTAATTGAGAGATAAGACCAATCGAAAGTCAAAAGCAAAAATTCCGTTTATCAATTGATTGACAACCACAAACCACTTGCTATGCTAATAAATCATTTTTCACTGTAGTAGGCGTAGGCAATATGATTGAATTGGGGACTAGACATTAGCTACTTGAAAATGGTTCTAAATATGAACTTAAACTTTGTATTAGTGTTTTTTTCCGGCCGGCTGTTGGCATAGGAATTCCAGCAGATTGACAATGCCAACGATCACGCCAAGGACTGCATAGTTCCATTTAAATTATGCGATTGGAAAAGATCCGATTCTATATCTCTTCTTTTCGTTAATGAGTAGCCTACAGAGCGATTGGATTAAATTGATATTTTATTCCAACTAAATTAAAAACTTATTTAACAGCTAACTGATGTGAATGAAAAATACTTTCATTAGTGTTGGAGTAAAATAGAAGAAAATCTGATCCATCAGATATTATTTGAACTATGAAATTTGCATATTTTGATACCCTTTTTGGGGAGGGAGAAAATATATGGAAAATCATAGACAAACAAATTTCCGGCATAATCACTTTACACACTTTGCCACCCATGCCCTGCCCCCTGTTGGGGGCCCGCTCGCTCTAACTCTATAAGCAAATTAAATGCCCTTTTAAAATGCCAACACGGAAAAAATAAAGTGCTGAGTGGTTGCTAGTCGCTGATCTAGGGAGGCGAGAGAGAGAGAGAGAGAGCAGATACTTGAGGGCTAGGTAAACCCAACCAAGCAACCGCAGCCACATTTTAGCATACTCCTAGGCATCCTCCTGCTCTGGCGTCTAGTGTCTGACACCGGGTACGTGATGTGCAACTTAATGTTTCAATTAGAGGTGAAGTGGCTGGCGCCCACGGTGACTGCGACAGCGACTCTGTGTGTGTGTGTGTGTGTGTGTGTGTGTGCATGGGGCTTAGGTTTATCGTTATCGCTTGATGTTTCGGACGGGGGGCGGTTGGCTATCTCCATATCAGTCTGTGCACTTATCTGCTTTTAAAAACTTTTAATAATGAACTCCTGTTAACCGCTCGAGAACGTGTCTTCGTCCATAGCCGTTTCCGTATCCCTAAACGTATCCATGTCCTTACCCGTGTCCGTGTCAGCATGATAGAGAAACTCTATGACTCGGCACTTTTACTTAATTTGTTTATCATCCACTCGACGCACCTTTTGTGCGAATTTTACCATTCACTATATATTTAATGTTGATCCAAAGCTAGATCTCTATACATTTAATTAAGTTCATCAAGTAAACTAAAATCTACCGCAAAATCATTTCGCATGAAACTGAACTGCGGATTTATTCTCATCGCTCAAGGCTAAGCCAGGGGTTTGTCTCCAGACATCCAACACCTCTTAATAAAGCGAAATGTCAATAAATAAAAAATTGCCAACATATGCGAAAAAATATTCCACAGACTACGGCCGAATGATTGAGATTTGCAGTTAGGCCCAAGCCAACTTTTGAATACCCTATAAGTAAAAAATGACTTTGGAACGGAATACGAAGAAAAAAGAGTTCCTATATGCGCCCGACACTTTTAAATTTGCTTTTATAATCTCGGCTTTATATGGCTTAATCATTTTTGACAAGTCGACTATGCCTGGAGCAGAAAAACGATTTATATATTGTACAATATACCTAACTAAAACGTATTTCATTTTGATTGTGTGCACTTTATGGTGTGTCCTGCAGCAGTAGTAGCCCGGCTAGTCCCCAGTCCCCCATATCTCAGCCACCGCAGAGATGATTACATATGCGCAGACCAATAATTTTGCCCACAAAACGAAAACGAAAAAAAAAATAAAAATAAAAGAGAAAAGAGAAGAAAAAGTATCTAACAAGGTTAAGAAACGGTTGTAAGGCAACATTGATTGTATAAATCTAGTAAAATGTTTTATATGCACACATGGAAACGGGGCGGGGAAGAGGAAAGAACATGGTGTATAGAAGAAAAAAGGGTTGCACGTGGTTGTTCGGTGGTGGCGGTGGAAGCATCCGCCCACATTTTGTGGTCAATGAAGGAAATATGATTTGGATTTTGTTACTTTGATTACACACATTACATGCGAAAAATGAAAAAGTAGCAGCCCCAGACAGACCAAAGGGGTCAACTGAGTGTGTGGGTGTGTGTGTGTGTGTGAGTGTAAGTCCAACGTGTGTTAAATTTCAACTTGTGGTCTTTTGGTGGAATATCATAAAGCATTTGATGACCAAGTCTATGCTCAGGAAATTGAGTTTTTCAAGCAGCTGTACAAATTTCTAGATGTATGTATGTATGTATGAATCTAAATAATAGCCGAACGTAAGCAGTCAAGCGAGAACTGAGAAAAATTCGTGTTTTTCTTTCTTTTAGGCTCTCAGGGTCAATTTGTGAGATTTTTTTTTTTTTTTTTGTTCTTTTTGGGTTTCTCTTTTCTTGTGAAAATCGATAAATGCTTGGCAATGTGGCGAATTTAAGCAATTTAAATTTTGTGAAATGTGCGAATGACCGACCTGCCTTTCAACAACTTTGTCATTCCACTTACCTTGTAATCTAATTATAATCCATTGCAGTGAAAGCAACTAAGTACGAAAAGCGCAATAGACAAAAGAATGCGTTGAAAGGTGCAAAATGCTTTTTGTCTTACAGTTTGTGTTTTGCTTGGCTAGGAAATAAACTAGCAGATACACTGTGAGAATGAACTTCAGAGAACTTCACAGAACCTTCTCTTGTATGTAAATATATTTAGAATATCTTTTAGATTGCATTTGTTCTAGGCTAAGCTTTTAGCTTGTTGTTTCTTTAAGTGTAAATTGATTAAATGTCAACTTGATGAGCCATTGGCTCACAATCAATTACAAAATGACAAATTTGACATGTGAGTTTGGTTCTGGCATGGGAATATCAGTATGAGGACGACTATTCATCTAACCAGTGGGTGGAGCTAGTGATGGGGGGGGGGGGGGGGGGGTGGGATTGCATAATCTGGACAGTTCGTCACAGTTGCATAGAAAATCGAAATCAACATTTGCCAGTCAGTGGAAATCAATGACAAAGTTGATTTACGTGCGGTCGGCAATTGTATTCATGTGAGAAGGCACCAATGTAACATGAAGTTGGACATGGAACTCTCTCTCTATCGGACTCTGACTTCTCGTACTCGGACTCGGACTCCATCTCTATGTCGGAATCATATCGAAATGATTTGCAGCCAACAATGACGACGACAGACAACAAATGCAGCTAAACGAATTATGTCTAATGGCATTTCAGGTTGAAATGCGATTAAAATGCAATTTGAAATGCAAAACATTTCTCTGTGTGTGTGTATGTGTGTGTGTGTGTGTGTTCCACCAATGGAGTAGGAGACTACTTTTTGGTCTAAAATTTTAAAGGAATGGGAGAGAGACTGTGTCTAGTCTGGCTGCATGCCAACATCAACTTTTTGCCTAGTATTCAATATTTTGGGTTGGTTTTTGTCTTCTGGTAGGAGAGACGAGACGACAAAACATTTGCTTGTTGTGGTCATAGATAATACAATTGCCTAGCCACCTGAATCCCTCTTGGGGCTGGGGCTGGGCTGACCATTAAGACTCTGCGGAAAATTAACTTCTAATGCTTTAGAAAATCTCAAATCGCGCAAGTCCACGAAAATGAAATTTATGTTTACCATGTTGGACAATTAAAAGTCCATTGGGCTGACAATGAAGTCAAGCAGGCAAAGAAAAGCATTTGTTTGCCAAGAAATTGTCTTCCTCAGTTTTTTCTCATTTACATATGTATGTAAAGACGTGGTGTGTGTGTGTATGTGTGTACATACCTTTGGCACCTCAAACTCTGCGACAACAGCGAAGCATAATTTATGCGTTAGCCCAGACGTGCTGGGATCGAATTCAGTGAAGAAGATACAGAGATGGAGATACAGAGTTGCAGATACAGATGCGCGAACCTGGCCAACGGACTACTACTACACATTGCTAGACAAGCGAACATGACAGCGGCTATGTTTTTGTCGTCGTCTGGCCAACTTTGCGGAATTTCACGTGGAAAAAGTGCAGCCGGCAAACGAGGATAGATTTTATTTTAATTAAAACAAAGCAGAGCGATGCCATGGAAAGGCAGAAGTAGCAACAAAGTCTCAAAGTTTTTAGCCGAACATTTATATACCCTACTTAACATTGTAGGCAAGCAAAATTCTTGAATAGTGCTTTTTGATCTTTAAATAATTAATTTCTAAATCAATTTTGGAATAAGTTACTTTTATGTAACTTAAGTTACCTTTTTAAGCTTTGATATCAAGTGAAACAATGGAAAATTTCCATTTTTAATTAACTCATATTGCAAAAGTATACAAAATAGGCTCTAGAATAGCAAGTAAATGTCTTTCAGCCGAACAACCAAGAGGTGTGTGTGGTTCATTTTTTTTGTGTTTCTTTTCGTTTTTTTTTTTTTGGTTGTGGCTAAATCCTAAGAGTTGGTAAGTTTTGCACGATTTACATGAAGCATTTGTCATGATCTGTTTGCTTTGATATACGACCAAGTGATTAATTTATTTAGTTTGTTGGAGTCTTTTGTGTGGAGCAAGTGCTTTGATTTATTTTCGTCGATTTACACTTTATTATTTAGCTGGCAGGAGACACTGTTTCATTGTAGAAGAACATAAAAATCCATACAAACACATATATTTTAGATGATTTCGTATATAGTATATTGATTTTCAATTTTGACAAATGTTTTTATGTGCCCATCACCTGTTGTCTGGATGGGCTTCTCTCTCCTTCATTTGCATATCTATAGACATGTTTTACCATAGCCATCCCCCCCCCCCCCCCCACGACTCGCTCACTCTTTGTTGTCGTGCCTTGGTTCAATAGGTAAAACCGAATGAAATCAAATCAAGGCAAATGCTTGCTAGCCAGATGCGTCCCACCTCAGAAAGAGAGAAAGAGAGAGAGAGAGAGAGACACTGTGAATGGCAAATGTATCTGTATCTGTTGCTGCTACCTACACAGATACATGTGTACGTACATACAATTTGATTTTATGTTTGCACACGCAGCAACAATTTCATTGTTTGCAAAATAATTGCAAACCTTCCCAACAGCTGTGTCCCATTTCAACAATTTTTTGGGGGGTAGAATATTTTTGTGGCTCAAGGTGTATGGAGTAGCAAATATTGTAGCAATGCTTCCCAATCGAGTATTAGTTTAAATCTCTTTCGCCCTAATAGATTTTCCACTTGGCAATAGCAAATAGGTACAAAAAAAAGAAATGGAGAACAAAATCAAATTCAAACAATTAGCACGGAAACAATGGACGACCCCAATATTTTTGGTTGATGGCGCTAAAAATGGATTATTCCGATGGGCATAAATTTTGCAGTTGTTGCCGCTTTTTCCTTTCCTTTGTTTTTTTGGCCAAAATTTTTTGTTACCAGTTGGCCACTCGATGTGGATGTTACTCGCCGCTTTCACCAAACCGGAAGTTCAGTCCATTCAATGTACGAATTTCGCGCCATTTTCGTTGGTCAACAACTTCATATAAGAGGGGAAGGAAAATTCCCTTCCGTGTGTGTTTTTTTCTGTTTTGTCCATTTCACTGTTTTGAAGTGGAAATGCTTTTATAGTGACTGCGATGGGGTAAAAGCAACACAAAAAAAAAAGAAGGTACACCGCAAAATGGTTTTATAGAAAAACAAAAATTGGCTGTAGAAACGTTTCCGTTTTGAAGGAGCATGTAAACCAAATATCGAGGTTAAGAGAAATATATAAATCAACTTTAAAATATTTAGTTTTAGCAACTGAATCTCGCCTGCCTAAAACATTTGTCGTGGGTAGAGCTTACGCTTGGTTTTTATTCGCATTTAAAAAATGAAAAATATTTTACGAAATTTAATCAACACTTTTGATTTCTGGTGAATACGGAGTCAGGGGTTACTGATAACCAAAGCAGCTTTCTTACACATTATAAATATGGAATGCAATGATATTTAAATACACTTTTGTGCAATCTTAAAACGTATTCCTTCTGTGGATTATCTTTTGCTTGTGAAACAGAGTAAACAAATTAAATAACTTGCTGTTAAGGGTATGAAGATTGATATTCTGATTTGCAGAAATGAGTTTATTTCATTTTAGTTGTATTTGAATTGTTGAAACTAGCAAATATGGTAAACGTTTTATTTCAAATTTTGCTTTGCTTTGGGCTTCTGGAATTCGCGTTGCCCACTCGGTATTCGTCTAGTAATCAAAGGGAAATTGATAGATTGGCGTCTCAGGTACAATCGCTTACTTTTCAACTGGAACAAGTGCCCACATCGTGTTCACCGTATGCCAATTACTATGGAGTTCATACCATAAGAATACCCGACTGGAAGCCTATTCAGCTCTTCTGTAATCCTCTTGGCTGGACTGTTATACAGAGACGTTTGGGTGGACCTGTTGATTTCAATGGCAATTGGAATGACTATCGTGATGGCTTCGGTTACCTGATGGATGAATTTTTCCTTGGCTTGGAAGCCATACACAGAATAACAGCATTTGAGCCACATGAACTGTATATAGTGCTGACGGATCATGATAATCGGACAGCCTATGCCCGATATGATAACTTTGCCATTGGTGGCGAGGAAACGGGCTACATGCTTAAATCCTTAGGCACATATGAGGGCACAGCTGGCGATTCAATGGCAAGAAATGTGGGTCACATGTTCACCACATCGGACCGTGACAACGACAATTGGCCGGGCTATAACTGTGCCGAGCAGATGAAAGGTGGTTGGTGGTTCTCCAATTGTGGCGAAAGGTGGGTTTCCCAAGTCAAGTCAATACCAAGATCAAGATGATCGTTTTTTAATCTCTTCATTGCTTTTAGCAACTTGAATGGTCCCAATGATCCAGTCTTTGGCCTCACTTGGCACACATGGCGGCAATTTA
This sequence comes from Drosophila nebulosa, assembly GCA_024703675.1. Taxonomy (NCBI): domain Eukaryota; kingdom Metazoa; phylum Arthropoda; class Insecta; order Diptera; family Drosophilidae; genus Drosophila; species Drosophila nebulosa. The sequence goes on along the minus strand of JANFPS010000004.1, from coordinate 2,903,023 downwards.
AGTCTATTAAGTTCTCGGAAATGATGATTCGCCGTAAATCTGTAAAATTTTAAAACGTATTTTAGGCTTACCTCTTAGTTATATGCTTATAACTTACAATTCAGTTTGGTTTCTGGCTTCCTTAACTCTTTAAGGCAACAACTTTCAATTAAATCCCGAAATATTTTACGATCGTTAGGACCACCTTAACAATTAAGCTTAATTTGAATAATCAAAAGCCAACAAACAACAGAAAAACAAAAGCGAAATACCAAGTCCGCGTGCAATAAAAACTTTGCCAGCCATCGAACCTGACAATAAATTTTCCAACGCCGGCAACACACAAAAACAAGCGCAACTAATGAAAGTAAGTTCCAGCCGCAGGCAGAAGACCATGGCCAAGAGACAAGTGGCATGAGAGAGAGAAAGAGAGAGATGGAGTGGGGAGTGTGCAGTGGGGAGGGCAGCAGGAAGTTCAAGCTGTTTGTAAGAAACTTAATTGAAATAATTTTGGACGTCGTTCGTTCGCCACGGGTGTAACGGTGGCCCAAAAACTTTGACTACAAACAAACTGCGCAATCAAAGAGTGAAATTAGGCTTAGGCTGAGGATTGGAATTGGTATGGCATTGGTGGGGGGGGGAGGTTGAGGTATTGGAGAGTTGGGGTGGTTGATGAGACAACAATCTACCTTTCGTCCGCTTAGAAGTCTTATTCATATGTAAATTAATGAAGAATAAAAAGAGTTTTGGCATCTTAAAGCAATCGTAAGTTATCCCAACCCCTAACACCCCCTCACACCCCTTCCAACTCACATATGCTGAGAACAGCAAAACATTTCATTGAAAACTTTTTGTGCCCGTTGGCTATTTTGAGAGCTAAACTTTGCCACCCACCACCCTCAAACACACACACACACACACTCACACACCCATCAGACTTCTCCAACCCATTTAATTCTTATGTGGAAGCTTATACACCATCAACAACTGCGCGTTGAGGCGCATCGTGTGAGCTAACGAATAACCGCGGGCTCTTTGTAAAGTATCCGAGTATCTGCAGCTCATTAGAATTCATTAAAAAGAATTCCAAACAACCAGACGACCAGTCTAGGCAGCAGACAGATAAATAATCAACACCTGTTCAATGTTGGTTGGTTATGTTTCTTATATCCCAAGAGAAAATACACTTGACAAAATTAAGGTTGAATCAATGCATTAAAGGCTAATAGCTAATTTCATTAATAAAAAAAATATTTAAAGCAATTGATAAAAACCTCAACTATTTGGATGTACCCATTGCCATTGGAAAATTAAAGAAAATGGTTCTAAATTCGTTGAGCGTGATACCGGCTGTTCACACTTGGTTTTAGTCGGACTGATCTCTAAACAATATTTGTAAAAGATAATCAGGTGCAGACTTACTTACTTACTAATTTTTTAAGATTCGCTGAGGAACGGCCTCAACTTTTTTTCATTGCTCATTTTGCCAAAGAACTGTTTTGATAGTCCTCCACTTTCCTTTTACATCGATCTGCTAAGCAGTAAATTGGATTAGTTAAAAATGGAGTTTTGAAAGAAGTATGCATTTCTTTAAGGCATTTATAGATTCATACTCACATTAATTTCAAATATTCAGATCTGTTCTCAGCCAAATATTTTGTTCAACTTTGGGCTGACCTGTTGGGATATAAATAGATTTCAGCTTACATATGTGTATGTCCGCAGCTTAGATCGATTGCGGCGACACCTGCCGGCGAAATGACACTGTAGCCGTATTGTATATAGATTACTAAATTTAAATTTTGAGAATCGCAGAGGAGAGCACATCAGCTAAATTTGAAATTTCCGTTGGAGTCGATTTCCAGAAGCCCAATCGCGGCGACACCGGGCGACTCAAATCACCGTGAGAACTCATGTAGCACTTACTTCAATTTTTGAGAATCGCGTAGGAGAGCACGTTTATTTTCAAGATTTAAACGCTGTTTTGAATTTTAACGGAAACATTTAATTTTTACAAAAGTTTGGTAAGTTAACAGAGTTTTGATAAGTTAACAGATTTATATTACCTTAGCAGTGGGTCAACAGACGTATGTGAAGAGAAATGTTAAGATTACAGTGTGTTAACAAAACAATGTTAAGTTAACAGTGAGTTAAAAGATCAATGTTAAGTTACCAGTGGGATAACGGCGGGTGAATAGAATGCGGTTAATTTACCAGGGCATTAACAGAATGATTTTAAGCTAACAGTTAAGCAACATTAGTTAACATAATGCTGAAAAGTTAACATTATGTTAATAGAACTCTCTTAGTTCATCCAATCCTCGTCAAAATTCGAAAGATTTGTTAAATTTTAAAAATAGTCTTTACTGACGTTCTAACAGATATTCCAAATTTAACTGAAGTGCTCTCCTATGCGTTTCTCAAAAACTCTTGTAAGTAATCCCTAGATACCAAGCTACTTGTGGTCACAGCGGCTCTAACGAAAATTACAAATTTCATTGAAGTGCGCCTTTTGGCGATTCTCAAAAATTAAAGAGAGTAACTCATATTTGGATATATGTCTATTTTAGAAATATAATACTTTCTTCTGGTATTTTAGCTGCTGAAAATAACAAGCTTGTTCTTTATTTTGCTGATCAGTGGCTTCTGAAGTTAAACAGAGATGTCTAGGAAATGAACACCATGACATGACATATGAAGGTAAGTTTCTTGTATTTAAAAGAAAAACACATGCTGGTTTTCGCGCAGTGTACAAATGGTCAGGGACTGTTGTGCTGGCTACGTGAGATAATTGCCGCGTATATTTCTATTAGCTTGTTCGCTTTTATTATTTATGCTTCCATGTTCTGCGATGGCTAATTTATGTCGCAACTTCGTTTGCAATTAGTGGCTGAGATATTACGGCCTGGTCGAATGACTTAAATTCTGAAACAGGAAGCAAGGACTTGCATGGCTTATTTAACTTAAACGTAACTCAAACAGAGCCACAGAGAAAGAAACATACATAGCCATTTATGTAGATAGAGTATTAGAGGAGGGGGTAAGGGCAATCCCCGGAAAGTCTTTTGGTAAAGTAAACGATTAAAATATGCACAACACGAGTAAACATATTTTCAAGAAGTAAATATCCTTGAGCAGCAAGAAACCAAATTCAGGAGCGCATGAAATGTATTTAAAATATGCCAAGTGGCAGACATTTTCAAGTCAGCTCAAGGGAATGGGACCAGAACACGTAGCTCCGGCGACGACAGCAGAGGAATTGGTAGTGGAAGTTGCCAGAGGAGGAATCGTCGCTAGAAGTTGAAGCACAAAGTCTTCCTAGTCGAAGGCAACTGCACGTGGGCACAAAAGGCGCAAGGTAAATAAATATTGTAGCACAAGAAGAAAACGAAGAAGACGACAAAGATGCCAAAGCAACTTGAGAGACTTTACCATTCCCACTCCTCATGCTCACTCCTCACTCCCCATTCTTCCTTTCTCGTACAATCTAACTACCACACGCACACTCTGGCTAAGATACTTACAAGGATTAAAGAGTCACTCAAGTTAAATGCATTGAAAATGAAGTAAAAGAAGCGTAAAAATGTGTTGCCGAAACTCGCTCAAACGGAAGATGAATGCGGCGCGGTCGGAGGGGAGACCAGATTCTGTAGGTGTATTCCTGTTCCCTCATCCATTTGCTACTTTTAATTTTACTCACAGTTTATTTAATTTTGTGCTTTTTATTTTGCTCGAATGGAAAGTGGCAGTTGTTGATTTAGCGGTATTTAAATTGAAGCGTTTTAACTGGATTAAGGCAAAGCTACTTGTGGTTTTGCCTGTTAAGAGATGCGCGAGAAAAAATATAAAAGCAAAATGAAACTGAAACGATTAAAGTTACATAATATATTAGTTGAAACCAAATAAAGACTAAACAAATAGATGAAATTAATATGGGTAAAAAACTAGTATTATATGAATATCATTATGAAATATTTCCATTTGATACTTAAACTATAATTCAAGAGATTTTGAGATACTGATCCAAAACTTTTATTCTCTTCAAAAAAGTAGGCTTTAAAGTAAATCTTTAAGTAAATTTCTATTTCAGTTTTAAGTCACCCCCTTCACAAGCATCTACGCCCATGTGGCGCAATCTCAGGCCTCATGTTCCCTACAATTTCGAATATTTATGGATTTTCATTACATTTCACACCGCAACTGGCAACGGCCAATCATCATTCAAAATTTGTCAATAGATTGACCAGACCGCAGCGCATTTAATATTGTAAAATATAAAAGCCCATTGGTTGTGGCTTTCGTCTCCTATCAACACAGCGCTGCCGACATGGCTGCGTCCCTCGTCGGTGCCTCCTTTCTTCCTTCCTTCCATCTATTAACTGACAACCGTTCCCTATAGGTATTTTTATTATTTATCAACCACACGCGATCGGCCCGATAGGCCCGAAAAGTGCAACGTGCCATGGATGGGGAGAAAAGCGGAGAATGGTGGACAAGAGGGGAGGGGGCGGACTGGAGGACTGTGTGCCATTTTATAATATAAAAGCAATATTTTTGTGACCAAAACAATAAAGTCGCGCTGTCATTGATTTATTTGTCTGCTGCGTAGCAACAATAAACTGTGCAAGAACGAAATGCACTCGCACAATGCACAATGGCCTCCACCTCAGCGGTGGGCCCAGGCTCCTGATGTGAGCCAAGTGAACAGTGAGTAGATGAGGAGCTGGTGGTGGAGCTGGAGCTCAAAACCCACCAAACATAATTCATTTCCGCTCATTGTCAGCGCCGCTTTTTCGCATTTAAAATAACACAAAAACCCCAAAGAATCTCAAGTGTGAAAATCTGAAATAAAAACAAAAGTAACCGACGCCAGGACAATGCAACAAAACAAATGAAAAATAAAAAACGCCAAATACAAAAAAGGAAATGCACTCAGGACAATGCAGGTAAATTGACTACTGCAGACTATAGTCCGGAGATCCTTTTGTTGGGCTACTGCAAATCCAACAAATTGACGTTCAATGCAAATAAAAATTGCACGTTCCATTGAGCAATTTGGCCACAGAGTCAAGGTCCATTCCCCTTCTGCACAACAGCTGTGGAAGCTCGCTCTCTCTCTTGCCTTGGGAGCACCCTTTTTGAGGATGACATAATTAAATCCTTGCACTAATTAAATTTCCCAAAAAATGTGTACATATAAGTATGCAAATGCTGCTGGCAAATAGAATCCTTTTTGCTTGTGTGTGTTTTTTTTTTTTGTTTTGTTTGTCGTTGGGTAGGAAAAACTACCTTAATTGCTTGAGATAAGCCGTTAGACGGGGCGCATACGTAATGCAAATTATTTTCAACATTTCACATTTAATTGCATAGAGAGAAGGACGAAACCATACGAAATATTCTCCTCAACCAATGTTCATTCATTAAGCCAACTCATGGGTGGATGAGGTTGGACGAAAACTGGTTTTTCGGGGGGTGGTCAAGTGTCCTGTGTCCTGTAGCCCATGTCCCATGTTCCATGTCTTGTGTCCCCTGTCCAGTCTCTGCGTGTGTATGTGTGTGTGAGTTTGGTATGTGGGATTTTTGAGGGGTATTACGTATAGAGCACATACATGGCATACCAGCTGGAAATTAAGTTTTCGCATTTTCCTACCTTTTTTATATGTGTTTTTTTTTCCATTCGCTTCTCCAGTTGATAATCCAGCATAATGCGCTTTTATTTGAAATAATAATGTTGCTGCCGACATCGGTCTGGGCTCATTAAATTTCTAAAAAAAAAAAAACAACAAAAACGAGAAGTAACAGCACATAAATGGAAGCCCCTCAAACAAAAAAGAAAAAAGGTTGGATTTTCGGGTCATTCTTTTACTCTTGCCCTCCCGGTCATTGTCAACCGCAAAATTGTTGCATGAGGTGTCAAAGTTCATTTCGTGGCTTGAAATTAATTCCGAATGTCCTGACCAGTTTTAATTGTTTAAAATTTTCCAGCAAATTAAGTTTGATGTGTTGTGTGTGTGTGTGTGTGTGTGTGGGTGTGTGTGTACGTGTGTGTAAAGGACTTTAAGGTGTAAATTCTTGAAATGCCTTTTGCGGAGATGACAAACGCAGTCGCATAATTCTCTTCTATCCCAACAGAGCGGTTAACCAGAGCCACAATAAATCTCACGAAAAACGATTTAAAATTTTTCCAAAAACTCGCACATCTGCCTGCCATCTTGGAAGAAACAGCGAGACAGCAAGAGAGGGAGATGCTTGGCACGGAGGACCAAATACTTGCGGCATTTTACCCAAAAATAATTTATCATTTTCACTTTTGAATTTTACAGCATAGTATGTGTGTGTGTGTGTGTGTGTGACTCTCTCTCTCTATGTGTGAAAATTCACTTAGACCCTTTCCCTATTTTTGGGGGGGACGGGGGCTTTCATCACATTTGCCGTACCTTTTTACAGGCGCTTGTGGTTTAAAGTTTTGTCAACTGTTTTATAGTAATTTAAAGTTTTTTTTTTATCACTTTCGGGTTCGTTTTTTAATTTGCATAGTTGAAATGCCAAAAGGGCAAGCGGCCAAACCACCAACCTTAACTTAACCCTTACCTGAAACGATGCTCTCTGATGGCCCTGATGGGCCCTGGCTTGGCCTGGCATGTTGTAGTACCTTAACATTAAAATGCCATTAATGCATTTACGTAATGTTGTGTGTAATATTTTTTGACCCACCGCCGCCGCACCTCATTGAAAGCCCATTAAAGTGACTTATGCATCCCGATTTCTGGCTATGGTCCTCGTTTTTGTCCTGGAGTTGGTGTCTACTTGCTTGGACTGCGATTGGAATTGCAATTGCAACTGGAGTCGGTGAAGGGCAGAATGTAAAAAAAATTGCATTAAAAGCATTGCATTTGGGGCGTAGGCGTGGGTGTGGACCTGGGCGTGGCAGGTGGCAACTGGCAACTGCGTTGCATTTGTCTTATCAGTTTGGTCCCTGCTCCGAGTCTGGTTTGGGACATGGGTTTGGGTTTTGGGTTTTGGGTTTTGGGTCTGCTGCTGCTGCTGCTTCCCATTTTGCAAATGGGCGGCCACACATTTGCCTGACCATAATGAGCGGCAATTACCGCATTGGCCGCAATTTGCATTACACACTGCGAAAAATGTTGCAATGTGTCGATGGGGAACGCACGCATAAATGTCGAAATGTGAGTTGGAGCCCATTGTGTGTGGGAGTCCCTGTGTGTGTGTGTGTGTGCGTGACTGTGTGTGTGTGTGCAATCTTTTATCAACAGCAACAATAACAGACATTACGAAATGCAAAATGGCAATACGCTAAAAGAGTGAGAGTACATTTAATTGGCTCTACTTGAGCGTAAAGCGAATTGCCACAAAAAAGATGGCAACAATGCAAGGTAAAACGCTGCAACAATTATGCAAGTAAGGTAAGATAAATAATTTAAACTGGCAGCTAGTGAAGAGCCCTCCTATATGGTTATTAAACCCAAATAAAATTAAACTAAAGAAATTGTATATTAGGAAATTTCAAGTTTATTTATTTGTTGCAATATTTTACTTTAAATTCCCACTGTGTCAGTTTTTTTGGCAACTAAAAAAGCAAAAAGAAAAAAAAAACATCATTAACTTGTCCGCTCACACCCGCACATTGTCAGGCCAGACGACGCTTCGTCCCAGTTACACTTCATAAATTTAAAGAATTATGGGCCATGACGTAGACGAAAGCGGAATGCAACCGCAAACCCAAGTGGCCATGGCCATTGTCGATTTTCAGCCAACAGGTAATAATGGTTGCACGATTGGTTGCTCTGACATTTTTCCGCTTCCTACTTGTTTTTTTTTTTCCTTTTCTATTTTTTGCCATGCTTTAAACTTGCAGTTGAAAGAGACAGTGAAATAGAGAAAGACAGAGATGGAGAGAGGGGGACGGAGACGAAAAGACGAATGATATTATTACAGCCTGAGGGCAATGTGCGGTACCACAACAAGTTGCCGTCATAAATATTGCCTTGGTATTTGCTTAAACGTTGGGTATTCGGTTTAATATTTTATGACAAAATCGAAATTTTATGCCGCATACAATATCAGAGGTTTATGACTGAAACAATCGATGATGGCAAGTTTTACGATTTCGCAATTGTGCGGAAGTTCAGGGCTGGCATTGAAGTTAAAGTTCAAACAGGCAATCGCTTTAATTGAGTTGCTTGAACTTCATGCATATGCAAGACTCAATTAAAAGTACGCCAAGAAAAAAAAGAGGCGAGAGACAAACAAACAAACAAACAAACGAAAGAACGAACCAACCGATGAACAAACAAACAAACCAACAACAAATGACAGGAGCACAAGTCGCGAGGTATTTTCAGCCCTTTTTGGAGAAAAACTGGAAGGAAACTTAAAGAAAATGTCTGCAAGTGACTCGACTGCTTTCGCCTGCTTTTGGTGTTGTCTGTTGACATTTTGCGGCATGGAAAAAATTAAATTAAAATGCAAATTAGGTAGCGGTGGTTGTCTGACTGCAAGTCTGCCCCCTCTACCCTATGGTCCCACCCAACCCCTTTTACCTCTATGTCTAACCACTGCCCCCCCCCCCCTCACTCACTGCTACCCCTTGTCAAGTGTTTTAGCACTGAGAAAAGTGACAAATTGTTGTAAACACTGCAAGTAACATTACGTATACGCCGCCGTTGCCGCTGCCGCTGCCGCCTCTTGGGAGGGAAAATGCTTCAGGTTCTCTTGACTGTCACCTACATAGAGGAAAAGTCTTCACCTTCTTCGGGTAGCTTTCATCTTGACTTTTCTAGAATGTAGTCCCAGGAAGCCTTGAGGTCTTAGGAATAAGATGAATGTTTTTATTTTGTATATTTTTCTTATTTCGCCTTTTCGCTTTGTGTCCTTTTCTCCTACTTGAAATTTGTGGTAAATTATGCAAAGTAGTTACGTAATGCTCTGGTTACAATAATTTAATCTTGTAATCTGTTTTCTCTCAGCCATAAATAATTCAGCTGTGTTGCATTCTTGAGAAGCATCTGCTACTCCTCCAAGATCTTCCACCTCGTCTCGTCTCCACTTGCCTTCTTCAACTGACTTCGAGCACAATTTTTGCATTTTTAATTTGTAGGTAAACAAGCGCCATGAACTTGCCAGCCAAAAACAGAATTCTAATGAGCAAACGACTCAAGGTGACTACCCAGCAAATTGACATTTCACCGAGTAAGTCTTAAGAGAGTATACGATAAAAAAAAGAAAGCACGTTAATTCAATTTCCACCGTCAAAGCTCAAAGAAAAATAAAAGCATGGCAAGAAAAAGTTTCTTAATGCCAGGCCAAATACAGATAAGTCCAATCCTTTGAGGGTTGAAAGAAAAGAATTTGTGGTTGGTAATTAGCTATGCTAGAAAATGCTTAAAGCCGTTTGCTCTTAAAGACAAATCTGAAGGCCATAAATCAACTGATAAATGTAAATCCAGGGCAAACTCAAATCGCAGACAACATAAAATTTCAATAACATTTCTTGTTTTTTTTTTTTTTGTTTCCATCTTCTCCTTCTCGTTGTTGTTTATATTCTTTTTCTGGTTGTGGTTGAGGCCACAAGGTGCGCGCACACAGGATAAAAAGCAATAACAAAACACAGAGCAAAACGGAAGCAATACAAGTTGACACGTCGAACGGATACAAATGTGGCGCTGTTAGTTCCGCAGCTAGACAAAAAAAAAAAAAAAATAGAACCTTGGCGTAATGTAACGGAAACTCTATTGAATTGCGATAAAAATCGCGTTTGCCTGCGTTGCCATTGTCCTTGGGCTGCCACACACACACACACACACAAGTCGGAGGCAGTGAGACAGACACACACGAAGGCGACACGGGCTTAGCTCTATTTTAAAGCATACTTTGCGGCTTGTCAACAGGCAACGAAATTTATTGGAAATGTACGCCAAAGAGTTGCAGACACTTCTTAGGGTTAAATTCATAAAAGTGTATCACAGTCGGTTAGTTGACTATCTGTTGGAATATGTCTGAATATGGAATTTTATACGCAATACACAAAAAAGGACTTATGAGCAGACTGTACTCCCTTTCACAAATTTAATCTACTCACCTGAAGATGACTTTTTATGCTCTGCTTGGTTTAAAAAGGCCAAGTTCCTGAATTAATGGCCATTACCGATTTTCGTTATTTTCACTTAAATTAAAAATGGAACATTTTTTTGTGTGTTGTTTTATTAAATGGTCTTCTTCTTGGAGATAGCATTCACCTACACAAGGATAAAGGGTATACAAAGATCGATTATCAAAGTGTTTTGCACTTTTTACTTATTGTATTTCGCTTACTGACAATGTTATCGTTACGGTTATTGATTGAAATTTTTTACGGTAGCTTGTTTGCCACTACGGCCATGTGTGTGTGTGTGTGTGTGAAATGAGAGAGGGAGGAGCTAAGGCGACAGCTGCTGCCATTTGTTGTCGAATTGTTTGGCTTGCATTTATCTCACTTTAGAGCTACCTGCCTTTAGAGATTTAGAGGGAGGGGTTTTTCTTTTGTATGCTCTCCTTTTCTTTCCTGTCCATTTCCACTCATACTAAATACACTCACATTCTGTCAGTGGCAGAAGCAACAGCAAAAGGGTCATCCACATCACCTACACAATGGCCACATCAATTGTGCATTTCATTTAACTTGCCACGCCCGTGTGACTTTTAAGTGTTGCTCCCCCCAGCCCCGCACAAGGACACACGCACACACGCACAGACGCACACCCGCACAGCCTGCATTAGAAATTTTCTGAGTGCTGGACATGACAGCTTCTGCATGAGCAACTTTTGCTGCCCCTATGCCCAAAACATGTTGCCATAAAGCCAGAGCGAGAGAGCTCCAAGCTCAATCCGAACAGCTCGTCTGTAGGTTTTTAGGTGTGTAAGGTATTATCTTGTGTGTGTGTGTGTGTGGGTGTGTGCGTGTGTATGTGTCGCGTTGTCCAATGTTCTACGCAGCTTTGGCCCAAAGTTTGTGTTTGTGTCATTGTTAAATTTTGCGCTCGAACGATCTGCAACGAATGACATCCGCATGGCAAGCAAGTTACTTTTTGATTTACAGTATGCTACTTTTTGTTCATCAAACGCCTGGCTGACTAGCTTCAGTCCCCACTCCATCGCACCACACGACACCCCACCCCAAAAGACCTCTTTGCCCCTGTCCGTTTTGTTTGAAGGTGCAGCAAAGGTTGTCGTTTGTTTGGTTCTCGGTCGGTCGGTCGGTCGGTCGTTGGTTGTCGGTTGTCGGTTGCCGGCTGCTTGTTGCCTGTCGTTAGCATTTGGTTTAAATTGCGCAAAATGCGTGTAATTGCTGGAGCTGACGATTGAATGAGCCCGTGTACAATCTACGTATCTATGTATCTGTGTATCTCCATTTCTAACTGTATTTGTATTTATATTTTGTTACTGTGTATCTCTGTATCTGTAGCTGGTTGGAGGTCATTTCAAGTGTCCTTAGTTGCAGCTGCTGTCCTTGTCTCAGGGCTTAGCCGTAAGATTTAAACTTTGTGATTTGATTTGATGTTGAACTTCTCCTTTTCTCTTTCTCTCTGTCACTCTGTCACTCTCTCATTCTATCTGCCTCTGACTGGAGTAATTATGAGCGCATTGTTGTGCGAAAAATTGAGTTTGTGTTTTCAAGTTTGTTTAACTGTAAACTTCTCTTGTTAGTTTTGTTATGGAAATGTTTAAAGAGGTGTGGGCACTTTGGCAGATGTTTCCGTTTCCCTTGCACAAAAAAAAAAAGATAAAGTCAAAGTGAAAGTGAATGAGCTAAACGGGTTACAATTGGCACAATTAGGAAAGAGAATAGATGAACTTACTTAACAACAGTTTGATATATGTCCTACACTTTCAACGCGATCCACCTTGATTTACAAATTCTGCCTTCGTTAATTCCCGTTCTCCTTTATGCCCATTAGCAACTATCTCATCATTATTAACAACTTCATCATCTTAATTTTCTTCAACTTGTAACACGCAATGCCACTCACATAATTTGAGAGAAACACTTAATCTACGTACAATGAGATAAATACCTTTTGTTGCTTCTGGTTTATCAACCCCACCTGTCTGACTCTCTACTGAACCGACTGACTTCCAGGCCCGCTTCCTGTAATCCCAAGTTCAGTTAGCGTTTACCAAGGCACTTGGCACGCTCCCCAATTGCCACTTGAAGCAAATTGCTGTGGAGGGCAAAACTTTGGCGACTTTGGCACGCCGCACCGCCAGACTTAACGACAATGGGCTGTTATCTACGTTTATTACCTGAAACATTTCCCGCTCCTCCACCATCACCATAATCATCGCATTCGCTTATCTTTCAAGTTGTTAATGTATTAATTTGAATTTTTTATGAGCCAAGTAAAAGGTTAGTTCTCTGACAAGGGAGAGAGAGAAAGAGAGAGAGACAGAGTCGGGGGAGAGAAAATATGTTTGACAAGCCAAATTTAGTGGAAAATTGTCGCATTTCATTGGGCAAATATGCAGGAGAAATAATACGTGACTTCATTGCAAATAAAAAGTCAAGTTCCTAAGGGCGGACACGGCGACAAATTGGCCGTCTTACAACATTTGTTTGCCTCCTTTAACAACAAGAGCAACAAAAATGGTTTTCTTGAGCAAATTTTAAAAAACAAATCACACCTACATACGACTTCAACTCGTATATTAGTCCTGCCCTTTGCCAGCTCCTTGCCCCCCTTCCAATCTCCCTCCAGCATTCACGTAACCCGCAAGACAAATTTCCGGCATTGTTTTGCAGACGGGTCGGAAGTGCACACAAAAGTTCTTGTCCGGCTGGGGACACTCGAAATGCCGGTAATGGAGTGGACTCTAAATATGTGACTTGTTGTTGTTTCAATTGCAATGCTTGGCTGATTCCTTCCCTGTCGCGTGTGTGTGTGTGTGTCTTTGTGTGTGCACAGCATACTGAAAAAGGTGAAATGGAATCACTTCTCCCCCTTTGACAATTCAAAGTCATTTTACATTTGTCAACTTAAACGAAAATATTAAAAATTTGTTTTCCATTTTCAGAAGTAAAATGAAACTTGTCTGAGCTCCAAGAGAAAATTCCATAACTATTGTTGTTCTTCTTCCTTTTTTCTTTTTGGTTAAATTAAATTTGATCTCAAAATGGAATTGTTAATGAAATTAGCCGAAGAAGCAAGTTCAAAGCCAGAATTAGCAGCCCCCAAGACCTTAAGCACCTATACATCCCTTTATAACCTACAGGGTCGACCCATATTGCCACCCGTGGTGAGTCTTCTATGTGAGTTCTTTGGAAACGTGCCCTTACTTTACTCTGCTAGATGACGCCGGAAAGGCGTTCGGAGATGAAGCATCATCGCCTAACCGCCTTAGCCATTGAGGATTATCTCTTAGACCGAACACAGGCGATGCCGCAATCCATGCCAAAGCCAAGTGCTCGTCTAAAAGAAAGATCTAGAGATGCCAGCACCAGTACAGATATTCAGTCTCTTGTGGTAATGGGTCGCTTTCGTCAGAAATTGCAAAAGTCGGAGACTTTGATCTACGATAACAGATGCAATGCCATCATCAAGCCATTAAAGGTGAGGCGTGAGGGGGGCTCAACTGCAAGTAAGACAATTACCTCCCGCCTGGTCATAGAAGAGGAACCGATGGCTTTAGCCCAAACGGCTATCGTGCAATATTGTCCACCCAAATTTTCCATGTTAAAAACGTTGTGCCTGCCGCCTCCCAGTTCTCAGAAAGCCTCTGCCAAATCAGTAAGAATTCCAAAGAGGTCTTGCCATAAAGTAAACTCGGAACAGAGGACTAAAGCTGACCAAGGGAAGAAAGGCGGAAGCATTGAGGATTTGCTTAATGTGGCCAAAGAAATGCAAATGAAAATCATGAAAAGTGATTATCTTCAACGTTCTAATACCAGCCCGATGCTAAGTAGCGCATTAAATGTGAGCAAAATTCGTGGTATTAACGGCACCCAATCGACTGAACGCCTTGACAAACTTCATTCTCAACTCTGGCAGCGGGCACCAACTAAGAATTGTTTAATTCCCACATCGCCTTCGACCACTAATACCATTGACTCATGCTTTCCCTCTTCCGGTGCCTCTTCCAGTACTAACGACTTAACTCTACCGGAAGAGGAGCAGGACGCAATGGAAGTGAAGAAAATCATGGTTAAACAATGCATGGCCAAGGATCAGCCGCAAAGGTATAGGAAACCGAAGCCTCCTGCTAGTAGGAATTTCAGCTCGAATTCAAGTTCGAACTCAAATTCAAACTGTCAGAGGGTAGCGGGTTCCCAGAGTTCCCAAGCCAGCTATGCGGCTCATCTATGCAGTCATGCCCAAAACAGCAATGGATCCATGAACAGCATTCAAAGGCGCCTCAACTATGATCCACGGGCCTCACTCAAGCGCAGTGCTCAGCCCAAGAAGGAGAATGATCCGAAAACCATCTCATGTGAGTCTGTCCAACCATTAATAGATATCAAAACAAATGAGCTGAGGGATAAACTCCTCGAGATGGGGCGCCAACAGCGTCAACGTTTTCAATTATTAGTTGCCAAACAGGCCAATGAACAGAAACGCCTGCAGGACGAGTTCGAGATGCAGCAGCAGGAGCTAAGGGATCGCATTCTAGACGATTTCAACTCATTGGGCAAACCAAACGTAGAAATGGTTGAGAGGAAAGAACAAATCTCTAGAGAAGCCAATGAAAACCGAAAATAAACATCTTAATGAGGTCACTCAGAAAAGCAAACACTTATTCCTTGTCCTTACCTGGCTGAATATTTAATAAAGATATCATCTCAGCCTATGCCATAAATTTGTAGTCGGCCATGTAATCTAAAATGTCTCACTGAGTCGCCAAATATAGCCAAGCATCTCTAATTATGCCCAGCGCTATGTCTGCCATTGCCACACAAGTTGTCATCTCTGCTGCTGCTGCTCCACCACCACCACCACCACCACCACCTGCCCTGGCGTCTCACATTCACATTCGTGTCACAACATCTCTATCTTCTCTCCTTGGCTTGGGTCCGTTTCACTTGTCGCGCCCATAACTTGGCGTGTTATTAAGTGTAAAAAATTAAAATTTCATAAATTGTTATGCTTTATTTAGAGCGCAGTGCGATATACCGTTAATTGCAGAAACGATGCGTGTGGCTTTCTTTGCGACTAGCAGCGACTCTTCGTGATTTGCGTACTTCGGAAACTTGTGATATTGAGATTTAAGTGGACATAATTAAATGCACTTAAGAACGACAGAGATAGATCGGAAAGCCAGAGAGATAGGTGGGTAGAGAGTGAGTGAGTGAGTGAGTGAAGGAGTCGATCCACCATTGGATCATTGCCAATTTGTTTGCAGAACCATTGGCAGATAGACTCGCTAAAATCCAAAACACTCTGTTCTGCATGACATTATTCGTCCAATTATTTGGGATTAGAGTGAGGCATTAAAAGAGCATTAGCAAACTGATAAAGAAGAGTGACCCGGGAATCGCTGATATCAAATGAGCATTATGTAAACTAGAGTTACAGTAAAAGTAATTTCTATATCAATCTTAAAGTTACAAATGAAAAATCTATCTTAAATCTTAAAAAGAACTTCTTAAATCGCGTCTACTCATTTGGTTAATTAATTTAGCATAAACAAACAACAGGAAATATGTACACATATCCATTTCCATTTATGAATTATCGTTTTGAAAAAAAAAAAAAAAACCACACCGTCATGCTGGTGGTGGCGGCATCCTTTAAGTGGTTCTCCCCTGCACCACCCACCCACCAGCCAGCCAGCGATAGCTCATAATTCATAAATCGAACGTTCTACTGGGTTAAATCTTGAAGGAGCTACGGAAATCACGTACGAGAGCAAAAGTTGCCACGTTGCGTGTTGGATTTTAGCCTTATTGTCTTTTAAGCTAAGACATCGGTCGCTCTCGCTCACCCTCTCCACTCCCCTGTTGGGTTCCTTTGCCGCCCAGCAAAAGACCACAACAGCTAATTAACGTTAATTTATTAAATCAGTGTGTAAGTAAAGGCATGCCAGCAACTTTTAGCAAAGATAAAAGTTGCACACACTGGCACCAAGACGAGTCGAGTCGAGTCGAGTCAGCCGTTGAGTCAGTCGAGTTGTTGGGAGTGCCGCTTCAGGCTAAGGCTTAAGCACTCGAGGTTTTTCTTAGCTGGAAAAGCATGAAAACCACACGCAGCAATTATTAATTCAATTATTTTAGCGCAAACAGAAGCAGAGCCACCTAAGACATACACCCACACACTGACACACACCCAGAGAAACACACATTGAGACAGAGAAAGTCTGGGGCATAAATGAGTTGGTATTATTTCAGGACTTGAGGAAAGGAAAAATGGCTTTGCTCTACTATCTGGGTGCCTGGCTGAAATAGAGGAGCACAAACACAATTAAGACAACACAGAAAGAGCATAAGGAATGAGACAGGATGAGAAGAGAAAAGTGAAGCAAATAAAGTGGCAAATTTAATTAGAAACAGGCGAAAGAAAACGTTGCCAAAGATTGACTGGAAATAGTAGTGACACGAAGAGAGATGGAGAGAGAAAGAGAAAGCATGCGAAATCCACGCCGGACTCGCAAATTAATAACAGCTTCCGTTTCCGGTCAAAAATGCTCTCACACACACAGTGAACACCGCCATGCAAATTATGAGAAATAATAATAATAATCATAATAAGCGAGTGGCCAAAAATATGCAAAAAGGCTACAACATCCGCAACGGCAAAAACATGTCCGTAACAACTTCCGCCATCACGTGGACAGGCACTTTGTGTGCGTTGTGCGCCTTGTTTGCAAATAAAGGAAACTTTAGGTAAAATGCGAAAAGTTTCTTTTTTCTGTTGAACAGTTAAAGTCACCTGTTTTGGTTCCCAATCATCAGGAAGGTGGAGGTGGTCCCTTTCAATTGTTTCAATTCACGGCAATTGCCTTTGGACCTGAGCTGCTCATCAGGCATCAAGGTATAATTTGGCCGGAGACTATTTCATTTTACGGCCAAAGTGGCGCATTTGCATAAAGTTTTATTTTCTTTGACCCGCACTTGGGGATTTCTTTGTCATCGTCGTCGTTGTCGTTGTCGTTGGCGTCCGAATGCTGATTTCCATTTGTATTCCGCAGCCATTTCTCTTTGCTCCCCTCATTCTTCTTTCTGTCTCACTTTCTTGTTACTTTGTCGTTGTCGTTGTCGTCGTCTTCGTCTACAATTTAGCAGGAAGTGATTTTTTGCAGCTGCAGCTATTGAAATTCAATATCTTGTCCTTGGGGCCAAGGCTAGACTTAAAGCCTGGCAATAAGACTTTAACAAATGTTTACACCTAACCCCAAGAACACACACCACACCCACTCGCACACACAACCACACACATCAGTCACACATCTCCTCACTCCTTGCCGAGGCGCTCAATAAAAGGTAATTTCAAAATCAAACACTCAACGAAACGTAAAGAAAAGCAAACAAAATTGAGCCAGAAATTTTCTTTCAGTTTTTCCCCAAGCAAATCCTTTCAATTGCTGCAATTTGCAGGATAAATAGGATCAAAATCGAATTTAAACGGCAAACAAATTTGAACATTTTTTTTATTTTCGCCCCTCCCGCCCAACGCTGAATTTGATTTTGTTGACAGAACTTTTCACTTATGTTGCAAAATAAGCAGATTATGCATGGGATAAGCCATCCAAGGGTTGTCAATGGATCACCTACATATGTACATGATACCCCCCTCATTCGGCCAGATAAGCTCCACGTGCTCCTTTCGTCTATTCTCATATTTGCATACGTTTTAGATAAGAAAATTTTTCATAGCGCTGGCTTAAATTCCTTTAAAATTTTTTAATTAAATTCTGCATTTCCAGTTCAATGGCAAACTATGTGTACTCATACCAAGTGTGTGTCTTTGTGTGTGTGTGTGTGTGTGTACCTAACCAAAAAGTGAAATCATTCGATTTTATTTATTTTTACTTGGGCAAAAACTTTTCATCCAAGAAACTTGTGGCACAAAAAGGCAACTGAAAAGTTAGAGTAAAACTTTCGACACGAGCAGCAGCAGCAGCAGCAGCAGCTCTACCCACAAACATAAACAAGATTAATTTCACATGTTTTCAAAAGGAGAATCCAGTCGATAGTGGGAGTGGGGGCGAGAGTGCTCGAGTTATTACTTTGATAATGTTTATTCTAGTCATGAAAATTCGAATGCCCATTTTCATGTGCACTTCATTTAATAAACTCATGCGAGAAATTATTTTCTCTTTGAGCGTTTGGCAAAAGTTTCTTATGTGATTAGCCAAGTGAAAAAACACGAGATTAGAGAGCTAGAAACTACATAGCAACATTTGGATTTTGCTTGGATTCTGGCGCGAGGTGAAAGACATTTTCGTGGATTGAAGCAATTGAAACTAGACGCTTTATAATTGAATTCTCAATGCGGCCCTCTGTATGGTCATCATAAACTTTCACAAAGAATCTAATTAAAGTCCCTGCCAGAGGCGTAAAAACTCAATTGCAAAGGTCAAAATGAAATGGCCAAAAGTGACCTAAGAAAGTTCATAGAGTTTTCTTCAGCAATATCGCTCAGAGTGTGTGTGTGTGTATGTGTGTGCAGGATTATTGTCCTCATCTTCATACTCATACTCATTCTTATACTCATTCTCATCTCAAAGATGAAGGCCAAGTCAGCAAAAGATACAAAGAGAAGAAACGCTTAGAGCTAAGGATGTTGTCGTGTGTGACAATTGAGTAGCAAAATGAAGAAGCAAAAGGCAAAACTGCACAAAGATGTTGAGCATTTAAATTGAAATTAACATCCTGTTTTCGACCATACTCATATGGCATGGCCTAAAGGAGCAAACTGCTGCAATACTGTATACTAATTATCCTTTTGCCAAGAGTCAAGTCAAAGGCAAAGAACACCAAGAAAGCAAAAAATTTAAAAGGATATTTTTTTTTGTGTCGAAAAACTTGCCAACAAGTGGCATGTTGTGCAGAAGTGTCAAGCAAACACCCACACACACACAGACACATGCAAACGCACATACCCAGTGACACACACACACACACACACATGTGTAATTAAGAGGCCATTGTTATATCGCTGACAAAAGTAAAAGATGCCTTGATGGATAACGTTGTTTTATTTCAACATCCTTCGTTTGCCGCCTGCTGACACTTCAAAGTGCGAATGTGTCTGTAAGTATGCATGTGTGTGTGTGTGTGTGTGTGTGTGTGAGCGCGTCTTTTATGTCTTTTGATGTAATCAGCTCGACAGAAGCTCTCACATAGCTCCAGCTTGACACATTATTCCCAATCTTGTAATTATTCTTACCTCAGCTTTCGACGACAGCAATTAAAAGCCTTGCAATAGACACTCACGCACACACACACACACACACACACACACACACACACATATGTGAATTTTCCCTTTAAAAAGGACTAATTTTCCAAGTGTTTGTGCGTGTGTGTGTGTGCGGCGCTCTGATGTATGCATAAATATTTAATGTGTTTGCCTTGTTAGTGGCTGCCTTTTGAGAGCGATATCACTTTATTTTTGGGAAAGGATTAAATTAATGCCAAACGTGTGTTGCTCCTGCTCCTGCTCCTGCTTCAGGACGTGTTGTTGTTTTAGGTATCACCAGACACACAGACAAGTTAGAGAAGCAGAGAGGGAGAGAGAGAGAGAGAGAGAGATAGTGAGCTGTGTAGACAAACAACATGTGGAAACCGCTACTTACACTAGTTAGCTAATAAAATTAGTTTTATTAACACGTACGACAACCACGACATTGACAACAAGTGTAAAGTAAATACACACACACACACACAGACAGATCGCCCTGTGTGAGTTTTAAGTGTTAATTGAATGTAAAACTATTTAATGATTAACTAGAGTGCAAATGGTTGCCTACTTTTTGGCGCATTGGATGAGAAAAAAATAAAAGATTTTTTAAAATGTGCAAAATCTCAACGAAAATATTGATCATTTGGTAACTTTCTTGTATTTTCTAGCTTTCAAGAGAGTCCTTGAATGATTAGTCTTAAAAAGTTATATCAAAAACGTTGTAAATACTGACGAATAGTCTCATTAATGCACTTTATCAGTAACCTTTTTGTCACCTGATATCCAACAGCCAGTCTTTAGACTTAACCTGATCAAGTTATGTATATGATTCAAAGTAATGACCACTTACCAAAATCTGAACTTCAGAAAGTGGAGGATAACCATTCAATTTCTGTATGCGTATATATGTGGATATATGTATGGATGTGTGTGTATTTGAATGTTCTATGAAGAAAGTATCTTTGACATTGTGGCAAACAAATAGGCAGTTAATTAGGCCGCTGACATCAGCAAGAAGCGAAAGGCACATGAAATTTGATGACAAACCCAACTCCAGTTTCTTCAATTACAACATAAACCCACACACACAAGCTCTCTCACACACACACACACACACTGATACACAGTGACCAACCAACCACACACCCATAATTAATGTTAATAAATAATAAATTTACATATATAAAATCGAGCTGGAAACATGTAATACAAGTCAAATGGTTTGCCGCAAAGTGAAAGTCCGTAACGGCATACAAATCTCCGTAATTAAATGCCTTGACCGATGCCAGGGCCATGATAAGATGCAAAAACTTTTGCCTTTTGGCCAGCGGAAATGTTTAATTAACTTGTTTTTGTGTGTTTCGTCTGACATTTTTGGGAGCACAATTCATATGCGTAACGTGGCGAGCAATTAAAAATGGCAAAAGAAAATTGAAAGTGTTTTCCTCTCTGCTTTTTTGTTTATTTTTTTTCGGTTAATTTGTGTTGTATGTATGCAAAACTTGTCGAGGACATTCTTTTAACTCTAAGATTTAGTAAATTGCATTAAAAATAGATTGGAGGCAAAATGTTTCGCAACTTTTCGGCACTGCTTAGTAGGAAACTTTTTGCTACAAATTAACCGCATTTCGAATGCAACAACCGAAAGTATCTTTTATATTCCTAACACACTCACACACACTTGAGAAACATTCGTAGATATCTGGTTACATTTATTGAATTGTTTCATGTGTGTTTGATAACTATTTGTGTTGTGTTCTGTTTGAGTTTTGGCAATTTACACTTTTGCTTAGTTTTACATTTTGTGTGCTTGTCGCTCAAACATTTTTGCCAACAAAGTTTTTCAATTAGACATACCAAAACCAAGACACAGACCAAGACCCAGTCGAAGACGGAAGCTGCTGCTGCAAAACAAAAACAACACCAAAAACAACAAAAAATACACACAAAAGGGTTGGTTTCATTTCAAAAATTGTTCATCTTCTAATCAATTTGAAACCCAATTCAGTTCAAGCGTAAAGATAAGACTGGCTGGCATTCGGATGGCTAACTTAAAGCACCAACAAATTAATTAGCATTCATTGTCCGCTCAATTGAGCTTGTAAATATTTAATTAATCGACGATTTGTGCAAGGTTCGCAAAAGAACAAGTCCAATCCCAGCGAAGGCAATCAATAAAGCTTTTTTGATGGATGGCATGGATTTTGAACTGGGTCTTAGGTTAGAGTAACTCAAAATCTTAAAGCATTTCAGAGTTAAAGCATTTTAACATTAAAGAAAACATAAATCACCAGCTAAAAACAATTATTTGCTCTGGCAAGAGGGAAGTAAAATGATTTAGATGAATAACTTAACTAAAAGCTAAACTTGGCTAATATCTAGGATATTTCTTTTTCATTTAAAGTGTTGTATGAAATAATAGAGCAATGTAATATAAGTTGAGAACAATTAGAACTATGAACAAAACATTACCTAGCTTGGCTAGTCCTAGTTCTGATTCTGGTCAGCTTGTGTGCTTATCAAAGTTCACAGAAAGCAAAACTGAGAGAGGCCCTGAGGGACGGGACTTACATACCCACACACACACACACACATGGAGCAAGTTTTAATTTGCTGGCACTCTCATTTGTGAAAACAAAGTCACTATGGGCACTCCACAACAAAAGATGCCAATTTAATCTAGTCCCTGTTGGCCACATGGGACACTTACCACTGGCGAGCAGCAGACTGTGCCACAGGAAATGACTTCAGTGCCATTGGCTCGCTCTCCCCCTCTTGCTCTCTCTATCTATGTACGCGTGTGTGTGTGTGTGTGTGTGTGTGTAAGATGTTGGCGCCAGCAGGTAACTTCCGGCATAGTCAAATTGAAAATGGCATAGGATGCCACAACACAGCACTTGCCGCTGGGATGGACTGGGACAGCTGTGCTACTTTTTGTGGCCAAAAGTGTAAAGTTGTCTGGACTCGTAAAGTGTGACAAATTAAATTAATGATAAAAGTAGTCAGCCACTCTGAGGTAGACTTGTTACTAATTGTTTAATACCCTCTCAGCATTTACTTTGCCTCTTCCTCGTCGTCTCTATTTTGATTAAACCAAAAGATATTTGACCCACTCTGAATTCCACTGGCCACGTGAGTTCTTGAACTGCGACCAAACACTTGACTTATGACATTAAAACGCAGACACAAATCTTTATGATCTGTCTGCGTGTTGGTGCCAGCATTGCCACAACTGGCTAAGTAAGAAAAACTACAGTTTCCACTTAAGGCAAACGAAAGTCGAGTCGACCGACCACATAGCACATACGCACGGCACGGCGCACACATGCGGGCAGAAGGCACTTCGCCTCGCTGCAAATGGCAACTACGAGTGGACAGTGACAAAAAGTAAAATAAAAAGAGTAAGGCAAAAAACCAAAATGGATCTGGGACAGACAGAAGCTGCCATACACAGCTACGAATAGGAAATGAAAACTTTTGATTAATGAACTAGGATAAATAGAAACTAAAGAACATTCCATAAATAGTTATTTAGTTTGTGAATTGTCATAAATAGAACCGCATTTATTGAGTAGAGAAGGCACCTGCACAAATTCGATTACATTAATAGTTTCTCTCAGTGCATGTTTCTCGCTTTTCTCTCTCTCTCTCTCTCTCTCTCTTTCTCGCTCACTGGTTAGAGCCAAGAAGTCAGACTGACGCATTGTTGTGGCCATAACTCAGCGAGTGCTAAAAAGCCCTGCCAGGGGAAAAACCTGTGCAGTGAGCTGAAAATCTTAAAGATAAATAAAAGAAAAGGCAAAAAATCATTCAAAGTGGAGATGGAAAAACGAGCATGCCTGAACTTTGACCCCAAAAACGGGTAAACCACAAACGGCAAAAGCAGAAACAGTAACAGAAAGAAGACGATTATTATGACGCTGCTGCCGCTGCCGCTGCCCGTTGACCAGTCCAGCGAAGCGCAACTGATGAAGCCCACTTAGACGACAACAACGACGATGACCACGACGAGGTGTCCCTGGTGCCTGGACAGCGGTCAGCCATGCTTTGGCAACATTTGCCGCTGACAGAGTGCAAGGCAAAGAAAAAGGCGAAGATGATGATGATGATGATGAAGAAGATGTAATACACACAAAAAAAAAAAAAGAAGAAACCCCACCAACTTATACATGTTAGCTCTGTATGTGTGTGTGTGTGTGTGTGTTGTGCTACTTGGGGTCGTCTGGACAAACATAACCGTCGACCGGACATGACCAAATGAAAATGTGTAAAGCTGCCCCGGAGCGTCGCGCCGCGTCTCGTCGCTTCTCCATCGTCGCCAGTACAATTATTACTTCAACTTTTCATTTTGGTTTTTTGTGCTGTGTCTGGAGGTGCATCAGGCAGGATGTTCCAGGATGTTCCGCTTCGGCCACTGAGTTTGTAATTTCGCATCCTGCGTCTCATTTTTCATATTTTGAAGCGTGTTGAGTGCCATTTGGCAAACGGCAACTGCGGCTGCCCAACAAGGTAAACAGACAATTTCTCAAGCGACTAATGCTCTGAGTTATTGTTGAAATTGTCCGAAAAGAAAAACGTTGCGGAGTTCTGCAAAAGTACTTATACAACTACATACATACGTATATTTCCACATACAAGAATGTTGA
This sequence comes from Drosophila nebulosa, assembly GCA_024703675.1. NCBI lineage: Eukaryota > Metazoa > Arthropoda > Insecta > Diptera > Drosophilidae > Drosophila > Drosophila nebulosa. The sequence goes on along the minus strand of JANFPS010000004.1, from coordinate 2,879,007 downwards.
GGGCACTTTTTTGGTAAACTTGATATAAATTTTATTTGGAAACTAGCACTAGTCTTCGTTTGAGTTCATAATCGAGCCTACAGATGAAATGATTTGCCTAGTTTTATTGCACAGAGCCATAAATAATTCTCCCTCAATAATGACAATTATTTGTATGTGTTCAGCTTCTTCCTTTTTTTGGAAGAGTAAAGTACTACTGCGCCGGCTACTATTTAAAATGTATGCTAAAGTAAAGTCTACTAAACTAAACATCCCTTTCAGGTGAAATCAACACTCTTTTCAAGAAAACATTTTCTGCATTTTCTTTAAGTTATTGTAGCAACGTTTTAAGCTTCTTTTGACCTACGAATATATAAAGAGAATAATAAAGACACTCGACAAATAAATTCTTAGCTCAATTTTGAAAATTTTCAAAATCGGCTAATTTATTTTTTCCTATTAAAAGTAAATAACAAATAGAGGCATGACTTTTCGAAGTAGCCTGACTGAATGGAAATCCCCACAAGATTGAGTTCCCTAAAGATGTGTTACCATTAATTGTTTTTCAACAGAATACGCAGTTAGTGCTTTGAATCACTAACCGAAAGGGTATTGGGATATCATAATAAAACATATTTATTTAAATTTGGTTGTAAAGGTTTATTTTTTAACTAGTTTCAAAAGGTAAAAGTTTATGCTATTTTAGTTGTTACTACTTACTTCCGCTTTTATATTATAGATTAGGGCAAGTTTATTTTACTTGGAATCTCACTTAAATGACGAATTGGTAAAAGTTTGCCAACTTGCTTAATCAAAGTTCAATAGCATTCAATGTCAAGTCCAATGTCAAATGGTTGACCTTTTACTTTTCGAAAGCACACAATTATTGCAAACGGGGCCATCTGTTGTGACCTGTTGAAAATGTACAAATTTTTTTGCTGCTACCGCAAAGTCGTCCAAAAATGCAACTAGAAACAAAAAGCGCAGCCAAACAAAATTATACACAAAAAAAAACGCCTACAAAGAAGCGTGGAAAAATGAAAGAAAAAAAAGATGGAAGAAATCAACAGACTGAAAAAAAAACAACAACAATAAGACGGCTCTGTGGCCGGCAAAGGGACTTGGCAAGAGATGAAATTAAGGACCAAGATAAAACCGCCTAGTAAGAAGCATGCTGAAATATGTAAGCCATGAAGGTCATATTAAATTGCTATAAAATTTTATCGATTTTATTTGCAACAAAAGAAGCAAGAAAATCGCTGCGCACAAGCAAGAAAATCAACCAAGTCCTAACGAGGACACTGACACCACACAAACACAACAACAACAACAAGAACAACAATAACGGCATCAGCATAAACATGAAGAACAGAGGCGGCGAGAGAAGAAATAAGAAGACTGAGGGAAGAGAAAAATAAAAACGGACGGCATTCAGAAAATCCATAAAGAGGCGGCCTGGGAGGCAAAAAGAAAAGTTTTTGCTGCCTCTGCTTCTTTCCACTTTCCACTTTGTCATTTTTATAATTTTCTTCGTTTAGTTTTTTTTTTTTTTTCATTCGCTGGGTTTGGCTTTGTTGCAATGGCTAATTAGAAAAGTTTACCCCTGCCCCTATGTACCAGAAGCTGAACGCTCATAGGTGCGCGCACCCTTCTGGGTGACTGGGCTGTCCTCGTCGTCGTCGTTGTCGTCCTCGTCATCGTCCTCAAGAACGCCATTTTTTAGCGCACGTGGCCAGAAGGTGGAGTGCGCAGCAAAAGCGTTAACCAGAGAGCCAACAACTAACGTAATGTCACACCTACCTACCGGTGGGCCCCGTTAGAAGAGACGCCACCATTGGCTGGCATAAATCACGCACCTACCGAAACGCTGAGAGTAGAGGAATACATACACAGATACACCTTCCATGCCATCCAATGGCTGGTTTAGTTTGTGAGGCGCGCACCTGCCACAGCTGCTCTCCGAAGCTCTCTGAAGCTTTATCTGCTGCTGCTGTTGCTCTGCTCTGCTCTGCTCTGCTCACAGCACTAAGGTGGAGCCACTTGGTAGCATGGATCTCATTTGTATTTACCTAAGACATGCAGCAGGCAAGCAGGAGCAGTAAAAAAGGGAAAGAAAAAAAGCAACGTGGAACGTACATAGGTATGTATATGGATACATATGGAACGTACATACTAGAACTAACGAGCGAAACGAAAGCTGGGCTCCAAAAAGTCGAGACGATGAGAGTTCTTTACACACACACACACACGCACACACACAGAGATACACACAGCCACATTAAGGTGTATGCCGAACGAACAGGGCAACGACGAGAACGAGACATTGACGCGCATACGATGGTTTTTCGCCTTTCGCCGGTGACGTTGATGAAATCCCAATCCCAGGACCGAGTCAACAGGGAGAGCAACTGCGCAAAACTACATAGAAACGTCCAAATGTCATGAGGTTTGTTAATGATACTTATTTCGAAGAAGGAATCATTTTGTGACTGTTATAAATCATATTTTTTTTCTAGCCATTTTGCCGTCGGTAAAAAAGGACTTGGCGCACCTAATCCCACGCCCCTATTATCATCAGGTCTCTCTTTCTTCCAGTTTCTTCCCTTCCCTGCTATATGCCATATATGTACGTGAGCAAGTAAAAGAAGGTGCTTTGCTTTGGTTGGCTGCCAACAATTTCTCTGCACACCTTAAAAAGCATAGGTAGGACGTGCGAGTGAGTGAGCTAGCAAGCAACAACCTGTGTGTGAAGCTATCTGTGTCTGTGTGTGTGTGTGTGCGGTGAGAGCAAAACCGAGTGCCAACGAAAAACGCACGACGAATGAAACGGTGGAGGAGACTCAAAACCCAAGATCCCAGACCCCAGACCCCAGACCCTAGACCCAAGAGCAACGGGTGCAAAATAAATACAAAACAACTGCTACTTGTGGTTAGGCAGAGTAGTAGGTACCATCAGGAGGTATCTACCTCGTGTATATGTATATGTATATGGTATATACCAAGAGAAGCAGCTTTCTAGGAGACGGAAACCAAGGCTGACGGATTTGAAGCAGACTTTCAGGAGGAGCATGGCCACGTTGAGCTATACCTTTGCACCACAGGTACTTGCAGTGCGAATGAAAGAAAGCGAACGAAACACAGAGCGAGAGAGAGAGAGAGAGAGAGAGAGAGACATAGAGTGAGATAAAGAGAGAATGGCACCTACAAGAGCAAGCTGCTCTCTCTCTACTTCTAACGACATTGGACGAAGACGAAGACCCCCCCCAACACCTAGAGCAGGTACTCACACACACACACACATACACACAGCCAGAGAACTCAGATGGCAAGACGAAGTATATGTACATGCTCTGCTTGTATTTTGGGGGTTTATGGCTCTGGGGTGGGTGGCGCAGGTAGATTGGTGGATGCGTAAGGTATATTATATACACAGACACGTGGAACACATTGATGGAGGTGTGGGGCCAGCACATGCGCACAAGCATCCTTACAGAGAGTGAGATTTTGTTAACAGAAACGAAGCAAAGCATTCTCTGGCTCTTTACACTGGCCCCCCTCGACTGTTAATCAACAGTAGGGGAAATGGCTCTGTTATGCCAAGAACATTTTGGTTTATCTCTTTTTGTCTTCGGCCATACATATGACTGAAATATTCATAAATAATGTTAATTTATTTAGAAAATGCAGCTGCCGTCTACACACAAACAGCAAAGAGCAGACTAGAGCAGGCCGATGACAGTCCCACCAAGATGTAGTCATAAAATACGAAAAGGACTAACATGTATTCAAGTGTCGGTCGCTGTGGCCATTGCCACCTATACATACATACATATACTATACGTTATAATATGTTCGTACATATGTCTGAATATGCGAGACATTGACCCATAAAATGAATTAACATAATTGTTGATTCTTGCGTTTTATTGTTGAGTGCGTTTTGTGTTCGCCTCTCCAGTCCGACTTTTCGACTGGGCGTCTGAATCGATTTTAGGTGGTCCAAAGCAAAAGTGAAAAGCGTTGACAAAGCAGTCGAAGAAATTAAAAACTTCTTTGCTAAAGTTGCTGAAAACTGAAACGAAAATGAAGTCAAATCTGAGTTTTCATTGTGTCAATAATTTTTGATTACTATTCGAAGCAATCTCCAAAATTTATAAAAAAAAATACACTAAAGTGGGAGCTACCTGTACGATTTTGAAAATAAAGAGTTTTTAAAAAATAATTATATATTATTTATTAAGCGATCTTTGTTTTATTGTAAATCAATTTCTTCAATTTTATTAAATAACCCAAATTGTGGGTGAGTTCGTTCGCGTCAAAAGATACACTGCTTAGGGAGATCGAGCGAGAGTTTTGGTGGTATATAAGCTGCAAAACTTTATTTTTTGAAGAACCAGTGTTAATATTCTTCTCAGGCAATCAGGTGATCTGCCAACCAGCTAATTGGAAATTTAAAGTTGGTAAAAAGATCAATTAGTATTTCAATTGTTCGTGTATACATATATAATACACTTATAGTTGATCATTGTAAAGGACAATTCAATTTCAGTTTGTATGTATAACAAATATGTTGATAGACAATACAGCTCAGGAGAATGTCTGAAGCAAAGGCCTAAGAACTAACTTTTTTTGCGAATTTCTTATAAAGAACTCACTCGATGATGTAGAAATTAGTAAACCAGTGTTGTATAAAAACTGTTTTATGTCTCAAAATATTTTTGATATTAATTTTTAAGTTTTGCCATTATTATCTTTGCCTTCTCAAACATTAATAATGACTACTTTAAAAAAGGGAATACTTTATACAAAGATATGTAAAAGTGATCACTTTTTGGGCACGCACTAAAAAACGGCTGTTTTCTAAATTTAAGACGCAAAGGAAAGCAACTTCTCTTTCATTCAGGTACGAATAATCGGAATCAGAATGAACAGCGCACTAGTAAATCATAGCCTTATTTATGGAGATTTTCAGCAGCAAATGTCTCTTTACGAATAAAATCTCTTGTGTAGTTTGATAATACTTTGCCATCTAACACAAAGCAATACCGGGTTATATATAAGTACTATTTCTCTAAACTGGAAAAACATACGTATCAAGCTTGGTAAGGAAAGAGAAAGAAGAACTGCTGACTAATTAGTAAATTAGTATCCCTTTTTGTTGACCCCAAAATAGATTTGATCAATATAATATTGATGGAAAAACAAAAATTTTAATTTATGTTTGATTAAAGTGTTTTTTTTTTTTTTTTGTTTTGATGCTCCTTTTTTAGCTGTGAAATCTTGTGGGATTGGCCTTTTGGTCTAATTGAATTTTAATTATCGTTGATTTCACTTTTCGACCTTTGGCCCTTAAACAAACAAACAAAAACAACAACAATATTCAATTAACAGCTGAAAGGAAACAAAAAGTTGCGCATACGCCACGTTGTTACACTAAAACCAGCAAATTTGCATTGCCAATGGGGGGAAAATTTTTAGCTTGCCCTGGCGTCAAAACTTTTCGTACACTTTTTCATGCTCACGGACTGACCGGAGAGAGAGAGCAACAGGAAGTGGAATCCTTGTTGCTACAAATAACCGGCATCAACTTTAATCACCTGCTTAATTAAATCAGTTTCAGTTTCGCGCCAGTCGCTGTTGCCTAGACCTGGACCTGTCCTGGGCCATCCTGACCCAATCCTCCCAATGGCCGGAAGCCATTGTGCTGCTCCTTGCTGACTGCTTATTTTTGCTCTCATTGCTGTTACTTGCATAAATTATGCTGCATAATCACCTACAAGCGTTACAGTTAAGCTCCTGGCCAGTGTCTTCTTGCCACCTTGTCTTTGTTTCTCTCTTCTTTTTTTGTTGGCTCTTTCATTTTTGTCGTCTTGATGTCTGATAAAGTACTTAAATCATTTAAGGTTTTTTTTCTTTCTTTTTTATTTTACTTTTTTTTATTGTTATGCATCAAACTTTTAATTTACTTAATGCTGGCGCTCAGTTTCTTTTTTTTAAGGATTTATGGTTTTTATTTCATTAACAGACCAAGCAGCCATTGAAAACATCCAATATAAAATCAGTTTGTAATTAAATTTGTGCCAAACAATGCACTTTTGAGCTTGATTTTCCAACTTCTAATCCTAATATTCTAAATTGGAATCAAAAATATTTATACAAATTATTTATTTACCTCTCATAAACTGTTTTCTATATGTATGTATATAAAGTTATATCTTTCTCTTAACTATTTAAAACTAATGTTTTGTTTTGACCAAACATTCGCACAGAAAAAAAAGAACCAATAACAAAGCAATTAGTACTAACTAAAGGTTAATTGTTAGAGATTCCCATTTAACTCCCAACAACCTAGCAGGGTCTTCTTGTTCCTAGCTTATGTGTTAATATAATGGAACACAATTTACGTCAACTTAATGTTCATTTTGTTTTTGGAGGTTGCTTGATTGTGTTCTGTTCATTTGCTGCTCCATTTCGTTCTCCGCAAAACGAGCTGCCTAGGTAAGATTTATGGGAATGGGCTGAAGGAGGGAGTGTGCTTGCCATCTACTACTGTTTCGTCTTTTTCTTCATATACGAGATGGTCAAGTAAGGCCCTCAAGTGAGCAACGCAATTTAGAGAAAATATCAAATTTCTTTGCACACACACACAGACAGCCATAGAGAAACACTTTCACTCTCACTTTCACATCGACTGGGGCTCGGACGTAGAAAAGTAAACAGAAGGTTAATGGATTTGACACACGGTTCAGGCATGGCATCCTCCCCGCAACCGCCTCCTTCTCTGCTTTCTCTCTCTCTCTCTCTCTCTCTCTCTATGGCACTTGTGCGTGAAATGGATATGCTTTCAGGCTACGCACACACACGTAAATAGCGGTAAAAGAAGTGTTCGCCTACTCTGGTTACTCTTCAATTTCGCTGGAATTTTTCCGATAAGGACTTTAACTTTAGCTCGATGTGAAGACATCATCATGCCTCCCGCCTTCATAAACTTTTCCCTAAAAAAAAGAAACCAAGGAGACTTGTGTTTATTTAAACTTTCGCTGCACGTTCGGCAACAGAAGCTGCAGCCACCCGACTCACACATACAAACACAAAAAAAAAAGAATGAAAAAAGCCATGAAGAAAAAGGAAAACCCGGTTCCAATCAGTCGTTCTCTGCTCTGTGTCTGGGCTGACAATTGGCCATGACGCGACTCTAGCAACCCCGCAGGCAAACGGCAAACGCGACGTGCTCCAACTGCAACTGTTTACAAATTTTTTGACGCAGTTTTTGCACCAAAAAAAGGAAAAAAAAAAGAGGAGAAACAAATTTTGTTCACTTTCCCCTGCATCGCCCTGCCATTGCCTGCATTGCAATTGCAAATAAATCATGTGTGAAGGTGTCCTTAGCCACCGCAGGCAATCTGCACCACTGACAGTTTTAATGCCGAATGAAGTCCTGTTCCTCCTGTTGGCCTCGAACGCTTCTCGCACTTGTGGCATATGTGTGACGTTTCAATATCCTGTTGCGTGATTTTTATTCTCATATTTTCGTTTTTTTTTTTATGTTGATTTTCATATTTGTGCGTGTGTGAGGGCGTGCCCCTTGGTACGTGAAAAGTCGCAAGTCACAAATCAAAATGCCTGCCATTGTTTGGTTTACTTGTTCCTGTTGTTTTTCCTACATTTAGGCCTTTGAGCTGTCTACTTAGGAGTCTGGGTAAGCCGTGGGGGGACAAGCAAGAGCATTTTGCCAATAAATCAAAACTTGATTTTTATCCCATTTTTGTGTTAGTTGTTGATTTTGTAATTTATGTCACGGTGTGCTATACACAGAGATAGAGCAATAAACATGGAAGGAGCGAGAGAAAGAGGAAAGAAGATGCTAAAGCGGAAAGAAGTTGGGTACGGAGATTCGTTGAATTTTGATGAAGACTTAAGGGAACGAATTATTATTCCACTTACAAACATTTTTTCTTAATTTTCCTATGTTGTAAAAGAATTTTTTCTATTAAAGATTCATAAATTTTGTTTTTTTTTTAGAAATAATATCCAACTCGGCTCAATTAGGGCTATTCTGGACAAAGGTGCCCAGATTTCTCCCATATTTTTATTAATTTTTAATCCAATTGATAAGACTCTTTAAAGTTTACTTTTCAGAACGTCTTAGCTTACTAGCCCAAGAGTCGCTCTTGTGTTTTATAATTCTTTACATTGATTGCTTTCTCCAATCGTTCCAAGTAAAATTGTAATATCCATTTACTGCATGAAAACTGATAGAAACTTTTTCAATATCATTTTCCATAATTCTGCTTTGCACATTGACACCTAACCAAAAGAGTCGTTCAATAAGAACTCCAAAGAGAAGCGCTAGGAAATGGTGGCAAGTGTTGGGATGTGGTTTGGGGCCAAAGAGCTGAGTAATAGTAAAAAATTGTAAAAAGCACTCGAAAAACAAGAGAAAAAAGCACATTTCGGACATGAACATGGACACTTAACTGACAATGTCTGACCTTTTCAACAACCAAGAACAACGCAAGGCGGCAACGGGCGAAAAGTAAAAGCAAATTTAAGCAATATATAAGAAATAACTAAAATTGATGTATGTTTGTGTGTGTGTGTGTGTGCTTGCCTGTGTTTGTGTGTGTACCAAATACAAATGTGCCCAATAGAATGGTGGGTGGCGGGGGCCAAACAGGAGGAGGTGGCCAGAGTAACAACATCGCCCAGGAAGACAGTCTGTAAAAGGGATGATGACCAACCGAACCCAAAGTGAAATGCTTACGTGATGCTCAAGTTTTTTCTGCCAAGACATGTGAAGGTCGTAGGGTGAAGGGGTGGGGGGGCAAAGAGGAGGCAGAGGGAAGACACAGACAAGTCAAGTCAAGTCAGCGCATTGTTGCATACGCAAAAGGGAGAAAACTGAACTGAACTGAAGACATGGCGCCTTTTGTGTCACAGTCACAAGTTGCCAACAACCGCAATCGGAGTGTCAAACTTTAAACTGTCAAAAGTTGCTACCCTCCCCACGCCCAGCCCCTTTCACTCTCTTTCTCTCTCTCTGTCGGTCTTACTTTTCCCATTCTGCAGTAACTTGTCTACGCCCAATCTACGTGAGCTGAACACAGTTGGCGTCAAGTCAACAGCTGCTGCTGCTCCTGCTGCTACCAGCCTGCCTGTCGCACGCCGTAGTTCAATATTGATACAACTTTTTAGTCAACCTACGCCTTGCCATCGAAACTTGACGATTAAAAGCGCATTTAAAGCCAAGACAACATATGTAGGCCCGGAATTGAGGCAAAAGAGCCATGGTGTCGAGTTGTAAGGGAAATGCAGCTCAATGATACCCAAAAGGGCAAAAACCGCAAGCTGCAGCAGCAGACAATACACAGTTGCCCCATTTGGAGGCCCACCTATGTCCAGTCCGTGTCTGCGTGTGAGTGTGTGTGTGCGTGTGTAGGCAGTTCGGTCACAAATTGCCTCCCCGAAATGTCCAAATGACAAGCAAACAACAGATGCCCCTGCAAGTATGCTACAATAAACTGCAGCCTGTGTGTACAGTGTGGAGTATGCGAAACGAACATACAATTTTAAGCTGCTTATGCAAAGTCTTAAAAATCGACGAAAATCTATCGAAATCTATATAAAAAATCCGAACTTGGTCATAGCAATGAAGTTAAATGGAACAAGACACAACTGAACACATAGCTAGACTCCACTGTAGAAGTCAGTGTGAGGGTGTGTGTGTGTGTGTGTGTGTGTGAATGTCTGTGCATGTACTACGGTTGTTGCGTGTTTACGCAACGTAACCAAAGTCAAAACCTCGATTAGGATTCAATCTGCTGCGGGCCACTCGCAACGTTGTTTGTCCTTGTTGCTGCCGCTGCTTCTGCTTTTGCTGCTCCTGATGCTGTTTTTGTTGTTCTTATTGTTGTTGTTATTGCCTGCCCCGCAGGTCAGAAGCAAAGTCAAACCGATTAAAACACAAACATTCGCACACACACACGCGTACGCACACACACATTGACTCTATGGCTGGCAGCTTAATTGTCCTGACCCGCTGAAAGTGCTTTTGTGTCCATATAGGTATTCTTCAAGGGGCAATTAACTGCTAAGCTTCCAATGCAAAACAACAGCAACAACAACGACAGAAAGTAAGAGAGAGAGAAAGAGAGAAAAAACCAATAAAAAATGTGGCCAACGGGGAGAACAAAAAACGTAGTTTCCTCAAAGTGCGTGTGTGTGTGTGTGTGTCCCGCTACTTGCATAGATTAGATTTTTAGTCCTAGCCCCTTATCTCCTGCATCCCATGACCACGACTCCAGTGGATGGGCAAAATATTTGCACTGGCAGCACCAGCTGCCACACCAAAAAGGGACCACAGCCAGTGGCCATAAAACAGCCATTAACGCCAGGAGTCGAAACTGGTTTTTCCGCTAACATTTTTTTTAAAAACAATTTTTAAAGTGTTTAAATTCTGAAGACAATTTTTTAGTCGACAACTTCATCAGTAACACGCACGAGTTCTTCAGTTACAATTAGACAAGGTGCAATAATGAAATGATAAAAGGACGACCACTTCGTCTCTACCGTGAATTTCTATAAAAAAGACATTAATTTTTTATTTTTAAAAAAGGCAATTAACTATAAACGAAGATACACTTTAATTTGGTTTCAAGATATAATTTCCTCAACTGACTTTTTCATGCTCCATTCCCGTCTATCCACAAGTGGGTGTGACTAAGTCTAAGAAAGCGAACACGAAACCAATTTAAACTGTTGGAAAAAAAAAAAAATGGAAATAGGAAACAGAAAAAAAGGTAGCCAAGATTGAGCAGACCAAGGCAAAGAAAGCACAAGCCACACCCAGCTGCTTCAGCCTGTCGGAGGAAACTGCGGCAAATTAATTTCTCGAGTGTCTTCTGCAGCAGCCCGCGGACATGCCAAGTCCTTGAGACTCAAGGCAAACTTTCGCAGTGCTGCAACGCACATCCTGGATGAAGGTGAAACGCAAGTTGTGGATGTTGACAACCACATTGAAGTGAGATAGATGCTGATTATGCTCAAGTGTTCATATTACCACTCCGATTCGAGCCAACAAACCATTTGTTTACCGAAATCTGCGGAAATCTCAATCTCAATCTCAATCTGCTCCTGCATATTGTTGTTTAAATAAAAATTTAAAGCAAATTGCTTCGCGGAAGTAAATCGTTTGTGGTGAATAAAAAATGTAAGCCAACAGCATATCAAATTACCCAAGCTAGGCCAGGCCAACCCAGGGCGGCCGCACACGCACCCACTCCCACATCCCACATAGAGATTCACATTCAGGCGGAGCACGTCGAGATGACAAAGTGCCGTGTGGTGCAGGCGGGAGTGCGGGGAAGAAGGTAGGTGGAGTGTAACAAGGTGTAGCATAAGCAGCGGCAAAGTAAGTCAGCTTGTTGATAAGTGCCTGCCTCTTTGAATGGGCTGCTTGGCATGTGGAAAGGAACATTATGGATGCTTGGGGTGGGGTGTAGTGGGGTGCGTAGGATGCGGGACGCTTACGATGCGGTTGACAGTTGACAGTCCTCGTTTTGCGCGTTTTGATGCGATGCTGAAAAATTGTTGCTAATTTTTTACCAGATACATCCCGGGCTGTATTTCATTTCACAGCGACTTAAGTGAAAATGGTTGGCATTTTAATTTTATTAGAACTCAAAGCCAAGTATAAAATGTTGAAATCTCTGCGAGTCCGGAATGTGACATGAAACGGAATATACCTTCAGATAATTAATAATAAAAGAGATTTTTGTAGATTGACCGGATGATAACTGAAGTGATTGTCAAACTTGAACAAGAAGATCTATTATTGAATCAATAGCTCTTATTGAAGGACAGTTTATGAAAAAAGTTTTAAGTAAAACAAAAACACCAAGTTTTGCAGTAGTATTAGTATCAATAAGCATCTAGGGTAGTGTTTGGTAACGTGCAACATTATCAATAAGCTAGTATTAAGGCGGATACAAGCGATGGTCACACTGTAAATGGCAAGTAAGAAAATGAGTTCAAATGAAAATTTAGGCACCTAAAGTTTCTCATAAACATAATAAAGAATTTACTGTGCCTATACGTATTTCTACTTCCAACTGGAAATTCAAGCTGATTTCAACCTTTTTGGAAAGCAGCAGTTGAAAGGTGCGAGTTGCTGTTCATTTTACCAAACTCTTACTTCCTGTGGGAGCAGCAATTGTTCATTGTCTTGCCAAGACAGTCTGCAAAATCGCCCAACCATATTTCCCAATGCAATTTAAGCAGCCGCAGAAAAATATGTAACTATGCATCTACATACATATGTACATATACATATAATCATACATCTATGTGGGTATTCTGCAAAATGTTTTCTTTCTTACACACAGAGACAGACAGACAACAACAACAACAACGACAACAATAGCAGGAGACGAACGACTTGAGGGATTTTGCAGAAATGACATTTGGCTCCGCATGTGACAGGGCAACAGCAGCCGTTGGCATTGAAAAAAGCAATTTAAGTCAAGTACAGAAGGACACGCAACGTACACCCCCATACCCACACACTCACACTCATGTAAGCAAAGGACATGCAATCAGACAAAGGCACACGTATGCCAATTGCTCTTTATTCGCAAAATTCCGCCCCCACCCTCATCGTCTCATCTTCATTTTGATGAATTACCGCTGTTACCTTTGGTTGACTGCAGCCGAGAACATTATTTGAATAGGTGAAATCAAGACAAATTGCTTGACAGCAATCAATCTTGAAAGAAATCTACACCATCAAAGTAAAAGTAGAAATTGAACTTTATGAAAAACTCGAAAAGGGATAAATGGGAAAATAAATGACAGACAATGGAATGTAGACCCCTAGTAAAATTCATAAGTCTTACCAAAAGAAGTAACCATAATCTCAATGGAACCCACCTTACCTAAGTAACTTTTGATGTTGGTATGAGATGTTCCAGAACTAAGTTAAGGCTACCGGGAGAAAAAGCGATTACATTTGTTTGTTTTGTGCGGAATAAATCTGAATTCGATGATCCTGCAAGAATATCCTGGAACTCAGAATAATCGCATAGCTCAAGAACGGCCGTATCCTATAAGATCGGAGTCAAAGACTTTTGTTAAGTTCAATTGAATAAATGTATTTTAAATAAGTATTCTCAACTATTTTAACTAAACTATTTTGCTTTTTCAGAAAATTCGCTTCCCCGGACGATAATTGGGCTTGACAAACATTTGGTCCAGTTCGTGTATCCAAGACGTCATAACTAAGAAAAACAGATTACATGATCGGATTGTAAGACAACATGAAACGATTGGAAATTTAATTGATTACTAACCCATTTTTGTGCCATCTATCACTGGGCATGCTCCGTGAACAGTGTTCTCATCGAAATCAAATGACTCTCCGTCGAGGTTGTAGAAAAGCAGCACTTTACCCTTTTCGGCTGGAACCTTCAAATTGAGCAAGGGAAATACAGTGGCTCCGCCATGTTTTACATCGTTGAGCTGCCAATAAGAAGCTAAAAGTTATCTCCAACAAGAAATGCATCATTTGTTTAACTTACATAGAACAATACCGTGGCAAGACGATCACCCTGAACCGCAGTGTAATTGGTCGCATTCAAAAAATCGTAGTGTGACGTATAGTGCCCCGCAAAGCCGTATCTGAGAACCTGAAAGCCATTCCAGTCCAATTTGAAACCAGTGAGGTCAGACACAAGGTTAGTAATGCGATTGATTAGTGAATTGCTTTCCTTGTTAAACAGGTTAGCAATGTCCAATAACCAGACACCGTCGGCAGTACGAAAATGTGCGTGACTTTTCTCAACAGTTTCAGAATAGACGCCCAACCTTTTGAGATAGGGGGCACTTAGGTTTTCCAACTTCGTCATCTCCTCATCGGACATAACATTGTGAAATATGACTATGTAAGGATCCAGAGATAATTCTTCCATACGGAAAGGGGCCAGACGTAAAAAAGGGGTCGTTGTGGTATTGTAGCGACAGTGGAGCTTGCTAGGCATTGGCTTAAATGAAGAGCGACAAGTCGTTTTAAACGTTTTCGGAAACACAAATTCTGGATCAAATGTTTTTTGTTGATAACCATCGACACCCGCCAGTTGCAGACGCTCAATTTTATCATCTATTTCTTCAGTGGTCAGATTGGACTCATTGCTTAAAAGGTATCGAGCTACCTTTTTACCATCTAACAAAAATAAAAGTTATGTTTGGATAATGGTAATGTTATCAGCAAATAGTACTTACCCATTTCAAGAAAGCATCGTGCAAGCATCAAAATAATGTCAGATCGATGGTATTTCAATACGTCGTACATCTGTGTTTGAGAGGAGTCCATCGAGCTCAATGCAGCAATTAGCCATTTGCCGGCTCTTTTATAATCTCCCATACCAAAATGATGCGTGGCCATCGTATAACAGTCCAATGAGGAAAGCTTCGCACTAATCAATTAAATCAGTTTGTAAGATGGGAGACCTTTTCAATTGCATTCAAGGATGAAACTTACTTATACTGCACGCCATCTATTATGCCTATGGCCAAGTTTAGCGGAACTAGATCATATGCAATTTGCATGCGATGAAGCGCTATTTCAACTTCTGCAAGATCGCTTGGTAGTGGTAATTCTGAGAGTTTTCCCTTCAGAAAAGCAATTTGTTCTGCAAATTTTAGAGGTATATTTAAAAGTATTTAAAATTACAACCGTAAAACTAACCTTGACCAATTGGTTTTACCATTAGTGCTTCTAACAGCTCCCAATCTGAGTACAGATGACGTATGAGCTGAAAACTATTTAAGGGATTGCCAAGATACTCCTCCTCTTTGCCCGAAGATTCTTTTAATGGTCGGCGTATCTCATCGGCTATCCTTTTTTCGATCAAAAAATATTAGGTTTAAGCGTTATCGATTCCAGTTCACTTAAAAATACCTTTGGAGTGTATCAATTTTCTCCTGTAACTTATTTGCATATTGATCGAGATTTTCAATTAGTTCAAGATCGATTTTCAGAAGCTCCTCCTTGTGCATTGGCACACTTATGTAGTTCTTTTTTGACTGACTATGAGCTACTTTTACGAAAATTAGAACTATTAAAAGCGTTCGACAATGCAACATCTTGGTAGAGGAACAATCGCTTAACTGATGCAAATTTTCAGCAATGATGCAGTCTTCCAAACTAACCACAGTGTAACAAAATGAATCATTCATGGAAGAGAGTAAATTACTACAAGGAAATCTTTTATATTTTGATGGTTGGATACGCAGTTTATTACTTTAAACACATCTTAGCTCAACAATTTGAATGCATCACTAATCATCCTCAGTGTGGAAAAACTTCACAATAACTGAGAAGAAAAGATAAGAAATATAATAAATGTAGAACTAAAAATATATCGAATACCCACCTAATCCTGTGCCTACCACATTTGGACAGATAATTTGTTCAAAGTCTCCATCATTAAAGATGACTAAAGCATTGCCTTTATGTGGATAAACGGACACATCCAAATGTGGTGAGGTAATCGCACCACCGACCTTGACATCATTGAGCTAGACAAATGGAGAAGCCATAGTAACATAAAGAAAAGAAACCTCATTTAGTTTATTCCACTTACAAATATAATCACCGTTGCCTCAATATCCTGAAAATCTAGGTCGACAAACTGTTATGAGAAGAGAAATGAAAGGAAGTTATCTAAAGAAATAAGTCAAAATACCAACCTTAGGAGACATTTTAAACAGCTCAAATAGCCTGACCGCATCATAGAGCTGTTCATATTTGAGAACATATAGATTCTCCATGTCTTTACTAAGCCCAGTCATATCCTTAATGCGTTCGTTAATATCTTCCGTCACTTTGCTGTAACTATTGGAAATGGAACATCCCTTGATGAGGCCGTTGCTTAATTTAAACTCAGCATTGCCGCGACATTGGTTAAAGGCAGATTTCATGTGAAGGATTTCGTTGGGGTAGATGACATCGTGATAGACCACTATATAGGGATCATAGAGAACTTCTTCGACCTTCAGGGGTGCCAATTCCAGAAATGCAGTCACCATGGTATTATATTCACAATCCAGATGACTGCTCAGGTTAAATCTCGTTTGACATTGCTTTTGGAATGTGCTGCCTTTGGTCGCTGGTACTGGCAGGGGCTCCTGTGGATCGTACAGCCCTAGTAGTTCCAATTCTCTTTTTTGGTGTAGCAAGTCCACGTTGTACGGTTCCAAATCAATAGCCGAGCTCAAAGCCTTTAAAGCCTTATCATGCCAATCTAGAATACATTGTTTTAGAAGTGTTTGTCTTATGTTAACATTTTTAAAAGATACTCACATAAATTCTGAAATACTTTCGCCTGCATTTGGTAAACTTTCCACTGGGGAACTCCCAGCGTATTATATAGATCACTATATTGCGATGCGTTATAGTTTTCCGCAGCAGCCGTTAACCATTTGGCCGCCTCAAAGTATTTATGTTGCTGGTGCAATTCCATTCCCACGTGATAGCAGTCCAAGGGGGAAACATACAGATCACTAGATACATAAATTGTTTGGAGTTAATAAATATTTGGAGGAATTATAGCCAAAGTTAACCTGTGAAACTCTTCCTGGTTGACCAAGAAGCTTGGCTCATAATCATAGAATTTCGTTATGGACTGTAGATTTTTCACTGCCTTTTTGAAGACATTTTTTTGAGGTGCCTGTTCTAGCAAGCTTTCAATGTTTTTCACTTGGTCGGGACCCACTTGACTCTTCATATATATCTGCCAGTTGGTCCAATCCTGATGCATATGTCGCATCAAACGAAAGGAATTTAATGGATTTGATAGAAACAATTCGGGATCACTTTTAGCTTCCTCCATGTCCTTTTGATAATCCCACAAGGCTCTACAGTGTAAAATTACTGCTTGCATCAATTATTAAACATTTCTTTGGAATTCCTGAACTTACGCATCAAAATTATTGATTTTCTCTTCCAACTCTTTGGCAAATTCACGAAAATTGAATAATAGATCCTTTTCTAAGCCAATCATTTTTTTCATACTTTCTAAGCTGGCTGCTTGCGTGGAGGTGACAACCAGCACCAATAAATAAAACGGACCAAACATGACGTGGTAGACTAGGAGCAACTGTTAAACTGAATGGGCATAAACACACCTGTTGTTTAGGAGCTTGAAATTTGTAATTTAGCTATGACAAATTCCATTTTCCTCGCAAAAGAGCTGCCTTTTGGAAAATGTTTTTTACCATCTGATTAGTCGTAGAAATCACCATTAGCATCTAATTAAAGATGTGCTCATTTGAATAAGCGATTTTTTAGGCTCTCCTAACTTTATAGATTTATATAATTGCCGCCTAAATCTACATATATAGAGTCAGTGCGCTAGATGGCGCCAAGGAGAGATGTACCCCAGTATTTATAGAAAAAGTCCGCTAGAGGGCGCCAAGAAGAGATGTTGGTTCTGCACATTAACCCAATATTTTTGTACGGTTGATTCAGTAAGAATATCGATTGCCATCGATAATTTAAAGAGCAAACAAGATATCGAGAAAAAGCGAAGAAGTAAGAGTAAGAAATTCGTATTTGTTTTGGCCGTTTTCTTTTTGTGATTTCTTTCTTCAAGCGCAGATCTAAATCAATATATAAAAACAACAAGGGGAAAATTCGTCATCAAAATGCTACTGCAAAGGAACAAGTAAAAGCGGCTTTTGTATAATTTAATTAGTGTCTCGTATTGTGTCTGTGTGTGTTGCTTTTACATCTAACCAGTTCTCCTCCCCCACTTTTCTATGTTTATTCTAACCTTGCCATCCCCCTAACCTCCCTTGCCCACTATAATATCAGTGTTGTCGTAAGATAAGTGAAAAAGCTACATTTTGACCATAACAATTAGAAAGCTAGACTAATCTGTAGAAATTTTTGAGCTGCGAATCCAAAGTTATCCTGATAACGTTGCGAAATATTCGATCTTTAGATTAAGTGCACTTGCCGTTTTCGTTGTCTTTTCTACTTAAATTTCTGAATGTCCCAATAAAATGGATGTTAGTTTAGACACAGTAGTTTGGAAACAGCAAGTATATTTTCCCTTTATAAACGTTTCTATATTAATTTGTAAATTGTATGTTGTGCATTGTAGACAATTAAAATGTTTTTGGGTTTTATAAATATATCTGTAAAAATGTATCTTTTAGCCTTTTCCCTATCAAAACAATCTGGCAACTTCGTGGCGCTCCCACTCAGTTGTACGCTCCATATTTTTGTTGTTACCATTCGCTTTTATTTATATGCATACATATGTATACGTACACATAAATGTGATATGTATGTATATACATTAGTGTATATATACTTGAGCAGAGAAATATCGTGTCTACGAATCCGTTAATTGAAAACGCTAATCAGTCAACAAGCTCACATACGGTCGGACAGTCGGTTCACCACTCGCTGTGTCTCTCTCCCTTCATCCCTCTCTCGCGCTCTTATCATTGGGATTTCGCGCGTATTTTGTTTTTGTTCGGTATTTTCTTCTCGGTTTTTGAGTGAAAACGCTTTTGTCAGGTAAAATTGGGTAAAACGGTTGACAATATGCATTATATTATATCGTTCAGATAAGATAATGATACCAAATAGAAACGGATTAATTACATGACACATTTACAAGCAGTTCCCAATCAAACTCACGTGCTAAACCTATGGGAATAGCAGCATGAGAAGTGTGGGTGGCCATGTGGGGGACGTCTATTAATTAGTGAGTGTCAGTATCAGTTCTTCTTCTCCCTCATTTACTACTTTTTGTGCTTGTGTCCAATTAACTATTCTTTGTATGCAGTCACTTGAATTACTGTATGGAATACTTCTACCTCCCCCTCCATTGGGTGGGTGTGAAAGGAATCGGGTGCGGCCGGATTTTGGGTCTGAGGTTAGCGGCGGGGCCGGGCCTGGCGTAAAGCCAACCCATATAATGCGCAACAATGGTCTACCAAACGAATGCCCCGAAAGCCAGATAAGCCACCCAGCCAGTGTCAACCATCAAAATAAACTCACTTTGAAATTTTAACTCAATTCCGGCGACGACGACTTGTTGTCTTTTGAGTGCAATGAAGCAAGTGTAAATCAATTTTGAACTCAAAGCGGAAAGTTTGTCAAATTGATGTCTGCTCATTTCTATATAATGTAGGGGATCAGACAAGATCAGCTGATTTCGGTTCTAAAATTGGTGGTCTTGTCTAAAATTCAATTAAGAACGATTAATCACATCCCAAGTGATTGATTAACAAAGTAAATAACATACCTTTTCAGTTATTTTAACCAAAATTGATTGTTTATTACCAAAAGATACAAGAAGCAGAAGCTTAAAAGAGTCCATCACATTAGAACGGAAATATTTACACTTGGGATAAAATCAGATAGTTTTTCCTACGAAAGTCCACAATTTTTTATAAGGAGTGGTGGTTTTTGATCTCCCATCCTCAGTCCCACATTCCCTATTATTGCATGTGGCCCTATCTCCTATCGGCTGCATCAAAACTGTTCGATTTAAGTTTTAAGCTGCCTCTGGTCAATTGATTCAGATCGATGATGGACAGATAGGGCTTGGGCGGGACATTCACAGGCAATGGCAATTCTATGGTAACTGTTGCTTGTTTCTTGCTCCTAGCACCTGCTCCACCACCACCCGCATTACCGAGTCCATATTCGCTAGAAGTTTTGAGGGCACTCAATGAATACTGATCATGTGCAGCATTTCCACAAGTGGCTGTGGCTGCACGCCTATAATTGCGATACCCACTAAAGGTACTGCTGCCCGGAGCAATGGGTCGCGAGGGAGAGAAGCCACCTTCGTCGGAGGAGGCACCTCCTCCTCCAGAATCATAGCAAATGCTGAGATTCGTGTAGGAAATAGGAGCATGACAACGCGTAGTCTTGGGTCGGAGTTTCACCTCATAGCGGGTCTTTGAGCGGGAGCGGGAATGATGTGTACGCGGTCGTCCTCGTCGGTTGCCGCGCATCTCGGGTACAATGGGCAATGGCAGGATGTTAATAAAACGATAATATTGCAATAAAGTGCGAGCCAGGTTCCGGCCAACACGGTAGTCTGTGGAATGCAAATTTCTGTATTCAGTTAGCTTGAGAAATAGCGGCTCCTACTTACAACCATCTTCGTTATAGAGGGCAATCGTTTTGCCATCCCGCAAATAATGACCCGCCATGGACACCTCCAAAGTATAGGCATTCACCGTATCACTCAGACGCTCACAACTAAATCTTCTAATGCTGCCGATTTTGCGTTCATCGGCATTGAACATGGTGTGCTCGGCCACATAGTCCGAAGCATTGTTGGCAAAGAGTCGCGGGAAGACCAGGTGCCGCTCATAGCGATAGACATCCTCGTATGTGTTACCGTAAATAAAGCAGCCATGCATGCTGTTGTTGGCATGCAAATCGATCACAAAGTCTATTTGATATGTCTGCAAATAGATCCCAGAGTAAGTTACATTAAGACCGAGACATTAAGGGAATTCACTTCTTACATCCGAATTATCCAACTCTTTCAGCATATTCTTGACGGCATGCAATTCCGGTTGAGTGAACTCTGAGCCCAGATGCCAATTGCGGTTCATATCCTGGCCCATCAGATTGCAACGATTGTTGCCGAGGAAAACTCCATCCGGATTCACCATTGGCACAATTTTGAAGACAAAGTTCTCGCGTAACACTTGAGCAATGGGATGATTACCCACCAGAAATTCAATGAGCCCTTGGCAGACATGTGAGGCGGGAGCCTCACTTGAATGTGTTCTGCACAGAATCACAATGACTCGTATGAAACTACGCTCCAAGCGATTTGTGGAACGCTGCTTGTGCGTCACATGGTCAATGGTTAGAAGATCCACGTTACGATTTTGCTGAAAATGAGAGGAGACATGAATAATTGGACACACAACATCTATAGATCCACTTACCAATGTTTTTACGAGAACACATCGTGTGAATCGTTTGTCTGCTCCTTGTCGGGCATCTATCACATTGAGATAAGACTGCAATCTGGAGTAACTGTATGGCCAGGCCAAACAAAATTGATAGACATCGTCCTCTTTGTCAAAGATAAAGGCAAAGCTCAGCACATAGTGACCTTGATGCATGGCCGATCGATAGAAGAAAACCTGACGCTTGGGCAGACGCTGCCACTTGGGTCGACTGGAGGATTTCACCAAGGGCGTTAGTCCAGAATTAAACAGATTGCGACTCTTGCTAATGTTCACAATATTAAAGAGCACCCGCTGATCCTGTTTCACATTATCCACCGTGAAATTGAACCAAAAACGAAAACGCGGATTGCAGGTGTCTGGCCGCAGGAATAAGTCATATTCAAATTCCCCCACCAGCTCCGCCTTACCCAAATTCCCCGTCTCAAAGGCCGCATCAAAGCACAAATGTCCACGTTTCGCCTTGCCACTCTGTCCCGGCGGTCGTATAATAACCCTTGAGACATTACCCAATCCTCCTTCACCATCGCTATCTTCGCTGTCTGGAAATGCATAAAAGAGCAAAAAAAAAAAAAGTGAAATGAGATGGGATCGCATTGGGGATCGCAGCAGTACCATCCGATCCTCTTTCGTACATGCTGGTGTGCTGTAAAGGATCGCAGGCTATTCCAAGCATTTTGTCTAATTGTTTTCCGCTATGCGTCTAGTTCAGGCAACGTTGAATATTCATCTAATGCAATTATCCGGCTCTAAACCACCTATTCTCAGCATTGCTGTCATAACTTTTCTGCGAAACCCATTGAAAAGGTTAAACGCCAAGTTGACGCCGCCTTCTTAATCCTGGCAAGCCAAGCCGTTAGCTATCTTTAAACCCTCAACGTCTTCCTTACCCCATCTCCCAGCCACACGTATGCGTGCGGATAACTTTTCGCTGCAGTTCACTGCAACTTGGCATTCCAACGTCCGCCTCTAACTCGCGAAACGTCAAAGTGTGAAATTGAATAGTCGCGGTTGCGTTTGCTTTGCCCATGGAGCCAAACGTCTTGGCAAATGCCTTCATTGATACTCTAAAGCGAAAGCAATTTTGCTAACTGGAGGATTTCAATAACCTCTCACGTGACAAACTCACTTAATTTAGAATTTCTAAATGGCTTGAACAAATAATACTTTACGGTTTCAAATAGACATTTGCCTTTTAGTTTCTTTAGAGCATCTAACGGTTTAATACTATGTGTTACAAAATATGATTACGATGTTTTTCTGACATGAAATAATTCATCTAAAATAGATAGTTCGACTGAAAATTGCCTTCTGTTAAGTGAATATATTCTCATTGCAGAACTTGCTAGTGTCTGATTTGGTAGGACATATAAACGTCGGCTGGCAGTGAATTTCTTATTTTTTTCTGCCGTCTTTACAGTTATGGCTATTTGCACTTACCCGAATCGCCCATTCCTTAGACTATGCGCTGCCAACTGACAAGGCGTATCCTCTCACAGGCACATTGACCTCTTTAAAAATAGAAATTCAATTAACAAACAATGTAAATCGAATGGCCGCCCTTTTCTGGGCCCGAATTATGGAGAAACCCTTTCACTTTCTCGCTCAAGTGGAAGAAGTCGCGTGTAAAAGTCTTGGCAAGAACTTACTTCCGAGTATAGATTCCAAATCAGTAGCTGCAGCAACAGCAGCAGCAGCTATAGAAGACTATGCGTCTTCGTCGCCCACAGTTTATCTGGCTGCGCAAATCTTAGGATTGCCGAGCGCCACCTTGCTGGTGATTGAGTGAGTGACTAACTGGCTGACTAACTGACTGACTGACTGGCAAGGCCGCCTAAAGTTTCGCATGTTGGCACTTTTGACGCGTTGCCAACGGCTCCCAACGGTCTTAGATGGGAGCGCGGACTCACATGTGTAAGAAAACCATTGTTTGGTCGATAATGAAACGGGCAGCAGTTTCAGTATTGCGGTTTTCGTCTCAGTTTCCTCGACAGTTGCGGCACGCGCTGTCTTTTTGAAAACTGGGCAGCTTACTGGCAGACCTAATTACCTCTCGGTTGCGTTAAGCTCACTCGCTCTTAAAGTAGTTCACCGGGGCTAATCAATAAAAATTCCAAACTACCGTATCGTCTGTAACGTGGGAACGGTAACGACAACGGCAACGCCGCGTATGCGTGATTTTAATGGTTTAATGTTAATGGTCATGCCAGGCAGCAGGTCACAGCGGAAAGTGAATGAACTGAAACCCTACCTTTTCTAAATATTAGCATGTTAAAACGCAGGTAGCCACCTAAACCCAAGCCTATAAACCCCAAGACCACCACTCCATGGTGCAGATAATCGCCCATATTGCTTCGTTATGTTGTTCAAAGTGCATACTGTGTACATAATCATGAACTCAACTTATTCTCCATAACGTATTCTTGCAGATTAGGTAGCGTGCGCCCACCGAAACGTTGCAGGAGCGACATGGACACTACCTCGACATCGGACATTGTCATTATTAATGGCAATTCGCATCCGGATCTGGCCAATATGGTTGCTGAACGCATGGGACTGAAAAACGGCGGCTGTTCGGTGTTCCATAAATCAAATCGGGAAACAATTGTCGAGATTAGCGATTCGGTCAGAGGCAAGGATATCTACATCATACAAACTGGCACCAAGTGAGTGAAGATTTCTCCTACAATTTGAGGAATAGTCGCCTAAAGATTAAAATGGTTTTCCTTTGCTGCAGAGATGCCAATAACAACATCATGGAACTGTTAATTATGGCCTATGCCTGTAAGACATCTTCGGCTCGCTCCATAGTTGGAGTCATACCCTACTTGCCTTACTCCAAGCAATGCAAAATGCGCAAGCGCGGCTGCATCGTCTCAAAACTGTTGGCCAAAATGATGTGCACTTCAGGACTAACACATATAATCACCATGGATCTGCATCAGAAGGAGATACAGGGCTTCTTCGATATACCCGTTGATAATTTGAGGGCATCTCCTTTCCTCTTGCAATATATACAAGAGAGCGTGAGTTTAAACTGACAATGCCAATTGTCCAAATTCATTTACTTATTCTCTCTTTTGTCGACAGATACCTGATTACAGAAATTCCGTAATTGTGGCCCGTAATCCGGGTGTGGCCAAGAAGGCTAACTCATATGCAGAACGCTTAAGGCTCGGTCTAGCTGTCATCCATGGCGAACAAAAGGAGGCGGAAAGTGATGAAGTCGATGGCAGATATTCGCCACCACCAACCAGGTGAGTTGCTATCTTGTAATGCATCGATTGGGTTGTGTCCTTAATGAGCCAAATGCATCTGTGGTCGTTGCTCCTTAAATCGCATTTCGTTTTGTTTTTCAATAATAATTTATCATTCGTTTGTCATTGATTAATTTCACAATTAGTTTTATCAAAACTTGACGCATGTAGCAGTCATATTTATTTAAAAAATTATACAAATTATAAATATGATTTATTTTAGTAAGTACTTACTCACCCAATGCCTGAAGAACTATATGTAAATTTATGTAGACCTTTGGGATAGCCCAGCTTTAGCTACTCAAAGCACAAAGTAGCCTCAATTGAGCTTTAAATGTTTCCTTGTTTTTTTTTTCGGTAACTGCCTTTAAGATTTGTTCTACAGAAATTGTGTGTTAGGATTGATTGCTGTCTGTATATACATATGTGGTTGCTCCTTTACTTTTGGCCATCTTCTGTTGTTGTTGTTTCCTACTTCTGACGGCAACCGACAAATGGCTAGTTTGTTACTATCTCCTGTCTTGTTGGCTTTTTTTTAGCAAACCTTTCGTTTTAGTTTCACATTCTTTGATAATCACGCTTCACACGTTTTACGCCAAAAATAGTTTCAAGTTGCTATGCAAAAATCTCGATACAATTTGCAGCAGAAAATATGCAAGAATCAGAAGAGCAAATCAAACAAAAAATCAATATTCTTTCTTTATTTCGTGTTATTCAGTGCATATAGCAATTTATTAGGAAATTCTGTTGAAATGTGCTTACCAGCGACACCTAGGTTTGTATAATATATTAAGAGTACTTCTCACTTGGTATTTATATTTTGTTTATATTTAATTAAATGCATTTATCTTTTTCATTTCTTTCCCCCCCATACAAATTTTCGTTTATCTTATCTTGGTTACGACTGCGACAACAAACCACAACTACTCAACCACACAACCACTGCACTCCACTTTGCCATCGATAACGTCTGCACTGTGCACTATGCAAATTATTTCCAAAACCAAACAAAAAACATTTCATATTTTGTCCACACTAACCACAAGAAACTCTACTCCACAACATGCCCCTAGCAGTAGCCGCACGCGCACCACCTCGGTGTCGGTGGGTGTGCCGGAGCATCCCATCAAAGTGAAGCCGCCACTTACCATTGTGGGAGACGTTAGTGGAAAAATTGCCATTATGGTGGTAAGTATCGATCAGGAATCTCTGTCCACCACATTTTGATACTATACAAATTTTCTAGGACGATCTACTCGATGATGTACAAGCATTTGTTGCTGCTGCAGAGATGCTAAAGGAGAACGGAGCATGCAAGGTCTATGTGCTAGCCACACACGGTCTGCTCAGCTCGGATGCTCCACGCCAGCTAGATGAATCCCTAATCGATGAGGTATTGAACAAGTCTTCACATTATTATTGGCAAACTTCTATTGAAACGATCCTTGTGCGTTGTTGCAGATTGTTGTCACCAATACCATTCCACATGAGATACAGAAGTTGCAGTGCCGTAAGATTAAGACGATTGATATATCCATTCTGATTGCTGAAGCCATACGACGCATACACAACAAGGAGTCCATGTCATATCTATTCCGCAATGTTACTTTGGAGGATTAGAAAAATTTGATGTTATCCATACATTCACATGGATATGCACTCACACAAACACACATCCACACTCGTACACATTACATGTCTAGTTTATTGTATGAAGGAAGTCACAAAAAACTATGAGGGAAAAGTTTCATGGCAACTAAATTTGAAGTTGCTCTTTAATTTGTTTGTTTTATTTTTTCCTTTATTTAAAAATTCTTAAATATTTTACAGTGCGCTTAGCGTGCTTATGCTCAAATAAAGAAAAATTATGAAAATCCAAATAGAAACTGTTATCAAACAAGTATCAACTTATTAGTTTTAAGCTGATGTTGCCATAAACGACATTTCCGCCACTTAAACAAATTCCATTAATTTCCATTCGACTTTTTGACTGTAGTAGTTATCATAAAACAGCTCTACATTATTTATGGGTAGCCACAAAACGTGCAAGATTTCTAATCGCATCTATTTATGGCTGGTCGCCAACTAATTCCTTATATATATACCATATATTGTGTATTTAATTAAGTGTCCAATTTAATAATCATAAATTATTAATGTGGCATAATTTTTAAACAATTGCTATCGTAAATTTGATTTAATTTTTATTATCATTATCATAAGCAAATTTGCTCTCTGACAGATGTACGCCTTGGCCAAGTAAATATTTTCTCATAAAAACGAGTGCACAGGCCAGATAAGATAGACAACTGGTGACAAACAATTGTCTGGGCAACGAATGCAACTGCATTTAGATGATGCAACCAAACGTCTCGCATATATCAGACTCTCTGACCAGATCGGAATGCACATAAATCTTGTATTAATGTATAAATCAATTCGATCATAAATTAAACATCGATGAGGCAAAAGAGACAGATTAAACAAATGCTTAATTGTTGGTTCAATAAGAATTTAACTTGTTTTGCATAGAAAACAGGAAATGCTAAACTGTTAGGTTTATTTCTAACTTTACTTTGTATAACAAAAGTGAAATGCCCATTATTTTTTCAAAGGAAAAATCAAGAAATCGTTCTTAGAAACGTAAGTGTGTCCGAATCATTATCGTCGAATTTTTCTTAGATACGAAACAACGCTTTAAAACCTAAATAGTAAAGCATTTGTTTAATTCGCAAAACTTTCAATTAAATAGATTTCTATTGACCTAAGGCACTTTACGATTTTAATGTTGTATAACGAGCATCAACAATATGAGCTTCTTGTATAAAGTTTATCATGGCCATCATATATACGGATATGCAAAATATTTAATATTTAAACAACCAAATGCCGCAGCCTAGGCCAAGTGCGATAAACTCTAGCCAAGTTTACTTTCTGCCGCGATATGGCAAACATAAACAAAACCAAATCCGAGACTGAGGGAAGCTCCATTAATATGTCATTTACCGATCTCAACTGAGTGCTACGTCTTATCAAAGATTATGTGGTTCTATACACTCACAGAAACAAGTTTAATATGCACTACCAAGCCTATAAGCTAATAATTTGTTAGAACTAGAGAAATGGACCTTCATATTAGGGCCACCTGGTTTTTATGGGACTAACAGTCAAATAAAAAACATTGTAAAATCTAATTCCTTGCACTCTCTTTCGGGGATTTCAAAATATTTGCTTAGCTTAAGCCACGACAAAGTCTGCGGCACGCTCTGGCATTATGCTTATTGTTGCCCAGGGGGCTTATTCAATGTTGCTCCCGGCTATAAATGGCTACCGCCAGCGGACTGCCACGAGAGTCAGTTATAAAGTGTAAATACAAACATGATGCATAAATTTCATAGATGAAATAAAATACACAACGATTTGAAGCCAAGTCGTAGTATTGCAGTCACGTGAAGTGGCAGCGGCGTCAAAAACGCCATGATAATGATATATTGCACACATACATCCAACTTAGATGGAGATGGAGGTGTATGTACATATCTACATACAATATGTAATCAAAGCAGTGCCGCCCCGTGCATTGAACTTGCTGGGAATGTCAATGGGACTTCCGTCAAGGGGGCACACGTTTCAATCATTTGAAACGGTAAATGATTTTTTGTTTTGTTTTCAATTTGTCACTTTGAATTTTGGTTTATTTTTGTTTGATATCATTTTTTATCATTCGAAAATTGATTTGTTAATTCACGATGCTTGTTAATAATTCATTAGCACGGCCATAAATTGAATGAATGGCAGCATTTTAGCATCATTTAGCAGCTCGTTGGCCAATTAGAATTGAGAATTTAGACCATAATTGGAGAATTGCCCTCATTGAAATTGTTTAAACACAAGTATCAAATGAATATAATGGAAAAACACAAACACAATCATCATAACCATCACGGCAGACACTTGCCATTCGGAATAATTTAGTTTATTTTTTATCATTTCGATGGCGTTGAATAAGTTTTGCATTTTTAATTAGTTCATCGAGGGTATTCAGAATTATAAATATTTATTTAAAGAGAGACTGTTGACTTTCTGAAATATATAGAAGATATATGTTTAGTTGATATAGTATATCTAAGCTTGGCTATCTAACAAGTGAAAGATGAATTTGAAATATATTTTCAAGTAGGTCAATTTTATTCGCCTTTGCTTTTTTACAGCAGATAAGCTAATTTTAATGGCCGACCAATTTTGGTTATGGTGTGAATATTAAATTGGTATCCATAGTCTCATGAGTGCCCCTAATGCTTAGTGGTAAAAGTATATATGCCAGGTGCTTAATAATATATGTATATGTATATATATATAAAATGAGGTCCAGTCATGTGACCAAATGAAATCAGTATTTTTCTCTTTTATTTTTTTTTTTTGGTTTTGTTTTTGCGGTTATTGCCGGTGATATAAACAAAGCGTAGCAGATCACGTGAATAATTATCATCGTCATGATTATCGTTAGCCTCATCATCGTCATAACAGGCAGATTCAGTTTGTGGACATGTTTGATCAGTTTAAAATAAGAAATGTTTTAAAATACCCCGGAAAAAGATTAATTTCTCTACGTAATGCAATCGATATGACCTGTTGACATTCAACCTTACATTGAACTTGAATTCGGGCCAAACCTGCAGACCCTGACACGCTTTCCATGGATCTTAAATAATGTAAAATGCAAAATAAAACACAAAACTTCCTCAAGCCTCGCATAATTCATATAAGCCACTAAATTATTGATTTTATATATAAGAAGTATTTCGATTATCGAGCGTATTGAGTTTACAATCAAGTGTCTGGCAGTGATATTGTGGGCCAGTGAGTCACGTGAAGCCTTACATTCAGGTTTCGGTGTTATTTACATGCCTCAATGCATTCCACTAAACACGCTGTCCTGGTCTTAGGTAATAAATTTGTTGTTGCTTTTGTGGCTACTGTTGTTGGAAAATTAATCGACTGCACAATTAACAGTTTTATTTGAGTGACAATTGTTGTAATTCATCATTATGGCGATTATCATGTTCGCCTTCTGTTTAAACAATTGCCGCATATTTGCGATGGCCCGGGGAGTGTTTACAGTTACTTTATCCAGAGGCATTACGTGTCTGGCATGTCCAGAGACGAACCCCAAAACGGGTTGCATACAAAGTGGCAAGCCTTTGCTCTTAGTTAAGGCCAACTCACTCATGTGACGACTGACTAGTTACAAACTACCTTATCATAAGATACACATTCACCTTGCTCTTATCTGGTTGAACCGCCAGAATCTGCTAAAATTCAAGGGCGAACGCCCAATGTGCTCTTACCACAAATCAACCAGAGCGACTGTCTAGTCAAAACATTTAAAATTAGGCCACCTACGCAAAGTGTTTCTAGCTTTTGTGGGTTTTTGTTGTTCTCTCGAAATGTGAGAAAATCCGCAACAGGTTTGCATCTTCCTCCGTCACTGCAATTTGACCGACAACCGCAAACAAAATTAACAACACGCCAAACAAATTAAAATCACATTTACTTTGTACAACAAAAAACGAAAAAAAAATATAATTAACAAGTCTCTCGCCGCAATTATGCACATTTAATTACTACATACATATGTATGTATCTTTATGGGGGTTTACGCTGCGTATGAGTAATGCAAATTGCCACTACTGAGAAAGTGTTATATATTTAATTGTATTGGACAATTGATAAATATTCATAAGAGCTACTTATACCCATCATTACTTTTGTGAATGTCCACCAACTAAATCAATTGTGAATGTCTGAATTTAATTAGTAATGTAATTACGTTGCTTACACTTGCAACCAATTGAGAAAGTCGAGCAAAATTAATTAAAATTTATAAATACGTCATCTCCAATTTTAGTTGTTAAAACTGAAAGCTTCGATAAGAGTAATCTATGTGGTGCTTAACTGTACTCGAAATAGAAGAATGACTAATGGAAAAACCCCCAATAATGGGGTCATTTATTTGGAAATTCGAATTAAATTTAAATCTTTAATTGAATCTCACTTCAATGGAAATTATTTAAGACAAATTTTAGATTGCAGTGAATGCCTTGTCCAAAATCTCGCAATAATTAAGCTTTTAACAAATTTGGCCAAATCTAAATGCAACATTGGTTAAAATAAAATAAACCTCTACTGAGAACAAGATATTGAACAGGAAATAGCTGGAAAGAGCTAAAGTTAACTAGACGTGGAGTTGAAGGAATTTCCTCTATTCTATTCCTTTGTTCTATTATTTACTTATACTTTTTCTTATGTCCACTAGTTCTCTGTATTTGCGTTAACAATTGAGTTTTTTAATATTTTTGTATACTTCAATTGTTCATTATTTGGCTCCATCAAGACAATATGACCGATCAGCGACCTGACGCGTGTTTTGAAAGTTTTAAGAAGATTTTGCCGCTTCACTGGCATCTCTCAATCAAATGGAATCAATTTTTTGTTTTGTCGTTTTTGTTGTGTGTTTTGTGATTAATTGCTAGCTTGCGGCTATGTCATGTGGGTTACAATTTTCGACGTATATTTCCCTCCCTGCTTATGTATATGATTATATTTAAAGACAGCTTAATGAGTTGAAATTAGGAAATGGCATGATTAAAGCCTGTTCATCATGTCCAGCAGCAGTTCCAGCTGGAGCTCCACCTCTGCAAACCTGATAAATATTTCATATTCAAGACACACAGAGAGAGAGAGAGAGAGAGAGAGACCAAGAGACAAGATCATGCATTGCACACGTGCCGCTTAGTTCGCATTGAGAAAAACCCAAAGAAAAAATAAAAATAAACACAACAAGAGGAAAAAGCCAAACTTCAAGAAAAAGAAAAAATCCCCGCGAAGAAGCCAGTTTTTGTTCAAGTTCTGCAGAATCAAAACGTTAACCTGTCATGCAAAAGGAGGGAGGCGAGATCAGATAAACCCTAATGAAATGACTAACTAACTCCTTAGTCTTGTTATGTCAGCATTCCACTGTGTGATATAATTAATAGTGTCAATTGTCTGTGAAAAGATTTGTCTGTCTGTTGTCTGTGTTTTTGTTTTTCTATAGATGACAATACTGAAACCGGTTCAAGATATTCAATCTGTCAAAAAAAAAGACTTGATGATTTTGTATTTTTATATAATTCACCTAGTTAACAATTATAATTGAGCAGCTTACGAGTTTCTCAACAATTAGCCAAAATAGTAGAGAAGTTTATCTGTCCTGTAGACCAAGTACAGGGTATATACTATATATGTATGTGGGTATATGTATATAGAAGTGCTTACTTGATTTATAGATGGCGCACTTCAAACTGATTTATATGAGATTTCATTGTATTGCCTACGACTGTTGATTGATTTGGCTAGCCGATAGGGAAAACTGCTGCCAGCACGCGATTGATTGCCCACAGTTGTAAAGATTTCTAGAAACGGGTAAGTCCATATAAGCAAAGTATAACATATTCCATTCAGTCAGTAAAGCATTTGATTCGGTTTTGGAATTCTATGAAAATAACGAAACTGCAACTGACTGTGAATAAAATATTTATTATTTTGTTGTAGCTTAATCTATTGTTTTCCCATTAAAAGTGCGAATGCCATAAAAAGAATAGTGCATTTTAAAGCATGAGAATTGTTTTGCAATAATTAAAGGGCCCCCAAACCTCATCCCATCCCATCCATCCATTTGTACTAAATGAAAATCGAGAACTCATCAGTGTGAAATTCTTAACAATTATCATGGAAATAAATATAATATAGTCAAGCCAATTTTTTTATAGTTAGTTTTGTTTTATTGCCTTCGATACTCGGTACCAGCACGTGCAGATGGCAAACAAAGCAAAACCTTTGTTCAAGAAACTAGTCGACATGGAGTTATCCCACACTTGAAAAATTTTGATGAGAATGTGGAAATTATAGAGACAAATTTAACTAAAAATTATAAGAAAAATATTTAAACTATATATTCTCAAAGCTATAATTTTTAATGCATTATTTTGTTTTATTTTTTATTTGGTTTTATATTACTGATATTTTAGCTGTAGTCACTAAATGTGGTTAAATAATGAATAATTTTATTAGCTGTAGTCACTAAATGTGGTTATATAATGAATAATTTTATTATACCCTTCGATCATCATAGAAAGCTAAAAAAATTCCATATGAATTCATGTTTTGCTTAACTTTGTATCAAATGTCATTCAGCTAATTTCCTCTACAAATTTTGCATGGGCATTTTGATTGCTACAGGGTACTCCACAGTCAACTATGCATGCCAGATATGGTACCCCAGTCTTTTTCTCCCCGCTCCCCACTCTCCCCGTATTAGGAGTTATACTCTACTGCTCATCTGTCATCTATAATTCTTTGGGCAGTTACACGATGTTAAACGCCAACGCAAGATGAAAAGTCCCTAAACCAAAAGCCGGTTTGATGGCAATGTGATGGAGAGGGGAGGCCGCAACTAAGCCGAAAGCCGGCGGATAGTCTCGAACGAACTGTCTGGTGGCTGCTCGCGTATCTCGGGCCTATTTATAATCAGTTCCCAAACGCTCGGCGCAGCAAACGACAGAGACTGTTGCTGGTTGGTGCTGCTGCTGTTGGCTTTGCCTCTGCTCGATCTCGATTCCGATTTCAATTTCATTTCATTCCCTCAGTTGAGGCGGTCGCGAATAGTTCGCAACGGATTCAATTAAAGTGTCCCCGAGTGCAACAAGTGAGAATAGTGCAAAGTGATGAAGCCTTAGAGGAGGCCCAACAAAAAGGATAATATAAAAATAGACCAAGCGAATACATATAAGAAAAAATGAGTAACAGGGACACAGGTCATAGCAATGGCGCCTATACTGGCTCCGAGGTGTCATTGGATATACCCACGAATACGTTGTATCACACATCCCGCGACTGCATTATCGAGGGCGAGGAGGAGCAAGCAAAGTCCGGCGGATGCCTCGATTGCCTGCGTAGCACTTGCTCCAACATTTTCCGCAAGAAGACGCTTTACAAGCGTTTCCCCATTTTGGTTTGGCTGCCACAGTACAAAAAGGATTACATCTTTGGCGACATTGTGGCGGGCATTTCGGTGGCCCTGACAGTGATACCCCAGGCCTTGGCCTATGCTGGAATTGCTGGACTGGACTTGCAGTATGGATTGTATGCCTGCTTTTTGGGTTGCTTCATCTACATCTTCATTGGATCCAGCAAGGATGTGCCCATTGGACCCACAGCCATTTCGGCTCTGCTCTCGTTTCAAATAGCTGGCGGAAGCTGGCAAATGGCCACATTGCTGACCTTTCTCACTGGCATAATTGAGATACTGATGGGCGTATTCCGACTTGGCTTCCTAATAGACTTTGTCTCTGGTCCAGTGGGAGCGGGCTTCACCAGTGCCGTCTCCCTGATCATCTTCAGTTCACAAATGAAGGATTTCCTGGGCATACATACGAGCGGCAACACATTTCTTCAGGTGTGGATCAGCATCGTCAACGACATACACAACATCAGTTGGCCCGATTTCGTCTTGGGTCTCATTTGCATTACGGTCCTCCTCAGCTTGCGGGCTCTGGCCAGTTGCAGTGTCGGACCCAAGGAGGGCAAGTCGTCGACTCAGCAACTGCTTACGGGCATCTTCTGGACCATAGGAACAGCCAGAAATGCTCTGTTAGTGTGTGGCACAGCCGGACTTGGGTATTGGCTGTCGATTAGTGGCAAAGAAGAACTCGTGCGAACTGTGGGCTTCGTGCCCAAGGGATTACCGACTTTCCAGCCACCGCCATTCCACATGGATGCTGTGATTAATGAGACCACGGGAGAAATATTGCAAGATGCCCAAAGCTTTTGGGACATGGTGAGCACATTGGGATCTGGTCTAATTGTGGTGCCGCTAATAGCCCTACTGGAGACAATGGCAGTGGTCCAGGCTTTTGGTAAGCTCTAAGAAGCCCTTCCTGTAATTTATAAATTCTAATATTTGCACTTTGCAGCTGATGGCAAACCCACTGATGCCACCCAGGAGCTAATTGCCTCTGGAGTGTGCAATGTGGCCAATTCCTTTGTCCAGGGACTGCGCAGCAATGGAGGAGTGGCTCGTGGAGCCATCTTGAATGCCAGTGGCGTGCGCACACAGCTGTCGAATCTGTACACCAGTGTGATTGTCATCATTGCTCTGCTCTACCTGACTCCATGCTTTTATTACATTCCCAAAGCAGCTCTGGCGGCTATTATCATTGCGGCTGTAATCTTTATGGTTCAATTTCGCGTCATTAAGCCCATGTGGCATAGTAAAAGTAAGTAGATCTGAACGACATAATCATAAATACGGGATGACATTTTAATTGTTTATTGTTTTCGATCAGAAACCGATCTCATTCCCGGACTGGGAGCGTTCTTCGCCTGCCTGGTTCTGCCCTTGCAATTGGGCATTCTGGTTGGAATTGGCATCAATGTGGTCTTCATTCTGTATCAGGCAGCTCGACCCAAGCTACGCATTGAGACGCTGGCGGTAAGTTACTTTTTCTCTCTCTCTTCCCCCTCTTCGGGACTTTCTCTTAAAGCCAACTCTCTACTGCTCTCTACAGACATCGAGTGGGCTGAGGTATCTTATGCTAACACCAGATCGTTGCCTTATCTTCCCATCCATGGAGTTTGTACGCAAAGTGATCAACAAACAGGGCGTCAAGTCCACGCTGCCCGTGGTAATTGACTGCACTCACATTTATGGAGCTGATTTCACGGCGGCTAAGGTCATTTCCACCATGGTCACAGACTTTGCGCTGCGGGAGCAGCCGCTCTTCTTCTACAACCTGCAGCCACGGGTGGCTCAAGTGTTCGAAGGGCTCAACAAGGATCTGGTTGTGATCTATGACATCAACACTCTGCATGCCAAGCTGGCAGAGAAGACGGCGCTCTGAGCACGATCTCTTTGCTGATGGTCAACCAATGCAACCTCGTTATTCGATATAATGTAGTCTTATTGTTAGTTTTCTCTAGACCATCTTCCAATGCCTTTGGGCGAGGCCAGCGACTTGTTTGGCCGGGTGGAAGGTAGAAGCCACGGAAGAGAGGGCAACCCACGCAAATAGTCCAAAATTATTTGATTATCTTAATTAGCATTTAACTTTAAGCAATCTTTTACTATATATACTATATTTATTTGTTTGTGAATTTGATTTTTGGCAAAACGTTGTGAATTTTGTTGAACGAAATTCGACCTCATGGAATTTTTGTGTTTGCTGTGCATAGTATTAGTAGATATTGTATTATACAAATGAAAACAAGGCAACATTGAGTATTAGTTATAGGTACTTAAATAATAAATAGATGGATTAAGTAATGCCAAGAAGAGCTTCGTCGCGGAAGCGTTAACCAACTAATGATGTAATACTTATATTGATCGAAGGTTATTCCTCCTCATAGTTCCTATGTGCTATTTTTGGCAAATTTTGGTTAATCATTTAACGAACTGTTTAGTTGGACACTCAATTGCAATATCTAATCAATTTGGCTGAGATTTAATGCTTTTCCAGCTACCAGCACAAGATTGGGGATTGGCTTTGTTGTGCGAAATTTATGAGCCAGTTTGGATCAAATCCATATCAATATGATTAGAAAGTCGGAGGCACAAAAATACGCAAATGGAAATGATTTATTATGAAATAGAAAAACACTTGGAGAAACTAAGGATCCAAGGAGAATCCTTTGTATATATATCAAAAGAATGAATAGCTTAAATGGCTAAATACACACATGTATTACAAGTAATGCTTAGAATTATTTTATTTACTACACAAAAGTAACTTTTTCGTTTTTAAATGTTAGCTTCGTTCTATTTTAAAAAGGAGAGCATAAATTTCACTAAATGCAAGAACGAAATTCTTCAAATGGCTTAGGTCACCTTATTTGATCAATCTGGCAACACAGATTTCATTCACCATTTTCCGTTAGTTGTCAACTTTCACTCAAGCTTCATGTTGGCCAACTAAAAGCTCAGCAAGCTTCCGAATCATTTCAAATTGAATATGAAAAAGCAAAAACCATTTAATTTTTGCTCAAGTATGTTGGTTGTGAGAGAAGACCGAAGATAGACCAATTCCAGCAAATATAATTTTAAGTGAAATTAAAATATCCTTTTGATAAGTTTACAAATACAAATACTTTGATCTCGTTTAAAACATTGTTCTTTAATCTAACTGATATAAATTCCATTGCTTTTTCAAATGAAATTCAAAATATAGGATCTGAAATATCTGTTGCTTTGATCCTACAAAATAAATATTCGAAATCTAATATCTTATCCCTATTAGGGAATTCCACGCGGTCGCAATTCTTTCTGATTTAGTCGATCTCGTTAAAAATATTTTTGCTCAGTTTACTTTATTGAATAACGGATTAAAGAAATAGGTAATTATAAAAATAAATAACTAACTTCTAGCCAAGGAAAGAGTACTGGCCATGCTGACACACTCGCTTGTACTGGTGACCGTGCCTCCTTCAGCCTGATCCAATGAGTCAACCGACCGTGTCATACCCGTATCCTGCAGCTCCTGATTCAGGGCGTGTGTATTGTAGCAGAGAACGAGTCTGGTGTTCAGACCCTCGAATATGCTCACCACACTCGGCTTCAGGTTGAAGAATATGATCTTTTGATTGCGTCGGCGGAAATCGTCGACAATCGAGGAAATCACTTTGGCAGCTGTAAAATCTGCTGCATAGATGTAGGTGCAGTCAATGACCACCGGAAGAGTGGACTTGCTGCCAGATTTAAGGACCATGTTTCGGACAAACTCAACGGAGGGGAAGATTAGACAGCGATCTGGTGTGATTTTAACGAATTTAATGCCCTGCACTGTCTCCAGTTGTTCCAGTGTGATCTTTGGCCTTGCCGAGTGGTAGAGTATGAAGAGTAGGTTGACCCCAATGGCCACAGTGATGCCGATTTCCAGGGGCATCACCAGGCAAAAGATGAAAGCAAATATGCCAGGCACTAGATCGGAACCTATCAATAAAGGTCAAAAGTCAACACTCAGTTGAGACATTTCGAGTCCAGACTTACGTTTGCTGCGCCACATGGGCGTGATGATCTGATACTGAACTTGGAAGATAACTGCCGATATGATGATGGCCGCCAGCACAGCTTTGGGTATGAAGGCAAAGTACTCGGTGAGGAAGTTGAGAGCCAGCACCACAATGATTCCAATGTAGAAATTTGACATATTTGTTCGACATCCACTGGCATTGTTCACCGCTGATCGCGCCAGTCCTCCGTTGCAGCGATATCCGGAGAATATAGACGTGGCAATGTTGCCCACTCCGCATGCAATCATCTCTTGGGTAATGTCTATTTGTTTGCCCTTGGAGAAGGCCTTGCACACCGACATTGTCTCCAACAGGGCCATAATGGGTATGATAATTAGGCCGTAGCCCATGCTCTGAACCATCTCCAAGAAGTTCTGACCCTCCACCGGCGGTATCCCTGCAGTGACATTACCTGGTTGTGGCTCGATCGAAAACGGAGGCAGGGACGGGGATGGCATGCCCTTGGGTATGTGTCCTGTTAGACGGAATGGATTGGTCCCATTCGCATCCAAGTGCATGGTAATCAAGGTGAAGACGATGACTACGGAAGCATTTCGGGAAGTGCCCAAGAACTTGATGAAAGCATTAATTATCCGTTGGCATCGGCTACGTTGGGCATTGTCCTCGGGTCCAATTTTAATTCTGCTGAAGCTGCGCATGGCTAGCAGTAGGAAGACGCAGCCGAATCCCAAACAAGTGTCGGCTATGCGTACATTCTCTATATCCTGGAACATGCTAATCCAAGTCTGTAGGAATGAGTCACCCTCGCTCTTCACTCCCAGCATTGAGCGCATCTGCGATGTGGACACAATTAAGGCCACAGCACTGGTGAATCCAGCACTCACGGGCCCGGACACAAACTCCACTAGGCAGCCCAACTTAAAGATGGCCATAATGATCTCGATGATGCCCGTGAGAAAGGTGAGCAGAACAGAACGCTGCCAGGAGCCCTGCGCGAACTGGAAGGTCATCAGCGAGGCCACAGCAGTGCTACCAATTGTGCTGTCCTTGCAGGTTCCGAGGAGGACATAGACAAAGCAACCCATAAAGGCGCCGTAAAGGCCATACTAAAGAGATTAAGCAACAGGAGAGATAGATAGTAAGAGTACAATTTCTTGCCCGTTGCCGACTCACCTCGGGAGGCAGACCCACTACGCCCGAATAGGCCAAGCCTTGGGGAATGACAGTGAGACCCACAGTAAATCCTGCCAAAAGATCGCCGATGCAATCTTTTCTATTATAGTGCGGCAACCAGGTCAAAAATGGCAATCGCTTTTTTAGAGTCTTCTTGCGGCAGATATTCTTGACGTAGCGCGTGCAACAGGATGATGAAGAAGCCTCTTTCTCCTGCTTGACAGCCTCCAGTTGCTCCAGACTCTTGTACTTCGATGTGCGATGATCGGTCATCAGAATGAAGTCCGTGGAGGAGCTATCGAATTGCGCCTCCAAGTTCTGACTCACTTCCGTTTGCTTACGGAAGGTCACCTCGTTCTCCAGAGTGGACATCTTTGTGTCAATCTTACTCCTCGTCTATGTGCGCCACGGGCCGACTGATAATACACACTGGGTATGTGATGGATGCTGTCGGACATGCAAGCCCAACCTGATGCTGGGAAGCTGCGTCACACGCTCTTATCTCTGTGCCGGAGTCTGTTTGCCAACATCGCCGTTTGCGTGTGGGAACGGGATAAAGGTTGTATGTTTCAGTTATCTACATAGAGCAGCCATAAACAAGCCAGTAGCGCTACAGTAGCGCACTTGACAATGACCAACCAGCAACAGGTAAACTTGTTTAACTTGGTTCGTCAGTCTCTTTTAACAA
Organism: Drosophila nebulosa; assembly: GCA_024703675.1. Lineage (NCBI taxonomy): Eukaryota > Metazoa > Arthropoda > Insecta > Diptera > Drosophilidae > Drosophila > Drosophila nebulosa. Next base: position 2,839,833 of record JANFPS010000004.1, on the reverse strand, counting down.
CTGGCACAACTGTCACCAATGATCCAAATTTTCCATCAATCAATCGAACGTCTTGATTACACACACATAATTGGAGGGATAAATATTGATGCTAACAATTATTCACGTTCATTCACAGCCATCCATCTGGCCACTGGCCGTTGCTGTTTAAACATTGTTGATGAAATAGTTTAAAAATAATTGAAAGTGTAGGAAAATTATCAGAATGCCACGAAAACTCGGCAACCAAGCTTCTCCTTAATTCAATTCTGTATAAATATCGCTTAAATAGCAGTCAAATTAACAAGTAATCTACAAATTTCTCAACAGTTAAAATTAGTTTTTCATATTTTTCAATATTGCGAAATGAGAATTTTTTGAAAAAAAAAGTTTTAGTTCATCCAAGTTGGGTGTTATCTCAGATTATTCCTCATAGGATTCGGTTTATTTAGTGTCTACTACCATGTCAAACAAGAGATTCTTGTACCGCTAGATATTGTATACAAAATCTCACAATGCTAGATAAGATAATCAAATGCATTTAAATTGTGTTTAGTTTTGCCTAGTTTCCGACTAATTCATTAGAAAACAATATGATTTATTTTTTGGATTTTTATTTAATTTTAATGTTTTTTTTACATGATTTTTAAAAATTGTATTTTAAAAGCATTGCAATATATCATATAAAGTAAGATATATCATTTTTTCATTATACAATTGTTGGTTTGTTTGTTTTCTTTGTAGTTTAACCATAAGTTTAATATTATGTTTAAGCATTTTTATAATTCAATAGCAGTAAATTGTTTTCAGAGACCATGGCTATATATGTATCATATATATATATATATATATATATATCGACATTTATATATACATATATATGTGTATATATTTTATGTATGTATGTGTAGCACTTGAAAATATTTCGTACATTTGTATATATATAAAAGTGCTTGTTAAAAACTAAAAGAAATTAACATAAAAATTGCATGAAATTAACCAATAGAGAGAAACAAATATAAGTAAATAATGTGAAAGTGCGTGTGAAGGGAGCCGCAGCATAAATCTCGCGTACAATTGACAATTACTTAAGGAAAGAAATTTCATATAAGATAAATTTTGAAATTGCCAATAATGACAAATTGAAAACAATTGGTGTAAATGTGTTTGCGTGTGTGTGTGTTTGTGTGTCTGTGTGTGACAATAAACATTTGTATAACTTACTCGAAAATAAAATTAGAGTTTGAACAAAACAAAATGATTATATGCAAAATGGGTCAATCGAACACAAAATCAAAATTATTTGATGAACGCAACAAACATTAAAGCAAAACATTTTGCATAACCAGAAATAATTTGTGAACTAACAACAACATCATTTATGACAAAATATATTCATTAAAACTAGCAGTTAGCACTTGATAGTTCTCTCCCATCCGATCTCCGTTTCACCGCCGATTCTTCCTCATTTCATCTACTGCCAACAGCCAATGGTGTAGTTTCTGGTCAGATGACCCATGCGACGTTGACGTCCAACTGAAATAGTAATAAATTCATACATTAATAATGAGTCACTGATCATTAGGGCAATCGTTCAACATGAGTACATAACATCCAAAGTAACAGGTCCAAAAAAATCGTTACAATTCCTATCACTGTATAGCATAGATAAGGAAATTCCTTGGACAAGATTCCAAGTGTCAACAATTAATTTAATACAGAAATTCTACACAATCTGTTTACTTAATTTATACATATACCATCTACAATCTGGGCGATAAATATTTGCTAACCTAGTTAGGAATTATTTTCGGCGCATGTTTCTAACGAGCGTTAAATGTGACGCCACTTTCTGGTTGGGTCGACGTACATTCGATTCTTCTCTTTCGAATATTTTTAAAGTAAACTTAAGGCCTAATTTATTGATCAAAGACCCAAAGGTGTTTTAGATCTCGACATGTTTCGAAAGTAAGCAAAGAATCTGATCAACAAATTACGTTGTTGTGCGTCTATACTTGATCTTATAATCGTTTATAATCTATCTCCGGGATGGCTCACTATCGTAACGTCTGCCTAACTTAAAGTTATCTTAATAAAATATTTAGAGTGTCTGCAAGCAGACGCAATTTAGGCATACTTAAATCTTAAATAAATCTTAATAAACCCTAATTTTATTTCTATTCTATTGTTTTATATGAAAATATAGAAAACTTTTACGTACTGGATGTTAACATCATTCTTCGTTGTTAGTTTAGCAGCTGGTTGATTGGTTGGTTGGTTCGGGAGGGTATACATATATAGGGTATACACGGGGATAAAGTCTGTGTTCAACATTCAGATGGACAATCATATTGCTCTCTTGCTGTTGTTGGTCTTGTTGTTGATCGGCTGGGGCTGTTGTTGTTGTTGTTGTTGGTAGTTGTTCTGGCTGTTGTTGTAGCTGGTGGTGTAGTTGTTTGTTGTTGTTGTTTTTGGTGGTTGTGGTTGTGGTGGTGGTGGTGATGCCGATTGTTGAATTAGTAATCAAAAATATATATGTAGATTGAACAACAAAAACAAAACACACTCATACACACACACGAACAGAAATTGGTTGTATGCTGTTGCTGTTGTTGTTGTTGTTGGTTTTGCTTTGTCTTTTTTTTTTTTTTTTTTTTGTTTGATTTGTTTATTTACGCTGATTCAGGCGTTTCACACGTACTGCAAAAACGTAAAGAGAAAGAAGAGAAAGGATTCGGGGAGAAGAAGATATAAATAAACAGGCATTAGTCAAGTTTTTGGTAGAGAAACACAGTGAGAGATATATGTATGTAAATATGTTTAATTGTTAATCATTGATAACTGACAAACGTTCAATCAATTAATCAGTCAAAAAGTCAAAGAGGTTTATAACATTCAATAGGCAAAAAGGCTGTAGGTAACTTAGAGTCATTTGCAACCTTTTTGGGTTGCTTTTTGGGTTTAGTAAAATGCTGGCAGGTTGAAGAATTAGTGGAATTTCGGGCATTTCGGTTAGTCGGAGACAACATTTGCTATAAGAAAAAAACAACAACAACTATGTAGCTTAAGACTTAAGAAAGAAAGGGTACACACTATTCGTTTTGCTTGGGATTTGGTTGTGGTTCTTTGATCTGATGTTTCTGTTGTACTGCTGTTCTGGTTCTGTGTTCGAAGAATATATTCTGCTTCTTCGCTTATTGAATTATAAAAGTTTCTTAAACATTTTATTAAAGTTTTTCGCTGTTTTATGTTGTAGTTGAAATTGATTTTGATTAAAATTATGTTGCTGTTGTCGATTATTTTGATTCTTAAAATTTTACATCGCAGTTTAATTCCTATACGAAGAAAATAACATTAGAAGTCGGTGTTTGTTTGTGTATATGAGTGACTGTGTGTTTGTGTGTGTGTTGGGTATATCGACAGGCAAATGAATCTCGATGTATATATAGTTAAATGTATCAGAGAGTTAAGGATAAAAACATGCAAAACAAAAAATGATTAAAACGGCTACATGCACAATCGTTATTCGAATAAAAATGTTTTAGAACAAATTTCCTAGTATAAAAAAGATCGCAGAGTTAAGTACAGAATATATCGTTGGAGGCAGTTAATTTGTTTGTGGTTTGTATACCCTTGCAGATAAAAAAAAAATATTTTTATCACCCAAGATTTAGTTAATAATAATAATAATTCGTTTATCTTTTTTAAAGGGGTCCGATTTATTTATTTATCGGACGGATTGGCCAGCTGCAAGAGTATACACATTTCGGCATGCCGAAGTCTAATTCCGGATTTTGTTGTTGCTTGCTCATTCAGTAAAATGCAGTTTTCTTTTTAGACTTTCTCTAATCTGCAAAAAGCTTGTTGCTATTTATTTTTTAGATATTCTAATATTTTTATTTTTTTTTTTTTTTGGGTTAGGCAAATCGTCTTTTAGGTGCAACTAATTGTTCATAGATACCTGTGTTAAGTATTAAGAGAAAAACGAGGCCTAAAAACGACTTTCTGCTGGTGTTAGATGCCTTGCCTTTTCTTTCTCTGAGTTTTTGTGTTTTGTAAATCAGTTTTAAACGTATCTCTATATATATTTTTTAGTATATATAAATATCAGTGGTTCGTTTATATATCATTTCATTATTTTTTTGCTTTTTGTCTGCTGCTGCTTCGTTTTCTTAGTTTTGTTATAAATTATACACATTTTCTCCTTTTTTTCTCGTTTTTCTTCATTTGTTTTTTTTTAGGTGGATTACAAAATTTTCTTTTCTTTATAAAATTATAGTAAATTGTTTTTTTTTTTTTGGTTTGTTTATAGAATTTGCTTCATGTTTATTGAATTCTTGTTGATTTTCTATGCAGATTATTGAAAAATCTGAACTGCAGGCGTAACTCAAGATCTTTTCTTACTGCAAATGAGAAACAGAAACGGAAAGAGAGAGAGAGAGAGAGAGAAAGAGAGAGTAGTACACATAAAAAACAAAACAATATGAGGATAACACAAAGGAGAATATTTTTGAGCTTTGATTGTTGATATTATCACAATATATCGATTTGTTTATCGAAGTGATACGATATTATAAAATATCTAAAACAGAAACATCTAATTATTAAAATTGGTTTGAGAAAAAACAAAATTCAATTGATTTAGAATGTAAAATGCCTTTACAAGATTATTTGTTTCTAATACTTTTCAGAGTTTTTGAAATCGGTAAGAAAATATCTTTTGTATCGCATCGACGAATCAACATTTTTTCGATATATTGGTATCGGATTTGTTCCTTTTCATATCAACAATCTATGAAACTGTCTGTCTCTGTGCAAAACAACAAAAAATAAGACTGAAGAGGAAATATCCGTCGATTGGTGGTGTGTTCAGTGGTGTTGGGGTGGGTGGGCGGATACACTTGTGTGAGGTGTGTGTTGTGGGTGAGTGAGTGGATGTAACCGCTGAGAGAAACGAGGCGGTTGCGATTGTTAGCACGGATTGCAGATGGACTTGTATTTCGGTATTATATACACAATGAATATGATAATGAGTATGGCCAAGCTGATTGACAACGACGACATGTATCGGGATTCAGTTTCAGTATCAGTATTCAGGTTTTATATATACACACACAATCTTGGTCGGCAAGTTGTTGTTGCGTTTTTGTGGGTTCGATTGGTCGGGACGAAGTTTAATTTACACCATGGACAAAAATCAAAAGTAAAATTATGTTGGCTACATTCAACGGCAACGACAACAACCAATGAGGCGAGAGATCTGATCAAGTGACTGTCTGTACATTTGGTTTGTGGTGGTGGCGGTGGTGTCGGTGGTGGTTGTGGTTTCTGGTGGATATTCTTGTGGCTATCCGTTCTTGGCGTGGACGGTGCTGATTGATTTGGTTGGTATTGGATGGTGTTTCGTTTCGTTTTGGTGGTCTTCACTCACGTGTGCGCTTGGTAGACACCCTCATCGTCATAGTTGGGCGTAACCGAGCGACTGCCCGGCACCACCATATTATCGGGATCGATTTCGGGATCAAAGGCATCGCCACCACCACGTATGACCATGTTGTCGGGATCAACTTCCACATCATAGTCAGCTGGCGGCTGTGGTGATGGCGAGGGCGATGGTGAAGGTGTGGGCGTGGCCGAGCGAATATAGTCTATCTCGCGCTCAATCTCCATATTACCAGGTAGTATCAATTTGGGTAAATTGGGCTTTAGTTTTTGCACACGGAAGACTGAAGACACATTTTGGTGTGTGGTGGGTGTATCGAATTGCATTTTTGAAGTTTGATTCAAATTGTTGTTGAGTATTTTAAATATAACAGATAATTGGTTAATGCTTGGCTTTATCCAGAGACAAAATATCTATGGTAATTACAAGAGACGAAACATCTAAAGGGGGAGTATAGGGTAAACGAGGGGACGAGAAAATTACAAAGGAGACTAGAAAAGGTGAGACAAATGAGACGGTTAGCTGAAAGAATGATTTTCGTTTTCTTTTTTCAATAATTTGAACTTAATGTTTAACTAAATTATAGTTTAGATAATGTTGATGATATCTATCAGGTAATAAGCTTTCTAAAAATTTAACTAGACTGCTGCAACGAGTAACGATAACGAAAACGTGAACGTGAACGTGAACGAGAACGAGAACGAATGATGAAAACGATAACGAGAACGCAACGAGGGCAACGATCTAATAATGAGGTTAAACGCAACCAACTGGAATGAATAGATGTAGTTATGATGGCCAACAGACGCAGGAGGAACGCAAGAACGATTTACCTGATCTTACCACAAGAAATATAGAATAGAAAGAGAAAAGTTGGTGGAGGGTACAACAAGAACAAGGAACGAGAACTCAACAAGTTTACCAAAAAGGAAATCTCAATTCAGAATCAGATTTCCTTTTCATTATCGGCCCGCATGAGACCCAACGATGTCGGGGTGCCAGCTCCAATTCCTCTGGATCTGGCTGCTGCTGCCGATGTAGATGCTTGAAGATTGCGCGTCAGACGACCTGATGGCGAAACATGATCAGTGGCTGTGCGTGCTTTGATGAACTGCTCAAAGGCAGCCAAGCTTTTGGCCCTTCTGGGTGAAATGTCAGCTGATGATGATTGCGATGAGATTGATGATGACGATGTTGGGACAGTGGCGGCAGCGGCTTGAGAATCTAACGTACCTTGTTGCAATTCACCTAAACGCGAGTGAGGCAACAATGGATCAATATAGACCAAACAAAGATCAGCTTAATTAATCTATCCTGATAAGTGGAGGGCAAAAAAGAGAAAGAAAACCAACGATGACGACCTGCCAATTAGAAGGGAATATGTCCCTGCCAAAATCGAACGTCCCCAACTTACTTCTGTCGATGTTGCGCTGCAGATGGGCGGCCACACGATGGCGGGCATCGTTGAACTCCAGATGCAAGCCAAGTCTCAGCAGCGATGAGTTCTTCTCCACCAAATCGGTAATCTCCATTTCGATCTTGTTTCCTAGCACCGCTGATCGCTATCGAACAGGAAAACAAATCAATTTGGTCATCTATTCAAGTTAATTCCTAGCCATTGCTTACCTGATTGGATGCCCGGAACTCTTCAATGGTGTGGCACTTGAGCAGGGCTTGCACCAGCTTAACAATCACGGGTGGACTGATGAAGTTGGTCTCAACATTTAATACTCTCAGGGTTTTGCTTTTCTCGATCGCCTCGGCGAGCAGGAGAGCTGTCTTATCGGTCAGGCCGACATTCGTCAGCGATAGAACTTCCAGATGTTCGTTCTGAGGCAGTGCGGCAAAGAGTTGTTCGAGTTTCTCATCGGAGATATTCTATGTGCATAGACAGATGAAACGCTGTAAAAGGGTTTTTCAATTTTAGAATCTCTTTTACCTTAATGTTATTTAAGTTCAAATCAATCAGCTTGGAGTCATCGTCCTTGACGCGTTTGATCGATTCCTCCACATCTGTGGCATTGGGCGGATCCGAGGGGAAGAGTTTCTGCTGCGTCGATTTGGTAATACCATCCCAGCCCAGGCCTACGGGTTGACCTTTGTTAAGAAGCGAGGCATGATATTGATCCTGATTCATCATCGAGTGAAAGCCCAGAATGGCAGCCAAATCAATGATCTCCTCCTGTGTGGCATCATTCAAGGCATGCTCATACTCCTCGCCCATGTCGATGGCAATCTGTTCCTCGACCTCAATATCTCGGGCATCTCTCGGCGGTGGCACCCACTTCTTGCCGCGCACTTTACCCTGAACATATGGCTCGAACTCTGGCTGATCGGGTGTCTCAATTGCCTGCTTGTTGATGTGCTCAATTAGTTGCTTGCGGTTCAGTGGCCCAGTGGCATCTTTGGTGCACTCGTAGCTGCAGCGCTGATCTGGCGGCAGGAAGTTGTCCTACAAATAAACGAGTAAAAATGTATTTTCTACCACATTTCAATTGCCAGTAAAATGCAGTTACTTACATCGGGATCCACTTCTTTGGCCAAAATTGTAATCTCTTCGGGCGAGAGTTGAGCCAACAAGCTTTCCACATCCACATCATCGTATTCGCTCAGATCCTTGCCATATAATTTGGCCGGTGTGGTGAGCGTTGTTGTCTTTGTGGTGGCAGAAGTCTGTGAAAAAGCAAAGGAAATTGATATTCGATTTAGTTTTAAATAAGGTATACAATATTTAAAAGATGTTTTTTCATTCGTTCTAAACTTCCGCTTAAGCAACATTATTTTAGGGATTTTTTGTTTGCAGGATTCACCACCATTCACCACCATTCACCGCCAGAGAATTTTAAGTGGCGAACAATTTACTTTGAAATTCAATTTAGTCACAATCATTTATCTTATTTAATAATGAAAGTCGAATTCACTTTCCATACATTTTTATGCTTGAGCCTGAGACTCATTGGCGGCTGCGGGGCACGCCTTTTAACCTTTGGCACCGGCCGAAGCTTGATCTGTTGGAACTCGGCTACTGGCACAACACTTTCCATACCGGCTAAAGGTGTCGTATGTGAGCTTATTATAGACACTCTGCCAAATCAATAATAACAATATTTTAGCCAAATCCAATTATGAATGCAACGCGAGCGCGGTAAACAACTTGGTGGTAACTTGTGGCGGCTCGAACCGTGGTAACAACAACTGTGACTGCGACTAGGCCTGAATGGCAACTGATTTTAAAGAGGCACACACCAAAAGCCAAGACCACCAAATTAAGCCAGAGACACCAGGCAGAGGCAGAGACTGAGGCAGCAGCAGAGAGACAGTCGTGCAACATTTGCTTGACGTGCTAAAGCTGTTTCTGTTTCTGTTGCTGTTGCCACTGCAATCGCTCAATCCTCAGACAAACAGACAGACAGACAGTGAGCCAGTCAAGTCAGTCAGTCGGTGGGTGAGTGAGTCAGCCAGTTGTTGCGCTACAGAGTTGGCAATGTAAATTAGGCGAGCATACATTAAAAATTGTGGCCAAGAAGGGCTAGAGGGGGTGGCAACAATGGCTGTGGCATGACTCTTTGATGGTGTCTGCACTTAAATGACTTCCATTTTATTGTGAAGGGAGCCAGACTACTGGGGACGGGGGGCGGGGACTGTGGGTGTTGGGGAAAAAAGTTGAGCAAAAATCAACAATTGATTCGGTGCGACAATGGAAAGAAAGAAGAATTGTGCAACCGAAATGAGCCAAGATTTATTTCTGTTTTTAACATTTTATGAGGGGCAACAACAAATTCCACAATTATGTAAATTGAATTCCAGCAGGAAGTCAGGAAAGTCAAAACAATAAAAATCAGACTCAGGAAAAAAAAAAAGAAATACACGTTAAAACGAAAGCATACAATTTACATAAGATAATTGTAAGCGAGTTGTGGAACCCTCTCAAAGTTCTATCAAAGCGTGACCCAAGCAAACAAAAACCAACTCAACTGAAACCAAAACCAAAACGAACCAAAACGAAAGGTCTTAAAGAAAAAGCCCCCGTCCAATCCATTTAAGTTCCATACTTGGGCTACTAAATTAATGCAGAGAGCGCAAATCAAAAGACGATTGAAAGGGGGAACACAGAAAACAGGTTTCTTCTGGAGGGCCCCCAGACAAAAGACTTGGACATATATAAGACTTTAGTTTCAGCTCCTGGCGGGCCAAACCGGTTATTTGGCCACAAAAAGTACAGCTAACAAAGACCTGAAGTACTACCACAATCACTAGCACATAGTACAAGAAGCATCTGTATGAACGTACGTGTATATAAATGAATAAAACCCACAAATGGCAAACAACAGAAATGCCAAATCGAGTTGGCAGATGCCTTAAAGATACGGCTAAATGCTAACAATTGACCCACTTTAGACAGTAGAACAACACTAAGATACAGCGGCATGGATCACGGGGCGACATAAGGCAGTGGAAGATTATGTCAACATCTAACTATTGACATTTCCATTGAATAATCGAATATGCAGTCAGGCCAAGACTTCAATGGCGTGGCTATGACTCTTGCTTAAAGCTGAAAACATAATTGAAGTTAAAAAGCATTCAACAAACCCTAAAAAACAGCAAAACCATACCACACACAAAACCGTAAGATCGTAAAAAGTAATTGCAAAAATAATTGAGTTCATGGCACTCCAGAGAGATACAGTGAGTGGAGAGTGGAGCGATGTGTAAATAAATTGAAAACCGAAATGAGCTAGAATGCGAAATAATAACATAGAAAAACGTAACGAATGGACAGGTAAGAAAGTCAAAGTAAACGTTTAAATGCTCTTTAAGAACACGCAGAATATGGAAAGTTATTTATCCATAAGCCGATTTGATATCAGTTTGGCTTAGACCTCAGACTCGTTCATAACGGTTGTATTTGCCTTTTTTTTTATTATATATTATTATTTTCATGGTACAAACTTTGGCAAATAACCATTATATTTGAATCATCAACAGAGACTCTAACTGGTTTTTTTCTCCTCCATGAAACGGACTTCAGAGTCAGCCCACCATGCAAATGCACCGTAAACAAGCAAGCAGCGAGCACTCGTTTGCTCTGTTACAGAAACCGAAATGTATCTGCCAGATACGAGTGTGCGTTGTCAACACTTTGAAACCGCCAAGTTGTACCAATTTGCGCCAGAAATTGTGCGATGATCATAAAACTTTAGTTGGCGGGGGGCGGGGTGGAGCTGGGCGGCATATATGTATGTGGTTGGGCTCATTAATTGCAACGGTTTGGCTCAACTATGTAGCAGAACGGGAGCAGACAGACGACAACGACAACGACATCGATAGATATCTAGATAGAAGAAAACAAAAAGCAAACGAAATAACCAAAAAAAACCAGACATTCTGGTGTCATGCTGCTGTCTGTTGACCCAAAAAGCAAGTGTTTCGGGTGATTTGCACAAAATATAAGTATCTCTTGATGAATGGGCGGGCCATGGGACAGCAGATTATTGTGGGATAGTGGCCAACCAGTGGCTTGTAGTAAATCGGTCAAGGTGCTTAGGCGATTTAATTAAGCGGCACAACAATTTTTCTGACGTTTTAGCCAGTAGCCAGTAGCAATAGCAACGGTCACGTATTTTGCGAAAAAGAAAAAAACAAATTTCATGTTGCACACCGAAGCGGAATAACTGGTAGAAAATCACACACACACACTAACACACTCTTACACCTGGTCATGAAAAGTTGGACAGGCACGTCGCCACAGGTAGAAAGAAAAAAAAAAATGAGATTTCAACTCTCGCCTTCTCCTAATGACTAATGAGTGGAAATGCGCAAACCAACCCGCGACCCAAAGTAGGAAGCAGGCGACCCAAACTGAGGCTCATGCCGCCGAGGCAGATGCTACGCTACCAGGAAATTGTAACACTTAAGGAAATCACAGCAGGAAATTTCGAAAAAGCAACACCAACAACACCAGCAGAATATATGTATATGTTCATAAGTATATGAATTATGTCTCTCGGTGTGTGTTTTGGTCAAGTTTACTTTTATGGTCGGAATGAGATTTGAGCGATCTCACAATTAGCCGACAAACAGAGGCAGGCAGGAAAATTGCATTGAAGGTGAAAAGATGAGCCATGAGTCAATGATAAGAGAAAATATAAATCATATATGTATGCTTCTTTTTTCAAAGACTTTTTACAGCTTACGCGGAAATCCGCCATGAGATATGTTAATTAGATAGGAAATTTGTAATTTTGTTGATTTGAATAGTAGAATACAAATGAGTCCACCTAAACACATTGATCTCAACAGCCATTTGGACTTAATTCCGCAAAAATGAATTGCTCAAAAGTAAAGTAGAGAATTTCCATTAAATACTTTTAAATTGTTAGTTGTGGCAAATCTGAATAATTTCCGTCTTTTTTGTGTCTATTCTGTTATCCTTTTATGGTTATGGGACAAGAACTAAATTTGTGGTATCTGCACTCAATCTGCACACACATTTACTTGATAAAAGTTTCCTACAGAGACGCAGTCCAACTGACACAAAATCCATTTAGTGCATAAATTTGAAATATGCAAAGGCACTTTGGATACAATGGAAGGCAACAAAAAAGAAAGCTTGTAAGGAAATTCTCAACAAGATTTTCTAAGCCAAATACCGCACCGCCGCCCTCTGCAAACATTGCACTCCACCGCACTCCGTCACTCAATCAATTGCATATTCAGTGAACACCAATATGCTTTTTATAAAGCAATATTTTATGCAATAAACTGACAAAGACAGCTTCAGAATAGAAAGAGAGAAAGAGAGGGAGAGAATAGAAAACGAACAAAAAAAAATTTGCCTCAATGTTAGAGATGCTGGAAAGTTGAGACCAACGTCTGGGTCAGCCAGTCGACAAGAGTAATAGAATCCCTTCGTGTGTTCGTTCGAGAGGCGTTGCTTCGTTTGTTTCGTTTCACTGAATGCATTTTGCCCCGGTTGCAATTGGTTTGCCGCTTCATTGGAGATCGACAAATCTTGGTCAAACGAGAGCGTCAGGAAAATGATGACAAATTAAAAAAAAAAGTGCAAAAAAGGCCAAAACAGAAAAGAAAAGAAAAGGAAAAAATACTCACACATTAGAGAGTTGTAGAGCAGCTTTAACTTTCCTCGATATACGAGAAAATGGCAGAAACAAAAACAAAAAAAAACATTTAACATTTGCACAGCTGTCACAAAGCCAAACGGAAAAAGAGTGAAATTTGAGAAGAGACATCTTTGGAGATATTTTCTTTGTATTGCTCTCGATTTAGTTTAAAATGAGAAACGTGCTGGGAATTTTTCCCATTTTGGCCAGCAACACCATCAATGAAATGTCAAATAAGCTAACAAAAATAAATAATGCTACTCCCCCACCACCTTCCTTCCCCTACGCCCCCCTCTTCTGACATACGTCATGAGTGTACGCAAATTTATGTAGTTTAATTTTGAGTCTTGCATTCGTTTTTTGTTGGGTCACGTCGCAACGGCAGCAGGAATTCCAAACAAGGCGACAGCGTTAACAATAGTGGGAAAGGTAGTTAGTCTGGGAGCAACCAGAGCACCCACCAAGCACCCACCCAGACAAGCACCCTAGCCCAACATCAAGTGAAAGTTCATCGTTAGACAAATTGTCTTGAGGAAAATTAATTGAATGAAGAGAAATATGTTAATTTTCTTTCTGAAAATGCATATCGTTTTCTTTCGTTTTTGTGCTGGGGTCTTTGACTTGAACGTTGTTTACGCAAAAGGCCATAATTATGCGTTTTTGTTTACACTCACAATCAGCCAACGACTGACTTGCTGCACGGGAATATTGTAGTTTAAACATTTGAGTAGTGGTGAAACGTGTCGAGTGGGGCCAATGACCCAAACTACTAACTCAGACCAGCAACTCTTTGCCATCTGGCTGGCAATTAGAATGCATTTACAGTCCCACGTGATGACAGCCCACACCATGGTTTTTGCCACGCCTTCGACCATATTGTGCTAACCGCAAAACTGTGGCAAATGACAGAACCTGAAGCCAAAGCCATGAATGTTGTGAAATCAGCTATGATTATAAACATATATACCTGTTTATATGTATAAACGTATATAACTAATGTAAGCAGCTAAGCTCCAATTGCATGCAATTCAATTCTGTTCCCATGATTCAATTTGACCAAGCATGCAATTTCCAACACTTCCAAAAGTCACTTTGGTTAAATCAGTTAGAATGAATTAGTCAATTTAACCTAAAATCGAACTACTTTTTATAGTATGTATAGCCATGTGCCATAGACAACGACTTTCTGAGGGCACTGTTAATTCCACTTCTAGATTTTTATAGAATTTTCTTTTACAATTATAAAAGTAACCTTAAAACAATTTCATTTTTAACCAAAAACCTTTTGTCCTTTCTCATCAATTGGGAATTTTTTATAGCTTCTCGCGAGACGTCAACTCACCTGAAAGCATAAAGAAAAGAAAAGACGAATATAAATTTATTGAGTCAAATATGTTAATAAATTTTATATATACTACGTATTGTTCAATATAAGATAATAGCGGGTCAGGCGACGATTACAGCAGACAGCTGAACACTTTCTCAACCATGTGGAGTGGCAAGAATAAAGAAGGAAGCGGGTCGGGGGAATGGGCCAGGTAATTACACGAAAGCCACAGAGCAAAATTATGTGAAAAGATTAAATTTGTAAGATAAATTGGAGTGGAGCATGTCGAGGCTGCCGGAACCAGCAGGGACCACAAGTCTTTCCCAGGAATCATAAATGGCAAAAAAAAAACGAAAAGGAAAGAAAGAAGAAAGAGATAAAAACAAAATCTACTAAAAAAAAAACCAACAACATTGTCTGTTGGGGCAGATTTTGCTGTCTGGGAGATAAAAAAAAAACCAACCAGCAACAGCAACGACAACAAAAATGTTAAAATGGTTGCGGTAATAAATGAAAATTATGCAAAGTTTTGAGCCGAATGATGAAGTAATATACGCATCCAAGCCAGAAAACGGTTAACGGAGCGTGTTATAAGACACCGAAATCCCAGTGCACAGTAAACAGTACACAGAACACAGTTTCCAGATCCCGAAAGAGATGAAAATGAGTGAGTGGAAATTTATGAAAAGTAAGTAATAAATATGGGAAAGACGGTGGACCACCAGGCGGCAGTCAGGCAACCAGCTGCCAGCTTTTACTTCCGTGCACTTTCTTATACTTCCTCCATCCAAGCTCACCCAAAAACTCCCTAAAGAAGTCTTAAGCCACCATCAACAAGAATCCATTGCAAGTGCTCATTTTTTGTTGCTGTTTGTCTTTATTTTGTTTTCGTAAATGTTGTTAACAGCTAAATCTAAAGTGGCCAACAACTTTTTGGCAACTTTTTTTCCATTTTCGGGTAGCTCTCTGACAGTTTAAGGCAAGTGAAACAGAATTTTAAAAGCTTCAATCGTGTCGGCATTAAGCGGTGATTTTGCAGTTTTGCTACAGCAGCTTTTACTGGATTCGGTTAACACATTTTTGATGGTAACGGTATACGAGGCCAAAAAGTCGGCCAAATGTGAAACATATCAATTTAATGAATCAATGAGAATTTTTACATATGACTTAATTTATAATAAGGGAAAAGTACACAGCGCCAAAAGCGATATGCATAGATAGATATGCATAATTGTAATATAAATTACAGAAAATCGATATCGAAATCTTTTGAAATGTATAATTTGGATAATCAGAGAGAGAGAGAGATATTTACAGACTTAATCAAGAATTATGGAAACGACAATTTCTTGAAAACTCTTACGAATCACTTTTGAATTTAAAAAAATAAAAATAAGACAATTTTTCTTACCAAATCTCTTTGACTTTTATTATTACTAAAGAACAAGAGTATGTATATAGAAGTAAACGGATTTTATGCAGTTTTTTAATCTATTTTTTCAACGCTCAAGTGGAATGAAGAAAATCACCTTGCAAGCAATTTGAAAGCATAAAAAATCATAAAGCATAATCAGTTAAAAAACAACAGAACAACAAAAACAGTTAAAAAAAACAATCTTTTTATAATCAACATAACGTCCATTCTCTATCTCTGCATGTAGAGCTATAGTCCATTCAAGGTATTTAGATAAGTAGTACACAAAAAACTAGTTTCAGTTGAACTTTTTGTTTTTGTCGACAATTTTCCTCTATTCCGAGTCATCAATTAAATGACGGAAATGGCCAATTTTCATGTTGGTCGTTCTTCCATTAACTTGCTGGTTGTTGTTTTTTTTTTTTTTTGACGTAGTTCGAGTATTCATGCCACAATTTCATTCAAAAACACTTTTCGTGTCTTTGCTTTGATGGTCATCATCAAGTGGTTAAAGCAAATGCGATTAATTGCTTAGTTCATAGACAACAGTGCTAAATTGCGCTTTTGACGCTTTGTGTAAAACGATTATCGGCAAAGGTTCAATTGCTGGACAAAGACTTACTTAAAGCTAAGATGGTAAAACAAAGTGGTTGGAGTAAATTTAATTGGGCAAAGCTATTTATAGATTAACAGGTGAAAACCAAGCAACAAATGGGAACAATGAACGTCATTAGATGAGCAATTCTAATAACGCTTCGCAAAGTGATATCGTTTTTATTGATAAAAATACAAAAACAGCTGTTTTTAGGTCGATAAAATTGACATACATATACCAAAATATTTTGTAGTCAGTGATATATGATACGAAGATCAAGGGGTTTGGCTTTCAGTTATATAAAAATATGCAAAATGGGCAAAACAAAAGCCAAAAAGAAAGCGACCTGATGATATAATAAACATGACTTAATTTATAGTCGAAATCAATAATTAATAGGGTTGAAGTTGAATGTCAGAGGAAACACGTTATAAAGACGAATAAAAGATACCCTACTCGAAGAGGAATTAGGCAAGAATTGTTAAAATCTTTTGTTATTAAATTTTTAATTCATATTTGGTATGGAATGAATGTGGTAATTTGTAGATTACATTGACAGATTAAATCGCCCGCCTTCTGGGATTGTATATTTAAACATTTATTCCCTTATTACAGGGTATTTGTATATTCATAATTTTTTTTTTTTTTTGTGTTATTGGGTGACGTACCGGTTGAGCAGAGCGCAAACTCCAGAACTCAAAATTGAGAGTGCAAGAGAGCGGCTAGAGGAAGACTGAGAGCGAGCGCAAACAAAACTGACGTAATCGCACTCACTCACTCTTTCAATGGAAAAGGGTGGGAGAAGATGGGGAGGAAGGGAGAGAAAAAACTCAAACAAATTGAACTAAGTGAAATGAAATGAAATCATTCAAGGAAAAAGTGATTTAAAGCAGTGAAAAACAATCTCAAAGATACTTTTGAGCCTTGAATTGAATGTCATTCACAATAAAAAACAACTACAATTCACTACTAACCTCCATGGCCTTCTCAGATTCGCTTGTTGTTTGTAGTTTGTGGTTGTTGTTTTTTTCTTTTTATTACTTTTATTACAACTGTTAATGCAAACAATTGTTTCTTGACACGCACGAATCGTTTAGTTTGCGGTTGTTGTTTTTTTTTTTTTTGGGTTTTATGTTTGGGCGTGACACACTAAAAACTAAATCATAAACTCCCCGCGACCCGTTCTTGTGGACCGAAAACACGTCAACCCGTCGACTTTTTAGTTAGTTTACTTAATTAATCGGACACAAGTAACAATTTGCTGCCAGAGCAATTGTTTAATTTAATTTATTTTATTAATGAACAAGGTGTTTCTTCCTACTCTCGAGAAATATATTTCACCAAACACACAAAAACACAACTAACTCAAACCAAGCTCAGAGAGCAACTGAGCAGATACTCAAGTTATCGCTCAAAAGTGCTATCATTGTTATCGATAAGTCGATAGTAAACTAAAACAAATAAAAACTAAGATATATGAATGAAAAACATTTACGGCTAATAAACAAGGCGTTGAAATTTGATTTTAAAAATGTAATATAATATTATTATTTGTGTTTGCTTCGACATTTACAATTTTTTGTTTTCAAGAAGTTTGGTATTTTTTAGTACATTTCTCTGGTGGACTATGGGCAAAACTTGTAAATGTTTGGACAAACAAGCGAATTGCAGGACTGTATATTAATTATATGTACTGAATTCCTAGCAACAAAGTCAAAAAATGACCAATTCTGGTAAACATATTGTAAATAAATTATTAATATTGTTATTTTTAGTATTATTATTTAAATTAGAAACACATTTTAATATTTATTTTATAACATTTTAATCGATTTAGTATACAGATTTGGAAGAAAAAATAAATGATATCTGAATCCTACTTACATATATGCATTTTAATTTATTGTTAATCTTAAAATTTTGCCCATAGTACAGTTGGTGGCTTTGATTGTTTTTGTTATTATCAGTGCGAAGGTTGAGTGAAAATGTAAAGTTTGGGAGTCATTGAATCTTCGCCCAGATATATTACAGTTTGTAAAATATTGGTAGCATGCAAAATTTATAGATATGATCACTGAGCAAAAAAAAACTATTGACTGTTGTTTAAGATTGCGAGTAAAGTACTTTGCTTTTGAAATTACATGAGTTTAAAGGATTTTTATAAAGAAGTTTAAGTAATTTCTCTTTGCTGATTTAACAAGACTTTATCATATAATTGTAAAAGTTGTATCACACAATCTAATATATTATTCTAAACATAAATACAAAGATAAATTTTTGGTTAAGTTTCAAAATAGATTTTTCGAGTGTTTTTCTCTGTGTGTTCCTTTTTAAATTGTTCTCAATGCAATTAATAATAATTTTTGTAGCCATTTTTGAGTAATTTTTATGACCACATAAAATTCAAATAATGCCTATAACACACACACCGACACATTCACCTCGAATAAATCAAGAAAAGAAATTTTCATTATTCCATAATTTGTTATCAGTCGTAAGTGATTGTATAAATTTTTTTGCAAGAAAATTAATTAGGGTAGCAGCAAGAAGAAAACGACGGAAAATCGCTTGGCATTTCCATAAACACGAAAATGCTTGGAACAGAGAGAGAGTGAGAGAGAAGGAGAGAGAGAGAGAGAGAGAGAGAGAGAGAGAGAGAGAGAGAGCCAGAAAGAACAGCAGACAAATAGAAGATGTCATAAAAATGCCATTGTAAGTAGTTGAGTTTGGCTTTTTGTAGTCATTGTTAGAGCGACTT
Organism: Drosophila nebulosa; assembly: GCA_024703675.1. Taxonomy (NCBI): domain Eukaryota; kingdom Metazoa; phylum Arthropoda; class Insecta; order Diptera; family Drosophilidae; genus Drosophila; species Drosophila nebulosa. The sequence goes on along the minus strand of JANFPS010000004.1, from coordinate 2,821,193 downwards.
CTGCCACGGTTGTTATCCTGTTGCCGATGTTGTTGTTGCTGCTGTTGCCGCTGTTGCCACTCTTTTTATTCGACAAAGACACGCAAAGGATGCGAGGCAGGCGCAAAAAACTCATTTCACTTTGTGTCGAAAAGATAAATGCGAAGCGCTTAAAAAAGCAATTACCGCATAAATTGCGCTACAGCCCGAGCTGGCTCTTTCAAACTACACACAGAAATACATGCCATCGAAACGCTGGCATAGTCCCACTGTTATCCTTGTATACAGGATATGAGGCAGCAAAGACACACTCAGAGTCGACTCGACTTGGCAAAAAAACAAAAAGGAACAACATCAGTTTACAAACAAATGCGCGAATACATGCAAAATGCATTGTGTAAGTGTCTTTCCTCTTACCCGTCATGTCTCTTTCCTTTTTCCACCTCCGCTTCACCCCTCATACCAGACGGTGGATGGGTGGCTTAATTGAAAAATCAATAGTGGGCTAAATTCTCGCGTAAATCAAGTTAAAAATCGCAGCAATCAAAACACCTGAAGCGCAATAAAAACTCATTAAAAAGCGCACGTCCAGAAGCAACAACGGGATGCGGATGCCAACTGATGGAGAGGTAGCCAGGTGGTAGGACTCACCGTACTACAAATTGGATTTGAACAAATTACAACTCATCGATTTCTCATTACGACAGGACTATGCCTATGCCTTTGCTTTAGATATTTTTATGGCGACAGAAATCACTTAAAGAGAAAATTTAATTGACTTGGGCGACTCCTGCTGCTGTGGCGGCGGCTCCAACTGTCGCTGCTGGCAGTGGAGGTAGGAAACGGCATCGCAACACGAAACGGAAGTCAGCTGCCAATTTGTTGCCCGTACAGAGCGGAAATTTCTTCAACTTCCTGATTTAAATAATAACAAACTGCCTGCCAGACTGCCGACTGCCTAACTGCCAGCCTGCTGCCTGCTTGCAAAATCTAAAGTCTTGCTTGTCACACCAACTGACGTCCTTTCGAGTTCCGTCCCAATGGCACCTCCAACTCGCCCACCCCGCCCGCCCAATCGCCACCCACCGCGCCCACGCTACAACCACAGATGACGCCATCTTGATTGGATCCAGGGCATACTCGACACTCGATTGGCATCATCAAATCGCCGCCCACTTCCACTTTTCCGATGGATGGCAAAGGAGAAAAAGTGTCAAAGACGATGATTTTTGGTCATCTACGCTAGATATCGAGCTGGCACGGGGGCGGAGAACGGGTGGAAGGATGTTAACGCGTTTGTCTAGCGGCTTAGTTGAGTGTCAATTTTTTTGCGCCTGACTGGACAAATTAAAATGTTTGCCTTATGATGTGACCAAGAACACACAGCAGCAGGATGCTCGGCAACCTGGCAAACTGTTGCAAGTAAAATGAATAAAAAAAATTTTCTTTTCAACTGACAGATAATATTATTGTATATAAATGATTGGTAAGACTTCAAAATCGTCTTTTCTTTCTCATTGTTTTCTTTTCTTTTATTTGGTAAGAGCTTTAAGATGGCGAAACAATTTGTCATTGAAATGTTTGAGAGTTTCTATTTTAGCCAAGAGCAATTTAAGAAAAATATACAAAAATAGCAAAAGAGGAGCATAAGAGCTTGGAATATAAACGTTAAACGCGTTTGATGCAGCAAAAGAAACTCAAGACATACGCCAAGTGGCAAGAGCTTAAAGACAAATTGCAGAAATTTAAAGAATCAAATGGAGAATAATATAACAAGGACTTCTAAATATCAGATTTTAAAGATTTGATCAACGACATTCGTTTCATATCCTCCAATTGAATTTGAACTCAAAGCTAAGTGTAGAGACTTAAGTTTCAGCTTAAGAAGCTCTCCGGTTTGTAAATTAACAGTCTTTAAATGAAAACTAATTTTCTCTCTGCCCTTCTAAGCATTTAATTACTATCTCCATAGATTCAACTAGATTAGTTCGTATATAAGTCGGTTCATTACATTTCCAAGTCATCTGCGTTTTTTTTCTTCTTTGCCTTCTTTTGCTTGCTTGTTGTTCGTTCTGGTTGCCTGTTGCCAGTTGGCAGTTTGAAAACTCTTTTGCATTTGGACTGAACAAACAATTTCCTGCACGAAACGCATGGAGAACGAAACGAACTGTGGCAGCAACTGTAAGCCGAAGGATACCCGACTGTGCCGGTGGCAGGACTATAAGATGCGGCACCGCTCAACGCACGAGCGGAGTCGCGTCAGCAGCGTCGAAGGAAACGCAACACGGAATCCAAAGGGGAATATTTTCGGTTTGTTGTGTGCGGCAAGTTTTTCGAAATAAATAAAAACCAACGTAAGACAACGATAAGCAAAGCAAAAAAAAAAAAAAAAAGAAACCAGAAGCAAAAAGGAAAATAAAGAGTTTTCGCGTTTGGTGTGGCTTGTTAGTGAGATTCCTGTGCCTTTTCCTGTTGCGTTGGCCAGTTTTTACGAGTTTCATCTGAATATTCGGACTGCCAGAAGATAACACACACACACACACACACACAAACACCAGTACACGCAGACGGAGGATAAGGACACGCATATGCTATAAAAGTGCCTGCCTTTAGGTTATTTGGCCTGAGAGCATCAAGCGTTAACCATCAAACATCGAGGCATCCAGCGTCCAACATGTGTCGACTTTGTACAATGGTGCGTATGAATGAAATGAATGAAATTCTTGCCATGAATGAAGTAGCTTTGCCCGAAGTCAAAGATGGCTATAACGCTGGCATGTGAATGGCGAAAGGGATAGGGTGGAAGAATGCCTAAAGGGGTGGAGTTGCCACCGTTTGTTGCTGTCAGTGATTTATGCCGCGAGTTTTGTTTGGCATTGTTGCTTTAATTATATAGCTCCAAAAACCATTTCACATTGTTTATTTTATTTTATGTTTATGTGTGTGCCCATACACACGTACACGAGTGTGTGTATGTGTGTGTGTGTGTGTGTGTTTGTATTCGTGGCGCATTATGCAAACAAAGCACGCAGAAAATGCAAATGAAAAGCCCGCAATGGACATGAAAAGGATAATATCCTCTACCTCTTTTGTCTAGCCACAGGATATTTAACACTTCATTGACTTTTGTTGAGAAATGAAATTCCTTCAGCCCTTTCCCCAAAAACTAAACTTTCATTTGCATTTTCGCAACTAATGGCCACAATTTCTTCGACAAGTTTTCCTGAGGTTTCCAAAAATGTTGTTTTTCTGCCTTTTTTTTCATCCGTTTGATGCCACATGGCAATTTGTTTTACTTCGAACTCAACTCACTTTAATAAGTTTTTCTGAGCGTGTAAAACTTTACCTTTTTTTTGTTCTTTTTTTGGCTCTTTTCTTGTTGTACCAAAGCTAGGCTGCAATCCTTTAGTGTTTTTTGACCCTTTTTCTCAGTGTGTGCGTTTGTGTGTGTGTGTGTGTGTGTGTGTGTGTGTGTGTGCGGCGGCTTTGTTGTTGTTGCTGTCAAAGCTTGGGGGCTTTGACGTCTAATTTATGAATGTGTTTGGAGCTGACCCAGACACAAGTCCTACTGTTGATATTGCTCCCGAGGCAAACAAAGGGCATCATGCGAATGTGATCAACTGCGCAACAGGCAAAGAGAAAATGTATCTCCTGGTGTGAGCACTTAATCTAGAAACTAAAGTTAACTTTTCATTTACACACATCTTGCTACGCTCACAAAAGTGAGAGCCAAAAAATAACTAATCTAAAAAGTTTTCTAATTTAAATTGGAAATGTTTAATAATGAAAGAGTTGAATAGTTTAAGAAATTATCACAAAACAAATTCGAAATATTTGTCAAGTCAAAAATATATGATGAATTTTTGATCTAATTGAAGTTGACGAAAATAACAAATAACCAAAATTATCACGGTTACTCCAAAGTGATCGATGTACCACATTACTCTGCCAAGTATCAACAGTTCGAATCCTTCAGTTATTGACTTCTCGCTCCATTTGACTCGTACGTATTGTCCTTTTTGTTGTTGCTGTTATGTTTTGGCCCGCTCATGTGGTTACCATTTTAATAAAGAATTTTTTTACAGCATGTGGCAACTAATACAGTCACTGTCAAAACAGCCGGAAGGGCAGGCCGTGCGTGTATGTGACCCTCACAAATCCCGACTCCGACACTCTTTTACCAGCAACAATACCCGATGCTCCACATCCTCGGATAATTCGCTGGCCATCAGCTGCAGGATGATGTTCATATCCTGCCTCTACGCATTGTTTGTCTTGCCCTTTGCCTCTGACTGTGTCTGTTTTTCATTGCAATTTGTACGCTTGAGCGACAAAGTTTGTTTTTAAGGCTCGACATTCCGCCCCCCCCCTTCCCACGTTTAGCATTCCACCAAACTTGTAAAATTTGTTAGCCAAACTTTTTTAATGAGTTTCATAATCTTTGATGCGCCTTGGCTTTAGAATTATAGTCCACATTCTCGACCCTCGCCCATTTGGTCTAATGATGTGCAAACTGGCTGCCTGCTAGCTAGTTGGCCTTTGCCAAGGAATGTCGATGGCTGCCCTTTCAAAATTGTTGCAGATGCCGGAGGTTAAAGGGCCATGCCACCTCCCCTTTCCGGGGAAAGGCTAAGGAATTTGATTCAAAGTCAAACTCAAAGCAAATGCGAATGCAGTGCGCGCGATAAGCGTTTAATTGAAAGCTGCTCAGTCGAGCCTATGATTGAATTTCTATACAAATAACCGTTGACACAAATCTCTCGAGTGTTTATGCGTATGCGTCGGTGTGCGTGTGTGTGTGTTTGTGTGTGTGGGCTAGGTTGCGGCTTTGGGGTTGCGGTCTCCAATCATAGATATGCATGTGTGCAGGCAGCCGAATGCCTTTCAAACCCTTCAAACCAAAATTTTCATGCATGACGTCGACTTTATTCACATTCACCATTTAGTTTTTGTGAATTTATGAATGGTGACCTGATGCTCCATGCAGTTCTTTGACCTGAACCTGTTAACTAAAGGGTTGTTGAAGGACTTGCCTTTGCCATTTGATTGCAAACAGTTTAACCCCTCCTCTCCACCTCACTTTGTCAGTCCTTCTCGGTCTCTACATACATATGTACGTTTAATTACGAGTACCTTGAAATTGAATTTTGCTGTTAAATTTACCTTAAACTATGCATACGATCCAGTAATTGAGGCATATTTGAATACCAACTAGTCAGGATACCGAAGTCAAGGGTCCTTCTCTTTTAATGCATATTACTGGCCAAGCTGGTGAAGAGGAACATTTGTGAAATGTGTTGGTTTGCATTTGATTAAGTAGAGCTCGAGAGACTCCTGGACTGATTGGGTCAAAGCTAATGGCTTTTGTTAGTCAAATAATGAAATGAAACCAAATTAAATTTCAATTTCAAATTGAATGAAATATGACCGAGCCATTTATTTTGTTGAAAGAGAGCATAATTAAGTAATCGGACTTCACATAATTGATTCTTTATTATTCCTTAAATAGACCAAAGCATTCATACGCATATACAGACATTGCGAACTGAATACTTTGACTTAATGGCATTAATTTGATTAATCGTCCAGGTTGATGAGGACAAGATTCAAAAGGATGTTCTTCAATTCAAACATCTCTATTTCTTTCCTCATAATTATGTAAGTTAATACGAATGAGTTCACTCAGTTGGGAGCTCTCGGTCTTTTCCCGTTTGCTTCTCATTTTCCCTTTTAGGTGGTGGCCATTCTATGCTACGGATACTGCTTAGATTATTATCCATAGATTTGCATGATTCTTTGATTTGCTGAAGCATTTGTTTTTACTGCTCATATGCATTTCCTTTGATACTTTTATGTTGTTTTGTTTCGGACCTCTTACATGAGAAATTCATTTAAAATTTCATTTATTTAATTTCCTTTGCAGTTTTCATTTCATAGCACATGTTTGGAGCCATTTACCCCTATCTCTCTGCCGCCCACACTCAGGTCTTCCTCCTTTGGTATCCTTTGTTATGCACAAATTTTATTATTTTTTATGTTGTTTCCCTTTGGTGCCAGGGAATGAAATGAAGAAACATATGGAGCAACATGCAAGCATGTCTACGGAATGCAAGTGAAATGGCAAAGCAGCTGAAAACATAAAACGCAACGCAATTATGCAACATGTGTTCAAAGTTTTACTCTGAATGAGAATCGGAATCTGTTTCGCCCTGGCCACCACCATCATCATCATCATCATCATCATCATCATCAGCAACATCATAACGACGATGGGAAGGAAAAGAATGATGATGAATCTTCTGGTTGCTGGCTGTTGGCGGTTGCCTTTTGTTGCCATCCTCAGTAGAGCAAGCAAAATTCCATGTTGAAAGATAACGCGGCGTATGCGTAATTCTTTTTTCCCTTGTCTAGGGAATTGACGCAAAACTTTTCATCTTGCTACATGGGGCCAACCGATGCGATAAAATCAAGAGTAGCAAGCTCTAGGGTATACGAGACATCTTAATAATTTTAAGAGTAATAATTCTAATGGCAAATATGAAAATAGTTGCTACCTCTTTACTGCCAATGCAGTCTCATTATTTTATTGTCATGGAAACGACCCCATCTCTAATTAGGTTATTCCATCAATGCTGCGTTGTCTGCCAAAGTTGGTTTGGAATTCGCACAATGCAGGTTCCACATTTTTGTAGTACAAGTAGAATAAACTGTGACTTATTTGGAGTACTTCTTACATATTTTGCTTCTGCTTCTTGTTGCAGCTGCTACCAAGTCAAAGTCGACATCGACCACAGCGCACGGCTGTGATGGAGCAATGAGGCAATGAGGCAAGGACCCACGAGCCAGGAGCCACGACACAACGACGACACTGAAGACTAACCAAGACCGCAAAGCAGCGGTGGCATGCAATCTCAAGTGCTTCAGTCTTGGCCCCTGTGCCATATAGTCTTATAAGGAACTCTTGGCAATCAGACAGCCAGACATCCAGACTGAGAGACAGACATACGCCGAGAGACACAAAGAAGGAGGAGAAGGAGGCAAAGTCAGAAAAGAAGAGTGACACACAGAGACAGAATCAACAAGAAGGAGAAACCAGAGGCCAAGCTCGCTTTAAGCTTCGGGGCCCGTCATGTTGCGCGATATCTTTCTATATTTAGTTCTAATCGTTTTATTTTGCTTTATTTTCATGGCACAGTTAATCGTCAACGTTTACGCTTTCCAACGCCAACCGACTGCCGCCCAGAAGGCAGAACGCAATGAAATTATATTTGTCTAGGCGCCGTCGGTGGGGCGGGCGGCAGTGGTGCGTCGGTTGCGGCTGTGGCCGAACAAAGGCAAATACAGCGGCCCAGGGCAAAAAGTCAAGCCGCTCCAGCGGTTTCTCTTTAACTTGAAACGAAAAATCAAAGAAAACGCAGAAAAAACAGAGAAAAAAACGAACAAAAACAAAAAAACCCAGAAATGTTGACTGGCGAGTCGAGATAAACCCGCTAAGAACTGTTAAACTAGGTTGCGCACTAATTAGTTACGGTAGTCTTGGGAGTGCTGTTGCGAATGCACACACACACACACACGCACACACGCACACACACGCAGACACACTCGCATTCACAGTCACACTCATATTCATTTTTACCCATCCACTCACAATAAAAGTTGGTTGAACAATAAACCGCCATGGAAAAAGTTCATTTGAGCTCAGCCGCAGTAAAAATTACGGGCAAAAAAAAAAAAACGACTTGAAAGAGGCAACAAAAAGTTGCAGTTCAAAAGTTATGCTTAAAGGTGCAAATTTCAGGCAGAGACGTGACACGGTGCGAGCAATGAAAGACGCAATAAACTCCATGCAAAATAACTTAATACAATGATTGTTGAGTGAGGATGACAAGTAAACTGAAACTTGTAAGAATTCAAACAACTTCCTCAAAGAAATAAGAGCTGAGATTAAGGAAGATCTTGCAAAATACGATGATTCCATGTCAATTTTAGGCAGAAAACAATTAGAAATTGGTTTTTCAGAGTTGATGTTAAAGAAATGGATTTTTGAATTTTAACTTAAATGATTTAGGTTTAACAAATGTTAAAATTCGATCGTGCTGCTCTCTTGTTTGGCCATCTCTGATTTCTGTTTCCATTGGTTTTCATTTTATGAGTATTACCCAATTTTGCGGCTGCACTTTTCGCACATTTAAACATAAAAGAGTTGAATTACACAGAGGGCACTTCTGTGGTGGATTAAAAAAAAGGTACTTAAAAGGAGTGAAAACACCCGTACACACACATACACACACACACACACACGCGCGCGCACACACGGATGACAACTCTGTAATTAATTTAATAATGAATGAAGCGAACAATCTTTTGTTCAGGCCTCAATGAGCAGAAAAGGCGGGTTTGAAATTTTTCATTGCCTACTTTTTGGGGACGTACTTTCGAGTCTGACTGAAAATAGAAAAGGATGCCATGCGGCACTTTGTTCTCTGCGTTGCTTATTGAAGTGCAGTGGCAATGGGCCAGCACCAATTGCCGAGTGTTATGTGGGTGTTGGGGCGTGGCAAATGGTTTTAGTTTTTATTGATTTCTAGCCGCACTTGAGGCAGTGTTTTTACCGCTTTTAAAATTTTCACATTTTTGTGGTTTTCTTTTTGTTTTTTTTTTTTGTATTTTTCTTTTTTTGGCACGCCGCACAGTTTATTGTTTTCTTTCGGCTGAGCCGAGTCTGCCGAACACTTGAGCAGCCGTATATGTATACACACTTGACCCCATTCGTTGAGAGTGCGTTGAGCATTGAAACTTTACAATAGGCTTGCTCGGCTGCGAATGGGCGGAAAGGCGAGTATTTAAGAATTTTGTGAGCAGAGCTTGGCAAATGTGGCAAAATTTTCATCAAAATTTCTTTTAACGAATTAACAAATAACATTGTTTTGACAAGTTTGCCAAGAATATCAAATTGTTTTAGACAAAAGTTTTAAAAGTTCTTTACAATTCACTTATTTTTACTGACTCTCTTACATACACACACACACACACACACAAAGCCACACATATTCATATCGCATTGCAACATAATCGACTTAATCAAAATGTATTAACCAAGAACAAGATAAAGTAACATTTTATGGATTCTATTATACATATTTAAACGAACTTACATACTTATATACATGCATACAAAAAAATTTGTATGAATACATTCGAACAATAATAGTTTTAGTTATCAATTGAATGAAATAAATTTAATGCTTAGCATCTAAAAAAAAATATGCTACTCTAGGTTTTAGGAGAGAAAGGCAATGGGAAATTATTGTACGTGTAGTTAGATCTTAACAATGAAATGCAAATGAAATCAAATAAACGAAATTGACATCAAACGAAGTAAATTCAATAAATGTTTTGAAATAAATAAAAGTAATTCATTTGCTCATTTATCTTCTGTGGATACTAACTTTGTAATTTCCGTGCCAATTGAAAAAAGGATTATCGCAATTTGATTCTACATTAAAGTCATTTTCAGACATTCGAAAAAATAGCTTGGGGCCAGTTATGTGATTGAAATGTTTTTATAGCAAACAAAATCCCCTGTGGCGCTATGTGAATTACAAACATTCTACCTTTGAATGGAATTTTTGATGGCATGCCATTTAAGTCATGCGGTTTCATTTCACCTTGTCAGTCATATTTGTTGGTCAATTCGATTATTTGACTTGCACATTAAATATTGAAATATTGAAGTGTTAAACGCTCGGACAAGCGGCATTTAAGAGTTGAATACATTTTCCATTTAACATAAGTAACTTAAAATTCTTTCATGGCTGTTGCAGTTGTCGTTGTGGCGTGTGGAGGAGAGGGACCAGGCTGTCATGTCAGCACCATTCAGTCGGTTGTCCTCAGCAAAACTTTTGGCAATGGGCCAAAAGTGCAAAAACAAAATTCTCAGGCCAGGGCAGCAACAAGCGGGCCCTGAGTCTCTTCTTTCCTCTTCTCTGTTCTTTTACCCAGTGTTCCCTTACTCACTGCCTGATTTATATTACTTTTCCCTTGCTTCTACGGCGGAAGACGTACTGCATCTCGTTTGGGGTTTGTTTTTATTGCATGCCAGCCAAATGTCTGAGCTTTAAAAAGTACAACGACTTGACAAGAGGAAAATAACAACAACATAAACAACAAGAATAACATCAACAATCACCAAAGCAACACCAAGAACAACAACAATAACAACAGCAACAACAATCGTTATAGTAAGAAGGAGAAATGTTCTAAAAATGGCTTTTTGTTATTGTGCTTGTGCTTATTGTTGATTGCATTAAGATGAACTTTTTGCCAAATATGGTCAAGAAATACTTTTCGACTGTGAGTGCTGCCTTTGGAGAAGACGACGGGCATGGCGGGGCAGGTGCAGGGGGGCAGGGGGGGGAGTAGAGAATTGGAAAACGCTTAAATGTCTGACAGACAATTACTCAGTGGCCAAGACAGCTGAAACTAATTTTCAATATTTATTTAATATTATTTATTTTGTGACATTTCTTGCCCACTTTGATCTTTAGAGAGCGAGCGGCGGCCGCGGCAAAGGCAAGTTCTTTGCCAAAGTCATGTCCTTGCACAAAGCGACAATATTTTGCGCACAATTGAAACAGCAACAAAAAAGAAAACAACACAAAAAAAATCCAAACTAATTAGACATGAATTAATGAGCCATACCGAAGCAAACAACAACAAGAACAAGAACAATATGGGAGTGGAGGAACCAGCAGGAGACATGAGAATAGGCAACCAGCCACAAATGTGATGAAATTGTGATGTGCAAATTGTGCAAAGAAATGATACTGACAAACAATTTGGCATCTTGGACAGCAGTAGCAACAGCAACGGCAACAGCAACGGCAACAGCGATGGCAACACAACAGCAACAATTGATCGTAAGAGAGAATGGAATTGCTTTGCATAATCATTTGCTCTTTGGCCGACTTAAGAGTTTGTTTTTCACTCCAGAGAAACAGACAAGAGATAGAGAAAAGAGATAAATACTCATACCATTACAATTCTAATCATACACATGAACATATGTCCAATTGTACCCCATGGCGTATGCGCAATACGCTTTTGGCATCCAGCCAACGCTCTATACTTGGAGATCAACGGAAAAACTTTGCTGATTTTTTGCCAGAAATTATTTATAACTGCTTGTTCTTCATACATATATGTATATATCAACGTATTTGTATATGTATGTATATATATGCACACATATATACAGCACACATACACATACACATCCGTGAGAATATAGTTATAGATATATGTATATGAGTTTATATGGGTTTTGTTTTTATTTTCAATCCACTCGCTTGCTCAATTTATCTCTTTAAATTTTAAACAAAATTTTACTTACTATTGTACAAGTTATAAACCATTTTGCTCACCTAAAATGACAAAAGAAATACATTATATTAAAGACATTTGTTTATTAATTGGCGCTTAATAAAAATAAATGGTTTCTCACATAGCTAATCAGGCATCATTCCCACCGATTCAGCAAAAATTTGGTAAAAATTCATTGCCTGTTTCACATCAGAGTCAACAAGCTTAAAGTCAATTAGCCATTTTGCTGAACCTTAATCTTCCCGTCCGCCCCTAACACACCCCGTACATACACAAGCCAGCAAACCCGCCCGGCGCCTCTTCCTTGTTCTCCTCCTTCTCATTCACCACTCAACTTAATTGCGCAAAATTACTGAAAAGCAGCTGCCACAATGCCCGCAACACTTCAGCCACTTGAAATGCCCGCAAAAAGGAAAAACCGAATGAAAAAAAATATAAGTATTTTATTTTATTTTGTTTCTCTTCTCTCCTTATTTTGTTTTTGTTAGTCAACACAAATAAAACAAATGCTGAGACCTTAACTTTTATTTTTCTGCTGGCCCTGGCACATGTGATATAATAAAATTCTTAATTAATGCACCTATGGAACACTGTTCCTTCCCAAGAACCAAGAAAAAACGGGAGCACGGGCATCAGTTTTAATTAAATGATAAAATTGCCCGTCCTTTAGAGAGGGGGGTGGAGAGAGTAATCAAGGTGTTGGGATGAGGGGGCCTATGTCAGACGCGTCAAAACGCATAAAACGCAGACTCACGCAAAAAAAAAAAGCAACAGCAAACATTATAAATAACAACATAATAAAAGATATACATGTATACAATGGAAAATTCATGCGAAGAAGGCGCAGTTATAGAACATTCTGAAAGTTCGAACAGAATTGAAATAGTAACAATATTTCCAATTTCGAACTTTGTCATTGAGAAAACAGAAACAGACTGAGATCAGCTGATTTGCTTCTGGGGAAAACTTATATTCCCTTTTCTTTCCTGGGTATAAAATGCTTTGGGGAAGCACCTTGATTGCTGCTGCTGCTGCTTTGGAAAACCCTGTGAGAAGTCAACTATTGTGCCAACAGTTGAGCCAGCCAGGAACTCAGTCGGCAAACGTTTTCATTTTTATTTTTATATTATTATTTTCTTAGCTTCAGTTTTTGTTTTGTTTTGGGTTGATTTGAGAAAGGAAAGCGACAAAATGCCGTGGGCCAAAAGCAAAATGCGCAGGGTTAACAAGCACCCAAGCAAAACAATAAAAGGTTAGTGGGAAGTAGGCGGGGAATGAGGGAGTAAAAATGAGACATATAAAAAGAACATGGGCGTTGGAAGAACTTTTTTTAAAAGGGATTGTTTGGTAAAGAATTTTTAATTGTTATCAACCGAGATAAAATTAGAACCAATGGGCTTATTTGATTAATAGATTGGAATAATAAATAAAACATATTCTAGACCTTTTCTTTCCATGAATTCCAGTCAAGACAATGCTTCAGGTGTCCTTGGTGTTAATTTTTCACTGATTTTATAATATAATCTGCACAGAGTGATGAAGTTGAGAATTTCTATTTGGCTCTTAGCTACGTCACTGCGGTGCGATAATGTCTAATGGCTGTCCCCCCATCCATCCACACTAATGTATGTGTGTGTGTGTGTATAAATGTTGGTGTATTAAGTGAAATGAAATCCTGTTAAGGAAAACAATGAAGCTATTAAAAAAAATATGTATGTTGGTAGGTGAAGTGAGAGCCACGGTAAGAGCTGTCTGTATGCAGGTGGGTAAACCTCATAATATCGTTTAATAAATACTTTACAGCTTGATTGATTGCCGACCCGTTTGCGAGCGACAGGTGAGTGCGGCTTAACCATCTTTAAGTAGCTGATGGTGATGTGATGCCGTTGCTGTTGCTTCTGCCTGCTCCTTCCTGGTTTTAATGCTGCTTTTTGTTGAAGCAGTCGATATAATTTATGCGCTCAAGGAAGCTCAGGCCCAGACCCCGACAAAGCTGAAACCACACGCCACAGATTGGGTCCCATGTGGCAAAATATATATAATCAAAGTGGCAATTGTGGGCGGTAACATTCTCCGCCCTAGCGACGTCCATTGTGCTTATGTTTATCCCTGAGTTCCTCTATACTCTCCTCTATTTGCAGTGGAAACTCACTGACCTGGAAACTTCTATGCCGGCCAAGGCATCTCCGCTTTTACCTTCTTCCACCCATTTCTCATCGGTGCTTTCACTTGAAGGGTGTGTCAGCCCTTTTAAGGTTTGAAGCTTTAATGTATGGAACCCTTTTTTCCTGCACCAGCAATCCGCGTATCGGCCAGCTGGACGTCAATGTAAGTATAATATGGACTTACATACACTCATTTATTAGGGATAGCGATTTGATTAATGTCTGTGAAATACTCTTTTCCCCTTTCCCAATCTCAGCATTTATTGTATGTATTTTTAGCCGTATTAAAAGGTTAATCAAGTGCAAAGCTCAACTAAAAGGTTCAGTTAATTAGTTGAATACGAGGAGAATACTGTGGGATTGTTTATTTCTAGAGAGTTTCGGTTAACAGAAATTACAAGAAAGAGAGTAAAATGTTTGTTTGACTGGTTCTTTCAGTTTTCGCTTTCAGTTTTTATGGCGAGACGTATTCTCTTGCATTACCAATTGAATGAACCTTTTGACGTGATATTTATATAGTCGATGAGTTGTCCCAACAAAAACAAAGAAAGAAAGATTCTCTTTTAGATATTATTATAGATTTTCACCAATTCGATTCTTGAAAAATGTTGACATGTCTGTTCTGTTTTTTTTTTTTCTTTCTTTTGTTTACTTGTCTTGGCCAAGGTTGAAATCACAGAGATGGCATTTTGGCAACTTTAAATCCATGAACATTTGTCAAATTACCAGAGGAAAAAAAAAAAAAAAACAGAAACGATGGCGAAAAGAATTTGGGAGTGGGCGTTTGTTCGTTTGTTGGTCATGCGACCGACTCTGAATAAGTCGACTTCCCCTAGATTAGGGCCCTACATCATTTACGCACCTTGGTAGAACGCGTCTTGCGCCATTCTGAGGTTTTTTTGGTTGTTGTTGTCGTTGATGTTGTTGTTGTTGTCTCCTCTTCTTCTTCCTCGATGACGTCATTGTCCTTGTCATTGGCAGCAGCAGCAGCAGCATCAGCAGCAGTGTCTGCCATTTTATCAAGTGCTCGACGCTTAAATTCTTAATTTGAGAACTTTTCGTTGCTTGTAATTTATTTGATGTTTTTTTTTTTTTTTTGACTTTCTATATCATGGCATTCGCATGCATGTGAAATTCCTCTTTTTAACTTTATCTTTATTTACTTTCTCTTTTTTCATTTAACATAAATAAATTTTAAATTTCTCTTTCACTCATTTTGTTTAACTGGAAACGCATTATTATTTTTATTAGATGCGATATTTTTGCACAAAACTTCCACAGACCGACCGAATTATATATAAATACGTATAAGTAAATAGATATACATATATACCCACATATGTAGGTATAAATAAAATATAGCTTGTTTTTAAAACTCTTCAAATTTATTATTGCAGCTGCCTTGAAAACGTATTTTGGCCAAAAATTAACGCCGCGCCGTGTTTTTTTTTTTTTTTTGTTTTGTGTTGAAAGTGAAAAAGCGGCACATTCGTTGTATACAATTAATTAGCAAAGAATTAAAAGAAAAATTAAAGGCGAATTAACGCCTATGCCATTCTGGGGGCGTGCAAACAAACTTGCTGTTGTTGTAATTAATTGTAAATTGAAAGCGCCTATTTCTTGTTCGCTTCAACAAATTCAATTCACAATCACTTCTGACACTTTCTCTTAATATTTGCATTGTAACCTCTTAAATATAAGGAGTCCCTGTGGATTTGTCAACCAATTTTAATGAGACTTAAAATCGGTTTAATTATAATTATTACTTCTTTTTAGACATCCTCATGGCTCTAAGTTTTCTCCTTTCTCTTCTTCAGATTTATTGAATTTTTTTATTATTATAAGCAACCAATATATCTCTAAGTATATTTATTGCATAGATATATCAAATTTAAGATTAAATTGAATAACTTCTTGCAGCTTTATGGTTATAAATAAGTTCTCAGCTTAAGTCAGGTCATATAGAGAACAACTTATACAATTTTAAAGTTTTCTTAAAGCTTCTGAGTGCCATTCCATTTTTAAGTAAGATTGATCTTTAAGAGTCTGCAACCTTTTAGCTGACACTTGAAAAATTCACTAAAATTTTCTGTCAAACAAAACAGCTTAATAGCCTCTTTGCATCAACATTAATTGCAAAAGAGCAATTAAAAAAAATGTCCAAGTTTTTCTTTTTCTGTGCGAGATTCTGATGGAAAGTGGTTTCCTCAATTTGACATAAAATTCTAGTTTACGAGTTGGAAGTTTGCGGTTTTTGGTTTCTAGTTCTTTGCTGACCAAATCAAAGCCACCGCAAATTAGATTCGTTGCCTTTCGTAACCGAAATAAAAGTCAAAGTGTATAAGATTTGCACATTTCTTTTCTGGTTATTATTATTGTGACTCACGAAAGTTTATTGCAAAAGAAAATAAAAGGAAAAACTTATTTTTGTTTTGTGGTTAAAATTTGCCAAAATAGAAACCAACAAAACCAAATCCAAAAAAAAAAAAAACTATATACATATATGCAGATATAGAAATATAAAAGTTGCCTAAATTTAGCCAACACTTTTGTCAGCCTTTCATTAATTTAAATGCATTTTAATGAATTTTCCAGAGAACATTTGTGTCAATTTAATTTTGTGTGTTTGAATTTGTTGCAAGTTTTAGTGTTGCTGTTGTTGGTGTTTTTGTTGTTTTTGTGGCACTCTCGACATATTGTTTATTCTATTGTTTTGTTGTATTTGTGTTTGTATTTGCTGTAGGTTTGTTGCACTTTTTGTCGTATGTGTGTGTGTGTGTGTGTGCGTGATATGGCGTAGGTGGTTTTTTATAAAGTATTATAGTATTATTATTGTTGGTTGGTATTATATTTGTGTGCTTTTTTTTTTTGTTTGTTTTTCGTTTCTTTGTTGTGTGAAGAGTGTTGATTTGCATGCAAATTTTCAAACGCAGAAAAATATTCAGTAACATTTTCTTTTTTTTTTTTTTTTGATTGGGTGTGTTTCAGCCCCAGCCTCAGACGCGCTCGCGCTCGCAACGAACTGAGTTTGCCTGAATTTTGTTGGCCGGGCCAAAGCATCAGCCAACTAAGCAGTTGATAGAGAATGAACGGGAGAGAAACGGAGAGAGAGAGACAGAGGCTGGTGGAGGAGAGACGTCGGCTAATAGAGCGGCACACACAATCAACACTTAATGTTGCCGCGGGGAACAGCGAAAATTTGCTCATAATCTTAAAAATGAAATGCTTCTTCACACACACACACACACACACTTACACACATTTGCATAAACATATATTCAATTTTTTTTGTCTGTGCAAATATTTTCTTTTTGCTGCTTGTTTTACATTTTTTTTCAGTTTTGCGGCCCGTCAACGCGTCGTATGCGTAATGTGAGCATTTTGTATTCAGCTTTCAGCAAAACAGGTGACCAACCAAACGGACGAAAGAACGAACGAACATATATATATGTTTTACCATAGAAAATGCTTCAAAGAATTCCTCACACGAAACATGAAAAACAAATTAAGAAAGTTTAATATTCATAATAGAATATTAAAAATTTTTCGTTTTTATTGGTCTTGCCAGTTCTGCGTGTATCTTTAAACTGATCTGAACTGAATCGAAATCAATCCAATTAGAGATGGAGAATCTCCTGGGTATTGGTCATGGTTCCGCTTTCTTTGTTGCTTTTGGGCCTTTGTGTGCGAGTGATTTTCTCTCACCTTTTGTTCTAGATATGTGTTAAATGTAAATTAGTCAGCCCACTTCCCCGCCACCCCGCCATCCGGCTGACGACCAATCTCCTGAGCCATTTCACTCCAATCAACCTTGTCGCGTGTTCATTTTTATTGCGTTTTGAGCTTTGCTCTGTTATGTGTCACTCAGAAGAAAAGCGTATTTTTAGACAAATCATTTGAGAGACAAGAGAGAGAGAGAAGAGGTGAGAACGCTAAGCAAAAGCAAAGTAGAAAGAAGAAATGGGCATGTATAAGCAACTTACTGTCATTATAATCATTTATAGCCAATTTGTTGAAGCTGTAAATCGTTTGCCTGTTGCGTCTTTCATAAATGGCTGACAAATTGCGCTGCACTTTCATTCCCAAATCTAAAATGCCATTTCTCGAACTTGTAGCAAATTGGTTACGAGTGGATTCTCTTGTTAATCGACCATGTGCGAACCACGGGCGCAAGAATCAATGGACTTTCTTTGTATGGCTAAGTGCTTGGCAGTTTCTAACTTGGGTCCATCAAATTGGGAGAGAGTCGAAGATAATCTTGACTTGATTATTGTATTCAAGGAACTTTTCGTTAGATTTGGATAAATTATTGATTGCTTTTTTGACTTCTGTCCCAAAATCTTTTCTAATGACTTGTTTATTTTTAATTAGATGAAAAGAAAATTAAATTTAAATTGCATTGACATTGCCCGTTATGGGTTAGTTTTATTGTTTTTGTGGGATAAGCTCATTTCAGGTCTTTGTCCCGGGTTGTCTCAGTTGTCCTTTTTGGGCATATAATTAATCGTTTCTTCCCTTTGTGCTATTCTTTTATGCTTTTCGACCGCCCACCCGGACAAAACGAGGGAGGAGGAGAAAACAAAAAGTTTGTTCAGCTCTGACAACAACAAAGTTGTGATGCGGCAAGTCCAACATGATGCCCCTCCGGCAACATTCGCGCCGCCCCCCCTCCCTCCGCACTGCCTGGGCACGTTGCTCCAGCTGGGGCGTATAAAAATAAACAACAACAAACGATTTGTAGGCGCAACGCCAGCTAAAAATAAAGCGCTTTCAAATATTTCCTACCAAAAAAAGGCGAGAAAATAAAAATATTATTTATAGGCTCCAAGGTAGGCCAGGCACAGGCACAGGCACACACACACACACACACAAACAAAATCAATATGCATTGAAATGAATCTACATATATCTGTAGTTGTTTCTTTTGTATCTGTAACAGAATTTACATTTCTATCTGAATGTGGTGCATGCTGATGTAAAAATCACAGATGCAAAAACTCCAAAAACCAGGCTAGATAAATGGGAAAAACCGATTGCCGATGCAATATTGAATTGTTAAAATGCAAGTGTTGAAAGCGAAGTGCAAAATGGAATGTTTGAATTCGAGTGTTTATAAATACGAGAGGGCTTTAACCCGTGTCTTTTGCTCCTTGCAATTTGTTTATTTTTTATACATCGAACGTCACAGTTTGAGAGTCATTGCTTGATGTTAGATAGTGAGGTGAATTTTTTTGTTCTACCTTGGTGTGTCTTTTACTTGTTTGCTCGCACACACTCACAAAACGCAGAGACTGTGGGTGCACCACACCCACGCATTCATGTTTGAAATGATCATTGACATTGTCGTGCTGAAGGTGTTTTGCACACTTCTACACACTCTCTCACGCACACGCACACGAACACATATTCATACTCAGACAGGTGGGCCAAAACTAAGAGCAATTTTGCTCTTCAAATTGCGCTAATTAGCTCTTTTGCCACACACACACACACACACACACAGAGGCATACACACCTGCTGCTCTGTTTAAATTGGCAACTTTTGGTCGTTTTGTTGTTTTCATTTAGCGCTTTTCTTTACTCTCTCTCTCTCTCTTTCTCTTTCTCTCACTCTTTATCTGTGGCCTGCAATTTGCCATTTGAAATTTGGCTGCTTCTCTTCTTCTTGCATGCAGTTTTGGCTTTTCTTTGTGGTTGAATGGCTGCATTTGGCATTCAAGTAACAAATTTCCCTTTTTCACGTGTGCTGCTGACAATTGCCAAAATGAGTATCAAAGTGTAAATTTAATTTTGCGACTTGCTTCTCCAACAATGTCTGTTTGTGTGTGTGTGTGTGAAGTAACAAAAGGAATGCCTTATTAAATACCCTTTATTTATAAAGTAAACGGGTATATGCAAAAAGGCAATGCGTATTGCATTAATTTACAACAAAATCTTTAACCTTTTTCTTTTTAACCTTGTAGGAGATTGAGAATGAGTTCTGGTGGCCAGCTTAAATGGGCTAAAATTAATTTAGTTTGCTTGGCTACGTGGTATCTGGAAGTCATCACCCCAATTAATCTAGAGAATGGTATTTCTTTCTATTTGGCTATTTGGCTAGCCTGACCATGTGCCTGTCTACGCCCCATAAATATTATTTAATTTTTTGTATCTCTTATTTATTTCTTTTCATTCTTTCTAAGCCATTGAAATTATGTAGGTTATAATTTAAATAACCGAAAAACACTCACAAAAAAGAAATGCTTCTGAAGAATTTCGCCTTGCCTGGGGTCGCCATATGAAATGTATGTATGTATGTTCGTATGAGAGAAAGATATGAAAATGAAAATATATAAAATATTTATAGAACAAATATGTGTGTGTGTGTGTGTGTGTGTGTGTGTGTGTGTGTGTGTGTAGGGGCAAAAACAAAGTCTAACAAACAAGCAAATGAGTTAAGGGCAAATGCTTCGATAGGCTGGCTAGTTGGTGCTTATGAACTCAAAAATTCAATGAAATCGCATTCGATTCACATTCAGAAATAGACAGTTTTTAGATACAATGCCCATAAACAAGTTGTTATTATTTCTTTGAATAGGTATAAGAAGGTTAGAGATCTATTTTTGAGATGCACTAAGAATAATTTAAGCTCAATTTCCATGGATAGGGGGTGGAATATTGGAACCTAATTTAAGATCAATATATTCATTCTATAATGAGAAACAAATAAAATTTCCAATTGACCCAACATATGTAAGCCATGGCAAAGAGACTTATGTACATATGGTAAGTATTTATGTTCGTAGATATACAATTTGTATTTAACGAGCTGTTATAGTTGTTGTTTTAGTTGTTTCATTATGTGGATGTTGTTGTTGCTGCTGCTGCTGTTGTTGTTTTTGTTGTTGCATCTCCCATTCAGATAAATAAATAAATATCACATTCGTGTTCAGTTCCTGCTAATGGCCAGTTGATTTACGGCCCCTAACTTGGCCACTTGACATTTTTATGAATGTCTCAATTTATATGCATTTTTGATTATGCTGAATGGAGGTGGTAGGTGTTAGGTGGTAGGTGGTTGGTAATGGAGGTGTCTGCTAGTCTCAGTCCCTACACATATTAATCATACGCACTGTTAAACGCTTTGAGGTGACCCAGGAATATACACCGAAACCGATTTAGCCATCAAACTGCAGGCGTACGCATTTCATTTCGATTTAAATGTCGGCGCCCACTTCCGGGATCAGTTTGTTAATGTTAATGTGAATGTTGTTTTGTGTTGCGTGTTGGTGTTGGTGTTGTCTTTAAATGACGACGCGTCGCCGGCATTTTTGTCTATCTGGCCTGTCTGTTGCTTCATCAGCTAATCCCAGCGACAGGCCAAACTAATTAGAGAGGCGCATTTGGTGATCAATTTTTTTTTTTCTCTCTTCTTGTTAGCTTTTTTTGGTCTTGCAGTTGGTCAAGCATTTCATTGATTTTATGTTACCCATACGCCATGTCGCCACAGAACATCTTTATTTCTGTTAAATGTTGCAAAACGAAACAATCATGAGGAAGCCAGCCAACCAGCCAACCAGCCAACCAACCAATCAACCAACCGAATGCAGACCCATAGACCGACTGACTATCCAACAATCCCACAATCCGAGCAGCGGGGGCGAGAAACGTTTTAGTGAAAATAAATTGAAAATCTTTTGGAACATGTTTTGATGTATTGCAAGCAGGCTAAATTCAAGTGTGCCTGTGTGTGTGTGCGTGTGTGTGTGTGTTTGTTTGGTTGTGTGTGATGTCTGTGTGAAGTCAAGTGTGTGTCTGAGTTGGTGTTTGTATTTGTGCTGGCATTCGTGTATCTGTGTGTTTGGCTTGCCTGTTGCCATTTGCTCTGATTTCTATGCATATTTGCAGCATTTGTTGACGTAGATTTGCGTAATACTCTACAATCATAGATCTTAAGCACTTAACAATGAAGTTTGCATGACATTCGCAATAGGAGGTCAGTATTAAAGCTAAAAAATGTATGATTAGTGCTTCTGATAGAAAAGAAAAGACTTCTTTCTTGACTTTTACTTGGTTTATGAAGATAATATAGAATCTATATATAGAGTACATATATGATATACATACATATACATATGTATTAAGATATTCCAACATCTGTTAGAGCATGCGAATATTTGGTTTCGATTTGCTGTCGTTTTAGTATTTGGTATACCTTTTGGTGTGGGTTTTCCCATTTTGATTGATTACGCGAGTGCAAGACAATGGGGAAGTGGCGCAGGAAAATGTGTGTGTGTTTTTTTTTTCTACAATTTTCTTTTCCTTCTTTCGATCGCTTTTCGAAATAAACTCGAAATAAAGCCGAAAGAATATGCATGACAGCTGCAACGGCAGCTGCTAGACGAGTGGGCGGGCGGGTATAAGTGTTTGCCACATTGTTGCCGCAGCCTCAACCGCCCGTCCCGCCCCGCCCCATGCACCAATGGCCAGGAGAAAAACTCATTTGACCACTGACTACATTTTCAATCAATCTAATGCATTCTGGTTTTAGCTGACTGTCATCCCATTTCAATTAACACCTCAACTAATCGCTCAAGTGCCAAACGCAATTCAATCAAAACCTCTTACATCTTGACAATTAAATTGCTCTCTCTCTCTCTCTCTTTGTCTCTTCATCTCAGTCATAAATAAGTAATAATTCCTTCAGGAGTATGTAGTAGTTGGTGTAATAGTAAAAGCATTATTAAGGAAAATTAATTGAAGAACCGCAGCTAAGCTAAGAAGGGCGAAAGATGCTTAAGCAGAGGAACATTTTGTGTGTTGGCAAGCACAATTTGCAGGAGCCAGAATGGAAATTGCTCCATCAGCAAATTGAAGGTATTGCGAAAGGCTGAAGCTGAGGTTGAGCTGCTTAAAAGATATAGTTTGTGTATATAAACTGGAGATATATACCCCTATATATATATATATATATTATTATATATGTAATGCCAGCCTGAAAACTGTTAATAACCCACAAACAATGTACGCAATAATGTAACAACAATAGCCAGAGATGATAAGAATGAAGAAAATGAAGAATGAAAAGTGTGTCGATAGCAGCTTACTATGTATAATAAAGGAAAACCCCAAGAGAGGGAACAAGAGGAAAAGCGAGAGAGATTGGGAGTAGAGGGTGGTGAGGCAACGTGAGGTGAGGAGCAGTCAACATTTATTTTTAAACATATTGAAAAGCAGAAAAGCAGCTAAAAAGCAAGCGCAGCGAATGAAAACAATTTTATTAAGTGAAAAATACGAGAGCAGAAAATAACCCACAGCCAAAATAAACAAGACCAAAGCCAAAAGTAAAGGCAAAGGCAACAAAAGTCCTTGGCAGTGGCAAAAGTTGTTGTTGTTGTTGTTGTTGTTGTTGCTGCCGTTCTCAACGGGTTGCCCGGGTGTAGTTTGGCAGACTCGATGAAAGGGGAATGGATCTTAAGGGGGGAGACGCCCAACTGATTGAAAGATGCGTCAAACCGAACTCGAAGTCGCCTCACCTTGAACCCACACGCAACCCGTTCAGACCAGCCGCCCAGCCCAGCGCAACGCAACGACCCACCTGCAAAGGCAGACACAATTAAGTCCAAAGAAAAAAAAACGGAAGCAGACGACAAAATTTTACGACCAGGTGACGATGTCGATGACGATGGCAACGACAACGACAGCGACAACGGCAGCGTCAACGACGACGACGACGACAACAGCGACACTTCTTTACATAAAAGATTGACAAGTGATTTTCACACCTAAGTGGCAAGCGCAGGAAAACACAGCAGCGGCAGCAAACAAAAACCAACAACAAGGTAAACTTTTCAGGTGTTTCGGTTTCTTTTTGAAGGCAAAAAAGTGTTTTCCTTGAGGGGAACATTCTGATGGGCTATTCAAGCAGCTTACTTCATATACATGGCTCCCCAATCTTTTGCTTGGTCTCTGTCTCCCCCCCCCCCCCCCCCCCATCCCTCTCTCTATCTCTCTGCGTCCACAGCTTCCTTTATCAGCAGTTTAATTTGTTAATAAGATTGCTAACTGGTTGAAGGTAAAAAAAAGGGTTATACACTGCAGGAGAGGAATAATATTTAAAAAGGCGAGATTGTAATCCTGGACTTATGTGGGAGTAGCAGAATCTCGAATTTCAAATTCACTCTTGGCACTTCTAGGCTGATCTGCGCTGATATAAAATCTACATTCAGGTAAAATAATTAAGTCCGTTGCTAAGTTAGGCAAATAGTTTGTTTTGTTAAATCCGACCCTGTTTATGTTTTAGTCTTACCTTATCTATGGCCATGGCAACTTATTGCCTTCACGAAGTTGGTCTATTTAATCCGCTTTGCTAAAGATGCTTTCAATGCTGGCAGGCTTATCTCTTACGTTGGCTCGTTTAGCAGTTGCGTTGCGCAATTTGGCAATATTGCGCAGGATTTCCAAATAAAATTTTTATATTTGAATTGTAATTTTTACACACGAAATATTATAGGCACGCCCACACACTATGCACACACAGCTACACACACACTCGGACACTGAGCGAATGTACGTCACAAACTACGCAAAAACCGAATCGAAATGTAAAAACAGGCCAACACCATAAACGAAACAGAGACTGATGAGAAGCAACAAAATAACCGAAAAAAAAAATCGCATTAAAACTAATCTATTTATTTAGCTGACTTGGCCCGACGTTTTGCTCCATTTGCCATTCCAGCAATAAATCAATAGTTTCTGATGCCTACGCTCTGAATTTCGATTAGTCGAACAACAATTTGGTCTATTGTTTTTGAATTTTGCAATGCAACTGAAACCGAAGCAGAGGCAGCAGGCAGAAAGCAGCAATCAATGTGGCAAGCAATGCAATTGACGCTTGTCTTGGTCAAGTGCCTTTTAGTTTGCTCGAAATGCAGCCAAAATCAAATTATAAGTATATACATATATTACACATGCAAACATTCTGAAGGGGTGAATAGAAGAAGAAATGGTGGGTCGGTTGGGGGGTAAAGGCATTGCAAAGGGTGAGAGACTGGGATTAACTTTCGATTTCTTGGCCTTTGTTCTATATGTTGACAAATTGTTGGCATATTTGCCTATTGCAAAAAGGAAATGATAGAAATTAACACAAAACTGATGAAGATGACAATAAACTGTCTCTTGGGCTGCCCGTCATCTATTTTTTTGTCATTTAATTTAAAGATAATAAATATTTATGACCACCATCACATTAATTAAATCTCCATTAATTGGAATATTAATAACGAAATTAGCACAAAAAAATTGGCTACACAGGGTAAATAATTACATTCATTACGAAAAAAACAAAAAAGGAAAAAAACTGAAACTGAAACAGAAGCAGAAATATAACGAATCATCCCCGACAACATTGTTATGCTTATAATGTTAAACGTTAAATATTCATAAATAAATAAATGAAATATCGATACAGTTTTTTGTTCAACTGTAAAACATGGCCAACTGTCAACTGCCAACTGCCAACTGCCAATTGCATTTACAGTTGTAAGCCCAAATTGTAGCCAGAATAACACATAAAAGTGTTGTCCTTGTTGGCTCAAAACGAAACCGAAATGAATATTAAACACAATGTTGATTTATTTATTTTGCTTTTGCAAAAGCCACAAGAAATATTTTGTGGCAATAAACAAACGTCAATTAAGCAAATTAGGTTAAATAAAAAATAAGTGCACTAACGCTAAAGAAGAAGATGATCAATGAAATGAGAGGGAACATTTTTTTTTTTTTCATTCTTAAAGATTTTTGGAACCCATGGAAAATGACCAAAGTTACTTCGCTTCGTGGACAACAAGCCGTATGAGTGATAAATGTGACTACAACATTTATTTCAGGCTTCTTTTAGTAAGTTTCTTAGAGACCTTTTTTTTAGCCATGAAAAAACTAAATTCATGAGATTTTATAATCTTAAATCTTTGGCCCACGTCGTATCACTTTAACTTTTACAAAACTCCTTTGCGATGGCTTTAATTGCTTTGGCTGTGGCCCAACATTCCGCCACCTAACTTTCAATTCATTTGCATTTAGTTATCTCCGGGGTCAACTTGGCGGATTTGCAGCCCTTAGACAACAATTTCCAACATTCTCAACTGCAAAAGTGGCCCCACAAAGCGTTGAATTAACTGAATTTGCAAATTTCCTCATTGATTTGCCAACAGACAAGGGAAAACAACGACGTTGTAGTTGCTCGTCGTCGTCGTCGTCGTCGACGTTGTCGGCGTCTCCATCATTGTTGTTGGGTTGTTGCCTTATTGTTGTTTTTGCTGTTGTTGGCAACCCCTTGTTGTACGCAAAACTACGCAAAACATTTTGTAAATTGAATTTATTCTCAAGATTTTTGTGGCTCGCACAAATGTAATTGAAATAAATTTTCAATTGAATATCCGGCCCAAGCAACAAAGAGCGGAAGTTTATGGCAGGCAATGTTACAAAAATTATTATTTGTTTGTTGTTATTATTATTGTAAAGGATGAGTAAACTCTTTGAAGAGAAACCTATTGCGGCAGGTCAAAGTCGGTTCCATCAAATCACTTTTTGAACAAATAAATATATATGTATCAGAGGGTATTTTGTAAATTACATGAAATATGCCAGTCATAAAGCTGATTTATCCCAAAATTATGCTCACGTTCGTTGGATAGACTAACAAAATAACATCGACAACAACAACAACAACAACAACAACAGCAACAGCTGAATGAGAAAGAGCCGAACAAATCGCTTAGCTCAGAAATCAGGCAAAATAAATGGCACGTTTATCATACGCCCAGTGCGCCGCACAATTTGGCAGCTTTATTTATATACCGCACACATATTGTACACACACAGTATATGTATATCCACATGTATATAACTATACTATAGTCACACACAAACACACAGACACAAAGACATCTGTATATTGGATATAGACAATATTGTATACTATAGCCAACGATCTCTCCCTTGTTCTGGCATACTTTCGAGTCTTATGCTTTTTCTGCTTTCTCAATTATATAAACATAAGTATTTCGATTGTGTGCATTAAAATGTTGAAGAAAATATAAAATGTTTGTAAATAAAATATCGAGAAATCAACAAAATATATATATATATGCTATATAGCAAGCATAAATTTGGAATACGTAAAGGGGGCAACGGGGCGTATTCCAGCGGCCGTAACTGAGGACAACAAATGCAACAAATGAATGAAAACCAAGCGGGCGGTAAAGGTAAAGCATATGACATTGAATTGTCTTATTTTGTCACAACCGCAGCATATAGAAAAATTAAATATTTTGGCTCCACCACATTAGTTTGATGGTGGACAAGAGAGTGGCAGGGGCAGGGGAAGGGCGCCAAACGCCATCGCTGACAGCTGTCAATGTGATTCGGAGCAAGAGCTGGGTCAGGGCTAAAAAACTTTTAACTGAGCCAATGATCGACCTCCAGCTCGATTCTATAAGGACATTCCACAATTGTTAGTAAAAAAAATTAGTTTCAATTGTTTACAATCAAAGCCAAAAGCGTCATCAATTTGCCAAGAGTATAACGAGATTTACATTTTTCGATTAATGAAGCCCACATGAATTCTATTAAGCAAACTAAATTATAAATTATGTGCATTTCTATAACCATAAATCCCAAATAGAAATATTGAAAATGTAATCAGCTTTCTAAATTCGTATTTGTAAATTTACATTAAAATATTGACCAAAATTTACGTTGGTAACTAAAATTGCAGGCCTTAATTGATTATTATGGCTCCCACCGGAGTAAACATATGCATCTAAATGTGGTTGTGTTTATAGGTTACACTAATTAATCCCGGGCTCAATAATATGACGCCTAATCATGACAGCCAACGAGAATAAGAACATGAGCGAGAACAATGATTTCCCTTTACTGTCTCTGCCCCCTTTTGCCCCTTTGGCCACCTATTGTCTTGTTTCCTATGCTAACCGTAAACACAAATTGTTTCTGTGGTCACATCGTGTGTCCATGTGTTGACCACCGGAATTCCATTAATGTGTGGTGATGGTGGCTCATCCTTTAGTTTGGATTCTGTGTCTGCGTTTGGGTATGGGTTGCTTTTAACGCCTTGCTGCACATATTAGCCGGGCTCATTAACCCGACAACACTTCCTAATCTATTTTCTAACTGCATAAATACATTAGGAAATTAGGGGAATCAACAAACGGATTTCATTGTGTTAAATCAACTGTGAAATTTATGACTGAATGGAGTAGTATGGGGAAAAGGAAACAACTGAAAGTATCCTTTGCATTCACATCTCCTCCTTCGTCTGCCCAATCCCCCCCCCCCCCCCCCCCCCATCTTTGTGTATCACTAATTTTTGCATTTTCAATTTAAACTCGGCGATAGTCACGTAGCATTGCGGTGGGGGCCAAAGGAAAAGTAAAACTTTTGACCTGTTAAACGCATAAAAATGACAAAAATGCTACGTGACTCATTTACGGATACAGAGCAAAAGTTGGATGACGTTCGAGACGGGCTGGAAGTCGCAGGGAGGAGGGTCTGGTGTGATTCGTATGATGGGGCAAAGTCAAAACGGACAATGTAATTAGTACGGTAAGCCTCAGGCGAATATATATAAAAATGAACGTTCAGATATATGCATTAGAGATGAGATCAAGTCCAAGCGGTGAGATAATCCCTAAGCAAAAGCGTATATATCCTTGAAAACACAGTTATACCAATAGAAGCATTGAATAGAGTTCTACAGCTTCCTGTTATTAGCAATTAGTTGTAGCTTTCACGTTGTCATCTCTATTAAACATAATCGCAGGACCTTTGCCCGTGCTAAGCATTGGCTCACATACATTTTCATTTCGTTTTCATTTTCATTTTGGGCACATAAAATTGGCCCACAAAAACAACCAAAAAAAAAATGGAGGCCGACCCCAAGTAAATTGCAATGCAAATTTAATTTGGGAGTCATAAAATTTCACGAAATGTACGCAGACGGCCATAAAACAGAGCAAAAAAAGCAACAACGAGATGATCAATGAGAGACAGAGACGACAAGAGAGAGAGAGAGGCTAAAATCGAAGATGTGGATAGAATACGTTCTTGTTGATAGGCTAGGGGAGGGGTGGGTAGGGAGGCGCCGCCGTTTGTCATAATTTTGTTGCGTTTGGTGGCTGCCCCGTCAAGCCGGAAATGCAATTTGCAATTTGTGCTGCGATTTGTGGCAATTAATTGCAATGCGCCTGGCTGCGTCTCCGACTCCTGGCTCTTCCTCGTCTGTGCGCGCCAGACCGCAAGACACGGAAACCCCAATAGGTTGCCGCTTGCCATTCCCTCCTGCTCCGTCTCCTTTTTCTGTATTTCATCGTTGACGGCACAGAATTTATTGCATTTAATTTTTGCAATTTTTTATTTTAGCACAAAAAGCAAAAGCAACGTTGAAGAAGAAAACAAAAGCAAAAAAACTTGGCAGCATTTGCTTAACGTATTTAAGTGATTAAAGCTTAAACAATAATTTTTATTCTGCGTTTTCTTTTTTTTTTTTTTTTTGATGATAATTTGCGCCGAAATCAAACAGCTGCAAAATTTGTTATTTGACATCGCCTATAGAAAGTGTGGCTGAACGAGATCTATATAGATGTATATATAATAAATCTACATATATTAGAGTAGTAATATGTACATTCTTTGTCTATATATCTGATCTATAATGTATGCTAAAATTTATAATATATTTTGTGGCTATTCGTATATAAACAATTTGTTAAGACGCACACAATGAAATGGCATTTTGAAAGAAAAGAAAATATATAAAATCTGTGTGATGGTTATTTTTCTATGTTTTTTGGTCAATTTCACAAATAAAGGAGATTCGGGGAGGACCCCTAAAAAAATGGAAAGCTAAAATGTTACGCTCTGTTGGTAATTTGTGTTCAATCGAGGCGAAAATTGAACCAATTATGCATGCATGACATAATTTTACACATATTTCAATGTAATAATTGGTAACAGAAAATGTTGTCAATCACTTAGTTAGTTAGCAATTACAATTCACTCTCCTTTGTCCTTTCAATCATGTGACATTAGAGCTAAAGTAATCTTGACACTTTCCCGAATAGCTCATCAAAGTTCAAGTTCAAAAACTTTTGACTTTGCAGTTGACTTTAAAATTAATCATGTATGTGTTTAAATGTCACAGCTTTTTAGCTTTACCTCGATTTTAAAACAATATATAATTGGAAATTTAAACAATTTCTGCTTTAACGTTGCTTCTACTTATCTTTTCCCACTCTAAATCTCATAAAATTCTTGGAATTCAAGCCCAGTCCCACTGTAAAGTGTCAGCAGTGTTCGCTTTAACCTTTCGCCATTCAATTGCAGGCGTTAGACCATTAAATTTGCAACTTAAAGTTCGAGTTTATGAAGTTCTCTTTCACTCACCTCAGTAATTTTCATGGTTCTTTTGACAGTCTTGCGAGTTACTTCCGTAGTCTCCTCCACAACGTCGCCATCCTCATCGATGGTTTCGGTAACCATTTTTTCCGTTTCGCCGGGTATCACCTCTTCCATGCGCTCAGTTACCACGCTGGTTTTGCTCTCGGCATCCGGTTCGGGTTCTTTTTCGACTTTGGCCTGCTCCTGCTGCTCCTCTTCACCGCCACCGAAAACATCCTCAATGTCCGACATGGTTTTGGCTCGTTCTTTGTATTAACTTTGAGATTCCTTTGATTTCTTGCTGATTTCAGTCTATTGTGATAGCTTCTCGTCTCGCACTTTTTAAATTTTTAAGGCACTTTCACTTTGGTTCGGCGTTTGCTCACTAAAATTTCGACAAAAAAAACTATAGTGGCCCACCAGCACAGAACTATGAAACACACAATGGATGAGTATCTTTTTTTTTTTGTTTCAAATATTCTTGTTTAATATTTCTCTATGTTGCCTGCAAAAAAATCAAACCAAATTTGAATATATATTTGGTTGGCCTTTCAGCCACTCTCTCTATGTATGTATGTGTTTATTATATAAACAACAACCACAAATTTTCTTTTCCGTGCGTGTTTTTTTTTGAATGGAAAAATTTGCTCACTGACGATTACGATTAAGCACACTAATTGACTTGTTTTCTCAAGATTTTCAAATAACTGATGTGTATTTTGATAATTTTCTTATGATGATGTGATCACTGCAACTGGTTGTGTTTGACACTGTGAGAGCGAGTGTGTTGATCAGCGACAACGAAAGTGCCTACAACAACGAACAACGACAGCCGCGAACAACGAACAACGAACAGCGAACAACAAAGGAACAACGCAAACAATAAACAACGGACAAACGCGCAGGGCATAGACAACAAATGAAACAAAATGAAATCTCACAACAAAGTTTGCATAATTTCAGTTTGTTTCATTTAAATGAAATTCGATAAAAAAAGAAATAATTATTAATAATTAATTAGCTAGAGACACAAAAAACGCACGAGGCAAATTACACGATCTCGAGTCTTCTTCTGTCTGAGGCGATCAACGTCGTCTGCGTAAGGCTTTGCCTCTGCCACCGGAACCGAATCCACATACATAAAGAAGTCTCTGTCTCCGCCGCCGGAGAGCCATAGGAATAGTTGCTGTTGCCATTGCCGTTGCTGTTGCTGTTGCTGTTGTTGTTGCTGTTGTTGCTTGTTGGTGAGCAAGATGGCCTATATAGCCATAAATAGCTTAGACCGAAAGAGCAAGCGAGTCAGCCATAGAACAAATCTATAGATATATATGCACATACGAATATATCTATTTTTTTTTTTTTCTGTTGTTGTTTTTTGATTTTTCTTCTGCTCTCCACGCTAGCCTGCTGACGTCCGCAATCTGCTCTGCTTCGCTCAATTCTTATTTAAAATGTTGTTTCTTTCATTTCAATATTTTGGCTCGGCTCGCCCGCTAATTGTTCAGTCCGAATGTATAGTGTATAGCCTGTTTGTACATTGGCTAAAAGCTGAATGCTGTTAGCTGCTATGGTATAACCAACAACTGGCTGCAATTAGTAAATCTGCCGCCTGCCTGCAGTCAGATGCATGTCAAATTTGAAATATTCCCTACCCATTCCACTCGACAGAAGAGGAATGAGAAACAGAAACAGAAACAGAAACGACTCAAGCATATGCGTGGGGCTATTTTTGTGTGATTGTATGTTTCGGCGGCCAGCAAACACAATGCAGAGAGTGAAAGAACCAAACCAAAGTGTAAACGAGCGAAAGTGAACGACAAATGAAATACCCTACATTGGACCAACGCAGCACACATACATACACTGCCAGCCACTTGAATAAGAACACCCGAAATTTGTTTTTATTCGTTCTGGCATGTTAAAACTCTTTATACTCTTGTCTTGGTTTTAATTTGTAATCAAAGTTTTATGATTTCCAATAATTAAGAATTGTTTAATTAAGAAAAAAATAATTATGAATGAAGTACAAAATAAACTATGTTTATTTTCGGTCACTTGAATAAGAACACTTGGTGATACTCTTTAATTTTAAGAAAATGCGATAAACAAAATTAAGTTTTCATTTTTTTAGAGTAAGCTTACAATATTTATAATGATTTAATAGTGGGTGGACCCGCCTTTAAAAAGCTCTATTTTTTCTGACTAACTGCATTCTAAGTAATGTGCGAAACTAACTGTAAATTTTTTTGTTCTCTTTTTGGGTTCTATCAATAGTCATTGAACGGTACTTTTAATCGATAAATAATTAAAGTTCGTTAAATTAGAGACGGAACCGAAAAAAACAAAGCAAAATGAATACAAGAGTGTTCTAATTCAAGTGGCTGGCAGTGTACATGCATATATGCCCCTTGCACCCTACCCTAAATTATATTGGCCGGGCATCATTTGTTTTCCTCTTGACAGTTCGCCCAGCTGCATACAGGGTGTCCTGGCTCCAATGCCCATCAAAATGTTTGCATATAAAGTCGATATTTCCTTATTGACTCGATGCATTTAATAGCTTTCATTCATAGATACAAGTATATTTAGCTTGATCAAGGCCTTTATTAGCCGGACTTCCTGTATATCCATAAGAAACACGCGGTATGTATGTGTGTGTGTGTGTGTGTGTGTGTGTGTGTGTAGTGTGGCATGTATGAATGTGAGAGACAAGTGCGCTTCTTGTCCGCTCCTCTGTGTAAACAAAACGCCAAAATATACGCAAGACGAAATGTTCTAAAATTAATTTTCGAAAATGTCTTTCGGCAGGGCAAGAGGCGACACATGGGATGAGACAAAATGCCTGTATATGTATGTAGATACAAATGTAGATAGAAGATGGATAGATGAGGATGGATATGTTGCAGCAGATGCAATTAGCAAAAGCAGCCAGAAAATGAACTAAACCAATTTTCTGTAGTCTATATAATATATGTATGTTCGATTTGTCCCTAAGTCATCGAATTGAAGAGAGCCTCCAAGGATCTGCCAAGGAAGTGGCATTGTCCTATACAAATCCAGAAAGGGTATCAAAATTATGCCGAACTCCGAACTGGGAATTTAACTTACTGTGAAATTCCTACTTAGTTATTTGGGTAATTAAATGCTATTAAAGTTTCGCCATGTATGACCCAACCCAACAAGATTTCGCTTATCATGTAATGGCAAACAAATTACAGGTAAGCAGCCGCAAGCGTCAAAGGATAAAATGTGATAAAAGCACACGCCCATTTAATGCAAATATATGTATGTAGACATTGTTTGTGTGGGTGTAGGTGTGTGTATGTGTGTGTGTTTGTGTTTGTGTTTATATGTAGGTATGTATGTATACATTCCCCGGCTACTGTGTATCCTTCTGACATCGAAAAATCAACGCTCAAATATGATTAATAAGTAATTTCTTTGTCAACAAACTGGTTCGGCATGACGCCAGCAAAGAAGAAGCCGCAAAGAGAAAGGCAACGTCAGGGACAGCGACTACGACAACGACATTGACAGCGCCATGGAAAATCTTTAATAAAAATACAGAGAGGCATAAATAAATTATAGGGCAAAAAGAGCTGAAGAAAGTGACTTTTTCAATGGCGTAGTGCTCGGCTGATTCTCGGAATCGAAATGAACGGGTAATAAAACAAAGCGACGACAGCCGCACCATATATGCACATATTACACTCTCACTGCATATGGTGAAGGAGGAGGAGGAGCAGGAGAAGGGGCGGGCGTGAACGCACTTCCTTTTGGCTAGCTGCCTGCTCCTGGCCTTGGCATCTTCTATTTATTTCACAGTTGTAAATTGCACAAAGTAAATTAAGTGCTTTTTATTATAAAGCAAGCAGCTTGTGCTCCGCTTGCCCTACGGCTAGCAGCTGAATGCGTCGTCGTTGGCCAAGTGTCATTGACTCGAGCTGACCTAGGGGACCGAAACAGAGAGCTGTCGGGCTGTCCTCTGAAGAAAACATTTCATCCGTTGCCATACAAAATACTAAGATAATACGCAGAAAAAGGAAAAGTTTTTCTTTACCAATTGACAAGTCGATGCAAAACAGAAGCCAGATTTATTTCTCTCGACTTATGGAAAATTTATCACATTGAACTGATGTGTCTACAGAGAGCAGAGAGGGCTTCTAGTCCCACCAAGCCCCCCTTGCTTTACAAGTTCAGACTGCAAGTCCTCGGCAAATTGAGTCGTTAGTTTTTTTTTTTTTTCTGCTGGTCACTCAATTTGTTTGACTTGCGATTTTCCTTTTAACTGAAGCGAAATGCAGTTACCAGCAGAGGCAGCAATGCAAGCACTCTCAAATACACACAGAGATGGAAAACACACCCAACACAGTGACAGTGATGAAGAAAAGCTGCCATTTCGGATATTGCGATGCTAAGAAAAAAGGAAAATTTCTGTGATGGAAACTTCAATGGTTGGCTGTAGTTGGATGGAAAGTTCTATAAATACATATATTGGAAAATACACTCAACTTAATCGAACCTAGATGCAGCATCACTGACACACACACACACACACACACACACACACACACTAGCAACGCACAAAATAAGCGATGTGGTTTTCAATTGGTTTTATCACAGTACACAGGACGATGACGATGTGCTATAGGACGGAATTGATTTGACCAGTCTTTCTTCTGTCCGGCGTAGGTTTCTGTTTTTAGTATCTGCTTTGCTGCTGTTGTGTGCCCGATAGCGCTTTGGCTATTGCCTCTGGCTAACAAATAGAAATGGAAATAAATAGTTGCTCTGCTCTTTAGTCTAATTAAAACGTTTCATTTCGTTTCGTTACACTAGACCAGCTCAATTTGTTGACGTCACACGCACAACCAGCAGAACACACACACACTTACCCCCCAGTTTACCCCACACAACGCCCCCAATCTCCGTATGCTTGCGTGTGTGCGTGACAGACAAACGCACGGGCGCACGCCGAGCTTCTTTCAACCAGGACAAGCCGACCAACTCTAGCAGATTCATTTGCGATTGCCCATGCCCGGTTCTCCCGGTTGCGGCTAGCTGGTCAAACAGTTTCGTCTTCATTTTAGTTTTCTGTTTCCCTCTTCTGGTTCTGGTTCTGGTCTGGCCTTGGCCATGGGCCCATTAGGATGATTTATAGCTGGAAATCATTTTTCGGCCATCTTGTGGGCACGTTTTCCTTTTTGCCAACCGCCAGAAGTATGCAACAGTTTTTAATTTCGCTTCCTTATGCCGGGACAAACTTTTGCTTTTACACTTGACTGACTATTTTAATTTGAAAACCGATAATGTTGTGCTATCTGTGAGGGAAAAGTATGGGTATAGGTCGTCCTTAATGATTTTGCTTGTGGGTCACAACTTTTCAAATATTTTACTATATTTTCCTATGCATAAGTTTCACTCAAAAAAGCAACAAGTGAGTAATTTGGGGATAAACTACCTCTCGGTTGTGGCATGGGCGGGTCTAGAAAATACTTCCTTGTGGGGGCGCCGATCCAAATACTCCTATACTATTTTTCATTAGTATATAAGTTCTTACTAAAGTTTCACTCATGAAAACATAAATTGAAACATTATTGCGAACATACAGTGAAAAGGGCCCGCAAGGATCCGCCCATGCTCTCAATGAACAGCTTATTGAACGCCACAAACGCAAGCAAGAGCGCCCACTATCGAAAAAGAGTAGAAAATAGGTGGCGCCACTGAAGCTATGGTCGCCGCGTTAACAGACTATACTATCGAATTAACAGAGAAAGAAGTTTATCAGTAACTATATCGATAGACTAATGACTATCGATAACTCATTATCGACAGACCCTTTATTCAAAATTTGTGGAACTTGAAGTGTGTGAAGAAACAGAAAAAAGCAGGGGAAAAAATGATAATTACAAGTTAAAACAACTCCAGCATTTGTTCCGTTTTTTTTTTTTAATATTTGTTTTTATAAACTCTTTTTAATTGCAATTGACAAATGCTTGTTGGCTTAAGGAAATTAATCAGTCTAGAAGGCCCAAAAAAATCATCGGACCTCAGACATATCTAGCCATCTAGTAATAGAATGTATAGCTTTGAAACAAGATTAAATTGCCTACTGCAATTTAACAAAGATTTATAAAAACATCTGTCTAAACTTGTAAGGCAGTTAAAGATGATTCCAACAGTTATTGTATTTCATTGTTGAATGTTTGACGCTTGTAAATACAATTCCTATAAATTAACGCTTTTGTATTTACTCGTTTGAGTATACTCTGAGTAATCTCACTCATCATAGAATAGTTTATATGAGTTGATTGGAATTCCCTAACTAATGTACCACAGGTTCTAGCTAGAACTTGTAATGCATGGCAAATGAATTAGAAAAGGGAAAAAACTACTAAACCACCTTACGATAGTTTTTTTTTTACAATTGAGAACTAATTTCTTTAACACGCACACTTTCATAGCGGAAAAACCAATAAATGGTGAATTGGTCATCAAATGAATAACATTTATTGGGTAATTTAAAGCAACTTTTTCCCAAAAACAACCTTACTAAAGCGTTCCATTGAGTTAATTTGCAGAAGCATATCTTAGACAAAGAATTGAACAAATTATGCTTAGTCGACTTAAACCTTTTAATAGGTAAATAGAATAAGACATTAGAACAGAAATTCGAAACAGCAAAAGGTGCAACAATAGTTACCCGGCCTTATTTAATTAGTGAAATTTGTTGTGGTTTTTTGCTTCTTTTAAATTTCTCT
This sequence comes from Drosophila nebulosa, assembly GCA_024703675.1. NCBI lineage: Eukaryota > Metazoa > Arthropoda > Insecta > Diptera > Drosophilidae > Drosophila > Drosophila nebulosa. Next base: position 2,784,466 of record JANFPS010000004.1, on the reverse strand, counting down.
CAAATGCACCTTATGGCCAAGTTGAGGCAGCTTTAAATATTAGCGCGCTGACTGATTTGCGTCAAAAATTTTTCGAATAATACCCCGAAAGTTCTTTGAAAAGCTCCAATGCTGGGAAGCTGCGTTAACGGCTTTTTGGGAGCGCAAGTTCCATGTGGCTTAGTCTCTCACAATCAGAGGCAAGCTTCAGCAGTGCAAGTTCCCCCCAAAACCAATCAAATCGAAAGAGTCTCGTTGGCAGTTTGAATTTTGACGTGTTGCCAGTAACATCGTGAAGCGCTCGTTTTGGCCCAAAGTAATAAGAAATACTTTTATACACAAATACATAATCAAACACACACACACACACACACTTATAGATTTGTGTTTTAAAAGAGAGATGAAGAAACTGAGTTGAAGAGAATGAAACTCTGGCTTAATCTGAGAAACGAACATTTTGTGCGTTGGATGTTGTTTATATTTCAAGTGTGAACTAACAAGTGTCTCTCTCTCTCTCTCTGAAGTGTTGAGTTTGTTGCATTAGCAAAGTTCAGTGAAAGTGCTTCAACCAGAATTAAAAAGAAACTCACAAGTGAACCACAAATACAAACAAAAAACAAAAAAAAAACCCAAAACGCGGATTCAAAATAAACCAGATCTTTTTATTTGATTGTTGAATCACTGGAACTTAACACATACTACAAATAAACATACATACATGTTTAACGCATTAATAGCCATTAATTTTAATTGTATTTGTTGCATTTGTAAATGTTCCTAATATTTTTCAAACTCAGAAGGTCAATAGAGGCTTTCGCTTTTTATTTCTATTACGTCTGTGTCAGTCTCTGAGTGAATGTCAATAATCAAAATAGTAATATTAGCTGAACCTTTAATCTCACAATCAATGCAATTAAAATATAATAAAAGGGCAAATGAAGGAACTTTATATAATTATTGAAATATATAGACAAATAGCGACGGTTAATCTAATCTTTGACTTTTTATAGTTATATCATTCTTCTACTGCAATTCGCAATTAAAGATCTTAAAATGTCTGTGATCCGAAATTTTAGGGGATTTAGAACCTTCGCAAATATAGATTTGCCGAAATGAACTCATTTAATGTGATTCTAAACACTTATACAAATTTTACAATTTTTACAAAGACTAATAATATGGAGTAAATTTAATGACGTTGATTGATTTGTATAACAAAACATTTTACAATCTAGTACTAGTATAATTATACACCTGTAGACGCCTGAAATATAGAGTTATGTTCCAATATATTAAATGTTTTTTTTTTCTTTATTTTTGCTTAATGCTTTTTCTACTATATATTTCATGTGCTTATAATAAATGAATACAACACGAACTAAATCCATTTTCATTCAACTGCTTTTAATTACGTCTACGCGATTCGTTTTAGAAAAAACTAAATTATATCAGAAAAGTCGAACAACTATTAGTAAAATGAGTGCTGTCGATGCCATAATTAATTATAAACGCAGTCCCAACGAGGACTACTATGGTTTGCTCCATTGCGATGAGAACTCATCGGTAAGTTTTACTTTATTTTCCAAATACTTGATATAATTCTTGTCTTAAGCCCTAAAACTTTGATCCAGTTAAAAGTAGCTGTCCTTCAGAACGAATTTCTTCTCTCTATATGGACTTTTGTGGATACTCAATTTAATGTCGTTGGGAAAAGATTATTAAAGTGCCAAATCTGACCCTTGCATGTAAACTTTTAGCTTCACTTTTAAATGAAAGCATTCAAATTGGTTTCACAAAAGGGCCCACTTGATTAAAAGTGGTAATTCGAGTTTTTGGGATGAAAAAGTTTTGTTTAATCGCAAATTTCGACCTTCATCAAAATGGTCGAAATAAAAGTTTTCCCTTAGTTCTGAATCAAAAGCGTGAACTGGTCTTAATGTGACAAAAAATTTTGTTGTGAGGTAAAAGACGTTTTCATAACAAACCCACATTTATCTCATATGTATTAAATTTACTTTAACTGCAATTTGTTGTGTCTAAAATAAATTTTAATTCAATTAAATATACCTAAATTGGTTTACAATTAAAAACTTACAAACTGAAATTGTTTCTTACCAACAAATTGCTTTTATTGTGTATCAGAGATCGACCATTTAGTTAATTTTACGGCTTGCTGCCTTCATCAATATTTGGCCATTTCGTTTTAAAATTTCATTTTGGTCTAATCGATTTTAGGCACAGCAGTTAACAGCTTTCCAAAATGAAAAGCCAAGACGAAGTTTCCATCATAATGATTTAATTTAAAAAGTTGATTGATGACATTTTATCTAAGATAAAGTTGGTAAACTGCTTCTATTATGTGGATAGGATTGGAGCTACTTGCCGAATAGTTATTAGCAACAAGAAAGCCATTAAAGCATTGCCTAACTACGCAAAAGAAAATGAAAGCATTTACAGATGAAATCAATATGTAGACTAGGAGTTATTCTAACTAAAATCAACATAATACTCTATTTAGCTAAGCTAACACCACATTAAGACCTCCTTTATACTCTTTATACTCTCTACGAGAACAGAAGAAAATGCTTATATGTCTATCTTTATTGTTGATGAATGCTTATTTCTTTGTACCCCTTTGATTACAGGGTATAAGAATAGCAACTGAAATCAAATCCAAATCGGTTGTATGCTCACTTGTTCAGTGTTAGCTTTGGCTTTGAATCGAGGCGTTTGCTTTGAGAATTAGTTTCAATTACAAGTCAGAGTCGGTCGTCAACGCTGCCGGCTGACGACTGCCTTCTGCCGACTGCCAGCTGGCATAGATTGGCAAAATTGGCGTGTTGATCTGCATCAGTCAAGTTGCAGTTGATTTTATCGCAACAACAATGTCTACAACTGCCAGTCCAATTGAATTGCAAATGTGCCTGGGAAGAAAAAATTGTCCTCAACGTATTATCGTTGGACAGACTTTAATTTTCTCTTTCTGCGCAAAGCCCTTTAATTAACTGAAACTTTTTGCCCTTCTAACGAGCTGACTTGCGAGAAAAGCTGACCAATTATTTACTGCTTTAACTTTTCGCAAAATGTCCTTAACCAACCAAGAGGATTTTGGGGGGATTTTGGTGTTAGTCGACAGCCAAGCCAAGGCAATTCGAATAAAATTAATGAGCCTGTGGCAGCTTTGATTTGAGGAAATTTATAGAAAAGCATCAAGTCTCTTGATCGATAACCGACAACAGGGTTATCATTCATTTTCAAGTTGAGTAAATTTCAATAGCTACATACACAAATACGCCCTCACATGCACACACACACACACACACACACACACACAAGGAGAGTGGGTAACCTTCTGCAAAATAATCAAATTTATTGACATGGAAAATGTTTTGAGGCTCTGGCAATTTTCCACCTGCAAATATTTTGTGCTGTGGATGTTGGCAATTTTCAAAGCTGTCGATTGCATCACGTTAAAAATTCGATTGAATTATGCCAGAAACCAGCTAAAGGTTCTCTCATGTTGGTTTCTATGCGTTTGAAGTAGACTTAGAGAGAGAGAGACCGAATTTAGCCCTTTGGCAGTCAAAATATAATTTCAATTCACTTTTTATGAATATAAAACAAAACCACGGTCCGTTGATTAAACAAAAGAATTATTATGTTAGATGAGAAACAAAACTCTTATACTGGTTGCATAGATAAATAATTGGTTTTTGAAAGCAAATATTGTTTGTTTTTAAGGTTCGAGCATACCTTAATTAAAAAGCATGGCTATCGGCACGTAGCTATTCAAGGTAAAGGAACAATTTGTTTTGCATGGTATCCGTCAAAGGCAAACAAAGCCAAATTAAAAACAATTTCACCGAAACACAAAACAGCATTAATTATCTCAGCCCTAACTGTGATTTGCTTTTCGAAAAAGGCCAGAACGAATGCATTGCTCATACAAGTTCATTCTCATGCAGATTAGATTTCATTTGTTCGGCCACACATGAATGCCACAATTTTGCATACGACTAGATGTTGTGTGCTAGTATGAGTGCCTTAAACTAATTGCTGGGCTTTCAGTTCAGAAATTCTATCCATGACATCAAGCAAACTTGCAGTAATCGAATGGATATTCTATTGCCTCATTTCTCTTGTTGTTAGATGCAAATTTATGAGCAGGCGAGATTTCAATTAATGCAATTCCATTGGATCATTGGATTATGCAATTCCTCAAGAGTATTGCAATTTCATTGTGTAGATGTCAATTAAACTGCTTTAAATGTACTCGATGGTAACTCAAATTGAATGAATGCAGTAGATGTCAATTAAACTGCTTTAAATGTACTCGATGGTAACTCAAATTGAATGAATGCATGAATCTTCCTAATTAACTCCACTCTTATGGAGGGAAATGAAAGGAGCTTAAATAGTACAGAGATAAAGCCGCAATGCAAACACAAGCCAGAAGTCGTGTTGGAATAATTATAGATGGCAGCATTTGTATTTGTGTGTGTGTGTATTTTGTGGGTGTCGAACATGAGCAATTCAGGTGGGTCCTTGGCTCTGGGCTTGTATCTCGTGTCAACACCATTAGTTTTCGTTTTCGTTTTGGTTTTCGTTGCCATGACAGTGCTCTCGTCATCAGCGCTGGTCGTATGAGCAATATTAATTGGCTTGAAATTAATTATACGCCCCGTTGCAGTTGGTAAGCTGAACGCGCAATAAATTAGGCATACGCAAAAGCTTTGCATATCAAATGTATAAGCATCAAAAACCAATACAAAAACCTCAACAAAGCATGTGATAAATATTAACAAAGTTTAATTCAATCTTCTTAGGAAGCATTCATTTTCAATTAATTAGTTAGCCCAAGTGAAAAAGGAATAAAGCCCTACACAACTAAGTCACTAGCTGACTTTGCCTTTTTTTATTGCCCGTTTCAATTTAACTTAGCAAAAATTTAGAATCACTCCATTAAACTACTTTAATGCCCGACAAGGTCTTAGTTTTGTATCTCTGCGAGGCATCTATCTCTATTTTCCGAATTCGCGTTTTTTGTGCAGTTCAGTTAATTGAAATTGTGTCGAGTCAAGTTACATTTGACCTATATAATTTTGCGTCTGTCCAGTTACCCGCTATTTGACATTTCACTTTACAGCGAACAATAGCCGCACACACACACACACAGACAAAGGCGAAAACAAAAAATAAAGGAAAAATTCTAATGCAAATGGAAAACGTGGTCGGGGAAGAAAAGAGAAAACCGAAGCTCGCAAGCTGGGCTTTTGTGTGCGGCCAGCCGGCGTAGTTATCATCAGTCCCGGCTCTCTCTGCTCCCACGGCTCCCATCGCCCATGCCCATACCCATACGCCTCGTATACATTCATATATACGTTTTATATTGTGCGCGAAAAGCCATTTTCATTTACAAGAAACACACACACACACACACAATAAACAAGGGACTTTTGTGATGTCGAAAGTGGCGCAACTTGGGACGTCAAAGGATAATGTTGGAGCAGTATCTATGGCGTTGGCAGTGGAGAGTTGGCTTGGTCAGGCGACAGCCATCAAATGTGATAGCAGCTGTCAGTTGTCAGCTCCCAGTTGGCAGTTTGCTACTTGTTGCACACATTTTTTACTCTGCGCTAAAGACGCTTAATTAATTTCAATTGTTCCTTAAAGTTTCGCGTTAATGTCAGAGTCAGTGCCAGATCCAGAGAGCTAGAGCGAAGTGAAGTGGGGGAATTAATTTGCAGCATGTCGCCAAATGAAACTTTTTATTTTTTGTTTTCAAAAGCCCTTTGGCCTTGGCAAAAGTTTTCCGTGCGTTTTCCTTAGTTTGGCAGCTCAAATAGATGAAATTACAAATGAATAGCTTGCCATGATGGGGTTTTCTGTCTGCAATTGAAAATTTATGGCGACTTGAATTTCTACTGAGTGGAACCAAGCAGCTAAAGTTCTTACAAAACTTGCCATTATACATAGCGAAACTTTTCCTCGATAGCTTCTACGAATTGAATTAATAAATTAGTTTTGATATTTGTCGGATTTTGTTAGGAGAACTTTTTCATTGTTCATGTCTTTTCTTAGACAACAACTAAATGACTTTTGTGCTGAAATGACAAGTTAAAACTTTTAAATGTATCTAAAATAAGCTTAAAGGATTCAATTTAAGTTCCAATTAGAATGTAAATTCAATCGATACTTTTCACCTGCTTAGTGATATGAGATACATATGTATACACATACTTGAAGCATATAAACTCAATCGTTTATGCAGTTCTTTATTGTCGTTTTTAGTTACGTTTTTCTCTTTTATATTACCAGTAATAATTTGCAAAAACGTTGGCAAAGTTCTATTTTGTAAAGTGGTTTTTATTTTGCCATGAAAATGTTCCCCTGGAGATTATGGCAACGTTTGCCATTACCCCAAACCGCCGTTACCTCAGCTCCTTTCTGCCATTATTTGGGAAACAACAGTCTTATGTTTCTTTTATGCTTTGTTTTGTGGTATCATTTTTTCTCCTCAATTTAAATTCGAGCGTTTTTGCATTCTCATGACAGTTTTAGTTTTTCCCTGTGCTGGGGAATCCATATACCTGTCTGTGAGTCACGATATAGTATGTATATACTTGCAGACAGTCGTACATACATACAGACATATGTCGTACAATCGCATATATGTATATGATGGGTATTATATAATATGTGTTTGCCTTGAAACCATTTTAAAAATTTATGCCACAGAAAGTGCTTAGTTAATTTAAAGTAAACGAGAACATTTCACATTTCAATTCACTTAAGTTGAGGAATTTTCTTTGTTTGTTCTTTTTTCTTTCTTTGGCAGCCCGAGCAGATTCAGGCCGAATACAAGGTGCTGGCCCTTCAATATCATCCCGATAAGAACAGCGGAGACAAAGATGCAGAGGCCAAATTTCAGCAACTGAAGGTAAGCATAAAAAACAAGACGAACCCGGGAAGACGAATGGGGGGGGGGGGAAGGTAAAAAAGAAAAAATGGCAAGCGTTGAGCATTTTGCATATTTAATGAATTGCCAGGGTGAGGGATGCGTGGCGACTTGTGAGGCCAGAAGAGATGGAAGATTGTACAATTTGACAGCCTGTGGGGCAATATGTTTGAGATGAAAGACGTCTATGAACAACGAAATTAAATGATGTTTATAAGGAGTACCTACACCCTGCCCACCTGTGTGAAGTTTGTATAATGAAAATAACAAGCCAGAGGGGACCAAAACAAAGTTGAAAAAAAAAACTCACACAAAGCAGACATACACACACACACACATACATATATACCAACCTAACTGTGTTCGTGTAGAGTAATTAACAGCGAAACGAAGTTAAACTGAGTGGCGCATACAAAATGGCGTCTGACAGTTGTTTTTTTTCCAAAACTTTTGAAGCTGCATTAAACAATGCTTTTTACAAACACCCACACAGCCGCACACACACGCACACCCACTTAACCCACTTACATACAAGCCATTCAATAACTCACACACACGCACACCCACCACACAGGCACACACAATGTCAGCCTCAAATTTAATTTTCGATACGACAAAAGAAAAACAAGGCAGCAAACGAGATAAAATAAATTACCACTATATACTAGATAGATACATATACTAAATGTATGTGTACTTATTGTTAGTTGCTCGTATACCTTATTTTTGGAAAACGTTTATTGATTTTCCAATAGAACAATCAAATTAGGAATCTATATATCTCGCCTCCTGCCTGGGGATGCCAGTTAGACAGGAAGATATATAGTTGCCCTAAGCCTCAGCCTAACTAGCTGATAAGGTTTATATCCAACTCACAACTTATGGCCATCTCAGGGGGTAGGTGGAGCTGGGGGTGATGGCTTTTCAATACAATTTGCAGCTTGTAAAACTTATTGTACGTGCCTGCATGTCGGGAGGCGTAAGGATATGTGTTTGCATATGCGCGTGACCAGGATGAAGAGCTTCGAGGTTTTTTATGACTGGCTACACACATATCTGCCATAAATTTATGTATACTCTGATATATGGAGGGGGGCTCCAGCATTACATAAAATAAATCCAGATGGCAGCCATAAAACGCTTAAATTGAAATTCAGAGATTTTTTAGGCACTCACAATGAGCAGGAAATTTGAAATACTTTTCATAAAATATTCAACTTAATATGAAGCAGCTCATAATTCTTTTCGATAAAGGTCCCCAAGGACTCATGGCTTGCCAAGGACAACCTATTCAATCTCAACTCTTGGTCCATCAGTTCAAAGGGAATTCTATAACACGGCAAGTTAAACGAGCTGGCGACTATTTTCAGTAACTTACAACTCAATTTGCAATTCTGAAAAGTCGGCTCGGAGACATTAAATAAACTGAGGGTTTCCCTTGGCACCCGACCCACACACACACACACTCGCACAACCACACACAATGAATGTGGGACAAAGTTTGGAATATGGGATTTGACTTGAAAGAACTATATTTTGTTGTGAAGTGACATTGTGGCCTATTCCCCCAGAGGCCACAATCAGTGTAATAAATTTGAGTTTTCGCTTTAATGAAGTCCTCACTTGTTTATGAAAATTTTACAAAAATATCAGTTTTCTTTAATTAAAGATAAATAGACCCAAAGGCAGGCAAGCAGGCAGAGAAAGGATAGAGGGACTGGGGTCAGAGGCGGACAGGTGAGCGGCTAGATGGAAGATAGGCATGTTTGCTGACCCACATAATCAATGAGTAGTAAAATAATTGATTATCATGTTGCCCTGTTTACATCTACCCAAATAATAACCACAATCAACAAGAAAGACAAGCAATAAAATCTCAGCGGCTCAATTGTATAGAAGTGTGTGTATGTAGGTGTGTGTGTGTGAGTGTGGGTGTGGGTGTGGGTGTGGGTTTGGGTGTTGGTGTCTGTGTGTTGAGCATTGAATAACTAACTTGTATGGCATGCTTGTAAGTTAGTCTTTGGGTCTATCCGTAAAGCAAGTCAATATATACACACATACTTACATACATGCATAATATCATGGTCCGGACATGGCTATCAAAGCCACTTGAGCGTGTAAAAATGTAAGCATGAGTGTGGTGGTGTCGGTGTGTGTGCGCCTGTGTGTTTGTATAAATCACAGGCATGCCAATAAGTATGCTATGAAATCTATGAAATCGATTAACATGCAAAAGGTTGAACTGTATCCTCGGCAGATGTTGATTTTGCACTTGAGCAAATTTGACTTCTATGGCGTTTTTCCCTATTTTTCTTCCTACAAAATATATGCAAAGGAATTCAACATATTACCAACTCATACATTTTGCTTGCAGGAGGCCAAGGAGACTCTATGCGATCCCGAGAAGAGGGCCGTCTATGACAAATGGCGCAATAGCGGCATCTCGATGAGCTACAAACAGTGGCTGGGCATGAAGGAGCATGTCGGTCAGGTGAGAAGATACACAATTGCCGAGAAAGTGGATAAAGAGGTATGCGTTATGGGCCAGGAACAGAAACAAATGAATCTAAGCAGAGAAGTAAAAAATGACCCACTCCAAAATGTAGCTCAATGTGCCATTATATTTTCGTGTCTCTCTTTCTCTCTTTCTTTATCTTCTTCTATATACATATGTATTTCTTTTTCCCTTCTGTGCATCTAAAAGCAAATATTAAAACCGTAATTCTGTGTCCGTGTAGTATTTTTTTTTGTTTGTTTCTTCTGCTAGCCGCAAATGAAATATCTCCTTTTTGTGAAATTTCTTTGCTCAAGGTAACAAAGGAGAACAAATGAAAAAACAAAAAAACTTTTCCAAATGCTTTAACTAATGAAATTTGTAATCCATTCCCCCAGCCAGTTTATATTGTTGCACAATTAATGTGATTATTCTGGCCAATTCTACCGCTCCCTCAAGCCCCGTGCTTGTTGTGTGTTTTATGCTAATTTCCGCTGCTGACCCAAGCGGAAATTGTGGCGCATCCATCACAATGTTGAGAGAGTGTGCAATATGAAAATGACATGGGCCACGACGGCCATAAATGACTGCTAGTCCCAGATAGCAGAATCTCGACGCTTCCGCCGAGTTGGCATGCTCAGTTGGCAAAGAGGAGCAGCCAGCAAGGGTAGCAACCGGTTTTGCTTAGTGCCTGGAAAATGACTGAAACATAAGCATTGTTTTAAATAGGCATTTAGGCAATTAGACAATTATTAGGTTTTGCTAATAATTTTTAAACTCTTGATTATGTAAATCATATTTTAGGTAAACGCTGCAGCCAACTAAAAGCTGCTTCAGTTTACTATCCCGACAAAAAATCTACAAGACAGAAATAAAGAGCGAAAACGTATAAATCAGAATAACAATCTAATCAAAATTATTAAAAGAAGTTGGAAAATTGATTATTTAAAACACGGACACCAATATTTAAACAATGAAATGTAATCTTAATATGTTACTTATTATTTTTATCCTATGTAAAACCTGCACCAATTTAGTCCTGGTCCTGATCGCCCAAAACCTAAAAGAAAATACCTAAACTTGATTTACCTCGTATTTCTTTTAAATGTGCCTCTTCATCCAAGAATGCTATGTGTGCATGTGGTGTACCTAAGAGCTAATGCATCTGTAGCAAGAAATTGGAATGCATGTTCTGACCTCAGTAAATGACGCACAAACCTAACCAAATGCATTGGCTCCCTGAACACGCATCCACCAGACAGATTCCTCAACATTAATGAACACAATTATTTCCTTTTCAATCAAAGTCCATGCACTGGGCCACACCCAAGACCAAGGACCGCATGTTGCCCGAGTCGGTACCAGCTGGTCCGGCCGGGGCTAGCTGCAGCTCTGGCGGTCTAACCGCTGCCTCACCCAATCCGGCCCACCGTCGGGCTTCGGAGGGTGGAGCTGCCCTCTACTATGGCAGCCGCAAGGCCGAATGGGGTACTGACAATACCGATGTGGCCAACAAATTCCGCAATTATGAGATCTAAATTGATGGAATGTTGTGGGCATGGAATGGAAATTTGATGGCTATCGATGTATGTGTATCTATGCATTTGTGGGAGTCAAAAATGAAGTTTTATCCCTAAAATTAATGGATCGTATTTATCAAAATATTGATGTGAAATTTCAAATTCAAGATTTACTCATACAAACAACCACAACAATTATATCAAAGTATTCCAAACAAATATTATATATACATACATATATTGATGTGAACTTACATAAAGCGTTGCGAACTATATAAATGTTTTTAAGTGTATACAAAGAAAAACTAAGAAACGTAAAAAAATGGTTATAAATCAAAAAGAGAAACTGTAATTTCAATAAACTAGCGTAAGCGGCATTATAATTAAGTGAAACAAATATGAACAAAAGTTTAGTCAAATTGTGCCCACTTTGGGCGAGTTAATGATGAGTGTCTATGTCAATGTTATATAGCATATATAGACAAAATATATTTATGTAAAACTATGTATTTGTATCTGTATATCAATGTACTGTGTGACCCTATAAGACAATCCCTTTGAAAGTGTTTAGCTGTGCACTAAAAACCAAAAGCGCATCCTGAAACAAGAAACTGAATCTACGTATCAGACCAACACCCACCCACTGAATAAAAAACAAAAACAAAAAATCTTGCACGCAGCAAAAAGAACAAAAATGAATAATTAAATCAAAAATCCTGTCAAAAACCAAAAAAGCGAATTTAAAGCAACTTTCTACACAGGCGAAACTTGCATAGTCAAAAAAGCGAACAAACACACAAACTAAACTCTCACTTGGTGTCCTTCACTAAACTATTTTATTTACAAGCAAGCAAACAACAAACTTAAAAAATGTTTTAAAAAATATACAAAAAAAAAAGGAGAAAAAAAAACAATTTAATACCACATATAAATGTTTTGATGCATTGATGTTTTAACGCCAAAGAGCGATCAAATAAAAATATATTGTGCAATCCATGCATACATAATTATAGTACATTATTATTGAAATATATGTGAAACCAATTAAATATGGGCATAGATTACATTAAACATATTTATACATCTTGTTTTAAGACATAAAAATGAATTTATGCAAATACACACATATTATTCTAGTTATTATGATTGCAAACTGATTGAAAAGATGTTAAGAAGAAGATGAAAACGTCAACTCATGCATATGAGAGTTATATACATACATACACACACACACACACACCCACTTACCGAAATGTGGATTGTATCTGAAAGCCAAGGGCAAAACTTTCTTGCCAATTCGAAATGGATAATGATGGAAAATACATACATACACATATATACATATATGAAAATCTAAATGTTGATTAATAAATCAAACTATTTGATGGGGTATCCCTATACTGAAAAAGCTGTTGTCTTTATTTTAATATCTAATCTAAATATAGTCTAACTTTATTGCATTTTATTTAGCTGCACGATTTGCCTGAGACTGAATTGAGAATCGTCCCACCATTCACAGGGACGACGATCCGCTTGTATATATTCACGTATCCAACGATTTTGAACTGTTAAAAAAAAAACGAACATAAGTTAAGCACAATGAGTTTGCCTAAGGGATGGCTATGCCTTAATCTTACCCCACTTGGAGCCCACAATAATGGGGCAGGCGCCGTGTAAGGTGCGAACATCTCCCACGCCCGAGGCATGCAAATTATACCAAAAGGCGGCTGTGGAATAAGTACATAGGAAACATTATAAATTATATATTACGACAATGTAAATGTAAATTGAAGTGAATATGCCTGGAGGGTGGAGGTGGCAATGAGAAGGTTGAGATATATACCCGCATATTTCTTTGGTTGTAGCAATTGTTTTAGATGGGGAAAGGCAGTGCCGCCGCCTTGAGCCACATCCGAGAGCTGTCGAGAGAAGAGTAAGTACATGTAAGTATAAAAAAAAGCATATTCAAGGCAGAATTACACCCACTTACATAGAAGAGAACAGTGGCAATGCGATTGCCCATTTCATAATTTGATACTAGCTTCTTCTCTAACTGTGAACATGATAAATTAAGATGTAAATGAGCTCTACACATATTTGTATCACTTTACTCACTGCCTCTTCAGCAAACCAGTCGTTATGCTGTCCATAGTGGCCCCCTATGCCGTAGTTGGCAAACTGATGATCTTCTGCATAGTCCATATTTAGATTGGTCATATCAGCCACCCGCTGATCAATGGTTTCAAGGACTTTGTGACGAGATTTAGGTATAAACGTAAACTGGCTGGTGCGCACATTCGATACAGTACTCCCATTTGTGCCAATAACTTGGGCTCTGCTAATTTGCTTCTCGGTCAAAGTTTTAATAATATCAATTTCGCTTTGGTAGATGACATCGTGATAGAGTACCAGTAAAGGGTTGTGATTTAGTTCCTCCGCTTTAAGAGGAGCCAAATTGAGAAATGGATGAGTTTCTGTCATGTAGCCGCATCGCAAGTGTCGTTGTTCCCTGGCCGATGGTTTGATGTGGCCGCTGCAGGTGAAGCAATATTTATCAAAATCACTCATCTGAGTTGAATCTTTGGGAATGGGCTATAAGAAAGAGATTGCATCAATGTTAATTCGAATGAAAAAGATAATCATAAATACCGAATGCTCTTCTATTGTTGCTGGAGATTGTTCATGGATGTTATCTTCGCTTAAATGCTTTGCCATGAAACTTTCATAATTCTGGACATGATCATCACTGGCAGGTTGAATCTTCAAGAGCTGCTGGTAAGTGCTGTTGGTCCCTGCAAAATCCATCAATTCCATTTTGGCTTTGACTAGTAAGGCCAATATTTGTGCCTCGAGTTCATGCTGCTGATCTTCGTAATGATCAAGTCGCTCCTGCCCCTCCAAAAGCCAAGCATGTGCCAAACGTGGATGCTGATCCCTTAGAGCCAAGCGAGCTATATCAAAGCAATGTTGGGCATTCAACTGAACCCCATAATCGACACCATTCAGCACACCGGCCGCTATATGGCTTGCCTTCAGTCTGTAGACATACTGTAATCGCAGCAGACCATCTATGGCTCCCTCCAGTTCCCTTTCATCTGGCATAGACTCACGATGCCGAAGTTTTTCCAAGCGGTTCAAATGTTCTGCAATACACATTTCATCAGTAATACAATTTAAGGGTTAAAGCGCTGGGTTTGACTCACTCTCCCCTGTTGCGGCAGCTACCAGATTATCCACTCGCTCCCAGTCCAATGTCAAACGTTTGGTGAGCAAATATTTATTCAGTGGACTATCGAAGTAAGTCACGCCCCATTGCTGCGCCTCGTTGCGTTCACTCTCGAATTCGCCCAGTCGCCTGTCGGTCCAAAGTTAATTTAAGTTGTGTCAAATTTGATTAGCCCCCATATAACCGCTCAGCCGTAGGCCAACTCACGCTTTGAGAAAATCCAATTTACCCTGATTCTCGGCTATGAACTTTTGCATGTGCAGCAGCATTCTCTGCTCATATTTAAAGACCCGTGTCATCTCATATATGGAAGAAAAAAACTCAGCATTTGAGCCACTGAAAAATAGCACCAGTGGGGTTAAAAAAAAACAAAAACAAGGGAACAACATCTTCCATGAATCTCCAATCGCTATAGCGGCAAATGTCGAACTGACTGTGCTATTCGACGAGACCATAAAAAGCTGGCCCTTACCTAATACCAAAGAAGTTCTAAACTTAAACCTGTTCTCTTGGGTCAAAGTGAAGATAGAAAGCTTTCGGGTTCATTGACAACTATGGCAACTGGTTTTCTTAGATAATAATTATAAATCGATTAAAATTATTATTATTAACTTCTAATGCTATTTTGTAGTTTTATCAACTTTAAGAATTCAAAGAAAGGCTTCTTCAACAGAAGAAGAGAACATGATATTTGCTTGTTTTTTTAAACACAAACGTGTTTAATCTTGCCATCATATGGATTTGCATCTAGTTGCCATCAATATTGAAATTTAACCATGCTACGCACAAGTGCTATTTGAAATATGTTTGTCAAACGACTCGTCAATCAAACCGCAATCAATAGACATTCCCCTTTCATCCCTTTCTCCGAATGCAGAACACAAATCAACATGCACACACATACCGAAACACACACCCACACACATTGTTAGCATTTTTATACTCTAGTTTCTTAGTACTGGCCTCATTGTATATCTCGAAACCTTTAAGATTCTTCCACAGAAACAATCAGTCTTACCCTCGGTATTGCGAAGCGATTTGAAATTGTTATGTTTAAAACTAGGCTCATAATATTCATCTCGATTTACACAAAAAACGTTTTCTTTTTATGTTTATTATTCTTGCTTGCCATTGACAGTGTGACCGTCTCGTGTAAACGCTTTTATACTAGCTTATTGATAGTTCAGCACTTTACTTAACACCGGCCTATGTACTTACAACACATATTACGGATAAAAAGCGTTTTGTGGCGCATAGAAAATTGTGGGAGGGTATACAAACTTCGGCATGGCCAACGACAGCTCGGTCCTCTGGATATTTTTTCTTTTGTCATATTCCGTTTACTGAAAGAACGGTCCAGCTGTGTCAATGTTTGTCTCGTCTACTCCCATGTATGTATCTGTCTCGTTTTGTGCTCCTACTTTTGCCTCCACCTTATACCAATTGGAGCCTCTGTTCTTCAGTTACCAACGACAGAAGGTGTAGATAGAATGTCAGCAGTGCCGGTCCTCTTCATATTTTGGGTAAGCCTCTGCATGGCCGGTGTCAAGGGTGATTATTACTCGGCCACAAGCGAACTGGAGATACTAGTTGATGTAGAAGTCTTTGTGGTAAAACAAATTGAAAACTATCTTAGCAAGGCGCAAGAGCAGCAAGAGAATATCAAAAGGTAGGAAACGTTTTTTGTGGTTAAAGAATCCATTCGAAAGAAGATTTTTTCGCAGATTTCTTAAACATGTGGAGAAACTACAAATGGATCCCGAATATTTGGAAGAGTATTTTGGCAATCCCATTAACGCTTTTATTACAATTAAACGCTTAGTCCATGACTGGAGATATAATGTCTTTGAGCCAATTCTGGATCCAGCTGACTTTGAAGCCTACAAACAGAATCTGACGAAAGAGTTGAAGGCGCCGGGCTTCAAGATGCCGCAAAGTAAGGATTTGTTGGGGGCAACTCGAGGCTTATGGCGCCTGCAGGAGACCTACAAGTTGCCTACATCACAGCTGGCTAATGGAATTTTAATGCCCGACCACAAGAATGAATTGAATGTTACTCTCAGCGCCAGTGATTGCTATACAATTGGCAACTATCTTAATGAGCTTCAACAGCATTCCTATGCCGTGGAATGGCTCTTGGAGGCCAGAGCGAGGTCAATTAAGGAAACATCAGTATTTCCCAGTGTAAGCGAAATTAATATTCTGCAACAATTGGCTCCAACACTAAATCGAGTGGGTAATAAGAAGCTGGCCCACAGGCTGAATACTGAAATTCTGGACAAAGAGCCAAATCACGAAGAGGCTCTTAAAAACAAAGGCGTATACGAGTCACAATTAGCATGGCAGCGAGACCCTGGGCTCAATAGGCTATCGCCAAAGATTGACCAGGTGAATTATAGAAGTAAAAAGAATATATGGACAATAATTAACAAATTATTTCTCTCTTTAAGTCAAAAAATAGATTAGATCTCTACCAACGCGTCTGTCGAGGCGAAGTGCGGCCAAATCCGCGTCAGCAGCGTAAGTTGCGTTGCCATTACAGTGATCAGGATGTTCCCTTCTATCGTCTGGGTCCTTTCAAGATAGAACAACTCAGCTTAGATCCATATGTGGCATATTTCCATAACGTGATATACGACGATGAATCAGATGATCTGATTGAGCACGGCATGGGGCAAATCCAACGTTCGAAAGTTGGAACTGTGGGAAACTCTACAGTATCCGAAATACGCACCAGTCAGAACACTTGGTTGTGGTACGAGGAGCAGCCTTGGTTAAAGGGCATCAAACGGCGTTTAGAGGATATTACAGGCCTCAGCATGGAGAGTGCAGAACCATTGCAGTTGGTCAACTATGGCATAGGTGGACAGTATGAGCCGCATTTCCACTTCGTGGAGGTAGTTATTGCTCTACCTGTCTTTTCAATAATTGTATTTCATTTTTGTTTCTCTTGACCCTAGCAAAAAGAAACGACATTCGGTTGGAAGGGCAATCGGCTGCTGACAGCACTTCTCTATGTAAGTTCAAGGAAATACGGGCAAGCTGTAAAAGGTATTAAAATTCTGCAATCACTCGCTTTCAGCTAAATGAGGTGCCACTGGGCGGGGCAACTGCATTTCCGTATCTGAAATTGGCAGTGCCGCCTATCAAGGGTAGCCTGTTGGTTTGGTACAATCTTCATCGTTCGCTGGACAAAGATTTTCGCACTCAGCATGCTGGCTGCCCAGTCCTTATGGGTTCCAAGTGGAGTGAGTTTCTGTTTGCATTTGTTTGAAATGTCCAACTTATGGCGTTTACTTCATCATCTTTCTGTATTTATCTCTCGCTCTTTGACAGTTTGCAATGAATGGTTTCATGAGGGTGCCCAGGAATTCAGACGACCTTGTGGCCTAACGAATGACAGTAAAACGTCGAATCGTTTCAAGCCAAATGATATACATTTTTAGTTTCCTTTGACATTTTAGTATAATTTTCCAACGTTCTAATAAAAGTTTTCCATGTTAAGAAGTCGAAAGACTTTTTTACATCTACAAACCAAGATAAAAGCTTCGTATAAGAATTTACCTAACTCAAGAAGAAATGACTATAAAAAGTTGTTTTACTACTTTCTGAAGATGCTAACTGTTGACTTGTTGAACCTTTCGTTTTGAGGCCTAAGTTTAGTTTATCTACAGCATTCAAGCCAAACAGTCGGACAAACAATTTAAAAACAAAATATACATATGTTTATTTATAAAACAGAAAGAACGAAGAGCGGTTGACCCATTCAAAAAGAAGAGAAAGAAAATATAGACAAAGCCATCTAGTTATGCAAATACCAACAGCTGTGTCTTGGCTATGTCTTTTTCAGTTGTTGCTGTTATGGCCAACAGCTATAAAAGCCATTAAAAGCGCTCAGCAGTTACAATCTTTGTTGGCCACCGAAAATATCATCATTGATGAGTTACGCAATTATATTGACAGATTAGAGCAACAACTCGTTGACATCAAGAAAGAAGTTGCCGTTATAGAGCAGATACATGGACAGGTGGGCAAGCAGGTAGAAGAGTATATGGGCAATCCCCTAAATGTGCTGACCATACTCAAGCGTTTCGAGAGTGTGTGGCCCAGCTTGGAACAACAAGCGATTGACATTGCCAACATCACCTGGAGTGACATGTACAATGCAAAGGAATGGGAGCTGGATTTGCCAAGCGAGACTGACTATGAGGATGCCTTAGGCAATCTCTTACATCTTCAATCGGTCTATGACCTTCAACCAACCGCCCTCTCGCTGGGCTTGGTGAATGGCCAAAAGTTTGGGTAACTTGCTCTGGGTTAATACTTTGCTTGAGTAAACAAAAAACAATCAGGAATTCGTTGCATATTCTTTTATAGCTCAGCCATGTCCTGGAGCGATTGCCTTGAAATGGCAATCAAGTCCGGGCGGCAGGACACCGCCAACTATGCAGTGGCCAAGTACTGGCTGGAAACGGCATTGGAGAAGATTACTTCGTCCACCAACACCACCAGCTACCACCTGGCCAACAGCGAACAGGAACGAGGAAAAGCTCAAATTTTAGAAGCCGCTCTAAACCTGGAATACCGTGCGGGTTTGTCTTAAATCTCCAATGCAGTGGAAACAATTTCATCTATTTCTGCGAAAATATTCTCAACCCGAACAGGAAAATATTCCCGTGCTTTGGCAATAGCTGAGGAGCTGCTTGTTTTACTTCCCTCTAGTCGCGGTGTGAAAAAGGCCAAAGTGAAAATTGAGCAGGCAATGTCGAAGCTGCCCCAAGGCAAGCAACGAAATGAAAGAGCGAAGGTAAGTAAGATGAGCAACTTGTAAAAAAGATAAACAAAAAAAAAATTATGAATTTTATTTCATAATTTTAGGGAGAAGAGTTCTCAGAGCAGCAACTCGTCGTTCAGCTTTGCCGTGAAGTCATCCATCAGTCCACCTTCGGAGTCATTTCGAATTATTGTCAGTTAGATAAAGGCCAACCTCACAATTTTTTGCAGCCTCTGCGCTTGGAAATTCTCAATACAGATCCCTATATCGCCTTGCATCATGATGTCTTAACCACCAGACAAACGGATGAACTTGTCAAATTAATTGAGGAAGACGAAGTGGTTCACAATTCTGATGAGTTTGCTTTAAAAACAATTCAATTCACCAAGTTGGCACAGAGAAAGCTGAATTTTGTCCATTTCCCACTACTGGATAAGAACAGCGGAGTTAATAGGCGCTGGCGGCCTCGTCGTCATAGTCCCCACAACGTGATGGAGACCTTGGGACCACTGAGCCCATCTTCATTAGCCTCCACACATACGGCGGCACGTGTGATGCTCAATGTTCGTATTGTGCTCGGCCATGCTAATTAACTGAGTAATATGTCACTAATTGGGTACTCTGCCTCCACAGCTTCAACACGCCAAAATGGGAGGGGCAATGGTGTTTCCCCAGCTACAGCTCGGCATTAATGTTCCACATGGGTCGCTGCTTTATTGGCATACGTGCAATGGAAACGAGTTCTCGATGGACTCCGAATCGCAGTCGGATTATCGCAGTCGTCACGCTGTCTGCCCCGTTGTGCTGGGCGAGCAATTGTGTGAGTAAACTGTAGCGAATATAATGGTGATAATTGTATACCTTAATCTCTGAAAACCGAAACCATACAGTTTGTTGCATACGTCATGTGTGAATTGTTTCAATATCTTAAAATTGTGTAAATAATCTTAGATCCTAGATCGGATCTTACTTAAGCGAAGGCTAAGTTACTTTTAATTGATTTGTTAGTTTGTTTACAAGATCCGATTGTATTGAGATTTCTTAATCAATTGAAAATGGCTTCTAAAGTCAGTTTCGGACTATCTATATGCCCAATAGCAGGAATTGTGAAATTTATTCAAATATTTTTTTCCTACTACATTTGTTTTTCATGTACATAGCTGCCTGGACTGAGGTGGAACGAATTATTAACTGAGCCTTTAGCGATGATGGAAAGCTGCCTGTGCCACTTTTTTCCACCTGTTAAATGTCAAATTTTAAATAAAATAGTCAACGTTTTCAGTCGATTGCATTGCCACATTTTATTAAACTTCATTTGCCATTGCTTTGTTTTATTATTATTATTTTTTTTCGACCTTCAATTAAAAGCATATGCGGTGGGTAAATATGCCGGTCAAACAATTTTTATTTCGTTAACATTTCTGCACTTAGCCGACGACAGTCATTAACACAGAGTTGTCAATTTTATTTTTTCGCTGGCCTTTTCAACACGATTGTTGGCCGAGAGAAGGGATGGGCTTGAGTCAATGATATATGTTTTCTAGTGGTGAGACCAAACATTTCCAGATGGTCATAAAACAAATGTTGAACATGTATTTTGGAATCTACATATAGCAAATCCTAAATCAAAATGCGAATGAGAATCAAAACAAACAATAGCTTTTATAATGAATTTTACTTGGTACTTAATTATAAATTCATTGCTCTAAATTGGCAGGTTTAGGTGGCATTCGTGAACATTGAGCAAAATCAATGAAAAGTCGGGAACTCATAAACAAAAGACAAAATCAAACTGAAGTCTACATAGAACATTTGATTCATCCATATTCAGAATGTTAATAAGCCAAATTAAATAAAATAAAAACAAGAACGAAGCAGTCAAAGCAGTTTCTTCTTGTTGGCACTTTGCAACACTGGGCGAAAATCAGCCTGAAAACTGCATTATTAAATATCAAACAACGCCTGGCTAATTAGCCTGAATTAATAAGCTATGTATCAACAAAAGGCACATACACAAACGATGCAGGGAGCCAAACAGAATAGAGAAGACGACCAGAAGAACCCAAAACGAGCTCATGATAAACATCACTAAATCAGCTCAAATCATGCCATAAACCACTGGGCAGGCCGAGCCCGAAACTCGTATGCTCTTTATTAAACTAGAACAAGTTAGTAAACTGATTTTTCTCCATAGTCCGCCTAGTCGAAATGGCAACTAGTTTGCTTCTACCATAATCAAAGTACCCGCTCCGAACTCTCAGACGCGTGTGTCTGTGCGAAAAGAAAAAAAAAATACTTGTCATCTCTGGTTTTATGAGCTGATCATCTCCATGGGGACGTTCCGACTAAGCACGTTGTCAAAGCGATTAGTTCGCTGTGAGAAGCGTCGGGCTACAGACCACTTGAACATTAGGCGAGGATAAGTTTTGATATCACCAAAAGATAAACACACTCACAAAAAGGACTAATTAAAATGCAAAAGCTTCTACTCCTGCTGACCGTTGTCAGTTTGTGCAATGGTTGTCACGCTTCGGATTATTTTTCATCCATCACAGGATTGGAGCAATTATTGCAAACGGAAAACATTTTAATGCGGGACTTAAGCGCAAAATTGCAGTCAACTAAAGCTCTATTGCAGCAGCTGGAAAGGTAAGTGCTTAGAGAAATGGCCAGTTCGATCTCAGTCGCAAAACTTTCAACCATTAAAGTATTGAAATCAAGTGTGGTAGCTTACTTAAATTATTGATCCTCATGATCCTCATTCATATTGTACGGGCCAAAAAGAAATTCAGAAATGAGAATTGCGTTTGCTTCCAAAAATCATAAAATAATAGTCATTTTCTAAGTTTAAAATAATTGGACTGTCAAATGCATAACCTATGATATAATTATCTTATGTATCCTGTACGAAGGTCGCGATGACAACGAAACCCGGCATCCATGAATTTTTTCTTTTTATTGTGGTTGTCTGTTATTGTTTTTCTTTTACCCACTTTTCCCTTGCTAATATCGTTTACTACATTTAGGGGATACACAATAAATAGGAGTATTCTCCTTAAAAAGCGATAAACTGATTTAGTTAAACTTATTCATATACCTATCTGTTGACCGTTTAAAGTCAATCAAGAAACTATTTATTTAAAACGATTAGATTTATTAACTATTAATGTGTCATTAAAAGATTTATTATAGCAAATGTGGATACAGCCGAGGGCATAGAGGGCATGACAACTTAAAGATGCAAACTATGCCATTGGCTGTCGGCTGGCTATATGCATTTGTGTTAAGTGTCAATAATATTGGCGAGACATTAAAGTTTTATTTTCGATTTTGTTATCTTTCGCGGTTCACGCCTGAATATTGGGAATCGCTTGATGGGACTGGTTTCTATTCAAAATAGATTAGTTTTTGGTGATAAACATCGTCTCGCTTTCGCGATAGATCCGGTGGGTAGAGATAGTTTTTCTGATCAACTTCTATTTGCTCTTATTGTCTTAACAGTTTCATGTTTGCCCACTGTTTTTTTTTTTTTTGTCGTTTTTTGATTGTGTTTTGCATTTCGCTTTCGTTTGGGCTTTATCATAAAGATCTTAGCAACTATTATATGCATATACATACATACATGCAAATATCAATATCAATATGTGGATGGATATACATACATATGTGTATTTGTAGAGTTATAGAAATAAATTAGAATTAATTAAGCCAAAGTCTGTGTATGACGACAAGAGATAAAAAGCGAATAGTCATAAATCGGATAAACTGGTAATTAAAGTTCGAAAAACCTGTTCAACAGCGAATTATCGGCCATTGAGTTCGAACAGGAATTGGCTTTAAAGGACACGGAGAACTATTTAACCAATCCGGTGAATGTGTATCGCTTGATGAAGCGCCTCAACACCGACTGGATGCAAATGGAGGGCCGTGTGGAGGATATGAGCCATCACTTGGGTATGCTTCCCCATCCGTCATGCAAAGTGCAGATAATAATGCATAAAATTGTCTCCATTTCACCTACTTGCGACAGCCTTTAACCTTAGCCAACGCTATGCTGACGATGGCCTGAGGTTCCCCAGCCAGGAGGATGTTGATGGAGCTGCCCTGGCTTTGGTGCGCCTGCAGAGCACATATAAATTGGATGTGGCTCAAGTGGCCGCTGGTATATTGAATGGCATTAAATATGGGTAAGCGGTAAAAGCAAGAACCAGCCAGGCTTAAAATATACTTTCCCCATACCAACTGCGATGGCTGGGAAACAAAATAAAAACGGTTACCAATCATCCATTCATTTTTAGCACCGACATGAGCTGGCAGGACTGCTTTGTGCTGGGTCAACAACTCTTTGAAATGGAGGACTACAACAACACCAAAGTGTGGATACGCGAGTCCATGGAGCGCCTGCGACGACAAAATAAGCCCAAGCCCCTGCCTCAGACGGAAACGCTTAACAACATGGAGCTCGTGGCAAAGAGTTTGTTCCAAATGGGTGAGCAAAGTATTGGCCAAACTTCATGCAAACAAATTCACTAAGCCAGCGTTTTCTGCGTTTGCTTTTCTGTTTGTTCTTCAGGCGACTTTGACACGGCATACGAGTTAAGTCAGCGGGTCCTGGAGTTCGATCCGCGTCGCATACGGAATTGGCACTTGGGTGACAAGGGGGCCGCCGTGAATCAGAATGACGACCCACAAGAGGATGGGTCATGGCTGCCAAAGCATTCGGATTCATATAGTGTGAGTTCGGTTTTGGGGTGTCTACCACAATTTATAACTAATTTTAGTTCTTAGCTCACGCAGGAGTTCGCCCACTATGAGAAAGTGTGTCGGGGCGAGGTTGGACCCTCCCCGACTCAGCAGCGGCCCCTGCGTTGCCGCTACACACATGGAAATCACCCATATCGTCAGTTGGCACCACTCAAAATGGAAGAGCACAGTCTGGATCCCTTTGTGGTTACCTACCATGACATGCTAAGTCCGCATAAAATCGCAGAACTTCGAGAAATGGCTGTTCCCCGTATGAGGCGTTCGACGGTGAATCCTCTGCCTGGTGGCCAGAATAAAAAGTCATCGTTTCGCGTCAGCAAGAACGCCTGGTTGGCCTATGAAACCCATCCTACGATGGGCAAAATGTTGCGTGACCTAAGCGACACCACCGGCTTGGATATGACCTACTGCGAGCAATTACAGGTTGCCAATTATGGCGTTGGCGGCCACTACGAGCCACATTGGGACTTCTTCCGTAATCCCGACCATTATCCAGCCGAGGAGGGAAATCGGATTGCCACGGCCATATATTATGTGAGTCCTCTCTTGAAGTTAATCATAATTTCTCACTCACTGATGACGTCTACGTTAATTTTCTCCTACAAACAGCTTTCCGAAGTGGAGCAGGGCGGAGCCACGGCCTTTCCGTTTCTCAATTTCGCTGTTCGCCCGCAACTAGGCAACGTGTTGTTTTGGTACAATTTGCATCGCTCCTCGGACATGGACTATCGCACCAAGCATGCTGGCTGTCCGGTCCTAAAGGGTAGTAAGTGGAGTAAGTACTTCCCCTTAATTCAAAATAGCTTAAACAATACCAAATAATCAGACGCAGTTAAGATTGATCAAATTATAATAGAAAAATTGTATATATGAGGATATTCGGTCAATTATTCTGAAAACCTGCTAGAGCTTGAGCTGTACGGAGAAAGTTAGATTCAAAACATTTCTTATGAACTGCATAACGTTTTCCAAGCTGATCGAAGCGGGAAGCTAAACAAGTTCATTTGTGCATGGCTCAGCTCGTAGCTCATTTCCCAGGTCATGTAGCCATTTGGTTATAACTAGAAAGAAATACAATTTTAACTATGCATCTTAATGAACATTAAAGCATACTAACTCCACTTGGAGCCGACTATAACCGGACAACCAGTGTGCGCAATATCCTTGACTGCATTTCCTGCATTATCTAGATTGTACCAGAATAAAGCAGCTCCTGCCTTGGGAAAAACAGCCAGACTTATATTACTAAAGAGCGTAGCTCCACCCTGTGGCACATCTTGAAGCTACAAAGTTTAACAAGATGCTAGATTTATCCCATCTTTGAATGAAACGCGATAAGTTAACTCACATAGAAAACGAAGGTTGCAAGTCGATCGTAGTCTCCTTTGTAACGTGCCTGAATAAAAAGACAAATTCAAGATTCTTTAAAACTCATATCACATTTCTATTAGCTCACCTCATCCCCGTAGAGAGAATCAAAATGAGTCTCAAATAGTCCGCCTATACCATAATTAATGACCTGATATTCATCTCCTGCATTCGAATCCAGCTTAGTTATGTCTTCAATCCTCTGACTGATCCGTCTATAAACATCGGACGCGGTATTATTGTACCAAACTGCTTTTGCTGTACGGCGGAAGTCCGTACTAAATTGATTTGTTCTTGGGTCAACCGTTTGGGTTACGCTTAGATATAAACTGCTTTGAGTTTTAATAAATTCTTGTTCGCTGGGTAAAATAACATCATGATAGAGTGCTATATACGGCTCGAGTGATAAAATCTCCACTTTGACCGGCGCAATGCGAAGATAGTATGATTCTTTCGTATTGTACAGGCAGAAAAGCTGAAGATTCTTCGATACCTCACATTTGCCACTACAGCAATATGGCAAAACATCAATCAAGTTATCATGGTCTCTAGCCTCAGTTGAAATGTTTGATATAGAGGGAAAAGTAAAGATTTTCGTTTGCAATGAGTGAAATTTTTGCTGTAAATTGGCATCACGAGGTGCCAAATCAAGAGCTTTTCGTTGGGCATGCAAGGCTTCAGCATTCTTATCTACGGGAAAAGAGAATGAGAGAGTATTACATAGTTTCTGTTTGTTTGGGAGCAAAATCAACCTACTTTGCATAAGGCGAACACGCGCTAATTCATCGTAGACCGTATCCAAGCGAAAACCGTGAAGTTTGTGAATTTCCGCTCGATTATTCGGTTGATCGAATCTCCAGATAGTG
Source organism: Drosophila nebulosa (assembly GCA_024703675.1). Lineage (NCBI taxonomy): Eukaryota > Metazoa > Arthropoda > Insecta > Diptera > Drosophilidae > Drosophila > Drosophila nebulosa. The sequence continues at coordinate 2,758,517 of JANFPS010000004.1, read as the reverse complement.
GCAAGCAACCACTGTTCAGCAGCCTGCCAATAGCTGTAGTCTGAATTATATTTGGCCAAAGCGAAGCAATCCAATGGAGTCAAAGTGGCACTAAAATCAAATATCAATTACTTAATTCACTCATTTGTATTTAAACTGAAACTTACTTGTACTGAACTCCATCGAGTAGTCCATTTGCCATATCTAACGATGACAACTGGTAGACCACCTGCAGACGTCTAAGTCCTTCAGCTGCATCAGTGAAGTCGTTTTCCATTGGCAAATGGGGTTTTAGCTCATTCAAGTTATTAAATTCAACTTAAAGTTTAAACATATAATTAGGATACTTTTAATATTATCTTGAGTACTTACACGAATCAGTCTCTTCCATATAGAGCTGCCAATAGAGCCAATCGGATTGCATATGCCGCAACAGTGAGAAACTATTCAAAGAATTTCCCAAAAACTCACTCATATTCTGTGCGGCCCTTTTATGTCTAGTTTTCATATCCTCAATAGCTCTGAAAATTACACATAATTAAACATAAATATCCTAAAATGTGCATAAAACGATTCGTTACTTATTCTTACAATCTTATTGTAGCGATTTTTTCGGCCAAGTTCAGCGTTAATTGATCCATATGGCCAACCAAAACATCATTAAAATGCAATAGGTAAATCATATCTCTGATTGATCTGGAATAATGTGATCGATCGTCCACTTCCTCTTCAAACACCTCTTCATCTTCCAGCACCTCTGCTGGAATAGTGAGAATAAAGCAAATTATAAGGAAAATACAGTAAACCGCCTTCATTTCGAATCAACTCGACACTAAAAGCCAAATTGTCTTTGAAATTTTAATAAACCAGGCAGTCAGTCAGCCTTCTGGACGTATCGAATATTGTATACCCTTCTGAAATTTATTTGTTTAGTTGTTAATTAAGTTGGGGTGTCCAAGTTAGTTAATTTCTAGCACTAGTTTAAGAAATATTAAGAACATCTCCTTCAGGCATTCAATTCTTAGATATAAGCAATTGCTTTACTATTTAAAATCATTCTGATAAAAATGAATATACTATTTTTGCAAGTAAACCAAATTCAAACACCCGTTAAATCAATTTTAAATTTAAAAGTACATAATTGCGAATTTTTCACATTTCAAGCTTTTTATTTGATTTCACACTAGTCCTTATACACTAGGAAACACAAATATGCATAAAGTTAGGACTAGACGTTTCGAATCTCTGAGAATTAGTTGGCCAAGGGCGAAGCTCTTGCACTAATATTGATGACGCTCTAGGGTATGCACAAAAAGGTGGACTCTGATCTTGTAATGCTTTGACTGTCCTTTTTCGCTTCATTTAGATGCAATTCAAAGTCTGCTGATGATATAGAACTTGGTGGTTCTTGAAATAGCTATACAGACAACCTGCTCACCTCTCCTATCCTACTGCATCCTACTACATAATCTTTTGCACAAGTCGACCACAAAAATATATATGAATATTTTGGAAATTGTTGTCATGTGCCTGCAATCAAATTCTCCGTCATTATGTAAATTAAAAGAAAAGCCAACAGTTTCATGTTTTTTTTTTCAAGTCTATAAGAAAGTCTTTTATTAAATGTAGTTAGTGCTTTGCTCTTTTTGTTTTTAGTTAACCTTATTCTTAACCTTTGGATGGTAATCACGATGCGTTTTTCTATTTCCAGTTGGCAACGTTTGGATACACGAAGTTACGCAGACCTTTACTCGACCCTGTGATGTTTTCCGGGATCATGAAGTTTCATTAGAATATGAAATAATAAAATAATTAATTGTTATATATTTTAATATTTTACACAAATATTCAAGTTTTTTTCTTATAGTGGGTTAAAATTTCTCACTCAAACTTTTGAGTGTTTCTTCTTTTTTTTTTAATACTCACTCAACGCTCAGAAAACAATCCAAGATACGAATAATGCCGGCTAATTTGCATAAACAAGTTCACGGGCAAAGTTTCAGAGGCTCATTTGAATATTATTTCGCTGCGTGAAGTGACAGAAGTTAAGAGCAGCGGCAGAAGCAGCAGCGGCGCAGCAGCAGCAACAACTGCCAGAGCATCAAGTGAAAGTAATTAGCCAGAGTAAAACTCACAATAAGTCTGAGGTAACTTGGCAAATCAATTATTTAGGCTATCATCAACCAGAATAATTGGCGTAACTTTTTTCAAATATGCAAAGTAATGGCAAGTCAGTATGGGTCTATTGACCCCAGGACCACTCTTTATTACTACACGTACTCTATGGTCTATTCAAGCGTACCGTCGACAACCCTCTAGGGCAGTTCTTTGACCAACGTTAGAAAGCTTGTGAATGCTCACAACAGTTGGATCAGCACCCGCAGCTATGGACCCCGAACTGCGAGCTTGTTTCAGTCAACAAAACGATCGCATCGCCATCTCAAACTGCCGAACAGTTCCCAACGAATCGCAGCTCAGCGCACACCGAGCTTGGCGCGCCACAGCCGGCTTTGAATTTTGAATAAGAAGAACTACACAAAAGTCAAAATGATGTGTTCTAAAATATGTTGTAAAATATTTATAATTACCTTGCAACTAATTGTTGCTAGTGCTGAGTTCTACAGTTCAACGGCTGGTCTAGAGCAACTATTTAAGACCGAAGTGATTCTTCTGGACGAGCTGCAGAGCTATGTGAATGAGATAACACAACATGTTGAGGCATTGCAGAGGTGAGAGAACATGAAGAAAACACCTCAAGACCTAATGTCTTGACATCTTAACCTCCGAGTTCTTGGTTTTCTTTAGTGCTAATGAAGAGTTTATTTAGTTATGTCATTTCTTCTCAACGATTAATTAATTGAATACAATATATTATAACAATCGAAAGAATTAATTTAAAATGAAAAGTTGTATACCATCAGATAGAATGTTTCTTTTAAGCTGGTTTCTGTCGGGCCTATGCGACCCTTTAATTTTATTCAAATGACCACAACTCGTGAGAAAGAGAGAGAGAGAGAGAGAGAGAAAGAGAGAGAGAGAGAGAGAGAGAGAGAGAGAGATGTGGAAATGGACCAGAATAATAAATTGTGTATTTTACTTTGCTTCCCAAATTCAGTTTTCATTTAAACCTTAAACATGCATAATTTGTTTCCAATTTATAAACAAAATGCGGCTACTGTGGGCTGCTGGTTGCATTGGATTATAAAACAATATTTCTGCTCTTCTAAGCTAATCAATATTTTGGAATCAGCCGCCCACATTGATTATGAATTAATTGCACATTTTTAGTCAAAGCAGCATGTGGGCTGGAAGATTTTTGGTTTTTGGTTCGGGTTTGGCTTGTGGGCAAAACAGGTGTCATCATGTCATCCACAGCCACAAGAAAGTACAGCTTTGTAATTCCGTTTAAGTTTTATACACTTTAGTTTTGCATTCTAATCTAACCGGTTGATGGACGGTCGGTGGACGGGTGGACGGGTGGACGGTGTTATCTTAATGGTGTTTAGCGAAAGGTCTTCATAAATTTAATTGCTTTCAGATATTTGTCATCTAAGCCAAATGTTTAAATATATATTTTTTTTATTAACTGCTAATTTCTTCTAGCGTTTTTATTTGAAATAAAAAACCAAACTTGTCGGCGGGAGTTGTCTTTGACTTTTCGTCGGCGTCAGCGTCGGCGGCGGCGGCGGCACTTGGTTTCAGCAAATAAAAAACGAAAAGAAATTTGCATACGATTATCTATGGCAAATCGTTGGCTACCAGCAGCAGCAGCAGCAGCAGCTGCTCTTAATCTTCCAATCAATTGAAAGTTTATTTTGCTGTTCAGCCAATAAGTGTCAACGACTTGGCAGCAGTTCTTTCTATATCTCTCTTGGCGTATCTTACAAATTATTCTATATACTATATGTAGACAAAATGTTTGTATCAGATTCTTTTCGTTTTTGCGCATTTTGCAAACCGGATTGAATATATATTAGCGAGAACCGTTAACAAATTGTAAAGTATATAATTTATATGACCTAAGTAACCAAAATATATATATAAACAAGTCTTTCCCCTTAATCATACTAATATGGAGTATCCACACTTCGGGGAACAACTAATTAGCCCAACACATTCTAAACTCGCCTTTCGTTTTCGCTAAGACACAATCAGGTGATAGAACAAAGTGAGCAATTTATTTCCATGCATTGACAGACAATAGACAAAAACAAAGAACAATTTATTAGCCGCAGTTTCGTTTAAAATGAAACAAGCGTTAGCACTTAATTGCCGAAACGATCTTTCAGAGAAGTGACAACTTGCCGCCGATTATGGTTGATTGGAAACCGTCTTAATGGGGGCTACTAACAACTGATTAATAATGCAAGCGACAAGCGTGAACAACAATTTGTTTATAAAGAATACTTAAACTACATATTTCAGAGTTTTCCTTTATAATCGAAACACTGTTTCAATTAATTCACAAATTGTTTTTTTTTTATGATGCATTGTCTACTGCCACCAAACAAAAGATGAGCAAACAACGGAAAAGCGGCATACACATAATGGTTTTTGGTGCGATATTTAAGCCCAGTGAACCGAAATTATGCAAATCTCTTTTATAACTGATTATGCAAAGTAAAGACAACAAAAAAACTAACAAAAAATTTAATGAAAAATGAAATATTTAGCCAGACAAGCTTCAGATTAAATCTGATAAATGATTGAATTATGTTTATGACTTTTAAATTTCCACTGCAGCGAAATCGATGCCATCCGAGTGGAGCATCTGAGTGCCGACGAGGGCATCGAGAGCTATCTCAACAATCCGGTGAACGCCTTCCGCCTGATTAAGCGTCTGCACAGCGATTGGGAGACTTTTGAGAACACCGTGGAGGCGGATACGAGTCGCGCAAGTTGGTAGCAATCTATTTTTGCCACAGAAGCTGGTATCTAAACCCCTTTATTCCGCCCTAGACTATCTGGAGGCCATGGCCGGGCATAGGCAGAACCTGAGTTTCCCCTCGCAAGATGATTTTGTGGGAACGGCCATAGCACTAACGCGTTTGCAGAAGACCTATCAATTGGATGCAGCCGAGTTGGCCAGCGGCATGCTGAATGGCATCAAATACGGGTGAGTAATGGAATGGCTTCAGCTTGCATTCCGACTTCTGTATGCTCTGTGTTTGAATTTCAGAACTGCCATGACATGGCAGGACTGTTTTGTGCTGGGACAACATCTGTATGCCTTGCGTGACTACAATCACACGGTGCCCTGGCTGGAGCAATCCATGCAACTTCTAGTCCGTCAGAGCTATGCCGAGGAATCAGCTTCTCTCGATTTCATGGAGGCCGTGACAAACTATTACCAGGAAATGGGCGACTATGAGAATGCGCTCAACCTGGTCAATTATGTACTTGCCGTACAACCAGATCGCTTGCATTTGATGGAGAAGCGCTTCGAATTGGAAAGTTATATCACAGATGGCGTTAAGCAGGGATTGCTTCACGAGACAGCACGTGGACCGGGCGACTATCATAGTTCACAGGAGTTTCGTCTTTACGAGCAGGTCTGTCGCGGAGAACTGCAACCATCTGCCGCATCCCAGCGAGAACTGAAATGTCGCCTAATGAGAAGTAGCTTTAGCTATCGATTTCTTGAACTGGAAGAACTCCATATGGATCCGTGGGTAGTGCAAGTGCATAATATGGTCAGCCAGAAGGATTTGGTTTCTCTTCAGAAAATTGCTCGACCACACATACAACGCTCTCAGGTCTATTCACAAGAACACAAGGCCAAAGACACAATAGCTGCCGCTTACCGCACCAGTCAAGGAGCCTCCTTTGAGTACAACGAACACCGGTCTATGGAGCTTCTGAGTCGGCATGTGAAAGATCTTTCGGGTCTGGACATGACCTACGCTGAGATGCTGCAAATAGCCAACTATGGCATTGGCGGACACTTCGAACCGCATTGGGATGCTTTTCCAGATCACCATGTTTACATGCCCGACGATCTGGATGGCAATCGTATAGCCACTGGCATCTATTATGTAAGTTTTGTTTACCACAAATATGAAATGAAATTTTGACTCCATTCACTCTCAGTTATCCGATGTCGAAGCTGGCGGAGGTACAGCCTTTCCTTTTCTACCACTGTTAGTGACTCCGGAGAGTGGCAGTCTCCTCTTCTGGTACAATCTGCATAGGTCCGGCGATAACGATTATCGCACTAAGCACGCTGCCTGCCCGGTTCTTCAGGGAAGCAAATGGAGTAAGTAGTTTAATTAACCTAATTTTGATCCTGCTAAAGATCTCTTTTTTTTGGATTGACAGTTGCCAATGTTTGGATACGATTACGCAATCAGGATCAAACGCGTCCCTGCGCTCTTCAACGCGATAATGAAATCTCATTGCCCTTTAAGGACTTCCAATGAAATGCCTCATTTTTATTGCATTTATGTATATATCATCATATACTTAGTAAAGCATTTAAGTTAATTTAGATTTTAAGACAAGGCTTTCTAAACTCTTGTCCCCGATCGTAAATCCATTTCGTCATTACTAGAAAAATAAATTCAATTAATAAATAAATAACTAAATTTGTATTTAACCGTACTAACTCCACTTCGAACCGACTATGACCGGACAACCAGTGTGCATAACATCATACTCTCCGTTCATGGCATTATCTAGATTGTACCAGAATAAAGCAGCTCCTGCCTTCGGAAAAACAGTCAGATTTAAATAGGGGAAAAGAGTAGCTCCACCTTGTGGCACATCTTGTAGCTTCAAAGTAAAAAAAAGTACTTCAAATCACTTAAAGTTATTGAAAAAAGTTAACTCACATAGAAAACAAACGTTGCAATTCGATCGAATTTCTCTTTGAATCGGTCCTATAAAGAAATTAAATTTAGGATCCGCACTTCAGCTCGGATTGTTATAAGCTTACCTCATCCTCGTGTAATATATCATAGTGATTCTCAAATAGTCCTCCCAAACCATAGTTAATAAGCTGATTTTCATCTCCCTTATATGGATCCAGTCCCGATATATCTTCCATCAATTGACAGATCCGACCGATGACACTAGACGAGTTATTGTTGAGCCACATTGCTTTAGCCGTGCGGAAAAAGCCCAACTCCAACATTTTTGTGTCTGAGTTATATGTCTTGGTTACTGTTAGATTTTTATTATATTTGGTTTTAAGAAATTCTTGTTCGCTGGGTAAAATAACATCATGATAAAGCGCTATATACGGTTTGAGAGATAAAATCTCCACTTTGACCGGCGCAATGCGAAGATAGTATGATTCTTTCGTATTGTACAGGCAATAAAGCTGAAGATTCTTCGATACCTTACATTTCCCACTACAACAATATGGCAAATCATCAATCATGTCAACATGGTCCTTAGCCTCAATGGAAACGTTTGAAATAGAGGGAAAAGTAAAGATATTCGTTTGCAGTGAGTGAAATTTTTGCTGTAAATTGGCATCACGTGGTGCCAAATCAAGAGCTTTCCGTTGGGCATGCAAGGCTTCAGCATACTTATCTACAGAAAGAGAGAGAGGTATATATATATAGAGAGAGAGAGAGAATATTAAATAGCTTCTGTTTGTTTGGGAGCAAAGTCAACCTACTTTGCTTAAGGCGAACACGAGCTAATTCATCGTAGACCGTATCCAGGCGAAGACCGTGAAGTTTGTGAATTTCCGCTCGATTATTTGATTGATCGAATCTCCAGATAGTGGCAAGCAACCACTGTTCAGCAGCCTGCCAATAGCTGTAGTCTGAATTATACTTGGCCAAAGCGAAGCAATCCAATGGAGTCAAAGTGGCACTAAAATCAAATATCAATTACTTAATTCACTCATTTGTATATGAACTGAAACTTACTTGTACTGAACTCCATCGAGTACTCCGTTTGCTATATCCAACGATGACAACTGGTAGACCATCTGCACACGTCTAAGGCCTTCAGCTGCATCACTAAAGTCGTTTTTCATTGGCAAATGGGGTTTTAGCTCATTCAAGTTATTAAGTTCAACTTCGAGAAAGTTCAAACACATTTTTAAATATTAAATATTTTAAATATTATCTCGAATACTTACACGAATCAGTCTCTTCCATATAGAGTTGCCAATAGAGCCAATCGGATTGCATATGCCGCAACAGTGAGAAACTATTCAAAGAATTTGCCAAAAACTCACTCATATTCTGTGCGGCCCTTTTATGTCTACCTTTCATATCCTCAATGCTTCTAAAAAGTAGATAGAAATCGAATTAGATTGAAGCAAGAATAAAGTAAAACAACACTAAATAATTGGTTACTGATTCTTACAATCTTATTGTAGAGACTTTGTGGGCCAAGGCGATCTTGTATTTTTCCATATTTACCACCAAAAGATCATTAAGCTCCAGTAAATAAATCATTTCGCCAACTGATCTTGAATAATGAGGTAACTGGAGCTCTGGATTTTCAAGCGGATTTGCTTGATGAGCGAAAATGAATTGTAGTATAAAGAAAATACAGCAAACAGCTCTCATTTTGAATCAACAGAAAACTAAATGAAAGATTTTATTTAAAATTCAAACTCTACCAGGCTAAGGCTCATTAAACGAAGCACCGTAAGTTGAATACCCTTACCGAATTGGACCTTAATAAATTAGATGACTTTTATTTATAATTGCTCCAGTCTTACTCTGTTTAGCGAACAGCTGATTTGATTTATGGGTATTTTTTTTAGGTATTTGGAGTGTCTCCTTTTGGATATAAGAACGTTTTTACTAAATGGGGTGGTGAAACTGAAAAATATTTTAATCTTTACCTTAGGAAGCAAACAAAGTTGGAAACTCATTATTCCCTGTAGGTCTAGCAAGGTCAATAGATTTCTATATTATTGCAATATAACCATTTTATTTTATTTACAAATCAATTGTATGTTAAAATAAATGTAATCTTCTTGCAAAAGAATAAAAATTCAACGCTGTAAAATTAAAATTAAAATAATTTGACACGTTTCAAGCATCATTTATTTATTTCACACTCGTCAAAAGGAAGCACAATTAAACGAGTGTTTCAGATAAGATATGTACCAATTCTAAAATTTACATAATATTTTCTCCAACAAGTGAACCTTAAAATCTGCCATTTCGATTTCGTTTGCAGCATTTTGGTCATCAGATATCGATATAGAATTGAGTTTCTCTTTGCCTTTTAAAAACTTTACTGAACTGTAGTAGTAGTTATTATTGCACTTATGTATTTATACAAATATAGTAAGGATTTCATAAAATTAACTAGTCCTTGTAGCCTGCGGACTTCTCTTTATCGCAGGTAAGGAGGCAGGGTCTGCGGAACTCCTGATATCCCGAGTGCATCCATATGTTGCCAACTAAAAGGGAAATTTGCTTAATTGGAAGAAGTTACAAAAAGTTGATAATATGTTTTCACTAACTTCGCTTAGAGCCCACAAGGACAGGGCAACCGGCATGTAATGTGCGCCGGTCGACATCTAGAGAGCGATGCAAATTATGCCACATTACCATGGCCCCCTTGATGGGCGGCAGAAAGACATTCAGTTTGATAAAGGCTGTGTTGCCGCCCTGCTCCACATCTGACAACTACAATTGGAAGAAGATGCTTAGAAAAATGGGGAGAGGGGCTTTAGTTTTTCAATTCTAACTCACATAGAACATGCTGGTTGAGATGCGATCGCCTATATAATCGTTGGGCAGATTAAACTCAAAATAATCTGGATGTGGCTCATATTGGCCGCCCACCCCATAGTTGGCCACTTGCATTATTTCGGCTCCGGCCATGTCAAAGCCAGATATAGTAGCTATCAGATTACTCACATGACTCATTATGGGGCTATTGTAGTTGAGCCATATCTGCTGACTGACTCTAAGATCAACAACTGTACCCTGACCTTCATTCCCAGTTACTGACGAACGCTTCATTTCCTCTTTGTCCGATTCCTGGAATATTTCCTCGATTTGGGCATCGTTGAGAAGTCCATGATAGACATTGATTTCGGGATCCAGATGTACTTGTTCCACCTTAAGTGGCGCCAAAGTAAAGACAGCATGACGTTTGGCATCTAAAAAGCAGCGAAGTGGCTTCCCAGTGGGTGGCTCAGGCAATCTGTGACCCTGACACAAACGCGTGTAGTTGGCCATCCACGAGGGTTCCCGTGGTAACTCCACCTTTTCAGTTGCCGGCAACTGACGATGCAGCAAATATTTCCGCGTCTGTTCCGCCGAGTGATTGGGTTCATCTTTTAGTATTTGATCTAACAATAAACCAGCCGATTTGGGATTACCCAACTCAAAATTGGCCATTGCCATATATTCCATTAACTCGAACTCGAATTTTCGCCTACTCAAAGTCTTCGAAGGAGAGGTGATCAATAATCTAAAGGCCACTTTAAGCCATTCCAAAGACCTTTTATATTGCTTGAAATCAAATAGTTGAACTCCAATTTCATAGCACTCCCGCCACTGGAATTCGGCATCAGTGAATCTTCCATTAATTACACCGTCGGCCAGATCAGTTGCGGTTAAATTGTAAACACTTTGCAGGCGATTAAAAGCCTTTACAGCTCCCTGAATTTCGGTTTGGTCCGGATAACCCATGTCTTTGGCTATCTGGTCTATCTTTAGGCGATAGTCTGATGGGGTAAAGAGTGAACAGAAAATATCTAGCGAATCTCTGGTATTAACACACACCTTCTTTGGCCTGGTTGGTCGCCATCAAGCCATGCAGAATATCCCAGTCGCTGACCATACGTTTTATCAACCTAAAGGCATGCAATGGATGACCCACGTACTCATCCAGTTGCATTTCGTCAATGGCCATGGCATGGTCCCGCTTCACTTGCTCAACGAAACTGTCACGAAAAAAAAAAACGAAGAGATGGGACATCAATCAACCTTCGCTACGGGTTATCAATCAACATTCAATTACTTGCGATATAAGTTGAGCTGCTCCTCCTGGGCCTTCACATAGACATGAGTGGCATCGAGTATCTCCTTCTCGACAGTGGCCAACAACTGCATGGTATCCACGGATGAGTAGAATTCGCCATTGCCACCGGGAACACTTAAAAAGAGCAGGACTAGCTGCCAAAGCGATAACATGCAGCGACTACGATGTGACATTTCGAAATGAGAGGGGCAGCAACCTGAGCTCTAACTCTATTTGTATCGTAATTGTATTAGAGCATCTGTTGCCAGTCCAATGCAAACGAAACTGAACCAAGTATTCCGTTTTAACAAAAAACTGTCACGTATCCAGAGAGTTGAAAAAAAAAGCCAAAAAAGAAACGCTGAGCAAACAACTCCGGGCAGTGACAAGTGTGCGGTTAAATAAACAACAACTCTGTGGTTTCTCTTCGCGGCACTCTCCCTTCCCCACGCATTCTCTCATATTTTTTAGCCGGGAATATCAGCATAAAGTATTCAGTATTTCATACCACCTGCGGCGTAGGTGTGCACTTTGATGCGTAAATTGATTTGCCCAACACTAAGCCGATTTCCGTGCATCAGATACTAACACGGCTTAGGTCTTCAGTAGTTGGAATTATGCACTTGTTAATGTTTTATTTGTTTTATTGCAATTTGTTCTACTAATTAAACTATACAATATACAAAAGTAGATAAATTCAATAAAATGTCTATGATAAAACCTAGTGAAAAAAATCGTTGGAGTAAATTGGAGAATTTGTTTGATGGTTGTCGCACATATTTACAATAGGAATTCACTCATCTTAAAACGAATAGTAGCAAATGCATTAGTGGAAGCATCTTGTATGAGCATCTTGATAGATTTGATTCATAGATTCGTTGTATTGCACTAGCTAGTCGATTTCTTGAACTAAATGGCAAAGTCGCCATGATCCTCAGTCAGATCGCAGGGTCTGCGGAATTCCTGTCCTCGCTCATGTATCCATTTGTTGGAGACTTTTTGGGATAAGAAAAATCAATATCAATTCAATTCTCCTCTTGGCAAATCACTTTAAAAACTAACCCCATTTGGTGCCCGTGAGTACTGGGCAAGCTGCATGGCGTGTCCTCAGATCACCCTCACCATCTCGATGTAGATTCATCCAAAAGGCAGCTGTCCCCTTCTTGGGCCACAAAGCGGCATGAAGGGAGGTAAAAACTGTGGCTCCACCTTGTTCCACGTCACTCATCTAAGACAAGAATTCACCATTAAGAGTTTTTTGTTTTACTTGAATTCGAGTTCCACTTACATAAAACAAAACCGTCGCAATGCGATTTCCCAAATTTAGACCTTCGAATGCTCGCTTCTCCTCCCGCTAAGAAAGAGAAAGAAACTTTTAAGGAATTATAAAATAAAATCAATTGTTCTTACCCTGGCAAAATCAAAATGAGGTTCATAGTGTCCACCTATGCCATAGTTGACCACTTGCAGCTCCTCAGCAGAGTCCATATCCAAACCAGTCATATCAGCCGTGCGCTGTACCACAGTTCCAATCACTCGATCTTCCTCGGTCTTCAGCCAGGCTGATTTACTAATGCGATAGTTGGCCGTTTCCAGGGCTCCAGTCACTGAATTCTGGACAGTGGCTCGACGAAAACGTGGACGTGCCATGCGTTTTATCAAGTCCATCTCACTATCATACATGGCATCATGATAGATCACAATATAGGGCTCCATGTAAGCCTCCTCCAATTTCATGGGACCCAATCGCAAGAAAGGCACATTGTTGGTTACATAACGACAGCGCAGAGGACGTAGTTCGGCCGGAGAAGGCTTCAATTCGCCGCGACACAGCATTTCATAGGCCTTGCGTTCGGTTATATCAAAGACTCCAGGATCACTTTTAGCCACAGGCTACAGGATTACGAATTAAGTCAGTCTTGAAGGAAAAGCAATAAGTTCAGAGCTTACCAAATCGGAGACGGGCATTTCATCGGAGCCATCATCACCCTTCATGCGCTTCATCTCCTTGAGGTGAGCTATTTCCTTCTCATAGAATTTCTTATTGCCCGTGGCTCGTTCATGGTTGGGCAACAATTGAAGCAGCTCATTTGTCATGAGCAAAGCGCTCTCCACATTGCCTAAAAGCACATTGAAGCAAAATAATCAATTATACCAATCAAATATATATACGAAGCAAGAATAGTAAATTGCTTTATAGTTTCCAAGTGTACACCACAAATTAATTGCCAAACAAAAACTTCTTTTCCTTCTTACAGAATGCAAAGATATATATTTTCAGCTGACTAAAAGTAGACTACACTTTTTGTGGCATCCCCAAAAGCACACACACACACACACTCACAAAGAGTGGTTAAATTTCTTCAAAAGAACTTTCTTTTTGCCCCTTCCCCAACCATTAGAAACCTCAGACCACAAACTTGTCTTGAGCAGTCAAAACCCCCAGTTTTTACCTAGTTCGAAGGCAAAAAGTTTGGCCAGGTCTTGCATTTATTTATTCATTTGTGTGTCCAACGGTTATTTATTGTGGGCACTTTTTCTCCCAGGACATTCTGGAGGTGGCTTTTTGCTCTAATTAGTTTGCCTGGCACTTTGAAACCGCATTTCATTTCATTGAATTTCGAAGCCCCTTTTGCCCGCCCTGAACCTCCGCTACTCCGGAGACAGAGACCTTGTCAGCGACAGGAATTTAAATTCTTTTTTGCATTTTATGTCACAGCAATTTCAGTGTGACATACAGACACATTGTATCCCCATCTCGCTCTTTCCTTTCGTGTAGGTGGCAGGGTATGTGTTTGTGCCTAGGCAGGTGTAAGAGTAAAAAGCTAAAAAAAGGGCTATATCATGTCAAAATGTTCGTTGCTAGCCTTAAGGGCGGCCGCATTGTGTGCCTCTGGCACCTTTAACACAATATGGCAACACTTCCGCCCATAAATTCTACGGCTATTGCCACCCCCGCACTGTATAGCAATCATAAGGGCGCAAACATAGAGTAACAACAGATGTAGATATATATATGTATGTGCGAATATGTGCAATTGTAAGACTCATCTCTAAGGACAACCGGAGAGAATAAGATGTTAATAAAGTCTTCTTTGACTACATTATTGCACTTTAAAGACACTCAGAACTCGGAATAGAATTGTCTCAGCCTGTGAAAGAGCAAGGAATCTTCGCACTTACTGCTTGGATGGCCTGCAACACCTGGCTGACGGTGGTTAATGGACCAACAAAATGCAATTTCCTGCTGGACGTAAATGGACTTGACTGGTGACTGGCGACTGTCGACTCTGGCTGCTATGCAAAACGCAGCAAGCAAAGCAAACACAAACGGACAAACAAAAATGCCAAGAATGGAATAGCTTACCTTGCTTGTAGGTGGAGAAGGCCAAATACTCTAGAATGTCAGCCCGGGTGAAGGTTTGCGTTTGATTGTGCGTCTCCTCCAACATACGGGACATCGCCTCGTTCATCCAGAGGACTGTGTGATAATAGTCATGGTTCACATAGGACTGGCGGCCCAGCTCAAAGCAGTCATCCGAAGACATTGCAGTACTTCAAAGAACATTCTTTGTGAGTTAGTTCACGCAAATCGCATGCAAGAAGCTTCCCACTCACCTGTACTGGATGCCATTAAGCTTGCCACGTGCCACACTTGATGTGTCCAGCTGGTACGTATCCTGCAGACGCAACAAGGCCACCGCTGCTCCATTAAGGTCCTCGTCCGAGGGAAATTTCAACACATTTCGGTATTGTGTGAGATTTTGCAAAAATGCTGAAAGAACGTTGTTGGATTTTAGAGATCTCACATGGCAGTTGGCAACGAAGTAAATGTCACTTACCACCGCCCACATCGTGTGCCATGAGATTCTCAACTTGCCGCCAGTCAGTGGTTAGACGTTTGGTTAGCAAATATGCATTTATTGGATTGGACACATAAGCAGTTATATCACTAGACGCATCCGCGTGCTCCCTTTGGTATTCATCCATTTTACTGCAAGTAAGATAAAAACAAGGGAATAAGTTTTATAAGACAGTCCATTAAGTTTTTTTTTCCTCACCGCTTCTACAAATTGATTTATTGCTGAAGGAGAAACTTCAACCGTTTCTTTGGGCAACAACAGGACGCTTTGCATTATCGGAAAACTGTTTTTCAAGCGGAAAAACAAACTTTTCAGATTACATTGTACTTATTATAAAGGAATTTAAAGTTGGCTACCCTAATGAGCGTCTAAGACCCTAAAGCAGCTGCAACTTCAACAGAAATCAATGAAAAAAAAATGCAACTTGAAACAACAATTTAATGGCAACGAAAAATAACGGAAGGCAGCTAATTAAAAGGGTCTCAACTAGAGATGGACGTGGACCGGTTTTTGCCATGGGCGTAGGTGTCAGCCCCACATCGGCACGAAAAAACACAAAAATAATATTAATAAATTGTTTCAATGCCTGCCATTAAATTCACCATAAAAAGAAGGAATTAATCTTGTTTACAATATAAAGTAAAGTTGACAAAACAAACAAAAGTTTAAAACATTCTGTGTGTTGGTCCGTACTTTCACAATTTCGAATCGCGAGTGTTTGTGCGTGTTGGAAATTTCTACATTCGTCTAGTGTTGGGTAGGGCTTAAAATGGGCATCCCTAATCTTCGCTTATAAAAAACGGCAATTCTTTGCCAAAAAAAACCCACAAACATCAATCACATTTGAATCAAAGAAAAGTTTGAAAATTTTGATTGATTTAAAGCCTCGTATAGTTGAAAGGACATATTGTGGTAATTTAGCTTATTGTAAAGTACCTTTATTTAATGCCTATTTTAACTTAAGTGTACAAAACAATAAATTAAAAAACGTGTATATTCTAAATAAGTAAGCTTAATTTAATTACAACCCATAAATGGTTACCATATTATTCAATTGGTAACCTTAATTAAATCCATTATTGTATTTACAGTCTTGTGTTGTAAGCAAAATTCTCGATTGAAATTTCGTATTTTTATTTGCATTTGTTTTTGGTCTTTTAGCCGTTCGGTGTGCCGCTTGCTGGAAAGTTACTTAAACTAACTGCTTAACTAAAAGTAAACCTATAAAGTTAGCCTTAGACCACATTTACGCGGTTATCCGGAGGCGGGCGATAGCACCACAGGCTGCCCACCACCCCGAGTCCAATAAAGAACATTGTGAACGTAGACAGGCCCAGAATGACTCCGGTGGTGACGTCATGCAAGGGCAGACCCGGAAAGGGGTCCAGAACAAGAATCACGAGAAGGCCACAGCATTTGATCAAACAAAACACAGTGACCAGAATGTAGCCGGAGGTGTAACTTCGGTTTGGCAGCCATTCGCATTGCCGCGAACGAAAGCCCAGGAATCCCAAACCCATCCCACAAAAGGATGCCACCAAACCGAACTGCAGGTAAAATGATTTACCAAACTGTAGTGGAAAAGAGAGGAGAGTATAATTAATTAAGAGGCGAACTAAATAATTGAGCGGAAGCGGAAAGTGCACTTACATGGGCAATCATGTAAATAATGAGGCCAGCATTCATGGTGCTGCCTAAGACCAACATCAGCGAGACTACGGCCAATGTGATGGTGGCATTGGCCAACTTTTGCGGATACGAATTATTGTTTAACTGAGATTTTCCTTGAAGGCTGCTTAGATCCTGCTCTCGCTGCTCCTGCTGCTGTTGCTGTTGAACACGTGGACTTATCACTGCCATGGAGCGATCCGCGCTCTGTTGGGAAGCCATGGACACTGGCACCACTGGCTTAACTGTCTCGTAATGCAAGCGTTGAGGCGAAAGCCTTGCCTGTCGCAGGGGTAGTGTGGGCAGACCTTGATTAATGTGCTGCTGGCTCTGATACAGCTGGAGGCGGCGCTCTTGCTGCAGCTGCTCCTGATGGGCAGCATTACGTGGCGTGGAATGTGCCAGACGTGGGGGTGGTTGCATTTTTCTCGGCGTCGAGAGCAGTTCGTGCAGGGCTCTTGTGGCGGCAGCTGCATTTCTCTGCTGTGGCGTCGATGTCCTCATGGCAAAGTGCTGCTGCTGCTGCTGCTGAAGAGTGCTTAGCTCTGTAGTACTGAGGCAAGTTTCCTGTTGCTGTACCGATAAATCTTCACCCATGTCATCGTCATCCGCCTCGGTTGGTATTACTGCATATCGATGAGCCCGACCATTGTGCATTTGAATAATTTCCTGATTCTCATCCACTAGTTCCTCATCCTCCGCAGTGGGCACCATCTGGTATCGTTGATTGCTATTCTTATCCACAATTAGGAATGTTTTGCTGCCAAAATCGCTGGAGAATGCATGCTTGATCTTGGGTTTCGGCGGCAGAGGAGCTGCATTTAACATGGGCGGCAGGCTGGCAAACTGGGTCTCCTGATGGGGTTCCTCATGAAATGAATGTGGTTCCTCATCCGATTGCAGACCATGCCTGGAGCCATATCGATCTAGATTATCCTGTGACTTGGCCAGCCGTTGAGCAGCCTGTCCAGGGACAATGGCATACCGACTTGCTGCCAAGGCTCCACTCGTAGCAGCCAATTCCTCCAAAGGAACCAATGCATAGCGACCAGAAGACGCCTGCTGCTGTTGCTGTTGCTGTTGGTAGTGGATGGGGTGCAGCTGCTGTTGCTGCTGTTTCCGCGTCACCGAACGCGTTGACATGCTACGCTGCATACGAAGCGGACCCTCGCGTGGATCACGACAGGGTGAACGAGCCACTGCATTGAAATTCACTTGCAGGCTGCGATTATAGATGGACTCGACGCGACTACTACTACTACTACTACCACTAGGCACTGGATAGAACTCGCTGTTCTGGCAAAAAGCCGGGTTGGTATAATTATGTTGTGACATTACGGCGAGCGCACTGTACTTCAGCTCAAATTGATATCAATTTCTAGGGTCTTGAGACTGACTACCGAGACAACCGTTCTCCACGACAACTGCGACTCAACTGATGTTAAACTGCCACCAGCGACCGCTCCTCGACTTGGAACTTCCTGCGCCGGCGCGCAGTCGAGTGGATCGGCCCAAGCAATCTTCCCCTCCACCATCAGTCTATGTATATACAAACAGACGTATGTATGTATATTTATTATATACCTATAATAATTGTGCTCAAGACACCCGTACAATGGTTATAGGGCAAATGTTTGGCGCGTTCCATTTAGCTAGAGAAACATCTGCTCCTGCCAAACCGAGAAAACGAAACTGAGGGTTGAAATGTTGTTGCGTTGCGACCACGTAAAAAGGAGCAGCCGGCGCAAACAGCGTTTGCTTTATCAGCAGTTTTAATATTGTATTTACCAACTCATAACTACGTAGAGCTCACTGTATATATATGTATATATATATATATATATATGTATATGTAGCCGGAAAGAAGGTTCCAAAGGCAGCGACCGTTACATTTGGTAAGTGGCAAGTCAAAGGGGGGAGAAACGCCCGCAGTTTGTGTTAGTTGTTTGCACTGCATTTATTCAGGCTTTTGGTCTATGCAAAGTAATTTCATTGGATTTGGCCCACCACTTGGTCAACAGAGACAGAGAGCGAGAATGAGAATCAAATCAAAGATTTCACTAGTCTATTCTCACTTGGATATCGACAATATTTGTCCTCCTGCCATAAAGGACAGCTGCAGAGGGACCTTCTGCCAGTTGGAAAATTAAAGTCGCATTTAAAAAGGCAGGCACGAGCCAGAGCCAAAGACTGGTATTGGAAGTGAGACTAAGACTGAGACAGAGACAGAAAACAGAGACCAATACCCCAGTAAGGGGGCAATGACAGCGCACAAGGATAATGCAAAGGCAGGGCCAAACAGCTGTCAGCTGTTAGCTGTTATTGTTGTTGTGCCAGGATCTTTTCGGTGACAAGGGAGTAGGAACTTATATATAGATCCTCATTTGTGTTTTTGATTAAAAGTAGAGGAGTTGCCTCACCACATCCGCAAGACGAGCGAACTTCCTTTCGTTAAACACATAAATTCTTATGTATACATAAGTAGGTCCTTATTTCGATAGACACTCTTTGCCAATAGGTAAAGATATAAATATGCAGGCGCCGCCGCCTCACACATGTAACTTCTAGCTACGTGCAACAGCTGCTGCTGCTGCTGCTGCACCAAACTCGCACGTGGCAAAAACCTAATTACAAACATGCAGCTGAGCTACCTGAAACCCCTCCAATTTATCCATTCATTCAACCCACTTTATATGCCAATTCAGTGTATTTTGTTTTAGGTCCGCCATTAACTCATTTGAATATGGATTTATGCAAAAATTTAAGCTCATCGTTTTTTGTTTTTGCGGTTTGATTAAATGCGATTCGTTTATCTTATGACTTGACATATGTATCTTTCGGATACTTACTTCTTCAAATAGCTCAGCTTGTCTTCCTGGACTCGTATATAGCCTTCTAGATTATTAATTAATACGGATTCAGTCTCAAGTAGTTCCTCCATTTCCGCCAGAGCCGTATACAGCTCACCTCGTACGCCCGAAATACACAGCAGCAAAAGGCCGACAAGTCCCAAATTTGTCCAATTTGGCAACATTTTGCTATTTGTTTTGCTAAACCTGTAAAAAAGAGCGAAAATATGCACACTTATTGAATTTGATTTATTAACTTGCCGAGCTACTGACAAACCAGCAGCTTATCTTTAAATTTTTAAAGCGCACTAATCAAATGGAACTGGGATTTGTGTGTCCCTGGGAAAAGGGGGACGGACAGGAAGGGGCAGTGTTTGGGGACTAGGTCTCGTAATTAATTTTAATGAAAGTCTTTTATATATTATTTTATTTTTGTTAATATGACCTGCCATATGAGAAGTTTGTTTTATGGTGTTTGCTTTATTGTTGTCGCAACGCGCGGCTAACATGCAGTTGACAATAATGTGTATAAACGGGAACGAGAAATTAATTAACAAGATACAATTGCTGGACTGTGAAATACTCTATAAACAATCATTAACTGCATATTTTGTCATCTATTTCTGCCGAACACCTTTTCATAGAGGTACTCAATTTCCGCTGCCAAGCCTAATTCATCCTAATCACCTACTCATCTTCAAATTATGATTTGATCAACACATTTGTTAATTGAACTTATCTCAACTAATAAACAATCAAACAAGTTCACTAATATACCCTAACAATTGCCGAATATACACTAATATAATATGCACAGCATACGTTTTGGATCCAGGTTTTGTTTGATTTATATATTGCAGATCGGTTTTTTTTTTTTTTTGTTTTGGAGTCTTATAGCTTGCAGCTTAGTTTACGTGCAAATAAATTTTAATTGATATTAATTAGTAACTCGTTGTTAATTCGCATATTTAAGATAAATGCGCTTTTAAGCATATTTTATGGTTGTGGGCAAACGGCAGAAAGAAACATTTCATTTGCATAAATAAAGTCGAAATCGATGGATTCATGGCTCGTCTGTGGGTGGTCCCAGACCCAGAAGAGGCTTCCACAGGATGGCTTGGCGGATAGCCTTACTGTGCCTGGGTGCATATTTGTCAAGCAGAATGAATAATTAATCAGCGATAATTAATTTACCTGGATACCACACCAAAGTCGCACTCACACTCACACATCCAGTGACACTCAGACTCACGCTTCGAATGGTAATTGCTCACATTAATCAAATTTCTGACTTTGGTTGGCAAATTAAATTTTCGCCAGCCAGAGATGAGACAACAAAATAGACAAGAAAAAGAGACAGAGATCTCAATCGCTAAGCTAATTTGACTGCATTTAAAAAAGCTGTTAAGAATATGAAAATATACACATTATATAACCGCCGATATAAATCTATAATTAGTATGCAATATAAGCGGCAAAAACTTGACCAACTTTTTGTTTGTTTTGTGGCTTTTTATTTTTATTGCTCATGAATTGTTCCAAAATGCTCCGAAATTTATGTCAGCTAACATATGTTTAGGGGACACAACCTGTCAGCAAAATATTAAAAAAAGACTGTCCCTTCCCCTCCCGCTCCCAATCCGTCCACTTGAAATGAACAATGAAAATGCAAACTCACATTTCATAGCCGAAACCGGTTAATTTCGGTTCTACTTCTAGCTAACTCTTTTGAAGCTGATTAGAAAGGGACCAAGACATAAGTTACCATTTATGGGATGGTATGGGATGGGCAACGGTTTTCTCCTAAATCTCGATCTACTAATTCTGTAGCATTTAATTGGAGTTCAAGGAACTCGTGTATCTGTAAAATATGCAAATGTATCTCACAGATACGCGTGACTGCTGACGTAGCAGCCGCAGCAGTCAGAGGCTGCTGCTGCTGCTGCTGCTGCAAAGATTGAAAACAAAACTCGCATTGTGGACGCGGTCAAACATTGATCATTTAACGGTACTTTGACGTTCAACCGTCCGTCCGACCGTCCGTCCAGTCACGTTACACAATCAAACTTATTGAAATGCAAATAAATACTTTTTCATTCTGCAACATCTGCAAATATGAAACTGAACTGAAATTCTCTGAGTCAACAATGAAAAGTTCTCTTTTAATGAGTTCAGTGAACTGTTCAACGTTCAGTTTTAACTTTTAAGTTGGTCTATTTAATTTTATGTTTAAAAAAATGCCACAAATTGTTTACCATTTTACAAATGTGGCATTTTTTTTGTGTTGCATTTCGCCACATAAATTTCTGTTTTTAGAACAATTTTTTTGTTACTTTCCATTAAATAATTTAATTACTCGCCTTTCTGGTCAATCAAATTGATGGTCCAATTAAATTTAAACGCCTTTTGATCAAAGCAACAAGAATATGCTAAACATTATCGAAAATTAAATTCAAATAAATTCATTTTGAGTCTGTTAGACATTTCTATACACTCGAACACAATACACTGGTGAGTTAAAATGTCAAACCTAAACGAATTACCATATAGACAGTTTTTGGTTTTTGTTTGACATCAAATGTCCAAAATGTGCATACATTTCCAAAAGTTGAAATTCAATTCAATCTCATTTCAGTTCAGTAACCAATTACGAAACGAAACTAATTGCAAATGAAGGCTAATTGAAGGATGACAGACATTCCATGACGAATTTGTCAATCAGCAAACAGACATAGGGAATAATTAAGGCAAAAATTGTCAAAGTAAATGCAGTTTCATTGGAAAAACTGTTACCAGAAATAGTTGAATCTATTAAGGAGGTAAAGTAAATGGAAATAAAATCATTATGTTGTCTTATCACACATTTTCGTTATAAACAGGAATGACTTCACCAAAAACACCGAATTTAAATCTGATGGCTGCAGCATAATACTAAAAACAAACATTTATTTTAATCCTACAACTAAAATAAATTATCTTTAATGCATAGATCATCTCTCTTAGTTTAATTGAAATATCCTAATCCTCTTAAATCTCAACTAGGAAAATCATTAAACTCTTATCTCTGTTATTAGTTAAGCCAATCGCATCAATTTGCTGAAACTGATTGCAACTTAATCATATTATTAGTTAATTACAGTAGCAGAAGTATCGCACACAATTTCTAATAATACATATTATAAACTAAATGTACCGTAAACTATTTGTATTTTCCTCAATAATTTCGTGTTAACATTAAATTTTATTGATTTTGCCATTGGCCAGTTCTCGTATGAAAATAAATTTGAATAAATAATTCACACATTGGCTCGCCTCTTTTGCGAAATTCGCCCCCAGAAAATCTTGCGTGGCACATTATTATTGCTTTTTCTTTCGTTTTGGGTTTGATGCAATAAGCAATTTCTTATATCTTGCGCACTTATTTGCGGTAGCTTCTCCCATTTTTCTTCCGTCTTTGGCATTTTTCTTGCAATCCACCGAAAGGTAAGAAAATGCAATGAAAATTGCAATTAAGTTAATTATGAAATGTTTTGTGTGAAATGCTGACTAAGCTCATTAGCTAAACGAAACCCGAAAGTGACTGACTGACTGAGTGACTCCCCGACTGACTGACTGACATAAAAACTACCTTTATATATGTATACATTGAGTCTTGTTTGGGGTAAATATGTGAGTAAATATTCTGTGCAAAGTCAGCAACAATCTTCTTCCCTTTGGGTTGAAAATTGAAATGCCATATTCCTGCTTTTTGCTTAGTAACCAACTAGTTTCTGCAGTTGAGCTGTTGGTTTCAATGTGTCACACTTTGATACCTAAAGAAACCTAGTTGCCAACGTTCAGTACAGTGAATACTTGATAAAGAGATAACTTTTTTTCTAAACAAAGGAAAATATAAAGACTTCATTTCAAAACCGTTTTTATCTATTAAATCTATCAATTATGTTTGGAAATTTGCTGTACAGTGTCAATTTCCTGTACTTTACAAAAGCTTTCACTTTAGTTGGACCCACCTACAAACGGTCACAGACACTGAAATGACACGACAATGGCCTGAAAACTTATGGTGAACAGTATACTTCCCAAGCTTCCTGTCTGCCAGCCTGTTTGTCCTGTTGTGTGCTTGTGTGTTGTCCTTCGCAGCTCCTCTCCTATTCTCCTGTTGATCTGTGGCAGTTGCAACCAATTCAAATGAAACTGTCAGCAAAATGGCAAGCACAACATTTTAGATGAAGGCTGACATCATTATTCAGGTGCAAATGTCACAGGGACAAACGACAGTTTGCTGATTGCAGGTGGCAGTGGGCGAAAACCCTCCCCCTCCCCCCCAACATAGCTGATGATATACTAGGTGTATAACTGAATAAATCGCAAGGCTAACAATGCCATCTATCAGTTTTATAAGCCATCTGGGGCATAATTATAATTCAGCCAAGCCAGTAGCTGACATTTATGAGCTGCCAAAAAAAAAAAAAAAAAACGAGCGTTAAGCAAAAACTATGCGTCCGCATACAATTTAACACTTCAAGCAGGGCTGCTGCTTTTAGCCCGTTTGGCATTTTGGCCAGAAATGAAAACTGTTTGCTTTGTTGTGTTCTTTGTTTTCCAGCGGCTTACCGCTAATGTCGCACGATACTCTTGTCGATGCCGTTTGGTGTCTGCCATCTGCTGGGCATTAAATGTCAGCCTCACTCTATGGAGTGACCTACAGCAATGGATGTGGCTGTCGATGTGGATGCCGCTTCAGCACCAGCAGTCAGCAGTCAGCATTTGGCAAAATCGAAAATTTCATTTGAGATTCGTCTGCTATGCTTTTTTCCTCATCTTTTTCTCTCTCTCTCTCCCTCTCTCTCTCTGTCTGTGTTTTTTTTTTTTTGCGTTTTCTTTGGCTGGCCAATTTGCATGGTTTGGCAAAATCGTATGCATAATTAAAAACAAATTGACGGCAGTTTCGGTGACTTCTTGTTGCGTCTGACTGATGCTTGGCTGTAATTTGATTTCAAGTTTTTCCTTAACATTTTTCTGATTTAATGGGCTTGTTAGACCCGCCTTGTCAATAACAACATACAACAGCAATGTTGCGTCGACTTCAAAATTAGCATTTGAGTCTTTTTAGGTACACATTTAAGATGTGTGCATGGCTCGTTTAGCATTGGCTAAAACAGTAGGCTATCGGATGCATATATTAAGCAATTATCCATAAGTAAAAAGATACTACTCATATACACACATATGTACATACATAGAGGCGTGTATCTGCAAATGGAAATACTAAACAACCTGCTCTGGGCTCTTACAGATGCCTACATTTAATGGGAGCAAAGGTGAATCGTTACTTTATGGTCAAATAACTAACAGGTACTCGAGGTTTAAGGTAACTAAACAACCAGTAGTTCTTGACAATTGAGAACTTAAAAAGTGTTTTTTAACTTTTTATGCGTCTACCTCAAGTAACTTTAACTAAAAATATGCTATGTAGATATAAACTTTTGACTTCTCAAACATTGCTCCTTCCCAGCTGCATAAGTAGCCAGCCAACATTCATCTTCAACTTGAGATGTACATATATATTAAAAAATTTATTTTATTTTTTTCTATTTGCACTTTACACAAGTTTTCTGCAAATTATGCAAATTGAATTTGTAACTTAGAAACGAAGTTGGCGGGTTGGAGGAGCCCTGAGTTAGCTGCAGCTAATAAAATGTCAATTAAATTCATGCGGGATACAAACTTTTCACATAATTGCTTTTAACTTTTTTGGGTCAGCCCATTAAATTGGCTTATCCCAATGAAATTGAAGCCTTTCAACTGAATGCGAATTGTTAGCATGTCTGAAAAATGTATGCGAAGGATGCCCATCAAAGTCTAACAATTATTCAAGTGCATGAAACAAGTTTGTTAATTAATTATGAAAATGGTTTCCACTGGCAGATCTCATCATCGAAAGCGTGTGCACACATAAATTTAACAATTCACCTTGAAAATGTAAGCATAAAGCCAATGTAACTACCAGTTGAAAAGCCCATAAAAAACCGGTTGAAAATGTTTTTGCGAAAAGCATAATACAGATATAAAACACATATGATGAGACAGACAATCATGCCAGTGAGATGCTCCACACAGGTTAGGAAGTGGATGTGGATCACTCCACATTAATCTACTCAACACTCTGGCAACTGACTTTCATTTTCAAACAAACAGAAACAGCAATTTATGTACTTAACAATCAATTTACAAACAAACCGGTCTCCGTCGCATTACTAATTTGCACAAAAATTGAAAAATCAAACAAATAATTGTATAAGTTCCATGATAATTACACGTTCCTACAAAGTTTCGTCAGGAAAAGCCCCCCTTACTTATGAAAATTTGTAAATTTTAAATTTTCAATATGAAACTCTTAAATATTGCCTTTAAAAAATGATTCAAGTAAATTCTGTGACTATTTTATCTATAATTTTAGAGTAAAACAATACAGAGAAGAAATGTCAAGTCAATGCCTGATTCTTTGTTACAATATTTGTAGGATGGTTTTAAGCGCAATGAACTTTTTAAAACTCAATAAATATGTTTTGAAAAAATCGTAATTTAATTGAACCTATTCAAGTCGCAAATGAGGGCTGCTTTGGCTGCTTTCAAAAAATATTAAGAAATTCATAAATTAAACAAGACATGAGACAAGTCGTCTAATGAGCTGAAATAAAACCAATAAGAATCTCATTCAAATGAGCGCTCCGTATATGAATGTGAGGCAGTTGGCAACGCGGTTCCAGAACCAGTTCGCTTCCAGATGTTTAGGGGTTGCATTTCCAACAGTTTTCCAGCAAACATGTGGGAAAGAAATTCGAGAGCAAAACAAAGGCGCAAAATTGACTACGTGACTGCCCAAGACGAACTTCCTCTTCAAATTTCTATATACATTTCTTTTTTTGTATAATTTCTGATAGTTTTTTTTTATATTTTATTTTTGCCGCTTATCTCCCAACAGAGGCGACAATAATGAACTATGTATGTATATATATACACAGCAAATGTGCTTATAGTATATGTATACAAATATACAATTTTCTTGGGGAAGCATGATTTTAATTGAACATTTGCCTCATATACATAAAACAACATATGTACATATGTACATACATACATGTGTAAAACAAATGTTTAAATGGCCTGGCTAACAACAATCACATTTTCCTCTAATCAAAATCGAATTCAATTTGAAGTGACCCATATTTTCTTTGAGATTCGAGACTTCCCCGTCCGTCGCGGGTCTTATCAAGGCCCAAACGGATGCAGTCGCAGATGCAACACGTCAGTAGAATCATTGAATATGT
Organism: Drosophila nebulosa; assembly: GCA_024703675.1. NCBI lineage: Eukaryota > Metazoa > Arthropoda > Insecta > Diptera > Drosophilidae > Drosophila > Drosophila nebulosa. Next base: position 2,731,874 of record JANFPS010000004.1, on the reverse strand, counting down.
ATCTTACCCGATTTTTTGTTTTCGAGATTCCCGAAATTTCCTTAGAACTTGTTGCTTTGGTTTTTTGTCAGATTGAACGATAATGCACTTTTGTCACGTCTGCCTTTGCCTTCTTTTGTTTACTGTTTCTTTCACTCTCTTCTGATGCCGTTTCACTCAGATACCCAGATATCGCCTGCCGCTGCCACTGTCTTTTGAGTTTTGCATTGCACCGCCACCCACACTAAATGAAATTCTTGAGATTCTTCATTTGCACTTAACCTAAACACGATGTATTTATAAGACTCAGTTACTTGCACTCTTCTTCCCGCTTCGTCTCGACTATATTTTGTTTTAAAATTTAAATCACTCCTTTTAATATTGCTTCTCTGATTTCTGCGTCCGCGCACTGAGCACCACCAAGTGGAATTGATGTTGTTGCCGCCTTCGCTACCCGTAGATAAAGATACTTTTGTTCAGTAACCTCATACGAACTAAAATTCTCCCCACTGTATCAAACAAACTTGAGTTCGACTGCCTATCTTTCAATTCATTTTTGTCTCCCTTTCGCGTCTACACAGGCATAAGGCTCATTTGTTCGAGAGCCCGGCTCGAACCGCTTCGAACATTAGCTACGCGTAGATAAATTGTTCGTGAGAGTAAATGTGGAAGCGGGAGCGCGAGTGAGAGTCGCATTAACTTTTCTGGTTTTTGTTTTGAATTTTATTCATTTCGGGCATGGAAATAGTAGAGAGAAAAAAAGAATCGGCGAGAAAACAAAGACAAACCTCACTCGTTTGTGGAAGCGAACAGCTGTTTTCTATTGAGCGCCAAAATTTGAAATGCCTGAAACGAATAGACATTTCAGCTCGTTGTTGAAACTAAAGAGATTTAAAAATGTTTTTAGAAGAATATTGAAAGTGCAATTTTCATAGAAAAATTCTTATTTCGAAATTCGAAAACCGAATTCTAAAAAAAATAGAGAATAATATTATGTTTGCAATTAAGATGAATTGATAATAATCATTGAAACATTATGGTCAAACCTGGCAGTTTTCGTTAGATAACATATTACTTATCAAATTTTAGGTTAACTAATTGGTCATTTCCCAAAACTAATAAAAGCTAAAAAAATGAATTCTATTTTTAGAACGTTTCATATCTGAGAATGTTTTATTCTATATTCTGGTTGAGCAATTTTTTTGGTGATTATTAAATCGTCTCAATTCATCCTTTTAAAAATCATTTAATTTCGATTCGCATCAAATCCTTCTAAGTAAAACAATCACAATTTAGATTAATTTTAACAAAATTTGGCATCAGTTTAATTTGTATTTGCAAAAATAAAGCTTTTCATTTGCATAAATGGTAAATAAATACATGAATTTAGTGTCTGTTTCATGATTTAGTTTAGGAATCTTTCATAGCTAGTCCTCCTTGACAATGAACGACTGTGTTAGTCCCTCGTAGGGATATTTGCCACCCAGTATATACTTGTATTCCCCGGAGTGTCGTATACGGTACTCTCCTGGCAGGGTCTGGGGGCTAATGTTCCAATAGATCGACAGCTCACTGAATCCGAGAATGATATTTGTGCGATGCCAGATCATTCTACAAGAAAGAGTGAGAGATAATAACAAATTGGCTTATCAAACTTTACACACACACACTTACTTTGTCTCCCAGCTGGCATCTGTGTAGGTGACCTTCCAGCGATCCTCGTTAATCTTACGCTCAATGGTAAAGTAAGTTTTCTCTGTGAACAGATTGTTGCGCGGATTGCCCGAAATGTAGGTGACATGGACAGTCTCATTGATGCCGTATTCTTTATTTGGTTGCGTCCTCACATAGCCAAAGTCAGTGCCAATGGGATGGCCATCGAAGAGAACTCCCGTGTTCAGGGACAACATGACATCGTTCATGTAAGGCGGACTGGGACCCGCATCGACGGTCTCGTTCCTCATCATGGCTTTGGTTAAACGCTCGAAGACATCCATGTAGATAGAGTGCGTATGTGGGCCAAAGATAGTGGAGGCGGCCTCGTATCTCTGCGCCTGATACTCCTCGGGTGTGACTGTGTAGCTGGTGTATATGTTTGTCAGTCCGGCAATGATGACCTCCGGTTCGATTCCACCAGCTGCTGATGCAGCTGCACGGATTTGATTACGCAATCGTCGTCCGGCCATGGTGGTGAACTCACAGGGTACCGCAGCTATGATGACATCACCAATCTTCAGCAGCTGATCAGACACAATTTTGGGTTGCCATTCATATGGGAAAGTTGCCTGAACAAAAGGAAATAGTTAAACTCTCTCAAACTTGTGTGCATTTGCAAATCCTACCCTTCCAGTGGCCAGCAATATGGGCTTTGGTTCGTGGCACTTCACATCCTCCTGTGTGGGTGGAACTATGAAATCTCTCACAAAATTCCACATGGCATTATCTGTTGTGGTGCCCTGCTCAAAGCTGAATGCACCCGGTCCGTCTGTAGTGCCCGCAGCAAAACTATAGCCCATAGCCGGCTGACAGCCACGAATCTTATCCAGTTTGCGACTCAGTGGGTTGTAGGCGCTGCCATTGTAGTTGGGCATATCCACAAACTGATGAATGAATCGCACATCTCCGGTCACTTCGCGAGCCGTCGTTTCCTGACTTTGCTCGTTCAGCAGATTGATGGCAGCCTCGGCGAGGCGCTGGCCAATAATCTGGGTACTCTCCACCATATCGCGACCGGGACCAGAGGCAAAGCACTCACCCTCACCGGCGGGACAAGTTGAGCTTAGTAAATCACATTCATTGCCCGAAATGGAGCACTTGGGCCCCATTATATTGGGCGAGACATCACCCAGGTTGGAAGAGCAGAAGGAGCCAACGAATTTACCCTTGCCCGGCATCTTGTTCGGGTTGTACTCCTTCTCCAGGAGCAGGGCAGCATAGCCCACATTGTCGCTGGTCACCAGTTTGTTGGTGTTGTTCATGGAGGTGGCATGCACGGCATACCAATTGAAGGCACCAAGCAGATTATTCTGCGTATCCACGAAACGAAGCTGGGTCAGAGTCTTGTCCACATCGTGCTCATACTGGGCCCGCTCCTCTTCGGGATTGCGAAGGTAAGATGTGGGCGAACGATTAATATTGGCGTTTAGCACTGTCGTCTTGGACAAGAAGATGCGTCCATCGACCATGTTATCCGTGGCACGTTTAATACTCTGCCCAAATGAACTTTCATGAACATTTTATTATTATCTTCCACATCGTTTGCAACTCACCAAATACAAGCCCTGAGCCATCACCTCAAAGGTTTGTGGCACAAAACCCAATATGGAAATATCATAGAGCAGATGCATCAAGAATCCTCCCGGAGCTCCGTGCGTATGGGTGCCACTAATGGCCACATTGTCCGTGTTGTAAATGTTGCCATAACGAGCCTGCAGACGTTTAATCACCTCCCGCTTCAGGCCATAGCCCATCATGCCACAGTCGGCGCTGACGAAGGCCACACGATTGCCCTTCTCATCCTCCACCACAAAGGCTCGGGCGAAGACTCGCGTATGCAATCCCTCTCCCACTTGCTTGATATTGGCATAGCCCATCTATTGGAGGCATAAGGAGGCAGTTGAGTAATGTGAGCTTTAATTTGATTACAAGCCAGAAGACTTACAAAATTGATTTCCACCGGCGGCCCGGTTATATCGGCACGTCCCACGCCCACTTTGTAGTTGGCCTTAACCACGCTGCACAGACCGCAGAGGGCGAGCACTGTAAGGAGGATGATATTTGCATTGGCCATGGTCAGGCTGGTTTTTGAACTGAAAAAGAAGAAAATAAAAATATATATACATAATTTTACAAGGCCAAACAGATAATTAAACCATACTGTAAAATCTAAAATATGACCCCGATTTGGTTATGAATTAACACTTCGAAGTTTCAAAGTTGGCAAAGTTCTCTTTGTGAATGAATATTGAAAACTAAGATGGGATTCTCTATTATAGAACGGCAAGATTATGCCATTCATTCTTTGATTTCATTTCTTCTGCCTCAACAAAGAGTTTCAGGCATTATCTTTTCACTTACTCAACATCAACATCGAGATTAGCAAATATATAAATAAAGTGTCTATTGATTAGTAAGTATTTTGCAAATATTACAAAATCGAATAATCAATCAATGAAATCGTCCAAAGACAATATCAATCAAAAGATATAGCAAATGGGAAGGTGTTGGAAGCAAATGTAGCGACCTCCACAGATACAAATAAGTATGTAAATGCATCATATTAACCGAATGACAATAGCAACAATAATCACTAACAATAACAATAACAATAACAAGTTGTGCTCCATCTCTCACACTCTCGCTCTCAGTCTCTGTCTCTCTCTCTCTCTCTCTCTCTTTGTCTCTTGTGTTATCAGCGCTGTAAGTCGGCTTTAAGACCCGACTTGTGCTATATAGTTGAGAGTATCGCCTGAACCGGTTTTTATCAGCTTGCGAAACATGCAGCCTTCTTCTACGTCTTCGTCTTCGTTTTCGTTTTTTTTTTTTTGGGCACTCTTAGGTTTGCATTGGCGAGTGGCCAATATTACTTTTGAAATCAAAAGTATTATAAATTGGGTTTTTACGTCACCGTTTCCCCTTAATCCACCACCATGCGTCTTGCCATCCACTTATTTGGCTCGATTCTGTTGATATTGGGCAAGTGACTTATTTATGCGGGCGGCGTTTCGCATAGAACTTAATTATTATTGGGTTTAAAATCGAGCTTTAAATGGGAAATTGTCTGAGTAATTGTTTGGTATGTAAAGTGGATGAAGCCAACCACCTGCACCACTTATACAGCGACCACATGCTTTGCATAATTTACACACCAGAGGCCTGACATTGAAAAGAGTTGAACGAAAAAATTTCAAAAACATTTCATATACATATGTATAGAAATATGCTGGATGGCCTTTGGTCATATGGGAAATAAGATAATAATGTTTGGTGGTTGGTTTGGTTTTTGCAATGATTTCCATTTTAATTGGTTAATTTATCTGGCCAAAGGGACCTATTGAATTTCATTTCCTTTGTTATACACTTACAAAAGAAACGGGCAGATAAAAAAGTATCTCTTGGATACAAACAGCACACTGATGCTAAACGCTGATCCAATTGAGCAAATTACAGAAGATTTCGTTTTTGATGAGGCCTTTTATAAATGTATCTACACTTTACTGGATATTTTTGAGGTTACTTGCACTTGATTTGGGGTCGTTTTTTTTTTTTGTTCGTTTTTAATTTTTTGAAGATTAAGCAACGAAATCCTTGCCAGCTGAGCTGAATATCTGTGGCTCTGAATGCGGTGTTCTGTTTATTTTTTATGTATCTTTTTTGGTTATAATTAATTTGCAATTATATTTTAGATCACATTGCATGACACAGGCAATTATTTAAAAGATTATTAACATCATTTCGTGAGGTGAAACATGTGCAATTGTGTCACAAATTTTTGTGTTGTTTCGGATACGATTTCAAAACATGCCGCCTAGTGCCCCCCGGATGGTAGTTTTTGATTTATTTATCTTTACATTGTCCCATGGGCAAACACGGCGAGACTGAAGCGAGCTTGTGACTTGTGTGGTTCGGTTCGCATTGGTTTGAATGACGCCCGTTGTGCGCCCAAGCTGGCTGGCGACTGACTCTTCGATTCCACCTCTGACTGACCATTTCGGAGCTGAAATCTCTGGCTTTGTCTCATTTGCGCTGCGCTCTCCGCTTGTTTTTTTTTTGTTATTTCTTTTCGGGTTTTTTTTTCTTTTTCGTCGCTTTTGTGGGCGTACGTGCCTCAGCTATCCATGGCTCAATTCGTCATTCATTCATTCAATGCATCGGTGGGGCTAGTTCCATTTGCTGCGGGTCCATTGTGCCCGAAACACTGCCTAAAATTCTTAGATCAACTGTTATCAATACTACTAATCCGCGTGTCATGTATTAATGATAGCTTATCATATCGCTTCTACTAGTTCCCATTGATCTAAGTTATTTTTTGGTTTGTACTTGAAATTTAGACCCACACAGTACAAGGCGGGGGAAAGAGTAAAAACAAGCAAATAAATACCAAATAAATATTTAGACTGCAAATTGGATTTTCTATTTGCTAATTGGGCAAACTTACCCACTGAAAAATAATGCCTATTTTTCGCCTAAACGAAAAATCTCCGGTAAAACACCCTTTGGGTTTCAGGCACACGCGATTACTGAAGGAAATGATTATGGAAATGTTCGAATTAACGCCAAGTGGGGGTTCTTTAAAAATATTAACTAACCTGATAGCTTGTCAGAATGGCAATAGTGTTTTTTTTAGTAGATTAGCTTATGTTTTATTTGCAACGATAAGGATTAGAACTATAAAAAGAATTGATAAAACAGTCCAAGCTATAGAAAGTTCCACATGCAAGCAAAAAATCCTAATGAACAATATTTTTAACAAATTAACGGTGATTTAAGGGAATTGTGTCTATATATTAGAACGAATGAAAAACTAATCAATTTCAAATTTCTGCACCAGGCTGGCGCCAAGAAATTTTTCTTTTACCAAGTTGGCAGCTTCAAAAAATGTTAGCGCTGAGCATGATAGGCCGATAGTCGATAATAAGAGCCCTTATCGATCTTAAGGGTGGGATAACAAATTTTAAAACATTAGTTTTTATTATCTGCTCTAACAGAATTATTTAACTTTAAATGTTATATTATTTTTTGTTTTAAATAATTTGCATTGTGCTAATTGATATATTCAATAACAAAAACATATGTTATCTACACTTTGCGATATTTTATCAGAGTGTAATCTCTAGATAAACAAAAAATAAGTAGCGTTGCCGTAGCGCATCTCATATACTCACTGGCAACACTGGCAGCACAGTCCAGTAACACAACTGGACTCCAATAAGAAGACAATAAGACAAGTACAAACCAAGTGGGCTGAAGAGAACTAAATACCAAGGACGCGGGGTCGCATACCTAAACAATGTCGAAGGCGGTAAATAACATGAACATGGGCATTGTGGAGCCACAGGAGCGAATGAAGCATCTCTCGCATTACGGGAATCTCATCGAGGTGGACAAAAACATGCCAGTGACACGGTAAGTCGCATTAAACCAATCAGTTTCGATACAACAAGTCGCCGTATACACATATTCCATGAAGATTATGTCGATGTCCTCGAACTGGAAAATTGTGGCTGGGGGACCTTGAGTCCAAGGATAGTCTCCGCGCTGTGCCCTTGCCAAAATCTAATACTACACAACTTTGCCCTTCCCCCACCCCATATGCACCACCCAATTCACTGAGTGTCCTTGCCAATTACAGCTACTACCGTTCTGGCACCGAGATGCTGCGCATGGCCAATGTCTACCTCAACGAGGGTAACCATGAGAACGCCTTCATCCTGTATTTGCGGTACATGACTCTGTTCATTGAAAAGATACGGCAGCATCCAGATTATGCCAGTGTCAAGGCAGAAGTGAAGGCCATCAACAAGAAGATTAAAGATGAGATTATGCCCACAACGGAGAAACTAAGGACAAAGTTGCTGGCCCACTACCAGCGGGAGTACGAGCAGTTTTTGGCCAGCAAGGAGGCGGAAAGAGTTCGAGAACTGGAGCGCGAGCGCCAGAGACAGAAAGAACTGGCCAATCGCCAGGCGGCTGGATCAGGCGGTATTCCATCCATCATTCCCGCTAATCTCCATGTGCAGATGGATGACAAAAATCAGCCAACAGCCCCGGATCTTACATTGCTGGACCATGTGGTGTATCCTAACGACTTTCCAACGGGCGCCAATCGCAGCACCAACTTGCCCAACTCAGGCCTTCTCTTACCAGCAGCAGCGGATCCACCTGCCAATGACAAGTCAACAAGGTGAGTTCTAGTTGATGATGGAATTGATCACACTACTAATTTCTTTGCTTTCTTAGTTTGCATCCGAAGCCCGCCTTCGATCGCAATCAGAAGCCACAATACAACCGAACCGATTCACTGCTGGCTGGTTCCTTGCGCATTGTGCATGTACCTGGCGATACCATGGATGTGTTCCTACAATTGGCACGCGCCAATACGACAAACAACATCGAAACTTGCGGCGTTCTTGCCGGCCACCTGGCCCAGAATGAGCTCTACATCACGCATATCATCACACCCCAGCAGCAGGGAACTCCAGATAGCTGCAATACCATGCACGAGGAGCAGATCTTTGATGTGCAGGATCAGATGCAGCTCATCACGTTGGGCTGGATACATGTAAGTACTTATATATTTAAACCATGGACCATTTTTTTATAGGCACTTTATTCTTAGACTCATCCCAGTCAGACGGCTTTCCTATCATCTGTTGACTTGCACACACATTGTTCCTATCAGATGATGATGCCCGAAGCTCTGGCCATCGTGTGTGCACCAAAGTACAATACGTGAGTCATCGCTATACAACATACGTAATTACTTTTACACTCAGAACGATGAGTAACCGGTTTTGCACACTTTCAGCACTGGTTTCTTCATACTTACGCCTCATTATGGACTGGACTATATAGCGCAGTGTCGGCAATCGGGATTTCATCCACATCCAAATGATCCGCCTTTGTTTATGGAGGCTCAGCATTTGAAAATCGATACCCAGACCAAAATAAAAGTGATCGATCTACGCAGATAGTATGCTGAATTGTTAATCTAACACCGAAGAATGCGAATTTAACTGATGCAGAAGGGAAACTCATTGATACAATAACACAACAAGCAATAGCGCCAACAAATTTTCCGTTAACCAAATTATTAAATGAATGAATTACCGATTAACCAAGAATTGTGTGTTCCAGAAAAAAGCCATTCAACCAGAGTCTATATACAGAAATTGAAAATTGCTATACATATACATATATATATATACATATATATTTTGCGTAAACACCAAGATGTATTTTTGCATACCATAGTTTCCCGAAGCAGAAAATATTCAATACATGGATTTAGAGCACCTATCGCAGAGATATTTTGGCTTTCAATTTTTATTGATTTCGATGACTTTATGTGATTTACAATTGTGGCTTAGAATTTCGTTAAAAACTATTGTATTTAATATTATATTTTTAGCATTTATCGCCTACACCTACACAGACACACCCACACAAATCCACATAAAAACTTAAATACAGCTAAAGTATACTATTTATTATCTATGTACTATTGCTAACTATTTGCAATAACATGTTGTTGAATTACGAAAAACCAAAATTTTAAAAAATGCAATTTAAATGATGTATGTATATGCTTAACAACTAAAGCGAATAAACTATTTATGATTTATTTATTTCCAATTCATTGTGGTTTGTAAAATTTAAAAATAAAGATGACAGGAGAAAGGTGAACCAACATGTCATTCATGTGGATTCTTTGTAGTTATTCAGAGTATGTCATTTTAATATATTGTTGGTGCTTTTTCAACAAAAATACGTTAAATTCAAATTACCAAATAACGACTAACAGTACAGCTGTTAGAATTTCCCAGTATCTCTTAAAGGTCCCTCCAATTAAATATAGACTAAAGGGTATTTGAAACTAAGGTAAAATACTGATAGAAATACCAACTTGTTTACATAAATTACCTTGCCCATACTTCTGTAGATGTGTTTTTTAATTTTTCCCTTCTTTTTCGCATTTCCCGCCCCCACATGGCACCAACCGCCCTTCAGTTTTGCATGATTTCTTGTCTTGCACGGTTGGTCCCTCACAGAACACAAGTCCTCCATTCGCACGCGGTTCTGCAAAACGTTAAGAAAATACGGAAAAATTTTTATAATTTTCAATCAAATTGTCAAGCAATTAAAACCAATTGGAAAAACGAAATTTACGCAAATAAGCCGACATAACGAAAAATTGTGCGTGAAAATCAATAAAACAATCGTGGGGACGGTCTGGCAAAAAGGCGGGGAAAACTGGTGAAGTGGGGCTGCTCCTGGGTCCTGTTGAGGTTCATTAAAATTACAAAGAGTGCGAGTGCTGCGAAAATAAACCAAAAACCTTGTCGTGCACATTTGCGTTTTGGGTTTGTGTTGACTTTGCTCTTGCAACGGTTCCACCCGCGTCCGACTTTCAGAGATAATGCCTATCCAGTATCCAGTTAATTGGATACCAACACTGCGAGCCGTTCAATGTCAAGAAGTAAGTGCATTGCAGCAAGTGGCTCAACTGTTTGCCAGTTGATGTTTTTAATTAGCCCACCCCACAAACCCACTTTCCACATCCTCGCCCCCTCGCTTCAAACCCCTTGGAAGGCAGCGGTATAAGTACACAAACGAAAAAGCTAACGTTCAAACATAAAGCGGATTAGGTGCTCAAACTACCCATCTGCCCCCTTAGATGATGTTGAATGGGGGTTAAATTATATGTATAAACTTGGCAGATCTAAAAATAGTGCGAACAAAAAAGGAAAAACTGTCGACAACAATGTAAATAGTAAGTGGGGATAATAATCAAAAGGGGCAAGCAACAAATAAATGAATGAGCAAAACATGATAGACAGAAAAACAAATGATAAGAGTACAGTGAAAACCCATTTAGTTATCAAGTCATTGAGGGGCAAGCTTTTATCGTTCAACATTGAGTGAGATGTCATTTCTGATTAACCTGCAAAAAGTTTTCCCCATTCTCTACATTTTCATCTGAGAGAATAAGCGGCTTTTCTCGATATTGAACATTCATTTGACAACTAGTGTGAATAGTCTAAGACAGAAAAGTCTAAGTAATCCCAAAATGGGTTCTGAGAAAACTCCATGGTCGAATTTATGAAGTCTACTTTTTGGGATAAATGTTATTTAACACGAAAACTATTCGTTTTCACTGAACAGTATTAATATTTCAATCACACTGTTAAAAAACAGTCTTGGCAAGGAAATGCTATTCAATTTTGGAAAAAACTTACGAAAGAAAAACTTTTAAGATGTATAAATATCTTATCTTAATCTATCTCTTAAACAGTTTTACCAACATTTAATTGAAAGTCATTCGATTCCCTGTGGGGCTTTTACTACTGTACTTTAATCGACAGAGATCTAGTAACCGTTTCATTGTATAATTATACGTGAGTTTTTTGTTTCAACTATTGGGAAGGTTTCAATATTCATGTCCTTTAAACACGCCATTTAATCGCTGTCCAGTGTTGGTTAGCGGCCAACACGAAAGCATTCACTTTCCTTGTTCATACATACATTTCGAATACACATGCAGCAACATTTAATCTCCCCAGAAAGTGTTTATGGTACGTGCCAGAGCCTACTGCGGAAGCTTTTTATTGTCTTTCCAGCTTTTTGAGTAAGAAGCACCAAACACGGAAACGGAAATGTCTGGCAAGTGGCTGCTCACTCCTTGGTTCGGTTTCGTGCCTGGCGCTCCAAAGGATAACTCAACCTCCTTAAGACAATCGCCTGAATGTTGACATTTCGCTAACCTTCACAAGGAATGTCGGCTTCGTGCAGATTTTTGTTTATTTGTCGCAATTGCTGTTCATTTAATTCAACGAATTGCTTTCTTTTAGCCTTGTTAGTGCGTTTCTTATTTGCCGCAAATTGCTCCCAAAAAACGTTTTTTGTGCTCTTCAGGCGAGAGAGAGAGAGAGAGAGAACATTTGCGTCTGAGCAATTTCTTTGCCGTTTAGTCTATTTTTGTAAATGAAACACGCTTTATTCACGTGCTATGCGCTCTCCCACTGCTTCACCCGGACAATGTGACGTATGAGATATAGAATATTTAAGAAATATTTTGCGTTTGCTTCTCTTTCCCTTATACCCAGCCTTTTCTCATTTTATCAATTTTCTTTTGCATTTGCACGTGTTTACATGACAAACATGGCCCGCAGCTGAAACTTGAAAACGTTTTGTTCATACAATTTGATACACTTTTTGTTTGCTATTCATTGCGAAAACTTGCATTGGTTCAATTACGGCACCGATTGCGAAATACCCTGTAATCAGCAATGACCGATCACGAGACCAATAGATAGTGGGCACTTGTGTGCTTATCCGGATATAACTTATACAACGGGGACTCTTGGTATCTAAACCATAATAAAACAAAATAAGCCGCTATATAATATCTATAATGTCTGCTGATTATATTTGCCCTTTGATAAAGTTGCCTTAAATTAATTCAACTTTTGCTCATTGAACTGACCATACCCTGATAAGAAATGATTACAGGATATCATCAGCATTCAACCACTTGGCATACATGAAAATTATGCGTCAACCTTGTGGCAACGCCTACAGCTGACAGGCTGAATTGCTTCTGACCAAATACATAACTATTTGTCATAGATACACATACACTCAACCAGACAAATACGCATGCTCATATTTCCCCCAGATCAAGCCGCCAATGTTAATGTAAGAATAGTTGCAATGTCAATGCCAATCTTTGGAGGTCTTCAACAGGTGGTTTTCGCGTATTGTGTTAATTATAATGCACATCACAATTTAGTTGTTTACTAAATTAAGCTGTGAAAATTTGGGTGAACAATTATTTTGTTTACGTTAGAAAACGTTGCGAATTCGTTTCCTAAAAATAAACTATTTGGGAAGGCAAGAATCTTAACACCTATTCCATAAGAGAGTTGTCACTTATTTTAGGGTTATACCCGTGTACATCTGAAGACAAAAACGTTAAAATCTTTTATGAGTGTTGCTTTTTAAAGACACAAATCAAATTAATTTGAATTCATTGGATTTTTATCAAAAACGCTTGTTTAGCATACTTTAAACGAGCACGCCGGATATGAATTTTGCCGGAAATTGAACTTTTCCCGCTTGAAATAAACTTAAACTCAAACTTTAATACCCTTTTTCTGTTAAGTAAGATTTTTAACTGACTCTCTCATGTGGCTCATAAACTCACCCACATCACACCATACGCAAGCCTAATTTGTCTTATACGTAACAAACTAATTGCCAGTGCACATTTCAATGCGAAAAGTGCATCATTCCAGTGCTCCCGACCCGCCCGATACAATTAGCCAGCCGTAGCCGTCTGTCCGCTGCAGCTGCCGTTGTCGTCGTTCAATGTTGATAGAGAAGCTGCTGCTGCGGCTGCCTATGAAATTATTACTGGGAGGAAAAGCTTTTTCAATGTTGCCCAGTCGGCCAGAGCGGAGCAATTCCGATTCAGCATTCAGAACGGAAAAGCAACGCGTTGCAAACGGATGCCAAGACCGTGAACGTAGCGCGGATTACACACAAATAATTAAGAAAGAAAAGCGGCAAATAATTTTATAAACGAGAGGAGCCAGTCAGCATCAAGTGAAAAAAAAATACTCGCGGAATATAAATATAAATTTATGTATATACATATTTGTGTAGGATATATTCATCTATAGACGGAAAGCAAACATTTTAAAGAGCAACAAAAATTCGTATCAAGAACTGGAAGACTCAGCTGTCAGTGGCAACAGTTGTTTAGTTTAAATCAAACAAATTCAGTTCTCACATAAGTCATTTGGATTTTGAATGTGTTTCTAATAAATTAAAAGAAAAATTCAAAAGTCCGCCACGTTCAAAGTGTTCAATTATTTCTAATTGTGTTCATTTAATTTAAAACGAGAAATTATATAAATTGAAAATGCCCGATAAGGAAGAGGTAACTAAATAAATAAATATTCTCTGACTTTCATATTATCAAATAATTAAAAAAGATAAAACAATGCGGAAATAAGTTTTTGTGGCATTTTATCAACGGATTTTAATCCGTTAATGAAATACAATAGAAATCTAAGTAGGGTGTAGTTTGTTCTTTTGTTATATAAACCAATAATTTAAAGTAATTTCCACAAAAACCACATTGCAAAAAGCTTTTCCATTTGTTGCTGCTCTCCAGTTTTAATGTCAAACAACACACACAATCACCTTCAAAACTAAAAATGAGATATTCCTACGCAGTAGGTAGAATAGAATGTGATGTTGTTTCTCTTTCGTATTTGTTTTTGCGTTTCTCATGACTTTGGAAAAGTCAACGCTATCTGAAACTCTCTGGCTTAGTCAGCTATACACAGGTATAAATGTTTACTGTTGTTTGCAATTCTAATACAAATACTCGGATTTCTAACGGTACATACATATTTCGCTCTCTCAATCTCTCAATTATCATGTCATCCTTAAGTAATTATTGGTTGTAGGCGGGCTGACACTGCGTATACATAATATCTTAAGCATTCAGTGTGTGTTGAAGGGTCAGTAGAATGTTTGTCTTTAATGCGGCCTCAATGTTTTGTTAACATAATTTATACGATTTCATTTTGGGGATTGATTTGCGGAAAATTTGTTTTGATTTGATTTCTAGTTTTTCCTCTTCTTCTCTTACTCTCTCTCTCTCTCTCTCTCTCGTGACTTTAGTTGGTAGCGGCACAAGCCTTCCCAGCCGATAATGAACAGCCTAGACTGACCTTGAGCCGGGAAAAAAACGGCAAAGCAAAATAAACAGAACAAAAAACCCCCTCTCAGGGCCAAGTTCATGTGGGCGTTGCTGAAGTTTTTATACCCTTACATGTTTACACCGATTTAGTCAGAAATATTAAATAGATAGCGAAAGTATTATATTTCCATTTCTGGTTAACAATGTCTTTATAACTCTTTATGGCTGATAATTTGATATTGAATCATTTAATATCTAGATAGTTAAGTTAGAGCTAATTCTATGTCTCACAGCCAAACCGAGTGTAAACTATTTGTAAGGGTGTTAACTGAACTGAGTCGTTGTGCCACACATTTGCATGGCATCAAAATCAGTTGCAGTTCCAGTTGCAATCACAATGACAAGCACGTGCCGCTTGCTGCAGGCAACTCGGCTAACAACTGACAGGCGACCTGTCCCAAAACGACCTTTGACTTGGGCCACCTCATTATGAAATCCAACAAAAACCCAACTTGAAAGGCGTCCAATCGGCGCACAGTCCACCAACCAGACAAATAAACAAAGTTAGGCAAACATATGTACCGGGCAGACGGCGCAAAGGGGCGTGTGTGCAATATTTTCCGCCTGTTGGCAACCAGAACACATATGTATGCAGAGAAATATTTCTATCTCGAATTTCAAGTTCAATGGGGGAACTTCTGTGCTCGAGCGCAACGAATTGAAGTGAGTTTTCGTTTTGGCACCAAGCTCTGGCTTTTGAATCTGGATCCTGCACATACAAATTGGATTATTACACGCTGTGTGAATCCGTTTGTATGTACGTACATATGTTTGTATCCACAAGGTTTCAAATAACCTGCATTATAAATGACAAAAGGGAATAGAATTCAACATGTTAAGTGAACACCTACAACCCTTTTTCAATGGCCTCTTTTCTTCTTTTATGTACTTACACTTCTATTATTTGCAGTAAATCCATTTATCCACGAACTCTGATCAATTTCAAGGACCTTGACCTTGACATAGCTGAAATATTAAACAATATGAGCAATTGCCACGCGTGGCCCTAAAAATACCATTTAAAGCCGCAACAACTTTTTACTATTGTTCAATCAATCAATTTTTTTTGTTTGTTTGTGACAGAAAATCAATCAAATCAACCTATAAATGGTTTAGTTATTTATACGAAATACTGCCAAAAACTAAATTTAGTATTAATTTATGAGTTAAGCCCGAAAAATCGATAACACATAATTAAAAAAAAAAAACAATTCAAAGTATCAAAGCAACTATACTCTAGATATTCTGCGCGAGTTTTGGAAAGACATATGTGAGAAAATCTTCTATAAATCTCTCCCTTCTCTTGTGGAGTGCTCGCAGAAGTAGTCACGCGTACCCTCCATTAAAATCGACCCTGGTTTTTTCTCAAATTAAATTTCTTATATATTATTGTTGACTTAGGACCTTTAAAATAGAAATCCTATTGAGATAACTTTCTGATGACAATGTTTTCGCTTTAACCTCATAAAAAACGCTTTATGCAAATACTTTTGAGCAAACAAAATTGATTGGCAATCTTGTAATTATTCTTTATGCATATATTTCTCATAGTGAACCAGAATATATGTATATGTAGGACTACCATAAGCCCCATACACTTTGATGACCTAAAAATCAATGGGTATGCACTTTATTCCGTTTCAATCAAGAGCAAGCGATGCCCGGAGCAGGACTCAAAGTCGTTTATATTTTTCCATCATTATTTTGTCATATTCTCTGTTCGCAATTTGCTGATTTCATTATGAAATATTGTTATTGTTATTGTTGTTATTGTTTTCTTGTGTTTTTGTTATTTGCAAAATATTAAAAAAAAAAAGAAACCGCAAAAACAAGAACAACAAGTGCCGCTGACTTTCATTTCCATAGCCCAGCAACTGCTCATCTTGGAGTCATCTGGTTGGACTGCCTAGGGGTTGGCTGGGGGCTGATTACAATTTATTGCGATAGCATGATAATCGGGCATTACGTCAATGGAAGTCAATGGAAGTGTTATTTATAAACTTAGAACAATGCAATTTCAATTCGTTGACAAAATTAAAACATAATCATCAAAAAAAAGAGCACTTACAAATGCGCCCCAAGAGTAAGAACAATTGAAAGAGAACGCACTAAGAGAGTAAGAGAGAGCGCGAGCGATCAATAGTGACACAAAAAAAAAGATAAAACACAAAACACAACAACGCTCCGCTCCGCTCTCACTCAAGTAAATGTAGTGGTTGGTTCTCGACTCACTCCCGCTCATTTGTGTATAGGCGGGCGTTCTTGGCATTAGCATTAGCAGGGAGCTGTAGCAGCTGGTTTGATTTGGTTCCCATACCCGGTGCTCCGCGTCACGTAGATGAGCTAATTTAAATATATTGCACAAAAAAAATTAAGTCTTCAACAAACCAAATATCATTTGAAATGCCTCTGACAGGAAATCCGACGACTGTAAGTAAAACAAAAGTCGCGAGACATTCATTTGGCAATATTTGCACTGACACGTGTTGCCTTTGTTTTACGAGAGCGAGAGAATTTCATCATCCAAACGCAATTACAAACACACATATTTTATACATACATACATACATATGTAAACTTATTGTTGTCTCTTCTCCTTTCAGACTCCGTCGTTTTTGAAACGCGCCAATACCGATAAACTGCGTGAAGTCTTTCACAAGTATGCCTCACTGCAGAAGGATGGCGAGGTGTACATGACCAGCGAGGATTTCGTACGCAAATTTCTGGGCCTGTTCACAGAGACCGCATTTAATGACGTAAGTATGTTTGTGTGTGCAGTTTTCCGTGTTTTTTTTGCGGGTCATTGCAAGGTTATACAGGAATGCGCCCCGCAAACTGATAAGAGGCAGAGAGCGAAGTGCCAGACAGTGCATTATCTTATCAGAATGACCACCTACTAAAGCTAGTAGCAACCATTTGGATCGGATATCCATCACCATCCATGAGAAGCAAAGAGATCTGATCTAGAAACTGGTTCAAGTTGCCGCCCTTGACACAACCCCCCCAGAACACAATCACTTGACTGCCTCGTGCTCGCTTAGTTGAGTTGGCTACGTCACAGCCTTAACTCGCAACTCGCTTATCAATTGTTTGGCTACACGGGGTTTTAATGGTCCCGCAATAAGTGGAACTGATTTCCAGGTGCTTTTGTTTTTGCTTTTGGTTTTTTGGGCGAAGTCTATATAATAATCAATGAACATTGCTACCGGCAATTGGGGACGTACACACCTACTGAAGCGAAAGAAAGTCTAATGTGAGAAAGTCTAATGTTTATCATATTTTCTAGGAATCGGTACGTCTATTGGCTGGCATAGCCGATACGAGTAAGGATGGACTTATTTCATTTTCGGAATTTCAAGCCTTCGAGGGATTACTCTGCACACCAGACGCCCTGTATAGAACAGCCTTTCAGCTGTTTGATCGTCAGGGCAATGGCACTGTATCATATGGTGAGTGAACTCAGAAATTCTGATCTTACAGACTTCTAAGTTATTACTTTTCTATTTGTAGCTGATTTTATTGATGTCGTACAAAAAACCGAACTGCACTCAAAGATACCTTTTAGCTTAGATGGTCCATTTATAAGGCGCTACTTTGGAGAAGTAAGTTCAATAAGTTTAGATCTAGTCTTAGTAGGCTAAAGAAAGTAAAAGTTATTTCAATTACTTAAAACAATTATGACATAAAGACACTTTAGTTGAGATATGAAAGTAATTTATTAGACAAATAGTTAGATTTAATTGATTATTTTAATTGCCTCATTATAATGTATTTTGTAATTCCATTTGATTTATTTTGCAGAAGAAACAACGCCTTATCAACTATGCTGAATTTACGCAGATTTTGCATGACTTCCACGAGGAGCATGCCATGGAGGCATTCCGTAGCAAAGATCCAGCTGGCACTGGATATATATCGCCATTAGATTTTCAGGATATTATCGTTAAGGTCAAACGGCATTTACTAACTCCCGTTGTCAAGGATAACTTGGTGGCGGTAAGTATTATATTCCAGTCTTCAGTATTTCACTTTATTGATGTATTGTTTTAATTCGATTGTAGGTCACTGAGGGTCACAAAGTGAGCTTCCCTTATTTCATAGCATTTACCTCACTGCTTAACAACATGGAGCTGATCAAGCAAGTCTATCTGCATGCTACTCAAGGCAATCGCACTGAGATGGTAACCAAGGATCAATTGCTCTATGCAGCACAAACAATGAGCCAAATCACTCCCCTGGAGATTGATATACTCTTCCAATTAACCGGAGCTGTACAACAGACTGGGTAAGATTTGCATTTTCGGACACTGCCGGGTTGGGCTTTAGTTAACAAAAGAAGAATCGAAAAGGATTTACTCGGACCAGCTGAATTGTTATTATATTTTGTTGCTGCTTTCGTTTTCAACGTATTTAACTGTAACTGTTCCGTGATTAATGTGTAATTTCCATTTGTGTCTTCTCTTCCTGTCTGCATTGCATAAATTTTTCACACAAGCTGGTGGAAACGCAAAAAAAAGATTGCTCCAATTAGGCAAGTGTTTGTTGTCCCATTGAATTGTTCTCAATCGTTTCTACATACTATATCCACAAAAAACAAACCATAAAATCGTATTATCTTACCCCTATATATATGACATATATTCCCCAACCAAGCATAACCCTGTCGGTGTCTATAAGATTGGCCCTAAACTATTTGTGTTTGTATACTTACTTTACTTTTTGTTTCCCCAAACAGCCGCATCGACTACAGTGACCTGAGTAACATTGCTCCTGAGCATTATACCAAGCATATCACACATCGACTGGCCGAGATTAAGGCGGTTGCAAGTCCTGCAGATCGATCAGCCTTTATCCAAGTGCTAGAGAGCACCTATCGCTTTACCCTGGGTTCCTTTGCGGGCGGTGAGTGAAAAAAACTGTCCTGGTGATGTTCCACGCTAAGCTAATCTCCGCTTTTCGCCACACAGCTGTGGGCGCCACCGTGGTCTATCCCATTGATCTGGTCAAGACGCGAATGCAAAATCAACGAGCTGGCTCCTACATTGGTGAAGTGGCCTATAGAAACTCTTGGGATTGTTTCAAGAAGGTAATCACCTAAAGCGTTTAACGATTTTAAAAACTAATCATTGCCATTCTTCCTTAGGTTATTCGTCACGAGGGCTTTCTTGGTCTGTATCGTGGTCTGTTGCCCCAGTTGATGGGCGTGGCGCCGGAAAAGGCCATCAAGTTGACAGTGAACGATTTGGTGCGCGACAAATTCACCGACAAGCGGGGCAATATTCCCACGTGGGCCGAGGTTTTGGCTGGTGGCTGTGCGGGTGCCTCTCAGGTGGTCTTCACCAATCCGCTAGAGATTGTTAAGATTCGTTTGCAGGTGGCCGGTGAGATTGCCACTGGCTCTAAGATTAGTGCCCTGTCGGTGGTAAGGGAGTTGGGACTCTTTGGCCTGTACAAGGGTGCGAGAGCCTGTCTGCTGCGCGATGTTCCCTTTTCGGCCATTTACTTCCCGACCTATGCCCATACCAAGGCGTTGATGGCCGACAAGGATGGCTACAATCACCCGTTGACGTTGCTGGCCGCTGGTGCCATTGCTGGTGTGCCGGCCGCTTCCCTTGTAACACCCGCCGATGTGATCAAGACGCGTCTGCAGGTAGTAGCTCGCTCTGGTCAGACCACATACACGGGCGTCTGGGACGCCACCAAAAAGATTATGGCCGAAGAGGGCCCGCGCGCCTTCTGGAAGGGCACAGCTGGTGAGTAGACACAACTGAATATTTCATGTGTAAATTTCTTAATGGATTTGTTTCTCCTTGTTAAGCTCGTGTCTTCCGCTCATCACCTCAATTTGGTGTCACTCTGGTGACCTATGAGCTGCTGCAACGTATGTTCTACGTGGACTTTGGTGGCACCCAGCCTAAGGGTTCGGAATCCCACAAGCCTGCCACACCGTTGGACAGCCCATTAAGCGGGACGGACGATCATATTGGAGGCTATAAAGCAGCCGTGCCCCTGCTTGCTGGCGTGGAGTCCAAATTTGGTCTATATCTGCCGAGATTCGGACGCGGTGCCGCCGCTGCGACGCCAGTCACAACCACGGGATCCTGATTGTATTGGCGCCATCGCCTGCACAGCAGCGCCATCTAGGTGTTAAAGTTGTACAGTAAGAGACGAAAGGAGTTCCAAGGAAGAAGTGGATAGGATGCAAAGCATGTATATTTTTTGCTAGAAAGGGTTTTACACACATCAAGACAACTGCACTGCGGCCGATGTCATAACGAATTGTCTAATTTATTTAGAATGTGGACATTTTTCAAAGTAACTGACAAACCATTTTAGATGGCATACATCTTTAGGCAACTAATTTTTCTAATTTCCACCAACTCTAGAATGAATTCTATTAAGAAACTCTACTCTTTTTTGTAAACTTTGTTAACTAGTTTAAAAGTTAAACAAACAAGTCACTGAATGTCAACTTTTGCACTCAATCAACTGTTTAAAGCGTAAACTATATACACACACAAATATGATTAGTACGAATTTGTTTAAAACAATTATATAAAATGGGAGAAACATATGCAATGAATGACCTCTTAGCTATAATAAATAATTGAATAAAAGTCTATATATATATTTAAATTAATTGATTTTTGGCATTTTCATTGTGAAATGGTTCGCGATCGAAATCGTCGAGTATTTCAGTTTATCTTGATGAATTACTTTCCCAAGGTAAAGTTAAAAGTAAACTAGTCTTTTAACGCCCCCAAAACATTTCACTCACCTCGTTTGCTTTCAGTCGAGTTGAAAGTTAAAGCCAACTCAATCAAGCGCCTAATGTATGGCAAAAACTGTTAACACAGGCAAAATCAACATTTGTTTAGAATCTTCTCTGCCCTTTGCAAATCGTTGTTGACAAGTAAATTACATGGCCTGGCTTGTTGGCCATCTAGGACGTAGGCCAACTGACCATGACCGTTAAAACCAAGTCACTGCGGTGTTTGCCCGCCTTCGCACTAATAACTGGATGCATTGGACAATATCGGTTACCATTCAATGGTCAGAGACAGGGCATAAAAAGCTATAGTTCATGGCCGGAGCCAAGGCAGTTTCATTTCATACTTTGGTGCGATCAGAATGCAAGTGCATACGAGTTTATTCCTAGTGCTTGTTAGCCTTCTACTGCAAGTGGCGCTGGGCAATTCTACAGAATCTCAAACGGATACTCAAATTTCTTGGATAGCCCAGTTGAAGCAGCTGCGGCGAGACCTGGGCGATTGCTATCGCACGACTCCCAGCTTGTGGTCTTGTTTTCGTTCGCGTTCCTTGAGCAGCTTTGACAAATTAATGTCGGCAGATGTGATACCCCTTTACGAGGGAGTGATACTGAAGGCCCAACCAAATGCCACAAATATGCAGGCCCCTGACGATGAGAGTTCGCGTAGGTCACTCAAATATCACACCTGGTTTGATCAATTATCGATGAGTTTGGCCAAAGGCCTTACCACTCATACGCTGCAAATCAATCTAGCGAAGCTCACTGAACGTTACTTGAGAAGCGGTAAGAGAGACGCATTATATACACTTTCACCCATCAATTTGATGGCTTTCGCTATTGATAGAAATCGATTCGCCTACGAGTAAGATGGTGGGGAGTGCCAGGGTGCGACGGCATCGGTTCAATATGATCATCACCATGATGTTCGGCGTGACTGCCTTGGGTGCAGTGCTGGTGCCCATGGGTTTCCAAATGCTTTCCATTGTGAGTGGCAAAGCGTTGTTATTGGCCAAAATGGCTTTACTCTTAGCCTCCATCAATGGGCTTAAACGGGTAAGTTGGAAGTGCAATCTAAAAGGAATAAATGGGAACTAAGAGATTTGGTTTCTTCCTCTTGACAGGTGGCCAATAGTGGCCTACATTATGGCCTGTATCATGTGCCTGGAGAACATCTTGCCGGTTATTACGATCGCAACGATATGAACCATCCTCGAAATGTGCCAATTCCCGTGGCAGTGGCTCCATCTCTAGAGTTAGGCTTGAAATAGGAAATTCAATTGCACTCAAGTAGATTTAGAAGATTCCCCTTTTTAATTCAAAGAAAAACCGTTAATGTGAAAAGCTTTCATTAAAGCTATTTCTTCATACGCCATGTTGGCAATGCTGCAGCAAACTTTTCTCCCCCGAAAGCTTAGCGTGTTGAGTTTTGCACATTTTAAACTGTTGAATCAAATGGAAAATGTCTAGAAATTGTAATAAAACACATGCTAGAGAAACAAATGAAAAGCATAAGCCTGATATTTGTATTATTGTGGTCCCCAACTTTGTGGCTGTCCACCATCAATCCAGCTCATGTCATATCAGATCATTCAATCATTCATTCATTCGTGCGTTTGTTCTGTGTGTACAATGTATGCAACCGCCCACTGTAAAAGGGAGTAGAATGGAGGACTTGTCCCCGTCGAGTCCTGGCTATAAAAGGAAATGCGCCGCTGATAAGGGCCAACATTCTGTCGTTGTGCGGCAGAGTTGACGTCTCGTTCTCGTTCTGCTTGGGAAACGGAAATCGCGCAACTGCATTTCAAGTTCACATCATTTCATTACTGTTCGTGCGCTCGTTCGTTTGTTTCCTTTTCGTTTTCAGTGGTGTAACGGCTTTTTTCTCCGGTTTTGATTTGCCAACCGAAAAAATAAAAGTGTACGCCAAGTCGCGTGCCTTTGTCGTCAATTTTGCGCTTTAATAGAAATATTGCCTGCGTGATTTTAACGCTAATCTTCAAAATCAGATTAGCGAAAAGCGGAGGAGAACACAAAAACCGGACACAGTTCAGTACTTTGAAAGGTTTAGCGCCCACGCGACCCTCACAAAGGCGACCAGCAGGACTAACAGTTTTTGTCGGCCCGACGGCTAATTGAAAAACCCTAAATCTCGAATTCTATTCTCTAACTGGCAATTGGCAATTTCACGCCCCAAGTTACGCGGAAGCCGCCGGCATGAAGCTTGTCGTTTATCTCTACTTGTCCATGATTGTGCTGGGTGTTCAGGTAAGTGCGGGGAACTGGAATCTGGGACCTGGGTGGGGGGACGGGACACATGGAGCCTAGGGCACGCGCCTGTAATTCGATCAACAAGTTGGGTTAACTTTTGTTTCGACTTATGTTTTAATGGCTTGATTTAATTTCGACCCATTCGGCTCATGCCTGACTTTCTCGAACGATTGATGAGCCCAATGTGTGTCGCCTTTATTAGCAAAGTTTTCTCTGACTTTTTTTTTTTGTTCGTTTTCCTTCTTTTATATTTGGGTTATTTTTATTTGGCTTTGGATTTTACCCATTTCAGGCTCTGTGTGTGTGAGAACAGATTGCATTCATTAGGCTCAAATTACATATGCTGGACGAGATTACAGGGGACTTGGCATCAGATTCGGACAGTGATTGTAATTTGTTTGGAAATCAATTTATGTTTTTACTAGGGCATCATCATCATGGTCATTGTGTAGATGGGTGTGCGTGTGTTTACTTTAGTTTTCGGGGAAGTGGGTACAAAGTTTCCACATTCAAAATGTCAATCAGGTAATGAGTATTAGTCATTCAGTTATCATTTCAAAGCAACTCCAATGAAAATTCGATTTTTATTCTTAGTGGATTCAATTGGTATACATCGATGAACCTACAGATTGCAGCCAGATTGAAATAGAAATACTTAAATTAATGACATTTATATTGACCTTTATAGGTAAAATGTTTAAAGATATTATATATTTTAAATCGATTGATTAATTCCTTGCAGAGTAATGTAAAACTCTTAATTAAAGTGTCTGAAACTCATTTATTTGGGCAAGGACTTTGAAACTAAAGTCAAATTTTATATTTAAGAAATTTAACAAGTCGCAAGAATTGACCGCAAATTGTAATTATTTTAATCAAATAATTAGGCAACCAGAACATAACACGTGAAGGTCCTTTAATGTCATAGATAATTTACAATTATGTATATATAATGATGTAGCCTTAAGGTCTTCTCGGTAATGTCATAAATTTCAAATTAAACTCAGTTTTCTATTGAAACTTTACATCGATGCAAGAAACTATCAATCACATACTCTAAGTGTTTGCTGAGGTGAAATATTGTCTTGTTATTGCCACTTGCAACAGCCAAGGATAAATGCTAATTTCCCACTTGCCATTTTACAAAGCTAAAGTCATTTCAAGTGTAAAGCAAACAGGCCGAGTATCCTGTCATTCCTGCCATCGGTGTGATTGTGTGTGTGTGTGTGTGTGTGTGTATGCGTTACGAACGAAAAACCTGAAAAACTTCTCACCGATAAAGCCACAACTGCAACAGTGCACTCTGCAAATGACGGCCATTCATTGTGTTTGGTCCCAGTTTCCTCGTCAACCATTCACTCAAAGAAGATTGTGCTCCACGCCCATGCTGCACTTGATGCGTGCTTAATGCGGCATGTTAACATCAACGCTTTGGCACTTTGCAGCCACTTAAGCCTCGACACAGGGACACAACGTTTTCTCTAAAGTAACCAACAACCAACCCGCAACCCATAGGTCTTCGACTCTGCCACTGACAGCAAGGTTTTTCTCGTTTCTCTCGCTTTCGCCCATATATGCATGTATGTATATATGAACTTGCCGTATCCAATTAAGATATAAATGTCAACACTCTAATTGGACAAATATAGAATTTATAAATTAAACATTAGACAATAAATTCACCTGATGTCATACAAGAAAACAATTCGCAACTTTCTCCACGACAACACCAAAAGAAAAAACGCCCGCATTAGAGGCTAGGATAATACCTTTTCCCTTGCCGCTTGCCAATTAATAAAGGATTCTGTCATTTTGAGTCCGAAACTAATCAAATGATGGCGAACTAAAGTAAGGAATTTTGTCACGTTTTAGTCTGGTTTGAGTATAAAAAAGAGACTTAAATGAAATAGTTTAAGGAATCTTAATCGTCAGCCTGTAAGGCAAAGATGCGTTATGAGTGATCGAAATTTATAACCCCTTTAAAGGGTAAAGAGATCCGGCTTGACAGTTTAGTATTTAATCCCTCTATCTAACTATTATACCCTTCCATCAAAGATATTCACTTAAAATTAGTTCAATTAATTCCTTTTGATAGTTCATAAACGCCTTTGCCATGTGGTATATGAGTTTCACCTCTGCAGAAATTTAAGTTCAGTCCCCAAGCAGCGCTTTCGCTTAAACTTTTCGGTCTTTTAATTATCCCTTTAGATAATGCCAATGACTTGGCAAATTAAGACTAATGAGAATAAGGGGAAAATATTTATTAGAAAACTTTTAAGCTACCTTAAAATTTATCAGCTGTGGTCTAATATATTTTATGTGTCATGTTGTGGCAGACGCTGTAGCCATTTTGCATGCAAATTTGTGTCGAGAACTCAATACTGAAGGATACTTACATACATCCTTATGTCAACGAATGTGCACTTTACTTTGCATGCAAATGCCAATCTATAGCATTAGGAAATCAGTTCAGCAGTTCGTGGGAGTAATTTCCGAGCTAGTAATAAATTTAAGCATTCAAAATGAAAATCCCTACAAATCGAAAATGGTTGTTACATGTTAACGTGACATAAAGTAAATGAACCACAATTTCCGCAAGCTATCTTAACTTTCCAAGTGTTTGCATATGTGTGTGAGTGTTAGTGTGTCTCTGTGTGTGAGTGCTAATTAGCTTTTCATTTAGATTTTGGTATCTGAGTGCAATCTGTGGTCTCGTCTGTTGCAATTCGTTGCCTACTTTGAGGCAGCTCAATTTGTGTTTGTATGCGAATTGAATTGCATTTTACAGTTCATTTAACTTTTCGAGAAAATTAATTAAATACATTTGTAATTTAGCCTGAAGCAGGGATAATAGCACCGCCTCCAACCGCTGCCAACCGCCTCCAGGCTCGCATGGCCAATGAGCCGCATGCATAATCGAATTATTTTAGCGAGATTAATGCCAACAATTGAATATTTCACTTAATGCGTTTAAAACAAATTTCAAACTTTTTCAATTTCAATTGGAAATTCCTGCTGACAGCTGCCAAATGAACACAAACAAATTAAAAGTGTAAATTTAGTTAGTATTTTGTACATTCAATGATTCAATTAGAAAGAGCAAAGGTCGAATTAACAAGTATATCTTTGGTGCTTTATCCTGGTTTATCCTGGTGAGAGCAATTTCCTCTATGTTGCTTTTGAAAGATGATTGTATTTCACCGAAGAAAAAGTGTGAAAACTATTATTTTAAACTCTGTTTTAAAGTTTATTAATTACGCTTGCACAAACAAAATTTAATTTGTAAGCACCACCGGACTCATATCTTTCAATTTCAATGCCAGTTTAGTTCAAAGCCTTTTATTTTAGCCTACTTAAGAGCTTTTTTCTCCCCCCTTCACAATCACCATAATACAGGCAGCACTTTATACTGAGTCATGCCTCATGCCACATAATATTTCATCAGTATCCGGCATTATGCGCATATTTAAGCCAATCGGTTTTGTGAGGCATTAGCCTGGAATCCTTTTGCCAACGATGAGTATTTCATATCTGCATATTTCCAAATAGATTGCTTTAGCTTTCAATAGCAAACCAGAAATTTATGTACGAAAGCAAACACTTTTCGCTGGCAATAAATGCGTCTAAATATTTGATGGGCTCCCTACCCAAAAAGGCCAATAAGCATTTGTATTTTGATTCGAATTCGTATACATATTCGATTGCAGCCTGTTGCTCACCAGTGGATGGCCCAAACTGGACGCTTTGATGGCCACTTTCCGCTTAAAGCAAGCCAGCTTAATGCATGACCCCTCATTTATTCATGGTGAAACTTTAAGAGCATGCTTCCTGCTGCTTCCATAACTAAATCATTAAGTTCTAGCTCGCAATTGTTTGATAACTCAAATTTAATGGATGAGGATGCTGGCAAATATTTGCCAATCCCACAGATTATCGCACAGAAACCTTTTGACTTAAGCCAAAGTCAATATTTGAAAGGGCTCCCTTCTGGGAAGAACCTTTTCGAGCAATTCCCCGTGTAGGTGTCGCGTGTGTCACATCGTCTTTTAATTAAGACGCAGCATTCTGGCAATGAAGCCATGCGATTTTTGACACCCATGTGAGGACATGTTGTGCATATATTTTGGCTAATTACCGCCAATCCAAGGAACAAAAACAATACCCGCCGTTGCCTTTTAATCCATCCATCAGCAGGAGCTCACATTTTGGCCACCTTGTGACCTTGAAAACTCATAAATTTCACAAGAGCTAAACAAAGCAAAATATTTCAATTTTAAAATTGTTTATTTATAAGAAAATTCATCAATCAATGCAAACGATTCAACAAAGTGTGAATAAAATTACTATATAAAATAAACATTAAAGAAACCAATTGAACACCTGAAACTTCAACTTTAAGAAAGATAGAATTGGGCAAGATATTAACGAAATATCGAGGAAAATGTATGCAAAAGGAACATTCGCCTAATATTTTAAAAGAGCAACTTGTTATTTTTAAAATATCCAAATATAACTTTGGCATTAAATATTATCGCGATTTTATCTAAAAAGACGGCGTAAATAAACTCATATCTGTGGGGTAAATAAATAGATTCGAAATTCTTTTTTTTTTTATTTGTTTATCAGGAATGTCCACGATTACCTTGACAACTTTTAAGCGAAAAGGGAACAAATAAATTGGTATGAAAACCCTCGCAAAGGCTTTTGAATGTTGCTACATGGCGCGCAGTTATATCTCTTTCAATAAATCTCATGAAGAGGCGCCCAATGGCAGCTGCCACAGCTGGCTAAAGAAAAACTTTCTAATTCATTTGGTTTAACAAAAGCAACCATTGAATGCCCATTGCCAGCTGTGGGCAAATGCGAGATCCCGAAAGCAAACCAAACCACGCCAAAACCAAACCTAAGAATCGGCCATGTTATTATGCAAATGAACTTTGGCTCAAGTGTGTTCAAAGGGATCATGTTTATTATTTATTTACTGGCTGTTGACAGTTGCCCAAAAGACGATGAAACTTTGACGAATGTCGCCGATAACACGACTTCTCAATGCCGATGCTAATGCCAATGCCAATGTGAATGCGGAGGCGCTGACTAAAGATTTATGACGTCACTGGGGGGATATCAAAAGCTGGATGTGTTTTTTTTTTTTTTTTGGTATTTTTGGGTAGCTTAAAGTTATGCTTGTATTTGTATGTATGTACTTGAATATAATAGCGTGTAAGTAAAGCCGTCTCTAATTGACAGTTTCATAATGCTAGTCCCCTGTTCCAGCTCGTTAAAACCGGACCTAAATCGCCTTTGATGGCTTTTTAGAGTGTTGCGTAAACAATTGACCAAGGCGCAAAGATGATGAACAGCAAGAACAAAAAAAAGTTATACGCAAATACAATTATTTTGGCTGACGGCCACAGTGTCACCATTTATCAAACTCTAATAGAATGCGGGATGGAGCGGGGAATGGGGAACGGGGATTTTCACCCTGGCGATTTCAATTAACATGTTGAAAGGCAAGAGAAAAAAAAAAAACAAAAGAGAGAAAAACCGAAAAGAATTGTGCGAAAAGTTACCTCTAATCAATCATAAAAATTCCTAAAATTAAACACAAGAGTCGTGTGCAAGATACCCTATTTATATATACAGAAGAGAAGATAATAAAGACTCAAATCGAGTTTAAATATCGTAGGGTAAGTTTCCTTTTATCGTTCGATTGACTAACTCATAAGCAAATAATGAAATCGATCTAAATCTAACTTAGAAAAGATTCTTTAAAATTTAAGTAAACTGTTTTAGAGCAAAGGCCACGTTTCTAATATATTATGGGGCACTGAATGTTAATCCGAAGTCTGAATGTTTAGATCGGCTCTGGCTTAGGAGATATCCTAACCTAAAAGTGCAAACAAGAGCTTCTTCATATATTTGAGGTTAGGTTTGTTTTTATTAAGCCAGACTTAATGTAAAGCTTGGATTTGCATCCTAATCCAGCATCCAACATTGGCAAAATTAAACAAATTCATAAAATTAACTCCCAGAATTCTACTGTCTAATTTAATTGCTTTTAAATGTCATGTAATAATTTTCATTTAGTTCTGCCGGTCAAAAGCACAGCTGGGAAAGTAAACATAAAATTTGTAGCACACTTTTCAGCACTCAACTTATAATTTCATTAAAGTTGTTTGCTTAAATTATAATAATTTAATAATGTAAAATTTAAATATAACATTGCGTCACATTTATTTTTAGTAATTAACTAATTAAATGACTTTTTTTTCCCCATTTGATTGACATTGAGTGGAATGATTTTAAGCTTGCAACATTAAAAAAGTTGAATGTCTAAATAGCAAATCAATTTTGATTTGATTTCATATACATCTATTTATAGCGTGCAGGGTACACCTCCTTTTTTTTCTTCCCCTTTTGACTTACAGCTACCAAAACTTAAGTTCACACAAAAAAGTAACCCTTTTCAGATGAGTTAAGAAGTTTGTTTCGGGTTATTCGCTTTCTTCTTTTCTTTTAATACTTTTTTTTAACTTTTAGGGCCGCTTTTGAACAACCAATTTGTCATACTTAAAATTCCGATAGCGTTTGAAGACAAAGCGTCATCTGCCACCATTTCGAATTATTGGCCAATCGTGTGTGTGTATGTGTGTGTGTGTGTGTGTGTGTGTGTGTGTGTGTGGGTGGGTGCATTTGTGGGTCGTTTAATTAAAACTAGAATTATTCTGCCATGGACGTCCACTTAAGTGGCACATTAACTATTGTATGTGCTATACATTGACCCCAAAAAAAAGAAAAAAAAAAAACACACACATTCAGACACACAGTGAATGGAATGAAATGGAATTCTATACACCAGCCACAGCAGCAACAGCCTGGTCCTTGGTACTGGTGCTTGGTGCTGGTCTGTAAACAAGTGCTAACCATTGCGGTTTGATATGCTGTTATTAGCCCCTTGGACAACCCACTGATTTTTATCGCCCAGTCGTTTGACTTTGCCTGTTTTTTCTGTTATTTTCCACAAAATGTTTATCTTTTGTATGGCTTGAAGACTGGGGAAATGGTGGCTGAACGCTTAAAACGCCATTCAAAAACGAGTGCCCTCGTTTTCAGATGAGATTTTTTATTAGTCGAAAAACTAAGCGTAAGGCTTGTATATGAAAAATGTTGCTAGCACAAAAAGAAATCAATTTTTCTGAATGTTTTGTAGAGGTTTTGAATCTTCAAAAATATTGATGAAAAAGTCATTCAATAGTGTGTGTGTTTTTTTTTTTTTTTTTTTTGCTTCTTGACTTTTGTTCTAAGCCGATAACGTATTTGTTTGCACTTTTTCGATTTCTCTTTCAGGCCTGGCCCACAGTGAAGCGTTCTTTTGAGCTGTATCCAAACAATCCGGCGATGCCCTACAACGTGCACACAATCTCAGGTAAGTTCACACACTCAACACACACCCAACGCACAACACACACACACACACACACACACATGACCGCAAAGTTGTGCTGCTGCAGCTAAAAGTTTGAGTCAAGTGGCTTTTGGCTCTTGGCTGACAGAGGATGCGGATGCACTTTAGCGACCTCGTGACAGAGTTTAAAACGTTTCTTCCTCCCCCCTCTCTCACTCTCTTTCTGGCTCTGAGAGCAAATTGTATTTTGAGATTGCTTTTCACAAAGTTCTCAAGTTCTTTTTTGCTTAGCTCAAAGTGTAATACTTACTATTTATTATCTATCAATCCAAACATTCATTCAAGCAGCAAAATTTATTGGCCAAATATGATTTTGTAAATTATTCAATCGTAAAACCCAAAGTGCACTTGACTCCTGGCCAACTGAGCAAAGAGCCAAAAAAAGCAAAAAAAAAAAAAAAAAAAAAAAAAG
The DNA here is from genome assembly GCA_024703675.1 of Drosophila nebulosa. Taxonomy (NCBI): domain Eukaryota; kingdom Metazoa; phylum Arthropoda; class Insecta; order Diptera; family Drosophilidae; genus Drosophila; species Drosophila nebulosa. The sequence continues at coordinate 2,700,484 of JANFPS010000004.1, read as the reverse complement.
AAGAAAAACCAAATGCATGAACGTTTATTTTTTGGCCACTGCGCACTAAATAAATGTATTGAAATTCCCATGAAAGAAATTCCCAGGAATTGTTAAATTTGTTTGATTTTCAAATTAAATTTAAATTTTACTAGGGTTGACCATATTTATTGCCAAGAGTAACCGCATAACTTTCGTTGGTTAGGCCATGGGAAGTAATCGTGAAAAGTTGCCTAAGATGATCTGTGGGTTACATTTATTTATAATTACTTTTATTTATAGCCCAAAGCACCGGAAAGTTGAAAGTTGACAGAGTAAACTTCAGGCAATTATATTATTGCCCTTGGAGGCGGGGTCGGGAGTTTTTTGGTGGGTTCGAGGGTGTAGAAGCAAATGGACATCATCGATTGGCGTAATCAAAAATCTTTGATGGATCCTTAAAATGACTTACCTAATCAGAGATTGCGCAACTACAAATAGAAGTCCTTTTACTTAAGAGATTTTCAATGTCTCACGTTTAAATTACAATCAATTTAGCCACAGTTCATGGCTTTAAGGCCAAGCTCCCTCCCTCTTGAACCCCTCAAATTATGGTTTCAACTGTGAAATGAAATGTATTATTAGTTACCACACAATAACAAGGTTAAAAATAGGAAAGCAAAGTAAACATTGCGAAACGGTAAAAGGAAAACTGAAAAAAACCTTTGGGCAAGCCAGGCCAAAAGGAGAAATGCTGAAATTTGGTGGTCAAGCGTTGTGTTTACATATATGGAAAAAGCTTTAAATGAATTTCGTATTTGTGGTGACGAAAAGAAATGACCAATTTCCATAATAAATATGAAAATTTAATTGTTTATTAAAAAATCAACGAAAAAATGTGGCAATTCAATGCAATTAGGCGGTGTAATAAACAATTAGGCGCCAATTGTTAACAGTTTTCGCCCACACAGAGGACTTGTGGCAGTATTTAAGGGATTTATGTTGCCATTTTGTTGGCCCCGAAATGGTAGTGGCTGCCCACTACCTCGTCGCCATGATGAGTATGTGACATGAATACGCAAAAAGAGACGACGACAAAGGGCAAACCAAACCCAGAAAAAGTCAAACAGTAGTTTAATTGTTTTGGGTCAGGGATCGTAAGGGCCATAAAATACGAATGCGAATGCGGTAAAGCCCAGACTGGGGAAAGGGAAGGGGAAGGTGAAGGTGAAATCCAGCTAATAATGGCAGCCATAAATCAGCCAACGATGACCGAGCATTAAGCGAATATGTGCATGATAAATTAATTGTTGCAAACTCGAGATGAATCCCAGGATACGCGCGTGTATGATGTGGTTATGTGGGTGGGCTGTGTATCAGATGGTTTTTCAATTATTATGCTAACGCCCACCCAAAAGGGGCACCAGCTAGGGCAAACAACAATACTCCAGTCAATAGCCAAGTTAGTCAACAACAACAACAACAACAACACACAACGAGCCCACTAGCCAGTGGTACCTACATACAATTGGCCTGGCTACTACTGCTACTGCAATTTATTGAAATTTGCCAAGACAAATTGGTTTTGGGTTTCAGTTTCGCATGACCAGCGGGCATTGTTGGTCCACAGTCATTAAATACACATCTATTCCATCTCCGCAGATTGCATGCATGTTGCCTCCGAGGCAGGTGACTATATCTTCAAGAAAGTAACACCACCAGCACCACCACCATTGGGCACGGCCCTCAATCGTGAGGCAGCTCTGCTTGAGCTCGAGGCAGCTGCAGTTGTGGCAGGTGAAATGGAAGCAGTTGCTGGCGGAGCCGTCGCCGCTCCTACATCCGCCGAAGTCTGTGGCCTCTATGTGATTGGTGAGCCAGACACGATTGTGGAAATTACAATGAAGCACTATGATGTTAATTGCGAAACGGGCGGTCTAATGGCGGTGAGTGGTGACCTTTAATTGCATTAAGCTCAACCAAAATGAAATTAACCCGTTGCCCATTGCCCATTGCCCATTGCCCATCGCCTTGTATATCCGGTGTCTGGTGACTGGTTTTTAAAGTTTGTCGATGGCTGGGAGCTTAATGGAGAGTACTTTCCGGGCATTAAAGATCACCATCGAGTGCTGGATGAACGTGTCTATGAATTTTGCAACAACTACAAGCAATGGTAAATTTACATGGAATATATTCGAATGATATTAACTATTAAATAAAATTTTCTCTCTTTAGGCCACGTATCAGCAATAAGAAATTCTTTCGGTCTAGCCAAAATGCTGCTCTATTGCAGTATCGCATACCCGCACGTGGTTCGTTTGTGGCCAATGTGCGTTTCCATAAGATTACTCAACGTAAGTTTAAACAGAGGAAGAGTCTCAACCACCCACAATTAGTTAAAGTCGAAAATATATTTAAAGTTAAAAAGGAATGGGAAAATTTCCTTTGAACAACATAAGATCTCTCCTTTTTAAATACTTCATATTCATTACGGGATAACATTGTCTTACGCCAACAGGTAGTAGCCATAATCCCATCTAATCGAGCCTTTTCACACAGTTAATAGAATTCACAAAATTATCCAATCATTGTGATTAAAAACCCCAGGGAAAATAACTCTCTGATCTGACTTAAGTATATTAAATACTTATCCTATCTTCGTAGCCTGCAATATCCTCGTACAAGACACCGCTGCCGTCTACAAGATGGCCAACTTTGGACAAGCCCGCAATTGCACCCTTTCCGCCCTATTCCCGGCTGTTGTCTCCCTGGCCAATTTGCGAATTGGTGGCAAGAGTGTGCGGGCCCAACAGAAGGTTAACTATGATGTAAGTAAACCATTTCTATCACAATACCCCAACTCATTGCTGTTATTCATGGTGGCCGTAGTGTAATATGTTTGCCGATCGTTTGGAAATCGGTGGCTCTGCTGGTCTAGATGCCTTTGGCATGGAGCAGTCCAGCTCGGTTTGCGGCTCCACCAATGAACCGGGACCCGAACAGGCCATCTTCTGTGGTGTGACCAGTATCCGTCTTGTGTCCACGGGTCGCTATCAAAACCAGGCCGCTGTCGTTGTACGGAAGGCCGATGAGCATGATATCGATGTGGCCACTCTGATGTGTGCGCTCTAAAGTGGATGAAGGAACAACACTCTTTGTGGAATGGTGAATGAGGAACAACAAATTGGACAAATTTACAATTCCCCTTGTAAATGTGTGTGTATATGTATGTACAAAAGCAGCAAATAACGGTATTTCCCCACAACAACAACAACACAAAAAACGAAAAAATGGAAAAAATAATAATAATAAAAAAAAAACTAACAAATTGCACTCTATCGGTAGCGCTTAAAACCTAATCTTAATCGATGCAAACCATAAAAAGTATTCACAAAAATCCCCCCTTCCCCTCTCGAATGAAAAACATTTTAAGAAATTATATGTATATCGAAACTTCTGTGTGTTGAAAATAAGAATTATGGAATTATTATTTGACTTTTTTGGCGGTGGGGGGGCATATATGTACATATTTATGGTCATGGGAATTTCTTTGAATCTTTATGGGTCGATATGTTATGGCAGAATTTTATGGGATAGCGGCTAATCGAACTAATCGAACTAATTAAGTGCCAAGGCTATAAATAAATTTCCATCGATAAGTCAGACATAAGTATTATGTAAGTAGTAAGAGAAAACCTTAAATGAGTAAACGAATAGAGCCCCACATGGCCAAGAGGCAGGTGAAACTGTAGGCCATAATGGCCGAAGCTCCACCATTGTCATCCTCCTCGTTAGCCAGCTGCAAAAGGGAAAAGGGAATCTTAGTCGAATTTCTCTCTGGGACCGACCCATTTACTTACACTCTCCTCCAAGATGGCCTGCAATTCGCGACAGCGAGTCTTCTCCTGATAGTTGCTCGTGGCAATGCGGCACAAAGTTGCACTCAGGCAGGCATTATCGCAACCTGCATCCAATTTGGGATCTGCACTGGTCATCTTAATTTTCCAATAGGTGCGTAGCAACGATGGCTTCTCCGCCATCTCCACAAGTAGTTTGTCAATGCCCGCCGGGCTGGTATCTGCGGTGAATTCCTTGGTGAATGTGTACTCTTCGTACCATTCGGGATCCTTGTCCGGATTGAGATTGGCCTCGGTAAGATTAACTATATATGTATGGTGCTCCAGCACTTGCCACGTCTCGGGGCTCAACTCGTATAGGCGATAATTGGGGTTCTTGTACGAGTAGGTGGTCAAACTGCCACCATTCCAGGATACGGCTACGGCGTGGCCTTCTGTCGTATAGTGCAAGGACATCTCGTCCTTGTGAGTATGACCGTTGAAGATGCCCGTTATGATCTTACTGAATCTAGCCAAGATTCGATTGTATTCCCTCGACCATACAACCCAGCAATCGCCATCCCCCGAGGGAATATGTGTCAAGATGTGGACCTTTTCACCATTGGCTTCGGCCTCCAACAGAGTGTCGTGGAACCAATTCAGCTGTTCCAGCACTAGAGATCCATTGTAGTATAGCCACCAGTTATATAGATAGCAATCCATACTGTTAAGGGCAATAATGCGATGTCCAGAACTGGGCGAAACTGTGTAGTAGCCGCCCCGCAGAACAGTCTCCTGAGCCGCAGCAGGCAGCCATTTGGACCACAGACTCCAGACATGGGAGTAGAGCCAATCTACGTTCAATTCAGCTGGTAAGTCGTTCTCGTTAACGAATCTAAAAGGGATACATCTTTTGGTCTTAAGCAGATTTTTTTGTGAAAATTAGTTCTACCTACACATTAGTCGGATGAGGTTCGTGGTTACCCAGGCAAGAGTAGACAGGCACACCTGGGAAATATTGCGTTAGCAGTCCATCGATCTCCGTCAGCATGTCCAGATTTCCCTGCCTTGTAGTGGACCATACATTATGCGGAGGCACATCGCCCGTGTGATAGATCCAACCCAACTCATGAGTCTTACTTATATGCTCGAAGGCGCTAACAATCAATGCCTTAGGTGTATCGCAGTTGCGGTAATCACTCCAGAATCCAGCTCCAGTCGACTCGGCATTTGCAGGCAGAGCATCTCGACAACACATGGGCTCATCGCATACGGCTAGACCTCCGACTCGGTAATCAGGATCATAATGTATGTCCGTCAATTGAAGGATGAGTATGTCATCGGCGCTACGCTCGGCTAGCTCAGCATTGGACTCGGCAGGTGTATTACCCAGAATCGCCAAATTAAAATCGAATTGCTCTTGTTCAGTCTGGCAGATGGCATAGGGCAACATGCCGCAGATGGAACGGGACTCAGCAATCGTCTCATTCAAAATGTAGTCCAGGATTGGCCAGTTGAGATCAAATAATCCATCGATAACCTCCGGAGTTTGTATTTTTAAATAATCATTCATGCTATGAATGGTCTTCTTAGCGTCTTCATCCCGATTGGGACCGTTTAATTCGCCGTTGGGGCCAGTGAAAGTGCGTGCTATCACATTTACCACAGATCTGCAAACGGTGCAGGTGAAAAACTGATTGGCGCGACTTAGATCGCCCATCGACTCGGTGAAAATGTCCTTCCGATCTTTTGTGGCACGCAGCTCGTCGGCCAGTTCACGCAATCTCGGCGATTCGACACCCGTTCTCATGTACTTTAGGTACTCATGGCTTATCTCCTCGGCTACGCTGGCTATTCAAAAAAGAGAGAAAAAGAGAATGGAAAACCATTAAGTGAAATTCCAAGTTCAAGAGCCTGCACTTGAGCCTGTCAAGCCCAAGACCAAAAAATAAAGCTAAAGGGTGATGTGATAATACATGAAAGCTAACCTGAAATGGCGGCGTTGAGGCGTTCATCGGTGGTGAGACTGCTCGGTATGCCAGGCACGTTGAGGGCACTGCTCAAGACGAGGAAACTGGCAGCCGCCAAAATGAAGTTCCAGAACGACTTCATGGCGGAATGGCTCTTCAACTGATACTGAAAAATTTTACCTAAATCCGGGTCATATTTATAGAACAACAGCCAAAACCGACAAATTCGCTTATCTAAATACAATATTATCGCTTGCGATAAATGAGCTCTAATGATACCTATAATTAGTACAATTAGTCAAGAGATTTTTATTAACAACAAACAACAAAGAGCACCTCAACGGAAGTCATGAAAGGCGTAACTAGGATTTTTTTTTGTAAGGCACATTAGAAATCAGCTGATCTAGATCCAATCTGAATTAAAGGGAAACCTTATTCGGGCGGATCAACAGAAGTTATCTAATCATTTGTACAGCACGTTTCTTTCATTTAGCATTTGGCTTTAGATTCACGTGCAAAGCATTTTTTCGCTTTCATAAACATTTCGATCATAAAAATTGATATTTAAGTGGAAATATATGGCAGCTGCTACTTTTATGATGCCAATTGACTAATTTGTACAAGTATTGCCTATCGACCATTAGCTGATAAAGTGGATCTAGTGTGTGTGTAGCAAAGTCTATGTCAAAGTGGTAAGTTGTCAAAATATGTTGATTATCGCCAGGCGATAGGGATAAGCGAAATTATTTTATTTTGAACGTGTCCAGAGTAAACGTTTTTCGTGTCTATAAAAATGGATTATACAATACTTAAATGTAATGAGCATTTCTAAAAGCTGAATCTTATGGACAGCACCAAAGCTACGATCGATGTAAAGCTTAGAGCAGTAAGGGAGGCAGAGCCACCATCATCATCATCGTCACCATTGTCACCTGGTGTGGTGGGACTTGCTGTTGTGGGACTTGTAGTGTCGGTGCCTTCATTGTCCAACTGTTGGGTATATCAAATAACAAGTTGAGAAAAAGAAGTTTCTTAAGAATAGTTTTGCCTTGAACTTACAGCTGTAAAAAGTCGTTCCCTTAGCTCTTCGCAACGCCCACGACGATCGTTTATATTGACAGCAGCGCGACAGAGAGAGCCGGCCAAACAGTTGCGATCACAACCGGCATTCACTTGGGGATCGGCAGATGTCACACGATAGCGCCAATACTGAAAAAACACCAAAAAGGAAGTATAAGTAACGGTCTTTTTCTTCATTTTGGTTAAGTTTCTGCCCACCTTCCGCATTAATTCTGGATTGTCGGCAAAGTTTTCGAGCAATTTGTCAATGCCAGCAGGACTTAGATCATCGGTAAAGGCACTGACAAAATCGTATTCCAGGAACCACTCGGGATCTTTATCGGGATTCAAATTGGCCTCGGTGAGATTGTAGATGTAGGTGAAATGATTGGTCACATCATAGGTATCCTCATTGACAGCGTATACTCGATAGTTGGGGTTCTTGTTACTGTAAGTGGTGAGAGCTCCACCGTTCCAGGCGATGCCCACAGGATAACCCTGGTCGGAATAGTGCACGAGGAACTCATCCTTGTGAGAGTGGCCGTTGAAAATGCCGCTGATAGTGTTGCGGAATCGGGTAATGCAGCGATTGTATTCTCTAGCCCACACAGACCAACAGGTGCCATCGCCGGCGGGAATGTGGGTGAGAATGTGGACCTTCTCGCCAGCAGCCTCGGCAGCCAGCAATGTGTCGTGCAACCATTGCAGCTGGGGAATCTTATCCGTTCCATTGTGATACAGCCAGAAGTTATCCGTGTAGCAGTCATTACTGTTCAAAGCAATGATACGGAAACCACTACGTGCCAAAACAGTGTAGTAACCGCCCTTCAGGATGGTCTCTTTAGTGTCCTCAGGCAGCCATTTAGACCAAAGCCCATAGAGATGTTCATACAACCAAGTTGTGCTCAAGTCAGTTGGCACACCCTCGGGACTGAATCTGAAATGGGAAATGAAAGTAAGTATCAGGATGGAAAAGATCGTGGATGAGGTTGACTTACTGATTAAGTGGATGGGGTTCGTGGTTGCCAATACATGGATAGACTGGCACATCAGGAAACACTTCGCCTAAGCGATTGCTAACCTTTGACAGGACCTCCTTGTTCTTCTCCTCCGATGTGGCCCAAACCATGTGATCCACAACATCTCCCGTCTGATAGATAAAATCACATTTCTGGTTTTCCACCACATGAGTCAGAGCCGACTCCAAGACATTCCAGGGCAAGTCGCAGTCGCGATAATCTCCCCAAGCACCAGCTGCCTCGCTAGTGCCCTCCACCGTCTCCTTGTTGCGTTGACAACACATTGGCTCCGCGCAGGAGGCCAGACTTCCTGGCACATAGAGAGGATCGTGGTGGATATCGGTCAGCTGGCAGATCCTAAAATCACTATCACTGTAACGAGATGTGTCCGATTTGGCTCCAGTGTCTGCTCCACCACTCGTATCCACAGGCAGTGTCCAATTGTACTCCGGATTGGTGGCCGTGTTACAGAAGCTATATTCCATAAAGAGCGAGCAGAAACTATGCGAATCCATTACCGAGTTACGCATAATATACTCAACGGTGGGCAAGAAAAAGTCAATCAAGCCTTCGCACACCTCCGCAGTCTGCAGGTCAAGGGTTTTGCAAAAATACATTGCAAATGCCTTCATGAGATCAGCGCTATTCTCGCCATTAAGTTCTCCCTCTTCGTCACGAACAGTCCGAATGAACACGCGCATTGCTGAGCGGCAGCCTGTGCACATTAGGAAACTGTCACGGGGCTCTAGATCGACCATATTCTTGGTGAAAATGTCCTTCTTGCTATGTGACTTGGCCAATTGGGCGGTGATCCTCTTCAATTCAGGTGTCTCCACACCCGTCTTCAAGTAGGTAATATATCCTTCCTCCAGCTGCTGGGCCACATCGTCGGCTATGGCAGACAATACACTGTCGCTTAGATCAAAATCGACTGGAACTCCTGGCAGATGTACTGCCGAAGCGACCAAAATGCCGCACAGCAGGAAGAGCAAGCACTGTATCCTCATGGCCATGCCTGGAAGCACTTGCTAAGCAACTAAAGTAGCCGCACCCGTTGGAGGTCCACTTTATAGCTTCCGAGTGGCTTTATCACCTGCACACTACACCGACCATTCATTGACAAGTGCCCGTTCTAAAGTTCCCGATAAGGACTATATACACCTGCAAATCGCTAAAGGTTCACATGCTGCTTTTTTTGATTAATCCAAATCTATAATCTATTTTTATGTTTTATAATATAGCAGTATTATAAATGATCGTAAAACTTGTTGTCTGAGTAAGCAGAAATTCATATTTTGATACACTTTATGATTAAATAGTTACGGTTTTAAGGTATGCTGTAACAATCCGTGCCGGAATTGACCTGACACGACATTTTATAAAATAATGTTATAAAATAATTAACAAAACGATTACAACAATCAATTATATGACTGCAAGATAGGGAAAACAAACAATATTTATGGCAATTGTAAATCACGGCTGTCAAGCACTTTTAGAATTTACGCGGCCAATTTTGACTATTTGAAGTCATGTAGATAACTAAATGAACGTGTAGAAAAAATTCACGTCGCTCAGTGGCGCCAAATAATTTTATTGCAAATATTAATATGTAATACTTTGGTCGTTTCTTTAATGTAATTTAAAAAGTATATGCTAAATGTTTTTAATATTTCAGTAAATTTTATGAAACATCATGATTTAGTTTGCCCGCATAAACTAAAATATGGCCACACTAAGAAAATGGTCACACTGAAATTGTTATTGTGAAGCAAATCAAAGCAGGAGCAGTAAAAATCATAATTGACTTCTGAATTCGCCAAATGGTGTTGTGCTAATACCAATAATACGAATATATCAAGACCAACAAAAACTAGCGACGAATACTTTGAAGTGCTTTGGTATTAACAAAAAGACGGAGACCTTCTGCTACCCACAATAGACAAAAACAATTAGCAGTGGTGCGTACTAGTGTTGGTCATTTAGCCATTTATGCTAAAACATGCAAATTGATAAACAATTAAAGTGCATCGCATAATCAATTGGTACATATAGTCAAGCAAATTTACATATGAAATCTTGGATTACACCAAACGCAATCTTCAATTTATACTAAGAATATGTATTTTCTTCTCAATTTATATGTTTTTAGCTCGTTTCTCAGCTATAAGTTGGCAACACTGGTGCTTGAGTGTGAGTAAGATACAGGAAGGAGGCAGCAAGCAACAGTGACGCCATTTTCTGTGCGAATATAATAAAGGCTGTTGGGCTCGTGACCAAGCAATGAGCAGCCTAATCAATTTTCTTAATCCGAAACTGAAACCCTCCGTCGAATGCGATGCCGTTTGCGAGGATGGATACACAGCTGCCAATCTCATAGCCGATAATGCGGAACAACTGGAGCGTGGGTTCATGTGCTTCGCTGTTTGCAAGCCCCCCGTGGAGATAGTGTTCGATTTCCCCAAGGCAATTGACATGAAGGTTATCAAATTGTGGCATTCATCGGGATCTCTGCGTTCGACAGGTTTCGAGGTGCACGGGAAATACGATGGCATTTGGGAGCGTGTTGCCTATGTGCGTGACTTGGCCAAGGGCGTCGATTCGGTCACATTTTGCTATCAGAGTGACTACAATTCGCGTAGCAGTACCTCGGCTGCCCAGCAGCAAAGCGAGAAGGTATTTTTCTTCAAGACGGCCCACAAGATTTTGGCGACTACGAACAGTGTAAAAATTGTGATTCGCGCAACGGAACGTTGTCCGCCAGTGTTGCGCAAAGTGCAGATATGGGGTCTTCCTGCTCGATCCTTGGACAAAGCCGATCGTGAGCTAATGAAGACCATTTGGAGTGAGATAAGCGATCCGTATGGTCAAAGGGATCAGTCACATCAGCAACAGGGACAACGTTCACCCTCTCGTCATATACCCGAACTGCGGGAACAGTCATCACTGGAGTTGCCAGAGGAGTTCTTAGACTCCATCACATGGGAATTGATGGTAAGCGATGCGTTGGACGTAGAGGATTAGTGTAGGCGAAGCGATTAAGATGATTCACCATATGTGCACATACACAATGAGAAAAAAAAGAGAAGAAAATGTGTATCTATCTATAGAGCATATATAATCCCCTTGGCCCTTCCTTACCTTTGTGTTCGATGTCTACGAACTGCAAATAAGAAGGAAAATGGAAGACAGACGAAGGATGAAGTGAGGAACGCAATAATCTTGTTTTCCTTCTCTATCTTTCAAGTTGTCTTTTCTCTGTTTGAATAACTATTGCAAAGTGCATAAAGATACGTGAGTTGGGTATAAATAAGTGAGACATAAAATCCATTATTTACCCAGATCCCTTCCTCAGCAGTAGCAAAGAATTCACTTTGCGTGGAATTAGTAATTTATATTTTAGTTGTCATTATAGTCATTCCTGATCCTTTCCACATCACCATTTAAAATATAACGGTATTGGAATTATTCAATATAAATTTTCTTATTCTTTTAGATATTTCCCACTGTATTGCCTTCGGGAAAGGTGGTCGATCAATCCACCATTGACAAGCACTCCGAAGAGGAGGCCAAATGGGGACGCCAGCCGTCGGATCCGTTTACTGGACTCGAATATACCTCACAACGCAAAGCAATATTGAATCTAGCGCTAAAAGCGCGCATTGAAAAGTTCCTTATGGAGCACTCAGAGCATTTTAAGTCGGTCCCCCGTTCTTTGGGCAGTTCGCGTATGCGTCGTCGTCATGCTTCCCAGTTTGCCAGCAGCATGTGCCATCCAGGACAGCTGCCAGCATCCTCAGCCGCAGGAACATACTCCAATCTCTGCGGCGTTGTTTATAAGCAGCAACATCTGCATCAGCAACGCAAGACCAAATCCACAGTAACTGCCACGGCCACATTGTCATCGACATCGGTGGCCTTCTCAGGATCATCCTCACCGCCGGCCGCCAAGCGTGCCCGGCACAGCACCAGCAGTCATCCTTCGGCCTGTGCCACCGTCACGGCCAGCAGTATTCATCGTCAGTCGCCGTCATCTACCTCGACGACATCGTCGTCGTCTTCCATTGACCAGGATATCCAGCAAGCGTTGCAGAAGATTACGCGATTCTCCCAGGTGGCCGTATCCGCGCCAACTTCACCGCCCTGCTGCATCAACTGCCGAGGCGGTCAATATGCATACGAGATACGCACCTGTCGGCATCTGGTCTGTCGCGAGTGCCTTGTCCTGCTGTCCTCCAGTCAGCAGTGCGTTTGCAAGGTTAGCTTCCGTAGCGCTGATGTTGAGCGCTATCATAAGCTGCCGTAGTGCCCCCATCACCTCCAAGCATATTTTTAGTACGTTGATTTTAGTGTTTTATTATAAGGATGATTTTGTTGCCAATCTTCTTCCCAAGCGCCCCCACCCACCCCCTCTTACATTGTGTCTTCTTTCGCCATTTTGCAATACGATTATGTTTGTGTCTCTTTGTTTTGTAAGCTTTACTTAAAAATCTAACATTTAGTTTTAGTTCTCCCCGCTCATATCAGTGAAAAAGTCGATTTTAGGGATGTGCAGAGATATTTTTGATTATCAATATTTAAAGCCAAAATATATATACATATATACACTCAGATTGGTAAATTCGTTGGTTCGATCATCAGGCGCTACCGATTTAAGTATGTATCAGTATCAGGTCACAACACTTAGTCATAGAACAGAACTTTACATAGCATAGCATATAGAGCGCGCGCATAGATTTTGTAGAAACTTTATATACAATCCCCTTGGAAAATAAAAGACAAGAGTATATTAAGCGCAAAATTTATACATATACATAATATATATTCATACGGTATAATATAGAATAAAGATCAATAAAACAAATACAAAAAAGCAAACAAAATTAAAGATAAATATTTAAAATTTGTCGCAATTGCTCTTCCTTGGCCTAATTTAGATTTTCGGACAATCTGGCTACCCTCCTTAGACTTGAAGCTGTCTGGCAACTTGTGCAGGCTTTAAATTTTTTTGCGAAATTTACATTTCCAAATTTTCTATTCTCACCTGAATGGAGCAAAAGTCAGATGCCACACCCAAGCCCGGGTCGAAACCAAGACTCCGTTTGGGCCTCTCCACACCAGGTCTGCGTAGGCACAGGAAAGAAAACAATGAGGAAACAGAAACTCCTCGCGCCACGACACTGCCTCTAAGGGCCAAATCAAATAGCTGTAAGCGTCCTGGTTTGGGACTACCACGCAAGGAGTTGACCAAAAAAAGACTTCAATTTGTGAAAGTTGAAGAGAACAGAGAACAAGAGGTTCAAAAAGATGCGGAGTCGACAAACACTACCAAAGACAGTCGCACCGTTGAGCTCGAAAAAGACATTGAGATCTGGCGAAATGCCTTTGTGGCTTCTATGGACGATCTACAAGCTTCGGTGGAGCCACGACAGAGCAAAAAGTCTTTACTGATCCAATTGGGAATCCCCCTGGAAATGCTACCATATCTGGAAGAAGATTGACAGTCATTACATATAAGTAGGAAAATGTATTTTAATTAAAAGACCAAACAATACAAGCGAAAAACAATTCAATTTCTAGTATTTATGTGGCCGCACAGGCTTTTCTGGGTCAAAGAGTTTGGGATCTTGTAAAAAGTCCAAGTCCTTATGGTAGCCAGGCATTAGAAGAAATTGCTGGGCGCGCAAAATGGCCTTCTCCACATCCTCCTGCTTTTGCTTGCATAATCCGGTAATGTGGCGGCCATAAATGCGTCCCGTATACGGCGACTGGAACTGTGACAGCAATTTCACATTCTTATAGTGAGGATGGATGTTGTGTTTGCACAAAATACACTGTTGGGGATCCTTTTGGAAAGGATTTGTTATGTCAATAGGTTCATCGGAGTTGCTGTTGCTATTTTTTGAGCTGTCCAGGAGGCGGACGGAAGTGAGCAACTTACGTTTGCCGGCCAAATTGGCAACTGTAACTGTTAAAAAAGAGTTCATTATGCGCTGTATTTATTTAAAATTGCATCTGATTACCGTTTTGTGTTATAAACTTGCTTATTTTCAACATTTTTATACAAAATTTATTTAATAACAATTTGTTGTTAGTGATGCGCTGTTAGCTAACCAGTAAAGATAAAGAACCAGTTCCACCCCTAGAACTATCGATATTTCGTCCAATCGTATGGTCACTTTAATTTGAACAGCTGATGTCGCACGTGCAGTTAACTCATTTGTTTACAATCAATTTTTTAACAAAATGAAACCAAATACGCAAAAGCCAAATGGCAATGCATCTCGGAAGCCCACACAAAACAATGGCAAGAAGACTGACAATCATAAACAGAATTTTAAGCAAAAATTCAAGCCCAAACAAAAACAGCAAAAATCGGTATGTTTATAATCTTTCTTCGAATGCAAATCTTTAACTAATATAAATTGACATCTCCATGTGCAGGATAAACCAAACAAACCTCAAATTCGTCAAATGATACGTCAACAAAATGCGGCCAAAGCCGAAGCTGAACGTCAAAGGGTAAAGGCCGAGAAGGATGCTCGCATTAAGGAGTATAAAAAGCAACGTTTGGAGAAGACAAAAGCCATCAGCAAGCGCACCCAAAAGGGTCAGCCGCTGATGAAGGATCGTATGCAGTTACTCCTAAAACAAATTGAAGAAATGAAGGGACGTTAAATGAAATAGAATTAGGCAAATAAAGTATCAATAATATTGTTATTCTGTTTAAGACAAGACTAGCTATAAGTTGTATACCTTCTTAAGTAATAATAGATTTGATTAATTTGAATTTGGATTAATTTAATTCAAAAGATAAGAATCAAATCGAACGATATTGATAATTGTTTTTTTTAACCCAACCTCTAGAATCTAAAACATTGACTTGGTATAATCTAGCTAGATTAGAAAATGTCATTTTAAACAAACCCTATCAAACTTACTAGAAGAAACAAGAATCTAATAACCTTGTTTATGATATTCAATATCTATTCTTCATACTTAAAAGAGAAATTTCATCTATGGCCAGCAGACAGAAAGGCAGCATCAAGAAATTAACAACTGACGAATTCTTTTTGCGTGACTTCTACAAATTTGAAGATGAAGTTTCACGATGATCTTGACCGTGGCAAATACTGCTTTCGCAGCAAGGTATTCCAATGGGTGTACAACATTTGTGCTGATAAGTCTAGAGAAAACTCTCTTCAATACAGTTCACAAGTATCAAAACGTAAACCCAACTTAAACTCAAACAACTAAGACATTGGGGGCTAAGGACGATGTCCAACGTAATCCCTGATCTTATGGGGTTATTCCTTTCTAAACGTGGACGCCTAAAATTAATAAAAAATAACAACTCACTTAATGAAGTACATCAAATATTTTAATTTTGTAGGGAAAAACAAATTTTGTCATATTCTTTAAGAATTTTTCACTAAAAAGTTCTATCAAAAGTTTTTAGCTCCCTTTCTCAAATCGAATCATGGTATTTCACTGCATTTTACAGACTCTAATCAAGACAACAAAGTTTGCAAGGAAGTAGCACCCTCTGCGGATATTTTCGCGCTCACGTTTCACGTTTTGAAAATTAAATTTAATGCAACCTGTAATAAATTTTCATGGCTCAGGCTTCCGGCCGTGCGGCACAACCCTTTGATTGCTGATTTCACACAAAAGCCAAGTTATGTAAATTTTTTGTTTCTTTGACTTCTTTTTTTTCTGTTTGGTTGGTTGGGTGCACGGCAAATTGGTTTTTGCCGGCTTATCAGTAGAATTGCCATTTTGCATCCTGTACCTGTCAACCCAACCAACCAGGCACACCCCTTGCTAATTCCCGCGTGAATATGTGCATACAAACCAATTTGTAACCAAACGCGTTATTTTAAGTTTTTTTTTCGCTATTTTCAGAATTCTTTCTTGCCTTTTTTGAGTGTTTTGCATTAGAATAAAAATAAAGTTTTATGGAAATTCCGTTGGCAAGACATCCGTTTCCGTTTAGCGGGTGTAGAAATATAGATATAGTGTGTATGTGTGTGTGCGTTTGTGTTTGTGGAAAGGTTAGAGGGTTGCTCGTAGGAAGGGTTTATTAAAGTTTATTTCAAAGAATTCCCTGGCACTTGAACCAGCGAAATGACAATCAGCATGTGGTCTCATATCCGGCAATCATTCAACCAAAGCAAACAAAGAACAGTGGGTCATCTGATCTTGGCTTAAGCCGACGTTAAAATCCCCTTTTAAAATTGACAATGACCTGCAAAGAGCTTTTTCATTTGGGAAAAGGTTATTATCTGTTAAAAAACTATGTAATATGTAGAATTCTTCTGTCCTGTTTTGGGTTCTCTGGCTATTTTATGGAGTTGTTTTCAATTATAAAAAAAAAAAACAAAAAAATCCCGTACCTACTCTTTTAGTTATTTAAAAATTTTTGCTTCTTTAAATAACAAATAAGCTATTGAATAACAGTTGACTAGAATATATTTGGAAGCATTTTTCTGTTATTTATTTTGCATTGCAAACTTCTGGGACAAATGGACAGTCCCTTCATCTAGGGTATACAAAAGGGAATAGCGAAAACTTTCACTTTGCGGATATTGCAAAACTATTGCGCTTAACCCCCTGCCACCACCCCTGACGCCGACACCGCCGCCACCACCACTCCCCCGTTGCTCCGTGTGCATAACCCGTTGACACAAAATCGCACTAAATCAAAAATTATATTTTATACAAATAGAAAACGAGGACGCATCGTCGTCTCAGTCTTGTTGGGATCGCGGAAGTCGCTAGACCCCGTCGGCCATAAATCTCATATAGTCAAATATTGAATTACGCAGGATATTGCAGGGAAGGAGAAGGGATGTGCGGGGTAGAAGGAAAGGGTTTTTGTCCCTTTCATATGCATTTCGCATATCCAATTTTGTGGGTCAAAAGGATGTCCGTGTACCCTCCTCCTCTGCGACATTCACTCTTTTTTTCCGCCCATTGCTTTGTTCTGTTTATTTAATAAAAATTTCAAGTTATGAGTGTTTCTCTGGGGTGTGTGTGTGTGTGTGTGCGAGTGTGGTGTGTGTGTAGAGGCTCGTTTATGTGTCGATAATGAATAGTTATGGTTATTTAAGACAAGGGAGAGAGTGAGCCGAGGAGAGTTATAAATGTTTTGTTTAGGTCGCTTATAATGCAATTTATGAATGTTTTTCCTCTCAGCGGGCTAACAATGGGTTAAGTAGACTCTTATCTCCCAACAGCTGTTTGTGCTGTGTCTGGGCATTTCTTGTTTCCAACGGAGGGGATTCACTTACTGCCTCGAATCATCTTATTGTTGGCAGAGCTCATCCAAACAGATAACAAGCTGGGCTATCCCATTGACATCATCGTTTTTTAGTAGTTTTTGTTTTTTATATAAATCTTCGCCTTTTGGGGACTATTCCATTTAGTCGTCTGCTAGACTTCAAGCAAATCAAAATGAAATTTCTGAACATTGAGTGGCTTCTTCTCATTGTCCTTTTAGTTTCCTTGGGCAATGTACAAGCAGCACCCAAACGCAAAGGAATTCGATTACCAAAATTGCCTAAAATAAATATCAATATACATCATAATAGTAAGTTCAACACAAATATATAACAAATTATTATTAAATCTACTTTAATTTACTTGCAGATATTCATATTGGCTAGCGGCAGCTGCTTTGTTAAGTAAATAAGTCATTTTTAATTAGTCTAACAAAAATATTTATTTATGACTAGAATACTTTGAGAATAATTGAGAAAGCAATAAAAAATATTTGTTGTTAATTAAACAAAATAAAGTTTAAGTATGCTTAGATGAAAATAAACACTTGGAATCAATTTGAAACATTTTTCAACAATATCTTAGCTAATTAATAATTACAAACGCCGTACAAAGTTATAAATCCATGCAAGCTATATAATAATTTCAGCTCATTAGAAACTGAAAAATTCTGTTCAGAATTGTTTTTTGCCGATTTTCAGATTTGAATGCCAACCGAAAGTTACATAGAGATGTACATATGTAATCGTTTTTAATTTAACTCAGTTTGAAATCCGTAAAGTTAAAGTGCTGGTCACCAGTTTATTTGATTTTAATCACCTCGTTCGAAGGGGAATTTTATATATGTATTTTTGAAGTTTAACAAAAAATATTATTTTTTATTAATTACTATCGTAAAATGACGCCAAACCAAAGCACTCCAAGAAATACATGCAAAAAGTTGTATTTCCAATTGTCCTCAAAACGAGTTTTCATTTTACTAGACTAACAACTTTTCCAAAGACTTCATGGGTGTATCCTTAATATTAAACATTTTAATTACGTGTGCTCAATTAGTGGCCAATGGCCAAAAAGACCGCAAAAGAAAGTTGTTTAGGATACGGAGAAATTAAATTTGAAATACGGGAACAAAAAGTGAGCTAATGTGTAAAAAAAATTAAAATCAATTTTTAAGTTTTAGGTATAATTATTATTGTATTATTTGAATTGTATACCCCTTATCATTTAAGCAGCCAATTTAAGACTTTTAACAAGTACATTCGCCGCTTTTGACATACATTTTATAACGTGGCGACAAAAATAAAAATAAATGAATTCGTTGTTATTCAATTATATTACCTTGATCAAATAACTTTACATTTACAAATAGCCACCAAGTTCTAGCTCTAGCACTTCTACACTTCTTTAAATGAAGTTTTGAGAATCGAATAATTTCGGTTGCTTTACTCAACTTGATCGACTTGCAGCAATCCGCATAACTTATTGGCCTTTGAAATCTTGTTAACGATTCGGTATGCTAATTAAATTCCAGCAATTACAAATAAAAACAAAACAAGTAACCAAACCGAATCAAACCCCGAAAAAGGCGAGTTTTCACTTTTGCCGTTTGAAGCGAAAGGAGAAGTAATAAGAAAATCTGACTGAAAATTAACACTCTGAGCGAAGGAATTTTTTGCTTTCATTGGGCCGTAAATTGTTTTGGGTGGTGAGTCAGTCTCCCCATCGTCTTGCACCCAACCCCACCATTGGGAGAAGGACCAACTTTTTTGGCTCCACAATTTATGGGACGCTCCCTCCCTGTTCTTTCCCATTGGCTCTTTTCTTATCTTTGCTGAAATATTAACGGTTTAAGCTTAATTTCAAATGGCGTCGCTTGCCGCACCGTCTCACAAATTAACTCTAGCGAAATGTGTGCGAAACTGTACCGGGGCGAAAATGTTATGCCATTAGGGTAATTATTTACAACAATTTCCAAATTTTACACATGAACGAACCGAAATTACAATAAAATGTTGTTTTGCATGCACTTTTCCCTCCTCATAAATAACCAAACTGAGGGCTGTAAATCACAAGGACATGGACAGAAGTGGTCCGCCTACAGGCCTCCAGACCAGGATAGACCTCCGTGCCATCAGCCAAATGTGCATGTAAATTTTCAAATTTTCAACAATTTGCAACACTTTATACTTTTTTGCCAAACACGTGACCAGCTATCCTCTCCACTGATCCGCCGGCATTTGGAATCCTTTCGTTCGTGGGTTGTGGGGAGTGGGAAAAATGCGCATAAATTTCAATTAAAATTGAAAAGCCATGAAAAATACAACTTGCTTTCTCTCCGAGGACATGCAACACACAGAAAAATTTGTCAATTGTTCCATCTCGCAGAGAAACAGGTGCAGTTAAGCATGAAAGTGGCCATGGGCAGATGGGATTTTGGTCATTTTTGTAATTAAAAACCAATTTGCCATTTGGAAAATGCCGACAATTCGTAGATAGGATTAAAAGGAATGTGTTGAAAATGCATAGAAGTTATTTCAGATATTTGTGCTTATGTTAATGAGAATGGATCTTTGGTTGGATAATGAAATAGTTCACAGCATATTTTACACTTCAGCGATTGGGCAGCAGCATCCATCATCCGAAATGGAAGAGGGACAGTCATCTACAATCAGCAGCAGCATCCTGATGAGAGACAAATGTCAAAACTATAAGCTGACACTAAAACCATTGAGGCACTTCAATGGTAAACAACAAACAAGCGCCAACCCCAAAAACTAGACAATGAGGGTTGTTGGGTGAACTAGGGTGGGGTGGGGGTTGTGCTCTTTCACCAATTTCAATTGCTCTTTAACTTTCGCCCAGCGACTAACAAGCGACGCGTGCCGTTTCCTGTTTTCACACGCGGTCAAAAACAAAAAAAAAAAAAAAACCAAAAGTACAGTCAACGCAACGGGCCATGGAGTGTAAACGCAACTGTACTGTACCACATCATTACATAACCTCACATGATGACATAATTCACTTCCGGCAAATGCGGCGTGCGGGTCATCCATCCCCGTTGTTTTATGCTAGTTTAAAGTTCTATAATTCTAAAATTAAAGTGACCATGCAGGAATTTTTCAATTTACCACATGGTCCATAAATCAAATTGGGTTTACCAAGAGCCGCCTCCGGCTCTGTACCTTTTGATGAGTTGATTTTTTTCGTATTTTAAGGGGTGTTCACTTGTCAACATGACAGTTATGAGAATTTTTCAATTTCATTGAAAGTTTTTTTGGGGTAAAAAAAAGCAAACAAATAATCGTATTAGGGAATAGAACAGAGTGTCCTTTTCTTTTGCAACATGTGTGAAAACGTTGCCAAAAAGATAAAAGCACATGTGTTGATGTGTTGTCTCGTGTTGTTTTGGGAGCCAATCTCTGATATGATTAGCGTAGGACTAACGAGCAAAGCTTTTCACTAGAAATTCAATTTTTGAATTGGCCGCAGGGGTTGGTTCCTCCATTGGTTGGTTGGTTAGCCAATAAATCTCGCTACAAGTCTTAGCATGTCAGCAACAAGGACCAAACTTTAGTCAAAGTAGAAGAAGAAGCAACAGGAAGTGCCAAGCCCGCCTAAGATCTGTATGGCAATGGGATAAGAAATCTTTACAAATTCCAATGTTTTGGGCTAAATCCAGCCCCGTGACTTTGATTTATAACAGGGCAGAGCAAGGCAGGACTAGGGGCGTGGTATTTTTAATTTGGAAAGCTCACAGCAAGATGCCCCAAGTCTCAACCCTTCTCTCGTCTGCATAATTATGCTCAAGTCTTATGGCTGTTCATCCGCTGTATAATTTATAGACTACCAAAAAACATCTTATTCAAGGCATCTACGACTTAATGAGTTTTACACTGGAAATTAGCTTGATTTTCTAAAGATTTTCAGTGGTCAATGGTCCAGTTGATTTATACAAAAAAAAGGTAACCACACGCTCATCCAATCGGTCTTTTCCATGGGCAATAATATTCAACACCCAAAGCATCTACATACAACTGGCAAGTGCTTGAAAGTAATTCCTGTAGAATTCTATGACTTCGTAACTAATTAGCGAAAGCCATAAAAACAATGAGCGTTAAGACCGCAGAGAGAGAAAGAGAAAGCAACCTCACCCTCCACGCGTCAAGCAACCGTCAATGCACCCTTCCAGCGGATTCGCCCTTAATGAAGTCTGACATTGATGTTGACGAGGACGAGGATGGCACTGGCGCTGGCGCTGGGTTGAGGCCAAGGATGCGGCTGAGCGAGGTAGTCAACAAGTGAAAGTAAATGTCAGCCCGCGGTTGATGATGACAACCGAAGTGAAGACGACCTCGTTAAAGAGTCATAAAATGCATTAAAATTAAAAACGTGTTAAAATGCTCAAAGAAAAAATTATAATCTTGTTATCCTGCAAGATTTTTAATGAGGTCCTAATGAAGCGTCGCCAAAAGTCAAAGTTCCAAATTTTTATTTGCGTCTCATTTGTTGGTTGTTTGTTAGTTGACTCACTCACAATCGAAGCGGGGTGTGGGGAGGGCAGTTTAAAAAATCGTAAATTATCAACAAAATTTTTAATAAAAAAAAAAAGTAAAAAATTTCACTTACTGGCATATGCTGTGTGTGACTTTTGTTGCTGCCCATAAATTATGTAAATTTTTTCCAACAAAATTAAAAAAAAACACACACAAAACGAAAACGCGGTGGAAAAACAGAAGCGAAATGTTTTTACTAATAGGGGTAATGGAAAGGGGAGGGGAGGTCACAGTTATCAGCGGGTTGTCCATTCCATTTGCTTCTCGTAGGCGTGGCCATTATGCCTCTCACATAAAAGTGAAAAAATATGCCTTTTATTTGGGTATAACGCGCGTTGTTGTAATTTGTTTTCGTCCTTGTTGTTAGAAATCATTTGAAATATGAGGAAGAAATTGCCACATTTTTGTTCAAAAATGGATTTTTTATTAGATTTTTTTGGGCAACTCCTGCTCAGGGGTTGAAGACGTTTGTGTTTAGCCGTGGGAATGCATCCAAATCAAAGCACTAAGGATTCAACTGTACTAAGGCAATGGATTAGCAAGGCAACGAAATTCCGGCGTAGTTTCAGATACGGCGCAGATATGAAGAGCAAAGCTCACCAAAAGGCACACAGACATATGCAAAGGCGTGACCATGCAGGACTCAGGTGAGATTTATTATCTCCAAGTGGTATTCAAACCTTGCTGTTTAGTGTAATTACTTGCGTGGTGGGATTTCTGGCAATGAGTAAGTCAACTGCAAGTTTCCTTTTTTTTTTGGAGGTCGAGGCGCTTAATTTTTAATGCCACCTCATGAAATTTATTGTGCAGCCACAAATTTGAGTTAATCTGCGAAAGTTGCCAAAGGGCTTAAGGACTTGAGCCACGACAACGAGATGCCATGTAAAGTTTGCGCGGCTGCGGCAAATGAGACTGTACCCAGTAGAGAAATAGAGAAGGTAAGCAACTCGCTTGAAGTTTTAACAACTTACTATAGAAACTCATTTAAAGTCCCAAATGGAATCACAGTTGATTTAATTTCAGCTGTCAGACAAGCGTATCCGTGACTGGAGAAGGAGCTGGAGAAAGTGCATTGAGAGTTCAACGAGGTGCGATAAAGGCTTTGTTAGCCACTGTCTGCCTAGGAGACAGTCGACAGTCGGCAGTCGGCAGTCGGCAGTCGAGGACGAGCCATCAATCAATTGGCGAGCTAACGAGCCACATGTCCTTTTTGTGTATGTGTGAAATATATTTACGCTTAGATCCTTTGGGTTTTGTCCCTCTCTCGCTCTCTCATCCTTATGAATTGACAGTTGACCATGACCGATGGCCTTTAAGCAAAGGTAAAAACGTGTCGCATTTCAAAGTGAAATTGAAATGCTGCTACGAGTATCATAAAAAAAAGGGAAAAACTGTGATAGCAGGCGAAAAGGGTTTAAGCCTCTATAAATAACATAACCACGCCCACAGCCATAAATATTTATTAATGAAATTAACTGCAAGCCTTTCGGTATTAAAATTAAAATATCAGCCATTGAAAGTAATTAAAATTCATGTCGTGGGAGAGGGGGTTGGACACACTGCCAAAGAATTAGATGATCACGCAGTTCTCAGTTTCTCGGTTTTCGGTACATGGCAAGCAATAAGGCCATTAAAATGTTCTCTCCCAACTCCCTTCCCTCTTCCCCAATGTAAGCCTAACCTCGGCAGCTGGCCCAGAAGTAAATATATTTGGTGGGGAGTCAAGGGGGTTTTAGAATCATTTGCATATACTTTTGGACAGGAGCGTCAGCTATTTTCCTTTAAAAATAATACTCAGTGAGAATAAAGCTCTGATGGAATGTGAACTTATTTAGTGTATTCTTGTCTGACTGCACTCTCATGCTTAGTAAGAAGTGATTATCCCCCTTTGGACTGCCCATTTGCCGACGCCTCTGCATGTTTATGGCTCATAATTCCCCCCCATCTTAAACACATTTTTAACCATGAGCGACGTTTAACTACCATAAATTGCACACACACACATGTGTGTGTGGGTGTGTGAGTGTGTGGTTGCTCAGTTCTCCGCGGCCATGTGTTAACGTATGCGGTTAAGTGGTTTTCCAGGTTCACGTTCACGAATTTTGCCACCACAATTGATGATATGCAACCACTTTGAAGTGCCTCCACATTTTAATGAGCAGCAAATTCAATTTGAACTTTTGACTCGTTTTGTGTGCCAAGAGAAATTAATTCATTTGCAATTCATGGTTTTCAATTGCGTTTGTTTAGTTTCACTCTCTCGAGGGACTCTAGGCAAAGTGGCAAGTTAAAGAGGGCAGGATGGGCATTCAATTAAATTGGCATAAATTATGCGCTAGATCATGAACACTTAAGTCAGTCGGTCCTACGAGGAACAACTGAAGTAAAGGCAGCCACAGGAAATGGGGAACAAAGACAGACAAAGCCCATAAATCAAGCATTTTTTTTGACAGTTGTAAAATGCAAATCAAATGTAATCGCCCGCTATCCCCACAAAGTAACAACAATTTCCCTATGCTCGCTTGTTTCAGATATCCTGTTACCAGAGCCAACAAATTGGCTTTAAAAAGCCGTGTCCAGCTAAGCACAAGTACATATATTTCCACGTATTTTTTCTAATACTTTAAAATGAGGTGTTAATGTGACTTGTTTTCTTTTACGCAAAATTTATTAGCCTACTTTCGGGCGTTGTTTAGGAAAAATTTCAACAGCTGCCCATTTTGTGAAATTTGAAATGTGCGTAAATCAAAATTATGACTTTTTAATGAAAGACTGTGAAAGGAAATTTATTGTAGAGAGGGCAGGCTATCAATGCATAGATAGAAAATTTATAACTATTACTTACACACGATTAAATAATTCTCCTTCCCCTTACGCTTCGTCCTCCGTCCTCCGTCCTCCGTCCACCGCCTGGGCTTGGCTTGGCCTCAACCCTCTCGAACAAAGCGAACAAAGATGTTTTTGTGCTTTTGCGTCATCTTTTCTAGTTGTAACTAAATGGCCATCATTTGTTAAGCTTAAACCCTTTGCCCAGACTGAGACTGAGACTGAGACCGAGACTAAGACCGAGACTGAAACTGTGGTCTAATGAGGCAGCTATAAAAGGAGAAACTAACCATAAAAATCGTATGCATTTTTCATCTCTTGATAAATGACAAGAAGAAAACAAAAACAAAAACGAAAAGAATCAAGCTGAGCCAAGTCTTTTTTTTGGGCGTGACGAAAAACCAATCAAGTTGTATAAATATATTCCAGTTCCAACATCTCATCTCATTGTCACCCATCATTGTCATCCTCATCGTCATCATCGGGGCTCGAGAGAGAACAAAAACTAATATAGAAATTAGGTGTGTAATGTGCTGATCCAGCTATAAATATTTCTTATTTTTGGCAAAATATTTGCAAAATGTTTCCACTAGACTGGACCAGAGCAGAACCAGAGGAGGGTAGAACAAAGATCTAGGGGTTGGGTCTGCTAGAGTCCAGCAGGGAACTGGAGTTGGGGTTGGGTTTGGGTGTATATTTCAAGTGTTTGCCACATCTGACATTTGTCATCATGATTCGACCATAAATACAAACTGCGCGCCCATAAATAAACATTTGCCCAAAAGAAAGTGCACTTCTTATAGTTCTAGAAGTTTCGGCAACACAAGGGGAATCAAGGGAAAGACCACACAAATTGTGCAAATATTTGAGCAAAGTCTACACAGATAAAGGGAATTGATTTACCAAGGAAATTAAACGATATTACTAAGTTACTAAGACGTTAAGGGTATATATTTGATAAATCCTTAAAAATATTGTTCAACCAATAAATATATACGATAGTCGGCAGATAGCAGAACAAGGTGGAAAAGAAAAAAAAGGAAATCAGCAGGCAGCTACTTTTGTAGTCTGTAGTAGTAATCGGTATATCACTCACCTGTTCATTAATCGTTTCACAATTTCCTCTTCACATTTTAATCTCACTTTGATATTGTGCGATCTCATCACTTCTGTTTTCTTTCCAGTGCCTGGAAAAATGTTAAAATTAGATTAGAGAAAACATCCTTGTCAAGTAATTATTGGGTTTAGGTGGCTTACCTGTTTCCATATTTCCAATGACCCAAATGATTCTGTTGGCTTCTCCAGTTTTCAGGTTTGTTTTAATTCCACAAACTTTAAATAAATCTGTGAAAGTGAAAATAATTAATTAAAAGAAAAGAAATTTCTAAGAAAATAATATTGATCTCACCTAAGTTAATGTTTGGCACAAAATCCGATCGAGGCAACAACTGATTTGATCCCCGCTGGCGCTCCTCTTCGCAGTCACTCAGCATCTGCTTCAAGAAGAAACACTGCTTAGTGGGAGAGAGCGTTAGTGTGGGCAGCCCTCTCACATCGACTCAGCAACTGCTGGGTAAACGTGAGCGGGAGCGCCGGCGTAACTGCAGCGTTCCAGCGAGCAGCAACGTCGGTGCACCCCCACTTAACCACACTTTCGCAGGTTCCCACTTGCTTCTTCTTCAAGAAGATGATGAGTAGACGCGAGCGGAAGAGTGTGTAAGTGCGAGAGCGCCGACCTAGCTGTTTTTTTTTTTTCTTTTCACATTGTTCTCCCTTGAGGGTATGTATAGGGTTATCCATTTCGTGGTTTCAAAAGTATTGGGCTGGAATTCGACATCTGTTAAACTAAGTTGTTAAAACAATTTTTTTCTTTTCGCGTAAAAGTGTTTACGAAAATGGATCGCTAAACTATTACACAACGAGTAAAAAGTATTAAAATCTACTACAAAAATGGTGATTCTAGCACAGCTACATATCGCGCCACATAGCGCGAATATGGCTTTATTGCAAGAGACATTTTCTGACCGCGTGACGATATCAACTGGCCACCAAAATTATGCGATTTGACACCATTTGAACTTTTTTTTGTGGGCCTTCGCGAAAGACCGTGTTTATGCAGATAAACCTTTAACTTTTGAGCGTTTAAGAACCAACATTCGTCAAGTTACCTCAAAACAATCAATGGTTGCCACGCTTCGGGCGGTGGTCATTTAAATGATGTCGTGTTTTATACATAATGTCATCGTTAAAACTTCATAATAAAAAAAAAAATATCATGAAAAAAAAATATTTTACATGTGTTTTATTTACGTATAGTTTTGAAACCGCAAAATGGATAACCCTGTAGTTTAAGAATAAACGGTTCTTAAACATAACGGATTATATTTGCCGCAAAAAATTGTTTTACACGCAGGTTCATTTTTGGTTTGTGTTTGTTAAACAAATTTATGTAAGTATGTATATGTATATGCACATACATAATGGAATTTTTTTTTTTTAGCTGCCTTTCTCTTATGTTTTGTTTTCCAATACCAGTCAACCATAGCAAATCAAAATAATTACAAAATGGTTGATAAAAATCCAGCAAATATCCTTTGCTATTTTAATAAAAAATTTCACGAACAGAAGAAGTAGAAAAAGAATAAATAAAGATATTGCGCTGCTGTGTTTATATTGCCAGAGACATCAAACATCTATAGCCGATGGAACAGGAAGTTATCAGGGATTGCCAGAGAGAAGAAAAACAATAAAGCAGCCATTTGGCAATTGTCTCTTGTTTGGAACTCACGTCGTTTGATGGGCATAAAGTCAAATAATAAAACATTTTAACTCGACATTTGATGGTTGTTTTTATTTGTGTGGCATTGCGACCGGCAAATAAAAACACAAAACGAAGGCGGAAAGCTTGCCATGGCCTCTGACTCTGAGGTGAACCAACAAGCAGCCAGCAACCAGGGCAAACACCTTGAAGCGCTTTAATTTTTATGATTGAGCCACAAAGACGCATCGTAAAGCAAAGGACACGCTCTAGCTATGACATTTTGCCCCATAACAAGCCAAAATTTATGCAATTAGAAATTAATATCATACAATTTGATGTTTTTAGACACGCGTTCGGTTTGTCATAAAAATTGTCATGTGGCAACTGCATTTTAATGCCACAATTTGAATTTTTAGTGCCAACTCTCCTGTTGAGAGACACATAAGGCGTGACTAGGCAGCCGTTTTTCTCCTTTGCCACTTAAATTGATATTGTCACAATGAGTTCCTTTATTTCGCAGACAAATTTGATTCGCTTCTGCATTCAATGATAACAATTTTTATTAATCATTTAAGACTTGCTTGGCGGATAAGCCAAAACAAAACGTGGGAAATATCCCAAATGTTGCGTCTCAAAAGATGACGACGACGACAACGACTGTCCGAGAATCCAATGAGCAGCCTAAGGGCTTAGCCCAAAAGATACAAAGTCATTACAACGCAGCGCATTCATAATTAAAAATATTTACAAAAATCAACTCAAGTCTTCAAGAAGGAGAGTAAATGACGTGTTCAGGGGGAACCAAGTGCAGTTGAGCGTATGAAAAAGTTTTTGTTAATTAGTCAATGGAAAGAGGGTGGTAAATAAATCCAAAGAATGCGGAATAAGACAAGATATTTGAATTGACTGAATGTTGGTTGCCCTTAAAGGTAAGTAGAAGAAATTCATAGAATTTTATGGACAATACTGAGCTGATAGAAAAAGTCAAAGTGTGCTAGGAAAGTTCGAGTAATGGGAATAAGGGTTTCTGTTTTTCATCGTATTCTCCATTTATTATGACAGTTTAATGGCAGTTTGTCTTAGAAGATGCTTAAAAATACAAAATATACATACAAGAAATCTTTAGTTTCACAAAGATTTATTTAAGAGACTTAGTTAGGTCTTGTTGCAACTATTACTGAAAGCAATTTTAAAGATGAAGTGAATATATATGGAAAATATATATATTAAGAAATACAGTTAAAATAATTTTATATAAGTTACAGATTTCCAAGCATTTCAAAATTATTTTTTTTTTTTATTTAACCTTCATTTCAAAAACTCATTTCTGCTTTGCAAGGGTATTAAAAAAGATATGTTTCAGAGTTAAGTCCATCAAAATATGTACAACCCACTCAGTTTAAGCTGAAAATCAACAAGCAAATGTAAAATTACAGAAGCAACACCAACAACAACAATTCCCCTTGGCTAATTACACATTCAGGGAAAAAAAGAAATAATAGAATTATTTTAGCTAAATGTCCGAGGGGAGGAAATTGAAACGAATCTAATAAATGGAACCAAAAATGTGCGTACATCAACGTGGCAAATGGCGAAAGGAAAAAATGGAAATTCAAAGGACGAAAAGGAAAAGTAGAAAGGTGTATTGGCAGGACACTTTGCATAGCTAAGTGAATTGTGTTTAGCTGGGGCACAAATCGAACTTTCACTTTTCTTTACAACTTTTGCCGTTTTTTTTGTCGACTGCCATTCATCTGCCACTTGCCAGGCCGCACACGTAATGAGAAACCTGGACCAAGGATTAAGTTACGACAACAAGGTGGTGTGGGGATGGGGCGGCAGCGAGAGAAAGAAAGGGGCACCCCTTTGCACTTTGCTTTTGGCGTCGTTTCTTTATAGAATTAGCATAATTTCCTCAACAGTTTTCATTATGTCTGCATTTTAAGTAATTTTTTTCGTTTTTCCGGTTTTTTTTCTGATTCTGTGTAGCATATTTCTCGGCGTCGCCGATCCTTGGCCCAGTGCAATTAAACGTGTAATTACTCCTCCACTTAAATATTCCACCGAATGGGACGAGACGAGACGAGGGTCACCAATTTTGTGGGGTCTTTTCAGTTTTTTTCTTTCTTATTTAATTTGTTGTTGTTGCAGGCAACAACAATGTTGTTTTTTGTTTCTTTTCGGAAGTTCTGAACTTGTTTTTATTTGATTTTCCTATTTATTATGGTTTGAGTTATTAGTGAGTTTGCTCATTACAAGGACTTTAGAAGGGAACACAGAGGAGGAGGAGGAGGAGATTGGTGACATCTTTTACAGGGTAACAGAGGGGAAGATAAAGAGAGAGAGAGAGGTCGTGACATTTTTATATGTATTTGATTATTATTTTGGCTTGATGCTTTTCAAGTTGATTTCATTTACAATCAAGCCATCAAAAGCTCATTGGATACTAATCTGTTAGTGTCTCCCACTCTCCATCTCCATCCCACATCCTGTCGCTTTCTTTGCACTTAAGGATACACTCAAGACAGACACAAGACACACACACACACACACATAAGCATAGTATAACGGAAACAGCCAAAACAACGATATAATAAAAATGATTTCCGTCTAAAGGAAAAACAAAATTGGCAAAAACGCGAAACGAAAGT
The DNA here is from genome assembly GCA_024703675.1 of Drosophila nebulosa. Classification (NCBI taxonomy): domain Eukaryota; kingdom Metazoa; phylum Arthropoda; class Insecta; order Diptera; family Drosophilidae; genus Drosophila; species Drosophila nebulosa. Next base: position 2,670,569 of record JANFPS010000004.1, on the reverse strand, counting down.
CTATTAGTGGGCCAGACAAAGGATCCCGACTCTGCTCCCCTTCACATTTCTTTTGACTGTTTTGTTGAATAGTTTTATGATTTTTATGGCTTGTGACAACAGGATGATGGCATGGCAGGATATGGCCATCAGCTTAAAGGATATCTTCAAAGATTTCAGCTCTCGCCGATAGCCTAATGGCCAAATTAAATGTGAAGTTTTCTAGAAACAAAATGGCAATTAGACTGGACCAATTGATATGTGTGTTTGTCTTATCAGCCGAAACTTAAGTACACTGCAAATTGCTCAGTTAATCGCTGGCGGATTAAACAAAAAGGACGACAACAAATGCCTTGTATATAATTGGCTTTAAAGTTGTCCCCCCCCAGAATGGTGGTGAAAGTTTTATTTCCGCTTCTTGTTAAGCATATTTACGGCGGCTTTGGCATGCTTCTTTGCGTAAAAGCGTTTTGCATACTCATTCGGTTGAACGTATCCTTAGCCCCGCTCCATGTCTCTATCTGGTCTCTGGGTATGTGTGAAACGAGTCGTAAATCTTTCCCATTTCCCCCCCTCTCCCAGTGAACTGTCTGTCTGCATCGTAAATCATATGCAGCCAAAGTATCTTCACTATATACGTACGTACGAGTTGATACCTCCTGGAGAAATAAGTAAAAAGCAAAGCAAATTTAAGTAGTTTCACGCTTTGACGGCTCGTCGTAGTCTTTCTGTTGTCCCTGTGTTGGGAGCATTTGTTGAATGAAAAATATGAAATATATCAAAGTGCAAAACGAAGTTAAGGATGAAAATATTATCTGCTTGTCAAGTGCGAGAACAAACTTTAATGCAATTGCAGCAAAAAAAGTTTCGAATTTAAAAACACTTAAATTCAAAATACATAGTAACTAAAATTAATCAATTTTCTATGCATTCAAACTTACTTCAATAAGAAGACATTTTACGAAAATTATACTCTGGACTTCAAATGGCGTTTTAGATGAAGTTGCACTTTTTTCGTACTTCCACTGAAAGCCAAAAATATAATTGAATCGGAGTTAGAATGGAAGAGTTTTCCAATATTTGTTTAAATAATTCATAGCATCAATCAATCGTGATTAGAATTATAGATGGATCAAATTATTATTCTGCAATTTTCTCTGCATTATTTTTGGTTGTGCAAATCAAATTGATCCAATATACTTTCAAGAAAAGCAATCTCAGCTGAAGCAGCTGCAGGGTTAAAACTATTTTGATAGTCGACGACTGATTCAACATCAACAACAACCCATCCCGAACCCATTCCGAGCCATCATGTGGCACACCCAGGAGACACTCTGCCAATTAACAGTTACATGTTTATACAAAATAATTGGGTTGCGTGACACAGGGAAAGGAGCAGCGGCAGGATCAGGACCAAGACCAGAAATACAGCTAGGCTAAATAATAAACAAATAGAGGCAAAGTATTTCAAGCAAACACACACCACACACACACCGCACACACATGCCAACTATATAATTATAGTGATTGCTGATGATAGTGCGTCATTCGCCATCATCAAAGTGGAACGCCGCAGGACAAGGGCGTTGCTAAAGTTATTAACGCTTCGTGTATGGGGCGTCAATCAACTTTTGGGCATTGGGCGCGATTTGCATGCAAAGCCCACTTCTTTTTTTTATTTTTGGGTTAAAAACCAGGGAAAACGTCTAAGGCTTCAAAATGGTTGCTGCTGTGGCTGTGGCTGTGACTGTGGCTGGTCTCGAAGTTTATGTTAATTTAATTGCAACACCAAAACCCATTAAAATAGTTCCACGTCACCAGCAACAGGACTAGGCTTGAGGGTATCACAAAAGGGTTGATGATGATGATGATGATGAAGTCGAAGACGTTGGATTGTTTGCCTTTTGCGGCTGTTGTTGTTTCTCAGCTCGGTTGCCATTGACAAATTCGAGGGCATAAGCATCTTTAATTAAGTTGGGATTTTAATTGCTTCGGCTCATGGGAAATGTACTAACATCATTTATCGATAGTTATTTCACATTTGATATGGCTTGAAAAGGAAAGTTTCAACATACTACACACATCAAAGGCAGACACACACACACACACACACACGCACACACACACACATGCTTTCTAATCAAATTCAAATTAGTGTCCTTAGAGCCTAAGGGCTAGAATCAAATTTTAAGAAAGAGCTGAGTATAAGCTTTAATTTCAGTTTAAATTTGCACTTTTGGTTATTGTTAACTTACTCCATGCAATTGTCAATTAAACAACAGTTAAACTTTTCAAATTGCATTAAATAAAAAGTACTCGTAAAGTGCATTTATTTGATTTACAAATAATGCTTATAAAAACCACATGGAATGCTATTCCCCCCAACCGATAGATAGATACGTGCCAATAGTCGAACCGGGGGCAACGTCACCTGCCAGTCTATGTCAATTGTAAAATGCCCTGATTAATCCACTTCAAACAGACCGAGTTGGCGTTCGCTCAGCAAACCTTTCACTCTCCACGGTGTACACCCCCCGCCCGCCCTTTGGCACCTATGCTTGGGGTGGGCAAAGTTTTCCAAACTGTGTGACAGCGGCAATGAGTAGGAAAAAGGTGTCTGCGGTGGGTGTAAGGAGGGGTGGTAGGGTTGCTTTGGCAATGGCAACGATATCGGTACGTGCGCACACGTTGATTGCATTTACGTGTCGTTTCCCTGAGATCCCTTTCTTTACGTTTCCACATTGCATCACGATACACGGAGACCTAGCCACGGCTAGGAGGTGGTACGGTACCTACATGCAGCCGACAGCGACTAATGCAAAATTAATGCATGTCAGACGAGGGCAAACCACACGCAGGTATTGATAATCAGCTCAAGGTTCACTTGCCATCCCATCGACCCTGCCCTTGCCCTTTCAGCTGACAAGGGAAATGAAGTTTGAGCTAATTAAAAACTGCACATTCGCATTCGCGAAGGTGAGAGAGAACTCCAATTAGAGATGCAATATATGGGAATTAGAAAGCAGTTGGTTGTACAGAGAAAAAGAGAGAAATGAAATGAAGGTAAAACTATATCTATATCAACCATTAAGCGAAGATAGTGAAATGTTTACACAAGCAATTCCCTCTAAATCATTCTTATCAAATTTGTTATTATCAATATAGAGCACGTGTCGATTGAGCTGCAACCTCCGTGTGATTTTAGTCCAAGTTTTCATCTCTAATTCTGAAATTTTCGCTGCACATACTGTACTTTTCAGCTAGCTAGTCAATGGACCATTGTCACGCCTCCCAAACGCATTGGTATCTCTGACTGGTATCCGCCAAACACATCCCCATCCCCATCCCCCATCAGCAGCAGACATCGTCGTAGTCACAGTCTAGGAGACACTTGGATAGAACGAGAGAGATATTGAAATAGAAAGGGAACAAAGTCTCACGTCGAGAATTCTTGACTTTGGCAGAAAAAAAAAAAACAAACTTTAAGTAAATCTGCTTATCTTGTTCGCAAAAGTTTCGCTACGTGCCGCCGTCTCGACGTTGGTCATGGTCGCGTTGCGCGGTCGTCTCTTTTGTTGCCAGGCCTCTCCCAAAAACAGGCACACACTGACTAGCTTCCCTCCCCAGTTCTGTCCCCTTCTGGTCCTATCACCTCTCCCTGCACTCTCCATAACTCAAGTCAAGTTGAACCGAAACGAGTTGAATGAACAGATATCATAAAGTTGACAAAGTTTTTTGTCAAACTTAGCATTGGCTACGAGTCCGCATTAATTTTTTCGGTTTTTTATTTTGTCAATCAAAACGGATTTCTGTTAACTTGGATGGCCAGTTGCCAGGTGAACCAATCGAGTAATGTCTCAGTGGGAAAATGGACAGACCATTGAAAGGAAATTAATTAAAATTCTTGCTTCCGGCCGAAAACATTTTCCTGCAATTGATTACAAATAAAATTACATTTTTCCAGGTGCAACGTCAAAAATCTAGCATCTAGCAAACTGTTTCCATTGACCATTAAATGCATCTCTTTGGTGCAACTTTAAGTGCATCTGCTATTAGGTTTTCCATTTTCTCTTAGAGTCCTTGGAGACTGTTTAAGTGCATCTGGTGTGCAGTTGTTTTCCTGTTCCTGTTGTCGGTTGGCCAAGTGGCATGTGCCAATTTATGGTCAAATGCTAATTTTTTTTTTTTCGGTCATGTCGTCGCACAAACGCGAGAATTACTCGATTTCTCTGGGTCTTGTTCTCGCTCTCGCTCCCGATGTCGACGTTGGTCTCTGGCTGCAATAATTCTCGGGATCCCATTTCCATTACCATCTTGATGTTACGGTCTCTGGCCTCCTGATGTGGCTGCATCCAGATGCCAGATGCCCTGTCGTGGTCGTGGTTTGGAGGGGGCAAGGGTGGCGGAGACTTTGTGGCTCGTGATAATCCATGTTGCAATTGCGTTGCGTCTCGTTGTTGCCCATTAATGCCATCCTGGACGGGAGTAAAAATACAAAAAATCGCTATTATCTTTGAAATTGTCTGCCAGGCAGCGTCGACGGCTGCAGGAAATATGGATTAAAATGTTGCCCGGCATCCCTGCATGGCTCTGTGTGGCTGTGTGGCTCTCTGGCTGTTGCGTTAACTTGATTTTTTAAGTGCCTCTTCGTCGCATTATGAACGTTAAGGCGTTTGCTGACTCCCCCTCCGCCCAAACGATTACAATATACACACATACATATTTTTTTTTTTTTTTGGTCTACTCTTTTTTTTTTGCATCGCTTTTCATTTCAACTCATGCATACGAAATTAGTGCAGACGGGAGTCGCTTCGCCATGTGCCTCTGTGTGCCTTCTTCATTCACCAAATCGTTTATGGCTTACAGCGAGTTAATCGCACTGTCATTGTTGGCTCCCTCTCTCTTTTTCTCTTTGAGGTTTTCTAGGAGTTTAAGTTTACTTTTGCCGTCGGCAACAGCAAGGACAACGACAACGACAACGACAACGACAAGTTTATGGCGGCGGCTGGTTCCGCAGCCGCTGTGTGAGTAAAAAATCTGTATAAATTTTGAAGCATACTTTTCTGGAGTAAGCGGCTTACGAGGAGAAAGCATTTAAGCTTTCACCAATTGCAATTGCAATTGGCAACGGATACGAGGAGTACATGCGGATTTATTCACCGACATTTATTGGGGTTTCTCGGCGAGGCTTTATTTTATTATTAAAATCGTTTCAAGTGAAATCACTGAACAAAATAGTTACCGACCACGAATATGCAAAAATTTAAATCTTTTAGTGGAGTGAATAAAATCAGATATAAAAAAAAAGAACGCACAGACCAATCTGGAAATCTTTAAATACTATGACTAATTATTATTATTTAAGTCTTCTTCTTTTGGAATCCTTTTGAACTAGCAAAAAATAGTTCTAAGGCCAAGGGTAACCCTTTTGCCTTTGATCTAAGTCTAAAAAATGGCTTTAAAAAGAAGTTCGTAAAAGCAAAATGCAAAAATTAACTAGGAAACTTGGAGAATTCATTCTATTTATCCTTTCAGCGTTTTCCAAAGACGATTTGCCATTGAATTTCTGTTGATTTTTAATCAACTGCTTGAAGCTGTTGGAAGGCGGCACGGCACGTTCGTTCATTTTGGTAGGTGTGGCAGGGTCATAAAAACTGATTTTAATGTTGACCGCCGACGCTCGAGTGCAGGACCTGACTGAGATCCTCCCCCAGATCTAAGTTCTCCACTCCACCCCCTCCACCTCATCAAGAGTCTCGTCTTTGTCTTTTATAACCTTTTGTCAGTCGTTAATTTTTATGTTTATAGCGCAAATTTTCGCCTTGCTGCACACACGTCTACTTTCAGTTGCAAACTGAATTTTGAAACCGCAAAATGCTCGGCCAAATTGATGAGGTGGAGAAGGGGAGAATTAGAGAGAGGTTATATGAAACGACGTTCGAGGTAGTTAAAACAATAACAATTAGCTGCAAGCCAAGTCGTTGGCGACACGCAAAAATTAATTAGCACTCCCAATACATTTTGAGGTTAGGATAATTTTTAAGGTTAGACCGAGGCGTAGCCGTAAAATGCAACAAATACGGACCACAGACATAATGATAGAAATCATAGAAAATTGCTAAAAACAATTTCATTAAATTAAAGCAACATTAGACATTACACCGAAAAAGGGAAATCTAATCATACGGTAAGAAGTGCAAAACTTTCCACCGGAAAATTGTGCACATCGCAAAACTTTGTTAGACAAACTTCGACTGGGACTGTACTGCATGTGTCGGAGTTGTGGGTGTGTCTGCGTGTGTGTGTGTGTGTGTGCCTGGATGATGCCTGGGATAATTGCGAAATACTGAAAAAGCCAAAACTTAAACAAAAACGCAGACGTTAATGAAATTTCGATAAACTTTTTGCCCATCCAGTCAACTGCAACAATGGACGACTTCCCAATACTGAGGGAGGGGAGGAGGAATACAGGATAAGCAGGAGAGCGACAGAGACAGTAATGCAGAGGGCAAGGCAGGCCAAGTCAAGTGCAATTTTTGCAGACAAATCAAAACAAATTATGATTTATTGAATTTTAATTTACTACCAAGCCAAAAATTTCCCATAAATATTTGAGCGAGTCGAGAGGAAGCAGAAGTTATGCTTATTGCAAGTTATTTGCAACAGTGTGTGTGACTGTGTTTTTGTGTGTGTGTGTGTGTGTGTGTGCAACCCTCAAAGGACAAGTAAGTAAGTACAGTTGCCTTTCAACTTTTTAGCTTGACGCGTGCGGGGCTTACGCATGGCCAGCAGCTGCTGCCAGGAGTCGGATTGCAATAAAATTTTTGATTTAATTTATATACACTAACCGAAAAAGTTCTACAAGCCTAAACAACAGATTGGACCGCCAAGCAAAGTGTATATCAATATTACTAATCATCATCAAAATGAGCCTAAAAATCGCTTTGTACTTCTAAAGTTAGGGGAATTTACTCCATTTAGTTTTTATGTCAGATGAAATCTTTTAAATCAGATTCTAATATACAATAAGATGGATTAGCACCTTGTCTATAAAAAATCTGAAATCTTATTGAAATTAGACAATTTTATGGCTTACATTTTACAAATATGATCTGAAATATCTTTTATATCACTGTCTCTTAAGCTTTGAAGAAAAAATATATTTTTTCTTGAATCAGTTTTGTTGTTTGGGCCATCCATGTAAAAAAAAGTGTATTTCATCATCGGTGTATAGAGCTAAGCTTTCGAAATTCGGGTTTTTCGCAAATGTGCGTATGCAAATTGCTGGCCACATGTCATTTTTGACCATTTCCGTTTCAGGACTCTCTCGAAAGCCAAACAACAACAACAATGAGCATAAACAATAGCAACCCCCGGTCCAATTGTGGCTCCTTAGGGTTGTTTTTACCATTAGATAGAAATATGTCTTTGGGGTGCGTTAGCGCAAAATTTTTTTTGCATTTTTCTGCAACTTGTTTTACCCACTGACCTTGAAAAAGTAAATTCAAAATTCAAATTGACTACCGACTGGCATAGAGCAGCTGTAAGGACAAAGCAATGGGGTGGATCAGGTTGCCCAAGCCACTCCTCTTCCTTCCATTTTGGCTCAAACCTCAGCGAAATTGCGCAAATTTCGTGGTGCCCTATTATCAATAGGCTGCTTATCGCTGAAAATTGAAAATCCATTAGGCTTTCGCTCTCTTTCGATTACAGGCAAACAATACACAAACATGCTGATGATGATTCGATTGCCTTTGCTAATCGTTCAATCCCAGAGGATTGTTTATGTTTTTCTAACCATTGTTAGGCCAAATTGTTTTGGGAGCTATCGATTTCACAATAAAAGCAATTGAAATGCCAAAATGCAAATGGCTTTATTATTCGCATATGCAGTCCCTTATACGCAAATCAATTGCTTCCATTAAGGAGATGACGATGAAAGAAGAATAATAAATGCAAATAACTTAAAGTAACCTAAATATATAAACAAAATCCCCAAGGTAAATCACCAATCACCCATCACCCATCACCCAGCCACTTTGTCCACAGTTTTTTGAGTGATTCACAACTCTTTGTTACTCTGTCTATCGGTTATATGAGTTATGACCCTTTCCGACCCCATAGAGTACAAATATTTTTAATCAGCATAAGAAGCGGAGTCAATATACGAGTCATTATATAGGTCACTAAGAACTGACCTGAGATTTTGTATATCAACCTTCCATTACTGTAGGTAGGCTATGTTTTTGAACGGCCCGGATCGGACACCTATATCACATAATAGCTGCTATAGAAACGATAGGGTCGAAAAAGCAGTCTTAGTGAGAAAAACTTTTTTGTCTTTTAAGTCTTTAGAGCCAAACTCGCTTGGATTCGGATTTCTATATTATAGAAACCACACCCATAGAAACAATCCATGAGAAAGAGCATTTTTGGTACATATAAATCTTATTGCTGAGTTTTATCGATATTGTCCGAGGACTGCAAGGGTATACAAATTTCACTATGCCAAAGTTAGCAAATTTGTTTTTTTTTTTGGGCTTGATTTTAATCTTTCCAGGTATCAATGAAATAACCTAATTTATTAAACATATTTCTTTTTTTATATAAAAAATATTCTTTAAATTGCAATGGTCTATAATTTGTTTCCGTTCACTTGCAAAATATTTACTTTCGATTTACTAAGATTTACTAAGCTTTAAGTGCAGTCAGTTCATAATTTCTAAGACTTTGATATTCAAATTGGAATATATCTTCAATATTTAATGTTTCATATTAACATTTTGCTAATTGTAGAAATGTTATTTACCATACATTTTTTTAGTTTCTTTAAACTACGATTGTCTTGCCCCTAACCAATAAGTATTATGTTAAGCTCTTGTATATATTTTTGGCATTTCGTAGACCACTTCCACTATCTAATCAATCACACGCTCCATACGAAAAGAAAACGGTGATAACTGCAGCCATGTTTTTTGCACTTGAGAAGGCCACGTCACTTGGAGGGAAGTGAACAATTTCGATTTTCGATTATCGTGAACTGCACACGGCCTTGTTGAAGCAGTTCCGGTTGAGTGGTATCCATTTTGCTGCTGTTACTTTCCATTCAGCCATTTTGAATTAAGAAATTTCTTCTCTCTCGACTTGTGTGTGTCGGAAATGTGTCATTTATTATGCAATCTGTGTATTTGCACTCAGTAATTAAAATGACGTGTTGCAATTGCAAGATGTGCGCAGTTTCCTTATCAGCCAGAAACGGAAGGGGTAGAGAGAAGGTCTCCCATTGGAGAGAGGGAGACATTGAAATCTATGACAAATACGTTGCCCTGTAACTACATATGTATATGTAACTCTATTCATAATAACATCAAAATATTTGTGGCCCTTATACGACGCCCTACATTCGTATATATGTAGTATGGACCATAACCACGCATTAGAGCAATTTATCAATTAGTGACGCCCATTCAATGAGGATTCTGTGTGCGGTCCATTTTGAAACTGATATGGTCCATGTGCACGTAAAATGCACGTCAATTTGGCAAGTTTAATGAGTGTGTGAGTGGGTGATGGGGTAAGAGAGTAAGAGGGTTAGTGGGTGGGTCATCAAATCCGTATCCGAATGTGAATCCATGTAATAACTGCGTGCTCTCTGGTAATTAGAATATGACAAGCGTACCAAGTTGAAATGGAGAAACTGTAACCATAAAAGTAAAATGGCATCATAACAGTTAAGAGAGTGCGATTATGATATGAGGCAGCATATGGACAGATGGGCGGGGATCTAAAGAGATGTGAATCATTGTCTCTGGGTGCGTGCATTGGTCATTAAATAATAATCCACTTAATATTAATTGCTCTAGATTTGCAGAAGAAACACTTTCCAAGGCACAAAAACTTGACTCTCCTCCACCCAAGTTCAAGGGACAATCAGAGAGCTTCATTATAATTGCGGTCATTTTGAGTCGATTTGTCAGGGTTGAAACACACACACACAAACACACACACATTCAACTCGTCCAATGTATTTTCTAATTGTTTGCCCATAAGCTGGAATACAAATTGCACGCGTATATCCTTTTTTTTGAAAGCTAAGTGCCACACATGGTGGCACACACACACACACACACACACATAGTAAAGGTGTGTGCGGTGTTCTCAGCACTTTTACCCCAAAAAAGCCTTTTTTGGTCTATTAATTTATGCATTTTAATAAACGCGCCAAGCAATTACAAAAACATTCTTTGCAAAAGGTTGCGACGGGGGCCAACCAAAACTACTTTTTGGCGGCCAGCTGTTGTCAAAGGATTTTGCCCTGCTCCTGCGTCAGTTATTGTTTGGCATGCAGACAAAGCATGGCTCCATATGAATTTATAACCCGTTCTGGGGAGAGTATGTGTATGCAAGAGAGTGTGTGTGCGTGTCCAGGATATGCCATAATATGTATGCAAAATAGCAATTTAATTTCGTTTTATTGCAATGCCATTTGCAGCCACTGAAAAGGCAGCTGCGCCGACAGTTCCGGCTTTTCTCCCATAAATAATCTCTACTTTCACTCATTCCACCTCCAATCCTTCTCATACTACACTCGAATCCCCCACTATCTTTTGGCCATGGGAAATTTTTAATGAAAAGTCCCATTGTTTGCGCTATGTTTTCATCGGCAAGGCAACAAAGAGCGAAATGAAAAATATTTTCACTAAAGAGTTCAGCGATTTTTTCATCAACAAGCAGGCTCAACAGGAGGCCTGATTAAATTCTTACAAGAATTGTTGTTGCTCAGACAGTTTCTCTTTGGAATAGTATCTGACGAAGCCTACTACTACTAGACAATTTCACAGTCCAAATCTAATTAAAGCCATTGGCTTTTGGCATCAAGATAAAACCAAAGCGTTTATTTTGAACCCTTTTTCTGTGACGTGGAAAAGTTTTTCTTATGCAATTTGTTATAACAAAACAAAAATTTTGTAAAATATTAGTTAGCATTTCAAGTTATTGTGATCAAACTGAAAATATGTGTTCAACACTCTTAACTCTTTTCTTTAATGTCTCAAACATATTTTGACTGATGAGTCATCTTTCCCTGAACCACTTATTATTTATATTATAAGTATTTGGCGCATAAGACTCTAGCAAAACCTACACAATATATGTTAATTTGTGTATATTACAAATATTTAAAAATGTTTTGACAAAAGTCAAGAAAAGCGAAACATGCTAAATATTTCCGAAGTAAATAAACCTTTTTTTAAATGGCTTAATTTTAAGGAATAAGTCTGAGTAAAGATAAAACAAAAACTTGTTATGAGCAGAAACACTGTAATCTAGTTCATATTTCCATTATAAGTATACAAAAAAACCATTTGGATTCGCATTTATTTAGTTAGAAAGTTTTTTATCTTGTAGATAATTTTTATTATTAATCTAATGGTTTATTAATATTGTTTGGTAGAAATTGTGTACAAATTACTTACTTGGTCCGCCTTTGTATACTACATAAACATACTTGATGTGTGATCCAATAGTTTTTTCTTATCTTATTTTCCATGAAATCATCATCAAAAAGACTAAGCAAAGTTTTGTTTGTGTGTAAAATCGTCAAAGTAATTTTTTCCATTGTTCTGTGCGCTGTGATACGCCCGCAAAATTCGAAACAAAGCCGTAGCCAAAGTACACATGAGCTATCAGCGGTCAACAATACAAACAATTTATCTTCACTTTTTGGAATGGTAAATAAGAGAAGCGTTTTTCTTTTTACTAGTAGATATATAGTTTAAATTTTATTCATTTATTAATTCACTTGGTTAACATAATTTACAGATACGATGTGTGCAAGCGAACTCTGCTAACTTATTTTGAATGATAACATTATCACAATAAGATGTGTATGGGCGGGGGAGAATGTGGATAATAAATCAATTTTAAACAATAAAAGAAAAAATGATTATAAATCAAATTAATGCTGCTGCAATGCGAAATTTATTTTAACTGAATATCATCGGGAACAAGAAGGGGAAAGGAAACAATTCAAACCAAAAAAGATCGAATGGAATACGTTCGCAATGCATTGAATTTTAAGGGTTGCTGAAGAGAAATGAGTTGATTTTTCTTTAGATAAACAAACTGCTTACTGCTTCTGCAGATACTCGTCGAACAGATAGACAGACAGAGATGGATCTGGGACCTTCATCAACTTGGCCAGATCGTTGGCATAGCCAGATAGCTTGCGCACACTGTCGGCCTGCTTGCCCAAGAAGTTCTCCTCGAAGTAGTGAGCCAATTCGGGATCGTGCTGGGAGGCATGAGTGGCACGGGTATGCACGTGAGTTGCACCGATAGCCAACTGCTTCTCATTGTCCAAAGCCAGAGCCAGGGAGTGCAGTTCATCGACTTCCAGTGTTGGTCGCTGAGTGCTGACGGAGGCGGCAGATTCGTGACGAGAGTTGAAGTCCACAATGCCACCACGACGGGTGATCTGCTTGATCAGAGCAATGCTGTCATCGAACGAGCGATCGGAGAGACCATGGTAGAGCTTCTGGAAACCGGGGCGGTTCTTCTGGAACGAGTTGAAGTGGGTGGCCAAAAGCAAGTATTCGTACGATTTGGTCAATTGGGAGTTGACATAGGCCTGAACCTCGGGTTCGATTTGGTCGATGCCAGCGAAGCGAGCGTTACAAATTGAGTTGCCTAAACACAGAAGGGGTATAGCGAAAAGATGATGGTTAGGAGAAGTTATCATAAGAAGCATGGGAAATTAAAGGGAAAGAAGGGCTTACTTTCGCCTGTGAAAAAGCCCGTGAGCGCTTGTTTATTTTTAAAATATATTAATACAATTTTAATGTAAATTAAACTCTCTTTGAATACGCTCTCTTTTGTTTATATTAGTTCGCTCTTACTCACCAGAGAAGGTCGACGAAGAGCACGCAGTGAGCACACTGTTCTGGCAATATTCTTCCTCAGCCAGAGCCCCAGCAAAGAGACTGGTGGCAATCAACGCCAATGCAATAAAGGATTTCATCTTGTTTGTGTGACTGGAAAAATAAAAATAATACGAAATTTTCAAAAAAACGAATTTCACAATGTTTTCAAACAAAAGGCGACACAGTTTGCTTCGAGAATTTCCCTTTTTGCGTCGTAGATTTTTCTCTCTCTCTCTCTCTCTCGAATTTTCCTCTCTCAAGCAAAACACACCACCAACGAAACAACATTTGTTTTCACAACAACAGCATCAGCAGGTAGAATAATTTTGAAACTTTTTTGATAGGAATTCCACTCACTTTCTTTCTAATATACACTAACTAAATAATTAAATTAAACTTACTTTTTAAGTGGTTTAAATTTCAATTTATAGTCGCTTTTACTCAATTGCGCCTGTTTAGTGTGTTGCTTGTTTGAACGCAAATCGTGAACTGCTGTTTATACCGTTGCGTTTGCCTCGTTTCTATGCGATCGATAAACGCCTCGCCTGAGAGTCTTGTGTGAGAATATGTGTGAGCACGTTTGTTTGTGTGTAAGTATGTGTGGGCAAGAGTGTGGATTTTGCACTCGTTGTTGCCTCTCTTGTGTAGGGGGATTTCGTTGTCAGTCAAGAAACAGAAAATATTCCACACGTCAAAACAGAGAGCAGACCAGGAAATACCCTGTCACTGTCAATGAACCAACTTTGAAGAAATAGAGCTACATACATATGTACATATGTGAGTCTACTTTTTAATAGTGATTTCTGCACTCAAAGTTTAAGTAAAGAAAATTTTATTCTAAGCCCGCATACTACTTGCTTTTTGGAGACTTCAATATACTCCTTAATCGTTTGGGGCTACAGGGTATCAAAAACATGGCTCTGGTCAATATGGCTGCAACTTTGTGAGTCACTTGTAATGCCAAGTTGTTCATGCACACAGCTCGCTGCATAGGGTTGCCACCACATGGACATTGACAAAGAAAAGTTTCCACAATGTATGAAATCGTTTAAGCATTGTTCAATTGTTCAAATCTAAAGATCAATTCGTTATATTCTTAAACCCCATTAGCAACAACTTTTTATCATTTCACTGGTTTTAGAAGTTTCGGAGCCATCAACCTGTCATTAGTTGCTAGGTCTAGTTAGTAATGCTGATTGATCCCCATCAGTTTTTCTTATCAATTTGCTATCTTTTGGCATTAAGGTATCAAACTTCAGGTCATCAACATCATCATCGATTGAATTCCCCAGAATGTCTTGACAACCCATCTACTGCCGTATTGCATTCTCAATACAAAACAAAAACAAAGAACAGCTGACTCAAAAGAGCGGCGGCAATGGGGCGGCCATTGGATCGGCCATATTTGCTGAGTAATTTAGTAGAGGACGTGTGATTTAAATTAAACACGACCTATCAACTAGAATATGGTCAATTATCACAAATAAAACTAACTAAAAACACAAAGCAATGGCAATTCCGACACATTGAAAACGCTGATAAGCCCCCACACACAACGCACAGAGTCTCACTCACTCACACACTTCACTCTCACGCACACACTGACAGATACTCTTTCTGCTGATGTGAGCGAGAGCATTTAAAATGGTTTTGTTCAACCATGGGCAACGACAGTTCACATTCACGTTTCATATCAACAACGTACGGAGACAACTAACAAAGCGTTTATTTGAGTAGATTTACTCTGTCAAGAAGGTACTAGAAGCCATCAAAAAGCATAATAATCGGTGAAATCAAAGCAATTGAAATTTAAGCAATCGTTTGCCTTCTATGCCAGTGTGTGTAAAGGCAACAAAAGATTTGATAAAAAAAAAACAGACACATTTCGGTTCTGCCTATTTAACTTTGACTAACTTCATCGAGGTGCCTCATTCTCATTTGTGCATTTCGAAAAAACGCATCGTTAAAACTTATACCCATTGATTTGTGACAAATTCTCAATTCCTGTGATTTTTGTGTACAAAGACTATCGAGAACAAAAGATGATGAAATTCGTAGCAAGTATTCTGGTCCTGGCCGTTGTAGCCCAACAGGCATATGGTGATTTTAAATGTAAGTATTTTCACAATGTTTTTCAAAATAAAATTGTTTTAACAAATAAATTTCGACGCAATACTCAAAAAGAGAGCAAACACACACAGAGTGTGAGTGTGAGTGAGAGTGACAGTGAGAGTGAGAGAATAAAACCTGAAGTTGAGCATGCGCTGGTTTAAGAGAAACCTCTTGCGCCGTAGCTGCCTCGCTCTTTGTTTAGTTACCAAAAACCAGAAATTTCAAAATTAATATTATAAACATATGTATAATATTATATACTTCCGTTACGGTTATAGAAAACCAGTTTTGTAAATTTTTACTTTCTTTGTGATTATATAACGGTATTTGATAAATGCTTATGTAGTGGTCCAAGCCTGCATTACGCATTTTTGCACACGGCTTGAGTAGTGCCAGAGTGAGAGAGTCCGATTAAATTTTTGCACACGGCCCCACATCAAAACAAATGCCGTTGCTATGGCGGCGTTGGTGGCGCTCTTGAAATGCACACGTTACCAAAACCATAATAGAACAAAAGAGAAGTGGAAAGAGAACTTGTTTTGATGTAACTGCACTTTGCACACGGCTTTGGAATTTGCATATACATATGTACATATGTAGTAATACCGCCCCTTCTCCACACTCCCTCCATGCTTCCCTAGGGAAAACGGGAGATAGCGAATCAAGTGGAATAACCGAAAGCGGGAGTTTTGTAAATGAGCTGGGCAAGCAAAAACGGAAGGAGGCAAATAATGATGATAAATATCAAGACCAAAATCAAAATCGGTGTAGGTCCCCGGTAGATTACCTAGGTTACAAAATTGCACTACTTGTTAAGCAATATTAAACATGACATTTCTATTTTCCTGACAGGCTCTTTGGAGGTTCCTGAGATTCCCAAGAATTGGATAGACATGAAGGATGCCTGTATCGCTGGCACACGCCATCAGATTCAGGAGGAGATCAATGCTTCCTACCAATACCTGGCCATGGGCGCCTATTTTGCCCGCGATACTGTTAACCGTAATGGCTTTGCCGAACACTTTTTCAAGGCTGCCAAGGAGGAGCGTGAGCACGGTTCCAAATTGATCGAATATCTGTCCATGCGTGGTCAGTTAACCGACAATGTCAGCAACCTCATCACTGTGCCGGTTAGTATCGAGAAAAGCTACCAAATTGTGTTCCTCACATGCTTATCACGAATTGTCCCATTCTTCTTTTGGTTCTTCACAGACTGTGGCCAAGCAGGAATGGAAAGATGGTGCTAGTGCATTGGAGGATGCTCTCGAATTGGAGACCAAGGTCACTCGCTCAATCCGCAAATTGATCCAGACTTGCGAAGGCAAGCCCTACAACCATTACCATCTGGTGGACTATCTTACCGGTGTTTATCTTGAGGAGCAACTGCACGGACAACGCGAGTTGGCCGGCAAGCTGGTTACTCTGAAGAAGATGATGTCCACGCACGGCGAACTGGGTGAATTCCTGTTCGATAAGAACTTGTAAAGTGGTTCTGACACACCTCTTTGCCCAGCAGCCATTCATTGTAACGTTTACTCTGTGCTCTTAAAACTTATTGAACAAAATCAAATTCCAAATTCATCAAGTATTTCTGTCATCTATGAGCTAAGACCCCCTTCCTCCCTGTCTACACTTTAGTCCGTTAAATTAAATTACATATTTTGAAAACATTATTAGACTATCTCTCTCTATAAATAAATTATTCAAAATTTTTGTGATTCGGAAATTTGCCAAGCACAGTTAAACCCTTGAGTTTTTGTTTCTTATCAAGCTCTCACTTCTGCTGCGGGTTTTCTTATCTCATAGCAAACATCTTCATACAAAGTAGCTGCAGAATATCAGTTATCAGTTGTGTATATATACAAGCTCTATTAGATGTGATTTATTTACAATATGTTAAGTTTCGTTATCGCATGTTGTCTGGAGAGCACATTATATAATTATTCGAGACTTCGTCTAGTTGTAAGAGGGCATACACATGAATAGAGTAAAAGAAATCATCAGAAACATAAAACATAAATAGATCACACTCAAACACACAAATATACTCCATCTTAAATATAAAATAAAGACAAATATATATCTATTTTCCTGTCAATTAGACATTGCAAAAATCGTGAATAAATAACTTATATATCTATATATATGTAAACGGATTACAATTGTTTTATTTTCTTTATTGAATTGGTCGAAGAAAAATGCTTATCAATCGGTTGTAATAGAACTACGACGTAACAAAGGTCTTCAAGTAATCAAGGTGAAATCTACAATTGCTCAACTTTAATAATACTCAAGAAGCCGAAGACTAGCGGCCCATAACGCCTACAGTATACCTTGGCTAATGCAATGGAATCCAAAATGTGAGTCACTTCAGCTTAACACAAAATGCTAAAGTACTGAAAAAGTATTGGCTAAACCTGAATAAATTGCTATAGATTTTGGAACGATATTTTGAAGGAAGGATGCTTAAAAACTTTTGAAGGGAAATCTTAAAAAAAGAAGTTGTTTCTGTCTTCTGTATATATAAAAATTAATGTTTGTCTATATGTCATCGATGAACTCAAAAACTACTGGACCGATTATTATGAAAATTGGTATATACTATACGTATTTTTTCACGGAGAAGGTTTGTACAACAAGCTCATTGATGCCGTTCGCCGTCAGGTGGCGCTTCAGAGTAGCAACTTCTGCTCAACCGAGGCAAAATAACGTCTGCCGAGGTAGCTAGTATCAAATATAATCTTTTCCCATCTATCTTTTAGCTTAATGTTAACGCAAAATGTGCAGCTAATTTAGTGAAATTCTATAGCCGATTAACCCGTTTACTAGCCCCTTTGCGATCACGTTCCGGCTGTCCATCAAGGGAGCTGCCTAATGGTTTGTTCTCGACATTGTAAATTCCTTTTGATAAACGTCCCCAGTTGGTCTTCTTATTGACCCTTTCATGTAGTTCAAGCAGTGGTCTAATCTGATTTGAAAACACAAAAAGCTAACCATAAGAGGGTGATGACTGTTCGACGGGGCGTAACGAAAAAAGGGAATCGGGCGATTGGTATTGGTATTGGTTTGGGAGGTGGAGTCACAGATGGACACGGACACGGACACCGACAAGTACAAAGAATAATTCATAAGTCACTTGTAAAAATGTCGTGCGCTTGGCCCTTCTTAGCAATATGCCCCTTAGGGGCTTATGTGTGTTCACCCTTTCGATGTTGATGTCGATGTGGATGTCGTTGGCGTTGTCAATGATTGACAGGACATGGCATGCATTGAATTATGATAAATTGTGGCAACTGTCAAATGGCGGTGATGATGTTTCACCATTCGCTTTGCTCTGCTCTTGTTGGTCGAGCGTGACCAACGGGTTGTCAATGCTTCGTAGCATTTTAAACAATTTCATAAGCTAATATTTGAACAGATGTCCCGCACACGGTCACATGGCTTCAATAAGGAGTGATGAGGGGAGTGGGAGCATGGGGTTTTAAAAATTGCATCAATCTGACAATGGACCGCAAATTTTTTAAGCGCAATTTGTTCAAAGAAGACCAAAGAGTGGGGTGTGTGGGGGAAAGGGGGAGTAAATATGTAGTGAATCCTGTCCAGCATACAAATGGACCATGAAAATTGGCAAACTATTAATCTTGGCTATATTTTTCGGACATGCCTGATATCTACGATGATTTTTATTGCATTTTTTTCTTGGCTGCCCAAAAATGCCAAACTCTGAACTGAAATATTATTTGGGGGGACAAGTGAGTGATTTATTTTTTGCGTATATGAGACTGATAAAAAAGTTCGCTTATCTCATTGACATTTGGTTGTTGCGCTCTTGTTGACAAATTTGCAACGGCCGATGGGGTGGGGGGCAGCTGTCTCGCACCTCCCCCCCCACCATCCTCTGCCGCACATCACCCCACTCAAGCAGACAATTGGGCATGAAATGAAAACGCAGCAACCAAAAAAGGACTCCGTGACTGCAATACGCTTGATTTAGGGCCAACTCACAAAAACCGGTTGTCTACGTTAAAGTGTCTGTCTGTCTGTGCGTACGCCGCAGGACACTCGTCGCTGGCATTGCACAAAAATGATTTATATGTACCATACCATACAACTTCCTATATAAGCACCAGGTCCTTTGTCTTGTCTTCTCCTGTTGTGTTGTGTTTTGTTCTGCTCATTTCGTAGCTATCCAGTGAAAGCGCATGGCACTTTCTCCTCATCGTCACTGTTTACCGTTCACACTATAAATCTTCTTTGGTTGACTTGCCGAGAATGACAAGCGTAGCACTCTGTACGCTGCTTAACCCTTTCAGAGAAACCGGTTCACTTGCCACAGAGAATGCTTAGTTTGCTGATTAACTATGAACCGTTCAAAAGATCCAAAGATTCTCTAAAGGGCTTGAAAAAAGACTATTAACTAGAATTAAAGAACTGCATACAAACAATTTAAAAGAAACTCCGCAATAAATTCGAAGATTTTGTCAATATTTAGCCATAAACCAAAAAACCTTAGCACGATTCATAATATTATTATTTGGTTGAATAAGAGAGTACTTGACCCATTTAACAGAAAGTTCAATTTTATATTTTTCGACTTTGACGTTTACAGAAAATCATATTGACGACCTGTTTAATTGATGCAATATGAGATTATAGTCTAACCTACAAATTTTGTTATTATCTGCAACTGGGGATGGTCTAAAAGTAAAATTTTTTTTAGCGTCGTGTTCTTTCATTAGTAAGCCAAATAGTTAATAAAAATCTATGTTCTGATGCTAAAAGCTTTTGGTAGAAGTAAACTTATTTAACAGTTTTCTAAACAGAATTGTAAAATTTTTAAAAACGTGGCTTCAGAATACTTAAGGCGAACCATCTAAGAATCATAGATGGGATCGAGAAAAAAAGTTCAAATCTACAAATCAATAATGGACTTCTTATTTAAATATTAAAACACGGAATTGATAAATTTCTGCTAACCAAGAAGAGACCCCTGGACATTCCTGTTGTAATCAAGTTGTTATTCTTGTTATTGACAGGCTAAAGCAAATGATTAAAATTCTACAAACATCAGCAAGGAAAAGCCAATCGACTTTAACCCAAAAGCACACACAAATGCATGTGTGTCTATTTGTCGCCTTGGCATTCTTGGCTGAAAGCGTTATTGAAATGTCTGAGCAGCTGTCCAAACAACAACCAACACACACACACACACACACACACTCCCCTTATTTGCCTCCAGCTCTCATCTTTAGCTTCTGCTAAAGAATCAGAAGGCGCCTGCTGATTTAGCATATTGACTCCTTGCCTGGAACTTATACAAGATTTATGCGTCCGACGCACGCCAGGCGACAGCAGAGATAAAAAGGATTCATATAACTCACGCCCAAGGAGTGCAATAAATTGGATTTGCATATTAGCACACCAGCAATGGACAAGGAGCAGGAAGATACCACGTCGCAGCTGGAGGGTGGGGGGACTGGGAATTCCTATTCATTTTGGGTTCAGGGTGACCACTACCTATGCATGTAGACGTCGTGCTATGCGAATGGAGGGGGGGACAGCCATTAGGCAAAAAAGATCTTAAGTACGAAATCTTGCTTAAATTGGAAATAAATCATTAAAAATATGTAAGGCAATGGAATGGGGTGAATGCTTGCTTGGGTGGTCTATTTGCGGAAAGGGTTTGCAACAATTCCAAGCATTCATGAGGCATTCACATGTGTGTGTGTGTGTGTGTGGGTGTGGGTGAGTCTGTGAGTGGGTGTGGGATCGAAAAGAGTGAAAGTGTAAGTGGTAAGGCTTGTCCTCTTGTAATTCCCTTTGATTTATAAAGATAACGACACATTGTCTTGTTTAATTTGCAGGGCACGGCCGAGCAGGATGACTTCTCCTTCCATTTGCATCTCCATCTGGTTTTCACTTCTCCAACTCCTTGCCATTTGCATAAATCTTTCTTTCGAAAAGAACTTTACGTAGTGGTCATCATAAACAAATATGACTTATATCCCTCTGGAGAAACTTTTCTAATTATGCATACCCAGACATTTTACTTACCATACAGTTTTTGTGCTCTTTGTTTTATTGACTTTGCCTTGCTCAGCTTTGGGCACATTTGTTTTGCCTAGAAGTATGCAATGGAAAGTGGTAAAAGTGTTTCCTCAGTTTCTTTTAATTGTTGTGCATCGATTTATTCTCTAATAATCTCTATTGATGAGACGTCCATGTCATATTGAATCTAATGCATACCACTTCGTCCTCCTCCGTCTCCATTTTTTAATTGAAATGCTGCTATATTTCAATTAACTTTCCCTTCTAAATACAAGAAATACGGTTAAAGTTTGATAAAAAGAAAATCTTGGCAAGAGTATAGAAACTTCTTTATAGTCTTTTGCAGCCGTTTTTCTTACGTTTTTTGTTTTTTGTTGTTCTGAAGGAATAGTTGACATTTTTTAACTGACCATTTTCATTGACACAAGGCAAAAGTTTTGGCCACAAACTTTTCCTTTGACATTTTGTGAAATAAAGATAAAGTCCTGGACCACTTTCACTCACTTCTCTGAATGTGTGTGTGTGTGTGTGTGTGTGTTCGTGTGTGTGTGTTTATTGGTCTCGCCTTTTAGTTCAATGGCCAGAGAAATAAACGTATACGATAGAGATGGATAGATAGATGGAGTGTTGCAACTATGAATTTCCCTAGAGGGTAATTCTGTGGTGAACTTGGGTTTAGCCAGGGTTACCCAACATTTTCCATGTAGGAGATGATGTTGAGGCCAGTTCAATAAAAAGCTGATTTGCATGCTCCTAAAACTGCATTAAAAACTAAAGAGCAGCGTCAGCAACAGCAGCCATTCGGCAACGTGCATTATAGTTTGAGGTTAAATAGATTTTATGCTGGCATCTGGGGAGTCTCTGGATTGTAGATTCTGCTAGATTCTACTGGATGTCTGCCTGTCGCTTAGTTATGCCGCAGACATGGCTTGCTTTTGATTTAAGCGCATTGTTTGTGTTAAATATTTGCCATGCCGGACACGCAGACAATTGCAGACGCCGCCACGTTTTGCGCACGGCCACAGCTGCAGCCAAGAGTCACCACCATCCCCGCACCCGCCACCGCCACTTTCCCAATCTCCAGAAAGCCAGAAGGCGGAACTCGCAACCAATCCTTACTCGAAGCCAAAAACCAAAAGCCAACTCCCACGTTCTTGCCATCTCTGAATAGAGATGTAAGCGTGTTGCTTACAGCCAATGTGCAACGCAAATCTATGTCTAGCGAAGACATCTTAAGCGTGTATATAATCTGTCCTATTGTCAAGGATCTCAATAATCAAGAAGGTTGTTTTTGTATGCTGCACCATTTTCTTCTAATATGATGAACTTTGATGTGTTGCTTTGTCTGTGCCTTTTTTGCTCAATTTATTGTAATTGTCAACTAGTTCTAAAAGTGAAGATGCGGTCATTATGCATAAACTTTTTTTTTAAGCTTGCTTGTTTTAATTCTTAACCATTTTACTATTTTCAATAAAGTAAACTTTGATAAAAAGCTTTATCTGTGCTTTTTCGATTTATTTAGTTGTAGTTCTCAACTAGTTCTAGAGCTGAAGGTGCGGTTCGGCCATTGTAATTGTGGAATAAATCAGCAAAGTCCGCTAATAGGTAAACATTTCTAATGAGGCAATGCTTCTCGGAGAAATTTTCACGTTCTCATCGCTAATTTGGAGAATCGAGTGCCGTCTTTTCCTTGTTTGATTTCCGCTCCTTGACTCACTCGCTGAGCATATAACCTTCGGTGGCAGAGAGTCGGGGGTACTTAGGAGGGGCGGGTTACGACTCCTTGGCTTGGCAAAAGCTAAACAGCTTAAACTTCACACGCAGACACGTCTGCTGCTCTTAAGTGCACTGGGAATGCGGTAGTGCGCCAAGAAGCGGGGGGTGGGAATGGGGGAGTGTCAGCCAGCCAGCCCACTTTTAGCCATCCAAAAGACGCATGAAGTGCATTAGTTGCAATTGAATTTGTACATTGTGTGGTCTCCTTTGGACGTTCAATGGACGTCATTCGAGTGCAATTTTGTTGCTGTTGCTATTGTCGTTGTGTTTGTTTTAGAGCAAGTCGACAAAATTGGATTCCTTATGGTCGTGACAGCTGCTGCTGCTGCAGCACTTATCCCTGGGTTATGGGCGAAAATTAATTGGAAAACCAGGCAGGTGCTTTAACAAACAGCAGACGCTAATTGAACCGGCCGCAGCTGCCAATTGAAAAGCTTTCAGAGACATAGATTATTTCAATCTATCCAACTATCTGTCCAACAATCAAATCAAGCAAATATAAAACGCTTGTGTCAAAGCCATTGAGTGGATAATCCCCCAACCAACCGACTCAAGTAAGCCCAAAGGTCTACTTAATCGACATCCATCAAAGCACGAGGAGTGGGCAAAAAGGGAAGGGCACTTTAAGACAAACAAAATGCGCAGCCAAGTAGCCTCCTTTGCTCTTAACCCTTATTTGTCCCTCGGGGAACGGCCAAAATTGAAAGGAGTGAAACAGTTTTTTTTTTTGGTTTTCTGATTATAAACGACAATGGTCGCACTTTATTGAAAGATTCATAGATTTTTGTTCGATTTATGGTTTAAAGTCTGCATTTTACAATTTTTCCAAATGAATTTCAATCATATTCTGCATTTTCATGGCTTATATAAAATATATATATATATATATATATATATATATATATGTATATATATATATATATATGTATAATTAGAAGTGTTAATATAGAGTAATTTTTTATGTTTTTTTTTAGTTTTTGTTGGCTTTTTAGAAATATTTTTAAAGTATTATTAATAAAGACAAATACGCATATTATTAAGATTGTTTTTTTTTTTTGGTTTTTTTTTAGTTTTGTTATTTTAAGTACTAAATGGGGATTACAATATGTTTGTATGAATGCATGTGTGTGTGTGTGGGTGTGAGTGTATGTGTATGTATATAGCATTGTTTTCTTGTCGATTAATTTTTAATAATTAAATTGTTGTTTTAGTTTTTGTTTTTTTTTTCATGCCAATAAATTGTGTGTTGAAGTGTTGTAAATAGTTTTGGTGTAAGCATAGAGAGAGGTTCCATTTTTTTTGGTTTTGTCGCAAAAAATTATTGTATCTGTTGTAGATTTATAGAACTATATGTATATATGTATGTATGCATATATATATAAATATATCAATGTTGACTGGATAATTGTTAATGCTGATAAATTTGTATCGAAAAGCTTTGTATTATGTTTAAAAGGTTTTTTTTTGCGGGGAGAGAAAGTTCTACAATAATTTTTTTGGAATTTGTAACAAAGTGAAGTTTATTTTTCTTTTTTGCAAAATCATAGACCTTGAAACATAATTCGTATATCGAAAATGTTTTGTTGTGAAACTAAAAATTTATCTATTGTGGATTTTCGTTTGTCTTTCTGTTTTTTTTTGCCTTCAATTTTAATTTCCATTTACCATTTACTTTTCTTCATTTCTTCAACTTTGCAACTTTTTGTTTTTGTCGTTTTTGTGTACTTTTTTTTTTTGGTTTTGTTAAAAAATCTTCTCTTCACTCAATATAAAAACAATTTGTACTTTCGAAAAGGGGGAGGGGCGCTTTTTTGTTTTGTTTGTATTTTTTCTTTTTAATGTTTTGTATTTGCTTTTTTGTTTTGTTTTTTTTTTGTTATTCTTTATGTTTGATTTTGCTAGGATTTGTTTACTTTGTTACATTTGTGTAGGATGCAGGAGTGCTGAGGTTCATGTTTTTTTGTATCTTTGAATGTTTTACTTTTACTTTGTAATTTCTCGTTTCATTTTTTAATAGTTTTTTTTTTTTGGTTTTTGTCTTTTTTTTGTGTATATTTGTTTAGTTTTAACAAGGAAATCAAATGATACATATGTGTGTTTGTTTTACGCTCAAAACAAATTTCAATAAATGAATTTGCCAGGAGATTCAACCGAGCAAGGACTTGCCAGGACTTTTGCATTCTAATTGCCTCTCAAAACTCGCTTAGTCCTCGCTTTTGGTTGCTGGTTGGAAAACGTTTGTCTATTTTGCAAGTATCTTTTGTGTATCGCTTTTGTTTTGTTGGTTGTTTTTGTTTGTTTTTGGTTTTGTTTTTTGTTTTTTTCAGGTCCAAAATCAAATTTGACTAATTCAAGGAATTAAAGTTTCATTGCATCTAAATAAGGTAAAGTGTATTTTGTTTAAATATTATTATCATTATTATTATTATTATTATTATTATTTGTATTATTTGTATTAATTTTTTTGTGTTTATCATAAATTTCCTTTTCAATAATAGAAACGAAACAAAAAACTTAAACAAAATTCCACTATGGCTTCTGTTTATCTCTCACTTTATTTGGCTTCTTCTTCTTCTTTTCTTCTTCTTCCATTCGCATCCATCAAACTTATTCTTCATCATCAAAACGCAAGCCAATTAAAGTTTGAAAGAAAACAAGTTTAACTAAAGAAAAGTTAAAAAAACCCTGGCTAAAACTGCGCCCCAAAAAGTAGGCAACTATTTTTGGTTAAGCCGTCCATATTAAAGGGGAACCTGGTCAACGCCTTTACCTGAGCAGTAGAAATTCTTCTAAAAGAGTAGACGCCACCAGGAGCCAAGCAATATGAAAGCCAACGCAAAATGTTGCTCAACTTTTTTGTTGAAGAGACATAGATCTGGGTTCTTAGGCTCTCTACATAAATATATAATTGAAAGGGTTTATGTTTTGCCCTAATACCATGTTATGTGTGGGTGTGTGTGTGTGTTTGTGTGAAGTACTTATATAACGAAACATACAAAGTTTAATAGATTACACATAGTACAATGAAAACTTCATATACAATATATGCCATAGATTCATATAGAATATATATATACGCTAATATATATAATAGATATTCCATATTCATGATGCGTAATAATGCAATAATAATAGCCATATTTCCATACAAGTTAAAAAGATAAACCCTTAATAATGGTGTGTATGAGTGTTTGAGTGTGTGTGTGTATGTGTTGGAGTTCGGGAAGCAAATTGTAATTTTCTGGACTTTTCTACCTTCTACTGTTAGAATTTTACTACAAAAAATTGCTTTGCTTTTGCTTTTGGTTTTCGTTATGTTTGGTTTCTTGTGGCAGCATTTTTTTCTTTGTTTTTTTTTTTTGATATTTTGGCAGCATTTATATATAATTTAATATTAGTTGATTTTGTATTTGTTCTTGTTGTCGATTATTTTTTGCTGGATGTATTTATGATGTATTTACTGATGTACATATATAATGATGTATTTTGATAGTTTTTTTCGTTTTCGTTTTTTTTTTGTATAATAAATTTGCTCTTGAATTTTACTATTAAAATTTTTAATTATTTACCGTTTTTAGAGTTTTTTCTTTTGGTTTTTTGGGGGGTTTAACATTCATATTTTTATGTTTTTGATGTTTTTTCTTCCTTTTGTATATCATTTAAGAATTAAACTAGAAAAATTCTAATTTGAGGTATGTATTCCATTATTTTTGTAATTGTATTGTGTGTGTATGTGTGTGTGTGTGTGTGTTTTTCTGGTTTTCTCTCTCTCTTTTTATTATAATGAAAGTTTTGTTTTTGAAGCGTGCTTATTATTTAGTATATACTACACTAGAAGCTTACTAACTTATGATCTATTATAATGCCTTTCGATTAGTTCGAGTTCAAATGAGAAGCGAAACACCAAAAGCCTAAATTACGACGACAAAAAGTGAATGAAATTATTTTTTGTTTAATACACATTTAAGCAGCCACAAAAATATTTTTCTTTTTTATATATTATTTAGGAATAATTATTAAATTTTTCTTTGCTCTGTGAGCAGCAAAATTTCCAATTGTTTGTGTGTGTGTGTAAAAATTTTGTCACAGTTATGAGTTCGAATGGTGATTGATTGTTTGCAGACCAACTAAATCTAGTTTTTAAGCTTACAAAAAATATATGTTTACCAAAGTAGATAATTTTCTTTTGGGATTTTCTCATGCTCACAGTTTTTCACATTTTCGAATTATTGTGTCAAAAATATATTTATATTTTTTTTGGTTTTTTTTTCATGTTTTCGAGAATAAACTTAAATGCTAAGCCAATGCTCACAGTTGTTGAGTATTTGAATTTGTTTTTGTCTTGCTGTTTTTGTTTTGCTTTTTTATGCCAAATTTTATTTTGTTTTGTTTTGTTTTTTTTTTTTTTGCATTTTTCATTGCGTCTTTTCCATTTACCAATTAAATATCACATATCGGGGAGCTCTTTTCCAAAAAGACAAAACACAAACCAAAAAACTTTGCAAAATAGGAAAGAAAAAATGATTGTTTCTTCTTCTGTCTGACATGCGTATACTTAATTTTTAGTTTTCGTTTTCTATTTTAATGCCAATTGCTTATGGGTATATAGTAGGTAAATATTTTGTTTTAACTTTTTCGTGGCTGTTCTTGCAGTTTTTGAGAGAGGATTCAAAAGTTGAAACTCGAAACTGTTTTTTTTTTCTTTTTCTATATTACACTTATGCTTAAATGCGTATGCGGCGAATAGGAAAATGTTTAGAAATGTATCTAAATATATATTTGGTGTTTGTATCTTACATGGATAACATGAATTCTTTAAATCTAAGTTGAAGTAAATGTGATGATAAATGTGTTAAGTGTGTGAGTGTGTGTGGGTGGGTGTGATGAGATGACTCTGTGTGTGTGTCTGCGTGTGCTGATGTAGGAAATGACTGACATGACCATGACCATGTAAATTTAGATGACTTTGAGCTGAGGATGACAAAACGTATTTATGATTTTTGAATGCTTCATTTTACATTTACATATATGTAACACTTGTGTGTCTGTGTGTGTGTCTGTGTTGTGTTTTGTTTTCTGAGGTATTCGTGCTTTGAGGCTGCTAAAGAGCAACACGTTTTACAAAGTTTCTTTTTTTTTTTTTAACAATGAGGTAGAATTATTATTTTTCACTTTTTTTTTTTAGTAAGTTCATTTTGTCTCTCTCTCTCTCTCGTACTTTTTTTCTCACATTCTCTTACTCTGAGTGTGTGTGTGTGTTTGTTTGTGTGTGTGTGTGTAATTGGAAGTCCTTGAATTTCATTTTCGTTTATTTTGAAATGTTTCAAATACCTGAATTTATTTTGGATGTTATTTCGAAAATCTTTTATTCATAATGCTAAATCATCACAATATCAAAACGTTATATGAAGAGTTTTAGTTTGTTTTTTTATATATATGTATGATTTGTGTATATTTTTTATCATTTATGGTTTTTTTCTTTGTTTTTTTTTTTTGTATGGTTTTCAGTCAGTCAGTCTTTAATTGCATACTCTGGTTGCCGTTGACCACCTTTACACACAGTCGAATGCAGTTGTTATTTCATTTAGCCATCAGTCCTATACGTTACCCATATTACATCACTTTCATCATCATCATCATTTGTCATTCATCATCATCATCAATTGTTATGCAACTTAACACTAAACTGTATACATTTTGAGAATAATGTTTATCGTAATCATAATCATAATAAATAGAACAAGAACACAACATCGAGGATTAAGAATGGTTGAAGTTTGTGTGTGTGTGTGTGTGTGTGTGTGTGTGATTGAAAAACGTAGGTAGCCTGACTAGAACCTAAGTACAACATATATATATATATATATATATAGACACGACTTGGATTTATTTTTCAAGAGATCCATTGAGACTTATAGAGAAATTAAATGGCAACGATTGTTCGACAATTCATATATATATTTCGTTTCATATTTTTAGACTTCTTCTTCTTCTTTTCCTGTTTCAAATAATAATCATCGTATCCTTCTTATTGTGGTATATCATGTATGTATGGTAAGAGAGTATAGTAGATATTGTGTGATTATTATTATGTTTAGTAATTAGTTTTTATATACTTATTTATTTTGGTTATCAGCTAAATCAAAGTTTAGGTAATGTCGAGTTTGGACCAAGGCCGTGTGTGATCGGACCTTTTCGATTGTGGCCCTTTCCTCGTATTGCTTGCTCAACACGTTTCCTAAAAGCTAAATGTTAAATTTAAGTTTCTCTTCGTCTTCTCAAATGTTTCGTAATGATTAAACCGATTGTTGGTCCACTTACCCAGCTATCGGTTTGTAGTGCTTAAAGTTATCGATTAGTGTGAGTAATAATTGAATACAATTAAATGAAATTCGTTTCTAGCAAAACCTGTGTGTGCGCGCCCTTTACCTCTGCCTTGGCATTCGAACCATTGGAAGGTGGGGGTGCGGGGGGACCAAGCGAGGGGCGCTCTAATTAAATGGCAAACGCAAAATGTTTTCTTTCATTATCAAATTTCATATGATTTTCTTCTTCATATGGAAAGCAAACTCTCTACTTAATCACTTAAATGCTAAACAAGTGCAGCCCAATTAAAATCTATACAAATTGTTTCTTTATATTTCAATTAGATACTCTTGCAATTCGATTTTACGAGATCTAAAGGATTATTCCTAGAGTTCTGTGTAGATCCCAATCGATTGCCGACTCTTTTTTGTATCGATTCTTTCTCACTCTCTTGAACTTTATTGAAATTGTTGTCCTATCGATTTCAGCGGAGCTAAAGATATCGATCTGTTATCGATAAGATTGCTTCATCGATTTGTTCTTAGTGAAATGAAGAATCTTTGAATTTCGTGTAGATCCCAATCGATTGCCGACTCTTAACAATTCGTTCTCACTCTCTTGAACTTCATTGAAATTGTTGCCTAATCAAATGCAAGAGTATATAAAATTCGGTGATTCCGAAGCAATCAATGTGTTATAGGTTTTTTTTTGGTTTTTTTTTCAACTCAAACTTCAAAGCCTTAACTAAAAAATAATGAAGAAAAGAAGGATTGCTCTCAGGTAACTTAAAGGGTATTTGTTGTTATGTTGTAGGAATTACAAAGAATTGATTTAAGATTTTTTTTTTGTTTTTTGTTTTTTTATAAGTATTTTTTTGTTTTGTTTTAGTTTTCCTTTTGTACTTTGGCAAGAAATTTGTTTAACATAACGAGAGAACGAACAAACGTGAACAAAAATTCGACTATAACATTGACAAAGACAAAGTGACAAAATTCAACTAAGAAATTGATTTAGTGCTGGCAAGTAGGGATAGAAGAGGGAGAGGGAGGTATGAGGGTAGGGGGAAATAGGGACAGGTAACTCAGTAAGCAAGTTGGCTAAGAATCAAAAAAGAAAACGAGCAAATTAAAGTTAGTTAATGAAAATGAAAACTCATTTTGTTTTTTTTTTTTTTGTTTTCTATCTGTTTTGGGGGAGCGGGCGGGCGGGGCAATTACTAAACTTTAGTTGCTGCGATTAACATGTTCCTACGTTGCTCAAGATTATATATATGTATACATATATACAATATATATCTTGTATTTATAACTGTCTAACTGAGGTAATTCGGGCATTGATAAATTAAAAATTCAAAGACAATCGGAGGAAAGTTTTTTTTTTAGCGGCTAAATTTAAACGAATAATTTAAATTTAAATGCTAATTAAATACATTTCATTTAAAATTCGGCAGTTGGATCGTCCGGCATTATGTTATCCGTTATAATATTATAATGTAAGGCAAACGCAAAGGAAAAAAAAACAATTCATACAAACCAAAAATTAAAAAAGGAAACCAAAAAAAAAAACCCATTGAAAATATTACAAAATATTTCATTTAATCATTTGAAAATTCAACAAAAAATTCAATATTAGATTAGATTGTAATAATAATAGCAGAAATCTTGTTATAGAGTAATTAAATTTATTTAGTTTTCTTGTGTGTGTGTGTGTTGGTTTTTTTGTTTTCTGATAATAATAATATTGATATTAATCATAATAATAATAATATAAAAAATCAACTAAAATATTCAACTAAATTACATTTAAAAAAGAAGACAACTGAAATTGCCATTTTAAATTTCTTTCATTTGTAGAAGGGAAAAGCATAGTGAGAGGAGGTGAGGAAGGGGGAGGTTGTTTTTGTTTTTGTTTTCATCTGCTATTTAGAACATAAAAAAGGTACAAAGTATATAAATTTTTATTTAAATTTATACAAAATAGAAAATGTGCTAAATTTAGTTTACAAACGAAATTGTGTGAGTGTGTGTATTGGTGTGTGTGTGTTCGATTTTCATGGAGAAGCGGGGGGTGCAGAACAAAAATAAAGAGATACAATTCATGTTTTCAAGTTTATTTATGATAATAACTAAAAACAAATATTTGCTACGCTTTGCTATTGCCTTTTGCTTAATAAAACAAATAAAAAATATACAAGAAAATTCATTTAAAAAGAAAATAATTATTAAAAACCCAAAAACTAAAAGAACTTAAAATTTTTCCAAAAAAAAAAAATGAGAAACACAAAAAGAATGATAGAAAACTTTGCGCCGAGTTTCTTTTTTTCTTCTTTGTTTTAGGTTTTTTTTTGTTTTATGTTCACAAATTGTCTAAACTTTACCAATTTTTGTACATTTCGTCATCAGATGATCTGAGAGAGCTCACTGGACTATATGCTGACCTTCTTTCTCTTCCTCTCCATCCCCGCCACTTCGTTTCTTTCTGTGGTACTTTTTGGTCTTTGGAAGGATCGGTCAGTCTGCCTTTTTTGCGTCCAGTTCAGAGCTTTCCAAATTTAGTTGGTATGTGTGTTGTTGTTTTTTTTTGTGTTTTTTTATTTTTGTTTTGTTAAGAATTTTGGTTAAAGTTTAAACATTTTGGCATTTTTCGTAGTGCTATTAAAGATCATGAATAAAATGATCGAAAATCGTTTTTTTTTTTTACACTTGCAGAAAACATTATTTGAAAGCCAAAAGCTGGAAAAGCATCGAATTGAGTTTATCTCGATCTTAAATGGATCGTTTTACTATAAGTTTTATAGGAGGCTGGCAAGAACAAGAAAGTTTGCATGGAAAACTTTTTCAGGTTTTGAGAAGATTTCTTTGGATCAGATTCCAAACTTGTGTAAGATCGATCGATTGATCAAAATGGTTAGAAAAATCTTAAGGGAAAAAGTCATTACATCTGCAAGGGTATTTAATTTTCGGTGAACCGAATTTTTTTAGCCGAATTTTAAAAATTTTGTTGTCTAAAAAAAAGAAAAAGAGCGGCGCATTTCAGTTTGTTGAAATCAAAAATATTGAAAACATTTTAAAAAACTTCAAATCAAACGAAACGAAACGAAAAATTAAAAAAAAAAACTGCCTTCATTTGTTTTATAAAATAGAAAAATTTGAATTTTTTTTTTTAGAATTATAATTGTTTGCGTTAATTGGTTGTTGTTTCATAATTTGTTGTTATTATAAAACGGGGTTTTTGTTGTTGTTGTTGTTTTTGTTATTGTTGATTTTTGCTAAGGAGGTAATATAAATTACAAGTAAATTGTTGCTTATTTAGTTATTATTTTGTTTAATTAATATTCTTTATGTATTTAAATTGCTATTTCCTTTAGGTAGTAGAGCAAAGTGTGTTTGGGAGTGTGTGTTTGTGTGTGTGTGTGTGTGTGTGTGTGTGTGTGTGTGTGTGTGTGTGTTTGACTATTCTTTATATTAGTTTATATTTATATTTTTATGTAGGCTTTTTGTTTTTGTTTGTTTGTTTGTTGCTTTTCGTATGTAGTTTTTGCTTTGTTATTCATCAATATTCCGCTTCATCGTCTTGGTGGTTGAGGTGGGCATAAGTTTATGTTTTTTATTTATTTATTTTATAATTTTTATATATGTATATATGTATGTTTTACTTGCACATTTAACTAAAACAAAACATGAAAAATCAAACTAAACAATGAAAGAAAATTGAATTATTTAAACGCGGGCTCTGACTTTTGTTTTTGTTTGTTTTTCAATTTGTTATAATAATAATAATAATAATATGTTATACATACATATTACGAATTGATGTACGCATTGATTTATAATTTATATATGTATGTATGTATGTATGTTTATATGTAGTTGGTGGTGCGGTGGTGCTGCCTAAGATCATGTTGCTTGCCTGGTTTAGTTTTTCGTTTTTCGTTTTTAGTTGGGACTTAGCCTGCCATTTTAATAGAGAACTTATCGTGAATGTATTTTATGCCAATTTAATATCTATATAACTATAAAAAAACCTTCTCTCTTTCTCTGTACTATATATGCATATATATGTTTATATGTGTATATATCGTATTGTTTATATCGTAATTAAAACTCTTAAAATTTAGACGAAAATTATATATAGGTAAATGGATTATGTTTGCCAAAGAAACTTATATATAATTCTCTCAAGTAAATGCCAAAGAAAATGTGTCCATTAAGTTTACGTCGTTTACGCAGCTGGTTCTTGGTTGAGGGGCGGGTGTTGGTGGGGGGGGGGCGGGTCTTGCGGGTAAGGGGTATACATATAAGTAAGTAAGTAAGTAAACTTAACGTTAAACCTATATAAGTATTATGCATAACGAATTTCACGATTCGATTTACTATCACTCAGTAGTTTTTATGTATTCCCTTCTTGTGTATGTGTGTGTGTTTGTGTGTGTGTGTATTTGAAATTCTGTCAAATTACTTTAGTTTATTTTTTTGGTATGTAAAATGGCGGCAAATACTAAAAATGCCCAAAAGAAACAATAAAAGAAACACGAAAACAAAATTGTAGTAAGAAAAAAATATTTTTCTATATGCAGCAAATCTTCTTTAACCAACTCGAAACGTTTTTTTTGTATCTCAAGCTAAATGCTCCCAAAGTCACCAAAAAAGAGAGAAAATAAAGTTAAAGAGGAGAGAAATAGCGAATGGGACAGGAAAATGAAGGGGGCTTTTTTTCAAAAAGTATTCACAGTTTTGGTAAATTTTTGAATGGGTTTTCTTTCGATTTTGAATCTGAATGGGATGAGTTTTCTGTGAAAAGCATTCACAGTTCTTTAATTTCGAATTTCGGGGTTTCACAGATGGATAAATTTTGAGTTTGGGTGTTTTTTTGGGGTCTACTTTCAAAAAGTTTTCACAGATGAATAAATTTTTGAATCTGGAGGATTGGTTTCTCTTTCGAAAAGTATTTACAGATGGACAAATTTTGAGTTTCTTTTTCAAAACTTTTCACAGATGGACAAATTTTGAATTTGGATGATTGGGTTTACTTTTAAAAAGTATTCACAGATGGAAGTATTCAAAGACAAACAAGTTGTTGAATCAGAAGGATTGATTTCTCCTTCGAAAGGTATTCACAGATAACCAAATTTTGAATCTGGAGGATTGGTTTCCTTTTCAAAGGATATTCACAGATAAACAAATTTTGAATTTCCTTTCGAAAAGTATTCACAGATGGACAAATTTTGAATTTGGGTATCTTTTGAAAAGTTTACACAATTAAACAAATTTCTAATTTGGTTTCCTTTCGAAAAGTGTTCACAAATTGTCAAAGTAACACAGAAATTTTCCATATCACAATGACAAATTTCTTTCAGAAAACTTTCGATTTACGTTGCGCAAATTGTCACAGAGATGAGATGAAGTTAATAACAGAGTAAGAAAATCAAACTGAGAAGTCAAGAAAGAACTAAAAGGTTAATGTCTTAAGCCTAGAGAGAAGATACCTAAAAATGCAATCACATTTGCTTATGGTATTTGGTTTTTAAATTTTTTTCCAAAAATATGCTCCTTACGAGCTTGGTCACAACTTGAAAATGCATTTGAAACGTATTCATAGGGGTGGGGTGGGGGGTAGAGACGAGGGGAAATGGTTTTAGTCACAGTTTTGGCTGTTAATTTTTTTCTTAACGAGGCAATTTTGGTGTTTTAGGGTTAGGTCGAACCAACCGGGGGAGATTTTTGGGGGAGGGAATTGGTTGATTTTTAAATTTTTTATAAAAATTTCGTTCATTTGTGAACCGTGTCACAGTTTGAAGGCGACAATTTGGTAAGAAGCTGCCACTTTATCGAGGCTCGCCACAATTAGATGCCGAACCTTAAGCATGCACAAACTTCGAACCTTTCACAGATGATTTGACGAAACTTAGAAAATACAATCAAACGTTTTCAGGTTCGCTGCGAACCAACATTCGGGGCAAGGGGCTTTAGATGGGAGCTAACACAGTTTTCTGCAATTTGTTTTCCAGTTTAAGTTGCCTAAACTTGGGTTTTTTAACACAGTTTTTTTTGTTGTTATTTGGGTTTCCTTTGACTTTCAATTGAATTAAAAGCAAAGATATAGAAGGGGAAAAGAAAATGGAAGGGAAGAAGAGGAGTAGAGAATTTGGTGACTTTTTGTTTAGAACGAAATGTAAAAAAAAAAAACAAAAAAAAAAAACATACAAAAATGAAAACAGGAAACATTGAACCGCTCTATAAATTGTGGGATGTTGGCATACCAAATTACTAAAAATATTCTTTATATATATGTATATGTAAATTTTGAAAAAAAGCTTAAAGATCTACTAAAACTAATCATAATTATTATATTATAATAATAGTAATAATGATTGAAATCAAATTCATATCGAATCGGAGGAGCAGGAGGGGAGGAGGAAAAAAATTGGTAAAAGACATGCTAACAAATTAAAGAGAAAATCCTATATAAGAGATCGATAAATCAAACACATAAGTTTGACAGAAGAAAGTTCAGAAGAACAGAGAGGTGAGGTGGTTGGGGTTGGGTGTGGGGTATATAAATTCTAATGCTATAATTAGACTGGCCTCTAAACCTAACTTATTAATTAATGATCACGCTGCGCCGAAAATGTTTTCATTTTAGTTTTAATTTTTTGTAACTTAAAGTTACAAAATTTTATCCAAATCTTAGCATAAACATAAGAAGACAAAAAAAAAAAAGAACCAAGAAGGAATAGAAAGAAGTAGAAGTTGGAATAGGAGAGTTGGAGTAGTTTAGCTTGAGTTACATTCTACATTCGAGGAGCTAAAAAGTTAAAGAAGTTTTCTAGATCTGCACATATATCTTTTTGCCTATTTTGTGAGTGATTTGTTATACTTTTGTGTCTGTGTGGTAAAGAAGGGTGGGCGGGGCTGGTCTGTGGGGGTGGGGAGGGGACACGGGGGATTGCTAAATTATTTAACTGAAATCCATTTCGTTTGTTTTCTTTCTTTTTTTTCTCTATCTTTTTGCCTTACTAATTTCTAGGTAATTACCAATCGTTTCGGTAAAGATGTGCATAAACTTATTAAATGTTTCTTTTTTTTTAATGTTTTTAGTTTTAGTTTTTTGTTTTAAATAATTGTAGAAAAGTGTTTGTATTTGTGTGTGTGTGTGTGTGTTTGTTTTGTTTTGTTTTTGTTTTTGTTTTACGTTATTGAGCAGCACAGCAATTTTGTCGTTTGTTTCAATAAAAATGTTTGCTTTGCCTTCAATTTTTGCTAAATCCCTCAAACAATGCTTTTCGTTTTTGTTTTTGTTTTTTTTTTTTTGTTTAAATATATTCAAGTGATGTTTGTTTGTTTATGTTTTGTTTTTTCTCTCTCTTCATTTTCATATATAGCAAATTTTTATATTGTATATATATGTAGATAAAGATATTTGTAATAAAAATAATAAAATAAAACTTAAAATAAAAAACTCAACAAAAAATAACAAGAAAATTCTTTATAGTTTTGCATTGTTTTCTTTTTTTCATATTCTCTCTTTGTGTTTTTTTTCTTTCTTTCTTTCGTACTCCTTTTTTTTCATTTAAAATTAGTTGGAAAAGTTGCAAATTTGCTTAAAAATCCACTTGAGCAGCATTAAAATAATCATTGAAGAGTACCATGCAAGCAGCAGATCCTCCTGCTCCTCCTCCGACTGACTCCTCATGCTGCAGTTGTTGGGCAGCATAAATGGAAGCTTGTCGTCCGCCTATGGGACCTGCTCCGGCTCCAGCTCCGGTGCCATTATGCCGCCATATATTGTTGGCCGCCTCGAGGAGCTCACCAGCCGATGAGGAGGAATTGGAACTGACATCTGAGCCCATATCGGTGGGCTTGAGGTGGCCGGCACAGTCTTGGCTTATGTTGAGGTGACCAAATAGATCGCTGAACATCTCAAGATTTGGCTGCTGTCGTGATGGAGACGAAGTGGCTCCGGGTAGTTCCCAAATGTTGGATTTACCATAATGTGTTTGGCCCCAACTATTGTGACTGCCATTTAAGGATGATGACGAACTGGTCAAGGAGGCGGTGGGCGATGCGGCATGCTGTATATCCTTGAAATTATCCCTGAGTTGAGTGTTGGTGCTTAATATGTTGTTGTTGTTGTTGGTGTTGCTGCTGCTGGTGTTGCCAACATTATTATTGGGTGAAGTTTGAGCCCAAAGCATTTCCTTGCTGTGGCTAGTGGTTGGGCTCAGCGATGGCTGGGAACCGCTACCCGAAGAGCAGCCACTGGTCGAGTGGGTGGAACCAGTCGAGGAGATGTTGCTGCTGCAACCCCAAAGGGCAGATATGGCCTCGGCCTGACCAATCGATTGGTTCCAGGCACCATTTAACTTGGCGTTCGAATTGGTGTTGTTGTTGTTGTTGTTGTTGTTGCTTGAATTATGGCTAATTAATAAGTTACTAATACTGCTGCTGACACCAGAGTTGCTGTTGGCCATTTGCTGCTGCTGCTGCTGTTGCTGCTGGAACTTGTTCATCACATCAGCCATGGCCATTAGGCTGCCATTAGAAAAGTGCAACTTGTGTTGAGTTGCAACAGGCGCCAGTTGTTGTTGTTGCTGCTGCTGCTGCTGCTGCTGTTGTAGCTGTTGCTTTTGTTGTTGCTGCTGGAAATTGGCCAGACGATGAGTAGCTATAGCTACATTTGGCTGAGTTGTTGCTGCCACCGTTTGTGGTTGCTGCTGTTGATGTGGCGGCTGCTGCTGTTGCTGTTGCTGCTGCTGTCTTACCTGTTGAGCATGCGGATGAGCTCCAATTAGATCTGGATTAATTTGTTGTTGCAGCGGAGCCGAATAATCAATGGCTTGATTATAGAGCGGCTGTTTCGAGGCCGTTGGGGCACCTAAGGCTGGTGACCCCAACGGGGCCTCATGTTATGCGAGCGTCTGCAGCCGCGTCGTTGTGTTCTTGGCATAGCAGAAGCTCAAGGGCTTAACGAAGTGAGTGTCCTGGGTATTGCAATAGGGACAGGTAACCCCATGCGAGTAGTCGCTATAGAAGCTGAGCCGCTGCTGCGGATGCATTAGCATTTTGAAGCAGGTATTGCACTAAAAGATTGAGCAAAAGACAAATTGGAAACAGAATTAGAATCACAAATTTCAAATAGAATCAGGCCAAGTCCTAACAATTAAGCAATTGCTGCTTTTTTTTTACCTTGAATCGCTCGGCGCAACAGGGCATGGCCGCAAAGATATCATAGGCATACATGGTGCCCAAGACCAAGCTGGAACCATCCCAGGGTTCATTACAAAATCTATAGGAAACACACAGAGAGGAGAAGTCATAAAAGTCATTAAAGTTTTATTTCAATTTTGTATACTTGATAACCCAACCGATAGACAATCGATATGCGATAACCTAATTAAATCGATACAAACACACAACAAGTACAACAAATTCTTAACGATTTCTATTGAAAACGTAACCGATATCTAAATAAAGATTACAAAGTAAGCCATATGGCTTAAAGTATATACTTAAGAGGTGGAAAAATGAATATTTTTAGGCGATATTAAACATTAGATAAATTTAAAATAATCGATTACTATCGATACCTTTAGCAATTGTTTGAAGTGATTAGTCGCAAAATCGATGTTTTGCTTTTATTTCTAATAACCAAATTTGCTCGCTTTGATAGAGATTATTGGCTATATCCCTCAACTGCCTCTTAATCTTCATAATAAAAGCCATAATGCCAATCGTAACTGAAGTTTAGTATCGGTTCGTTATGGTTTTACTTGTGTTCTTCTTACCTGCAGCTAATGACGCGACTGCTTGAAGTGCCATCCAGACAACTCATGCACACACAGGTCAAGTACAAAGTGCGTCCCTCATATTTAACCTGAAAAAAATAGGAAAAAGAGGAGAAGAAGGAGGAGGTGAAAACAAAAGAACTTTTAACGAATGCCATAACACAGAGCAAGACAAACGGAATGCTGTAGACAGGCAGGCGCAGCAGGTTAGAAAGGGCGAATGCAATTTGAGGCACTGTAGCCACACACGCAAACCCCAACACAGAACACAGAACACGGACATGCCATGACATGTCGACCGGCACAGGGCGGTGGGGTAACGGTTAAACCAGTCGCATAACTCAACAGAAGAGACACAGACACAGACACAAAACACAGGGAAAGGAAAAATAAGAAATTATTTTGGAAAAGCAAGTCACAGAATTTTCCTGTGCAGCAGTCCTAGTGGAAATAAACCGAAGCACGATATACCCTTTATTACCACCCCCCCACCCACCCCTACACCACTCTGCAATTTTACAGAAACTTTTCTGAATAACTTATATATGCATTTTGTGTAGAATATTTCTTTCTCTATGACATAATAGCTTCCCTTTTTCCACTTAGAGCAGTGAAAAAAGAAAATCTTGCAGAATTTAGTGCAACTCCGAGAGAGGAAAGGAGTGCAGCAGGGGGGGGGGGGGGGTAGGTAGGTAGCCAGCAGGGCAGAGCGCCAAACCTTTGCGTCGCGACATAATAATTTCAAATAAAATGCAAAATGCATAAACTAGCCCAGAAGGAGATTGGCATTCGCCCACCAGGAAAGCAGCAGGCAGCACCATGACAGTGGCAAACCAATCCCAGCCAGATGCCAGACACAGAGACCCAGACCCAACACACAGAGTTGGCAATGAATTATAAATCCAGGCTCAAATTAAAGCACAGTAAAAATGGGGAGCGCCTGGCCGGAGGCCCGAGGGCGACCACTCAACCATAACGTGGGTAAAAGTGCTCCTAGGGAAAGTAGAAGAAAGCTAGCGGAGAAGAGAGAGAGAGAAAGAAATCCATGAAGCGTAGGTCGTTCCTAAGTTTAACCCGCTCTCCACTCAAGCCCCCTCCCACACACCAACTGCAACTGCATCTCATCGTTTTGGCATTTTGGCATTCTGCTGCACTTTATTAGGCGCGCTGCTGTAATTATGTTGACTTAAATGGGTCATAAATTGCTCAGAGTAAGAGGGAGGGAGAGAGGAAGAGAGGTAGGAAGGGAGGAGCAGTCGCCTAACCTCCTCTTCCTCCTTCCTTTGTAGCTAATTGCAGTTGAAAGTTCTTTAAGTTGCACGTGGGCGAGTGAAAGCGATGGCAGACATAGTCATTTGGGCGTGGGTGCAGCACTCACTCGACTCTACTTCACTCTGCCTCCTCATATGATCTTTTTTTTTGTTTTTTTTAAGTTTTGACATTTATAAATGATGGGGGACAAATGGAATATATTTTCGTTTAGAATTGGTCAGGGCCAGCGGTTGCGGTGGAGCAACTCTCTTACCTCAATGCAGCCACTGGAATGCTGCTTGGGACTCAAAAAGAAGGAGCCATCGACCAGGGGATAACGATCGAACACAAGCAACGGCTCCTCACATAAAATGCAGGCCACTCGGCTCATCTGCGACTGGGCCAATGAGGATAATATGAAGAGGCGTGTCTCATCGTTGCCATGATTGCCCTCATCTTCAATCTGCAAGTAAAAAAGAATAAACGAAATATTAGTTGGGCATGGAAATATTGAAACAAAATGCATAATATCTAAAAGATGAACGAAAACCTTTATTGATTAAGATTTTTGCCTGTCCACAATGACGACAAAAAGAAGCTACACCTGCTCCAACTTGTTCTCTGAAATAACAGAAAATCCTAGTAATAAAGTTTTGCCCACCTTGAATATTTTCAATCTACGACACAGCATCAGGAGCAGGAGCAAAGGAATGACAGCAATAGGGACTGTCTAAGCGCCAACAAATGAACCATAAAATCCAAACGTGCCAGCCAGAACCACGGACGGAGCACACGGAGCGAAGCGGAGCACGTTGCCGTTGTCGTTGTCTAAAGCCAAAAGTGGCTAACACGTTGGCCAAATTGAATGCACACACACACACAGCATATACATACATATTTATTCAGGTGGTTTAGACCAGGCCAATTCCCAAATCGATAATCAATATGGCGAGCCAGCAGCCAAATAAAGCCGTCAAAAAGCCAAAGCCCAAGGTGTTGAAAGGATGCACAAAATATGGCCAAAAAGGAAAGGAAGAAGCCACCATTGCCAGACCAATCAAAGCCAACTAACCCAATGATGAAGCAATATGGTTAAAACGGAGGTTGACTCCTCCACTTTTCACGTCTCCTCTTCCTCCTCCTCCTCCTCCTCCTTTTGTTCTCTTTTTAGCTTTATTCTAGTTTTGTTTTTGGTAATTGCTCACCTGACCAGACGAAATAACATGAAGCGTGCTCCCCTTTTCCCTTTTCCCTTTTCCCCGGCAATGGCAGACAGTCTTGAATTATTTAGCAGAGAAATGGAGAAATTTAGGACAGAGGACACGTTCGATAGAGAGAGTATTGTGAATCGATAGGAATGTTGAAAACCGTCAATGACAGATAAAAGAATTTTGATGCACTTTTAATAAGGATAAGGAGAAATCTCTTCAACTCTCTTCTCTCTCTCTCTCTCTCTCTCTCTCTCTGAAGATTATATGACAAAGTAAATATTAGTCAAAACAAAGGGAGATAGATTAATATTTGCCTAGAATTGTATATCATAAATCTTTGTGGGCCTCCCTTCGCGCAAACAATAAAAACCAAGTGAAATTCGATTAATGAATGTTTGCAATGAAAATTAAAGCAAATATAAGTAACAAGAAGAAATTCATTCATTAAACAATAGAAGGAAAGTCCAACTGGAGAGGGGGTTGGGCCAGAGCAAAGCCTACAGCAATTAAGTTGATTGCTCAAGGAGGGAGGATGATGTTGTTGGTGGAGTGTTGCTAACAATTGCTTGTCTAGGGTTACCAGCAACAGCAACAGCAACGGCAACAGACAATAACAATAACAATATAGCACCATTATCTATGGAATCGCTTAGCATATACTTTAGTCAAATGATAAAACGAACAAAACGAACACTTCTTCTTCTCACTCTTATCTGAATGGCCAGACAAACATTTCATCAAAGTCCTTTACTCTTTCTCTCTCTATGTGTGTGTGTGTGTGTGTGCGCGTTTGTGTGATCAATAAACATTTCGTTTTCATGATGCTACGTGACGAGTTGCTAATTTGATACAAAACTCAGATGTAACACGGTCGTTGGCCAAAAGTAAAGTAAAGGATTCAGAATGAATAAGTTATTCCCCATTTTAAGAAAAAAAAAAAAGCGGTGAGTTTCCCCACCAAAAGGCCAAGGAACTATCTGGCACTCGATCTCCTTCTATAAAGTTATTATTGGTTGAATTATTGTTTATGATTACCACGACGGAGCAGCATGTCAGGGCTTTTGGCGTTGGGCATTAACAAGTTTTTATGGCCACAAAAAGTCAAAAAGTCGAAGTGCAATAAACTCAAACGTTTTACTGTATGTATAGTAGTAGTCATGGTAAAAACTCGAAAGACAGTTAACAGCAGCAGCAGCAGCAGCAGCAGCACAGACCGAACACACAAGGCACTAATGAAGCCATTCAGTTGTCATTTCCCTTTTGGCTTGCATTGAACGCATAAATCAGTTCAGAAGAGTTTTTCTTCTTTTTTTTTCGGTAGCCGTTTCTTTTCTTTCATTTTCAGTTTTTCAACACCCAACTTCGAAGAGAGAGAGAAGAGGGGGGATATGGCGAAGGTCCACAAATCAAAAGGTTCCCCGTTTGGAGCCACACCCCACAAGAATGTCAAAGACAATGGGAAAGCGCAACACCAGGAAGGAAACAAGGAAAAATTCAATTCAATTGAAAGTGCTTCGATTTTCATAAACACATTAAATTAAATGGCATTTCAATGTGTGTAAATGGAAGTGAGAGCAAACCGAAATGGAAGTGAGAGGGTAGAACACTCCCATAGTTGTCGTTAGTTTTTGTATTTGTAATCCATTAAACATACTTTTTGCCCATAAATAAATCTCGGGCAAACGACAACAAGTTTCCAAATTGAACAATAAAGTAAATCTTTTATGCTTCTTCTAGGCAAACTGAATTCTTTCTAAAGCGAATCAATTTTCTCTAGCTGCGTATTTAATATCTTTTCAATCGTAAACTTTGTAAAGCTTTCAATTTCGATTGCTTATGGCGGGAAATTCATTAAAAACTATGAAAATCAAGTGGGAAATTAAAGGTTTTTGATCTTCGACTACT
Source organism: Drosophila nebulosa (assembly GCA_024703675.1). Taxonomy (NCBI): domain Eukaryota; kingdom Metazoa; phylum Arthropoda; class Insecta; order Diptera; family Drosophilidae; genus Drosophila; species Drosophila nebulosa. Next base: position 2,627,277 of record JANFPS010000004.1, on the reverse strand, counting down.
CCCGACCACCAACAATAAAGCTTATTTGAAAATTCATTTGCTTTGCTCGTTGTTTTTTTTTTTTTTTTGTAGCTTGGGGCTCTACAAACATATTCATAAAACGCTTACATGAGTGTTTGTGCAGACGATGAGCAAACATGAGTGAGTGTGTGTGTGTGAGTCGAGTCACTTTCTGCCTCTCGCTCGAACACTGGAAAACTCTTTTCATTTTACCTTTTTGGCAAATTTAATTTATGCCAAAAAGTCCTCATTAAAAGAAGTGGGCGGCAACAATCTTCTCTCTCATCAACTAAAGAAAACTATTTTTCCAGTTGTGTTTAAGTTTCTTATTTATGGCCCGGAAAAACAATTTTCACCGTCAATCATTGTCTCAATTGAAAAATTGCCAAAGGGGAGGCCCATAAGCACAAATTAAATGCTTTTTTTTTTGTTGTTGCCCCGTGGGCGTAAGTTGGCAAAGACAAAAGAAATGTGAATGGGAAAATAAATTTGAAAATGTCAACCAAGTTGCATGGGCGTGGCATGGTAGGTGGCTTATGTTAGTGCCATACAGAAGATGTGTCTATGGTTCATTCAAAATAATAAAAAAAAAAAAAAAAAAACTGACAATGACAATGAAAGGAAATTGCAAACACGCCTCAGAACTCAAGGCAAATAAGCTTTAACATAAACATAAATAAGGAATAAATCGGAAAATAAGGGGGGTGGGCGAAAGAAACATAGTCCATAGAGGAAGTAGAGGAGCAGAGGAGCAGAGGAGCTGGAGCACTTTTATAAATGAAATGGAGTAATAATATTTTGCGACAAGCCAACCAAAGAGACATGCACCCACAACAATGGTTGGCAACCGTTGCATACCGTCAGGCGCAGCTGGGCAACAATGCAACTTAACAACAATAACAACAACAGCAACAACAAGACGACTACAAATACTACAAAACATGGCAGACAAACAAACATTTCAATAAATTCAAAAAGTACCAGACAATGAGTGGAGTTAGCAGCAACACGCAAAAGGAGTGCCAGCCACCCAGCCATCCAGCCAGCCATCCAGCCGGCCAACTAAGAAGAGTGAACACTGTGAAGTGGCTTAAAAGCTTGTTCAAGTCGCTATGCGGTGCCATGGTGGGTTGTCTGTGTGTGTGTGTGTGTGTGTGCTCCGTGTGTTTGTGCATAAGAGCAGCTGCTCCAACACATTGTTTTCCATTGGAAAAAAAAAAAGAATCTCATGTCATTTGCACTTAATTCGAATGCGCGACACAAAACGGATAACAAACAACAACTTAAAAACTGAGAATGTAAGAAGAGCACAAAAAAAACCAAACACAAAAAGCAGCGAAAATTTATTTGATATTTAAATATTTAAAAATACTCAAGTAGTTAGCAGTATACTCTATTCCACGTGGGGTATATTGGACTTGCAAGGAGAAACAATTTTAATTTCTCTTTCACTCAACTAACTTTACTCACTAAGTTTTTAGTGTAAAAACTATTTTTAGAACTACTCAATTTTAAATATTCGATGGTTCAAACTTAAGAGCAACATATGAAGTGTATTTACACCTCTAAAACAACTTTATTGAATTATCATAACCAAAAGCAAAGGAAAAGTTTCTTTTTATTTTAGATAGATTTATTTCAGATAGAAGGATTTGCTTTATATTTCTTTACTTTATATCTAAAGTATCTTTAAGAAAGAATTAAGTTGGCATGAAAGACACCTATGAAGAAATGCATTTAGTTCTTTAGTTTAATACTTATTATCATGAGAATTTTCTAAATTTCTGTTTTTCGTAGAGTATTTTTTGAAAGGGTACTCTCAAGTTGCTTCTGCGTTTCGTGTTCTCCGTCACAGTCTGCAGTTATTTGCCTTGTCATAAACAAAAATTTCGCTTTCAACAAAAAAGAAGAAAAACAGATGTCAAGGACCTGCTGCTTCACTTAGTTATTTTAATTCGTTTTATATATTTTCTCTCTGTATGTTGTTGGTTTTTATTCCTCCCATTTTTTTTTTTTTTTTAGCATTTTTGCGATTTTGCCATTAGCCAAAAGAAAGATGCTTGAGGACTCAAGGGTCTGGAGTCATCTCTTATCATCATTCGCTGCCTTTGCCTCTGGTCTACCGTCCTATTTCGTTCTGTTCTGGTCTCCCCTGACCTTTAAATATCAATTTGCAAATAAATTGTATTTGCCCTTTACTTTAGTTGGACTTTTGCTGGACCTTCGGCGTCTTCGTCTCGTTATTTATATATTGTGCATAATGGCTTTTTATTGGCAAAAGCCAAAACCAAAAAGGACCAACAAAAATAACAAAAGCTTAAAAAAAAAACGAACGCTAAAAGGGAGCAGCATGCAATTTCCCTTTTCAAATTTCCAAATCTCGGGTGGAGGGAGGGAGGGGCCCTCCCACAGCGCCTCTAAACATGCTTTGGTCTCTTTTATTTACAGTTTATTGAACTGCATTTTGGTTGGCAAATTTTCCAGACATTTGGGCTGAGCTTAAGCAAGCAATTTAAATGCATTTGAAAAGTGGCAGTTAATAGTTTTTATTATTATCACGTATAAAAGTTAATTGTTTAATTAATTTTTTGTTTTATTTTCCAGTGCATTGCATTTAATATGAATTTAATCCCAGGAAAGAGAGACAGAGAAAAAAACGAAACTAAAGGAAACTTACAAAAGTAATTGCATCCTGTGTTTGGGTGGGTTGTAATTTCTTCCACTCAACTTAATACGCTGACTCCTTCGGCTGGCTTTAGAGAGAGTCGCATGCGATGGGAATTTCATGTTGTTGCTGTTTTGTTGTAAGTAGTTACATATTGCTCAACACTTGAGCATCGGGGGCGTATGAGTAATGACTGATAAAAGTTGAAGAGGTTTTTTTTCTCAATGCTTATCGACAACACAATCTTCTACGGTGGATCAATGAACTTTGCCGTTCTGGTTCTCATTCTCGTTCTGTTGCTGCTCCCAGGCGATAAATTTGTGTGCTTAATACTTAGACCTCCCCCCTCCATATATGTATGAACTATTCAAAAGTAGAAATTACTTTTCTACTCGTTTCCTTTGCCATTTTACCATTTTACCATTTTTTTTTTATTTATTTAATTTCATTTTATCAAGAGGCCTCCTCAAGATAAGGCCGAAAGAGTGTCAACATAGTGCCATGACGACTGCAGTTGGCTGACTAATTGATCGTTGAATGCTTGAAAGAAAAGCATACAGATGGAGAGCCATTGAGGGCACGGGAGAGCCAGGGGAGGGCGGGCAGGCAGGCATTCAATGGGAGCGCCCCAGGGAGCCAGTTGAACCTAATTAAATTTTTTTATCGCTCTGCACATGCAAATGCAGAAACTCACTTTGAAGCATATCTTTATAATTGCAGAAAACGAAAGGAAAATGGAGAAAAATCTAAATGGCGAAGCAAGGCGAGGGCAAAAGCTGTCTGCATTTTAATTACAAAACGCACAAAAGGAAAATGGCAGTCAAAAGCGTGGAAATTCTAACCTCAGTTGGCAAAAAAAAAAAAACGTAAAGCGGAATCGAGAGACAAAGTTTTGTAAGCGAATATAACAATGGAAGCGAAAAAGTGTGGAGAGAAAGAACTTGTGCAACTTCATGGCGAAAGTTTGATTAAAAAAAAAAGAAAAAACAAAATAACTTCAAAGTAAACTCAAAAGGAAAATGCAAATGCATTCCTCAACAAGCTGTAGAATTAAAGTGCGTTTCTTTAAGCATATTGAGCCAGGTTAAAAGTTCAAAATCCGTTTTCTTTTAAATAATAATCATAAGTCGGGTATTCTATGTACATATATATATAATTAAAAGTTAAGTCGGTCCTCCAAACAAAAGCAGCTGAAAGCGAACTTAAAAGCCACCCAAAGAAATCTGAAAGGAGACCATAAAAAACGCAGCCAGACGCAGACAATCAACACACACAAAGCACACACACACAAAGCGCACACACACCCTCCTCCACCCCCCCCCAAAAAAAAAAACGACGCACATAATGAAAATGTCAAAATAAACACGACATTAAAAACCTTCTCGCAAAACGAAGATGCAGACAAACAAACGCAGATACGCACACACACAAACACACACACACACACATACACAAAGGCAAAGTGAAGCCACTGCACTCGACGCCATTTTAAAGGCCAATAAATGCCAAAAGAGTCCTTGTTCAAGAGCTGAGCAATCAAATTTTGTTTAAGGAACTAGTTCTTAGTGCAAGTTGAACAATTTCATGCAGATGTTTTAAGGTAATTGAATCTAATCCAAGACAATAAGCAGACAATAAATAATAGATCAGTTTAATACAGATAAAAAAGAGTTAAAAAGTCTATGCTGAATTATGTAGTCCAGTCTTATAATCAGTTTAGGTACAGTCTCTGCTGATAAAGAGAACTAGTTCTCAAAACAAAGAAGTAGTATTAAGATTTAGTTTAACTTTCCTTTGCCTTTAGGCAAATAACTTTTTTTCTTTGTATTGTGATCTTTTCAGCTACTGCGAACTAGTTCCAAGTCTAAACTCTTAACTACACATATGAAAAACGCTGATGACGCGCTTATGTGGCTGCCATCAAGACCGCTAATCATGGCACAAGTTAACAAAAACCAGAAAGACAATGCTCTTAGCTACATCCCGTCAGACAAGTATGGAGGCGGGTTTGGTAGGGAGAGATATATGCCTTTAGGTGGTAGCGGTGTCACTAACACCGCTAAGTAGCTCGCGTCACTTTCGTTCTGATTAGCATTTCTAATTAAAGCTTGGTAGAGCGCGCTTTCGTTCGTCTGATATATATATATATATATATACATACATATATGAGTCGGTCGTTTGAGCGCTAAGGATAATGACACCTGTGCTCAGACAGGTGAGCGACGAACTCCCACTCAAAACTTATGGAAAATGGAAAGTCCTGCTGCTGTCTTACTAAAATAATACGCTCCACCATTGGCCCGGTGTAAGCTGCATGTTTAGGGGCAATTAAGACGCCAAGTTAAGGGCGGACAGACAAAAAAGCTAGTGGACTAACGGGGCACTCCTGTCTATTAAAAGTGAAAACATTTACATTAATAATTAGCAACAAGCACCATCACTTTGTTGGACACTAAAAACTTCATCAACAGGAACAGCAACAACACACACACACAAACACACACACACACACACACACACACACAAATTGCAATTAATCAAGGATTCGCAAAAGTGTCGCGGGTTAAAAAACTTTCGAGTTGACAGTTTAACTGACTAAACAAGGTGCGATAAGTGCGAGAGACCTTCTAAAGTTGAACAGCCAAAAACAGAAATCACCGCAGGACAATGACCATAAAAATGGAAGAAAGAAGCAGCGAGGGAGGAGAAACATCAGCAGCCAGCACAACAGCTAACAGCTGCTGTCAACGCTCAAGTGAAAATGAAAATGATTTAAAGCACATGGACATGAAACCTTAACGTGAATCCCTATTCAACCATTCTCCTCCACCTGCTCCGCCGCCTTCCTCTACGAGTTGTCCTTCTTTTCCTATGGCAAAAAGAAAACTTTTCACTTGTTCTCGTACTTATTTGAAAAGCTTTTTGAAAAGTTTTCATGTTGCTTCTTCAAGCAAAATGAAAGAAAAAAGAAAAAACCTTTCGAATTGCATTTGTGAATTATTCATTGCATACTTTTGGCTCTAAGACTGCTGCTGCTGGTCGGGACTGTACTCACCATTTGCAGTCTTTTGTTTGGCTAATCAAACTAATGAATGAATGAGTGCGAATGAAGCGGCTCACAAATTCTGCCTGCATGAGGGTCGAGGTCAGAATTCCTTATTCACTTTTCCAAGGCAGACAAATATTCGGTTTCTGTTTATGTTGTTTCGGTTTCGGGTTTACACATTTTTGAGTGCGGTCGGTCGATGGTAACAAGGGGAGTATGTGAGAGGAGCGAAAGGCATCGGGATATAAAGAGGGGACAAGCATACATATAAGGGAACCCACAAGAACCACAAAAACCGTAGAGTAATTAAATTGCATGACTGCCAAGAGACAACGAGGACGACTTCTCATTTCAAAGGTTCGGTGGTTCAAGCCCAAAAACCAAAAATGTGAAGGACGAATTTTGAACTCATGTCAGAAGCAGAAGCTCTGTCGGATTCTCACTCAGTCAGTCTGACTGTCTGTGCTGGCGGGCTGTCAGTTTGTAGTCGAGTTATCATTGCTTAGAAATAATTTTATTACACATTCTTGCAAATATTTCCAGAGTAATACAATAATAAAACAAGAAATGCGTATCTCTCTCTCTCTCTCTCTCTCTCTCTCTCTTACAGACAAGCAAAGGGCGTTCTAACTTGACATTGCAGGGAGGCGTGGCCGGACGTCTTCACTTTATTCTGTCGATAATTAATTTTTTGCAATCGTCTTACATTTCCAGTTAAGCATCTTATGGGGTAATGAACAAGAAACGAAAGCAAAAGGTGAACACAAATCAAGAACCAATAAAAAGAAACAGAATTCTCTCCTCCTGCTCCTTTCTGCTCCGGGTTCAATGCACTACTGCGTCGTGTTCGCCTGGTTATTTATTTAAAAGACGCTTAGGAAGAGAAAAGAAAGCCCCATACATAGAGAGATAGAGAAAGAGAAGGCGTAGCCAGCCAGCCAGCCAGCCAGTCAGCTGATAGCGTAGTGTGGCAGGCAGCGCATTAATTTTGCCAGCATTGCAAATAAAAAGGAAATCCATTCATGGATACAAAAAAAAAAGAAACGTTAAGTGCGCCAAATAAAAAATAATAAAAAAAAAAGCGAGGCAAAGTTAAATCAATAAATAAAGCATAAAAGAAGCACTGCTCGACACACAGAAGGAACACAAGGAATATATGCATGTACGTAGGTGAGAGGTAGGGACAAAAGTGGCGCCCCATCAACGTCATTAAATCAATGCTGCCTGTCGTTGCCAGCAAATAGATAACGACCAGGAGCAGAATGGATCAGCAGCAGTAGCAGTAGCAGCAGGAGGAGGACAAACGACAACGATGCAGCAGCAGCGAAAGTTTGCCAAGTGACATTAACACAAGCGACAGTCAGCAGCAGCAGCAGCAGCAGCAGCAGGAGCAGGAGCAGAAGCAATAGCAGACAGCCTAGAAGGAGACACATTATACTACAGTAAAACATGACCATAAGAGAACCAACAATATTAGCAAATAGTTCATCTTGAACGAAACTCACTCACAACTCCCAAATGTTTACTCTTTATGCTAATTAAGGGATTACTCACTCGCTCTTCTTCGTTAATTGATGTTTAATATATCGATTAATTTTGGCTTTAGCCTGTTAGTGGGTATTTACTGTACCTACACACACACACACACTTTAGTGTAAAGAGACTCTGCTACTGCAAGTCGAGAAGTGTCGTCTGCTGAGTTGTTGTCAGCCAACGCGCGACAATACCAAAAACACAATTGGGGCGTGTCCAGGACATTGAAGTAAAGTGTCAAGTGGATAGGGGATCCAAAAGGGAGTGCTGCATTGAGGGAGGGATGTGTAGGAAGGAGCCGTAACGGCAAGGGAAGAGGTGCCAGCAGAATTCTTAAAAGGTAGTAGGTCCTAGGTTCCGAAGATGAATGGGTGCAAGCAAACTCAATTGTTTTTGTGCAAGCCAAGGCAAATTTTGATTGAATTGCGAACAAGAGAGAAGATGATGACGATGATGCTGATAATGAAGGTTGACTCCTCCTTGAACAAGTTGATGGATTAGTTTAATGAAATTGAAGAGGCTAGACCCAGACAGCAAGACAGCAGCAACAAAAAACAAAAAACGAAAAACGAAAAACTCCAACAAGCAAACCAAAAACAAAAAAGGACATACAAATTTAAGCTGCTTTGGGCTTAAAGCTTTAAGTTTATTGATCGTTTCTTTTGGCCTTGGATAAGGAAGTGAGGGAGAGAGAGAGAGAGAGAGAGAGAGAGAAAGAGAGAGAGAGGGAGAGAGGCATGGCAAGCACGTGACCATGGCCAAGCCAACAGAGCGGAAATATTCGCTCTTGTCGACATTGACTGTCTGGCCTAAACACAAGCAGGCAGGCAGCACAAATCCAGACAACATGAAGATATGATGGCGATAAGGCGTCAAACTGCCAACAAAAGTCAATAAGCAGAAACCGGCAAGACAGTGTTTTGTTCTGCCTGTGGGAAATCCTTTAATGTCCTGTTAACGATAAGCCCCAAAAAGAGAGCAAGTGAATATGCAAAGTTGCCGCAAAACTAGTCCACAATAGACAACGAGCATCGAATATTAAAACAAATAAGGATCAAGTGAGAAGGAGCAGGCCCAGTCCCGCCCATTACCGCCCTTAGGGCCAGACAATGTCTTTCTCTAGTCATACACTTTGACCCATGTCAAATAAGTTGAACTAAATAAGCCAAAAAGCCAGCCAGTTAAATGTATGAAATATGCTCACAGTTTTTCAAGGAACAACAAATATTCCATTTTGGTCAACGACTCTGCAAAGTCTGGCTAAAAAAAAAAATCCAAATCAAGTTAAATAAAAAATTAAAATTTATTTGCTTAAAAGAGTGGGGAAGCGAGAGAGAGAGAGAGAGAGAGAGTGTGGCGACTAATTGATGTTAACTGCAAACCCTTTTGCTCTGGCCAGGTAGAAGGCAAATTTTGCATCACATGTGTATTTGTGTGTTGCTTTTGGCCACGTTGCTGATGAGTTCAATGAACTTTTTCGAGTCATAAAAATCAATAGACGGAGTCTCTTTTCTTTTTTTTCTTTTTAGGGATTCTTCTTTCGTTTCGCTTCAGGATTTCGCTCTCAACGAAATGAGCATCAAAGGCACTTCAAACATCAGCATTCCCATCATCATCACCATCATCATCATCAACATCGTTCCCACATCATGTAAAAAATGTTTGAATGAATCAAAGGCAACCAAAGGCAGTCGGCCAGCAGGCCTTCTCAAGTGGAAGTCTTTTTTTGGCAAGGAGGTTTGCCAAGTTTTTTTTTATTTATTTTCTTTTTTTTGCGTTTTTTTTAGTATTATTATTATTTTCTGGCATGCTTGCTATTTTTAAGGAAATCGAAAATATTACAGCAACTGTTGGAGGGAAGTGCATAGACTTGAAATGTTTTATTGGCCATTTGGGTAACCTCGTGTGATCTCATCTCTTGCAGAGATCTATGGAAAATATATTTAATAGCTTTACTTTGACTTTCTGGTGCTATTTTCAAGTTATTACTTTCACTTCTTCAAAGTTCTCAATTTAGAATGAAAGAGAAGGCGATTTAATCACTTCCTTTGTGTGTTTGGCTTCAAACTGCACTCTTAAAGGGTACTTAAAAGTCGTTTTAATATGGCTATGTACATTTTTTAAAGTCTTTCGAAAGTTACAAAGATTTCGGCAGCGGGTGGGCGATAGTTCGAAATGATTTTGAAAGCCTGATAAGAAACTCAAGCCAGTTGCCACACGATTTACCTGCAGCTGCAGCAGTTCATAATTGAGCTGTTGCCACTTTGTGTGCATTGCAACATGTGGCAAGTAGCAAGCAGCAGCAACAGCAGGCGACAGGGCACGCGCGCTCGCTTTTTCAAGTGTTTCTTTTGGCGAGTTTACCTTATTAATTAGCATCTATAACAAATATCCCTGAAGGGGCCGACAAAGTAAAATCTTATGCAAAGAGCCCCGCAGAAAACGTGAATAGGTGTTGACCCGCCGGGGGCGAGGGATTGTTGGCCAAACGAGAGGTTGCACAACCTTTTCGTTTCATTTTTTTTTGTTTTTTTTTTGTCTCTGGCAAAATGATTGGCACTTGGCCCAGCCCGTTCCGTCTATGAAAATTTTCCAATTTGTCTGCATTTCGCAAAGTCAAACAAAGCATTTGGCACTTTGGCCAATAACTGCCAAATGTGCAAATGTGTGGCCAAGTAAGTCAATGAACTTGGCTAACAACAGTTGGTCAGAGTTATTAATTTGGCCCTTAGTATAATTGTGTATATAAAAACGGTTTCTGTGCCTACTTTTCGGCTGTTTTACAAAATGCGAGAGACAGAGAAAGAGTTAAAAAAAAAAACTTATCTCTCTCTCTCTCTCTCGGTTGGTTGGGTTGGTCGGTCGTCGCTTGGTCGGGTCTGTCTCACAGTTGCTAATTGCGTCGCATTCAAAAAGAACAACAACCAGCCAACACATGCTTAATATATGTGTATATATGTATGTATATAGAAGGTATACTATATATTTGTATGTATATGTATACACTTATTTAATTTTATGTTTATTTCGCTCTGCTTTTTGCTGGTTTTTGCTCTTTTTGTGTTTGCTTTGCTAATTATTGTCATAGGTTAGTTAGTGTAGGCAGCAAGCAGAAAGCAATAAAACTGAAAGCAAAAGTGTTTTTATTTTTGTTTTCGGTTTATTTTTATTTTCTCGTGTTTATTATTATTTTTATTTTTTTTCTTCTGCTGTCTTGTTTCTTCAGTTATTTTCAGAGATATCTTTTATGGCCGCCTCTCTTACACTCTTGGCATTTTCACAGCAACAAAGTTGCCCAACATTGGGCAATAACAGAAAACTATGTGGCCTGACATCTTTTCTCGACCGTTTCTGTGTGTGTGTTTTTGTTTTGTGTCATTTTGTTGCTTCGTTTTTTTTTTTAAAGAGAATTTATTTAAGTGCTGCTGCATATGTTGCCAAAAGCATTTTCTATACCCTCTAGTCAAGTCATTTTGGGGTATATTAGTTGTCAACAAATAAACAGTTTGCCACGCCCTTTTTCATAATACATTTCCACATTTTATTGTAACTGAAATATCAACAACAAATACAGCTTCAAATGTGTTGAATTGTTGTTTGTTAAAAGTTTAATTTATTTCCACATTTTGATAATTGGTATTTGGCAAGTCGCCGCTTTTGGGTGCTTTTTTAAAATTTATTTTATTTAATTTTTTTTTTTTTTTGGCATTTTGTCAAAGCGAAAACATATGCTAGCCATCTTCTCTCTTTTGTTTATATTGCATTATGCCGGTCTGTCATTAGAATGGATAATTGTGGATGGCAGACAACGAGCAAAATGATTGACAACCAACTGACAAACGAAAGGAAGCGCACTGCCATCGCCCAGAGTGAGACAGAGAGCTGGAGAGAGGCAAAGAGAAGTCCAAAATAAAGACAGATCATAAGAGTGGGGCGGGGGTAGAAGAAAAGAACGTGTGGCAGATGTCAACAAAATGTCTACGTTTTATTGCCAGGCTATGGCAATGGCTTGGCTTGGCTTAGAAGCCGTCACACATTCTTTTGGCTAGAAGCGTAGCCAAATGGCAGATTAAGTATCGCTTACATAATGATGACGACTAACCGCCACTACACGCCATGCCGGCGACGCACAGTGTCTCCTGATCCCAACTTAAAAGAAATTCCTAAAGAAATATGTATGTATGTATATGTATTTGATGCTTAAATAGTTAGAAAACAAAAGCAGCAATAGAGCATCGTATACAAAAAAGATTACATTGTAATGAACAAGTTTTTCTTTTATTACACAGTAGATTTCAAGTTAAAGATTTTAAATTTTAATATCTTAAATGTTTTGTTTACGGAAAACCTAAAATGTTGACTGTGTGAAAAAAAAACTTACTTTACTTTTGTTTTTGGCAAGACATTAGATCATTAGAAACAAAAAAAGTTGGTGGCTCTTGCAAGTGAGATAGCCCATTTTCATTCAAACTGAGCTAAGATGCATTTAAAATGCATTTTGAACCACTATGCAACACGCGTCTCTGTCTCAAGCTCAGCTGGTATAATTCTAATTTGCATTCATCAGCGCACAAACTAATTGCAAAAGGCGCATGTGTGTGTGTGTGTGTGTGTGCAGATATTGTGCTATTTCTTTATTTGAATTTTTGTTTTTTCTTTTTTTTTCCCCCATTTTCTTTGCACATTTTCCACACACTCTCTCGTGCAACAAACAAACACACACACACACACACAGTGAACACAAACGAAGCGAGGCGGGTTAGCGACCGCAAAACTATCTGACATTAGATTGCGATGGCGGCCAAACGACAACAGCCGACGTCGACTGCAGCAGAGCAACAACAAAAAAAAGTAAGGAGGAGAGAGGGAAAGAGAGAGAGAGAGAGAGACTCATGTGTGTGCATGTTGGCGTTGGGTTTTTAGTTGTGTGCTGACTGGCACGTACTTCGTCGTATTGCTCCTCTATGGGCGGTAGGCCAGCAAAATGGGCGATTATGACACATGCTGTTGCCAAAATTTATGCAGTTGCCGCCGTTGCAGCCCCTCAACCTCTACCTCCCCTCCCCTTTGGGCGACCCCTTTGAAAATATGCACTTTTTGGCAAGCAGGAAGAGAATATGCAATAGCAACAACACCAAACGCACTCGCTGCTGCTGCTGCTGCTGCTGTGCGTAATAACTGTGACAAACCAACCAACACACACACACACACGCACAACATGTTGCGGCAACATGTTGAGTAAGTTATGTGCCAAAAAGATACATACATATATACATACATAACCAGGAAAAAAAACACTATGTTGGCCAAGAAATATATGGCTCTGTACCCTAAATAATTAACATGTGATATTACAATTTATCGAATGTAACAAAATATATCGATAAAATCACACACATGACAAATTATTGAAAATATTTGCCACCTCGGTTTAATTTCATTTTTTAAGGTAAAGCAACATTTTTACCCAAGACAATTTAGAGTTTTACACTTAAAAAAAAAGTTGAGTAGCTAAAACCTTCAACTCGTGGTCAAGTTTGCCATATGAACGTTAGATTTTCTCAGTGTAACTTTGCAGATTTCTATTTAGTTGTAGATTTGAAATTTTTCTTGAGAATTTTAAGTGCAATTTCTTGTTGCACGTTACAGTTGCCGCTGCAGCTGCTGCGGGGGGTTGCTCAATTTTATAGTATTTTTATCGTTTTAGCCGCATCTCGATCGCGTCTGATCAATGACTGGGTGAAGAGAGGAGAGAAGAGGAGAGCCGAGCAGAGCAGTGGGGGCATGCTTCAATGACCGTACGATTTTTATTGCTACAACAAATCAATTTAAGTCGATGGCAACAAATGTAAACGACGACGCCCGTTGCCGGTCTAAGGTGTTGTTGCATATACATACATACACATACAAAGATATGTACATACATATTTTACCAGTCAGTCAGCCAGTCAGTTAGCCCGTGGGGGCACTCCTCAGAGAGTTTTATGCGATTCCAAAACCTTATACGATGGCCAAATTAAATGCTTACAAAAAGAGAGGAAAAACACAAATTTATTGTCTGAAAATGCAAGCGAAAATTGCAACATGATTTGCCGCCTATTTTGGCTTGAATGTTGCTGCACAAAGTAATAGCGAATTAAAACTAAAGAAACTGGCAACTGGCAACTTGCAACTTGCGTTGGTGGCGCCGTCAATTTGAAAATTGGCCTGGCTCTCTCTTTCTTTATGCCACCAACCACTTGGCAACATGCGGCAGGCAGGCAGGCAACACTCATGGGGGCGTGGCATGTCTACAATTTCTTAATTGATTTACAAGCCAAATGGGCAACAACAACATTTAGACCAAAAACATGTAAAACGAGAGTTAAGGAAAATCTATATGCCCGCGCTCACCCACTCATTCTCAGCTCAACTCAGCATTGGCATTTGGTCAAAAAAATTATTGCCACAAATTGTTAGCCATAAAGATTTAGTGCCAGAAAGATCCCCAGCAACAAGCAACAGCAGCTCGTAACAAATTGCTGATAGTCAAGAAGAGGAGGAGGACTCATGTTTTTCGGCTTATGATGTTAAATTTTGGTTTTTTGTTTAGAGTTGTTGCTGGGGCGTCGTCTTCAATTTGAATCAACACCTTTTTGATCTTATGCCGAAGGTCTCCAATCTAGTTTGACTATAGTTTTCGAGAGCAGCTGCTGCCCCGTTATTATTAATTAACAGCTGTGCGCGCTTATTATGGAAATTAACCACAGATGGACATAATGCGACACAGAGAGAGAAAGAGACAATGTTGTAGAGAAAAAGTTTTGTGTGTGGGTAACAATAAATAAAAGTCGGACGAGACGCATAAATTAAAAGTTGTAACTTACTAGAAATGCTTTATATAGAAATGCATATAGGAAGTCGACATACCTGTAATGAAATGCAAGAAAAGTTTATAATTAGAATTGGTTTTGTTATAGAAATTAATGTTAGTTAAGATAGTTTACAGCTTCTGTAAATGGTTTTGTTTTGACTGTTAATATAACTCTGTCATAGATTAAGTGTGAGTAATTTGCATAGGCTTATTATCTGTTTAGGATGTATTAAATAGCAAGAAGACATAAGAAACTAAACTGTCCTATGCCAAAGAAATTAATTTGTTTATTGCAAAACCTTACCTGGCTAGGTTCGATTTGATGATGAGAAAAAGTAGGAGGAGAGAAAGATCATAGAAGAAACTTAGTTTTCAAAGGCATTTGTTTAAGCGAGGATATACAAATTTTTTAGTTTTCCCAGAAACTAATATTTCCACATCAAGTAAAGGCAGAAAACTATATTATCCCACTTAAGTCATCTAAAATCTTTGTCAAATGTGCTATCTATGATTTATGCAGTTGGAATGAATCATGCTTTGTTTGTGTATATCGGCCATAATCATTTAACAAATCATTCCATTTGGAATACAAACGATGTCCATTCATTTTAGCCAATAGTGTCAACTCCATTTAAGGCTTCACTTTTTGAGAATTTATGCAGCAATTAATTTTCAACTTGGGGGTTTCTTTTCTTTCTCTCTCTCTCTCTCTCTCTCTCTATCATTTATGTACAATGGACAAAAGTCTATAATTTAGCATTGAATTATGCAGATAATCAAAAGCGGTTAAATGAAGATGCCATGCATCATCTTTTAGAGGCGAGTTAAATGCAGTCGACTAGCCGAACTGCTGGCAAGTTTACTGGCTGGCCTAATGAAGAAATCCAACGCGGAAATTTATTTTGCAATCAATTTGACAAATGCCTCAAAGCTTAGGAGTGGAGAGTTACCGCCGTTTGATGATGGCTAACAGAGATAGACCATATGTGCGGTTTTTATAGGCTGATCCAGTCATGCAGTCAGCAAGCCAGCCAGCCAGCCAGCCAGCCAGCCAGGCAACCAGCCGACCCGTTGGCTAGCTAGCCGTAGCCAAACAACAAAAGGCAACAAGTAATAGTAGCAGCCAAAAAGGCATCAGGCAATAGGCATCAGGCATCGTAAACGTTTTGTGGCCAATACAGTGTGCGTCATAAATTTACTCTCACAACCGATCATCAGCTGACTAATAAAGTTAGAGGCAAAAGCAAACATGTTTATGGTCGCTACATAAATGGCAAAAAATGTCTAAATTAGTTTGACAAAAACCAGAGAATTGAGATGAGATGAGGTTCGTCGACATTGACCTAGTTGATAATGTTTTGGTTTGTTTAATGTTGGTTAAATTTTGGTTTCGTTCACACTAGAAGAGAAGTTTGCTTGAGGACGAGTGGTCTGGGTTCCTAGAATACATTAAACATTTATCATTATGTGTGTGTGTGTGTGTGTGAAACACGCGAGGGCGACAAATTATGCAAAATATGTACACGAGACCCAGACACACAGAGACAGCCATAGACCTTGTTATTTTGTGTAAAAGGTGATAATTAACAAAGACAACAAACACACACACACACACAGATAACACACACACACACACAGATAACACACACACACACACACCCACCATATAGAATCTAGCGGCGTGTGTGTGTGTGTGTCTGGTAATTAAATTGAATTAAACGCACCTCATTAAGGTCAAATTACAGTCAAAAGCTGTCGCCCTGTCCTTCGACAGCCGCAGCGCAGCGCTCCTATAATTATGCAGCAGACTTTGGTAAACGCCTGGACACGCCTCTGGCATCAAACTAGTATATATGGCCATAGTTTATTGATCAGACGCTTGCATAAATAACGCCATGCCAATTATATATCTCTGTCAGACATTTGCAAATTCTCAAGTACAAACATTGTTGCTGCTGCTGTTTCTGTTTCAGTTGCTGATGTTGCTCGTGTGTTGTGGGTGTCAAATGTCGCTCATATCGTGATTAAGTCAAGTGCTTAGCAATGTTTAATAGATTTTTGTATACTCTATAGCTAATAGATACACATAAATGGGAATGTGTAAGTCGTCTAAGCGTTTAGAAGAAGGCAATGTTGAATTTTTTTTTATGTAGATATAACAAAAGCTTCTTTCTTCTATATCATACATTGTCTATTTGTATCTCAGATCTTGCATGTTGGATTAAATATCATATAACTCAAGAGCTAAAATAAACTGAATGTTACCCAAAACTTAAGAATTTCCAATGATTTCTATGAGAATTCCTTTGACTAGATTTAAAAATTTTATATGTTTTGTGTTTAACAATTATCAAACTCTATTGACAACTTATTTGATTTAAGATAAGAGAACCAATAACTCCAAAAGTTACCATGCATATATTAGCTGTTAGTTGTTTTTTTTCTTGTTTGTTAACAATATTAAACTGTAAATATGTTAAAAATGTCAAGTTCTATAGCACACAAGGTCTTTAAGTTTTTGCCTAGTTCAAGAATCGCACATCATTCAAAAGTAATTTTTGTGTTTTTAACTATGCATATATCAAAATTTGTTATTTAAATGATTTAACAGCATTTGACATTCGTTTGCGTTTTGCTTAGTTCGTTTCTATGTCGCCATCTTCTCCTCTTCTCCTCTCACTGTCTCTCCAATCATTCATCCATTGCTTTGTCCGTCTGTCTGTCTGTTCGTCTGTCTCTTGGTTGTTAGTTGTTTGTTTGCTGGCTATTTGGCTGTTTGCTGGGCCTGTTTGCGTTTGTTATTTATGCATTTTTGTCATGGACACCGCCGATTGTGGTTGTTGTTGTTGTTGCTGGTGTCGTCATGTCGCCATATGCCGCTTGGCTCGGTCATTACCATGAAAAATCTCATCGTCTCATTGGCAAACATTTTTTAATTGATTTTACTGTTTTTTTTTTTTTTTGTTTTTCTCTCGTTTTTGTTGCTGTTGCACATTTAAATGTTTGGTGTGAAAATTGCCATAATGAAAATGTACAAAAAAATGTTCAATGCAAATAATTTAAAGAGAGAGCTAACTGAAGGACGCAAAATGCGATTTTGTGGGTTGGTCGATGTGAAGGTTTCAATTTTTCATTTATTAAATAATAAATTTTATAGGGCAAAGCTCTTTTTCTTGATTGTGTCATCTTTGTAATAATTGTTGGTTTTACCCCCATCATTTCCTCTAATAGTTTCGTCTAATCGACACTCATAATTAACACATTTAGCTAATAACTTTGTGCGAAAATAAACAACATTAATCACTGTTTAATGGCGTATTAATAAGACAAACAAACAGCCAACAAAACAAAAACAACAACAGATAGACAGACATTTGTGGCAAAGAGTTGGACCAGACTTGGACGGACGAGGCCAATTCAACCTTAGACTAGCATCCATCTAAGTAAGTATCTTTGTCTCTATCTATCTAACTATCTATCTATTTAAGTATGTATGTAAGTATGTATTTGTGTCTCGGCCCACGGCCCACGGCTGCGCTAACTTGCGCTGGCAACTTTTATTGAAACTTTCAACACTCGTGTGTTTGCACAGCGGCATTTCCAATAACAATAAAATAAATCTTGGCCAAGAAAAACAGATAAAAACAGCATTAGCTCTGGCCATAAAGCAAAACTAACTAAGGCAACCAGCCACCAATAGCAGCAGCAGCAGCAGCAGCAACAACAACAACAACACCAACCCACTCGGCATCACGGCATCTCTTTTGGGATGTGAAACAAAGTGAAGTGTCTTGAGGAGAGGGAAGGCGCGGCAGAGAGGTTGACAATCGACAACGAAGACAGTCTTGTCTGGGGACAGACACAACGACAGAGAGACCGACCAGGAGAGAGACACGAAGCTGGAGACAAGTGCCAAGTTAATTGCATTAAAAGTGAAATAAAAAGCAAAGCTCAAGATAGCAAAAAATTATGAAGTGCAACAGCAGCCACAGCAAGCAGCAACAACAACAACTACAACTACAACAACAAACAGCCTCAGCAGCAGCGGTGTTGATTGAGGCGCATAATCAGTAAGTGAAGAAGAGGGGTGTGTCAGGAGAAGTAGACTGACTGAGGAGGTGGCGCATTCGGGGTAGGAGGACAAGCCAAGCGCATTAAGTTGTTAACAGCAAATATTTGCTTCATTTGCGCTATGATTGCAGTTATGGCAGCAGCAACAACAACAACAACAGCAACAACATCAACATCATCAGAAATAGCAGCAACAACATTTTACTAAAATACGCAACATCCGGTCAATGAGGCGCTGCTGCTTAGCAACATCTTTTGCCTTCTACTTGATTAGTACGTAAACTTGTTGTTGCCAGGCAATAAAACAATCTTTCACTGCAAATAGGTGGGACGACAATTAGATACCCTTTAATAACCCTTTAACTATGCAGCTTTATTAAATAAGGATTGCTCTTCTTTAGGTAAAATAGGTTTCTGTTTTTTGGAGTTCATTTCGAGATATTTGCTATGTTAAGTTATTTCAAATTTTCACTTTATAATCTTTGCCAACGAACAATACGCTATGCAAATTTTTGTAAAGTGTCATCTAAATATTTAACGTTTCGGTTATTAACGATTGTGAAAAAAAACACTTTAGCATCGTGAAGATTCACAAGCTTGAATATTATTCAAACACATCAGTTATATAAAAAAATTATTTATTTTTGTATAGTATCCATCATATGGGATTTTCTCAATCTTATATTCATTTTAGAGACCTAATTAGGATTAAAGCCAATTTAAAAGAAGACAAGAGCAAGATCACTAAATTGATAGATAGAATAATTTTGTTATAATTTTTTGCTTTCTTTGCTCAGCTGAAATACATTTTTTAAGCAACTTTTATTAAGTACATATTAAAAGACATTGGATAGAACTTGCCTAGATTTAGGCTTTCATTCTTAGGATTCATGCTTAAGGTCAAATTTACCATTTGTAATCCATAACTTTTGGATTTGTTGATGATATTTTGCAGATTTTTTATTTCATAGCTTCAACTGGATACCAGAATAGTGTCTAAGAGTAAAATGAATGAAATTTCTTTTTCAAACTATATGCCTTTTTTTCCCTCATTTATTTGCAAAAATTGTATAATATTATAGTTTTGTGTTTACATTTTTTTTCTGTATTTTTCTTGGCACTCTTGCCACATTTTCCTTATCTATAAATAGTTGGGCGGCACTTGCTGCCTCTGTCGCTGCTTCACTCACTCAGTCAGCTGCTACTGCCCACGCTGAGCGGTCAATAAACTTCGCGACACATGCAAATTGCAGTTGGCAGCGAGTAGCAGCAACGGCAATAGCAGCAACAGCGACAGCAGCAACAAGCGCAAACAATTAGCAGTTGAAACAAAAAAAAAAAAAAAAAAAGAGAAAAACGCCAGCAAAATGAATGCCGACCTATCGCACACTTTTTGCCATTGGACAGTCGCCGTCAATTGTTGTTGCTACTTTTTGTAGTAGTTTTTGTTTTTCGTTATTTTTTTTTTTTTTTTGCTATTATCAGACAGCGGCTCGCTGCTGCTGCTACGTAATGCGCGTAACAATTTCATTTTGTTTTACAACTACAAAAGTTGGTTCTCTCCCTCTCCCTCACCCTCTCTTTCACACCCACTCTCTTGCGCTCTCTGGCTGGCTCTATTGCTCTCTTTGTCTATTCTATATGCATTTCGTTTGCCGTTTTTAGCTTTTTTTTGCAGCTGCGTCGTGCATTGCACTCCACACACAACGGCCTCAATGCAATGCCTCGTCATCACTGCCGACGTCAGCGTTGCAGCGCTCTTGGCCGTTCAGTTCTCTGCAGTTGGCAAATCAAATAATGCAAAAGAGAGAGAGAGAAAAAAAATGCATCGTTATTTGTTGTTGCAAATTTGACTAATTGCATTTGAGAGACGAGACACATCGCTGTTGTACACGAATGTGTTTTAGCTTTTGATGTTCAACTGACTACCCCGCCCAGCACCCCCTAGTCACCCCATCTCCAACCAACTTCTACCTTAACGATAGTTGCACTTGTTGGCTGCTAGTTGTATTTTTTTTTTTTTTTTTTGTTTTTATGAGCAACAACCAGCCGCTGCCTGCTACAAGTTGTAATTAGGCAAGCAGAGGCTGCTGCTGATGCCGCTTCACTTTCAATAAATGGTGTGTGTCTCTCTTTCAGTGTGTGGGTGTGTGCGTGTGTCTGTGTGTGTATTGATATTAATTTGCATTGTTTAACAACAAAAGTGTTCTTTGGTTGCAAATACCTTAAAGGTTGAAACGGTACACTTAATTTTCTTTAAAAAGGATTTTTACGCCTTATTTAAAACTTTAGAAATTCAAAAAGTAATAGATTTCTGTGGCAATCTACCACTGCTTTTAGTGCAATTAATTAACAATTTGGAAATAAAATGGAATTACATTTAAAAACGATTTCAAAACGAAAACTTGTAATACTAAGTATTTTTTATAATCGTTAAACAATTGATAATACGATCATTTGGTAAATGGTATGCCATATACTTTTATTGTAGCTGATTGTAACGTATAATCCATGTGCGACATAAAATCATTACAAAAGATCAGCCGGATCCAAGAAATAACTGACACTAACTAATTTGATGTCTTAGTTAGTAGTTATACGATCGTAATTTCGGTCATCAATTGACTGAAATTGTGTTAAGTCTATTATATTGTTCCAGTTTTATTGAAGCGGTCATAATTTTAATGAAATTTCATGTGCAGGGTATGGCATAGTTTTTTTTTTGTTGGTATATAGATTCATCGAGTTTATTTTGTCCGTCTTAACGGATGTTTGGCACGGTTTTAGGTGATTGAAATGATGGCCAATGGAGCTCACAAAATCTGGCACATACCGAATTTCCAAATACAAAATAAATATACAGATATATTTATATAATATTTACTGAGGGAGAAAAAGAGAGAGAGAGAGAGCTCAGAGAAAAAAGAGTGAAAAGAATGCCAAATGCAAATTGATAGCGATTTAATGTGATATTTTAATACATAGTTTAACAACATTATTAGCACACATTTTAATTAACAACTTGAAAAAATAATAAATGATTCATGATTTGCATTATGTTATTTATTTTTTAAGTCTATTTTTGGTATACATAATTGACAACATGGATCATTAAGCCAAATTAGTTAACATACTATTGCAATTATAAAATTAAATTCAAAATGGTTCAAATTATTTGCTAAGTTTGTAAAAAATGAATTAATTAAATCATTTGTAATGGAATCATCAACAATTGCTGACTCACACACACACACGCACACATATAAACTTATGATTATTCTTAAACAATTGTTGCTGCTGATGCTGATGAGTGCCCTTCGCATTAAGTTATGATTATTTAAGAATTGTTTGCAAAAAATTACTAGTAAAATTTTGTTTCATTAGGAACTTTGTTTTTCTCTTTTTAGTATTGCAATTAAATTTGGTTAAAACGTATTTAAAATAGGCAAAACACTTAAAATTCTACACAGAACCATTAAAAATAGTCATAAAGTAGTTTACGGAAGTGTAAGAATAGAAAAAAAAAACAAAACAAAAAACAACTCTTATGAAAGCGAGCAACAAATGCATTTGCCATCGAGCCGCATATTTTCTTTTACGATTTTCAACAACTTTTGATTAAATCTACATACATTTTGTGTGCAAAACTATCCGCGCTGTTCTGACAAACAAAAGAATGAAAATCTGTATCTGCATTTGTTTCTGTGGTGAACTAAACACCTTTTGCAAATAACATTGAATTGGAGCGATGAACTCTATGCGATGCGGCCAGACAACAATATTTGTTGTAATACCAACAACAACAAAAAAAAAAAAAAACGTTTACAACAATAGTGCAAATATTTAACGGCACGCATATACACACACACGCTCACACTCACACTCAAAGTGTTATGTATGGATGTATGTGTGAATTTGAGTTTGTATAATATTAGTATTATATGCCAATAACAATAATATGAATGCCAATAGTAATAATAGCAATTATGTTAAAGACTTTTACGACTTAATTAAGCGAGAGAAAAATGAATGCTGAAGGTTCCTATTTCTCCAACATTCAGTCAGTCAGTCAGTCAGTACGTCAGTCAGCCACTTAGTTAATTACAAAACAACAGCAGCGACAGCAAAAACAAAAGCATATAAATGTTGTTGTGAAAAAAAAGTGCATCATAAAAACCGAAACCAAGGAAATGTTTCGGTTTTCAAATTGTTTTCCACTCGTCGTTGTTGCGCCGCTGTTGCAGCAGTGCCCCAGACAAGGTTTATCGTTTTGTTTTTCAACGCCAAATTATGCCGCATAAGTCACGTCCTGTACAAAACTAGCATAAATAAAATCATAAACAAATTATTTATGGTTACTATTTGCATTCTCAGCAAAAATGTTGTGTGTAGGTGTTCGTGTGAGTGAGTGTATCTGTGTATGTTTCTGTGTGTGTGTGTGTGCGTGTGTGTGTGTGTGTACTGAAACAACCTTCATGAACCTCATCAGGCCTTATCGAATGCTCCAATTTTCAAAACAATAATTTACTTTGAGCTTAATTTACTTAAACAACACAAAATAACTTACATAAATGCATTTTTATATAAATATATTTTTATGGCAAAATTCCCCTCTTCTTCGGCAAACTGCAATTGTTGCAGTTTTTCTTTTATCGGATATTAAAGGAATCTACCACTAATTGGGTCATATATATGCCACTTTTGAAAGATTTACTGGGTCTTAATTCAAACAACAGCAGAATTGTGATTGATAAAACAGAAAGAAACTGAAAAAAAAAACATCATAAAATGTATTTTGCAATACGCAATTTGTGTATTGTTTTTCATGCAAATTTTAACGGAACAATACCAAAAAAACAACAACAAAAACGTTTTACAGATCTAACGAAAATAAAATCAGCACAACAACAGCAAAAAATTTGCATATAAATTTCAATACTTTTCCATAAAGCACTTCCCTAATGCAATGCAAACACGCAAAACAACAAAAACGCAGAAAAATTCCAAATACAAGTATTTAGATACGGAGAGGAAAAGCATTAAGCGAAACTACTATATGCGACACTTGGATACCCTTTATGCAAAGAACTATATACAACTGCAATTTATTTTTAAATTAATTATTTCTAATGTGACTCTTAGCTAGCAGATTAATCTTTTAAATGAATTTTAAATATTCATTATCATCTGAAACATAGTTCATAGGTAGATCCTTGAAAAAGAATAGCAGACTTAAAGGAAGCCCGCTTTAAAAGTTATTTCTACTTTAGCATTCTTTCACCTTTTTTCTCTCACTGCATTATGCTTGAACTAAAAATATTATATGCAACAATTTTTCTTTATTTTTTCTCGTTTTTTTGTTTTTGGGTTAATGTCTCCATTGTCTGCTCTGCACAGACGATACAATTTCAGTGATAAATAAAACAAAAATTATTACAGAAAAGACATATGTTTTTTTGCTGCTTGATTTATAGACCGATGAGTTATGTACATACATACCCACAAGATGATATTGTGGATGATGATGATGATGATGATCTTTATATGGAATTTAGTTTTCAGATAGGCATACGAGATGAAAATTAGCTGGAAAATACGTTGACACGTAACGATTGATGACCCAAATTTGATTAACAACACGAGGAACCCTTTTTTCATTCGAAGAAAATACTAAAATCTAATTGGTAGGGAGCAAACTGGTTAGGTATGAGAGACACACACACACACTCAGACTTACTCGTTCTTATAAATTTTGAAATTAATTATGTCACATTATGTAATCTGATAAGCATCATTGCTCCCTCCCGAAGGTTTTTTCTCTCCTCAACACAATGCGCCCAGCGGCCGCAATGTCAACGCATCAGAGAGAAGAGACCCTCTTCAAGGATCGCATATACATTGTCATATCGATCGTTCGATGAAACAATGGGCCTCAAATTCCTTCCTCTTATTTAGGTAGAGAGAAGAATAAAAATCAGTGTGCTATCGGCGGCGGCTTCTTGTTTTTTTATGGTTGATCCCTCCGGCTTGAATTTTCGCCGGTTTTTGTTTGGCTCATTGAAAAGGCATTCGAATGCGAGGCAGTCTTTCTATCTGGAAATTTAAGACGACATATTCGCACTTGGGGGTTTTTGTTGGAATTTGGTTTTTGGCTGGCAGGTAGCTGGCCATATAATTTGCTGTTGAATTACGATATTGATGATTGTGGTTTCGGTTGGTTCCTTTTTGTTTGGCAGCAATCAGCATTGCAGCAATTAAAGGTAATATCATGTTTTATTCATCGCCTTGCAAGCAGCAGCAGCAGCAGCAGCAAGGAATAATTATAAATTTATCTCAATGAAATATGAGAATGATGCGTTTATCAATTCAAAGGCAAGAAACAAGAACGACAACTGCCAGTCCCCTCTTCTCTTCTGTTTTTCACTATTATTATGCCTCCTTTTTTTTAATTATGGGCATTTCAATTGAGAAATTCGTAATGATAATCAAAATTTCTTCATTTTAAAGGCGGATTATAAGAAGCAATAATAATACTTAAAATAATTTATTACAACTTTATGCAATGTAAGCTTATACTTTATTGTCTTTTGGCTGAAAATCCTTTTTTATGCCATTTTACAATTTTTTTTTTTTGTGATTTCTTGAGTGTTTCCTTCATTTTTTATCCATTATTTGTTTCTTTATTCTGCTCGACCGATTTCTCTAGTGAGCCGCCGCCAGACCCGGCTGAGCTTACTTTCGCTCTCTTGGCTTTAATCCATTTTTAATGTACACGCACAAGAATTATGAGCACATTATATATATATGGCCATATTTATATATAGTAAAGTCCGTCCAGTTGTTCAACCCTTTCTTTTTAACAACCCTATTAGCGAATCAAATTTCTCTCTCTCGGTGTATTAAAAAAAAAAAAGGTAAAATCTAAATGGGCTTAAAATTAATTGAAATTGTATCCTTTTTTTTTTGCGCCAGACATAAATTCCATTTATTGCATATGAAAATGCATAATTGAGGTATTAATTTTGAAATATATGTATATGCAATACAGAAAGCAAAAGCAGAATATAAAAATGATTTTTTATTTACAAACTTAAGTTTAACTGGGGGAAGGGAAGAAATGTTGAGAAAGATGATGGGAGAGATAGAAAATCTTGCGTCAAGAGAGAAAAACTCTTTTGTGGCCATTTTCACTTATTTTTACTTTACAACTTTCTGACAGAAAAGTTGAAATGTTGTCGTTGTCATCGTCGTTTTCTGTCATTTGCATCAAAAGCGCAAAATGCATTTTATCAACGGCTTCCAATCTACCCAGACATCAGAGTGTCAGACAGACAGACAGACAGACAGACACAGCAGCCAGACGAAAGGATGCCAAACAGTAAGCAAGCAAGCAAAAGGAAAAATAAAACTACTGCGGACAGGCAGCACCCTCCAAAAGAAAGTCCACGATTTATTAGTGGCAATTTAAATTCATAATTTTCAAAGTATTTCGGTTGTTATTCAAATTGCCAACAGAAAATAAAAAGTGCAGTGGGACTGACCCAGTGATGGGTAGATTCATTTTGGCCAGACATTTGCAATGAGCACAAAAAGGATATTTATTCCGATTAGCATGATAAACTGAGCTGCATTGAATTTTTGGTAAAGTCAGGGGTAGTCAGGGAACTAAGCAAGGGTATAAGAACTACGGTTTATTGTGGTTATTTTTGTTGAAAGGACTAATCCCAGAACGGCGTCTCTCTTTACTGTCTGTAACTAAAATTTGCGGCTTAAAAATATGCAAAATTATTGCCAACAGACTGCAAAATCTATGCGTCTGCACAGTTTGCGTCACTCTCTCTCTCTCTCTCTCTCACACACTAAAAACTAAGTTTATGAAATAAATGAATTTTTATTTTTACCTAATGAAATGTAACAAATTAGGCAGCAGACAGCGGTAGTGACAGAAATGTTGCAACTGCAGCAGCAGACATGTGCAAGGATAATGCACAAAAAAAAAGGGTTGCTCGGGTGAAGGAAAAGCAACCCCCGACCGAGGCAATGGACACTAAATCGAACAACGAAATGAAATTTTGGCACAACTAATTTGCCGCTTCATGACTGACTCGTGTCCTGAACAACAAGAACTTCCTGTTTTTCATTCACCTTGTTACCTGCTCTTTTGCTACAACACAACAAAAGGTTTAAGTAAACGTAAAAGACTTTCGGGCCGTGTAATTCAAAAAGATCTTTTGTTTTGCCAGCTGACTTTAAAAATGACTTGAGTAACCCTTTTTTGCGATCCAACAAAAAGCTGCGCATTTCAAAACTACGTCTTCAAATTTGTCAAGAAAATTGCTGCGGCGCAATTGCTTGGTTCATAGGGACGACGACTCAAAGGGACATGCGTAGTTTGATGTGACATTTATATGAAAAGGACTTACCGCAAATAATACAAAAGACAAACAAAACTGAGACGCACAAAAGACAGCTATGGATCACAATCACAATAGGAGATGTCTTCATTCAGTTTGTTCACCTTTTCAATACTTCCAGTTTTCAGTGGCTCATTTAGAAGAGAGAGAGATGGATGAATTGTTGGTTGGGGGATGGCAAATGGTAATAAAAATTGTGCAAGCAACACACTAATAAAACAAAATCAAAAAAAAAAAAAAAAAAACGAGCAAAATACAAATTTAGCCATTGTTGGCTTGGCTAATAAAATTGTGTGGCCATAAACCGTCACCTCACCACACCTCATCTCTATCTCAGTTTACCTCAACTCATCAAAGAAGTGTGAGTGCAAGTCCAAGCCCAACGTTGCGTATGAGCAATGCCAGCAGCAACTTCAACTGCAACGGCAGCAGCAGCTGCCAGCCAACTAATAAAGTTTTGTTTTGTTGTTGTTCCTGTGTTTCTCCTCTCTGCATTTACTAGATCAACTTAATGCAGCGGAACTATGCTTCAAGTAAAGTTTTTACAACTCTTTTTTGCAACTTGCAACGTGTTTATTAAGCGCATTTATGCGTTGTAAATAAAAAAAGCTCAGGAAATTACATTCTACAAAAACCATTTACAGCAAGCAAAGGACAGACAGACAGATAAACAGACATAGAGAAAGAGGGAGTTACCCAGAGTAGAAAGCAAAGCGGAAAAGCCAGTGACACAATTTGAACTATAAAAATTTTCAATGTTCACTACGTGCTAGAAAAAATGTTTTATTCTGGAAGGAAATGCTTTCATTTAAGTATTCACAAAGGTGTGCAGCAATAGAGTTGAATGGCATTTCATTAAAGCGTAACCGGCTAAAAAAAAAAGTTTACCAACTCAAAGAAAATCTCCTTCGATATGCCTACAAAGAGATATTTATTTGTCCAAAAAACTCAGGTAAATCAACTTTTACATTTCTAGTTTTGGTAAGTTTTCTTAAATATTTCTTTTTTTTTCAATTTTGCCAAACATTTTGGATCTAAACTTTGCCAGACAGAACTTTGCAGCAATAAATTAAGCAGAACTTTCCATAAAGGTTTTCTCAGAGCACCAAAAAATAGTTGAAGCCTTTGCACAAACTAAAGTATGGTCTTTTAATTACCAGGAGAAAAGTTTATTCTAGATCAACTTACTCACATGTCTGGAGAGGACTAGACTGATAGTAATTTCAAATAGAATTCATCACACACATACCTGTAACGAGAAGAAAGGACACATGGTTCGAAATTAATAACAATTAAATAAGCATATTTTTTCGTTAGGGTTAGGAATTAAATTTTAATTACAGCTGTGACCAGTCCCGAGACCAGACCAGACAGAAGGCGACCACAAAAGGTCATGGCTAGAAAGGAAAGCAGCAGAGAAGCCCAAAGAGAGTTTCCATTTCTTTTTTTCTTGTTTGTTGCCGAAGCTAGTGAAAGTTTTTCCCAGGATAAAACTCTTTTTACTATGTCTGTGTGTGTGTGTGTGTGTGTGTGTGTGTGCTTATACATGTTTTGGTTTATGGTTGGTCCTTATATTTACTTTTTTCTTTCCACATGGCACACCTTTTGCCTAGTTGCCATTGTCTGGACTCTACAAGCAGGCGTCATAAATATCACATTTGTGGCAGACACTCACACACACACACGCACACAGACACATACACGAAGCACACACACACATGTAGGGAAGTCGTCGTCTGGTTTCATGCTATTTTGTGCTGCATACAACAGAGCGCATTTGGCATTTTTATGAGGTGCAAATAAAAAGTTTGCCATAAAAATTGCTATAGACGCGAACTACATAAGTTGAAAAATGCATGTCTGGCCCTCCCTCAAGAACCTCTGCTCCTCCCCTCTTTCTTCTCTCTCTCTCTCATGTGTTTCCCCTCTTTTGATTCTATCACTTTTTTGTGCTTGTTCGTCTTTCTGGAGTGTATAACAAGCGCAATCGGAAATGGTGCAAAGAAAAACCCAAAAAAGAAAAAAAACAAGCAAACTTCCTGCCACCAACCAACAAAAAAGGGACTTGCCACCACCAATAACAACAACATTGTTTGGTTTCTTTTGCCTAGTCATTTCCTTGCCTTAAAGTGGCAGCAAACTTTAATTAAT
Organism: Drosophila nebulosa; assembly: GCA_024703675.1. Lineage (NCBI taxonomy): Eukaryota > Metazoa > Arthropoda > Insecta > Diptera > Drosophilidae > Drosophila > Drosophila nebulosa. The sequence continues at coordinate 2,598,544 of JANFPS010000004.1, read as the reverse complement.
TTGCCCGACCAAAACGAGTCTTCTGCATCAACATGCAACATCACGCGGCACATCATGCACAGGTGCAATTTATAAACGAAAGAACTGAAGGAGCAGCAACAACAGCAGCCACAGCAGCAGCAGCTCTTTCTTCTGGCATAAGAGCCAACTTGAAACAATAATCCTGACAAAGCAGCACATTTATTATTGAACTATTTGCCACAGAGGAAGAGAGAGAGAACGAGAGAACGAGAGAGACAGACAGGCAGACAGGGCATAGTCAAGTGGTGCCACTTTCCATCTACGTGCCACGATAGCAGAACAAAAAAAGAATATTCTACGAAAAATTCCACGCTTCATATGTCACATATATATCCCTCTATATCTACGGCGAACTAGAATCAATGGAAATTGAAATTGATTTGCAAGTTAAGCTTTGCCATATTAAATAAAAATGGATCTCTCTCTCTCTTTCGATTTATTTACGAGTGGCTTAAAAATAAATGACTGGCATATAAAAGCGAAACCAAACATATGCTTTATTAGATAATAGTTTATATGGGACTTAACAGCGTTAAGCAAACAAGTTTATATATTAGTTTTGAGTGTTATTAGTAAACAACAAAATATAGTTAAGCGGCTCATAAAAGTTGTCAAGTTTAGACCTATCAATTAGATTCTCTTTCTAATTTGTTGGTACACAATTGCATTTCCCCGATGTAAATGCGTAACTCAAAAACTTTTCACTAAAGTTAACAAAAATCTAATTAGTTTAGTTTACTTTACGGATAAAATGGTTTAACAAAATATTTTGGTTTGCTTTTCAACGGAAACGAAGCAAAAGTTCCTTCAACTGTTTATGGCAAGGTAAGAAATGAAATGGGGAAGCAAATCGCAGTGAAGTTTTTATCAGCGCACTTGAAAGGTAGAAAGAACTTGGCTAGAACGACAGCTACAAATTTCCTATGCACACACACCCACACACACACACACACACATAGAATAGAAAAAGGCGAATAAAACTAAGTGAAAAAGCAAAAGTCTATGTCCTGGGCAGACACTTTGGTCAGGTCGACAATAACTTAACGAGCAATGAACCTATACACAGTCACTCAACTAATGTTGTTTTTGTTGTTGTAGTTGTTGATGAGGTTCTACTGCTGCTGCTGTTGTTGTTGCTGCTGTTGCCGTTGTGACCGGCGACGACAACGACTCCGACTCCGACGATGCTCTCAAGGAAGTGGCACTAAATTGTAGTCCAAGATAACAACAAGAGGTACCAGCATGTGGTAAGGCGGCAGCAACAACAACAACAACAACAACAACGACAATGGCAATGGCCATGGCTCCCCGTCTTTATTCACACTCACTTCGCTAGCTCCTACCTTCTTCCCCTCTTTCTCGCTCTCTTTCCAAGTCTCTGTGTGGTTGCTCGGGCATAACAAACATTTAACATGTGCAGCTTAAGGCTACACAAATTTTTTGGCATTCATTTTGTTATCTGCAATAGCAAACCTTATGGAGTTTTAACGCATTAAAGTAAGCAGCAACTTAATAGCATTAATTTATTTCAGTTAGGCTAAATTTATATTCAAAGTCATGCCAGGAAATTAAGAAGCTTATGGATAATCTTTTGCCAATTGATTTACATTAATCTTCTAAGTACGAAATTCGGTACCTTCTTTTACTTTCAAAGGATTATTTCGATAGTTTGCAAAACCATTTTCAAAATAGAAAGCTTAGCTGAATAAAGTTAAATCTGACTGCCTTAATTTGCTCAAAAATGTTACAATTGTCTGATTAAAAAGTACTTGAATTTATAACTTTAAGAAAAAAAGTTGATTATTTTATGGTTAATAATCTGCTTTGTAACTGTCTCGCATATAAAGGTACAACAGGGCGTATGATGAATGACAGTTGTTGAACTACCTTTTGACAACATTCATACATATCTATCTAGCTATGTATGTATGTATGTATGTATGTATGTAAGTACATTTCGATTTGCACGTGTGAGCAGACAACGAACCCAAAAAAAGCCATTCTAGGGGTAGAGGGGCGGGCAAGGGCAAAAGAAGATAAAGATAAAGGTCTAGAGGAAAACCTCATGGCGGCATGCGAAATGAGCTGTTGAAATGGCAATTTAAGTGACTGTCGAGTGCGAAAAGTGAGAGAAGAGCACTGTTTGCCAGATGCCAGGATAAAAGCTTAAAGGCAAACACAAATACTTATTGTTGCACAAAGCACACCGCACCGCACCAGTCAATGCCACAGGGCAATACGTGCATATAATTTGTTGTGTTGGCGGAGATATTTTAGTTTACAGTCTAACGCCTTTGCTTATTTCATATTCATTGATAATGCTCTATGGATGGGTGTTTGATGCCAAAAGGTAAAGGATATGAAACAAAAATATAAATGAATGCATCAAACTGGAAATCAACGAAGAGAAATTGTTCAACTGTAAGTAAAGTCAAGTAAGAGAAAAACATTTTGTTGCAAACGTAAAATGTATTAAAATTGCATCAAAATTGTATAAATGTAAATTCAGTCATGTCTGACATTCATTGACCGAATGATTAATGGTTATTTTGAGGTGAGGAACGGTGTGTGGCAGGAGTAAAGGAAGGTCTATAGCCTACAACCCTCATCCAGCAGAAGCAATTCTATCAAAAAGTCATTATTATTTTTCTCTAACAAATGATTGACAAAATCATTAAAATTTTCGACAAAGCTTAAGCGGTTATTATAATAATGAATTTTTATTATTTTTTTACTTTTTTCTGTTTATTTATTTTTTTTTTTTTTTTGTTCTGTTTTGTGTATTTTTTTTTTGGGGTTACCGTTTCGCTGGACTAGAAATAAATGATCAAAAATGTTGAACTAATCCGCAATGCTCATTAATTTCCACGAGAAAACTGTCAAGAAGAAGCGAAAGAAAAGCAAAAAAATAACAACAAAAGTTAAAAGTGTTGGAAAAAAAAAAACAAGAAACACAATGTAAAAAATATCATTGTATTCAGTTTTTCCTTCTTTTCAGTTTTTTCTTTTTTTTTTTTTTTGTCTTTTTGTGTGAAAAATCATTTACATTTTTCGTGTGTAAACCGCAAAAAAAAAAGCATTCCCCCCGACCAGACCAACATAAGGTTCATTAATCATAGCAATATATACATACATATATATATACATGAAAATAATGATAATAAAAACTTGTCGCATGGCCCAAAGCGAGCAAACAGGGGTAAAAGACAGACAGAGAGTAAAAGGGGAGGGGCCAGTCATATGCATTAGCTTTATTCCCGGCAAGCTGAACTCTCACTTTCCTTCAGTTGTGCATTGGCAATTAAATATATACATATGTAACTCTCTCTCTCCGCCCCACGAAGGCCTGTGCAATTTTTCATTAAACTTAGGAAAATGAGAAAAAACAAAAAGAAAAAAAAAACAACGGCAATGAAAATACACAAACATTGAAAGAGAAAAACTGAAAAGTCAAACACAAAATAAAGTGAAAAAAAAAACTAAATTGCAAACCAGCAAAACGAAGAAAAAGCTAAAAACTTGACATTAATCATTACAAGCTCAGACAAAGAGCGGCGGCAGACGGTGGATGAGGAGGAGTAGGAGGAAGAGGAATAGGAGCAGGGCACGGGAATAGGGGACAACATGTGCGAGGAGGGAATGTCGCGTGTGCAGTCTTTATGTACCCTGTAAACATTGTAGGAAAAAGGGTATATATGCCAATGCTTGATCAGTTTGAGCCATTAAATATAACAAAAACCTTTTAAGAAGAGCTGAAAGGATACGCAGTTTATTCATCCAACATCTTTTCATAAATCGGCTAATGCAAGAAAGGGTATCTCGGAGGCTTTCCCCACTAAATTTTAATTCGCGTGATGCCTTTGCCTTTACACGAATCGATGCATTAAAGCGCACAACAAACACAAGAAGGGAGAAGGGGAAGAAAACAGGAACAGTGTAGTAAATGCAATATGCTTGATGAGGGATTAAATAGTGCCCGATAATACTTACAACAAGAAAGTCTTTGCTGGCGACTAATAGAAGCAGCGGATAATAAAGAAATTCATCAGGAGAGAAAATCACTTTAAGTTAATTAAAGTTGAAGAAAAAGAAGCTAAACGGAATCGTTTATCATATAAACTGGTAAATAATAAAAAAAAAAAACAAATTATAAATGGAAATCAATTCTAGATGTTTAGAACTCCTAAAAGATCAATTATACAAATACAATTGAAACATCTTCAAGAAGAAAACATAGCAAATTACCTTTTGACAATATATGTACCTTGGGTGTAGTTACTCAAAATCTACTTCGAAATATTTGGTTCTCTCTGAGTCATTTCATTTGGTGGACAGTGCCCCAATATAAGCCTTTTATTAATCAAAATGTTTGCCTACAAAATTTCAAACAGCTCACAGGAATTTCCGAATGTCTCATCAATGTTTTTTTGCTCTCCTTTCTCAACTTGTTGTAGCTATCAACTGACTCTCACCCACACACACACACACACACATCCCCTAGAGCGAGAAGGAAGGAGAAAGGCATGTTAAATGTAGCAATTTCAACGCCATAAAGTATGCCATAAAAAAGCAAAGTATTACCAAAATAGACAAGGATAGGCCAGGCTCATGTCAGAATAAGTTAGGCGACGCCGGCCGATGCCGATGCCAAGTCAGCCGCCTGGCGGCACGCCATTAGTCGGGACATTAGTCATTGGGGGATTTTGTAGGAGGCGCAAAACTTTCTCAATTTTTGCACAAGCGTCAGGCAGCAAGCAGCTTACGGCTGGCGAACCTAAAAACGTATTGCAGTATCTATCTAAAGCTGCAAAGGACATTAAACCCGAGTCCCGACGAGAGCGAGAGAGAGCCTACAGCAGCAGATTTAACGCAGGCGCATGAGAAAAAAGCTCCGAGTTACAAGGACGAGACCAGCGTGCCGGCCGGCCGGCATTCTAAATGCTCTCATGGCCATGGCCGTGACAATGGCCCTGGCCGTGAAGTGTGTGTGTGCCCCTCGTCGCAATCTCTCTCCGCGTTTGTCCTTGCACTTGACGCCTCTCTACTCTTGCGTAGGCGCAGCAGCAGTGTGTATTCCTGGCCTTCGCCTTGACTTTGCCTGTTTATCTCCGTTTGTGTGTCTGTGTGCCTGGGTGTCTGTGTGTGTGTGTGTGTGTGTGTGTCTGTGTTTCTGTTCCTTTTTGTATATGTTTATGTTGCGTAGGGACATTTCGAGCAAAGATGTTAATAAACTGCTGCATACTTGAAGGCGTGCGCAAAAGCCTATTCATCTCGGCATCGGGTGCTTTGACCTTGTCCTTGCACCTCTGTGCTCTCCCCGCTCTCTCCCCCCCCCCCTCTCTCTCTCACTCTCTCTCCCTCTCTCTACTGGGAGTTATTTGCCAAATGTGCGGCACGCAGACTTTTGGCCCCTGCGGGTTCCCCTTCCCCTCTTTATCCAACAAAATAATAAAAACGAAAAATGTCTGACGCATTTGTGTATATATATGTATGTATTATTCAAAGTCCAAAGCTTTTTGGTGTATATGCGTGGGAAAATCTGTGATTCCAGGGAGGTGGAGAAGGACTTTTTGAGAGAGACAGTAGGAACAACACAAACATTTGGCTTTAAGTGGAAATTTTATGGCATTCGGTTTTTGTGTAGACACAATTTAATATAAAGGTGTCTGAACCTCTATACTGGCTTCTATTTTGCTGCAGACAATAAATAGCCATATACCGAGCGAGTCCTGGCAATAAACGTGGCAGCGGCATTTTCTGTAAATATTTGATATTTAAATTTCGCGAAAACCGAGAGAGAGAGAGAGAGAGAGATAGAGAGCGAGACAGGAGCGGGGGGTTGTTAGGTGTTTGAGGCTTTTGTCATAAAATTGATTGGTTTTTTCAGGTTCAAAGCGCATTTCCAGGCATCGGCATCGGCATCAGGCTGACAGGTGTTGCGACAGAGAGCCAACGGAGCGCAAAAAACCTTCAGAGCAAACACACAATTGCTCAATTGAACGGGGTCAGTGGCTGCCTGGCTGAATGGCTTGGATAGATGGACGACATCCATTGAGTCGCTCAGCCCGGCCCGGCCCGGCCCGGCCCGATCAATGTGAAAGTGGAATTGGACCTGCTGCTGCCAAATCTGTGCGCTGCGTTACCAGCTGCTGTTATTAAAAAGTTTCGCCTAATTGGCAACTTTGTAGACAGCGAAAACAGATAACTGGGCTCATCAAAGATTGATGTTGGTTTTTCTTCTTCTCTCTTTGGCACTTTAATTCAAGTTTAACCCAAATTAATGTGATATGCATTCATTTCTTTCCATTTTCTTTCAGTGCACTAGGTCAAATGTGTCTAAAGTTATCCTGTTAATTGGAAATATTTGATTTGCTTTGATGATCTTTTAACTTTATACTAAGCCATAGCTAACCTTTAATTTAATCAAAAATTTGCTCATCCTGTTTTCTTTCAGTGCACACATTGCAAACATTGTCTGGCATAATGGCATCAACTTGTTCTTCTTTTTGATTTTATAGCCAGAAATTGGTAATTTTGTGCATCGATGGCAGGGATAAAGACCAGAACGAAGACCAGGACCAGACCCAAGACAAGGACAACAACGCAAACAATAATAATGATGTTGATGATGATGATGATGACGATGTTGCTAGTGCTGCCGCTGCTGGTTGCTGCCAAAGGCAAAATGCATATAAATTGTCTATAAAGCTCATTGCATTGACTTAAAGCAGCTTGTTACTCTTCTCTCTAGTTTGTTCTATCGTAGCATAAGTAGGATTAGTTTTATATATGTATACTTACATATATATAAAAATAAAGCCACTTCATGCTCAAACAATTGTCGTGGATTACTGCTGGACGACAAAAACATGGTCCATTATGCTTATTCTAATCAGCTTTATATGTCTACATTCAAACTGGGCACATGTGTTGGATGATGATGATGATGAATGATTGGCTGGTAATTAAAGTTGGGAAATGTCCTTTCATTACACACAAACACACACACACACAAAAGAGAGAGAGCATGGAAGGAAACAAAATTGTATAGAGCTCCAAGAGTCTCTGTAGCATAAAAAGTTTATATTTTTCTTCAATACCTTTTTGTGGCATTTTGCTGTTGCAAGAAAAGTTAATAATGTGCAGCTTGCTGCTTCCTTTTTGATGACTCGGCCAGACTGTTAACGACTCAAATGACTTGGCCATATCTTCAGACTGAACTAAACTCGATTGGAGTGGGCTGCTGCTAGAAACTGCTTCCTGTCTTGAGCATTTTGGGGGAAATGAATGACCAAAAGTGGAAGTAAAATGATGATTGGATAAAATGGCAAAAGGAAATAACCAGCAAGGAAGAAGAATTACAGAATCTATAGAAAAACTGTAAACTGATGATGTAAAATAAGTAAAAGAATTTTCAAATTCACTGATTATACAACTGATTACTAGTTGAGTCAATCAGTCAAATGAATAAAGTTTTCTAATTACTTTAATTTCTTCTTATCATGAATACTAGTCAATTGAAACAGTTGCATTACTGATTTTGCTTCAAAGCCATTAATCTTTGACAATCTATGAGTAGGTGGCATATAGTTCATTGTGTATAGAATGAAATACACAACAATTTTAATTGATTTCCTCTTGTTGTTATGGTGTCTGTCTATGTATATCTGTTGACATCATCAACAATTAAAACCCCAAAAGACACAACAACAACAACTGAAACAGAAACACAAATAAATCACAAGAAAAACATAAAACGAAACTATGTAGCTAAATATATATACATACATACAAGATATTTGCGAAATGCGGCCGAGTTTGAAAATTATTTGCCCATTAATCAGATTTATTACTTACTATACTCAAACTCGTACTCAACTGAATGAGTGGACTGAACTAAAGTGTGGAGTGAGAGTTGAGTTGGGGAAATCGGTGAGGAGTTTTCATTGAGTTTCAGCAGAAGCGGGACAACAACAACAACTAAGTTGGTACGTCGTAGGTGTCTCTGTCTCTGTGAGGGTGGGTGGGGGCTAAGCAAAAATTATGTCATCGCATCGATTTAATTAAAATGTTTGCAAAAAAAAAAAAAAAAAAAAAACAACAAAAACAAACAAGAAAATTGTACATAAATCTTTCGGGCTTGTTCAGACAGACAGGCTGAAATTACAATAATTTTCAATAAACTTTTTGAGCTTCTCTCTCTCTCTCTCTTGATTGAAATTGTAAAAAGCAATTAGGCCAAACTCACAGACTAACTACTATATATGGCATGATCAACATCATCATGATCAAATGACACTTGAGATGATCTTTATCATCATCATCAGATGGCAAATGCACATTATGTCAGTCATCTGTCATGCAACTTGGGGAGACGCGTCTATTCAATTGCAAGTTTGTTGACTTGTCTCCTCTTGAGTTGCCGGCAAATGTTTGTGAAATAATTGCAATAAATAAATACAACAAAACAGAAAAAAAAACGAACATTATTTTATAGTCAAAATGTTGTTATTGTTGGTGTTTCATTCATTAATGCATGCATTTTGCGTTCCTCTTCTTTCTCAGCCAACAACAAATGAAGCGTTAACTGAAAAAAAAAAAAAAAGAATTGCAAAATGTTTCGGTTCACTGAAATTTGCGGGGGGGACTCGCAGCAGCTGCAACAATGTTCCGGGCAAGGGCTAGGCCTTAAAAATTTCAATTAACTTCGCCCGGTAAACGAAAAATGCGTGAAAAATTCGCAAAAGAAAAACAATAAGTGAAAATATTGCTGATAAATTTAAAACAAAAGAATGCGCAAAATATTTGCGTAAATTGCTATAAATTCATTCATTGATGGATGGCAAATTATTTGAATGAGAAAAAATGTACTGCAAATTAACCGAAACAAAAAATGCAAATAATTTTTTATGTTTTTCGCTGAGTTCAAATCGTTATAGAAGATAAAACTTAAGCGAATTTAAGCATACTTTTTGGGTTAAATGGATAATAAATGGTTTATCTGTTACTTTTAGTTTTGATTTTATAGATTTCAGTTTACTTTTGAAATTTTATTTAAGTTCTAGCTTTTAACTCCAATTTAGATTTTAATGTATACTTTTCATTGACTATTTTTATTACAGCCGGTTTCTTCCCCTCTACACACACACACACACACAATCAGCTCTTATTTCATTTTAATTCAATTTATGACAGCTACAAAAAACAAAAAAGATTTTAAAACATGTCAATTTGTTGTCTTTTTGGCTGGAAGCTGCTAAAAATCAAATTAAAACTCAACCTTGCTGCATTTTAAGCATATTTATATTGTTGTTGCTATTGTATAATTAAACCCCCGCTTGTGCCGCCCCCGCCAATAACAGGCTGGGAGGAAAGGAAGAGCAGGGTGCGGGGACTGAGCAGAGCAGAGCAGAGCAGAGGTTATTGTTAAACAAAGCCTTGCTTTTGTTTTGCATATGTATGCGATAAATCTAAATAAAATATCATAAAAATTGCCAACGAGACGAAAACTTTTGCTTGACTTTTAGCTGAGGCTGGGGCTGGAACTGAGACTGAGGCTTGTGGGTGTGTGGGGGAATGAGAATTTACGTCTAGAATTTGGGGAGGGGGGAATTCATATTGGAGATCAACCAAAAATAAAATTGGCGTTGATTGTGTTTATGGCTCAGTTTGTTATTTTAGCTTTTTTTGTTGTAAACAAATGTTTAATTGTTAATACTGCTGGCTGCTTCGCTCTGCTGGCTTCTCTGCTGGCTGTTTGTTAATGCAAATTACGCTTCACTCCGGACGTGTGGGTAGACTTTGAAGTGCCTTTTCGGTTTTACTTTTGCTGCGATTTTTAGGTTAAATACATTATTCGATCGACACACACGCACACACACACAACACACACAATTTTGCTTGGAGTGCTCGTTAACATCAAAAGTCAATGCATTTTTAATTTGTTTAATGCGCCCCTCCTCTTTGCATTTGTTGTTATAATTAGCACATCTAAGTGAAGACTATGGGATAAAGTTGCACAATATCAAGGATAATTGTAACAACAATTGAGGACATTTCGAATATTAAGTGTGATGTAAATTGAGAAACATTTAAAAGGGAAATAAAATATTCAAAAAAGATGACTTGTTACAATTAAAAAGTATTCTTAAACAAAAAATAAAAAAAACTGTCCTACATGGACAGTTGTCCCAAAAACCTAAAACTTCTTCTTTAATACAAAATCCAAGACAGAAATTGTTGAGCTCTATCTATCTTTGCATTTATGGCTAAAAGAATGACGAAACATGTTCAAAGTTAAGGCAAAGAAAGTTAGAAAAGGTAATTGAAATTAATTCTAAAATAATATAATCTAAATAAATTTAAAAAATTTAATATCTAAACATTCTCCCTCTATTGAGCAGTTAAGTTCTCGCTTTGGCTAATAAATTTATTAATTCAAAGCGATATATGATTGATTTGCCAAAATTATCACTTTTTCATATTTTTGTTAGCAATTTATGGCAATTGGGCCCATTGTGCTGACTCAGGTATTAGCCTGTCAACGACTAATCGATGTTATTAAGTAAATATCAATATGAAATGCATAGCCCGAGGCAGAAGATTGAAGTTTTATTTATATATTTATGTATGTACATATCTGAGCTGCTGCTGCTTGCTCTTGAGTTGACAGTTTTGAGTCGGAGGCAAACACAAAAGTTCAACAACATTTCAATGTCGCAAGCTGACTGGCTGGTATTCACTCTAAATGACTGTCTTCTCAGGCAGAGTAAGTCTGTCCGTGTGCCCGTCTGTCCGCCTGCCTGCCACAAGGACATTATCCTGATGGGAGAAACCGAACGTTTACCTAGACGAAGGACGAAGGAGGATGACACAGAGAGCAAGAGAATGCCGCCATAACTTTGATGAACCGAAATTGAAATTAAATTTCCAGCAAAATGTCATTTACCAAAAAAGGGACATAATCTGGTCGTTGAACCAACTTGACGAAATCTTTTTACATACATTTATATACTAAGTATAATAATAAATTTGTATCTGCATGTGTTGTACCATGTTCCGCCTTGGGCCAACTTAATTAGGCGAAAGCCAGCGAAAACAAATGGATAATTATTCATTTTTAGTTGATGCCACTTGAGAGCGAGAAAGAGCAATTTGTGCCAGGAAAGGCGCACAAAATTGAAATAAATGACAATGAATGTTGATAAGATGAAAACCAAAGAGAGCGCCGGGTGAAGTGTGAGGAAATCATATAGTGGGGAGATGAACATTGTCTGTCTGTCTGTCTGTGTGTCTGCTGCAAGAGTAATGCAAATAGCAACAACATCAAGTAATGTCTGCAACATGTTGCCCTGACAATGACTGCAGCGCTTGAAATGCTGCTGGCGCCGTCTGGCACACACACACACACATCACAATGCATATCAAATGTTTAAAATGACAACACCAACAACAACAACCACAATAGAAGCACATTGCAGTGGCAGGGGCAAAGACAGTTACAATAAATGTCATGTTTGAGGCAACCAAGCGACGCACATCACTCCCAGCTGCCTTCCCATGGGAGTTGGAGCGCGGATGTAGAGAGGAGATCTCTCCTAGACACAAACAATATTTAACAACCATCAACAACCATCATCAACGAACATCAAATAATAACAACAACAAGGAACTTTCGACCAACTTTTGTTGGCCCTTCGGCATAATTTTGTAGCTTGTCCTCGGTTCAGGTAAGTGAGTGATAAACTTGTGCATAAATCCATTATGAATTAATTAAATTTATTTATCTGCCAATAATAATAGGCTTTTGAATTTAATTTTAGGATTATGCCAGACATTTTTGGTTATGTTGTGGAAATTTCAATTTTCAAATTTATTCAAAGCTAATGCTATGGACATGAGACATTTATCAGTTTACATTTATGTTCCTGAAGCTACCATATTAATTTCTTCTTTTCATCTCTCCCCTCTCTCTCTCTCTCTCTTTCTACTTTTTTTGTCACATCTTTTCGAACCACTTTTGTCATTTCCAACGGTTTGCACAAATCAAATTTGGTTGCCGTATAAATTATTCTCGCTCACTTGGCGCCTACCAGAAAATACATTTCCATGGACCATATGAAAAAAAAAGAGCAAGAGTTTTCTTGATTTTTGGTTACATTTTTTCCACATTTTATGCAGTTGCTGACACTTGGCGGAGACCAGCAGGAAGAGGAAAAAAGTGCAGCAATCAATCTCTAAAATGTCACCAGCTCTGAGAGAGAGAAAAAAAGAGTGTGACAGAGAGGGGAAGAGTGCGGGAGAATAGTGTCTGAATACGGCATGTCAGTTAACCATGGCGCGAAAAGCAAAGAAAAACTATACCAAAAAAGTGTCTGAATGTCTGACTATCTGTCTGTCGGTCTGCCGATCTGCCAGTCTGTTTGGCTGTATGCCCACGCCCCGCTGAGCAAGTTTCTTCTGACACCACCACAACGCACAGCAGCAAGAAAAGTCTTGGAAAATTTGCACAGTTGGCAGGCAAGTACTCAAGCTTTTCATAGTGTTGCGGAAATGCTTGGAGATGAAACATTTGGCACGGCATGAAGGCGGGGGGAGGTTAAGCTCTTTTTTAAAGAACGAATAAAATTTTCAGAAACTGTTGCCGAAAGACAACATTTATATAGAATACATTTATTCAAATTTCAGCTCCAATTTAAGACACATGTGTGTGGCAGAGGAACAAGATTTCTCATCAATCATTTCGAACTTATTTTTCATGTTTAAACTTTGCATTTTTCTTCTCTTTCTTCCTCTCTCTCTCTCTCACTGTCTCTTTCACAGTGTTTTGTTTTATTGTTTTTTCCTCTGTGGACAAAGATTGATTGGCATATAAAAACCATCACACCAAAAAAAAAAAAAAAAAAAAACCAACAAGAACGCGACGCTATTCCGAGATCTTTTTGTATAAACCCTTCAACGAAACACACAGAACACAGATAGAAGGATTAAGAAATCCGGCAACAACAATTAGCAGATGTGCCAACAAAGGGCAAAAGTAGCTGGGAAAACAAGCGTAAAACTACCCGAAGAAAGAGTGAAAGAGAGAAAACAAATTAATTCTACTGGCTTTTCTCTCCATGCTTTTTCGACTTTTGTTAATTATAATTATAGCTGATTATTTCTTTTCCCTTGAGCAGCAACAAAATGTTGACAGCTGATGATGAGATACAGAGCACGGGTTAAGGTTAGGGGGTTCGGGGTGGCGGGGGTTAGGGGATTTGGGGGAGGTCCACCAGTCAATGATATGCTGATTAAAAAATCAGCAAACAACAACCCTTTGGGGACTCGAGATGAACAAAAAAAAGAATTGCTTAATGATTAACAAGTTGACTTGCTGTTAATTATAACGACGACGACAAACGATGACGGATCAGAAACCGGTTTGATCCTTACAGCAAATACAATTCCGGATTAAAAATCGAAAAAAAAAAAATGGAGTGAAAAATGGTTAAATGAATCAAGAACATTTGCACAAAGATTAAGTGCAAATAAACTTGTCTGATTTTCGATGTGAAAGGAAATGTCAGATTATGTAAAACGCAAAAGCAGAATGTCGAAAAAAGAACTATTTTCTTTGTTAAAGATAAAGGGCAAATGTATAGACTAAAACGCATTCCATTATCCTTATTGGAGTCTTATTAAGGAAGAAATTCTTTCAAAAAGTGATTACCAATTTTTGGCAATCAAAATTGGCTTTTCAAATCTTTCAATAATTTCGTTTAACTGATTGACTAAGCTTTCAGTAGGCCCTTCTAAATCTGTTTTGCTTCTAGTTTTCTATAACTTAATACAAAAGTCCGAAAAAAGTCTGCCCAACTCTTGTTACAAAGTAATTTTAAACTTATTTCAACTTTTCATATTCCAAGTTTAAGATTTGTCTTTTTTTTCGCCTTCTTCAATTTTCTTTCGTATAGTTTTGTTAGCTCTAGTTTTATATTAATCGCCAAGTTTTGTGCCTGGGCAATGCAATCAGCACAGTGGCCAAAAGGTATCTCTCTCTTCTAGAAAAAGTTTCGTTTTTCTCGCGCCTCTTACCCAAACTCCAATTGCGAGTGCAACTGCAACTTGAAGTCATTTCGGCCGCAAACTTTAAGCTGCCAACTTGTCCGAAAAATTGTCTGTTGTAAGTTTGCCTCCCTCCACAGAGAGAGAGACAGAGAGAGAGAGAGAGAGAGAGAGAGAGAGAGAGACAGAGAGCTGTAAAAACTTTTCTGGCCATGTCTGTGGGATAAAGCTTTAAAATGGTCTTAGAAGCAGCACTTTAAATAAAATCAGAATGAACCGCTTCTGGTGCTAGACGATTGCATGGCATTTTGAATGGCATTAAATATTTATAAATTCCAATACAAAATGCAATTCGAAATGCATGCCAAAAGCGGCAGACTGCCAAAAAAACAAAACAAAACAACACACGAGAAGAAAGAAAGAAAAATTGAATTGTAAAGTTTACAAAAACAACAATACCAATATTTGGCTACAGACAATGCGAATGAAGTTCACTCGACTACTTATCCTTTGCGGCTGCTGCGTGTAGACAGAAATAAAGAAAGGATTCCCCCAACTGAAAGACTAGGCAAAACACACACACACACACACACACACATATCGCAGGTAGCCACGCCAGCCACACACAATATATGTATATAGATAAAGATATTTTCTGCAGTCGCATTTTCCACTTAATATTATCTTTTGAATGCCATTTCTGTTATTGTATTGTATTTGTGGGTCCTGAGAGAATATGCCACGACGCCATTCTGTCTGCTACTTATGAAATATTCAAAGCAAAACTCTCTCGCTTGCTCCTTTTTTCCAACTATCTGGCATCAACATCTATGAAATGTATGAAATGTTTCAAGTGCTTCGACTAGGACTTGCTTTGGCATTGGTCATGGTCAAGGCCCACAGAGGCAGTGAGAGAAAGAGAGAAGGAAGTGAAGGGGCATCTGAAGGTAGAGGATATTTGCAAAAAAAAAAAAAAAAAAAATACCACAAACGTGAAACTTTGCCTGATTGCGTTTGCTAATTGCCTCTTGAACCACCAACTGGGGGTCCAACACAATGTCTATGGCTCGGCTTTGTGGTTCTCTTCACTCCACTACTCTACTCCACTCGGTTCAATAGCCGCTCGAAATAACCGCAACAACAACAACCATAGTCAACTACATATATACAACATATATCTATCTATCTACTCTAATATCAATATCAAACAATAATAGCAATAAAACCGCAGCATAATCATAACAATGTGCAATCTCCCCTTCCTTCCTCTCCTCCAATCCGGAATCTGCTCTGTCTGCTGAATGATTGCTGAATGGGCAGCTTCAAATTCGATATGGAAATTGAAATCGAGCAGAAAATATAGATACACATACACACGAAAAATGTGGGAGAGCCATACAGTCTCAGTTAAAAGTTGCCGGCTTTTGCAATATAAAACAAATAGAAATTCAAGTTATTTTAAAATATTTATAAACAATTCTTATTAAACATTTTACTAGCATTTTATCATAGAAAAGTATTTGAAATATTGGCTTAACACTTCAGAGCTTTTTGTTAAAATTGGATGAATAAAAAGTCGAATGAGATAGACCATTTTATTAGATAAAGCTTATCAAAAGTATTTGCTTGATATACATAAGTCGAATCTATAGCTTATTGTAAGCACTTCACTTGCTGATCAGTTTGGCCGTAAAAATTTATAAATAGAATCTCACTCCATAAACCTAAATCATTATCATTCCCTTTAATGTTTGCAATTAAATTTTGTTTTGCACATATTTACTATTAATTATTCAGCTTTTACTTTTGCATAATATACATTTTAAGTCTTGTGAAACTTTTCACAGCATCAGCAAGTTTTTTTTTAAGATTTCCTACGATTTTTGCGGCTTTGTTTTTGATTGCTGCTTTGATTCTGATAAACTTAATAAAAATCTGAAAACTATAGCGTCGAGTTGTTTACTTACTGAATCTTTAAAGAATTGCAGAAAAGAGAAAACAGACTTTATTACATTCTCAGGTAACATTGGATAACTGTGGCTAGAACTCCTGAACTTAAGTTATTTTTTAACTGTATTCATTGATATAAAATTGTCTTAATGGGTAACTTAAATTTTTGTATGAGGAATTTAAGTTAACTAATTGGATTCACTTCAAGTTATCATCCCACACAAATGATTTAAAAACAGGTTTTTTAAACAGCTTTTAAACTAGTCAAATAAATGATAAATATGTGTTATATAATGAAATCGTTTCGAGAAATGCTCTTACATAATTACAAAATGAAGTAAGGCATGTGAGTGTGTGTGTGTGTGTGTGTGTGTGTGTGTGTGTGTGGAAAACCCAGTGCATTCTAGTGTCATCTCTGGCAAGAACTGCTCAAGTGACATTTTCCGAAATAAGAAAACACACAAAACACAAAGAAGGAGGGAGAAGAAAAAATAAGCTGTACCAATCATTTTTGTTTTTCTGAATAAATCTTTGTTGTTTGCCTTCTGGAAAAGCATCCAAAAGCCCAGCTGGAAATGAACTGATGCTTTGCGTTGCTATTTCCAAACACCAAAAATGCTGTGTATCAACAACAAGAACAACAACAAAGCATAGCGTATCCAATTGCCAGCCAAGTTTGCCAAATCAGGCAAAATTTCAGGCAATATTCAGTTTTCAATTTCCAAGAATTTATGCCACAGCAAAACCAAAACAAAAATTAACATTTGTGAATGGACATGAGAATGAGAATGGAAATAAGTACGTTCAATGTGAGGAAGTAGTGAATGGAGAAATGTGGATGAAAGGTAGTTAAAACATAATTATAAACTATGATAAATCAAATTGTATAAAATTGCAAAGTTTTTTTCTTTTACCTTAACTTGATAAGAATTCAAACGAGTCTTTGGCAGCAAATTGAATGATGAGAAATCCAAGCGACGTGAAAAGATGCCATTACAACCAGAAGTGGAGCTGCAATACAGATAAGAAAGAAGAAGGAGAAAAAAAATCAAATAAATATGTATAAAGAAAATTGATGATATAAATAGAAAAATAAATGCATTTCTATAATATAGAGATTCGATGACAGTTGTTGGTTTTGTCAACTTGCATATCGCATCGCATGACAGCTGGCAAAGTCAACGGAAATTGCATTGAGACCTCCTCTCATTTCTCTGTTCGACTTGTTCTCTCTGTGGGTGTTCCCGCTTTACCGATATAGATTTCCCTTTTGTGCCGATGCATATAGCTTTTATACTATATACATACATATATACTTATTCATTACGTGACTTTTACACATGTACGCAAAAGAGAAAATTGCATGACAATTTTTTTGGTTGGTTTTATTATAAAATTTTCACTTGCGTCATTTTGGGGTTTTTACTTTTTCGTTCTCTTTCTCCCTAAGTCTCTTAGTTTTTTTTTTTTTTTTGTTTGCTAGATAAAAGTCAACAGAGAAAAGAGAAGTGTGTAGAATACTTGAAAGCAAAGGCAAACAAAATGACTCAAAACAAAAAAGCGAAATGATAAAATTTAAACAAATAAAATTTAATTTAATTCTTCCAGCTGAGTTCTTGTTGATTCTTCCTACCTTCCTACCTCCTCCACCCCCCTTCCATCACTACACCGTTCTCGTCGATACATTCTGGCACGGGGTGTTGAGAATATATTGCCAAAGCAAATAAAGTTATCAACAATGCCCAATAAAAAGCAGCAGCAACAACAACAACAAATTGTGCAAAAATTTATAAAACAAAAACACAACAAAAGGCGAATGAGCAAGAAACGTCAAAAATGTAAAAAAAAAGAAATAGAGAGAGAAGAGAAAAAAAAACCACAAAAAAATAAAGCAAACAGTCGCTCAAAATTTGTTGTTTTTTTTTTTGTTGTGCTCAAGCTGTCTTTCTGACCTTGACATTGAATAGATATTTTTATTGTTTTATGTGTTTTTGTGTTTAAACTTTTCATTCGCCCTCACTCTCTCACACAGTCTTTCCCTTTCTCCCTCTTGTGCACTCGCTCGCTTTCACTCTACTCTCTGGCTTATCGAAAGGCCCGAATGACGGTTTTGCAGGGGAGGAACTTGAAACTGACTATCAGCTTAAAACCTATTGATACCCTCTAAACCTAGATACTAGACACTTTACCATTTGTGGGTCTTTTTGACATAAATGCACAAACAAATTCATTCTATAATTGATTTTCTTTAGCTTGCTCGAAAATTCAAAAATACATTAAAATGTGTTACTAAAAATGGTAACGAGATAGAGACAGAGGAAGAGTGATTAATCTTAATTAATCGCAAATTGTTTGGAAATTCGCGTGGGTTTAATAATAATAATTTTGAGTAATGGGCATTTTTCGCTTTAGCATTGTTTCGCGATCCTCCTCCCCCATGGTTTATCAGTTGAAATTTAAAAATAAATGAATATTTGCCGGCGTGTTGGCCGGTCTTATCTCTTTTTTTGTTTTGTTTTTAGTGCACAATTTTTAACAATGTTTGTTGTTTTTCGGTTTTTTCTTTCTCTCTTTTTGTCATAAAAATTTTATAACATTTCATTTGTTTACACCTCCGCGCCTCTGCGGTTGTCGTTCTCTGATTATATAACATAAACAAAAAGCAGACTAAGTGTCTCTCTCTCTCTCTGTCCCTCTTTGACTCTCTGTGTATTCTAAATATTACTCATCAATTGTGAGTAACTTACTGACTGGGTAATCGGTTGAAACAATTGCAAAATACATACAACTAAAGTATAAAGGCGTAAAATGAAATTATAGCACAAACCGTGTCGATCGAAATTCTAGACGCTTACACTATACAGAGGATCTTTGTATTTATGACACCTGAACGACGATGATATAGTCATCCAATTATTTGCTAAAGTTTTTTCTATTTATAGAGATAGTTTATTCCTCTAGTCATACATTTTCACATTCTTATGAAACAATAAATTTGGAATGGAATTTCCTAAAGAAAATGAATGCCAATTGGGAAATTAACTGCTAGTTCATCCAAATCTTTAGCTTAAGATGAATAAAGCAAACAATTTGTTGAGCTTTATCTCTTTGTTGGATTTATGGGGAAAATGTTTCCTTAAGTGATAAATATGGACATCAGTCAATAGTTTTAATAAACGGATATGAGAACTTTATAGTCTTTTGATTATATGGCTGATATATAGAGATGAAGGCCATTAAGAAACTTTAAGAATTGAGAATTGGAAAATGGTTAACATTTCAAATTCTTTTGAAGAGGTTAAAAATAACTCCTAAGAGAGTTAGCTAAACAGAAATTTATTATCCAAACCTTTTCTGTATATACTTTTCCATTCCACAGCTCTCAAATTCTTGCATTACAAAGAATCAACTCTCCGCCAAGTGTACTTCAATCAAAACTAAAAATGTCAGATATTCATTTGTGCATTTTTGTTCTGCTCACTGAGTCATTTGCCTTATATAACTGATAAATTAAGAGAGAGAGAAAATAAGAGCCTGACCTTTGGCCTTTTTCAAAATGGATTACTCATACGCCATGGGAACCCAATTGAAAGTGCTTTAATAATATTTTGTTAACCACATTTCGAAGCGCGTGCGAAATCATTTTGACCATAAACTTTCGTTTTTGTTCGTTTCATTTTGTTTCGTTTCGTTTTTGGTTAAAAAATTTCTTTTTGATTTTTGCAGCTGGCTAAGAGCAAATGATCCATAAATGTTATTCGAACTGATTGCTTTTATATGGTATATGGTATATGGTATATGGTATATGGCATTGTGTTGCTGTTGCAACATGGCTAATGAATTTTAATTGCCCCAAATGCGTTTTAATGAATACTTATGATTACTTTGACGTGTGTGAGTTTTGTGTGTTGTATGTGCGATTGTTTGACTGCTAATTAAAAACAGTTTCAATTCATTTGAATAAAGTTTAAGCATTGAAATGCAACGCCAAAAAGAACAAAACGAAAGCCAAAAAAAAAAAAAAATAATAAAAATAAACAAAAATAAGCAACAAATAAAAGAAATAATATCAAGCAGCAGCAGCAGCTGTTGAGCTGTAATTTATAGACGGCACTTCCGTCTGCCCCCTTGTCGAATTGTTCAAGTCAGAATTAGAATACAAACAATACAAATATATATATATATGTATATATATGGAGGCTTTATCACATTGTTTTTTTTTTCGGTTCCAAGCAGCTGACTTTGACCTTGGACGCTGTTAACAAAACACACACACACACACATACAGAAAATATTTAAAACGACACACACACACACAAAAAAGAAGAATAAAAGTTGAACTTGTTATACCCTACATCAAGTTCAGGGCCTCATAGATCAGGCATTGACTTTGCCTTCCCATTTCTCAATTTCACAACTTAGAGAAATGAAATTAAAATATTGTTGCTATTGTCTTAGTTTACGCATTGGCTGCATTTTAATTGCTCTGCTTGAAATCATGTTCAATAGTCTGGGACTTTGCTTTGGCGAAGGTAAGAAGTTCCCTTTGTCTTGTGAATAGTTTTTAGAAGAAATTCATTTTCAGAGAGCAGTCTTGTTGATTTGGGCAGGGCGGCCTATATGTTCCATTTGCTGGGCTCTATTATGCTTCTAATGTCCATCATAAAGGTAAGAACAATAGGAATGGTAAAGGATTTATGTTCTATCACTCAAACTTGAAATGCATGATCGAAATAAACCATTAAAGTTGCCTGTAGCAGTTTGTGTGATAAACAAAAAGAGGACGTTAATACCTCCTTTTAAATTTGTTAGTACATGTTGCTGTCTAATTTCTTTAATATTTTTTCCGTATTCCTAATTTCTATTGCATTTTCATCGTAACTAAAATATATTTTCATTTCTTTTGTCACTTTTGCAGGCAATTCCAGTCGCAGTTACCTTTTACTTGGTCAGCAATGTCGTTCATTTAATATTTTGCACAATATTCCTAATCGAATGGTCTATTCAGCATAGCGGAAGATTATTTGAGTCTTTTGTGCCAACAATTGGTTTAGGTGGGTATTCAAACAACTTGAAGAAACTTTGTTAATAATCTTTTCCTTTAGTTGCTAGCCTCTACTTTTGGTTGGTGGCCTATAGCTATCGCAAGAGCATCCTTCCGCAGAATTTATAACGAAACCGATAGTTAAAGGGTCAATTGAAGTGTAAAAACTCTTCTCTTTGAAGAAAGAGAAATGTTTTTGCTTTTTTTTTGACAGTTTGCTTAGGCAATAATTTGGCTTAGCTGGACTTTAGTTGGTTTATTTTTTTTCTTTTTTGTTCTTTTTTCGTGCAAATTATGTGTTTGTGTTTCTCTGTTGCTATTGTTTTCTTTTTTCTTCGTGGGTTAATTTCACACTAATTTGTAAATTAGCTTTTAATGCCAAAGACAAAGAGCAAAGAGCCAATGTTTGGCTAAAACATATTCAAATACACTGACGTCGAAAACTACTCGCACAAGCTGGAATAAGTAATCTAGAGAACATCAAAGGAGCAGTTTCCTATTCAATTTAATTTCCAAGTGTGCATGGACATTTGTGGCCGACTGTATGCATATTTTTGCTGAGCAACTAATTCGGCTTCTCTAGCATTTTTTCTAGTGGATGAAATCACTTCATTCCCTTTTTTTTCAATCACGTGCTAAGTGCAGTCGATTTGTCTGCCATGTTGTTAGTTAGCATGCAACACGAAGGGGCAAGCACCAGGCACTGGCACCGGCACCAGCACCGACAACCGGCAACCAGCAACCATCGACAGCAGCCAGCAATCGGAGCAATTGAAAATCCCCAACAAGATTTGTGTGCTATATAATTTCTGTGCACAAATAAAATTAGAGCAGAAGAGGAGACAATAAAAAGCGAAAGACTCGAACAAGACACACATCAAGTGGCAGCAGATCTTGCAAACTGGCAAACTATTTGCCCTATCACGTACAAATTACAAAAACAAAAACAAAAACAACAAACCACAAAACAAAAAAGAAAATGTTTCAATTGAGTTGGAAGCAGCAACTAATTCAAGAGACTTGAGGCAAGCGCTTGAAATCGATATTATGTAAATTTTTTTATATTGTGTTTTAGCCGGCGCCCAATTAGTTTAATTTTATGCAAAAATCAGAAATCTTGTTCAATATACCACCTAAATAAAAGTGTTAAAATTAATATTTTATATAAATAGGCACATTATTATTGGAAAAAAAAAACAAGTTGGCCCAGTAGCGCCAACAGCTGTCAGAGATATTGAATAGGTTTTGGCTTTTTATTTTGACGAAACAAGTTTTCAACATTTGTGAGACAAATTCAATTTAGCTTAATCTGCATTGATTTGAATTTTCGTTTTAAAATTATATCAACTCTTCTTCCGCTTGTTTGAAGACCTTTTTTTTAAATTTTCGTTTTTTTTTTTTGGCATTAGTTATTATTCTTCTGGTGGCCAGAGATCATATGATTGCAATTGGTGAAGTCGTCGTTGTTGATGCCACACCTTGCCATATAAATAAATAAATAGACAAATTTTTTTGTTTGGGGCCTCCAATAACCGAAATTTGTTCGTGCATTTGCCAGTTCTCACGTTTTTCACATAAATATTTCGAATCACAAATCACAGATCCAGACCCAGCAGCGCTGCTGCTGCTGCAGCAACAGCAACAAACAAATTCAATTTAAATTTATATAAATTATATATAGTAGGTATTTTTTTTGTAGATTTTCTTCATTGATTGCAGCATTCACAGGGGATTATTGATTAAATTTGCCACTTGACCACCACGCCCACTCAATTGAGTTTTGTGGCGGCTGCCCCAAAGGTATGAACTTTACCAAAACAGTAGGGAAAATCTTCCACAAAGACAAAAAAAAAAAACAATCAAGTAAATCCACGAAATAAATCAATGCAAATAAGCCAGACAGACGGACAAACAGAAATGCATTTTCTTCGTCCAAAAATATTTGCACTTTCCATTTTATTTTTTTGTGGGTGCAGCAGCTTTGATAGTTATCTGAGATAAAGACAACTGAAACTGGTTACGCACAAGAAGAAGTTAAGAAATATTTAATAATAATTTATTAAAACTAAATCGAATTTACCTTATCTTGCAGCAGTTTGAATTTAACGACTTTACAACATGCAGAAGGAAATGGAAATGTGATACCCTAACTACAGTGAGCACTTGTAAAATGCTACCATCTTTTATCTAGATCTTGTAACAGAATATCGACTGTTATTTCGTAACCGAGACCAAAAAAGACAAGCTCACGTTTAATGCATTTCAAAGTGAACAAAATTTAGTTAGCTTAGCTAATAAGCAAAGTACTGTTAAATTATACGTTAGATTAACGTTTATCAACACTAGTGTTTAAACCTAGCCCTTTCCTTTCTCTTGTCGTTAATCAGCACTAAAATACCGAGTCTTAAAAGTACATCTTTTTAATCATTTTGTTTAAAATTCAAATGGTTAATAATAAAAGACGCAGTTTTCCACTTTAAGTAAAGTCATTTCGAAGGTAAAAGCAATTATCACACTGTTTCTAAATTCCTTTGCAAATTACATGAACTAAACTCTAGTTAATCGTGTTTAATTGCGTTAAATTTATGTGTGTTCATTATGCCTATTAACCACTGTAGCTAAATCTGACCACAAATAGCGCGCCCATTGCAGGCAGCGGCAGCGGGAGCGCATCGAACTAGGCTGAGTCGATTGCAAATTGATTAATGGCATTAAATATTTAAAACATTTTACAACGCGACTAACTTAACCATTTTCATTTTATTTTTTTCAGTTAGATGTAATGCGAGAAACCACTAAATGTTCATGTTTATGTTGTTGTTGTTGCTATTATTAATTGTTGTGGTAAATGGTGTTGCTTATATTTTGTATTTTTTTTTTATTTTTTTTTTATTTTGCCATCAAATATGGTCTTAAAACCGGCAACCTGTTTTTATTCGTATCGCATTTGTTCGATCTGTGTTTTTTGTTGAAGCAAAACACAAAATTTGTTTGCCATTTAATAATTTGCCTAAAAGTTAATTGCGCAAATTTAGCCAAGAGGCTTCTCCCCCCCGCCCCCCTCTCTGTCGGTGATTTAATCCATGGAAATTGTTAATGTATATCATGTGGGTTGCCGTTATATAAGCATTGAGGAAAAGCACTATCTCATTGCGATCTCATCCATCCACCATCCAAGTCGTTGTCGTGCTTGAGCTTGACTCTCAAGTACAAAGCTGAGCAACTTAATTAATTTCAAGTTAAACTAATTAAACCAACTGGATATATGTGAATACAATAAGTATACATATATACATACATATGCCAATCGGCGACCCACATGTTGCATAGTTAACAATAACCATAACAATTGCACTTGAATCACAAACAACTTAAAACATAAATCATAGTAAAAAGTCATTAAAAAACAACAATGAACACAAAATGAAAACAAAATAAAAATACGTAACCGAATCGAGGAAAAAAATCTAGCTTAGAATAGGCCAAACAAACAACAATAAGCCAAGCCGTATGGGGGGGGACTAAGACAACAATTTTCATATAGAGATGACAACTTGCTTGTGGAGTGTGAATGTGAGTAGTTGTAATTCTCAATCAGTTCTAGGGGTTATGCCCAATGCAAAAGCTATAAGATTGACCTGGCTTAAAGTTTAGTGGAAAAGCCTTTTTCCTTTTGCTAATAACTTTATGGTTCTTAAAGACTGTAAGTTTAGTGATCTACTGGCACATCGAAACCTCAACATTCTTTTTACTTTTGTATTTATAATTGTATCACGCAATCCACCTTCAACTTCATACAAATGTAACCTATAAGACAAGAGTTTGGAGTGTGACTTGAACTTTAATACCAGTAGCTAGCTAGCGCTCCCCCGGACACACTCACACTCACACACACACACACACACACACAACAATTGGAATGAAAGGAAGGCGTGTGCCACTGCCACAGAGTTTACCCCGACCCAAAACAATTGCCATTCGATTTGCCATGCAACCAAACAACAGACAGACAGACAGACAGACGCTAAAGACTAAAGACAGATGGAAATAGTTGTGTACAACAAAAAGGAAAAACCAAACGTGAATGTCATTAAAGTCAAATCAAGTTGATGGCAGGCAAGTTGAAATAGAGTTGCTGTCTTTATTTAAACTAGTTCGAGAGATGGCCTGACCTGAACCTGGGTGCGGTCTTCAATCTGCCTGGACACGAACTCAAACTTTAAGCAAACATATTACAGAGAGAGAGAGAGAGAGAGTGAACTAAACTAAATAAAACTCAACTTGAATTGAAGCGAATTGAAGTGAAGTGATGCCTTTAATACTCATTCGTGAAAAGAGTGCAAAAAACTCATAAATTAGACTCAGAGTCAGACTTAGAGACCCTACACTTCTGCCTTCTTCTTCTTCTTCATTGAACGCCTTCACATTTTAGCTGGATGGCTGGCTGGCCGGCTGCTTGGTTGGTTGGTTGTTTGGTTGTTTGGTCGGTTGTGTGGTCAAATAAATAGAAAATTAGCCAGACATTGCACAAAACACAGACCATTGGATCCAGCACAAATAGCAACATCAGGCACAAAAACGTACAAATAATAGACTGACTTGCTCTCTCTTTCTTTCTCTATGGACGACTATGGCCAATATGTTGTAAAGAAACAAAAGCACTAACGCACATTAGTGTTGCCATCAAAAAACCTGGCCGAAACCAAACAACCCAAGCCAAGCAAACAACACCAAAAACCAAAAACCAAATGGCAATGGCAACGGCAACAGCTCATTGGAGCGCTAATTAATTGCAAACGATGTTGGCGGTGAGATGGTGAATTAAGGCAATAAAGCTTTTCAGAAGAGAAGGAGGAGAAGGAGCCTCTAATAAATTGTAATTCTTTTTTTTCACAGATGGTCTGTTTAGATGCACATATTTTGATTAAGAATGAAAATGAACTATTTAATATTTAGCTTTTGGGGTCAAGGTTTAGTTTACATGTGCCATTTCATTTTATTCTTATTATTGGTCCTTTGGCGATATTTAAAGGAGTAGAAGGTAAGGTCGAACTTCCCTATTATCAACTTCCACTGAAACAGAAATCTTGAGGCCTAAAAAAAAGGTAAGTTTTCTGGGTGAGTGCATTGCAATATTTACTTCATAAAACTTTTGAGAGAAGAGAACTTATCTTTATTTTAGGTAAAACTATAGTTGTCTAATTTTAATTTAATGCCTTCAGTAGATCTAGAGCAAAACTTTTGAATGCCTTTAGTACTCAAAATTTATTCATACTAAAACCTAAGCAGAATTCTGCTTATAATTGAACTTATCACAAATTAGTTACGATTGCCAACAAAATATTCACCTTATTTGTTATGGTTGCGAGAGGGAGACATGGTTTAATTATTTTTTTATTTTATTAATAACAAAATGCGCGTTAAAAAATTAGTTTATGGGCTTTTGCATACTACAAAAGAAAAACTTCATGGTAGATAATCTATTTTTACATTTTGTGTGAATGACTCAGCCCCGAGTCCAAAGTGAAGTGATATAGAAAATGTCTCTGAATATGCATTTTGAACGCTTGCGTGTTAATAGCCAACAAATTCAAAACAGGCTAACACACACCACACATCACACACACACACACACACACACACACATACTCACACTCGCATCAGTCGAGTGCCTAGAGAAACAAGTTGTTAATGAAAATGCCACAAAATTCCCATAATGCATTTTCCTAGGCGCTCACTTCACGCTGTGCTGGCCAAGCACCAAAAAACTAGAAGAAAAAAAAAAAAATAAAGAAACTAAACGCGCAAAGCTGTGAAAAGTCTCATTACTTTAGACAAATATGCAATTTGATGTTGGAAGTTTTGGTGTTGGTGTTGGTGTTTCTGTTGCTGTTGCTGTTGCTCTTGTGTCGTTTGGGTGTTAGAGCAGACAGAGGCAAATGTGAAAAGTTGCCAGAGGCAGCAGCAGCAGCAGCCAGCAAACATACCACAAACTCGTCGTACTCTACTCGCAACAGTAAACTTGCTACAGAGCGCAAAAAAATAAAGAGCCGACCGCAAAAGTTGCCACTGCTCTGGCAGCGACAGCATGTGTCGCGTGTTGCGGTGGCAAGTTCATAGACACATATGTATGTATGTATGTATGTACATATGTGTGTAACTGTGTGACTGTGATCCCTTTTTCTCCATTTGTGTGTGCCGCGCCACACGCATAGTATTTGCAATTAAAATGAACTCTTTTTTTTCTTCCCTCGAAGGAGTTAAATTAATTGCC
Organism: Drosophila nebulosa; assembly: GCA_024703675.1. Taxonomy (NCBI): domain Eukaryota; kingdom Metazoa; phylum Arthropoda; class Insecta; order Diptera; family Drosophilidae; genus Drosophila; species Drosophila nebulosa. The sequence goes on along the minus strand of JANFPS010000004.1, from coordinate 2,571,209 downwards.
TCACATTTTTTTTTTGCTCTTATTTAGATATAGCTTTTGGTGTTTGGTGGCAAAATAAATTTGCTTAATTTGTTTGTCCAGACATTCAAATAAATGTATTTTGATTTGGTTTTAATCAAAGGCTTTTCTTCTCCTCTAATTACACAGTTTGGTCAACTAGTGACTGGTGACTGGTGACGACTGGCTGGTGGTTAGGTCACAACAGTCCATGTGAACGTGCTTGTCCGTTGTCTAGCCAATTTCAACAAATATTTCACCAGAAATGTTGCCTATAAATATTTAAATAGCAAATAGCCAAGCAAAAGTCGATAATATTTGAAACTCCCATGCGTAAAACTAGTAGAATTAGCTTTGCTTAGGCAAATAAATTGTACTTGTAGCAACAGATTTGGTGTAGTAGACGAGACGAGAGGAATCTCGAAGAAGGCCACACCACAACCAAAGGCTAGGCGACGGCTGGCTGACTAGGCATTCGACATGATTTTCAAATAACTTTTGTATCTGTATCTATGTATCTATCTCTGTTTGCCATATTTGCTTTTCGCTTTTCGTTTTTTTTTTTTCCTCCTTCTCTGTATATGACAAATTGAGCTGTCAGTCAGTTAAAGCAACGATGGCGGCGGCGGCGGCGGCAACTCTTTGAGCAACTGTCAAATGTTAAACAAACTTCCTTTTATAAATCAAATTTCATTTTTTGTAGCGCATAATTTACCGAACCCACTTGAAGAAGTAATTAGGTAAATCTGCTTTAAAAGTTTGAACAATTGGAACAATAATTCGTTGCTTATCTCAATCAATAATCAAAGCTTGGTTTGGGTTTAGTTAAAATGTTTAACTTATACCTTACGATCGTGAGAATCGAGTTCAAGTAGTTTTTTTTTAAAGCCTAAGCAAGGAAAACTAGGAGAGGACTTAACAAAGAACTCTCTTAGCAAAAGCCAAGCTAGTTGCTGCGTAGACTTCTTCAGGCCCAATTGTTAGACCAAGTAATTGTTGGCTAGTTTATGCCTTTTCTAAATTTCTCTGTATTTCTCCAGTTTGAAGTATAGATCGGACTTTATTCATTCTTTAGACAAAGCCAAGCTAGTTGCTGCCTAGGCAGCAGCGATCCTTCAGTTCAATTTTTGCCATTTAGATCTAGATCTGTGTGATATGTTTTACTATCTGTAAATCATAATCATCTCTGTGAATCAGTTAAATTTTCTTCATTAAAACTAATTGGCAGTTTTTTTTTTTTGTTTGCTCCTTTTTTTCGAAATTTATTAGACTTTCGGTTAATGCTTAATCAAAGCAAAGACAGAAGCCGATATTGTAGCTATATTATATGAATATATGTAGACAGTTAGTTAGATAGATGGATAAACTCCACCCATTTTTTATTTATTCTACATTTTTGTTTCTCCTTGCCGACATTTGACATGACAGGCCTAAACCAAATGAATGCACACACATACACATGCAGATGCAGATACAGATACAGATCCACATCCCAGCTAGAGATACAGATACATATATGTATTTGTGTGTGTGTGTGTGTGTGTGTGTGTGTGTACGCGTGATTTATCTATTCAATTAAACTTGCTGGCAGCGCACACAGCAACAAACAAATAAAATATCGCAAGTTGTTCGTTGGGGTTTGAGAGTCCAATGACTTTCGAACTAGAAATAGAAATAGCGAAACTGAAACTTTAATTGCAATCAATTTTCCATTTTTATTTTTGTTATTTTCTCAGTTGTTGAGAGCAAACAAATTTGTGTATGTTGTGTAAGTACTTAAACTATGTATGTTTGTTCATTATAAACACATTGCCATTGCTTGGCTTTGCTTTGCTCGTGTTGTTATTGTTGTTGTTGTTTCATATTTATATTCAATTTTTTGTTCATTATAATGATTATTATTATTTTTAATAATATTATTGTTAGCCCCAACCATTGCCATTGTCTGTCAGACTGTCTGGGTCTCTACTTTGTTTTGCGCTTTGCCTTTGCTTTGCTTCACATTTATTTATGACCAAACCAAGCTTAGGCTTAGATTTTTAATTAATTCAAGGCTTTTATGGCACGCTGCCCCCCCCCCGACAGACAGACAGACATCGAGTTTGCCGCAATTGTTGTGGCTTGACTAATAATTGTGTAAGTATGCGGTCAAGTAAACACAAAAATGTAAGACAAAAAACGACAAACGCCACCCTACCCTGACATACCCTATCTTACCTGTCTGTCTGTCTATCTGACTAGCTACCTACATATTTAGCCGCCACCAAATTGACTCACCACCGTCTACAAAACATTAACCAACTTGTCGTCTATGTGGGCGTTGGCGTGAAAATTCTTTAGAAATAATTAGGGGGCAAAATGGGTAAAATTAGTGATGAAATGCAATTCAAATTCATTAGCGGTTAAGCAAAAAACTATTGCAAGAGTCGACTTGGAGCTACCCTATAACACAAAAATGTTCGTTGTAAAAAAGAAATTTAAGAATTTACTAATACTATGATATAAATTGACCTCAAGGTGGCTTAAAACAAAGTTATTTTGTTTAAACTCTCCTGAAATGCTTTTAAGGTGCATATGTAGATCAAAAGGGATAAAAAGAATGTCTTCAGTTACAGTAAATTGTAGTGGAATATGTAAAAATAATAATAAAAACGTTATTACCAGAAGTAAGCCATTTGTTTTTGTTAACCAATTAAAGTAATCTACCGAATATTGCATCAGTTAAGATAATTGGCTATTATGTATTTATAAACTCTTGTTAACGTTTTCAATGTTCTCAGCCTCACTAAAGCCTAACTAAAACATATTAACGTTGATTTGCATAGTTTAAAGCCAAATTTAACTTCCTACAATAAAAGATGCATATCAGATTTGATGGCTTTAGGCTGATCAGTTAAGATGATTCTACTTACAGGGTATTTGTATATGTAAAAAAAACAATAGAGGAAAAACAAAAACAGTCTAGTCATTATCACCTGCATAATTAGACATTTGGTTTGGCCTGGTCAAGCAAAGATAGCGCCGCATTGTGGCACCCTCATCCAACGCTGCTCCAGTAACCACATCAAATGTCAACACCGCTCAATCAACTTTTGTTTTGTCAACGACGACTCTCAAGACCAGCTAACCGCAAATGTCAGGGTTTTCAAACAAATTTCCCATGGCCACCAACCAAGCAAGCAACCAACCAACCAAACCGAGGGGATCTTGTTCAAAAACAAAAAAAAAAATACAAAATTTCTAATAAATGAAATTTATAATCTACAAGCATTTTGAAATCAAACAATATTTTCTTTTGCCCGCAGACACTTTTGGGTTTTTATTTTGTGAATTGGAGCGCAATTGGGTTGGAAAGTAAGTGATAAACATGGAACGACAAAAACCAGAAAAAAACCCACAAAAACCCTACGAAAAATTTAAATAAAATTCATATGAAAATGTGGCAAGTGCCCCAAGGGACAGGCAGGCAGCAGGCCAACTATGTTAAGTGATATTTTTATATGCTTAAACAGATTTCTTATTAAGATTAGAGCAAAGCAGGTAGCATGAACATGTAACTAGACGCGACGTCTAAGGGCTAACTAACAAGTAGTTTGCGGCTTGTAAAACTTATGACAATAACAACAACAAAATCTTCAACGAAAAGTTACAAAAAAAGGGCATACGGGCCACGACTTACATACCTACGGACTAACTGACTGACGGACTGACTGACAGACAACAAGCGGAAGATACAAAACAAACATCGAAAAACACAGTCCCAATTAATTTAAGACAAAGGAAATGTCTTGCTACTTATAAATTGAGTGAAAACAGCTGCTGACCGAAAACAACAACAACATTAACAAAAAAATCCAAAAAAGAAATGTAGCTAGATTTATCAGTAATGAAATTTCTTAGGACTAGAATCTAGACTCTGGACCTAAATGAAGAATTACATATGTATACCCTATGAGACAGAATAGAATTACTTAAACATATAAGAAAGAACTCAGGGATTATGCCAAATGAAAGTGGAAGCCAATACAGTTTCTAGATTTTCTTTTCGTTAATTTCCTTTTAATTTAAAACCATTATCCATAATGTTTGTAAATAAATCTTAACCAAAAATGGATTTAAAGTCCTTAACAGACAATGGCGAAATGTTTTCTGAAATTATCAATATTTAAGAATATTGTCAATATTCCGCGAGCACATATGGAAATGGAAATGGCATGGCAATTGTCAGTTGGCCAAACAAGCGCATTTAATTAAAGATTTCTTTTCATATACACATATATAAAACGACAAACAAAAAATGGCAAAACCGCAACGAAATGTTGTACGAGCGATAAGGCTCACCCGGCGGGCCAAGCCAGGCCGGGCTCTGTCGGTCGGTCGGCCAGGCAAGCCGTCAAAAAGCGTAAGATAAAAATATAAAAATAAAGACCCCAAGCAAACAAAGGCGCGGTAAAGAAAATAAATAAATTATAAATTATTATGCGAGTAAATTGCATGAACATACGATATACAATACAAATACATACATATATATATAGTAAAAAAAAACAAGTACAAGAAGAAGAAAAAAAAGCACTAAGAATCACGAGCAGTGCCAATAACATGACTAATTAGGCAGCTCTAGAAATATTTTTGTGTGTGTTTTGTTTTGTATTTAAATGAATGAAATTCTTTCGAAAAGGAAACGCCCACAAGGCAAACCGGCAGCCCCACGACCAGCACACTTGTGTTTAATGATTGATTTAATCAATTAATGGCAATTCGGTCAATACTACCATAAGATATTATATAGCAAAAAAAAACATATTGTAATTAAAATAAAATGTGGCAAAGCAAAGGTCAAAAACACTTGGAATTAAACATAAAAATGAACATAAAAATTTACAAAAATTACAATTTGCTAGCATTTTTATGATGAGTTGTAAAGTTTTTTTCATCTCTTCGTTTAATTAATAAAAGAAGTATTTTTTTTACAGATTTTACCTCATTTCTTAGAGAATGCAATCAACCGAAGTTAGAAACTTTACCCTCCTCTAGAACAACCGTTACAAATTCCGTTTCAACACTTTTGCCTTGCATATTTAATTCGTATCGACGTCATTGAACTGACACTTTGTTACTCTGTATTATTTATTACAGATATAGAAAAACAACTAGCATATATTTTTTTTTGTTCTATCTCTTTAGCCTGTATGTTGATGTTATTTAATTAATGCAATGCATAAATTAAAAAGTAATTCAATCGTTAATCAAATCCATTAGAGAGAGAGACGGAGATACATAGAAGTGCGCACCTATCCCAACAAAACACGACGTAAGCGAAAAAAAAAGTTGAGTGGAGAGCGAGCGATCATCACAAAAGTTGGCGCCCAACGTTAAACGATTTTCTAGTGTAATCGATTGACATTTCATTAATTATAGTTAATTTGCAACTTTCTAGATATGCCGAATGAATCATTTGGCGTAGTTAAACAAAGCTCTTGAAGCGGCAACAGGAGGCAAGAGGTAAGCGGCAAGCGGCAAGCGGGAGGCAAGCAATCAGCGAGCAAGTTGACTTAAAAGTGCATTGCAATTCTAACTTAAAACTGCAATGGCAAAAAGCCATAAAAATAAATAAATGTATGATGTCAGCAATTTAGATGACCAAAAGACGAGAGGGTGGGTTAGGGGAGGAACTGTGTGTGAGTGTGCGTGTGTGTGTATGTGTGTAGTTGTGTGGGTGTTCTCTCTCATCGTCGAGTGGGCGACAAGTTCAATTTCATTTCATTTAATGCGGCTGACAAGCGCCACAGCAAGAATCCAACACAAAGAAATGTAATTCAGTAATACCCTATATACACACACACACAAGAGGTATTTTAGGCAAGTTGGAATAACTTTATCTCAAATTAGTTAGACACTTTTAACATTTAATATCTTCATATAGGGTATTGGGTTTGGCTCCACACACTTGACCATATTATTTCTTTTTTGTTTTGTTTTTCATTTTTGCTAAGTAATTTACAATAATTGTTAACAATGACGACGCTATTGTTGCTTTTGTTGTTATTGAGGCAATTTAAATGCAAATAATTTTGCAAGAAAATTTACATAGTTTTAAATTTGAATATAATTACACAAATTAGACACAAGAAAGGCAAAAGCAGGCGGCAGGCAAGCAGCAGACAGCAGCAACCACAGAAATTGCCTCAAAAATTAAGTAAAAATAAAAATACAAAATCCAAACACGCCCATTTTGCCCACTTGTTGTGAGCTTTCTAGTACACACACACACACACACAAACACTGGCGGCACACATGGCCTGGCAGCTTACTTAATTTTGCAACAAAACGCAATGCAAAACAAAAAGGTTCAACAAACGCAAATTGTGTAAAAACAAAACGAAATCAAAAGCTACAACAACAACAACAATAACAACAGCAGCAGCAACAACAAAAGAGCCAATTGTTTAGGTAACTTGTAACAGTAGCGAAAATACAATTTATTTGCCATTGCATTGGCCCGACTAACCAAAGAGACTAGCAGCAGCAGCAGCATACGAAAATTTGTATATTAGGCTGACTGTTGTGAGTTGGCAACATGCGACATGAAAATGGCAAAGCACAGTGGCAAAAAACATCTTAAAAAGGAAGGAGAATCAGGAAAAAAAAATCTAGGATTAAAAGAACACTAAATATCTTAAATTCAACAAGTGCCACAGGAGTTGCAAGGCCGAGAAAAGGCCAATGAGATCAGACACCAAATTTCAGGACGTATTCTATTGGTATTCCTATTACCATACCAAAGTGTCAATTTATGTACTGACAACAGGAACTCAACCTATCTTAGGTAGTTAATGCGATCCAGTAAAACTTTTTTAGCTTTTGTAAATTATCTAAGCATTAAAGATATTTGCTGATGTTTCACTTTTCAAAAATTAAAATTATTTAAATCTTTTGAAAACGGCGTGGGTTGATTGGCCACAAACTAAAGATAATTAAAGTTATGTAACTTTAGGCTCAGTTTGTATATGTGTAGGATGAGCAAGTTCAGCGAGTGTGATTAGAATAGATCAAAAGATGGTATCTAGTCTAAACTGATTATCAATAATTTTCAACTCCCAAGAACAAGTTTTTCCATTTGAGAATATGACAAATTTAGCTCAAAATTGTCTCAAAAGCTTTAGATAGTGATCTGACAAGGCCCAAATTAGCATAAATCAACGTTAGGTTATAAAAATAGAAACCTATGGAATTATAGGTTTAGTCACAAGGCTAAGTTAAGGTGTGCGGTTTACAGAGTGACTAAGTTACTTGGTGACTCGTTGAAAATTGTTCATTTGACTGCATCTTTTGCTGGTTGTTGCCACTGTGCTTTGTTTGGACCATCGGCAACAAGTTGTTTCTGTGATGTCGTGATCATCAGCAGCAGCAAACAGCAGCCGCTAGGGGGCGTTGCTAATGAAGATGATGTTGCGAAAATAAAAACTGAAAGAAATGAACGAACAAAAAAATGTTTGTCTGACGGTCGTTGGCCTGCGGTGCGCCTTTTAGCCTGACGTTGATGTTGGGTGGGCGTGGCCAATTGCATTGAAACTGAAAGCGACCAACTCACAAGCGCTTTCATTTTCAACGCCGTTGCAGTTGAGCAATTTTTTCTTTCATATTTGCCCTGAAAACTAATTAAAAAATGAACCCCCCACCCAACGCCCTGTCCCTCTTTCCTCGCGTAAAGCGTTTTTGTTCTCACGCTAGAGTAAAAATATATTTGAAAATAAATAAACAACAATAACCCAAAAACACGCGCACAAAATTTAAAAGTAAAAAAAAACGCTTTATTGTTATGATTATGTAGAGAAGGAGGAGGAGTTCGTTGAGAGGTGCCATTCGGTCGGTCGGTCGGTCGGTCGGTCGTTTGTTTGTTTGCCGTGTAGAAACGTGCCAAGTGGAGGACCCCGAAAATTAATATGCAATTAATCGCGCACAACAAGGAACATGTTGCCAATACCAACTCTACGTGCCCCCGGTGCACATGTCTTCTCGTCCGTCCGCATTGAAGAAGGCAAGTAACAACAAAACTTGTTCCGATAAGCGATCAAAGGCAACAGCTGAAAAGTCACCTACTCGCAGCGGCAACAGACAAGAGACAAGAGACAAGAGACAACAACACCAACAACAACCCAATTTTCAGCAATACACAAAAAAAAAACACTGAAAATGGGTAAGTACTCTGATTTACCCTCTACCAACATATGGAAAAGATATTTTAGGTGTTTACAAATGAAGATCAATTCAACCTTTTAACACTTAATTTTAGTTTATTGTCTTAAGATCGTTTTACCCACCTATGTAAGTAACGCCTAGAATCGACCCTTCTTTTCTCATATGGGTACAGGGTATCGCACACACAAAAAAAAAATAAACAGCAGCCGCACCCAGAAATGTGTCAAAGATCAACTGAGACAAAAATCGTCGAAGTCGGACATCGTCGAACTCGTCGCAAATAAACATTAAAAAACTGAAACTTATAGGAAGAAGGGGGGAAACAAAAAGAGATTAGGAACCCCAAAAACAAAAAAGAAACCCCACAAACCTCAAAATGCAATTGAAAACGAAACTGAAATTGCAAAAACAAAAAAACAACAACAATAAACAACAAAAATTGTGACTGCTGCCGTGAGAATAATAATTAAAAGTTTTATGTTTTCCCTCTTTATCTGCCATGTGAAATTTGATTTTTATTTTCGTTTCGTTTTTTTTTTTATACCGATTTATTGGTCAGTGGGTGGGCCCCACTGAAAGGTTAAAAGGCTGGGGCGTGGCACTCAAGTAAATTGAACATTGAAGATCGATAAGCCGCAGGAATAAAGCGATTAACTTTAACTTGGCATTACTGAAATCGAAATACTCTAAAATATAATTTAAAACGAAATCGAATTTATGATGAATGACGGAGCAAAATATCGTATATATGATTTATCAAAAGTATTGTATGGCAAGCCTATTAAGTCTATAACTAATCTAGATAAGAACCTTTATCAGTTTGTATATTTATCTGTCTTAGATAAGAAAAACTGAGCTAATTTACAACCGAAGACTATAAAATTGTTAACTCAAAGCAAATCAATTGTTTATATCCTTAGAAATGGAACGTACAAGTTTTAATTTTTTTTTTTTGATTTTTAAGGGTATGAAACAGGTGCGCCATAGCTAAAAAATATGAAGATTGCTGGGATTTTCATTTGGCTTACTGTACAACAAGTTACTTATGTATATGTATGTGAAAAATATTGCTTGTATTACTCATTTGAATCTCAATTTGGTCAGAGAAAAACGAGTTTTTTGCAAGTTTCTTTTTTTTTGGCTTTTGTGCGTGGTGGCATCGTCATTGGGGCATTGGTTTAGCTAATACAGCAACAACAAATAGCACTCAAAACTATTGCACAAAAAAACGTGCAACGCATGATAGTCAGACACACACACACACACACACACTGACGCCCATTTACCACACGCCACGTTTGCCCCCCGCAGTGGCCGATGCAGTTAAAGGTAAATGCACTGTAAGTTTTAGCCAAATGCAACAACAATTAGACAACAATTTATGACTTTTAATTACCCATTCTCCACCCCTCTTCTTCCCCACACACTTAGCTCAGGCAGAGCCTCAAGAAAAGAGAGAAAAACTTTCAATTTTCAATATGAATTTGCATATTGATTAAAATATATTTCAAAGTTTGCCACCAAAAATTGGTGCAAAAATTTTAATTGAAACGCAGAGACGAGAGGCAACATTTGCAGTGACAATGTGTTTATGTACCCTGTGATTTGTATAAAATATGAAAACTGACAATTGGCATGTGAAAATTGTTGGACACAAAAAAAAAAAAAACTAAATGTTAGATGAATCATTTCTATAGAGTTATCTTAGATCATATATCATATCTTAAATATGATAATAATGAAAAATATTATCAGAAAATGCTTTTAAAAGTTTTTCAATTTTACTTTAGTATATATGAAACTTGAAAATATTCTAAACATAATTTAAAAAATGTTTTTTTTACACCATTTTAGCCACAAATGAAAACCTTTCGCACTACATAAAGTTATTTTATATGCTAAGATAGCTAAAGTTATCTATTTGTACCTTTTTCTAACCCCTTTCTAGAGCGGTTATGCCCTTCCATTTGATACCAGGGTATCCAGAAAAAACTGATATAAACGCTGTTAAAAAAAATCTGCCATCTATTCAACTGTCAATTTCTAGTTAGCAAATTGCCATAGGCTAAAGGAAAAAAAAATGCAAAACACGGAAAAACCTGGCAACTGGATGGATAAGCCTTCGCTCGATTTATGAAAATAAAACAAAAACCAACAAAAAAAAAAAACGGATACAGAATATGTAAGGTAAAAAGAAAACAAAAAATGGTAAAAAAAAATAACTGAAGCCTTGAACGTGCCTGGCATTTCATGGGCTCCGGACTGGACTGAATTGCTGAGCGTTGTGTGTGTGAGGGGAGAGGGGGGACTGGCGAAACAAAGCAAAGCTTCAGCTCCAGCCGCAGCACCACCAATGGACACTCAGACGTCCCTCCCCTGCTGCCCATTTGCCTGCTGCCTTTCTTATATTCATACAACACATATGGCAAATATTTAAAAATTAAAAACGAAATGCAGACACGAACGCGAAAAGCTTTTGACTGAATGCCCTAACTACCCATCGCACCGCCCACCCCACCCAATGAGTGTGTGTGTGTGTGTGCAATAGAGATGGAAGCGTGAGTGGCATAGAAAAATGTCAAGTAAACTAAAAAAGTGTCACATGAATGTCATTTAACAGAAAATATACAACTAATGTTGCGTAAAGTATTTTCTTTTAATAGTTTTAATTTTAAGGGGGTCAAAAGAACAAGAGACTTGGAAGGGATTGAAACAAATCTTTCATAAAGTCAAGATTGTAAAAAACCGATTCCTTGGATGGGATGGAAACTTTAGTCTCCTCTCCAATATGAAGTGGTACAACATCGTGTAATGCCATTTCCTAGAGTTCTTAAAACTCTCTCTTTCTCTCTCAGCCCGCACAGTTACAGTATCTCTGACGTGCTGGTGCTGTTTCTGCTGCTTTTGCTGTGTTATAACCTTGTGTGCTTTGTTTCAGCGGGCATTAAACTATAAAGCCTCCTCCCCTATGCAGCCCCTCTCTCTCTGCTCCCCCATCGTTCGTATGGCTCGGCTCCTCCAGCTGCTGCTGCTGCTGCTTCTGAGCATTGGCCCCTAGTTGGGCGAGTTGAGTCTCTCGAGTCTACGATTTCACTGTCAATATTGTTATGCGCTCGCGCTTATATGCCCGTGTAATTCTATTAATTATATTTATATTATTTTTTATATCAGTAACGTCGTCGTCGTCGTTGGAGTTGATTTTTCCCGCACACATCACAAAACGTACACTGAGAAAAAATAGCATACAAATCGCTTCTAATTTGGTATGAAAAGGAGAATCCATACAAAGTAAATCTAAAAGTCTTCTGAAAATTCTCATGATGAAGGGGTTTTGCTAAGTTTTGTTTGGGTTTTTTTTTATTTTCTCCAAGTGCACATAGACTTGAGCGACTAAACAGTTTTGCACAATTTTCAATGAATCTGTCCTTGATAAAGTGCATTGCCGGTGCAGTCAGGCAGTCAGGCAGGCATTCAACATTGTGCGTTCATTCGCCTTAGTTGAGAAGTAGTTTGCTGCTCTCTTGCTAGTTACTACTACTATCTGGTCTGGTTTTGCTTTTAATTTTGCTTTGCGCTGCTGGCTTTGCTTACATTTAATTTATTGACTTGGTTTTAGGCGTGTAATTTATTTGCTTAAACTTACGCACTTTCTAAAAACAAAAAACGAATTTTCAACTTGCTGCAAATATTTATAAAAAAAACAACAAACTTAAATAACGAGACACACACACACACACATACACACACGAACTTGGAGTCAAGAGTTCGGTGAGACAAAAGCCATTCATTGTATTGAATGCATGTGAAAACGAAAGTATTGTTGTTGTTGTTGTTGGGCGTTAAGTGGGTCACTTGAGAAGATCAGCTGTCACATGTGAAAATGCAAGGCAATTTCAGGCTCAAGGCTTTCTGTGCCTGCTGCTCTCCCCCCTCTCCTTCGCCCTCAACTCTTGATTAAGTTTATAAGTATTTTTTTCTCAGTTTTTTTTTTTTATCAGCTTAAAAAAGCAGCTGCCTGTGTGACTTGGGCAAACATTGAATCATTTGTTCTCTCTCTTTCTGTCTTTCTTCAATTGTTATCAAGAGTCAACTTTGACTTTCATTCATTTACATGGTTATATTTTGTTGTTGTCGTTGGTTTTTTTCCAATTTTATTTGCAAATACTTGGAGAAAATAAAGAACGCCTTTCATTAGCTAAGCAGTGCCTCCATCCCCCCACCTTTCGTACATCCAATCCAAAAGCGTTCTGCTAAGTTGTTCAATGAAATAATATATACACGAGAATATATGTATATATGTATATGTATATTCCTTGTTGTATGCTTTATCAATGCCTTGGCTTTGTTGCTATTTTTGTTTCTGTTTAATCGTAATGTGGCCTTCGCTAATTTTGCGCCCCTTTGGCTATTTTGCTAGTGACATTTGCAATATCAAATTGACGAATTGAAAAAAAAACAATCGCTTAGAAATTTCATATGTATTTCGAAAGCAAAACTTCAAAAGTTTCATTTAGTTTATTATTTTAGTAAACTTTTTGAAGTGTCTTAACTTGTTTTGCATCGCAAAACAACAAGTAAATGAATTGTCGCCAAAAGGCTTAATTGATTGTTTATAGAGAGGGTTATAGGGTCATCAAAAGTGCTCAAATTGCAAAATTGATTCCCATGGAAACATTTACAAATTTGGTAACAATAAATTGAAATTGAATTTAACCAAACCTCACAGGCGAAGCCTAACAAAATGGCAAACTGGCAACAACAAAGCGCTTTTTATGGCCATAAAATGACTACACAAAAATGTTTTCAGTTTGTTTTTGGATTTTTTTTTTATTTTGTTAATCTTTTTTTATGCATTATTCATTGAATGCATATGCAAATTATGACAAATAAAATGAGGCATTTATTTAACAATAATTGAATTTGACATTATTAAATATCAAATTTGATTTTTAAAGCGCGTGTACGACCCACATGAAACAGGTAAGAACTGAGTGTATATCAGGGTGTATCCTGTAGTTCTTACTGACTGTTTCTATATAGAATATATAGTATATAATAGATCATTTCAACTTCAATATAAACAAATTTCAATATCCTGAATTTCTTGACAAAATGCATAAGCTTCTTAATGTTAGGGTATATATTGTACACTAAAAAGTACAAGTAATTATGCAAAAATGCAGTTGATGCCTGGCTCCTAATTGCAATTGCAGGACATGGAGCCAGCCAGGACAATGGATGCAAAAACTGGTAAATGGCGGATGGAGCTCTGGATTATGTCAGACTTTGCAGACAAAATGCAAACAACAACAAAAAGCAGAAAAGAAAAAAAAAACGCCAAACGTTGACAAAACAAACCATAAAATTCCCTAGCCCCAGGATACGAAGGAGACAAGAACAATGAAACGAAAGAGAGATAGAGAAATAATATAAAATTCCACAAACAACTGGCCAAGAAAAACCAAAAGGGGAATGAGAATAAGCAGGAGAACGAGTTGAGAAATTGAAAAATAAAAGTTACGTATTAGCCAGACCAGACAGAGTAAAAGAAATGGAGAGCTATTCGAAAGGATTGTAGGGGGTGATGGGAGTGGGGCCAGGCGGCAACTACTAAGCCATAAAGTTTAATGAATGAAATGTCTAGTCACAATTTGCCATTCTCATTGCTTCAGAACGTTGGATGATAAAGGTTCTAGATTCTAGGTTGAAGGAATAGCAACAACAACAACAACAACAACAACAACAACAGCAGCAGCAGCTTGATCGCGTAATTAGCGCTGTCTGACCCCGCCCACACAGAAGTATTTAAATAATTTGTTGCCTAGCCTGGACAAGAGTCAGAGAGACAGCCCGGGAGATGGCCAGCCAGTCACTTAGTCCCGCAGGACATAAATCAGTATGAGGCAACAGCGGCAGCACCTCCAAAATGGCCCCCTAGGAGGGCGCACTTAAAGCAGTCCTCCCTTTTTAATAAATTCCCCAAAGCGCGAGGGCAACAAAAAACTCAAATTGATAGCCAACGTTTAAATATTTCATCGATTTAATGTGGCATTCGGTATACATTCTAAAAGTCTCTAAATGTGTTTAAACGCCAGCCAGCCAAATACCCTACAAAACAACAAGACGACCCTTTGGACACACTAAATCACATCGTAAACATGTAAAAATCTTTGGTAGCCCTAGCGCATCTTTATAATTTATGTGTGTGGAAATGACGGCAAGCCGCTTAACTAAAGTGCCAAAGACACAAAAAGCCAAACCAAAACTTAAGCACCGACTACAACGACGACGCTGAAGTCAAACAAAAGACGTTGTGGTAGAGGCGTCTTTCTCTCCACCCTTTCCTTCCCTTTCGCTTCCCCATCGCTAACTACCATCTCTAACCCCATCCCCTACACCGAGGCGAGGAGACAAGAAGAACCGAGCCAAGCTAAGCAGCGTCACTTGTTACCCGCTGTGCAGGAAGCCTTAGTAGGAGCTTAAACTTGAAAAGAGCGAATTAAGAAGAGCCAAGTGCAACATTTTTAAGCAGTTTCTTTGTCAATTTCACGCACTGAGAGAAATGGAATTTTAATTGAAATTGTCCGAAATGCAAAAAATTAGTAAATTTGTTTCAAGTGGGAAATGTAAAATCGATGGTTTTTTTTTTCATTTCTATGTGGATCTGTAATTTTGTGTAAATTCTTTAAATTTCTTTCAGTGTCGACAGCTTGGCTTGCATTTATGCATGTATTTTCTTGGCCACTTAACCTTAGAGTTGTAGTTGAAACTGAACTTTTCGGGGCGGTTCAATAAAAATAAACTTTAAACAATTTTTCAATTAAAAAAGTTTTCACTTGCATACAGGCGACGACGATGGCGGTTTCCCCTCACCCCCTTCCCAACATTCCCATTCACATTGCAGCACCTTTCCTTTCTTGTGGTTTCAGTTTCGCGTTCTTTTCGTTTCGTTTCGATACTTTAGTTTGTTCGTGCCTTTTTGCGGTGCCTTCTTTTTTTTTGTATATTTTGGAGTAACTTGTAAGAGTTCCAACTTACACAGCTTGCAAATGCTGTGCATAACTGTAAATAAGGCGAAAGCCTTTTGTGTCTGCCGGGGCATGGAGTGGCGCGTCGTCTGTGTGGCAAGGAGCAATGTCAGGGACAGGGACCAGACATCTTTTGCGGTTCCTCTCCCTCTCTCTCCCTCTCTTTCCATCCTGGCTGCGTGCCCAAACTCTTGGCTCTGGCTTACTTAGCATGTAAATAATGTGCACGAAATTATGAATGCAGCTAATTAGCAGGCAAGCAGGCAGGCGACCAGGCAAAGCCAACGGCAGCCACCCAGACAGACAGACAGACAGACAAAGAGACAGACAACATGGTTTTGGTCCTAAGAAGAGCGCAACCAAGTGATGGTCCTGCTGCGGGTCCTTCTTTAGCTGCTGCTGCTGGTGTTGTTAGTGTGCCTTTTGTTTTGTTTTTCTAGACATTTTTTTCACAATGCAGCAGCAGCAGCGGCAGCGGCAGCAGCAAGGCGTTGCATATTCATTATGTCATTGAACCATTAAATTGCGCTTAAATGTTCAGTTTGCCATGTTTATGATGCCGCAGGGAGCGTTTAACTTAAAGCGTCGACAAATAGTGCAGAGACCTCTCGCCGACAGCTCAGTTCGGCTCAGACATGGCCCAACCCATCCACCCATTCACCCACAAATCCACCTGAAAAAACCCCATGGTAATAAAGCAAAAAACAAAAGTTTTTTTGTGCTACTTGCTGCGATTTATCACCCACTTAAGACATTTGCCAGGGCGAATGAGATTTCTCTCCCAGTTTCTCCCTTAACTTACCTGTAACGAAATAAAAGAGAGTTATATATAGAAAAATTAGTACAATTTATAGAAAAAAACAAATTTTTCAGGTTAACATTAAAAATTGTACTACATAATCATGCTTTGCGTCATAAAGCATAGACCAAATTTTGACTTCAATAGCTTATCTTATTTATTGCAATATTTGGAACTTTTGTTTATCAAAAAACTTGGTTCCTTTTTTTATATATATTTAAATCTAAACTTTGGTTAAATATATGATGTTTTCCAGAATTCTAAAAAGAATTTTAGTTTTATTAACTCAAGCTAAGCTAAGTTTGACCTTTTTGAGAGAACTGTGTAAAGATTTTCAATGTTCAATAAACAAACTAAAACAATTTTCTTTGAATTTTCTTAAATTCTTAAAAAATTAAAAAAAATTACATATAAATTTGTATATCTTTCTAAAATCATCAAAATACAATAGACAAAGAAAAACTCTTTAAAACACGTAAGAACAAGTTTTTTCTTTTTAATTTAAAAAAGGTTTGGAATGCTTTTTTTTTACAATAAATGACTGCGAATCAGTTAAGAAATGAATGAAAAGATGGAGTTAAAAAACAAATTGTTTATCCCCTTTATATGGTTTTTTATTTTTGGTTAAAAAACAATCAGAATTGCGATTACATTTAATATTTATAGGCCTTGCCCAGTTTTCAATGACGATGTGGTGGATAGGAAGACCCTGAGGATGCACACCAGCAACAACAACAAAATGCCATTGAAAAGAAGACAAAAAAAGGCGGACGGGGAAAGGGAAGAGTAGTAAAATGAAATGAAACCGAGTCAGTCGTCGGCAGCAGCAGCAGCAGCAGATGCTACCTTAAGATTAAGGCCTAGTGAGTTACAATGCCAGCAACAGCAGCAGCAGCAGCAGCAGCTTTTTCAAGGCTTATTTTCCTTCTTCTTTTTTTTTTTTTTTGCTTTTGTAAATTTTATTTACAACAATTTTTTTTTATCGCGTGCATAAACAAGATGCGGGACTTGACTCTTACCGTATCGCATCGTATCGTACTACAATGAACTCCGAACTGACTTTCAAAGTCATGCAACACGGTCATTGTTGTTGTTGCTGTTGCCGTTGTTGTTGCTGTCCCAAACTGTCAGCGAGTGTGAAAAATGATTGCAGGACATTTGCCTAAATGGCCGCGAGGCGAACTTTTGAGCTTTCTGTTGTTGTTGTTGTAAATGTATTTTTTTTTTATTTATTTACGCGACCAATTATAAAAAACCGCATAAATTGATCGGATTTTTTCCAGGTCACTCCGATGATGGCCCTCTCTTCAGGGCCAAAAATGGAATTTGTAAATATTTATATAGAAATTCTTCAGGTTTTTTTTTTGTTCGTTTGCCCGATTTACCTCTTGTCACTTTCTTTTAGTTGGTTTTTTCTTTATATATATATATATTTTATTGATTTAAATCTCAGGCAAATGCAATTTAGCATTAAATAAAAGTTTATCGACGAAAGTGAAGTCCTCCACCTCGTACCGTTTCCCGCAATAAATGTTGCATTTTTATTATATTTTTTTTCGATTTATTTATTTTTTTTTTTTGGTTTTTTAACCAGTTGATGATGACGACGACGACGATGCCAGTAAGAAAGTGAAAGTTGCCTTTTTCAGAGCGCCTGAAAGTGTGTGTGTGTGTGTGTGTGTGTGTGTATGTGTGGAGGAGCTATTCAACCAATGGACGACAGACTCTTAATATCTTGCTCATATCTTTCAATTTTTGTCTTTAGGTTTTAGTTTTAATTGAACCTCTTATACATGCAACATACAACATTCAAACTATATAAGGAGGGAACGTCGCGTCGTCGTCCATGTCGCTTCTTTCATTTTTCCTACATTTTGTTTTATTTTTTGCCTCGATTTTGAAAACATTTAAACATTTATTTTTTAATTGTTATTGGCGCCCGCCAGAAGTTCAATAAACTTGCAACATTGCTTGTTGCCATGTGTATCTTGCCTTGCCTTACATGTTGCAGCAGCAATAGATACGGAGTACATTGCATTTTTTTAAGCGACCGTTCAAACAAGCCGCCGCAAATGAAACCATTCCCGCTGCCGACACTGTCGATTGATCCAACGATCGGCCAGCCAGCCAGGCCAGTAAGTAAGCACACTACCAAAACCAACGGCGAATCATTGCCAGAGCTCATTGCCCCAAAACGGGAGTGCAAATGCGCGAAGAGCGATCGAGTGAGTGAGTGAGTTGTTGCAGTGTCTGTTAATTATTATATCGGTGATTGGGTTGCACAGAAAATTCAATAAAAAAAAAAATAAAAGGAAAAAACATAACAAAATATGGCGTGAGAAAGTTTTGTGGGAGTGTTAATCCATTAGTTAATGTAATTGAGACTTGAACTTCAACGAATTAAAATGAGTAACAACAGTTGCAAAAATGGCGAATTCAGCTGGATCGTATTTTGGGATTGAAAAAAAAAACTATATACATACATATATACGTATACTAAACAAATTGCTTAGGTGTTTTGTTACAGATTAGGCAATAGACAAATAACCAGGAAACAAAGAAAAATCACAGAAAAATAGTTGGCCTCTTCTCTCTGGCAGATTTCCTTTCAAGTTATGTTACTTAGGGGGCAAGGATACCAATTTTCTAAACAGTTCCCTAAACGTTTCTCCTCGCCTGTCTTTTGTGACTTTACTAAATCTGGAACTGTCCTATGCAGCGCTTTTAACTGCACTTCTCTAAACTCTTTAAAAACTGCTTTTAAATCTTATCTATATGTATATTAAAACTTCTAATAAAATTAATCAATTTTTTACTTAAATTTTAAACAATTTTTCATATTTATCTATTGGTATTACTTATTAAATTTTTCTTTAAGCAACTCTTTCGCCAGCCATTCACACCTACTCAATCACAAGCTCTTTTTTGATTCTCCACTGGGCCACGCCTCCCAGTTTGAGTACTATAGAAAGTCAGCAACAAATGAAGCTTAAATTTTAATCGTCACTTTGCCACCATGACGATAATGTTGATGATTCCTGTGTTCTTCTTTTATTTGGTCTCTCCCCTCTCTCTCTCTCCGTCTATCCATCTATCTATCTATCTAGCTGTGTATATATATGTGGAGCAGCATCCTGGCGCGACAACGACAGCCCGTTTCGTCGTTCAAAGTCATTTGGTTTTATGATTATTAGCTTGTTTAGTTCTCTTTCAAGTAGTAGCTTGCAGGCAGGCGGCAGGCAGCAAGCGTCTCTAGTTTTCTTTTGCTTTCTTTTGCTCCTAACATATTCTTTATGCTGATATAATATCTATTTAGTTGCAGTCAGCAAGTGCTTACCACCATGGAATGGCTAGAATAGATGGAGAGTCCTCCTGTCACCGCCCTTTTTGTTTTTTTTTTTGTTTTTTTTTTTTTGGAAAGATGTTTCTTGTTGCTTGTTTGCTGTTTTGTCTGTTGTGTCTTCGACACGACTGATTGCGTTTTGTTGTACGATGATAACCATTGCCATTTGTATCTGTTACCATCTTTTGCTCATAACAATTTGACGCTTCATGATTTTGGATGGTATGCAGTCAGTCTATATACATATATATATATATTTTTTTTTTGAGAGGACAATGGACATATGCTCTTTGGTCTGCCCAGTCTTCAGCTTCATCGTGTGTTAACAGCAATTGCGTTTTGTTTAATTGAATAACTCATGGCACTCTTGTGGCGAGGCGAGTCGAAGCGAGGCGTGTTCCCATTTGCCAAAGATGAACCGCAACAACAACATGTGGTGTTGATTTTTTTTCCTCCTTCCTTTTTTTTTTTGGCAAGTAACCTAAAAATATAATTCAAGCACCCCAAAAGAAATCGAGTTCGAGATCCATCCAGATCCACAGACACAAAAACGTATTAAAGTTCGTTTTTGGGGAGGAAGAAACAAAAACTCTTCACTTCTTTTCGGCAATAAAAGCAAATTATTTTTACGATCAAGCCCCGCGCACACAAATAAATAAAAGCAAAAAATAAAGAGAGAAAACAAAAAACATTTCGGTAGTGTGTTTCCTTTTTTTCCCCTTTTATTTTCGGGATTCTTTTCGCTTCGCATCGCGTTTCAACACAAAATGCATTTTTATGTCCGTTTCGGGGCGTGACAGATCATTAGCAAAATAATGGCTCTGCATTCGAAAAACGCTACGAAATTTCTTAATACCAAAAAAAAAAAAAAAAAAAAACTTTGGAGAATTACATAAATTGGCTGGGGCTAATCAACACACAGCCCCAAATGAATTTCCTGTATTATCGCAAATGTGTGAGAGAATGTGAACGGGTGAAAGTGCCAGCTCATTTGGCTAGACTTGTCGGAAGGACCATAAAACACTTTGGCACCAGAATATCATCGAGAGTGAGCCGAAAAGTTTCAGACTAATCATGGGAGGACAGTCCATATATCACCAATTGGTCGTGGTTAAAGCGAAAGTCCTGCATTTTAGTGATTTTTTTCATTCGCTTTTAAAACTTTATTATCGGTTCACTCTCGCTTTATTCATGGCTCATTTGGGTTCTATGTCTGGGAGAAATTTACAAATTTGTTGATGATAATGGGTATAAATTGAACCTTTAAACTTGACATCCCTATGAGTAGACTGGTAACTGATTTATGGTGTGAGGGGCAGAAGTCTATGACTTTTTCATTCACCAAATGAAAATTGCAACTAATAAACAAATAAAAAAACTTGGACACACACAATAGGAGACGAACAAAAACTGCAAGCGACACAAAATTGCAAATCAAATGCACATGGGAAGGGAATACAGGCATTGGATTTGTAGGGGTAACCACGACCCCACTCAGCCTACACACACACACACACACACACACACACACACATGATTTCTCCTGTGGCATTTTGTATTCAGATTGCAAACAGAAAATTTTCGACCAGGGTCAGGGGCATCCGACACCGCCGTCGCCGCCGCCGCCAGACGCCAACTGGAATCGTTTTAATGGATATCAAATAGGAGGCAAACAAATGCATTGACATACACATGCACACCCATTTATACACACACATATGTACATACATACACACAGAGAGACAAAAGGACAGACAGTCATAGACACAGGATACAGATGCAGTTGCATTTGCAGTTGAATTCATATCTATATAGACAGAAATATCTCTTCAAAAGGGATTTTGCATCTTTTTTTTGTAGCTCATAAAAATAGAATTTTCAAATTCTCGAAATTTCCAAAAATTTATTTTAAACTTGACAAACATTTATGTTGGAAGCTAAGACTTCTTTAAACACAAGTCCCATATTGTCTAGTGGTTAGGATATCCGGCTCTCACCCGGAAGGCCCGGGTTCGATTCCCGGTATGGGAAAGACAACTTTTTTTTTTCAATCTCTTATTGGGTCTTATCAATTAAAAATTTGGTGACAAAAGTTTTTTTTTTTGTGTAAATTAAATACTTTTAAGATTATCGAACACTTATAGATTCAGTATGGCTATGAAAAGTTAGAATTCGATGAACAATCGATAGAATTGAAGTTTAAGTTCCCCATCCCAAGACCCCTTCCGACTAACGCTTTTGAATTGAAGGTTCTACCAAAATATACCCAGGACAGGAGACGTCGTATGCCATAGAGAAAATCATTTGGGTGAGAAGCGAGGAGTGTGGCGGGGCACAAACATATTTTGTTTTATTTTGCAAACATTTTTATATAAACCAACATGCATATACATATGTATCCAGAGTTATATGTAAGCATTTTGTTGGTTGTATGTGCTAGTAGTATGTTTTATGTATCAAATGTATGTTGTTGTTTTTTTTTTTTTTTTTTTTTTTGTGAGCTGCATGCATGTTCTTTCTCTGCTTTCATTTACGAGGCTTGCTGGTTTTTACTGTTGCCAGTTTTTTGCGTCTGGCAGCTGCTCAACGACAACAACGACAACAATATTGATTGCATTTTCAGGCTGCAGTTGGCCCGGGTCGAGTCGAGTGGAGAGGCGACTTCGACTCCGACTCCGACTCTGACTACGACTCTGCCTCTGCCTATGTCTCTGGCTGACTGGCCCGGTACAAAAGCCTAAAAGCATACACACAACAGACAGACAGAGGGACAGCGGGACAGAAAGACCGACAGACAGATAAACATACGAACACACATGCAGCAGCAGCTCATGTAGGGAGTTTGGCTTACGAGCAAGCGAACCAACGAACGAACGAACGAAAGTTCTGCCATGGAATGAAGCCTTTTAAGTTGGCAAAAAGCCTGCAGATCTCATATGGATTGAAGTTACGGAGTAGAGAAGTTTGCCCTGGCATTGTCTGTTGGCAATGAAAATACGACAATAATGACGACGCAGATGGCCCCCCGACCCGCCGACGACCGAGGGCTCCATAAGCTCCATTCTCAGACATGCGCCGTTTCGTTATGACGTAGGCGTTCAGAGTAGCTGCATACATATGTACATATATGCAGATGTAGATGTATACAAAGGTATCCCCTCCATTCCCATATCATTCTGTCCGAAGAGTATCCTACTCCACACACACACACATATAGCTGAGTGTGTGTGTGAATGTTGTGGGCTGCAACACACACACACACAAAGACTGCATCATCAGGACTGCGTGCCGTTTTGGCACAAAGATTTCATTAATAGCTTTTGCGGTTGGGAAATGAGGTGTATGTGTCTGTGTGTGCGACGAAGGTAGGCGGAGAGTAAGCCCACCGCAAGGCACCTCTGGCAATGCATACTTGATTTGATTTTTAACAAAAGGTGTGCACACCCGTCCCAAAAAAAAAAAAATAAATAAAATAAGAAAACAACAACAACAATCAATCTCTCTCTCTCTCTCTCTCTCTCCCCCACACTTGCTGCTTGGTCGTGGTGGTTCCCATCTCCAGCTCTGCCCACACACTAGTTATCTATGTGTGTGCTTTAATTTGCAAATGGGCATTGCGGTTTCGGATATTCGAGTTTATACTGTACCCCGGTATGTATGGCATATTAAGTAAGTGATTTCTTGTTTCGCTAAACGAGTCATATAAACGATGATACATGAGTTTCCAGCAGCTGGTCGGTTGAGAGTCAGTCCGTCTGTCTGCCTGTTGGTTGGTGAGAGCCACAAAGTGAAATGTGGTCAACGATTGGAAATACTTATGTACGAGTATATCAAAACTGTTTAAGATTGATACATTTGTCACAATTCTCTTAAAACTTTAGACTTGATGCAAGGCAGCTTACTTTTTAAATAAAAGTCCTCTAACGCTAATCAAGCTTTCTTTGTCATAACTTATGTCGATGAACATGTCTGGAATAGATACATATATTCTTCAAATTAAAAGTGAAAGTACTCAATTTCATATATTTCTATATTCCCCCAAAAGATTTTCATGAAACTTATAAACCGTAACAAGAGCAGTTTGCCAACGTATAATTATAGCAGCATTTAACTTTTAGGTTTTTTTTTTGTAATATTCTTCACCCAAAGTGTCAAATGTTCTTTTATTTTTCATTTGTTTTTGTTCGGTTTTTCTTTTTTGTTGTTAATGTTTCCTCAATTTAGCTCCAAAAACAAAATAAAAAAAATATGTTGTTGTTAATTACTTTGCTATACAAGCCTACTATATACTATAGGAGCTATGTATGTATGTGATACAATGTGCCCTTTGGCAGAGTGGCAAGTCAAAAGCCATTTCATTTCATGCTTGGATGAATGACGGCTTACGTATCTCTGTTTCGGTCATATGAAAAAGCGAAACTTAAACTCACATAAACCAAATACATGCCACAATTGAAAAGCGGGAAAAACAACAGCATAGATACATATACTCGTACATAGTCGATTTTTGAAAAAACAAACGCATAACAAATAAGCAAAACCAACACAAAAAACAACAACAATCCCGAGATGTAATGGCTATTCGGTTCCGCCATAATAAAAATTTTACAGTGCAGAAATTTATGCTTCAAGTCTAGACGACAGTTTTTGGAACGTGCTCAATTAGCACGATCTGGTTAAGGGTGAGGGCGGGCAATATTAGTAGAGAGAGGGGATTGTAGCAATAAAGGGAAAAACCAGAAAAACAAAAGCAAAACTAAATAAATCAAACGACAATTTAGCTCCCCGTAATAATATTTAAAAAATTTCTATTATACTTATATCTAGAAATATTCATTATACATACATATGTACATATATGTATATGCAATAGCGTCATGACTACTCAAAGTAGAACCACAAAAGTCGTGCGAAAGTTGTTAATTTTTTTTAATTTTGTGTGTTTTCACACTCAGCGTAAATCATCTAAATATGGACTGGGAAGAATGTGAGAGCCCCCACTTGTATTAAAAGAATTATGTTAATCGACCATGTGATTACCTACTTTAAATATGAACAAACTAAAGTTGGTTGGCATAAAATTCGATTCCGCCAGTGATGACCCCGACGTTGTAAGTCTGTTGAAAAGTTTTGTTGATCCGCCTTTTGGCGTTTGGTTGATCGAAGAAGTCTTTGTACAGGGTATGGAAGCAGTCGACTTCATTGAATTTAATCTTGTTGTTGCTGTTTCAACTATTTATTCTCGTCGTGCCTATCGCAATCTATTAAAAATTGCGTACCTCGAGTATAAAACGAGAGTGGTTCGTTCAGGAAACTTAAAGCGTCATAGTCATCGTGTTTCTAAATTTCGAATGGAGTAAAATGTATCTGTCATCATCATCAGAATTTGCAGACTCTCAGACAGCGGAAAAGAGAGTGTGAGTGTGGGAGAGAGAGAAATACAGGAAGAGCTTTCTGCACAGACAAACAAACCCAAAAAGAAAAATGTTTTCGCCTTAGGCAAAAGCGGAACAACAAAAGAAAATAATAAAAAATCATAAAAACAAACGCCCACTCTGCCTCCTAAAAAGAAAAACACACACTCACACACACACACATATGTATATATATGTATATATATACACAACAAAAATGAATACATAAAATGTATCTTAACCTTGACATTGAAGGCAAATATTGCCGGCAAAAGGCGGCATACAAAACACGTTAAATGTAAATGTGTGTGTGTGTGTGTGTGTGTGTGTGTGCAAGAAAGTGAAAGACCAAGAGAGAGGAAGAGAGAGAGTGAGAGACAGAGGGTAAAAGAGATAGAAGGCAAACAACAACAACCAAAATAAAAAAAATACTCATTCATTAAAAATAAGTAAACCCGAAATTTAAAAAAGAAAGGCGTCTTAAATCTCTGAAGTTTTTTTGTTCATCGAAACGAGAATAATAATAAATAAACGAAAAGAAAAAAAAACCAGCGAAACAGGCTATCAACCAACCGCTGTGATCCGTAGTATCTCTCGTACTCTTACAATCACGTGCGTTCAAACGAAGAGAAAAGGGGGGAAAGAGAGAGAGTATGATCTAAGTCTGGTTTAGTTGGAATCTTTTTAATGAATTCCAGAATTAAGAAGAATACTATCTTAAGCAATGACTGTCAATTTTAAAATTTTTCTAGTCTAGTTAGACTCCTGGTGGGAGTCTCTGATCCGAAATGCTTTAAGAACTCCATATACCTCAAGTATTTAAAAGAGTATGCGAAAAGAATAAAGTGTAAAAAAAAAATGGGCCGCGTGTGGCGCTAAAAATAAACTCAATAAATAAAAAAAAGCGATAAATATTTACATATTGCATTTAATTTTTAATTTTTGATCAGTAAATTTCTTCTTTTTTTTTTTAAGTTTTTCTAATAAGAATTGAAATTTACTGCAAACAGAAGGCAAAGGGCAAAGGAAGAATATGGGAGAGTGCAAAAGAAGGGACAAGAAGAGCAACCCAAAAAGTAAGCACAAAAACAAATGCGAAAGCGAAAATGAAAACAAATATCATGGCCTTGAAAACTAAAAAACACACACACACATACACAAACACAAGCTCACAAACGCTCAAGCACACACACACACACACACGCACATAGGAAACAGGCAGCAACAAAAATGAATGAATGAGAATTATGCCAAAATGCTAAAAAAGAGGGTTGGCGAATATGAAAGGGAAAGAAGATTATCAAGAATACCGAGAAAAGAGAACTAGAGATCGCGGAAAAGAACTTAAGAACAACAACAAAATCCAAAAGAACGACAATAACAAAAGAAGGAGAAGTGAAATGTGTCAAGTAGAACGAATATGAGATACCCTTTTAAGCTCTCATTAATGACGATCGAGTCTTTATTTAAACAAGAAACAAGGAAACAAGCTAAATTTGTTTAGTAAAGAATCTAAAGGAAACATTTTGGAAGCTAATGTTGCTTTTAAAATTGGTTTGCTAAAGCAAATATTAAACATTTCGTAGATCCTAGAATACCCCAAAATATCATAAATATGGACACGGGGTATGTCAGCAAAAAAAAAGGCGATCTAAATTGTTTGGCTTTTCGTTTTGCGGTTTCGTTTCCTCTCTTCTCCATATTCTTGATTCAACTGGAATAAATAATATGATGGCGCCCAGAACCAAACTGACACACACACACAAACACATACTAAGATGGAAATATTATTAAAAATAAAAAAATGCTTTTTCCTCTTCTTTTTTATCTGCCAGCAAATAAATTTCAATAATTTTCCATTTCAGAAACAAACATACAAAAAGATTTACATGCAAAATCATGATTTATTTTTATTAAGCAATTAAGAAGGCTTGACCCTAAAGTAAAAATCGTATAAAATTAGAGGCAAAGTCGTTTGAAATGATTCATGGAATTATTCTAGGGACTACACAAAATAAAGTGAGCTATCAAAAATCTTTCATTTTTTAAGAGTTTCACTAATTTTCAAAGAGCCAAGTCAGAAGAGCATATTGATTGAGTTTTCGAAATCAAAAGGGATTAATATAAATTGCCATAATTAAACTGAAATTTTTCTCGCACGTGTTAAAAAATTTGTAAGAAACGACTTAGAGGCACGACAAACAGGAAGTATATTTATAATTTAAATTTAAACTTCCTTGAAAAAAATTACTAAAAATATTAACATACTTATGTATGTACAATAAAATCAAATCGGCCGATTTTTTCTCATTGCAAATTTTTTAAACATACAAAAAAAAGTTAATTTTTGGAGTCGTTTAGGTTTTTTTCTTTCTTCGTTTTGGTGTTGTTTGCAAATATTGAATTAATTTTTTTGCAGCTGTTTCACAGAATTTTTAAGTCAATTCAAGTCAAAGGAAATATCAAGGTTATATAAGCGATATAGAAGCAAAGCCAAGAGCAAATATACATACATACATACATACGACACACAGATACTGACAAATATAAATACATACACATGTATGTATTTATTTATATGTACATATGTACGTATGTATTATATCCAAAAATTCAAACAATTGTGGCATAACACTAAACAGCAAAAAACCAAATTGTAACAAATGATTTCCATATAATATTATAAAGCATAAATTTAAAAATTGGTACATATACAAATTATTAAAAATTTAGCATATTAATATTAAACATAAATCAGATGCGAAATCTGGGTCTAAAATATATACATACATAGACAATTTTTTCTTACATAGGAAATAAAATTTCTTTGCTAAATTTGACTGTTTAATGGAAATTTTATAAAATTTTGATTAATAATGAATCTCTTTAAAATTTGAAAAAAACCCTTAAATCTGTCTATATTCTATTCCTTTTTTTTATTAATAAGTTTTATTTATAGAAAATAAATAAAGCATTTTATATCTTTAAAAAAATTGTTTAAACTGAAATAAAATTTTCAAAGAACTTTTAGTAGTCCAAATTTCAATTTGCTTATAAATTTATTCTCTTTGGATTTGTTGTTAGTTAGTGTAATTGATAAAAAAGATTCGAGCTTTCCTTATATAAAATTGTTGATTTCACAGATGTGGGGGAAATTTCAACATTTGTATGGCAAAATACATAAAGATATATATGTATGAATAAACAATTCAAATGACTAACACTAATGAATGGATTGATATTTTTCATTCTCTTGACTTACCGCACACGCTCGGAATATAGTTCGACCTCCTTGTTCTTCTGCTGCTGGACAAGCTGCTGCTGATCGTAGCTGGCCATGGGCTTAAAGTTGCTTATGTTAGCCAGGGCTGGCAATGTCGGTGGTGCTGGTGGTTGTTGTTGTTGTTGTTGTGGTGGTGGTGCTGCTACAGCTGATTGAACCACAGGTGCAGCCACAGTTGGATTCTTTGATAGGCCCAAACCATTCTGGAGAAGAAGATTGCCAGCATAGGTTGTCACAGTTGTTGGCTGCATCAGCAAGGATTGTTGCTGCTGCTGCTGATGATGAAATTGATGATGCTGCTGCAATTGTTGTATGGGCGATATGGATATATCGGCACTGGATTGTGAGGCCGATGGTGAGCTAGAACCACTGCCAGCACCACTTGAGGATAGACTACCAGCACGAGCGCGCAGATCAAGGCCCAAGACATTGTTGGGATTGGTGTTGGAGTTGATCAGGGGGGAGGGAAGTACAATTAGGCCGCCTCCCACAGTGTTGGCAATGTTGCTGCTGTTCCCGTTGCTGTTACTGTTGTTGTTGTTGCTGCTGCTGTTGTTGTTGTTGTTGTTGTTGTTGTTGTGTGGCAAACCTGAACCAATGACACCCACATTGGGATTGGGTGTTAGATTGCTATTATTATTAATCATATTATAGCCATTTGTTGAATTATTATTCGTGTTGAGCGGTGTCAAAGCCAAAGCATTATTTTTTTGTGCTCCAGCATTTGCAACATTTCCGCCAGCATTGTTGTTGTTGCTGTTGCTATTATTGTTGCGATTTCTCTTCTTCTTCGACTTTTTCTTATCATCATCCTCACTGAGATTGCCAGCACTGCGTGTGCCGCCGCCACCGCCACCGCCATTGGAATTGAGATAAACCATCGCACTGGCCGATGACCATTCAATATCCTTACGCAACTGACCACGTCCGCACTTGCAGCTGCATGCCTTGTAGACGAGATCGTAGCACTTCTTGGTCCACAAATGCTGGGCACGTTGTCGCTCCGACCAGTTGCGTGGCGCCCGGCCACTGGCCTTCAGCGATTGCAGCACACCGGCCTCCCACACATCGAAGCACTCGCGATGCATGTACTGGCCCACATTGCAGTTCTCATTGTTGCACAGCACACGGACACATTCGGCCAGCCCATTCTCGTCCAGAGCTATCAGTGAGTCAAGTTTGCCGCATTCCCCGTTAGGATAGCAACAGCGGGCCAATTGCACGCCGCCTCCCACGCCGTTTCCATTCAGTTGCATGGGTGCCATTATGAGATTGATGAATCCTCGAGATCCCGTATCAAAACTTTTCACACAATTTTCTTTGGGTGTATTTTGCTTACAAAAATTTCGTGTATATAAATTTTTTTTTTTTTTTTTGGATAAAATTCTCTTCGATGATGATCTTTTTTCTCTCCTCTAAAATTGATGGTTATGTCGGATTACCATTTTGGATGATCGGTTTTTTTTATCTCGGTACAAAATATATATATATATTGATATTGGTTGATTTTGATAGAGATTATACAAATATTAATCCGAAAAAATTTTAATTGCAGTCTATTTTAGGTTTATTATTTTTTTTATGCCCTGAGCTGTGGTTAAAATCACTTTATTCTTATTGTTTATAAAAATCAGTTTTTTTTTTAATTCTTCTTTTTTTGTTTTATTCTCATTTTCTACACACACGCGGCGCCATGTCCGGCAAAAGTTTTGTTGTTGCTCGTTTTTACATTTTCCTTTTAACATGCAGCAGACACTCGGACGCGGTTTTTGTTTTGCTTATTTCTCTCTTTCCGTTTTGCCGGCAGTTAAAAGTGTGTACATATATTTTTTTTTTTTTATATCAAAAAGTGTCTTTACACCGCTTTTAATTTTCTATTCTATTTAATTTTCTTGGATGTTTTTTTTTTGTTTTGTATAAAAATGGAAATTTACTTTCAAAAATTCGCTTTCAGTTTCGCATCTTCATTCTGCCCCCAAAAAATGTGCGAAGCAAGAAACACAAACAACCGTTACAATTCAACTCCTCTGCAAGACTGCGCTCCTAAAAACACACCCGCTCACGTTGAAAACAAAAACAACACTCACGCACACACAACACAGTGATAAACATTTGGCCCTGTAGTTGAGTGAAATAGTCCCATTGTATCAAACACGATTGAAGCCGAACATATCATTCTTTTTCTCTTTCGCTCCCACACAGTGAGGCTAATCGAACAAAGGGAGCCAACATCATACACCACTAACGCACAACAAGCAACAACAACCACCACATTCGTTCGAACTGAGTTCGCCATCGTGCACATTCGCTTAGCTACGCTGAACATTTGCCAAAGTTTGAAACCCAACATCGAACATACGCGGCCCGACGTTCGAACCAATAAGCCCGAATTCGCTGCTGCTACAAAAACGCTCGAAGTTTGAGTTGAGTGCATATCCCAACAAACATTTTGTATTCGGGCTTCCTATTTGAGTGTTATTTCCCGTAAATATGCACTATCAAAGAAGTTAGCTATGCCGAAGCTTACACACATGCCCTGGCACTTCTTGATTATTAAATCTTTTCATATTGGAAACTATCATTTAATTTGGAAAGACTAGTACCTCATTCAAATATATCATAAGTTCAATTCAACCTTGTTTTTAGTCTTCGTAGCAACAGATACGAATTGCAAAATGTTTAGTTAGTCAAAAACTCTTTCTGTCTCTTTTACACACCTTCAAAATGTCTTCTTGCGTTTACTGGTAATCGTACTCTGCTTAGGTCTTGTTTTTTTTTTTGGAAACCACCCAGATATCAACTGGAGCCTATCTTAGTGAATTTCCGACCATAAGTGTGAATCGCCGATACAAATTGTGAGTGCTCCCAACAGATTACTTACACCTTAATACAAATTCTTAGGTATTTTTCTACCTCTGCCCCCTTAATCGGACTTCTAATAAGAACAAATTGTCGTCTAGCTCGCTCATACCAGTAAAGGCTATAGGTTTACGGCAAAAACAATAATCACTAGCAAAACTTACGTTTGCTTGGAATTTTTCAAGAATAGTCAAACATTGGTTTACTCTTTAGTTAGTTGCCATTCCCTTCCCCTGTCACCACATCTTTTAAAATGGATTTTTTCAAGCGCTCTATAAATACAAATTTAAATGTAAAAACGCCCTTTATTTGAATCCCTATAAAAGTACACAATCACAATGCATCTGGCTAAGGCCGACATTTACGTTTTGAGACAATTCCTATTTGTTTAGTGTTCTAAAAACTGCCAATATACAAATCATATAGAAGAAGATTGAACACGAAGTTTTATAGAAATAATTGAAAAACCAAAAGAATAGTTTAATAAGATCAAGAATACAAATGTTCACATATGCATAATGGGGGAAAGGAATTCTCTTTAAACGTTTTACACCGTTAACACACAGCTGTTAGTTAACATTGAGTGAATCTGAAATGTAAAGCTAAGTCTATTCATTGAATTCGCCGTTTCTCATGCGACTCGTTTTCGCCGCATTAATAACAGAGGCGGAGCATTGTGGGAATGGGGGAAGAGACGCTTGGAAAAGGACTGCAGGGTTTGAGTGGATGAATGGTTTTCTTTTTGGGGGTTGGTGGGTGGTGGTTGGCTGGTTTTCATTTCACTTTCCACCACCATCACACTGTTGTCGGAAAATGCTTGTTTTTCATTTGAGGAAAATTGTTTTTGCCTACGTTTTTGGCGCTAAAAATTGATGTGGTGTGGCAGGGTGGTGGCGGTGGGAGGTGTTAGGTGGTAGGGTGATAAAGAAGACGCATGACGTTTTGGGGGTAACCGAGTTGGGTTGTGGGGGTAGCTGCAATGCGCTTTGGCGAAAGAGAGATGGCATGCTTAAACCAAATTCACTTTCAATCGTTTCCCCTCCAAACACGAACAAGCTCAAAAAGCCGGCAAAATAAACAAAACGTAATGCTTTGTCATGGACGTATCAAACAGGGGCAGGGCAACGATTATCCACATAAACAATTTGGAGACTATGTGAAGAAATTTTGCAAAAATAAATTAGAAAGTAACCCAAAAAAGATCGCAATTTAATATATATAATTTTTCCAGTGAGTCTTTCAATCGTTTTGAAACTGTCAAGCCTTCTTTAAGGCTTATCTTCTTATCAGATGGCTGCATCACAAACTTTCCATAGGACCTAGCCATGAGCATTTTTTTCCGAACTTTTCATAGAGGCTCCCATTCATCTTTAGTCAGGATTACAATTAATATTGTCTAGGCATTGGTATCCTCGTCAAAAGCTTCAA
This sequence comes from Drosophila nebulosa, assembly GCA_024703675.1. Taxonomy (NCBI): domain Eukaryota; kingdom Metazoa; phylum Arthropoda; class Insecta; order Diptera; family Drosophilidae; genus Drosophila; species Drosophila nebulosa. The sequence continues at coordinate 2,538,856 of JANFPS010000004.1, read as the reverse complement.
CGCTCCTCTATTGGAATCGCTGTTTTTTATTCATTTTTTCAGTATATAATCCCAAAAATAAATAATGTGTATATATGTATGTACATATGTGTATGTGTATGTATTCGTGTTTGTGTGTATACCACAGTTATACACAAAGGCGCACAAATGTCAGTAATAAAAGAGGCATTAAAAAACACAACACAGGCAAAAGTTGTCAATGTCAAAGCCTATCCGAAATATTCTATACACTACAACTTTAAATGATCGTCATTCAATAGAACAAAGCTTTTTTTAAAGTCTAAATTATAAGCATTAAAAATAGATTTTTAAAATATGAAAAGTTTGTATTTGTTGCCTATATTCCTACTTTCTTGCCGCGAAAATAACTTTCAAGTTGCCTAAAAAGTAAATTAGAAATGGACTACTTTTAGCAATATCTTCGATTAGAAGATGGCATAGGGATTCTTGATTATTTGTGATCGCCTTTAAGTTAGTAAATTTTAATGAACCTTTTAAGATTTTACAATTGTGGCAGAGCATTCGTTAGGCTTCTCGAATCGATGGCTAAGTTTTCTTTTTTCCCTTTTTTAGCAACTCCTCTTTACTTCATCTTCTGGAGCCTTATATACTTGGGCTAACCCTCGTTTTGCCATTGTCCCCCGTACCCTATTCTGGAGGTATATAAGCGAAACTCTGCGCGTGTTGCAAATAAAATGTGAGCAAAAAGCAAAATAAGGGCACGTGTAGAATGTTCCTGTTATTGTGCCTCCGTCTCGCGGCTACAGTAGCTAGCCACATACAAATACATATGCATATATATATATATATATATGTATGTGTGTATGCATGTATGTAGGTGTGGTGATTTCTTATAGGACTCGCACAAAAAGGATCTCTGTGGTGCAAAGTCAAGGTCCAACTGTGTATGCCTCTGGGGCAAGAGAGTGAAAGAGAAAGAGTCAAATTGCGTAGTTGTAGTTTGAGGCGGCCTTTTGTTCGTTCTACCTGCACAAAGATCGAAAGATCTGGGCACGGGGAGCAGGACCCGAGAAGTGCCTTCTCTGCTCTCTGATATAATAATTAAGTCAGGTAGGACAAGATCTTTGCAGCCATTGCGTAATAAGTTTGCATGTGTGTTGCCCAAGTGTGTTGTTCTAGTTAAAAGGATCGTGGCGATGATGATGATGGGATGAGAGAACAAAGAATGTGAAGAAGAAGAATAAGAAGAAGAGAATGAAGTAAGTTGAACTAGTTTTTGTTTTCTTTTTGAGCAGCAGCAGCAGCATGAGGAAGATTCTTTGTGCCTTTACGCTGACCTAATTTTAATGACCAACAAAAGTTGAGATCGTCATCATGAAGAGAATCGTTAATCGCAAAAGTTGAGGTCCAGCGGCTGGGTCCATATTTCTTTTTTGACGACACGCATCAACTTTAATTTTCATAATTAATGGCAAGAAAAGGCTGTGCACATGAGACCCCCGAGGGGACAGGCTGGGCAGGGCAGGGCTGGGCAGAAAGCAGAGAGGGAAGAGTTGTTGCCATAAATAAATTTGCGAATACATATTTCTCCTCATCATCTTTTGCTTAACTAAATATTATATTTTGACGCTTCAAAGTTGCAAGACTTCCTGTGTGTGTGTGTGTGTGTGTGTTTCACTGAGTGTGAAAGTGTGTGGCCAACTTGTGTTTATCCTTCCTAAAAACGTAAAGCTACAGCGAAGTGGGAGTTGAAGAAGATATCTTCTTGTGGTATCTTAGAGACGCATCTTAACTCTGACTCTAGCTCATGTTTACGCACGAAAAACCAAGTCAGTCGTATGGCTGGCAAATCTCCTACCTCACACCAATCCCACTGCCTGCCTCTACCACGACCACGACCACGACCACGACGACGACTCGATTCGACTCGACTCGACTCGACTCTTTTTACCATATCCATGAGGGTGTGTCAGTGGTACACAATATGGCGCAAAGGCAGATGTATGTATGTATGTACCCCCTTACTCCTACCGTTTACCCCTATACAATACACATATTCTATGCTTTCTTCCCCCCACACCACTGTAGCCGAGGAATGAATAAAACCCAGGCGGCAGCAGCATTATTTGTAATTACCCATACTCCCACATTTATCCAATCGGAAGCAACTTTCAAACCCAAAATAGGGTTTGAAATTTTCATGCTGGCATGGCAACGGCAGTTGCTATATACAAACCATATATATACAAAGTATATAAGCTAAAATCGCGTTTCAATGTGTTTGTTTGCGGGCTCTTTTCTTTTTATAGCCAGAGCATATACATAGCATATAGCCCAGGGTGTCGTAATGTTGTCGTTGCCAAAAACATATATATGTACATATAACTCAAACTCCATTTTATACTTCAACTTCTTCTACATCATGACTCAACTAGATAAGGGCTCCATTTCCATTTCTGTGTCTGGGTCTGGGATTCATGCTGCGTGGTTACATAAGCGAATTGAATGTCAGCACTCAAAAGTGGAAGTGTCCTATATATACACCACACACATAGCTTAAAATCAAATTTGTTTTTGTCATTCGATAGCAGACGCCTTTCCACAGAGTCCTGCCATATGAAACTACCCTAAATAAAGACAAATGTTAAAGAAAATCGATGATTATCTTACTATTACTATTAGAGAGCAAAGTCCAAAAAAGTAACCAAAATTATAAAAAACAAAAGTCAAATCAATTGGAGCTAACTTTAACTTATGGGGGCTTCTTAAACTTTTTTATCAAGCGACACCCTTCAAGCTTAGGAAATTTTAAACGACCAGCTCCTCCATATAATGAAATATATTTTAACCGTAGATGTAGATGTAATATCGCACTATTTTACAATGTAAATAAAATAAGGATTAAAGAATACCTACTCATTCATTTCACATATATATAATTGGAAACGTTGACGGGATATCGGTCGTAACAAAACACAATAACACCCCCTTTCAGTAGTGACCCCAGGGGGGTCGCGACCCACAGTTTAAGAAGCCCTGGTTTAGACAACAAATTTCGACAGACACGCCAAAACATACCAAGATCAGGGCTTCTTAATTGCTTTCTTAAACTTTCAATCTCTTAGAATAATCAAATTGGGACTACAATTTCTCAGTTCTTTAATTTCCTTTCTCGTAATATGCTTAGTATCAAGAAAATATAAAGAAAAACATATTCCTAAAGTAATTTAATAATAAAAGAACCATTTCTATGTCATTTGTGAATGTGAATTAAGTAATTTAGCACAAAATGTTTACGTTTTTGGTGATACTTTTTTTTTGTGTTTATTGCATACTTCTAGGGTTCTATGTATATATTTTTCATGTTTTTTGGAAACCGATCTTTAAAAAGAACGTTTTCTCTCTCTCTCTATTTATACTCTACAATAGACCCGTAATAGATCTTTGCTACTATAAAGTATTTTGTTTCATACGACAGAATATGGTAGAACAATCTAGTGTCAGAGACGTACGGAGCTACATCTCTTGTAATAACTGCCTCCTGCCCTTTGCCATTAGTCATCATCAATGTACTCTCCCATTCCGCACTTAAACACCAATCCTCATCACTTTGAATTTGGGCTATGTATATAACAGAGAGGCATACAAATACATACATACAATTTCTCTGTTCTTTCACTGTGGCTTCAAGTGAAAGTGAGCGAGATGGCAAACTCAAGCTGAAATTTCATTTGTCTCCTTGTGGTCCCTTTTCTGAGGCGGCGAGAGGCGCGCACGCACTTTTACGTCAAACAATTTTCGGGGGTATTTTTTTTTGCTAGATACATAACTTAAGTTACAGGGTGCTTCATAAGATGTGCTCTAATGATAAATGTTTGACACACACGCACACACATACACACATAATTCCAAGACTGAACCCGAAAGTAAACTCCGCCCATTAAATTGCATATACAAAACTATTGTATAGGCCTAATAACAGTCATAGGCACTCAGGTAAACAGGCATAAGAAAATGTAGCGACAGGTAAGCGGGAAAAACTAAGGCATAAAAATCAAAATGGACATCGGAAAATGGCTGCGAGTATGTGAAACTAACCAAATTATGTTAGAATAGTCTTTTACTGGCTTCATAGCCATCTGTAAGCAAATTTGATTCTGATTCCCATTATAAACTAATACTTTAAAGTCTATCTTATAAGTTTACAACTGAAAATAGGACGTTGATTTTTCTTACAAGAAATACAAGCACTTCAAACTCAAGAAGTTTTCCTTACAAATTTCATAAAATTTGCTTCATTTTCTATTAAACAATTTGGTTCAAGAAGTGAGAAACTTGAATTTTGCTGCACAAAAAAAAAAAATACATTTCTGATGACGTTTTTTGAGCATTTTACACCCTCGATATTAATCTGACCAACTTTGATAAGCTGCACATACAAAAGTATATGTATGTATGCACATACATATACATATGTAAATATAATGCAATTTTTCACTAACACGCTGACCTTCAACATCAATTTGCTGGATAGAGGCCGAGAGAAGCTCAGACCCAAATCGCAGCAGCGCAGTAACAAAAAAAAAAAAGGAAACCAACAAAAAAGAAACAACCAACGTCAAGAGAAAAAGAGCTAAAAATATGCATTTGCCATATACGGAATGTATGCATGTATGTACATACATACATCTTTATGTACATACATATGTGTGTGTATTTGTGATGATGTACAAACGAATGCGAATGGCTCTATAACATGAAATTGAAATTTGCTGCATGAAAACGAAATGAAATTTTGCAACATGCCGAAAATTAAACGAAGTGCCTCAGTTGCTGTGCAGTTGCAGCGCTGTCTCAGGGGACCATGCAGTGAGAGAGAGCGAGAGAGAGAGGGTGCGGCGAGGGGTGATTGTGGCGGTTAGGTATGCGCGCGCATGTGTTAGAATTGCATACAACTCCAGCGACCATAGTTGCTCTCTTCGTTTTTCAAGTGCAAGTCCAAGGGCAACTCTACACTTTTTGCAACTGCAAGCGACGGTAGAGGGGTAAACGGTGGAGACAGAGCACAGTGGGCCAAATTACGAAATTGCTTATGACAGGATTGAAAATGATTAATTCTTCGTTTTAATTAGATATCATTAGCTTAAATAGTTAATGACTGCAAGAAGTAAAAAATTACGGCACAGCCAAAATAAGCTTGTTGGATATTGAAAAAACAATTGATGCACCTGTCGACCACTGTGCAAAGCTGTTCAAACGGCTGTGGTGGTGGTGGGAGAAGTGGAATTCGGGACTGAAGCAGGTTCTGGAAGAGACAGCTTCTCTCTATGGTCTCTCGGTCTCTCTCTCTCTCTTTGTGGCTGTGTGCAGACCCAGACCCAGACCCAGACCTTGAAAGCAAAGCAAAAACAACAGCATTATGTGCACATATATACATATATAGCTGTGTGTGTATGTATTTGTTGCATACATACTTGCACTCTCTATTTGCTTCAAATTGGTATTTGTATTGGTGGTGTATTCTATGGCCGCAGGAGCCGCATAAAAAGCACGAAGCACTTGTTAGTGTATGTGTGTGTGTGTGCGTGTTCGTGTCTGTGGAACAGGCTTAGTTATTGCACAGTTGTCTCTTCTTCTGTCTCTTCCTCTCCTCTGGCTCTTTCTGCCCACTCCAATACTCCTACTACATAATACTCCTCTCCTCTGCCCACAATTTGACATTTCGCCCACTTTTTCCTGTTCTTCCGGTTTTTTTTTTGTTGTTTCTTCTTTTTTTTTTGTTTTGTCTGCTTTCCTGTTTTCGACCCATAATCCTGTCCCGTGGCGTCTCCAACATACATACCTAACCGCCGCTTATGTAATGCCCATCAAAACGTGTTCTGTGACAACATTTCTATGTATCAAAATTGAATGAAACTTTTTTGTTTTGCTTATTTCCGATTCTCTCTTTGTTATCTCTTTTAGTTTGTTTTCTTTTTCTGTTTTTCAATGTTTTTTGTTGATAACTTTCCTTTCGGTTCAACTCACGGCGACTCTACTGAAAATCCAAATTTAAGGATCTCGTATAGTTATTCAGACGACAATCGGGAAGTTTCCGAAGATCCAAAAGAAACGATTTTGTTAAGTTTAGTTCTGCTAAATCTATCTAGCGTTATTTCGATTCGAAATAACTTCACAGGCCGACAAAATTCAGAACCAGAAACATAAGTAAGTTACTTATGGATGAGCTTTTTGGAATTCATCAAGAAGTTCATTCTAGCCTCTGGTTCTGATTTATCTCAATCTTTAAAGGGGTCTAAGATATGGAAAACCGAAAACATGCACTTTTAAAAATTTTAAACGATAGAAAATTTCCCATCTTTTAAAAGAAAAAATTACACACTTCAGGGAAGGACTTTTCGTTTTCGTTTCGATTTAAACAAACATGAAGATGCCACATAACCTCAAAAGTAGGCAAAAGCACCTATTTTTGCAATTTTAGGTAAGGATATTTCTTTATCTGAATATTCGGACTTTATTTTTGGATTCACCGGCTGTAATCTAATCATTTTTGCATTAACGAAACCTATTTAAAACATTTTGATTATTTGAAAAGCCAAAATCAAGTACATTTTTACAGTTTTTCATGCGTTTAAACCCTACGATTCACTTTGAATTAATTAATGGGTTAAATATAAAATGTTGATGGTCATTTTTTTTAGTTTATCAAGTTTGATTATTTTCTTAATTTTTCCCATTCAAAAACATTTACAATTACTTTAAACATATAAGCGCATATTTAGTCAACCATTTACATAATATATAACTCAAAATCCTACATGGCCTGCAATGGGTTAGATTATATACAATTCCCTGACCAAATGTGGGCACTGGCGACTGGTGACTCATTTGTTTTTCTGCCCAGTTTCCTGTGCCACGTTGCCCTATTCCCTCTTTCCCTCTTTGCCTCTTTACCGGCGGCCCGAAACCCATTATCTATGCCAATGTTTTCCGTTGCGCTCAAACTCCTGTTGGGCGGCAAAAAAACACGTGGTATCAAATTTTTCCCGAATGCCATGGGCCATAAATAAAACCTTAAGCCCAACCTCACAATCACAACCCAGGCAACCCAGTCAATCTAACACCCAAAACTCCAACTCCCAAAGAGCAATTTTTTGTATTTTGTATCCCAACTTTAGCATAATGCGAACATAAAGCAAAAGGGGCAGCCCCCAACAGCGTTGTGCTCACTCTCTCTCTCTCTCTCTCTCGGCGCAGACGCAGCTCCAAACTACCACCAAAATGCGGTTGTGGCAACTCCTCTTCACCAATCTACCGCCCCCACCACACCGCCAACTCTCTCTCTCTCTCACTCGTCGAGTTTGTGAAAAATTTGCAATTCGCGTGATGCTCTCTCGACGAACCGAACTGCGGCAACATTGAAGCAAGAGGCGGACGGCGGGAGGGTGGAGGTGAATGAAGAGCAACTTCAACAACTTTCCATGTTCTTGATCGTGAATTTTCTATGCTACTGGGCCTTGAAACCTTGAAAAATTGTTGCAGACGAAGGGGACCGATGTGTTTGTATGTACATATATATAGAAAAAAGCGACTGACAGGCGTCCGTCGTCGTCGTTGTCGTCGTTGTCGTTGGAGTTGAAGTCGGTAGTGGAGCGTGGGATGTGTGTGTGTGTGTGAGTGGTGGAGGGAGTTTTTGGCGCAGCATTTTGCCGCATTACGTCAGTGCGTCAAAGTAAAAGGGAAACTTTTATACCTTCTCCAGAAACTTCTCGCTCCAGCTAGCCCAGGCTAGCAAGGCTGGGCCAAGCATACATGGCAAATGGAAAATGTTTGCTTCTTTTTTTCTTCTTCTTCTTCCTTTTTACTCCTTGTCTTGTGTTGTATGTGTTATTTTCCGCCTCTTGGGTTTTCTTTTTGTGCCTGACAACGAGCAGCAAGCAAGCAGTTATCTGGCTTCGGTTTCGCCTGGCAAAGTTTTCCACTGAAGCTGAAGCTGAAGTTGGAGTTGGACTTCAGTTGACTTGGCCGAGGTCGCGCTTCATTCTTTCTCTTGTTCTGTAAACGGATGAACGGATGGTTGGGATGGCATGGTTGTTGGGTGTTCGTTGTGGGTGTTGGGCGGCTCAAGGTATTTTATGTTGCTCCCATATAATTTCCCCCTAGAAGTATCTTTCATGAAAACGAAATTACGGCTTCGTTTCAACTTGGTGGGCTCCATCGTTGGAGTTGGAGTTGCCGTTGGATTTGTTCGTTTTATTGAATTTGTTTCGTTTCTTTTTCTACGTTTTTATTTTGGATATTCTCGTATTTATTATTTTGCTGCGCATTATTTTGTACATATTGTTGCTAGTTTATGCGTAGATACATGTTGTTCATGCTGCTGTTGTTGTTGTTGTGCTTATGTTTTTATATGTTTGCGGTCGCTTTTAGTGAGTCATAAATGCCTGTGAATGGTCTTGGGTTTGGGGGGAGATTATTCATTGGCAATGAAATTATGATTTTGTGACCATTTGTATGCCATAAGACGCTTACATGCATGACTTTCGGTGGCTTCATCTAGTTGAAACAAAAGTCATAAATTTTACATTTTAAAATCAAATGAAATAAACAAACAGTTAGCTATAAAAGGATTAGCTTTGCTTTAGATTGGAGAAATTTCAATGGCTTGCAAGATTTTTAGTTCTATTTTAAGCCTTAAACTTAACTTAACTGCGTAGTTGTCTTTGAAATATTTAATATTAATTTGTCCGTTACTCTTAGTTTTCCTAAGAAATAATTCGTCTTTTATAGTTCCCTAAAGTGTGATGAAGTACTCAAATGTTTTCATTAAATATGAATCATTAAATTTATACAAAATATTCAGAAAATGATGACTAATTTAAACTACCTTTTTTTCCCAAATTTAATATTTTCCCATATTTTTGGACTATTTATAAATTGAATTTAAGTGTTTTCGATATGTTGTTGAGATTTATATCAATGCTATTTAAAATTCTTAATCATTCTTGATTGTAAAATATAAAAAAAATTTTACATTTTTATACCCAACACAAAACTAGACGTTTCCGACCCCATAAAGTATATATATTCTTTATCAGATTAAGAAGCCGAGTCGCGTCCGTCTGTCCGTCTGTTTCTACACCTTTAATGCTCTCATCTTTAGAGATATTGACCCAAGATGTGGTATATAAGATTTTTATTACCATAGGCAGGTTACATTTTTGGACACCCCGGATCGGACAATTATATCATATAACTGGACGAAGTGTTTAAAAAAAAGTCCTTGCGAGCCAAACTCCCTACTAAGCTGTGTTGTTGTGGCCTACGGCTTCCGCTCAATTTAGTAGGGATCGGATCATATAGCCCCCAATGAAACAGTTGAAAAATAAGTTCCTAGGAAAAAACTAGTTTGTTTCCTGAAGTATTTAGATCATTTTTGGTATATATACATTACGTTAAGGAATTTTATCTAAAATGCTCAAGAGCTGAAAGCTTTTTTTTTTAGCTTAAAGAACACTCTAAAAATTGTTTTGTATAAAAATATGGCTAAAAATGTTAATTTTTTTTTACTTCGGTCGCTGGTTAAGTGTTTTTAGAATTCGACAAATATGTTGATAGAGACATTTTTAAAACGGTTGTTAGAACGGGGACAAAAGGGATGTCATCCAAGTGGAGTCGAAATCTTATTTATTTTGATACACTTGCCCGCCTTGGATACGTCTAGTTGGTTAAAAACCAAATTACTCTACGTTATGCTCCTTTCCTTCCTTTAACTTCTGCTACCTTATGTTACTTTTTGTAAAATATTCATGGAGAGGAAGTTGTTTTCTTCTTAATCCTTATCCCATCTAAAGATATTCAAAATCTATAACCAATTTATATTATTATTTTTATTTTGTTTAAATGTTAGAATTTCTATAAAATGAACGAATCTGCACAATTATTTGATATTCCAATTATATTGACGTAGCGGTATGTGAACCTATCAAAACATGCTTCCACATTGTCATTTGGTGTTTTTCTTTGTTTTGCCGCTCTGCACATGAAAGGGAAAGTACTACTCATAAACACACACACACACACACACACACACTCACGTACATACACAATGACAGCCATGTTATGTATATGATCAACCCCTTAAATATAATTTGTATGTACATAGAAGAGCTCCAACAAAAATTTTTGCCGAGCTCCACCCATCTAGGCAGCAATGTGGGAGCAAAATTCCCATTCATCCTTCCTTCAACCGCACTCATCTCATACCCTCCAATTTTGCTCAGCCTTTATTATGCCAATTTAAGTACATAAATACCCTGTAGAGATTTAATGTAGAGGGAATATAAGGTTCAAAGCGGTACAAGGCGGTTTATCCTAGAACTTTATCGGTTTATCTTACAACTTTTAGACCCCTCTCCCCCTTATAGCGAGTCGTATCGCTGTTCGGTATACTCTTCCCTTCTTTCAAAAAATCTGAAATACCGTCGTTATAGTTCTCATTTACGTTTCATGCGAATCTATTCTAAAGAAGTTTCACCTCGAAAAACACCTACGAAACGCAATTCACCTTTTTTTCTGCTCGTTGGCAGTTAGTTTTTGAAGCATAATTGCTCTAAGTTATCCTTTGGGTGTCTAGATGTCTACAGAATTGATGATAGCCCTACTAAAATTTGTTTTCTTGGTTACGGGGTATCTTTTAGTCGTCTTTATGACATAATCCATAGTCAATTCTTGTATATTTTTGCCATGGTAAATGTTCTGTGATACATATAAAAGATATATATAAATATATATGTATATGTGGACAGTTATCGTCACAGCGGCTTAGCAGGTTAATTACATGAATCCAGTCTGGCAAAAACTGTCCACACCCACACCATCAAACGAGTTGGGTATCTGTGTGCTCTCAATCTTTAGTTGCACAAAAAAACGAGAACAAAACTTTATTATTATTTAAAAAAAAAAAAGTTATTTTTTGTGGTTCGTTTTATGGACATTGTCATGCACTTTTGGTTTCGTAGGGACGTTCGGTTTTTTGTTTTTTTTTTGCATGCGAATTGTTGTTTTGTCAACCGTTGACCGTTACATCCGTTGGAATTGGATTAATGCGCCCAACGTGGGGACCTGGGAAGACGAGTTGCTGCACCGCCTTTGGCAGTTGATCAAATTTTGCATGTCTATTTAACCCTTTTGATGGTAGGGCTAAATGCAATTAGACCATGACCAGCGAGAGAACCCCGAAGAGCCGGTGTAGGTTTCACATCTGTTCATCGAAATATAGGTAGGTAGGTAGGTAGTTAGGTAGACAGGTAGGTAGATAGGTACTTTGGTCACGAAGTCACCATTTAACGGTACACCGACATTTCCCACAGGATTCTGTTTACCCCTTTTTATCTGCTGTTAAGAGTGGAGCCTCAATTAAATTAATTCGCCTTAATTGTAAATCGGCTTTCATTGTTGATTTCGTAACAATACACAAAGACAACAGCAACAACAACAGCATCTTACGCAATGCCGTTCCCCAAAAATAAAATAAGAGCGAGCGCCCGCAAAAAAAAAAAGCCAACCATATGTACATAAATCAACACATCCGCTCCAAAAATTCCAGGAACCGCCCCAGAGCGGCCCCTGTGTGTCTATTTCATTTTAAACTGAAAAAAAAAAAATAAGAAAAGTTTTGTCTCCCAACCAGCCAATGGAATTGAATCGCTCTCTTTCTCTCTATTTATCTCTCTATATTGACAGATCAAGGCAGAATGGATGTCCATCCTCATATGCTCATCATCATCATCGTCCCAACATGCGTAACTACGCAGTTTGGCATACGGTTTTGGGAAATAAAACGAAACCAAATGAAACGTATTTTGGAGCATAAATCATTCAAATACTAAAATGGTATAAGAGTCCCCAAAGAAACATTGTATTTTCAATCACAAAGAACTTGGTATACTCTTTCTAAAATTACTTTAGAGAGAGAGAGAGATCTTACAGTCTTGTTTTATGAGGTGAAACTTCATTCGAATCGTTCTGACTTGACAATTGCAAAAAGATCTTCAAAAGATTGTTTACCCTAAGATGGCATGAAATTTAGAAAATCGCATTGCTCTCCCTATCTATAGAAATAGAGTATTAACCTCTGGGTGATCAGAAATTGTCTACATAAAGCCACGCGCAGATCCCGACATGGGAAAATATGCGTAAGTCTCTCTCTCTGTGTGTGTGTGTTCTGAAGGGTCTTTAGACATCTGCCTATTAAAAACTAGACATTGTGGTAAATTAACAAATTAAAACGGAGCCTACCCAGCCCAAATCTTCCTCTTACACACACACCCAAAAAAATATGTAGAAATCGGAAATCTTATGAGTTCGGCCTATTTTGTTGTGGTCATTTGAATTTATTAATTTAGTTTTTTCTTTTTTTTTTTTGTATGTTCATAGATTTTATGAGATAAAAAGTGCCGCATATTCTGTACAAATTTGTTAGCTAGCAAAACTGAAGCTGACCTTTTTTTGATTGAGGTTTATTTGTTTAAAGTGCTGGGAATTTGTTGTTATCAAAACGAACGAAAGTGAATCATCTGGAAAGAAAAGCAAAAGCTATCTAAAATTGAGTCAATAAGCTTACTAGTTACGAAGAGGCAACAAAATTAAAGTTAATTAAGCCAGGCTAAAGGCTGCTTACTTTAGAAACTATGGGGCAAACAGGATCCAATGGGCCCCTACACAATAACTTCATTAGCACCAACTTGGTCGACTGGCTTATCAGTCGCAGACAGCAGGTAAGTGCAACAAAACAACAACAATTTATCATTGACAAATTATATTGAGTGTGGTTTTGGGTGTGGCTCGCTGCTAATCATCAAATTACCAACTAACTCATCCATCCGGCTATTACCTAATAATGAGGGACAACAAACGAGGCAGGAACTCCGACTCCGACTCCGACTCCGTCTCCGTCTTCGACTTTGACTTGGGCATTGGCAAAGGTATTTAAACTTTTTCATGGCCAAATGTTCGTCTATGCAACAATTGCCAGAAGAAGGAAAATGGCAAACGAAATGAAACGAAAACGAAAAAGTTAAAACGAAAGGCCATCACATACACAAAAGGCATGAAAAGCGAAACAAATGGTAGTGTCAACGTTGCCAATTGAGTCGTTGTTGCCTCCCCCTTCCCACACACCCCACACACCCCAAACAGCCCTCAAACCATTACTTCTTCAATGTTGCCTTGCACTTGGGCTATGGCCTATGTATGTCTGTCTGTTTCTCTGCCTATGGGCTCTGTCGTAGTCTCCCATCTAGGTTTCAATGCCCCCAACTCGCTGTCATATGCAAATGCCTCGCACAGACTGTGTGCACCTAGCAACAACAAGTATACATATATATAAATACATATATATATATATATATAAGTATGTACCCAACCCACATGGTAACTACAAGTACAGTGCAATCTGCCGTATGATGAACGAGTCTGAAAGAGTTTTCACTTGAAAACTATGACAAAAAATTTTCCAAAGACAATTGCTGGCGGAAGCTGAAGTTAACCAATTAAAGCTGAAGTTGGCAATGAGTCTAGAAGAAAGAAAAGAAATTGTTTTAATTGGACTTGGAAATTTCCTTTCGTTCTGAGCCATGTATAAAACATATCATCCTTTGGTTAAGATTTCTCATATTCTTATCTGGAAGTATCAGCTGAGATTGAATCATCAACAAATTTTCCAGTTCTTTTGCATTTTTAATCAGCCCATAACAAAAGTCCACAAAGGCCAAATGAAGAAAGAAATCTCATTATATGTCGAGGATAAAGAAAGATTTTTCAGTTATCAATAATTTTTTCTTTAACTATTGAAAATTTACAACTTTCTTTATCGAATATTCGAATATCGAATGTAATTTTAGAAAGATTTCAGTACTAGGTAATTCAGAAAAACTATAAACGGCTTCACCTATTTCGGTTTCTGCAACTCGAGTTTCTTAAGTTTAAATATTTTATTTAAGTTTTTAGTTAAGTTTTCATAAAGGTTGGCGATGTTTCAAAAAATGACTTTTGTTTTATGTGGCTTATAACCTATACAATAGATTTTTGTTTTATTAAGTTCCTTTCGCAAAGTTAGACAAACTACAAGTATTGGGAAAACATAAAGCCTCAATTTGTCAAAGGGTCGAGTTCATTTATGAGCAGGTCGTCTGTATAGCATTATTTCGAGAACTACCAAGTTCGCTTATCAGGAGACCTCGCTATTTCCACTACTTCAACGTTAAAACTAGTTGGGAATTCCAACGATATAAGCGGGAAAAGTTTTAAAGTTCTTCTTACTTTCTACACTTATGGGCATCAGATTATAGTAAGAGCATCGCTGTTGACATATGACTTAATGATTTTATTTTTCATCCTTTTTCTTTGTTATGTAGACTGAGTGAGTCCTTTTATTTTGAAAACATTCCTCTTACATTCTCAAACTGACGAAAAACCTTTAAAACGCACGAAGTAAGTAAGTAATTATAAAATAAACTTTAATTGTTTTAGTTTATTTAAATGGTTTTTGCATTAGAATTATTTTGTTTCTCAAAATTTTCTCGAACTTTGTTATGAAAATTCATTGAATTTCCAGTGATTTTCCACTGTATCATCCGAAGAGCGGAGCGGAGTCAAAGTCTTCATATATGTATGTATGTATGTATGTATGTATGTGTATATGGTTGTGCAGATTCTAAAGTTAACCGCATGACGAATCACTTCGCATAAATTGAAACGCTACGTTGCATGCACAGAGACTGCTTAAGAGCCTGAGCGTTGAGGAGGCGCAACGATGATTGCAGGGGGAAAAGAGTAAGAGTAAGAGAAAGAGAGAGAGGGAGAGGGCGGGGTAAATTTTGCTGCTCAGTCAGCTCCTTTAGTGAATTGTGCGTTGCTGTCGCCTCATAATTCTTCAAATGCGTGTGGTGTGTGCTGTATGTTTGCCCTATCCCCCACCTCCCTTGCATCTCACCCCATTCACCCTCCATTCCAGACGCAGTCAAAGTCAACGTCAACGTTAACGTCGGCGTCGGCGTCGGTGTTGGCGTTGGTGTCGGAGTGGGTGACGGCAAATGTTGGAGCCGCAGCGTTGAAAGCCTTTGACTGTGCTTCGCTGCTGCAGTCGCAGCTCGTTAAATCGAGCGGCATGACTCTGATGGTCTCTCTCTTCATTCTTTCCCTCCCCACCCCTTCCATTCATTCCATCACTATCCACCGCCCACCCATTTGTGCAAATCGCACACAATCCGCAAAGGAGGCAGCGCTAACAATTTATTTGCGTGCATGCTAATTACGCATACACGGACAACTTTTGTGCATTTGTGTGTGGGGAGATGCGTTCATGCCGGGCATCAATCAATGAAATTTCCATCATGAAAACAAAAAGAAAAGCTAGTAAAAGTTTGAAAAGAAAGAAAGAAGACTTTTCGATCATTTTGAAACCCACCAAAAATTGTATGCAGGGCCGGACTTAGGGAAGATCATTTGAGGCTTTTGGTTAAATGTAGATCATTTTCTTTATAGAACATTTGCAAAGTATTTTTGGGATTGTACCCTACATTTTTTTTAAATTTGGGCCTGATTTTATGGTTTGGATTTTAAGTTCTCTTAAGTGGTAAGCATTTTTTGGATTATTGTTTCAATCTGCTTTGAATTCTTTACACGTTTTTTTGTATAGCATCTAACGGTAGAGATTCGAATGATTCTTTTGAATAAATTTCCATTTAGTTAGTTTTCGACATATTTTACTGCATAAACGGCAATTCGCGTTATTTTCCTGCATCGTCTAACTGCCTGGAGCAGAGCACCTAACACCCAGTACAGAAGGCCGACTCATCTATCTGCCATTTTCTTAATTTCTGTTTCTATTTAGGAATATGTGTAATTACTTTTACCTCTTGCGGTTTACATTTATTGCTGGATTTTGTTGTTTTCACACTCTCACACAGAGATGGGTTCCATTCACTAATATATAAAGTCTAAGTTAGCTGAAATCAGATATTGCTAGATTTTAATATGATTTATTATAGAAGACTAAATCATATTAAGGGCACTCGTAACAGAAAGCGTCCCAAAGAATTCCAATATCAATCTTATTGTAGTCAAAATATTATTTCTGAAAGATTATTACAAAATTTTAAACGTAAATTTTCATAAAAGATGGACTCAATTCTTGGAATTTTGTTCATATTTTCTAAGCTCAATGCTAGATCATTAAAAGACTGTAGTATAAACTGAAATGCGGAATAATTGTTATATGGAGATACATTTTCGTTTTTTTATGATAATGTAAGGAACTATTCTAAGTAGCTCTAATAAATAATGAAAGTTTGATAGTCACCTTTTTGAATTATATACTTAGGTCTAAAATGATGTTGTGCATTAAAGACGAATCATAGATTAGTTACCTTTTAAGCGTCTTTGGCAAGAGTATAAAAAATTCAAGGTAAGAGTATTTACATAAGACTTGTTCTCTCGAGTTTTGTTTTTTTTTTGCACTTTTTACCTTCACGCCGTTTGCCATCAAGTCGAGTGCACTTGAAATGCTTTTTATCTGCAGTTGGCATAGCAATGAAAGTTGTCAGCTTAAATCTGATGACGATGACAATGATAATGATGATGATGATGATGATGATAATGATGATAACTCGATGTGGACTATTAAGGAACAGAACGTTATCTTTTGATATATATTTATCTATACATACATACATATATGGACGATATATTGCAGTCGTGGCACGAATGGGCCATAAAAGGGGTTTTTAAAGGAGGTAAATTTTAACTGAAAACCGGTCGGAAGGTAGGCAGAGGGGCAGGCAAGTAGTCGAGAGTGTCTAGTCCATAAATCCATACTTTAATTGGATTAAATTATGCCCGACTGGGCTCGGCTCGGCTCTGGCATCCATCCATTCATATATACAAATGTGCCGCTATGCAATTGAAACATAGACTTATTTTCGAGGGGGGGGGGGGGGGGGGGTATCTCTTAGATTTCATTGTAGTCGTGTGTGTTGTCAATGGCAAGCCCGATGCCTCTGATGCCTGAGCGCAACAACTTTATTATCTAATTTCTGAGACATGTCAATACAGATTAGGGTCACACGTATCAGAGAGCAATGCAAAGCTGACAATTGAGATTACGAAAAGTTGGGTTTGGTCTCTGTGTATCTGGTTCGTTTGGCTCTGCCTATTTGTGAGTGAGAGAGATACTTTTGCCTACGTTTTGTGTCTTTTTTGAAGGTGCCCGCTCCCCTTACTTGTTAGAGGCAAAAGGCTTTTATCTTTGTTGCATCCGGCGCAGGTTTTTGCATCATCAAGAACGAGTGTGTGTGTGTGTGTGTGTGTGTGTGTGAGGCGTGGGTCGGAGCGGACCCAACCAGACCGGTATGGATTGGACCAAAAGCCAAGACCAAAAACCATTGTCTGCCTTTCTTTTTTTTTTTTGTTTTTTTCGTTTTGTTTTTAATGAACCCTTGAACTTGACACGGCAACAAGTCAACTAATGTTTGCATTGTGTTGCCTGGTTCTGCCTGGTTCCGGCAAACTGCAGTCAGTGTCTGCGGCATAAACAATAATTAATGTGCACCAATGTCAGGGTCCAGTGCCAAAAGGCCATGACCAAAAATGTTGGGATACCAGCAGAGTCAGAGACACAGAGACAAAACATCAGAGGGAATATGCGAGGCAGATTTGTATGTGTTGTTCTTGTTCGATCCGAGATATGCAATACCTGCTGTATATAGAAGGCTATACGCCAAATTTAAGCACTATAGCTTTATTTGTCTAGGAGGAAATTGCGCTCATCCAGATGGACAGACGGACGGACGAACGGACGTCGTCTTATCTTGCAGATCGCAAATATATATACTTTATATGGTCGGAAATGCTTTCTTCTATTTTTGCAAGGGTATAAAAATGAATATAGATTCAAGAACTTTTTCGAATATATCATTAACTAAATTCATAAAGGGAAATAAATTTTTAAGTCTTTTTTTTTATTGATGAATTTTTGTCTTAATTTAAGATTTTTTCAATTGTCAAATAAATATAATTTTTGTTGTAAAAGAAGACAAAACAAATATTTGGCAAATAAAAAAGTCATTTCATGAGGATTTCATCTCACATCGCTCGGATTGAAATGGTGTAAGTCAATTTAATGGAAAGTGTATGAAATTCAAGAAAAATTTAATGAATATTAAAGTTGATTTATGTGCTCTTTTAGTTGCCAAATTAATTAGTTTTACTTCTATCCATTAGCTGAGAGAGCAGACCAGAATATAGCCAAATTGGTCGGTCGTGTGGGTAGTAAAAGAGTCTTTGAACTTCGAAGTTGCATAAAAATGATGTTCATTTTCGTTTTCGTTTTGGTTATCGTTTTTTCTGTTGGTTCGTTCGTTCTTTTCATGCCTGAACTGCTTGAACAGCTTGGCTTGGTCATCAATGGCGGTTTTCTTTCTTTTTCCGGCACCTCTCACAACACCAACCAAAAATTGTTTGTTACTCCAACTCCAACTTCAACTTCAACTTCGACTCCTTTTCATCCCAGACATTAGAGAAATTGCACACTTCAAATTTATGCTTTGGGCTGGTTGTTTCGCTTCACTCCTTTCTGTGTTGTCGTGTCATGGCAGCTGAGGGACATAAAATGAAAATATTTGCGCCTGCCAGCGGTATTTTTAAATGTTGCCCAAGTTGTTGTTGCTTTTGTTGTTGCTGTTGTTGTGTTTTTATGGCCATTGCCATGGCCATGGCTAATGCAAGGGAGACCAAAAGGCAGCCAGGGTTCTCTTGCAGCCTTTTGGCAATCATTTCGACAATGAAATGCACAAAACTAACTTGGTCTGTCCCAAAAATGTTGTATTTGTATTTGGTTTTCGTTTAACTGACTATTTGGCTGGCTGGCTGACTGGCTGGCGGGTAGGAGAAGAGGTTAAGAGGGGTGGAAGACCCATTTTCAAGGCCAAGCAAATGCAACTTCAAGTGCTCTGCGCTCTCACGACAGTGCAAACTTGATGAGATGAAGACGATGATGTTGGATTGGCAAGTGTGTGGTGATGAGGAGAGAATGGGGAAAGGGAGTTTCGGATTTACTACAGACGAAGACGTTCTTATTTTTATACTTTAATGCCTTGGCGTATCTGTCGACACCAGCAACATTTCACATTGCAACTTCGTGCACGGCGTGTAAATATTGTTTTAGCTGGGTGGTAAGCAAAAAACAAAAGTAAAGGAGAGAAAAACCAGCAGGAGACGAGCTGCATCAAAGGCAAGGTGGGTGGGGGACAGAGGGGGCGACTAGTGGTAGTATGAAACAACAACAACAATAACAACGACAACGACAACGACGCCGAGGCACATTTAGTGCTAACAATGTTTGTTCTGGACAAGGGACAAGGGACAAGAGGTAAGGGACCGGGACCGGGACCAAGCGTCGTGCAAAAGGCAACTTGCCAACTTTAACTCCAACTGCAACTGCACAGTGGTAAAAGATAATCAACAAATAACTACCCAACATTCATCGAAAGGAAATTTTATGGATTCATTACGAGAATTACTTTTCTGTGATATTTTGTCTACGCAATTTCTAATCCAATGGAGACCACTGACTACTGATGTCACGCTTACTTAGGATGAAATTGAAGCAAGTGCTCCTAAGACCTTTAGCTTCTGATTGCTAAAACTACTTCGTGACCTAGCTCCTCTGCCTGTAGGGATAGTAAAACTAAAAGAAAAATGTATACAGCTAATTTTTAGGGCAAGAATTTTGCATATTTTTATACCCTGTACCCATAGGGTAAAAAGTGTATGTAAAAGGCAGAAGGAAGCATTTCCGACCCTATAAAGTATATATATATTTTTGATCAGCATCAACAGCCAAGTCGATATAGCCATGTCCGTCTGTCCGTCCGTTCGTCCGTCCGTTCTATAGACTATAGGAGCTAGATTTCACCAAAGTTGGCATGCAGACTAATAAAGTGTGTATGCAGATCAAATTTATGTGAAGTTTTTGCCACACCCCCTCCCACGCATTCGTACAGGGTATATCAGAGTCGGTGAGGTGACTTGCTTTCTTTATTTCTTGTTTCAAACTTTCACATTAACTGGCTTGGGGTCTGCAGGCAAATCTTGAGTCTGTTCATATTAAGTTTGAGCAAATAATAATAATAATAATAATGGAGGATTTTTTCGTATTTTAAAATTAAATTTGCATATTTTCAGTAACATCATCAAAAATTGATCACCTTATATTATAGCCTTTAAGAGTGTTTAGATTCTAATTTGTATGCGCTGGGTCTGCTCTAGCGCTGCTTTGGAGCATTCATCCTTGGTTTAGAAAATGGATAAATACTTTAGTTCCCAGCGAATTATGAGAATGAAAAACAAATTGTGAAAACTCAATTGACTTAACTGTCGCTCTTTCTCTCTCTCTCTCTCTCTACCCGTATGCCCTGTCTATTAGTTTAATTTCATTCAGCTCAATTTTACATTTTTAACTTTTCGGGATTATTTAAACCAAAGCCGTTTCCGTTACATTTTTTTTTTTGTTAACAGAAGGGAGAAATGGTCACAAGAGTTTTTAGTTATTTTTTTATATACAATTTTGAGCACTTGTTTTAAGGATCTCAGACCACTGTGTGTTGATTTCGCTGTTTACTTTGCACGCGGCCTTTGTGTTGATCCCGCGACCGGGTCCGGGACTGGAACTGGCACTGGCACTGGCACCGGGACAGAGACAGCTCTTTGCCTGTCGTTTTCAAGGTTTTTCTGGCGGGGGCCGCCCTCATCGCCATCGTCATCATAATGATGTAGATGATGATGATCATCATCATCATCATGTTGTTCTTGTTGAAGTTCTTGATCATCATCATTCTCATTGTCGTTGTTGTTGTTGTTGTTGTCGTTGTTGTCGTTGTTGTCGTGGCTGTTTGCTGGGAAGTTCTCGGCATGCCAATTGCACATTTCAATGTCATTGAGGATCGCAGCCGTTTGGAGCGATTGCATGACTGATGAATAGTCTGGAAGATACACAGAGATACCAGAGGCCACTAAACAACTTTCCTCCATTCCCCCTATAGCAATCCCTATTTCTCTATCCATCTCTCTCTCGGTCTATCTGCTAAAAGCTTCATTTAATTGGGGCGAGACCTAAGACAGTTTTGCCCCTTCTTTGGTTCTTGGCAAAATTAAAATGATGCTTATTAAATATGATGATAATAAATCATATTTTATGGCAATTGAAAAGTGCGCGTTAAATGCCAGGCAGCAATAAATTCTAAAACTAATTTCCATACCCAAAAAGAATAAGGGATATACATACAAAATACAAAACGCACAACCCTTTGAAGTGCCAAGGGTAGTCAGTTGCCACCCCCCGGAATGGCGGATGGCCCAAAAGCAAATTAGTCGACTTTTGTTGTAAGATTTTCTGTAAAAAGTTCTATATTTTTTTGTTTGCTATTTTTATTCGTGGCATTTTTAAATTGAATTTTAATTTTCTTTGACAACAAAAAAAAAAAACAAAAACAGAAAAAAAGAAAAGAAGGGTTTGCCCTTGCAGCTAATTTAAATTGAGACACATGCAGGCGCCAATAATTAAAAAAAGCCCTTTTTTACCTCTTTTTTTGGGTGTTTTTTTTGATGCCCTTAACGAAAGGGTATATCTATTTTGCCTACTTCCTTTTGATTAACTCCAAAAACATTTCCAAGAGAGAGTATTTGCATTTGTCATGACTCAAAGGCCAATTCACTTTTGTTTTCTGTTTCCATTTTGCCCTGCAACTGTTGGCAACGAAGCCCTTCTGGTCCATGATGCAGTACATTTTCCACATGAAATAACCGCAGCAGAAATAAAAAAAAAAAGTGAAATTTTTTTGTTGTATTGGAAATGGGTTAAATTTAATTGCTTTTGTCATTTTGATTTGCATTTTGTGTGCTGTAAGCAATTTGTCGGCTCCCCAGAGCGTCGTTCATCACGCCAAAAGGCCAGCCAAAGAAGTTATTTTTTCACGAAATTTATTTGTATATATGTTTCATTTTTTCCATCTTTTCTTTGTTGTAGAATAATTAGGAAAAGGGCAAAGAGAAGGGTTAAAAGGTCGGCGGTGCCTGTCAGCGCAACTTTAAATAGGAATTTTGATTTATAGAAGCCTGATACGATTTGAGTTACTTTATCTCGCCACTGTAGACGAACCTTGAAATTGACTCTCACTTAATTAGCATTTAAGAAAAAACTGCGTCCATGTCACCCCGACATCCCGACATCCCGAGTCTATATGGGCCTTTTGCATAAAACAAATAAGTTTCTTTATTTGCTTTCGAATTGGAAGTATTTCGTAATTTATGACTTTTGCCAAATGATCCACAAAGCAGTGGGAGAGGGAGTGGTGGGTGGGGGGCGATATGGACCGTGATGTTTTGTTTCAAATAAAGAACATATGCCACTTAGAATACAAAAGACACTTGTTGGTGTCATGGGGCGACAAAAAGCAAAAAGAAATGATAGGCTCCAGCTCTCCGACTTCGAGTTGAGACAGATTGGAGATTTCATTGCCATCAACTAAAGAGGGAACCGAGAACAAGAGATAGTGAAAATATTTGATATAAATCATTCAAACTATCTCAACAAAATGAGCATGTGCGTTGTGTAATTCTCCCCAGAAACCAGAAACCAGCTGGATTCATTATTCCATTTAGGTTAGTTTGATAGTCTTATTGCTAGTGGAAATTATATAATATTCTTTGACAAAAATTGTAAAATAATTGTTTTGACATTTTGGTCTAAAAAAGATCAATGATAGATTGCCTACTCGAAAAGGCTTTCTGTCTTTAAGTTCAGCATATTTGAATGTACCCCAAATTAATGGGAAAAGAAATTCCAACAACAGATGTCAATTCAATGACCAAATTACTGAAAATTCAAAAGATTTTTCTTCTAGCTCATAATTAGACATTTACATTTAATTTATTTTTTATCGAATAATTTCCCGTGAGCTACAAATTGTAACTTGAGCAAGCGAAAAACACTCCACTAATCTGAAAATATTTAATCTTAAAAATATAATGATCTCAAAGGTCTTCTTTTTTTTTTTGAAAAGACACCTATGTATATAGAAGAGTTTCTTTTGATATCTAGAGTTGTATAGATAAGATATTGCAGATATCGAGATTTTATATATTTCAGGATAGTATTTACCTTTAAGGACTGTCAAGTATAAATTAACGCAAAAAGGTGAGAATGAGGGATCTTGTTCAATATTCTTGTTACTAATTAAGAATATTTCTTAAACTGTAAGAACGTATCTAGTAATAAGGACATTTCCAAAGAGGTTATACTCTGATTTTATTTATTTTGTAAAAATGTAATTTTGGAGTTATTAAATCAAAATAAAATAAAAGAAACCACACATTTTTATAAAGTTTATTTTATTCAATTTCTTAAACTACATATTACAATCAGTAACGAAATTACAGCTACTTCGTTTAGTTGTTGCCTTCTTTCTAATGTTTATAACATTAATACAAAGATTTTGTGCTTTTGATATTGAAAACATTAACAATTAGTTTACTTAAGATTTTGAGCAATAAACATTTGTTACTTTTACTAGCTAAAAAGTAAGCTAAACAATAATTACTCTACATTAAGATTGAAAATAGAAAGTCAAATGAATTGGATGAATCAGTTAACAGCAAATAAAAGCTTTCAATAGAAAGCCAAACGAATTGGGTGATTCATGCGCTCTTATAATAGTTTTTTTTTATCAGCAAAATGAACTTTGAGTAGCAATTTTAGCCGAAAGTTTAACATCTCCCATATTGTCTAGTGGTTAGGATATCCGGCTCTCACCCGGAAGGCCCGGGTTCAATTCCCGGTATGGGAAAGACAAAAAAGTTGTGGTTTAATTTTTTTTCTTTTTTTTGTTTTTGTAATTTATTTTTATTAAATTTTGTTTGTTTTATTTTTTAAGAGAAGCCGATAAAAAATATAAATTCACAAGATCAAATGCTTATTAATTAATTTAATTGTTGCCAATGTTATATATATGTATTTTGGCTGATGGCTTTTAACTCTTTGATTAAGAGTTATGTGGCAGAGAGTCAGTCTACAATGGGCTCTGGTTCATCATGCTGGATCGCTGGATGTCTGACTATTTTTAAACGTGATCCCTGAGCGATAGCGTGTGCACGATTTGCGATTAATCAACCATAAACACAACCAAACGAAACGAAACGCAACGAAACATCCTTGCTGAGAAATCACTTTTAATTTTGCAACAAAGTTGCCTCACTTCCAGTCTCAGTCTCAGTTTCAGTCCCATGCCCAGTCGAAACCAAGCCCAACAACTTGGAAATTAAAGTTGTCTAGCAAGTGTGCAGAAAAGGGCATGGAATGAGGAGGAGCAAATGAAAAAAACAAAAAAAACAATTAAATGCCCATTGTAGTATCTCGCAGATACATGCGATCTATGCGCATGAGAAAAGCAACAAAAAAAAAACATATGGTTGTGGCCCAAGAAACCTCCTGCCTTACTTTAATTTCAGCTCCTTTCGGTTTTTTTTTTGCATTGCTTACTTACTTACTTTTTGCTGGCTTTCTTTCATTTTGCTTTTGTTGTGTGACACACAAAGATACACACACACACACACACACACACACATCTACTGACACTGAGCGACCTAAAGATACAATTGTATCTTCTGCGGCGCGTCTCCGTCTGCGTCTTGCCCTTTTATGGGAGGCTCAAAGCCCAACCAACGATCGTTGCAATCAGTGGAGCATTAAGTGCCCCGGAGTCCACAAAGAGAGCGGGAGAGCGAGAGATCCGAGTAGTCCGAGTGTGTGCCTGTTCCATTTTAATGCTGCGGCACGTAAATGTTGAAGACGTTGTTGGAAGTACTACGTACAACAAGTATGTATGTGTATATAGCCAACACTCACATACATATACACATAAATGGGCATATGTATATAGATATTTGTCGATGTATTTGTAGGGGGTAAGGGGTAGAGGAATGGAACTGGGGCTGGGGCTGGGGCTGGGGCTGCTTTAGGCATTAAATAAAAGCGAAACTTGTTTGCGATTCTCTTTTTTTTTTTTTGCTGGTTTCTTCTTTTTGCCTTTGCTTTGCATTCTTTGTTGTTGTTGTTGTTGTTGGGGCCTTGAATGGGATCCTGCATGTCAAACTTGAACTTGTGTGTGTGTGTGTGTGTATCTGTGTATGGCATTTCTGCATTTCATGCCTCAAATCATCAACGTTTGCAATTGGCAAAAGTTGGCAAAGAGGAAACAACAAAATGTATCTACTACGCGCGTCTGCTCTGCGGTTCTGCGATGATATCATTCCCTTTTTTTTTTTCTTTTCGTTTTTTATATCCCATACGATATGTGTGTATGTGTGTGTGTGTGTGTGCAAGTCTCAGACAGTTGCGCTACTTCACTTTTCTCTGGTTCGTTTCTGCCTGTTTTATGCAGCATTATCTCTTTATCAGTTGACAGACAAGACCTTGAGACGCCTTGCTTAGAAGGCAAAAGGCAGAAGGGAATGGTTTTGCGCCCTGCTAAATTACTTTTCGCTGCTTGCTCATAAATGGAGCAAATCAACTTGCACTTAACGCAGTTGTCTCACTTAATTCACTTTTGAACTTGAAATTTTGCAACCGGTTTGCAATTTCCCCGCTGAACAGAAATCCACACCACACAAGGATAAACAGAAGAACAGACGCCGACACCCAAAATATGAGCAAAAACAAAAACAAATTATAATAATTCATAAGAAACAGGTTGAGAGCGGAGACAAAAAGCTACAGATACATTTACAGAGATACATTTATGTACATATATCTGACTCTTCATTCGCACACACTTGACGGACGTTCAGCAGTTTCCTTTGGTGTGTGTGTGTGTGTGTGTTTTTTTGCACATTTATTTTTATGACAACGACAATTTGACAGGCCAAAAGCAATGAACAAAAGCAACCAACTAAATTATAATAATTATCGAAATTTTTCTTTATGGCCAACAGCAAGAGCCACTGGCATATGCGGGCCCCTTTTATATTATCATAATTTCGACATAAGGAATTTCTGTTGAAAATGTGTGGAATGGATATGGGAAAGATGTGTGTAAAAGGTGCCAATACTTGGCACTTTTTATATGAACTTCTTCAGTTAGTTCAGTCTTAACTTTATTTAATACTTTCACAAGTTTAACTTACTAGTTGTAACTAGTTTTCATTTGGAAATTCTTGAAAGTGTATTGCATTGGTGAAATTTCTTTGCAATCATTAATCAACGACAAGTTTCATTCAAGTTGGGTAAACTCCTTTTCGATTCACCCTTCGTCAAGTGTTTTTTTTATTTCTTCTTTTCATCGTTTCTGTCTCTGTATGTGTGTGTGTGTGTGTCGTGAATTTCGTGTTGATTTACCCACAATTTAAATAGATTTTTATTTTTCATTTATTCAGTGTCATGCTCTATCATCATTAAAACGTCCAAATCGCTTCCTTTGTACCTCTATTTTTTCGGCAGCAATTTGCTTATCTTGATTTTACATCAGCTCAGCTCAGTCCAGGGCAGACCAGGCCAAGCCACTGGAATTGGGGAGTGGAGAGTGGGCATGGTGGGTATGAAAATCACTTGAGCGTGTTTCCTTTCGGTCCGAGTCGGAGTCGCAGATCGGGCTCACTTTATTTTGGGTGTTGTTTAATGTTATTTTGTGGCGGTTGAACTTCTCCTTCTCCTTCTTCTGCCCTCCCCCTTCGTCGGTGTTCTTAACATTTTCACACTCACTTCATTTAATTTAATTTGTGAATATTTTTTCGGTTGCCTAAATAAAAATAAAAAAATAAGTATTTCAAAACATCGAGGTTCTGACTTGGAAATACCCAGTAAGTTCATTGAAAATGTTAATAAATAAAATATTTTCCTATTTTTCATTGAATTTCACTATAACTCATTATATTCCAAGAACATTTGTTTAAAAAATTAAATATTATTTGGCAACGTGCAATGCTACAATCAATATCAAATTTATATCCAATTGCGAGCGACAATATTTCATTCAACGGGAAATTAATATAATCTTTTCGAATTCTGGAAACAAAATAAAACCTTTTGGCTTCTGTTTTACTAGATCCATAACTTTTGGTTATTTTATTTTATTTTTATTTTACATAAAGTCTGCCCAATAGTTTTATTAGAAGAATTAGCATTTGGCTTAAGCTAGGTGAATCAAAATTTTTAATTAACAAGAAAATGCGTCAAATATATTGATTTTAAGCTAAATAACCTATATGTTAATAGCTTGAATAACTAAAAATTAGCAATTATAACCTAATATGTATAAATTGATTTACTTAGATAGAAATGGACCTGTCAATTGAGCCATTTATTTGGGCCAAAAAGGCCCTATAAGAAAATCTATTCTTGTTAAATCCGCTTTAATTTGTATGGCTATTTTTAATTTTCGAGATATTTTTGAACTGTTCGAAACTTGTCGGTTTTTTTATTTCTTCGCCAGACAAGAAGTGTAATCAATATACCCTTAACTCTTTAGATTTCCAGGGTATGAGAAAATGTGATACAAGCTAGCCTAATGATGTTGACCTCCTCCCCTTCTGGTCCTTAGTGTTTGATATGTGTGTGCCTGAGCATTAATTAATTAATTGTTATTTTAATTTGAGTTTTCCTTTGTTATTGCAAATTATAGATAAACTTTCTACTGACAGTTGACAGTTGAAATTGTGACGATTCGCATCGTTTAACTGCAATTTCGTGCCTCTCCAAAGCGGACAATTTGCTAGTATGTTTTTCGTCGTTGATTACCATTTGAGGTTTGCTTTGGGTTTTGGAGTTTATGGTCAAGTGGCAAGTTTAGTTTGGTCGATAAGATAAGGCAACCTTTGGCTTCTGCAACGTAATCGGCAAACCAGTTTTATATGCAACTTGCAAGTCCATTATGCGTCTCTTTTATGCCCCTCGTGCCTCTCGTGCCTTGATGTACATATATAAAGTGGTTTGGCAACCCTTTTCTGACACACAAACACCGAAGCAATACAAGTACTATATAAGTATATAAACATATATATATAAATATATAACCCTCTCTATATATAAAATGCATTTAAATGTATTGTATATGCCACATAATTGCATGCAGCTTTTACTGCGTTGCAATCACGACGTTGTTGCATGATGCATTTGCCCATTGGGGTAAGTCAATGTCGGACTGAATCTTCAGAATCTTCTTTAACTTTTCATCGTTATAAGGCATATAAAAATAAGATTTTTCTAAAGTCCTTGCAAATGACAGAAATTTCTCTTTTTTTTTGGAGTCAAAGGACTCGTTTAACTTCTAATCTTGAGTGACCCTAATATAAATTGTATTTTTAAATATATCCCGATACATTAGCGTACAGAAAAAAAGGGTCTAAAAATGCCATTTGAATTTTAACTTTAATTTTGATCTATCCCATTTTAATACAATTTTGAATTTAAATTTTTTTTATAAAGTATTTCAGGGTTTCTTAGCTCATTTAGATCCTTTCTACGCCCATGTTTATGTACACTTTTCAATATGTAAGACGACTAGATATAGGTACCTTGTATATATGTATGTATATGTATGCATTGAAGTTATGTATGTACATTGTTTATGCAACTCTCGTGACTCTTGTTTGGTTCTTCTCTTTTTTCGCATTTTTCATTTTACTCTTGCCACAGAAAAGGAACATTAACTTGACTGAGAAGTTTGTCAAGCGAAAAACTAAAAGCTAATTTGTCTATGCAAAAGTATAGAAAGTGCTTGATTATGTTAAGACTTTAAGTTCATTTAAATTTTTTCCGAGCGGTAGTTTGTTATCGATCATTAATCGATCGAAAAGATGTAAATGTGTCCAAAGAAGAGATTTAGTGGCTCATCTTATTAACATTTAGTTTAAACTGGAATCGTATTAGATGGAATAAGGTCTAGAGATGAGACTTGAAGGGCTAGTCTTAGTTAAAAATTGCTCAAAATGTTAATATTTTCGAAAGGGTATAGAATCCGAATAATAAAGCGTTCCTTCGTTTTTTGGATGAATTTTTTTTTTTTTTTTTTTGTGTTTTTTGCCTTTGCCTGCTGTTATTGTTTATTCCGCTTTGGCTGCATTCTGTTGTCCCCCTGTCTGAGTGTCTGCTGCTCCTTAGACCTTGACCACTAACATACATAGAAACTGCCCGAAACCGGTTAGCATTCAGCTTTCTTGAGTCTCGATTTGCGTTTACTCCTTCGAGTCTCTCTCTGTCTCTCTCTCTCTAACTTCCATATGTGAAATCCAATTACCTCATCCCAGACAAACCACCCACAACAACAACAACAACAGCAACAACAACGACAGTCAAATATGTCAATAATATTCATAATTTTGTCTACTCTTTCCCCTTAAAACACGCAATTGCCTAGATCGTGCCTAGAGTTATGGCCTACGCATTTAAATGATATGAAATTATATATTCTAGGAAGCCAACTAGCCAAAGTCACTTCAATGTGGGCGTGATCTGAAAGGGTTTTAGGTTTTCTTTTTTTTGGTGAATGCCGAAATTAATTAACAAAATGTTTGTTAAATTTTCATAATTACAGGTCCCAATTGGAATAACATGATTTTCGTGTTTCATGATATTTTGCCGCTCAATAAAGCAACTTAATGGCAGTCAAAAGAGAAGTTTCCGAAAGAAGAAAAAACATGCTCAAATGGGAATATACTTAGTTACATATGTCTTCCGGAGGAGGAGAAGGAGACTCAATTTTTCATGGCAACTTAGAGAACAATCAAAGAACTAAAAGAGCAAATGGCCCAAGTAGCTGGTCACGAGGGGTGGTCGATGTGTTAGTGCTAAGTCTGAAGTTGAGATGAGTACATTAAGCAAACAGTTTGATGCAGTTCCTCTACAAAAAAATCTCGCATTCACAGTCAGTTCAGTTTAATATCGATTTCGATATCAAGTCCCACAAAGATTATGAAAAGAAACGATTTAACAGATTTCTTATTCGATATTTTTGGATTTTGCTTCCCTTTTTAATTTGAGTTTTCCTGTTTAAACTGGCTTTGTTGCTGGTTCTTCATATTTTATTAGGTAATTTGATTCCCCACAAATGCTAAGACAGAGAGAGAGAGAGAGGGAATCACATATCATTTGACCTCTTTACGATTCCAAGAAAAACCAAACTCGCAAGCGAAGAGAAAAGCATCTGCAGGCCAAAAGTGGAATTTGAGCGAATCTTTCTTAAGTGGTGACCTTGTTTATAGTTCTAAAGTTTCGAAAAACAAATCCAATACTCAAACTAATTGATGTTGATAAACTTTGCTCAATTGAAATATGAAATTTTGTTTTGTTTTTGGGGGAATAAACTGTTTGATTAGATATTTATTGAATCGTATTTTTGGCGTCTTACAGGCTGGTAATGGCGTTCTGTGTGTGTGTGTGTGTGGGTTAACATGGTGATTAGTTTTTGAGATATATTTGAAAATTTAGTTTATTGAAACTTACAGCCAGATCACCTAGACCAGCATTCAATTGCTTAATGTAAGGGGCAGCAGCCTTAGCAGCGGCAGCAATAGTCTTCGCACTGATGGCCTAGGTAATCAAATAGATTACAGATATATAGAAATTGTGTATAATTGGAAACTAGTAATGAATACTTACACCACCCTCAGCAATGATGGAAGAGCCAGCCGTCTACGGGAAGTAGAAATATTAAATTATAATTTCATTAAATTGAAAGAGACTTAATTTTCTACTCACATCTAGGCTAGCCGACTGAGGTTCTACCTTAACATTCAGGCTGGTTATGGCGTTCTAAGTGAAATTAATTAGTAATTAGTTCATATTGGAGAGTAACTTTAATTGAACTCACAGCCAAATCACCAAGAGCCTCATTCACTTTGGAGACATAAGGAGCAGCGGCATTGGCAGCAGCGGCTATAGTCTTGGCACTCACGGCCTAAGGGGAAGAAACCTTGTATAATTAACTTTGCCCTTTTGCCGAGTTGTAATAAATACCTCGAACGGTTATTAAATTTGTACAAAAAACAAAAAAAAATACTACTTACACCACCCTCGGCAATAATTGAAGAGCCAGAAGAAACACTCGAACGGGCCTCGGGTTCCGCCTTAAGCCCAATGCTCAGACTGGTGATTGTGTTCTAAGTTGTTAAATTAGAATTGAATATAAGGCAAATTATAGTTACGTAATTATCGACCTACAGCCAAGTCACCCAAGGCATCGCCCATGTCACCCATGACATCACCTAGAAGATTGCGAGACTGAGGCTGGACATAGTTGTTGTCATCATCCTGAAGGCGAATGCTGGTAATGGCATTCTAGGACAAACATTTTACTTAGACTTTAAGCAAATAGTTAGTTAGTTAGATGTACTTACAGCCAGATCGCCCAAACCATTTGCCATATCACTTAGAAGATTTTGAGTCTCGGGTTCCATGTATTCGGCATTCACCATCTTAATGCTGGTAATGGCATTCTAAAGGTCGATGTCACCATAAATATTAAATGCCCAATTTAACGATGTAAAACTTACAGCCAAATCACCCAAGCCATCGGCCATATCACTGAGTAGATTCTGAGTTGAAGGCTCAACGACGACAGCATCGACTTGCGATGCGCCGCTCACTTGATTCTCCAGCTGATGAATGACCTTCTCGCCAGCCACAGCGACCTGTGCCACATCGCTCATAAGTCCGCCAAAGCTAATGCTGACAGTTCCAGCACTGATCGGCTGGACAATCAGCATTAGAGAAAGGCCAACAATTGCCACAATTTGATTGGTTTGCATATTGATGTTTCTTGGGTTTCTACTCAAAACGTAATAATTTGTCTCTACGAAATGCTAGCGGCATTTATAGTCCATTCTTATCGGCGTTATCCAAATTTCTATTTCAGGCGCGGCACATGAACATTAAAAACAAATCACAGTCAAGTGGCCATATGATTCAATATACACTGATTGATCGAAGCGAATTGGTTATCTAACGGCGACAGGTCTGAAAATTGGGATTTCTTTTTTCTATCGGTGGGTTCTTTTGTAGTTCTTTTAAGTGGCTTCTGAAATTCAATAAATATTAGTTAATCGCGATAGGGGAAAACATTATTCGGCGAATCCCAGTTAATCATTTAATAATTTGAGTGTTATGAAATTTTGTTCAAAATATTGTTTGTTATCTGATAAGGCCTAAAATCGGCCTTATAGTGGTGTCAAAACGTTAAGTTTTAGTGTAGTTTAGTTTAAGTTGATATCTCTACTCGATTGTTTTGATAAAAAAAAAAACTGTGGAAAATGGGACAAGAATGGAAAGGGGACAGTTCTCTACTGAGGAATAGTTTAAAGTTTTTTGAATGAATAACATTCTTTAACTCGTTCTTAATGGCTTTAAGGATAATGGATTCAAGGAACTTCTGACAACAGCTACATTAGCGGGGGATCATGTCCTCCTTTGCCTACATTGAAGCTTCAGAGCGTTCGGCCAGGACTGAAGCTCCATTGTCCCAATAGGCCGACAGCCAAGAGAGTTTCCGATGATGTTGATCTATTCAGCTCCGACGATAAGGACTGCTGAGGCCTGATATCAAGTCATGGAATGATTAGACCGACATGAAAGAGTAGGAGAAGAAGAAATGAACGGTCTGTGGTGGGGTGCCAAGTTGGTTTCAGTTGTCTAGCGTCATTGAGGATTGAGGAAGGTGCTCATTAATCTGCTTGAGCAAAGATTTCGTCTGGTTAATGGATACTGCTGCCTTCATCAAGATTTAAAATGTCTGCATGTTTTTCAATAAATTTTCGATTAGAAAATCAAAAGATCTGACTATCTATCTAGTTTCACTTCTATTTGAAGCATTTTTTGTTTTCGCAATAATAAACAATAAGTAATTTATCTGTTCCGAATATTTATATTTATTTTTTTTATAATAATCAATTTAATTGACTGTGGAATTGGCCAAGTGATTGACATCGTTGACAATTGTGTGGACAACATTTGTTGCTGCATTGGCAACATTGTTGGCCACATTTTGCATGGTGTTGGCAACATTGTTGGCAAGCTGTGATGCATCGCTGGCAACATTGTTGGCAACATTATTGGCAGCCTTGGCAATATTTGAAGCAGTGTTGGCAACATTGTTGGCAACCTGTGTGGCATCGCTGGCAATATTGTTGCCAACATTATTGGCAGCATTGGCAGCATCGTTGGCAATATTTGAAGCTTCGTTGGCAACCTTATTAATGACATTTGCCACCTGGGAGGATACCTGCTTGACCTTATTTGTTAGATTAGCCGACGACCAGGGCTGATCGCACACACAGGCACAAGAAGAGGAGCCACTGTCAACTGAAGCCTAAAAATGAAAATATATTTTCTAGTACTTGATATGAAAAATTCACTTGAAGGTCTTACAGTTGAGCTGACGTTCTTTACCACAGTGGATATTTCCTCGTTGAGAAATTGTTTCTGTAATGAGAAAACTGTTACTTAAGATTTCGTGCTTTAAGCTAACGAACTCACGACTTCCTCGCTGATCTCCTGGGCAAACTTGAGGGCACTGCTCGATATTTCCTGACCAAACTGAGAGCCAGCCTCTCCCAGTTCATTGCCGAAAGTTAAGGCATCTTTTCCAATATCGTGGGTCAAATTGCTCTGAGAGTGAATGTGTTTTAATTGAATATTGAAAAGTCTAAGAATTCGTTTGCTTACCAAGTTACTGGACAGACTCTTGGCCTGAATTTGTTGACCCACAAAGGCCACAAGCAATGCCAAGACTACAATTGATTTCATTTTTGCTTTTATTTTGTTTTTCAACTAAATCAATTTTGCCCATTCACTTGGTATTTATACCAAAAAATATCAATACGCGAGCCATTGATAAATTTTTTTTAAACTTTTTATCTAAAGTCCACAGAGTGATCGATGCATTAAACGATATCTAGTCCAGACAGTAATATCTACCCAACAAATTGATGAATATACACACGACAAAGTCTAATGGAAAATTGTCTGGTAACGCTAGAACTTTATTAAAAGACATTCTCACCCTTTATGGGCAAATAATTATAAGGATTAAGCATACCATTCTTAAGTCTAGTTCTCTGCGTATGTCGATGTTTTGACTTTTTAAAGTTTTCTGACTTCTTGGCATTGCGATAGTTTTGAAAATCAAAATTCAACAAGTATTTCGCTTGCCTTCCTGGATGAGCATTTTGCTTACGTTTTCTTTTTGAGAAACTAAAATGTATTACTGCATTTCGAACTGGTTTTATGTTGAAGACTTTTCCAGTTTTGCCTTCGTTTGGCTTATGTTTAAAAAACTCCTCAAAATTTGTCTGTAAGTATAAAGAATTTTGAAATTATTGACAGTTTGGCTTAAAAAACTTGACATACAAATAGTTTGGACATTTTTCGAGACATATTTTCAAAAATTTTCATGTCGTCTTCCATTTTTGGTTGACATAAAGGTAACAAAGCGATTGCTGTTAAATGGAGTACAATTCGTAGAGCTGTCATTTTAACACTAACTCTTAAAATATATATATTTTGAAATTATAAAGCAAATCAATTCGTTCAATTTAATTTGTGTACATTTTAGTTGGTTTTTTTTTCAACGTACTCCTTTAGTTTTGGCTTTAAATTCGATCTGGATACTGTCGACCTAAGTCTTTTTTTATGGTATGTGTCTGCATAAAAAGAGGAAATTTTGAGAAAGAGTTTCATTTTAAAATGTTGGCAAATTCCTTACCAAAGGTCCAGCCAAAATGCTTGTGGCCAGACCCAAACTGATAATAAAAAGAATTGACATTTTGTTAGATGAACCTTCTCGTAAGCTTAGCTGAAACTGAACTGAAACATTTTTGGTAGTTAATATTGCTTAGAAACTCAAAACAATAACAAGAATTTATTCGTTGCGAAACGCTTTTAATGTGACAAATTAGTTTAGTTAAAGTTAAAGAAAAATAAACAAATTGTTTTTAGATTTTTGGTTTTCAAAGGAATTTGTTTTGAAATTTACTTACCAATTATAAATTATTATTTTGTTTTATTTTGTGTTTACGTCTTGAGTAATCAATGATAATGGATAGTCCTTGAGTTGAGGCTAGATTGTGTCCCTTAGCCTCTCTTTTAATATGTTTGCCCAATGTTTGCTGGTTTACAAAAAAATATATTCGAACTATATTCGATTTGATTTTTAAGTTAACTTACAAATTGTTGAAGAATTCTTCTAGCTTTTGAATATTTTGCCATTCGATCCATTAGCCATGCAATGTAATCTTCTATACTTAAACTTGTTGTTCGATCAAATTGCGTTAATATGGAAGAGATGAGTAGGATCCATTTTATTTCCATTTTAATCCCTTTAGTGTAGGTTTCTTAGTCAGCAATTTCTCATAAATGTTTTACTTGACTTGTCTCAATCGTAAATATGCGACCCAAAATCATTTCGCTTCACTCGAGAATTGAGTGTCACAGCTGCTCTCCAATCCCAAGTCGATTCGCTGTTTTGGGTTTTGGGGTTTTCGCATTTATTGTGATTTTAATGCATTGTGCCATCGTTTAAATAGATTTTTGCATAAAACGTTTCCCAGCATTTACGGTTATTCACTTTTTCTAATGCAAACAAGTTATAAAACGATCATAAAAAGGCGGCAAGACCAAATCGAAAACTATGACCACATAAAAATGCTATAAAATATGCCGCCACCGTGTGGCAGAGAATAAAAGAAAAAGGACTCCGTCTCACTCTCACTCTCATACTCTCTCTCTTCCATTTTTTATTGTATGCGAATCGCAAAAATCGTAAAACATGAAAACTACGCGGGGGCTACAGGGCTACAGGCTACAGGCTACAGGATTACACCTTCGGTTGTCTCCCCTTTGCCCTTTTGCCTATTCCATTATCGCTAAAAATCAAAATGTGTTTGTCGATGAATTAGAATCGCTTCAATGGCGATTTCGTTGCTGTTTCCTTTGCCATTGATATAAAATTCATTTAAAGAGAAACTTCTTAAAGTCAATATAACAATGTTTTAAACAAATATGTTCTAAATGGACAAAGACTATTGTTAGATCAGCAATACTTACACAAGTGTAACAAAACATAAAAAACGATGTACATGTTTATTTTAATATAATTTCTATTGAAATATGTAAAATATTTAATGCAATTTCTACTGCTTGCCAAAAAAGTAGAAATTTATTGCTACTACACTCCCATTGCTGCACGATTGCAACACTGCTTCAAATCATCCCCAAAACTATGCCAGAATATGCATTACAAATGATATACAAGTAGCGTGAATATATATTGAACATTGGACACACGAGCAACAGAGGCAGCGTGGCCGAGCGGTCTAAGGCGCTGGTTTTAGGCACCAGTCCGAAAGGGCGTGGGTTCGAATCCCACCGCTGTCAAGTGTAGAAATTTTTTTTTCTATGTTGAAAAAAAATAATATTTATTTTTTTGTATAACCACTGAAACAATATTTTTATGCAAAAAATACTCTGATAATTTATGCTTCTATTTTGATAGCATATTAACTTGGATTGCTTATTAAGACCCTTTCTTGTCAAATTCTCATATAAGGATATGCTCAAAGGGTTTTTTAATTTACGTAAACATTTCAGTGGTATCATTATGCGACAGCTGTCTTTCACATTTTCCATTGCAATTTAAGAAATTAGAAACTAAATGAGTATAATGATTACTGCCCTCAGTTCAGTTCTTCATCAACACTCACTAAGTATCAAGTTTTTTTTTTTATATAAAATGAAGTTTGGAATTATTTATTTTACCTTGCTGTTGGTTTCGGTTGACTTAACTACTTCTTCAGCATTATATACAGACATGGAGACCACTCATCTTGAATTGGTCAATAATTTGATTCTTAAGATTAATCAGGAACGATCCATAGAGACTTTGATACATTTACTGCACACCCACAACAAAAATTGTCTCTTCTCAAACATCAGATCAGTTGGAATACCAATGCTGCAATTAAACGAGATGGCCAACATGAATGTAAGGAAGAACTTCAATTCGGAGATTTTAGCTTTGCTTTGTATTACCGAATACGCGGATACAATGCTTCTGACGACTCTGGCCACTTGTCTTCGGCGCTTACCTTCGGGGCGAATCATCATCTGGATCAATATCCGAGATCCCAGGGACTTGCCGCAGGTTCTCTTCATAATTGGCAACCAGGCAACCGAGCACAAATTCATAAATCTTTTGGCTTTACATCAGATAAACGAAACTGTCATTACTTATCACTTGAAACCTTTTCCTGAAGTTTACTTCGAAAAAGTCGACAATGTTTTGGATCCTCAAAAACGTATTTATGGTCAACATGACATGAATTATCGCGGCAAATCGGCAACTCTAACGTCGTTATCGAATCTTCAAATGCCTTTTGAAAGTAAATCGCAAAAATCCAAGTCCATTGTAAAAGGGAGTTTTAGTGAAAAAATTCTACGCGAGTTTGCAACTTTTTCCAACATAAGTCTGCAAGAGAAGAAAATGAAAACAATTCAAAAAGTGACAGAACCCTTCGATTTCCTACTTCACGATTATTTTTTCAAAATGAGCAATGTAGATCATTCTGAAAAATTGTTCGAAACGACTCTAATGATTATCGTGCCATGTGGGGACGAGGCACTCAGCATTTTAGATATCTACAAATCAGGTCAGGCAAAGCATTGGGTTATATACTTATTGATCCTCTATATTGTATTCAGTGTGTTGGAGTCTGTGGTGTCAATGTGCTCCTTTCGTGTAGCTGGAAGAAGACACAATTTGACCTTTCTGAATCTGTTTGTCAATCTTCGTG
This sequence comes from Drosophila nebulosa, assembly GCA_024703675.1. Classification (NCBI taxonomy): domain Eukaryota; kingdom Metazoa; phylum Arthropoda; class Insecta; order Diptera; family Drosophilidae; genus Drosophila; species Drosophila nebulosa. Next base: position 2,501,005 of record JANFPS010000004.1, on the reverse strand, counting down.
CCATTAGCTTAATATTGGGTCAATCTTATCCCACAAGTCGAAGGGCCACAACTTCCCTTCGACAGACTATTGTCGCCATGCACATTGCTGGATTGATTATAACCACTTTCTTCAGTTCCAATCTGACTTCGATGATGACCAAACCCAGACGCCAAATCAGCCATATACGAAATCTGGAGGAGCTACGCCAAAGCAAGTTGACTCTCATCGTTGACCCATTGAGCCAATCATTAATAGAACGATCCGTTGATGGGGAGTTTTTTAAAGCTCTCAATTACCTGGTTGTGTCTGGCGAAAAGAAGAATCGAATGATACTTTCCCTAAATGACAGCTATGCTTATGTGGTTTATTCCAACACCTGGAACTTTCTCGACGATTATCACAACTCGTTTAAGCGGAAAGTCTTTTGTGAATCTCCCGATTTGGTAATCATAAAACAAACTCCCACAAAATGCATTTTAGAAAAAGATTCTATCTATTTGCAAAATCTAAATTCGTTTTTAACTCGGTTGCATAATGTGGGTCTAACTGATTACTGGAATAAGGTTGCAGTTCGTAAAATGATTTCAAAAATCGACTATAATGCAAAGGAGAAGCTAAGACAATCCGATACAGAGGCTCCTCTAACCCTTGCGTATCTACAATTGGCCTGGAATGTGCTTCTATTCGGTTATGGAATATCGTTCTTAATATTTCTTGTCGAAATGTTTATGGCATATTGGCAGAGGCCAAGACAAAGAGGTTCAATTATTGTCGTTTAAAGCGGGGATGAAAGAAAGCAACTAAATTATTTTATTATAACCAGGCTTCGAAATGAAAAAAAAAACACATTTATTGTAACTGCACAAGACTGCACTGATTTTTGATCTTTAATAAAAACTCACGTTTACTCACATTCTGATTGAGTTTCTTTTTAGGGTCACAAAGTACCAACAACGATTTATTTCCAATTGGATTCTGGTTCACAAAATTTAAGATTCTTTGACAAAGCCTTCTAGGAATGCGTTTTGATTTTGTAGTCTCTAAAATTGAAGCTTATACTAATAGAAAGGTAACTGACTCACCTGATTTTCAATCGATTGATGATTTGTTCTTCACTATTTGATTCCACTTTGATCTTGTTTACATCACTTCTGCATTTTTTTCACAAGGGCATTTAGTGTAACAAGATTTGGAAGAAGCAAATTGCAAAAACTAGATTAGAGATAACATACATATAAAATAATTATAAAATTTAAAATTTTCCAATGATATTTCTGCTAGTTTTCAATTTCTAACTTTCAGTTTTGTTTTGATTTCACGTAGACTCTACATTGGTTTGAATAAACCTGTGAAGTTAAAAATAATTAAGTTAAGGAAAACAAATTTGTAACGTTTAACAATGACTCAGCACAATTGAGGCGACGCCTCAGCAGCAACTACTTAATTTGATCACCGTGAGCGCTGCTGCTTATATACGCTCAGAGCAGCAAAAAGTGAAGAAGAATTATCGATGAAGCGAACAGCTGCGCTGGCGCTCATCTTCTCACCACCCACTATCCCTCCTCTCGCACTCTCTTGCTCGCACTCAACATCTGCATCAAGAAGAAACACTGCTTAGTGGGAGCCAGCGAGAGTGTGGGGGGTGAGTGAGAGTGCACCGACGTTGCTGCTCGCTGCAACGCTGCAGTTACGTCGGCGTCAGCAGTGCTTCTTCTTGAAGCAGATGCTCAGTAGCTGCGAGCGGGATGATGGTGGGTGAGAGTACGAGAGCGCCGGCGTAGCTGCTTGCTAGTTCTTCTTCACTTTTTGCTGCTCTGAGTGTATATAAGTAGCAGCGCTCATGAGGATCAATTGTGCTGAGTCATTGTTGAACGTTAATTAAGGAGAGATTAAAGTTTTTTCTTTTACAAATTTATTCTTTTTAACTAAATATTTTCCACTTTAAAGGTTAATCAAACAAATTGAGAGTCTATGTGGAAACAAAAGAAAACTGAAAATTGGAGTGAAAACCTACAGAAATATTTAGATCATTAAAAGTAGAGAAACAGATAAGCCACCTAAGTGATATGTATGTATGTATGTTTTCTCTAGTCTAATTTTGACAAATTTAATTAAATTTTCAAGTCTGATGAAATTTCAACAAAATGTATGTATATTTTATCGTTGAAGAAGAAGCAGAAGCTATGTGAATGTAAAAATAAGTAGACATATATAGTGAGAGAACCTGCAATCGATTGATTGAGAGGCGATTAAAAAATCTACCCATTTGGTAACATGAGCTTAAGTTTTAGAGACTTTAAAATCAAATCACATTCCTAAAAGGTTTAAAGAACGGCGATATGAATATATTTATAAAGTGCACTGGTGAGCAAATATCGAATCCAATAAACCTTCAAAGTGAAGACTTTTAAACTTTTTTTTGTCCCTGTAACAAATCGATCTTATATTTTGTTACTTATAAAAAAAGCTTAAATTGGCACATTTTGACTTTAATTGCTATTAACTCATTAGGTTTAGATTTGATGTATGCTACATAATCGTATAAATCGTATATATTCTTAATAGCTCTTCACTACTTGTCGTTTGATGTATATATATATATTACATAATGTTGTATATTATATTGGTGGACAAAACAGCTCACAGGATATTCACAAATATCTGAAGCCAGTTGTAGAAGCTAGTTTTCTGCGAATATAACGAAGTCGGTTCTTAAGAAATATAAACAAATGTAATTTTCATGTTTCTCGACTTTGAATTGTTCCAATGACATTACAATTTGTAAACCAATGTTATATAAGAAATTATTTTTTGATAAAAAACAGTAGTTATTTATTTTAAAAATGTTGCAAATTTCTTAATTAATGTTACGTATTACAAAACGTAATAACGATGATTGAAATTTAAAGTCCTTTTTATCTTTGCCTTCATGACAAGCTGTCCTTCTATTACGAAGTGAGTGCAATTTTAATTTTCATTAGTTTGCAATTAAAGAAATTGAAAAATAGAATAATAGCAATAGTTAAAGTGCTTAATTCAGTTCTTTATTAACACTCTAAGTATCAAGTTTTCTTTATAAAATGAAGTTTGGAATGGTTTATATTATCTTACTGTTGCTGTCAATTGTTGAAAATGCTCCTTCATCATTCTATACAGATATGGAGACAACTCATCTTGAATTTGTCAATAATTTGATTCTTAAGATTAATCCATTGCAATTGATTATTACCACTTTGTTTAGTTCCAATCTGACTTCGATGTTGACCAAACTTCCCGAATTGAGCCATATCCGGAATTTCCAGGAACTACGCGAAAGCAAATTGACTGTCGTTATCAATGTAATTAGTAAATCAATAATAGAACCCACAATCGATGCAGACTTTTTCCCGAATACAGTCCCAAGTGCTCTATTTGTGTCCCTCCTAAGGAAATTTGATATGCTGTTCTCCCTGAACCATAGTTACCTCTTTTTGGTGTATAGCAAATCATGGGATTTGTTGAATTAATTTTATGGGTTGTTTGGACGGAACTACTTTTGTGAATTTACCGATATGATAGTGTTCAGGGAAACTGCAGTAAGGTCGATATTGCCAAAACATTCAATTTATAGACGCGATCTAAATTGATTTTTTTGAGGACCCTTTAAAATGTAGGTATAACTGATCACTGGCATAAGGCTGCACGTCAAAAAATAATATCAATGATAGACGCTGAAACAAACGAAAAGTTGAGGCAAACCAAGTCAGGTGCTTCCCTAACCATTGTGTTTCTGCAATTGGCCTGGAATGTGCTTGTATTCGGTTATGGAATAGCTTTTTTAATATTTCTTATCGAAATGTTTATGGCATATTGTCAGAGGAGAAAATTATTATATTTTGAATTTAAATAAAAGCTTTTCACTCACTCTCGCACTTGTATTAATTTCAAATGTATTCATTTAATTTAGAATAAGGGGCCTTATTTTTCGAAATGGGATCTCTTGCAGCTGGCACTGTAAACTAAATTTCAGATTTCTACCATGATTCGGGTCTGTCGTCGGATCAAAGCTACATATATTGACAATTGGCTTATTTGTTGATCCCGAAGTTTGGCTCTCATTTTCTTGAATCCCTCCCTTCATTAAAATCAAAGAAGAAGAACGTCTGACGGACGGATCAGGATCGAAAATTTAAAAGAGTTCTTATTAGGAAAACTTTTTTTGTTTCTCGGACTATCGCAACCTGCTATGGTGTTTAGATAGTTTTTAATGTTATGCATCATATTCCGGGGTTCATTAAAAGACCTGTACAATACCTTTTTGTCAATAAAAAAAAAAAACTGTAACATGTGGCGGCGTCTCAGCTTAATTTTCTTATAATTCATCGTCATTCATTGCGGTCCTGGTGAACGCTTACCCTGTTTTCTTTTGGCCCCATACAAATTGACCCGCCCTAGTATGCATATTAAAATAATAGAAAATAATACAACACAAAAGTGTTAATTGCATTTTATATATTCTAGTTCTATTTGTTTTTGCACCTTTATTTTATATTTTTTCTTAATTACTTACTGATAATGCATATTATTGCCCTTTGTAAGGGTATCTTTAAGTGCAGCTTATCAGTTAATTTGAAGTGCCTATAAATAGAATCGTTCTTGCCGGCAATCGAACCTCAGATCGCATTGCGACACAAGGCAGCGTGGCCGAGCGGTCTAAGGCGCTGGTTTTAGGCACCAGTCCGAAAGGGCGTGGGTTCGAATCCCACCGCTGTCAACAGTATAATATTTATTTTTTTTTTCCATATCAAATATTTTCCTACAACTAACCCCTGCAACTAACTTTGTTTTAAAATTGTTGAATTTTTTTAATTTCTTAATACTATTTAACTTAATTAAATACCTAACCCCAAAAATTGGCTCATAAATGTTGTTTAAGCATTATTTACCCTACTACCTATTAAAATATTTCTTTTAACTAGACTTTTTCTAATATAAACATATGTTTTATTTATGTTTTTTACAATCTTGTAATGCGAAATGAGGGACCGGCTAGCTTTGGCCATGACGAATTTTGTATACCCTTACAAGTTTGACAGAATTCATTGAAAAAGTTTGTTAATAACCAAATATTTTGAGAATCAATCGTCCCTGTGCAAGCTGTATGCTAAGTATATCGAAAATTAGTCACCAACTATTGAGTTTTTAGTTTTATCTCGTTAAAATGAGGCATTGATTTAGGTCAAAGGTATAAGAGTGAAAGCAAAAATGAAATCTAGTTCCCATTTAATTATCATTACTATTACCCATTTTAAAAGTAAACGAGTGTTCAGAAATAGCTAAAAAATAAATTTGATCCATTAAGGATATCTTAACTTATGACAGCTGTCGGTTATGCTAAAGGTTCCAATTGCAATTAAAGATATTAAAAATTATTCAACTAAATGAGTATAAAGATTCCTGCCCTCAGTTCAGTTCCACATCAACACTCCAAGTACCAAGTTAATTGCACAAAATGAAGTTTGGAGTCCTTTCTGTCATTGTGTTGTGTCTGTCGGTTGTTAAAACTGCACCTTCAATATTATATACAGACATGGAGACCAATCATCTTGACTTTGTCAATGATTTGATTTTAAACCTTAATCGGGAGCAGTCCATTCGGACTTTGATTCATCTAATACGCGGACAGAATCGAAACTGCCTTTTCTCCAACATGCGAACAACCGAAATACCATTGATCCAATTAACCGAAATGTCCTATGTAGATGTAAAGGAATATTTCAATTCGGAAGTCCTAGCCTTGCTGTGCATTAACGAATACGCGGATACAATGCTGCTAACGACTCTGGCCAACTGTCTTCGTCGCTTACCTTGGGGGCGAATCATCATCTGGATTAATATCCGAGATCCCAAGGACTTGCCACAGGTTCTCTTCATAATTGGCAATCAGGCAACGGAGCACAAGTTCATGAATCTGTTGGCTATACATCAGATAAATGAAACTGTCAATACCTATCACTTGAAACCTTTTCCTGACGTCCACTTCGAAAAGGTCGACAATCTTCTGAATACTCGAGAAACAATTTTCTACCATCGTGACGTGAACTTTCATGGCAAATCAGCAACTTTGCTGACAAATGACGACGGAGTTAAGATTTTCAAAACTAGAATGGGAAAATCGAAATCGCTTTATTTCAGTGATTTTAGAGAAAAACTTATTCGTGAATTTGCCATCCAAACCAATCTTAGTCTGCGAGTGAGAAATGTAAAAGCCTTTGATGCTGTGACGGAACCATTCGATTTTCTCAATGATAATTATTTGTTCAAAATGACAAATGTTGATTTTTCAAAGACAATTTTTCATGCGGTCCTAATGATTGTTGTACCATGTGGAGACGAGGCTTTCAGCATTCTAGATATCTACAGATCAAGTCAGGCTAAAAATTGTGTTATATACATTCTGATTATTTACATTATATTCAGTGTGTTGGAATCTGTGGTGTCAATGTGCTCCTTTCGTATAGCTGGAAGAAGGCACAATTTGACCTTTATAAATCTGTTTGTCAATCTTCGTGCATTCAGCACAATATTGGGTCAATCTTATCCCACAAGTCGAAGGGCCACAACTTCCCTTCGACAGATTGTGGTGGTAATGCATATTGCTGGATTGATTATAACGACTTTCTTTGGTTCCAATCTGACTTCGATGTTGACCAAACGACTCGAATTTGGCCATATACGAAATTTCAAGGAACTACGCGAAAGCAAATTGACTGTCCTCGTTGATCCGTTAAGCCAATTAGTGATAGAGCACGCAATTGGGCCAGAGTTTTTTAAGAACGTTCTTCCCAATTACCAAGTTATTGATAACGATAGCAAGTATGAATTGTTAAATTCTTTAAATAACAGCTATGCTTATGTGGTACTTGGCAAGTCATGGGATTTGGTTAGGGACTATCACAAATTGTTTGGGCGAAAATACTTTTGTGAATCTCCAGACTTGATGTTGGTAAGAGAAACTGAAGTAAGAACTGTATTGGAAAGGAATTCAATTTATAAACGAGATCTAAATTTGTTTTTAACGTGGCTTGAGAGTACGGGTTTACCCAAACACTGGAGTCAGGATGCACGTCGAAAAGTGATTTCGCTGGTGAACTCACAAACGAAGGACAAGTTGAGACAGTCCAGTTTGGAGGCTCCTCTGACCCTTGCATATCTGCAATTGGCCTGGAATGTGCTTTTATTCGGTTATGGAATAGCTTTCTTCATATTTCTCATCGAAATGTTTATGGCATATTGGCAGAGGCGTAGGCAAATACGTCCATTTATAGTTTAAGACGAAGGAATGAAATTATGAAAACTAAATTAAAAGTTTATTGTACCAGCACATGCACCTTTTGACCTTAAATACAAACACGTTACACACCTTAAATGTGATTTTTCTTACGCGTTAATGCAAGTATTTTGGCAATAAAAGAAAACTCTTTTTGGAAACGGTAAGCCATGAAATTCGTTTGATTCTAATCAGAGCGAAAATTGCCAGTCCAAGTTAGAAGTTTTGGGGCATATTCCATGCTTAATTGGACACCGCAAACCGAACCAGTGATACGCCCACCAACCCTACGCCCATTACCAAGACACAGACACAGACACAGAGGCCGTTTATCTGCCGTTGACATTTCCCGCGTGCTCGCTTTCAATTTAGAGTTTTCCTCATCTAACCCTTTTTGCGGTAACATGTTGATCTCGTTAACAACCCGCGGAGCCAAACGAAAACCTAATGAAAGGGAAATGCCAGGAAATTAAAAGGGTTTGTGGCCGTTTCAACTAGCTGAATCCCCCCTCGGGCTATGTCTCTACCGAAATGAATGGGATTCATCTAAATGTATCAAATGTCAAACTGAACTTAAGTCGAAAGTCATTAAATTCATCTGTTTCGATAACTTATCAAGCAAATGGCAGATAAATAAAAAAGGTTCTACTAATCGTATATACTTTTAGTGCCTACTTCTGAAGAGTTTTTCTTATCTTTAACAAATTTGAACTTGAATTTTTTCAATTGTGACAGAATTGGGTTAAACCTAATCGTTCAACCTAATCGTAATTACTTTTTATAGTTCAGATAAATAACCTAAGAATTTGAACTTGTAAGCAACAAAGCTATAAATAAATGCGCAAACCGTACATATGTAATATTATTTATAATAAATAAATATATATTTATTTAAATATTTATGCACTCTTTGGGAAACACCAACAAATCTAGGATGCCATCTTATGCCGCATATAATTTAAATAGAAAATATAACATGACAAGCGGATCCCATCTACAACCAGTTGTTCAGGTTGCTTTTCCAAGAATATTCTCATGTGAAGTTCGTTTCCCATATTACACATGGTCGGTTGGTTGTCAGGAATGTAAGAAGAAGAAGTCTTTCTAATATGGTTGGAAATGTGTTGACTTGAGTATTCCCCATGCCCCAAATGAACTCTTTTCATAGGCTAAAGACCACTTTAGCGCACCTAGCGGTCGTCGTTGTTGCTTTTATCAAGAAATGTAAATTGTTTAGAACTTGGCACCCTTTTAGTGTTTGTCTCGCTCATAGGTGAGTGAACAGAAAAGAGTTTTTCACTAAAATGAGCAATTGAACATATTATATTCTAATTGTTCGTTTTTTGCTCACTTTGCAAATTTTCGCGCAACGTTTTTTTACTCATGTTCGGCAGATTGGCTTTTCTTGGCAATCAGCAGCCTAAATGCAAGTATTTCAAATGCTTTTCTAAGCTATTGACCAACTTAACAAGTGAACAGTGTAGTGAACAGCTGAACAAAATGAGCAAATTCAATTCAATTACATTCAAAAAAACAAAAAAAAAAGTGAACGTGTTCAACAAAATTAGCAATGTTTACCTAACTTTACTTTTTTTAATAAGATTTTTCTTAGGAAATTCGGTGTTCCGATAAATATTGACACCATATTATAACGATAGTTTGCTTATTCCTTGCTAGATCGATTCGATTGTTGTTTTTAAACAATGAAGTATTTCATTTTTGGGGTCAGAAACGCTTTCCTCTGCCTTTTACAAATGACAACCAAGTTTAAAATGTAAAAGAACACATAAAAAGCGTTATAATTTCATCTTTGCCCCTTAACAATTTAATTAAAAGAAGTTTTTTAAAGAGTTTTCCTGTTACTCCAAATACTTAGATGGTTTTTTTATATGTATTGAAAGTTAATTACTGTGGTCCTAATCGTTTAATTTGTATTGGGAAATTTCCATATCTATCTGTCTTTGTTTTTATCAAAGAATATGATGAGACATTTGGGGTAATTCCCCCATTTGGTAAAGAGAGCATCACAATGGAAGAATTAATTGTTTGAATCTTCTAAAGATTTTCGATTAGAGTTTTTCCATTTGTCAGAGATTGCAAGACTCACTTATTTACGCTTACGCTTTCTGAGGTCAATGTAATGCATTGTGGTTAAATAATATTGACGACAAAATATTATTAAAAAATTTCCATTTAATATATTACTTAGAAATTCGTAAGTTAGGATTTTGGGTGCCTAAATCCTAATAGCTCAAAGTTCTTAATAATGAATGCGTAGAGTGTAACTTTCTATGGAAATTTCCATGAATGAAATCTTAATGACTTACTCTAACACCCATGGCGCTTATTCATTTCTGTTTTGAATGAGAATTCTGTGAATTTGTATACCTTCTCCAGCTAACTGAAAGGAATCCCCAAGCAGCGACGCAACGTTTATACAGCTTCCAGATTGTTGTTGTTGCTTATTTTTTTTTTTTTTGTAATATTTATATTAATTAGCAAAAACCAGATTTCAAACAAGATTGTTTTGCTTGCTTGTTAGCATGAATCAGTTAAAGATCAGTGGGCGGGCAAAAAGGGGTCGGCCAAAAACAGAGAAAAAGAGTTAGAGAGACTTTAAAATTATGAATTTCCATTTGTTACGCTCTCTTGGCTTGGCGTCTGGCACGTTCGCACTATTTTAATCTTTTACTTTTCCGGATTTGAGATTTATGACAAATGGGCAAATTAGAATCTCTTGTATGAGTAAACGAGTTCCATGAAAATTCACTATGACGTTGACACAGACTTTGACCATTGACTTTGAATGGCGCTAACTACACATGCTTCGGTCATTGCACCCAAGCAAAGATATTTCCCTTTTAGCATAAATTCGGAATCTTGTGAAATAGAGCTACTGAAGATTCAGTGTCAGTGTCACCCAGTGACATGCATCTTTTGGTCTATGATTTTTTTTGGACTAGGTCTAGTAAAATGTTTTAACCGCAAAAGTTAAGTTAGTTGATTAAAACCTGATTGGCTTTGCTCACTCATTCTCCTCTCTCTCTCTCTCTCTCTCTCTCTCTCTTTCTCGCTGTGTCTCTGCTTTGGTTCTTGATTCTCTTCAGCTCAAGTGTGTGGCTATAAAAAGGCCCAGTTAAAATGTTAAAGCTAACAGTTCGAATTCGATCGAGACAGACAACAGGTTAAAGACGTGTGTGTGTGTGTGTGTAAAATATATATTAAAAAAAAAGGAAAATGAAAGTTGTCATTGCATTATTATTGTGCATTTTATGTGCTAATTATGCCCGAGCTCAGTGTAAGTGAAATTCCCATGTGCTAAATATTGTGGGAGAATGCACAAAGAAGCCGCTTGAACCTGTTAAATGCACGTGCCAAATCCTAAAACCCAAATTGGGTAATAACCCAAAGAGTTACTTGCGTGCATTCAGCTTCAGCCAGCAGCCAGCAAAAATTCCCCCTTAAAGAATGTCGGTCGCGTGCTTCCCCGGAAAGGCAATCTGGCCTAACGCATCTCTCAACATTTTCTGTTCTTCTGTTCTCTTCTGCAGATCGCCCCTGTTTGAGTCCCAACCAAGTGGCTGGTTATTGTGTCAACATTCTTCAATGTCCAACCTTGTATTCAGTGCTGCAGAATCCAAATTTATCATCCAGTGTCAAGCAGTTCATAAAGGATTCGCGTTGCGGCACAGCAGCCGATAGTCGTCCCTTGGTGTGTTGCACTCGTGACACGGACTTTGCACGCAATCAACGTGAAAATGATTTCGACTATGACTGGTCTGAGCCTGCCCCACGACAGAATAACTTTCTGTTTCCCCAACAGAATCGTCAAACATCTCCGTCTTGGAGTTTTGGCAGTGGCCAAACAATAGATCGAAGTTTCCGACAACAAAGTGACGATGGCTCCAGTCTTTTACCCCAGCCACCCACATGCGGTGGCTTGACAGTCCAACATAGAATCTATGGCGGCGAGGATGCCGAACTCAATGAGTTTCCCTGGATGGCCTTAATGGAATATAGACGCAATTCTGGCAATGGTTTGGCCACAAGTTGTGCTGGCTCTTTGATCAATCAACGTTACATTCTGACTGCGGCTCATTGCTTGACTGGACGCATCGAACGTGATATTGGAACACTGTAAGTTACTTATATCTAACCTTTTATCCCTGATCTGAACTGTTCTGATTGTCTCACATTTTTCTCTCACCTCAAAGGTTAAATTTACTTTTGTGGTTAGATGTTTTAGGGGATTTATAATTTCTAAAATTGGCTAACAAGAGTTAAGATCAAACTCAATGGAAATTTACTTGTTTATGGTTTTCTTTTGGGTAGGGGGTTTTTCGCTTCCAAACATAAAAACAGATACAATAACTATCTAGCGATGGAATCCCCCCCCCTAAATTAGATGCAAGAGATGCCAAGAGACAGTCTAGTCCCGGCCAAGAATATTAATTACCAAACCAAAAAACATTCACCACAAAACCAGATTTGAACAATTTCAAGTTTGCCGCTTGTAAAAATGAGTCATTCATAAATCATATGACCACAAAGTGGGTTAAACTGAGGGGTGGGGTGGATAGGGGAGGAGAGGAAAGCTAAAAACACACCAATTAGCCATCTTTTTTAATGAGCTCCATTCCCTCTTACGCTTTGTCTTTTCCAGGGTGTCCGTACTCTTAGGTGAATACGACACGCGCACTTCTGTGGATTGCCCCAAGAATGGTGGAGCTTGTGCTCCGGCAAGTCAACGTTTTGGCGTAGAAGAGATTCGTGTCCATGAACTATACAAAGCCTCGTCCCCTAATCAGGCTCATGATGTTGGTCTTGCGCGTCTTGATCGCAGCGTACGCTATACGGAGAATGTGCGCCCCATTTGCCTGCCATCGGTGGTGGCTCCAGAGGCTCGTAGTGTTGGCCAACAGTTTATGGTAGCCGGCTGGGGGCGCACCCTGCAGGCCACAAGAAGTCCCACTAAACAGAAGCTGGCTGTCAACTATGTGGATCCCAGTCAGTGTCGTCAGAAGTTTGCCCAACGCAAGATCGATATTATGGCCACACAAATCTGTGCTGGTGGCAAATTCCGTCAGGATAGTTGTGATGGCGATTCTGGTGGCCCTTTGATGCGTTTCCGGGACAATTCCTGGGTGCTGGAGGGTGTTGTCTCATTTGGCTACAAATGCGGTCTCAAAGACTGGCCCGGCGTCTATACCAGTGTATCGGCCTACGATATTTGGATCAAACAGAATATTAGGGCCTAAGGTCAGCAGGCCTCCGGAGCGCTATGATCAGTTTAGTTTAAGTCTGAAGCTCAATTTGTGATCACTTTTAGCATAGAATTATTGCCTACTATTAGCTAATAAAAGATTGTAGTTAAAAATTGTATTAAACTGCCGAAAAAGTTAATGAACTGTCTTTGAAAAACCTTTGGATTTCCCGGCATGCAAGACAATGGCCTGCCATTGACATTGCCACCGGACTTTAATTGGCCAAATTATATGCATATATTGTATGTACATATATAAATACAATATACATATAAACTATTATATATGTAGCTTGACCACAAGAAAACTTCCGCCATTGGCTGACTACAAACAGGTGTTGGCTCGGCTTGGCTCGATTCGGTTCAATTTGGCGTGGACTTTGGGCACAAAGCAAAACTCTTAACCAGTGTGTGAGCGGGAGACGAAGGGAAAGAAATCAACAAGTCTATTAAAATAAAACTTTGTTACGGACTTAACTGTATTCCAATGGAAAACCCTGGAATCAAGTCATTTAATAAGCTTATTCCAAATATGTCTTAATTGTTTTTTAAAAATATTTCATGACCCATTTATTTATCATGAGAATTCCTAAGAAATGTTATACATTCACAAAATGCCTATTGATGATTCATATAAACTGAAAATTGAATATTAATGACGATGTGACGATTATCGTTAAAGAGCTATTATCAGTTTAATTGGGTTACTGATTGGGTAAGTGCAATTATTTTCATTCGTTTATGGGAAAATGTCCAAGTGGGGCTCTCCAAAGCCCTTCTCATTTCACTTTTTGATATATTCTAAGAAGTTCCTATCTTTAATGTAATTAGGCAGTTTAATCTAAATCAAAATTTTCAACATTTTTAGGAAATGTCCAATAAAAAGAATATAAGAAATTACAAAATTTCAAAATAATCTAACTGTTCAATGAATAATTTCAAATTATTAATTTGTAATGCAATTCCCCTTTTACTTTAATACAAACATTTTTGGAACCTTAAAAATTAGGAAATAATTTAACTCAGTCCAAAATGTGATGAAACGATAATGGCTGGTCGAATCAAACAAAAATTCTTCCAAGAAAAAACTTGTCCATGTATGAAACAATCTCTTTCATATTTGATATCAGTAATAGGTACATACATATGTACGTATCTATGTACATACACACATACATATGTATATGTGTGTGAAATACACTACAGTACACTTACATGCAAGATCCAACACATATGTACATGTGTATGTATGTTTGTATGTATGCACCTTTTCGCATGCTAGCTAAGAGCGCGTCTAACTACGAGGGAGGGATAGAGAACAGTTCAGTGTGAGGGCAGTTCAGTAAGAGAGCGATTCATGCACTTTTTCCCGCTCTTCAATGCCACTGGGCATAAAAAGGAAGCTGTAATTAAGGGGGCGCGCATTACTTGTTGGCACTGCATAGCCCCCTTCGATTGTCGGCGCCCCAGTTCGCATGTCGTAATATGAAATCAGTAGTGGAGATGTTGGGTAAGAAAATATTTTAATATATTTATTATTTATTAATTATTAATATTTTATTATTATTATTGGTTTTTTTTTTTATTGCAGCGGAAAAAACTTGGGCTCGAAAAACTTGGGTCGATGGCTAATGTTAAGTAACGGTGCTATCCAGAGTGCACCCTTTTTAGCGCCCCGCTCTCCAGTGGCCTAATAAAAACATACAAACTGATGGCGCAAATGTGAGGTAGGTTTCATTCACTAAGAATTTAAGCTATTGTTTTAATATAAATTAAATAATTCTCAAAAGCCAAACAATTTGCTTACACAAATGGATAATAGTATTAAATTTCAACTATGAAGTTACATTGCAAAATCTTTCCATTCTTATGAGTCCTAAAATTATTTTTGATCGTAATTTTTTTTGCTTTCCAGATTGAAATGTTGTGATCATTTGTTTAAAGGTAATAAACTTTATTAAGGCTGTACAATTGTTTTTTTTCCCCCAAAAATTAAGAAACTTCAGAGCTCTTTTCAAACTGTTTGTATGTTTTTAAAATTTTTTTACAGTTAAAGCTTTAAGTCAAGCTTTTTGGCGATAAATTTTTAAACGGCACCCAAAAGTAGACATTGAATAGGCATAGCGAGCGCCACAAACGAAAGTGAAACCAAGAGTCCACCACAACGACAACGATCGTCGTCGTCGATGATTGGGGCATTGCATAATGGGGCTCTGTGGCCCGGACCAGTTGGCTAAAGCGGGGACTGAACGATCGCCAGACGGCTGGCTACGCTTGACCGTTGCTCCCGTTTTCAGTGTCGTGACTGCAGTTTTGGACTCGTTTTTGTTTCATACACACACACACACACACACACAAACACCGTTAAGGTGTCAAAAGCAGAGCGAGTAGTGGGGGCGGCAGAAGCAATGTCTGGTTTTTCGGTTTCAGTATCTTTTTGTTTGTTTTTTTTGTTTTGTTTTTGGCACTTTTGCTTTGACTTCGGCTCTTCCGATTTCGGTTTCGGTTTTTTCATTTTCTTTATAGTATATATATATTATTTTTTTTTTCGTTTTTTGGCTACGACTTTGGCTGTAGTGCTTTGTGTGGTTTCGCGCAGCATTCAAATTCAATTCACAGCTGAGTCTTCACGCGCGCGGATACGAAAAAGTTTGCCGTCTCTTGCCCAACAACAAGAGTGTTGTGTGTGTGTTTGTGTGTGTGTGTGTGTGTGCAGTTTGCACAGTTGAGTTGTCAAAGTTTTCGCAACTAAACTAACGCCGATCAAGATCGGAACGGATCGATCGTATCAATTGGAGATCGTGCAATGCACCTTAAACGCTTCTCAGTTGGGTCTGGGGTAACTTTTTGGTGTGCATTACTTGTCGGTTGCTCGTCTCTAGCGGACGCAAGCCTTGATCATCGGCCCTGTGATATACCAAATGAGACCACCAAACAGAATGGTATTTGTATAAGGGTTAGCCAATGTTCCGCCTATTTACAGGTGCGAAATGTCACCAATTTGCCAGCGGAGAAGGTGAATTTTTTGAAAAAAGTTCAATGTGATACTATGGAAATGGCAACAACATCACCAGAGCCAACAGAGTCAGCAGAGTCAACCACTGCAGCTGGCTCCGATGAATCCTATGAATCATTGGTTTGCTGTCCAGCCAATGGCCAGGATTATCTTCATCCGGTAATACAGTTCTCTAAATTTGAATATCGTCGCTTCTTGGATGTAACGGCTCGTTTTAAGCGTAAGAAGCTAAAACGTCGTATACAAACGGTAGAGCCCAGTACGGGCTTCAATCTGCTGAATGAATGTGGCAAACAGGTGACAAATCGTATTTATGGCGGTGAAATAGCTGAACTAGATGAATACCCCTGGCTGGCCCTGTTGGTTTACAATTCAAGTAAGTTAATAAAACAGAAAAGTAAAGGCCTCAACTGATAAACTGATTCCTTTGGCCAGATGACTATGGCTGCAGTGGAGCCTTGATTGATGATCGTCATATTCTAACTGCAGCCCATTGCGTAGAGGGCGAAGGTGTGCGGGAACGTCGTGGCTTGTAAGTACCTACTAACTGGCACTTTCTTGGAAAAACCTTTTTTTAATAAGGACTTTCCTCTATTCTCTAGGAAACACGTACGTTTGGGCGAATTCAATGTTAAGACCGAACCCGATTGCATTGAAGAACCCAATTACTTGAGTTGTGCTGATGCCGCTTTGGATATAGCTTACGAACGCATTCATGTTCATCCCGAGTATAAGGAATATTCAAATTACAAATATAATGATATTGCCATTATAAGGCTAAAGCATCCTGTATCCTTTACCCATTTCATTATGCCCATTTGTCTGCCCAATAAGACGCTACAAATGACGCCACTTGTCGAGGGTCAAATGTTCTCTGTCTCCGGTTGGGGTCGCACCGATTTGTGTAAGTTTAAGAAATGTTTGAACAGGTCTTTGTCTTTTGGCATTAATCCATTCTCTCTATATATTTGCAGTCAATAAATATTTCATTAATATACACAGCCCCATCAAACTGAAGTTACGTATTCCCTACGTTTCGAATGAGAATTGTACGAAAATCTTGCAAATGTTTGGCATGCGTTTGGGTCCCAAGCAATTGTGTGCTGGCGGCGAATATGCCAAGGATACGTGTGCGGGTGATTCTGGAGGTCCTCTCATGTATTTCGATCGTCAGCATTCACGTTGGGTTGCCTACGGTGTTGTTAGCTATGGTTTTACGCAGGTAAATGCAGGTGTACATATTAATGTATACATATATTTTGTTGTTTTCTATATATTTTTCTATATTCTTCCCATTTTACGCAGTGTGGCATGGCTGGTAAGCCAGCAGTTTATACGAATGTTGGTGAATACACAGAATGGATCAACAGCATTGTAGAGCAAAACACTTGACGTCAGTGCCTGATTTGTTCCCTTACACACGAGGGGAGAGAGAGGCAAATAGATAGAGGCGGAGAGAAGAGTGCCGATTTGACAATTGGCGCCTAATTTGAGTGGAGGGGGGGGGGCTTTGATCTGTTTTTTTATATCTATAAATATTTGTACATATTTTTGCTAATTAATCTCTAACACTAACTCTTTGTTTAGGGTCTATTTAAAAAAGCTGTGTGAGTGTGTGTGTGTGTGTGTTTGTGTGCGTGTTTGGCTGTGTGTTAAATGGAATGCAAGAATATGGTTCTAACAAAAGTCTGAAAAACATGTTTCTATTTAAATAAACTATTGAAATATTTACACACACTTGTGACTTTTCAATTGAATTTTGCCCTCAGTTGGTCTGTTCATAGTTCATTTGTTTTTTTTTTATATGAATCATTCACCTGTCTGTCTGCTGTCGAGTGGACATCATCTGCCCTTGACTGGCTGGCTGGCTGGTTGGCTGGCTGGCTGGCTGGCTGGCCTGTCCATCAGCTGTTTTAGCTTTTCCAAATCCATCAGACATCAGATATCAGGCTAACAGCGAACAGCTGGTCAAACTTGATATTGTGGTTTGCATTTTGATGTCGTCATTGATTGCCACACTTTGCTTTCACTCCTCATTCGCCTCGCAGAGTCGCTTTGCTGCACTCAAAAACGTAGCCAAAGAAGCTCATAAAAAAATACTTGTGTCCAGGCCAAATTTCGTAGTGAAACAAAATGATGCAATGCCAACCCATCCAAAATTGATGCCAATCCCATTCATCAGGCCTCCGCGGAGCCATTCGAGCCGATTCCGTAAATAGGCAGCTAACCAAAATCCAAAAAAAAAAAACAAAAAACAAAAAACACTCCATTTGTATGCGGCGGCCTCTTCGTTCAGTCAGTCCATCTATCCACACTGTTCCACTGACCAAAATTGGTCCGAAAGCCGGTCCGTGGCAATCCGTTCCGATCCGATCCGATACGGGGGCCAGTTAGTCAGCTTCAGCTTCTGTTGTCACATTCACAAAAACCATTCAGTTCAGCTGAAGTGCGTCATGCGGCAAAAGTCGAGTGAAAGTGAACTTGACTCTTTTTGAGCTGTAGATTTTGATGGGTTTCGCTTTGAAGCGTTGATATGCCACATTAATATTCATGATATTTATCAGTTATCACTCTCCAAACGCACTTCTTCACCTCCTCCTTCATCTCCCCATCGCTTCGAAGACAACGCGGCGCTTCATCGGGCGTTATGTGTTTGTTTAGCTTATTATGAGGGTTTGGCGATTTTTGTTGGTTAACCTTGAACTACATGCATTTACATAGATAATGGCTGGAAAGGTATACATAAGTTTTTATGGGGCAATTTGCAAAAATTATTTGACCTTGAACAAAAAGCTTTAATACTGGGAAGATGGCAAGGTCGCCTAAAAGAAAGAAACTCTTTAGAGAGTACGATAATTGAGTCTCTATAACTTTTTGTTTATGTTAAAACGATCAGATAGTATAACTTTTATTGAAACTCTTTGGAATATTTTTCTTCGCTTTGTTACATTTCAATGAATTTAAATACACCTGATCACTGACTAAACTGAGTCTTACATGATTGCAAATTTGGTATCGACTCACGCTATATCAAACAAGATGTGAACCTCAAATCTTCAGTTGTAAATTCTGATCCAAATATTGAAAGACAGGACTTTAAGAATATTCTCCTTTTCCTTACCAGGAGTGCTAGAGTAATTACCAAATAATCAAATAAATGATTTCTTTAATAAGCTAAAAGAACTGACTCAAAAAAGAAAAAAAAAACGCATAAGTGTCTTAGTGAAAGAAACATCTGTTATGTAAAAAAACGACAATTAAATTGGCTGTTGTTCTGTTTTTTCAAACCAAAATCGGTATTCGGGCCGATCATTCCTATGACACCTGTATGATATAGTCGATCTTGATCAAATTTGGCATTGATATTAATAAGTATATTAAACTAACAAATATTAATTTTTATAACAATCACTCGAAAAAGACGGAAGTTATTGATCCAAAACTCTATTTTCGACCGATCGTTACTATGGGAGCTATATGATACTGTGTTCCGATCTGTCTGAGTCCGAGATATATAATGCCTGCAGTGCGTAGAACGCTACATTCGAAATTTCAGCACTGTAAGCCAGGTCTAGGAGGAGTTTGCGCTGATCCAGACGGACGGACGGACGGGTATGGCAATATGAACTTCTCTCATCGCGCTGATCAAGAATATATATACTTTTTGTGGTAGGAGATGCTCATTTCTAAGCGTTGCATACTTCTGACCAAAATTAATTTACCCTTTTTGCAAGGTTTTTTTTCTGTATACTCAGAATATAAAATAATTAAACTGTTAAAAAAAAATGTAACAACAAATATTTTTATTTTGACTCTGTTGGATGGATTTTTTCCCCGTGTCAAGCGAGGACCAGGCGTGCTTCCGATTCATTATTTCTGTTTAAATATAAATATATACTTTTCAGATAGATTTAAGATTCCGGTTAAAAAGTTTTAGTTCAGACTCAACCAAAAATTAAAGACTAAAACATAAAGATCTAATCTACGGTAACTTAACATTTTCAAGTATCATAAAATTATTATAAATAGATTTCAAAAAGATCGAAATCTAATCAAATAGGAATATCAATGTAATTGACAAATTTTACAAAAATTTGCAAACTTTTTTAAATACTTTTTAATTTTTGAGTCAGCTTCAATTTAAAAACAGTCTTTTACTTAAAAACTTTCCGAAACTCTTAATCAAAGTTTTTTTAAATACCACAAAAATTATGTTTAAACTTTTTCCATCGAAAAATTGCAGTTAATGGGTGGCCATGGACCTACCTTTGGCTCACATCTGTCGCACAAGCAATTTGGCTGTCAATCATGATGCAATAAGAATTCTAACCGCACAAAATATGACATTTTGGGGTAGGAGCGGAATTTTTAATTCATTTAGGGTTACTAAAAGCGAAATGAAAGAAAAAAGTTAAGTGGAACCACGCCCACTTATACCCATTACAAAGTCAATTTGAGGAAGCAGACAACAGAAAATGTTCGTCTAATCAATTTACGGACCTCAGCATGTTGATAATAACATTTGGCAACGTTTTGTTGAGGAAAAAAACTTTATTTGTGGGTGAGTGGAAAATCATAAGAGCATGTTTGGAAAATTAGCCATATGCCAAGAGTTTGAGTTCAAGTTCGGGGGAGTTTTCCACAGGTAGAGGGCAACGTGTATACATACATACATACAGGAAGAGAGAAGAGGGTTGAGAGCTTTTCTGTTTCGTTTTGGTATTTTCATTTTGATGGCCTTGGCAATTGCATTTGTATTTATTTGCAGCTGGGACTCCTAGCATAACTATAAAACTTTATCGACTTGTTAATTTTGCACTGCCTCATATCAATAAATGCCAAACGTGCGACACAGACGACAGTCAGACGAATGGACGGACAGAGGTTGATATGTGCCATTAAATGTCAATGGCAGGAGTGAAAAGAAAATACTTTGCATGACGAGAGTACTCCGTCTCTTCCCCGACCACCCCAACTTCACCCCTCAACATCTGCCCATTGCTTTTGGGCGAAATTGTTATATAAATTCAATGAAATTAGAATGTGACAAACAAGAATGTGAAAAAAGAATGTGAAATAAAGAAGAAATAACGTAAAGAAATGGTTATAAAAATGGCAAATTGCGCATTCGAATGTATCACTTTCATTAGTTAATGGATTGTCTGAGGCAGTAAGAAGAAAAAACAAAAAAAAAGCAAAAAAAAAATAAGACCAGAATTAGTACAAAAAACGAGGGAAACAAGAAGAAAACAGAATGTCAATGACTGAGAGAGAGATGCAAGGGACTTCTTATCGCATTACAAAGAGTTAAAAAATAAACAAAACCATATAAGACATACAATATGGAATATGGAATGCTCTTTAAATACCATTTAATAACTAATATCTACTTTGGGGTAAAGAACTAGAAGTTGTTCTCCTCTAATATGCCATTTGCTTAAAGCTAAGAACCATTGCCTACTTTCGGGCAGCTTGATCAATGTTGTTGAATAAATAAAAACCAAATTTTAATTTACAATTTGCGTTTAAATGCTTCACTCAATTATAGTGAACAGAGTTATAGATAATTTATGTTATATAAATTAAATTGATATAAGTCATTTTTTCTACGTGGCCTCACCTCTCCTCCTTCTTTAACGCTCTTCTGTACACCTATCTCCCTTCAACATTTCACCGATTCTACAGAATTTTTAGCTTTAAAAACAAGTCTCATAGTAACAGAATCCCTTCTAATAATCCTTTTGCAATTTGCCAACATCTTCTTTTTAGCTCGCTTATTTCAAGAAATTTTACTTCCTCAAAGTAGTTACATACTTAAAAAACAGTTATACCCTTTTCTATGTTAGTGTAAAATGAATTTGTTTACATTAAACATGTCTGCGATTAACCGATTTAAGTGCGCAGTCTGAATTTCTCAATGGAAATTATATCACTTGCTGTGAATAAGTTGAGGCACTAGGACGGATATAAGATTTACGACTTTGTTGAGTTTGAACATGCATTTTTCTTGCTTAATGCTGGGTCTTCTAATGGCCTCCATTGGAATGTTTGTGGTAGTTCAAGGACGGCAAACGATTGAAGCCACGGTGAGTCTGATATAATGTACTTTAAATTCGCAAATGAGTTTTGGAATATCTACAACAGAATACAACAGGATTGACTTCGGGGCCGAGTTTGTTGATTTTTGGAGGTGGCAATAATGTAAGAGTGGACCATAAGGGTAATATAGTAAGGCGGCCAGGTCATAGAAGATATCGCCAACGAAAGAGAAACTAAACTGGATCGCGATTACTTAACTGTACCCAGAGAATATGGCGAAATGCAAATTCCCATCAGACACGCGTCTCTAAATGAATAATAAATAAAAGCAGTTAAAATTGTTGAATTTTTAATATGTCATAAAGTTGCGGAGAAAAGCGGAAAACCCCTACCAAGCCCTTCCCTTCTACTCTAACCTCCCTCTGATTGTAATCATTGACAATAAACGATGCACGTGTGTTTCAAGGAAATTATGACTTTCATTTCGCGCGAAAATTTGCATATTTTGATCAACCATTGCAACCCTAAGAAGTTCAGACACTTCACTTCAGTTGATAAATATTGAAAAATTATTAACAAGCTGTTGGCCAATACAATTTTCCAATGTGAAGCCAACATGTCGCGACGTTTCCTTCCGTTTATCTCATTTGCGAATCATTTTCCATAATATTGTCTTCACTTCAATTAAATTGCTTCAAAAGGCCAACGAGCAGAGAGAGCAAAAAGGGCACTGGGTCAAAAGTCTCAGACTCAGACTCAGCCTCAGCCTCAGCCCCAGCCTCAACCTAAGCCTGGGGCAAAAAGAAAAACAGGTCCCGCACAATAAAAAGAATATTTAATTCTAATTTGTTCAACCCACAACAGAAGCAAACACAAAGAAAATAGCCACAAACTGAAAATAAAGAGTGAACAATTTGCATATGAAAAACTAATTATAAACATTTTGTAACAGTTTTTCTTTTTTCTCGTGTGTTCTAATTGAAATTTTCCAACTGCTGAGCAAACAGAATGAGAAATCTAGCCTCAGGGTGTGGGCAGGACTCCATAAGGGACTCGGCGACGGCGACGGCGACGATGACGGGTGGGTGTGGCGAAAAACAAACAACAACATATGCATGTATGTAGGCATATGAGGGGAGGTATACGCTCACACACAGCGGGGTAACAAGTTTGGGCTAAACTGTACCTTAGAAGATGACAAATTCGTGTCATTTAGGCAAAATGAAATAAATAAATAAATTCAATGCTCGACAGTTGCGTCTTTTGCCACATTTTCCCAAACAATTCGAATAAAACTCAATTTGAAGTGCTTGGAAGGAACTGAACTTTTCTTTTTGGCAACACTCGAACTGCTCGAATTGCTGATAATGCGAAAAATGTTACACGAACAAAGGACCCACTTGAAGCTGTCAACCGACAAAACACTTAAGTACGAGTAGTACCTATTCCCACGTATGCCATATGTAGAGACCTTGTTCTCACATATTTGCAAAGTCAAAGACAATTTAATAGCCAGGAACATCATCATCATCATCATCATCATCATCTTTAGTGCGCCTTGGGCAGGGATATTTGTATCGAAAACAACATGCAATCACCTGGCAGGGGGCATCCGCTGGTCCATTGTTTGATCCTACACACAAAGATTAACATATGTACCCAAAAAAAGTGAGTGAGGCCAACCCACCAAAAACTATGCAAATAACTTTAATTGTTTCACCAAACACAAAAGCCGCACCGCCAAACAAAATCATCATAGATGAAAGGAAATATCCCGCGAATGATACAATTTGAATTGAAGTTTGGTGAATTATAAGCCGCTGCAATATACACATATGTATAACCCTAAATCTATAAAAGACCCCTTAATGCTTTTCCATGGGCGTCGATCTACCTAAAGGGAGACGAAATTCTAAACTAGAATGGCTTACAGTGGGCTAGAAAACTTTGAGCTAATAAAATGTACGCCAATTGAAAAGAGTTTCAACTAGCGTTCCCTGAAAATAATTCCAAACAGTTGTCATTTAAAACTATAATGGAATAAGATTCAGTAGAATGTTGGTAGGGACAACCGTTGCCTCTTAAAGTCCCCTCTTGATATGACCATGTCTAGACCACTGCCAAAACAGGGAAAAGTAAAATGAAAGCAATTCATTTAAATTTGATATGGGATACTTAAAATGCGAAAAAGTACAGTCATCAAGCATCAACAACCCCATAAACCATTTTCGCGGGTAGTTAAAAGGAAGGATAACCGAACCACCCTGTGAGTGAATGCATATTTGGGTTATAAGGTGAAAATCCCTTTGCCTTAAGACTTTTCCTTAAGGTTTCGTTTTCACAAGTATGCTAAGCATATGCCTTTCCCTTTGCTCCTTTGGACTCTTTCTTTGCTATTTCTTTTTTTTAATCGCTCAAAGCAAATGCCAGCAACAACAATGGAAATGAAGATAGAACGAGAGCAAGAGAGAGAGCGTGAGTGAGTGGAAAACCTTTTCACAAGTGACTTTTGTTAAGGCTTTTCCTTTTGCCCTTCTCAATTCATTGTGTTACAGTCCAGCGATTTGCATATGAATGAACGTAATAAGGCAGTCGAAGGAAATTAAAAGTAAGTAAAAGGCAGAAACATACACACACACACACACACACGCACACATGTGTGTGCTGATTCCTAATGCTGGTGCTCCTCGCTGGTAATGAAACATTCCTTAAGGAGTATGAAATTAATAGCAATGATTTGTCTTTTGTTATTGGCATGAAGGAAAATGCTTTTCAGAAAAGTAGTCGTCTTTAAATTGCATTGAATTGTTTAATTGAGCGGAAGGGGAAGGAGGAGTTGAGAGAGGGGCTTTGCTTCGTTTCCTCTGCGTAACTGAAGAGGTGCTCGTTGTTCAACTCCTAATCGTTTCTTGAGGGTTTATTTGATTGAAGAATGAATTTATGTTTAATGTTGGAATTCGAGTTTAGGTTGAAATACTTTAAAACTTTTATTTGAATTAGTAGAAATTGCACAAGCAAAATTTAATTGACAGGAATCCTCCTCCTTTGTGACCCTGCTTCCTTCACCCAGAGCGTCATCTCTCGTTCAGCCCTTTTTTAACCTGAGTTAATTTTAGTTTAATTTTTAAAATAAGACAGTTACGACTTGCTAAGTACCTAAAGTTAAAGTTAAAGTCTACTAAATTTTAACAGCTCAGCAGTTTTCTGAATGATTCATAGTTAGTTGGTTACCCCTGAAAATTACCAAAAGTTCTTGATTGACTTCAATTATCGTCCGATTGGTGAGCTGATCTAATGCCATATCACTTGATATGCACGAATAGTTAAGAAGGAAATTACTTAAATCGAAATTACGACGCATTACCCCAAGCCAATGCTTATGGCCATGTCCTTCTGACATTGGCATCAACATTGAAATTTAATCAACTTGGTCTTTCCGGGCCAACTACTCAACGATGTTGATTCTTTTTATTATGCTAAATGCACAAATGAGCTTGTTGGACACACACACACACACACACACACACACGCACACACACACAAAATGACCAAGGGTCGACAGAACGAATGGAGAAAAAAAGAAGCGAAGAGAAAGCATTGCAGGCACGCACCAAGTTCATTGATTAACGATTTACAACAAAGAAGAACGGAAGGAAGAAAAGTTTCCCATTCCATTCCCCCCCCCTTCACCGTTTCTACCCAAGGGATCGGCAGGACACGCACTCACATGAGGACGATAGCTGGCAACATAATCAAAAAATTAAAATCTCTTTATGTTTTTATGCGCTCTACTGATTGAATGGTTCCATTGTTATTATTGGTTGGACAGTTTGATGTGCCATTGATGGACTAAAGGACTCGTCAACTAATCGCCCGCGCTAGCCACCACCCTTGCCCGCTGGTCAACGTCAGTCGAGTGTAATGGATACATGCGATATGTGGACTATGCCGGACTAGGGGACGTAACATTATCCTTGCCGCGGGCCAGAGAGCCATGGAAAACCGCGACGCACGCCTTGTCTATGGAAATCGCTTGTACTGGTTCTGCTTCGTGGTCCTTTTTGTGGCTTCACTTTCCCACATGTGGGAAAAAGTGTTTTTACCCGCCCTTTGCCACACTCACAAAGGTAACATTTAATTAAGTTTCAACTGGGATTCTTTGTTGCTAATCTCCAATCAGGTTATTAGCAACATTTTTACTTTGATTTCGCGCAATTCGCGTTAATTGCAGGGAGAAAGTTAGTTAAAATCTACTCTTCAAAGAGACTTCACACCTATTGTGAGAAAGTGTCATTGAAGTCTGGACAGGAGGTTTCGAGTACTTTTACACGTTTCAAGTGGCGTCGAAAGGACAATGGCAGAGAGCGAGAGAGAGAGAGAGAGAAGCGAGAAAAACTTTTGTAAACTCATGCAACCTATAAATCGCACTTGAAAAATCCAATAAGCTGGCCCTCAGGCCAACTCAATGATGGAAATAATGATGACTAAGCGCTCACCCACCCACCCAGCTGGTAGACAGCTCTTCCTACCCTCCAGGGGAGGAGCTGGACTCAGTTTTATTGCAATTTGCGCAAAAATCTTGGATGAAAGTGGAGAAGGGAACAGAAAGAAAGTACTCCCAGCTGGAGTAGACTGACTGACATCGGGCCAAGGCATTAATTGCCAAAATTAAATTTATTTCGTTCATTAATATATATATATATATATATGGAAACTACCATGCAAAATGTCAAGTAATCAAGTACATCCTGTGCGCGTGCTAGTCAAACTATGGAGGAGTTGCTTTGAATGACAGGACAAGGTTTGACATTTGCAGCATGTCATGTTGCTTATTAAAAGCATAAATAAGCATAAGTGGATAGTTTAGTTGGGTAAAAGTAACCCCAACACACACAGACACACACAGACACAGAGTCATATAAAGACTCATATACTTTTCCCATCAATTTGCCACAAAAAAGAGCGAGAGAAGGGGAGAGAGAGAGACTTTTACTTTCTGCTCCGAATGAGAGACCTTAGCAATCATTATGCTTAACAATAGCCAACAATGTTTGGCACAATTTAGACTGGACAATGGCCACAAATCAAAGCTTTACCCTCCCTCCGCTCTCTCTCTCTCTCTCTCACTCTCTAAAAATATATGTGTAACATGGAAACACAATAAACAATTTTTCCTATGGCTTCCTTTTTCTCTTTTTGTCCTGTCCCACTTTTCTCGAACTGTTCGTGTCGTTAATCAATTAACTTTACGCCGTCTCTGGTCTAACGAGAATTTTCAGGGGGCTGTTCTGTCTGGTCGGTCTGGTTACGCCCTTTCTTGCCTTGCTTGACCACTTCAATATGTCAAACAAATCAAACCCATAAACCACCAGCTGCCCGCCCAAGTATTTGTACAAAAGATGCAGTCCGAGCAAATATTGTAAAGTGAAAAGTTTATATGCCATCATCCAATATGTGACTGACTGACTGACTGACTGTTTGTGGTAAAATACTTTTGCCTTTGATTTATTTGGCAAATTTTGATAATTTATGGTTCACAAGAGGAGGCCAAACACATACGCTGACTTTCTGCTGAAGTCGAACAGCTGATACCCTAAATCAATGAAGTAAATTATCCACTGTCATTTCATTTCATTTTAATTTCGACTCGGCAAGTTTGATTTGACAAGTTTTGACTGACCTAAAACTCATATACCCTTCGCACCCTTTAATAAACCAAACATAAAATCTGCCATTCGTAGACTTAGTGACAACTTAAAGTGGTTTTGCTGGTTTTTGATGGATTTTAGTTTTATATTTCCCTTTTTGCTTTGATTGAAAGTTGTAATTTTTCTATGCCCATTTTTAGAGGAGTAGGATGAGGAGTAGGAGGAGGAGGCGGAAGAGGGTTGATTAGTCATCGATACGATTGCGGGCAATTAGAAAAGGAGCTCCGTTTGTGACCACATTGATTAGTCAAATCAAAAAATGTGCTCGTCATACCAGAAAAATGCCACACATGAGAGTTGATTAATTCGGAAGACCAAAGTAATCAACTGGTTGCTCTAAGGCTCAGAATTAAACTTGGACTCCATGGGGAGTATTTGGATGAATTTTTGCGGCTACCAGAGCGTTTCCATTTTGCGGTTAAGCACTCCCCACTCCGCACTCCGTACTCCGTACTCCACTCGTATGTCTTTAATCCACTTTGCTGACCATTGACCGACCATTTTCTTGCTGTGGGCATGATGGATACATGGAAAGGGCGTTATGTAATCGAATGCTTTTCATTTATTACCAGTTAGAGAGCAACTCATTCCCCCATTGCGTTGCGTCGTTGCCTTGGCTGCTGAGACAATAACTGATTGAGCCTGAGTGATGGCAACAGTTGGCAAGATTGAGAACCAACCGACCAACCGACGAACCGTCCAACCATCCACAACCCAAAGGGAAAGGGCTGATGATGACCAGAAGGCAAACTGCTTACAAAATCTGGCACATTTTTAAGCAAATTAGTCAAATAATTCAAAGTAATTAGGCGCAAGTGCTGTACATTTGTCACGGCACCTTTCAAAATCCTTCGAAATGGCCACACAAATTGCCCATTCGAAAGGCCATTTCCATAATGCTGAGATTTTGCCACTTCATAATAATGAAATTATGATTGAAAAAAAAAAAAAAAATGAAAATCGTATCCAATGGTAACCCCTTATTGTACTCTTTAAGCCAACCCCTTTTTTTTGGGCCAACCCACATCCTTCTAACTAACTTGTCCAGCGACTTGCTGGCAGCTGGCAAATGTTTTCTTTGTCGACTATCGCTCGAATGGGTCATACATTGGCCATTAGTCTGGTGCGGACAACAAGAAATCCATTTCCGATATTGGGTGATAAAATTTTATGAATGTAATTTGCAGCGATTTGTTGCGTCTCAAGATATCAGCGGATGGATATGGTGCAAAAAGGGTTTTGCTTGCTTGTGTCATTCACAGAAATTGTTATTGACAGCATGACGGGGGAGTCGTAAATACTTATATCAATATATCTATATATATACATATGTACATAGTTGGCTTAAATTATTAAAAGCATTTGCTTAACAACTTTGAAAACGGGTTGAATGCCAAAAGTGGCCATTGACTGGTTACATTTGCCATTTCGTTGTCTGTCGTTGACAATTCCAAGTTCAAAGAAATTATTTCCCTTTTTTTTTTTTTGGGTTAAATTCACCGCTTTTCCACTTAAAGTTATCACTTTCAGTTTAGTATGTTGAAATGTTTTATAGGAACAGGAACTAAAAAACTGTTTAATAAGCACATTTTTTTAATTTCAAACTCTTTCAACAGTTAATTGATATAAGATTTATGACAAGATTTGTCGTCTTGAGTGTAATAAATCATTTTTGGAATCCTAATGGGTTAGCAATTTATTTTATACAGCTAAAATGATTAAAAATAAATTTATCCAAAGATTTTTTTTCGAGCAGAGAAAATCCATTTAGAATTAATCTATTCAAAAAATGTCCAAAAAATTGTATCAATTACGAAGCAATTTGCATAAATTTGTAGACAAAAGTGTCTAAATAGAAACTCAACGACTTTTACATACCCTTATATACATTTTTTTTTTTGCCGTATACAATTGACAGACTGACAACTAACTGACTGAGTTGCGTAGATTTGGTTTCTGGGAACTTCTCCCTTAATAAGGGTATTAAAAGAGAGAGCACTGTAGATGCAACCGCAGTTCTTGGGCCACGTTGACAAATAATTGAAATCAATCAAAATGACAAAAGAGCCATTCGCTCTGGCAACCAGTAACCGTAACCCAACTTCGTTCTCTTCCCCAGTCTAAGCGACCTCGACGCGTGCTCGAAACTAATCAAAATTTCAATTTCAATTTTTCTCTGTGTCTCTCTATTAAAATCAAAATTCGCAAATGATGCGCATAATAAACTCAACTGAGTTTCCCATGTCAGGATCGCCTTCTTTTTTCTTTTTCTTTTTTTTGCACTGAGCCACTTGATGGGTTAATTCGTTAGCAGCCTGCAGCCAGCAGCCGGCAGCCGCCAGTCGTTTGTTGTTGTTGTTGTTGTTGGTCGGTGACAATTGAAAAATAGCCAGGCATTTGTTGTTGCCAATGTTTGCAAACATGTTACCCAATGCCAATCCCTTGCCCATTCCCCTCGCTGCTTGTTGTTGCGGCAGCCGAGCGTATCAATAAATCCATTTAAAATTGCGTGCGTCGTGTGTCGCCCCGATGTGAAGAGTTTATTTACTGACATATCAGGCGCACACACACAGAGAGAGAGAGTGAGAGAGAGAGAGAGAGAGAGAGAGTCCTAGGCACCGGGACTTACACATAATGCAATGGGAATTATGGCTGCTTAGCGCTTAACAAAAAAATATCGAAAATAAATTGGCAGCGACAGCAAAACAAAAGCGCCAAACGCGACGCAGACCAGCAGCCATCAATTGACATTGATACCCTTCCCCGCTCCCCCCATCCCCTGTCATAGGTAAGAGTTAGGCTAAACAACCCTCTGAAATGAATTTGAAATGCAAAATCAAAGTAAATCAATTTCAATTGCAAAAACATTCTCGCCCAAGCACGTTCGCTTAAAGTCTGCCAATAAATCAAATTGGAAAATTCTCAAAACGCAAAATTATGCGCATATGCGACAGAATTCAGTCACTCGACAAGGATGTTGTCCTTACCGTTCCGTGAAATTATTGTAATTTGTGCCAAATCCTTGAAAATCCTCGCACATATATCACAAATATGCTCTCATAAATCAGGACACATGCGTTTAGTTTATCAAGAGACAATTCTTAAGTGTCGGTTCGCCTGGTTGGAGCACGCTCTCGATGGGTGTGGCACTTATCTTTGCATCATTTTAATTTTAAAATAGGCCATGACCGCCATTCGCAGCAGCACGGGCGCATCTAATTTGCACATTTTCACTATTTTCTCGAAAACATTTTCCTCATTTCATTGTTCTCGATTTTTTAATGTGGTTATTTATGTGGCCTGTTTATGATTTTATGTGCTTTCTATGCTAATTTTTGCTTGCTCTTTCTTAAGTAAACTAAAGGTGACGTCATTTTTTAGAAATGTTACTAAGGATAGGCAAACTGTACTTATCAGATGGAAAGTTTTGAAGTGAAAGTAAGTCTAGTTTTAAAGCAATTTAAATTAGTTTCTCAGATCAAGATAAAGTATTTTAAGAGGTAAATTCAAGCAAACAAATTGCAAATAAGTAATGAATTTCTCAGATGAAGATGGAGTATCTAAAAAGTGAATCCAGCAAAAAATATGCAATAAGCTAGTAAACAATTAGTTGGTAAGGCCATTATTAGAAATGTATGAACTGTGTTTTAAATATCAAGACTTTCAGAATTTAGTTTAACAATAATGTCCATGATTATCCTATAACATTCATGTTCTCTATCAACCACAATGACTTCTCCTTAACCCAAGATCATTATGCTGCAGTCGTTTATTATGTATGAAACCAAAAACACATATGTATAAATATATTAACCATTCATTTCGATGCTGGACAACCCTCTTTTAATATGCATAACTCATAAATGACCCACCAACCGACCGACCGACCAACCGACCACTCGCAAATTTAATGGACCTCAACCACTTACTCGATTGCCAATAAGAATTTCACTCTCAAACAACTATCCAAAAAGCAAGCGAGAATCAAAAGAACAATCAGGAACAACAACAATAATAAATAATAAATAATATTTCTTATAAATAATTGCTTCCCTTTCTTGTCCCTTTTTATATTTTCGACAATTGCGAATTGTGCGACAAAAAATATGTTAACTAATCACCGTAGGAAAGGATTTTTATGGGTTTTCATTTCCGCACATAATCGACTTAGGCCGGAGCTCTGAGCTGCTCAGTCGAGGGGAAAAACCAAAAGCGGATATGTGGAACGTTAAGCGTCGATGCCACATTGAGGTGATATATGTGTCAGTTGGTAGAAAAATGTCATTTCCTTTTATGAAATACGGAAATGAGCAAGACAGCCCCTTAAGGATGGGCTTCTGGCCCATAAAGAATTTTTCAACTATGGAAAGTTTTTGACACAAGCAAATCAAGTGAAAGTCAGGCAATAAAAACTGCAGGGATACGTTCATATATGTATGTACATATATGAGATAGTATTTATGGTTATTGAGCTAAAGTTGAGATATTTGGCAATTACAGCAGCTTAATGACTTGTGACACACTCCCGACCCGAAAATCGAAAACTTCTTTTCTTCTGGTCTTGAGA
This sequence comes from Drosophila nebulosa, assembly GCA_024703675.1. NCBI lineage: Eukaryota > Metazoa > Arthropoda > Insecta > Diptera > Drosophilidae > Drosophila > Drosophila nebulosa. The sequence continues at coordinate 2,469,121 of JANFPS010000004.1, read as the reverse complement.
TAAATTAAAGTTCTTCAAGTTGGCAACTCCACACGGTGGGAGACGGAGACAATGCCTGGCTGGCTGGCTGGATATGTCCAACGATGATGATGATGATGATGAAGATGGCAGCCAAGGCAACCGAGCGGATGTCATTCACAGCATTTGAATATCCATCGAGCATTGAGCTTTGTTTGTAATTAGATGCCAGGCACAACGCATGGCAAATCCCAGATAATAACACCGCGGTGGTCCTCCCTCCTCTCCCTTCGGCTTGAAGTGCTGCCACTCGTCAGTGGCCTGTAAACAGGAACAAAAAAAAAAAAAAAATGCGCGGCAGGACACTGCAACTTCAACTTCAACTTTCACTTTATCAATTGACACACACCATGACGACCAGGAAGGACTCAAGGAACTCCTTCCATTCCACTGAAAGCTAATTGTAAATTCAAACAGTTTTTTTCCACATTGTATTGAAATTTGACTAACGCACGTCCAAGGAGGAAAGAAATTTATTGCGTTGCTTTTGATAATGACATAATATTTTACGCTTCGACAGAGAGTGAAGTGAAGAAGGGGAGAAGGAGTGGCTGCCACTTGAGTATCGTTGGTTTACTTTTATTTTATTATTATTATTTAAATTTTTACTTCTCCATGTCGTTGGCTACACATTTCCATTAATTTTAAGTGCTGTGCGTTCTCTCAGCATCGGATGCTGGATTGAAGGTGGCATTTGCGAGAAAGACTTCCTGCCCTTCCCTTGGGTTTCGTTCCATTCGGTCCATTGTGTGAAGGTCTCTCTTTGGTTGCCCGTATCTGTATCTGCATAATGTTATTGTTATTTGTTATTGACTTTTGCGCGCCGCTCAATCATAATCACAATCAATTGTTCTGTTTTGAGTTTTACCTGCGGTTGTGCTTATCGCAGCAAAGCGAAGCCATTTGCATAATGGAAAATGTTCTTCTCTTTGGTTCTTTAACCACAACTGAGAGAGATTTGGGTGTATGTAGTACTCTGGACTTAAGTTTTGAAACAAAAAGCAAAGAGAAGGTGGCATCTAACATCCCAGATATGATCTTTTGCAGTTGAATGTTTATTTTAGAATCAAATGTGATTCCCATACTCACTCCAATCAATCCTTCAATCTAATGTAAAGTCTGTTTTTTGATTTGTCATTGCCAATCACGATAACAGAGAGAGAGAGAGAGAGGGAATGAAAATAAACCGCTTGAAAAATCAAAAAGATTTGCACAACAAATGAAATTTTGCAACATGTTTGCCCAGCGACTTAAGGACCAGAAAGAAAGGCTCTCAAGTGGATTGCTTCGCGGTCACGTGAGCTGAAAACTGATCTGAAAAGGCACTGAAAGCATCTTCAAAGGTAAGACCAATAGGCAAACAAAAATGAAATGCGGAAATTTGTGACCTTAATTTGCAAAAGTAAATAGAAAAAGAAAAAAAAACACACACACACACACAAGAAAACGCACAGAAGGATGGAAGAGATGAGCAAAAAAGGATTTTAAAATCTAATTTTGAATTTGGCAATAGGGAAAAACCGCGGGGGGACGGAGAACCCCTTTTTGCCAATTTGAATGCCATCCAATACACACACTCACACACACACTCACAAACACACACACAGAAACACACATGCATATTATTTGCAAATTAGCTTGATTGGGGAAGGGGATGATGGATGCGGAAGGGACGGAAGGGGCACGACGACGACGCACTTCACATGCGAAATGGAACCAATAAACCGTGAAGCACGCAGACAACAGTTGCCGGTCGCCAAACACCAGCCACGGCTCAATGGTCCTCTGTCCTGTTGCCCGCCTTCTGTTTGCTGATGCTACTCTTGGTCCCGGGCCTGGTCCACACTGGATGGATGTCCTGGATGTCATTTTGTCAAACGAAAACGAATCACATTGGCCCCTGAGGGTAGGATGATTCTCTGCCTATGTCTCTGCATGTTGCCTCCGCCTTCTTGCCATTGTTTGCTTTAAAGTTTGCAGAATTTTTTTTGCTCCGTTTTCCGCTTTCTGTTTGCTCATTCCTGGTTACTCCAGCAACCGCTCGATGTTTCATTAAAAAGGGTTCGCATTCGGCTTGTGGTTGGGGGGCGAAAAGTCATGACTGGTTGCCACCACACACAACACACACAACACACACACACACACATGACCGTGTGTACTCGTATTAGCCCTGTTTGTCATGTGGAACATGATTTGAGGCATTTATGCTTCGCTTCCTTTCAATGGGCGGCTGCAAAAATTTATATGATGAAAGAAAATGCCAACGCCATTTGCATGCCCAAGGTAGAGGAGATACATGAATGATAATATTCTTCCTTTCTCTTTTAATATTGCATTTTGCTTTAGCCGAGGCGACTGTACTTATATTCTTATAAGATTTTCTTTTCTAACGCAGCAGCAACTTATCGCATTTTGTGCGCGTGACACACATCGGCCCATTAGCTCAGTTGGTTAGAGCGTCGTGCTAATAACGCGAAGGTCGCGGGTTCGATCCCCTCATGGGCCAAATTTAACTTTTTCCTTTTTTTGAACCAAAAAAAAAATTGTTCTTTTTATAAAACAAAAAAAAATTTTTTTACATGCCAATAACTTTGTTTTAATTGTTTACTTTAAAAAAAAAAATCTTTTTGGGTTTGTTTTCTTTTCTTCAATGTAATTTGTTGTTTGTTTCGTTTTTTTTAAGCATTTTGTTTTAAGATTTTCTTAAAAAAACTCAGAAAACAATTTATAACTTTTTTTTGTAGAAAAGGGTTAATTAAGTCTTTATTTCTTTGTAATCAAGATTTAGATCAATTTAGCTTTACGCCCCTCACTTTTGGTTCATAAAATCGCTCGAAAACGGAGAGCAAAATCAATTTTAAGATTTTACTGACAAAATGTCCTTTGGGCACACTATTGCCCAATCATTTAAAACTTTGAGGCAACTGTACTGGCGTTTGATGTGGTGTTAAATTTTTCAAATACCGAATATTTGATTAAACAGGGCCACTTGCAACTCCCATAATGACCTCGCATAAATGGCTTGAGTTGGGGAGAGGATTTGTTTTTTGGAAATTACAAAAACTTAACGAGCAGAAAATGCGTTTTGAAGTTTGCAGCATCATCAACATGATGTTACATAGATCCAATGATGCTCGTTATCTTATTGGGGGTTGTTTTCAATTTAACCCCTTGCCAATTAACATGACAAGAGCAAAGCGTTGACCACTTGACCAGCAGTGGAACTTCTCCGGAAAGTGTTTCTAGCCCTAATTGAAAGTCATTGTGTGTGTGTGTGTGTGTTTGGGTGTGTTGTGTGAACATTTTACAATTGTTTCAAACATTGTTAAGATCAAACAGGTTAAACAGCTGGCTAAATTGTGAACCGATGCTGTCCGGCATTGCCTGTCAAATTTGACAAATGACTGGTCAAGCTCAATTGTTCCGAATGAGTGGACAATTTTCTTTAATTTTTCGCGTTGCGTGTTGCGTGTTACGTGTAAATGCAAAGTTCAGTGCACAAAAAGTTAAACAGTTGTCGTCGCTAAGAACACCAAAAAAAAAAAAAAAAAAAAACTGGTGAAAAACAATGAGAAAAAGGGGTACAGTTTGACAGTGACAGTGAACAAAGACTCGCCCTTGCCCCAAAAATGTCACAACCTTATCATTATCATCTTTATCTAACCTAATAACTGAGTGAAATTGAAACAGCTTAACCCTTATAAACAAGTCACAGCTGTCAGAACAGCTCCCACCCTACCATAAATCACAAACATATAAACTGAGAAATGAAAATGATTCTTTATGAAAAATTACAAAAAGAGAAAAAATAGAAGCATGGAAAACTCCCCCTCGAAGGGGTTATATGTATGTACAATGTTCAAGGCTCTAAAGTCAAACCGCATGGGAGTGAGAATGGGATTCGCTGAGGATTCGTTGTGGGACTTACAGGCGTCCAACATCAATCAAAACACGCGTCGCGGTGCCCTCCGATGATGCGATTTGCACTAACGATGCTGCGGCCCAGTGTCTGATCCTCTTCCACACACACACACATGCCTGACAGAAAGTCATTTGAAATTGGCTGAAATTTAAAGTAGTTTGGCGTTCGTTTTTTTTTTTTGCCAACACGCGTCTTTCCTGGTTTTTTTGAACTTGAACCCTTTGGGATTTCCCTCTTTTGAATAATGATGATGATGTCGATGGCGGTGTTATTGACGGGAATTGTTACTGGGAAAATTTGCATGTGAGCGAGGGAATATACATAAATCGGTGAAGCGCGGAATGCGCCATGTAATTTACACGTTTGACAAAGTATCAATGATATCGAGTCGATGATGTGAACGTCAGACTGTCGTCACCCATGACACAAATCGTCGCAAATCGTTTTTTACATTGCGACGACAACAACAAACACAGTATGGAAAATAAGAGGCGAAAAAGTTACAGCCCTTTTTGCCCCCTCTTCCTCCTCCCACTCCTTGCTTCTAATGTGTGCGTTTTCACGCCGTCGTTGGGTTGGGTGGAGTGGGAGTGGGAGTGGATGGAGAGGGTAGGCAGGGTAAACATATCCCGCGGCGCTTTCGCTACACATCCTTACAACAATGTGTGAAAGTTTTTTTCTGTTCTGCACTCCTTGAAAATGAGAAAAAGCAAAAAAAAAAAACTGAAGCACCCCATGTGTCAGCCACAGGCTCTTCCCTCCCCCCCTCTGTCCATGTCATCTAGCTCTCAGTGTCTGCGGCTCCTTTTTAGTAGTTTTTAATGTTGTTTTGGGTACCCAGTCCCTGGGGCTGTGTTGCCTCCCCACTTCGGGCCAAAAGAAACGTTTTGTACTTTTCGACAAAATTAATTTTAACCACAAAAATTGCCACATTTCGATGATTAATGATTTGTTTTGGTCGACACGCAATCGACGGAATCGAAAGACAAAAAAAAAGAAACAGCGTAATGTGATATGTAGCCCCATGTGGTGGGTTCCCTTTGTTTTTTTTTTTTTATTGAATTGAAATTGAAATTATTATTATTCATTTCTCTGTAAGCATAATTCATTAATAATTTTTATGGTCACTTGTCAGGAATCTCACAGCATGGCCAAGTAAGTCAAGCTAAAGTTACTCAATGAGCGAGTGAGGATTTCTATCCAAGGATTGCTATCCTTCTTTGTTCATCTCATCAGTTTCTAAACTTTCCAAATTCACATAAAAAGGGTATCCATTTAATAGCAAAATTATTTAAAACTAAAGCTCCCAATAATTCGCATGGGTTAACTAACTAATTTTTATACAGAAAGTATTCTAAAAATATTAATCTCTTGTATATTGATTTTACTCTTCCTTCTTATGCTACATCCAGGACCATATCTTCGCCATAATTGGCTGGCCCATCGCCTATCCATTTCAGCTGTATTGAGCTGATAAAGTCATAGAACTCCAGTGAAGTGAAATTATGCTGATAGGGATAATGCAAGTTGTATATGTGATACGGGCAGCCCACATGGTAGATCCATCTCCGTGGATATTGAACCTTCAGCTTGTGCTCGGCACAAACTTCGATGAACTCTGCCTGTTCGTCATGCTGGCAGCGAACAGCGATGAATGTCATGGCACTCTCGAGAAGCTCCAGTGTCTGGGGATCCATGTGAAAGGCCAAGAGCATGGGATCTGATGTATAGAGTTCCTGCTTAACTGAATCATTGCAGCCTTCCTTCAGGTGGAATAAGAAGGACATGGGCATATAGGGGAATCGAACGGCAGACATGGTTCGTCGCAAGTGTTTCTGACGCTCCTCTGGCATGTGGTTGAGCCACAGCAAGACAGTTAGAAAAACCTCAATTTCCGAATTAACGCCAATTGAGTCGAGTGAAATAAGCTCCACCAACTCGTCCACTGTTAGATCAAGGAAACTATGATGGCCCACGAAGGCCAGAAAATAGGTCCTTAGCCGGGTTAGCATTACTTCCTTTAAGTCTTTTAGCAGAGGCATCTGCTTCGCCTGCATATACACTTGAATGGCGGTCTTTTCCCTAACACTCTCCCGGGACAACAGATCCCAGCATTCGAGCTCCAGCAAATCAATTTTCAAGTATTTGGCCACCTGCAACATGGACGCTGTGTCTCTGATTGCTGGCGGTTTGCGGAAACGCATCCATTTGTAGGCCAACTCAAAACCCTTCTTGGGCACATCCTCCACAGCGAATTTGAAGTTGCAAATTCGCCAATCCTGTTTGGCAAAATACAAGGAATATATCTTCAAAAGATTGGGTATGCAATTGAACTTTTTACCACCAATTCGAATGCGACAAGTGGCTCCTAAATTCTTGGTTATCATTTCGCTAACTATTTCTCGAAGTGGTGTCTTTGGCGGACAATTCAGCAGCTTCACTCTCCGCGCCGGAGCAAACGAATGCCCGAAAATGGACCACTCTGGCACTTTAGTGTTGCCATGATTACTCACAAATTCTGCATCCGTAAAGGTTTTCCACTGACGTATGGCTATATCTAGTTTCGGATCTTGGCAATCGAAATCCGTGCTAGATTCCGTGTAGCTTAAGTTACTGTTACTTGAGGCATAAGACAAAGAAGTTGGCAAAAAATAATCCTCAGGATTTTCTAATTCTTCAGCATTTGCATCCTTAACAGTGCAAATTTCATCGGATGTTCCTCCGCTGCTAAAGAAATTCCAGTTATTGGACATATTTTCTAGAGAGAGAGTAAAAGTGTTTGATGTCTGACTCCTAAGTGGGTTGATGAGAGAATAGTTTAATCCTCAATCATATGAGTTGTTTTTTTCTAAACAAATCTACTTATTTTCATATCAAGATTATGGAAACACGCATTCCATTTGCATTAGTTCTAGCATTGACTTGCAATTTGATTTGCAAAATTTCACCATTTTTCTAGCTGTCAGTCACAGACTCACTTTGGAGTTGTGTGTGTTACCTTCTGTCTTGCCGAAGGGCAACTTCCTCCCCTTGGCAAGAGGCAGGAGGCGATGCGGGCTCAACAATAAAAAGACAAACATATTGACAGCTCAATACCATTACGAAAGTAATGTTTAAAGAAAAAATTTGCATTCATTTAGCTGGAAGCTGGAGGCAGTAAGAACATCCTGAACGTCTTTCCTGTTCACCCCTCACCCACCCCTCCTTTTTGGCGCCCAATCAGCGAAACGTCAAATGTCCTCCAAACCCAACATATGTTCCAGTCAAATTTTGCACGATTTATAAATATTCTGTTGCAAAATATCGCGCGAGCATAGTGAAAGTGGTGTCCTGGTGTCCTGGTGTGCCCGAAATGATTTGGGCGTTGAAATGCCATCATCATCAACTCTGAACTCCGTTCCACCCACTTGGAGTGTGAAAATTAATGATGTTTTACATAGTTCGTCTGGGAATTGTCGCACATGTGTGACTGACTGACTGACTGAGTGACACTTTTATATCCGTTTGCAATTTTTAAGCTGTGGCAAAAAATGTGGAAAAATGTTTTTCTTTTCGTTTCTTTTTTATTTTTTTTTGACGCGTAAATTGACACGACTTTGCTTTTCCCTCGTTTAGCTCGTTATGCTAATATCGTTTTTTTTTTTTTAGAAAAGAGTTTTGATTAATGATGTCTAGTGAAAATATGAAAAAAATCACATCTGGCGTTCACCTTTGTTAGTTTTGAAACAAATTTGTGAGCCAAGTTATGGATATTTTTGAAAAAACTCTCCACTTTCATTCGGTCGCTAGGCCTCACATTACGACTCCTTCAATATTTTCATCAATGTTGAGAGGAAAGCAGCAGCAGCAGCAGGACAAAGATCGAGTAAAAAGTCAAACAATAAACCATGCTTAAGGGTCGATTCGGTGGGCTTAATCAGAAAATCAAACAATTGACATTCAATATGGTCTAATTTTTTACGCTGCCATTAAACAAATTATTGACATGGCGCACAGGGAAAGCAAAATGAGACTTGGCAGACAGTCCGTCAGTCCGTCAGTTCGTCAGTCCATCAGTCAGTTATTTGGTGGTTTCCCCAAAGGAATTGAACAAAAACATATCAATAAACCAAACAACCAACAACAAGCCAGAACAAACAGCTGAAGGAAAGCTGGAAAACTGATAGCTAGGTAATTGAAAATTTTCAATGAAATTTGATCTAGCAATTTGGGGTTAGACTGTACCCCATAACTACACACACACACACACACACACACACACAATAGAGGCACGCATAAAGTAATGTTAACTGCATTTGACAGGAGATTTTGTTTTTCTTATTCTTTCTTTTAATATGAAAATAATTCAAATAAATTTCCTGTTAAATAAGTGAGAAATTAGGGCAAAATAAGGACTTTTTCTGGTCCTGTTTCCGCATAATTAAGTGCACTCAAAAAGGTGTTTCCCCAAAAATCTAGTCTACATTTACATAATGCAGACAGTCGCATAGGATTTATTGTGTGCGTGTGTGTGTGTGTGTGTGTGTGTGCTGGTTGACTCTCAAGTGCCGCAAATTAATTCAAATGAAATGCGTTTGGTATATATCTAGGACAAATCTCAGAACTTAATCCTCTGACATTTCTTTTTTCGGCTCATTCTCTTTTTTTTTTTCTCTGTCCATTGTTCGGTCTAATTTCATGCAATTTCGACACCTTCTGGGCTGGTCTGGCTTTTGATTGGCGCTAATCAGAAAAGTGTCAACGACCAGGCCAAAGGCAAGAAGGAAACTGCGTTTGCTTCATTTCCGCTTTTAATCACCCCCCAGGACCAGGACCAGGAGCAGGACCAGAACCAGGAACGCAATCCTGGGACCAGGGGCCCATGGTCTTTTGTTCATCAGAAATCAGACCAAACACTTGGGCAAAACTAATTTCCCGTTAATGAGGGTCGCTCGTCCAGGCTGTTGCTTTCCTTTTTTTTTTTTTTTTGCTCTTTGATTAAGCATTTTTCCCAACTCGCACACATGCGTCTCATTAATAATTTTTTCGCAGCCACGAATCGAGATTAATTTACGCCTGGACAGAATCTGACGTGTGCCTGTCATAGGAAAGTTTCAAACGTTTGGCATAAAAAGTCTTCTTTTATCTTCATTATTTGATATCGGTCCAGAGGGGGCAGAGCGGAGAAAGGCGACTGGTCGACTGATTTCTAACATGCAAAGAACTGCTGAGGCGTTTAATTGTTATTAATTGAAAGTCAAAAGTGTGTATTATAGAAATTTTTAATTGGATTGTTTCCTTATCATTAAGACGTGGCCAAAATGTTTAATTTCCTTTTTCTAGTTCTTTGTGGTTGCGTAGGAAACTATCCAATTTAATACGAATTATAAATTTAATGCGATCTATGTATGGAAGCAAAATTAGACCACAAATCTTTAAATTTTAGTTCCCCCAATGTTTTGAAATTGAGTCGAAACTTAGACCCAGAGACTGGACCTCTGAATCCGATTCTGTTTAAATTGACTTTGGTTTACTAGTCTCATACTTATACAAATAGTGTTCATCGTTTTAGCACTGACGCAAAAATGTTGATGCTACATTTTCTCAAAAATCGGCCAAATTTTTCCATTATTGTACCTTTAGGTTAGAATATCTCTTAAGCCAGAGTCAAGCTTTACATCCGTATTCAGCTCAATCTAATCCAAAAGAAGACTTTGCTCTCGGGTCTAAGTTTACATTGTGTCGGTCAGTGTTAGCCAAGGTCAAAAATACTTAAAAATCATTCGATTTTTGGTAAAAAGTGTACGGAGAAGGATTTTCAAAAAATGCCGGACTTTCTACAATTTGAAAACTAACAAATATAATCTATCTAAAGTTTAGAGTTAGAAATGGAAAACTATACATTGATAGTCGAGACAGTCGATTTGCAACACTAAATCCTAAAAACCGTCGTTTCTTATGTACTTTTAATTTTAAGTATTTTTTTACTTTGCATAGAGCAACCAAATCTTTAAATGAGTCAGAGTACTGAAATTATAAACCACATTTGTAGAAACTCGTGAAATCTAGCACGTCTTGTTACTCTAACATAAATATAGAGTCCTGTTCTCGTTTCCAATTCTTTAATTTTTAGTCGAAATCGGATTTAGGTCCTGTTCTCTCTTTGATTCTAAGTCATATTACTCGGATTCAAATCATTTGCAAGTCAGTAAACTGAAAAGTTATTGCGAAATGTACATAAAAATTATGGGTTACAAATTATACTCTAAGCAAAATATTATGTTGGCAAAACTTTCTTTTAAGAAATTTGTTTGTATATTTAGACATAACTTGACAATCTTTTGTGGAAGTTCGATTACTTGTTTGGATAGAAAATAGAGGAGTTAAACCGAAATTAAATATGATAAAGCGTTTAATTTTTAATTAATTTCATTTTAAACAATATGTAATTCCATTTCTGAAAATTTGCCGCCACTCAAAAATCGGTTCCTATGGTAAATTTAAATTCTTTCTAAATAAATGAATCATTGTGATTAGCCGAAAATAGATAGATGAATGTATTCTGCATTAGATTTGAACCTTTTATGAAATGTTTTCAAAATTCAATTCTTATTTCGAGATTCCCTCAAATTCTTAACGATTTAGCATATTGTCAATGATTGAATCAATCCCTTCTGCCCCTTATCCGAAAACGTGCTAATATATGAAATTCTTACTATTCATAACCAAGCAAAATTCCTCACATCTGTGCCTTATCTTTATATATGGCAAACACAATCTAATCGGATCTGAAGCGTATTCGCCTGGAAACTGACAACATTTCAATAATTTTTATTACCCAACGAAAGTTATGCATTGTCAGGACATCACATAAGGACATCAATTCAATGCCTAAACACAATGTGTGGAGGGCAAAACAATTTCAATTTGCCCTAAAAAGATACCCAAAAAAAGAAAAAAAAAAAAAAAATAAAACAGAATGAGCATAGAAAACGTTCTCATTGTTATCTTGTGTTTATTAAATTGTTGAATACGCCGCTCTCCAAGGGGCGAAAGGGGTGTTTGTCAGTCGCTGTGGACTATGGGCTTAGGGGCAGGGGGCAGGGGGCAGAGCTAAAGGACATGAACCCTGGCTGGGATCCTGGCCACCTTTGTTAATCGTCAAGCTGACAATAAATCTTGTCAAGGCAGACACAGAACAGAAATGGAACGTATAGAGAAATTGAATTGCGTATGAAATGTAATTCCAATTCCCGGCATGGTTCTAGTTGGCATTTTAGTTCAGGAGTTCATACCTGAAACCATTATCGTATACATTCTTCTATGGTCTGTATAGAGATGCCAAAAAAAAAAAAAAAAAAAAATATTTTATAAATTGAATTGTTTTGCCTGGTCCTCGAGCAACAAATTTGATTTTTAGTTGTTCTATTTATTTCTATACCCTTACAGAGAGTATTTAAAATGTCTCATAAAGGTAAATATGAATGTCTATATGCATGTCATCAATAAACTCAAAAACCACTGCCGCTCGCCGCCAGGGGGCGCTGCAGAGTAGCAACTTCTACCCCGTTTAACCGATTGTCAAGAGAATCAGTATGACCATGTATTTTTACACAGAGGAAACGAATATTACATGTTCATAGATGTAACTCGACACCAGGGGGCGCTGCCAGGGTAGCTAGTCAGATTAAGCTTTATCATCTAATCGGGCAAGAGAGTTGGGCAGTATAATTTCCAATTTGAAGTGCATAGACACTTCGGTTAAGTCGAGCTATGTCCTTTCTTGTTTGTCCTTTTAGTCAAATGGATAGGGTAATTCTAGCTGTTGGCTACACTCATACGGCTACGTATGATTTATACTTACTTTTGTCTGGGGCTGTGAAAATGAAATTAAAGTGACAAAGTAAAACTTTGGCTCTGATTGGATTCTCGTTTTGCTGTGAAGAAGCCGTCTTGAGGCATTATCAAATAATGCTTTCAACAGATTATGGCTTTTTAAATATGATAAATGATACAATTGGTTGGAATGTTGTTACGCTTGCCACATAAAAACCAAAAAACCAAAACCGCAATGCCTACAAATTCCTCGAGAACTGCTTCTGACAACCCAAAGCCACGCCCATTTTAAAGAGAATCATAAGATGGCACAGGCGAATTGAATTTAAATTTGCTGATTATGTACTGAACATTGAACTCGAGTAGTGCGAATAATGGTTATATTGAGCCATAAAAGAAATTAAGTCGAACATTATTTTTATGCCCCCACCTCGCACTCCCCCCCAACCAGCCAGTTGGCAACCCTCCTTAAAAAAAAAAAAAAACAACAACTTTCACCACCTTTTGAACTTTTTAGCAAATATTATTGATACATCGGCGGCTTCTCAATGGTTTGTAAACGATTTCTGAAGAGCTTCTTCTTCTTCGTCACAGGGTGCCTTCGTCCATCTCGTTCTCGTCCTCGTAGATTAGATCCTGCAACGCATATTACACATTATATTTTTGAAACAGATTTTCAAGTGTTATTCTAAAGGGATGGCTACGCAGTGGAAGGGAGGTGGGGGGGCTTACAGATGATTTTCCATGGCTTTATACAATTTTTCCAACAATCAGCACCGCAGGCGTCTGGCCTCATCAGGAAGTTGTAAAAATTTCTATAATTCAAAAATGATTATTACTTTGTCAAGGAGGCAGATAGAGAACGACAGAGAGAGGGGGAGGGAGAGAGAGATGGAGGGCTGAAGTAAAATCAATGCATAAATTACAAAAGCTGATCTTTATTGTTATTCAAATCATTTGGCAGCTGCTCATTGCTGCCGGTGCTCGATGCTCGGTGCTTTCGGTTGTCATTTTGGCGCTTTAAAAATGATAATGATTGACTGACTGGCACACAACTTCGTCGCATTCAGTTCAAAGCTGTCAATAATTCCCACCATGTGCTAGGGATTTACTTTATTTTTACTGTCCTGCCAACGGCAAAACATTAAAAAACATTAAAAAAGGAGACAAAAAAAGACGCGCGATTGGCAGGCAAGCTGACGATTTCCCAAGCGACTTGCCATAATCCAATCCGAGACGTCATGTAATTAGGCGGAAGGTCCTCATCGAAATCGAAGACTGTCTTTAAATTAAATTTAAGACGTAAGGGTCTTAAGGCAAAAATATAATCAAACATTTGTACATCTTTTTAAAAAAAAAGGCAACCAATAACGAGATTAGAGAGAGGAAAATAAATTCATACAAAAGTTAACATTTTGTTGCAATTAACAAATTAAGCTCGAATACTTAACTGATAACCTTTTCAGATTATATTAGCCTTAAAAATTAAAGACTTTGCAAACTCAATTGATGAATCATTTGTTGAATTGACTCAATAGTTTTAGGAAATACCCATTCATTCATTCATTCTGCATTTATTCTTATTGTTAGTCGATTGTAGATACATTTTAACATTTTAAGCAGTTTGTTCTGCAAGCATCAATTGACATTAAAAGATCACCTAAATAGAAAAGATATAGATCCGAAAAGTTATATTTTATTTTCGTGAACAGGTTAACTTTAATAGCTAACTGGTGGACATGGTATTTAAAAGTGACTTTTAAATCTAGCTTAACACCTAAACATCCCAATCTCTTGGTATATCAATTAGTTTCCGCCGTTTTTTACATAAAAAGCATAATTTTTTAAAGTGAAACCCAAAACAAATTCTAGTCAAATTGCTAGCTACACATTTTGTCCACATTTTAGACAATTTATGGATGCTACGCCTAAAGAATTCTTGCTCTTTTGATGAAAACCAATTAAGGACCCGATTTTCGAGTTCTTTAGAAGTTTTTAAAGTGCTGGTTTTATAGGGCATGGTCTTCGATGGGAACAAGTCAAGTCTGTTGAGTAATCCGCATGCAATAGAACTACCCAGTTAATGTTTCCTGAGCTAGTCTTGCTTTGTGTGATGGTGCATTATCGTTTAGGAAAAGGACCTCCTAATGTCTCCCTTGATAATGAGGTCAGCAACACGATTTAAATTGACTGTTTCATCAGGTTGCGAAAGCTCAAAATACACTACACCTTGCTGATTCTAACAAACACAGAACATTCTTTTCTTATCGAAGCAGAAATAATTGAGTCATTTGGTTTGGCAATGGAAATTAAATGGTATGCCTGATAATATTTGTTTGCATATCCCTTCTAAATCCAGAGATTCTCAGCATTTATTCAATTTCAGTTAGCCAAGTTTTAAAGGTTTTGTATATTTCTGATGGCTATTGGTACAAGGATTAATCTCTTTTCCATTTTCTCTATTAAAATTGAATTGCGAAACTTGCAGAAAAGAATCTTTCTTAAACAAATGTTGTATTCAATTTCACTTTGCGATAAGTATATAAACAAAACAGCCGCCAATTTCCACATTCATTTCCCATTCCAATTGTTTTACTTAACTTAATATGTATTTTCACAAGGAGCACTGATAATTTAATGTAAACTTTTGCGGTCACGTGTCGGCCACAATATGTAAGTAAATCAAAGTAAATTACAGCCAGACACACACACACACACACACACACACACTGATACGCAGCGGCACACATGGCCCATGGGCAACATAAGTGGCAAGCCAACCAAGCAACCCATATCACCCCGTAAATCCAAAACGGTTAACGGGGGAACGGTTCACAAGTGTTTTGACATTTAAACACGTTTTGTATTCGAAATGACCAGCCAAGGGCAGGGGCAGGGGCAGGAGCAGGGACTGGTGCATAGGGTCTATTACCAAGGGAGCTCTTACACTTGTGCAAATGGTTGGAAAAACTGTGAGAACCCAATCTACCCTGTGAAAATAGGAAAGACTTTCCTTCCACTCACACATAATATAGGTTGATATCATATGTAAATTTTATTTCTAATTTGGTAAATTTTGTTCAATAAATAAATAAATATAAAGCGAAGAGATTTTCAAAACTTCTTAACCCCGTGCTGTGGCAGCCACATTGGCGGCTTGTTGAGCTATGCCCAATCCCTGAATGGTGGCATCCCGAGTATGTTGGCCAATGCGTTCCTAGAGAGAGAGAAAATTAATTGTAGATAGTTAGAATTCCAATTGGATTTGTCTCAAACTTACAATTTTCTTGCCAATTTTCTTGAGCCAACCAGCTTCGGATTGACCCATGCTAATGGCCAGGATGAGGGCAACAAAGATGAAGATCTTGTAGAAGTTCATGATGATATTTTTGTTTGGTAGAACTGTTGCTGCTGATATTGCTGCTGAGCGACTGATGACTCGGCTACTAAAGCTGCTGGTCTTATATAGCCCGCTGATGCTGATAAGACTGACTGATGTAGGGGATTTTTTACGTTTGAGATAGAGAATGGAATCCCCTTCTTGCAGGTGGGATGGGGAATGTGGGAAAGATTCCGTTGTGGGCTTTTTATTTGATCAGCTTTCTTTTATTTGCAACTTTTTTTTTCATTGATTTATTTTGATGAGTGCCAATTGAAGTTAAAGGCACAACTGTACTTAAAATATAGCTCACATATCCACCACCAAAAAAGAAATGTAACTTTAATTTCTAACCATGAAAAAGACAACAAATGAATTAATTCCATTCCAGGTGGAGGGGGAATGGTGGAGGGGTGGTGATTCAGTTGAGTGGGATGTGAGTATTGTCAGGATATGCCAGTAATTTCCTTAACAAGTAAAAACGCTTTATGCTATGTGCGTTCTGACTTTATTTTGCCCTTTTTCCCTCTCCGTCCCACTTGCACATCTTTCACTCTCTCTCTCTCTCTCTCTGTATCTCTCTCTTGCTCTAGTTCTATAGCTGGTGCTCGTTTCCGGTTCTGTGACTCTATTTCTTGTTGCTGGCTTTTGGCAAAATGTAAATAAAATCGCTTGAATTAACCGCTGACTGACAGCAACAAGCGGCAGGAGACTTTTGTGCTTCCTTGTCATATTTGCCACAGCAGATACCGAAACCGAAACCGGCATAATGCGACACATCCTTACAACAAGGAAATCAGGAAATAGAGTATGTAAGACAATAAATACCGAAACTGGTTTCCAGCATAATAGACAGAAGATTTAGGACAAACAAAAATACCTACAAACGCAAGGATTAAAGGTGCGGATGAAGACAAAGAAACTATGATAAGAAAGAAAGACAAAACAGGCAAAAGTGGTGGAAAGAAAAAAGTTTAAAGCAGCCAAAAGAAGAATTCACAATCCTTACATAAAATATTTTATTTTGGAACGATTTAAAATTGATTATACAATGATTTATGACTTATTTTATCTTACAACAATTTTACTTTCAATTTGTGTGATCCTTTC
Organism: Drosophila nebulosa; assembly: GCA_024703675.1. Lineage (NCBI taxonomy): Eukaryota > Metazoa > Arthropoda > Insecta > Diptera > Drosophilidae > Drosophila > Drosophila nebulosa. The sequence continues at coordinate 2,452,877 of JANFPS010000004.1, read as the reverse complement.
TATAGGCGAGCTTAATAATAAAAACCATACTACAACATTTAGGTTTTGTTTCGGGAATTTCAGAATTTCATTTTTAGTATATGCTCATGCAAGAAATTTCAACTTTAAAAGAATGTCCTGGAAATTTTTGGATTTAGTAGACCAACAACTTAAGACGTGGAGGATAGCGTCCGCAATTTGGTTGAGCTGTGTTATCATACTGATTGAGATTCTATTTGTTTGACAAGAAATGTTTATGCCTCTGCCTAGAAACATCTTGTTGATAGCAAAAAATATTTAAATAAAATGCAAAAATACAATTACTATTCCAAATAATTTATTCTGAATCTCATTTAATCAATTATATCTAAATTATTTAATACATTTGTTAATAAATAGATAAATTTAAGGTACATCGTCCAACACTTAACCCCGTGCTGTGGCAGCAACATTGGCGGCTTGTTGAGCTATGCCCAATCCCTGAATGGTGGCATCTCGAGTGTGTTGGCCAATGCGTTCCTGGAGAAAAAACAAATTTTAGTTATAAGATATTCCAATTGAATATATCTGTAACTTACAATTTTCTTGCCAATTTTCTTGAGCCAACCAGCTTCAGATTGACCCATGGAGATGGCCAAGATGAGGGCGATAAAGATGAAGATCTTGTAGAAGTTCATGATGATGTTTTCTTTTGTTAATTGTAAGATTGAGCTGTTGATGCTGGTATTGCTGCTGCAAACGAGTGACTGATGACTTGACAACCCAAGTCGCTGCTTATTTATACCCCACGAATCCGATAAGGAACGGTTTGTTGATGAACGGGGATTTTGTCTGGCAACAGAAAAACTACATATACAAAAGCCACCAAAAGGGAAATCCCAATATAAAGCATTGCAAAAAGATGAATGAAAAATAAGCTAAATCGGAAAGAAATTAAAGACTTTCAAGAGAAAAAAACACTATTTAATATTCAAATTTCCTTGTTCTAGAAATCTTAAGAAAAGAATTAATATATATTTTATCTCTTTAAAGGTTGGATTAAATTGATTCACTTGCTTTGTTTAGTTATTTAGTTTGAAGAAAAGTAACCCAGTTTTTACCTCCGGGTTGAGCCGGTGGACATTGACTGGGAGGTCCCACTTAGACATGATTGGTCCTAAAGTGGTGCCTTATTGTGTGTCCTGCTGGACAGGACAGGCTCGAGGATTTCTGTGACTTTCAGCACACTGCATTCCCTGCAAGTGGTGCATTTCAGTATCCCAAATTAAGTCCTAGAATCTGCGCCGAGAGTTAGGCAGGTGGAGATTGCTCTCCATCTTCTCGGATCTCTCCATGGGTAGCTAGAGGCCTGCCTTTGCCAGACGGTCTGCCCAGTCGTTTCTATCGATCCCCTAGTTGCTCGGCATCCAGTAGAAGTTCACCGTTTTACTGGCGTGTAATTTATCCATGGCCCTTTTGCTAGACAGTCCTGGAGAGGATGTGCGCAGACTCGATGGCTTTAATTCCAGCCTGGCTATCCAAAGATCGTCAAAGCCAACATCGCAGCCTTTCCTTTGGCAAAGATCTTTGCTTGAAATATGCTGCAGTAATTTATACAAGTAGTTTATACGAGAGTTGGATTGGTAGATCCGAGCACTAAATCGCTGCCCCTGCCTTCATTCTCTATTTTCCTCCGGCCATATATGTAAGCTTTTGTATATTTGATTAGCATAACCTTCAGTTCTCTAACGTTTCATACAGACTTTTAATATTGCAGCGATATATAGATATCATAAGGAAAAAGTTTTACCGAAATGTTGTTTACCTTTAAGTTATCATATGTTTGAAGATCTTTGTTAAAAAGTAAATCTTTTTTTATTAAATAAATTTTAACGTAAGTTTTTAGTCGAACAGAAACTTTTGAAAATTTGTACGCAGGCTCTTGGGTTTTTTGGCACTTGCTAATTAAATAAAAAAAACTAACTTTTTTTAATTGATAGAAAAAACTAGCTGAGCTACTTTTTTCAATTGATAGAAAAAACTAGCTGAGCTAGATTCCATAGAAGATTATCTGTCCGCCTTGGACTTAGAAGCGCCAAATGGAGTTAGCCTCCATCCGGTTTACAAGAAACTTACATCTATTTGTATAACAATAATTTTAGTTGTAGGAGAAAGCCATTTTAATTCTACAAAATTAAAAGACGATTTGTTTTTTAAAAATTAATATTAAATTACTTTTGCCATTTTTTTTATATTCAATCACGTTTTATTAACTATATCTAGACTATTTTATACATTTGTACATAATAATAAATAAGATAATGACAAGGCGTATTTTGGAATTTTTAACCTCTGGCCGTTGCTGCCACATTGGCGGCTTGTTGAGCTATGCCCAATCCCTGAATGGTGGCATCTCGAGTGTGTTGGCCAATGCGTTCCTAAAGAGAAAGTAAATTTTGGTTAAGAACAATTCCAATTTAATTTGTCTGTAACTCACGATTTTCTTGCCAATTTTCTTGAGCCAACCAGCTTCAGATTGACCCATGCTGATGGCCAAGATGAGGGCGATAAAGATGAAGATCTTGTAGAAGTTCATGACGACGTTTTGTTTGGTTGATTGAGAGATTGAGCTGTTGATACTAATATTGCTGCTGCAAACGAGTGACTGATGACTTGACTGCCCAAGCCGCTGCTCTTTTATACCCCACGAATCCGATAAGGAACGGTCCGTTAATGAACGGGGATTTTTTTTGTCGAGAAGCTGCTGCAAAAAGCCTTACCCTTAACAATATTGGAAAGCTTACCTAATTTATGGACTACAGTGAAATTACAAATTATGGATTATAAAAATTAGATAAAATTATTGCAAACTTACTTTTACTTACTAAGCAAAGGGTGTCATTGAAATATCCAAAGGTCCTAGCCATGAAATTCTGGGGGAGGCCGATCTCATTTCGTGTTTTTCATTATTCAATTTGCAGTTACGAGTATATACTTACATACATAAAATATTAGTCTCTTATTTTGTATGATGAGAATATAAAACTATTCAATTCCAGCTTAATAACATTGTTAAGATTTATATAATCTTTAGCTTAAACCTAGATATATAAGAAATACTGAAATACTAGCCTAAAAGCACGTACAAATTATAATATATAACATAATTATAAAAAATAGTATTTGATCTATAGTTTGAGAAGGCCATAAAAGGGAAGCTCTAATAGCTAGGCGTATAAAATTGAGCACTATAAAAAATATATACATATGTTAAGTTATTATTATTTTTCAATAAAAATTTTAACGATTTTTATTTAAATTATGAAGTTAGATGTGTTTCTCTCATTGATAATATACAATTTCGATAAATGATCAATACGGTTGAACTCTTTTGGCTACCCAACAGCCTTGCTTTTGGCTACTGAACTTGGCAGAAAGCAAGGGGGACTTTTTCTTCTTTGAGCTTCCCATGCGCTTTATGGGATTCACATACTGAATAAGTATTCCATTAGGGCGTAGACAAGGGAAGGCAGGGCAAGGCATGAAGGCAAGGAAGACACACAAAGCAACAGGCAATCAAATTGATAACTGAGTCGCTGATAAAGAACAGCTCTACACACAAAAGGCAACAATTTAAAATAAATAAAAATATCAGCAACAACAATTATGACTTTATTGCATTTAACCCAGATGATCAGTCATGACTACGTCATGGTATACCTCTATATACATATATGTTTGTAGGTGTGTAGCTAAGAGAACAGAAATCCCGATGAAATTCATTCATAAATTGATTCGTAGTAAAATGTTTTGGTAGAGTACAAATTGACTAATATGTAGAGTGATTTATCTGCCGTGTCGGGGGAGCAAAACGTGTTTGGTGATTAATTCACGTAATTAAACCATTCTGTTGTTTCTGTTTGAAGGCTTGGCAGCGTGTTGGTGTGTTTGGCTGCTGGTATTTCCTGTAGATTTCATTTTCTCTATGAGAAATTGGTACTTTTTTGGCGTCTACGAAAAGAAATCCCATTTTGAGACAATTTAGATTGGAATTTAAAATTCTTAATAGCTTCTCGGTCCTTATAAAGATAGCAAATGTACACAATTCTATTTTTATGGGGATTTACATACATATGTAAGCTTAGGAATGTCACTGAACAAATTAGTGGAAATATGAACTCAATAAATATTAAGATTATTTCAATTCAAAATAAAGTTTACCGAAAATTTTTTGGAATAACAAAATTTAAGGTAAGAAAACACTTTTAAACATGAAAACACAGAAATATATAATGGTAAATGATTAAATAAAAAGAATTTATTTCACAGATAAAATTTATATCATATACAAAATTGTATCTTTCAAAACCCATTTCAAAATATTTAAGACTGACGAAAGCAAGCTACATAGGTTTGTCTTCTTTTTTAACATACACATCGCTGCTTTTATGGACCGCTTTTTCCAAGGATATTTTATCGTTTAAAAATATGACTTCGGTATTTCTACCTACAGCGATGAATTAACACAAAGTAATTGGTGTGTTTTTATACCCTTACAAAAGGTTTATTATAATTTTGGTCAGAAGTATGCAACGCATAGAAGGATGCTTCGTCCACCATATAAAGCATATATATATTTGATCAGCACGATAAGGCGAATTTTATAGCTGTATCCGCCCATCTGTCCGTCCGTCTGTCTTTAAGAAAATCAGGTTAAGACGTTTAACTGAATTATTTTTTAAGTGAGATTTTAAAAAGTTAGTTAAATATACTCATCAGTCCCAAATTTAAGCAAGATCGGGCGCCTATATCTCCTTAGTAATTTTGGTTGAAAAAACGAAAAATCAGGCAGTAAATATTTAGACTTTGAATCATGTTATTTTTCATAAATTTAGTGATTAAATAATTGGCATTTTCCGAGGAATGATTTCAAATGTTTCCAACAGTTAAATTTAGCGGTCAAAATAATTTTATGTTAATATTAAATTTATTATGTATATAAATTTAGATTAATTAATACAATTCTTAATAAATATTGTAGTGATAGAAAGGAACTTCAACTCCTTAGCCCCGGGCAGTGGCCGCAACATTGGCAGCTTGTTGAGCAATTCCCAATCCCTGAATGGTGGCATCTCTTGTGTGCTGGCCAATGCGTTCCTAAAACAAGAACATTTTAAGTTAGTTTTTGAAAAAAGAAATAGACCCATTTTTCATGAACTTACAATTCTCTTGCCAATTTTCTTTAGCCAACCAGCTTCAGATTGACCCATGCTGATAGCTAGTATGAGGGCGATAAAGATAAAGATCTTGTAGAAGTTCATGATGATGTTTTCTTTTGTTAATTGTAAGATTGAGCTGTTGATGCTGGTTTTGCTGCTGCAAAGATGTGACTGATGACTTGACTACTTAAGCCGCTGCTCTTTTATACAGCTTCGTTCTGATAAAGAACGCTTCGTTGATGGGCGGGGTTTTCGTTTGTCAATTGAAACGGGACTTTACATTTTTCAGTTCTCTAAGCGACAATAATCTTATCTTTGAGTATCTGTTTTCTCTTACTTAATATTTTTTATTTGTAAAAATAAACTAACTTTATTGATCCCTTATTGACAGCCTTTATTGGCGGCCCGTTACTCTGAACTTATATAACTATTTAATTTTTTTATCTAACGAAAAACATGGAACAATAAACAAATTTGTATCTAATCAGTTATGCAGAAATATAATCTAAGTAAGACATGCTTTTGTATCCCAAGCAAATCAATATTTAAATTAATTCAATTTATTTTTTTCTGGTTTTATTTAAACTTGTAGACTCGGGATATTTATAATTCTCCCTAAAAAAATAAATATTTCGCATTTTAAGAAGTAAATTAATTTTACAGATATTAAAAAGAAAGCGCGCGCAATTTTAAGACTCGATAGCGCCCCCTACATGTGGAATCGCGTAACAGAAAAAACAGCCCTGTCCTTAGCGAAACAAAGTATCGATATAAATATCGCTGAGTTTCTATCGATATTTTTGCAACCCTACTGAAAATCGAAAAGATGGAGTTCTTTTTTTGCGTGGTGCGTTGTCGACACGTTGTCCGACAGAATTCCTGCTGGTTATTTTTGCATTTAAAGTGCAAATAAATTGTTTAAACGGTAGGTGCAAATGGTGGAGCATACCGTGAATGATGAGGATGCCATGTATCAACAAATTGCGACCGGATTTTCTGTAAAGTTGGCGTCAATGCTAGTTGCGCGATTTCGGACTTAACCTCAAAGTTGACATCGCATGGCATGCATGGTCTTTATTTTTTTTATATGAATTGGTTTGATGAACCGGAAGCACTGAATTGTTTACCAACTGTTTCAGATGGCTATTGGCTCCAAGATTATTAAGCCCGGTGGCTCGAACCCCGATGAGTTTGAGAAGTCGATTGCCCAGGCTCTGCTTGAGCTGGAGGCTAACAGCGATCTGAAGCCCTACCTCCGTGATCTGCACATTACCCGTGCTCGCGAGATTGAGTTCGGCAGCAAGAAGGTAAGTCAGTTGTAAAGCATTAAATAGCACAAATACCCTTTATTAATTGCTCATTTTGGTGTCCAATCTCCATCCTACAGGCCGTCATCATCTACGTGCCCATTCCACAGCAGAAGGTGTTCCAGAAAATCCAAATCATTCTGGTCCGCGAGTTGGAGAAGAAGTTCTCTGGCAAGCATGTGGTTGTCATTGGTGAGCGCAAGATCCTGCCCAAGCCTACCCGCAAGGCCCGCAATCCTCTGAAACAGAAGCGTCCACGCTCCCGCACTCTGACTGCCGTGTACGATGCCATCCTTGAGGATTTGGTCTTCCCAGCTGAGATTGTTGGCAAGCGTATCCGCGTCAAGCTGGACGGATCCCAGCTGGTCAAGGTGCACTTGGACAAGAACCAACAAACCACCATTGAACACAAAGTAAGTGGAACGAATGCTGCATCTTTCCCGTCGTCCTTGGCTTTTTTTTGCGGATGCTCATTTACCAAGCTCCGTGATTCTCACCGAGGACGAAGAGCATCATATGTGCCCATAACTCGTTACTGTGGTCCATTCAACGCCTTCCAGCGGGTCCGCATCTCCATATATGGGCAACATTCATTTACTTTAATATCCTTTGACCGTTCTTGTGTTATTCGCTGAATTTATTTACCTAGTTCAGCGATTGTCAAACAGAACGCAGAGTAAAGCAATTCTTCCACGATGTTGAGCTCACTTTTACCAGAGCTTCTTCTACATTACAAATCCCTTGCTACAAAAAGACTGTGAAATACAATAACGTATGATGAGACAAAATGTAGGAAGATAAGGTTATAGGTTCTGAATTTTGAAACCAAGTTATTGTTTAAAGCTTCTATTTTGGATGTGTACCTCTACCAATCAAATATAAATTTGTCGTTCTTGTGTTATTTGCCGAATTGTGCCGTATTCTAGTTCGGTGATTGTCAAACAGAACGTAAAGTAAAGCAATTCTTCCACGATGTTGAGCTCACTTTTACCAGAGCTTCTACATTACAAATCCCTTGCTACAAAAAGACTGTGAAATACAATAACGTATGATGAGACAAAATGTAGGAAGATAAGGTTATAGGTTCTGAATTTTGAAACCAAGTTATTGTTTAAAGCTTCTAAATTGGATGTGTACCTCTACCAATCAAATATAAATTTTTCGTTCTTGTGTTATTTGCCGAATTGTGCCGTATTCTAGTTTGGTGATTGTCAAACAGAACGTAAAGTAAAGCAATTCTTCCACGATGTTGAGCTCACTTTTACCAGAGCTTCTACATTACAAATCCCTTGCTACAAAATGACTTTATAATAACAATAACGGATGATGAGAGAAAATATAGGAAAATAAGTTTATAAGTTCTGAATTTTCTACCAATCGAATATCTTTTTATCGTTCTTGTGTTATTTGCCGAATTCTTTTTTCTAGTTCGGTGATTGTCAAACAGAACGTACAAAAAAGGCAAATCATCCACGATGTTGAGCTCATATTTTGCCCAGAGCTTCTACATTACAAATGCCTTGCCACAAATTGATTTAAAAATACTTTGTACAATAGCCCCGCCCATTTGCCTCCCAAATACTGTATTAAATACCTAGTACTTTGGGACTTCCTACATTGGCGGTATAGTAAACCAATCTACTGCTAAAATATTTGCCGAAATCCTTACTTTGATGCGGCAATTAAGCAGTGGCTTGGACACCTTAATCCTTGATTAAAACAGTTTTCGTTTTTGTGTTATTTGCCGAATTCTTTCTTCTTGGTCGGCGATTGTCAAACAGAACGTAGAACAAAGCAAATCATCCACGATGTTGAGCTCAATTTTTACCAGAGCTTCTACATTACAAATCCCTTGCGACAAAATTATCATTACACAGAAAACAAAGGGGAAAGTATTTGGTATTTCCAGAATATAAGCCAGTTTTTGAGGATTTTGTTTGTAGCAGTACCTAAGAAATAACTGATATTTTATTTTTCTTTGTATATAGCAATCAAAATTTATTTCCTTAACTACTTATTGTATGTATATTTATCGTTCTTGTGTTATTTGCCGAATTCTTTATTCTAGTTCGGTGATTGTCAAACAGAACGTAAAGTAAAGCAAATCATCCACGATGTTAAGCTCAAATTTAACCAGAGCTTCTACATTACAAATCTCTTGCGACACATACATTTTATCTCCAAGATGCCTTAAGACAGTAGCCCCGCCCATTTGCCTCCCAAATACTGTTTTATATACCTAGTACTTTGGGACTTCCTACATTGGCGGCATAGTAAACCAATCTACTGCTAAAATATTTGCCGAACTCCCATCTTTGATCCGGCAAATAAGCAACAGTTTGGACACCTTAATTTCTTGATCTAAACAGTTATCGTTCTTGTGTTATTTGCCGAATTGTGCCGTATTCTAGTTCGGTGATTGTCAAACAGAACGTAAAGTAAAGCAATTCTTCCACGATGTTGAGCTCAATTTTTACCAGAGCTTCTACATTACAAATCCCTTGCGACAAATTTATTTCTATATATCAATGAGGTTATGATCAATCAATAGCGTATAAGAAAATGTTAACAAGCTAGGAACATTGTCTCAGACAGTTGAAAATCATTTAATATCACAAAGTTAAATATATTTACGACCGACATTAATAGTGTCAGATACTGTTAAATGGGCGGCAGAGAATTTTTTACCAGTTGCTGTTCATAGAGTTATCCCAGGCTCCAACTTTAACTTTTTCCATGTTATAGACTGCATTGGGCCCTGGAACAGGTTTTAATATAGTGACATAGACTTCAAGAATGGAAACTAATTAATTCGTTGCATTAAAATTTCTTTTGCAGGTTGATACCTTCACATCGGTCTACAAGAAGCTGACTGGCCGCGATGTTACCTTTGAATTCCCCGACAACTATCTGAATGTCTAGAGTTTCTGCGTGATTATTGCGCTGGTTCAGTTCATCAATTAAAATAAAGGAGGACTCACATCTGAATTCTGTCGTACAGAATAAATGTTATTTTTTACATGAGCTGCAGAACGTAACATCAAATAAAGAAAAGAAAATTAAACATTTTGTACAAATTTAACGAGTTCACTCCAATTGGAATTAATTTCAAGTGACGCGCCCATTCTAATTGTGTGAGATGTCTAACATCTTTTGATTAAGTGTAACCATAAAAGTATGTTCATTACTTTGCCCCCGAAATCCTCCCATTGTTCCATTAAGGGGGGCGGTGAAGTAATTAAAAAACGCGTAATATTGTAACCCGTTCAATTTTATTCCCACACCCCTTTATTGGATTGTGGTACTCCCGTTCGGGAGCGTTTGCATAAGGTAGCGAAGCGTTAAATCCTTTACCCACACATGTGCAAAAAGGGGTTAATTTTTGTGTTGCATCTAGTTTTCCACTCGGTTCGTCTCATTTACATATTCATGTATGTGTTCCTTATGTAATTATAGAAGTTTTCAATAATCACATGTGGTGGGTGCACTTTGGTTAGTGGTAACTGAGGTGACTGCTGGTCTTTGGGGGGAGGCTGGTGAATGAGATTAATGAGTGCCTTTTGTTCTTTTGCGCGGCTTGATTTATGAGACGGGTTGCCACGACTAACATAGATAAAAGAAAATGTGAGATTTTCCATTGTTGTTGTTTTCCATACAATGTGTGTTTAGGAACTTTAGCAACTTAAAGTAATCAGATCAATTATTTAAAAGGCCTCCACTAAAAGATTTAAGGATATTTTTTTTTTTTTATTATAATGGGGATCTCCTATTTACAATCTGTCCGATTCGTGGACAATAAGTAAATTATGGGGCGCGACAGTGACTTAGGGAATTGAATTTTACAACAAATATAACAGACTATGATGTTTAGGCAAAATCATCGTTAAGGCTAGGGTATTTAGGGTGGTTAGGGTTATGTGGGTGAGGGGAAGGGTGGTGAGAGCCAGTGAGCTGATCACTCCTCGCGGCTGGTAGGTCCAATTGATGGAGTCTTCTTAGGCGGCGGGTGTTTTAAGGATATGGCATACAAATTTATGTATTGCTCTGTTTAATATACCACTTAAATTGCGCGCCTTGCTGAGATAGCCACCAACGATATGCAGCACTGGACATGGTAGTAACTTTCCAACACTATACACAAAAGCTTTTTGATTCTAAAGCTTTATTTAAATGGCAAAAATACGTTTCCTATCAAAAATATTGAAATTGAAATTTACTGATGCATTATTTCTTTTTTAATTTGAGCAAACCAATAGAAAAAAAAGAGTCAAACTTTGTTAAATTTTAAATTCAATCACCTAATCAATTTTCTTTTCGATTATCTGTAAATTGATTTCATTCGTGGTTATTATTTTTTTGCCTTTGTTATTAGCTTCGTATAAATCTTAGTTTCTTTAACTAGACAAAGTAACCGCCCCTCAATAACTAATACATATTATACTATATTGCAATTTTCACATTCAATTAGTGTCAACAACCGAAGCACGCAATCGAATAATTTCGAAATGTAATATAAAGAGACGTCCCAAAGCAAAACACGAAACTAAAGACAAGTACAAACAACAGGACTCAACAAAACACGGAATATGGGAAATGGACATGGCTTTAAGGTTAGTATAGAAATGTATTTCTTCGAATTAGTCTGTCCGATAGTCTGGCCACAACACATGATATATGTATGTATGTATATATGTACTCCCGAGGTCGATTTTCCCTGTTTGAATGGGCAGACAGGCGACAGCCAATGTATACGCCTTCAAATTGTTTTGTTTTTGTAGTTTTTATGTCAATTATTTGACTGATGGCTGGGAATTTCTGGCAGGGCGGTTCGATGACATGGTGGTTGGGCGAAGTGGGCGGGAGTTTGTCGGGCAGGACAGGTGAGCAATGGTTACAAACGTTGTCGCTTAACCATTGTTTGGGGCTGACTTTGGTATCTGCAAATTTTTATCTAAATTATCCAGCCATTGGGTTCATTTATTATTGATGTCTGGTAATTGTAGGACATTGGCATACATATAATTAGGACTAAGTGTCCTTGAAGCGAGAAATTTAGCGCCTTCGATTTGTTCATTATTATTCCAAATGAGACGATACTCCGATTTTTTAGTTGTTTTTAACATCAATTATAACGATTAAAGCGGAGTTTCTTTAATAAAAAAAAAATCAGTAATTCTTTAAAGGAAAATTCCTGATGGATACACACACACACCCAATTGTGGATTTTTGCAGCCACTTTGTATGTAAATTTTATTTGGCATCGTGCTTGGCGAGAAATGTTTATGACGTTCACATACAAACTGTTGCCACAGCTTTTGATAGAGCTCTGGCTGGGCGGTTGGGTGGTTGGGCGGTTGGATGGTCGGGGGAATGGTTAGTTGGCTGTCCCTATGACAAATTATTATGTCATCACATGTTGCTCCAAAGTATGGATTTAACTATGTATTGGCGTCACTCGTCTTTGGCATGAGTCATTTTTAAAGTAATTGCCGCCATTCAATGAACTAACTCAAGCAAACACTTAGTTTAATCGTACACGAAACTTGAACAATGTTTCACCAATTGACTTCTGATTCTAATATCAAAAAATTAAAGTATTTTAGAAAAAATTCCAGTGTTAATTTATCCAGACTGTAAATATTGTATTTTCCCAGAGGTTTAAATAAGAAATAAAATAAAAAAGCTTGTAATACCAAAAAAACGGAGAACAATGTTAAGCATGCATAATTGAAGCCTTAAACTTGCTTTCTTATTTCCCCTGGATCTTTGGAAAGGCAAGCCATCTAGTAGAAGTTTTGTGGGACGAACTGTTCGTTTCCGTCTTTAGAATATTGACAAGTTTATTTATGGTATGTACATATGCTCAATATATCAAAATAAATCCACATTATCTGACTTAACACTGCACTTCACAACATTTCACTCGATCGTGAAATTAAAGAACTTTAAAAGAATCCAAATGAAAACTGCTAAAACATGAAAAATGGAAAGTGAAATTTTGTGGGTGTTGAGATTGTCGAAAAAGGATGATGGAAACTCTTGACACTTACTTGCGCCATGTCTCTGGAAGATTTCCCCATTTTCTCTTTGGGTTTCAGCTACTTAATTGCATGGCAAGTACTTAGTAAGCATTTGTTGCATGGTGCATGCAGTAAAAAATGTTTTAAAAAGTGTCGATCGTTTAAGTAAACACGAAGTCTTATCATTTGATTGTCGCTCAATTATATAACACCCAAAGACCGTTCTGTGTGCGTTAATTTCGTCATGTTCAAGATAAAAGCTTCAATTTTGTTCTGACTGGCTTATCAGAGCCGGCTTATCAGTTGGGCTATTGCCGGTGCGTTGGGGTTGTAGCTGCAAATTGCCGGCTTCTGTTCGTATCTAGAATACTCACTGTCGGCGTCTAATGGAGCGGGTCAGACCAAGCGGCCCAGACTGATTTGCAGAATGAAGTCTCCATGATAAGAGCCACTGAATGAGTGCGTGTGTCTATGATGATCGCATACTTTTATATCGGCAAAGAGCGCTCTCTTGTTAAGTGTTTTATATAGTTTCTATATTTATCACTGAATTGCCATTGCATCATCATATTTTCTGTTGCTTTCAGCCACCTCGAATCATTCGTCAGAAACTGAAAACATTCTTGAAAGAAAATCTCCAAAAATAAGCTTATTCCCCTTGCGACAAATTTGTCAGCAAAAATGTGAGGATTAATATACTTTTGGTTTGTTTTGTTATCAACAGAAAAAAGCATTTGTTTTTTTTTTTTTTATTTTGTTTGCATCGATTAATGTCAACATTCGGTTTCCGTTTAGAAACCAAAAATCATAAAAAGAAATATTCATTTTGTAGCATTCGAGGTCTGTATCCCTCTGCCTCCTCTGCTTTATCGACAACGCACACAAATTTCGCCCACCCATTGAAAGCTAAAAAATAACTAGACAGAAAAATATGTTTTTTTTCGTAGAGATAAAAGAGGAAACGATGATAATGATACTGCGTGTGGACCGATGGAGCGTTAGTTGGGGGGAATGAGCAACAAACAAATTGGGAGAGAGATAGAGAGAAAGATAGAAAGAGAAAAATGGAACCACGCTGCTCTCTGAAAAAGTGGGTTAATGAGCGCCAGTCATAGACCTGAGGGAACTTGGCCGATATTTACGAGCAGTATGGGATCTCACGATGACGAAATTGCCGGCTTTGACTTCGGGTTTCGAGACAGCGACTGTTGCTATTGCTGTTGCTGCCTCTGCTGACGCTGACAGCGCTGCCAACGCAGACACCTACTTGTATTTTGATACCCTTTAACTGCAAAGGTATTTGGGTACTGACCAAATTTGTTAGCTTCTTAGATACTTTACCCCCCAAAAAGTGTGCTTGCAAATTATTGCGATTCTTAATTTTTTATTTTTCAAATAAAATAAATTAAAACAAATTGTCGTAGCAGCATATCAGAATAATATATCATTTAAAAAATATTGGATTTTTGCTTAGGCTATTATTGCTTCATAGAGTTGTTTGTAAAACATTATGTCGCAGAGAGCTTGTTAACCTGCCTAATGAGTATCTTAGAGGTCGACTCTTTGCTTTTCACATCATGGTTGGTTAGTTTTTCGAATTCTCAGAGCGGAAACTTTGGTTCGTAGCATAAGCATTGACTTTGAACTACACAATACAAGTTTTGTTGTTTGTGTAATGTTTACGGAATGTGTGAGCACAACAGAGAGAGAATGGTAAACAAGCATGTGGAACAGAATGAAGACAGAGGGGAGTGGTGGAAATGGGGGGGACAAAACAAAATGGAAGATAATAACCGTAGAAGGGGAAGTCAACAACCAAACCGACCAACAAATAAAAGTGAAATAAAAATTGAATAGTCAACCGCTTCGCTCCACTCCACTCCGCTCCACTCTGCATCGAACGCAATCGACAACGTCGCATCGCAGTCGCCGTCGTCGGCGTCGTCGCCCTCTCCAGAACTAACGCCAACGCCAACGCTAGAGCCTCTTGGATGTAAATGTCGACCGGCTGTGGCGGGCGTTGTTAGTCATTTGAGTTCGTTCGCCTGGTCAACACAAAACTAACTGAAAAGCAAAAAAAAAAAAACAAGCGAAGAATCCCCGAAACACTTGAAATTTCTCGGGCGTCGAGATTTAATTACTCTAAACATCAGTTCCACAAACAAGTGCGTCTAATTATTTGTTGTTAAAATACAAAAAATTCTCACGAAAATCGACGGTTAGTTAGTGCCTGTGTAATCCATAAGACGCGGCTGCGGCGGCGTCACATTGTCATCTCGCGAAATATGCGATGAATATGAGAGCTATTTTAAAGAAAACGCGCGCCTAGCACATTCTGACGTGACGTCAACAAAAAAGTTTGAGAACTTATTGGAGCAGCTAGAAAAGCATATATATATATACTATATATGTATACTGTTCAAATAAGTTGTAGATATGCCATTGGGGAAATAATTGTGCAGCGAGTCGTGGGGAAGGCTTTCACATGCGAATTCTAACCCAAATTGTTTGCCCATTTCTGTCATTTCCAAGCGTCAAATTAGGGTGACATATACACCCACACACACACACACACACGCGCGGGTTTTTTTACTTGCTAACCGCAAACAAACTCACTCATGAAGTTAATTTTTCATCGAGGACTTGCATGTATTACACAAATCAACAAAATATGCTTTCAAATTCATTTTTTCAAATCGACCAAAAAAAAAAAATACTAAAAACTGGATCTTATTTTTTTTTTGATAAATGAAGCGGCGGACCTAATATTTGGTAGTGAAATCGGTTATTTTAGGGGGGAATCTATACAGAATAATGAAAATCTAACAGGTTTTTGTTATAGGAAAAGGAAAACTAAAAGTAAAAACTCGTTTATTCCCCACTAGTTCTTTTATTTTGTGTAGTACATTAAACGAATTAGAGAAACTCAAGAGGAATTTCAAATATTAAAAATTTGATTACAAAGAAGAAAACTTCAAATGAAATTTTGAACAATAATTTTATACGCTATTGAAGTTTTCCCACATAATATTTATTACTTCACTTGATTGTATTCTGAGTGTTCAATATTAACTTATTGCAAACACTTATTAGTCATCAGTTTACGGTACTAAGAAACTTGTTGGCTAGTGTAATCCTTTGATAATTTGATTGCCATTACTTCCGCCGACCTCCATTACAGAATAAGAAATTCTAGAAGTGTTACAAATTTAACACCATTTTCTAGGAGAAGGGCTTCTAACTTAATGCTCAAAACATGAATCATGAAATTATTTCAATTATCTTGTAAATGGCATTAAAATATCAAAGTAAAAAACTATTTGAATTTTCATAAATATTTCTCTTAAAGTTTTCATTTAATTTTTAATTCTCTTTAGTTGGTTATAAAATAGTTTTTTTTATTAGACTAACAAAATGTGTGTGCCAAGTAATTAAAGTTCTTTAATTGAGACAGAGCAGGTTGCCCTAGTTGCCATTAAATAATAGAATGTTGCTGCTATATAGAGTCTATAATAGACTTTAATTTATTGTGATTACCGTTGGCCAAATGGCCCACATTACACACCTTAATATTAGCGTTTAGTTTATTTTAATCGAGCATTAAATTCGCACATTTAGATGCTTTTAATGGAAAATTTCCAAGAGCAGATATACATAAATGTGGGAGGGGGCCGGGAAACGTGCTAGCTATCAGGCATTTAGCCATGTTTAAAAACTCAATCAAAATGCAAAAGAAATGAAAAAGAAGAAAAACTAAACACATATCAATAGGCGGTCGATTTTATCGCCTATGCCAAAAGAGAGGAGAGGGGAGAGAAAAACTTAACGAATGCCAATAAAGTGCTAACGCTGCTCTTATTGTTTATTATTATTTATTATTAAGCGTAATGAATTGTTTTATATTTCCATTTCAACAATCTACAATATGTTGCCAGCCTGAGCTATAGAGAAGCAAAAAAAAAAGATTTATATTTATAAAGTTGAAAGAAAAAAAGTATACGAATCTCTTAGGTACCCTTTACCAAGCAAGATTTTTTCAGAACATTTTATCTTCATCTAGTTTTCTTTTGCTTTTAACAAGTTTTTAACCAATTTAACGCAAGTTTTTCATTAGAAGTGAAAAAATATTCAAATCAATGTGGAGTTGGCTTGGATTTTTTAGTTTAGTTAGTAAAGACCTTCATCGTAATATGCCCACATAACTTTTGAAGGTTATACACAGGGTAAAAAGACAAAAAAAAAAAACAAAAAAGAAGTGTATTTTTCTATATTGAAATTAATTTATGCATGCTTGCCACAGACTTTGCCCACCCCTTCTACTGTACATATTTACATATATCTATTCACCTCTATCTCTATTTCCCTCCAACGTAGTGCTCTCTCTCTTGCTCTGGTGAATCAATCGAGTCGCGTGCTTGGGGCGAATGAAAATGTTGATCAATTCTTATGACAGCGTTCGTCAGAAATTCATTTCAACTCTGTCATTCTTTTCGCCCTTATCATTAGTCTGTGCGTGGTTACTTAATTTTCCTAATTAAAACCTCGAAACCAATGTAAAACGGGGCGTGTTTTTCCTCTCGCCATGGGGGAGCACAGGGCACAGGGCACAGGCACAGAGCAATATGGCTCCAAGTATTTTATCGATATGCAAATTATGAGCATGAGCAGCAAACATCGTTCTGGCCCCACATTCGTTTTTAGTAGTTGGCCGTATCTCCGAGTTGTTGTCTTGTCTCTGCTTATCTTATCGGAAGTTTTTAGTACCTACTTCGCCATCAATTGCTGCTTACATAAGAGAAGGAGGAATATGAACCCTTCCTCGAACCTTCCCATTACTCACGCATCTTTGAACACCTGGCCGATTTACCTGCAAAATGAATCATTGTTTTGCGGGGTTAAGCCTATCTACACACATTGCAATCAATATTACTGATTACTTATCAGTAGTCAATATTATTTTTCACTGAATGAAGTGGAAGTGTCTGTAGGTGGTAGGTGGTAGCCTTCATCTAGGGGCAGACACCAGCTGTGTGCCAGGTGTCCAAGGAAGGAACCTTATCATTATGATGGTCCACATTTTTTTTTTTTCAAGTCCCATAAATAGCCAAAACAAATTGTTTTATGTTATTTTGCATTATGATTTCTTTCATTGAACGATAAGAAGCGCCCGGCATACGAGTGGCAAAGCGCGTAGTGCAATTCAAAAGGGGATTTTTTTTACTTAGTAGTAGGAATTCGGCATGACTGAAGATGACTGGCCAGGTTACCAAGTGACGTAAATGTTAGTTAAGGGATAATTAAAATAATCTGTTAACAAATTTAAATATATTTAAGTAGCTAAGAGTGCATTTTATTAACTGATATTTTGAAATGCCCTTCCAATAATAGTTATGAAGCCCCTCAAGGGTGGGGGGAGCGGGTTGCACCAAGATAATACCATCATATTAACCAGGGTCCCAACTAACAGCTTTATGATTACAACCCGGGCACTTGGTGTTGCGATAAGCTTAGCACGAGAGGCCACCATTTTGGTTTTTGAAGATAAGACTGCCAGAGAACGTTGAAAAAAACATAAATACACTATAGCACAATTTAACGTTCTGTTAATATAAAGCGTAAACTGTGGGTAGTTTAGATGGTGTCTGTCTGGGCATGGGCTTCACGTGAGAGGGCCACATTTCACACCAATTTTACATATTCAATGGTGAATGATCAAAACGATCTGTTTATAGTTGGCATTATGATCGTCCTATAGTTGAATTAGCAACTCTGGTAAAATGTTTTTGATGCTGACTCACCATTTCGTTTGATTTCTCTCCCCTCGTTGCAGTTAAACCACCAAACAAACACAATGTGCCTTTCCTCGCCCATCCCTGGTCAGACGACAAATGGCAAGGGAAGCGGTGATGCTCCCGGGGTCCCAGCCGCTCAGCCATGCAGCCTGGGAGAGGCCTGTAGCTCCAGAACCAATGGAGACCTAAAACACAGAGGACGGATCACAAAGTTGGATCATGCCACAGATGCTACAGAACAAAATACCAAAGATGATGATAATTTAGGTTATAAGGAGGAAAATGCCGTCTACAAGGAGAATAACTCAAAGCATGACACAAAGCCAAGGGAGGCAACAGCAAGCGAGGAGGAAGAGGAGGAGTTCAAGCCACAGATCAGATGGCCCGATCTGATTGCCCAGCTATTTCTGCACAGCGGAGCTCTCTACGGAGCCTACCTGCTCTTCTATGCAAAGTTCTACACATTCCTATGGGGTAAGTTTCGAAAGACGTGTCTTATTGGAGCAATTGTAATTATCATATGGCGGTAGACTCTCGCCTCAATGTCGCGTCACAGTTGGCAGTCATAATTAGTTGGCGCAATATGTGGACTATAATTTAGCAATTGCCAACTGGCAACTGGCAATTGGAAACTGGGCTAAGTGCAACAAAGTTGAAAAACAATTCACTTTAACTAAAACATTGATAAAGTTTAGATTGATCTACACAGCTGATAACTTATATTAGAGATTATTCTATCTAGACAGAAATTTTCGATGCATAAGCACGTGGTCATTGTAAATTGTGGATTAATATATGAAATTCCATATAAGTAGGTCATACGAAACAATCATGAAATATAAAAATTTATCAACAAAATTTTTGCATTACTCATGCAGAGACTTTCCTAGAAGTATTTCATTTAGATTATAATTTAACAGGAAACTGCTGTCGAAACGAATTTATTTAGTAACCCATAAACTTAGTCTACAAGTTAAATAAACATTCTCTTTAGGTACCTATTTCATAAATCGCATTAAACATTTTAAAAAATTTTTAATTTCGCTTAATTGGTTGGGGAGCAGTGTGCAATGGAAAACTTACGTGGAAAGTGTCCTATTCAAGTGATGAGGAGTGTATGCTTTAAAGCTTCTTTCTTAGATATCAAGGCAATCGTCTCTCAAAGAGAACCTCTTAATAATTCTTTTTAATAATTCGTTTAATGTTTTTTTTTATTAATCTTCAAATATAACTAATACGACATTTGACTAGTAAGAGTATTCAAATTCGAATAGCAAAAGCTTTTATTTATAATTCTTATCCAATAGTTGAACGAATATAAAAAGTGAAGCACAAATAAGACATATAGCATGTAGTTTATATTTATGGATTTATCGGAAAGATCTTCCGACTTTGTTTACCTCGTCATTCAGCCTTATCGATATATTGTTTCGTGTATTCCTTTTTTATTACTTCGCGGGGGAGACTCCATAATAGAAATTTATTATTGCTGGAATCAAAGTCTAGAAAATGTCATGTTATGATATTGAATGCTCTATCTATTGGTGTTCAGTTTGCATAGTACAGACTAGAATTAGAATATATAGAGAATATTTTTATGCATAAATGGCGGGAATGAACTTTGACCGGGCATCAATTAAGTTTAACAAATGTTCCAATTGCTTGCGTTAAATTTCGAATAATAATCGACAAAGAGAGAGAGAAAGAGAGGTAGAGAGATCGAAAGATTGTCAGATATATATTGGACAATGAACTAGGTGACGCATTAAACTACCAGAATATGCCACCTATATACATATGCATATATTTGTTTTTCTATATACCTATGTATATATAGAATCTAGCATTATGTCATGCATAGAGTAGAGTAAATCAAACAGCAAGTCGTCAGCCAGCTAAGCACATAAATACAATGCCATTTAATTGTTATTTGAAATATATTTTCAGTGGTGGTGACCATTTGGGTCTCGGGCATTGGGATCACGGCGGGAGCCCATCGTCTATGGTCGCACAAGTCGTACAATGCATCGCTGGCTCTACGCATACTCCTGGCCTTTGCTTTCTCCATTTCGGGTCAGGTATACATACATACACAGATCAGTTGTTTATTTCCCTTTCCACACACTTACTCACACTATTTTTATATCCATTTATAGCGCGATGCCTACACGTGGGCATTAGATCATAGAATACATCACAAATTCTCAGAGACAGATGCTGATCCGCATAATGCGAAACGTGGTTTCTTTTTCGCCCATGTGGGTTGGTTATTTCTCACGCCCCATCCGAAGGTGATTGCGAAGCGTGATGTCATTGATATGTCTGATTTGGAAGCCGATCCGGTGGTCATGTTCCAGCGGAAATATAATATACCCCTCTTTGCTCTCTGTTCGATCATATTGCCCGTTCTTGTGCCCTGGTATTTCTGGCAAGAGGATCTCTGGATGTCGTTTTGGATTAATTTTAACATGCGATTCACCTGGACCCTGAATGTGGCCTTCTTTGTGAACAGTGTGGCCCATATGTATGGCAAGAGGCCGTATGATAAGTAAGTCCAAGCTGAGCTACCCAACCACCACCACCACCCAAAGGACTAATGTGTTATTTTGGTCTTTAGGAACATAATGTCTAGAGAGGCTCCCATTGTCTCGCTTCTGGCCATGGGTGAGGGTTGGCATAACTATCATCATGTATTCCCCTGGGACTACAAGACAGGAGAGTTCGGCTCATACACACTGAATGTGACCACAGGATTTATTGACTTGTGCGCCCGTTTGGGTCTGGCCAGCGGACGTAAGTTTTATTCTCTTTAAATTGATATAAGTATCTAATTAACCTTTTGCCCTCTTCGCTCTCTAGGTAAAGTGGTATCTTCCGATATGATTAAACGACGAGCTGCCAAGTGCGGCGATGGCACACGTTTCCTAAGCGACGAATATGCACACAAAGGTCAGGTTTGGGGCTTTGGCGATAAGGATTTGCCACGCGATGATCTAGCCGAGCTGGCCAAAATGCAAAACTAAGGAGAAGAGGCGAGGAGAGGAGAGCAGGAGTCAGCTCCGTATTTTTGTTTTTGCTATATATAGTATTAAGTTGTATTGGCACCCTAATACCAACCCACCCATACCAACCCACCCCATACCACGCCATCACTCTTCATTTATGAGATCGCCTATGTTGCTTCTTTTTGTTACTTACCTGAGAGCAATAAACTATTATGTATTGCGTCTGTACATAAGTATTTACGAAAAAAAAAAACTTGTTGTACGAAAACGATTCGGAATTGTAAGTTTGTTGCTGCCGCCTCATGAATATGCACGAGCGGAAGGCAGAAGCCTTTTGAATGAAGCTTTTGCGATTCTAAAATGCCTACCAACGCTTAGTACCGCCTCGAGTTGCATAAGAAACGGACGGAGTCACTCTACAACTATGGACACAAAGACTGAGACTGAGACGAGGACTGAGAAGAAGCAGAAGGACTCATCGTCCTTGCCAGCCACGGCGGATGACTATAAGAAACGTGATGCCATCTGGCCGCTTGTTTTGTTCTATATACATATGAATGTGCTGGCCATAGGTGGGGCTTACATTCTTGTGACAAGCGCTATGTGGTCTACCATATTATTCAGTGAGTTCAAGTTCAAGTGAAGTCAAGCAGTTCCATCTGCTGCATATGAAATTGGCACGAGCTGTCGTCCATTGTAATTGACTATTGAACGGATACAACTCACTCATTCCTTCCCGCACTTTCTCACAGCAATTTTCTTGACATTGCTGGGCATTTTGGGTGTCACAGTGGGCGTTCACAGGCTGTGGGCCCATCGTACTTTCACAGCGTCAGCTCCGCTGCGTCTGTTTCTGATGCTCTGCCAGACAACGGCTGGTCAGGTGGGGAGCTTTTAGTCGAGACACGAACCGCCTTAACTAACTAACTTTGAATGCTTTTTCTTAAGGGCTCCATCTACAGTGTCGTCCAGGCACATCGATTACACCATCAGAAATTTCAACAAGATGAGGATCCCTTCTATAGCAAACAAGGTTTTCTCTATGCCCAAGTGAGAAGTGGTCTCTTCAAGTATTCAAGCCAGCAGGAGGAGCTATTGAAAGAGGTGGACATGACAGATCTGGAGAACGATGCCATAGTTATGTTCCAAAAGCGGTAGGCATGAATACATATATCGCACACTAATAGCCAACTGATCATTCGACTCCTTTAGTTACTATGTCCTGCTCTATGTAGTGCTCAATGTGTTGCTCTCGGTTAATACACCGTTTCAATACTTCGGTGACTCGCTATCCTCGTCCATGTTGGTTGGATTTTGGTTGCGCAATCTTATCGTTCTCAATGTGGGCAACCTTGTGCATACATCGCACTTTATCTGGAGCATACACAAGGACTTCAAGCCAACTGATTCCAATAGCATATTCTTCATCACGAAAAGCTATTGGCCTCAATACCATTATCTCCTGCCGCAGGACTATCAGAGTGGAGAATTTGGTGACTATGGTTCGGGCTGGGGGGCAGCTGTTATTAGAGTCTTTGCCGCTCTGGATTGGGCCAAAGATTTGCGCACCATTAGCTCAGTGGCCGTAAGAATGGGGCTCACCCATGCCGTTGATACGGGCAGACCGATTGTCGAATGCATTGAGGAGCAGGTGCGACTTGAGAAAAACGCATTGCCAGCCAATCATTTTCTGAATCGCGAAAAGTTTATGTAAATGTTGCCTCACACTCACACACACACACACACACACATACACACAGCGGTTGGGGTTTGAAATTATGCGTGAAATACCTCTGGTAGTCGTAAAAATAAATTAAGAAACGCCAACTAAACCTAATTATTGGTCAAGCTAAGCTAGCAAGAGGTTTTCCTTTCGGTTTTTTTTTTCTTAGCTCTAATAGTTCAGCAAACAAAGGCAGAGTTTCGTATAATGACGTCATCTTTTCACGTTGGAGTTGAAGTTCGATGCACAAAATTCGATGCGTAGGGCGTCCGCCCCTCATCTAATGTGAATGACAAAAGAGAAAAACAACAACAACAACTACTACAAACAAGCTATGAAATCCCTCAATCAATTATGTATTCCGATATATACATATATATACATATGTGCGTTTTCGAACTTTGTCATTCAATGTTAAAAGGGCAACAACTCTTTCTTTTCCGAT
The DNA here is from genome assembly GCA_024703675.1 of Drosophila nebulosa. Classification (NCBI taxonomy): domain Eukaryota; kingdom Metazoa; phylum Arthropoda; class Insecta; order Diptera; family Drosophilidae; genus Drosophila; species Drosophila nebulosa. The sequence goes on along the minus strand of JANFPS010000004.1, from coordinate 2,429,408 downwards.
ATATCGATGACAAAGTTGTTGTTTATACATGCCAATGGATTTCGCAATCGCTTCATTTGGCTCTCTCAAAAAAAAAAAAAAAAAAAAAAACCAAAAAAACCTTAACCATTTTTTTTTTTTGGGGTTAGCTAAGTTTAATGAAATTATCACTAATACGCAATGTGTACATAGTGCCCCTCAGGCACTTGATTGATAGGTCAATATTGACGCCCATTTGGGAGCCTGAACAGAAGCCTGGCTAATAGCAGAGAGATGCCTTTGGCCAATCAAAAGCCATTCTATGCTCCTGCCCAGCTTCGGATCCGGCTCCGGCTGGCAGCATTCAAATATTGACTAATTAAACACTCTTGATCAAAGTGTAGGCTTGACTTGCGCCTAATCATGCTGAAGGCACTTAAAGCTTTAATTCAACTAAAGTAAATTCAAAACTTTTTTTTTAATTTTTCGTACTCTCAAGAATAGATATATAATAAATAAATTATAATTTTAGAAAAAAATTAAAGAACCTATTAAGTAAATAGGTTTGTTCTCAAAGTTTAATCTTATTGACGTTAAGTTAATCTTTAATCAAACTGACCTCAAATACTTACTTGCTCATTAAAAATGTAAATTCTAGAGTTCTTGAATTGCATAAACATTTACTTGGAATCCCTGTAAATTCGTTAAGTTTTCTAGAAAGTTGTGAAATTGTTACTTCAATTGGAAATGCATTAATTTCCAATTGTAATTTAGGCTTTGTATATAAACTGAAAGATCTTGAACACTCTAAACTCAAGACTAGACTTGAAAAACTCGAGATATTTCTATTTCTCTTCTACAAACATGGATTTCTAGATTGAACAAAATTGAAACCGGTTAAGGGTACTCTCTATACTATGTATATATAAGCAGCATACATATTTGTCATATTCAACAAACTGACTCATACATTTATAAGTTGTAGTTATATTTACCTTTTGCCACTGCGATTTCTGTCTGTCTGGGTTGTCTGCCGTGTCTGGCATCTTGGGGGCCAGTTTCGGCACTTGTACCAATTCCTAATGACTGTGAAGTGAAGTGATTACTAATGAATTTGCTAGACTAAAGGCCTAAGTATTGCCTTTTTGGCTTTGCCTTTGCATTTGCCTTTGTTTGTGGCAGCCACGAAAAAACTCATGTATTTACATTTCACGCTACATTTAAGTTGGCTTTTGTTGCAAATTGCAGTCGCGTTCTACGTTCAGCTTTTTGTTATTTTAATTTATTTTTCATACACTCCACGAGATAGACACTTGAAGGTCTATCTGGCTATGTATTCAAAGTATCTTAGCTAAGTCCCTCTCTCTCTCTCTCTCTCTCCCTCTCTATCTGGGTTTTTAACTATTGTGTGAATCGAAGAAGATCGGATGTGGACGATGGATTGATGAGGCAAGGCAAATACTCGCAGCAAATACCAACTAATCGCACAACAAATTATTTTTTCATATGAGGTGAATGAATGGCATTTGATTGTCCAGCAAAAAGGGGGAAATCATTTGCCAGTTGGCTGGCTGGCTGGCTGGCTTTTGTGTGTTGTGGCTTTTGGGGGACTTTTGGCTAAGAATTTTTCATCTCATAAAAAACGCTGACATTGCTAAAAGTTGATCAACAAATGGAAGCTGCGCAATTATACTAAACAGCAGAAAAAAAAACAAAAAAAAAAAAAAGAGTCAGTATTGGACAAATATGGGAAGGGTTTTATTTGTGCTTTGTGCTTTGTTTATTTTGGCCATGTTGCTGTCAAGTCGTTATGATTGTTTGCATAATTGGCCAACAAAATTGTCGCAGCTAAAAGCCACAGCACTTCAAAGACTTTTCCGTCGCGTGACATTTAATTGCATCCCAAGACCCAGAAAATAGTAAATTAATCCGAATGGGTGGTTAGTTTTGGTGGTTTTTTTTTTTTGTCTTTTACTTTCGGAAAAAGAGAGTAACCAAGATAGATATTGAGAAATGAAGAGAGAGAGGAGACCTTCTGTTTAAGTATGATTTTGTGTTAGTTTTATATATTTTTAGGTTTGCTGCTTTTTTAATTAAGTTTTGCCTTAAGTTTGGGTCTTTTTTTTTTGTCTCTGCGATGTTATGTAAAGAGAAAGCAACTGGCTCTCTGCCGGCTGCTGCCTGCTGCTGCTGTTGCTGTTGCTGTGGTTGAACTTCGTGATCATCGAACGGTTTTTGACTTTTGGTCAACAACAAAACGAAGCCAAAAATGAGAAACAACAACAACAAGAACTGCTTAACCAAAGGAGACATTAATTTATGTCGTATGCAAATATAATACAGGTGATCCAGCAGAATTCATATCTCTCTCTCTCTTCGATAACAACCAAAGCCCTCGAACTTTGCTTCATAGGGCCGGCCTCCCTTTCACTCTCCCTTTTCTCTCCTTTATTTTTGCCAAATAGAAATCGCGGTGTCTTTGAGAAAAACCTGATTTTTACCATCCTCATCCACGTTTTTATATCAAAATGATTTTACAATGAGAATGCTAAGAATCTAACGGTGACACAGTTTTTTTTTATACTCTTCCCTATTAGCATACCCGTTTGCTTTTTCTAAGCTCTTGGCAACCAACGATTCCCATAGGACACACAAATCAAATGAAACTCTAAAGTGATGTATTTCCATTATTGAATAGAGATTATGAAGTGGCCGCTTAACAGCAAATAGCAAACCAACTCAAGGAAACGCTAACACAACAAAATTGGAAAACAGTTTAAAACATGACTGTAAATAGCAATTCAGTCAGAATATCGACTAATTGATATCTGGCACAGGTATCTACATAGATAGAGACCTTTGATTGCAAGTGCTAAGCTGAGTTATTGACTTTAACCCACAAACTATATAGGATTTGTTTATTGTCTTAAACTTGTCTTAAGAATAAAGGATTACTTTGTCTTTACTGGTTTAGAATTTTACTGGATAAATAATTATTAAACCAAAATTTTGGCCATTTTTTAGGCTTTTTTCTGCTGTTTTCTCTTCTGTTGCTCGAATTTCAAAGTGCAGAAATACCTCATTAACTTTGTTTCTTTAAATCACTTTTATTAAAGATCTTAAGCATTTAAATATGATCTCTCCACGTGTGGCCAATAAGTTAATTTGATGGTTTAGAATACATCATAATAAAGTTCGAACTGGTTAAAAATGGAAATGTCAAATTTAAATTTGAATGAGAATTTTATTTGGTTTACTCTGTTGTACCATTAAAGAAAGAATTAAGCATGGACGAAGGATTGAAAGATGAGATTAAAGCTAAAGGAATAACAGAAAAAGATACTTCATTAATTAAAGTTCTTTCCACTGTTTCCCTCTGATAGCACGTTTTGTGTATATTTGTCATTACCTTAAAAAATAGATCATATTTTGATTATTACAGAGAATGTTTACGCTGAAATGTCAGCGCAGTCGTTGTTGCTGAGTTTTTTATGACTTGTGACCTTTGACTTTGCAATTACGTGTAACGAATTTTAGCCAAAAAAAAAAAAAAAGAAAAGGTTTCTCAATATTTTAGATGCAGCTCCACCTGATACACCTGTAGAAGATATTCAACAGGCGTAAAATTATGATGGGTAGAGCCGCTGCGGCGGCGACGCTGCTGCTGCGAGTACCTTATTCACAGTGAGGTTCTGCCGAAGCTTCAGCCGAAGCTCGGGTGCTCACAGCCGAAGCTATTACAGGTGCTCGTTGAGCGCTTATGTGTTTGTGTGTGTGTGCGTGCTGCCGCTGCTGCTGCTGCTGCTGCTGTGACTGTGGCATAATCTTGGCCTTCTTTTTGGTCTTTTCTTTACCTTTGTGTGTGCTGTGCTGTGCCGCCGCCGCCGCCGCCGCCGTCACTCGTCGTCACTCAGTCAGATTGTCTGTCTTTGCTGCAAACGGCAGGTACGAATTTTTTAGTTTTGGCTACGATCATTTGTCTACGGAACGCCGCCGCGTTTAGTTCGTTAGATTCAGCAGCGCGGAAATTGCAATTCCAAGACCAATCAAGTCAAGTCAAGCTTCAAAGGGCTCCGCGTTGTTGACTCAGTGTGTTGAGTGTGCGGACCAAAAAAAAAAAAGCAAAAAGAAAAACACACATACATATAAAAAAAGAAAGAAAGAAGAAAAGTAAAACTTGGAACGACGGACCGACCAAACGACCGACCGACCGACCGACCGACCGGACAAAAGTAAAGTAAACCCATCAAGCTGGTCTCCGTCTAGTCACCAAAGTACTTCAACAGCAATTAAAATTATTTTTGTGTTGTAAATCTGTGAAGAAAGTTCGGAAAGTGCCAGTTACGAAACTCGGTTTCCGTCTCCGTCTCCGTCTCTCTGGCTTTATCTGCTGTTATTGTTGTTGTTTGTCTGGTGTGTATTAAGTGTGTGAAATAAAATGGGCCACCTGTCCACCACGGAGCGTGTGTGCACGACAACACCAATGCCCAGCACCGGCGAGGGAAGTCCCACATCATCGTTTACGCGTCGCGCCAAAATGTCCAATTCCGAGGCGCAAACTCGACGCGGCGAGGACTCGTCACCCGAGATGACGACCCGTTCAAAAATCGCCCCATCCATGAAACTCTCAAACGGCGGCTCAACAGGCAAAATTGAAAAATTTCAAATGCCCAAGGATCTGGCTAAGCATGTGCCCAAAGATAAAATCAATCTGGAGGAATATATACGCACTTTCAAGGGTGACAAAGTCTTGGGCTATCAATTTGACGCCCCTCTCAAATGGGATAAAGTCATACAAATTTCGCTTTTACATATTGTGGCAGTTGTCACATTGTTGCTGTATCCTCTGAATCGCTTAAATATTCCTGCAACTATTTTCTGTGAGTATGAGACCGACAAAAAAAAAAACCAAAAACAAAATACTCTTCAACTGACTGTTATATAAGACCTTGGGAGCCTCTCTCTCTCTCTCTATGTCTCTCTGTCTCAGTCTCTAATACGACATGTGTATTAGATTGAGAAATGTGTTTCTCGTGGACAAAGAAACCCACAGAAAGCAAATCGAGAGACAGAGATGTGTCGGAAATAGCTAGCCGATGCTGCTGTCGATGATGGTGATGTCGATAATGATGATGATGATTATGTTGATTCGGTGGTTTCTTTTGGATGTTTTATTCGCCTACCTTTTGGGGCACACCTACGGCAATTATTTGCAATTTAGCGTGGTAAACCTCTTGGCATTTTCAGCGCCCTGCAACTGGTGACTGTGGATGATGTTACAACATTTGCTTGCCTCTTGTTATTGACATTTAATTAATCGCTACTTAACATGCCCTTTTTCATTTTATTCCCTTCCCTTCCCATCCCCCGCCTCCTCATCGCGCTCTGTCCCTTAAAAAAAAGTAGCGCTGACAACTTCCATTTGTTGGTTTTGTTTACTCAATGTTGAAATATCTTGCATTGTCTTTACTTTTCTTTCTTTTCACTTTTGCTTTGCTTTCTTCATTTTGTACTCTTTTTTTTTTGTTTTTTTTTTTTTGGTTTTTGGGGATCGAAATCTGTTTGTCAATGCAATTTCAGCATAAATAATTTCAACTGACACAAAAATATGAAAACGAAACGTATGTGAAAGAAAGCCAACCAAAAAGAAGAAAAAAGAAGAGCAACAAAATTCAGTTGACACATTTTAACAAATTGAAAAATTTGAGCTTTTTCGTCTTGAGGCTAAATTACAATGCCCTGAAGGTTGCTAGAAATAAATGGAATATGTACATATTATTTGCACCCAGAGTAAGAGAACATCGAAAAAACAAGCAACCAACCAAGTTCAAAAAAAAAATGTATCTCATTTTGCTCCAGACGATTTATGACCAAAACACATGCAAGACAATTTCATATTGAAGATCGTTGTTGACATTGAGACGAATGGTTTCTCCACCCCGCCTCCGCCTTCCATCCGTGTAGCGAGTTCGTTTTCATGGGGGAAATACCACAGAGACAGAGTTTTTTCTCTATCTCCCTCTCTCTCTCTCTCTCGCTCACTCCAACTACAATGTTTTTTTTTTTTGTTGTACCTCCTGAATATGCGATAAATTTTAATATTTATTGCTCATTGTGTAAGTCATTTTCTGAAGGATCCCGGGATGCATTGCTCCACTATGTGCATTGGGTCTGTCTGGTGGTCTATGTAGATCCCAGAGACTTGACCGGCCGCCACCTTTTATGGGGCGTCGAGCTCGTAAATATTTTGGCAAATTACTGGCTGTACGTGCCTGGGTTTTTTATGCCCAACATAGCAAATTATCGTCATTTAGTTTTGTGTTAAACATCGAGAAAGAGTTTAAACATGTTGATTAAGTTTAGGGGAAGTTGAGTTACATAAGGCTTTAAATTCGGCACTAATGAAGCTTGGAATACAATAATAAAAAACCTCAAAAACCTAACAATTTATATAAGGGGGAATTGCTATCTATATATGTATGTAGGTTTGCGTATGCGATTTATTCATCCATAGTTTGTTCAACTCCATTTCAGCATAGTCATCGAATGATGGTCGTGGGGGGGATTTTTCTGAGAAATAGAAACCTGATTTCTGAAGAGATCGAGAAATAAATAGTTTCCTGTGCTATTTAAACAAAACAAACTGCAACCAAAAAACATTATGATGAAATATCAAATGGAACCTATAAGCATTTCTTATGCAGATATCAACCTCACCTGACTCTGCACTGCTGCGCCTCACATATTCAAATATTATTCCGAGTACTGCAGCTGCTCTATATACCTTTCCTGAACTTGACCTTCTATTTTTCGTTTAACACACACACACACACACACAAAGCAAAAGCATCTCTACATTTGAATTGCAAATCAATGAATTTTCTCTTAATATCAACATTCAATTAATCGAATGATTGGTCTTCCTCTGCCTTATCAATATCAGAGTACATCACCAAATTTTCAAAAGAAACTTGTGCCACAAACTGGTTTCTGAAGCAATCCCCAACTACATTTTTGTGTGTTTGTGTGTGGTTGAAGGTTAATCTTTCATTCAATCGATCGGCGTTGTTTTAACACCTTGACGTATAGAGAGACAGACAGACAGATAGCCACACGGGTAGGCACTAAAACACATAGACAAAATTTAAATCCCGCTAAAGAAATCGTTAACTTTTTATTAGTCTTCATTGTGAAATGTAACCAAAAAAATCTATTGCAGCTGAGTTGGAAAAGGCTTGAGTAGAGATTTGTCCATTAGTAGATCGTAGAGATTGTCGAATGAAGTGCGGAAAACCCAAATCGATAAGTTAATTGCATTTAATGGTGACAAAAAGCTTATGTTTACATCGATAATTAATAGTTGCTCACGAACGCGTGGAATTGCTAATCAATTAATCGAATGCAATCATTAGGAATCCGACGATCGATACGGAAATGCAAAACGTTTATTACAAAAATAATTCATTTAGACGAAAAACACCATTAAGAGAGAAGTCTTCTAGGCTTTGGTTCTCCGCTTGACTAGCCAGAAGACTCGCGTGGAGCCGCCTTTTCATTTGTATGTTGATATAATTAGCATTGTGGCTCGAATAGCTCAATTTCCGTAATATGTAATTTGTTTTTCTTGCATATCTTTTTTTATTTGTCATATCTAATTAGCACGAATTTTGATTTATGAAAAGATTTTAAATTTTTTTTTTTTTTATAGCTAAACATTTATTTTTGTGTGTCTTCTATTTGTAGCCTTCTTTGTTGGCGGAATAGCTGGCTTTGGTGTCACAGCCGGGGCCCATCGCTTTTGGACACATCGCAGCTATAAGGCTAATTTACCATTACGAATCATTCTGATGCTTTCCTACTGTGTGGCTGGCCAGGTAAGATTGCGTTTTGCAGATTTAAACTGATGTATGTATGTATGTATGTTTTTGGCCTTTTTACACATCTCATCTCATTCGACTTGACTTGTCGTTTGTAGTTGGCTTGTAATGCAATTAACATTAATTGCATCATTAAATATAACAACTTAATGCTTTTGCTTTTGCTTTTGCCTTTGTTTAGGCAAAAAAAAAAAATATGAAAACCAAAAACCAACAAATTTCAAACGGCAACTACAGACAGACAATAGATACATACATAGAAGTATAGTATAGTACGTACTTTATGTATCTCTCAGATACATTTATCATATTTAATGACAGCAGCGATTAAGCACAACTCAAGTTGTCGCTGCCGCTGAACATTGTAAACTTTTTGGTTAATACCATTTTTTTTGTTTTTATGAAGTGTTAAAGGCACGAATTTGTAGTGAGACCAACTAACATAAAGTGTAAAGTTAATGGCTAAATGGAATTCTGTTTTAATTGCAGAACACTCTATACGATTGGGTGCGCGATCATCGTGTGCATCATAAGTACTCGGAGACCGATGCCGATCCCCATAATGCCAATCGTGGCTTCTTCTTCTCCCATGTGGGCTGGCTCATGATGCTGAAACATCCGGAAGTCCTGCGACGTGGCCGACAGATCGATATGGACGACATATTGGCCGATCCTGTGGTGCAGTTCCATCAGAAATACTTTATACCATTGAAAACGATCTTTTGCTTTATCCTGCCCACTGTGATTCCCGTCTACTGTTTCGGCGAAGAGTGGGGCTTGGCCTTTGCCCAGCAATGCCTTTTCCGCTATGTCAGCAGTTTGAACTTTACCTGGTCGGTGAATAGTGCAGCCCATCTGTGGGGATCGCGGCCATATGACAAGTGAGTAGACGCACTGGAGACACCAAAGTCGATAGACATTTGAATTTGAATTTGAATTTGAATTTACTTTCGCAGACGCATCATGCCCAGCGAGAATATCTATGTCTCGGTTTTGGCTATGGGCGAGGGCTGGCACAACTATCATCATGTCTTCCCCTGGGACTACAAGGCAGCCGAGCTGGGCAACTACAAAGTGAACTTCACCACCATGGTTCTCGATGCGTTCAATAAGCTGGGCTGGGCCTGGAACATGAAGCAGCCGTCCAAGGAGCTGGTGCGACGCACTCTGGAGAAATATGGCGATGGCTCTCATGCTTCGGCGAGAGCTGCTGGAGCTGGTGGCGCCAGTGCTGTGGCCGCCCAAATGGTTGGCCATCTGCATTATGCCGAAGTTCCCGATCCCGAGATGGAATACGATGCCGAGTCGAGCAGCACAGAGAGCGCCAAACTGGATGAGAATGAGAACGAAAGCGAGCGGCAGAAGAAGACCAAGAAAGTGGCCATTTAGGCACGTGCCCCCATTTAAATGTCGATTTACTTAATTTTCGGGGGGTCTCAGAAAGCGGGAGAAAATGAAATCGTCTATAACAGCATGTTATTGGAATGATTTTTCGTTTTATCATAACATATTAACTCTTATTTAATGCGTCTGGCTGTACGTACGACATATCTAAGCATCCGTATCTGCGACCGATTTTGTATCTGTATCTGTATCTGTACTTACACTTTTGCTTATATGGCACACAGAGCGCGAGGGCGGGGCATAGTCGTTAATAATATATATATTATTTCTACACATAAACATACACACACACACACACACATACACAAATACATCCATACACACACCAACACACACACACACACACAGAGACACAGACACAACCACAACCATTCATACATATATTCATTTGTCTAGGTTTAGGTATTTAGCAGTCTACCATGGTACGATATTTAGATTTAAAACACAAAGAACAAAAAACCATATTAAAAAAAACAACAACAAAAAAAAACGAATTAAAAACACAAAGTGCAAAATAAATATTACAAAAATATGCGTCTTTTACAAATAAATCATTTGAAAACTAATAAATCGAGCTGGTGTTAAAAATACCATATAAAGTTGATTTTTCAACTTTTTGTTTCACAGAACTGATTTATGGGAAAAACTCTTTATTCCTGCTCCCCAAGCAAAACCTATAATTGGCCTATAAGCTTCTTTGACCAAACACACTTTGCCAACGATCACAAGTTTGAAGCAACTTAACTCTTCTTTCTTAAGACACACAGATGTCTGCCCTGCTGCTCCATTAGTCAATTTGGAAATAGCTGATTCCAAATCGATCTATTATTCCTGCGATTTCTAATTTGAAATTTCACTATGAACCGAACTCTGAATTAGCAAAAGCTGTGAAATTTCTCTTCTGAATTCATTTCAGAGATACAGAAAAGTACTTCAGTACTAGACTAAGTTGATCATTATTGGTAAGACCCAACTTCAGTAAGTATGGATTTAGCGTTGGCTATTCTGACAATGGATGTTGTTAGACAGCAACACTTATTCTATATGATTGATATGCCCAACAAGTGTGTGGAATATTTGTCTTACAGCAATTTGTTTAAGCATCTCTGAATGTGCCACGAATTTTGATTTGAAAAGTATTTCAACGGAAAAGCAGTTTCAGAGCTCAGTTCGCTCGCCCACGTTTTTACAACTCGAACGAATTTGGCAACCTCGATCACTCACGGAATGCATCTGCTTAGCCCACACTAACTGACCCTTTTAACCCTTTGTATTTTCATCTCGTTTTCCCTTTTTGTTTTCGATGTGACGAAATGTGCCTTAAATGCAAATGAGGAAAATATGCGCCAAACTTTGGATTTGTTGGAAATGATGACATTGTCAGTGCATTTTAGTGGGTAGGCAGGAAACTGTAGACTAATACTTAATATGCGCTAGTTAGTTTTCATTTAGTTAGTCAGTCAACTGGTTTCGTTTTCGCTTGACTTTGGACTACGTGACCAAAGTTGCATGTGCACAATTTTGGACTGATCGTGGATCGTGATGATGATGAATGGTGGACGTACAGTTGCCGGCAGGAAGAGATGCAAGGAACCAAGAAGCCAGCACCTAGACTCGTAATTGTCGGTTTAATCGATTTTCTCAGGCAGTATGAAAAGGGCGGCTCAATGATGTCGACATGTAGTTTGGCACGTACGCCGTTGCATAGAATCTGAAATCAGAACCTTGAAAAGGTTCACTTGCGTTTTGTTGTTAAGGGGAATTCCTGACTCCCAGCTTTCAGCTCCCAGCTCCCCATCTTGGGAGGCGACTGATGAAGTGCACAAGCAAAGCAATTCATCGTCATGCCATCATCATTAAGCATTTTGTTTTTGCTTTTCGTTGGAATATAGTAAAATATGCGTAGGCTTGTCCACTTATCGCCTCGCACAATATGTGCGTAAGAAGGTCAAGTGCTTTGCCAATATCAATATTTGTGCAATGACCAAAAACGAAAAAAAAAAACAAAAAACAAAAAAAAGCGAGCTAAAAACTTACAGACTCTGTCATAGTCGCATATCTCATTAAGATTAACTAAGCTGGGCCTAGGCCTAGACGCAGCTGAGTGAGCTTTATGTGACCAAATGTCGTTTAATTAGTGACGATTCAGTACACACACAAAGCCAAAACCAAACCCAAACCCCAACCCTAACCCCACCCAAGGGGCTCCGGGGCCTCCATAATTCATTGACACGGCTAGTTAATTAAAGGCCTGTGATCAGCGGTTGATGAGCAATCTAATAATCTAGTGCACTAAGTAACTCAGTGACCCAATTGTACATATTTTTTCACATTTCAAATTGTTCATCCGAAAGCATAAAGTAGCTGAATGAAACAATCACATAAATCGAAAATCAATTATTATTAGTAATATCCGAATTTGAACAATTGCCCCTGAATGTGCTTACAATATATCATTGGATTAAAGAATATCTTTAAATTATGCTGACAAAGAATTTATATATAAAATATTTAAATTTTCAATAGCAAATTAAAGAGTCACATTATCATGCAAACAGGATTTAGACAGAACTAATATAATATGTATCTAAAAGATTCTTTAAATTCCTAAGAAAAAAGAAAATGCCAAAAATACTCAATCGCCGAGGCTAAAGCAAACTGAAATCTAAATTAAATATAAAATTCAGAAGAGTTCAACAAAGAAAACATGCTGAATTCATTAAATTAATTTTATTATCCAAAACAGTATTCGCAGGTTCTATTCTTCTTATATAATTTAGCCGGAGCTTATCACGACATTTGAAGTTTGAATTCATTTTCGAAAGCACACAAAAGTCTTTTCGAACAGCCGAAAGCAGCCCAAAATGAATAATTTACAGGCTAATAAATCTTTTTTAGATATTTTCGGGCCATTGCCCGTTTTGGTGAAGACACAAAATTTGCCTAATATATTACGCCGTCAAATATTTAGACACTTTAAAGCGAATTGCTTTGGCTTTGGCAAAGTCAAATGATCGGCACTTGTGCATTTTGGGGTCAAGAGAAGAGGTCAATTTCGTCAAGCACATTTGCGTATGGCGTGCAAATACGAAGTGCATTTGAAAAGTAAATTATTATAAATGTACGATTAGAATATAAAGGAACACCTTTGATTCTTGTAAATTTTGCTGCGCCTCATTAAGTGTTCGAATTCATTTTCGAAACGAACAAGCAGACACTCATGGCCGGCTCGAAAAAACAAAAACCGAATTTGGTATTTCATTGTGTTGTGTTTTTGCTATTTCAGTTTAGGCCTTTTGCATATTTGCATAATTTTTCTGGTGGGGGAACAGCAACGACTTTCCGAATTTGGTCAAAAGCCAAACAAGCCCTTCACCACACGTGTACGTAGGCGGATCTCAGGTCAGCTCGGCGACAAAAAAACTAAACTTAAGAGTAATGATCACGTTGATGATCTTTCACTTGCTTTGTTTTTGTTATCTTTTTCTTTCTTTTCGTACGACAATTGTTAATAAAAAGGTTTAATTAACTTTCGGATCCCGGCACTTTATAAAACAATCAGCCTTTGTTTTCGACGTTTAATGATGGAAACGGGCTGCGGCTGCACCGCACAATTCCATTTTCATTTTCCGAACAGAAATGCGATAAACCGTTAATAACCTTGCCATAACGTTTATAGTTTTTGGGTGACGAAAATTTTAAATTGAGTTACTCGTAATTTGCGTAACATTGCCAAACGGAAACTGAAAGCGGGATAGAAAAAACAATAACTAGCACTAGCTAAAGTTGGAGCTGGAGCTGTAACTGGACATGCCGATGCAGTAGATGCGGAGTACCGGGTGGGTTCCAGCCATGGCTAATTGGCCGATCCAATCGTGTCATCGATAAACATAAACAAAAGGCAAACAAACGTCGCGCGAATCGGGAGACCGACCCCACAGCAGCCTCAGCCACTAAAACTGGTATTTCTTTAGTTTTTTTCTTCTTTTTTTTCGATGTTGGTTTATTTATTTTTTTTTTTTTTTCCAATATTCGGTATATCTATGCAATTATGAATGTTGATTTTGAAAGGGCGTTTTGTAATTTGTGTGTGTGCACACACAGAGGTTGTCTTTCTTTATGACAGTCTCTCAAAAGGGGCGTATGGATTATGACAAGAAGTTTGTCACGCACAGAGGATATATTTTGGAATTGCTCTGCGTGATAGTCAGATAGAAGTTAAATTTACTCTTCGAGTATATAAATTTTATGGAAATTAAGTAACTTCTTGGACATTCAAAGTCCCAAAAATCAAAGTCATCAGTGCTGCAAATCTAGAAGATTTTTAGTTCGATTACAGTCCTGAAGAGTTTTTTTTTTCAATTTTCTATTTGATAAATTTGATTGGTGCAAGAGCATATAGACTTCGGGCATAACTGGACACAGCCTGCTTGCTCCGTCTTTCTTTACATTTCTAAGATGCTGGCGCCGGATGCGTTGTTCATATATCTACATTATGTTCGACTTTTATGGTAGATATATCATTACTTCATGTGATTTATTTGTGTTGTAGGTTGTGTGTTGATGGGCCTACCGCCATTGAAATTGATTTCTTTTTCATTTCTTTTGATGTATTTAATCAAAGCCGTGTTTCGTGGTTCCATTTTCATTGTCTCTTTTGCAATGCTGTTAAGAAACTCGTTTCAGTCAGTTAAGAAAACGAAAATAAAAAGCAAATCGAAAAAAAAAACCTACGAAAAAAGCATATTTAGTTCAAACTGCGGATGACTTGCATGAATGCTTTGAATATAGTAAGACAACGGCGAAATGGGAAACCCAAAACGGGAAACCTGCAGAATATAGACTTAAGATGACGAGGAAGCGCTGATACTCTCTGTTCGGCGAAATGCGTCAAAGACAACAAATTGAAATAGCTCGACTTTTGGTTTCCACATTTTAAAGATTAAAAAACTATTCAATCAATAAGGCTTTAAATGACATTACCTATGAATCAGAAGATTAAAAACAAATTCTATCTTCTTAACGTACATTATTTTGGGGTCCATACTTTCCAAACTGTATGTATGCCATCTATTTTGGAAAGAGTATTACTAAATATGAATATGTATAAACATTTTTTTTGTTTTGTTGATGTTGTTGTCAAGGTATATACATACATAAGTATATACGCATTTATGTGGATGTTTACGCGGCTGCCCATAAGGCACCGGTGCTAACGCGACTGGTTTTCAACACCACAAATGATCGAAAGCATTTTGAAGCCTCCGTTTCACGTGCTGCTTCATTGTGTGTATGTCTTGCTGCTCCATCTGCGAAATTTGCCAGAAATTTGCAAATCATTTTTCCATAATTGCGAAAAAAAATTACAGCGAAAACCCTTGATGTGAGTTCAGCTAGCAGCAAAGTAAATGGCATCCCACATAGACACACATTTTGGCTTGTTAAAAATACGAAAAAAAAAAAGAAAAAATAATAATGGAATTGCCATAACAATTTTGACATTTGTCCCCCTTTAGCGGCTAATGCAAGACAGAGTATCTTTTGCGCAAGATCCAGGCAGGTTTTCCTCTGTTTCTGTTGGGGCTCTTGTCTCTCTTGTTAATGGCATTTTTGTAAATTGCCCCGCCATTTCCGGCATGCAGATAATGCCCGGTCTGGTGTGCTTTGACTCGGGTCTACATATTTCGTTCAAATTTTATGGCATAGACCTTACAAATTGTTGTCTTTAATAAATATTTTGTATTAACTTTAATGCTAGATATTTCTTATACCAAATATGGGTGACTGTTTCACAAACTCATCGAGTTTGCTTTGGAATAGTTCAGACGTTACAGGAGTGCCGGGTGTCCAGAGAGGATCTCTAACTACATATTCCACCCAAATTTTGGCATATAACTGCTGAAGCAATTCTTTGACATTAATTGCAGCAGTATCAGTATTTAGCACAAATCTGTAACAGATAAATACGTGAATGTAGATTTCTTTTTAACAATTATGTCAGCGAGGTGGTGTCTAATTCACTCACTTTAATCCAGAGGGCGTTTCTAAGTAGTGCAAGGCATAGCGATTAGTTTTATAATATAAAAATCCCTCGCGCGGATCATGAGGCGAAATCTTGCTCACAAAGGACTTAATGGAGAAGAGCATGCCATAGGTAAGTTTCGCCTCCTGGAAGAGAATAGGAATCGTTAAAAATAATAATAAATCATTTCGAAATGGATAAAGTTAGTCGTAGGGCGAGTAGGAATTAACATTTAAAACGATTCTGGCCGATTATATACTGATTTGGAATCCAGTTGAACTTGGAAAATCATTGCTCTGGAATTCCAACATTTGGTTTTAAGTACCTCTTCCCGAGTTATACCCGATTTCTTTGTGCGATTCCATTCCACGTAGTAGAGCAACGTGCCAAATTTGTCAAATATATACATATTAAATATCGTCATTCTGCTAGACTTTCTAAAACACCTGCATTTGTTTATATTTTCTTTAACAACAATAACAAGACAAAATGTTATCGATTACACCATATGACAATCGATCACCAATGTAGATAATTTTTTACATGTAACATATGTATAAAAAATTTGTTAACATTTCGAAAGAAATTTGAAACCCGCAAAAAGACGCATTTTAAGTACCTTTAAAATATCTAAAATGTTTTGGAATTTATTCACCTATAATTTAGGAAAAAAAATTGAATTTCTAAGAGCATATAATATTTGCGCTTATTATGTTTAATCTTTAAGGAACTGCTTTAACTTTTATTAGATATTTTATATCATCCATCATTTTAGTGACTTACATAGAGACTAGGTAACCTCCATTTTTTCATCAGAAAATAATTGAAACTGATAAAAATGTCTTAATCAATGGGTTTAATTTTATTGTTTGCTATTTCTGCGACTTGATCTGTGCCTATTAGGGCTATTGTTGCCTGTTTGGTTTGCTATAAATTGAAATATATATTAAACTTGATAAATCAATTTACAAATGTGTCTTACGGGATCTCTGATTCCTCGGGTGCTGGTTCTCCCTTTCTGAATAATGGCTTGATATCGAGTATTGAGCAGACTTTGTAAAATAGTTTCCAGAACTAGTGGTAGACCGATTTGAATTTGAGGATGGCCCTGCTGCAGTGGTGTATGTCCTCCTGTCATAGCCCCTTGCATTCTCGTTTTGCTCATTAGAATGCCTCCTAGCGCTGGAAGGACGATCTTTGCTGTTACGTCGATTTCTTGAGGGTCTTTCTTCGTCAATACTGGAACCCCTAAATCGACGTGACCTATTATCATCTTGATACATGGCATGCTGCCCTGAATTTCGACCAGATCTGTTATCTGAGTTTCTACGTTCACGATATAATGGTCTTTCTTCAAAAAGATTTCCAGTTCCGCCGTTTCTTGATACGGCCTGACTGGCCAGTGAACCAAAGTGTGCAAGAGGAGTGTTTGCTCCAGATATCCCTGCTCCCCGGTTGTGAACGGTTCGAGGAGCGACGACGGGTAACGTTATGTTGCGATTATAAAGTGGCGAGCTGCTGCCACTGGAAACGGTAGTGTAAACAGCAGTTCCCTTGTTCACCCTCACTGGAGTTTGACCACCTAAGGGAAAAAATTCGGTAGCGGCAAAATAAGTATTTTGGCATTATTTTGATTAACTTACCACTGATAAATTCTTGTTCGGAAGTGTTGCTAGAAGTGTTGAAAAAGGGTGGCAAGCGAGCCGAAGTTCGAACGTCCTGAACACTTGGTCCTATTATGCTCGGATAGGGATCAGTAATTCTACTTACTGAACGTCTTTGGCTTAATTCCGGAAAATATGTGTCCCACTGCAAAACATATGATATTAACTCTCTCTTTAACTCACGGAACTTATTATTTGCTTACCATATAGAAAATGCCGAAGGCTATGGCAATGGCCAAAAGAAGTACTCCAGTAAATTTGGTAAACTGCATCAACACAAACATACACAGACCCACAATGACCTCGGTATGATGGACGCCGAGAAAGTCTAGGGTCTGTCTTATATCGCCAATCCGCATCGACTGCATATACTCGACTGCAATGTTAATGGCATCGCTACTCCTTTGCAATGCATTCATCTTGTCTTGATGCATGCCAGACCACAGTCTCATGTGTATTTAGGCGACAAAGATAGGGTTGGTTTTGCGACTGAATGATGACATATTTCTCAAATATTGTCTAGAAAAATGGTTGTAAATGTGTTACATTTTCAATAAATAATATGCTTTATACGCCATTCTGGCTTTTGTAATAAACTATTATACAGGTGAGAAAGTCTGATACCTAAAAATACGTTAAAATTATGATGGAAAACCTTGTATACCATTCATTATTTGAATTTTATACACTTTACATTTGTAGACAATAATAGCGGCTGAAATAGCGGCACCTATCGATAGTTTATATTTTCCATCAACTATCGATACTTTTGCTGGTGTTTTTAGTGGTGGGACAGTAACATCTGATAAGAATAACAATAACTAAAAAATCCACCTTTATCTGAATTTCTATTCAATGATAAGAAGGACCATGGCGGAGTTTGATGTTAAAGCCGGCTTACAGCTCGCATTGAAGCGCATTGACGAAGTTCTTGCAAATAGGCCAAAGGTAAATGTTGTTCTGTTTCTGGTGTCTTGATGAAAGAGTTTAGACTGATTTTGTCGTGTACTCCTAGGAAATTCGAACTCCCAAACCCATATTGGTGGCCGTAAGCAAGACAAAGCCTCCCGAAGCAGTTATTGAAGCCTACGAGGCTGGACAACGTGATTTCGGAGAGAACTATGTCCAGGAGCTAGTGGAGAAGAGTCAGCATCCAGGCATTCGAAGCAAATGTCCAGAAATCAGGTGGCACTTTATCGGTCACTTGCAAAACAACAAAATCAACAAGGTGCTTTGAAAGACACCAAGATTAAAAAGGCAGTAATCTGAATTTTTGTTATTTAGATTTTATCGCTGCCCAATCTGCACATGATCCAAACAGTAGATAGTGAAAAATTGGCAACAAGATTAGATGCAGCCTGGGCGAAGTTAGAGCCAAAGCCACAGCATCCTCTGCGTGTACTCATTCAGATCAATACCAGCGACGAAGATGGTAGGTCCTGATTTGGAAAGCTCTTTGAATTGCTCTAATGCAATCTTCTTGCAGTTAAAAGTGGCATTGAGATTAGCAAGGCGCCATCACTGTATCAGTTCATTAAGACAAATTTAAAGAACCTTCAGTTGATGGGCATAATGACCATCGGAGCCTATGGCTTTGATTACAGCACTGGACCAAATCCGGACTTTGTGTCGCTGATAAATGTGCAACGATCCATATGCGAAGCTAATAATCTGGCCCCCGAATCTGTTCTGGTCTCCATGGGCATGTCGAATGATTATGATAAAGCGGTATGTCGATGTGGAAGATTTCTCTGCTTGGTCGTTCTCTCTGTATCTGTTTTTGTAATTTTCAGATTGAGATGGGTAGCACGGTTGTACGCATTGGAACATCTATTTTTGGACATCGTGCCGCAAAGAACTAAAGGAAACGGAATGCTGTGCAAATGAATAGAGAACGAGAGAGAGTGGGAGATGTTCTCTCTATTTGTTTTATCTAGCGCAATACTTGTATATAGCTTTAAAGATTCATACAGTTGTTTCTCAATGACGTTCATTCTGCCTATGCTAATGGAATCAACAGATGAAATGCTTCCAAGTTCGTGTATATACCAGGTGGAAATTTCTATATACACACATACATATACACGGTATTGGTACTCTGTATAGTATGTTGTAAAACAGAAAAATGGAAAATGAGTTGGCTTTTATATTTAGATTAGATTCGTAGATAAACAAATGTTGCGTTTAAATTGTTTATATCAATATACTACTTAATGTTACATATATAAATACCTAAATCTGTCTTTATAAATATTTTCGAATCACTAATATATGTATGTACTTATACATATGTAAAAACTGATATATTTATGTGACCTAACTTTTCAATGGCCACCTTGGAATATTCTACTCAAAAGCCGCATACATTATTTATTGTTCCTTCTTTTTTGTTGGGCCTTTGCATTACTCTGAACTATTTTTAAGAAATTTTGCATACAATTAATGTACAGCATGTTGTTGTGGGAATAATTTTTCTGTATTTTTGTTATTGTTTCTTTTTGCACATTGGCTTGTTGCCAAAATGTCGCCTGGTTATTTGCCAAATTCTAAAACGCTTTGAAAAGTTTTCGCTAAAAATCACTTTCAATAAAGCATGAAGGAACGAGTTCAGATGAATTCAATTTCTATTATGTCTGATCAATAAATTATGAATGCATTTCTGCAATTGGAATTGCAATTTATTTGTTTGATGACAACTATTTTTCATGAATGAAGAACTGTCAAGACTAAATAAAATATAGTAAATGCTTCAATTTGAAATAGACTTAATTACAACATTGTAATGTTGAATAATTTATTTTAACCTTTCAAAAGCTGTCATGTCGACGTCAAAATAGAGCTTGATGATCTTAGCACTCCAACTGATTTTTCAAGTCCCATTTAAAAATTTTTGAAAAAATCTTGGTATTGACACACAGCAATGATTAAAGATCTGAATTGAAAACTTACTTCGCTCAATTTTAAAAATTCGAAATGGTCTGACATATCGCACTTAAAGAATATAATTTAAAAAAAAAGTATCTGAAAATGAAGGTTAAACTATACATTTGCTACTATATAATTTCTATTTGGACACTTTGTTTTATCTTGTATCTTAATAAGGTAGGTAAATCTATTTTTAACTTAAAAGTCTGCTTCATGATTTTATTTTCTTAAGAATGTTCATATGTTTTTATATCGATTCAAAATGTTTGGCAATTTATAAATGTATGTAAGTTAAGTTAGTATGAAACCATAACTAGCAATCTACAGTCTAGTATAATATGATTGAAACTAAGATGCTAAGTGGAGTTACTTTATAACTTTAAAGGGGTCTTCACAAATGTTCTACATTTTTAACAGAAAGAATTTCCTTGAAATTAAGTTTTAATAGAAAGAATATAAAATATGTTAAACTTAACAGAAATGTTTCTAGAATTCTCAAACATGATGTTCTTAGAATACCTTTCTCTCGGTTTCATAAAATGCTAAATCAATTTTTATGCTGCTCTGTGTGGACTCTAAGATAGATTAAGGAATCCTCTTGTTTGTTTTTACTAAATTTTAGATAACTAGAAACGGAGTTATATGCGTTTGCTGCTTTCATTTATATGAATCTTAATTATTTTTTATGCATCATAAAGTTCATTTAACTTTATACTTAAGAAAAATCCAAGTAGATCCAAAAATTTCCTTCATTCTTTGTTATGCAATATATTGTATATAAATAAAGCTGTTTATTCCACATTCGTGGGTGAAATAAAGCTGGCCAAATATCAGATTCGTTGGATATTTATGCTATAGAATCTCTATATGTGTATACATATACATATCTATATATCTAGAGATTTGGAATTCTCTGGCGCTCTTCATATTGCACAACAACATGCGAAAGATTTTTGAAACTAAAAGAATAGAAAAAAAAAATAAGAAAAATGCCAAAGCGTTTGAATAGGCAAAGCAAGAATCCAACAAAACATAGTTGAGTGAGTATATAGACAAGGCCCACAGATATATGTATGTATGTATGTATACATATATATTAGATGTATACATATGTATGTACATCAAGGGAAATGTAGGTGATTTCAGAGCAAGAGGACACCTTTACTCAAGAGCAAAGATGAATAAAGCAAAACAAAAAGAAATAAGCAAAATGTGAACATTAGTTGGAAATGTATCTACAATGAAAGAGAGAGAACCAAATTCATTTCACCAAAATAAATTTGAAATATCCAACTATATAGGCAACACAGTCAGTCAGCCTACAACAAACACACAGAAAATTTCTCTGACGTTAAAATTAGATCGTTGTATTTCGTTTTTAGTAGGCGGGGGGAGGCCATGAGTAAACAACCCGCCACACCGCCGAACGCCTGGGCGGACCCAGCCTTGCAGATACTAAAAAAGGCATCACGCACACATATGCCATCCAATATATGTGGGATATAGATACAGAATATAGCGAAAGCTAACGGCCGAATGCCATCCGAACGACCCGGCCGATCCCCATGGCGGCAAGAAGAAGCTCACCGTGAAAGATCTTAAAACATCATTGTCTTGGCGATAAAATCAGCCAGAGATTCAGTGTGCTCTGACCGCTCGACTCGTTTAGACAACACATCAAAGTTCAGCACCATGGTAAGGACATACACTCGGAATACTCCTGCAACCGCAATCATAGCATATACATAGAATAGCATGGATATATGTGAAAAGGACTCGATCTCGATACGATAGTGTGCAGTGAATGAAATGAAAATGGAACAAAATGACATATTGAGAATCCTGTTTTTTAAATTCTCAATCAAAAGATTAAATACCATGTGAATTTTTGATAAAGTAATGTTGATTCGAATGATTAACCAGATTAATCAGTGACTGTGTGTGCGTGTGTATTTGTGTGTGTGTGTGTGTGTGCGGAATATAAACTATTTTTAGAACTGAAGCCAATTGTGTGTGAATAGCTTTTTCGGTTTTCGAAATTCTTTCGTATGGCACGCACACACACACACACACAATTCTATAAATGGATCGATGGTACGCGTCAGTAATGTAATCCGATACAATCGATTACGTAATTCGGTCACAGGAAACGCAATGGACATCATTTTGAAATTCGAAAATTAAATGAATCATTTTTGTTTTTTGTTTGAGATCGATCGTGGATTACTGCTAGTAGATTGAATTGGCACTTAAACGAAACCCTCTTTTTCTTTCCATATCCCCCATAGGCCGATGAGAAGAAGAAGGTTAAGAAGAAGAAGACCAAGGAAGAGGGTGGTACTTCCGAAACCGCTTCTGAGGCCGCATCTGAGGCAGCAACCCCAGCACCAGCTGCAACCCCTGCCCCAGCTGCTTCTGCTACTGGATCGAAGAGAGCGTCAGGCGGCTCTCGTGGCTCCAGGAAGTCGAAGCGCGCCGGCTCTTCGGTGTTCTCTGTCTTCTCCCAGAAGCAGATTGCCGAATTCAAGGAAGTAAGTAGAGCGGAGCGAATAGAACTTAGCTAGTTCCGAGCATGTCATATCCCCATCCCCACTTGTCACCCTCACCATCCACACCTCACATCCCACACCTATCCGATATCCTTTAAAACGAATGCACAAGTCAACGACCAAAATCACCAACCCACTCTCTGTCTCTTTCTCTCTCTCTCTCTCTCTCTCTTTTTCTAAATCGTCGCGTGAACTTTCCGATTAATTAGGCCTTCCAACTAATGGATGCCGACAAGGACGGTATTATTGGCAAGAACGATTTGCGTGCTGCCTTCGACTCCGTCGGCAAAATCGCCAACGACAAGGAGTTGGATGCCATGCTGGGCGAGGCCTCTGGTCCAATTAACTTCACCCAATTGCTGACCTTGTTCGCCAACCGTATGGCCACGTCCGGTGCCAACGATGAAGACGAAGTTGTTATTGCTGCCTTCAAAACATTCGATAACGATGGTCTCATCGATGGTGATAAATTCCGCGAAATGCTCATGAACTTCGGTGACAAATTCACCATGAAGGAGGTCGATGATGCCTACGATCAGTTGGTTATTGATGACAAGAACCAGATCGATACCGCCGCTCTGATCGAAATGCTCACCGGCAAGGGTGACGAAGAGGAGGAGGAGGCCGCCTAAGCGACAACCAGCAGCCCCGAAACACACATCCTAACTTCTAACTCAGCATCCATATTTCAAAAATGAAACAACAACCAATACAAGAAACAAATTCAAATCAAACCAAAAAACACATACAAATCTTTTTAAATCGTCGATAAAAAACATAAATAATAAACGTAATTAAAAGAAATGCTCGTTTTACATATGTAAATTTCAATATATGTATATATATATTTGTATATACATATTATACTTATATATCGTATAATCTCTTTTTTTTTTGTTTGTTAACATCAACAACAAAACAATACTCTAAAACTTCTTCAACAACTAAACAACAACAACAACAACATTTTGGTAGCAAACTAATGCCATTTTTTAGGGATACTTACAAAACAAAAAAAAAACAAAAAACATGTCAAATAGTCATCTTGACATAATAGTTTTCTAGTTGATTTACTATTAAATTTTACACGTAAAATTTATTTATTTTTATTTTTAAAAATTCATATAAAAAAAAAAAATCAACAAAAAACTTTAAAAAACAACAAAAGTTCATATATTTATTTTGAATCGCTGATGATCGATGATGAACCACAAGCAAATATGTAGGGATGTCGACCGGTCTAGGAGGCTCAGGCCGCATCTGAAGGTCACACAGTGGGCCAGCTTTCGGTTGGATACGTTAGGCCTAGCGCCCACAACATATCAGTTTTTCTTTAGTTTTGTTCTTATGGTGTTATATATACTCACATATATACAAAAAAAAAAATATATATATATACAAATATTTATATATTGTTTTACAGAATTTCGTAGAGAGAGAGGCAAATAAAACATATTTCCTTTTAAGCACATTTATCTGAGAGCCAAAAAAAAAAAAAAAAAAAATAAGAAATGAAATGAAATGAAAAACCAAACACAAATATTTAATCATCATATTTATATATTTTATCTATCTATCTATCAATCTATCTATCTTAACTATGAATCGTTCGTTAAATAATTATTTCAAATATATTTTTGCAAAGTTATCGAGAGTTAGGCTAAAGGAAAGAAGAAAACAAAAAACTAAATCAAACTATTAACAAATAACAAAACAGATAAAACAATAACAACATTAAGTTCATTCACTCAAATTGTTTTTATGCGAATTTACGAAACCAAACAAATTTTTTAACAAACAAACTTTCTGCTTATATGAACAACAACAAAAACAACAACAACATCTAAATATATGTTTCGAACTCTAGTATCGAGAAT
Source organism: Drosophila nebulosa (assembly GCA_024703675.1). Classification (NCBI taxonomy): domain Eukaryota; kingdom Metazoa; phylum Arthropoda; class Insecta; order Diptera; family Drosophilidae; genus Drosophila; species Drosophila nebulosa. Next base: position 2,405,132 of record JANFPS010000004.1, on the reverse strand, counting down.
TGATTATTAAAATGCGAAAAAGTTGAGTAAGCGTTTTAATATATACACACTATATAAGTACATATATCCACATATTGCATTCGATCTGCCCTATGTGGAATTGTGCGAAATGAGGGTAAAGAATAAAAAAAGAGTAAAGAGGAGGCAAATCTGGCGAAATCGCATCATGATAGAGCATCACTTTATACTAATTAACTGTGTTACCACAAGAACACACTCAACACACTCAACAACAAACATACAACACTCACACACACACACACACACATGTACACTTTCAATTCAAATTCAAAGTTGTTAAATTGCGAAATCTTTACTTCAGTATGAATTAAGTTATATGGCAAGAAGAAAAAGAACCGATCAGAAACACATATATGAAACTGTTTTTATATAACACATTAATGATGATGATGACGATGACTTGAAATAAAGCATACGCACAGTCGTCTTGAAAAGAAAACCGATCTCTCTCGTATTTTCTATGGTTGGGAGGGAGTGAGCCAGAGTCCCCCTAAATGGACGCCTATGGTTGAGTGTCTTACACCAGGCCGGAAACCAGTTACTTAGCAAAACAAAGCAAGCCGCTAAAGCAAGAAATCAAAGCGAATGGGCCAACAAAGCCACAGCCAGAAAGCCAAACTCACCATACTCTGGTCTGGTCTGGTCTGGTCTGGTCTGGTCTGGTCTGTTAGTCGTTGTGTGAGACAACCTTCGCTCGGACCAGTTTTCCGTTGGGGCTTGACTTGGGCGAATGCGCACGCAGGCGCAATAAAATGTGAAAGTGTGCAACGCTTACAAATTGCTCTTGTAAATACTTGTACATACTTCATTTCTTTTCGGCTATTGCTTAACTGACTGAAAATGGGAAAAACCATGGTTCTTGGTATATCGACCACAAAGCTGGTATGCGTCATCATCATGATGATGTATGGCCTTGCATCATCTTCAAATGGTGGTAAGTCTTGTATTCTCACGGAAATCCCACTTGGCACCATTCGATTTTCTTGGCCATTGTATGCAAATTGTGTGGAAAGCAGTAGCAGCAGCACAAGAAAATGCAATTTTCCTTTCATGTTGCAGTCGTGTGAGAAAACGAAAGTGATTTGTGTGTCTATCTATTCACCACATTCCTCTCTCATTTCACTTTGCTCTCTGTCTCCAAACAGCTGATGCTCAACATCTCATCGCCTACATCTCTCAGCACGGGCTGCATGGTGAGCTCACGTTTCGTCAAATGAATTCAACCACGGTCGAGATCAAGGCTGATCTGGAGGCCACTTTACAATATCCCGATCAGGTATGGAGCTGGTCGGTTCGTCGTTTCCCAGTCGATTATACCAACATAGATCCCGACGAACGCTGTGGTCTAGAGCGTTTGGGGGGCCAGGTTGTCAGTTTCGATGAGGATCTGGAGTACTTGGTATTGCCGGGTAATGAGACAGCCACATGGCATCGCAATATGCAGTTGATTGGTGATCGCGGCATTTGGGGCAAGTCACTGCTGCTTACAGAGATCAGTTCCAATGCTCGAATTTGTGCCACCATTACGACAATTCAGAGTTCCGTCGAACACATGGCTGAGGCGCGCTTCAATTCCCCAGTGGCGGGTTCGGTTTACTTTCGTTGGCTTGCCCCGGCAGATGGAGCCAGCGGAGACACACTTATCTACTCGGATCTGTATCATATCAGGGAGCAGCCTTCGGGCAGCAGCACTAGTCGTCCCTTTACGCAACATCATTGGAAAATATTCGTCACAGATATTTTTAAGCATGATCACCATCGCACCGAGGACAACTGCAATTTCCTGCAATTGGTCTTCGATCCGCAGGGAAGTGGTCCAGGCCAGGGCATAGGCGACTTGGACGCTCGTCTGGGCCGAATAGGCGTTGCCACAAATGCTTTGCAATCATCACAGCGCAATGTTTTCCGAGATACTCAGCTGGCCCTGTTGCCCTCGGACTTAACCATTCCACATCGAACCCTTTATTTGGTGCTCTACGACAATCATCATCCGGATACGTATATGGCTTGCACCAAAATAAGACACGTCCAAACATTGACCTACAAGTGAGTTGCTTGAACAGATGAAATGAATACTCAATTGCCAATTTGACTCTTGCAGAACGTTCTTAAACTCTGGCGGCGTCAAGGGAGAAGTTACCTTTACACAACGCTCAAAATTTGATCCCACATTCCTCAACTTTACATTGGGAGCCCCTTTGTCGCAGCACGTGAGTCGGAAGTTTGCCGAAGATGTGGCCCATTTCCGTATTCATAGTTTGCCGCCAGTGCCTCAACATTTGGGCAAGCCCGGTTACTGCCAATCCACCGGGGAAATGCATAATCCAAGGAATCTGCAAGAGCATATACCTCCGCCTGGCTATGGCACACAGGAGCAATATGCAATTGGCGATCTGACTGGAAAGCTGCAGGGCCGCAACAAACACTACTGGCATCAGTATGTCCTTCCGGGCACCAGTTCTGAGTTGAGTGGCCTCTATTGGGATTTGTATTTACCTTTGCAAGGACGTCATAGCATTGCCCAGCGTAGCCTTGTCATCTACACCTACAATCGAACCGAGGTTGAGAACATAACCCAAAGCATTTGGGGCTGTTCAACCATAAACCAATACCAGAAGAACGGTGTGTACCAGCAGGCCATGTTTACAGCACAGGTGAGAGGAAGATGACATTTTCTTTGACAAAATGTATAATTCGTTTGATCACAACAGGTCCTTTTTCGTTATCCCGTGGTTGGACGCGTCATTCTCCGGCAAGCCGAGGAGCAACCGTGGCAAGATACAACCGTCCTCTTTGAATATCTGATACAAGCTGATGGTTCCACCCAGAATAGCACTCATGATCATCGTTGGGCCATTCACAATAATGCACCCGGCAAGGATTTTTATGACTGGCAGCAGCGCTGTCTGTCCGCCGGCAATGTCTACAATCCCTTCAAAGTGGACTGGGGCAATCGCAGTGCAGACGACTTCTGTCAATCCCATTTGCCAGCCATGTGTCGCATGGGTGCTCTGGATACACGTTTAGGTAGCCTCACGATAGCTGGTGGCAAGCGGATAGCCCAGCAGCTGAGTCGTCGCATGTTTATCGATGGAAATCTGCCGCTCTCTGGGAGACACAGTATCCTTGGCAAGTCGCTGGTTATTTATGATGACAATGGACCCAAGGCAAGGGGCGAGCGCTTAGCCTGCTCCAGTATCATTGGCCACTATCGCCGCAAGGTGGTGGCCAAGGAGTGGTATGCCAACGGAGATGATGTAACAGTCAGTGGCAAATTGGAGATTGTCCAACAATCCGAATATGATATAAGCAATGTGGAGGTGCAGCTGAAGGGACTACAGCAAAATGGAGGCTATCATATACACATGGTAATTATCCGTTATCATCTGAGATTAACCGACTCTAACACTCTGCCCATTACAGACTCCGGTGGAGGCTAATTTGGCCTTTCCCTGTGAGGCGACTACGTTGCACGGACACTGGAATCCCTTTGATGTCAATCCCAAGTCCTCACCACCTGCCAAGCAGGGCACCACCGATCAATATGAAATGGGCGACTTGAGTGGAAAATATGGAGGCCTTAATGGGCTAACACAATACGAGGAGGCCTACAATGATACCAACTTGCCCCTCTTCGGTTACAACAGCATCATTGGGCGTTCAGTGGTGATCCATAAACAGAAGAAGAATGCCCGCTGGGCCTGCAGGTAAAAGAGTAACTACAAACATTACTGGATTTTTGATTCTAACATAAGACTCCTCCTGGTAGCACTCTGGAGCGTGGCTATAGTCCTAGTGAGGCACGGGAACTGCGCGCCATTGCCTCCTTTCATCACCCCACTGGCTATGCTTATGGTTACATCAAGATGACCCAACTGATCCACAACGATGGCTCTCAATCGGAGACGGTGATCGAGGTGAAGTTGCGTCATCCGGGCAAAAATGATCGCAATTCTACAAGGAATCACAATTGGCAGATCTATGTGAATCCTGTTGGTGTAGATGCAGCCGTAAAACCCACAATTACCCGCTGCGTGGCTGGAGGATATGTCTGGAATCCCTACTACACCCAGCTCGCCGATCCGTTAAATGTAAGTGATCCTTGGGTCAAAGGAAAATACTTAAGTTTTTTCATCTTTAGCTCGATCTGTATGAACAAGAGTGTGGGCCAGATAATCCACTGCGGTGCTATGTCGGCGATGTGGGAGCTCGTTTGGGTACCATTGATTTGGGCGGTGAACGTGTCGTACTCACGGATTCCAACTTCCCGCTAGAGTCTCCGGTGGGCGCAATTGGACGATCCATTGTGATCTTTGGACCTGATCATTCGCACGAACGTTTCGCCTGCGCCAATATAGAACCCGATCACAATGTCATTAAGTACATTAATCTGCAGAAGCCACCTCGTTTTGTAGTGTGAGTTTAGCTAAGCAGCTTCTATTTGGAATAATGACGAGTGTATATTACTTTCAGTGCCCAATTCCTGGATGAGTTGCGTTCGGTAATGGGCATACCGGAATGGATGTTGGATGTCGATGCCCGCAAAACAAAAGAGTTGCATGGCGGGGCCTGCATACAAATGATAATACACTTCAAGGGACCCATAGCCCATCGTCTGGAGTTGGATATGTCACGTCTGATTGCAGCCGGGCGACTAGATGCTCCAAGTCTCTTTATACCTGGATATGTGAACACGAAACGAAAGTCAACAATTTCCTATCGCACTTGCGGTGTAAGGGATCCAAATGAAAAGCGTAAGTACAGATACATACATAAATCAACTTGTGATACGGATTAATTGTATGGGATTATCTTATTACAGGCACAAAGTCTTCTAAGGGAAGATTCTCAATCTCGTCTAGTGTAGCACCAACAGAGCCAAAGCTTAATGTATTAGCCATGATAGTCATCACATTAGTTTTTAGAGAATTCTTGTAAATATACATAAATACACTTTTCGAATTTAGATAACAAACTGTAGCAACATGTGGACTTTGATATTTATCGACATTTCGATAAACCAACCCCCGAATTAAGCTTATGTGTACTGAGGGATCGCTCTGCGCATGCGTTTCATTCATATCGATTTCTCGTGAGTCGCTTGAACTGAACTGAAAAAAACTTTGGGTAGTGTCCAACTAAACATGCATTTAATTGCTTTGACTATATGTCTGAGTCTGGTGCTAAGCTGCACTGCATCAATTAGCGGTCCTTATCTTCTCTGGGGTCATGACAACGTGTATAATTTGCAACCCCAAGCTCTAGTCGAGGCAAGCACAAAGGAAGTCCCGTTGATGCAGCTCTTTAAGGATGCCAAGGCGATTGTGATTTTTGTGCGCAACTCAACGAATCGACTGGAGGGCACCAAGTACCCCAGATTTCAGAATCTGGTCAAGACCAATGTTTGGGCTTATTTGCCGCAACGTAATCTTGCCGCTGAGCCGTTCAACTATAATGCCAACATTGAGGTGTGTATACCAATGAAAAAGTTGCCCATTAATACTTAACATTTTATGTTGTAGGTCATAAATCTGTCCGGGCACAATGAAGAAGACGATGCTGAGCTTTTGACTAGCTATAACGACGCCCTAAGTATCTATGGCCATGGTGAAGTCTTGGGCATTCTAGCCAGTCGTGAGGAGGACGCTCACTATTTGGCTAAGCGCGACGCCAAGGGTGAAGAGGACGTCAAGCCCACAGCAACTGCTGAAACCGAGGAGACCGAAGCCAGTTTCATTTATGTGGCCGAAGGCAACAAGGCCGTGCTCTATCTGACAGGTCCACCCGAGCTGCGCGTAGGCAACGAAGTTCTGCTCCTGGAGGAGCACATTAAGCAAATCACATTTGACGACCAACGTGCCAAGGGCTATGGCCGACTAAGCATCACCTTCATGTACAACAACGAGAAGTGCATGTTGCGCTTCAAGTTCTCCCTCTTGCGTGGCACTTGGCTCTTGCGTAACGTCGAGGTGGAGTACAAGGAGTATAAGGACGTCTTGCTAGCCCGTGGGGATGAGTACACCTTGCCATCGGCACCCCTGGGATTCTCCTATCGTTGCTCTGCCAACAATTTAACATTCATCAATCCAAACGGGAACGAGACGCTGCGCAGTCTGCGGCTAGTTGATTATCAAGTTCAACCCTGGCTTAATGGAGAAAAGCAATTCGGGGATGTCTACGATTGTGTTGGCTTCATCTCAGCTCCGATTCTGGCTGGCCTGTTTGTGGTAACCCTTCTAATCGGCATCCTTGGCCTGGGAATAACAGCAATGCTGAGCATGCATACGCCAAATCGTTTCGAGAGTTCACGCAACAAACAATTGACCTTCACAGTCCAGGAGTAAAGAGTCGGGAATCACCTTTTGAACTTACTCAAATTAAGCAATTATTGCAAAATGTTCACGTTGATTATCTATACACCAGTGAATCCGCTGGCACTACTCACATTGGCCATTGAGTTCTTTCTCATCCATTTGCTCTTTGTGCTTGTTGTACTCTATATCTATGTACTTTGGTATTACTAATAGTTCATGATTACGCTTTATATGATGTTCAATTTGCATTCCAATAAAGTGAGCCACGATTGCCAGTCAAATACAAAAAGGGAGAAGGAATTGCACTTTCCTTTAGCACAATTTGGTCTAAACTAAAAACGTTTTCATTAGCCAAAGGAAGACAAATAAGATTATTCATCATTATAATTAGCCACGAGAAAAAAGAGCAGTAGCAACGACCTCAAATCATGGTTTTACTCTTGCATTAAGTTGGGCTAAGATTAAGCTGGTTTATAACTATAATCCACACTCGTTAACATCTTGTTAATAACCAAAAAAATGTATAAAAATGCGTCAAACCATAATGAAAACGTCTGTGGTTGAATTGATCGTCTTAGCTGCCAATAAGTTGAACATGAAAATTAAATTAACTAACTCAAAAAAAAGGTAACAAATCTCTAAAGACAGCTTTAAAAGACTTTCAACTTAAACTGATTGAATTTTTGAATGCCAGCCTACCAAGAGTCATATCTGAAATTGCTTAATTTATGATTGCCTAAAAGAAAAGTGAAAATAGTTGAAAGAAGAATTTCTTTTCAGGCTGCCAAAATCAAAAAGAAAGAAGGATGACAACCGGTTTAGCGAATCGGCTGGAAATTCTGGTTATCAGTCGACGAGGCTTACTTTTATTTCTATATGCCTGTACGTACCTACATACATACTTGCATACATATGGACACATTTTTGGCTATCAGCGAGCAACCCATTGAGTTACTTTCTTTGGCGGCGGCTGCAAATGTGGACAATTAGAGATGCGTGATACGGCTGGACTAAGAGTAGTTACCCGTCTCTGTCTCTGTCTCTGTCTCTGTCAATGGCTGTGATTTATGCATAATTAAGTCACGCCAATTGGTCGTTTGGTTGTTTGAGCATGAGTTTATTTTATTTCTACGAGTATTTCTTTTTCTCTCTTTCTGTTGGATTTTGCGTGTGTGTTTGGTGGCTTTTTGGGCCCGGCCGGTTCAAACATTTGGTTACAATTTCTACGACTGCTGGCTGTGGGCCACCCACTTTTTCTTGGACTAAGATGTTTCCACCCAAATATGTGTGTGTGTGTGTGCATCCGCTGAGGCGATAAGCATCGGCCTACACTCTGGATATACTACATATACATATATGTTTTATTGTTATTTGTGAAGGTTAAAAAGTGGGTCAAAATCGACGATTGCGTTCACTTTTCCATCTTACTTACTTTTACTGTCAACCCAAATGAACGGGCAACCCAGTTGCATGGCAGTTCACTGACTTAAACTGGCCACTAAAGCTACAGCTTCCAAGACAGAAAATTTATGTATGTATGTACATGGCAAGAGAAAAAAAAGCAAAAGTTGCACCTGATTCTGTAATAAGAATCGTCGTATCATTTGGGCGTTTTTGGCCAGCTTGGAAAGCCACTTTTCTTTTCTTGTTGCTCTTGCAGTGGTTTTTGCTTTTGTTTTTGTTTTCATTTGTGAAAGTTGTTGTCGTCGAAACGGCTGGACCGCTGCCCGCTGCCTGTCAAAGGAGTCGTCGCTGTTAGCCGCTGTTAGACGGCAAACACAACTTATCAGCCACATGATGTCTATGTCGTCGACATTTGAGCCTTGGCAATTGGAGAATTGGAATTGGTATGGCAATTGGTGGATTTTCTCCCGCAATTTTGTCCATCAAATGGATGCATGGGCCATTTGTGTTAATATTTCACGATTTATAGCAAATTTATCTTCATGTCTACATGGCTGCTACCATAATCGTAACTTACGGCTAAACCAATCAACTCAGCCAGTCGGGCAACACTTTCCTAAGACATCTCCCGGTTATATAATCCCAGCGCCAAATGGAAATCAATAAATGCAGCATGAAATTGCTTTATCCCATCGGAAGTTTCTGCCATGCACAATAAAGAATGCAATTAGCGGCAAAATCTTAATCAGTTCAACAAAAGGGCAAACAAGAGGAAATAGGTATAATGTGATTTGATCAGAAAGAAATTACATGCACTCTTGAGGATTGCGATAAGAAATGTCTGCATCAATCGCTTGTTAGCGGAAGCAGGTGGAAAGACAATAGATTTTGGGATTAGGTGAGTAATTTTATTAGTTACCTAAGAAATGATGAACACATTTTAAAGATGATAATTATGGGTTAACCTCCCGGTTCAGTTTCGATCTACCCAAGAAGAGCTCAATGACAATTTCACTGGGTTAACTTTGATTAATTCTTTGGCCAACTTCTTCGGTTTTCTTCTATTGTCTAGTCACGGCCTCGCATTAAGCCTTTGTCCAGATACAACTAATCAAATCAATCGATTTCACAAAGTGGCCATTTGACTGCAGTGGGTAAGTCGTCGTCTTCGTCTTTGTCATCGTCATTTTGTGTTTATTTCTAATAATTACTTTACTCAATATTTGTGTTAAAATTTTATGACTATTGCAAAAAAAAAAAAAACCTCAACAGCTACAGTGATTTTTCCGCGAAAGAGAAATCGCCAATTGCCAAGGAGTTGGCCATATGGCAATGCAAAGGAGGAGGGGGCGAGGGTGAGTTTAAAGGAAAAGTGCCAGCCAACAAAAAGTGAGTTGATGCCATCACCAGTAACTAAGTCAAAGACGGTGAAAATAAAATAATATAAAACACACGCAAAAAAAAGTACGAGTAAAATAAAGAGAAAAACTCCAAATGAAAATGGAAAATTGGAAAGACAAAAAGCATTTCGCACATGAACATGAAGTGTTGTCAAAGCATTTGGCAACTTGGGCAAGATGACAATTTTTATGCGTTTAGTAAATCAAACAGTTAATTACTCGATTTGCCAAGAGATTTGCGAAATGCGAAAACAAAACAAAAAAAAAACAAAAAAGGCTGCTCTCCTTTTTGTTTTAATCATTTGTTTGCTCTGCCATTAGCAGTTTGTTGCAATAAAGTGAAATGCGTTGGCGAAAGAAAAGTGAAATGTGCGTTTTAGAAAGGAAGAGCTTATGCCACTACTTAATGCACATGACTCGAAATAGTTGGCAGCAACCTTGACTTATTAACACCTTATTTAGGCCCAAGATTGCAGAAAGATATGGTGGATTTTTATGGCTCTATCATATGCCATTCGCTCGCACTCTGATATCTATGATGAAACTTAACGCCCTGTTAAGCCCTCTAAATGCAAATGGCAACCCTGGCGCAAATAAATGGGGATTCCCTCATACCTCCCCCCATTAGCCATGGGTCTCTTGGTTTAATTGTTTTTGCTTTGCTTTGGCTTTGGAGTTTGTGAAGCAGTCATCCAATTGCTTACGATTAACGTGTAAATAGCACGTGAAAATGTTGCAATTTTCCTCAAAGGTTTTTCATATGAGAAGGCATAGAGACCCACTACTTCGCGGTTCCGAGATTCGAGGTTTGCTGAGGCACCTGACAATGGGGGACTGTTAATCGACTGCTTTGCATCTTTGTTAATTCTTTGTTGAGATGGGGGAGAGATTTTTGAGTTTACCATTTTGCTTTTGTTTTCGACATTTCACAGCTTTTTTCACCGCGCCAAGTGAAATTAAGTAGGCAATTAAGACTAATTGGCTAACTGGCCGGCTGCCAATGTGCTACCATAAAGTTTGAAACGGGAAGTGGTAGGAACCCACCCATCCACCCATTCATCCATTCCAGCCACCAGCATTTAGAAAAGATTTCACTAATATGAAAAACATTTCTGGAGTTATCACATCGGTAAACTCCTTTGAATTTCAATTGAAGAAAGTTTTTACCACATAATCGCCCAAGATATGGTTAGTTATAGTCACCTGAAACCGCACACACTAACCCAAATAACTATTGCAAGTAACTGAAATCGATGATGATCAGTAGAAGCTGAACATGTTGCCACCTTATCCCAGCTGCCGCTCCCGCTCTCCGCTCAATTAAAATAACAATTGGCAAGTGGCAAGGTAAGGCAATCTAGCTGTAAGTGGCTTGCACTTTTCGCTCAGAGCTCTAAATGATTAAACACGAGGAAAAACAAACAAACAACAGGCATTAGTTGGCCAGATTTGGGTGCGCTCAATTCAAGAGGAACGATAAAGTCATACTATTCGACTAAGAGATTCTCTGTAAAAACAAATCCAAGGAAGCCATTTCAATGGAACATTTTACACTCCTGTTAGAACTTTCTAAACACCAAAGATCTAAGAGCTCTATCAACTTCAATAGCTAATTGAGATGGCAAATCTTTGGACAGTGCTGATTTTCAACTCTATTTCTATTATCTAACGAGAATCCGGGTCGGAGTCATAGATTTAGTAGTCCTTCCATTATTTTTGATTCCATATGTTGATGGTTTCCTTATATACCTTTTTAGATTATTGGCCTTAGGGTATTGAAATTGGCTTTCAGCCAGCTAAAGGCAACAGCTGCGTCGATGTTAACGTCGACGTCGCTCAATCTTAATCTTCTACCGTGTGCGGCTGCGCGCGCTCTCTCTCTCTCTCTCTCTCTCTCTCTTTCTCTCTATATCTCCCTGCACTTTTGGTTGGCCGCTCTCAGTGTTACCTGTTTGGAGTTTTTGGTCATGACATTCGTTCAGTCTCTTTCAGACTTTTACCGCGTTCGGTTGTGTTTTTTTGGCTCCTTAGTTGTGGATCGTTTCACTGTTGTTGTTGTTGTTGAGGGCGCGTGCGCAACTGCCACCAGCGAACGGTAAAAACCGCGAAAGACTCGAAGAAAGAACGTTTAACTGTTGCTCGTTTCGGCTCGAAGAAGAAGAAGAATCTTTTCCGTGGCATTTGCCACACAAATGTTAGAAAAGTTAATGAAGTGCAAAAATGTTTGTCGTTGCATTACAATTGCCCCCCAGCTGCAGCTACGAAGGCGCCCCAACAAAGCTTTGATTTGACCCCCCCGTGTCCCCTTTTTTTCGGTAACGCTTTCGGTTGTAAAGTGAAAATTGTACAGCGCCAAAAACGCGAATCTCTGACTGTGACTCTTTGTGTGCTAAAACAAGAAGACCCGACTAACTTAACCTCCTTGTGCTCCTGCTAGCTAGTTGGCGACTCTTTTGGATTAGTGGCATACTAACTTGCCAGTGGAATGTAAGTGACATGGAAAGTAACATTCAACATCGCTGTAGAAATTCCCAGAACCCATAAATAATTGACAACAAAGACAAAATAATTGTACCAGGTCCAAGACTCTGCAAGCAGTTAGTCTAGAGTTTTAAAAAAATGCAGAAAATTAAGTTTCCGAATTGTCCATAAATTAACTCTACTCAAAAGCTAAAGAGTTTTCCAAAAAGGAAATCAAAGTCCATATATGCTGGTACATAAAACAAGATTCATTCAAAAAATAGTAACCATAGAAGCGGCAAAGGGGCTTAAAGGAAGACGCGATATTTCTAAGAAATTGTCCACCGTGATAATTATTTTATTTGAAAATTTGAAATTTATTTCAACAAAGTGGTAATTAAAGATCTTGGAAGAGAGTCAAAAGTTATTAGCTTATCTAGACACGTTTTTTTTTTCAGGAATGACTTCTTTGTTAAAAGTGCCTGAAATATATTTTTAATTTTTATAAGCCAAATGCTAGTCTCACTATGCCCATGAATCATAATTTCATCTCACAAGAGGTTAATAACCTTTATATTAACCTCTTGAATTGAATCCTAACATAAAAATGGAGCAAAATACTATAATTTAATATGCACAATAAAGTAATAAATATGAAAGGCATCTTTAAAATCTTTTAATTGATTTCCAAATCTGTAGTAAAGCTGCTTAGTCTTTGGGTTGGGTCAGCACTTGTACTAATTTATTTAAATTAGTTGACTGTCCAGATTGTTTCCCAGAGACAAATAACTTTATTCATCATTCGTGCGAGTCCAATTAGCAAAGAAACTTGGGCTTGGAATTGGGCTTGGGCCTGGGCTGGCCCTAAAAAAAATATATATTTGCTTTTGTTACTCTTGGTGCCTTGAGTTGTCTCTATTCCTATTCTAATTGAATGAAATTAACCTACTTCTGGGAGTGTTGTAAAACTTATGTCTGTATATGCATATAACTCTTATGTAGCGGCCATCTAGCGTTGTCTTATTTCATTATAATAATTGAGGTGCGCGATGGTTCTGGCCAACAAAAAAGAAGTTAATATGAATAAGATTGTTTGTTGCCCCGTCAAAATTATGATGAGATCTTAGACCAACTGAGAAAGCCAGCGGCCATAGACTAGAAAAGTAAAGTATATAGGTAAACTCTAGCCGTAGGCTGTTTGGCCCAGCCTCCAAAGGCTTTTGTTTTAGGCTAATCTTTTACGATGTGAAATCAATCAATATAATAATGATAATGAGGGGCATGAGGCAGGGGGCAGGAGGCATCATCTACAATATGCTAATTTTGCATTGTAAGTTAAGACGCACTGACTGTTCTTTTCAGATAGAACAGTTAGAGTCGCCTTTTGTAGCCAAAAATTTGGAGCGCAAAAAAAATATTAAACAAATTTTTTGGTTAACAATAAATTTTGACCAGCTTGAAAAGCGTTTCACATTGTCTCTAGACAACACCAAAATCTCGATGTTGTTGTTGCTGGTTTTTGTTCTTCTATCTTTTTTGGTTTTTGGGTCAAGTTTTTGGTGTTCAAGTTGATTAAGGTGCTCTCTTTGGTTTACGATCTTAGTGGCGGACTCATTTTTATTTTGATTATTATTATTTTTGCCTTTTTTTTTGGTCATTTGCTCCCGTCTTCCCGGTAATTGCAACAGGTGTGTGTGTGTGTTTATTGGAGTGTTTTTTGATTGCTAGCCAGCATGGCATGGTGGCAGATTGTTAATAGTAATAAAAATCTTAATGGCAACCGCACGCCAGTTTCTGCCAGAGCTCGTTATGGACACCATTATGACAGAGTAGTCTGCTAGTATGTAACTAACAACAACAACTACACCAGCCAGCGACAGTTGCCATCAAGCAGCACTTAGCTATAATCAGAGAAAACTAACTGAACACACACGCAAATATTGCTAAATAGAAGTGTGGCAACGAACTGTAAACACCCTTTAATTAGGCCTGAACACAGCAATTGCTACATTTCCACTTACCTTTCTATCAAACAGGACCTCCCGCTGAGTTCTGCCTTCTTTAGCACTCAGCTTGATCTTTAGGAAAACAATTAGCAGATTGGTAAGTCAGAGGCTAAAAAAGGTGCTTGGCATTTTGTAGAATAAATGTAAAAAAAACTTAGTACTTAACCTAAAAAGTATGCCTTATCTAAACTTAGGAGAATAGACTAGAACAAATTTGAGGGTTTGTGTGTTTTAATTTTGCTAGAGATCCAAAATAATGAATAGATTTTCGATTTTCCGTGAGGGTATTTCAATTGCAGCAGCCCCACGGGGCAATTAGAAGTTTGTTGGCCTGCCTGAAACTAACATAGAACATTCAGCAACAACACTAACATCCAGCCACCTCATAACGAATTGTTGTAATCATAATCATCATATAAAACGAATAAAAAAAAGTTATGTTTGTCTTCTGGTTTACAACAACAAATCATTTTCACATCTCGACATTTCTATTTCTACAGTCTCCCCCTTTGTCTCTCCCCAGCTAGACGCCAGTAGGGAGGGAAAGGTTCATTAAACCATTGTGGTCTAAGACCTGAGAGTGTGACTAAAAGCCACCACAAAGCTTTAGCAAGAAATTCTTCTCAGTTGAGTTCAGGTCTATTCTGTTTCTGTTTGGTTCTGTTGCGGTAACATATACAAGATGGGCGATAGACAACACGGACGACAGAGGACAGAGGACAGACGACAAAGTTGGCTTCCGTTCTCAGATTTTGTCATCGGCTTACATAATGTGAGCACTTGGCTCAGCCAAGCGCATCCCGGGTCCGGCCGTAAGTGTGGATATCATAGACACATTTCTATGGCTGCTCTCCAACTCCCTTTCTGGGTTTGAGTCAGAGATCCGATGTGTTGGTGTCGTGTGGAGTGTTAGCCCATAATTGTGTTGGCTTGTATATTATAATCGCCCTTTCTTTTTGCCTAACTGTTGCAGTCTGTTTTGTTTTCTCTCGTTCGGTTTTTGTGTTATGTGTTTTGTTTTGTTTTGTCATGTTCATGTTTCCTTCTTGTACATGATCTAAGCGAAATTTCAAAGATTTGTTCATTTGCATGTGCGCAAAGACCAGGTTAAAATACTCCAGCATGTGGGAATAATAATAATACAGAGCTGATCCTGTAAAGATTAACCACAAATCTCTTTCCCACAGTTGCACTTACAATTAATTAGAAGTTGACGCCCAAACGACAGCAATTTGTATTATGAATCGTATTTATGCTTAGTAATCGGTGCATTTTGTTCTCACACTGACACACCTACTTGGCCTTTCCCCCTCACCACCAGGTGTCCACAGTGTACAAGTAACGGACAAAGTTTGTATTGCCAAAGCGCATTTAGAACGAAACCAAAAACAAGTGCCTTGAGGTCCAATTAAGGCGTCTACCTGGCCGTTAAGCCGGTCTAACAATAATGCACCACCTTGTGTTTCTGTCTATGTCTGTGAACTCTTTTGGGTGGGTCACCACCAGGCACAAGAACAACAATTCCACTGGCTGCTCCACCCGGCTGTGCTTGGTTGCTTTTACTATATTAAACAGCCACAGAATTGTGGGTAAACATAAAAATGTTTAATTCCTAAGAACACAAACATAATTCTCTGCTTGGAGTGGGGGGGGGGGGCTGGTGGACTGGAGGCGGTTTGGTGGTTTGCTGCTTGTGGGTTCAGCCTCAGCGCTCCGAAGCTCGACTCTTATGTAAAATGCAAAGACATGAAATGTTACTTGGATGTAAAATAATTCAACGGAATTTGACTAACACGTTCAAAGTTTGGTGGACCATCAAATAGTTCTAAGGTTGCACCTATTCAGAATGGTTGGAATATATAGGTTAAGAGCTAAGAAAAGGAGACACCGCAAAGTTAAGATTGGTATTTTTGGTTGTCAAATTGTATAATATATATTGCAAGTCTTCGTTTGCCGTCTTTCAAGTAAACAATAAATTACTCGTCTAATACTTTGTATGGCTTTTGTTGTAATGTCAGCAATGGGTTAAATGCCGCTTGAGAGTTGTTGGCAGTTGAGCATATTGCAAATATTTAGCATTACCTGAAAGAAAGTGTTTGGCTTCGTTTGTGACTTTGTTTTCCTAGTTGTCAGAAACTCCCACAATATTGTTGGCTCTTTGTATATAGTGTGGACTTCCTAGATGTGTGCGAGGGAGTGAATGCATTAAGTTATGATAAATTATGTGTCTGTTGATAATCCTCACACCTTTCCTTACCTCCTTACCCCTCATATGTCGTCTGTGTGGTGAAAGTGAGCGTATGCGAATTCTCGATGAAATGAAATTTCCTATTTTATTAACAATTGTGCCATTGTATTATTTCAGAAGATAAACCATCACAATCAACAATCAGTACGCACTGTCTACAAGGCACAGACAATTGGCAACGCATCATCATCATCGTCGTCATCATGGAGCCGAATCTGAATCCGCATCCGAGTGCCAATATGCTGTAAGCTATCTACCGTCTACTCATCGCATCCGCATCTGTACAAAGATCATTTCATAAAACAAAAAAACCAAAAAAACACTTACTCAAAAAAAGTAACTCGTACTCGTCGTCTTGGAAAAACAGGAAACAATTGCTGCTGAAGAATCATCAGGACGCCATCTATCAAAACCAATTGCACTCGCAGCCAAATTCAATATCGATGGCCGATAGTCGGGAACGCATTCGAGGTCCTTCGCGGGATGGCAGGGAGTTCTTGACGAGTCCTCGGCAAGTGCTGCGCCGTCTGATGCTCCTATCGGAGGGACGACAGTATCGTGAGGCTGCCGGTGTGGTAGGTCGTCTAGGTCCATCGGTGCTGCGTTCTGTAATTGCTGAGCTTCCTCTTGATTTATTGCTAGAGCATTTGCCACACAGTGCCTACTTGCTGGAGTCGTTCTTCTCGCGGTGGGTGTTCTCTTCTTAGTTACATATTTATTTCCAATTTGCCTGACCTTAATCCTTTTTAGTCTCCTCGCACTGAACACCACACCCAAACCGGAGGTTCCCAGCGAAACAGTTGCCTTTCAGCTGGTACGCCTCTTTGCCAATCCACATGAGTCTGGTCTGCGTCAGCGTTGCACTAAGCTTCTGCAGGCATTGGCCCAATATGAGCCCAGTTTGCGTCAGACTCTAAGGGAACGACGACGAAGCTTTGACAATGCCGTCCAGGGTCTGGGCGTTCATGGTCTGACCACAGATGCCTCTGGTCAACTGATTTCCCTGCATGTAGCTCTGAAGGCAGAGCTACAACGACACGTGGACACCTACAAAATGGCCATACACAAGCTCGAGGAGCTAAGCATGGTAACGGTCAATCAGGATCCGGCTCATTCCTCGCACCAGCGTCTCTTGGCCATCAATTATGGTGATATTCAGCAACGTTTGATAGACAACAAGACCCTGCTGACCATGTTGGATAAGCCGGCATTGAAACAGCTTCACACTCTGGTAGAGAATCTCAGCACTCGTGTTGAGAACGACAAGGATGTGCTCTCGTGCGTGGGTCAGGTGAAGCGACTGGATGCTCAGGCCCATGTGGAGAAGCGTCCAGCTGCCGGTCTGCTAATGAACTTCTCGCGCGGCTGCGAGGTCGTTCTCCATATGATGGGTCCTGAGAGTGTCCCACCCAGTCCTGTGGCCATGAATAAGGCACCCACGAATGGGGGCAGCAGCTGCAGCGATGGCTATCACTCAGACGATTCGGCCAGCGATGATGGCAGGTAAGTGAAGAGCAGCTCTTGGCCTGGTTAAGCGTGTTTTTTGTGTGGTCACACCCACACATTAAATGAGAACGGTCTCTCGCTCATTCGTATTTCTACTTTCTATGTACAGCGAAATGGTGTCACTCTATCGAAATTTGTATATCGAGAATCGAGCCGATGCCCTGGAGGCGTTGGACAGTTTGCCCCAATTGAAACATGTGCACAGTCTGAAGGGCAAAATACTCTTCTCAATGATTGTGGTAAGTTGCTATTGACTGTGACTCTAAAACTGTGGCATCATACTGTTAAACAGAAAGTGAGCTAGTGATTGCTGTTTCTTTTACTTTGACACAAAAACAATCTTGCTTAGTGACTTTAAAACTGACAGTGACTCTGAAACTGTAATTTCACTTAAGTGGACTAAGCAAAGCTCTCAAACCAAAAGTATTCCGCGCGTCACAGTTGATTTTCCAAATGATGACTTTCAATTTTAAAAGGGAGCCAGCGGCTAGGCAATGCCCCCACGTAAATTGATGCTTCAGATCCTGTCAGGTAGCAAAATTGTTATTGCAAAATATCAATTTGCATCGCCTTCCATTAAATGTTATAGAAGAAAACGAACGCAATTGCCGTGGAAAGTGAATCGGCGCCGCGGGCTAAATGGCTGAGAAATTACGTTGGCGATGGATCGATCTAACGATGGTATCTAAAGATACCTAATACTAAGACCTGTTGTCTGTGTGGATTGAAATAACTTTCGATGGCCCGAAAGATGAATGACACCGCTTCAATTGGCCAGATCTGCCAATCGACAGCGGCTTAGACCACGAACACGAAGTGGGCTGGTGCTGGTGCTGGTTATTGGCAGACTCGTTAATGATTGTGATTTTTGGTTTTGTTTTAGCTTTCTTTTCGCCTCTGCCACGGCATGCGGGAACGCAAAGTGCTGGAAGTGCGACGGGTTCTCAACTGTGCCCTGGATAGCAGCAGTGAGAGTACTTTGGCCCTGGATCGAGCTGTGCGCCATCATTTGCACGAGACCATCGATAGTTTTCCGCTCGGCGAGATTGAGCGTTCGGTCTTCAATCAGGTATTGTCGACCCTACATGAGTATCCCTGCCTGGAGACGTGTCCACCCTTGACCCATTTCGTGAGTGCCTGTGTTCGTTTGGCTTGGCGCATGATCAACCAGAAGGCTCCCTATTATTTGGACACAGATTTCAATTTGGGTACGCAACAAATGAGATGGAAACGTGATTTGTGAGATATATTTAATTTATTTTTATTCTCTAGGTTTTCTACGTCCCGAGAAACATGAACGCCATTCGCAATCAGATCGACGTTCGGATCTAATTAAGGCTTTTCTCTGGCCGGCTCTAATGCAGAACAATCAGTGTGCCTTTAAAGCTGTGGTGGCCACCTAGAGGATGACTTTTTTTTTCTTAGCCAAACCTAAGTTATTTACTTATACATAAAACACTTTGTACAATAAAATTATACTTTAACTTTAACCTTAACTAAGCGTATTCTATGGGTCTTAGGCGTACACATTGGCTCCGCTGCTTGTTGGTGCAGAGGAGCGGATGCTCCGCATAGAACTCTACTATATGACTGGGCGAAGCAAAGTGTCGTTCGTGGGGTTTCACTTGCCCGATGCCGTACAGATGCCGCTGGCCATGAATTTGCCTCACAAACAGATGATAGAACTCATTGCCCGCATAGATACTTACAATATATTTGATACAGAGATCGGTTGCCTTGAATGGTCGCACCAGACAAGAGCCATCTTCACGGCCTTCCAACATTTTCTCGGCCATGGAACGATCCACGGTGAAATAGTATGGCTCTGTCTCAATGCGACGATCCTCGATCTCCACATAGTTGGCATCCGCATCATCTGTTAGAGAAATGTGTTGGAATAACAGTCGTTTCATCGACTTCAGCGAGAGCCACTCACCCACTATGACATAATCGTGTTGGGCCACTCGTTCACGTTCGTCGTCGGCGTCGTCATTAACTTGATCCAGAACTTGTTTACCCGTTTCAATATCAACCACCTCGACAACGTCATCACTGCGCTGCCTCTGATAGTCCCAACAACAACAATGACAACAACTTTGATCCGTTAAATTGCTAAAGAAGCGTGCAAAGAGATTCTGCACGACCGTCCAATAAACACGGGCACACCAACAGCACATGGTACCCGTAGCCGTAGCCGTAGCCGTAGCCGTATACGACGACTCTTTCCGAAATTCCCCAAATCAATTGAAGCAAACATGCGCCATATCTTTCGCCACGGCGCCAGACCAAAGAAGACTGAACACTCCAAACCCAAAACAAACCCAACCCAGAGTCGAGCCGGCCCTCGCTCTCCGTCTTTCTCCCTCTCTCTTCCTCTCTCTCGCTCTAAATCTGTTCATTAATTAAAATGTGCTTAGTGCTTAGCTCGTCTGTGAAATAAATACAAATGCCCATATGTAAATGAAATATCATCGCGATATATAAATTATAAAAACTTGTCACTTGTTGTTGTCGGGTAACTGGATACTCGAAATGCATTTTGTTAAAAAGTGCAACCAAGTGCATATCTCATCCCCATCCCCATCCCCATTCCCATACCGTTTCCATTCCCATTCCCAATCCCATTGGCATTGACATTATCTCCACGCGTTACTCATCTCATTCGATGGTGCTTCTGTCTCAGCTGCCGTCTCGTTTGTTGCGCATCTTGAATTTCTTTAGGGAACTCGGAGATCTCCTATTACACATGCTCTCATAAGCGAGACATGCTGGAGCCAATGCGCCCAAAGCGCACTCGTGATTCTTCCAGACTGAAACTTTATATAATTCCATTCTTTGCCGTCGACCTTGAGCATTCAATGTGGGATTAAGCAAGAGTTAATCGTCAAGCAAAAGCATTTAAAATAAATATTCATATCAACATCATGTGAAAAGCAAAAATAACACAGTGCATTCTGGGAAAATGACAGACTAAAGAATTTCACATATTTGTGGTATTTTGGAACTCTGATTAAGTGTCGGAAATGCAAAAAATAAAAACTGTAATAAGGGAGTGCAACATTCAAACAGAGAAGGTTATTCACACAATAAGAGATAAGAAAATGTTACCCCATCAAGCAAAATGTTCGATAAGATTAAGTTAAGTTTTAGTTATTTATTGGGAATATTTTTTTTATTTGGAAAAGCAAAATAATTGAGATATATTCAAACAGTAATTTAAGATCTCCAAATACTTCTTTGAATATTAAGTGATATATACGAAAAAAAAAACAGGTTTAGAAATATATTTCTTAAATACCCTTGAAAGGATATTGAAAATTCGGCAAGGCCAAAGTTAGGTCGTTTTGGTTGTATGAAATACTAAATGTAAGTGCATAAATGTGGTAAAATATCTAATATGTGTGTTTATCATGTTAAAGAAGTTAAAGAAGAAAAAGACTATTTTATTTCATAATGAAGTTTTTAGCTTTACCAGCTAATTTTATGGGCTATCTATTATGTCTATTTATTATAACGAACATCTATGGGAATAGACAAATAATTTTATAACACTTTTATTAATAGATATTTTTCGAAGTACTTAGCTCAGCCACCGACCCTAGAAACTTTTCGAATATTTTCGAACAAACTTTATCAACTGTTAAATTTTCTAATGCTTTAGCTTGGGCCCAAACCTAGAAAGTTTTGTCGTAAGCTTTTTTGGGTTGCTGAAGTTTTGATTGGGAAGCTTTGACGCCTCGTTTACCGAGCAATAAACATGAGAGAATATTTGAAATTTAATTGTGGAAATGCCATTAAGCAAACGCGAGTGCTAGTAAATCGATTTGGTTACAAAAATTTTCCGCCTTTAGCCGAAAATGGGTGTTCAAATGGCCACCCAATGGGGGGCACGTGGCACTTGGTGGCGAGTAACTTGTCTCATTAAATCCGTTAAGACGGCAATATGTATGAATATTACGTATACGCCACTTGGTCGATTGCAGCTGTGCGATTAGGCATTGAAAGCAATCACAATTAGAATTAGTAGCATAAAATGGAATCCAAATTCGAATCCGAATCGGAATTGAAGTTGGACGAAGAATCACAGCCAGAATCATTGTTTAGGTTTGTTTGCTCATTCAACGCAATCGAATATTTGCTTATCAAATAGACAAACAGAACGTAGAGGCAACTCTGCAGGCTGGTCACGTGCGTCAAATGTCAATAAAAATGATATTTTCAGTATATATGAAAGCATTAATAACAATTCGATACGATATGATACGATACAACTCAACTGAACTGAACCGAACTGACGATCGCGCACAGTAGCAAGCAATTAATATGCGGCCAACAAAAAAATTTTTGTTGATGAACTGCTAACAAGTTGGCCGATCCGAGTGCCAATGCCAAGGGGCTGGAGCAGTGGCACGGCACGGGGCAGGGCATTTAATGCCGGCAGCGCTCGTAAAGCAACAAAAAATGGCACAAGAAATTGATTTTGGCCATATAATTGACTGAGGGCTGCGTGCACCTGGGCACATTCACATCCGTGTACCGGTCGGCCTATGGAATCCCAATGTCAAAGGCAAATGTGACGCCTCTGTTGGCTCCGGACTCGATCTCACTCCTGTCACTGGGTCAACCACTTGGGCCATCAATTTCAATCGACTTCGATTGATTGAAAGTGCCGTCAACTTTTGCCGCCACCGACCATTCATTAAAAAGTCAAAGAACTGTAAAATAAAAAGCGAATATAAATCCATACACAATTTCATTTATATCTCAATTATGTTTGTCCCTCAGAATATGTAACAAAAATAGAAGGAAATCTCTCTCTCCCACGCACTCTCCCTCTCTCTCTCTCTCTCTCTCTCTCCCTCCCCTTCTTTCTACCACACCCCTGGCAACATTTTTTATTGTAGGAAACATATTTCATTTGCCTTATGTTTCAGTTCGTTTTTATGATTATTTCCGCATAGAACTTCAGTTTGATGTCGGTTAGCCTGGAGCAGCCATAGAATTGCAATTCGAAAACGAAAACGAAAACGAAAACTCACCACAACTTGACACGAGGTGGCAGGTTTTCGGGGGGCTTGTCGCCTGCCTGATACACGAACCAAGCGAAACCATTCCGATTCCGATTCTGAATCGAGCCAAAGCGTTCCGTTCGCGCATTTTGCCATCGAGCGTTGGCCAGCGCGGAAGATTTTTCCGCCTTTCACGCGGTTGAAACATCAAACGCACTCAAAGCCAAATCAAAATTTGTTACAAAAAAAAAAAAAAAACAAAAAATATAATAAAATAATCCTAAATTAAGTGCCATAAATAATATCGTATTCGAATTTGTTAAGCGAATTTGAATTTGTTTTGTCAATGAATTATTCAAAACTAAAGTTTTCCATTAAATCAAATTTTATTGCCAACGAAATCGACAAAGTGTCAATTGAATTAGCGCTTCATAACTCCCAAGAAACCACTGAGCAAAATATCAAAGGAAGAGAGTGAACCAAGGTGCAACAGGTGCTGAATGGTTGAAGCAGCCAAAACGGGGGCAAAATTAAGTAAAAGTTGTGGAAATGCCAAATTGAAAACCCAAACACAAATATCTTATACTCAATCAAGTGATTTGTGACAGTTTAAGTGAATTTCCTATTAATTAATCGGCTACAATTTTCAATTGAAAGGTAATTTAATTAAAATACATTTATACATTTCTTCTTTTGACTGTTTGGATAAACAATTTGTGGTTCGGAAGTTTATGATTATACTAAATAATTACTCTTGAACATTTGTTTAAATAATTTCTGCTACATTCGAACATATGCTGCAAATCAATAAAAATCCGCACACGGATAACCAAAACATAAGTTTATGCTATCCGCTGAACATTTAAATATTTACATACACGCAACTAATCGACTTTCACCTGTTGCTTCCCTTTTGATACACTTCCATCGATGTCTTTCTAGCTGATGATGTCAATTTACATCTTAGTATTTCGTATTTCCCTACTTTTTAAGCTAGGATACTTCAATTTTGTTATCAACCATTCTTGTTGTTTTCTTCTTTAACTTACCTTAATAATAATAATAATGCTTGTATGACAATTCAAAGTCATGATATATTGTTAGCTCTCATTAAACTGAATTCACCAAGGGCATCAAAATTGCAACCCACACATGCATAGGTTAAACTAATCCCAAAGAAAAGTAATTCATTTGTTTATTTTTAAACAATTATTAATTGCCACATCCGTAGCTATTCCATCAATCCATCGTCTAATGGTTCATTTATTCATTTTGAAAATCAAACAAATTAGCAAAATTGAATGCACAAGACACACAAAGTTCACCTGTTCGACCGCCCTCTCTGTCGCCCCTGCCCACGTCCCTTTAAAGTGCATTTTGTTTGTAGTTTTACTGTCCCGCTGTTTGAATTATGGAAAAAAATTGATAAATATTTGTTTCATTTGTTGCATTACTCAAAACAAATCGAGCGAATCTTGAATGCTCGACAATTGACCGTATCTATGGGGTTTTGGGCCTGCGAAAACCGCAAAAACTCATTGCATCTGGTGCATGGAAAATCTTTGAGGGGACAATGGCGATCCGAGACGATCGGAGACGAGACGAGATGAGACTTTCAGATGGAATAGAATGAGTCGAGTTGAGTTGTCTTCTCTTGATTGCGCCTTTGTGTATAAATTAATTAAATTAAAAGTTTCCGGTTAAGCCTCCAAATGCCAATTGAGGCAAAAGTGCATTTTCATGAATGTGTATGGGATTATGGAGAATCGGCGACATGCAACCGTGCAACCAACGTGCAGAGACCAATCCACTTTCCACTAAACAGCCAAGGTCAATCACACCCTTTCATACTACTGTATTCACTCCCTTTTCAACCGTGACCTTCCCTTTAAACAGCTCAGCCAGCTGAGTAGTGCCAGAGTTCTGCTAGTGTCAAGTATTTAAGCAACTACTTCTAGGCAGAATCATAAAGACTCAAGGAACAACCTGCTAAGTAAACGAGTTGTTAATGGTTGCCAAAAATGATTAGCTAGGTCATACAAATTCAGCGGAGTTTATTTGTGATATATTTATTTATAATAATATTACGAAACCTTTTAAGAACCGTGACTAGTAAATAAAGATCTGGATTCTGTTATCAGCGAACAATTTGTGCTGCCGCCACAACCGCATAATTTATTCGGCAGTTAAATAATTTCAATAGAATTTTCAGAATATGGAGTTGATTTGTAATTGGAAAGTCATATATGTACATATATGGCAGTAAACAAGAGAAAGTCGGGTTTTGAAAGGTAAATTCCAATTTCTTTCGTCTGAAAATCCGCCACGATCGCATTACTTTTTGACAGTTAATTAATTTCAATAGAATTTTCAGAATATGAAGTTGATTTATAATTGAAAAGTGTGTCATATATGTACATATATGGCAATAAATAAGAATAAGTCGGGGATTGAAAGGTAAATTCCAATTCCTTTCGTCTGAAAGTCTGCGGCCTCCACAGACCAATGAGCTGGCAATAGGCTTGATTAGCCCTACAGTGTTTGTGGGTATTTATGCTTATTTATATGTATTTCTGGCACGTTTCTCAATGCCTGAAGAAGACCCTTTGATTTGGGCCTCTGTAACATGTGTGCAACGATGCGTATGCGCAACATTCATTAGGCTGGCACAACGTGGCACTCAAAGCACTGCTCTAACCATACGTATTCGCCTCTCGAATTGCTTCTATAAATACGTACTTGTTGGTAGATTTCGTAAAACGACGTCAACACTTGCCAAAATTCAAGTCAGCAGTGTTGCGAGAGTTGCCAAAATCAATACAAGCATGGAACCCGGGTGGACAAATCTGATTTCGAATTGATTATTTGAATTAAAAGTAAGTCACGAAGCCCGTAAATAACAAAATCGAATATTTTAGCATGTCCCTCACCCTAACCATAAAGACGAGGTGGCAAAGGGCGGAGGGTGGCATAAATGGTTCCAATTAGCATCCAATTAGAAAATAAATGCGGCGCTAATTGATTCCGACAATTTGGTGTCTGTGCAATGATTTTCACTGGAAAGCCAAAAACAACTGAAAACTGTCGCAGATTTATATGTTCAGTCCACGCCAGTCGTAGCCCCACCCACCTAACCCAACTCCCCTCTCTAACCCTGCTAATTTACCTACCCAAACCACTTACCCATCCCTCCATCCCATTTCCCTACTTGTGTGCATTTAATGTGCAGTTGACCTTGATGTCAACAAAAGACCAAGTGTCAATATTTTGACAGCCACCTCATGAAGAGAAGCGTAGAGAAGGGCTCGAGAACCGAAGGGTCGACGACAGCCGCCTGCACATGATGAATATGTTGGCTACATGCCGCAAATCCCCAATGGATATGGATGAATTTGACTTTGTCTAGGGTCGGGCAGGTGGAGCATGGCATGGCATGGCATGGTGTTGGATATCTCTGTGTGTGGGTATGTGTGGGTGTGTGTGGGCGTGGCTCACGTAATGTTGACATCACTTGGCCATTTAATGGCACCCTTTATGGCGTTTTTCTTTTACAACATGAGAATAAAGAGCTCATGCATTCAGTTGAGTGGAGTTGAAAGTTGACGATAATTGAGGGTCAATTTGAGACTTGAATGGATGGCTTATGGTCTGCAATCAAGAGATAAACACCTGCCAATAAGTAGGGTTCGAAATCTTGGCTTGTTGATGGCACCAAAAACTATGTTATCTAAAAAGAATGTCCGAGTCGGAAGAAATGGAAACCAAAATAAAATATGAGTTATGCGCAAAGTTTTCCCAGCATCTGCTAAAACTTTCCTTTTCATTTTGTTGTCTCTTTGTAGATTTGTTACTCTTCTTCAGACAGTTTAGCGTATTCAAAGTTCGAGTTATTGTCTCACTGACCTTGACGGTCGCTATACACGTTCACATGTAACACAATTACATCCCCAAGCCACCCACCTAGCCAATTACATTTGTCCAATTGCGGCGAAACTCTCAATTTGTCGTTGCCTTGGTGTTCGGCACGCGCCACAAACCATATTCCAATTGCATTAAATTTGCATTGATCAAAAGTAAATAGGAATAAAGTGTGCCACCTATGCCCTGGCCAATTTTTTTCCCTTGTCGTTGCTGTTCATAACTTTCCATTTGTCTGAGCATATAAACATTCATAATGCAGTTGCCGTTGCAGCTTGCTGGCTGGCATGGATTAGTCCCTTGAAGTTATGGGCTCTGTCTTTATATGGAATCTGTTGCCTGTGCGTGGGGATACGGCCATGACTGGCATCTTAAGTGGATTACTTCAAATGAGTGGGCGTTGATAGTTTAAGGAAGGGCATTAGGATATTGTATGTTTGCCTTCTGTCTGGGGCCCCTGCCATGCCAAATGCCAAAGTTATGAGAAATTATTAAATACTAAACGTAAAAATAGATGAAAGAATCAAGGAAATCCACACACTTACACATTGTGTGTGTGTGTGTGTCTGTATGTGTATATTTTTATTCGTAGGTACATATTTGTCATCGGCACATCATTGCCAGGGTCAACTAAGCATTCCGTTCTGCACGTGGCACTTTCGAGTGAAATCAGTGGACTGTACGGGTATGGGAACTGTGAGCTAAAAATTTGCCTATAAAGCGTCGTCAATGTGCACACGATGCACATTAATTTCGGTCTCCTGGGTCTGGGTGAGTCTGGCCCGTCTGACAATGTAGTAACATTGCCGTCGCTCTGTTTTGCATAATTAATAAATTCCAAACGACAGCAACATGCATTAATTATGCTGAGTCCATTGAGAGAATGAATGAAACATTGTTAAATGCTGCAATCAGATCTCGATATAAACACAACAGTCATCATTGGGTTAAGCTCAAGTGATAATTCAGCCTTTTGGCACCAGCTCCCGATAGCTCCCGTTAGCCTCCAGTTTTCGTATATGAAAATATTGTTTATTGATTAATATCATTAAAGCCCCCTTGGCTATACAATATGTATATTTTTTTATATGTATCTATTTTGTATCTGTGTGTGTGTGTGTGTGTGTGTGTGTGTGTGTGTGGTATGGCATAGATAGATCATTCACTCGTCGCGGCAAACCATCTAATTAATGACTCACAATTTGTTTGTGGCCCGACAAGGAAAAGCGTATCAAAAAAGTCAGCAATTAAAAGTCTGTGTCGGGATGTACAAACAAGTCCAGCTGCTATGGGATTATACGAGTGTGTTCTAGTTTCAGTGAGTTAATTTAATGTCATTGCAAAAGAAGTTATTAGATAGTCACATGTTTGATGTTAAGAAAAGGTAGAGGAAAATCTAAATTTCTTCAAGAGTCTCTGATCGGTGTCTGTCAGCTTCGTCAATTAACCTTCCAAACAAGAGAGAAACAGACCCAATTGATTTGCCTAATGACGTCTAACATTCTAAAACCATATTTGTAGCAATTGTCTGGCTAGAAATGTTAAAGCTTTTCTATAGCCTACTTTTTCAGTTTCAGAATGAAGCCATGGCTTACCTGACCAATTGCACGTCGTCAGTTGGCAATCCTTTTGCCTCTTCTAACGTCATTGGCCAAAAATGTCAAAATGTGAAATAAAAAATATATTCAATTCTAATTTTTGTATAATTCTTGACTTTTTGCTATTGCTTTATAACTGCGCACAACGAGCGCCCGTTGTTTGCCAGTGGCCATTTGTGGAATTGATGTTATAAAAAAATAAATGTATATAAAAATAAAATTATATTAAGCAATTGAATGGAAGACTTGGATCGTTTAAATGCAAATGTTGCCTCCTGGCATTAAAAAGTATTTAATGATGGCCTGCCTGGCCGGGGATGGAGTGGGGGAAAGAGGTGACATTAGACGGGGGGGTTCTTGTCACGTTACGCTGCCTGCATTAATTTATGTGCAATTTTGTTGCGTTCACGAACTCCCCGCAAGATGACGACACACACACACACACACACACACACACACACACACCCACAATGCGAATCACATCCGCCGGAAATGAGCAACTTCTGTTCTGGGTGGTCTTAAGTCGCCAGCTTAAGCAAACTTTTTATTGCTTCTGTTGCTCTTTCACGAGCAAGCTATTCTCTTTGCTTCTGACTTTGAGTCTGACACTTATTAAGTTTCAACAAAGTGCCCACTTGTTGGCCTCTGTGCAGCGGGTTTAACTACAGGGAACCGGGAAACCCGGAAAAGGGATAAGGATAAAGGATGATGCTCCTCGAATGGTCACGTAGCTTTTCGACTGCCCTTAATGAACGGCCCCACACATCATTAGTTGGCCTTGCTGCGTCTCCAGTTACGGCAATTGACAGAGCTGGAGGCCTGCTTTTCGGAGGGCATTGTAATTAAATTTAATTGCCAGCCTTGATGATGAACACGATTTCTGACTTATAGGAGTGGAAAATTGGCAGTGACATCTTGCGAAAGGAAGTCGAATTTGTTGTACGATAGCCAGCCAAAAATAATGAGGGACTTAAAACAACAAAATCCAATTTAATTCCTGTATCCCCGAACTGAAGTGCTTAGAAAGTAACTCCAAAAGGATAATGAAGTAAGCTCAGCTCTAATTATAAGTCACTCGACTCACTAAGGATGTGAAATTCATTTAGATTAGTGTGAATCAGAAGATTTTACAAAGTACAGTTGAATAGACAATGAATTGAAGGACTAAACTCGATTAGGTGGATTCTCATGTCATTCTTGTCTTGTGTCTTTACCCTGTTTTCGTTTGTATTGTCCCATTGTCAGTTCAAATGCCATTGAAATATTTTTCGATCTTTCGGCTTACTGTTATAATTTTGCTGCATCTTGGGAATGTAATGTGTTGACAGGGACTTACGTGCTGGTCTGACACGGACATTGGCATTTTCAGCCAAAGATCCATTCACATAAGACGACAAGCTGGTGGAGCTGCTGCGTAGAATATAATCCCAAGAGGGATAACATCAACGGGAACAGGGGCCAGTCATCCGGCAAATGTAACGAGCTTCGTGTCATTGCGCCAAAATCAACAGAAATGCAAACGATGTGTGCTGTCGTCAGTTTGTCGGCAAGGATATAGCCATATGTAGGGATGTGTGTGTGTGTGTGTGAGTCAGAATGGGAATGCGAGTGTTTGGGTTTATACCCTCACCTTGTTGCCATTTTTGACCATCGCACAGTGAGGGGCCGCTGACAATGTCGTTGTAAAACAAGCAAACATCAATAGAATCTTTATTGGTTTTATAAATATTTGCTGGGTTTTTATGTTGCTCCTTGTCTCCCCTTCCATCCCATTGCCCCCTGTTACCCCTTTTAAAACTCACATAAAACTCCACCCAGCTGCTTATGCAAAGTCACGACATTGCCTCATGTCCTTGACAGGGGACTTTTTTAAGCAGCTTTAAAAACTTTTCGTTCCTTTATTTTTGCGATTTCCTTTTTGCTTAATCTTAATCTTAAACTGGACTGGACTGGGACTGGGACTGGCTGGCTGACTGAGTCTGATGGATTTGGTTGCCTGGCTAGCTTACTTTTTGACTCTTCATGCGTAAGCCGAATTCAATCACAGATGCCGGGAGTCTTTTAATGGGCGCACTTCTAGAAAAAAAAAAACAACAAAGCAAAGCGAACCACAGCGGGCAAAGATGAAGGGAACTTTGCGCCTTTATGGTTTCCATTGAATAGAAAATGAAATTAAGTTGGCAGCTAGAGAAACTGGGGAATTGGGACTGCATTGAAATGGGGGAAAGCAGGCAGCACCGTGTTACTTGAACCATCAGATATTACTCATACGCACCCCTGTACAGAAGTCAGAAGTCAGTTTTTGTCTTGAGAGTGTCAAGCAATATACGAAAATGAAAGTAATAATACCCAAATATGATGAAATAGTTGGACATAAGGATGACAGCGTGACACGAGGCAAGCCCCCTCATCATTATTAAATATTGTGAAATGGTAAAGAGAATTTTCCCAGAACTGGGTGGCTGGTCTCACAAGTTGATTGATTTGACAGGGATTTCCATCCAGCCATCACTAATATATATATTCTGATATGACTCGCATTCACTGTGACCACCTAAACTAGGACATATTGTTAGTTATTTTCGGTCACAGGGAGACAGCCTGGGGCCGAAAACGAAAAATGAAATCGAAAATACCCATATGCATAGACCAGAAATGACTTGCGACAGATAACAAACTCATAACATTTAATTACCTACAATTTACTCATATGTTAACACCAAAAAAAAGGAGAAAAAAAAGGAGAAAAAAATAAACTATATATACTGCATCATATATATAGAGAGAGAGAGATAACACTGGCGTGTTGAGTTAATCGGCCGAGCAAGCAAATTGCTGAGCGATTGCGCTCGCTGTCGGTAGCCGCTGGACAATGTATGTATGTATATGGAGTTGTATTGTGGAAATCATCCTTTTGCACAGTTGCCCAGTGATTATTCACCTGGGCTTGTTCTTG
Organism: Drosophila nebulosa; assembly: GCA_024703675.1. Taxonomy (NCBI): domain Eukaryota; kingdom Metazoa; phylum Arthropoda; class Insecta; order Diptera; family Drosophilidae; genus Drosophila; species Drosophila nebulosa. The sequence goes on along the minus strand of JANFPS010000004.1, from coordinate 2,374,292 downwards.
TTTTTTTTTTGTTTTTTTTTTGCTTTTGCTTAGCTGTGCTGTCGTATTTATCTAATGTCGTCGGCGTCTGGCAGCTCATTTTTATTTGTCAACATGCCAGAGCTTTGACATGGGAAGTTCATCATATGTCTATGGATGGATTTTGCAAACTAGGTTGGGGTTATGGTTAACGGGGTCTCTTTGTTCAGCAGCACCCTAACTAATGTCCCCAGAATTGCAACATTGCATTTAGTCATCCCACACACGCACACACAAACACACACACACACACAAACACGTGATTGAATCATGCTAGCAATATGACAGGAGAACAGATCGACTCACATCGAATCCAAGTAGTCTATGCTTGTAATACTTCTGATATTGATTCTGATATTGCCAAATGCTGAGTCAGGCGATAAGCTAAGCTGTGACGTAGGCAAATTTCAGTTATTTATTGTTTGTTTTGCTCAATTGAAGCTATATTTAGTATAGAGGTCGACGTAAAGGGACATCCATTCATAACCATGATAAAATCTATTTGGCAAATGAAAAACTCATATAAACCTATCGAAGCCTCGAATTTGTATTTTATGAGTTTTGAATATACATTAAGCAGAGCCATTTCAGTTTGATTTCGTAAAGTTAAATTTAAGCAGAAGACAAATAAAACGACTCAAAGAAAAACTTCAATTAACTGGGCATCCATTAGTAATTTAACCCCAATGATTTATTATAACCCCAAGAATAATTGCAATGATTGTTTTTGTCCAATTGAATGCAAAGCTAAAACAAGATTAAAGCATATGGTAAGAGAAAAACAAATTCTTCTTGAGCAAATTAATTTGCCTTTTTCTTTTTTGGTTGCCCAACAAATAAAAACAAAAATCATCATGGCAAGGAATGGAATGGAAAAATGTGCATCCGCAGCTGGCAGGGCTCACTGTAATTAAACGTGTGAAGCGACTGTGAGTCAGCAGAACAGCAAAAAAATAAAAAAACTCTACAACGGAACGAAGACAAATGGCCAAAGCAGACCCCAGCCAAGGCTGATGGTTAAGGGGGACTCGCTCTTAGGTTCATCTTTTTTGCTGCAATTAAAAGCCGCACTTTCGAACATTTAAAACAGATAGCAAATGTGGTAACATACCAAACAGTGGCAACTCCAAAATAAGGGCGGCGGTAGCTTTCTGGCTCTCTGCTTTTGCCCTCGTTATCGCTTTAGCTATTTTTTATAGTCCCACACAAGAGTTGTGCCAGATAGTGGCCATGTAATAGAAACGCATTCTTATCAACTTGCAAGCAGCTCGAATGCCGCTCTGGAGAGCATAGCATACAATATAGTATAAGTTAGGAGGAGATTATGGGTGGCAAAAGGCAGCAAGATAAATGCAACGAGCTGGAAAGAAACATGTATTTCCCCCATAACATAAAAACTAACTTAAGGACCACTTGATTTTGGCTCTCATGCTACGCTTATCGAAAGAATTGCGGGAATGTTACACAAAAGTGAAAGCACTTCAGCACTCGCCGTACATCTGGACGTATGAGCAATATGTATTGTTTGACAAAACAAATCAGCTCAATTTATAATTGTATTTGCCCATCACGTACGTGTGGTGGGTGCAAAGAAAAGAAAAGAAAAAAACAAACAAATACATGGAATAATTTGTCCTAGCCTTAGACAAACACAAATCATATTTGTTGCTTGGAGAGTACATTGAACTGATGAACTGAAACACCTATTGTACCCTATGGACATAAAATGGAGTAGTGTATTAGCAACTAATCGGCCTATGTATCTTCTGGTAGATCTAAATTTTGAGATTTATGCATGAACACTTTTATTGTTGGCAGTAAATCGCAGCTTGTTAATTACGAATTTCAGTTTAAAATCATATTTGATTTAAGCTACAAACTGAAAGGTATCTCAAAGTCGAAGCCCCATAAGTTAATTTATGTTTAGTGTTTTTTTTTTTTAAATTACTCTCACGCAGACTCGCTGTTATCAAGTGCAAAACATGGCCAAGAGGCTAATTGTATATTGCAAATTAATTAAATCAATAGAGTCAACCCGGTTGGCTTTGGTGTCCTCCAATAGCGCAAGCAATTTCAATTCCAATTGGCCATTTGTTGATTGGCTCGAAATGCAAATGTGGCCTGTTGCTTTTGTCTCAAAGTTTCAGAGTTGAATGAATTAATTAGGCAAAAGCCAATTAAGCGGAACGACTTACGCAAAAAAAAAAATGTCATTCACAGCAACACGCAAGTAAGGTCCTCCGGGGAGTTCAAAGGCAAAAGACCAGAATGAGGACAAAGACAACAAGTCAGACATGCTGTGGAAGAACGGGGTCAAAGAGTGGGTGAGAGCGAGTTCGACCGACCGAAAACATAAATTCCATTGCCAATAACTCGGGCGCTAAGTGAGTGTGGCCCCCATAAGAGTCGTAGACTGAATTACGGCGTTAATTTGACATGGCTAAAGTTAAAGAGAAGAAATTATGGCACTTTAAGTGCCCTTTCACTTACGTAGCTGATGACTCGCAACGAATTGATAAGGTTAACCTTAAGGTGGCTGGGGGGTTGGCCAATTAAACGGAAAAGGTTTTCATGTCCTTCAGTATCATGGTGTCATGACTCGATGATTGATGCAATATCATAGGCAAAAGATTGAGCACTCAGTCGTTTCCCCAGACCATTTACCCATTTACCCATTTTCAATAGGACACATGTCAGTTGAGAGACAGCCGGAAGCTGGTGAAAACTATTAAATGCCGCATTCACACGCTTTTTTCAGATAACCCAACATGACTTCCTGCTGCATGTGCCACAGCTGGAGGCTATAAGCCAACAAAGTCCCAATGCCATTGTCATGGTTTTATGGCCAAAGTGTGGGCGAGTGTGTCTATTCACAACTATTCTTCATAGTTCTTCACTGTTAAGTTGCGGTAAACAAGCCATATCCTGGCCCCCCCTGAGAATCAGATGGGGTAACTGGTTATTTATTGGGTGTCTACATGTTCTTTCTGGCCCGTGTTTCGAGTTCGATTGTCTGTCAATTGATTTTGTTGCTGCCTTTTGGCTTGTGTTTACTTTTACAGCCTTTTGTATTTCGCGTGCAACGCGAACGAGATACGAACGAAACGAGATACTTGATATTTGGCAACAAAACAAAAAAAGGGGTAAAGCAACTCAATCGATATACTCTTTGATACACATGATATATTATGAGCTTGAAAGCAACTTTACGAATGATAAAACTTAAACTAGAAAGGTTCAAATAGTTCATAGTTCAAGAAGGGAATAACTCTTCTTGGGTCATCAATTACCATTTTCTTTTTAAAACTTTATATCGAACAATTGAGCTTATTTACGTCATCTATATTCACAAATTAAAAGAGTATTCATACTTCAGTGCATTGAAGTCAATTTATTTTCTTTGTTTTAAGTCACTTGATGTCAGCGTTATCGATATTGAGCTGCGTTGGACATATTTTTGGCAAATATTTATCAATTTATTGCACTAAAAAATTGCTACAATTAAGTGCGCCAGTGTGTGTGTGTGTGTGTGTGTGTGTGTGTGCGTGTGTTTGTGCGTGTGTGAGACAAACGTGCCGAACATTGATTAATTTTCCTTTTTGACTTTTTCTTTTCCTCTTTATTTTCAGCAGCAAAATAAAAACGCTTTTCCTATGAGAAAAAGTAGCATAGAAGGACATAAAGTAAAGGCATTGGAAAGGATACAAAGAAACATTTTACCGCAATAGTGCAGGAGCCTGAGAACATGGCGTGCACGTGTGTTACTACATTATTCCTGTCTGTAGCACCAATCGAATCGAGTCAATTAAGAAATTCACGAGCCGGCGAACAATTTAATTGAAATTGTGTATTATAACGCAGTATTTGTTGGGTCAATTAGTTTGCGAGTTTGCGAGTTTGCGAGTCCATCGGTGGTTCCACCACCTGTTACCAGAGCAAGCATGTCCGAGTTTCGTTTCTTTTCGTACACGGACTATGCCTTCACCACGAACCGTTCGCAGAATCTCGTTAATCTGCCGTTCTCACCATTCCACGCCGCTGCCACTACAAAGGAGGAGACAGTGTCGGATAATCCCAGCACCGAGCTGAACATTCCCTATACGGTTTTTGAGATTTTAGTGGCCATCGTAAGCATTATTGGCAATGTCCTGGTGATCATTGTATTTCGTCGTGAACGCAAGCTTCGCCGCAGGACTAATTACTATATTGTCTCGCTGGCCATGGCCGATTTCCTGGTCGGCTCGCTGGGTGTGCCATTTGCCATATTGGCCTCCATTGGATTGCCACACAATCTGCATGCCTGCCTCTTTACCGTCTCGCTCCTTGTGGTGCTCTGTACCATATCGATATTCTGCCTGGTCGCCGTCTCCGTGGATCGTTACTGGGCGATTCTCTATCCGATGGCCTACTCTCGTAATGTGCGCACCCGGACAGCAATAGGTAAGTGCAATTGCCTCCGTATTAACAATTGTGCCTTTGTCTAACTCTTCTTACCCATTTCTGTCTTCAATGGCTAATAAAGTGCACATTGTTCTTGTTTTGTTTGAGTTGCGGTTTCACAACAAAAAGGCATATCCTTTGCAGCAATATGGCTAACAGCTAGAAGCCAGAAGAGTGGGAATGTAGCTCTTTAAAGGCTAATACAATAGAATGCGCATCTATTAAGATTTTCAAGCCGTATATGCTGGTTCTTTCTCCGTTTTGCGTATCCGTAGTATATCAATTTATTTTCACAGAACACATCGCATGATATTTTCGAGAGTCATGGCATTTGCGTCATTTTAGTCATTTCAAGCAGTTCAATGACCAAACTGGGGCAACAAAGCCACACAAATAGAGTCCGAGTGCAGCAATTGCTGCACATTTGCAAACTGTGTATCCATTTGACCCAGCATCATCATCAGCAGTTGAGTCATTAGACAGATAGATAAACAGTCGACAATGTGACGTTGAAGCTTCTCCCTCTACCCTCCTATCCTATCCTATCCTCCCCCATCTTTAATAGTTAGGGGCTTTCATTTCGTTTCTGCCCTTTGCTTACTCAGTTTATCTGCTTTTAGTCATCATCTCCATGTGCTGGGTAGCTGGCAGCATAGTTGGATTTTTGCCACTTTTCGGCTGGCATGCCGATGTGGATGTAAATCAGGAATGCCTCTTCGTTGAGGTGATGGACTATGACTATCTGGTCTTTCTGTATTTCGCCACAATCATAACCCCCGCCCTGCTCATGTTGGCATTCTACACACACATCTATCGGGTAATAATTAAGCAGGTGAGTGCATTCGAATCACTTTCCAGGATTTGATTAGATCTTGAGAATGTTGTTATTGTTGTCCCACAGGTACGGCAAATAGTGACTATGAATCCTGCCTCAGATCTGAGTCGACGATCCTCGACTGCTCCGATGCAAGTGACCACACCTGGAAGAGGGGGACACACTGGAACTATGCTTCGGGTGCTGGGAGCTGCCCGCAAACGTGATGTCAAGGCCACGCAGAATCTATCGATCATTGTCCTGTTCTTTATGATATGCTGGATACCATTGTACACCATCAACTGCATTAAGGCCTTCTGCCCCAATTGCTACGTGCATCCCAAGTTGACTCTCTTCTGCATTATACTCTCGCACCTGAACTCGGCCGTAAATCCGGTACTCTACGCCTACCACCTGAAGGACTTTCGGGCCGCGTTGAAGAATCTGCTGTTGAAGATGATGGGAGTGGACATTGATCAACAGGCAGATGCCATTCATCGCTTCTCAATGGCCAGCCAGCATCGGCTACAGTCCATGGACTCCAACATGCGCTCCACGCAGCCGCGCCTGTATGTGGGTGAGTGTGAGTGCGCGTCGTCTTTAAGAAACTATCTGGCAAATTCTAATGCTTCTTCCCACCCTCCCACAGACTCTCCCATTTGGCTAAGACAGCAGCAGGAGGCCCTGAAGAACAACCAGCTTCTGCCCAAGTGTGGCGTGGTCCAGCCATGCTTTAACAATATCAACGTGGCTGCTGTGGCGTCCGTCACCACCGAAATGGAGCGCGAAATGTGGAACATTATGGAGGCTTCCAGTGGAGCCGAGGTAGGCGAAGTCAGCTATGAGTTTCCCCGCACCAAGAGGGATAGCGATCACGACAGCAGTATATCGATTCCACCGCCGACCACAACGCACGCCGGTCAAGGCGGCCAAAGGGAGCAGGAACGCTGCGACAGTGCCTTCTCCTATGACAACCACAACTACTCAATTAGTGCAGATGGCGATGACGATGACGATGACGACAACGACGATGTAGAGTTCGAGGATGTATTTGTGCCGCCCACTGGCAATTATCCAGGTGTAGATCCCATAGAGCTGCGACGTTCCCTGGCCTATGTTATGCGGGAAAAATTGCGCTCTGATGACACCGACTATCGCCAGCAGCCATCTGTCCAGCTTCACGAGAGCGACGAATTGAATGTCACGTCTGCAGATTTAAAGCAGGAACGGACTAGGCCCAGGCCTTGTTCCACACAAATCTCACCGACGAATGGGCCCCTGCCCCCTCAGTTGAGGGCCAAACTGTTGGCCGGTCAGTCCAACAGTGCCCACTGCCTGCCCACCGAGGCCAATGGGGCTGTCTTTGTCATTGACAGCGAATCGAATTCCTTATCGCTCGCCCAAAAGTCCAAGTACCGCAAGTCCAGAGCACCCACTCGAAACTCGCTGAAGAAGAGCCGTTCGTGTAACTGCAACAACGGTGCCAAAGTTCCAGGCCATGGTCACATGGCCAATACCTCTAATAATAATCTCAGCGATCAGCCGCAATCGCCTCAGCATGAGGGCTTCTTTCAGTCGGTGGGCAACTTTGTGCAACATTCCAATCTCTTTCATCTCTTTCAGCCGCATGAGAAGGCAACTGTGGCCCATGAAAGCTCCGCCACTGCAGCGGCTACACCCGTGGCTGCTCCCCTAGTGTCCGGCGAAGAATTCGTATCGGCATCGGCTCCATCCTCACCGTCCCACATTGCTGCCAGTGTCCAGAGTTGACCAGAGCCTCGGCCTCCCAAATAGGCAAATACTCACAAGTCAAAGTTTTTATTTTAAGTTAGTGTTGCTATCTCGTTGGCTCTCGCTTGAGTTTTAGGTTATAGTCAATTCATTAGATGCAGGATTCGGATTCTGAATTGGATCGGATTTTAGGGCTTTAGCTAAATGTGTGTGTGTGTGTGTGTATTTGCATGTGTGTAAGTGCAATTCGATCAGCCAATTTAGTGAAATTTGCGCATTTATTTTAAATGTAATTTACTTGTAAATAATTTGTTAAATAGAAGTTTTAGTGTTATCCCCCCCATATATGTATATGTATGTGTGTATCTACCTATATGTATATGTTGTATGTATGTATTTATGTACCTATACTTGAACGTCTGTGAAAACCAAATAAATTAATGAATTTCAAAGTTGAAGTTAAATAAATACTTAAAATCAAATCATCTTATTTTTATTCATCGGCTTAAGAAGTTTTCCGAGGCATTAAAGTAAACCTCTCAGACTGAAAAATTTAATATATATTCCCTTGATCAGGAAACGAATCATACCATGCGGCAGAGTATTCAAACTGCCAAACTGCTGCCAAAAAGAGTTTATTTTTCTCGCACAAGTTGGCAGTTTGTTCCGAATGCTTTTAAAAGCTTTCGCTGTGCTTTCGCTGTGCCATTCAACAAACAAACAACCTAAACTAAGATGCAGATACTTTTGAAAGCTCTTAAAGGGGTGTTTTTCCGAACTAACAATCACAGCAATCTAACTCAATAAATATGTTTATGTTTATACAAAAAGGGGAAGAGTTTCTGTAAAACATTTTAATATATCTTTTGTTAAGATCTTTGTATTTAGCAATGTTTTTGCTGACATCCAGAGTTTTCAAAACATTAAGCCCTTCTACATTCCTGCAAGTAGGCAAAAGCCAATCGCCTAGTAAAAACATCGAGTTCAGAACACAGGAATATCGATACCAGCAGCTAAACGAAGTGCTTTCCAGCTCCATAACCATGAACAACAACCAAAATCGTAGCCCCCGCGACGTAACGCTGGACGTATTCACTAGCGTCATCTCGCAAGCTCTTCTGGGCAAATTCACAGCTGTTTTTCCAAAGCTTTTCAAGTGCCAATGGAAGACGTATGAAGGTCAGAAGAAGGTTAGTACATCAGTAGATTGCATTCGAGGTGGGTGTGCGTTGCGAAATTGCGGCGATTTTTCTATCAAATCTATATATGTATACATAATACTTGCTTATCACAAAATTTCCAGTAATTGGAGTTAAACTATATTTTCCTTTCGCTTTTTTCCCGGCCGGCGAGTAGTTTTACGCGGACTTCAGTACAAACAACAGCAAGATGAGCGGACGCAAATTCTGTGTGGGTGGCAACTGGAAGTTGAACGGTGACCAAAAGTCAATCACCGAAATCTGCAAGACTCTGAGCGGAGCCGCCTTGGATCCCAACACCGAGGTGGTTATTGGCTGCCCCGCTATCTACCTGATGTTCGCCCGCAATTTGCTGCCCTGCAACATTGGTGTTGCCGGCCAGAATGCCTACAAGGTGGCCAAGGGAGCCTTCACTGGTGAAATCTCCCCAGCCATGTTGAAGGATATTGGCGCCGAGTGGGTCATCCTGGGTCACTCTGAGCGTCGTGCCATCTTCAAGGAGTCCGATGAGTTGATTGCCGAGAAGGCTGAGCACGCCCTGGCCGAGGGTCTTAAGGTGATTGCCTGCATTGGTGAGACACTCGAGGAGCGCGAGGCTGGCAAGACCAACGAAGTGGTTGCCCGTCAGATGTGCGCCTATGCCCAGAAGATCCGTGACTGGACAAACGTTGTTGTGGCCTACGAGCCAGTGTGGGCAATTGGTACCGGCAAGACTGCCACTCCCGATCAGGTAAGTTGCTTCGCATTACCATAAAATAGGCAACTGCTATAATAAGATTTGGTTTTCTGCTTTAGGCCCAAGAGGTGCACGCCTATCTTCGCCAGTGGTTGACTGAGAACGTCTCGAAAGAAGTGGCCGCTTCGCTTCGCATTCAGTACGGTGGCTCTGTGACTGCCGCCAACGCCAAGGAGCTGGCCAAGAAGCCCGACATTGATGGTTTCCTTGTGGGTGGTGCCTCATTGAAGCCAGAATTCATTGATATTATCAATGCTAGGCAGTAAATTGCCAATGCGTCGAACAACTGCCGTTAGGAGGAGGACGACCCAGGACTTTCTCCTCTCAATTGCATTAAGTACACACACCCTCACATACATCCACACCTCGTTGTTGTCCAACTGTTAGCGCCGGAAAGCACGTAGTTCAAAATTCTCAGTTCAGTTGGAATAGAGAAACAAAAATCGCTATTGTTAAACGTACAATTCATAACTACATATGTGTAACTAATATTATTCTGGCAATAATTACACACATATATTTAGGATCATGCGAGTTTCATTCATATTATTAATTTATAAATGCCACATAAAAATAAATGTTAACTTTTATGATGGGAGAGATAACCAGGCGAGGTGAACTTTGAATTGGTTGAATTAGTAGTAAGTAGCCTTTGGCTAGATAATCACAAATTTTATTTTCTATTGTACTTTTTTTTGCTTTTGCTCACACTGCTTTTCGTCCTAAACAAATGCACATCGCTCTTATTTAGCTATTGAGTTTGAGAAAATATATTTCAAATTTACCTAAAGTTCAACCAAATTACCAAAAAAAAAACCGTGCGAAGAAAATTCGAATACTAATTTAAGTAATCTAATCTACGCAATGGCATCCGAAATGCAGACCTATAAGTTTGATGTTATAGTAACACAATCAAATTTACCACCGCCCAAAGGAGACGACACGTCTTCAGAGTACATGTTCTCGGTGCGTATTTTTAAGGATTTTGTGGACTTGCCCTTCGATCGCATGTGGGCACAGGAGTTTCCCATGGACCCTTTGGGTGAGGTTTTGTCCACACCCTGTGAGCTCATCGGCTCGCTGACATCGAAGGGTGTTTGTGTCACTTTGCGGCATAAACAGGGTCTAATTGGTTCGGGAAGCGCGACCTTGACGCCGCTTGTGCTGCGCCAATTGACCGAACCCACTTTTGAGGTAATCCAAACGATTGATATGGAGATTCTTAAGCAAGGAAAGAATGTTGATACGATACAAATGAAACTTAAGTTTAGCTCGCAGCATCCAGACGTTGAGTAAGCGATATATTTCTGTTCGTCTTAAAGTGCGAAAAGTGAAGTATTACTTATTTTTCTTAGCCCTGAAAATCGATGTCTCTACGATGTTTGCCGCACAGTGGACACCTCTCTGCATCCAAATGATCTTGTATTTACCCTAGGTCGCTCGTGCAAATGCCCGGCTACAGCATGCATAACAGATCAGCGTCTCATTTCTCGGGTAAATGCTCCATTTCAGTGCGTTCATGGCTCGAATGCTCCACAGGGGAGCTGGAACTGCTGTCTAACTGGCGGCGAGGCTCCACCTCCCCCTCCACCGGAGCAGGATAGGAGGCATCAGCGTCACATGTTGAAGGAACTACTCGACGAGCTGGATGTGGACCGCCCTCGCGTTCCCACTCCGCCGGCCTCCCATGCAGCAGGCAGAAAATGGCGCAACAAGTGCAAAAGGAGGCAAGCTGCATCAGAATCAGATCAGTCGGATGATTGGTCGGACAGGAGCTTCAACCTGTCGGGAGGCTATGTAGATGGAACAGAGGATGAACGTCGAAAAGCCCTAGGAACATATCCAGTTGAGCAACCAAAACTAACACAGTCCAGCTACCAAGCTCCCGTGCTGTGTCCCCTTTGCAAATCCGACGTGAATTGGCTGCCCAAGTTCGCCGCTTGTCCCTACTGCGGATATAGAAACTACAATGCATGCGCCGCGGAGTCCTGCGACAAGCTTTACGATGAGAATGCCACAGCACAGCAGATACTAGATGACCATGTACGCGAGGATAGGTGCCGCAGTAGCTCGGACGAAGGGGATACCTCCGAAAGCGATAACAATGATGCTGATAAGGATACTCCCAAAGGCTGCGGCTGTATTTCAGGCCGACCTTGCACTCGCTGCCGCATACGTAAGTTGTGCGAGAGTATTTTCAAGGAGAAGGAAGTGAACATCAACACAAGACCTAGTTCCGCGGAGCAAAATGAGCCGCATGAGAAGCAAACCAAGCACTTGGAGAAAAAGGACTCGACTGTGTCGCAGCGACGCTCGCACTTGATAAAAATCTTCAATGAAATGCGAAATGTCTATGACACGAACAAACAAAAGAAGTCGTCCCAGGGTGATGTGCTTGATGAGCAAATGCGGCAAGAGCTGTCGACGTATTGTGGCAAATCGAGGATGTCGCGGACGCGACAGCGAGCCCTTAGCAAGACTCTGCGAGAGATCGACAGAGCCTATCCCAGTCCACGAAAACCCAAGAAGAAGGTTTGCAAGAGTAAGTTGCACTCGATGAACAAAAAGTAAGTTTTGCCTTAAGAGTTGTCGGTGGCTATGTCTCTTTCATCTGAGCTCTCCACTAGGTATTCCTTTTTGAATTTAAAGAAGAGCGATCCTTGTTCCCGCATAGGCCATAACACGTGCATTAGCGATGGCAGTTACACGGGTTATTGTAAGATTCCCTGCCACATGGGCTGGATGTGGACAAAGGGTGAGATGTCTCGTTTCAAGAAGTGGAAGCCTGGAGCTATCTCCAAGCCCATTAAGTGTCTCATGTCCTACTTTCTAAAGGATTACCCGGTGGACACCATCTGTCTCTCACGTTATCATTGCCGTTCAAAGAAGCAACGCAAGGGAGCTGGCGGCAATGAGGAGGAAACATTAGTGCAACATCCCACCCTGCACATCAGTAAGAAGCACGACGAATACACTATAACCTTGCGCCCACTCAAGGACGCCCGGGCATTGGCGGTGTGCGCCAATCCGTATGCCGAAATGAAGCCCGTAGTGTTTCACATAACCAGGGACCCGAAGGCAGCGAAAATTCGCGAACTTAAAACAGGTCTTAAGGACAGAGGATTCCCACCTTGCACCTGCGACAAGCCTGTCGACTCCTGCTATTGTCGCAGCCGCGTGGACAAACAGCGTTTTGAGTACGCCTTTGAAATGCTGTGCGAGGGATTGGGTTTGCCCAACATGAGCGACAGTTTTATCTACTCTGACGATGACGATGATGATGAGGCCGATAGCGAGGAGGAATATGAGTTTGGTGTCACCCCACCAGCAGGACTCATTAAACCCGAACGTTTGTGGCAACCGGATCACGCTCATGCCGAAACTCAGTATTTGGATAACGATTGGGCCATGCCTTCGATGTTCCCGCATCCACCCAATCCCTACGTACAGTACGGCGGCTGTGTGCTTGGTGAACGCAAAGGGCCATTTAATTGGATCTATGGCAAGGGCCAAGTGCACAGCACCCCACCGAAGCCAGTCCAGCGGATTAAGCCGAAAAAAGCTGACAAGGGTAAGAAACGTCTGAAGGGTGGCCAAGAAGCAGGCGAAGCATTTGTGAGGAATCAAATTCCGCCTACAAGTTTTCAGACAAAGAGAATATGGCACAAGTCCTCCTCGCCGGAGGACACTTCTATAACGGACATTTCCGCATATTCTTACCTACGACATTGACATGAAACATGTAAAACCTTCACAAATTTACAGTGAATTTTGTACTCTACGGATGAAATTAAATTTGAATTTAAATCAAAGATTGCCATGACTTCAACTTCAGTCATTTGGGGTCTTGCCCCATGGGGTCGGCTGTCGTTTAGCTCATTCTCTATTGAATGTTCAGGGTGTTCGCATCTAGGCAAGGCAAGGACCCATATAAATTGTTCATATACGTGTGATATCTTTCGTGTCTGAATTATTCAAAGTGTATATCAAATTAATTGTGCGAAACAAATTTTGAGACATTTAGTTTATTTTTTTGGCTTAATCACTATGGAAAACAACGAAGGTGAGAATAACAACCAAAGCCAGGTTCAGAACAAGAGACCAAGCCAGAATCGGAATCAAAATCAAAACAAGAATCGGAATCAAAACCGTAACAAGAATGGGGACAATAACGGCAAGAACCAAAATCAGAATAACCGAAAGAGAGATCAGGATAACAACGGCAAGGAGGAGAACGATAGGGAAATGATGGAGAAAGAGCAAAAGGAGAAAGAGCGCAGGCAGAAAGAGAAGGAGAAGAAGGAAAGCCGTAAGGATAGAGAACGTCAGATTTGTCTATTGACCAACAAGCTGTCCCGCGACAAGAAGGATTACATGTTGTGCTCGACAAGGCAATACAATTTGGATAAGGATAGGTACAGCAAAAAGGATACGGATGTCTGCTGCTCATCGTGTCCGCCAAGGGATGCAAGCTTGGATGAAGCTCGTTGCCCTGGGTCGGGCAAGAAGATCAAGCCAAACAAAGACAAAATGCGATGCTTCACAGCGAACATGATCTGTCAGAAGTTGTACATGCCCGGACGGGACTTTGAGTGCCAGGACAAGTTAAAGATAATGGTGGACATTTGCCAGGGATGCAAGCCCTGTTTGAAGGCGGATCGCATCAATGTGAATTGCCTGCCCGAGGAGCCATGCAAATGTTTCGCAATGGAGGCCGAGTGTCTTGAACGACGTCTTGAAGAGGGCATCTTACTGACAATCATCTACCAGAACAGGGAAATCGGTAGGCTTTTTGGGTCTTCTCAATTTTATATTGGAAATTAATTCCAGGTCATGGTTAATTTAGGTCATGGCTGCTACGTTCTTCCGGAGTCTTGTATCTTACGGTTAGTCAATATGTTTGATGTGGTTACTCACACTGCCAATGTCGAGCTCACCTGTCATGGGTGCACCGTGGGCATGTGCACTGTCCACCTAGCCATGCAGATGCGGTGTCAAGATCTTAAATTGTAAGTAGCGCCAATAATGGAGCTCGAATTGCCGCTGCCTAAATGCGATAGCACCTGAAATTCAATAGAGTAATGGAGTCGACCGAGAATCGCTCGGAAATGGAGCACCTGAAGGGCGGCATGGACATCTGCATAGACTCAATGTCCTTTCCTTCTTCATCAACGGATCCCTGTGTGGGCTACATGACCAACGAGGCGGACTTTGAAACCGAATCGGGAAGCGATTGCCACGGACTGTTCGGCGACATCGGAACGGAGGATAGCCTACCCGAAGAAAATGTAAGTTTGAAATATCTCAATACGGAATACAATATTTTGTTTATGCTTAGGTGCTGCAGCCTGACAAACTGGTAGACATGGCTGGGCCATATTGTTTCTACGGCAAAGAAAATGAGGACGACGACGACGGGTGTTTGCCCATAGAAGCAAGTCCACAATTTTCGCCAAATCGTAACTCAGTCTATGGCGAAGGTGTTACCAATCGAATGTTTCAAACTATTTCGGTGCCCCAGCTGAAACAGACTTGCGTAAGTGCCAGTCGCTTCTGCAGTGTCTGCAAGGAGGATGTCTCCTGGTTGCCCAAGATAGCAGCCTGTCCCCACTGCGGTTACAAGCCAGTGCCGGTGTTCAACGAAAAGCCTTACGACGAAAATGCAACAGCCGATGACCTGTTGCACAGCTGCCTAGACCAGCCAGATGAGCTTCAGCCCTGCAGCTCAGACTCTGCGGAGCTGCATGGAGACTATATGCCAGGTAGAGCCCATTCCTCGGAGGCTTTTGAAACCTTATTGCGAAACTATGAACATCTTAAGCAAAGCATAAAAAGGGCTGAAAGCCCAAAAGATTCATTTGCGCGACAATCGTCCGAGGGGGAAAAGAGAAGGCAAAGGAGCAAGGAACCAGCAGCACCTCCCTCACAGCAAAATATGGCTGCTGTCTTTGGGGAATTAAAGGAACTATTTAAGCTTAAAGATTGTGATACCAATGCCAAGATCCAAAAGATTTGCGACGAAGCCCATAGAATGTCCAAGTCCTCAAAGGTACATCAGAAAAGAGGATCGAAGAGCAACGACAAATGCGAGGCTCCTGTGCAGAAGAAGAAACAACGACGACCTCGCAAAAAGATCAATTTCAAATCAAGAGTCTACTCAATGCCCTCACGGTTGAAGTTTTCCAAAACCGAACATGATCATGGTTTTGATGGCCCAACCGTGCCGCCACATATGGGTTGGCTATGGACTTCGCATCCGTTGGCCAAGAAGGCAGGTTGGCGTCCCGGATCCATACGTCGATCCACGCGCCAGCTGATGCGCTACTTTCTGAGAGATTTCCCATTGGACACCATACCAGTTTCGAAATACATGTCATTCTATAGGCAAAAGCAGCCACCACCACCATCGGGCGTAAAGGAGAGACCAGAGGAACTTGTCCAGCACCCAACACTGTACATCGAGAAGAAAAATGACGAGTACATCATCACGCTGCGTCCTTTGAAAGCGGCTGGAACGCTGGAGCGATCTGCCAACCCGTATGTCAACATGAAACCCGTACAGTTCCGTATTGTCAAGAATCCGCTACTGAAGGAGATTCGCGATCTGAAGCGCTGCCTGAAATGTATGGGTTTCAGAAAATGCACATGCCACAGGCCCGTGATCGCCTGCTTCTGCCGCAGTTTCATCGAGAAGAAGCAACTGATTGACGAGCTGCAAAAGGAGTGCGAACGCCGCGACATGGACAGCTGCGAAAATGCACTGGTACTCTCTGATACCTCGGACAGTGAGGCCGAGTTTGAATTTGGAGTGACGCCGCCAGCCGGCCTGATTCATCCCGAGCGACTGAAGGCTCCTACGCATATCATTAACGCCGCCACACAGTACGATGAGAACGACTGGGTTACGCCTTCCGCCTTTCCGCATGCCCCCAATCGCTTTGTTCAGTACGGAGCCTGTGTGGTTGGTGAGCGAAAGAAGGAGTTTAACTGGATCTATGGAAAGGGAAAAGTTCATGAGGAGCCAAAGGCTCCAGTTATGCGCAACAAACCCAAGAAGAAAGAGCGAAAGCCCAAATTTGGTGCACGCCAAGCGGGTGGCTTTGCCAGGGAGAATGCAATCAGTGGCCTACGACAATCCCATGTGGCAATGGGTTATGACACCGATTCCGAATATCCCCTTACTGAGGAACGTATGAAGCGTTTGCATCAAGCCGCCTACGCACCCAATGATCCACAGCGTCATCAGAAGCCAAGGCATGTGAGATTTGCTGCTGCCAAATCGGTCAACTCAAATTTACTTCCATAGTCCATTGAAAACCAAAATTTTCTTAACTTTTAGTTAGTTCCCTTGAAATATAATAAAAAATTTAAAGTTTTTATTAAAAGTTTTCAGATTTTCGAACACTGTCTCTACCTTTATTACTCAATTCACGCTTGTCACTTGCCGGCTTGTTTGTTTGTCTAACCTTTGTCATTTGGTTTAACAACGATGATATAACCGTCACTCCAATTCTCTAAGAAAATATGCAAATTTTATGGGCCACAGACGCCGGGAAATGTTTTTCTAATACGACATTCGTCTTGGTCCGCTGACTTGGCCTTATTATGATTGTTTGATTTGGCTCGTTTTTGTGGCTCGAGAAAGGATGAATCCTGTTGTTTACGAATTTTCGCATATCATAATTCAATCAATTGTGTTTACCAGTCGCATTTTGCGAACCGTTAAAGTCATGCTTACACTTGGTGCGCAGTGCTCTTTGCTTAAATGAATATCATATCTTGATTGCAGACGCATTGAGCATGTAATTGACACATTGCCGCCGTCTCCCAAGACGCTACAAAGCAGTTGACAATTGTCGGCATCGCGCTCAGACGCAAACCGATCGTTCAGCCGGCAACATGGGTCCCGTGCACCTTTTGGGCTCTTTGGCCATCGTGTTGCTGCTAGGAAATGGCGGTGAAAGCGAGAGTCCCAGCCACAGTGACTATTATTTTGGCAATGCGAGCATGAAACTTTTACGTTTTCGTGACTTTGAGCCACGCCAGCAGAGCGAACAGCAGTTGGCCCATGAGGAGCGTGAGGGTCGTGGATTCCATTTCCATGCCAGTGGCCAGGATGTCAGCGTGGAGCTAGAATTCATTGTGCCTTTCTTTAGGATTCCTGTGAAGCGCAGCATGAACTTTGCCCGAAATGCTGTCAGGAGTATTCTGGACCTCCGAACTGGCGCTCTGATTAATACTGCAGTCGTTGTGGCAGCGGGAGCCATCATTGCCGCCGTTGTGCGCTTGATTTTGGCTCCTCTGGTAATCACCTCAATAAATAATGGTGGCTATGGCCTTAAGTCGGATAAGACCATCAGAAGAGGCAGTAAGTAAATGCAAATTCGCAGATTTACACAAAACCGAAGAATCTAAGTGGTCTTTTTGCCCAGTGCGTGGTCTGACTGATGCAGTGGAGTCCCAATTGGAGGAGCACAACATCGATATGACAGCGTGTATGCAGCGGTACATATGCCAGTATCTGCAGGGCAGTGCGTCCTCAAGTCCTGTACGGCTCGTGCATGCTTTGGCCAAGTGAGTCCATTGCCTTCTGTAAGTTCAAATACAATTTCAATCAAAGTATTTCGTTTACAGCTCGCAATGGCTATATGTCTATCTGAATGGCACAGCGGTTTTCAATGCCATCAAGAAGGCACAGGGCAATCAAAAGTGTGACTATGTCTATCGAAGTTGTCGCTGGTCTTCTATGGCCATCCACACGATGACAGAGAGAAGTTGGCTAAAGTCACTATGGCCACGTTTTCTGCAATATTCAAATGGTTAATCTTTGTTAATGCGTTTTTGTAATTTGTAAATCTATTTATTTATTGGTTAATGTTAAGTATCTATTTTAAAAAATAAACAATTGAAAATCGCAAATAAATTCTTTTTTTAATACCAACTCGATCGACAAAGAATTGGGCTTCCTGTTTTTCATAGCCATCTTTCGGAATAGCTATTCAGTTGGGGAACTGTTCCTTTTTTTAATGGCTATTTAAATTCATTAGTCACCGGTAAATTCAATTAATAATCTTACTCTCATCTTGCGGCCCAGAAAGTTAGATCAATTTCTTCTCCAGCTACCGGAACTGCTAGCTAATTTGCAATTAAAGTGATCTTGCACCTTTTCCCATTGTTTGTTTTCCATTGTCGGATTTAACTTCATTATTTTCACACCTTTCCAAAGAAAATAGGAAAAACAGCGTTGAATTTAGTTATGTCATGCCAACATTTTGCTGCGTTTTGTACCACGCAAAACAAGAAGGAAAATTATCATTGCCAAGAGGCAGCCAAGCGTCCCACGACAGAAGTAAGCGACAAATTTGAGCCAGTGAAAATGGAATTTCAAATGTTTGCCAACTCCACACAGCGAAGCACATCAACTGGTAAATGCGGAAATATGAAGCTTCTGTATGTGGCAAGTGCACTCCTGGCCAGTAGTGTCGTGATCTGGGCAGCCAGCGGAGAGGATTCGGTTTCTGCAGGAGAAGCATCCGGTGAGTACGGCCAGGAAACTCAGAAAACTCCGAGGCAGCGACTCAGCCTCCAGCAACAATATCAGCAACAGCAGCATAATCAACATCAGCAGCGTCCTCATCACCATCAAGGATTTAAATTGGTATCCTTCGATGCGGTGAATAAAGACATTGCTTTGGGACTGGATTATCTAGTGCCGTTTGTTGAGGTGCCCGTCAAACGCAAACGCAATGCTCCTCCCAGGGTAAGCTTAGCAAATGTATTTAGTGGATTCCAATTGGACTTAAATAGTTTTTATTTCCTCAAGCCTTTGCTGGTGGTTAATTCTGCTGCCTTGGTGAGTTGTGGTTTGGTTGCTGCCGGTGGACTTCTGGTGGGACACTTAATACGAAGCATGGGCTTGGAGTCTATTGTACCAGATAAGCCTGAAGACAACATGGGTCAATCCAATATCACATTCACTAGACCACAATCTGTAGAAGAAATTTCTCCAACAACAGGGACGGCGTCCAATCTGACGTCTCGTGGCTCCTTCGAGGAAGAGCAAAGTTTTCTTAAACTCTTTGACCAAGTTAAATTGGTCTACCGCAATAGCACCGGCGAACGAATGGGTAAATAAGAACAGTTTCGAATATTAATTAATCCTTAATTTCATTCATTTTACAGAGCTCAGTCTACCCAGTGCTTTGAACACAGTCGAGCAGACTCTAGCCGAAAACGATATCAGCCTTTCCGTTTGTATGCTCAAGGCGATTTGCTCATTGACCCACAAAGCCGCAAATCAGGTACGCAAGGGACAGGCCACGGATATGGAGCATGTTCTTGATGGAGCCACCAATTGGTCCTGGTTGCTAGCCCGGTTGGAGCAATCACCTTTGCGAGAGGCCATAGAGGCGGGCAAAATGCCAGCGCAGCAGCATTGTCACGACAAATATCCTCGCTGCAAATGGAATGCACCTGAAGAGAAGCTCCTACAACTAGTAAAAAATAACGTGCAATTTAATTAATGACAGTTGGACTTTTGATTCTATGACAAATTGTTTTAATTATAATCAAGAAATCAAAATAATTTAAATTGTAATCGATAGATTTAATCTGAATTTGTAAAAGAGCTTTTTCCAAAGATTTACCGCGCTTTGTTGTGTGCTTGTAGATACGGAGGGAACATGTAAAATACAAGTAGATTTCACGTAGATGCTTAAGTAAAATCTATTCTGCAGTTTCAAATCAATACGCGCTCATTTTCTTTTCGTTTGTACATATGCTAAAGATACTGTAGATTCTCATCATTGATTCTCCAAGAGGACCGAACTAATTTCCTTTTGCCAGATGGATGAGATTCGAAATGGTTTCACATGTGTAAGTTTCTCTTTAAATACTTTTGTTTCTGCATTATTTTAGTAAAAAACATATAAAAGTCTCAAGGCGGAGCTAACTACAAATGCAAATCATATTGACTGATAAGAATAAACGCTACAATTGATTTGAAAACAAATTAACACCACTAGACAGGAGGTTTAGGTGGTGTCGGGTACACAAAGTGCTTCGTGATTGCCTACAAATTTGCACTTGACAGGCAGCAGAGGCAGAGCCGGGAGTCTGGGTAACATTGTATCTAACATATGCTCAGATGTAGATGTGTGTATCTGTCCCCTGGCCCACTGGCTGGGGCAGAGGCTGAAGCCGATTATTCAATTATCTCAGCTACTTTTGGCAGCCGCCACACAGTCGTTCAGAATTGAGTGCGTCATAAATTATGCTCTTGCGTTGACCCCTTACAAAAGGCACATGACGGAAGAGGAAAAGTAAATACTACCGCATAGAAACCCAGTAGGCAAAGAGTTCAATATCAGTTTTGAGTTCGTATTGTTGATACTCTTTAGCTACTAATAAAGGTGGAAAACTATCGATAGTAGAAACAGTCGATGGTCTCAAAAGCAGCTTAATTTACTATCAGACCAAAAAACACTTGTAAATGCAAAAAGTCTATTCAACTAGAGCCTTAAAATATTTCTTTTTGTATTTTTTAACATTATTAAGGGAACAATTAAAACAATTTCTCAATTCGATTTCCTATGGTCATATAAAATTATTATTTTTTATTCTGGTATCGAGCAACCATCTTTTTTAATGTTATTGGGACTATCGATTGTTTGGAGTATCAATAGTTTTCCACTTCTAGCTACTAATACTTACTGTTCACACGATTTACTACATCATTTTTTTGTGATTATTATTAACCAATGGCTAAATTTAATACAGGCAAAGGGCTGCCAAATACTAATCGCGAGAAATCTATTGAAATGCATCAACCCAAGCAATGTGTGCGCGTTTGCATTTTACGTAATGGTAATACCCATTTTGACGGTGTTTGTCTGACAGTCTCGAGCTCCTTCTATCCTTCGAAAAACGTAATGTTAGAGGCGTTTACGGATGCTCTCTGGCCTCATGTAGAACTTCGATCGGCGATTACACATCTTTTTCGCACTGATGGCAGTCCGCTTTCATCCATGAATGACTTCAAGAACGGCGACATTATTATCTGCTGTTGCCGGTACGAGCCTTTCCTAAATGTTGGCTACAAGGTGAATAGGACCTACTTAAGAATGTTAGGACAAATACTGCACAGGCAAACTAAACCGAAGGGCAGTCCACTGCCAAAGGATTTGCCACAGTCTATTAGCCTCTTCATCGATGTGGGCAAGCCAATATCGCAAACAAAGCATACAATCCTGTACAAGGGTCAAGGCAGAGCCAAATCGGACCGCAACTACCTGATTAAAATGGTAGACAAGAAGCTGGTGGAGGCGATGACGAGTAACGTTTACCAGGAGATTCAGATTATACGTCAATTGCAGGGACATGCGAATATTGCCGAACTGATTTATACCGTTGAGCAACTGAAGTACGCCTATATAGTGAACCAGTGCTTAGATAGCGATGTTTCCCAGTTAATGTCCCAGTGCGGCCCGTTCCCGGAGAGCCTGGCGCGACAGATTGTGAGAGATATTACCTCAGGTCTAATGCACCTGCATCGTCTGCAAGTAATTCACCGTGACATAAGGCCCGAAAACATGCTAGTGAAATTAAGATCAGGATCCGTTGGCGTTTACCCCGACATCGTGGTGGTGAAGATCTCTGGCTTTGACCTGGCCACGTACTACTCAGGAAAGAAAATCTATCAATGCTGTGGCTCACAATGTTGGATGGCCCCTGAGTTTGTAGCCCACAGCGGCTACGACTTTGGAATCGACATCTGGGGCTTGGGCGTCACTCTCTGCTACATGATATGCAACGAATATCCATTTGGCAATGCAGCAACTACTTCCGATGAGATTTTTTCGTCCACTCTTACCCGTCGTCCTTATATACCATGGGCAATCAAGTCCCAGCTGAGTACTCAGATCAGAGAATGTATAAATGGAATGCTCAATAAGAATCCCGCATTGCGGCTAACTGCAGCGGACATAGCACGGCATCCCTTTCTTCACAATGCTTAAATATTAGCCAGAACTACCTTTTGTAACTAAATTTATGGTTTTACTCCCTAAAAATAATTGGTTCGAGTGTTATGGAAAATTAATTACGCATAGCGTTATTTGCACACAACAAAGAAACACGATATATGGCAGATGATTATTTATGTACATAGTGCAACCAGAACCAACCGCGTGAGCAGCTGGTAAACAAAGAGGTGATATCACGTATACGCTACGTTGCACTAAAGAAGATAAAAATCACGTTTTAAATATTAATTCCCATTTAAATAATCAGTTTTCCAAATACATTAAAAGATATTTTTTTTATAAACTTTGTTTTATTATTGTCAAACAAGGGAAATTTCGTCAGCGTAAAGCTGTCTGACCTTAACACACACTTAAATCACACCACAACATATTACCTATATCATTTATTACGTATACGCCACCCACCACCCTTGTATATATTGACAGTATCTCAAGGTCGTCTGTTTTTCATTCCTTGTGTGTGTCCATATCAAAAATTATACAGGCATTAAGTTCAGATAAGCAGCAGCTCCTCAGCTTATCGCGTTTATCTTCCGCTTCATTTTCAATTTAAAAATCATTTCAATTGAACAATTTTATCTGCTCAACTCGCATCTGCATCTGTATACATTTTGTATCTGTGTATGCGTGACGGTAATTTGTATCTGTTTCGCGCGAGAGAGAGTGAGAATCTGCAGCTCTGGCATTATGGCAAAACTTGCCATTGTATTCGTGTGTCTCCGAGTGTAACTGAGCTCATTTACAGCACCGCATTTATATCTCTTTTTTTTTTTGTTATTATTCACGGGTTTTCATATTTTTCCCCATTTTGTTTAGTTTGAAAAGTATTTTCTTGCCGTCGAGCAACTCAGTCGGCGGCGGTTATTTAATCCGCTTCTGGCTGACTTCTGTGGCATCGTCGCCGTTAGGAGAAGTGTCGTCGGTACGTCAGTTTGACTCTGTGTCGGCTTCTGCTTTTGCTTTGCTTCGGTGGCTCACTTGCCCTGTGATCTCTCGGCCTCGTCTCAGTTTTGATCCGACGCGCGTTCCAAAAACAAAGCGAACAATATTCCACGAGTTCTCGTTAAAAATTATATTCGCATAAATCGTTTTTATTTTCGAAAAACAGCCACAAAAGCAAAAAAAAAAAAAAACAACCAAATACAAATATAAATAAATGTCTGTTTAAATTGTTAAACATATGCTAAAGTTATTTTTCTTTTCCTTTTTGCATAACAAAAAAATACAAAAAGAGCGAGAAAATCGACTAACAAATGTTTGGTTTTTAAGGTGTCAATTAATTGAAGATATCGGAGTGCTCATAAAAAGGTGCTAAAAATTACATTTTTATCTCAAACGTGGCCAAAAAAAATTGATTTTCGGCTTTAATGGTGCGTGTGATTGGTTTTTGTTGTTGTTGTTGTAGAATTTATGTATTTTTAACTGGCTTATTGAGTTCAAATTTGACTTAAAATTAGATAACGACAATGAAATAACAAACAGAAGCTGAAATAAGAAGGGAGAATGTAACTTAAATAACTAATAATGTAGTTAAATTGTAATTAAAAACTTAAATTGAAAATTAATGTAGAATGCCTAAAAGTTAGTTAAGCGTCTAAAATTATAATTAAAAAAGTATCAAAGTTTCCCTTAAGTCTTAAAGTGATTCATTCTCTTACATTGTAAGAGGTTATTTTTTACAGTTTCTAAATAATATTTGATAAGACTTGAAAGATTACCAACAATTCATGGAGTAACCAACAAGTTATATTGCAATTGAATACTTTATAGATCGATTTGTATATAGAATATAGAAGAACCGATAGTGTGAATTTAACACTTTACAAACTCCTTTCAATACTTCATACGCCTTAAAAAAAAAGTGCCCGGTAATGACTGGAAAAATTAGATATAGCACACGATCAAAGCTTGCTTGTTAGAAATAAACAAAACAAATTTCTAAACATAAAGCAATTTTTGTTTTTTTTCGCACTTGGGTTGCACTTATCACAAGTTTGTGCTGACGCCAAGTGGCCGCTTAGATACAAGTTTAGCCTTAAGTAGAGTACTTCAAGAGCGCCTCCTGCTGACACACTGACAATCCACAGATGCGTTTCAATTTAACGCCAGCAACAACAATGGCGGGAGCAACAACAACAACAACAACAGTGGCCTCGTCCACAGACAGTTCCACACAGCCTCTGAAGAAGCCGCCACCCATAGAAACGGATCCCGAATCACTGGACAGTGTGATCAGTAATCCAAAGTCATATCCCATCACCATAGTGCCAAATCGTCCCACCAGCTTTTATGGTCTGAGCCCAACAAATGGCAAGCCCTTCCAGCGCCAGCCGAGTTGCAGGTGAGTAAGGTTGCCATTAGACTACACTAAGTGGTTTAGTCAATACTTTGTCTTGTTGTTATTTAGCTAGTTGAGCTCTAATTGCAAAATCAAACTTTATTCGCTCTGACGTTGGCTTCGTTTGTACAAAGTTTGATCGGCCAGGCGTTAGTCGAGTTTTGTGCGCAAAGTGAAACGTAGTCGAGGCATGCAGGTTCCCTTGAGCGACGTCCAGGTATTGCATGATCCTGCCGATGGCGAAACTGTAGCCGGCGATAAAGATGAGACATTTGCCCACATGAAGGAGTGGAAGCGGCAGTATATGAGAGGCATTTCGCATACGCCCTCGCAGGCAGGCGTCTACTATGAGGCTCTCAAAGGATCCAGCCACTCACTGGCCAAAGGGTGCGCATACAAACATGAGAATTTGAAGTGTATTCAGTGTGACTATAAAGATTGGCTTATTGCCTTACTAGCGCTAATTAGCTTGTCAACGTTTCTGACATTCAACTTGAACTTGATGGCGCTCAATCAAAAGAAACTGCGGGCTTGCACTTGAGTTTTATGGCGTGTGACGTTTATACGACGGTCAATATCATGATATACAGTTACTTGTTGCTTGACGACTGTCAATGAGTGGGATTTGGTAGATTTTCTTCTGGCAAATCCTGACTGTATTTGCCACCGACGTTTTGATAAAACGCATAAACACAGTCACACGATCATCCCATTTGTTTTATTTTTCTTCCTGCTATATTTGGTTTTAAATGCTCTGTTTGCGGTTGTAATTCATATGGCACCGCCTACGACTTTACATTTTGCATGAGTTAGCTGCCATTATCTAAATGTCTAAATGTCGCCGGTGGAGTGCTCATTAGGGCTAGCTAAATGGCAATTGTGCGAATATTGTGCACATAAATCAAGTGTCAAACCGACTTCTCACACTTTCTCACACAGTTAATCTATAGATATATGTACATAGCTATCAAGTGAAAACATTTATCGGCTCATTTCCTGCCCTAGTGGGAGGAGAGGCGGCCGCACGCGATCCAAAGATCGGCATCTTTAAAATCTTTGCGCCACTTGCGTCGGCGGTGGAGAAACAATTGACAATTAAGTCAAAGTCGCACACACAAAATGAATCATTTGCTGAGGTCAACACATTTTCAGTCAAGTGCCAAATTCTATTAAGGGGTATTAATCGAATCAGCTCAATGTCAATTAATCGCCTTAAGCGAAATGCATTCGAATGCATGTGAATGTAGGTGACAATTAAGATCAATAAATAAGTGCAGGAGCTCAAAGCAAATGCCCATTAATCAAACAATTACAAAGTAATCCGTAGTCAAGTGGTGCGATATATGCGATAACGGATTTCTGGCGTCTGCCTTTTGACATTGACTTTAATCGTGTGCAAAGCCAATTAGATGCAATTTTCGCTTCAGCATAAATGCTTCCAGAGTGCATCTTTCAATTTACACAATTAGACAAAAGAGACAAGCTACAAGTGTCTGGGCAACCAATTTAGATTGGCGCTAAACAGACAAACCAAATGACATTGAACTGGTCTAATACCATCAATTAACAGTTTTGAAGTTCACAATGCTAAACGATAAAATGGGGCTTAAGCTTAAACTGATGTCCTTTATAATATATATTTTATTGTCTAAAGAAAAGTCTTTATGCTTAAGGACATAGGACATAGTAAAAGTGTGGCCCCATTTTAACAGAATTCATAGCAAACATATTCTTCTAATTTGTCTTTTTGGGCCACATTTTAACTTTCGCTGTAGTCTACTTTTAGGCTGTGTAGTTAAATGCAAGCATTTGGCTTAAAATTGCTTTCCATCGTGTTTTCCAGATCCCGAAACTTTCGGCCCGGCAGCATGCGCCGAGTACGGCGAAGAGCGGTCTTCAAGAACGGCGACTGCAATGTGGTACAAAAGCATTTGCAAAGACGTCGTGTCCGCTTCCTGCAGGATATGTACACAACCATGGTGGATTGGCAGTGGCGATGGACATTGCTGGCCTTTGCTCTAAGTTTCATACTCTCATGGCTCTTCTTTGCTTTGATTTGGTGGCTAATTATATACACACATGGTGACCTGGAGGAATTGCATTTGCCCCACAATCAAGGTGAGTTTTGCACCTGATTTCAAAGTGAATGATATTTTATTGTCTCTTTCTCTTCTCTTCCGGCAGAGGAATCTGGCTGGGCGCCTTGTGTTTCGGCCATTGATGGGTTCACCTCCTGCTTTTTGTTTTCCATCGAGACGCAGCACACAATTGGCTACGGTGTGCGCACCACCTCACCCGAGTGTCCGGAAGCCATCTTCATGATGTGTTTCCAGTCAATCTACGGTGTGATGTCCTCCGCCTTCATGGCTGGCATTGTCTTTGCCAAAATGACAAGAGCCAAGCAACGTGCCCAGACACTGCTCTTCTCCAAGCACGCCGTCATCTGTCAGCGCGATGGCTGCCTCTCGCTTATGTTCCGAGTGGGTGACATGCGAAAGTCTCACATCATTGGGGCAGGAGTCCGTGCCCAGCTAATACGCACCAGGAGTACGAAAGAGGGAGAAGTGATGACACAATATTTCACAGAGCTAGAGATTGGCACTGACGACTCGGGATCTGATCTGTTCTTTATTTGGCCCATGGTCATCGAGCATAAGATTGACGAGAACTCCCCGCTTTATAATATGAATGCCACCGATATGCTACAGGATAAATTCGAAATTGTCGTGCTACTCGAAGGCACAGTGGAGTCAACGGGCCAGTCCACGCAGGCCAGATCGAGCTATATCAATACAGAGATTCTTTGGGGTCATCGCTTTGATCCTGTGGTGCTATACAACAAGGACTTGCAGGCCTATGAGATCGACTACGGACGCTTCAACGAGACCACGCAGGTGGATACGCCTCTCTGCAGTGCCCGGGAACTGAACGAGATCTACAAGATTCAAGAGGGCTTCCGCACACCAGGTGGGCAATCTTATTCCATTTACCAAAATGGAACAAGTGTTTAATGTCTCTTGTTCTCGTTTAGTAGAAACCACCTTCACCATGCGTCAGCTGTCCCACAATCATTCCGATCAGGCCTCCTAATGCTTATGTCTATGTCCAAAATGTTCTGTTTGCTTTAGTTTGTAGTTGTAATTGTTGTAAGTCCATCCGTTTAATCCCATCTCCGTCAACTGTATAATTAGAAGGAATGTCTTCTCGTTTATCAAGCTTCACCATCGGTCACATCACAGCGATCCAGCAGTGGCTCAAGCTGGAGCCATCAGTCCGGATCTGGCTATAGTCGACGCTGGCACTGGCAACTGTCTCTGCCCTTGCACGGCAACACTTAAACAAAAATTTGCTTACGAATATGTAGAAGTTAATAAACGTTCGAGTCTTATAGTTTACCTAAAAATTACATGTCCAGGGATTGCCGCCACATATAAATGGCACATAATTACCTCTCTGGTTGCCTGGTAGCAATTGCACTCATTTTCGTTCCGTCTGGTGGCCCCACCCACTCATTAGGCATCATTAATAACTCGAGTGTATCAATGCAAAAGGTGCCAAAAACACATAAAAAAGTCAACACTCGGCAACAAGTTCTCGCGGCCTGTTGCTGGGGCAGTGTGGGAGCCCCAAATTTATTAGACGGCGGCGCCTGCAATGGAACGAATCTGAAAAGAGAAAAAGAATTAAAATTAAGGAAAACATTCATATCCTTTTTAATTGAAATTGAATCAATAACTCTTATTTGCGCAAACTAATCAACACTAAATTATAACACTCGCAAACAACTCGAATATTTATTATCACATTTATCAATGCTCCAGAGAGCTCGCGCGCCCCTTTTGGCCAAATGAAATGTGGGTGTGGGTGTGGGTCATACAAATGGTAGGTGTAGGTAGGTACAATCTCTGCAAAGTATGTGTGGCTCCATGCCTGTGTCTTGGTCATAAATACAATGCCAAATTTCAGCAACTCTATTTCACTGAACGACCAAAAAATCACAAACGAAACAAACAAAAACTATAAATGTAATGCCCAAGCTGAAGTCAAGAAGGTAAGAGAACATTCGGACACAACGAAGATGAGATGCTCTAACTAATGATTAGAAAAAATGAAGAATATTAAAGACTTAGGCTGGGCTTTTTCAGGTAAGACAAAGATCAGAATTCTTAGCAATCATAAATAACTACAGAAATAAAATGTTATCAAATATCATTGGTGAAATAGTTTGAATGCATTTGAGTTTGAGGTATTTGCAAATTTTTGTGATTTAAAATTAATCATGAAATTACAATCTTTGCCATTCAACTTATATAGCCTTCGCCAGGGTATGGAGAACCAAAATCAAAATGAATGTTTTGGCTAACCAAAAGGCAAGGGGTGTTAACCCGTTGAGTGCTTGAATGCGTCCTTAACCTAGTTTAGACAGCAGAACATGTCAGCAGCAGCAGCAGCAGTGGCAGCCGCAGCCACAGCAGCTGAGACAGAAACTGAAACTGAAACCGAAACTGAGCTTTATGTTTAATTACTTGTTAAATGTTTGTCGTTAATTTTTCAATTTTTTTGTTTCTTATTTCGGTTGTTGCTGTTGTTGTTATCAGCAGCTCGCATATGCCTAAAAGGTCCATTAGCAAAATGCACCCACAAGTGGAGGTGGTATGCGTCTCGGGAAATGGAAATCGAATATGAATCATTGGAATCCACCAACCAAGACAGACTTGGACTCACAGTTAGAGTTGAAGTCGAAGCTAGTTATTGGGCTGGCTTGAACGTGCCTGGTCACTCTGCATGTGGCACGAATTGGGAAACACAAGGCGTCACCCAAATGGCCCCAGAAACCCCAGAAACAAAGACCGAAATCGAATCATTTGCCTTGCCACACATTTTCGATGAATTTTGTTTCGTATGACAACCAAGAAGATTTGGTACACTAGAAGAAGCTGCTTCGATTTGCCGCCTCTTTCTGATTAAGTTCTCACTGCATTGGCATGGAAACAATATCGTATAGCATATCGTGCTGGCAACTCCTTTGCATAATGCCATTTAATCTTGGCCAATGTTGAGGGCAATTTTCAATTTTACTTATGCCAACGCTGCCACGACGCTCCTTGTTATTGATATTGCCATTGTAGTTGTTATTGCTGTTGTTGTTGTTGGTGTTTTTTTGTTGGTGCTGCCATTCAAATTGCATTCAAATCAATTACATTCGAACTAAACATAATTCATGTGGTATGGGTTAATACAACAAATTACAACTGACATTTAAACAGAAAACAAAAACCCAAAAACAAAAATCACATAAAATGGACAATTTAACATGAGAGCGAGAAGGAGCAGCGCGAAACGAACCAAAAATAAGCTCAACAAAGGCTGCCATGGTGCCGATATCTGCTGCTGCGACGGTGGGTCATGAAGCTGCCAGGCATCATATGCAGCCGAAATATACGAAAATAAAATTTACAAAAACCGAAAAAAAAAAAATTAAGGCGCACACCAAATTGCAGGCACTCTTGGTTGAAGTTGATGTTGAAGTGACCTTCAGTGGCCACAACCAAAGTGAAAAAAAAAAAAATAAAACAAAATAAAAGTGCAGCCCCACAACAATAAAATTCTTTTCTCACGATTGTTGACTTTAACACTTACAGCGTCTCGAAAAATTACGAGTGCGAGTTGCATATTCACTGTCATTGCCCAGTAAAGCCTCAAGAGGCCTGTTTTTTATTTTTTATTTTTTGTGTGTGTTTTTTTTTTTTTTTTGGTTTTTGTTTTACAGTTTCTTCTGGTCTTGTCTTTTCTTTTTGTTTCGCTTAACAATGAAAATGAGCTACTGTGCTGGAGACAAAATTTGTTGTTGGCAACATCTCCGTGACTCTTGGCTTCCTGCTCTACATGCATTTCAATGGAATCGAAATCGAGAGGCCTCCACTCGGCCTCTTAGCCGGTCAGTCAGCGGGCAAAGATAAATGTTCTGAAACATTTATTTTCCTCTTTTTCGTGTTGTTGTTGATTTTACTTAATTTTATGTGCTTTGCATACTTCTTTTCTCCAGGTGATTGCATTAAAATTTTACCTGCGTGCCGAGCTCATTTATTTGTTGCAGTTTTTATCGATTTAATGCGTTTTGTAGTTGGCTTATTTCTTGCTTTTGCAATTAAGTGAAATTTATGTTACAGCAAGTTCGTCGCTTAAGTCTTTTGTTTGCGGGTCGCGCGCAAAGGCACGTAAATTGCCGAAAAAGTATTTCCTACTTAGCGTAGGCAGTAAGACCTCTATACATGGTTACAATCTGCTATCTTCTCTACCCACTCCACCCTTCCCCCTTTGACGCCCCCAATTGACTCATTTCTGTCAAGTGGAATTTGCTATCCTTGCAGCAGGTTTATTTTCATTTATTTTCATTTAATCCGCGCCGCGTTGGTGGCATGCATACATAATGCATAATTACCGGTTTCACTTTTCGTACTTTTTTTTTTTTGTGTTGTTTCTTGGTCTTTTGGTTTTTTTTCGCACAGCCTTTACAGTGATTATCTTGGCATACCTTTGGCGTGGCGTTGCCATTGCGGTTTTTTATTTTTATTTTTATTGCTGACTCGTATGGTTTCTTGATTTTTAATTTTTATGATGTGTTAATGGATATTTTTGTGACATGACCTCCTGGCGTGTTGTTCGTCAAGACAACTTCTGCCTGTCCGGAGATATTTAGCTCATAACCGCATCGAACTCTCGCAAGAGACACAAAAGACACAAAGCATACGAAAAGAGCGATGCGTAAAGTAGGGAGAGAAAGAGAGAAACCTACCCAAACATTATGCAATTTGAGGCTCTGTAATTGAAGCTATTTAAAGCTCGTTACACGGCACGAAGGACACGAAGGCAGGGACAAGGGCAAGCTCATCAGCCTGTGGCTGCCAATCAACCGGAGAGTCTCAAGAGTTGAAATGGGTTCAAAACTAGCCAGTGACGGAGGCTGCATGCTAAGAAATCTCGTGGGGAAAATGTACATATGTAACAATTATTAATTGACCATTTAAGCAGGGGATTCCAAACAGTTAGAGAACTTGCAGAGAGTTGCTGATGACATTCGATCGTCCGTCGGCTTCAGTTGATGCATTTGCTCAATCATCAGAATTAAGTGCGTTTCACATTGAAATGTGACCTAATTTACTATCAAGATGCTACATTTTGCTGTTTCTTCTCTGAATCTTCTTTATTATTGCTGCCAGGGACAGAGGAAAAGGGGTGAATCAGTTCAAGTTGTCGCTCAAATTACACGCACATTGGCTCCGGCTTCACAGTGCTGATTACAGGGCCCCGGGCATACAATTTGCATCAATAAAACTTGCAAGTCTGGCCCAAAAACCCAGACGCATAGCTGCCGATGCTGCTGTAGGTCAGTTTGCACGGAGAGCAAAGCCGTTCATCTTGCTCTTGGAGTTGGCGTTGATTTGTTGCCTGCTTCTGCATTTGCCTTCAATCAAGTGACGATGGGCGCAAACGAGGCGAGATGGAGACGGATTCCTCTGGCCCATCCTAACGCACGCCCCATTTACTTTCATCTGATGCCGCCGTCGCTGCATTATCCCACTACCCGAATTGAGTATCTTATCGGATAAGAATGCGCTGTTGATGGCCGAATGTCCGCTTGATGGGTGTCTGATGCCGTTTGACCAGCCAATAATTACTTTCTCTGTCTGTTATTGATTTCGAAATTGCGGCATAGTTTTATTACGCATCATTAAGATAAAGCAGATTTGCAAATTGTTTACGGCCACGAAAAGTCTCACGAATTGTGAAATCATTTTCATAAGCAATAAAACTTTCCCAAAAAGTTCCCAAATTATGTGCAAATGTGAAAGGTTCTTTGATCATTTTTATTTATTTTTTTTTTTTTTTGATTTTACTGAGAAATATGTGAAGATGAATAAACAGTTAAAATTCATAAATGGGCGTTGGGCCAAATATCATTTGAATATGGAAAGGCCTGTCTTATAAATTAATAAAAATATTCGCTAATGATTTCTGAGTAAAATCGACCATCAAGATAAATGAACAAAACCTTTTAAAGTGAATAAAGATTGCCGAAGAAACTAAGTCACAGAGATTGATATGAATAGGTCAAAGATCTTACAAAATAAGGAAATTATCACAATTGAAAGGAAATACTAAAAAAGGAGATATAAACACTTAATTAATGTTAGACAATTATTTATGATGATGTTACTACAAACTAATTAAAAAATTTATATCCAATTACCATTGTTATGTCCTTGCAAGGGTTCCCATACAAAATATATTTATAATTTTAGCTTATATATCCATAAACGTCCATCTGTCCGTTGTTTGTTTTGTCTGTCTGGATTAACGCAAAGTTTTCCTCAAACTACAAGGCTGAAGTTCTGCATTTAGGTTTCTTTATACTCCAGGCATGGAATATCTCAATCGAATTACGATTTCATATACCTTTTATTGGAATGATCGGTCTAAAGGCATGACCAAAGTTAGCTCACTTGTTTAATTTTCTTTAAAATTTGTTGGTCATAATGTTCTCGGGTTTTATGGCTTGCAGTTTATTCTAATTATCTTTACATTAATTGCAAATATGGCATGTGGCTAAAGCAATTTCAGGCACATCAAAATGCCATTTGCAGTTTGAGGTTACAGGAGGCCCTTGCCCTTTTGTAGGGCATAATATATATGCGAATGCATCTTATATACAAAAATTTTTTCATTTATTGTACAATTTCTTTTGTGTCAGTTGAGGTTTAGTAAATTAACTTCACTTCACATCAAAAAACCGCCAAAATACAAATTCACAAAGCAAAAAAAAACTGCAGCTTCCTTACACAGATGCACACACACAACCACCACAGACACACACACACACACACATTTAGATGCATTTCGAGATCTCTCAAGTGTGATTTCTGACAGTTCGGACGTCAACTTTAAAGTGAGATCTGTCATAAAAGAGGCGATCCGAGATCCGAGTCGTGCCGCTTTTTTTTTCGCCTGATTTTTGATTTCTCAACTGAAATAAGAAAAAAAAAACCAACTGCCCAAAAATGTATGCAGATTTTTAATTAAGGCGCGTTATCAACAAAAGCAAAAAGCCAAAAACTAAAAAACAAAAAGCGAAAACAACTCAAAATTGAAACCGGTTGACCCAATAGCCAATTTGATCTGGTTCTCCAGCCATGGAGTGGCACTTCCTTAATTGGAGCAAGCATAACAACAAGTGCAGCGCTAATTTATTATGTTATTTAATAAATATAATTAATAAAGAAAAAATATAAAAAAAAAAACACACCAAAGGAGGAAAAGAGTGGAACCTGAGAAAAAATGGAAAACGCAGCTCATTTGTTGTTCGCTTGGAAATTACTTAATAATTTCCATCAAAAATAATTAATTTCAATATTATTCAGTCAAGGGAATTGCCCCGAGGACATGAACGTGTCATCCACAGAACGACGCGACGCATCACAACGGCAAAGGCAAAGGCAAAGGCAACGGGAATGGCAATGGCAACGGCGTGTTAAGGCTTAACCCTTGCGGGGCAGTAAACAAAAATTGACTGTTGCGACATAAAAATGCTTATTACTTACAGCCAACAGAACATGAAGCACGCCCAGAGGCGATTCACTTACTTCTTTTACATACATCTAAAAGATGTATAGACATTGCCCGAACTCTTCTCCTCATACCTGCGGCTCGTCTCCGGCCGCTCCACTCCACACCATGACCATGTCATGTTGCTCCTGCTGTTTCCTTTGGCTGTTTTTGTGTATTTTGTTTTTTAGCAACTTAAATCAATTGCGGCAGTCGCTTGGAAGAGTATACGCTTCTCGGGAAGAGTCTTGTGCCGCGTTCGTTATGGTTGAGTAATTTCATTTTTTGGCGGCTTTTGTCCTTACTGGCAAATGACTTGAAGCTTCTTCTTGAAAGCTCGGTCAGAGGTTCCTCTTGCTCCCTTATGGCATTTATGCTACTTATGCAGCGGCTGGCTGCTGCATCCACATCTGCATCTGTGTCTGTGTATCTGTGTGCCTGCCAGAATGACCGTAATTAATCAATTTGGGCAAAGTGGCAGCAGCAGCAGCAGCAGTATTGGCCGGCCGAGGAGGGGAAATGGCTTGCCAATGTCCGTGTAATAACAATGAAAACAGCATGGGATTGGTACTGAGCTGGTACTGCAGCAGAGTCAGTCGACTCGACTCGACTGTCGACCCGTACTTCGTACATACACGTGTATATCTGCACACCATAAATTATGTTCGCGCAGGGTTAAGCGCATTATTTAAGCATTCATCACGCGCTGCGGCGAAGCCCAGTATCCAGTTCGAGTCGTTGACTGCAACGACTCAAGGTATGTGTGTGTGTGTGTGTGTGTGTGCGTATGTTGTATATGTATGCATCCCCAATCGAGTCCCATTTCCAGTTCCCAGTTTCAGTCCCTTGGCCGTGTAATAATTTTTGAAATTTATGTAAACAGTGTTGATTATGGATGAGTTATGTAGCATGTTCTACCTTTTGTTTTGTTCGCACTGCCAAGCGCGGTTAATTTTCAGCTTGTTGATGTGGCTTCTCTTTTCTCTCCTTCCTCCTTCCCGGTTTTATATGCCTATATCTACACGTACATGTATGTACATACATACATACATATGTGTGTATCTCTTCTTGGTTTATCAGTCCAGCAGGCCAAGTTGAGTCATCGCCCAAGTTGATGTCTTTATTAGGCCCGGTCCCTGCTGTCAAAATGACGAACAATGCTGTAAACAATTAAATGTCAATGTAAATTCGTGTCTAAGCCATTTCTGATGGCCTGCTCAAGATATGGAAAGTCAAGCCATTCAAAGATATAAACTGAATGTCAGGAATTTCCTATACACCAAATTTGTTTCGGCTAAATTAAATGAATTTTTTCTTACTTAGTACTCAGCGGAGAAACCTAACCTAACAGGAACAGTGTTGCCACATGCGTGCAATGTAAAAGTATTTCATAACCAGTGTTGCCATTCTTTTGACCTTCTTTTGCAACACTGGCGTCAAAATGCGGCAACGCAAGAATAAATAATGCAAGAGGAAATAAATTTTCGATTCTATAAAATGAACGATTAAACAGAGATTTAAAAGCAGAAAATATTCTTAATTTTTTTTTTATATTTCATAGATTCATTTGAACTTCTTTACACACTTTTGCGTGAGAAGTAGAAGTAAGCGTTGCTTTTTCTGTCAAACCGTTGGAATTGAATTGTTTATTGTAATCTCTGCAATTGTTCAGTTTGTAACCGACTTTCGAGAATTTACTTAAATGTGCATATATTTTCTAAATATTAAATCTTTTGAGGCGATTGAGAACTGTTGCAAGACAAAGTCTTGTCCGTTTGTTAGTGTAATCATGACCACCGAAAACCCGTGCATATTCTGTTTAGATGAGCAGCGGCATCCGCTTCACATCCGCTGTGGCCATTCCTTCTGCGCGGATTGCTTTGAGCACTATCTGCATCTGGGCCTGGATTCGCGATGTCCACTCTGTCGCCTCGATTTTCGAGGTGGCGCAGACGATCCCACAATTTACACAACTAACCAGGCAAGCCATCAGGAGGCACCAACAGGACTTACCGATTTGTATACTAATTTCGACACTCAGAATGATATTTTGACGTTGACCCTTAGCGAGCAGGAATGTCGATTCTTCGATGAACTCTACAACGAGGCGCTGGTGCGAAGGCTTTCCGACGATGATTGACATCTGTGATACGTTTTTTTTCCCCCCCCTTTTTGTCCTGTTATAATTTATATTTGTATATATTATCAACACTCAACAAACACGAGTTCCAAACTACATTACATTAACATTCAAATTAAGCTCCTTCGTTTGATTTAAGTATTTTTAATATGAAGATTTAATCACATAAACACCAGAACAGGAGCAAGTTCTCCTCCGAAGTCTCTCTCTCTCTGGTCGGGCCGTCTAATTGCTAGGCGATTTGGCCAACATGTTTCGAGTCGGAAAGAGGCTGATAAGTCGTTAATCTTCCTTTGCAGATGAACAGCTAATGATGGCAATTAACAAACAGGCACATTGGAAAAATGGTGTTGCAAAAATGGTTTATTAAATGTTTACTCATGGCCAAGCCCAGACCAGCCCAGCTGAGAGCATTTTTTTTCGTATACAGGGAGTTTATCTCACGAATCATTTTTAGCATTGCCCATTTTGACAGCGCTTTGAGTCAACAACATTGCGGCCAGCATGCAAATAGATACACAGATACAAATCTTTAAACGCGGCCACATTATGCAATTGCAATCGCTGGCAGCGCTGCTGGCCAGAAAACTATCTCATGGATTTGCGCAATTTGTCATCCCGGACATCGGCATGGGCAATGGAATCGGAATCGGTGGCATGAATATACCTATGGCTATGACTATGGCAATGGGTTAAGTGCGTGTGCGGGCGTGGCCGTTGAACAGTTTTATTGATAAGGCTTGCCAGTCTAGCTTCGATTTGGTCATTTAGCTTTACCAATTATTAATGCCTGTTGTCGCCGGATTGCGTGTAATTTGTGGCAGTTGTTTACCGCTGCAACAGCAACAGCAACAGCGGCAACTGAAATGCGATATACATACATATGGACTACCATATTTATTGGGCACTTTTCAATGCATCGCATGGTTGTCGAGCTACGCTTACAAGTGATTCAACAAGCTGGCAAACATTTTTATCATCATCGATAAGCCAGCTTGTACAGTTGTGCTCATTGAACTTAGCTTTCATCGTTGGGCTCCACACCGCCTGGATTTGTTTATTTTTGTTTCTTAATTTTTTGGTCTTTCCACTGCAGTTATTTCAGAGTTATCTGAAGTCATTTGTCAAATTGCTAAACTGACATTAAAGCCTGATAAATCCCAAATTTGACATTTTCCCGCCGATGATCGATGCATTTTTCTCTGTCGCGTTATTTCCTTCTTTTTTTTTTTTTTTGGTTTTTTTGTTGTTGTGGATTTTCGGTCTTTTGCAGGGGAGTGCAAGCTGGTGACATTTTTGCGCCAATTTCGGTCGGTGGGCCATCAGTTAAGGCTTCCCTGCCGACTCTTTCAGTTCGGCTTTTTTTTTGTTCGCATTTTTCGCTTTCAGTTTTGTAGTTTTGTCTGTTTGCCAGTTTGCATTTTGCATGCGTGGGAGTTGCACGAATTGTGTCGTTAAATAATGTCTCCCCTCAGTTAACGGAGAGAAGCAGACGAAATCCTGCACGAGACAAAAAACTTGTTTTGCGAGCGCGGAAGCAACTGCTCCAGTTGCAGTCAAAGCCTTTGCCTCAGCCTCAGACTTTTGGGTGGCCAACCCGAGCCTTGCCGGCCTTGTATTTGATGTTGATGTTGCAGCCGCCGCTTTGTTTAATTGATAGACTGCGACGACGGCGACGGTGACTGCGACGACGACGACCCACGTTCCAGGCAGGCCCAAGCCATGCGGCACGCGATGCTTTGGCCTCGTTGGTGTCTCTCCTTTTTTGCTAGCCGACCAGTGGCAGAAAACCCATCGAACTCAAACTGTGCTGCGCATGCGCATGCAACAAATGCGACGGCGTTGACAGATTGATGCCCCCAAACAGACCAAGTCGAAGTCGGGGCCCCCGCTTCATTATTCAAATTGCCCAAGTATGTTTCTGTGTGTGCCTTACCTTGTTGGTGTCTGTGTGTGTTTGCGCGGAATTTATCAAAGTCTTTGCCTCCATATGCCAATTGAAGTAGAGAGAGCGAGATGGAAGCGTCTGCAGGGAGCAGAAGTTGGTTTGTTTCTTCTCCTGCGTGGGCGTCAAATGTTCGTTTTGTGTTTCAAATTCCCTACTAAATGATGATTTTAGGGTAAATTTGGCTTAAGAAATACTTGAAAAGTGCTCAAATTTTCATCATATTAGATTGTTAAGTGAATGGTAATCGTTTAAATACATTAAATTTATCTAGATTTTGTTCATTTGATTGCTGATAAACTACACTAAACTGCGGTAGATAACAATATTAAAATATAAACTCGAATATTTATCACTGGGTATCCGTTGGTCTAAACAAGTAGAAGACAACAGAATTTGCAGGTCAGTTAGGATAGGTTTTGCAGTCAAAGAAACTTTCCTTTTGGCTAAAGGGCAGGCGCATTACATTTGTGACTTCAAACAGCAACAACCAACACAATTGGGTGCGGTATATGGCTGTTCTCATAAAAATATATGGCCAAAATAGCAAAAATAAGCATACAGCAATTGTTGGTATGTATTTGTGTATTTACAAACATGTGCTGGCTGGCTGACTGGCTGGCTGGCTGGCTGGCTGGCTGGGAGTAATTAAAGCAGTTTAACATGTCTCAGTTTTTGGCCAGTTTTTGGAGCTGTCACAACATCAACAAGCCTTCATTCATACACAGAGACAGCCACCAGGCATCCAGTTAGCAAAGTCAGTCAACCAGTCATTGATTCAAAAGCCAACCCGAAAACTTGCCATAAATCAACTCATTTGAAATGCATCAAAGGCAGCAATCAGAAACAGAAATAAACTGCAACAAAAAAAGTTTTCTTTTTTCTCAAAAATCAAAATGCAGTCAGTTACACAAATATTTTTACACGTAGTTGCGATTTCCAATTGCAATTCGAATTGGAATTGACAATTGTGTGGGCGGGGCAGCAGCAGCAGCAGCAAAAATCTAGGCGTGTTTGCACAATGTGTGAAAACAGGATCAAAGTCCTGCCTAAACATTTGTCAACTGTTGGTCGTTTATATAATCAACAGTTTGCCAAAAAAAAAAAATAAAAATTAGAAAGAGCTAGATGCGGGGGCGGCGGGGCTAGCTAGGGACTCAGTTGGCTTGTGTCATGAATATGCACCAATTAAACATTTTGTCTGCATGTGGTGAACATGCATCAATCAAATGCCAGTGGCCAGAGGACAAACATTTGTCGCAAACTGGATTCAGTCTTAGCCAGCCAGTGGCAGTGGCAGCGAGGGTTGATTC
This sequence comes from Drosophila nebulosa, assembly GCA_024703675.1. Lineage (NCBI taxonomy): Eukaryota > Metazoa > Arthropoda > Insecta > Diptera > Drosophilidae > Drosophila > Drosophila nebulosa. The sequence goes on along the minus strand of JANFPS010000004.1, from coordinate 2,334,972 downwards.
TACAGAAGGTAAAAGCAGTGACAAGTGTAGGTGGCAAGAACTTGACGCGCATTCCTAAGAAAGTTAGAGGGACCCTCGTTTTGCCGAAGTATTCAAATTTCTAGTGGCAGCAGCTCCAACATGCCTCAAGTCTGCCTTTTTATGACAAGGGGCAGTCCCCTAGTGGCATTTTTTAAGTTTTGGGCGTGGGGAGTTTGGTTATTATTAGCATCGCTTTGGTCATTGCTTAATTGATTTGGTTGTTGGCCATGTTAATTGACAGCACGCACGGATGTAACAATGCGATAGCGGCTCTGACACAAGCCAAAAACCACAAAAACGACAACAACAAAACGAACGAACGAATGAACGAATGAACGAAAACTGCTGCAGTTAGTTTTTGGCAAAGTCAGTCAGTCAGTCAGTCAGTCAGTCAGAGTTGTCAGTTGGTCAGTTGTCAGCCATCGATCGGCTGAATCGACTGCAGTTCACTAGGATTTGTTGGCTTACCAGTATGTGGGCCGATTATTGGCGGTTGGCGGATGGCGGTGGGGGACATTGTAAATTTCACTTATCTTGCGCAGGCGAGCAGCGAAACAATTAAATACTTTTTTGCGCACGAGTTATAAATATGAATGTCAAGATGCCAGCCAGTTGGCTCGGAGTTCGTGAGCGCTTTGACCCACATGCAACTGCCAGCAATTTGCCACCTAAATGGAAAATTATGAGCACCAGCATTTCTCTGTCTGCTGCTGCTGCTGCTGCTGCTGCTGCCATACGATAAGAGAAGCAAATGTGATTCCTTGAAGTTCCCACAATTGCCAAAGTCAACAACGTCAGCAGCGGCTTTTGTTGCCAGCAAATAGCACAGCGAGAGCAACATTTTCGTTATAATTTCTATTATTTTCCCTTTTGGCATAATTGCAGACAATTTACTTAACGATCAATAGCGTCAAACGGCAAGACGGTTAAAAATTTATTAGCTCCCGCAGCTTTTTGGCAGGCCCAGTCAGGCTGGGGCTCAGATTCGGGCTCCAATTCATGTGTTGCTGGTTGGCCTTATGGCAACTCACAATGTTGTTGCTGCCAGCAGTCAAATATTGCAGTTGCATCCGCGTGAGAGTTCGGTTCAGGTTTAGTCTCTCTCTCTCTTTCTCTGCGAAACCTTCCCCGCAACTTCAGGTTCAGTTTGAGCAAATGCGAATTGCCTTTTTGTTGCCATAAAACATTTATTTAAAATAGAGCAACAATTTCTTCTATTTAATAATTGTCCCACAGGCGACCACCAAGAGAAATTTCTGGGGAGCGGAGAAATATATGATCGTTGTTCATATTTTAATTACGCGACTTTATCACGTCATATTGTTGTTGTTGTTGTTGCAAGACTTTACCAGTTTACCTTCTTTCGGCGGTAAGGAGACAAAGAGAAGAGTTCTTTTTGGCTGACCTCAGAGCCTTTTAGGCTTGGCTAGTTCCATCAGATTCGTTAAAATTGACACCAATCATTTTAATTATCCCCAGCAGGACACTCAAATTAGGCATTTCACTTTCAGTTCTGTTTCATTAGAGTCTTTTAGAGAGGTCTTTGAGTGTTGAATTTTGGAATTATGATTTCGTTGCAAATGCAATTCAACGAAAATTCAATTAAGATCTGATTGGACTACCACTGAGTGAGGGGAATGTCTGCAAAATGGACATTGAACTTAGACAAAGGACTTATGGTGATTGCCGAAATGAATTGGGGGGTGGTGCGAAATTTTGTTAACTATTTAACAGTCACCAACTCTGTGAGAACAATTTTAAAATCATATTTCCGTTTATTCCTAGCAAACGAGCAATAAATTTTGTAAATTTTCGCCAATAAAGAAACGTAATGATCATGTTAATGATCGAAATGTAATGGTTGGGGGTGATTCGGGGGAGGGAGGATGGGCGAATAGACGGAACTCCGCTGGACACCCACTGTTGATTATTTTCGTTCATCGATGAAGATCTGCGCGATGGCCAGAAATATTGTTGTGGCTGTTGGCTATTGACTGTGGTTAGTGTTTTTGTTTATGTGCTGCTGATTATGAGCGGGCGGCGTCGCTGCCAAGCACATAATCGCTGAGATGTTGGCTTATTTTGATGTTTCAACAACGTCGAACTCTGGGGTCAGAGTCAGACAACAGACAACAGACAACAACGACGCATCGTAAATCATTCATAGGGGGGACGCAGTGGGTGCAAGTACACCAGCGATCAGAGTGAACCAACGATCAGCGACAGCAACAGCAACATAGCAACAACATCGTGAAATTTGTTGCCTTTGCCAGCACACAACAAATTGATTTTAGTCACGATACTGTCAATTAGCTAGCCATGGGTCAGCATCGGCAGCTGGCGAGTCTGCAACTCCCAGCGAGGTGTTGATGCCGGCGAACTTTGTTGGCTGCCCGCTGACCCAAGCCCAACCACAGCTGTGTGCCGTGTCCTCAAGCCTAGCCTCATCCTCATCCTCATCCTCATTCTCGAAGCCATCGTCATCGCCATTGCAGTCGGCCGCCATCGTCATCATCGTTTAGCTGCGATTAAGGCTGCAAAAATTATTGTTATGGTTACCTGCCAGGGCTGCCAAAGTTGGCTACTTTATTAAATCAAAGCTGGAGTACACGGTATCTGTAACGAATTGGGGGGTAAGGGGCCTAAGGCCGACAAACAAACATGAGGGCATTGAAATTTAAATTTGAAAAAAAAAGAATATAAAATAATAAGCAAAAAAAAAAACAATAAAAGTTAATTTATGAATTTACCGTAATTAATAATTTCATATTGATTGTTTTTATATTGATTACTTTCGAAATGTGAGTGGAATATGGCAATGGCTATAGAAATTTCTTTACTGGTTAATAATTACTTTTACCGAAAGGGTAGAAAATCAAGCTTCAACTTCAAATATGTTAACTTTAATGCATAATGCTTATGCAGTCTCTGTCATAATTTTTGCCTGCTTTTAGCCAATATATTTTAGCCAATTCTTGTGGCCAATGCGGGGAATGTGGCAAGTCGATAAGCTTTCGGATTGGCTGGCGATTTAACTTGCTTTTCACATGATTATCACGTGAGTTGATGCTCGATGACCCCACACGCTGTTCATACTTATTTATGACCAGTTGATGGCCATTGATTTTGATATGCAAGTCGGCTCGTTTGCAAGTTTTGTCCGTTGGCCCGTTTGCCCGTTGCCCGTTTGCCGTTTGCCATATATATAATGGACTTTAAGTTATGGCCACAATTTGCCAGCCTTTCGCCTTTCGATCTAATTGAGTGATTTCTGGAATGCCCAAAGGTTTTTTGTTTTCCTTAATTTAGCTGAAAATAGAAAAGAAATTTCCTAATTAACTTTTTAGCTTTGTTTATTTGGCTTTGGGTTTGGGTTTGGGTTTGAGTTTGGGTTTTCGGGAAATCGTTGAAATGCCTGGGTGATAATTAAAGAGCCCAACTACGACAAAGACGACGACTGCAATTCTACAGACAGACTTAAGGCTTGATTTCCTTTTGCGACTTGGGCTCAAAACTAAACTCGGCCCGATTCGAGTGCAGTGGAGTGGAGTGGAGTGGAGTGGAGTGGAGTGGAGCTGAGTCGAGGCGTACCTGTTAAAAGATACTTTGAACCTGTTGTACAGTTAGAGTTACAATTTGCAACGGCCCAGTCGTTGTTTGTATCGATGGCGATGCACTTGAAAATCGTGATTTCACCTTTGTGTAGCCAAGCCAAGGCAAGGCGACTTTAACTCCAACTCCAACAGCAACTGCAACTGCAACTGCAACTGCAACTGAAACTGCAATAGCAATAGCAATAGAAATAGCAAAAGCAACAACAGCACAAAGTCTTCTAAATGGCAAAGTAAACTGATTTACAATCAAAGGCAATGAAGCGCGCAAAGAGTTGCAAGTTTCGAGCTCATTTTTTTTGTAGTTCCGTTCAATTCGTAGTCCTAGCAGTCCCGTTGCCATCAGCAGAGCAAAATCAATTGAAGTAATTACGAAATGAAGGCACGAACTAATAAACTTGGTCGTTCCAGGCTTTTGTAGCAGCTGCTCGATTGGGTCGTCGATGTCTTCGACGCAGCAGCGGCAGAGGCAGAGGCAGCGGCAGCGGCTTGTGTCTTAACAAGCGAACGGCCAATTGGGTCTGCACCGCGCCCAAAAAACTCTCAATTTACAGTTAGTTTAAATTAATTAAACGAAAATGCACTTAATTAGAAGACCAAGACAATTTCCCCCTAAAATGGCAAGAGGAATTGCATCCGAACTCGAACCCTCTGCACATCGGCTAGAGACAATCCGCATCCGGAGCAAGTTGCAGCAAGTGCATGACTTTTGCTTAACCAAAGTTCCGAGAGCGAAACGAAATCAGGCCAGGTCCAGAGATCAGACAAATCTGCGCTCAAGTAAGCCAACGGACAGGCGCAATCGATCGCACGTCAAAAACTGGGGCCAGGCATCAAAAGAAATATGGCTTTTCATTTAAGTCAGGTCAAGACGCCCCAAAAATACAAAATGAAACAAAAAAAAAAAAAAACTTTGTTGACCCCGACGACGACTCGAAATGAAAACGAAAATGAAATGAAAAAGCGCCATTTGGAGGGCATCAAGCATTACGGACCAGGGCATCGGGCATCCATAGTACCTCCCCCATCCCCCATCCCCCATCCCACCAACCCCCAGACAGTTGATTCGTGCTGGGTCTGGCAGTCAATTTGTTTGCCAGAGTTTTTATTGTTTTTATTTTATTTTGTTTTTTTTTTTTTTTGACGGCGGCGTTGAGTTGCTCTAATCGATGCGCACAGATCAAAAACAAAAACCGTCCAACAAAACAAAAAGATGCGCCACACCCGCATCGTAGATCGAAATTAAAGCCATTGTCTGGGACTTTGGGTCAAGTGCTGACAGCGACGACGCAACTGAAAGCCGAACCAAACATCGGTAGAGATGGAGACGGAGCTCGACGCGTGCTCAGTGCTTAATCAGATTTAAGGCGGACTTAAGTTTTCATTATTCATAGCGAAATGGTGAAAATAGAAGTCCAGTGCGTCCGTCCATCTTTCCTTGGCCGGCGTGGCCCGGCTCCGCCCGGACCGACTTGCGTCGTCAATTGATTGGCAAAGGGTAATTCAATCCTAGTTTAAATGAGCCACTCAGTCAAATCTGTTGCCCTTGCGCCAACGCCTACAAAATGGGAGAAAGTCGATCCAAAAAAAAAAAAATCGGGGGAAAACGTGAGACCATTTTGACACTCAGCCAAGTGGACTGTTTGGAGTGGACTCACCCTACTACGACTCGATCTCCCTTCAAATGGCGCCCCGAAAATCGTTTTCAATTAAAGTCAAACGTGCTGGAAATCAAATTAAATGCCACAAAAGCAATAGCAACAGCAACAGCAGCAGCAGCCACAACGGCAACAGCAACAACAAAAAAAAAAAAAAAGCGCGCGCAAAAAAATTTTGATTATTTGTACAGCTCAAATTAGAAGGAAAGTCGCCAAAGCCAGGCAAAAGTAATCAACCTCATCATCACCTTTTGTGGCTTTACTTCTATGGCGTGCGGCCAAAGTAGGTTGACCAGCCGCTGATGCTGATGCTGCTGCTGCTGCTGCTGACCCACAACCGCACCACACCGCAATGCACCACTGTATAGCAGCATAGCAGGAGGAGTCACAGTCAAAAGCGAAGTTAGTATGGTGACTGCATTTTGCCGACATCTTGTTGCATGTCCCATGCAAGATGAAAGCATACCGTGTGGCAGCAACAACAACGGCAGCAGCTGAGTGCCAAAGTAATTAGTCTGATGGCAAATAATTTGGGCAGGCTTGCGGTTCCGCATTGTCAGCTTATTAGGCCTATGATAGACTCGACTCTGCACTCCGCATTCGCTTAACTTAATTGATTAACATTCAGAATACATTCAAGCCACGAATGAAGGAAAATGAAAGAGCCAATGAAAAAGAAATAAATGCCAAACAATTTTCAAATGCACTTCAAATTGCTACATCATCACGCTGACCCAAGTCGCTTCATCATCAAAGCGAATCAAAATAATAATAAATAAGCTCTAAAAATAAATCTAGCCAACAAATTTTTGTGCGTTGCCGCCAAATGCTGTCGACGCCATCAATCAGAGGCAAGAGCCGGGCAGAAGAGCCGGGCAGAAGAGCTGGTGCTGGCTAAGGCAGAGCTAGGAGATAGAGCAACAAATGAAACTTGGCAAGGCCAAAGGCGTTTTACAGTTTCATTTGTGAGTTCAGCTAACTATAAATAGACAAAAATACAACAAGAAAAAAAAGTCAAGTGAATAAGCCGTACTAAACACAGAGGCACTTTATATAATGCTGGATGCATGAACCAAGTTAACGAACTTTAAATACTCTAGCATCAGGCACAGTATCAATCAAAAGATTTTCAATTTTCTCTGTTAAGCCATCAAAACAGATTGACTGACACCTTGATCGTCCTTAGATTCAGAACTTCAAACTATCTAGTTTTTAACTCTATATCTTTCGACTCTATTTACATAATTCAACTTATTTCCAATTCAGTTCTAAAAGAGATGATCACTGGGCAAGAGTATTATTATTATTATTATGGTACATGGTAGTCACTTGAATGATTTCTCTTACCGACATCCATCACAACATCTTTTCATTTTCTTTGGCCAGAGTACAATTGCTGGTGGTGGTGGTGGTGGTGGACCCCCCGGCAGTAGATTCGTCGTTATTCACAATTGAGAGCTTAGACGATTTTTATGGGGTACGATTGGGGTCTTGGATTGCTGTCTTGGACAAAGCTTTCTGTCCGGAAGATTCATTCGATTCGGTTGCGGGCGGTGGGGGAAGTAATTAAAAATCACACAAGCTTTAAAGTGTGCCCCGCCTGAACGGAGACAGGTATTGGCATTGTTATTGGTACTGGAATTGGTTGTGGCTGTGGCGATTCTTTAATTGAACACCTCAAAATGATGCGCACGTAAGGCAGCTTAACGACTCGAATACAATACCAAAATGCCATGAACATGTTCGCCATATCATCCTCCTCCTTCGACAAAAAACCTAATGAGGGCAGACGCTGCTGCTGGTGCTGCAGCTGCAGCATGCAATGGCCACAACGCCTTAACACGCCCCATTCCCATCCACATCCACATCCACATCCCCATCAAGTGAAGCCGATACTGAAGCCGAAGTTTGCACAAGAAATTAAACTTGAAATCAAGTCGCAAGTCGCAAGTCGCACATGTCCGTGTATCAGTTTGTGCATCTACTTGCCCTTAAGTAAAGTAAAGTATCTTGTTGCAACTTCATTTCGTGGCATGGCCCCAAAATATTTTTCGCTTTTGCGACCGCAACAACAACATGCATGTTGCATACTTTGGCCTTGTTGTTGCTGTTGCTGTTGCTGTTGCTCTTTGTGAAGAAGATGGAGATGCAGATCCTGCCCTGCCCTCACTGAAATTATTTTTTCTCCCTCTCATCGTGTTTATTTCGTTTTTCGTATTTCGGTTTTTGGTTTTCGCTTTTGTTTTCTTTTTGGTTTTTTGGTTTTGGGTGTTTTTATGTTCTTATAATGCGACTTATCAGATTTTTCGAAGCTGACAATGGCCGAAAAGTGCCTCATGGCAACGTCCGCGAAGGTTGCACAACAGATATTGTGACAAAAAAACGGGGGAAGGGGGCGGCGTGGTCGAGGGTGCCTCACACACAGGGAGCTGCGGTTTTTAATGCACAAAATGTTGTTGTTGTTGTTGTTGTTGCCCAGTATTAAATTTGCTTTTCCCTTTATGGGCCATAAACATTTTTATATACACCACGCGTCTGGATCTTTAATATACAAAATGATTTTTATTTTGATGATTTTCAATAAAATTAAATTGAAAATAAAAATAAAATAAATTTTTATGTTATTATTATTTTGACGCTACGGTGAACATGGCATGGCATGCCGATACATGATGATGCCCCAAAGAAAGATTATTTAAATTGAGATAACAGAGTGAAAAATGAGTGAAAAATGTTTTCAAGTAAAGGTGGAACAACGCTTCAATATGAACTGGATGTCTTAATAAAAGAATTAACTTAAGAAACAACAGAAAGGTACAATCAAAATAAGCTAAATGGGTCTTGACATATTTGACTTGTCAAAAGTGGAAAAGGCTAGCTTATAAGCATTTTATTCTTTGTTATTAAAGAACTTGGGCAATAATTTTACATTTAAGAATTATTTAAAATTGTCATCCTTATGTCGCTTGAAACAACATTCCAAACTGTGTAATAAAAAAGTCATTTATATTGGCCAAGTTATTCCGCATTATATACCATGCCAAAAAGTTTCCCATGTCTTTTAATTTCTTCCTCTTGAACTGTTTCTGCTCCTCCTCCTTGTACTTCTTCTCTTCTTATTTTGCTTTTGCTTTGGCGTTGGCTTTTATCCTCTAACTTGTTCCCGCTCCTTGCTCTGTTGCTCTGTTGCTCTGCTGCATTTGTGTGTATTTCAATGTTTGGTGTTTTGCGCTTGTCAAATATTTGCAAATCGCTTTGACATCTGGTTCGACAACTTGTTATCGTCCGCCTGGGCCGACTCGGGCTCGCACATATTTCGTTTTTAATAAATTGTACCACAATTTGATATGGCAATCCCCCCCCCCTTCCCCACCCCCTCTCTCTCTCTCTCTCTCTGGGGCACGCCCTGCCCCGCCACCCATTGGCTATTTGGCTGCCTGCAGCTATTGCAGCTGTCATGGCAAAATAAGAAAAACTCTTTGATTAGGCGTGGAAAAATATTGTCCGAAAGCACTTTAATCGTTTTGATTAAAAGCCAGCAAGGCTAATTAGTTGGAAATTGGAACCGGTTTCAGGAGGTTTTGCGAGTGCAGAAGGAAAACGGAAAACCTTTTCGTCAATATGTTTTGTGGTCTCTTGGCATGGCCAATTTAACAAACGAAATAATTCATAGAAACATAAATCGCGATATGCCTGCCGAGTACCTGTCCCTCCAGCCATTGCCCCAACCCTCACCCACCAAACATCCTGAGTGGCATTGCAAGCGCCTTCGATTTTGGCCCCAAATTGGCCGTCAATAGTGGGCAATTGTTTATTTGTTCGTGGACTAAACAAATACGAAATGCAGCGACACGCCTATTGTTGTAAATATCTTTGCGTTTTGTATTTTGTTCTGATTAATTTTTTTGTCTGCTGTTCGACACAAACGTTCAAAACTTCAACACATTTGGCGATAAGCATCGATCGAGGCATGCGCAAGCGAAACAAAAAACTCCAATAAATAGGTAAAAAAAAACCAAAAAAAAAAAATCAACGAATAAACGACATTGGCAAATATGGACGATTAGCAACAAAGCATTTCATTTGTTAGCCTAAACACGTGCTCCACACAGATTGCAATAAGAATATGGTGCGGAGAATTGGCGCTGGGTGGCTCAAAGCTTACTTAAATCGCCTTCTTCAATGCGAAACAAAAACATTTTAATTAAGCAAATGGCAAATCATTTTTGGTTGCCTCATACTTACATAAATATCAATAACTTGTTAATCTACCCTCGCATCTCTGGCTCTCATATAAGAGGAAAAAACGTGCCAGTGCACCCATGACTGGCCGTGCACAACAACAACAACAACAGCAACAGCAGCAAATGCCTTTTAATTGAAAATGTTGATTGAACTCAAGTTCGTTGCTTAAGTCTTTCGTTTGACTTTTTCATAAAAAAAAAAAAAATGAATCGCTGCCTCCTGCCTCAGCCTGCGCTCCACTTCCCACTCACCGTCACCCCTTATCGACTTGTGTTTTACAGCGTGACACAAAATTGTTGTAGTAATTAATAATAGCGGACAACAACAACAAATTATGTTTTTTAATAACTGTAAATTTGTAGTTGTAAAAATTTACGATTTAATTGCGGAGCGTTTGAATTTATTATGAGAGTGCTAAGTTCCATTTGTATCCATGTTTGTTACGCTTTGAATAAGCCCAAAATTATGTGTGCTATTTATGGGCCAATGTGTGTGTGTGTGTGTGTGTGTGAGTGTGTGTGTCAAGTGTGTGCTGTGGCTTTTGTTCCAGTTTCTCGGCCAGAGACCACCCGAATGCGAGTTTTGAACTAGACCTTGGCTTGTACTAGACCCAGCCACAAATAGGCCCACAGCCAAGATCTTTGATGGTGGCCTCCATTTCCATCCTTCATTTTAATCATTCAATCGAACTCTCAATTGCTGCATTTGACTCGAATCGTGTTCATCTTCTTTTGTTAGCTTATTTTTTTGCTGTTGTTGTTGTTGTCGTCGACATTTTGTTTAAACTACAATTACTTATTTAATCATAATTTTGTTCGCGTTTCAACAATCATCAATCATCAAATGCAATTGCCGACAGCGCCCGGGCAGAATTTCTGCGACGACTGGGCCAACTGTCAGTCTGACAGATTGCCACAGCAGAGCAACAGAGAGAGAGAGAGAGAGAGAGAGAGGGAGAGACAGAGATAAAAAAAGAGAGGAAGAGCGAAAAGAGGAAACCCGATGTTGGCCAGGCCAAATAGTGGAATGCCAAGGCATGCGGTTGCTGCCGCTGCTTCAGCTGTTTAGTGTGCGCGCGCGCAAAAAAAAAAAAAAATAAAAATAAAAAAGAAGAAAAAAGTAGCATCAGCAGCAGAACGCCACAATTATCTAGTCAGCAGTCAGTCAGTCAATCGGCTCGTTGAACTTGCAGTCGCTGCGATCGCACAAATCAATCGATCACGTTTTATAATGCCGCTGCAGACTTGCCTGGAAAAAAAGGAAAAACAAAGAAAATCAAATGCAGAAGGTTGCTTGGGCCTATTGGCTACCCATTGAAAGGTTTGCCAGATGCAAGTCTTACCTTCCTCTGGCCTTATATACCCTCTAGTTGCAGGAGAATCAACAGGAAAGATTGAAGCTCACAACTGAATGAACTTTCCAAACGGGCAGCAGCAGCAGCGTCAGCAGCTCGAAGCGACTTCAGTTCCAGCCGCAGCATCGCTGAACGGCCTCAGCTTGGCTAGATGGATTGATTGATTGCCTGAAACAGTTAGCAGACATTGTCTGGCTTGGCTTATTGCTATTTATGATCTTGATCTATGGATCGAGGGCAAAAGCACATGCGGCGACGACGTCGTCGAGCAGCCAGTGCACATGTTGATAATCAGCACGAAGCTGATAATGATGCCAGAGCTCTGGCCTTGATTGCTGCCTCAGCCGCTGCTGTTGCTGCTCTTTTTTCCATCTTTCAATCATGCTGGAGTACTACTTAAATGCCCGCTAACCGCCGCCTAGATTTTGATTGAAAAACATTTTCCGAAATTGTTACACACACAAACAACACAAAGCACAACAACATAAACGAGTAGAAAAACCTTTAAGGGTAACATTGGAAACAAGAAATATCCAACGCTCGGGTTAAAGAGCTGTTGGTGTTAAGTGCATGATAATCGATTAGAGTCGGTGTTTCTCGACTCCATATTTCTTTTTGTTTTTTTTTTATTATTTTTTCTTGGCCTGGTGTTGGCGTTAAACGGCTAAGCGCCAAAATTGACTATTTATGGACCATTGCAGTTTAGTTTTTTGGTTGTTATTTGGCGGGCAGGAAACCATTTATTTGCATGTGAAGCATAGAAAGTATCTATTAGACTGCCGACGACGGCTAAAAGGCGAATGAAACGACATTAAAATGCATTGCATCAACTCAAAATTGTTACTCAAAAAAAATCAAAAAAAAACAAAAAATGCCACAAAATGCATGAATAAAATGAAACCAGAGTGAAAAACTTCAAACTGGTTAACATATTTTGCCACTTTTTACAGCATTTTAATTACGTGAGCGCCAAAAAAAAAGAAACAAACAAAAAATGAAACAAAAATCAGACGGCAAAGTCAAAAAGAACTTCTTGTGTCGGCAATCAATGAAAAGTCAATAAAAATCGTCAGTCAAACATTCACGCACATACACACCTACATACACAGGTACATAAAATATATATATATATATATGCGCCTTACTCACGAGCCAACAGCAACGTGTTAAGTAGCATTTTATGAGATCATTTGAGATGACGCTGCAGGTGCAGGCAACCAAACCAAACTCAGCGCCCAGTTTCAGCCTGAATTCGAACTCGAATTCAGAGTTGCAAATTCGAGTAGAGCATGCTAATTACAACATGTCACCAAGTGGCGGCACCAATTTGGAGTAGTTAACTTTTTGGCCTTTTGCTTGCATAAATTTCGCGTTTCACAAAATGTACCAAATGTATGCTCAAGCTAACTACACGTCAATTGACATATTCCCACATAACAAACCAGAATAGATATCATACGTGAGGCTTATCTTATCATATTCAATATTTTAGCATCCTTTAGGTGTTTTTAATTTTGTAATTTCGTTTAATTTTTTCGCATTTAAACTGAACAATCGTCTCATATGGAGATGGATAACAGTTGCCAGTAGAGTCCCGTTTCAGTCTTTGCCCGAAACAATACGCTAATGATTTATTTAAAGCACATTCAGCATTTTGTGGCGGCCCGACCCAAAAAAATATATGTGAAGAAAACAAAAAACAAAACCACTCTGAGATTGCCCACTGGGCTAGCTGGGTGGGCGTCATCAGAGCGAGACTAGAGCCGCACCCCTCTGCGTAGCATTGGCAGTGACCCAGCCGGATTCGGACTCCAGAGAACGGAGACGGAGCCAGCTAAGTTGGCTGCGTACTCCGTATATCATTGGCTGCGTATCTGCGCCGCGGGTGCAAAACGAAATCGACATTTAATGCGCTACCACACAATTGTTTATGGGGGCGGGGGTGCAGAGAGAGAGAGAGAGGGAGCTGCTGTTGTTGGGGCGGCTTGTCTGTTTCCGTTTGCGTTGCAGCTAGACATTGCCATGATATCGCATATTTCAATCAATTTGCTTATTGCTGTCTTTTTGCTCTTGGGGCATTCCCGTTAGTATAATAGACCATAAAGGTGCGCTCAACATCTAAACGTATGTATGTAAGGTATGTTTGTATGTGAGTGGGGGAGGGGGAAGATTGGGGCCAACAGAAATGTATTCCATCGAATCCTCCATTTGCTAGTTGAAAGCGTGAGATGCGACCACATGCAAATTTCAGGCACGACGGCGATGCCATGACAGACACTTGTCAACGTTTTTTAAGTTTGCGATGCTGCCATTTTGTTCTCGGTAGAAGGTAGAAGGAAAAACGGAAAACTATGCAAATATATGTCAGGACCCGATGGCGATGATGGGCAATGACGACGATGACGATGATGATGCTCATGATGATGACGTTGATGGCAAAGTCGTCATGTCAAGTTCTCGACAACAACAAATGAAGATCAACAACGCTGGCTTATTTATTTTATACATGCTGCAAATGCTGCATTGTAAAATACACAGCCCGCCCCGCCCTGCCCCTTTGGCGGCCAAACTCGGACTACAATTGCCAAAATGCTTCGGCCATGCCACACTCAAAAAAAAAACTAAGCAACTCTCGTAGACTTTCTCAATAAACTTCAGGCAATTGTTTATTTAGATTACTCTCTGAAGAGCTGCAAACAGGAACAGGAGAAAAGATCATAATATACAAACATTTTTTGTTTAAGTGCATTTTGAGGAGGCAAATCCAAAAGACACTCCGATTCATGCACTCGTACTTGGCACGGGAAACTCACAATGAACGTGGAGTCAGTCGTCGGCAATGGCAAACACATTTTTCGCGCCCCAAAAGTGTTGGAGGCGTTTTGTTGTCCACTTAGAGACATGGGGGCCGTCTGTCTGAATGGTTGCTGCTTTGCCAGAGAGAAGAGGTAAATAAGTAGAAGCAGGCAGAGGCAGGGGCTGGGGCTGGGGCAGGTGCAGAAGGTGATGGGGCGGGGGCTGGTAGCCACTAAGCATCTTAGGCACACGTCAGACTGTCGCTTCTGTCGGCGGCATCGTGTGTTGCATTTGCTTTGGCTCTGACTGCCTTTTGTTGCCTTTTGGCGCCTTTTGCTGGTGTTGGTTGGTTGGTTGTTGTTGTTGGTGCTGGTTGTGCTGGTGTTGCTGCTCACCGGCTGTTGTTGATTATGGCATTTTGATTGATTTCTTTTGACTTTTTGGCAGCAGCCGCAAATATTTGGTAATCCTGGCAGGCGAACAAGCCGCTTCATCAGCAATTTTAATGCATATTTTAACACCTCGAGTATTGACGGGGAGAATTGGAATTTGGCCGCCGCATGTACAATGTAAAGCCGATTGATGAATTTTCTTCTTTGGTATTTTAATGCCAAGCTTGACACTTTCTAAACGAACACACACACACACACACAATAACGAAGAAGGCGGAGAAGAAGAAAATAAATAAAAACTATTAGAAAAAATATATATAGAAAAGGACAGCAAGAAATAAACGGTTGACATCTGGAGGTTTATTTGCTTTACGTACGCTTGGGTTCTCTTTTGCTTCGGTTTTGTTTTTTTTTTTGATGCTGAAAAGTTGTTCATGCAAATTGACCATAAACTTGATTTCGGCTCTCAGCATTCAGCAACAATTTGTCAAATAATTCTGGCACTTTTTCAGTTTTTTGCTTTTGTGGCTTTGTTACTTGCGTATTAAGGTCAACGTCAGTGTTTAATTGAACACCTGGACAAGCGGCAATGACAACGGCGAAGGCGATGGCGATGGCGATGATGATGGAGGGGGAGTTGTATGTACCCACTAGGCCAACTGGGCGGTCAAAAAATGTAAATGACTCATAAGACTAAATGTGGGGGAACTTGGAAAAAAGATTTTAAACAACATACCTTAATGCAAGGATGCAAATGCATCAATAGCGAGGCTCTCTACGAAAATCTAAGGCAAACCTTTAAAATAAGGAAAAAAAAAATCAGCACAAGTCACTTTGGTGATGACTGAGATAAATTGAAGTTAGAGAAAGTACATTTGATTTTTAATATAAAACGATAACAATATCGATAATATAAAACTGTTTTCCAACACTGATTTGGGCAAAGAATTTTGCGAATGAATGAGATTGTACTTCTTTCTCTGTGTGGCCAAGGCCATAATGAAAAATAAGTTCTTCATAATGTTATGGTTTATGTCTGATGTCTGCCTAGATCAGAGTTCATTCGATGCATAAATTGAGTTGTCTAATAAGTATTGCATAATTTCCATTCCCCCGATTGACAGCATTTGCCATAGTACATCTTCAGTTGTCAATTACAAAATTTATTTTGTTCAGTTTGTTGCAGGTGTTGGGTTAATTTTTTCCCTCTTTTTTTTTTTGCACCTAACAAAAGCACAAAATCAAACAAGCAAACGAACCAAGGAAAAAAAAAAAACAGTGCAAAATCGTGAAATCAAATTTGTTCACGTTGTTTGGCAGTCGCGTTGTCTATTAGAGATCTCTTCGTTTTTATGTTAATCAAAACGGGCCAAACAAGTCAGACAGATCTTGCATTGTCCTATCAAAGTCTAAGAGACAGACAGACAGAGAGACAGAGAGACAGAGAGACCGAGAGACCCCCTCTGGCCGCCATAACAACACTCCCTTTCTGGGGGACTGGGCCACAAATAGAGTTGGAGTAAGCCAGTTCTTTTGGCTGCTGTGTGTTGCCAAGTTTTTCTTTACATAATTTAGTGTGTTTGTTGTGTCGACTGCGAAATAAGTCTTCGTCGTGTTACTGCAGTGCCTCTTCCTGGTGAGTAATTTGCATTTATTTTAACAGAAAGCATCAAGGTACAAAGTGTTAGGTGCTAAGAATGCCAAGTCGTTTCGTCGTTGGCTTACAAACTGTCAAGACAGATGTTGACCCAGTGCAGCATTAGTTCCAGTAAGAATACAAGGAAGGCCATCAGTAGGCCCACACAAAAGCACCAACAAGCAAATCTGTAATCCTCCAAGCGCAGTGGTCGCAAATGGAGAATAGAGCTGTAGTCCTTGATCTGCATATGGCCGGCCTTCACCATGTCATAGAAACTGTGCGTCAACCAAAATTCCAATAGGCCCGATTGATATATTTCCATAATGTACTGCCGTATGACATCTCTGAACACACAATTATCAGAGACTATTAGTGCGTACGGCGTGTAACCATTGAAACAGAGCTTCTCCGAAAACCGAAACACCGGATGGCTAAAATGGCGTTGTTGTGTCTCCATGATGTGCCACTTAATTGACGTTATGGTGTAGGCCCAGCTGGTATTAAAGAAATTACGCCTCATGTATAATTCCTTGGGATCACTGGTCAACTGAAAGGCAGGCGCATATTTGGCTCGAAAGTCTCCGCCCATGCCATCGAACTCCGACCGCATGCCGAAAATGCGAAGACCAGAGGTCAGTAAATCGTCGTAGCTTTCAATTGCCGGTTTCAGGGGTCGTCGCATTATCATAAAGAACAACTGAGCGATATAGGCACTCATCACAAACAGATAAACGGCGCTGGTGATCAAATGCCAGTAAGGCGCTGGGGGAAGCCAATTCCGATTCGGGCAATACGACTTTGCGAGAGTCAATGCGAGGCAGATGACAAAAATGAATGTTAAGGCTTCACAGCTCAGCACTCGCTGGATCACTTCTGGCAGGGAAATGTCGCGTTCCACGGGCAACATGGTGCACCAGTTGGCATAGAACACGGGGTAAGTGTACTGGTATAGGTCCCGAAGGTGATATTTGTGGTAGAACATTGTTAGTAGACCCAAATCCATGGTATTATTATTTAGTAAGTCTAACATATTGTCGCGTAAATGATCCAGGGAGGGCCTAGTCAACTTCGATGATCGCCTCACAACAATATTGGCACCCAATTTATCAGCGAAATTCTTAGCAAAATCCCAAAGAAATCCAGCCATCTTTAGTTGTCCTTGTTTATCGACAAACTCAAATGTATTAGGCTCGGAGAAGTCAGGCATAACTCGCAACTGAAAGCCACGAAGAACATCCAATTGGTTGCGGTAAAGTTGAAATCCAGATCGATGCCTATTCAATAGGCTTTGTTCGATCAGAGTAAAACTTGGATAGGCCACATAGCTGTAGATAATGGTTGAGAAGCTCGACCAGGCAATCACATTCAGCATTTTCTGCTGCAGCGACAACCTCAACACTCTGGAGGCCAGAGAGTACTCGCTAGAGTCAATGGCTCCCACAATCTCTATAAACACTTTTACTTCTCTTTGATATGACAGAGTCTCCGAGAGGCTCAATAAATCGGCCTCAATATAAGCTTGTGATAAACATGCCAGCACAAATAAATCACTGTTCTGCTTCTCCTTCAGATTATTATAGGGCAATGAGCTGTGCCAAATGAACTGAGGATTGGTTGATAAATTCCTCTGCTGAAGCCATTGCCAACTGCAGTTGAGTCCGGACGGATTGTAGTAGAATATGGTCATGTGCCCTGGCACAATGACCTGCAAGACCAAATCGAACAGCTCGAGGGGCAAACTCACACTGAAGTTTGCCAACATGACGACCATTACGAAGTAACTGAGCGACACCTAAAGCGATGAGTCGCGGTAAACATAAAGTCTAGCCTCGTCTGCTGTTTGTATAAGCAATCAAAACATTTATCGCAGACTAATTGCCATGGGGTTATGGCTAATTCATGAGCCAATACATGCATATCTGTATGTGTACCAAGACTTACCTTACGTCACTTTGAATAGCGAAAATATACCACCGATTCCTGGGAGACTGAGTCTGCCGGCCTCAGCGAAGTATGACGAACATAAATTCCTGACCTTTTAACTCGAAAACACGAGGTTACCCAATCCTTTTCAGACCCATATCCAGCTGCAGCTGTAGAATTTTTTGAAGCGAAAACATTTTAAGCAGTTGTAGTTTTTTTTTTATGGATACCCTTTTCGAAAAATGGCTTATTCATTCTAAGCCAGGATAGGAAAGTTCAGTAAAATCTGTCTGAAGTTTACTCTTACTTGACTCACATGAGAGACCCTTTATTAATAAGTCAGTAAATAAATCAATCTTCTAAGCTTATTTGTCATAAAAACGTTTCCCTCTTTCCGGAATACAATCCAAGGTGAATGTTCTTTAATCCGAAAAAGAGAGAAGAGTGAGAGTGAGAGAAGGTGGGGAGTATCTTGGCGTTAAGCAAGAATCATCTAAAACTGGTTAAATCTGTAATGAAATGAGTTCAAATGGAAAGGGTATACAAACTTTGTGTATTACTTAAGTTAGCCAGGCTCTCAATGTTTTTGGGTTTTGCTTTTTTTTTTTGTTGTTTCTGGTTTCGCAGAGTTGAAACAGAGTGTTTTATATGAGACATAAAGTTTTATAGTCGACTTAACTCTGCGGCTGCCTCTGCTGATCCTTCATGGCATCTGAGCAATTCTGGCGCTCAACTGTCTTATCCCCCCAAAACGGAATTGACGGTGAAGGAGAAAGTTATGTCGACGACCGACGACCGACAACCGACGACGAGTCGTCGGTCGACCACTCCTGTATTTCTGGCCATTACATTTCGGGGTCAGTTGCGTATTTTCTTTTTCATTGACCTTCTCCAGACAGATCTTTTTTAATAATTTGTTGCAAATTATAAACATCACTAAAAACTCTTCGCGGAACGTGATGGATGGATGGAGAGAAGGAATGGATCGAGGGGGTTAGAGGCAGGCATAATGTCAGCACTTTCCTGCGACACCAAAGGCACGATTCCAAAATTGTCTCACATATCGTGCGGTGGTCTGTCTTTCTCCAGCCTCTCCTTGGCTCTTCACTTGATATACTTGCATATGGATAGATGGTTAGACAAACAAACATACA
Source organism: Drosophila nebulosa (assembly GCA_024703675.1). Classification (NCBI taxonomy): domain Eukaryota; kingdom Metazoa; phylum Arthropoda; class Insecta; order Diptera; family Drosophilidae; genus Drosophila; species Drosophila nebulosa. Next base: position 2,316,179 of record JANFPS010000004.1, on the reverse strand, counting down.
TACATACATACATACATATATAAAAAAACTTACTTATGTATATACTTTTTCCCCACTCGGTCACGGCCACATAATTCATGGATCGTGTTGTGAGAACGATTTGTCAACAAATCGTGGTGCTTCTTAGGTGCCATAAATTGCTCTTGCCTTGGCATTTGTTGCCATATTATGGGACTCATCTGTATCGCATGATGATTAAAAGGTTCGCCTTGCTCTATTTTGGTTTCGAGCCTTAATGAAAATATAGAAAAATCTCATCGATCGTGCCATCTATCGGTGGTTACTTGCAGGAGTTGTTGTGAGTCTATTCCAAATTGTTGAATGTGGCAAAAAAGGAGGATTGCCAATTGGCATCTTATTGCATTTGTGGCAGGTGCAACATCAAATTTGTGTGGATTGCCTTGCCACTTATTACACTAAAAAAGTATGCCAAAGAAAGAAGTAATTGAAAAGGTTAAAATGGTTAAAGGTCTTCCCTTTTCTTCAAGTGTACAGAGCACTCTTTTGGTTTTATGTTAATCAAACTGAGCCAACTAACTAACTATCTTACTCACCCGTACTAGGCCACAATTTGTTTGGCCTAAGCATGTTCTCTTTACTATTTGCTGACTTGGTTTTACATAATTTGGCGAATTTCTTGTGGTTTTTATTTGTCTGCCAGGCTCAAATGAGTCTTCGTGGTGCTCCTCTTCGTCGTTGTTGCTGTCGTGTCGCTGCGGTGTCTTCCTAGTAGGCAATTTGCATTTATTTTTATTTGCTATGGAGGGAGAGGTGTAAGACAGTAGTAGTCGTGGGCAGCTTAGACAATATTCCCCAATGGCCAACAATATTGTTAACAGGACTCTGAGCAAACTACAAGAAAAAAAAAAAAGCAGCAAAAACATTTGTCAGCGTCACGAAGCAAAACACAAAGTTGTTTTTGTTAAGCGTTTCAATGTTTGCACAAAGGGTTAGGGTTAGGGTTTGGGTTTGGGTTTGGGTTTGGGTTTGGGTTTGGGTTTGGGTTTGGATTGTATATCAGACACCATCGTATGTCGCAGTAAATGAATTTCTCCCCTAAGTAATTTTCCACTAGGATAATTAAATGCTCACAATGGTAAACATCCAGCCAGGCTAATTAACGAATGAAGTTCTTTATGGTTGACTTGCCATGGATGATTTGCCATTTGCCACTGCTGCCATAGATGTGTTATCTTTTCCAAACTTGTTGTGTAGTTAATATTGAATTTTATGGTTTTGTTAGCCCACATTGGAGCGTAAGTATAATCTCTTACAAAGTATCTAGGTAAACATTTATATAGTAAACAGAAAGTTCTAGGAGAAAAACTAGTAGCCCAATTGACAGTCCAAGGGCATACAACATTAAAACATATAGCCATTCCTCCCAATGTATGGCTTGAGCCCTTAGAGGAGTACTCAGATCAGCAAGACGCAGTCGATTGGCTTCCATCATGTCATAGAGTGACTGGCGATTCCAGAATCGGATTAAGCCGTACTCACTGAGATGCATGATGAACATATGCAGTTGATCGCGGTATAGACAGTTCTCGTTCATTAGAAGCGCAAACAGTGACATCTTCTGGACACAAAGATTCTGTGAGTAACGAAACAGCGGCTTCTTGAAGTAGTTCTGCTGCTCCCTATACAAGGTCCATTTGACGGAGCTAACCGTGTAGCCATACGAAGCATTAAAGGCACTGCGGTGCTCCATAAATGTTTTGAAAAAATCCTGAAGTAGGAACGATGAGGCATATGTGATTTTCATCTCTTCGGGGTAAATAAAGCTCTCCGAACGAAGTCCCATGATGCGCATACCAGCCTCATTCAGTTGATCTAGATTTTCAATAAGATTTTGTTGCAACGGGCTAATGAATAGGGCCGAAAGTTGCGCCAGCAATGAGGCAATTAGAAATAGATACGTTAGGGGCAAAAGTAGTCGAAAGAGCCGTGATCCATGGAGTCCCTGATGGGCCAGCAAGCGATAGACAGCATACATGATTAGAATATAGAGATATGACCAGGGCGACTGCATTACTTTGGCCATAGCTTCATGACTACTAAGAATCCGCTCCACCGGCAACATGGTGCACCAACTACCGATGAACATCGGATAGCTGTACTCATGAAAGGCCCTGCCCTGGGTTCGAATCAATGGCCTTAGGCTGGCAGCTATGTCCAAGGTGTCATTGTGCACGTACTGCAGCATTCGAGCGAAAGGGACGACAGCCCTTGGTTCCATGGCCAACTGAAGGGAAGCATTCAAATGCCGGGCAAATTCCATCATCATTCGCCAAATCATTCCACTCACCACGAGCTCTCCATTCGCATTGTGGTACACAATTGTCAGTGGTTCCGATTGATCGGGCAATGTGCGTATGCTATAGCCATAAAGATTGCTCAACTTATACGGAAAAAGCTGCACGGCAAAGGGATAAGTCAGCGACAACAAGCGAAAGATTGGAAAAGGCTGATAAGCATAGAGTTCGCCAGATGTCAAAAAGTCACGGGGCGTAAGTATGACATTTGCCATATGCAGCTCCCAGCAGCGTTTCAGTATATTCTCAGCCAAGTTCTTCAGAGTGCCTCCATCACATATGTCCAACCAGACGGGAACGTGCCTCATGTGATTTAGCATTATGCTAAGGGTTGCAAGGGTGACCTCAAAGTCCGCTGCCCTCACGCAAGACAGGGCTAATATATCCATGTCTTGACTGGCCTTCATGTAGGGTGGAAATGTCGTCTGATCCCAAACCAAAACGCTGGAGTTACTGTCTTTCAAAAATTCCTCACTCCAGCAGTTACAAGAATCCAACTTGTAGTAAATCAATGTTCGGAAATTCAATTCCCCCTTCAGGTGCCACCAAATCTGCTGAAGTTTCGTGGACCTGCTTGACCAGAGATCCAGGGATTGGCTCCAGTTCCAATTCCACATGGCTTGTGTGAGTGACTGCCGACCCAAGCAGGAGCTGTGTGTCCCTTATATCGTTTCGGATTTCGATTAAATTTTATAGTGTCAGCATTTTTAAGGACTGACTTGCAGAACCCCTCCATATATTATTCATTTAGTATGCAAACAAGGAAGGAAAATGTCCCCCCCCCCCCACAACACAATAATTGCTTGTTTGGCCTGACCTGACGCCAAACTGACCCACAAGAGTTGAACAACAACAGCAGCAACCCACCATCAGACAAACAAGTGTGTTGACAATGGTCAAAAGTTGCAGGCCAAATGTGAATAAGTTGCAGCTGGGGGCTCGAAGCACCACAGCAACGACCACGACTACGACCAAGAGACACTTGCATGCTATCAAAATGAATTGTTTGTCTTCTTATGGCTTATGCATATCCCATAGACACCCACCAACAAATGCAGCATGTAGATTCAGCTGAAGATGCACAAGACTAGCAGCTAAGACCATGTCATCATCATCAGCGTCATCATTATCATCATCATCATCATCATTGTTGTCGTTGTTGTCGTCGCGCTGTTGCTCCGCCTCCATCTCTGCCCAGTGCCTCGGCTGGCATTTGTTTTATCGTCATTTTACAAGCATTTTTCATAAATTACAGTTTATTGTTGTTTGATAAACGGTCAGCGGTGGGCGCTACTTGTATTTTGTCTGAGCATCTCCATCCCAGCGAACGACACGCAAATAAAATTCAAACAAGAAATTATTGTAGTTTTTATTGTATTAACATCATTGTCATCATCATCAGCATCGTTGTGTCGCGTCGTCGTTCGTGGTCGTCGTCGTTGGCGTCTGGCTCTTGATAAGTTAAGCGTTGACATCTTTATGTGCGTGTGTGGGCATTAAACAAGAAGCAAACAAAACCAATACCCATACCCATACCAATGCCCATACCCATACAGACCGACAGACCGACAGACCAACCGACCAGCCGACCAATTGACTGACCAACAAGGAGCCAAGCATCTCGTAAAAAGCACATAAAGCCCAATCGGAGGCTCCGTGTTGATGGGAAATACAAATTCATGATGAGTTTTCTTTTTCGATACATACTTAGCATGAGAACTTTTTTCACTGTAACAGTAACAAATAATGGGCATGGGCAGAAAACGAGAGAGGTGGAAAACGAGGGCAGTTTCATTTAGTTTTTCAATTAAACAAGCAAGCAAACAAAATGTCTCAGTGTCCATGAATTTCTATTAAAAAATAAATCTTAAATCGTTTGATTCTCATATCTCGAATGTTGTGCTCAAAATGGGATTTTAATGCATTTTTTTTATGAATTTCACATGCCACTCTCGCTTGTGGTCGCTTAAATAGTTTTCCTCGCGAGTAAAATGCAAAACTAATATAATAAAAAAGAAAAGAAAAAAAAAAGCGTAACTCACCCACTTATGATTTGCGATCCAAACTTCTCCTCGGGCTCTTGAGGCGCAAATTACCAATGCAAATATTCATTGGCAAGCCACAGCATGGAGAGTCCATTGAGTGGGGGAGAGCGCCAGAGAAACATTTGCATAATTTAATGGCCGCAAATTCCACTTAAACAACTTAATTAGATTTAACAAAAACAAAAAAAAACAAAAATGAAGCAAAAAAGGCTTATTTAAAGGCACTTAAATAAACAAAATCCAAATCAAAATCAAAAATAAATGGACAAAGCAGAAATAAAAAAAAAAACAATATGTCCCTTTGGGCTATACGTGAATTATTTATGAACCATTTTGGGTTCATACTAATCGACCAAGTGACTGAATGAATGACTTATCTGCCTCTGTCTCTCTGGTCTAGAGGCTGGGCCCAAGAGCAGAGCAAACTGGCCACAAAATGCAACGCCCGCCATTTAGTTTAACTGCCGACTCCAACTCCAACTCCAACTCCGACTACGAGTGGGGGGACATGGAGCCCGTTCGTCTCTCTAATGGCAGCTAATCTAGTTAACAGTTTTTCAATTATAGGCGATTTTGTCTAGCTGATAATAAATGCGATAAAACATATTTCAAAGCCGACATTTTGTGGTCGCCATGACGCCAATTGGTTAGATTACATCAGAGTGGGATTCAGAGTCGATAGTCGGGCGTATTTCGGTTGCAATTGTACGAGTAACTATTTCCATGAGAATGATCTCATGGACCCAGGGAAATGGGTAAGAAAGGCAACAGTCATAATTCGAACACTTTTTTTCTGTGATTAACCTGAAAAGCGCTAATTGATTTGGCATTTTGTATGACCATAAAATGTGTAATTAAAAACTTAATTAACCATCATCATCGGATATACCTCACATATACAATGATTCAATCGTTATACAAAAGGGCCGCCCTTTGATTTCATGCCTCTTTAATTATAAATTCTGCTACATTTCCCAATGATTCGATTCGATTCGATTCATTGCGTATTGAGAAATCGCTCAAACAAAAGCCTAAAGGCGGCGGCAACAATCTATTTCTTCCCAATTTTTGTTTCCCCCTTATATTTTGTTTATAAGTATATTTTTTTGCTGTTTCTCTCGTTTTTGGCAACAAATAAAATTAATGAGCATGAGGCTGGCAACAGACAAGAAAACTGCTGCACTGGTAACCCAGTTCAAGTGGATTTGCAAATGTCAGTGAGGCATTTTTTGATAAATGTGCCACATGGCAACGAAACGGCAAACACAACAGACTGCGGATAGCTCGAGGTATCAGGGGGAGGAGGGGGGTTAGCACTGGGGCAAACGAAAATGAAAATGAAAATGAAAATGTAGATGCAGCCCCTCCCGAAAGGTTGCCGTCACAGTCACATCATAATGATGCCCTCAATCCGTGTCAGAGTTGGCAACGTGGAGGGCATAGGGATGTGGAGGATGGAGGGTGCGCCAGTCAAAGTCGGCCGTCCTTAGCCAAAGTCGTGCGCCGTCAACAAGGAATATGTCAGAGGCTGAGGTTGCACAGATCTCGGTGGCTCGACGTGTGCCTGTTTAGCAAACATGGACCATGGACCATTCCGCCGCGGCGGAAAGCGCCTTTGACGAGAAGTCAAAATGTTGCAAATAAATTGAAGACTTTGTTGCCTCTCATACCCTTACTACATTAGCAATGTCTGCAGCATTTCCAGACTGGTTTCCTGATACATACATATTTGCTAAGGGTATACTCCAGTCGATGCAAATATCACAATATTTGCTCGAGCTCTTTTCTCGGCGTGACAGCTTTGGGCCACAAAACAAAAATTTTGCAAACTAATGTCGAAAATGCAGCATCGACTTGGCTTGCATTGGCTTGTCGTCCAGACCAAATTCGCATATGACCACAAAATTTGGGAGCCAGCGGCGCTTCTGCTGTGCCACATTGCGAAAACTGCGAAAATCTCAGAACCCGGCAATGACTTTTCGCTCGTCGACAGTCAATAATACAATTATAAATGGAGCTGATTAGTTTAGATTCATTCATTGCCTCATTCCATTTGCATATTTGTTGGCAACGCTTGGCTGCCTCGAGTGAGCTATGTACATATAATTGAGGGGGGAAGTAATGGAAAACTAATTAAAATAAAATCGGGGCGTGGCGTGCTTAGTTTGCGGTTGGTAATTAAATTAATTACCATAGACCAGTGACTGACTTTGCCTCAAGATTGCAGCCAACATTGCATAATGTTGCCGGTTAGCGATCCTTCCGACCTGCGACCAATTACATCCATGAACACAGCCAGTTCAGGATGATAGCATCTCTCATTTGAATTTAGTAGCCACATGAATCATTCTAAAGGGCAAAACGAATTGATTTTTTTTGAATTAATTGTTACCCATTATATTTCAAGAAAGAAGCGAATCCCAAGATTATCCGCCCAAGAGCCGACCAATTTGTCCGGGTCTGGTTTGAATCTATCGTAATCGTATTGACAAATGAATTTTCCCTAGTCGAGTTTACAGTTTTATTTGAAATATTTTTAGCAAAATCATTATAAAAATGTTGAAATCGAATCAGCCTCAAGAGCTTTCTTACTCACTCGCTCGCTCAGTGCAATTTGTTTTTATTTGTTTTGGAGCAGAGCTCATGAGCTGGCAACTGCTGCTGCTGCTGTTGCTGCTGCTGAAATATATACGAAGTTTGCATTGCTTTTCACTCTTCTCGCCAGTTTAAATAACAAAACCAGGAAGTCTATGACAATTATAAATCATCTTCGTCTTGGCAAATTTACAGCTGTCATGATGAGCACTTCACTTGCCAGTGAAGTCAAGCGGCCGAGGCAGCAGCAGCCGCGGCAGCAGCAACTTGCTCATTATACTAACTGCAACTGAAACTGCAACTGCAATGGCAAATGGCCAGCATGAGCATCAGCAACAACAACGACAACGGCAACAGTAACATCAACACCAACACCCACCTTTAGTTAGCGACGACTAACTCCAAGTCAAAGTGTTTGGCCATAAAATGGGGGCAAGTCAAGCGCTCAGCTAAATAATGAACATCATCCCAAACACTTTGTCCATGCTAAAACAGGGCGTTCCAACTGATGACGAAGGCAGCTGTTGCTGCTGCTGCTGCTGCTGCTGATGAAATTCGCCTCGTTGCTGCACATAAAACACAAAATAAAGATTTGCACTCAAATTTTGTTTGGACATGCAGCGAAAGGTTCTGAAATTAGAAAAGCGTGTGGTTGCAATTTCTCTCCTCCTTCCTGGTCTTCTTCATCCCCCCCCTAAGCCCATCGAATTGTTCCATAGCCACCAAAAGGTATTTTCACATGTTTGCCTCGGCTGCAGGTCGTCGTGTCGACTTGATGTTGCTGTTGTCGTTGTTGTTGTCGCTATCGTTGCCTCTGCGTCTATTAAAATGCTATTTTGACTGGAGTAGTTTAGTTGAACAGCGAAGCAAAGTCGCCGTTGCCGTTGCTGTCGCCGTCGCAGTCGCCGTCATCATCATTTCGAGTGCTGAAAAGCATTTTTATGTTCTCGTGGCGTCAAGTGTTGCAGCCAGCAAAAACAAAAACAAAAACAAAACAACAACAAAAAACGATGCAAGCGAAAAACGTAAATAAAAAATAAGAGAAAAAAGAAAAGTATAGTATATAAAGAAAAACGTTAGAAATTTTACGCGGCCAAAGCCCAAAGAGGAACAATGCTGATGATAATAGTAACAACTGCAACTGCAACAACAACAACAGCAACTGCAACTGCGCGGCGTGCAAATAATGCAATTTGTGCAATGCGCCATCTCAAAACGTGGGAGTCAAAAAGTTGTGGAGTTGCCAGTGCAAGAAGCAAGAAGCCCGGTTGACTGCTTCGTATCCCCTCTCCGCCTCTGCCTCTGTTTGAGGCTCTGCCTCATTTTAGTAGCTTCCCCACTGAGAGCCCAGCCAAGACTTAAACTACTGTCAGTCAGTTAGTCAGTTTCGCCGCCGTTGCTGTGTGGCCAACGCTGCTTGATTGCATTCTTTTGGTTAGGCAGGGGCGGGGGGTGGGAAAACAAAGTGAAGAGCGGAAAGTGGGGGAGTTGCTGCCGCTGCCGCTGCCGTCACCGCCGCAAAACAAATAAGTGCATTTAGTGTTTAACAAATGTTCGCTTTTGCGCTGATGGCGATGTTGATAAGAGAGTCAAGCAAAAATGAATTAAATGAGCTAAGCATGATGCTGATGTTGTTGGTGTTGCTGCCGCCGCTGCTGCTGCTGATGATGATGACAACTGCAATGACAATGACAATTGATAATCTAGTTAGTTAGTTAGTTATGATGATGATAGCGAGATGATGATCGTGATTATTGTGTGACAGCAAACATTTAGCCGATTAACGTTTTAAATAAAATGGCATAGATACTCAGAAAATGTTTTTATACCCTGTGTAAGTAAAGTCGTAACAATGTATGTAACAGGCAAAAGGAAACGTCTCTGACCCTACAAAGTATATATATTCTTGATCAGCATCAACAGCCGAGTCGATATCGCCATGCCCATCCGGAAACTACTATAAGAGCTAGAGTCACCAAAGACTCGCATAGTGTGTACGCACATCAAGTTTATTTGAAATTTTCGCCATGACCCCTCCCGCCTCTGAAATTCAGCAAAAGTGATTTTCTTCCGCAACATTTAAAATATCATAATGAAATTTGGTACACATATATTTGCTCATAATATGTATCGTCTCACCAAATTTCGAATGAAAAATAACCAAGTTACCATACCATACCAAGATTGGTTTGTGTTTGGTCTTTGCAGGCGAAGAGTGAGTAAAGGGCGCATTGGTACAGGATACAGTGATGGAAGAAATAATAGAAACGGCAACCTTTTTTTTTGTTGAAATCATTTTTTTCAGTTTTGGTGAAATTATTCGACCTAAAAATCAGTGTTTAAGTATGTGGGATAGTAGTTCTGTTATTTTCATTCCTTTTTACACCGATTTTGGCGAAACTTTTTTTTCTATACGAATAAAGAATAAATAAAGAATAGAAACGCTCAGTTTTTTTCACGTCAAAAACATTTTAAATCTCATAAAAGTTAATTTTTGGTTTTATTTTAATATTTTAAATTAAAGGTAATTAAAATCCATTAAAATTGGTTCTGATTTCTGTTTTAATTTTTTAACATTATATGCACATGTATATCCGAGTCGGTAAGGCGATTTGCTTTCTTTATTGGTTTACAGAAGGAAATATGAATTATCTCAAAGGATGATGTACAGAGATATAACCTATGCTCCATGGGCCCTACTCTTTGATAGCTCCGAACTTCCATATTTCTTTGATTACTATTAAATTCTTTAAGTGAACTCAAATATCATTTAAAAGGTATTTAGGGCCCTTGCTGGCCAAGACAATTGCATTTGTTTTTAGTTGTGGTAATTGTTTTTAATTTTCTGGAGATCTAATCTAATTCAGTTTATGATTTCGCGTGAATTGCAAATGCAAGTTAAAGCGCATTGAAACGGCGACCATAAAAAAACTAAAATGAAAACATTGTTAAACGCCCACATCAAATGGCAAATGGCAAATGGCGAAAAATTTCACCCAAGAAACGCAAACACACTTGAAAAGTTGCAGTTGCAGTGGACTCTGCCAAGTGGATGTGGAGCAAGATTCGCTTGAAGTTGCTGCCGCTGGCAGATAAATGAGCAGCTTGAGTCCAGGCTCCATAAAGCGCGCGGGTGTCTCTCTCAGTGAATGAATGGCAGAGGGGGGAGGGGAAAGAGCCAGATGAAGCTGATGGCTCTAGCTGAACTGCTGGAGAGTTGTGAAGCTGCACACGTTGGAGAGTTTTCATTTAAATTAAATTAGAGCCGCCAACTCTCTAACTGTAACAATGAGTGATGTACGCACTAAAAGCTGACAGCCAGAATGGCTATTGGGCAGATGGACAAGCCGGCAGGCGGACAGGCGGACAGGCGGACAGGAGATCGTGCGGGTGGGCGGCCCGGTTGTAGTAATCGAGAAGCAAAGTGGTCCACTCATCAGATGGTCAATGCGTAGACATAAATCAGCAAATCAGGAGAGATGTCCTCCTAAAAGCCACTGTCAAGTTTTGTTGGCAATTGTAATTAGCAATAGAGGCCGTCTTGGTTCACTTGCTAATGACCGAAAGCGGTAATCATGATGAATTGAGATGGCGATGGCGATGGCGATGGCGATGGAGATGGAGATGGAGATGGCATGCCAAAGACAACGTCGACGGTCAAGACGACCGACGCCTACACACCATCGATGTTGTCTATTCTAGTGTCAAGTAATTCGTCATGGCATGTGGCAGTTCCAGTCTCAGCAGCCTCTCTCAGTCCGGCTGCAGTTCCGTTTACTCATGCAAATTAGAACAGGTTGGAAAAACACACGATGCTGACAGTGCTGACAAACGGATTTGCCATGCACCTGCCATACGGATATTTAGTTTGGCTCTGGCTCTGGCTCTGACTCTCTGACTCTGACTCTCAAGCTGACCCCAAACTGTAGGCTTTCACATGGAGTCGAGCACTTTCAAGTTCAAAGACAAATGGCTAAGCATTCGATTCGATTTACTTTTAATTTATAATTTTGGCAAACCTTTTGAACTCAACTTTAAAATGGAAGCGTAGAAGAAATGAAATTGTCCATGGTCGCCGCCTTGTGGATGTAATTTGTGGATGCAATTTCATTTTGTAGTCAGTTCCGCATCATTGACTTACACTGGCAGAAAAATCGATGAATCTATTGGTGAACTCTGCTGACCAATTCCTTGAAGCAAAAGACACTTAAAAATTACATAAAATGGGACCAGTTGGTACTTTTCGTTTGGGTTGTTAATTTAGCTGCATATTTTTATGACGTTTTTCTGTTTTCATAATATTTTCCCTTGGGTAAAAAGTGTCTCCCATTGTCATTTCTTGCAGTGCTTTCGAACAGTGAGCAATAAAAGTAAAATAGTGCAAATAAAATCAGGTCAAATGGCATTCACAATAGTCAGGAGCAGCACGTAGTTGGGCCATTTTTGGGCAGACGAGCTTGGGCACTCCTTTCTCGAAGTTGACCCTGGCTAGCAGCATTTAAATCGCAGCTTAATTGACTTTTGTGGTGCCACAGCTGCGTATCCCCTCAGGCAAACGCGAACGGCGAATGTTGCAATGCAGGGGAATGGGGATCGATTTGGGAGACTGCGGCTAGAGCTGGGACTTGTTGGAAATGGAGTCAAGTGTGTCGTTGTCAAGCCAATGTGGACAAGACATCAATCATCACTAAATTAAAAAAACAACATCAAGTCCAAGAAATAAAATATAATTTCAGTTGTGATGGTAGCTGGAAAAGTGTAGAAGGAGGGGTTTGAGTGCTCGGAAGAGATGGGTGCGATATGCTAGACGCAGGATCGTTGCCTCATAAATAATGCAAGAGCTGAGCCAAGGAACTGGCAACGAAAATGTCACATTAAACAGGCAATATTAAAGCTGAAAAGCAGATGACACCGAAATCATGTTAGGCGGCACTTGAATGAGTATCAAACGGCAGCTGCCATAAACACACAAACATACTGTCCACATAGTGGATGGTAGAGTCACCAGCATCACAATCAGGAGCTGGAGCAGCAGCAGCAGGAGCGGTTGAACTTGCAGTTGCAGTTGTAGTAGACATCGACAGTCGTTTTACACTTGTCGCCGACATTGACCAAAGTTGGCAATTGCCGCGCCACTTTTATGTGGTGACCACCGCCTGGGGACCGGGGACCGGAGATGCGGACTCTGTAAAACTGGGACCTTCCAGCGGACGCATCAAATACTTGAATAGGTGCAAACGCCGCACGTCAATTGCTGCATTAGGCGGTGGCGATACCAATACCGATACCGATTCGGCCAAACCCCGATACCCGAACCAAACAAGTTGTCAATGGCGCGTTATTTATGACAATGTTCCGAAAGATGTTTCTGTTACCCTTCAGTTCAGGGGATTACCTACCAACCACCAGCCACCAGCCACCAGCTCATTCTCCCATTTCCCATTTTGCCGCTCCTGCTCAACACTTGTTTATGTTAATGCAGACCCTGACAGCAATGCCGCATTCAAGTGTCTGTCAATTGGCATCGTTAATAGAGTTCGATGGCGGCGGCCGAGGCAGCCCGATCGTGCCGAATGAGACTATGCCCAGACCAAGATCAAGCAAGAAGCTCCACGCTGACCAAAAGTGGCGGGCGTGTGACAATTAAATTGTCAACTGACGTAGCCTTTGACGTGTGGCAAGTGTTTTTCCTTGGAGTAACAGATAATAATGAAGCTCACAGAATTGCAGAGGGCTAACCACCTGCAAAGCATCACGAATATACTATATTAGACCTGCACAATACACTATACATAAAATCAATATACGAGGTGTGGTTGACCTACTGCTTTTTGGTAAAAAAAAATCCAATCCAATCCAATTTTTAAACTAAATTTTGTCATTTTTTGTCACTTCTAGTTAGCCAATAGAATGACTGAATACCCTATCATCTTTTCCACTATACAGACGCAACTCCATTTTGATTTCTTTTGAATTTGCACCTTTCCTTATTGCGGTTTTTGTTTCGTTTTTTTTTTTTTCGGGGGTTTTCAATTATGATTTTAATCAAATAACCTGCCCCAGACTCTGCATCTTTCTGTTCAATTTTTTCTCACAAGGAAATAACAAATTTTTTTGTTTTTGTTTTCTTTGACCACTTTTGCTGATAAATGAGCCTTGATATGAGTTTTATTTTTTATATTTTTTTTGGTTTTTAAAAAAATGAAAATTCATATAATTTTATTCAATTTCTTATCAGCCCCACAATTGGCCCTAAGCAAGTGCTGTGGTACATGGAAACTAAGGGAGCTCAGTTGGTGGACTCTCTTAAGACGCGGTGTGGCTCTCTTTGACAAGTGGCTGCATTCCAGTCGCCAGTTTTTATTGGTCAAATGCTGATCGGCAACTGATAGCATAGCCAACTGGAAATGAACCGCTAGCAGGCAGCCAAACAGGCAGCAGCACCAACTCAAACTGGAAAGTCAACAACAAACAGAAAAGTTCAACAATATAGCCAAGAGAGCAGCTCCAGAGAGTCACAGAGAGATATATACGGAGAGGTAGAGAGAGAGAGAGCAAAAGAGAGACAGAGAGAGAGAGAGAGCAAGAGAGATCGTTGATAAACGAAGCAACGAACGACGCTGGCAGCGATCACAACAGGTTTTGGCGATTTTAGCGGCTTTTTTCAGCCGTTGCTGTTGCTGCATGTTGATGTTGCTGGTGTGGTTGTTGCTGTTGTTGTTACTGCCGTTGCTCCAGGTTTTGCGGTGTTCGTGTGTATGGAGAGCGGCCGCTTAGCCTGTTGCCTGTTTTTAGCTGGACTGTATTACTCGGTCAGTCGGTCTTTGAGAGGTTGTTGCTTTTTGCCAGGTTTTGTTTTGCTTTTTTTTCCAGTTGTTTCGCTTGCTCAGAGATTTTTGCACTTCGTTGGTGAATTTGTTGTTTCTCCTGCTGCTGCTGCTGCTGCTGCACCGGCAATTGCACTCAACTGCTGCTACTGCCAATGCTGCCTGCTGCTGCCGTCGCTCAGTTGTTGCAACTTTTGAGGCTGAAGCTGAACTGCAATTTTCCAACCTCTTGCAGTTTCTGTGCGACTTTCTTGCGGGACTGTTTAAGTTTTGCCTTGGCGCGCGTTGCAAAAAAAAAAAGAAAAAGAAAAAACTAAGCAACAAGTAATCGGAGAAAAAAGAGAAACAACCAACTCGAAACGATCTGACTCGCGCGTTGTGTGTTGTTTTAGTCGCGTGCGCGGTTTTAGTGCGTTTTGTGTGCGTTTTTCAACCGAACCGATTGGCCAACGAACTGCATTGTACGATTTTTTGATGGTTTTTTAAAAAAATTAAAACAATCTTTGGTTTAGTGTTTAGCTACCTAAAAAATAGTAATAAAGTCAGCTAAGCCAACAGTAAAAAGCGATTTCGGGCTGCCATAAAACCAAATTAATATATATATCTATGTATGTACAAATGCATGAATACAAACACACACACACACGCACACGCACACGCATACGAAACGAAATGTAATTTAAATAAAAGACAGAAGGAAAAAAAAACAAACAAGTTTTCATTCAAAACCAAACAAATTAAATTAAATTAATTTTAATTACTCACCAACAAAAATCACATCAAAGGCATACAGTAAAATGTAAATATATACATAAATGTGTGTGTCTGTGTGTCAGTGGAAGAAATATATTTAAAATAAATATATATAACGATATATATATATATATAAAAACATGTTGCAATAAAAGTTTAACGATACAGAAATAAAGATACAAGTTTAAACAGATACAAAATAAAAAGAAAAGGAAAACGCGCGGGTTAAACAAAAGACTTAGGCAACGAACTTGCTGCTGATTATTGTGGTTTATATACATATTTTGTGTGGTGTGATTTGAGCAAATGCAGTCGCTATATATGAAACAACAGCAACAGCAGCTATAGCTGCCAGATAACGGCGCTTCGAGCGCCTTCAAATTACCAAGTGATAGCAGTAACAGCAAAAAACGACAACAACAATAACAACAACAACAACAGCAGCAGCAACAAACTAATTGACAACTCAAATCCTGCCTAACAGCAACAGCAACAGCAACAAGAGCGGCAAACAAACCAACGACAGCAGCAACACAATTGCTGAACAACTGAACTGGGGAGACTTTAGCATCGGCTTCCATCAAATCGAAGCAGCAGCAGCCCCCAAACGACAATTGCAAAGTGTGCCTCCAAATGTATTTTTCAAATGCATTTTACAACAGCCGCAATAGCCACAGCAACAACAACAGCAACAAAAGCACAAAAAATAGCAACAAACAAAAAAACCGAAATAAATTTACATAAATATTTCACTTGCTAGTTTTTCTTTTGCCTTGCCAACGACATCCATATCCGCGTTGCAGAGATTGAGACTTGGGATAGTTAAATTTCTATTTCTGTCTATTTCCACTACAAGTGCCGCTGCTGCTGCTGCTGGCTGCTTCTTCTACTTCTGTCGTTGTCGCTGTCGCTGTCGCTGAGACTTCTTCCTCTTTTTCTGGTCCAGCCTGTGGTAAGTCTAGTTCGACCATTTTGTAACCATTTAAGATGACCGTACTTCAGTTTTTTTTTTTTTTTTTTTAATGTTTTTCTAATTGCATTTTATGTGTAGTTGACTTTGTCCATGTGCAGACCTGGTTTAAACAACAAAAGATTTATCAATTAGCACACGCAGCAATTTCAATTACAATTAAGGAGCGACCATAAAACCGTTAGTTAAAAGTTTTTTCTCTCTTCTTCTTATTTATTTTTTCATCAACAATTAATTGCTATGATTTAACAGTGGCAGACGGAGAGTGCTGAGACAGAGACAGAGACAGAGACAGAGACAGAGACAGAAGAAACACAGGCAGAGTGAGAGCGAAAAAAAAGCATTAACCACTTTGGCGGCTGCTGTCATTTCCTTAGTTTTTTTTCCTGTACAAAAAAAAAAAAAAAAAAAACAGACCCCCAACAATGATTATAAGTTCAGTTGAGCAATGTAAATGAAAACACTTCATCACTCAAACAATTGATTGCATAGAAATTGTGCATAAAAAACTTCTCTATAATGCAATTTATTGGAAAACAGTTTATAATTAATTTCAAGCAAGGAAATTGAGAAGACTTCGTCGAGTAACAACATTTATAACTATGTACATTTATTAATTTTTATAGACACTGATAATAATGAAAAACATATCACTGAAAATTTAAATTTAAAACATATACCGCAGATTCACAGAGATTCGATTACACCTAAGAGAAAAAAAATGTTATTACTTCGTTCTCGAAATCAGAGTTAAAATAAATAACAATTTGATTACAAACTCCAAGTAGCTCATCTAGAGTACTCAATAGTCAATTAAAACTCATATAAATTTTCTCTTTATTTATAGCAAATTCAACTGTGGAAAGAAATATTTAATTAGCCTTAAGGAAATTGCTAATGGGATACAAAATACAGAGGAGAAGAAAAAAATTGAATATTTAGAAATAAATATGCAAAGAATTATAAAATTCTCACAATTGCACAAAGCGCTAAGTCACGAGATTCGTCGCCAATTGGGCTTAAGCTTGCATAAAAAATGTATGACCAACGACAACGACAACGACAACAACAATAACATTCATAACAGCAGCAGCAGCAATAGCAACAGCAACAATTGTTTAATTGCCGCTAACTGACAAAAGAAATTGCCAAGCGACAAATGAGTGCAAGAATTGTTTTTGCCAAAGCGATTCTTGGTAGCTGCAGACTTGCCTTGTTAATTGGTTGATGCTGACGGGGAGCGTGTTGCGGTGCGGTGCGGTGCGGCATCGAGGCATTTTCGATGAGTCAACAAGAAATTGTCTTAATAGCCGCTGTTACCGTTGCAAGACTTTTGCTGTTTTTCTTTTTTTTTTTTCCCCTGCCTAATTAATACTTTTTTTTTTTTTTTGTTGCCTTCCATTTTTTTGCTGCTCTGTTGCTGCCATAATTTATCAGAGAACTTTTTTTGCGCCAACAATTAAACTTGACTGATTCAGTTGGTAACGCGTTGCATTTGATTTGTAATGAGTCTATTGTTGCTGCTGCCATTATGATTGGCGTCATTACACATGTTGTCTAGGCGGTCAGCTGGCTTTAGTTTTATACATATTTCCAGCTAACACAGTTTACCCTTTGTCTCAGTTGGAAATAATGACGCACTTTGTGACATTTGAAGCCATGCTACCGATTAATATGATGTCATCGTTTCGTTTTTGTCATCTGTCATCAATTGTCAACTGGGACTTAAAATGTCAGCTTGGGATTGATTATTGTAACTGAATCGTTTAGTGAGGCCTGGTCAAGTTTGTTGCTCAAGTCTTTTGTTTCCCCACTGGGCTAGCTGGCTGGGGCGTCAGCATTCTCTGCATATTTTGCTTACATTTCGGTCAAAATGATTACCGCAACAACAATTCGCAAAAAGCCCCCAACCCCCAACCCCCAATCGCCAAGCAGCTGTAATGAGCCATGCGCAAATATTTCGTCTATTACCCAACCAAGCTGAAAACGCAACAACAACACCAGCAACAATGGCCAAAATCGATGAGCATAAGACGTTAGCATTTTTGTTTTTTTTTTTTTTGCCTTTTCTTCTTCTCTGTATGCATACATTTTGTGAGTTTCAGCTTGAGTTTTCCTTTATTTTAGTTGCTTGTCTGCATGTCTCTTTGTATGTGCCACAAATGTGAAGAGTTTTCACTAATTTCAAGCAGCAGCAACAGCAGCGAAACAAAACACGCGAATGAAACAACAGCAAACAGCAAACAGCAAACAGCAGCAGCAACAACAACAAACAACAACAATCATCGATGTTGCTGCATAAATAAAAGTAAATTTAATGACAAGCAAAATATTTCTTGTCATGCCTATCAGATTACAAGATTTCTATATGAACTCGCAGACGAATCCAACATTTTGCATGGAGTGTGTGTGTGTGTGTTAGTCTCCGTTTGTGTGTGTGTGTGTGTGTGTGTGTGTGTTTGTCGTTAAAACATGATTACTGGCGCTCAGAGACAAGGAGACAAACATACTTACAGTTACATATAACACGGCACATGACAAAGCCGTTAGTGTCATTTGAATGCGATTGTTGCCAAGTGTCTAATGTGATGTGAAGTGATGTGATGTGACGACGATGTCATGCCTCAGCCATGTCCACAGAGAGGTGTACCAAGTCACTCTCACAGCCCCCGTTAATAGTCGTCGCAAGAAGCTGGTCTGGGCAACTTTGCATGAGTGATATCCTTCAACGGATTCTTTTGTCCGTTGAGCTAAATGCTAGTTAAATCCATCAAAAGAAAAAGGCTCTTCTATTCCCACAGATTTTAAATTTAGGCTTTAACAAAATGTTGAATGCCTGCTGAAAATCAATTTCACACATTACAATACAAATTCGAATACATTGGTAATCGAAATCGAAGAAACGACGCATGAAATCGCTAATTGTGCGAATGAAGGGTCCCAGCCCAGCCCAAGTTCGCCCTGCCCTGCCCTGCTCTGCCCAACCCAACCCAATGCCGTAATGCCACAATGCCGTAGGCTGCCTCAATTAAAATCGTAGCGAATTCCCAAGCAACAAAGAGAATTTAATTACACCGCATGCGGCGTATAACATCCATTGCCGACCCTTGAAAATAGTTTTCAATAGTTTTTTTTTTCTTTTAGTTTTTATTTTTCGTATTCCATCATCTTCGTTTTCTTGGTGTTTTATCGGAACCTTGGTCATGTAATCAAGTGAGAAATTTTCTGCGTTTTTCTGGTCGAGCCTAATGAATTTTGTTTAATTTTTGTTTTTTTTTCGCCCTTTTTCAAGTTTTCAAATGAGCAACCTGGGCGTGCTACTTACTTACATTATGTGTGTGTAAAAACCAAATCGAAAAACTCAAATTATAATGGAAATCGAAATATTAATAAGTAGCCAAAAAGAGATATCTAAGCATAATGATGTCTCTCTAGTTCGAAAGGCTTGAGGTTCAGGAGGTTGGGGCCAAAGGTCACAGTCGCCGAATACAAAACGATTTTTGGCAAATGCTTTGCATAATTATCGATATGTGACTAAGACAAGCCCGGCGAGCCACTGATAAGATAGAAACCAATAAAAACAATATGCCAAATGCTAATTAATCGCTGCGACTGTCTGTTAATTGGCAGCCGTGAATAATACTCACCCATCGATTTATGCTGGTTTGAAAAATGAAAAAACAAACTACCATACACAATACTATACTTAGTTTTTATCAATCCAAAGTCATCGAGCAATGGAATATGAGGATGAGTCTTAGATAGAGACTGAGTTTGAGGTGAAGTTGCTTGTGTCTCTGCATATCGACTGGTTTTTCGGCATTCTGTGTTATTTAAATGGATAATTTGCTTAATTAATTTTAAAACTAAAACACTTCGCATTCATCATTTTAATTAGCCAGGCCTTTAATTTATAAATAATTTATAAATATTGATTTGACAAAGATATGCTGCCTGCCGCTGCCTCTGCCTTTGTCTCTACCTTGCTTGGCGGCAATAAAAATCTTTGAGCAATTAATTAATAAAACGCAGCCTCGTGCCCAACATGTGTGTGTGTGTGTGTGTTTGTGAGTTTGTGTGCTTGAGGGGAAGGAAGCGCTTGGGGCATAAATCTTTTTGTCATTCAGGCGACATCTATTAATTTAATCTTTGGGGGCAATTGCAACAACAAAAAATGAGAATAATAAACGAAAATAAAAGCATAGAAAATTTATTTGTTTCGATTTTTACTATCCAACAAAACAAAAGCCATAAAAACCAAATCACAGAAATTTAGTTTTCTTTTTTCTTGTTTCCCCCCATTTTTGTTTGTAGTTTTTATTTTATTTTTGCATTGCTCGATTTGCATATTTCTCGTAGGTGGTTCAATGAACTTGCTCAAACCAGAGACAGAGACAGCGGCAGACCGCAGCAGCAGTGTGCGGTGCGGAACGGTCTGGCGGGGTAGCGGTATGAAGCATGTCTGGCGGGGGCGTCGCAACATTTGATGAGGCGACACTTCTCTCAGCTTGATTCGGCGTCTCGCCTACGCGTTAATTTGAGAAATTTGCAAACATTTGCATGAAACCAAATGAAAAACAAAAGCAAACAAAAATCAACAAGATACAACAAACAAAGCAAATAGCGAAAACAAATATTTAATCAAGTGTCTATAAGATGGATTAGATCTCAACCAGTTGTGGACACCACTTTAAAATATGAGGCGACAACTGCAAAGATTACTATCAACAATAAAAGTAAATTCCATAGGGAAATAATTTGCAATTAACTAAACAAAAGATTCTATAATCAAATTAATCAAAATCAATTGGTTGCGCTAATTTCTAGTAAAACCAAACTATGTATTTGCCTCCAGATCTTTGGCTTAATATTGAATAGATTACTTAATTTTCGTATAGTTCAGGTTTTTTTTTTTTTTTGCACAATAGAAAATATTTTTTTGACTGGCAACCGACCGACCAATCAGTCTCTATATTGAAAAATTGTTTTTTAACTACCAAGCTTTGAAAACAATTTAATTTACAAGTTTTCCTCATTGGTCGTAAACATTCTCTCTTTCGAAAATGAAATAAATTAACGTATAGCCTGAACAAATCGATAATGTCATGCCAACAACAATTGCAAACATTTTCTATTAAAGCATTTTCCATATACTAACGAGCTAGCAGCCAATTGTATACAATTTTAATTTTCCTCTTCGTTTTCTGATTTTTCGTTTAATTGCTATGAAGTGCGCAATGATTTGTCAGATAAACGCAACTGCAACTGCAACTGCAACTGCAACTCCATCGACAACAACAACAACAAATACTTTAACAAAATATATCCATGAAAACGGCAACCAATTGATAGCAATTCCTTAATTTATATTTTACACAAATTTGCAGCCGAAAGAGGCAAAGTGTTGATAGACTTGATGGGTTTATTATTGGCCATAGTTGGCTTATAGAAAACGGGAAACACATTGACAGCAATTAACTTGTGATTAGCATTGTTCACGTAAATGGTTAGTTTAGTTAAGGGAAGGTAAGCCAAACCTATTATTAAGTAACTATTATGCACATTTAACAACAGCAACAGCAACAGCAGCAGCAACAACCTTCAGATATAAAGTCATAAATTTATAGGTTTCAGTTGAATTCAATTCTTGCTACGCACTTGCTTCGATACAGATAGACACATACATATGTAGACAGACACACAGACAGACTTACTCGTAGACTCGTATGTGTATATTGTAATCTAAAATGCTAATTAAGCTGCCGGCATTATTTAGCATATCATATTGTTGTTGTTGTTGTTGGTGGTGTTTATGTTGTTGCTGTTGTTGCCGCATGCAAAAACGCACTTTACGCACGAGAGGCAGATGCAGACAGTGTGGCCAGGCAGTGTGGAGGCTGACCAGCTGGATTCATATGGAGTCGTATGCATTAATTAATAAATGTCGTGATGTCGCTTTTGAAGTGTCTGTCATTATGAGATCAATTAATAGGAAAAAAAATTCTAGATCAAGGTGAAAATTTACAAAAATGTCGCACCGACACACACACGCACACACACACACAGAGAACACGGACACGAGACAAGCGTGCGCCGCGCCGATCAACAAGCAGTTGATATATAGGCTTCGATATTTTTATTTGGGTTTCTGCCTTTAATTGCCAGACTGTCAGGCTGCACGAAGTGAACATGACTAAAAATTACATCACCTATAAATGGACGAAGCTTTAGCACAAACAAACATCAAAGCAAATCAATCATTTTAACTATTTTGAAAATAAACACTTGCACGCAAATTGCACATAGCAAAAATTTACAAAAAAACCCAAAACAAAAACTTTTTAATATTAACCAATACTTTAGCTCGATTCTTAGTTATGGCTTATTTTAAGTAGAACAAAGCTGAAGCCTCTATGATTGAAAATGCTGCTCCACGCACTCTACTGAACAGATTAGCCAAGAGTCAAAGATTAGATCAATAATTTGTCTGACAATTTGTTAGACTTGTTGTCAAGAGACTGGAAAAGTGTCAAAATTCGTATCAGTGATCAAAGTTTTAAATCACTTTAACTTTTAAATCGTTAGATGGAAAGGGAAAATTTATTAAAATTTTGTTTTTGCTTATAAATAAGTTTATTAGATTCTGTTCAAAGTCTATGAAAAGTGGACACTTTTTAAGTAATTTTTGTTAATACTTTTTAACTTATTTAGATCTCATTCAAATTATATTGCTTACAATTTAATGGGATTTTTCTGACAGTGCATAATAAATTTATTTTCAATTTAAAAAAAAAAAAACGCATTTTTCGCCGCCTAGTTGTTGTTGTTGTTGCCAGTTTGGCTGTTATAATTAATGTTGTTGATATAGAAAATGTTGTTGCTGTTGTTATTATTATCGTTGTTGTTGTTGCTGTTGGTGGTGGTGGTGTTGGTGTTGTTGCAGTTGCTTTGATTTCATGTTAGTTACAAAGTTGCTCGCTTGTGGGCTGAGTGGTTTTATGTTACACAAAAATATTTTGCACTATTCAGCAAAAGCAACAACTGCATACGCATACGAGAAATAGAAAAACAACAAAATTTGCCTTGCAAATCAAACAACAAATAACAAAATTAAACAAAAAAAAAAAAAAAATATATATACATATATATATAAATGAACTAAAAAGCAAACTTTATATTTGAACTTGATTTTGGCGCGCGGCATGACAAAAGTCACGAGGCGGGGGAGGGTCAAGTACAAACATTGATAGCTTGACCAAATGCAGCTGCAACTTGTGCGTGAGAACTAGCTGGGGCAGCAACAACAACAATAACAACATTGTTGCCTTATATCTATCAAGATTTTCAATTTTTGCATTAGCCTGTGTACTTGAAAATTGACGCCGCACGGCAAGCACGCATTTGTTTCACTTGAAGTTGCTGCTGCCGTTGCTGTTGCTGTTGCTGTTGTTATTGGTGCTGGTTAATAAATTTCAAGATACTTATCAATTAGCATACGAATTACATGCCTTGCAATCATAAATAATGCGTAAGATTTTTTGTTTCTTGCACTCTGAAGAGAGGAGAATTGATGCATAAATTTTGATTGCTATGCTGGTGGTTAATTTTGCTTATATACATATATGTATATATAGATATATTTGTATGAGTGTGTGTGTGTGTGTGTGTATGTGGGCATGCAGTTAGGTAAATGTTTGTTGTTTTCAGATTTGTAATTTATAAGCATTTCTACACACTTTGACTCTTAGGTGCGTGTTTGATTTAGCTTTGGATTAGAAAACAACAAATAAACAACAAATCATGCGGCACGAAACCAAATGAAACGAATGACTTAGACAACGAACTTGCTGGCATGATCAAGAAGTTATGTACCCAAACCCCATACCCCATACACCAGACTCTGAGCTTAAGTCAGACACAGACCCAGGCTGAGGAATCGAACATTCAGACTATCAACTCTCATTGTTATGCTCGACACTTTTGCGCTATATTTACAAATTGGGCCAATAAAATGAACACCACTAAGAGAGTGAGCGTGAGGGAGACCAGAAATGTAAGACTATAAAAATGAACTGGAACTTAAAAACCAGAAGGAAACCAAAAACGAAACAACTGCTGATGAATTTTTATGCATGTTTTTGTTGTATATTGGTTTATATGACGGTCATATAAAAAAAAACTCACTCTCTTTCGTATAGAAGTCAACGCGTTTTTTAATGAAACAAACGCTAGACAAACTCAGTGATAAATGTGTGTGTGTGTGTGTGTGTGTGAGGGTATGGCGGAGGGCGAAGTGGGGGAAAAGGCCATTAAAATGCCCAGCAAATAAATCAAATACGATATCTATCTATAGCCAGAGATATACTTGATTACTGATCGCTGATCAGGCTTACAAATCCGCCCGCTTCGTTAGCGAGCAACAACAGGAACAACATCAGTAACAACAATAACAACAACAACATTTACAACTACAAACAACATGAGCAGCAACGTACAACCTGCTGAGCAGCATCAAAAAGAAATATATATCGATACCTATTTATTGTCAATGGAGCGGTAATCCCTAAGCAGCCAAAATGAAAATGTTTGGCAAGGGATTAGAAATATTGTAAAGATAGATGGAGAGAGCTTTAAGCTGACGTCCCAGAGGCACGCGCTAAAAGACGTTTAGAAATTGATAAATCGTAACACACACACACAGAGAGATACAGAGAAAAAAAGAGAGACACACAGAGCGGAGAGGGCAAGTTCAGTCATCTTACTCACACACGAGTCATACTTTACTTTTTCATACTTTACTTTTATTTATCTGCTGCTCCAGATCTGGAATCTGGCAATCGACGCGACACTTTGGCCTCATGATTTATGCGTATTTATACCACTTTTGTTGTTGCTGTTGTCATTGCCTTTGCCTTTGCCTTTGCCGTTGATGTCGTTGTCAGGCATTTAACGTGATCTGCTCTGTGTGTTGAGGCAATTACGCCCACTATTTGGATACCGATTTCGATTTCGTTCAATATTCGGCTTCATATGTTTGTGGAGATATATTTTGGAATTTCCCACATATTACTTCATGCTTGTGTTGGCTTGACTCAAATTTGTCACAAGTTGCTGCTGCTGCCATTTATTCAATATCCACATCAATTTATATATATATATGCGCTTTTTTTTCTCATGTCAATACTCTGCTAATTAAAAGTCCATTACAATGAGGGAGATAAAACATTAGCAAGCCGCAACCAGTTGACTCAGAGTCAGAGTCAGAGTCATCCGGCAGCAACAGTTCCTAATTGGCCACATGCCGGGCATTTTAGCTTATTGCGGCTGTGCATCCCTAAACATTTTGTTGCTTTTTTATTTTTTGTTAATTTGTGAAAATTGCTAAACGCCTGCTATCGCATCTACACTGACAGAAAATGATAATGATGACTTGAAGTGGTTGAAGTAAAGGTTACAAGTAAGTGAAAAAAGCATTTGAAAGATCAAATGATGCCAAAACGGAATGAGTAGCTTCTTTAAGTGTATCCTTATCGTGAATTTAGCTTTTTGTTTGAAGCCCAAGACTGCTAACTGCATTGGTTGGCCCGATCATTGTGCGCTGGTCTCGTGGCTTTTATGATTTTTTCTTTGAAATTTAAGTCACGCTTTTGGCAATTAAGTGCCCCAACACCAGCAACATTGCCAGGCTGCGACTACTGTGTGGCCTGTGGCCGCCCTCGACAGGTGACTGCCGCAACTAGGCTGCTCTCCCAATCTCCTCGGCTGGCCTCCGGAAGGGGGCCTCTCTCTCTCTCTCTCTCAGTCTGTTTCTGTCGTTGGTTGTACGGCTCAGTGTTTCGGTGTATGCCACTGTGCTACGTTGGTTTTTGGGCGACATGAGTCGCATTTGCAATTATTTTGCGGCTCATTAAACTTTTAAACACGTCGTTCACGTAGTGACGCGTCTGTCAGACGGCTGCCATGTAGTGAGGCACCCCCTTTTGCCTGCAATCTCTCTCTCTCACTCTCCCGCCGCCTTACATTCCCATCTCTGCGCTTGCCTGTGAAAATGTCATAAAAATCTCTGGGGAGTTTTGTTGCTGAATTTCTGCTTTGATTTTTCTCTCAAACATTTTTCGCTTGCGAAACACAAATACGACAAAAAAATAAAAAATAAAAGAAAAAAAAAATACAGAAAAAGATTTCTTTTTTATCGTGCAAGTTTGTTGTCTGGTTTTTATTTTATGATTATTGGATATTATTAGTTTTTAGGATTTCGGAAAATTGCAATCAACTGCATACACATTCAGGCCAACACAGAGCAACTTTGGCAACATATTTGGGATATTGTAGTTTCTGTTTCTGCCATAAATTATGAATGTGTTGTTATTTTGGCTTTGCCGTCAAATGCAATTAGCTGCACTTTAAATTAACTATCAAGCAGAGAGACCTTTTTTTTTTAAATTTGCTTGTATGGTATTTTTATATTTTTATAACATTTCAATTAATTTGACTCTTGTCTCCTTCGTCGTGCATTGTTCGGTCAAGACTTCAATGTCAGGCCGCATTAAAGTGTCGCCTGTTGCCTGTTGCCCGTTGCCCGTTGACTCTTGTCTGGCTTTTGTCAAGTTTTTTGTGGTTCAAGTACGTTTCCAGCAAATTCCATTTCATGGTCATTTGCATGGAAATCGCCTCGTCGGCTTCGCCGTCTTCTTTTTCGTCGTTGTCGTCATCGTCTTCCGTTGTCAATAACGATTTTCATCATAGTCCTCATCCTGTCTCATCTGAATTGGAATCAGGCATTGAAAGTGGAATGCGAACCAGTTTCTTTTTCCTCCACACACACACACAGCAGACACTGGGGACAGTCTGGTGATACCAGGGCACCGTTTAGTGTGGCGGTGTGCAGTTTTTTTTTTTGCCAACTAATGAAATATATGCAAAAATAATCACAGCCACAACTGGAAAATATAAAACATTTGCCGTTGTCCGTTATCGGATTTGTTTTCATCAGGCATTCTATTATTATTTTAATTCGGCATCGGCATCGGCATCATCATCATCTCATCTCATCCCATCTCGTCTCATCATTGGGTCTGGGCATGAACGGTTTGTCCCAAACTATGCATAATTTATGAGAATCGCTTGGCTTGCATCGCTTTATTATGCTAATTCTGGGCAAAGTAATTTGTTTATTTGGTCTCTGGCCGCATGGACTTAGTGTCATAATTAAGCGACTAATTGATTTGTTCCCGACATTCGTTCAATCTACCTACCCACCAGTCACAAATGCCACAGATCTATGAATTGTGATTATGCCAAGGTGCCAACAGGCACATTAATCAATCATCCAGATATAAAAGTATTTCTGCAATACCATTACCACGTAAATGCAATCGAAATGAATTTGGCAAGAGGCCAACTACCCAACACAAATGCACAAAAATTGCCAAACGGAAATGCCATAAAGAAGGAGAGCAATAGCCAACGAGATTAAAGACCAAGTTGCACAGTGATTTCAATGCATTTAAATACAATTCCAAATCCAACCTCAAATACATACATAACAAAACTTGGAACAAAATGGTGTTCTGAAAACGAATCTCTCTAGATTGTTAAACTGACCGTTTTGCTGGCCAAAATACTGTGCGTCGTCGTGTCTGGTCTGGGCAGCTGGGGGCAGCCATACTCTCCGTCAACCGTCAACCATCGGTTTATGCCCCGCGAGAGGTCGTCCAACAACAGATCCGGCTTTGTGGTCGTCAATCGTTTTGGCGGGGGACAACAAAGAGGAAACGGGGACTTTTAAGTTATGACCACAACTGGAACTGACGCTGGAGCTGGAGCTAGAGCTGGGGTTTTGCGATATTCGGACCAAAGCCAATGCTTGTTACAAATACTTGAAAGCACTTAATAATATGCAGAGTCTAGTCCATTATAGTTATTGCCTTCATTGCTGCACATAAAAACTTAGCAATTGGCATTATTAACGCCATAGGCTTGGGTCGTTTTAGTATATTTCTTCTTGCATTTGGGGCGTGTGTGTGTGTGTGTGTGTGTGTGTGTGTGGGTATATATAAGAAAGCGACACTACAACAACAACAATACAAGTATTTTTGGCAAAAACACAAATGATGCTGATTGATTGAGTTTGGCTCACGAACATTTTCGCTCTGGTGGCCTGTTCACACCTGGCCAGAGCATTAATAAACATTTGAATTAAATGCACTCTAATTAACAAAACTCTATATACACACCTTATATTTGTGTGTGTGTGTGTGTGGTGTGTGTGTGTGTGTGTGAATATACATTTGGCACGCAAACTGTGACGATTTTGTCATAGAGTTTACTTTATGAGCTAATCAAATACAAAGTATACCAAATACTCGTAAATTTTTTGTCTTCTTTAATGAGTTAATAAAGTGCGTGCTCTGCTCGAACTGAAGCGAAACGTGAAACGAATAATGGAATTTGTAGTGGTCTATATAGACACCCGATTACGTTTACGTTTGCAACATATGTATACCCAATATATATATGTATATCAGCTAATGAGCAAACTGAACAAAGATTTGCGTGACTTGCCAATGTTTTGTCTGTTTTTTTTTTCTTTTTTTTTTTTTGCATTGCACCTATCGAAGGTGCTTGCTAATTTACAATATTTATGCAATGGGTGTTCCAAATATCACAAATTTATAGACACTTTACACAAGTCAAGAACTAATTAGGTAACTTCTTGGTTGTAAAACTCTGATAGACTTTACAAACTTTGGGCGTATCGTTTATCCATTAGACAATTATTACCTCAATTAGTAACCATTATTGTCTAGTTATAAACAATTTTTATACATGGCAAAGTAGTCGCTTCTATTAATCACTAGAAAAATTCAAGTTTCGAAAATGATTTGACGGTCGCATTAAAATTTTCATAGGTTTTTTTTTGATTTCACAACAATTTAGATTGTCCTCTTTTACGATGACTTACACAACAAGAAAAAATGTATCAAAGTATTAACAATATTTTGGCAAATAAAAATTTTCCATGCAATATCTTACTTAGATGATGACGGATTTGGATTTCCGCCATGACAATCTTTCTGGCTGGCTTTCTTTCAAGTATGCCGACCAAAGCGGCAAACGCCAACGCTGATGCTGACGATGCCGATGCCAACGAAGCGACTTTGACTTGCGTACAACGCGACGTATGCGCATTTTTAATTGCTACAACATGTTGCAGCACAAAGATTGGCAACATTTTTATTTTTTTCATTATTTTGTTGCTTTGGCTGTTGTTGTTGCCGCTTGCTGGCTGGCAAATTAAAATTGACATTTTTGAACAGCTTGTCGCAGCGTTAATTTCAAAATGGTTCACCATTTTTGGGATTTGTCAGGCGTTTTGCTTTATGAATTATCAATAAGGAGTGCGATTGAAGTTGCTGTTGGTATTTTGAGGCCGCCGCCCCTTGGTGACATCAAACTAACGTGAATTGCTATAGACGCTCTCTCTCTCTCTCTCTCTCTCTTTCTCACTGTGTATTACAACGCAGGAAATACTTGTGCCTAGAGAGTCTGCGTGTGTGTGTGTGTGTGTGTGTGTGCTCCATATAAGGTCTAAATATTTGCCAAATCACACGCCAGCCGCAGACAATGCCGCGTTGTTGTCCAGAGACTTTTCTGAGTGGCTGTTTTTTTTTTGTGGGCTGTGTGTTGTTGGTTGGTTGTGTTGCTGGTCACGATTTTAACATTTTTGAGCATAGGCAGAGAACGCGCGCGCACCCCAAAATTTTCAACGTTTGCCCATTAATTTTCATTGAAAACGTTTTCATATTTTCTGCAACAGTTTTTGTTGTTGTCGTTGTTGTTGTTGTTGTTGCTGTTGCCACAATATTTTCATTGTAGTGTTTTGGCATATATTTATGTGCCGTAAAAAATGCGATCAAGATTGCCAGTGTGGAGTGGAGGACCGAGGTGACTCCAAGTCCAAGTCGTAACTTCCAAGTCTCATGCTCAACTTTGCACTTCAATTGCAGTGTTTGTTGCCATTGTTGTTGTTGCCGCTATTGTTGTTCTTGTTGCTGTTGTTGTTGTTGTTCTCGTGTTGGGGGCGCTGGCTGCAAATTAATGGATTCATTCAACATTTTGGCAGCTGGTTGCAAAAAAAATCGAAGTTCAATGTTTATGTTAACAAGTTTGCACCTATGAGCCCATTTGAGGGCAAGGGCGGTGTGGGGAGAGGGAACGGGCCAGAGGTTGAATCAAAGGCAGAGTTTAATATTAATTGAATTTCTTGTTGTTTAGTTTATCAATTAGAGAGTTTTGACTTTTTAATTAAACGCTTAAATGCTGACCAAAATCAGTGTTGGCCACAAACAAAGACACCACAAATTGTCTTGGCTTTAAATTTTGTTGGCTGTTTTTGCTTTTTTTTATGTTTTTGAGGTGTGGACCAGGGCGAGTCTTTTGACTGCAAAAGAAACAAATGCTAATTATATAGCTACTGAGTACGTCCGAAGCTCTTATTGATTCTCTCTCTAGCCAGGCAGGCACAAGAACCTTTTGCTTATTTCACCAATTTGGCAAGGTCTCTTTCTGGCTCTCCTTCACCCCCCCTCCCCATCCCCCAGTCTAGCTATTTTCCTGTCTCTTTCACTCTCTCTCTCTCTCTCTCTCTCTCTCTGTCTCTCACTCTTGCTATTTTTGTGTGTTAGTCTGTATTTCTTTTGTTGCTTTCATGGGGCAGCAACAGCAACAGCCACGCCCCTTTAATTGCCACCTAGCATTTAAGTTAACTAACTGTTCATAAATAGTTATGGCATACACGGGTCCAAGTCTGGCTGCGCCCACAAAATCTCTTAAAGCTTTGCCGCACTCATTGTGCAGTCCGCAGTAGAGCCAAAACCCGGCAGTTTTTTTTTTCTTTTGTTTTTTGCGTTTCGTTTCTTACCCGTCTTTTTATTTTTTTTTTTCTTTTTTTCATTCTGTTTTACCATTGTTAACGTTGCAAATTTATTTTCCCACTCTTTTAGCTTCAACTGAGGAGTTGCTGTTGTTGTTGCTGTTGCTGTTGTTGTTGCTGTTGCTGTTAGCTGCCATTGCAGCAAACATACAATACAAAAATTAGTTAATTTAGCGCATTTTGTTTAATTTTTAAACTCTGGTTGCTGCCAATTTGATTTGCAACTCTGTCGCTGATTGCTTTATTAACCGTTAATTTTGGCTACGTCCTTGGGGCAAGACAGCAGCAACATCAACAACAACAACAACAACATAAACATTAACAACAGAAGCAACAGCAGGCACGTGGCCAATATATATATATATATATAAAAAAAGCGATTTTCCTCCAAAACTAGGACTCAGAAAAGAAAGCTCAAGACATTAGAAACAATGCAAACATTTTTGTTGAAAGCATGCAAAATCGGATTGTATTCATTTGAGGCTGAAGTAAAGATTTACGATCTTAACATCTTTACAATATTTTCGTATTTAGTTTAAATACTTGATTAAAACTATAAAAATGGCAATAGCAATTGGAAAAGCCTTTGGTATCTCATTAAACTGGACTTTATTTAATTGTTGTACAAAGCAGCAATTTGCATTTAAAGAGAACACAAAGGCATCAGTCTTTTTATAACGCTTCATATAAAATTTAATTAAAAAGGAATAAAAAGAAAACCGAATGGCAACTTTCTTTATATATAAATTGAGATGCATAAGTTAGTTCTAAGCGACTGTCAATTGGGCGGGCTTTGTATTCAATTTGTATGATGCCCTTTTGGTCTAGATTGACTATGCATTTTAATTCCGGTTCCCATAGCTGCTTCCAACATATATTTACGGGTTTCGTTTTGTGTGTGCAATTAAATTATGAGTTTGCTATGGAAAATAAACTGTCCAAAAAGTGTTTCCCACTTAAATAAATTTTTGATATGCCATGAAAGGGCAGCACCCAACTTAGGCTCCCAGGCATAAATCTCAGCAAACCCCACACAGACGCACACACACACACACAAATACGAAAAAAAAGACATCCAGGTTTATAGACAGGTAGGCAAACATTAAGGGGAACCCCCGCAATGGGAATTGGGCGGTGGCGTTTCCATTCATGCGTGGTCTATGCTAGATCCATTCAGAGGTGTCGCTGCTCAGATCATTTATGCAAATGTGCATAAGACTTGAGCACGCCCCACACACACACACACACACACACACGCACACACACACACTATTCAGAGGGCGTTCCAAGTTGAGTCTCCATGAGATTCTTATGGGAATCATTCATATGCAAAAATCATTGTTTAGCCGGTCAAAATGCAAACTCTTATATGCACCCACAGTGCGGGGCATTAGCATAAATTAAGCCACTTGTGTCCGATTGTGAGTGTCATGTCCATTTGTCAATCATGGCGAACATGCAAATCAATCAGACAATCGCATTCAGACAGACTTGAACAAGTTCGTTATTCGTCATACACAAAACGGACAGTTGGCCACAATTTATGGGCCACTTAACGGCAACAATAACAAGTATCAAAACTAACATTTACGAGAAATCTTCGACGTCGCCGTGTTGCCCAATGGAAATTGTTAAGATGCGTTAAGCACATTTGTTTTTATATTTATTTATAGCCATTGAGTGGTGTGGTATGGTGTGGTGTGGTGTGTTTGGCTTTATGAAATCATCCCCATCATCATCCCAATCATCATCATCATCGTTATTATCATGACAAAAAAGTGAATGGGTTTTATGTCGTACATCAAATCACATCCCATCAACATGCATATGAACAAGTAAACCGTCCACAATTATGGATATTTACACCTTGGCCCCTAAGAAGCATTATTGTCTGTTTCTTTTGGGTGGTTTACGACTCACTCTTTATGAGCCACACACGCTGCCCTGCCCGGCCCTGCCCTTCCCCGGCCTGGCATGGCATGGCATGGCCTGGCTCAAATGTGTTGACACTTTTTTCTAATAACCGATAAAAATATCAATAAACGATCGTAAAACTCAACACACACATTGGACCAAAGAACATTTGCCAAAAAAGCAACAGATAAACATATTAAGTTGGTCTATGGTTAACATTTTGGGTGTGGCATTTCCGTTTCAAAAGGAACAACTTGTTGAGGTGTGAAAAGCCATTAAATCAGTCTCTTAAGCCGGATACAAAGGAACTCTAGAGCATATTGTTGTAGGCTTAGAGCTTAGGCAAACCAAAGCTGGTTATTGAACTTGGTCATTTGTGCAAAGATCTGCATAAAGATGAGAAACATCGAACATCGAAATTCATTCATAACTATGACAGTTTTTTGCCACTCTTACTATCAAGAAATGTGCACCATTAGAATTTCACCACTTTCCATCACAAAAAAAAAAACTACATCAATTGATCCCTGGGCTTATGAAATACACAAAATATGAATCTGAATGGTGAAGAACTAAGAAATATTTATAATCTTTATTGGTATATCACAAAAAAAGAACTTTCCATTTGATTTGTACAATTTTTTAAACCTTTTTTCACTTTTTTTGGCAAATGTAAATGAAATATTTGTCTTACTTAGCTTTATGAGACTCTATTTCATTGAGATAAATTGATATAAAGCTCATGGAAAGAAGAGGAACCTGAAAAAAACCTCAGAACGGGCGAACTTACTATTAAAATTAGCTAAGGGCCGACCTACTAGGGATTCGCTAAAATTTCTCCTCTTCAACTTGTAGTTTTTTAAGTTTAAATTGTTTCTTGGAATGATGTGGCAATGATTGGTCCAAGCTCTTCAAATAATTTGGCATATTAATCAAGACATTCATTTCGTAAACTGTCGAGACCCGCCCACTTTGAGTTTCATTACAAATTGTAAACCACATAAATCCCCGATTTTTTTATACTACAAACCTCTAGATTGAGAGCAGCAAACGACCAAACCAAACCCATTGACAATTCACATAAAGAGTGCAAAAACACAAAATCATTTTGCCATTTTGGCAATTCGGAGCACTGCACAAGCAACAAAAATGTTGAAATACTTTACAAAACAGCAACAATAACTAAACGACTGCTTTTTTATAGTTTTTCAATTGATTTTAGAGGTTTCTTTTTTTTACTTATTTTTATTTTTGTGGTTTGGCTTTGCAGAGCAATAAATAAAACTGCGTACGGCACATTATACAATAATAAATCTCAAAGAGTGTTCAAGTCTCCCCGAAAATAAAACACATACATATAAAAGATAAAAACAAAAACAAAAAAAAAGTAAAGTGGGCGTGCTGCGTGTGTCGATGTTGTTGTTGCTGTTGTTTTTGTCACTGCACTTTGCACATTAAAATGCCGCACATGCGTGCCAAAGTGTTGCAAGCAGGATGTGGGACGTGAAGGATGTGGAGGTTGGGAAGGGAACGACAATATTGAGCAATTCCCCAAAGCGACAAAACATTTTCCACACACACACACACACAGACACGACCCAATCTTGGGTCGAAACTCTCCCATTTGGCCCTCGATTAGAGCCAACACTCACAATTGGCATCTATGTATATATAGCGGGACGCATGTGTCAGCATGAATGTTTGTCCCTCCCATCCGTCTTCGTTTTGTAATTAATATTGCAGTTTTATTAATAATAAATTCACTTTAAATGCATGTTTCCTCGCACATTAAAAGCGCATAAATTAAAAATCAACACCCAAATGCGTCAACAGGCTGCGTGTGCTGGCCGGCTGGCTGGCTGGCTGGTTGGTCCAATGGTCAAGCTCATGGCGTGGCACTCCAAGGAGAGCGAGCTTCTTGTTAGTGGGGAGTTGGTTAGTCGTCGTGACCATCACTCATACGCAATGAAGACATTTATATGGCAAAAGCCGTTTAGCACCCGGCATCTCTGCTTCTTCTTCTGCTGATGGTGGTGGTGGCTTCTGTGGCGCCATTGCATCTTTGTCAGGTTTGGCTGCCAGTTAAAGTTATAGTCAGCTGGTAAACTGCAAGAGAGAAAGACGATCGGATGGCAGGTTCAATGGTTTATGAAAAGTTTTTTTCTCTCTTTTTGGGCAGTGGCGCAGCTATCAATAAAAGGGGCCACAAATAGTAAAATGTGCTACTAGTAGAACTTAGTTAATTAGTTTGATATTTTATAGTTGAGCTGCAGTAAGTTCTTTATGGCTAATTTAGCTAAACTCTATTTAAATGGGTTTAACTAGGATAATTGGGTTTTACTTTTACCAATCACACCTTTCTAAAACTGAAATGCTGGTTACCTTACCTTACTTACTTTAAGTGCATCCAAACAGATTGATTGATTGATTCGATCATAAAGGTAACGTTAGTGTAACTGTTTAAAGTTTAATACACTTTCACGAAAAAAAGAGCAATCGAGTTAGTTTCATTTCCATGTATTCCCCATGGACATTGTTAGTACATTTTTATTTCTCCGCCTTTGGTTAAGCATCTCACGCATTTGTTGGCCAACAGCCAGCATCCAGCAGCCTTAGTTTGTTGCCTTATCTTGGACAATATTTCTAGTGGCCGCACGCAATGGGCGTTACCAGGCACCTGTTGCATTGGCCACAGTTGCACTTGTCGCCGACTGAAATCGGAGCAAGGCAAGACTGAAACAGAGAATGCGACTGAGACTGGGGCAGCAAGTGAGTCTGATGACAGCATCTTGGCCAAGCGACTTGTGCGTTGGCTTTTCGATGTTGAACATGTTAATTCGTGCGTTGCATAAAACTAGAGAAAATGGAGGCAGCAGCCGTTACATGGCAGTCCATTGCAAGCGGCAGCAGGCTGAAGCTGCTCCTTATTTTATGTAATTGCAGACTAAACACTTTCTGTTACGATTGTCGCCGTCGTCGCCGTCGTCGTCGCTGCCTTCATCATCATCATCGCTCGTTTATGTCTAATTAAAATTTTCGCTGAATTCCGGGCGTTCCCCAGCAGCAACCAAAGTTGGTCTAGTTTGCTTGATGATTGTAGGTAGAGATGTGAGCGTGAGTGGGGACGACGGCAGCAACATGTCTTGTTGCCGCAGAGGACAAAAACTTTGGGAATGAGAAATGATCTTGTCATGATGATATACATACATAAATGGTTCTTTATGTTCATATGATGTCATTATTATACAAATAATTACTTTATTAAAGACTTATTTAATTGAAATTGATTCGTGAGAGAAGCATTTTATTGCCAACACTTTAACTAAATTACTACAAATTTACTATTGTAGTAAAACGACTTAAACTTATTTCATATCAACTGTGTGTGTGTGTGTGTGTGTGTGTATGTGCGAGATAATCACGATCTCACCTTTGTGGATATGGGGACTATAACTTAGTTTATTCATTTATAATAAGCATTTGCTTTAACTTATTAACAGTGTTTTAATTAGCCATTTTGAACTACACTTTTGCAGCGTTTTTATTCACTCATTTGGCTCTGGCATTTCCTGTGCATACACAAATTCCTTCCTGCTCGGACCGA
Source organism: Drosophila nebulosa (assembly GCA_024703675.1). Classification (NCBI taxonomy): domain Eukaryota; kingdom Metazoa; phylum Arthropoda; class Insecta; order Diptera; family Drosophilidae; genus Drosophila; species Drosophila nebulosa. The sequence continues at coordinate 2,280,221 of JANFPS010000004.1, read as the reverse complement.
ACGAACTAAGTAAGTCAATAAATCTATGCAAAACTGATTATAAATCATATGACAACCAGTGAGTAAAGCGTTTTTAATTACAACTTTGCCATACTGAACCATTTACAGTGCTTGTCGTTATTGTTGCTGCTGTTGTTGTTGTTGCTGTTGTTGTTGTTGCTGTTGCTGTTGCTGTTGTTATTGTTGTCATAATAAGCCGCCTTAATTTGGCTTAATTTGCGGGCAGACACAGGGTCGTATGAGTAACATTTAATTGCATGCCAAAAGCAGCTAAAGCAAAACAAAGGCAACACTTGAAAGAATTTCAAACTCAAATTGCTCATTACCACCGACCATTCCTTGGAAATAGCAACACCAACAAAAACAGGCTACACTTGGCAGCAGCAGCAACAACAAAACCATTTGGCCATAATAACAATAATAATAATTAAAAACCAATTTTTCGAGCTCAAGTATCTAAGCCATAAAACAACAAGAAACTGGGCTATAAACACACATACATACAGTTAGTTATATGTTGTATATTGTATAAATTTGCTTAGTCAAGCAGCAATAAGCAACGCCCAAAAAACCAAAAAACAAAAAAAAAACGCATACTTACTTCTACTACAGAAATCCAGAAATGGGCGCAGCAATTCAGCCCCCAAAGCATTAAAAATATAAAGAAAAAAATGCACCTAAATATAATTGCAATTAATAATTTAGCAATTGCACTCCCCACAAGAATTATAACAAAAATTATTAACAATTAAAGCATTTGCACTTAAGCAGATGCCAAAATACCAAAAAAACAAAAACAAAAATCTGTTTTAAAATTGCTTTTGTTGTTGCTGCCACTGTTGCTGTCGTTGTTGTTGCTGCTGCTGCTGCCACCGATGTTAAGCAACAATTAAGCAATTTTCATAATTACAAACAATGACCAATTTTTTGACACGCTCGCAAAGCGCGCAAAATTTTTTGTTAACCAGCGGCAAATGCTGTTCTGCTGCTGCTTTCGTCAACGTCAACGTCGTCGCTGACGTCGCGACGCGTCGCTGATGCATGCTTAAATGGACGATGGCTTTTCGGGGAGGGGGGAAAGCGGCATGCCAAATAGTTAGAGCATTTAACCAACTGGCTAGAGGGATTAAATAGATTATGTGGGGGAAATTTTAAACTAAAATAGAAAATTGTAATAAAAGGTCGAAAACCAGTCGATTTTTAGTTACTCTAATCAAGATTAGTATGAAAGTGTAACTAAGCCTTGTAAAATATGTGAAATATGCCACAAAAATCAGTTCAAGTTGTAATTTGCAATGGTTTTAATTTGACTTAAGAAGTGAGTCTTTGTCCTAAGTTTCCTAAGTTCTTTGCCAGAAAGATAGTTCCACTTTTAATTAAATTTTTAATGAATAAAATTTTAATTTACTGCCTTGTCCATATGTAATGTTTACATCATTCAACTGAATAGGGAATATTGGCAAATCTATTGGTATTTTTATGGGTATAAGTAAAAATCAATTGGTCGAAAAGTAAGTTATAAGCAAATTGAATATCCATTTGCAATGAACATTGAGTAAAGTATTTTACACAATGACAACCTCTAGCTGAGCTGCAGCGCATTCACATGTTAATGTCGATTGGTGGTACTTGTAGGTAGCTTCCAGCTGACGACAATCACGTGCCGCTTTTTTTTTTTTTTTTGCTATTGCTATTGCCATTGCTGTTGCTGTTGCTTTGTTGCACCCGAGCCAAATGTGCAACCCAAAACAATTGGCCTGAGGCTGTGGTTGCTGCTGCTGCTGCATTAGAGGCAAATTCGTATGGAGACTCGATCTGGAGAGCTGGCAACTGATTTAACTGGCAATTTTACACCGATTTATATAATCAGCAGCGACACAAAACGTGCCAACATATACGCCAGTAATTTCCTGCCTTGGGCCGACACAAAAACAATTTGTATTTTCGGAACAACTAGAAAACAAGAATGAACAAAGGATAGACACAAAAAAAAAAAAAAAAATTAAGTTTATGCGTGCTTGATTATTGAGCAATTGCAATTGGAACTACTGCTGCTGCTATGACAATCAGCTTGATATCCGAGACATCCCACCCGCAATTAATGTATAATAATTGCAAATTAAAACCAGATATAAAAATACAAGAAATAAAACAAAAAAAATTAATAACAACAAAACTCCGTCAGCGGCTCAAATTGCAACAAATGCGGCAAGTGTTGCAAATGCAAACCAAACCGAACCGAAAACCAAACAAAAACAAAAACCAAGTGCTTTGGCTTGGTTGGTTAAGAGTCCACCAAGAGACGAGATATTAAACAATAATTGTAACTGTAAAGTGAGCTTAACGTGAGTGCATCAAAGCATAATTTTCTTGCAACAGACAACAGACATTGTCGACGGCGCTGCGCGGCGAGGCGTCTACGTTGCCCATGTCTCAGTCTAAGTCGCCATCGCGATGGACAAGCCAAAGCGTTGACTATGAAAACTACAAAAACCAACAAGAAACTAGAAGCAACAACAACAGCAGCAAAAAAAGAGCAACAAATTTCATTCACAGACGAGCAGCCGGAGTCGCAGTCAGAAGACTCGGTCGGAGTCGGAGTTGGAGTCGGAGACGGAGTCAAGAAACTTGGACTAGTACGTAAAGCATACCGCCTTATAATTAGAGCAGAAATTCTGACGTTTCTATTTCAATTTTCAAACAAACGCCACGCAAAACTGCCACGCCAAGTGACGTTTTGATTGAGTGATTGGCAACAAGTTAGAGTTGGCGACGGAGACGGGCATGGAGTTGGAGATGGGGACCCGGTAGCCAACCAGGCAGCAAGTGTTTGCCCACTGCGGTTGTCTGTCTGTCTGTTTGTCTGCCTGTCAGTCGGTCAGTCGGTGGTGCTGGTGGTGGTTACAAATATCTGCATACCACTGAATGAAAATCATTTTTTTTTTTTTCAACTACCTCTATCCTCTTGTGAAAGAAGGTCTCGAGTTACCTTCGATTGCAGTCGCACTCCAAATCCGGGCTGGTAATTTAAGCAGTGGAGAAATTTTTAATGCACCAACTAGGCAGGCAACTGCCTCCAAACCCAAAGCCAAAGCCAGATCAGTGATCGTGTCCAACATTTATAATTATCACAAGACAATTTGCAAAAATGTTGTAGGTTCGAGTTCGAGTTCGAGTTCCGAGGTGGTGGCACACCCACTTTAATGCCATACGGGTTTCCAAGTGGTAATTGCTCCAATTTGAATACGTAATAAAAATAAAACAACAACAACAACTACAACAATAACAGCAACAATATGCTTAGCTATCGAATGAGCAGCAAATCGATTAGCAATCTAACGCGCCCATTGTGTGGTCGTATCAAATAGATCAGTCCGAGCTTAAAACGAGTCAAGCGATCTCGACGGCAACGAGACGAGACGTTTGTCTACCAGAATCAAAATCAGAATCAGAATCAGATTCAGAATTCAGACTCAACTTCAAATTGACTTGCCGGATACTGCTGCTGCTGCTGCTGCTGGTGCTGAGGTTGCTGCTGCTCAATCTCAATGTGAAGGTCAGTAGGTGGCGGCGGCGGCCGGCAGCAACAACCGCAACAATCAATTAGTCTGAATGCCTAAAACGGTAAAAACCATATGTGTAATGTAATGTAATGTAATGTAAGTGCATAGTTGTTCAGTCAAGAAAAGGTGTGTTTCTCGATGTCGACTTAATCGCATCTAATTCCAGTTCGAACACCAAGATCAAGGCTACAACTGAAACAAGGCTTGGGCAAAATTCATAAACCGAAGATTCAACAGAAGTTTCTTTAGGATCTACAAAAAAAAAAAATGTTTGTTAATAAGTGAAGAGTTTCGGTAGTCTGCCTCAGTCTCGAAGTTCTCTTCAAATTTATAGTTATTGAGAAGACCTCTTTATACTGCAGACGTTGTATAAATCAGCTCAGCCTGATCGAAAAACTTAATGTAATAACTCCTGCAGAAACGAAAAACCATTTTTTAAAACTGTTTTGTTATGAAAATTAAATCAAAATCAAAAAAAAAACCTCTGCGATTAACAAAAATGTATGTATATAAGAAGCCTAAAGAACTTACAGAGAGGAAGACTTTTCTTTTTCCATTCAAAAACTCAAAAGTTCAAGGTCAAGTATATTTTTTTGCTTGCTTCGTAACTTTCTTTTCCGAAGCCTTTTTAAGGCTTAAATGTTAGATGTAAAATGCGATTGAAATCGGATAATTATATCATAAAGCTGCAATACACACATGCAACTTTATTTTTCGACTAATTTGTATGTCTTAAAAGCATATCCAATATATGGAAACAGCCAACAATTTCAATTTTTACAAATTGAAGCAATAGTTGCAGTATTATAACAGACGAAAATTGGTTAACAACTTTTATTCTTTTTTTTTTGTTAAGAAATTTTATCCAAAAAAAATAAAGACATGCCATTTAAGAATCGTTTAAAAATTGACTCAGTTAAAGGCTATAGAAAACAATGGTAGCTTTTGCAATGATGTTGGATAATCTCCTGACCATATAAACTTTGGCCGAAAATGGAAAAAAACCTAACTCATTGACTGAATCATGAAATTGTTAAATGGTTTATTTTTAAAATGTTCAATCTGAATCGTTTGGATTAATGTCGCCTTAGCTAATGGCACATTCCAAGACAAAGCCTAAGCCATCCAAATTGTACCTGCTTAATTGCTTTCTTTTCATGACAATAATGACGATGATGATTGTGACGATGATGTGGAGCTCCTCCATCCCACGCAATTTGGTGTGCTCGTGTGTACTCATTCTGCTCCAGTTTGATTTGATTTGAGTTGTGGTTTTGACCAAAACTGTTTTGACAGTTTGCAGTTATATTTACTCGTGTTGCTTGATGCGCTGTCCCAGTGATGAGTTCATTAAGTGTAACCATAATTGAGCTTTAAATGTAAAACAAAATTGAAACTTATGAATGGGCGTGCATTTTGACAGGCTGGCTTGCTGGCCAGATGGCTGACTGGCTGGCTGACTGACTGACAGCCTGACACTGATGGCCCAGTGAAACTGATATGACGAAAGTAGGCAAACCAACCCACTCCCAATCCCATTCTCATTGCACTTCACTCCACTCTACTACACTCGGCTCCATTAGATGGCTGGCTGGCTGGCTGGCGGGCACTTCCTGCTCAATAACTTTAAGTTGCAGCTTAAGTGTATTGTGTTTTATCTAATTAAAATGAATAACAAACAAACAAAAAAAATAAAATAAATGAAATCAAAATGGGGGAGAAACAAGGGCTTGGCCTTGATAAGAATAATGGACTTAATGGACAGCTCCTCTGGCGGTGAAATCACTGATATTTGATGCTAAAACTGCAATTGCAATCGAAACGGCAGAGAAACAAAGAAAATAAACCCAATATGTATATGTAGCTGAATATATATATTTTCCTTTGATCCGACAATGATGATATTGATTTTCATGTGGTGGCTCCATAGAGCGCGCGTGGCAAATCAACTCAATTCAAATCGAAACGAATCGCAAACGTATTGAAAATGAAATAGATCCGCTTTAATATCGGTAATTAGGACCACACCTATGTATGCCGATATCGATATTCAAAGTGATTTTTATTATAGAACCCAAGAGAAACCAAGAGACCAAGAGACCAAGAGACTTGAGAGTCTTGGTCGGTCGGTTGGTTCAGTTTGCTTTGGTTTTATGTTTATGTCTGCCTTTGGCCGAAACTCGATTAGTTTCAATTTGTTGTTATTGTTATGAGTTGATGTTAGATATTCATACTACTACTACTACTACCTATATACATATATGTACATATATATCTATGTAGATACTATATACATATTTATTTGATATTTGCATGCTGTTTTATTGAACCGCAACCTCGCCGCAATTACGTGAAATTTCAAACTCGAGAATCGATACCGACTGACCTTAAACTTGTCGGGCGGCTTTTGTTATGGCAAAAACGGAAAAAAAAAAAAAACAGATTTAAATAAACTATCCAGCGGTCAACTTCTACCCATGTGCAATTAGTTTTTCCAATGTACGTATGTTTTTTTTTTTCTCCGTTTTTTGTTTTTCTTTTTTTTTTTGTGTTGAAAGTTTTTGTTTTGTTGTTGTTGTTGTTTTTTTCTCGTCGTGAGCAGCAGGTGGTCCTATGGTGCACCGCCGCCAAAAGCTAATTGTGTTTTTCTCACATTTGCAGTTGAATTTGAGTTTGAGTTTGAAGTTGAAGCTGGAGCTGGAGCTATAGCTGGACTCTATCTCTTATGGGTATCCGTGAGATACATTGGGCGCACACATGTCCGCTCATATGTGAGCTTAAAACAAACACACAATAAATTGCCTGTGCACAGCATGCCGCCTTCCATCCATTTCCATTTGATTTGGCGGTGCCAGTGCTGTGTGGTGCTCGGTGGTGCTGATGCAGTGGTTCTACTTACTTATATCCATTTGTTCGGTTTTGTTCACTTTTGCATGCTGTAAATTAAGCCAAGTTAGAGCTAAATGCTATAAGTATTCTCCCATGCCCCAATCCTCCGCCCTCCTCCTCCTCATATTCACCATTTCCATTTCTTGCCTTACTCATTTCACTTAGTCTTGCAGCTTTCGTTTTAATAGAGGAAATCGTTAGGATCGAGCCATTACGTCTGTGTGTGTGTGTGTGTGTGTATCTATATAATTGCTTGTTAGCGATTATATGTGGGAATTAAATGGCTAAAGATCTAACGACGACATCAGCCAGGTACTTTGATGTTTGTTCGTTATGCAGATTAAACAGAAAATTGAATTCCATAAAAACCAAAAACGTTTAATGTTTTCTAAACCGAATAGAGAAGCCAATTTTAGGTTTTCCTAAAACCACCACCGATAAATCAGTCGTTAAAAAATAAGTGTATCTTTCTTCCATTTGACAGAATTCTGTTATCCTCAATTTCACACAATTTTCTGGTTCTTTATAATTTCACTTCATATTCACTTTTCACTTTTACTACATTGCACAATAAACTAGAGAAGTAATATTCCTGTTAGTGTGTGTGCTATTTTTTTTTTTTCTCAAATGAGAACTTGTTGCATTTTGCTGTCATTAGAGCCATCTCATTCATATTCTCACTGGCTACTGGTGTTTTTTTTTCTAATTTTTCTATTTGCCACCGCCCCTTCATTCATGCCGTTGCCATTTGCTGTCATCAGATCTGGGTAGTTATCTCACATTCATATCCGTTGGCTGGCATATCATCGCTTTATCACTATATGACTACCAGATTTTTATTTCTTGTCACTGTCGGCAGGAGTTGGCATATTCCCCCCCATACATAACCGGTTCGATTCAGGCATGATTAGCCATCATCATCATCATCATCATCGCAAAGCCATGGCAAAAAACACATATGACACGATTGTGATACATCTGTCTGATATAGAGAGACAGTCAGAGAGATGGCTGCCCAATGGATTCCCATAGATTTCTCACCCGATTCGCGCATTTGGGATTTGGATTTTCACCTGGCTCCTGGCAGCCTAATGAAGGCTATGAAATTAAATCGTAAAAACAAAAATTATAGCCTAGCAGAAAATTAAAATAAATAAGCAAACATTGCCAACAGGTGCATTGCCCAGGCACCTAGTTAATGGAAAAGCCATCATGGAAAATGGTAACGCTCTCAAGCAGATAAACAGTTAGAAAAGCCATAGGAGTGCAAATGCAAACGCTCTGTCAGGCGTTTTGCTTGGACCACATGTGGGCCGAACCAGAAGGAGATGCAGATAAAATTGGACTTAAGCTGGGAGATGAGCTGCTATTCATTTGTAGTGGGCGAGTGAGGGGGACTAGTTACTGATGGCAAAAAAAAGACGGTGGTGGGGGTGGCGAAGGCGGTTGTAGACGTATGCATATGCATATATATGTATAAATATGAACATGCGATGCAGTTAGCTAACTGTTGAACTGCCAGTCATCAAGTCATACCATCCCATCCCATTCTATCTCATCCCATCGTCTCCAGCCTTTTTTCTGTACTTGCTAGTAGAATTATTTTCCCCATTTTGTTGTCTTCTGGTTCTTCTCAGCCGCTTCATTGTTGGCCCAGTGCAAACAAAGTAACCCAGTCGGACTTGGCTCAAACTCTGTGGCTGTGATTGCCGCCAAGCAGTCTGTTGACTGCTCACTATTTTCAATACCAAATTGGTGGCAACCAGCGGCAGCAGCAGCAGCAACAACAACGTTTACTTTTTGCTGCTGCTGGCTCGCTCGTATTAGGCTTAAATGCCACATTGTCATTGAGCAAACACTTTGAACTGAAGCCAAGTCCAAATGCTAAAAGCATACAAGCGAACAAACAAACTCATATATGTATGTATAAGGAAGTGAGTCATTATTTACCTAGGCGAAACTTGTATACTCTAAAGCAAAAATGTATAGAAAACTAAATGTCTAAATAGAAATTGTATGTCAAATGCAGAAACTGTCAATTAGTAAAATATTTTATATGTCGTTTAGGCTTTAAATAATTGTAAAACAAAGACAACTGAACGAAATTAAGAAAATTTTATTAAAACTAAATATAGCACAGATATTTTAAATTATTTTTATATTATATTTAGAATGCTATCCATTAATATGTCAACAATCTTTAGTTAAAGAAGTGATTATCTAGTTTATAGTAACAACAATATTTTAAAAATGAATTCATAGGTTATTCTAAAGAGATATGGCTAATTGCAAGAGCATTGGGTAGGGTATTCTTCCGGATGCGTTTGTTTACCAATTTGACCTCAAGCAATAGCCCGAAGAGCTGGAGTTGTCCAAGCTGACTAGTTGTCCCCAGCTATAGGACAGCTGTCCCCTATCCCAGTTTGTTTTTTTTCTCTCTCTCTCTCTCTCTCTCTCTCTCTCTCTCTCTCTTTCTATGTACATATTTTGTTTATTTGGCCTAAGCGTGGCGTTAATGCGTACAGCAAATACAAGTTTCGACCACACACAGAGAGAGGCGGGAGCTGATCGGTCAACAGGCAACCGTTAGCTACTTACTTTATTCATTGCCAGTGGCTTTTGCTAATTGGGCAGAAACAAACTTAGCCATCCATGTATGTAGCATGGAGATTGTGCCTCATTGATTTTTTGTGGTTGTTGTTGCTGTTGCTGTTGTGATGCTAAAAATTCTCAAGTAATTATGAAAGTTTCACTTTTCCAATGGCATGTGGCGTGTGCCTGAGCTCTCTGAAAGACAAAGAAAACAAAAAACAAAATGACAAAACGCGAAATTTTGTGGGTATTTTTATTTTTTTTTCTTTTTATTTGTTGTAGCTGTATGCCATTTTTGGCTATGGCAAATTGTTTGCCTAGTTAGACATTGCTTAAAAAGTTGTAAATTAATAGGCGAAAATCCGTGAAATTTACAAGCAGAGACGGAGAAAGAGAGAGAAAGAGAGAGAGAGAGAGAGAGAGGGATGGTATGCGAGGTGAACGCCCATTGCTGGTCTTTCAATCAAATGCCCGAAAATGGTTAACATAAATTGCAGCCCAATGCATTAGATGTGACATTTTTACTCCTGTGGCACTTACAAAACAATAAACATTCGTTTTACCATACCAACTGACAGAGATTTGTTGCAACAACAACAACAGAAACAACAGCAACAACATGCCAATCCTGTCAATTGACCATTTGAAATTTATGCAGTTGAGAACATTTTTCTTGTTCACGTGTGTTTTGAATAGAGGCCCAAAGACGAGACGACGACGACTCTGAGCTCTGTGTCCGTTTGGGTGTGACAATGCAATCCAGGCGACACTCGAAGTCAATTTTAATTATGTGTATTATTGGGGTTACAGCCTGCCCAAAAACGGCACAGACAGACAAGATCGACAGACTTGGGGCCCGAAACCGAAACTGAAACTGAAACTGAAGCCGGACCCATTGGCCAAATGCCACTTTAGTATTTGCAGTCTGTTGCCTGTCGTTTGTCAGTTAACTTGGCTAAGGGGAATGTACGAGAGGAGCTCTTGTAATTGACAGAGCCGAAGCACAACTCCAATTTAATATATTTTATTATAAAATGCCAATGAACTTTGGGAAAATGAAATTGCCAAAAAGAAAAAGAATATGGACTTAAATGAAAGTTGCCACTCAAACTCAAATAATCACTTCAGGCATTTTGGTATTTATTATTTGGCGCCGCTTAATCAATATTAGGGAAAATTATATATATCCCAATCTCGAGACTATGCAAAATATCAATTAAGTTTCCCCTGAATTGCTCTGTTCGTGTTTGGCGCACTTGTTTTGTTTGCGGCTTAGGCCGGGCCCAAAACGCCCTCGTGGGCCTCTGGGGCGTCATGGGCGAGGCTGGCATTTGTTGGGTGGGTGTCGGATTCAACACTTTCGCTGTTGTCGTATTTGGATGTCGATAGCGTTTGTCAATTTGACATTCTGCAACATCAAATTGCATTGATTTGTGTGGGAATGCGGCGTTAATTTGATTTGATTAATCAAAGTGCATGCTGAGATTTTACCTAAGATGCAAATACAGAGATTTTTGTCTTCGTCTTATGAGTCTCAGTCTCAGTTTTCGGTTTGGAGTCTGGAGTTTGGCTACGACATGTGCCAGTGGGGTCGTGCCCAAGCCTCTGACTTTATGTATGGCCAATAATTCACTCAGGCGGCCTAACGGTTTATTAGCATAAATAAAAATAAAATTGATATGTTTGAACTATTTCCTGCAGCAATGCGCGCTACAATTTTCGTACATGACAACCAACAAGCGACTGCAACAAGAACATAGCAACCTGCAGCCAGGCCTCAGACTAAGCCAAACGAGCTGCGACTTAGTTTTAGTCAGATGGTGGCCAGAAAGTGTAGAAGAAGGGGGGTGGAGGTTCGACATAGACATCGACTTAGACTCAAACTCAAACTCCACTCCACTAGTCTGCCGCAGCGGAATTGGTAGCCAAGCAACAAAATGTTGCGATGTCAGCAGCCAGGCAACTCGACGAAGGCGGCAACGGCTCATGCAAATGGGCTACGACTAGAAATGGATAAGGAGAACGAGTAGGAGAGTTAGCCAGAGACTGGGGGTGGTATCGGTGGGGGGGTGGTACTGCTGGTGGTGCTGGTGGTGTTGGTGGTCAGGGTGTAGAAACCACCATCGTATCTAATGGTTATATAAATTTGGCACTTCATGTAGTCCCCTGGCTGTAGTTTGTGTTGCTAGTTGGTTTCCTCTTCTGCTGTTGCTGTTGCAAGTCGCAAACATTGCCTTGATTTAAAAAAAAAAAAAAAAAAAACAATATTGTAGAAAAAGGAGAAACAGGAAAAGGCTGGGTTCGGACATGTAGATCATGTATTAAAGATTGCCAAGCAGGTCCAGGTAGAGGTTGAAAATTCAATTTAAAATCACATTAAACACAAACTACAATAGCCAACACTTTGCCAATAACTTATCTTCTTGCAAAAGCGAATAGACCTACTATTTTGTCCCATGAATATTTGGATCACTTTTGCTGGGGTGGATGATGGCCATACTCCACCAGGAAACCACGTCTCTTGCATCCTTGATTCACTTGAAGACTTTCACAATGTTCCCCCCAATGGATCTGCTTATATTAAGCAATTCCCACAATTTATGCAAACCGACTAGATTTTTCATCTTAGTTAAACTCTTTGCTCTACTCATGATATTTTATGCCACGCCCCAAATGAAAAAAAAAACAACAACAAATATTATTAAAGTTTTTGTTTCGATTTTTTTGTCTCCACCTGTTGAGTGACATGTTAATTTTTACAAGCCCAAAGCTAGAGAGGGACAACGACAAGCGACAAGCGTCACGCACATTCGCCAATCTCTGGCCCCCGTCATCATGCAATGGGAACGCCCCTTGTCCATGCTATTGGACTAGTTCGATAAAGTTATCATTTATGCAAATTTTTTTGACAGCTTTTCAAAAAACAACAAAAAGAGCCGAAATTAAAAAAAAAAAAAACAACGCCACTGGAAATCGATTTCGTTTCGGTTTCCATTTTGCTGTTTAAAATACTTAAAATTATTGATTTGCATATGTGTTGATCGATTAGAAGGCTCGACAGAAATCCCAAAAAACATAAAAAGAAAAAACCTGCTAATGAATCGGCAGAGACTCGGCTAATAACATGGCCAATTACAACGAGTGTGGCCGGGGCTAACGGCTAAGAGCAACTAATATGCAGTTAACCCACAAAGTGCCCAAGCAAAAACAATGAGCACGAGCTATTATTAAAAACCAAAAATGATTAAATAATGAAAAAGAAAACCAACAACCACGACGCACATATAACGGACAATGAGCCGCCTAGGCCGAGGCTCAGTTCAGTTCAGTTCAGTTCAGCTCAGCTCGGGTTCGGGCCAAAAGCTATTCAAAGTGTAATTGATGATGAAGAAAGAGATCGATCATACCATATGCTCGCATATCAATCACGACCACGACAAAATGTAAACACACACACACACACACACACCATATACAATTGACGGAGTCGGGCCTACCTGGCGCATGCGTAACGTGTGGCATCAGAGAGGTGCCCCTAAGCCACAAAAAAAAAAAGCCACATAAATATTGTCTATTGGTTTGGGGCGTGTAAAAATGTTTAACCTGGCTCACCATGCGTATGAGTAATGTTCAAAGTGCTGCAAAAATAACTTTAAAAAAAAAGAGAAGAAAAAATAAGTGTAATAAGGCCCCGGCATTCCATTGGAAACGAGTTTCGTATTAATTGGCCTTTTCATAGCTGAATATTTGTTTCGGTTTCTATTTTAATACCCTTGCGAAAATCAAGTATACTCCATTAGACCAAAAGTTTGCTAATGCAACATCATTTCTACATATCCACAGCAATCTTTGGAATTGTACGACTATACCTAAGATAAAGTCGAACTATTTGAAGCGATTGTCTAAATAAACACTACTCAGAAATAACTCAAAGAAAGTCTACTTTCCCAATTCCGAAATCCTGGACTTTGCAATAATCGAATGACTATATGGTAAGAGTATAAAATCTAAGCGATTGCCAAAGTCAGCCCTCTGGTTTTTTATATAGCTTTTGTTGATATGTATTTTTCGTTTTGCTATGAGGGTTCAATGGATTGTTCTACTTTCGCAAGGCAAGCCAAGTTGCTGCTCTTCTTTCAATCATTCAAATTTTTATTTGTGTTCGGTTTTGCGCCAAAAGGCAAATAATATTTCTTGGAGCTCTTCGGTCTCGGTCTAGACCCAATTTCCAGTCCAAGCACTTTTTATTTGCTTTTTTTGATTTTCAAATTTCTTTATTGTTTGTTGTGATTAATTTTATTTCTTTATTTCTGTGTTTTTTTTTTTTTTTTGCTTTATTGTGTATCTAAATCGGTTTTTTGCCTTTTTTGTTACGCTTGCTTAACGTCTGTGGTAAGTCAAAGCTTCCGTTGTTAAACGTTTTGAATTAAGAATCTAAATGAATGAATGAAATCGTGGCCCAAAACAAATTGGATCAAATTGGAACCTTGACCAAACGGAAATGAATAAAAGGCATTTGCATGAGTTCAACTTTCTTTTTAGGGGCGTTTACGCTGCACACAGAGCTAACAGTCTATATATATCTTGCTTTGGCTATGGAAAGTATATTGCAAAAAAATATTTAATGTCTTTAAATCGAGATCAGCCAAAGAGCCATTCGGCCATCCAGTTCAATTAAAACACTGATTTTTACACGTAATTAGACAACGTGAAAATCGTAAAATTCCAAAATAGGCTTAACAAATGTCAGACAATAAATCTTCCGTTTATTTTGTTTTTTTTTTCAATTGCACCAGATACACTGACAATATATGTATGTATATACATACGTTCGAACATATATATATGTATGTGTGGAAAAACACTTGTTGATGTTGCTGTCGGATTGTCTTGTTGTCTCATTTGACCTTTATTTCAAAGAAGAAGACAACAGGCAACAAAAAAACCGACAGACAGACTCACAGAAAACAAGCCCCAATGACGATGTCTGCATTTGCCGTCTGCAATTGCGGGAGAGAGCAAAAAGAACCAGTTGGCCATTGATCTTAGCCCCTGGAGCTCCGCTCTTTATATCGACACCACAGACTCTAGCTGCAGCCTGTCATTGTCGGCCTTGTTGCTATTGCCACAGCAGCAGCAGCAGCCACAGAGCTCAAGAGAAACAAGTCTAAAACGACGAAAAATCAAAGCCATGAATGGAATATATATACTGTGTAGTAAGTTGGGCTTTTAAATTGGCGAACAAGAGACTTGATCAGTTTTTTTGAATATAACAATGAAATTCCATAATCCAACTTCAATCACAAAACAAATTAAATCATCTACTCGACTTTGCATAAGTTATATGTATATCGTTTTCTAATTTAATCTTCCATAAGGTCTGATATACCTTCTGCGGCTATATAGACAAAGACAACTGACTGGGTAATCGTCTGGGTACAATAAGAGCCGTTAAAGTCATTTTGCATCATTAGTATGATATGTGCGATTGTATGGGTGTTGATTTCAGATTTCAGATTTGTGTTTGGCTCATTCTTCTTCTGCCGATGCATTTTACCGGCTGTGAGAATTACAAATGCTCAGATAAATACGTACCGGGTCGCCAGAGATGTTGCCTGGCTCACATATTTTCCAACATTTAATATCCACCTTGACTTTGATAGGCCATAATGCCGCATCGTATGTATTGCTTGGTCGCTCGCTCGGTCGATTGTTGGCCATGATCGTAAATTAGCGGCAGTTAGTAGTGACCCAGGGTGGTTACATTGGCATATTTCATGTGCTAAATGCATCATTAGGCACTTTGATTTACGGCCAGAGCAGCAGAAATAGAAACAGCAAATAGAGATAGTTGGCTAAAAAGAGACAGTGAGAGCGTAGAAAATGCAAATCCAAATGGTATCAAACTAAAAGGCAAATTCAATTAAAATTTCAAAAGTAATTCACATAATGCCAAAGCAAGCTGAAACAATTTAATTAAATATTTTTCCATTGCAAAAAAGGTAGCAACCAATCGGTCGCCCCGAGCCCAAGTTTTGCTATAGTTGCTGCTGCTGCAGCCGTTGCCATTTGTGTGTTGTGTCCAATTTTTTGGCCAGCAGCAATGTTGGTTCATTTTGGTCAAAACGAGATCTCAGCAAGTGGCACGCAATGGCTACCTGATGCGTATCGAGCGGCATTTTAAATGAAGCGATTAAAATCGAACGCCTGCAAAAGCAATACAAAATTTCACCTCACACAGATAGTTAGTTTCGATATACTACTGACTACACCGATACACCGATGGCGATGCCAAATTGTATCTTTTAATTTAATCATTTTTCTCACAGTTGCAATTGCATTTGGTGGCTGAAATTAAAGTTGCCCCTTTGGCCAATAGGCGCAAATTGTCTTGAATGGAAATGACATCATTTGAAAAGACTTCCGCATCTTCTTTACCTCCTCTCACCCAACTCTTGATCGCCCTCTCGCACTGTCAATGTGTGCTTCATTAGACTAAGCCAACAAAGAATTGAAGAATGCGTGTGGAACACCCACAGTTGGATAAACAGTGAGCAATTAGAGCCAAGTTATGATATGTTATGATGTACAAGGTGTACACTTGGTAAAACCGGATGGAATAGGTTAATTTTTAATGTAACTATTTTTGGCATCGAATTCTCTCAGTGTATGAGACACACTCCTGTCGAATTGGTCAGTATGTTCTTCGATTGTCATTGATTTACGCCACTAATTGTTATTCATAGCACCGTTGGTGGTCATCGCTAGGCCCCCAAGCCCCCCAGGCCCCCCAGGCCCCTCTCATGCCACAGCAACAACCTTTTTCTTCCACCCACCTCCTTTTGCGGTACGCAGACATCTGACAAAGACACTTTGACTTGTTCTAAATCGCGTGCTCTCATGGCAAAACATAAATCAGACGCACAGCCCTCGGACAAAGCAAAAAAAAAACAGAAATATATAGCTACAGCGGTCGTATATAGCGAAAACTAATGATTTGTTTTGGGGGCCCTGAAGTAGCTTCTGTGTGTATCTCTGGCCAGCGGCTTTATAGTTCGTTACGTTTTTATGGCTCGCCTACGCAAAATGTTTTTTGGTATTCGGTGTTTGTGTTGTCTTTGGGCTTAGATTTGTCTCACGTCAGCATAAATTTGTCTTAATTGATTTTAAATTTCGTATCTGTATCTCTCTCTTTTTGAAATTAGCCCAATAACATGGTCAGAAGCATTTAATACTGAAACACAAGAAATTATATACATATATATATATATATATATATAACGACATCGCGATGTTGTGGAAATATATTTTTCCGCTTTTATGGTATCGCATAGCTAATGAGCCAATTGACTTACGATGAGACGCTAAATCGGTTTGAAAAGGCTAGTCAAATGTCGATTTTGATGGACCATGAATATGCATGCTCAAATTGTTAATTGAATTAACGAGTCCCAAATATCGTTTGTTGTTTGTGTAATTAATATTGAAATTATTTAAATTCCGTTTCGATCTATTTAAAATTCCTAAAGCAATAGTTTATTTGTTTATGTTTTATTTCAAAATTTGACAAATGTCTTTGCACTTAAGACCGACGTTACGTTGGTGTAAGAATAAGATAATCCCACTAAAGCCAAACTAACTAATGAATCTTCCAAAAACCATTTGAAGAATTTTAAAAGTGAATTCATGAAAAGCTTTAATTAATTTAAATTTATCGAGAAAAAGTAAATACCGGAACAAACTCAAGAACACTTGTCTATTTTACATATAAATCTGCAATACAACTATCTACATATATGTCTATCCCTTTATTTCCTATTTGTGAAGTCATTTATCCATTAATTTATTGTATCCTTCTGTTTATTTAAATTTAAATTTTTGAATCTGCCATCTATTTATTTATTAATCATCTATCTATCTATCTATCTATCTATCTATCTAACTATCCATCTATCCATCTGTCCAGCTATCCATCTATTCATATATCCTTTCATCTACCTATCTATTTATTTATCCATCTATACACGTATTATCTATCCATCTATCAATTTATATATCCATCTATCCATGTATCTATCTATCTATTTATCTATTTATTTATCCATACATATCCATCTACCTATCCATCTGTCTATTTATCTATATATCCACCTATCTACCTATCTATCTATCCATCTATTCATTTATCCATTTATTAATCTATCCATCTGTCTATCTACATATTTATTTATCTATAGACATCCGTCTTACCATTTATCAATCTATATATATCAGTATATCCATTCATCCACTCATTTAAATCTTTATCCAACAAAAAATTTTTTGAACAATCTATTATTTTCTTTAGATAAAGCTCTTTTACGTAATACTTTACGGCCCATAATTAGACTTAATACGTTCAAATAGTAGGATTTTCCTTTTTGCCTATCTCAGCATACCATTCCATAATAATCATCTTTTAAATTTTTCTCTCTCAACTTTCTTTTCACACCTCGCTCACATGTAAATAACGAATAAATTTTCCGAAAATTCTCAAATTTGTTAGGGTTGTTCATTAATTTGTTTGTTTGTTTGTTATTTTTATGACACCTACTCCCAAATACCATATACCAGATACCAGATACCAGAGTCATAAGCATTAAGTAGTCCGTGCAATGTGTCTTTGGGGCACACTGAAATCTCGAAATATTTGGTACAACACAATGTGTATGTAAATGAACTTTTGGTTAGTTTTATTTATTTATATTTAATTGCGTTTAATTTATATTTATTTATTTAAATGACGTCGATGGTGTGGACATTTTAAGCAGCAAATTATCAAACGAAATTGCACCATAAATAAGCCAAACGAAATGTGAAAATTATGAGCAAGAGCAACCTGTAACTTGTCGGGTCTGGTGGCTAATGGGCTAATGGAACTTCAATCTGAGGCACAGCACACAGCACACAGCACACACGGATCGTCGTTCGCTTAATGGCCTGAATTATTTACTGAATTTAATGCCAAATAATGTCAGCATCTCGGCATCTCGGCATCTCTCAGCATCAGCATCAGGCCCAGTCAGAGTGGAAGTCATAAGTGAGTGAGACAACGGTTGCTGCGCCTTTTTAGGGTGTTGATTGTTATGGTTAATACTCGTACTTTTGCGGCATGTCATTGCTTTTATTTAAAACAAATCGTAAATGTTTAAATGCCGCATAGTTTTCAAAGTCTTTGACTCTTTGGCTATAGCAACGGTGGCTATCAGTGGCATTCGGTGGCTCGTTTCGGCTCCCCCAGTTGTTGATATTTTGTTTTTGGGTGTGTCCCCACGGACCCAAAATCTTATGAAAATAAATAACCCACCAAAAAACAGCAGACTCAATCTCCATTTGAACAAAATTTGAATGCGTTAAATATTGTATGTGGAGCAGTTTGATTTGAAAATACAATACAATGAAATGAAGGGACAAACAACTCCATGTAAAGAAAACAACAACGAAACAACAAATACGGCCTGAAAACCCCAGCAATTACAACAACAATAACCATAATAGATCTACATCTTTTTTTTTCTCAGCTAAGGTGGCTACTTAAATAAACACAAAATGAAATCTAGCGGGCATCAAGTTAACAAAAATAAACTCCTTCTTTGAGATATTTTAATCATAATAATAGACAATAGCTGACAAGAGCCTTTGTTCAAAATGTCAGAGTTAATAAAGGCGCCAAAAAAATGTATTTTAAATGTTTTTTAATGACGTAGATCTTAGGGCCAAAAAAGCTTAAGCAATTTGAGTTGAGTTGAGCTAGCCACGCATTTCATGTACCACCGACCAGCACCACCAACAACTCCACCACCGATCACAATGACAGCCAAGTTTGAGTTGACTACACATACCCACAAAACCCTTTGTTTCGACAGTTCTTTTTGTCGGCTCTCGATACCCTCTAATCCATCCTACAAAAAGGCATACAACATGCAGGAAAATATTCTTAATCGGCAACAGTAACATGACAATTGTAAGTCTATTTCAAAACCTGGCATTGGAGATACTTTTCAGCCAATGAAATCAAATATTTGTGATAAGTCTTTGCATAAAAGATTTTAGAAGCAAAAATGATAAACCTCGACCTCAGACTCAATAATATAAACAACAAATAAAAATGCCCGACTTTGTATAGGGTATACTTTTATCAACACATACACACACACACACACACACACAATAAACTACAATCATTTTGGCACTTGTATGTGTGTGAAATCGACACCTACAACAAAATGGCATCACGTACAAATTTCGTATTCACGATTTTGCACTGTTTCGATATCTATCCAACACCTGCACAAATTCAAATGGAGATGAGACAAGTCGTCTATCTCAGTCTACTGCAACGGAAAATGTTTCGGTCCATGAATGCTCGCACTGAGACTGAGACCAAAACCGCAATGAAGACCACCAAACTTCACCTCATATTCAAATATCCAGCCAGGCAGGCAATGTCTTCTCCACTCTTCACATCAATTCAGTCAGAAATTGCATTGATATTTACGACTTGCAGCTGGGGACCGACAGTCGTCAAATGGTTGAAATGGTTTAAGGCCCACGTCAAAGACTACATCAATGTCTGGTATGATGTACATACATACATATGTATATATATATGTACAATGTATATGATGCAATAAATATGCGAATGGCAAAATGTAATGCTTTTGACCAAAGAAATGATCAAGGCGTTGTAGATGATTAAAGCTAAAAGCACGACATTTCCGTTTTAATCAACCACCCGCTACCAACAAAATTAACTCAATTTACAAAAGCGCCAAAATGGCAACAGACAAAAACCAAAAAAAAAAAAAAAAAAAAACCAAAAATTCACTGAATTTCAGAGAAGAAAGATTGAATGGTAGTCGTGAGCAGAATAATATTGGCATCTCATTGTATGTTGGAATACACTTACGAAAAACTTTAAAAAACGTTTGCTAATTGTTTGGTAAAAAGTGATTTATGTAAAATTAGAAATTCATATTTGTGGATACTTTGAAAACATTTATTTGATTCTTACATTGAGAATGTAATATGCTCTCTTTCAGTAAGGGTATAAGACAGCGCGAGTAAACATAAAAATTAACTTTAGAAAACGGCATTTCATGGCTCAATGAAAATGCCAGCTGAGGAACTAATAAACTACAGCGCCATCGGCAGCACCGACACCAACTCTAACACCACCACCAACAATAGCAACAACAGCAACAACAGCAGCAGCAACAGGCAACCACAAGAACAGCAACATGACAATATAGTTCAAAAGCATTATGATTGCCTTCAATAAATTGCAAATAATTTCGACCTCATTTCGAGACTAGGCTCGGCCGGCTTCTACACGGTCATGGACAGTGTTGTGTTCATATGCCACGCCTCATACTAACGTGAACCACAACCTAAACGCAATCAACGCCTTGGCAAATAGTAATAATAATAACACTGCGTGATATAATTTTTTAAGAAATCTTTAGATCGCGTCTCATACATGTATATATGTATATAGCCTAAGAGTATGTATGTATGTATGTATGTATATAGACTTTTGAGACCACGCACTGACACAAAATATAGTGCAACGTCATAAATTTTCTTTTCGACTTCTTTTTTTTTTAATTAAAATGCTATCAAATGTCAAGTTTAGAGAGACTGGAGCGCCGGCTGCAAAGTAAAGTAAAGTAAACACTTGTCATCTTGACAGGCCAAACAAAGCGTGACAGACGAATGGACGAATGGATAGATGGATGAATGGTTGAATGGATGGATGGATGAATGCATGAATGTATGGATAGAAGGGTAGAGAAGAGAGGTAGGCCCCAAGCGAGGGTCATTAGAGTTGGGGCTGCATTTGCATAGGATACCCACACAACTACACTCTTTCTCACACACACACAGATGCCATGTGGGCACACATTGGGCACTTGGTGGTCGGTACTTGGTCATGTTTAAGTAATTGCGCGCGTGCGTGGTGGCAAACAATTGACACACACTGTATGAACATAGAGCTTTGCATATTTTAATACCCTTTACGAGAATATAATACGACCTGCCTTCCAAGCCCATCGCTGTGTGTTCCATTGATTTTTGGATTAACTTAATTGTTTACGTTAATTGTGAACTATTCTCTCCTGATAGCAGTTCAAATTAGTTAATAAATAGTCCTCACGGAAAAGCCTTTTGGAATTGGTTAGGTTCCAGTTACCAAAATTAAAATTTGTATTAAATGAAAAATGAAAATGCGAACTACCTAGGGTATAGAAACTACAGCACAGTCGTTGTCGGCCTGGCCCTGTGGTTTTGCTTTTATTTGTCACGCTGTGTGTGTGTGCGTGTGTGTGTGTGTGTACCTACTTATGTCTCTTTGATAGTTTGGCAGCGATAAGCGCGACATGTCAGCGTCAGCGTCAACTTTAGATTCGAGCAAACAAAATATATATGTATATATTTTGTCAGCTCAAATGGTGTACATAATAGCCTAGAGATAAGATTGTAATGGGCCGATTTAGGCGACTCATAAATCATTGGCATGGAAATTGCTTTTCCATGATAAACAACTTGTTGTTGTTTCTACTGCTGCTGCTGCCGCTTGCCACTTCCGCAAGGTAAAGAAACTTGCAAACTAAGCCATTTTAAGCAGCACTTTTCACTTTCCGCTAAACACTCGACATCCGTCGAAATGCCAGACACTAGCCCATAGATGCGGGATCCGGGTAAAGCCAGTGGAGAGAGAGAGAGAGAGAGAAAGAGAGAGAGGTAGTTGGTCTAAATGGTGAAAAGTTCATTTCAAAAATAAACAAACAAAAAATAGACTCATTTTCATAACCGACGACGACGCTGTCGGTCGGTCAGCATAATGAATGTGCAGGTTTTTGGTTATACTTAGTTTTTTTTTTTTTCTTCCAGTTTCTTGTTTGTTGAATTTCTGTACTTGCTCTGGTATGCGCTTCCTGCGCTGATTTCTATGTAAGAAATGTGATGAGAAAATAATCATTTAAAAACCAAATACACAGATAGTTAAGAAATTATCCAACAAAATAGAGACAGAGCTTAAAAAAAAAAGGCCATGATTTAAAGAATTCTCTTGTGTAAACTAAGAAATTCAAATGGTATAAAAGTTGTACACTTCAACCCAAATTTTATAAATCTAACAAGCGTATTTTTGGGAACTGGCTGAACTTGACTAACGTCTAAACTTATTCACTTCTGTATAAAAGAGAACTGACAAAAAGGAAATTCATTATTTTACATTTTTCATTGAATTCAAAACACTCTTCACGTTTAGATTTGAATTCTTTCAAGAATATGTGTTTTGCCAAGTTATTGTTATTACCTTCTAAGCCCACAATACTGTTATAGCCATTTACATATACATAAGCCAAGTGCGAAATTTATCCTAACTACTTCTCCACCCCCTCAATGTATCCATATCTTGTCTTTATTTATTGTTACACATTTATGCGGCTATTTTTTATTTTATGTGCGTCATGCGGCAGCCTTATACAAATTTCTTACTCTACTGTAATATGATTGATTGCCCCGTTGACCTGGAAATGTACCAAACTAATAGTTACACTCAACAATGGGCGCAAATGGAACACTCAAAATGGGTCAAGCGGGCCGCGCTGGACCTGGGGCTAGGCGTTACAGGGGAGGGTTGGAGCAATGTCAGACAGGCTCAAGAGAAAAAAAAGAATATGTAAAAGAATAGGGAGACAAAAATAGTAACTCGAGTGGGCGCTGCATACCAGAGAGATCAGAAATCGACAGACTGGATCACTAGACGGTAGCCAAAATTGTACGCTTGTTGGCGTTGTCGGCGTGGGGATGGGAGAGCGAGGTGGAGGAACAAGTTATATTTTCCAGGTAGCTGGATTTGACCATGACGTGGCTTTATTTGGCATTTCGGCAGTCCCACAGTTGACGAAAGCGGCAAGTTAATGAGCTGCCCTCTTTGTTATTCTTATTATTACTACATATTTTCTCTCCCCCTGTTCAACACCCCCACCCCCGCCCCATATACCCCTCCTTTACACTTCTCCGGTGTGTATGTATGTATGCATGTGCTTTTTTTCTTTCAATTTCAATTTCACTTTTTCTACATGTAGAAAAGTCGCAGTCGCAGCTTTGTCATGCTCCGAAAACAAAAGACTTAAGCAACAAACTTGGCTCCAGTATGGGTAATTAAAAAACCGTTAATATATCGAGTCGCCTGGTGTCAAATCAAACATAAAAAACAACAAAAAATTATACACAAAAATCATAAATTGAAAATTCATCGAAAAGAAATGTGAGAAAAACGCAGCGAGCGGTGAAGCAAGTTGTAAAATGCAAATTTGATCTATAGAAGAGATACACAGATATGACAACTAATAACCCCTTCAAAGGTAGAAAAAAAAAATCATCTAACCAAAATCTAGCGTTAAGTGCTCAATGGCCACCAAACGGCATTAAGCCATAAAAAGAAGAAAAGAAAAGAAATGGCCAAGAGGAAAAAAACTAAACGAAACGAAACGAAATGATGGAGTTCAAAATGCATATTGATTGACGTTGAAATGCTTTAAATGGAGCAGAGGCAGGTGCAACTTGTTGTTGCGGTTGTTGTTGCCGGCTAATAAGTGGCATGAATTAGTGAACGCTTATGGGGGTCAGAGCGTCGTCGTGGTCAGCAGCTCTCAATGAACTGTTTACTAGAGTCGAAAAGCCTTTCAAGCAAACGCTCTCAGCTCCCATTGGGACATTGAATGGGAATCGTAAATTTGAAATCATTGACTAAAAGCTTTTGATAAATTATAAAATCCAAGATTTCGAGCGTTAAATTGTATGAAAACAAATCTATCAATGGTCCAGCCACACATTGTAATTGTGTGTGAGAAAACATGCGTTGCGCTTGACCATTGGAAAGTTGCCACATTTAGGGCGTGTCTGCTGTGCGGCCTTTCCCCCACCGCGAACAAAAAGAATCTGATAACAATTCTTTTGCCATTTGAAAGGTCAACAGGCTTCAATTCTGCCAGCCTGAATTAATTTTTTTTATTTTGCACTATTCCATTCAAAAAAACCACTCATAAAACTGATTAGTTTATGAGGCGCAACGAAACAAAATGCTGACAGTTTTATTTATAACCAAATATCAAAAAAGCGAGTGAGCAAGAGAGAGAGAGAGAGAGAGAGAGAGAGAGAGAAAAACAAACCCTTACAAAAATTAGTTACAAAAGCCAAAAAGCTAAAAATAATCTGCTGGACAAAAGATTTGAGCAACAAACGAACATAAAAATAATTGACAAATATATTAAAAAGCATAAATCAGAATAACTAATAGAGCGCGAAGAGAGCACACACAGATCTACACGCACACATGCACACACACACACACACACACACACACATAAGATTCAAAAGCGTTTTCATTGATTTTTCGCTGGCAGCGAAGTCAGCGTTCTGCGTTCACGAAAAGAAAAAAACAAACCAAAATATATATTCAACAAAAAAAACCTAAGCAACTTTTATTATCATTACCGCTATGCTGGGTCTCTGTCTCGGTCTCAGTCTCTGCTGTTAGCCAGCCAGCTTCGTGGTCACGCTCTCAGCAACGGCAGCAGCAACAGCAGCGTCGCCTGTTGGCCAGCAACTTCTTGGACAAGAGCTAGCCTGGCCAAGAGCAAGATTTAGTTCAGTTTCAAGTGTTTGAGCGTTGCGTGCGCGCCACAACAAGCGGAGAGCGGAGATATTCCTATAGAGCGTTTCAACGTTTCGTATCGTTTTCGGTTGCCGTTGCTGTTTGCCGTTTGCCTAGCGTTGACTTCCGTAAAGTGTTGTTCGTTGATTTTCAACATTTTGCCGTCGGACAAAATTCACGATCTTTGTCGCGTCGATTCCTGGCGCTCAAGCTGTTGCTGTTGCTCTTGCTCTTGCTCTAGCTGTCGCCCACAACCCATGAAACCGCCAAAAACGGAAACCGACAACGGAACGGAAGCTGTCATGGCATATTTTTTTAATTAACAAGCCTCGATGCTTTTGAAATTAGTTTCCAACAGAATATTTTGGCAGTGAGAAAAATTTTCCTAAAACAAAACCAAAATCTAACGAAGTGTATTAATAAATCTCAAGAATTATGTCTCATATGATAAGATGAAATGAAATGTGTGTGAGAGTGGGAGTGTCTGGTGTATATTTCTAACAATTGAAAGTAATAAATAAGGCCCATAATGGGCTGAGCCTCCTAATAACAACAACAACAACAACAGCAACAACAACACAAAGCTTGGAAAACTTGTAGAAAATATACACATTATATAACGTCAACGTCAACTCCATATGCGGATTTATTAGCCTATTAAAATTGGATAAACTTTCCGACAACTTTAGAAATTCAAACTGGTAAGTGCAAGCGGTTTGTCTAGCCGCCTTTGTTCGCCAGCATCTCATGCATGCTAAACAGGCAAACATTTCTATCGTTTTGCAATAATAACATAAAAGCCAAAAATATTTATTTATTTATTTATATTTATATCTAGTATAAATTTGGATTTTTTCCTTTGTTGTTCATGATTATGATGATGATGATGATGATTTTATCAACATGGTTAAACAAAAAAATATATTCTTATCGCAAGAATAAATTTTAGTTTTATAGTTGCCGTTTTGTGACGCACAAAAGACCAAACGAAAACTTCTTCGAGTCATTATTTCACAAACAGTTTACTAATAAATATGTATATACATTTAGGTTTAGCAAAAGTTTGCCAAATACAGAACAAACTAACTTTGTTGCTGGCTCAAAATCCTGTGGATCCCGTGGTATATCGACTCTTTGGGTTTTGCTAATTTTCTGCTCAAACATTGGCAATTCGTAAGTTGAGGCGCCGCTTCGCAAATTAGTCACTCACCATGGGCATGCGCCCGGCTAGCAATAATTATACACTAATTTAGCGTATAATTAGCTAATTAGAACTGCGCAGCAAAAGCCGCAAAAAAACAAAAACTTGAAACTTCCAAAAAAAAAAATAAGGAAAAAAATCTTCCGGCAACACCTTCTGTGCAAAAAAATTTGCGAAAATAGAAACTTTGAAGGGGGGGAAAAAACTTTGAAACCCTTGACAAGCCGCAGAAAAAGCTATTAATCAAAGTTTTTTCTTATATATACATAAGTTGGTTTGCTGTAAATAATAATGACTTCATAATTGAAATTTTGGGACTCGGCCAAAATGTGTTAAATATAATATATATAAAACTCATGATGAAGAAAGTTTTTGGCTACTAGCCATAAATACCTTGTATGCATACAAACATATATTTTTAATGTAGATAAACATAAAAACTGGCAAATAAACTTGTAAAGAACAAGAAGAAAACCAGATGCTGCATAATAAATTAGCAATCAATGAATATTAAGCAGCCTTATTTATTTTAAATTGAATAAATAAATAACGAATAATGAACAAAAACTTCGAAGATAGCCAACATCACCAACAGCGGCCAGCCAAAGCAACTCACATTGAATAATGTCCAAACTCTTGGTAAAACTAGCAAAAACTAAAAATCAATTTAGATAAGATCCTCGAAATCGGAGCAATATAATGTTTCACTAAACGGCGTAAACTTAAAGCTCTGGCGCTAAAATCTTTAACTCAACTGACAAAAAAAAGACATAGAAATAAATGCAAAAACATTAAAACCAAAACTCTTTAATGGCATTTAAATTAAAAGAAGCTAATAAAACAAAAAAAAAAAGAAAAAAAAACCCAAGCCATTAAAAATTATTATAGTGAAACCTGGTGACGAAGTTCACAACCAACAAAATCAACAGCGCATTCAGTGATGCTAAACAATGTGCCAAATGCAAACAAAAGACTTAAGCAACAAACGCGATCGCCCCATCTGTAGCTGAAGAGATAAACTTTTTGGATAACTACATTATTATTTTGAATTAACTCTTAATCAAAGCGGTCGCAAAAAAAACAGGAACTCTTCAACAAGAGAGTGCCAAACAAAAGACTTAAGCAACAAACTGCAAACAAATTGTCTAGGGGAGAGTTTGGCAAAAAAGTCGTTGCCGCCGAATAGGTAAATCCTAACTGCAATTTTCTAGAAATTTAAAATTTCATATGCCCTTTGTCTTTCCTTTAAGCGAACCAAATTTCGCTTTAAACATAAAAGAAAATTTGCTTAGAATTGATTTGGTGAAAACTTTCTGTTTTTATTTGGGTAATTTTCATATTTGAAAGAGTACACAAATTTCGGTGCGGCTGTCGTTAGCTATCCCGAAATGTTTGTCAACGAAAGTGAAATTTTAAAATTTCTATTTTAATATCTTGTATGGGTTCTGTAACAGCTTCTCTTGCCCACAAATTGCATTTAATTCTCTTCATTAAATTGCCGGTTCTCTCACAAAAATTAGCACCTCATTTGTCTCATTAAGTTTAGTCAAAAGATTTTCCTCAATTAACGGCAAATATTTGCCTAAAAGAATGAAATAAAAGCGAAGCTGTTAATTTGTTGCCATTGGCTTCAATGTGAAATGTGAATTCATTGACTGATCGATTTCGTTTTTAGTGACCATCCGTGTGTGTGTGTGTGTGTATGTTTTTTTTTTCCACAAATTTCATTTTCTAATATTTAATATTAATTATTAAAAATTTGATGCCCGTGTTAAAGTGCCAAAGGCATCACGTGAAGACCTGCATCAAGCGGGCTACAGATATGCAAATTTCAGTTTTTGTTTGATGTTGTTTTTTTTTTTTTTTTTGGTTTGTTCATAATTTTCTATGAAAAATGTTGCCAGTTGGCAGTTGACTAGAGCTGGCTGGTGTTGGTATTGGTGTTGATGCTGCCGTTGCTGGTGTTCGTTGTTTTCTCACATAAATTTGCCCAAAGGGGCTAAGAAAATTTCACTCAAATGAAACCGGAAGCATGGAATAGACCAAAAAGACTTTGCCTCTTCGGGGATCGTTCGTTCGTTTAACTTTTTGCGGGCGTTTATCAAGTAGAAATTTTAATATACCTTCATCTACATATACGTATTTATTGTATAAATATATATACAAAACACGCACACATTTTGCACACAACATTTTTTCTCACTTTCGCATGAGATTTTTGTGTTTCCCTCTGATTTTTTTTCCTCTTTTCGTCTTTGCCTCTATTTTTTTTTTTTTTTGTACCTATTCCACGCTCCTCATGTCAGACACTTTGTCAAAATAGCATTTGTTACGCTGTCAGTGCCAGCCACCAACGCACTGGACAACAACAATAACAGCAACAACAACAACAACCATAGTAATAACGAGCGTTATCCAAGCATCATCATTATCAACTTTTAACCATCGGTTTATGTTGTTTGCCACCGAAATGATTTAATTTTGACAGACCTTTTTTTCTTCAAGTCTCTTTCTCGACTTTTATGTGTGGGAGTTTTTGGCTTTTAATTTAAATTTTTTTTCCCCTTTGCTGTTGTTGTTGTTGTTGGTCGCCTATTTTTGGTCATAATTTTTGTCGTTGTCGTTGTTGGCACGCATTGCTATTACTGCTGCTGCTGTTGTTGCTGTTGTTGCTGCCGCTGTTGTTGGTTTAATTTTATTTGATATGCATTACCAGGTTGGCTTTCGTCTTTGTGTTATTTCTTCTTCTACAACAACATCTCCTCATTTTTGGCATTAAGTGCTTGTAAATTGGGTCAGTGGGAAGTTACACTCAAGTCGTTGATCGTGGTGGTTGTCGTTGTTGTTGTCATTGTTGTTGTTGCTGGTGTACTCCACATCATCGTCATGTGTCATAAATTATTTGTTACCTCTATATGTAGCCAAGCATGCTGAGAACTTTTCACTAGCGCTATTTGATTTTCATTTTATGTTTATTTATTTATTTATTTGCTTACCCTAAACTGCTTACAATAAATTTTCCTTTAGCCTCTTTGTTGTTGTTGTTGTTGCTGTTTGTTTGTCTCTTATGTTGTGTTTAACGTTGGAATGCAAACAGCGTCTCTTTCTATGATTACAATCAAAATTGTTAACTGAAATGCACCAGTTTTCTCAGTTTCCGGTTAAGAAATGCAAAAAGTTGTTCTTCTTAGTTAAGCTTCCTCTTGTTCTAGTATTTAAGAACAATATTTCGTTTATCATTTATTTAGTTTGAGGTCAATGTACAATAATTTCTTAAAATACCTTATATAGACACGACCATAATCTGCTTCATTTTAATTTAATTTGGTGATTTCAGTGAATTAAATATAATATTTAAACCCGTTAAAAATACAATAAAAATAGAATTGGTTAGTCGTTTCTTTTGAATGTTTAAATTGAGCTATGAACTGAAATCCATTACCTAGATATTTGGGCAACTTTTTAAACAATTGATGTATGTATGTACATAGATAAACAAATAAATCATTTCTCTTAAACATATTTACATCTTTATTTTATGTGGTAACGCATACGTTGAATATTTGCTGTTAGCCAATTTCTTAATTTTGCATTTAAATACTTTGGTCCCATTTCAATTAATTAAACAAATACGTAAATATATTTTTAATTACTTCTGTGCACTTGCAATTATGTTAGAACATGTATGTCTGACTGTGCCCCCTTTTAACTTTAATTGTGATCCGAAAAAAAAAAAAAACAAAACCAATAAACAAATTTATTTCAGTATAAACATTTCGACTTGTTCTTCAAATTTGGTTTTTTATATCGCTGGCAGAGCTTTAGCTCTCGGCATATTTGTTAGCTCCACAGGCCGCTTTTCATCCGTTTTCCATTTTCCATTTTCCATTTGCTGTGTTATGGTTACTGTTGTTGTTGTTGTTGTTGTTGTTGCTATTGCTGCTGTTGTTTTCCTTTGGCAGTCAGGAAGCAATGCGCAATCTGAAGTGACTTTGGCTGTCTGCTGTCTAGACTCTAGACACTCTTAGATTTTGGCTTACAATCGCACACACACAAAAAACCGACAGCTGCAACATCCATGATGTTGATGATGAGCAGAACAAGTGCAGCGAACAGCAGGCTGGCATCAGGCACCAGCCAGATGGAAGTTGGAAAATAGAGGATAGAGGCTAGAGGCTAGAGGATGACGATGCCGATGGGGGAGCCGACCGTAGAGGACTTGTATGCATTTGCGGTGCTTTGGCTTGATTTTTATTGACACAAGTCGTTGGCTGGTTGGCTGGTTGGCTGACTGCCTGGTTTGTTTGTTGGTTTGTTGCTTGGTTGGTTGGCTCGTTGGTTGTTTAGTTTTTTTGGCATGGCCTGGCACACATTTTGCATATTTTATGAGTTCGTGTCGATGTCGTTTTGTGCAATGAGCTTTTCGTAGCTCTTTGCATAATTATTTGTGGTACGATTTTTGTATTTGTGATTCTCGTTTTTCGTTTTTAAATTCTATGTATCTACTTACGATTAGTAGTTTAGGCTAAGAGGCAGCAGCTACTGTTGACATAGAGCACTGTTTATGATATTGCGCTTTGATTTTGTTGTTGCCCATCTACAAATATTCACCGACTGCAGACTGCATACATCAAATGTACCCAAGGGACACCTGACCCACTTGCTGGTTGGTAAATGAAGAACAGCCATTAATGTGGCAATATAAACAAATCAAAGAGTACGAGCATCGAGTCGAGGAGAGAATAAGAAGTTGGAGACCCCCTGCCAAATGAGTTTTTTCCACTGAAAAGTTCAAATGGAGATTTCGCTTGTTAACATTAATAATAACTTGTAATTTGCAGTCGACTGACTCAACGAATGAACGACTGAGACGGCATTAACCGAGGAAGAAGAAAAAACTAATTACAACATTTTTCACATATGTAAATATACATAAAAACAAAAAAAAAACACACACACACACAGCACATAGCCCAGCATAATGTAAATGAGAAGGAAAATAGAAAAAAAAACAAAACATTCACACTTTGAAGATCTTCCGCTTGGCTTCTCCTCTCTGTGTGTTGTTAATTTTTGTTCATTAAGTTGGTAAATGGGCAAGTTTAATGCCTGAGTGTTTGACTGACTGTGTGTGTGTGTGTGTGTGTGTGTGAAGGCACAAAAATTAATTAAACATTTATCAAAATCAACGCCGCATCTATACTACAGACTTGAAACTTGGATCTCTGTGATGACATTTAAACATTTTTATGATTTCCATTGTTATACACTTGCCAAATGGAGGGGCATATTGATTTTCGCCTACATTTACTTAATCACAGGTCAGAGTTCATACAAACTCTACAAGACTCTTTTTCTCTTTTGGTGGCTAAGTTTAGTTTTTCACCATCTTTTCGACATTGTCTAATTAAAAATAATTTTTTATTTTCGGTTATGTGGAAGTGTATCAATAGTGTGGCTTAAACAAAATTTGTAAGTTTTTCAGATTTTTTTTTGCTCTCTCAGTTATTTTAGCTTTATTTTTATTTCTGTCATTGTCATTGCACTTATTGCCTTATTAACTTGGTTTAGTTAAAGTGTGCCGAAAAAAATAACAAAAACCACAAAACAACCGAAAAAAAAAATTTATATAAACTGAAAAACAAAAGCACAAAACTCTGTACCGAAAATGATGCCACATACCAAGATTCGGACATCAGTTAACTGTCTTTTTAAAATGAAAAATGTACAAAATAAGAGAGAGAGAGAGAGAGAGAGAGAGTGGGAAAGAAAAAGAGGGAAAGAAACACTTTGTGACGTTCTTTTTACTCGAATCACATATCTCCTCCCCCCCCTTCCGCTGGCATCACTTTTTATTTCTTCTTTTGATTTTTGTTTCTGGCCGTATGCGAGTTGAGGGGAGGCCTCGTTTTTGCCCGCCTTGGGATGCGCAATGCGCGATGGCAGTTGGACTGAAAGACTTGGACCAGCACTTGAAATTGCACTTGAGTGTTGTAAATATTTTTAAAAGCTGCCTGCCTGCCTTCCTCTCAAGTTGAAACGAATCTTGAATGCCCTGGCCAAGGCAGATGAGGCAAATCTTTGCCGCTTGTCGCTTATGAGATTGATAAGCAAGGCTTATTATATAGACAGCGGCGGTATCGTTGTTTTGATGTTGCTCAAGAGGGTGTTCGGGGTGGTCGTCAAAGGCATATCAATGTACATACATGCCATATAATTATGAAAAGGGAAATTCAAGAGATACATAGGTGAGATCAGGTGAAACTCGCAAAAGAAAAGAATTTCATAGAGAGCAAAAGAGGCTGCAACTGATATGATAAAGATATATTCATATTCATATTCATAGTCACAAGTTGATTAAGTATTATTAGGAATTAAGAAGAAACCGGCGATTACTCTAACACTTGGTTATTTTACTTGGACACTCTCATCTTATTCGCATCAGCTTAATCAGCTCCATCCTGCACCACCATTATCCTTGGTCACGTTTCAACTGTTGATCGTCTGCTGACCATGGAAAGAGCATTGCATCCATACCACATACACAAAGTGTAATGTATTTCTTAGGTTTTACTTTTAACTGGCCTGACTTTTTGGCTTTTTGGGTCTTTTGTTTTTTGTTTTCTTCGCTCTTGTTTCTGTTGTAACTCTCTTGCGATGTTTTTTTCATTTTTTTTTTTTTTTTTTTTTGGCAATTTGGGTTACATTGGTTGCTGTCTGAAAAATTATCTGGCACTTATATTCACGCTTAATTGGCATTTTTTATGAAACTCAAGAGCGTGCTGAAAAGTCCAGCAAGAGATACATTTTTGGAATTGGGCCTCCTCACTTCCCCATCTATCTACTACTTGTCCTCTCTTGCCCCCTCTGACCTTCTGTCTCTGTCTTTTAATTTTTTGGTCGACAATGACACTGGCACTCAAAATCAACGAGAGAGAGAGAAAAAAAAAATAAAAGATTACAATGTATAAAAGGAAAAAGAGAAAAATCAATTTAATGAGCAATACATGTAATAAATTTTAATGCCAGGCCAAAAAAAAAAAAAAAATGAATTATTCTTGTTGTACATGAAAAATTTAGGTCACATATTATTAATTTTCCTCGTTTTTGGTTATTGATCAGGAAATAACTAAGGAAAATAAGCAAAAACAAATCAAATAAAAACCAATGCTAATTTTAGTTTTATTAATTGAATTTTTATTAATACGATATCGAAGCAATTTATTTGGTCTTCGATATTTTTGGCAAAGCGAAAACTGGTTTTTATCTCTCTTGACCTTTTCTTT
This sequence comes from Drosophila nebulosa, assembly GCA_024703675.1. NCBI lineage: Eukaryota > Metazoa > Arthropoda > Insecta > Diptera > Drosophilidae > Drosophila > Drosophila nebulosa. Next base: position 2,246,984 of record JANFPS010000004.1, on the reverse strand, counting down.
GTGTTTTATGTTTGATTCTAAAATGTTTTCCTTTTCGATATTAAATTTCGATACCCTGTGGGGCCAAATTGGTATATGTTATAGACAAATAAAGTTCACACTCATCAATATAATCAGCAATCAGAACAGTTAAACACAAATTGGCATACATTTTAAATGTCTCACTCGATACAGGGTACTTGAAAGTCGATGCCGTAAAATAATAAACTGAGGCAAATATTTCTTTGAATGTTAAAAAATAACAACAATAAAATGTAAGACCAATCAAAATAATAAATAAAGCAAAAGCCTAGTTAGCTCCGGTTTTGGTGTCTAATCAAAATGACTGATGAGCTTGCTCCATAAACTAGTTCGACTCGGCTTCAGATAAGCCGATGTATGATGGAGAGATAGCGGGGGGAAACGCGTCATATGTGGTATGTGGGGGCGTTTTAGTAGCATTATAAGTAGAAATTTTTGTATACACTTTTGTTTGTGCTTGGTTTTGGATTTAATTTTAAATGCAAATCGAATTTTGGTCGCGCCGCAAAACTCGTATATTTAAATTAGACTAATACGTTTGCCTCTTGCCTTTTGTTTTTAACTATTTTTTTTATTGATTTCTATGCGATGAGACGTACTTTTGTTGTTGTGTCCAATGTGCAGACAACCCGTTCTCATACACACTCACACACACACACACACACACACACTTAGATCGATGCGATGCGCTTCACAAATCTTAAGAGTGTACGACAGAAATTAATGAATGAGTTGCCCCGATCGCATTATATGATATTGTAGGTAGTAGGTATACACATGTAGATACTACAGAGTATTAATACTGAAACTTATAAGTTGCTTGCATCATTGACAAATTGTTTAACAAAAACAAAAGTATTTGTATTTTTTCTTTTTTTTTGGGTTTTTTGTTTTAGTTTTTTGTTTTTTTTTTTTATTTTTGAATGGCTTGGATGGGTTTCGGCTTTGTGTGATAAATGATTTTTGAATGGCAGTTCGATTATGCTATACGTACGTACATCTGTTTAGAGTCAACACATGGTGAATGAGTGACTTCCGGAATGAATGGATTTGAAATGATGAACTAAAAACAAACTGTTAGTCAATCAAGAAACGATTTGCATTTGGCAAAAATCGCAAAAAGAACACTGCAAATTGCATCTTCAATATATTAGATAGGTGGAAAGGATACTTAAATGTTCATCACCCATAAAAATTCTTGGAATCTCTATAAGAATGGCAACGGTAATGGCAAAATGTGTGAACATTTAAAAACAATTTGCAAAGATTTTACAAAGTAGCTACATATTTTATTTACATTTTAATGTTTTTAGGCCTTCACCTGTTGTGCTGAATGTTTGTAACATTAACGAGATTCGTCTTGGTGCGTTAGGTGCCAATAAATTTTCACCAGCGGTACATAAAAATTTGTCACATAAATTACAATTTGCGTGTGCCCCTTGTTGCCTGTCCGACAACAACATATTGCTGGCTGATGCTGCTGCTGCTGCTGTTGATGTTGCTACTGCTCTTTCTTGTTGTTGTTGTTGGCATTTTGAAATGAATTTGTACAAACCGTCGACCGATCCGACCCTAATTGCCTTTGAGTGTGTTGTCCCGATCAAACGACGAACACTAATTGTGCGTACAACTGCAACTACAACTACAACTATGAATATCTCAATTTGCATGTGGTGGGGGAGAAGAGGAAGATGCCATCATGCGGGGGGGCAGCGGCTGAGGGGCACCGTTAGAGCATTTTGGCATTCTGGGCAATTAGCCTGGCAGCGTTCAATTCCATCGAAAAGACTTACAATTTTGCGAAATGGAGCGCAAGCATAAATGTCAGCTTGGATTTGGCATGCAATTAAAAGGAAATCCAAATAAAACGACGGAGGAGGAGTTGGGCAGATGGTCAGACGGGCAGACGGGCAGACGGTCAGAGAAGCAGGCAGGACATTTATGGGTTGACAGAAATCTGCGGGGTAACAACTTTATTTACAGCTTAATTTGCAAGATTCGGAAGATGAATGACTTTAGCAGCTGCTTCGAGGCGCGATAAGCGAACGAAACGAATAGTGATAAAAGCCGTAGACATGAAGGAAAGTAAAGTAGGCGACTTTCTAAATACCATAAAAGCAAACAAAAAAAAACAACAACAGCATTCACTGAATGCAAATTTCATTACAAATTCATTTATATCAATTTCAGTTTGCATTCTCACACAGTTTAGCCTAATTAATCATTGTCATTTATCGATCAAGTTAAGAGCAATAATTATACTTATTTTTGGGCGTTTTAATAATGCAAGTTTATGTGGTTATTGTAAAAATTAAAATAGACATCGATTGGCGTGTACTCAGCCAATAGTTTAGTTAAAGTAAATACAAATTTTTTCGCAGCCAAAAATTGTCTGTCTTCATAACTAAATTTGGTTCCTCCAATTATCAAACTCCTCATGATCCAAGCTTTCATACGAATGGAAAGAAGGGTATTAAAATGTTTGCATAAGGCATCGATAAGTTGCCGTAGCGTAAAAATTAGCAAATTATGCAAAAAAATTAAATTAAAAAATTAACAAAAATAAAAAACCAAAACTAATAGCAAAAAACCCAAAACTCATATTGGGTTTTAGTTTTTTTCTTGCTTCGTGGCTTTATGCCGCTCAGCCATTGGTCTACGTCTACTGAATGTTGGCTCATTAGCATGTTTGGCACACGCCCCACCGCAGCAACGGCAGCAGCACACGCCCCAGCTCCAACCCCAACAGGTTGAGAGAGTTCGATGGTGCTGACGATGATGATGATGATGATCATAATGATGACGACGATGACGATAATGATAATGGGCACAAACGTTGGGCATAAGTTTTGTTTGAAAACAACAACATAAAGTTACAAGAGAAACAAGCGATTGAGTTATCTTTTAAGCTAGATTACTAGCGGTGGTAGTCGGACTGTCTAGTGGTCATTGCTGTCTGGCTAGCTTTGGCAATAAATCAAAATTATTATCCACACATTTGACTTTTTAAGGCAGCGCATGCATTTCACCCATTTATGGCAATGGGTTCGTTCCTTTCCTGGTCGTTTGGACTAAAGCGAACAAACGGCCTTTGAAAGAATGCCATAGTCAGAGACCAGAAGTTATACAGTGGCGCTGGCGTTGCAGCTTATCTGGCGAACGCGATCTCTCTACACACACACACACACACACACATACACACAAGCACACATATATGTATCCAGCGCAGACTCCAACAACGATTTGGTGGAGTCAACACATTTGAATATGACGCACGAGCACGCTCCGCTTGGCCAGGCACCAGACCTGGTCCCAACTAGGGTGTGTTGGCCAGTGTCCAGCTTTTGGTTTTAGTTTGGTTTGGTTTGGTTTGGTTTTAGCTTGAGCACGCTTGATTTTCGATGGGCGATGGGCGATAGATAAGAAATTTATAGTTTCGGTTTAAAAGGCATTAGAGGGTAATATATTTTGAGTTTGGCATCGTATCTAAACATATTTCTACTTACTTGAAGTCTCGTTTGGCACGTAGTTATACCGACTGACTATACTGCATTATTATTGTTGTTGCTATGCTCGATCTCGCCGTGGGTGTGTAAATCTATATGCAAATATTTGCATGCCCAACGAAAGACTTAGGCAACGAACTGGCTTGATCGGCCTCTAAAATGGGGTTGGAAATCGAAAAGCTACAATAACAACAACACCAACAACAAAATTTAAAAAAATAATAATAATAATCGTTGAACTGTCATAAAGTTTCTGCTAGCCAGAAGACAGTGTCTTAGTCTCATGGATAAAAAAGGGTAACCAAACACAAATCTATAATTAGATTAATTTAAACAGATTTATTCAATTAAAACTGCTTTGCATTTTATTCTAAACAACTCATTTCTTGAAAGCTAACATGAGAAATGCTTGTAAATGTATTATTCAAGTATCGATTCGAATTAAACTCTTAATTGAGTTAAGTCAAGGATGTTCAAAATTGTTTTCATAAGCAAAACGCTTAGAAACTATTTAAATTCAGCTATTAAAATCTTTTAAAGTCATAAACCACTCGTGGCGGCCTTTAGGCCAATTGAAATGAAAGCATACACTTGTTTCCATTAGAAGTTGACTCCTTTCAGATACTTGGTAAATACATTACAAGATCTAACTAAAGTTCATCCTAACATTAAAATTTTGCACTTTTCTGATATAATTTTCAAGATATTCCCACACCCATGAGGATTATGGATTAAGCCTACAGCTGTTCATAATAATTAGCTTTGGATTAGCATTACCTATATATACACATCTGCATCTATATATATATGTATGTATATGTGTATGAATATGTATATGGCATATATGTATACATAACTGACTGGCGCGACAAACTCTTGAAAATTCATTTCTATGCAAATTTCTTGTATCCATTTCTGTATTTTTCTTGTTTTGTGTTTTTCACTTCTTGAGTTTCACTTTCAATTTGTAGTTTTGTATAGTTTTTGGTGCTTTTGTCGCTTTTGTTTGGTCTATTGTCTGCCTATATACAAATACATATACATATTTGCTTATATATGTATATAGTTAGATAGAGGCATGTATATGCTTAGAGGAGTTTCTTTTGTCTAGGCAGCTGAAATTGTTTTATATGGTAAAATGCAATTTGTGCAACTTGTGCAAAAGCGACAAACAGCAACAGCAACAGCAGCAACAGCATTAGCATCCTTTGCTATATATTGAAAGTGAAGTGAAGTCTCTTAGCATATTTGTTGCTGTTTGTTGTTGTTTTACTCTGTGAAATTTGCATATTTGAGCGCAGCTGTTTTTTTTTTTTTTTTTTTGTATGTTTGTTGTTTTTGTTTTGTTCCAGGCTTTTCTTCACTTGCTGCTTGTTTGTTGCTGTAGTTGTCTTCTATGGCATTAATTTTGGCTTCTGGTTGTTGTCGTCGTTGCTGCTGCACAGCAGCAACATGCTCTTTTCATATATTGTTGTTGTTGTCGTTGATGTTGTGCAGCATTTGTCGTTGCTGCTGCTGCTGTTGTTGTTGTTGTTGTTGTCGTTGTTGTTGCCACATTCTGCATCTCAAGCAGTTTGTAATTAATGGTTAATTAATTGAAACGAAGTAGCTGACAATCTTAATGATCCGTAATTTGTTATTATGGTAATTTATACAAGCAACACCAACACAATGAAGATTTTGCTGTTGTAGCTCTTGCTGCCGCTGCTGTTGCTGCTGCTGCTGCTGCTGCTGCTACTGCGATTGCTCTTGTAAGACATATTCAAATAAAAATTCATTAGTCTCCGATACTGACTGCGTTTCGTTGTCTAATTGCAGTCACGAGCAATTTATGTAGCTCAACTAAAGAATGAATTATTTAAAGATCGAATCCATATACGACGTATGATACGACGCCCTCAGATGTTGGGCTATAACCATAAATTGTACTTACTCAAAGTAGAATCAAAACAGAAATGAAAAAGCAGTAAGCCTGGCATCTTCCCCATGCCCCGCCCCGCCGAACTCTTTTCATTCCAGGAAGATGATGTTGTTGCTGTTGCCGTTGCTCACGACTGGCACACACACACACACACAACCAACAAAATTTGCATCTTGACGAATTTAATGATGATGATGAAAAACGAAGAAAACAATTGGGTGACGGGGGACCGGAGATGGGATAGGTAGGGAAAGCATTTTGATCAAACCAAACAGAAACCACTTCAAGAAGCCCACGGTAATATTGCTGTTGGGATGTGGGAGTGTTGCTGATGTGCAGCAACGGCAGCAACAATTTATGAAGATGCCTATTGGGTGGCATTGCGGAATGTTTGACGTTGCCTGTCTCCGGGTCTCATGTCAAGCATTGTATGTGCTTAGGTTTGTATTTTTGTCTGAATGTGTGTGTGTGTATTTTTTGTCTATGTATGTAAGAGTGAAAATATTTTCATTGCACTTTGACATGACAGCAAAACAAATTGGTAAAAACATGACCGCTTAAATGCCTTTAATGAATGGCAGCCTCAGCCTTCAAAGCAAACAAAACCAAAACCAAAATCCAAAAGCCAAATATAAGGGAGCGTCCAACTGCTTTTGTCTTGTGTCTTATTAGCCAGAATTCTTGATCTTTTGTTTGGCTGCCAAGTGGCGCCTGCAGCGATCACGTCACAGACAACACAACAGTACCAGCAACAGCAACAACAACAGCAACAGCAATCACGATTTGGTTGATTTCAATGTCTTTCAGCTGCAAAATCAATAAAGTTATCATGATTCCTATGGCAGAGGCGTCTCTGAATGCTTTAATTTCTATATCACTCACAAACAAAAAAAAACTGTTGCTGTCAAAATTTGTTTGACTGAGGTGAACGCCCACCAAAAACCAAATCGAAAAAGAAAAAAATCTAAAACCTGAAACTCAATTAACATGTCACGCTTAGACAGCGAATGCAGTTCTATTTGTTGTATATATGTCGGTTATAATTGAAAGCACAACAACAACAATCTGGACTGCCGAAAATTCGTGCGCTACCGTTTTTGCAAGAACCCAAACCAAAATTTTAACAACAAAAAAAAGGAGAAAAAACAGCAAAATTAACTTGTTAAAATGCAAATTTTTATCTTGGGGGGTTTATTTTGGCCTTGTTATTAGACAATTCCCTGAATTGATTTTGATAAATGACTAACGATTGTTAATAATGCTATTTTGTTTTTTTTTTTTTTTTTTTGATTTTGTGATTTTTTGGGTTGGGTTCTGGCAATTGATGTTTGAGTTCTGTCTCATGTTAATTAACACATTAATCAATGTTATGCTGTTGCTGCTGCTGCTGCTGCTGCCGTGAAAGTCATCCGCACTTGGTACACATATTTTCTCTTTGCTCCTGTCGAGCAGATTGGGCTGCCCCAGATGGACATGTTCTGATACAAGTTTCATAGCAAATTTGAAATTTATTGTGGCATGTTGCTGCCACTGTCCCGTGGCTTGCGCGGCAGCAGCAACATCATCAGTAACTGGCAGCAGCAGCAGCACCCACAAGCAAGGCCGTTAGCCGGGCCAACATGGCACTCACTTGGCCTTATTTGGTCCAGAGCAGTATTTATGCAGATTTTCTATCCGTGTGGGTGGCAACACTTTCTACTACTACACACAAATACACACACACACACTTAGTTAGTTGCAAGATGCTAAGACCTCCTTAATTTTGACTAGACTTTGGCATTTCATCACATAATACTAACAAATATTTAATTGAATTTCGTTTTACGATATTTTAGTTTTAATTGCTTTATGAGCTGTCGCATGGCTTAATGGAATAATAGTTTTTACGATCAAACATAAAAATACAAGTAAGTCGTTGCGCCTACACCAACAACAGCAGCAGCAGCAGCAGCAGCAATAATACCAGCAACAATTGCAGTTAAGACAGTTGACAACAGCAGACAACAGGCCAATCAGCAACATCTTCGTTTGCCGAGTTGCTTTTATGGCATTTTGTCATTAATCAAAATGGAATTGAAATGCTCGGCGTGTACATCACACAATGATGTTGTTCCTACTGCTGTTGTTGTTGTTGCTGTTGTAGAAGTAGCGCCCATTTGGAGTTTGCCAAAAGATCGTCTCGAATTGATAAAACTCCGCCAAGCTCTGGCTGGCTGTGCTCTCTGGCCAAAATGATTAATACATCTTGATGCGATTTGGTTTGTAACACGGACGCAATAAAAAAAAAACGTGCCTCCTTTGATTGACAATCACAACAACAACAACAACAACAGCAGCAACAGCAAAGAAAAGAGGAAAAAGAGTTTCAGATGCCCGCACGTTGATTACTTCATTAGGCGGGGTTTTTATTTTCCTTTAGATTTTATTTCACTTTGTTTTTTTCCCCTATTTTTTTTTTTTTTTTTTTTTTGGGAAAGTTGCAGAACTGCAAGTCCAAGACCATTTGATTCAATTATGCATTTGCATGCAATTGAAACATAAGCCAACAAGCAAAGGCAACAGCAACATCAACAGTAACCGGCAACAGCAGCAGCTGCCGTTGCCGTTGCTTATCAGCAGCTTTAGCAAGTCTTGAGTTGAGCTATTGGTCAATTGGTCAGCAGCCGTTTTGGCCATCCGGTTGGTCACTTGGTGGGCGATAATTATCTGGTTGAAAAATGATCGACTGGCTTATAGTTTGTTAACCTGTCTGCCTATAGAGCGGTCTCACTTTGCTAACGATGACAATTTGCAATAAAAGAGAAATATATGCCTCCAGATGTATTTCTCTCTCTCTCTCTTTCTACTCTCTCTCTCTCCCTCTATGCAGCTGCACTTTAGCTTTGGCTTCCGTGCGTTTCTGATGCGTTTTGTGCGCGCTTTTACGAGCGATTTTCAAATAGTTTTTGTAATTTATCTGCCTGTTTAAAGTTTTATTTGTTTTGGGCCCAAATGAAACGCTTGCGCTTCGAATTTCATATTCGAATCAATTTCATTCTATCTTACAAATTAAACAATTTCCTTACATAATTATCACATTGTCCGCATGCCAACAGTGCGTATACGCAATGTATGCAAGAACGCCCCATCGTTTATCTTAATAAGTACCTATTATTATGATGATTATTTTTGTTGCTCATGACAAACTGCCGCCACTTTCTCATCTCATTGATGGCTCCATTTTGGCCAATCGGGCCAGAAAGCAATTTGATTGCTTCGTGCTACGTGTATAAACTGAGTCTGAGTCTCAGTCCGTCTGGGTCTGGGTTTCAGTCTGACTCTGAGTCTACTGGCTCTACTTCAGGTTTTACCCCATTGTCGTCTTTATGCTTCTTTCTTTTTCTTTTGTCTTCTTTTTCTTTCTCCCTCTCCTAAATTTCGCTACAATTGTTGAATTATTTTAATTGATTGAGTAAGAAACAGAGTAAATAAAGCGGGTGGCGGTTGGCGGAGTGGGGAGTGGGGAGTGGAGGCCTATGACTGGTTTTCATCTATAGCCTATTGGTAATTGAAACTTGTTAGTGAAGACATTAAAAAATCGTTTAGCACGGTATTTGGGTTAAAAATGCGTGGAAAATCGTGCAACAACAAAAGTCAATCCAAGCCAGATAGCAAAAAAGAAGCAGCAACTAGTCAAGCGTTAAAGCGTGTGATTTTCGAAGAAAAACAAACCAGAAGAGTTGAGTTGAGGTTGACTAAGGAAAAATTGTGTAACCACAATATAAAAATTCCTGCACATAAACTAATCTTCAGCGATGATGACGATGGCAAAACTGGCGGCGGCAGCTTTTGACTCCCGAGTTGCATTTTCTTTTCTTTCTCCTACTCCTTCTCTCCCCTTTTCAAACGATCCTCTGTTGTTTAGTGCATTTGACACCCACCACATATGAGGCTGAGCACCGAAACTATATTGAAAATTTCATAATTTTCTTCTGTAAAAATTTGCATGGCAATTTGCATACTTAGACCGCACACATGTGAGCAAATAATTTCCATTGGCTATAAGAAAAAAAAAGGAAAACTTGTGGGTAATTAAAAGAACACGATTGCAATATTTAAATTTATGGCTTTTAAACAGGCCTTACCAAGCATATCTTGAAATAACCAATAGTCCTTTAAAAACAAGATGGACGAAGTTTGTATACGCTTGCAATTTTAACTTAAGTGACTGCTCTTTAAAAAAGTTGAAAAAAAGTCCCTCACGAATCGCAATGAATTTTCAAAAATCCCAAAGAACGACACTCACTTGAAAAATGAAAAATGTTAGTCCCCTCTTCTGCAAATCTCATACATACAGAGATAAGGTATCAACGTTTGTTAACCAAATAAAAAAAAACGGTAGAGATTTAATAGTCTGATCTTCATCAAATTTGCTGCGTTCATTTATAAATGTATTATGTTAATATGTAGATCCCAGACATACATTAGTCCTACTGAGTCGAACTGATTAAGAATATATACTATATTATTTAGTAGGCGTTGCACACTTTTGATCAATTTTATTATACCCATTTGGAAAGGGTATGGAAATTGTTTTTCTGTTTTGTATTTGTGCGCTTGGCTAAGATGATGCCGCCTCAAGCTGTTTGCATTGGTCAAAAAGCGCTAACAATTTCTACGATTACGATTGCGATTACCATAAAGAAATAAAATGCAGCCGCTTGTCCAATGCATCTTCATCACAACCTTCGCTCTCTCTCTCTCTCTCGCTCTCTTTCTCTATACCTCTCTCGGTTTCTCTTTCGCTTGAGAAGATGCATGTACTAGGCACATGCACACACGTCCATGATTGGCCTCCAGTTATATGAGCACGTCTCTGGCTCCAACTCCAACTTCGATTCCAACATAAACTCCGACTGGCTGGCTGGCTGGCTGGCTGGCTGGCTGACTGTCTGCCTGCTCGCCCGGCAACTTTCTTTCCAAATCACAATAATCGTGGCCAAATTAGTCAATATTTGAGCGCCAAAATGCTGCAAAACAAAAGCTTATTATTTTATTGTATATGTATTTATTTTTTGATGTAGCAGGTATAAAGCAATTTTTAAGTTACAAGTTTTTTGTGATCGTTTTTGCATTTTAAACATGATGATTAAGTAAACTACATAGTACCAGCTCGTATTGCCAGCGATTACGCAGAGTTTTATTTACATTATTTCTTTTCTTTTTTTTTTTTTTTTGGTGAAATTTCATTGCCTTGGTTTTTGGTTGTACCTTCTTTGGCTTAGAGTAACTGATTGAAGTCGATAACACAGCAGCAAAACGAGCTCAGTCTAAGAGCCTTGAAATGTGGCTAAAACAGACAGACCTCTAATAGCTTGTTGCAGTTGCTGTTGCCGTTGTCTTCTCTCTCGGCTGCCGCACTTTAATGTATTTTAGGTGATCAGGTGTTGAGGAGGACTGCCTGCCTGCCTGCCTGCCTGTCTGCCTACTAACTATGCCTTCTTCTTACCAACCAACCCATGACTTTTTCGCATTTCAGGTTTGATTTGTTTTTTAGATTGCAGCATCTCTTAAAAGTTTTTCTAAGCTCTGAATCTGAAATATTCACCTCAGCCGCATTTCCCCTTTCTTTCTCTATCATTCTTTCTCGGCTGCCCTTATCTAAAGTATGCAAACCGAAAAAGAGAGAAAAACTCAAAGCACTGAAATTTGTTAAGTCATTCCTATTTGTGGTTCTCACGATAGCCAACACCAAATTCATATGCAACGATTCTCTAGGGTTATATACGGTAGCTGGTGAGATTTTTGGGCACAGCTATTCTAAATGCCCGGCTTGTTTCCTATTGCCAAATCTATGCAAATGATACATGGGGAATAAGTATAAAAAACCAAAAACAAAAAAATAAAATCAACATTGCCGTGACAGGTTCTCGTCTGGCATTAGCCAAAGTCCGAGAGCAGTCCGAGAGCAGTGCGCCTTCGAGAGATTTACGAGCCGAGCACGCCAAATGTGTTTACACTTTGTCACCCTTCTGTCAGTTTGATTTATTCATTTTGAGATAGAGCCAAAAGCCACAGCTAAAAAGCAAAAGCTGGCCAAATTAAAATGCAAGTATGACTGGAATGCAGGTGGATGGAATGAATGAGTGAGTGAGTGAGTGAGTGAGTGAGCGAGCGAGTGATTGACTTATGTGATCAGCAGACAAGTTGATCGAAATAAATCGCTGCGTTTTAAGGCAAATGAAACTACTTACTAATCAGTGAAGGAACGCTATGAAATGTAAACAACTTGTTCAGATTACCTAGCCAAATGAGAGGGAAAGCCATGTGGCAGTTTCCCAATATTCAATATAAGAAAAGTACACTTTGAGTTTGTTTGAAAGTAATTTGAATTTTTCTCTCTTTGAACAGATTCATTCAAGGTTTGCCACAGATCTTTTAGTTTGTGTGGAAGTTATTAAGGCGCTGATCTGGCGCTAAATATACAACAACAAATGATTGGCACTGACGATATGTCCGCATCGGCTGGCATGGATATAAGTGAATCCTTTCGTGCCGAGGATCTATCAAAGACAGATTTCTTTGATTTTGTCACATCGCCCGATATGGGCATTGGCATCGGTGTGGGTGTTGGTGTTGGTGTTGGTGTTGGTGTTGGGGTTGGTGTGGGTGGGGGTGTTGATGTGGGCGTTAGCCTCCATCATCATCATCATCCGCATCAGCAACATCACCAACAGCCTCACCCACAGACACAACTTAGTCACAATCATGGTCAAGTCACAGCACAAACCCCGCAGCAGGCTCTATGCGGAGTGGGTGGAGCAAGAACCAGCAGCAGCAGCAGCAGCAGCATGATACACGATGGCGGAGGCGGCGGGGGAGGCAGTGGTAGTGCTGGTGGCGGTGGCGGTGGCGGTGTCGTCAACGGAAACGGAAATACAGGTGGCATTATTCCAATTGCCAATCGCAATGGCAATACTGCTAGCAATGGCAGTGATCCCACATTACAAGGCTATGAGGTAAGTTCCAGAAAAGTCTATGACAATTCACACTTACCTACAGCGTCAAAGTATTTTTCTTTTGCCTGCCTTGATTTTTCATTATAGTTCTGGCATCAGGACAAGGACACCAGTCGTCTAGACTCTAACTCCATTTTCGAAGATTTAGATCGCTATTGTTGGCAACAGCAACCAATCGGTACGAGTGCCAGCACTCAGCCCAGTCGCACATCACCGCAGTCCCATCAGCAGCAGCAGCAGCAGCAACAACAGCAGCAGTCTAATCCCAATCCCAGCAATTCCTCGGCTGCATCAAGTGCAGCGGGCAGTAGCAGCGACACCATCAGCAGCCTGGACACCACCGATGGCCAGATCTATACACTGACAGTATTAAATGGAGGCGAGCCCTGGCTAAAGCGCACCGAGGCGGAACAGCTGCCCAGCTCCCTCGACTTGGACAGTCTATTGGGAAGTTTTCCCGGCTATATCAAGTCTGAGTATCCCTACGATGACAGTGGATTTAGCACTGATGGTAAAGATGTGAATGGCGTAGCAGGTGGAGCAGGCGTCGGTGGTGGATCTGCAGCTGGCCAAGATGGCAATGGCGTTGGTCTTAGCAGTATTTCCCAGGTCCAGGGTCAAACGCTACCCTCACTGGTCACTGCCATTTCGATAGCGGGCGGCAATGATCTGGGCCAACAATTGGCTCAATTCCAAAACAACAACAACGACTGGCACATGGCCGATCACAATGCGGATGCGGAACAGAGTGCGGCTGAGTCTCTGCTGCGCAGTGCCCTGCAGGGCAAGGGCTACGGCAAGGGTGTGAGTATGAGCAATGGTCTGGTCATGCCAGTGGTCAAGGATGATGATATGCGACGTTTGCTATCATTTACACCCGATGATGCGGCCGACGCTTTGGGATTTGCCGATTCCACGTTAAATGCTGCTGCACAAATGTTTGAAGATGCTCAGGTCATGAGTGGGAGCAGTCATTTAACCAATCACAGCCAACAGCAGCAGCAGCAACAGCAACAACAGCAGCAACAGCAACAACAGCAGCAACAACAACAACATAATGGCAATGCCAGTATCCTTGTTGACGATATGTTCCTAAGCCTGGAGAATGCTTTCAGTGATGACTTCGAGAAGATCAAGCGCATAGCCAATGAGGTGCAGCAATTCTGCACAGCGGGAACATCCACCCCGACGCCCGTCAGTGGAGACTATACAAATGCCAATGATGCCAATGCAATAATGATGCAGATCTCTACGAGTCCAGCATTAGCCGTAGCAAGTACAAATCAATTGCAGCCGCCTCCGCAGCCACTTAAGCCTGAGGTATCCACATCAACCTCACCGACAGGTCCGGGCATCACTAATTCTCGACTTGGCGGTGTTTCCAAGCCCAAAAAACAGTACAAAAGGAACAACAGCAGCAATGCTTCAAGCAACAACAACAACAATAACTCAAATGCTATCAATAACAACAACAGCAACAACAACAACAACAGCAGTGGAAATAGTGGAAGTATTGCCAGCGGCAATGTTCTAGGCGTTGGCTTGCCCAGCGGCAGCAGTGGAGGCAGCTCATCCTCCAGCGGCAGTGCCAGCAGCACCAGCAACAGTCCACCTGCCAACTCGAGCAGCAGCAGCAGCGGCAGCAGTTCCACTGGAGGACAACGTAAAGAACGCTCCCTGCACTATTGTTCCATCTGCTCCAAGGGGTTCAAGGACAAGTACTCGGTCAATGTCCACATACGTACTCATACGGGTGAGAAGCCCTTTGCCTGCTCCCTGTGTGGCAAGAGTTTTCGCCAGAAAGCCCATCTGGCCAAACACTATCAAACGCACATGACCCAGAAGAACAGCGGCAGCAGCATGATCAAAGGCAGTTCCTCCAAGCAGCAGCGTGGCAGTAGTAGTAGTGGAGCAAGCGGTGGCGGAGGAGGAACCGGTGTTAGCGGCGGATCTGCAGCTGCAGCTGCAGCTGTGGCATCGGCAACAGTTTCAGCCACTTTGGCCCAGCAACGACAACTGAGTATTGGTGGACCCCCAAGCCTGCCTGTGATGATAAGTAATCCGAATACACCTCCCGGCATTGGTGGAGTCCTGCCACCTGCCAATGGTCTCCTAGCGAATCGGTAGTGCAGGTTCACATTAACCCAAATAACTTAAAATAAACAATACAAAAAATAAAACCGACAACCAACAAACTATTTCTTGTTCCTTACTTACAAAAAGAAAACCATTTACAACCTATGATTACTACTCGAAATACTCTTTGGGGTGGCCCTCCCCGCCCCTCCTAAACGCCCAAAAGGGCCATGCCCCTCGAATTTACATATGTCATTGATGAATTCCTATTTCTCAGCTTTCTGTGCAATTCCTATATACATACATAAACACATACAAAACAAATATAAAAGAATACTCAATTAACTGTACATTTAATAGCACACATACATACACACAAACGAACACACACACACATACAAATTAATTTTAAATGTGCCAAATTTTTTATTAAACATTTTTCTCCATAAATTTTAACAAATGAAACGAAGCTAATGAAGCAATCTCTACGCGTGGTGATATCAAAATGAGGCCAAACGCTTCCTCTGAATAAAATGACAATATGAATTTCTATATAAGATATCTAGCCTATATGTATATGTATGTAGATGTGTAAATGTAAAATCGATTTTTGCTACATTTTGTAATCCATAAAAAAGTATTTTTGTTAAAATTATTGTCTAATTAGTTGCATTGCCCCCCTTTCCGACCCTCTCCAAATTAGTGTAATTCTGTTTATTTAGTGTATATATACATACTTTGAAAACTGTAATATTAGTTCAGGCGGAGATATATATATAGAACACTAGCCAATATCTGAAATACATAAATCAGAGTCTTGAAAATTGTATTCTCGATATCATCTCATACTCATTTTTCCCTAGCGTAGGTCAAGTGTTTCCGGGTTTTTTCCACAAAGTTCTTCAATCGACAAAACAAATTAGCCTTAAAAACGAATTATCATCAATATGAAATCTGTTTTTGAATGCAACGCATTGCACTTGCCATTAATTTTTTGTATTTTGCTAAACAAAAATCATAATTAAATATTAATTAAGCAAGACAAACTAAATTAGCTTTTAACTGTAATTTATAGTTAAACTGCCAATTACATTTTGTGATAGTTTTAAATTGAATGAATATGTATCTTCTATGGTGTTTGGGTTATATATAGAAATCTATATATAAAAAAAAACTATATAGATAATAAGTTGATTTGTTATATAAACTGTAGAATTTTTGCAATACGAGTATTTTCTAATTTATTGAATTTTGATTTTAGTTTATGTGTATGTACATATATAAAATGAGATTTAAGGCACATTCAAAAATCAAATTCTTAGTTAACTTTTTGTTAGTTATTATTTATGCACACACACACAACACACAAAGCGAACACCAACACACACACACACAAACATACCCATTTTGAAGTTAAGTTTTTAATAATTTTATTTTAATATATTTGCAACGCATTCAAAAGGAAAAGCAAAAATAAAGAAAAATTTCAACAAAAATTAAAAACAACAACAACAAAAAAAATACAAACAATATAAAGAAGCTAAGGCAAGCATCTGTTTTATTGACAAAGTGACGGCCTTTTGGGTTAATTAGTTTGCTCGTTACAGAAGATGAGGATGAACGATGATCTCCTCCTCCTCGTCGTCGTCGCTGTTGTCGGGTGTATAGAAATAATTTTCTCCCATAAAGGAAGTGCATGAAAGCCCATGCAGCTGCGCATGTCAACAACGGCAGCAACATCGACAACAGCAACAACATTGGCAACAGAAGATGCAACAAGGCGGCACTTGTCAGTCAAAATCAAAGTGAACAGCAGCAACATCATTTGCCCGAGCTTGAAGCTCAGATCTCGGATCTCGGATCTCGGAGGTCGGTGAGAGGATCAGTAAATGCGGCACGCATGTGCCAAACGCCAGCCGCCAGCCTTTCAGCCATCAGTGCAGATTAGAGAAAATTTTTCACTCGAAGCGAATTGCTGCAGCTAAAGTCGCACAGGGGGGTTGGGGTTGGGAGATTGGTCGGAGGCAACCCAACCAAGTTGGAGTCGGCAAGTCATTTGAGATCGAAACATGTCGATTAGGGAATTTCAAGAGGCGCCAGTTGCCGTTGCACAGGTGGCACAGGTGGCGACTGCGGCTGTTCGTCGTGTCGTAGCACCTTGGGGGAGCCTGTTATGCTCCTACTCCTGTTCAAACTGAAGTTGGCCAAACAAGCACGCGTCTTAATTGCATTCGTTGTTGAACTTTGAGCCAGAAAGCCACAGAGCAAATATTTGCACAATGAAAATCAGGAAAAGCAAAAGAAACGGTTAAAGTCATCATAACCGTCGTCAGGCATCCTCTTACATACTCTCCTATCCCCTCTGGTTCTTCATGTGATTTTGAAAAGACAAGCAAAGAGTTTAATTGTAAGCCATAAGGTTTATATAAACTAATCTTAAATTCAGCAGATTTATAGCTATAAATTGTTCGTAGATAGCAATAGTTAAACATAAGTTTAATATATTTACTATTCCTTTCCTTTGTTTGCTTTCGAAATAGTTTAGTGCCACCTGCGTTTAAGTCTATGCCACATAATCTCCATTAGCCACACGGAAGTTGAAAGTGCCGCCATAAATGCAAAACCATACCAAATATATTGCAAATCCATTAATTGCATGGCCCGAAATTCTCTATGCGGACTGAGATCGACAAAAGCCAATTCACCCGATTTAATCAGCTCGGTGAAACCCATCTTACGCCAGTGTGATGGCAGGCCAGTGGCATCCAGTTCCATTATCAAATTCATTATCGGTTCCATATAAATCGAATTCTCATGGATTGGAAAACCAAAGGGAATATTATTGAAGAAGCAGAAATCATCACGCAAACGAAAGAGCGGCTTGGTGAAGACCTTCTGCTGCTCATTGACAATCACCCATTTGGTGCTGGTCATCATGTAACCGAAATTCGTATCGAATGAATCGCGCATTTTTATATATCGACCAAAGACGGGCTCCACCAGAAACATTTTTTCATATTTACGAAACTGCTGAAGGCGTCCAATCAATTCGCCATACTCTGGCTTCCAGGCGACAACTTTCATGCGGGCTGCCAGCACGTCGTCGTAGCTGCGATAGGGCATCTGTTTGGGGGCAGTAGTCACATATGTGGAGAAATATGAATTGTACCAGGCTGTGATGAGGATGCCCAATACACAGATTTGCAGGTAAATGCCACGCACTAAAACGGGAGCTCTGAATACCTCACAGAAGGATTGACCCAAAACTCCCCGCAGGCAGGAATCATGTAAAATAAACTCATATTTATACACTGGATAGCCATGCAGACGCAGAGAGCTGGCCAATAGACACGAGATTCCCACCAAAGTGACCAGCGCGAGAAGAAAGGCCTGTAACTCGAATACTCTCGTGTAATATTCTGGAGTCGGCACATCCGGCTCGACGGGTAGCATCATGCACCAGTTCATCTGCTCGTAGGGATAGGAATAACCAAATGGCGGTATGGTGGGAAAGGTCAAAGACATGGATATCTCCACGGTGAGATTGCGTACGGCGGCCACTGTTTCCTGGGATGGGGCAAAGGCGTTGCCCTTTGCTGGCAGAGGTTGCACAAACTGGCAATTATATTTGCGCTGAAAGACATCCATGAAATGACCCACGGCTCCCTCGTATACAAACTGTCCCTGCTTGTTGTAGTAAGCTATAACTCTGGGCGTGCTACCACCAACAATAATGGGCACTCTGTAACCATGTAAGTCTTTCAATCGTTCCGGAAAAATGGCTAGAGATGAGTTGGGAACATATTGCCTTTGCTCCACTTGCAGAGTCGGAAAGTTAGTGTAACCAAATAGAGTATTTGTCATCTTCATTAAGGAAACAATTCAGTACTTGGAGATTTTAACACATTTAATGAATCACTCACCTCGAAATCCGCAAGCAAGGCCACTGCATTGAGTAACTTCATTTTCCAGCAATAAGCAAATAACTTGTACAAAATTGTTTCGTATCTTGCCAAATCTGTAGAAATCAGAAATATCACTCTCGATGTGGTCATGTGCCTCAGATTGGCTACCAAAGCATTTAAAAGGCCCACAGATTCTTCAAAATTCCAGCCATTCATGTAGACCAGGCTAATCAGGTTCTTGCTCATTTTATCATGCAGAAAGTACGACACATTCTCATCGAGCTGGAGCACCGGGAGCTGCAGTTCTAGCACTAAATCCCTTGACCAACTGTCACCATTAGCAGTTGAATTTGTGCTCTCCAGCAAGAGCATATAACGAAAGTCGGACTGTTGTTTTATGTCCAGCAATAAATTCCGAATTGTGACACCATTTGTCATCCAGATCAGACAAAGGCAAAGGATTAGCCAAGGACAAGCCATCAGACCATTGACGAGGGACAACTGCACGACACTGATTAATGTTACTGCACATTTAAAGGGTTGCTAATGAGAGTCCGCCAAAGCGGCTAATGGGTACTGCCAATTAGCCAGTGCATGTTAACAAGGCTCAAACATCATCAGCATAAAAATGACGACAGAAAAAACAGCTTTATTTATCCCCAGAGACGCGTGGAGAGAAAAAAATAATAAAAATAAATAACATGGCCTTTTGGAAAATTGCTTGGAGCTACGATGATTGCCGAATATATGTATATATATATATGTATGTGTTGATTGCTAATGAATATTAATATAATTAGCTAGAAGGTCCCATCACAGCCAAATATTTTCACTTCATAGGTGTAACTATGATAATCTTAGCCAAACATGAACTTATACAATTACAATAACTTGAAATATATTAAAAATAAGGCAGAATTTGTAGATATATATTAATCTAGAATACAATGTATATATATCCCATCTAACCGATATGCGAAACGAGTATGAATAATTATAAATCTGAACAATTTTTTCACTACTGCTTACTGTGGTTCTGTAATCCACATGAAGGATTCGTAGTCCTAATAAAAACAAAAGAAAAGATAAGTTAAGGTAAGAATCCTATCATCGCTTTAGTTTTTGAAATTGAAATGTGTCTTAACAGTTTAGACTTCAATAAGTAAATTAAGCTAAAAGTTTTAAAAATCTTTTTAAAGTTTACAAAGTTAGAGCTTTAGGAAATTGAGTTTCTTGTGGTGCATAGTCGAATCTTGGAACAGCTTTCAATAAAAATAGAAATAAACATCTTATAGATTGTTTCAAACTTATTATAAACTCAATTTAGATGTACCAAAAGAATTGATTATAAATTTTAAAACAAATAAAAGTTGTTCATTAAAAGAATTTTAATTATTTTTAAACTCTTTTATTAATCTTTCGTGCAACAATGTATCGAATGAAATGCCAAAATAACTCGAATAGGAATACTAAAAAAGCCAGCGTCAACATTGATCCACCAACTAACCAAACATACTCCAAATCCTTTAGTTGCATAGGACGAAACTCTTTCGGTTTACCCAAATCCAGCAGACTCAATTTTCCCGCCTCAATCATCTCCGTGATGGCCATCCGCTTCCAATGCTCCAGTAATCCCGTGGCTGTAATTTCTAATATTAGTCGCTCCAATGGCTCTCGGAAAACGCTATTATCTACAATGGGAAATACAATGGGAATGGTGTGATAGAAGCAAAGATTCTCTTGCAAGGTGAAAAGCGGTGAACTAAACACCTTCTGCTGCTCCGTGACAAGATTCCACTTCTCTAGGGGCATCATATAGCCGTATTCGGTATTGAAAGAGTCGCGTAGTTGTAGAAACACTTCGTAGTCCGGTATAAGTTTGAAAATAGATGAATATTTTTGAATTTCTTGAAAGTATTGCAAGAGCACCTGATACTCCGGTGTCCACACCACAACTTTTGTCTTGGATAGAAAGATACTCTCATAGCTGGTAAAGGGCGGCAGTCGTGGTGGACTTGTCACATAAGTGGAGTAATATGAATTGTACCAGGATGTGATTAGTATGCCCAGCACACAGATCTTCAAGTAAATGGCGCGCACTAGGATGGGAGGTCTCAATGCCTCACTGAAAGTCTGTCCCAGAACTCCCCTGAAACAGGCATCGTGCAGGAGAAACTGAGCCAGATGAACGCGGTAGCCATGAAGTCGCAGAGCCACCGACAGGGCAACCGATATTAGCATCATGGCGGCGAGTGTTAAAAGAAAAGCTGAAAGGTTGAAAACTTTGGCATAGAGTTGGCTTCGAGGCACTTGCTCCGGAACGGGCATCATCAGACACCAGCTCATAACCTCAAATGGATAAGTAAAACCAGTTAAGGGTATGGCTGGAAGAGACGCTGCCAAAGCAAATTCTACGCTGCCGTTACGCACTGCTCCAATGACTTCTCGAGCTGGTGGAATAGAGGATTCATTTAAAGGCGTTGGCTGCACCAAGCGGCAATTGTACTTTTGCTCGAAACACTCCATTAGATGGCCCACAAAGCCGGCATAAACCAAATTACCCCCCGACTGACGTCGGACGATTAGGCGAGGGGTGGAGCCACCCACAGAGATGGGCAATTTATAGCCATAGAGGTCATTTAAGCGGTCTATAACTATGCGGCCTACAGACTGATTGAAGAGGCGTCGCTCTACAAATTGTAGTATAGGGAACGGTGAGTAACTATAGATGAGTCCGGTTTCCTGTCAAAGAGTGAGAGAGAGAGAGGGGGAGAGAAATATATACAAAGTGAAAATTTTAAATCAAACAACTACAAATATGATTTTATCTCATACGAATATTTGCCTCTTTCTATGCTTAACGGCAGCTGTTGCTGCTAAGCCAACCAGGCCACGTAAATAATACTTTTTAGAGACAGTCAGTCAAAACATTTAACGCACGGTTTTCCACATTTTCTTTAGCGCGTTGCTATTTTATGGCCAATCCCGGTCCTTGTGACTCTCAGATCAAAAAGTATGCCTACGACCCATCGAGTGATAGTTGCATGGAATTCTCCTATAGCGGTTGTGGCGGCAATCCCAATCGATTCGACACCGAAAAGGAATGCCAAACGGTTTGCAATGCAGATGTCTTTATCGAAGAAGAGTTAGTCTCCTTGCCCCCGGGCAAAAGGAGGTTTGTAATAGAATTCATAAAGCCCGAGCCACGACACGACGATTATAGTCATGAGCACACTTGTGATGCAACTAATCCCTACGCCTACTAAACGAAGTCCTTTAATGAGTAGTTACCTCAAAGTTCTCGTAGATGATTAGCACGTTAAGCAGCCTTTGCTCCCAGGACCATTTAAAGAGCCTTTCCAATGGAATGGAACCATCGTTCACTTTCCTCAATATGATTAACAAGGGTTGAGTATTCAGCATTTTAAGATTCAAACTTATCAAGTCCAGTAAGATTTTATCCTCGTTATCATTGACATAAGCAATGCTTAATAAATTCCTATTGTGATAGAATTGAAATTCGTAATTGGCAATAGTTTCCTCATTGATCTGCGCGACAGGAACGGGTAGATTCCAAATTAATTCTAGCCAACTGAGGTCAGAATTTGCTATGAGTAGAACATAATCGAATGAATGTTCTTGGTGCAACTGTTGCAATAAACTCTTGATTGCTCCATCCCCACTCGAAATTGGAGAGAAAAGTATTTGTAAGATAAATTGCAATAACCACAATCTCATATTGACCACTCAGAATGCACTTCTGGTCGCAAAAGGCGCCTCCGCAGTTCTATTTATGCGAAACTCTTCAGCAATTGTGATTGGCCCTAATTTACCACTCGAGGGAGTTCTGACTAGTTGTGATTTATGGCATAGTGCATGATGCATTTATTTAGTTTTTATTTGACCCTAGTTCAGCTCCATTAGTAAACTAGAATCAGCATATTGCCGATTCTCAGAATATATCTCGCCCACAGCGCAAAGGTTTGAGTAGTCCGCATCGCGATTTTTGCAATTGGCTGCTGGTTGACTTGCTGGCTTATATATGGGCTTCTTTATCAAATTGACTGTTGAGAAGGCACAACTAAGTAGGAAATTATTAAATCGATCAGCTTTATATTTGATGGCAGCACAACCCATGTGAGTATTGTGTTCATTCATCAGCAGAGCCGGCCGATAGACAGACCTATCAAAAGAGGGAAAACTGCATTAAATTTCATTGAATATTCTCAATACTTTCTATCCAACCTGCCATCGGCGCGTTCATTTAGAAAATAGGCTTGCTTTCTGGTCACATAACGACTATCGAGTATCCAGGATCCAACTATATCCTGCATCACAGTCAACTCATTACGGCTCTCGCCCGGATACGCATGTTGCATTGAGATGCTGCCAATATTGGGAAAATTTGGTGATGTCATACAGGGTCGCGGTAATTCCGTGCAACGTATCACATCGTATTTAGCAAACTGAGCCAACTCATCCGACCAGGATATGCGAGCCATGCGACCTGCTGGCAAGAAGTGAGGTAATCCAGCAGCCACTTTATTGCGAAAGTCATTAATCATGAACACCAAATCCTTTTGGTAAGTACTCATTGGCACTAATTTGGCCCTCCGATCGCATGTTAAGCCGAAAGTCTGAAGTAAAGAAAACGAATTTTAACCAGTCTTAAGTTTAGCTGAAGTATCCTTACGCCTGGATTCTGGCAGACCAAGTTAGTTGAATGGCAAAGCGGTAGATTACAGTAGGCAGCAGATGGGAACTGATATCCCCATACACCAATCCAGGAACAGCTGGCCAATAGCAATAATACCAAACACATTTTGTTACTTAACAGGGCTACGATCGGCTGAGACTGTGACTTGGTTATGAAAAAGAATTATGAATTGACTGCCTTTTATATGAAAGTTCGTAAAAATGTTTCGATAAGAAAACAGCTGACGATTAGAAAAGCTGTCTTGAAAAGAACATTCTATTAAGCCACATGTCATCTATGTACCTACATTTAATTTACTCAAACAGAAGTAACAATTTAAATTTAAATTTATATTGAAGATAAAAGAAAGCATAAAGCAACGAACAAAGCGAGGGTCAAGAATGCAAATTTTTATATACAGTGTTGGAAGAAATAATAGAAACGGAAACCTTTTTTTTTGTTGAAATCATTTTTTTCAGTGTTGGTGAAATTATTCGACCTAAAAATCAGTGTTTAAGTATGTGGGATATTTTTCACGTTAAAAACATTTTAAATCTCATAAAAGTTAATTTTTGGTTTTATTTTAATATTCTAAATCAAAGGTATTTAATATCCATTAGAATTGGTTCTGAATTCTGTTTTAATTTTTTAACATTATATGCAGTATGGGTCGTGGCACGCACTTCTCAGAGGAAGAAAGGGAAATCATGAACAAACTAAAAAATTCTGTTCGTTCAATGGCAGAAATCGCAGAATTCATGTACCTTTCGTAGATTTCACAATTTTCTTTAAAAAAGTTTCATATATAAGTTTTATTTATTTCGATATCATAACGAGCTGCCAAAAGTCAATGCAGAAATCTCGCCCAAATGACAGACAAGACACTCTTAATGATGTTGCCTGCAACTCTCATTATTTTTTATGTAGTTTTTTATTATTTCTTATTTTTTGGCTGTTACAACTTTTGGTGCACTTCACTCGATTTGGCAGATGCGTCAGCACTTGACCCGCCGCCACCACACAGACTCCAGCCATCTCCATGACCATTTACGAAGCCAATGCCCAAGTTCCCCAGTGTCCCAGGCTTGTTACCCGCCAAATTGAGCTGACGTTGACGTAATACTGTGCTGCCACTTGAGTTGCTATCGCACATTGCATTGTATACATTTACCCAAATATATGTATGTATATGTATATATTTGATTATTGCTGATGAAGTGCCATATCTCTCTCTCTGTTAGCTGGAGTCTGAGGCGGTCAATTAGCTTTGCAGTCAATGGTGGTTGCCAATGACAGAGTTGAAAGCTTTAAATGCTTTATGGTTTTTAGTGCTGATTAACTCCCGAAATTCCCTCATAAAAAGGAACTAGGCAATATATACATACATATGTGTTTAAATGAACCTAATGTACATCTTATGGTCCTTATGAATCGTAATTTTAACAAACAGGCACTTTGTAGATGTACTTAAATGAGAAACGTTAAAAAATATTTGAATCTGCACTTTCATTTTGTGTATTCCCTTTCTAGTTCAACGACAGGAAGCTTCAGTCTTGCAAATTGTTTTCCTTGGCCTAAATCAAGGATATGAAGAGTCAGTAATAGGAAGGAGTGTAAAGGATCCTATGAATTTTATTTAAAGACATGGCAACATGTTGCCAAAGATCATGCCCCCCTTTCTTGCACAGCTCCGGGCAAGTAACTTATATGCATGCATACTATAACTAGGAAAATCCACAACTGGAGTGGCAATGCAAGTGTTTTGTGGCTCTTTCAATGGCCAGTTATTGTTGCGGGCCACGAGACATGCACGAGCCAAACTTGCATATCCAGCCCACTCCGGCAACACAAAAAAAAAGGAGTACAACAATCAAATGTAGAGGACGAAGCTTACTCTGGGAGTGTGGATGTTTGAATACCCTTGCATTAAAATAGTCTAAAAAGTTGTCTATGAATTGATTACTGAACAAAATTGGTATCATTTGGCTTCATAAAAATAATTTATAATGAAAAAGCATTTTGAAAACGAAGTTAACTGAACCAAAGGGTCGCAAAGATATGGTTAATTTAAGAACATAAATTATGTTTTGCATAACTCTAACACAAGTTAATATACCCGTTCAGCGAGCACAGTAAAATGAGAAAAATTATATATGTTTGTATATAATACAGTAGCCCATTTTGGTATTCTCTACAACAATGGAATAGTTTGGCCTGGCCTGGCTTGGTTTGGCTTGAAAAGCGAAAGAAATAGAAAATGGTGAAAATGGGCAAAAGGCCAAAAGCGGAGTCGACTGACAAAATATTTTTGTATATATGATAAATGGCACAGTTTAAAGTAAGTCGAGCACTTGCAATTGTCCAAGCACAATGTAAATTTTCCCCAAAAACCACTGACCATTTGCGACTGTTGTGTGGAGTTTTTCATATTTTCCTTTACTGCTTTTGTTTTGGCGAGTTTTTGGTTTTGTTTTTCGGATTGTCGGATTGTCGGGTTGTCTGTCGGAGTGTCGGTGCCGGTTATGGCCACTAATGGGGCCATAGTCATAACCGAAAGCCAGGCAGGCCAAAACTAATCGTCTGGCATTTTTCGCTAGGTCGCTATAAGACCGAAGCATTGATTTTTGAAAGGGTTTCTCATAATTTACCACAAATATGGTCATCATTTTTGAATTTGGTTTATCTTTTTCTTCCTTTTGGCTTTTACTTTTTTTTTTCTATTTTTTATTTTGTATTATTATTTGGTTCGGGGCCTGCTAATGAAACGGAGGCCACTTGTTGCCATCATCGTTTGTTTCCTAGCAATCACCGGGCTAAATGTATCATACTCCCCTTAGAGAGTAGGACCAGAGCATAGCCACACTATAATCATCATCAACATTACCTGGCTGAATAGCTGGCTGGCTGGCTGGCTGGCTGGCTGGCTGGTCAGCCTGACTCAATGTGGAGCAATCGCAATCACGTCCTGGCCCGCCGTTGGCTCACCGTTCCAGCCACGCTTCAATAAATGTCACTCCTCAAGCTTTGCATCTAAAAATTGATGACAATAATTTGTTGCATTTGGCCCCGAGGGGGTGTGGCCGTCCAGCCAGCCAGCAGCCAGTCAGCCAGCCTAAGCTAGCCAGCAAATTGTCTTGGCAGACAGTTGGCTCTAAGCTGTCTCTGGTCGCTGCCGTTTTCAAAACAATTTATACAAAGTGTCGCAGTTTTTGGCGCTTTGCATTTGTTGCTGACAGACTCGCCCGGATCTGTTCCCCTCCAACCTGCTGTCTCCTGCTTCCTACCACCCGCCGGCTGTCTCCTACCCCTCGCAATGGTTTGCACTTTGCGGCAATGTAAAAATGAAACATAAATTTCGTCATTTTGTCACAAGTCGTTAGGTATTTTTTGGTGATGAGAACGTGATGAAAAACGAAAACGAGAAAACAGATTAAGACAATTGGAGTCCATTTCAGAGAAAAAATCTTATATGGGTAACATTGGAAGAAAAACCCATCTAAATTAATTACCTAAATTAAGTCTAAAATCGAATAGCTATTGCATCTTTATTTCGATATTCAATTTCACGATTCCATCTCTAATGCCACCATCTCTAATACACCTTAACCTAAATGGAGAGGGAGGCGCAAAGGCGGAAGAAACTGCTGCTGCCGTTGATTGCAATGCACTTTTATTCTGCGCCTGAATTGTTTTTTCACAATACCATGAAAATCAACACTTGGTCCCGGTACCGCATCGCTTCGCTTTGATTTGATTTCGATTGCGCATTTTTCAATTTGATAAATTTATTGGGTTTCTCCAGTGAGAAATACGAAACAAATCGCCAGCGATGGTAGAGCAGCCGATAAGCAAGAGTTCAGGTAATTTAATACGAAATTATAATGACTACGAAAAGTTCTCTGTTTGGCTTTGGACTCTAGGCTCCTTCATGGTCATTGCCATAGTAGTCCGACTGCGACTTCGACTTCGACTTCGACTCCGACTCCGACTTTGGTCTCCTGCTCCTATCGCCTTGTAAATGGCATCAATTGCGACCTTTTGGCATTCTTATGGAAACATTTCGCTAATGAAACCGATACCTCAAGTGTCAGAGCTGGTCAAAGCCGGGCTGCGGTCGGTCCGATTGCAGCAGCTCCCGGTCAGTGGCCGTCTACATACACCACATTCTGGTGCAACTTATGGCAGCCATAAAAATGTTAAGCACAAAACATTTGCCACATTGCCACCTTTTCGGTTATACATACATACACCCGAAAAGGAGAAATGGAGCACGCACGTGGCACGAGGCTCTCGATCCTCTTGAGGAAATTGGATGCTGCTCTAACTACTGATGGCTACCGGTGGCATGGGGCTTCTCTATAGGGATCGCAGCTGCAGCTATGCGGAAGCTACTTAAGCAATCATAATCTGAATAACAACGCTTAAAACTCCAAACTCATAACTGTGTTTTTTTTTTTTTTTGTGGGAGAAGGAAAAGGAGTTTTATGGCCTTGGTTTTAAATTAAAATTTACTATGCCAGCAGTGGGCCAATGATGAAAGGAAACATTGGTCACTCAATTTGTTCCCAGGGAATGAAATGGCAATCAAATGGCAAAAAATTCCACATAAATTTCAAGTCAAAAAATTGCAAAGAAAGCGAGGCCTAACCCACCCAAACAACCACCCAAACACCCACCCACCAACCGTTTTAATTAAGCCGCCATGCAAATGAGTTTCCAACGAGTTGTTTGCCAGTAAAGTAATAGAGTAGAAAGGCGGGAAGGCGGGAAGGGGGGGGGGGGGGGGAAGGTGGGAGGGCGATAGGCGTTTTTAAGATCGGCCTTTTGCTATGCCGATTAATTGCAGTGCAAAATTGGCTCACGGAATTTCCATACAAAATGCGGGACAAGTGAAAGCCGGCAAAAAGAGGAGTCAGGCCCGGTGGCTTCTTTATTTTTATGGCATCAATGGCAAGATAAAGATTCAGTTGGCACAGAGAGAGTGTGTGAGACAGAGAGGGAGCACAACTGTTCCAACCACCAACCACCACTGCATCTCGATATTCTCGATTGAAGGCAGGGCAAACAGCCATGGCCCAGCGAAAAAGCCAAATCACTTAACAATCAACTTGCAGCTGCGACACTTTTGCACACACACACACACACACACACACACACACACACACACACAGATAGGCTATAAAACCCGTTTGACAGCGATCGATGACGGGCACAGAGACCCAGTCCCAGTACCCAGTACCCAGTACCACTTGCAGTCGCCGTCGCAGTCGCCGTCGCCGTCGCAGTCGTAGTTGCAGTCTGTCTATCTCCTAGTGTGTTAGATTAATTTCCAAAGGCTGTCATTAAAATTCCAGTGCACTGCAATTTATATGCCACACACATGCCAATGGACTTCGTCTAGGCATCGTGCAATTTTTAATAAAAACAGATTCATATTTATTATACACACACACACACACACATCGCAGAGAAAAAAAATGGTAAACTAAAGGAAAATGTAGGAAAATGACTGAGAAACAGCCAAGACCACGCGTCGCTCGTTAGGCCTCCGTTTTGGCCAACAAGAGACAACATCATCAACGTTTGCGACTGTTGAAATTTGCATGACAAACTCAAACTCATCCATCAATCATAGAGACCAATGTCTCTCCACACAGTTTATGGCTGCAGTTGGAATAACTCGTTAGGACCCCGGCCACGGGGGCCTCAAAACAATTTCACTTTTAATTATATGGCACGCGTTAATCCCTCGAGCCGATTTATATAATACCATAGCCCCCACCATATGACTAGTTTATGCGGTGAGACTTTATCATGATGGAGTATAAACTTGGAAATTCCTAGTGTAAACAGCAGGAGTCGTTTAAATTTGTTAGTGACCCAAAGCGGGGCGGGGCGTCACTTTGAGAAAGTGAAATTCCATTTATTGTCCATGGTTTTTCAAAAGATAGTAGAACCAAAATGCTTACATCCCAATGGAGTTGGAGTTGCCAACTCATGACGTGTATACCATAAGAGATGGAGAAGCATAACCGCTTAACGCACAATTTTCACTTGTCTTTTGCATAATTTAGACAACCTGGATGAGATGAAACGACTGCCTTGAGGGGGCTCTGTTGTTGGCACGGGCGGCGCCACAAAATCAATTTTCAGCCACGCATCTTTCTGGCCAAGTGCGTTATCACACACGCACGAGGATGGGACAGATGGAGGGAGATGGCGAGAGCGATTGGGTGACTTAGTGGAGTAGTGTAAAAGAGATGGAGATGGAGCACGCAGCGGCACTTGTCGTCGCTCGTTAGCGTCATCGTAAATAATTTTAGCAGTTGCGAAATCTATGCAAATTTATGACTGTCAGCAGAGCTGGACACCCGATCACGGCATACGGCATACAGCATACGGCATACGGCATATTGGTATACGGCATCGTTTCCTTGTTGATAACGAAATGACCATAATGGCCATTAGGAGCAGTTGTTGTTGTATGCCATTGCTGTTGTTGGTTCGCCTTTTGTTGCAGCACACGAATCATGTCCCCATGTTCCAGGCAAGCATTTTGGGCCCGCTGTGCCACGAAATGCATTTCAACTGCTATTTCTCTTTCTGTGTTTCTGGTCAACCACCAAAAAAAAATAATTGTAAATCGCTAGATTTATGACCAAAAACACAAGCACGAATTATGACGCCGGCCACAGGTGGAAATCGCATGCTGATTTCTACTTGATTTGCTTGCCATATAATTGCAAATTGTATTTGTTTAAACACGTACAATATACTAGATGTACTTGTATGAGTTGCCTGCCAGCCAGCCAGCCAGCCTGCCTGATCTAAGCAACATTGCATGTTGCTTCTATATGTATGTATATCTGTTGCTTATCCATTGGCTAGCCCGCCCACACCTAAACACTCCAAACAGCAAACTCAAACATGGAGCAAACATGGAGCTTTGAATGATTGCTTGACATGTTTTCTATGGGGCTTGGAGCTCGCAGTATGCAGCATCTCATTTCAACTCATCTCTTCATCCATGCCATCAAATGTTTTGTGTGCACCTATAATTTCGTGTTGTTAACAAATAATTTTCATTAATTTCAGTTTTTCCAGAGTTTTCTTTAAGATATTTTATAATGAATTAATTTAATAGATAATAAGTGAATAATTTGGAGGATTAAGCTAAATCAAAATATTCGTGCCCAAAGCAAAGCCAATGCAAACAAAATCTTAAAGTCTCAGAAAGAGTTGCAATCTTGCATTTAGTCAGTAAAAAGCATATTAAATTCTCATGGTAAACTTATAGAAAGCATAATTTTTATATATTTTTATTACATATTTTGCAATGTTAGATATTAAAAAAAAAAGAGACTAATAGCTACTGAGCCTTAAAATTTTAAAGCTTTTTAAATAAATTAACTATTAAAATACTTTGATGAAGTTTAATCATAAAAACCGATGTTCAATTTCATTTCATTTGGTTTTACTGTTAAGTGTAGCTTTAAGCGATATGAACAACATTATAACTTGATATATATATTTTCAAATATGTATGAATGTTTGTCTATTCATTTATATATGTATGTATATGCATTACAAGTCTAATAGATTGACCATCGTTAATGTGACAATTGGCATGCTTTCAATTTGGTTTCAATTTTCGATCATAACCGAAACGAATTCAGTGAAGAATGAGAGAGCGAGGGGAAGTGCTATGGTTTCTAGAGGTGGAGAACTATCGATAGTTTAAACAGTCGATAGTCCTAATGGCATTTAAAAAGTGGACTGCTTGATACTAAAATAAAAAATGTGCTTTAAAGTGCGTCATTTATTCAGAATTACTTAATTGTTTTAATCAAGCAATCCACTTCTTAAATGTTATTTGGACTATCGACCGTTTCAACTATCGATAGTTCTCCACCTCTAATGGTTTCAACGAGTTACTTTGAAAGCGACAGAAACAACAATAACTACTACAATACATATACAACAACTACAACTACAATGATAACAACAAGAAACGTTGTCAATTGATTTTATGCACTATTTCAATTGACCTCACAACGGTAGCCAAAAAGATACATTTGGACTCGAAGCCAGTGCACAAAATGAAATGAATTAACAATTTGATGTAACTGTGATTTTGTTTTTGGCCGGTTTTTTTTTTTGTTTTTTTGTTTTTGCTTTTAGTTACGTTGTTGCTGCTGCTGCTGTTGTTGTTGTTGCTGTTG
Organism: Drosophila nebulosa; assembly: GCA_024703675.1. Taxonomy (NCBI): domain Eukaryota; kingdom Metazoa; phylum Arthropoda; class Insecta; order Diptera; family Drosophilidae; genus Drosophila; species Drosophila nebulosa. The sequence continues at coordinate 2,215,639 of JANFPS010000004.1, read as the reverse complement.
CTGTTGTGCTGCCTGCACACGCCCTCAACGAAGCGAATTCAAAGAAATGCTTATCGTGCTTCATAGAAATCCAGCAAACAGCCAACGACAGCAACAAAACATGAAATTGAAAATGCCAAAACGCTAAAAGACAACAACTAACCATCCGCACCAACCCCCTGAACCCTCACCCTCTTGCCTTACGAATTCTTCACCACTTCCCCTTCTGGCCTCTTTGGTTTTCTAAGATCTCCTTCAATATGGAGTTTATAGAAAAACTGTAACGAAACCCGATTGAACCCGCCATGGGTGGCTTTTTTTTCTGTTATTGTTGTTGTTGTTGCCTAGGCCAGCAACAGTGGACCAATGGACCGATCGACTGACAAACCATGGAACATTGGACAATAACATGTACAAAAAAATTTCATTGCTGGTGTGGTTTTTGTGCTGTTGTTGTTGTTGTTGTTGCTGTTGCTCTTACCGTATCTTGCTGTATTTGTTGCTCTATGCCCTGGCCACGATTTGCCAACAACAATAACAGCAACAAAAAAATCTCTGCCAAAATATCGCTAGCGGGCAGCTGGCGGGCCCAGCCCAAGCACATCCTCACGAGCAACAACAACAACAACAACAACAACTATGACGACAACGACAACAAAAGCCCCAAAAAAAAAAAAAAAGAGAAAAAAAATGGGGAAAAAAAGAAATAATTAATATGCCTCAAAAATATCCCGGCCACTTTGTATGACAGCAGGCGGCAGAAAAACGGGGCTGGGGCGGGAGGGATATGACTTTGGGATGCAGCTGCATCATGGACATTGGCCGCCGGCAACAACAGCAACTGCAACAGGAACGGCAGCAACCGCAATGGCAACGGCAACGCCAGCAACAGCAACAGCAGCAGCAGCAGCAGTTTAACTAACGGCTTCTGTGCTTGTTGTGCTGCCGTTTCCGCATCTCGCTGCTCGGTGTCGCTACAGAATGTGCACGATTTTCCTTCAGATTCAATTTCAAGTGCAGCAGCAGCAGCAGCAAACGGCAGCAGCGTCATCAGCAACAGGCCGCCAAGCGCCGCTATTAAGTCGACGACAACAACAAGCAATAACCCTAACCGACAGAGCCGCCAGGCTTTCGACTTCTCGACTTCTTTCAGTGTTTGCCACTGTCTGCCGCTTCTTGCCGAGATTTCTATCTTTGATCTCTTACTCCACATGGAGTTGGCTGCTGCTATTGCTACTTTTTGTTGTTGTTGTTGTTGTTGTTTTTGTTGCTGCCGCTGCTGCTACTGCTGCTGTCTGCTTGTTAAATTGCTCATTTAAACCATAACGAAACGCTTACTGGTCTCTAGTCTGGGCCAGTCTATATAGCATATACCGCCGGCTGCTCTTCCTAGAACACTTGTCTGTCCGGGGTCGATAGCGCAGTGCAAATTGACCAAATGGCCCCACGACTCCCCATTGGATGGGTTGCCCATGGCACTTTTAATTACCATGCAACTACTGGTAAACGTTTTTCTTTCCTAAATATCAAAAACCATTTAAGCGCTCCCATCAAATGTCACGGCAATCGCTCGCGTCATAAGCCTGAGTCATTATAAATTATAAGCCTTTGCAATTGGAATTTATCGGTGACATTGCGATAACGAGCATTGTCTAAGCCCGAGGATTGGTGGGGGTAGGGGAACAGCTTCTCAACTCGAGCCGCCGACATACGCAATTATATTTGATATGTTTATGGCGTATACTGTATTTATCTTTTTGCCATGTTGACGTAGAAAGCTAAGGCAAAGAGAAAAAAGTTTATCGTTTTATTTGTTTTCTGTTTTAATGTGTGTAGAAATTAAAAGAATTTTGCCCATAATTAGGAAGATTGTTAGGTCTTATGTCAGCTCAATTTCTCTGACACTATTCAGGAAGCTAAATGTAATTAAGCCATAAATAAGATGATCAAATCATTAAACTTCAATAGCTGTGTGTGAGGAACTTCTCAGTAACCTGAGAGCTTGGGAATCGTGAAATCTTTGATTTCCATCTAAGATGCTTTCCATGGAAACGCTTATATCTGGGTTAAAGAAAGAAGAAAATCCTAAAACCAGCTAGGATGATACTTAAAATTGTTTACAGATTTCCGCAAACAAGTGTTTTCTACCAGGTCTAGCTTGATTTAGTTAAGCCATTACTAGAACAATTCAAGTCTTAGCTCTGTGATTTACTTCAAAACATAAAAAAAAACCTAACCTCGAACAAGTTCATGGTAAAAAAACTTCCTGATCTTTGATCAATTATGGAGAAGTCAATTTTTGGCAAAGAAAAAAAAAACCGTTTTTAATTTATTGATAATTAATTTTATAGGCCAAGTGACACGTATATTCAATTAGTTTGCAGTTCCTATCTCATACAAACCAAATCGCCTGGGGCCACACTTTTTTTGGCATTCAAATGTGGCCATAGACAACAATGTCAATGGGGTGCATGTGCATGCCAAATTGATGTCACAAAAACCAAATCATAAATCAAGCAAATTATAGTTATTATTGCATACGAAATCAAAAAAAAAACATACAAAGAAAACATACATGTATATATGTATGTACATACACTCCTCATCACTTGAATAGGACACCTCCAACGTATGTTTTCCATGACACACTACTCCCCAACCAATAAAGCTAGCGATCCATTTTTTTTTTTTTAAATTAAAGATTATTCAATACTTATGTCTTAAACAAATGAAGAACTTCATGATACTGCTATAGTTTATAACAAAAATGGTTTTCTCAAACTTCATCAAATTATGGCAGTCAAATTGTATGTCACTTGAATAGGACACCTCAACATTCGTTAATTCGTTTCAATGCTTTAACATATGCATAACTTCGTTAACATACAAAAATAGAAAATAAGAAAGTTCTTCGCAAAAATACAATGACCGTACAGGCTGTCCTATTCAAGTGATGAGGAGTGTATATAAAGATATCTACATAAGTATAAGAACAAGCGCCGCCGCCAAATAGCTCTCTTCCATTCTCTATCTCTCTCTTTCTCTCTCTCCCTATCTCTGTCTTTCTTTTTTCTCTGTCTCCGGCCATAAATCATGGCAATACTATAAGAGTTTCTGCTGGCCAGCAGCACTCGATATCCACATCGACATCGGCATCCTCCATGCTTGACTGGACAATCATAATAATCACAGCTAGCCGCCGCAGCAAACAGCAAGTAAACCAGGCAACAAAAGCTACTTACTATGTCTATGTCAAACCGATATGCAACTGATAAAAGAAGAAAAGAAATAAAAAATAAAAAAACTTTGGAGAAAATAATAAACCATAAAAAACAGCTAAAAGATGTAGAAATACACTAAGAGAATTGATGCCTCTGGATAAGATCAAGCCAACAAATAGAGCATTAAACATAATGTTAGTTACTAAGTGTAATCAAATGCTTGAAAACGGAAATTGTTAAGCAATGGTTTTCGATTAAATAAGTTGTTACTTTTCTTGATTTACTTAGATATTATGATTTGCAATTTCTCTTTGCTTGTTGGAATAGTAGAGCATTTCATGTTCGTTGTTTTGAATTGATTTTTTCTTACTCTCTGATTGTTTTTCTGTTGTTTCGCTCTCTCTCTCTCACTCTCAAAGCCAGGAAAATTGACAATTGCGCACCTGCTTCATTTTCTACTTACTGCTGCGCTCCTTAGCAGCGGCAGCAGCGGCGGCAGTGGCAGCGGCAACAATGAATGCCACTGCCATGGCCATCGTCTGGTTAATGGCATTTAACGGTCACCAAATGTCCGCTTTGTAGCAGTAAACTTTGTGCTCAAAGCAAAACTTTCCCAAAAAAACAACAAAAACAACAAAAACCAACAACAAATAAAACGCCAAAACTTTTTTTTTAAGGCTTCATACAAAGTTGTTCATGGTTTAACTACAGGAAAAAAATAAAGAGAGAACAGGAGTGGATTAAGCTATTAGATGCCTTAACCCGTGCATGAAAAGGTTTGAAAACTTATTTTCCTTGATCCTTCTAAAGCTTATATAGCTTAATGGATTGTAGCTCTGTAATATCTCCTCACTTAGCATCTTGAGCGTCTTTAATGTCTAGTCCAGCCCTGAATAAATACTTACATAAAGTATTGTAGCAACTGATATTTGCATTATGCAAAACTATTTATAAATATTTCATAAATTGCGAAGCAAGCATTTGCTCTAATTGTATGCTAATCAACTATTCACCGTGGGCTCCAAAAAAATAAATCAAAGCCCCAACGATGAGTTATGGCTTCGAAGTAAACTTCTACGAGTATTGCAGCTGGTCGGTGTTCTTTGTAGGGATTTAATTAAATACGTTATGGAAAAATGAGAAAATTCAAACTGCTTATGAGGCATATCATTTGGCCATCACATTGGGCCAATTAAGCAGCATGTGGCTTAAGTTTTAGCCTGGCCAAAAGAGATCAATGAGTTTTGGTAGTCGTTGCTGCTGCTGCTGCTGCTGCTGCTGTTGATGAAGTTGTTTTGATAAAAATTGGCCCTGCCTTAGAAAACGTGCGCAATTTATCTAAATCAGTGCAGGGAAAGAAAATACTTGACAATTGGCATGGTCTTTTGGCTACTAACTGGTCTCTAGATAAACATCATAAATGCATTGAAATGTCATTGCCGAACTTCTGATATCACTGCTGCTGCCGCCTGCCACAAAAGAAGCTGGCCAAATGCAGCGCATACAAACATCAACAGCAACAACAACAACAACAACAACCAAAAACGATTGGCGATAATGCACAGATGCACCCATATCCATGCCCATCGAAGGCAAGGGGGCTTGGCTGGACAGACAGGAGAGAGATAGAGACAGGAATAGAGATAGATAAGTTCCGTTACCCTTTATGCAATTACCAAGTACGTGCGATTGCCAAAGCTTAATTAGAAACCCATAAACAAGGGGGCCAGGGTCTGGCAGGTACTTGCTGAAGCAGAACATCCATTCGAACTTGGACTGATGATTATTTATCACCGACGTCGTCGTGAGTCGTGCGACAATGACACGAGACCCAGACCAAGACCCAGACCCAGAACAACAAAGACCAATACCAAGACCCAGATCCCCGACTTTTTAGCTCTGGCACATCGTTAGCAACATTTTGTCTGCAACAAGTGACTTTAACTCCAACAGCGGACCCAGACACAGAGCTGACACTGACTGGGCACTCAATCTTTCAATGCCTTCAATCAGGGCAACGGCAATGGCAACATCCACAGCAACATCAATGTCAAATGCGCATCATCATTTTCCTTTGACGTTCTGTGAGAACGAAATTAGCTTCTCATAATCAAAAAAGGATTCCAAGTCAAATACCGCTACACTGCAAAAAAAACACACACATACTTTTCAATCACTCAAAATCACTTGGATGACATTAATTACTTTGGTTTTTTGTTTTCAATTAGCTTTCTAGTCATGCCATGCTTCTATAAATTTCTTGATGGCCAGATGAAAACTTCTGATTTCCAATTTCTCTCAAATTACCAGACTTCCCCCATAAATAGGAGAACTTTGTCCATATTCGCCAACAGTTGTCAATGAAATCGTTAGAGATGCAGATATTTTGGACTATTTGGCTTGTTTGCCTGTTCTGCGATCTAAGCGAGGCCGAAATCGACTACTTGTATATAGGAGATTACGTTATAAAAAATGGTAGGAACTGGATAAACAAATAATCCAAAGTATTAAGTGATAAATTATTGTTTTTTTATTTAAGAGATGTGTTTCTTTGTTCCTTCGTATGGCGTATGCTTTGGACGTCTCAGAGTATTTGGTTACGACTATAAGGCCAATCGTTGCATCATGTTCTTGTATAGGTATTTACATTTTTATAGGAAAGAAACCTTTTTACCAGAGGCCTAATCTTCTCATCTGAATTTAGCGGCTGTGGGGGGAATGCAAATCGATTTCCAACTGAAAATGACTGCCGAAGGCATTGCCGATACGATGAGGAGCGAGACATTGGGGTTACACCCGATGATTATGATTATTCCAGTTCCAGTACTACCGATTATTATGAAGCTCAACCAACAATGGAAACGGAGGAATACGATGATGATTTAAAGTGAAGTGCTCTAAATATAACTTTTTCGCTTCTATTTTAAATGAGACTTTCGATTAATTTATTATATTAACTAAAAAGTCAACAAATTAGTGAACTATAACATTCTATATTCCAATTTGGGACACTTAAAATATGGAAAAACAGCTATTTTCATATGCAACTAACTCACTAATATTCCAGTCCAGTAAATTGTTTAATTTGTAAAAATAAAAATTTGTTTACCCCACACCTAAACCACTCACCTGTAGGCTACATACATACATACATATATGCCATATAAAATCACATACTATACAGAACCCAAGTGTTCTATGCGGAAATGGTTTGTATGTATATTGCCTAAACGCCTTGCTTATTCGATTCAGCGGAACTAAACCATTAACGCCCCTAAAAAAAAAAAAAGAATATTAAAAAAAAATTGTAACAACAACCATAAAGAAGGGGGAAAAAGGCAATGCAATATTGTTGTATGTACATTCTAATGACTTTATTATAAGCAATGCAGGGCAATACCATAACTTGTGGCTGCTGCCTGGCTGCACCCACCAAAAAAATGACGTCAGGGTGCGCCGTCGACGGCGGCGTCGGCGGCTTTGCTGCCTTTCAAGCTGAAATCTATACCTGGGAATGGGCCTGGGTCTAAGCCATGACTGTATATCAGTTGACTTTTTACTCTGGCGTTGACAATTATTTATGGTAATAAACAGTTCCGCTAGTGCTTTGACTTGCTGGCTTGTCTTTAGATCTCTAAGACATATCATATCATCGATACATACGTATTTACAAATCTATGTATATAGTATGTATGTAGTAACTAAATATCAAAATCGAAATAAATACATATACAGAAAAAATGAACCCACATAATGTGCCTCTAATTGCCGACACGAGCAATGTGTTACAATTTCTATAAAATTTTATGGTTTCAACTAAAAGTTGAGCATGCAAATCTTAAGCGGAAATTAGAGATGAGTGTTAGAGAGTAGACAAGTCACGAGTGAGGTTATTAATGGCCTTTAAGTGAACCATTCGTTAAACCACTTAAAAGGTTCACCTCTTCTGACTAATAGCCAAGCCATGATTCATAGGTAAATTTTCATTCACAAATAGGTTCAAGCGGTAAATGAATATGTGAAATGATATCCAATTGACTCACGTGTACATCACTAAGTCTTCTCAATCCGTGTGATGCAGGGCAATTTGTTGTATAGGCAACGGCAACGGCAACGGCAACGGCAACGGCAACGGCAACCGCAGTTTCATTTTCATTGTCGGCCCAAAATGGCAAACAAATGGCCAGTGTCTCATTAATGCCACACAATGGAGTCGGCCAACAACAACAACAAGACAACGTAGTCCAAAAATATGCAACATTCATCAATCACAGCCACAGCCAGCGAGCGAGACCAGAGGAATGAGAATGAGTTCACGCGCTGCACTTGAGGTCGTTTCGTATGGACAGCGAACACAGCGGATACGGATTCAGATTGATTTGCTTTGGCGCATTTTCAAGTCAATTACACATTTTTGTGGCATTTGCGGCAATTGAGTATGAAAACTCATGTGGTGGGTCGTAGGTGTTGGTCGTCTGTCTGTTTCGCTATGTTTATTTATTTGTAGTTATCTGTGTGCAATATGTGTATTCTGTGTGTGTGTGTGTGTGTGTGTGTGTGTGGCATGCCACAACAACGCCGCATGTGTCCGCCCACAATGCAAGCGGTGGTCAAACAGAAACAGCCGCACAAGTGAGTCACGTTGCCAGTCATGTAGAGTCCATAATTCATGTCCATGTCACTGAACAACATCTGCTCACACGGCTCGCGGTGTTAGAGGTTCAAACTAAGGGTTAAATGCCTTAGCAGCTCTTATCATCGAACAGCTGTTCGCAAAGCTTCTTACGACAATGACAAAAGCTTTGATAAGAAAGCTTTCACAATTTCTCTTTTCCCTTTGTAAAACGCATGTGTAAAACTTAAAGAGAATGTAAAAAGAGAAGTTCAGAGAGTAATTGATGTAACATCGAAATACTATATGCTAAAACAACAGACAACTTTTTGCATTACTCATACGGATTGACTTACAATGGACTCAGCCAGCTGATTAGGCTACATACTATATCACTGGTTTTTATCAACAATAGGTTAAGACGTGACAATGTTTTTTTATATATGTACATACATATGTAGGTACACTGCTCCTAAGTTTTGTGAAAAATAAGTTGACAGTTTTTCAATATTCTTCAACAGGTATATTTATGTAGGTCTTTTATAAATAGAATAAAGAATTCTTTCAAAATGAAAAATGTGTTCATAAAGACATTTATATTCGTTTGTGCCTTAAAAGAATTTTGTATATAATTGTATAGAAGCTTATCTTTTTTAAGCATTTTTAAAATGTTTATATTTTGAAAAACAATATGAAGATAAGAAACCATTGAGTATCCAAAGGCTTCCAACTTATTTTTGTAAGTTAACTGGCTATTTTTATATATTCTAATTATTTATTTAAAAGGTTTTTTAAATCCCACTACAACTTCCGTTTCGTACGTACATATGTACGAATGTCTTTATATCACGAAATTTATCAATAAATGGTGATAACCATTAAATTTTATATTATACTTTTATTGGATTTCGACATGCTAACTCGTTTATTATCAGATTTTTACTTATAGTGAACTTTCAGAACGTTTTCCAATGTGCCTGTTGACAAATGGATCACATTTGGATGTTAAATCTTATGCAAATATTGTATAAGTATTGCATTTATTATGGTTTAATCGGTTTGGCAAGAGACAATTCTATATGTTTACACAAAAACAAAGGCGTTCCCTTTGCTGCATTCTTGGTCAGTGACAGCAGCTAAATAACATAAATTAGGTGCAACTATTTTTACCATAACAATTCTCTTTCTATTTTCAAACAGTTTTCTCGCTGTCTCACTTGGTCTCTCTCCCTTTTCAGTCTCTCTTTTGCCTCGAACTCGCTCCGAATCTGTCAGTTTCGCACATCAAAATATGTAAACAAAAGCATTATTATCGTCTATATAAACACAAACAACAACGTTTCATTCCCAGCACTTGACTCTCTCGCTTTATCTCTATCTCTCTCTCTCTCTCGCTCTCTTGGTCTTTTCTCTTTCGCCCGCACAAAATCATCAAGTGAAAGCGCCGAGCATTGTGTCGAAAAGAATTGAAAGAAACTTTCATTGGATTCCCACCAGATACACTGCAATAACAGAGCCAAAGTGCACGGCGCATAGAGAGAGAGAGAGAGAGAGCGGAATAGAGCATTTAAAGCGGAAGAGCGGACGGAACAGAAATTCTTACGGCATCCACAACGACGACCAAATCCCAGACTATGTGTATGGATGGAGAGTCTCGTCATATATCCAGAGTCGGATTCGGAGTCGTTGCCATCGGTTGTAACGCAGTCGTTGTTAGTCGTCGCAGTTTGCCATCCAAAAATCAAATGAAAATGTTGTGTGACGGAGCAGCTATCAAAGTCAATGAAATGAAATGAAATTTATTAAATTAAACAAGACGTGAAAACTGAATAAAACGAACGGAAGTGAAAAGTTTATATCTATCTATATAGTCATCTACATATATATATGTACATTCCCAAATAAACTAGACGCACAAAAGGTAGAAAACGAATTGTTTTTGTCTTGACGCTGAAAATGTATCTGATTGAGTGGCGCGGGTGTGTGTGTGTATGTGTGTGTGTGTCAGTGTGGTGTGTGTATATGGCAGTACACGCCTTTTAGGTTCACTTATGAAAATGCCAATAAGAAATTTGTATGTTGAAATTGTTCTGTATCCGGAAATATGAAAACGACAAGCTGTCTGGAAAATTAAATGACAATTTTTCTTCCTCCCTTTTCCCTCTTCACCGTTTTCTCTCTACCCCGTTCTTCGAGTAGGAAGTCTGGCTCTATGCCAGTGGCCTCAGGTCAATATCCTTTGACCCAATTATGTGGGATATGGCAAGAACTATGCAAAATGCAAAAAAATCATAAGTAGCCAATTGACATTATTGTTGTCCGACACTGCCAACTCAACTCTGTTTATAATGTGCCTCAATTTCCCTTTTGCCTTTTGTGTTTGGTCTAAATGGATAGCCTTCCCGCTTTCCCCGTCTTTCCATAAACGACACGCCTCAGACTTGTGTTGGCAAAAAATGTTATAGTACGTTTGGCACAGAGGGCGAGTATGGGAAGGATTTAGAGATTGCAGGCAGTAAAGGATTCTTGGAGCATGGAGCATAGGCAGCTAGCCCAGTTGGTGGTGGGCGCGGCATTAAGCAGAGCAAGCGCACTCTCTCTGTTACTCGCTCTCTGTCTCTCGTACTCTCCCTCGGTGATTTGCTCTTACGATATGGTCGTGACTCTCCTTTACGCTAAAAGGACATGCCTAACCTACCTTTGGCTGAATTTTATAGTAGTCTGATAAATACAAATATGTATATATACGCATACATAGTACAAGTGTGCGTGTTTGTATGTGTGTGTGTGTGTGAGGGAGCGCGTGTGTCTAAGCAGGTGATTATCTGTTGCAGTTGTGTTGTATTTATCTCATTGAAGACAAAAGTGACAGGATAGCAGGCTTTTAGGCGCCGCTTAACATGTGATATCCCAAAGCGACAGGACCATGGGACATTATTGGCTATTCCTTTTTAAAATAATCGACTACTATGAACAAAAAGTTTCTAAAATATTAACGAAATTAACTTTCAAAGTCTAAAATGTGTTTAGATAGCTAAAAAAAAAAAACAAAACTTTTTATATGTGTGGAATATATTAAAAATATAGTTTATTAGATTAAAAGTACTCCAAGTAATAGACAAGATGATTCACAGGTCCATCCCCTTGCGTGGTAGTGCCAAGTACGATGCACTTGCTCAAGTGCTGAGCTCATTTAACTGAGTTCATCGGATAAAAATAGTAAATACTGACCTGATTCTTAAGTATTCACATTTATATACATATACATATAGCTTGATTTTTATGCTACTTTTGTTTTTACTATGTTTTTTTTTTTTACAACCAATTACATTTACAGACTTCATGGAGATTAGAACCCATAAAATGTGCTTAGTTAATTATGGGTTACCATGATGAATTATTGCTTTAAATTACATTATATTTACTTGCGAAAGCTGCTGTTATGCTTGCCATTGTACCTACTACACATAACTTACTCAGTCGAACACGTCACGTACATATCAAAGATACTTCAACGCGTGAAAAGCACTTCATCAGGAGTAAAGCAACTCAGCAACCACCCATTCCCCACCCATTTGTGGTCTGGTGCCTTCGGCCAGGGTGTCTCATTGTACAATTTTTTTAATGGCAGCAGCCTAGCCAAGTCGATTCTGATGTCTGTCGCAAAGTGGGATAGGTTGTGGGTGGGTTACTGAAATGAAAAGCTGGCGAAAAGTCATTAGAGCTAAAAGAAAAAAAAGGGCCTCCCCTTGTCAGTGAAAGCCAAAGGCGTTTTAATGAAGCCCACTTGACACTCATAATTCATTTGCAGCGAATCAACTTAAGGCAAAAACGATTAAAATTATAACGAGAAAAAGAACTCCATTAAATTGCGACGTTTTCCTTTTATCGCCCCTCTTAGATATTCAGACGATTATTTCATACAGTAAGACGTTATGGGCAAGGATCAGGAGTTCCTGGAGGCAGCACGAAATGGTAATATCAGTCACATTGAAAAGGTCTTGACGCAGAAGGCCAAGCGGGCTGGTCCTTTGGCCAGTTTACGCCGTGGAACTGGTGTGAATGTCCAGGACAGTGGCGGCTACTCGGCCTTGCATCATGCCAGTCTTAATGGACATGAGGATATAGTCCGTTTGCTGCTGGCTCATGAGGCATCCCCAAATCTACCCGACTCCAGGGGCTCTTCTCCCCTGCATTTGGCTGCATGGGCTGGTGAAACAGAGATTGTCAGATTATTGCTCACACATCCGTATCGTCCGGCGAATGCTAATTTACAGACCATTGAGCAGGAAACACCACTGCACTGTGCCGCCCAGCATGGACACACTGGAGCATTGGCCCTGCTGCTGGCACACGATGCCAATCCTGGTATGCGCAATTCTCGGGGGGAGACACCTTTGGACTTGGCTGCCCAATACGGTCGCCTGCAGGCAGTGCAAATGCTAATACGGTCACAACCCAAGCTGATAGCTCACCTTAGTCCAGCTGCAGTGGAGAGTGGATCGGGCAATGGGACACCATCGTCTTCATCGCCATTGTCCTCGTCACCTGTACGCAATATTTTTCCCCACACTTGTCTCCACTTGGCCAGTCGAAATGGCCACCAGAATGTGGTTGATGTTCTCTTATCGGCTGGAGTTAGCGTCAATCTTCTAACTCCGTCGGGAACAGCCCTCCATGAGGCTGCTTTGTGTGGCAAGGAGAATGTGGTGAGAACTCTTTTAAGGGCCGGCATTGATTTAGCTGCAACCGACAACGAAGGACGGACTGCATTGGACATTTTAAGGGAGTTTCCACCGCATGTCACCAAACATATTGTGGCTGTGATCAATAGTGCGTATGCGTAATATATGCAAATTAAGAGCCTTAACTCATTTTCGATTTACTCTTTTTTCAGACTTTCGCAATCAAATGGACACCGATGAAGGCGATGAAGTCATCTATAGACAACATATGCCTGCCTCTGCCTCGGGGCGTGGCCAAAGTGGCAAATATAGTCAAACAAATCTGCAGTCGCAACAACAACAACAACAACATAGCAATCATTATCACTTTAATTCCAACAATCATTTGCTCAATCACTCGCACTCGATGCAGCAATCTGGCTATAGCAAACAGCGTTTATCTGCCGGCAATGGTGGACACTTTAACGGTGGCAAATCGTTGGACAGTGCCCTACAGCCCACAGATGATAGAATCTACCAGGATCTCAATCCTCATTCGCCACTTCATGGTCAGAGGTAAGTAACTTTCGCAAAATAAAAATGCTTCAAGATTTATTATTTGGTTTACTTTGCATTCCAGTAATCCGATGGGTGGCGGAGTCAGTCCTTCTTCCTCATTGAGCAGCTTTGAACCAGCTTCTGTGTCGCCCCGATCTCGTTGTTCCACCGGTGCCCCTGGAGGGCAACCCCTGCAGATGAGTACGTTTGCTCCAGCCGGGCCACCAAAGAAACCTCCGCGTCGCAATCTTGCTGTCTCGCCCACACATACTGGTTCTGGTCAGCAATTTAGCTACAGTTCACCTTCTAGTCAGAGTCAGAGTCAGAGTCATGGGCATGGTCAAGCCATGTTACGTCGTCCGCCATCATCCACGGATAGTCCCTATTCGCATCAGAGTCATGGCAGTGTGGGTGGCATGAGCTTCGATGAGACACAGCTTAGAGAGAGGCAACGTAGTGACCGTCTTTATGCCAGTGCCAGACAGAGTACGCGATCCGCCACAGTGGGTGGCATTAGCCTTAGTTCTAGCAGTGAGTATCTACATACGTCTGGTTAATTTAATTTTTAATATTTTGAAATCCCTAACCCATTTAATAGACGATATGCTGGATCGTCAGTGCAGCAGCTCGGATTTGAATAGTGAGACAAGTGTGCCAAATTCCAGTGGGGAATCGCCTGCGCCAGCTTTAAATGCCACCAATTCAATGAAAAGACCTATTCCAGCGCCTCGTAACACTACAACCACAAAGCTTTCCAAGGAGCTACTGAAATCCTGTGAGAATGCTGCACTCAAATCATACAATCCTAATCGAAAGCTGAAACGTAATCGAAACAGTGGGTGAGTAGAAAAGCCAAGAGAAACTCATGATGATGATTGTCATTTTCATTAAATTACCTTTTTCATTGTAGCTCGATCAGTGTGACTGAGAAAGCCAATGGCGATGGCGATGAGAACTGCGATGCCAAACAGCAAATTCCCAGCAGTCCAACACACTATAAGCAGCCGCCCACACCGGATCATCCGCCGCCCAGTTCCAGTCAGGCAGAGCGTACAATTCACGAGACGATTCGTCCCCTCAGTCAGGAGTACAAAAGGCATTCAGCCCTGCTGCAGCTGCAAGCGGCCCAGCAGCTGATGATCGAGACAGGATCATCACCATCGAAACTATTGCCAACACTGAGTACACCAGGTTACGACTACGATGACACCGTAACCGTAGTGCCCCGTTGTCCGGCTCCATCGTCGGGATCGCTTAGCTCAAGCATATCTCTGTGCTCCGATCACAGTCTGTCCCATTCAACCGACTACGTTGAGGAGTTTGTCAGCGATGTTCCATTTGCTGGCCTTCTTAAAGGAGCCTCAGTACAACCGAAGAATGACAAGGAGATGCAGGAGCTGCTTAAACCGCAACCCGGACGTGCACGTCCTCCAATACCAGTCAAACCCGTGATACCAGAGCGCAAGTTTAGCAAACTATCGCCTACCACGCCCTCCCAACAGCATCTGCAGCAGCAGCAACTACCTGTTGAGATCACTATGGAGGCTAATGGTAATCCTTCAATTCAAAAGGCCACTTCTCGCAAGTCTTCCACCAAATCATCACCAGCCAAGTCACCTGGCCGATCTCCAGCCAAGTCACCTGCCAAATCACCGGCTGGCAGTGCCCATTCTGCAGGTCGCAACTCCAATTTAAATCTGCTTAGTCCCTTCAATGCGGAAGAGGCACGTAAAAAGATATCGGAAATCATTGAGAATTTTGGCAGTGGCATTCTCAATACCAATATAACACCTACACATGACATTGAGCTGGATTTCGAGGATATGGAAGTGCCGCCAGAACGCAAGGAATTGGCAATACGTCTACGTCAGGCCGGTTTGTTGCATCTGGAACGCATGCTCTTCGAGAATGGCTATGATAACTATAAATTTATGGTAAGTAAACTTAAAGTCTCGAAGGAAAGAGGGCTCACAGTGTTTTATTTCTTTCAAGAACAATGTCTTTGAGGAACCCGACATTCCCCTGTTACACATTCCGGAGCGTGACGCTCCCAAACTGCAGCGTTTTGTTCAGACCTTACCTCCAGCCGAATTTCAGCCCCAAGTTCAAGCTCCACTCAGGACACAGCAGGAGAATAAACATCAAGGAGGTGTGGCCACTCTTCAGCAATGGCTCAACAGCATAGCCTTGCCAGAGTATTTGGAATTTTTCAAGTAAGTAACCAGCTGCTATCACATTCAATAGCTTAAAATAATTCAAAATCTATCGATAATCGAAAATCCATAGCAAACATCTGTACAATAGCATTGAAAGTGTTTCCGATGTCTGGGATGTGGAATTGCAGACGGTGCTGGAGATCAACAAATTGGGCCACAGAAGACGCATTCTGCAATCTTTGGCCTTTATGCGTCAGATGCGTGATTGCGAATCAAAGTCCCTAAAGACGCCTTTGGGAGAGAACAACGAAACCAATCAAATGACAACGAACGGCAATGGCAACAGCAACAGCAACGGCAACATGGAAGGCGATAAAACGGCAATGACTTCTGCAAAAACTACTGGCAACGCGGTGCATCATCGAAATTCCATTACAGGTTATCGCAAGAATCGGTAGGAAAAAGACAAAATATTGAATTTAAATTTACTCTTATCTTATATACTTTTTTCTTGTGTTTATTATTATAGACCTGCCCCACAGCCACCCACTGCACCATTAGCCCTGCAAAAACCTTTAAACTCAACTACACCACTTCACATACGGGCGCCCTCCGATCTCTTATTGGGTTTGCCTGCCAACCTACGCACCACCGAATGGCGCCATTCGGCCCAAACACTGCTCAACGAGCACATCAAATACGAGGTTCAGGTAAGTGTTTTCGGCCAATCCATAGCAAAAGAAGCTAGAACCTTATGAATTTCATTCCAGTATCTCGGCTCAACGGTTGTGAAAGAATTGCGTGGCACAGAGTCCACCAAGAAATCTATACAAAAACTAAAAACCTCGGAGGAGAGTCAAAAAATTGGGGCCCCACTCTCGTTGGCCATATGCCATCGGGGAGTAGAGTTCATCGATGTGACCAGCAAAGTGAGTAATTATATAGATTAGACCTAGATGGCACTTAAAAATCCAATTTCTTTTAGAAAATTATATGCGAGCATGAAATACAGAATATAAATTGCGCCTGCCAGGACTCGGAGGATCTGCGTCATTTCGCCTACATTACTAAGGAGCAAGATTTACACTATTGTCATGTATTCAAAGTGGAAAGCACAGTAAGTAGACTTAACAAATTTTAATGTAAAACATATTACTATTTACCCTCGCTTTAGGATCTGGCCAGCGAGATAATTCTAACTCTGGGACAGGCATTTGAGGTCGCCTATCAATTGGCGCTGCGCGATGGAATTGCCACAACGCCAGCGCAAATCCTCGACAATGGCATGCTTCAGGGCGAATATTGTGGTGGCAAATAGAGCCAGGATGGGGCCACAGTTGCGGCCCAACCATCGATAGATACCCAGACTTTGACTACATCCAGATCAAATCATAATCGCAGTCGCAGCCTATGCGCTAAACTATTTTGCCTGACCAATTATGGGGCATTGTTCAAGTTGTAAGTAGTTAGACGGAATGCGTGTTGTTGTTGTTTTTTTCTTCCGATGACCAGAAACGGAAACTAAAGATCTAGTCTTTGAGCATTTGACTTTTTTATACAGACAATTTTTTTGTATGGCCAACAGACAGAAACAACAAAATAGAACAAAAAGACTTTTCAGAAGGCACAATTTTTGAAATGAAACGCACTTAAAACTAAAATACATTATTATATATACAATATATATACATATATGAGAAAATGGCTTTTTTATTGTCAAGCTTAAATGAAATACTTCCAAGACATAGGGAAAAAGCACAATTTTCTTTTTTGCCATAAATAAGTTTCATTGATTATACATAATTATACATAAACACACATATATATATATAGCCATATATATGTATGTCTATATCATTTAAAAGCATTTGAATTTTTATCGAAAAACAAATAGAATTGCATTTACATATTTGATGAGAGAATATAACAAAAAAAAACAAAAATGTTTTAGCAAATTTTTAGCAGACGATGGAAAACAAATCAAATTTAAAGATACCAATATTGGCCCATAAACAATTTTATTGATGTTGAAAGCTATACAATGAAAGAAACGCTAAAATCATATCAAAAAACAATTAATAAATGAATTGGCTATCTACAAAACTAACACTTATATATCTATATAAATATATATTAAATATCTATGCGTGTTGTTATATAATTTTAATTTTAAATATTACAAAGCAAACGAAATCAAATCAAATCAAATAATAATACAACACATCGAGTTATAAGCAATTTCTGCTTACAAAATAATAATATATGATAATTGAAACAAACAAACGAAAACTCTTATTTGAAATTCTACGTTTCTTTAAATAAATTTAACAATTCTATTTTAACTAGTCTATTAGTTGTTGTACAAAAAAAAAAACATCAAACAAAAGTCTTAATTTAAAATATTTTAGTTGAAGGCCAGGCCTTGTTGTTGATATTTCATTATCATCGGTTTTAGTTAAATTGTAGTTTTATTTTCGCGTTTTTTTTTCATTTTGTTTGGTAATTTTAGATGATTTTGTGAAAACTTCTCTCAATCGATGTATGCGAAATGCTTTAAATGTTAGCCTGCTTATGGTACAACAAACATTTTTCAAAAGTACCTACCCCCCTCCTCTAATATACATACCTACATATTACAAAAATCAATTAACAAAATTCAGCATTTTTCTCTAGACAATTCCAAAGTTTACACATTACTAAATCGACTTAAAACTATATATATATATAAATGTATATGTAAACATACTATGTATATGGATACAGCAAAAATTTCTAAACCATAGCCGCTGCAATTTCAAACACAATCTTAATAACACAAAAAACGAATAAACTATAAACCTAGAAAAAGTTAAACCCAAATTGTGAAAAGTCAAACCCCACAATAGAATGTCAAAAACAAAAAACAAAAATAATACAAAAAATACCAAAAACAAAAATACTAAATAAATACATAATTAAATGAAGTTATAAGTTACCTTATTTGCTTGGGGTCAGGCCACCATTTAAACGCCTCTGGGATGTCAATTAAGTTGGACTTTCCCACAAGCCTTAGACTAGGCGGCCAACTTGGGAGAGATCAGTTACACGCACACGCACACACACACACACACACTCAGAGACACACTATCAAAGAGCCAGCGAGCGCTTAATGTGAGCCGGTTTTAGCCAAGACAGAGATTTCTTGTTGGTTTTCCCCCTCTACTTCTTCCTTTCTTCTTTTTATAAGGCTAAATGCGTTAAACATTTGATCATGCGAATATTAATTGGCAATGTGGCCAAAACACCAAGCTCACTAATGTTGCCGGCAGCAAGTTGACCATGCGTCAAATCCTACCAAAGATATACACACACACACACACACACACCGACACATACTCGTTTAATACCATCTCAATATTGCCGCCATAGCCATGAGTCAAGCCAGCCAGAATGACGACGCATCGTTTTGAGCGACGAGCATTTGCCATCATCATCATCATCATCTTTATTGTGATCAGAAAGAGGCGAGTACGTGACACGAGTGGAATCTAATACCTTTTTATTTTCACAAATAAACTCAGTAGGATACCATTTCCTTTCATAGACGGCGCCTCTTAGTTAAATATACACATCCATCTCTGAACTGTATGTTACCCTATATCAGAAAATCTTAGGTTGTTCCGATTGCATTTCATTTCCGGTTGAATTGCACACATCTCTAGACGAACTGCTTTCCTGATGATGGCAGCAAGTTGTGGTTAACGGTATAAATTATTGTCTCTCTGTCTCTGACTCGCGTGCAATTTGTGGCGCGCAGCTTATTACAATTTCATTATTACTATTATTATTATTACTATTATTATTATTATTGCTGATCCTGCTGCTGCTGCTGTATCTATGTACATATGAATAGTTGCCATTCTCATCTTTGTCTGGCATTGCCATGTCTCGATGCGTTTATTTGTAATTGAAATTGCGTGACTTTATTCTTTGATTTCACCATTTGCCATTGCCAAGCTAACAACAACAACCTGTAAACTTTGCACATTTTCCAGCTGATTTATGCGCTAACGGCGCGGCGCAACAAAAAACGCTCTTTTCTACGTATTTTGGCGAGCTTTCATTTGAACAAAAGAGCAAAGCGCATTCTCAGTGCTGTTTGCCTATTCCAAATGTGAGCAAGCAACGAAATTTTTGCCTACAAATACTGTGTTGAGTGTGTGTATATGTGGTGTGTGTGTGTGTATGCGAGTGGGTGTGTGCCTATGTATACTGAGCTTAACAATGAAAATGTGCACAATCGTTTGAAATTGTTCAATGACCGCAGACACTAAAAGCTCGGTGCTGAGAGCCTGTTCAATTTGTACCAAAAAACCGTCACATGCCAACAAATTTCATTAAACAGGTGCAGACACACAGTGTGGCACATTGCACATGACACGAATTTAAAACGATGGATGGGGCACCACCACATTCAAACATATTTAATACACCAAATATAGTATAAACATTCCAATTACTCATTCAGAAAACTAATTAAATTTAGAAGCAACATGGCCACTTGCTTGCTATCATTTTATATCCGAAAACTTTTTTATTTATAGGTCTACTAGCAAACCCAACAGATGTTGCTATGACCCAACTATTTATTAGTTTATTGATAGGACGAAAATTGTATAGAATTGGTCCGGAGTTATGAGTTATTTTGTTTTTGTGTTGACAGTTTGTTAAAAATAATTTGTTTATTTGTTGTTATCTTTAAAATATTAACATTCAATAACATAACTAATCGGTCCAATCGGTGTGGTTTTTGTACTGAAACCTTTTTCAAACAATGCCTTAAAAGATTTTAAGTAAATCAGTACTCTTTCTCCTGCCGTATAAAGGTCAAACCATCAACGAGGAATTTATATGCATATAAATTATTTTTTTCAAATTTCATTTCAAGTATTATCATTATTATCATATGAAAAACTAAATTTTAAATTTTTAGTTTTTCTTCACTTCGAATACGAGTTTGAAAATAAAAAAATCCCACAATGCGAGGGTCTAAGAAGAAACTTTCTCAAAATCACTGATAATATGTTTTTGGACTTTTCCAGATTATTCTTTTTAAAACCAAATCCAATTTTAGTCCTTAGAGTCGACAACACTTCCGCGGATTCTTCACTTTAAGTACACGCAAATATTCTTAAGCCAAAGGAACACTAATTTTGGGTTTCTCTGCCATAGGACCCGCTTTTTTAGTGCAGAACTTCATGCATTCTTCCTCTTTAAAGAAACGATTCCGATTGCCACCACAATTTGAATAGGTGAATTTCTCACAGCGTTTACGATGAATATTGTAAAACCACATCAGACGATGTCCCTGACAGTTGCCATAGACTGGACGCGATGAGCATATCTCTGAAAAAAGAACGCGCAGTAGTCCAAGAGATAATGAAGTACACATAATCTTTGCCTACTTGTTACATCCCCCGATTGGGTTGCAATCAGAATTAAGGACAATAGAGCAATAATGAAGAAAATATACTTCATCATCCTGAGTGTTTAATGTGGTACAGTGAAACTCAAAATGTAGACTAATTCCAACTTTAGCCGAGTAGAGCCATTTTTATTGATTCGCTTAAAGATTTGATTGGATTGACATGTGTTTTGTATCTTAAATGACTAATGTCGGCAAAAAGTCGATTAGGAAACTGCACTTGCTGGATTTATACAGCTTAAATCAGCTTTAGCCCAAGAATTCTGGCAAATGGTTTGTAAAATTGAAAAGCATACAATACTCCTTACAGTCTTCTTGGGTAAAGAAACGATTCCGATTGCCGCCACAATTGGAATAAGTAAATGCTTCGCAACGATTTCGATGCATATTAAAATACCACATTCTGCGTTGGCCATTGCACTTGCCATATGCAGGTTTTTTAATGCAAATTCCTGTTAAATTAATAAAATTAAAATCCATATTAGTAGAAAAAATATTCTTACTTACTTTTGCGAATTTCAAAATCTCGTTTCATGTGATTCAGTTCGTCACTATCCAACTGGCCGACTGTCGAGTCCAAAAGCAAAATAAACAGAAGTAGAATAGGGACTCGTAATAGAAGCATGTTGACGAAGCTCTAAGAAAAGAAGTCAACTGAACAATTTGGTTACTTCAATCCCATTATATATAGTGCCAAATGCGTCACTTTCATGTGACGAATGCTTTAAGGAAAGTTTTGATAAGTTAATTTTTCAATGGCCAATGTTTTTTTTTATTTTTTAAGTGAATAAATAAAGTGCAATGCATCAGGTAGAATTTGTGCTGTGCCAGGCAATTCAATTGCTCAATCTCTAATCAATGGCCGAGAGTTATGTGAACTGGTTGCCTGGTGGAGGTAGTTGGTGGCCAGTTAGCAAGCGAATTCAATTAAATTTCCCAATAAATTACAAGTGCGCAAAACCAAAACGCACGCGCTTCAGTTAGTTAGCTAGATAGATAGTAAATGCATAGAAGAAATATTAAAAACTGTGAACTGGTCTCGACTCTGGGGTCTGGAGTTTTGTGATATAAACCGGTACTTAGTAGCACCCCAAATACATGATTACGTAAAACCATAAAACAAATAACTAAAACGATACATAACTACAGGCAATTTCATTGCTCATTCCCTCTCCCATTGCATTCTGGACAGATAGATATAAAGCTTCAAATGAAAACGAAATCTTTGAGAGCAAAATAACATCTAAATAAAACAACAACAACAACAACAGCAACAAGCCACGACTGAAATTCTAGATCAAGGCCAAGTCAATCTCACTAGCCACATTGATATCACGCAACATGCGTAAATACAACAACAACAGCAACAAATTGAAGGTAAACTAGTTTGACTCCGAAAAGGAGGATGTCGACTCATAACAAACTGGGCCAAAAGGAAGCATTGCATTGGCTGCAATGCTGGCAATAAATTGTCATGCAAAATGCACATTTTGTCACATTTCGATTAAAAAAATAAATAAAAAAGTGCATTTGCGAATAACAAGACAAAACACTTAACAGGGTGACGAATTCGAATTTTGGGGCGGGACCCCAATTATCTATGAAAATACGATTGTATATTGGATACAAATGTGCATATTTTCTAGTGTTTTGTGATTGTGACGTTCGATAGCATTTCATAACAAAAGTTGCCTTTTGGCATTGAAGGTTACAATGCATTGATTAAGATATTTTTGCTGTACCCTCTACTTGGAAAGGGTATATAAAATAAGAGTTACTTGTAACAAAAGACAAATAAAACCCAAAATTCTATATCCATTTGGACTCAAATATAAAGATTTGAAATGATCATACAATGACAATTTTATAAAATATTATAAATATAGCTATTGGCTTGGCAAATGTCGTTCTTTTTTAACAAGTTGATTTGACCAATGAGAATTTATTGGCATAGGGAGAAACATTTTAACCTCTTTTTGTCTTTATCCTAAAAATAAGTTAAGTCAAATTAATATGTTGTTTGAAATTTGGCAATGCTTAGAAATCTACTGCCCCGGGCATTTCCCCAAAATGCTTAGTACAAGACTAAAGTCCGCTTTATAAGGACAATTTACCACGCATCGAATTTTAACGATCTTTAGTTGTCCTAAACATTATGTATATTGTTGGCCAAATTTAAAAGTAAACAATCAGCATTCTGAGCAGACCCGCAAAATTTGGACTATAAATCCAAACATATCATAATATTCTCTATAAAGTTTCCATTAAAAAATTTTTAATTTCCCAAACAAACGGTATTCAGTTTACAGTTTTCAATATAAACTTTTCCATGTACTCAATATCTGTTTAATAATCTACATAAATATTTGTTATGGATCATATTTTCCAGACATGCTGTTTGAATCAATAAAGCAATTTATTTTTTAATGGATTTTCTTTGATTTTGTAGAGTGTACCTGAAAAGCAGTTTCACTTTTTATTTATGAAAAATATAATAAATTCAATAAAGTGCTGAAAGCTAAAGACAAACAAACAAACATTAAATAAATAAATGTAGTGACAAAATACATAATACCAAATACAATATCTTGAAATTGTTTTTGCAACCTTCAATCAAAAAATATTAAATGAATTATGAGAACAAACACAGTTAAAGTATTATATCAACTTTAATTTTCAGGCCAGCGGCAAAAGTTGGAACACTTTTTGATTGCCCAGTCCAAGTAGTTTTTCTACTCCAACTATTAAAGTATTGATTGCACATAATGTTATTTATTTAAATGTGGCAATCTCATTACAATAATCGTTATTAGTTCTGTTTTACCCTTAGGGGGGAGGGGAACGGAAACCATGTCAAGGCTAAGACAGGGGCTTAGCATAAATCTGCAGAGATCTCTTTTGATATTGAAAGATTTTACATTAAAGTGGTCTGAGCGCTGTCACACGCAAATATGAAACTTCAAACGCATGGAAAATTGTGCAATTATTGCTAATAAAAATGTTTATGAACGTTACCCCGATGACTTCTGCCATTGATGCGATAGGAATCACCATAAATCTAAGAGCGGTATAAATATTTATCGCAATTTTATAATCATGGGCAGTCAAAAAGTCACAGATTGAAACGAGGACCACGACGGAGAAAGAGTTGCAAGATGGAGGCAGAGACGAAATAGGAGTCGGGAGTTGAAGCCGCACCAGACTGACCACAACTAGCTTCGCATGCGTGAGAATTATACGCAGAGTAAAATAGATACGATCCTTTTTTGGTGCACAGTGAAACTGGACACCAAGTAGTATCGAAAAGACCAAAATTAAATCGTATTTCCTATTGACATTTGTTTTATATATAGAATTCACTAAATAAACATAAGACTTTCATTCTGATGGTATCTCTTTTTAATGTAAGGAAATCTTGTGCACTTTCTATTCATCACTTTCCATTTTTTAAGAGCTTTAAGATTCTTTTTCACTTCTGATCTTCCATTTATACTGAATGATCACAAACATCTTTACAAAGTACGTATTAAATTTATTTGCTTTAGTCCTAGGAAAAACAAGCTCTTGTTTAGTTTTCACTTAATTTAAATAAATTTGAGTTTATTTTCTGCATATTCTTCCACTGTGCAATGGTTTGTTTGAGCTTTTTTTTCTGTTTGCAGGTAAATATTTCATCTTCACATGCCTGACTCAAGCTCCAGTGATTCGAATACGGTTGATAAAAAGGTCGAAGCGGTCTTAGAAAGTGGGTTAATGAGCAGGTTCCCATTGGATTGCAGTTGGTATCAGATACACATAGTGGATCTTGCCTTGCAATTGTTTTTTAAACGCTTCTCGAATACTGCATAAATATGCATAATGCATGGAGGTAATTGCCCAAAACTTGACCTTAAAAACCAGGGGCCATATGTCCAGGACGCAGCTCAGCTCTGCTCTCCTGCACGTCATGGTTAATTGGGCATTCAAATATCAAGTTCAATTTTGGTCCACATTAGCGTTACCTATAAAAGGGCCGATTCGTTGTGTGCTGCATAAAATGAGATTTATTGTTGCATTTTTTCTGCCCAGCTTCGGGGCGAAGGCTTCAGTTGATGCTGCAACTGCAACATTGAATTCAATTGCAACATCTACTGCTGCTGCTGCTGCTGCTGGTGGTGGTGGTGGCAATGCTCCAGTTCTGAGCCCAAAACAACAATTGTCCAGAAATATTTGAATAATTTTTGGCACAACCTTCGCTACGTTTATGAATTGGAATGTAATTAGCTAAAATGAACAGCGTAAAGAGGTAATAAAACAGAAAATCATTTTTTTTTTAGACATTTTATTTCCATTTTGAAGACTTTGACAGCCAGCTTCCGTTTTTGACTAAGACCGGCTCAAGTTGGACTACTTTTTTATCAGTAAATTTAAAAAAATCATAAAATAAAATTATAAAAAACTGCAATTAATTTCAATTAAATTTGAGCAGCTTTTAAATATTTTAAGTGCAAGCAAAAACAAAATCGTTAAGCTTTAAATCATAAGCTATATAAGTATTTAAAAATTGATTTATACCCTTTCAAAAGAGTTTACCAACTTAGACATTTAAAAGCATATTGAAAAGCCTGTGGAAATAAACTTTTTACAATTTTCCTACATCAAACTTGTTACTTATCGAAATACTGAGATGTATAACCCATTAATTTCCGCGAGGGTATAGACACTTCGGCTTTGACGTATTTAGCTCAAACATTTAGTTTTCTTTTTTTGTCTTATTGGACATAAATCATCGATAAGTAAATTAAAAGCAATAAATTTGTCAATTAAATTGTAATTTGTGCAAATTGATCGAAGAAAATCAAGTGAAATACCAACACACATAAATCAATAAGTTCATTTAAAAATTTTTGATTAGATATTTATAGAGTAGGCTTACCAAAGGCATCAGCGCGAATTGTGCCACCGGCAAACCTACAGATTTAATATGCATAGAGAAGAGAGAACTTAACTTAACGGAAGATCCAGAATCGCGGAGGAGAGCCCGATCGTGGAAAATTAAACAGAAACTTTAAATTTAACGGAAATTTATTAAAGTAACAGAGTGCTCCCAAGTTAACAGTGGATAACCAGATAAATTAACTGAACAGTGGGTTAACAGAACTTCATCGCATTCTGTTAAACAACTGTTGACATGCTTCTGTCAACCCACTGTTAAGTTAACATAACAGCCCACTGTTAAGTTAACATAATTCTGTTAATTCGCTGTTCTGTAAACCTTAACTTAAAATTAATTTGTTAACTTAAACGTATCGTTTTTTTTCCAAGTTTTCGTTTAAATTCAAAATTTCTGTTAAATTTGAAAATAAACGTGCTCTCCTCCGCGATTCTCAATAAGTTAAAAGCCTAGTGCATATGAAAGGAGCTACATAGGGACACAGGGCCAGTTCGCTATCGGGTGTCGATGCGATCGACTGTCGGAAAATTAAAAGGGGACTTAAAAGTAATGCTTACTCTTTAAAAGTCCTTTCCCAAACTAATGCAATTAGATATTTGGTCGAGCAAAATCAAAAGTGTTTCTTAGCGAATATATTCCAGAATAATTTTCCAAAATAGCGAGAGGTACGCTTTTTAACACAGAAAAAATATTCAATTTAAATAGATGAAGATAAAAATAAAACAGATATGAAAGAAAGAGTATAGATATATCAGATTGTATCAGATTTCGCTTTTTTAGAGCTATTTTGATTATTGGACTGGTTGGAAAGAGATTTGATTCTATGTGTCCTATACTCAACTTTAAGATTAAGTTAAAGTTTTTGCAACTATTAGTTCCCATTTCACACAGCCATTTAGATAGGATTACTTTTCTTTTGCAGTAGTTATCATCCTGACAGCTTTAGGTGTTTAACTTATAACAAAATGCTAACAATCAAATTGCATTAGCCAAGTTAGTTAGCTGGCTAGTCTCTATGGAGTCTCAAGCCAAATAAATTTGCCTTTGGCTACAACCTACGCATTGTGGCCAATCAATTTGTTGAAGGCAGTTAAGAAAAAGTGTGAAGGTCTTGGTGAAGCGAACTTTTAACCCTGATATTGCTGCTTGCTGACTCTCGGTGTTGCTGATGTGTTGCGGCTGTTGTTGTTGTTGTTGTTGTTTTTGTTGTTTTTGCTGCTGCTGCTAGCCAACTGCGCACATTATAAAAGGTGATTAATTATGCTGACATTAAATCGGCTAATAGAAATATATCTAGTTGGGTTTTTGAAAATGATGTTGACGTGATTGTAATTGAAGTTGCTGTTGATGCCGTTGTTGATGCTGTTTGTTGCCGTTTGCCTATAACCCTGCCTGGAAAATTGCCTTTTCACTGCGTGCTGTGCAGTTTATTGCAAAATTTTGTTTGTGTTTATGATAATTGATGGGTGAAATAAAAATCCATGAAAATGTTTTGGGTGAAAAGCGTCTATGAAAATACGTTTTGTCAGAGTTCATTAATCAAATCTGATAATTGGCGATTGTTTAAGTTAGTGTTTGGCTTTCACATAATCTCCGAGAGGTTGGATCATTGCCTTGAGAAAGTTCTAAGATGATTTCTCACCAATTAATTGCATTTTCCAGCACTCGAAGCAAAATAATCAACTGCTCGAACGCAAACGTCAACATATTTAAATCAATTACAAACAGCAATTTGCCGGGGCAAAACTCCATTCCTCTTGCCGTTAGCTCTTCTCTCGGCCTCTAATCAAAGCATGCGTTTGTATTACAGATGGGATGACAACGACCAAACGGCCGACAACCGACGACCGACCGACCGACCGACCGACCGACCGAGCACTTGGATGCCTGTTCGCTTGCTTATATTAAGTACGCGCGAATTAATGTGTTGCCAGAGTCACTACATCTTGGTGTTGGTATTGGTGTTCAGACTGATGCTGTTGCTGTTGCTGTTGCTGATGTTGCTGGTGCCATTGCCAACGTTGAGTCCAAGAATTTAACAGCCAAAGCGCCGCCGCCGTCGATTCGCTGGGAGACTAACCTAACCAGGCGTCGCGTAATTTACGTCGATTTGATGTTGCTGGTGTGCTTTAATTTCGCAGCAGCAGCAGCAGCAACATCAGCAACACAGACACAAAAATGTCGCAATACAATAATGAAAAAGCAAGAAAAATCATGTCGGTATGCAGGTTAGGTTGTTATTTTTTTTTTTTTAGTTTTCCTCTACTTCTTTTTCGTAAGACAAACTGAAGAGGCCGCTAAAGATGAGACAGCAAAAGTCTTTTGAAAAGGCGCCTGCGTGCCATGAAATATGGTGCTAGCAACATGTTTGGAGCCTCTGCTGTTGCTAGTGTTGTTGTTGCATGTTATTTTTTTTTTTTTTTTGCGAGGAGCAGGAAGTCATTTTACGTTTTGCCTTTGCCACATTTATGAGTTACGCTTCAGCCGCATGTTGCAAGCCATGTGGCATGCAATGAGACACTTGTTGCAACAAAAACAGGATACTATCATTGGGTAATCAATGTGCTCGCCTAGCCTAGAAGGCAAACGCAAAAGTGATCTGTCAAACGAGATATATATATTTTCTTGTATTAGATAATTGCCACAAAGATCTGTAACTGTTAGGAAATTGGGCATCCGATCAAGGTATGCGTTAGACAATCCATTTCAATGTCAACTAAATGCCAAGCGTAGGAGAGGACCTTCTATTACCACATACGAAAATTTCTAGTTAGTTGTTTAATTATGTATGTATGTATGTGCCACTCGTTGGCTGTCTAGAGCCGGCCAAATGATGTCATTAGTGTTTGCCATACAGGCAACCAGCAAGGCAGCCAGCCAGGCATACAACAACACATGGCACGCAATATGGTATTAAGAAATTAAGTGGCAGCAGTTAACAACTCGAAGGTTTTGCAACATGTTGCCAACTACGCCCTGCGGCCAGTAATCTACTTGCAAGTGGATCGGTCAGTAGCAACATTAGCAGACCAATTGTATATCAATTATTTTCTATTTTTGATTTGCAGGAAATACTGCAAACAAATTCTCATTGAACGAGGTGGTGGTGGGTGAGGTGATGAGGTATCCCCTCTTCCCCAATCCCAATTATACACTGCATGGGCAATTCACAATTTGGCTTCGATCAGAGGGAAACCGCATGATTTATGCATCGAACCATTTAAAGTTCGCGGCGGTTCCATAAACAAATTGTCGCCGTGTTGCTCTAAATGGCCATCGTTTGTATTTCGTTTTTTTTTTCGTCTCTTATTTTTCCATGCCATGAAATTGAGCTGTAATTGAAATTGCACTCAGGATGTGGAACGTTTTTTGGCCATCTTGCAATTTATTGCCAATACAAAATTTCACAATTAAAACAGAAAACCCAGCCACGTCATTAGTTTTGGGCTCTAAAAGAAAATCGCACACTTATATGGCCATTGTGTGTAAGTGTGTGTGTGTGTGTGTACAACTGTGTTTGTGGGCTCATACCTGGCAATAATCGTGTTTGTTTAAGGGTATATAAAGTCGTTGCAAATATTACAACAGGTTAGGCCAAACTAACTTAAATTATTAATAATAGAGAATTCTTGCATTTGGTTTATAAACGAAGTCAAGAGATTTTATAATAGTTTTTTTAAGGTGGATAAAAGTAAAGTGTATGAGCTATTCAGATTAATCCTTCTTAAAGACTTAGTGTCAATTTCGTTTTGGCCTATGTGAAATGATTTAATTACTATATTTGCTAAGCCGAGCGATTTCCAGGATATGCCAGTGCCGTCATAATCACAATGTCAGCATTCTTTCAAGTTGTTTGTTACGATTTCAAACATTTGAGCATGTTTGGTCTTGCTGATAATTTGTAGGCAGCAACTTTGTTGCTGTCTCAATCAAATGTTGCAGCAACACAAACTCCGAACAGAGCTTTTTGGTCAAGAGTTCCTGAACCTGTATGTATATATACACACATACATATGTACATATATATATACATACATACATTTGTAATAATATTTTTAGGCCAGAGCCAAAGTAACTAATTTTTGGCACAGCCTTTAACTCTAATTACAGACTCTGAGCCATTTGAAAATCATTTTCAGGCTGCACAGAAACACACACACACACACACACACACAAACACACACTCACACAGAGACAGAGACACATCACACAGGTGATCAGACTGCAAGGGGCCAGGTAAAAATATCATTGTCAAATGTGCTTTTAATTGATGTAGACAGGCCCCATACACATTGGACAGCCCAACTGGACACTCGATCTCAAACAAGCTAACATTAGCAATAAAATATCTAATTGGCGTCTCTCTTAGCTAGACAAGAAATGAAATTTTCATTTACAACTTGGCGTTTGGGTACGTTGCTTGGGTTAGTTTTGTTGGTAATCGAGACTTTTGTTTCATTTGAAGGAGATTTGATTTTGGCTTTGCCAATTGTCTTGGGGGTCTCTCTCCCTCTCTATCTCTCTCGCTCTCTCGCTCTCTCCATGGTTCGTGGTTCGTGGCCCGTGGTCTTGCTCTTGATGTGTGTGGCTGTGTCTTGTTACACTTTATAAGGCGTGATTTATGCCGGCAAGTTACAAAATTTATTTCATTTTTAATGAGTAATTTACACAAAATTGCATTAATTTGTGCGCCCAAAGCGCAAAGCGACAGATAAACAGACAACAGACACACCACTCAGGCTAAAATTCAGACAGACGGACTGAGAAAAAAAAAAGTGAGACAAGTCATGGCAAATTTCTGACATTTCCTTGATTTATGTATCAATTTTGGTTTGACTCAAATTGATTAAACACGCCGCAGAAAACAAAATAAATAAATATTTAAGAATATGTTGTAATCGAACTTCAGAATGCGTCAAGTTGATTATTAATACATTTTCCTACACATAATTGAAAATTTTCGGAACATTCTTTTAGACATTTCCAACAAGGTATTGCCAATTAACCATAGCCAAAAGATTTGCTAGTAGCAATCATTGCATCAACATTTCCATATGGGAAAACAGTTCAACAAAATAGTTGCAGTCCTTTTTCGAATTGGAGATGATTTAGTGGCGATGCCGATGGCGATGACGTTGCCACCACAGGCTCCTGACCATATAAAAACAAAAAACACATTTTAATTAATATGTACAAGCGTCACCTAATGAAGCGTACCAAACGCCGACGAGACGGCGAGACGACGCGACGTGACCGAAACACACACACACATACACACACGGGTCTCTTTGGTATTTTTGGTATTTTTACAGCACCCCGAAGTCCCCCAGCATCGACTGCAGCCAACCCCATCACTCTATACATCAGACAAGACGGCATTTCCATTGCCATTTTCCATTTCCATTTGCTTAGAAAATGGTGCGAATACAAATGCCTGCAACAGGTAGGCCTAAATTATGGTAAAGACACCTCTACCTAAGGCCATAATTTATACTTGTTGTAAATTAAGAAATTAAAATGCTTTTATGGTCCAGCAAGACAGTCCGACCCGACCAATAGACCGGACAGACAGTCCAGACAGAGGAAGGAGAAGCTCAAATTAATTGCCAAAATGTTTTGATAAGATTATTTTGTTCAATAATACATATATCCAATGTAGTAAGTATTTGTATGCTCTACCACCCTCTTACCCCAGCACCCTCCCATCCTCAAACCGCTTGAGTAAGTTTTCTTAATTAAAAATTTGTTGCATGCCAGCAATTTCAGTTGCAGCACTCCAAAAAATTGTTGCCAGATATTAATGTGGCTTTGTAATTGGTTTTTCTCAAGTCCAAGTCACGTTAAGTCAATTAAGAGAAATGATTTTTTCTTCGTTTTTGTTTTTGTTTTTGGTTTTGGATTTGTTATTATAAATATGTGAGTGGGTGATGGAGGAGCAGTATGTTGCATAACCTCCCACAACAAAACTTGCAGTTAGCAATGGAAAATAATTTGTATTCTGATTTCAACAAGCCAAACGTGTGATAAATACAAAGGTCTGGCCAAGTCTATCTAACTAAACTAGTTAATTGACAAATTAATGTAAGCGCACAGGTGATTTATTCTGATTCTACACCAAAATCTTCAAGTAATACAAATTCTGTTTAACAGGTGAATTTCCAATTTGTTATCAGGGGAATTTGCAACATAATGAATTCTAATTATAAGAGCTAAGTTACTTCTTCATAATGAAAGCTGATTTACTTTTTCAAAAAGAAACATATTTTCACAAACATTACTCAAAAATAGATAATTTAATTGCAGTTTTCTTTCAACATTTTCTTTAAGCAAAAGCTTCTTTGTATTATTAGGGACAGAGGATGGAATTTGAAATGATATACATATGAATTTGATGTTCAATAATAATTACAGTAAAGATGCCATAAACTACCCACCCCCCAGCATGAACCCCCAAGTTGCTTCCATTCCTAGTTAGTGTCTAGCATCTTTCTGTAACTGTAATTGGGTTCTTGCAACATTGAAGACGCATCACATTACTATGTATGTATGTGTGTGTGTGTGCGTGTGTGTGTATGTGTATGCAACTCCATGGCCATGAGCGTGAGCACTTGTTTCCCATCCATTGATTGTCCAAATTTGGTTAGTTAGCTGCCACTAAATGCCTAGAATCAGCTCGTTAAACGTTTTTATATTGTGCAATTGCACGATAAACTCGACCAAAAAAGTAACTAATGAAGTGTTATGAAAGATCGCTCATAAATCGTTCCAATTGAAAGGCATGCACTTATTGTTGTTGCCACGGCAAGTAGCAACATGTTGCCAAATAGAAGAGAAGATCTCAAAAGCGGATCAGGGACAGCAGGAAAACGCAAACAAATTTTACACACAAACACTCTCTTTCTCTCTCTCTCTCTCTCTCATATGTTAAAAAGCTCAAATCAAAAGTTCAATGTGTCGTATCGTTGTACCCTATAATTGCTTCGGAAAAAGCATATTAGTTATAGCTGTCTTTCAAAATTAACAAATTCTAAATTTTTAAGGATATGGATAAGGATGAGAGTGTTAACTTTAATGAAGAACATAACCTTAATATATTATGACTTTACGCACCGTAAACATTATGTTACAGGGTATAAGAAAACCGACTACATTTTTGATTGCTTTGCTTATCGTTCGATTCAGTTTGGTTTTTTGTTTTCTTTCTTTTACATTTCACTGGGATGAGAAGGCAAAAGCCGAAGCAAAGCGAAACAAAGCGTAGAGAATACACAATTATTTTGACTATTGAAGAGTAAAGAAGATGTTGCTGTGGCTTCCGTTGCTGCTTATCGGGATTATACCCTCCAGGGCAGCCAGTTTCTGCACCAAATCCGATCAGTGTCCCATTGGTGATAACCCTGCACCCGCCTTTGCCGAGGCACGCTATGATCACACGCGTATCTATTAGGTGGAGCTATCGAATCAAACTCATGTTGAGCTATTCCAGAAACTGGAGGAGGCCTCCGATTCCTGTTCCTTTATGGGTCATGCTCGGGCTGTGGGCCAGAAACTGACCATTATGGTGACCTCGCACAAGGTGGCCGACTTTGATGATCTGCTGCATAGCTATAATGTGAGCCACCGCATCTTGAACTACAATTTCCAAGAGCTAATCGATGAAAACTATCGCGATGTGGCGCCAGAGAGCACGGAGCCAGGTCTATTCAATTGGAAGCAGTATTTTCCCTTGGAAAATATCTACAAATGGTTGGAAATGTTGGCTCAAAAGAGACCCGATGTGGTTAGTATGCTGGAAATGGGAACAAGTACCCAAGGTCTACCCATTCGGGGAGTAAGAATCGCCTTTGGTCGAGAAAATGTGACAAGTGTGTTTGTGGAGAGTGGCATACATGCCAGGGAATGGATTGCTCCGGCCACAGCCACATATATAATTGATCAGTTGCTGAATTCTCCAGATACCCGAGTGCAGGAATTGGCCCGATCGCACAACTGGCTGATCTTTCCCAGTGTCAATCCAGATGGCTATCGTTATACCTTCAAGGGGGATCGCATGTGGCGAAAGAATCGCGCTCTGTTCGGCATTTGCCGTGGTGTCGATCTCAATCGTAACTTTCCCTTTCACTGGAATGTCACTGGAGCCAGCGGTGATCCTTGTCGCTATGATTATTCGGGTCCATCGGCCGGAAGTGAAGTGGAAACTCAACGTATTATCAAATTTCTAGAGGATAACATTCAACCGCAACGCATACGCACATTTATTGCCCTCCATAGCTACTCTCAGCTCATAATGTTTCCCTATGGCCATAGCCCGAAACGTGTGGAGAATTATGCAGATCTCAAGGCCATTGGTCAGCTGGCTGCTCAGAGAATCAAAGATCTTAGTGGACGCATATATAAAAGTGGCAGCATCTATGAGACTATCTATCCATCTAGTGGCGGATCCAAGGATTGGGCTCATGGTCATCTTCAAATTCCGATCACCTTCTCATATGAGCTGCGTGGTCCGCCCGATAGCGAGCAGTTGTTCATCTTGTCGGCCAAAGAGATTGAGCCCGCTGCCAGCGAGGCATTCGCATCGCTTCAAACAATCGTGGAGGAGGCTGGCAAACGTGGCTATTACCAATTGATATAGAGAGCACTAGCATCTCAGCAGCAGCTTCAGCTCCAGCTCCAGCTCCTACTATGATGATGATGATAAATGTCGTCTGGCCTGGCAGTTCACATGAAAAACACATTACGCGCGCCAGCGTTTTCCTAATGTTAAATAATGATGGCAAAATCATGACACAAAACCTCATAATGTAATGTTGGTAAATCAAAATAAGTAAAAAAAAAAAACACAAAAAACAAAAAAGCAAATATAGTCAGAAAGATCTTAAAGTCGTCATAGAAATATGCCAGTTTGAACGAGGCATTGTCATTGCACTTTAGTGTGAGGGTGGCGGGGAAGCTGTTGGAGGCCAGCATGCCTAGATATAGAAGGATCAACACCGACTTGACATTAAAAGAACCAAACCAAAAGGTTTGCTTATATGGGAATACTCTAACAATTTGCACAAGGTTAGTAAACCAGGCGAAAAATGAAAAAATAGGTAAATTTTAGGCAATATACAGAAGTATTCAAAAATGATATCAATTTAAAAATAACATTTATTTTAATCTGCAATAGAGTTATAGATAAAACCATCTGAGAAACTGAAAGGTCAAAAATGTTCCAAAAACGATCAAATTCTTGCTGAAACGATTCGTTTGCTTGCTCAGAGACTTTTCTCTTTTTCCTTTATGTAGAGTATTATTTGATGCGACCTTTGGGAAAAGATAAAATTTACCATTTTTGGCCAGAACGCCAAGTTATGAACCTGCAGACATTGCAGACTTGTTGACGGCAATGGCAACGTGTTTTTTTTTTCTGTTATTGTCAATATAATATATAGTTAGGACGTATTATTGCCGTGTCTCTATATGAAGGAGAATTGCTAACACACACACACACACACACACACGTACACACGAATCTTTGGCTAATCATGTAATGCTGCTGCCGCACACAAATGTTGCCAAGCAATGTTGCTGATGATGATATTGATGTTGGGCCATATTCACGATCTAATTTATTTACAAATTTGTGTTGAAATCTTACATACCACATTCGAAATCGTGTTTTCTTTTTCAAAGATTCTTTATGATGATTTATGCTAGTGTTGAAATGCCTCAAAAAATAGTAGTAGAAGTAAAATTTCTCACAGTGTTCAAATAGCTAAAGTTTATCTTCTTTTTCTTTTATATAACTCTAATTGGTTGAGCCATGAGGGAAGGCAAGCCAGGAACACAGAGTCAAGCTAATTTAGATTTATTGGACAAATCGCAAGTTGATGCGTGATGCCGCCAAGTGGAAATCATCTCCTCTCCCTCATACTCATCCTCGTCTTCCGCCAATGTCAGTCTCCGCCTTCACCTCCTTCGTGCCCATCTACAGCACCTGGCTTTTGGGTGTTAGATGTGGCAATTTGTCATCGGGAGAGGATCGTGTACTACAGCTGCGATTTAAGGCTCACGATGGAGTAACAGCTAAAAGCCGTCTCGAACATGAATACTCCTGTGGCTCCTCCACAAGCAAACACAGAGAGTTATAATCTTAAAAATGTTGATTAATTTCATATGATTGTCCGAGTCCCAAATAAACATATCAACCCATAAGCAAGTCAAACTTATCAGCGGACACTCTGGACATGCTGGACACGCAAACCGAAGGACAACCTCATAAATCAACCAGCAACAACATAACAAATAAATAAATTTAAGCAGTTTTAATCGCTGATTTCCGTTTCATGAGAAATGGAAATCCGGTTTCACTTTGTCGAAAAAACGAAATTTACATCGCTTCAATTTCAATGGAAAGCAAATGAATAAAACCTGAGAAAATTAAATACAGGTTACCCTCCTATAACGCGGTACTTCTATAGCGCGATTTCGCTACAACGTGGTTTGCGGAATGTTTCCTATAACGCGACTCCTACAACACAATTTTTAAGCATTTTTTGAGAAAACTTTAGAATATTACTTGCGTTATATTGTTTAAGAAAAGGAAAAATGGATGAAAAAAAAGTTTCCTACAACGCGGAGTTTTTCAGGAACCAATTAATCGCGTTGTAGGAGGGTTACCTGTATCAATCTTTAACGTTTAACGCCTTGATTATTTTTCATTTCAAAACTGCATACATATGTATATGTATAGTAAAAACAAATTAAAGCAATTCAATTTTGAAATGGAGAAATAATAAAAGAGAGATGAGTGTAGCGAATTTGGAGTATGATAATTAAGATGCAATTTTCGAATCTGAAACCACAACCTAACAATGCATATTTCTCAGAAATCTTTCGACTTAATACCTGCTACAATACTTCCAATTAACTCTTTGTAAGTACAAACAACTCCTCTTCTTTAACTCTTTTCTAAAAAAAGTGACTCTATAGAGTAATAGGAACATCAAAATATCAGAAGTTTTTAAAGGGATGGTATTATTTAATACATCTATCACTATCAATTGATACGTTCGCCATCTATGATATCTCCTTCCTATTAATATATTTCTACAACTACAATTTCAGGCCTAACCTAACTCACATTTTAGATTTTTTATTATTGGAAATTTAACATTTCCCAAATCGATCAAATGGAAAATTTTAAATTGTTGTGATCCGCAATGCAGCATAAAAATACAGTTTAATCGCGCATTTGTTTCTCTAAGCGGAAACACAAGCAATATTTTGTCACAAGACTATTTATGATTCACATTTTAGTAAAATTAATCGAGTTTTAATTCCTCCGATTAGTTTTTGCTAATATTACATATTAGAACATAAAAAACAGTCGTTTACATGAATAAACAAGGCATAGCAAAAAGGATTATAGAAATATTAACGATTTATAACTTCAAGTTTTTCACTACTCTACAATCCAAATATAAGAACTCTACATACAATTTGCTGGTCTTTCTGCTTGTCAAATGCAATTCTCCTGTACTAAGCAAAATTAATTATTTTGTTGTCGTTTTATTGAATTTAAAGGTTTTTGTTGGTTATGTTTTTTGTTTGTGGATGTATTTCATAAACAACATGCTGTTGTTACTCTTCACTTTGCGTTTTTTTTTGTTTAATTTTGTTTACACAGTAAAACTAAGTTTACAGAACTTTACCCTCGGACAAATCATCCAGAGGCTTGCTGGGTGGCGGGATCTTGTACTCCGTCTCGGGGGTCTCATAGATCTTCTCCTCTTTGGGCTCCACAACCGACACATTGTCGGGCAATGGCTTCTTGGGACCAATCTTGTTCTTGGGATCGTACGGCAACATAATCTTGACCTTGATACCCAGCACACCTTGACGCAGCAGCACGTGACGAGTGGCAGTTTCAACGTAGTCGTTGCATGGATCACCAGAGTGGATCATCAGACCGTCGACGAACTTCATGGACTTGGCACGCTGACCACGCAGCTTGCCGGAGACAACAACCTCACAGCCCTTGGCGCCCGATTCCATAATGAAACGGAGCACACCATAACAGGCACGACGCACGGCCAGACCACCGGTCAGCTTGTAGCGGAGCGATTCAGCCTGGGCAATGGCGCACAAGCCACGGGTGGCTACCTTCTCGGCGTACAGCTCAATGCGGCCGGTTTCAAAGTTGAAACGCTTCTGGACCATGGCGGTCAGTTCGCGGATGCGACGGCCTTTCTCGCCCAACACCTGCTGGGTCTTAGTGGCCATGATGATGATCTCAGTGCGGGAGGGTGTCACACGCACCTCCACACCAGAGTAACCATCCTCGGCGAGCTCACGAGTCAGGAACTCGTTCAATTCGGCCTTGAAGATGCCATCGGAGACGAACTGCAAAGTGAAAAAGGATTCCAAGTTAGCGAATATTTAAGGAAAGGCCACATTTCACGAGATTTCGAAGCAGGCGCTCCCCATGCGCTGCTGTTGCTGGTGTCATGTTGGGACGCTCGCGATTTGAGGTTATCTCGAACACGGTGCACATTTGGATGTTATTTCGTCGAATGTATCACGTGAATTCATTTGCTCTAGCCACAAACGGATGCAGGACATTTGGCTCTTTACATTTTAATGCAATTTTCGATTATTTACCTTACGTTTCTTTGAAATTGTGAGGTTCATGTTCACTTTATACGCCTCTCAGGGAACGTGGTCAAAAAGAAAGAAAGACAACGCGCTGCTTTGCCGATAACATGGCTGTCATTTAGTGCACTGCTTTGAAATGGCAGGGTTGATTCGACTCGCTCGATATTATCCAACCAAAAAAATGGTCACATCAAAAATCGAAAAATCTCATATGGCCAGGGCAAAATCAAATAAATTCAGAATGGCAAAGCGAATAACACAAACGAGTCGCCCCTTAAAAATGAGTCGCCTATCTTGAAATGAGTCGCCCCCCTTAAAAATGAGTCGCCTCTCTTATAAATGAGCCGCAAACCGAGTTCAATCAGTCGTTGTTTTGGTTTGTTTTGTTTTGTCGCCTCCCTTAAAAATTGAGTATTCATCAGGAGCAACCAGGACCCTAACGAAGAATATTTACAGCATCATTGATTGAACGATATTACCTGATCTGGTTGTGGACCCTCTTTGCAAACAGACAAGCTACATTTGGGCAAGAAAAGAAGTAGAGACGAGAATTGCGTATTACATACATATAGGGAAATAAAATCAATCGCAGAAAATGTCGGAGATAAAGGCGTTGGAGCACGCCACCCTAAAGGTGCCATATGAGGTTTTAAACAAACGCTTCCGTTCTGCTCAGAAGATAATTGACAGAGAAGTCGACCAGGTTAGTAAATTAGAGACCACCTTGAGCAACCTTCAGTTGTGACGTAGTTTCTTCTGTGCCCTTGCAAAATTTTGCATTTCGACAGATCATTCTTAAGTCCATGTCATATAGACGCAACCGATTAGTAATATTATTTTGCTAGGGAGTTCCTTCTTAAGAATATATATATGCACAAATGTTTCCACATAAAAATAGTAGGCGTTTCCTTAACTAACTAACTAGCTTATTCTCTTTCGAATAAAGGTAATGAACGTTTCCCGTCAAGTGGAAAAGGCCTTGGACGGCGAGGAGGCTCCCATTATGTCCGATGTGACCAAGCTGATGGGCAATGTGGCCCAGAAGTTGCAGGTGCTCAAGCGCAAGGCCGAGGAAAGCATCAACGATGAACTGAGTGTGACACAGATTTGCAAACGTAAACTGGAACATCTTAAGGGAATCATGCCGCCAAACAATAGTACTGGTGATCTCTGGCAAGGCTCGGTGGATCAGTGGAAACGCATACGTTTGGATCGTTTAGTGATTGAGCATCTGCTGCGCATGGGCTTCTATGAAACAGCCGAGGAACTGGCCGAACGCTCCGATGTTCGCCATTTGACCAATATGGATATATTTCAGACATCACGCGAGGTAGAGGTGGATCTGGCCAATCATAGCACCACCAAATGTGTACTTTGGTGCATCGACAACAAGTCGAAGCTTCGTAAAATCAATTCGACCATAGAGTTTAGCTTGCGTGTGCAAGAGTTTATTGAGCTGGTGCGCCAGAATCAACGTTTCGAGGCTGTGAAGCATTCGCGTCGCTATTTCCCGGCCTACGAGAAGACCCAATTGAATGAGATTTGTCATGTTATGTCGTTGCTGGCCTATCCGGTGGATACTGAAATGGAACACTGCAAGAAGTACATGGATCCCAGGCGTTGGGATCAATTGGTTTTGGATTTCCGCCAGGAAAATTATCGCCTTTTCCAATTGTCAAGTACCTCGGTCTTCTCAGCTGCTGTGCAGGCTGGCCTTTCGGCTCTTAAAACACCGCATTGCTACACTCAGACCTGCCGCAATCTCAATTGTCCCGTGTGTCAGGAGGATCTCAATCGGATTGCTCTCAAATTGCCATACTCGCACTGTGTCCAAAGTCGTTTGATTTGCCGTGTGACCGGATTGCCCCTAAATGAAAACAACCAGCCGATGATGTTGCCAAATGGACAAATCTTTGGACAAATGGCTATCCAGGATATAACCAAAGAAGATGGCACTGTGACATGTCCAGTGACTAATACGAAATTCACAAATCCCAAAATCGAAAAGGTGTTTGTGATGTGAGGCGAAACTATGCTGATAATAATGGAAGACTTCCCACGAATTACAATCCTGATTATCATTAAACTTAAGTTTAAGAATATCTATATTTTTGAATAATATTATTATAAACTCCATATCTATATATTCATCTATCGAACCTATGTATTATCGTCTAAGTACAAGTTGAGAGTATTTTCCCAAAATTTTCAGTTAATTCAACATTTTTCTAAAATTAACACTGTTTTGCCTAAATTCTAGCAAACAGCGTTTATATCTTTGAATTTCATTTGTATGAACATACTTTAAGATCTCGTAACCAAATTCTTTCGAACAAATGTTACTCTTCTTTATCCCTTGAGAAATCGTTTTAATTTAACTCTCAATTATGCCATAGATCATTTTTATATCAGAGAAACTAATCAAATTTTCTTAAGAATCAATTCTGTTAACTGCGCATTTTGAATTTCGATTGAATTTTGATTTAATTTCACGTATTTCTGCGCCGACGCCAGATTATTGATTTTAGTTCTCATATAACAACAGCTCTTAGTCAGTCAGTCAGTTCGTGGTTGTTGATTCGAGCGAGCAATGTTATTTGATTTCTTTCTAAACGATAAATAAAAACCATAAAATTAAGACGAATATCAAACAAAAAACAAAAAGGCTTCAACTGTTTTCTCATTTGTCAATTAGCAAAACTTCTCAATTTTGTTGCTTTATAATTTACAATTTTTAATAGAAAAAAACTAGCAGCTGCAGCTCTAGGAAAAACAGCTGCGTTTGGCGAACAAAAAACAACAACAACAACAACAAAAACTGCATTCAACCTCCCTTGACTTTAACCACCCCCTCTATCCCCCCCGCTATTTTATTCGGCCAAAAGCAACCACCTCGACTATTAACTATCTACCACCAAAGCAAAGCAAAGTAACCCAACCAAAACACAAAGAAACAAAAAAAAAAAAAAATACATTTGTAACCAAAAACCTGCTTAGAATATGGCTTTAGATTTTGTGGCGACCTACAAGGTGTTAGTACTGGGCGATTCCAATGTGGGTAAGACCTGCATTGTTCACAGATATTGCGATGAGAAATACTATGACACATATATATCCACCATAGGTAAGTCACACTCACTTACACACAGCATCAATTCGTTTCCTAAATCTCCCTTTTACCCACTCTTTCCCGCAAAAGGCATTGATTTCAAACAGAAATTAATTAATCTGGATGGAGTGCCCATAAAATTGCAAATTTGGGATACAGCCGGACAGGAACGTTTTCGTACATTAACCACCGCCTATTATAGAGGTGCAATGGGCATATTGCTAATGTACGATGTTACCAATCTGGAGAGCTATAATAATTTGTCATATTGGTTGCGTAATATCCAGGAGAATGCCTCTCCAGATGTTGTTAAAGTGCTGGCAGGCAATAAATGCGAATGTTCGGCCACACAACGCATGGTCGATAAAGAAAGAGGGGAAAAGGTGAGCTAAAAGAAATCGGTAAACCCTTTATAAATATATGTATATTTAAATATCTGAGTTCTTAGAAACGTTAACATAAAAGCCACTTTTTAGAGCTCTTTCGAATCAGCTGTGTCCTTTCCATTGGAAAGGAATTTAAAAATCTTTATTAACTAATTTTAAAGCATTATAAATTGAAGCTTCACTATTGACTCCAAAGAACGCAAATAGATAGAGACGTCATAAAAAGATTTAAAACTTTTCTTTAAATTGTTATTTGATTTTTACAGATGACTTTGAAATTGTAATCAGCTTTTAAGATCTTTAACTCTTATCAAATAACAAACCATTAAGGAGTTGTTTGGAACTGTCCTGGCACCATAAGGAATCAAGCTTTAATGTGGTCTAATATACAGAGGTTACAACCCACTTTAAGATGAAAAAAAAAAAACAAATTGGCTGCAAATTTTTTCCAAATGACATATTCCCTCAAAACCTTGTAAAATTAGTAGTAGTAGTATTTGAATTATAGTTATAATCTTTATTATATTATAATTAATCAGAATTAATCAGTTTAGACCTCTTTATGATTCCTGAGTTTGTAAGTACTCGCCAAACAGTCATCGCTGACACAGATCCGCCCACATGTGAGGCCAAAGCTCTACAAGAGGTTGAGCTGTTGCTGGCTTTGTTAATAATTTTGCGTTTATCGCGCTCATTTGAAAACGGGTTTCGCCCAGTTCGTTTTCTTGATCCATATTTTTCCGGATTTTCCAAAAAATTTTTAATTACACGTGGACTTCATTTCAAAATTCGTGAAATACTTGAAATTTTCAAAATTCGTGAAATACTTGAAATAGACTCTCCTGACTCTAAAAATTGAGAAAATACGGCCCTTTTTAAAATCAGATAATTTTTTTCCAATCTTTCTATCTGTTTTATCTAAATTTACTTAATTACAATGTCTGTTAGTCCAAAAGTCTGCTCTGCACTTAAAAAAGTTAAATTTTCTACTGTGGGCTATAATTATGACACAAAAATGTAAGCAAAGATGCGAGCACACAGCAAAAGTAAACAATTCTTTCTTAGTTTTCTAAAAATAGAAAACAAATTGCGGTAAATTCTATTGAACATGCTTCTGTCAACAGGATCAACCCTAAAAATTACATTAAAATTGGTTCAAAGTTTAAGCTGCTGGGTGGAATATAAATATGATAAGCACTGTATTATTTACATATGTATATGTATGTATTTGCAGATTGCTGAAAACTTTGAAATGCCCTTCTTTGAAGTCTCTTGCAAATCAAATATAAATATAGAAGATGCGTTTTTATCCCTAGCCCGCAAAATTAGAGAACAGCGAGAACGACGGGTAAGTCTACAATACAAATAGATGGAGATATGAATGATATTTACTATAGTTTTTGTTTTTTCTTACAGGGTGATAATTTTGACAACGATGAGAAACAAGACAAGAAATCACCGGGCTCCAATGGACTGGGAACCTTCAGTCTAGGTAGTCTATCTGGGGAAAATCGTTGCACTTGCTAAATGGCACAGCAATCGCAATTGCATCAAGGAGATCGAGTCAAATGGTGTCCAAAATGCATTGTAGAATTGTTTGTGTAGGCATAGGCCATGGTCTAACGTACCAACTAATTAAATGATATTACAATTAAATATGTATGATTTCAAAAAATCAGCCCAAACATATTACATTCTATGTAAAATAACGTACAGATTGTGCATTTTAAGGTACATAGTCCAAAACGAAACCAAAACAAAAAACAAACAATGATAGCATAAATATTTAAGCATATTCATGCAAAATACATAATAGTCGATTATAATACATGATATGTCTTGATTCCAATAATTATACAAGATAATTTACTAAAAATACATGTGTACAAATTTATCTAGAACAATAATAGAGGGCTTTATGGAGAGATTATTACCTTTCCCCTTTGCCAGGCTTGGGTCCTGGATAACGATTGTCTGCCTACGGCACCTAGCAACCAAATTGACCACAACGATTGGTTGTGCAACGATGCCAGAGGCCAAATAGAGAATAGATATCTACCAGAATTCGATTCGATTGCATTTCATGTGTTTGGTTTAGTCAGCAGAAGATGGAAAAATTTCGAGCCAAGGCCTGCTCCTTGCCCATATTCAATGGGCGTATAACGGATGCCAATACACTGACCACCACTTCGTTGCAATTGCCAATGCATGGAGGCGGTGGAGGTAATCGCAAGTCGTTCAATCGTGTATTGCCCACAGTATTCACCATCACGGATGGCACAACAGGAGCAGCCAGCACTTCGCTTGCCGAAGCTATGTCCACCACTGCCCATGCCAATGCGTCCAGGCATGGAGGAATGCAACAACTCGCTGTACCAAAGGAAACAATCAATATAGCCGGACCAGAACTTACAAACTATGAAAAGATTCGTGTCGTGGGTCAGGGCTCTTTTGGCATAGCCATTTTGTATCGGCGCAAATCGGATGGCCATCATATTGTGTTTAAGCAAATCAATTTGGGCGATTTAACGCCGCCAGGTCGTGATCTGGCCATGAATGAGGTGGATGTGTTTTCAAAACTTCATCATCCCAATATTGTTAGCTATCTGGGAAGC
This sequence comes from Drosophila nebulosa, assembly GCA_024703675.1. Classification (NCBI taxonomy): domain Eukaryota; kingdom Metazoa; phylum Arthropoda; class Insecta; order Diptera; family Drosophilidae; genus Drosophila; species Drosophila nebulosa. Next base: position 2,171,303 of record JANFPS010000004.1, on the reverse strand, counting down.
TTCATCAAGGATAATACGTTACTCATTGAAATGGAATATGCGGATGGAGGAACTTTGGCACACATTATAGCCGAACGGCAGGGACAAATCCATTTCCCCGAGAGATATATCATAGCGGTATTCGAGCAGATTTCCAGTGCCATTAACTATATGCATTCGGAGAATATATTGCATAGGTAGGATGATGCAAGCGAACTGTTAATTAATAATCCTTAATCCTGCTGCCTTCCTGTAGAGATTTGAAGACCGCCAATGTATTTCTTAATAGACGCGGCATTGTGAAGATTGGAGACTTCGGCATCTCAAAGATCATGAATACAAAAATCCATGCACAGACGATTCTCGGAACTCCGTATTACTTTAGTCCTGAAATGGTAGACAATAGCTACATATATCGATTATGTTAGTCCGTTAAGCATTTAATTTTCAGTGCGAGGGCAAGGAGTATGATAACAAAAGTGATATTTGGGCATTGGGATGCATTCTGGGTGAGATGTGTTGCTTAAAGAAAACATTTGCCGCCTCTAACTTATCCGAGCTGGTCACCAAAATAATGGCTGGCAATTATACTCCATTGCCTTTGGGTTATACATCGGGTTTGAGGAGCTTGATGTCCAATTTGCTTCAGGTAGAAGCCTCAAGGCGACCCACTGCATCGGAAGTTCTGGTGTATTGGATACCCTTAATATTCAGAAGTCTGGGAAAGAATAAGGGGTGAGATTGACATAAGTTTTTATAACGATATTCTCATTCGCAATCTTTAGTTACTCCTATGAGGAGGATATACATAGCAATGGCAGCCTGTTAACCGCATCAGCATCAGTTGCGGTGGCCAGTCGCAGTAATGTGACCATGGAGCTGGAACTGCCCACTGCCCAGACAGAGACTAAGCAACTGATGAGCGCCGAGACAGCAGCACCCCACGAAGTTCTCGAAAAGCGGTGAATATCATGGGTAACATGATCCAGGGACTCTTACTTACTTCAGCCCTATGCCTTCCCAGCTCCGTTTTGTATCAGTTGAAGTCATTTGGTAACAGTTTTAGTATGTCACCCATACAATTGCCACCGAAAGCTGTCATTGTTTGCGTGGCCATGAGTGATTCCCATTTTGTGGTAATCAATGAGGATGGCTCCGTCTATGCCTGGGGTGAGGGCACATATGGACAACTGGGTCTCACATCTTTGGACTTGTCCTGGAAACACTATCCAAGTCGCATGGAGAGCGTACGCAATTATCATTGTATTAGTGCTTGTGCCGGCGATGGCTTCACCATACTCCTGACTCAGTCCGGCAATCTTCTCAGCTGCGGAAGTAATATTAACTTATCTTTGGGTCAGGACGAGCAAAAGAACTACTATAGTCCCAAGTTAATAGCCAAGTTGGCGGACGTACGTATTGAACAGGTGACAGCGGGTCTGCATCATGTGCTCGCCCTCAATCGTGAGGGAGCCGTCTATGTGTGGGGCACCAGTGCGAAAGGTGCCCTGGGATTGGGCAATTATCAGCAGCAGCAGTAAGTTGCATCTAAAGAACATGTTTCGTTGCTTTCATTGGCTCTTTTGTTAGGAAATTTCCTCAAAAGATTCTCTTGTCCCATGTGAAAAGCAAGCCCGCAAAGATCTATTGCGGTCCAGATACTTCCGCTGTGTTATTCTCCAACGGTGAACTTCATATCTGCGGAAGCAATGACTACAACAAACTAGGCTTTAATCGCCCTGGCAAGATCACAGCTTTTGTAAGTCTACATCCAGGTCATCCGCCTTTGTTTTTTTCATTTGTTTTTTTTTTAGAAAAAATTGCAACTAAATCATAAGGTCATAAGGGCTTGCTTCTCATCCACACACTCGGTTTTTGTGGTGGAAGGCGGTTATGTCTATACCATGGGCCGCAACACTGAAGGACAACGGGGCATACGTCACTGCAATCTGGTCGAGCACCCAACCATGGTGGAGTCAATTCGCTCCCGCTATATAGTAGTGAGTTTCCCCCTTAATTTCATTTATTTGTTTTGTATTCTACGATTATCGAGGCGTAGAAAGCCAATTGCAGTGATCAGTGCACGATAGTTGCCTCGGAGGATAATATTATCACTGTATGGGGAACTCGAAATGGTCTCCCGGAGATTGGATCCAGCCATAGCGGCTTAGGTCTAGAGGTGTGTACGCCGCCGTATGGCGAAATCGAGCTGGGCAACAACACGGCTGCGTTTACAAATTTCTTAGCTTCGGTATACAAATCGGAACTGATATTGGAACCAGTGGACATATTGGCGTAAGATTCAACTTGTTGTTTTGATTATATGCTATCTATGACATTTTCTTTCCTACTAGTCTGTATTCATCTAAGGAACAATGTGATCGGGGCTATTATGTACAGGTGCATGATGTTTATCCATTGGGCCATTGTGTGTTGATTTTGGTCGATACGACGACTCCGCTTATCGCTTCCTACGAGGAGCCACTGGGGGATTAATGCACAACTATTGATTTTTGATAATACATTTACTGGTTCCAAATGTAATTTTTAGTAGCTACAAGTATACAACTAAATGTAAATCTAAGTTATAAACAGGTAAGACCTTGTTCAAGCGGTGCGGCAATGTCCTTTGGGGGGTGGTTTTGAGATGGGAGTAGGAGATAGTGTCAGCTGTGAATTTAGTTACGTCTGTCAAGTGCCTGCCTCATCATGCATTGTTGTCCTTGGAGCTTTGGAAACTAACCCTAATAGCGTGACACTTGACCACTATAACGATCCTGAATAGGGCGGCTGGCTCCATACATGCCACCACCAGCTCCACCATTACCGCCTCCACCGCCACCCTGATAGCCGCTAGAGCGATCATTGTAGCTACGCTCGAAGCGCGTCTGAGCCTGAACGGGACGCCAGTTGTTGTCATCGATGGGTGCCGATTTCTGCCACGAATTATTGCCGTGCACATTCGAGGACATGCCATTGTTACCATAAGATTTGATTGGATTACCTCCGCCACCGCCACTGCTGCTCAAATGAGAGCCCCCACCACCTCCACCGCTGCCAGAGGAAGGAGCCCAAATGTTTACATTGCTCGAGTTGCTAGTGTAGCCGCCTCCACTGCTGCTGGTTGAATTATCATAGCGTTTGTTGCCACTGTAACAATGAAATTGGAATAAATTAGAAAACAAATCTGTGGACGTCTTTTTACGAGTAGCTTACTGAGTGGCCATGCTGTGGGAATCATCACGTCTGTAGCTAGAAGCATTGCTACGATCGGAGTCAGTGTAGCGACCACCACTGCTCGTGCTTGTGTTATTCTTGTGGACATAGGAGCCGCTGCCGCCGCCCCCTCCTGTGTTATTTTTATGCACATACGAGCTGCTGGATCCACCACCTGCAGTGCCCGAAATGGGCAGATGACGCACATCCAAATCGCGTTTATAGTCATCACGCTTACTGGAGGTTGACGAGTAATCATGCTTGGAGCTGGAAGAGGTGTAATCATTGCCACCAGAGCGTTTGCTGGGAACAGGCGTGTAATCATCAACAGCTCCACGCTTTGAGCCAACAGAGCCGCCATAATCATTGCGTTTATAGTCCATACGTTTATTGGAACTGGAATAGTCATCCAGTACTCTCTTAGTGCTGGACGAAGAGCCGTAATCATCATGTTTTTTGTCGTAGGTGCTGCAAAATAAACCAAATATAAATTACATCGAAACAATCAATGCTTTGTGAGCCTCTTAATCTTACCTGCGAGAGCTGACTAGATTGGCATCAAATCTCGGTGGCGGTGGAGCATCAAAGACCACAGAACGCTTACGATCCGAGACATCGGCATAACGATCATCAGAGCGTTTGCTTACAGCACGTTTAACAGGATCCTCACGAGATTCCATAATTCTAAACGTTTTCATCAATTGGATAATTAAAAGAAAAACGGAAAGAATAAAAAATGAACAAAATTAGCAAAACTTAGAAATGTTTGGGAACGCAAGGGGCATAAGGGAAAGTAAACTGGTATAGACTAGGATGCATTTGCCGTCCGTTTTAATACTAATATTATTTATCTTTTTTTCTTTGTTTTCTTTTTTGGGGAGTTTTGAAGCAGTTTGAGAGTTGAAGAAACAACGTGGCAGCCAGCAACTTAAACACACTAATTATTTGAGAGTACACACGGGTGGCGCAAATGCTTTTTTGGCGAGAGATTATAATAAAAAAGTGGAAAATATATTTTTTGTGTTGTTGCGGTTTTTTGTTTTGTTTTTTTTTTAGCATACTTCATCTGTTGACGCTTCAATTCGAGGCGCTCCAGTTCAATTTTCTCACGCTCCAGCTTTTGACGCTCACGCTCCATGCGCAACAATTCAGCCTTTTCACGCTCGAGGCGCTCCCGTTCGAGGGCCAGTTTGCGTCGCTCCTCGGCCAGTAGCTTCTCTTCGGCACGTTGACGTTCACGTGCCTCACGTCGGCGGCGCTCTTCTTCGCGCAATTCGCGTTCCCTCTCACGCAGGCGCTGGCGTTCGCGCTCCTCACGAATCTTCTGATAGGAGAGCATCTCTCGCTGGCGGCGCTCACGCTCACGTTGACGCTGCTGGATCTCACGATCAACATCGCGCGGATTGCGCGGTGGTCGCTGATCATTGCCATTGCCCGGCCGGTGATCGCGATCGTGACGTTGCTTGTCGCCCATCGACTTGTCTTTGTCGTTATTATGGCGCTTATTGCGCTGTTGATCCTTGTTGTCCTTGCCATCGCGCTTGTTGGTGTGGGTTGAGTCGCCTCCACTTGAATCCTTGCTGTCGCCATCACCGCTCTTCTTGTCACCACCAGAGACCCCACCCTTTTTGTCGTCATCCTTCTGTTTGTCCTGCTGGGACTTGCTGTTTGCGTTACCTTTGCCATCCTTCGAGTTGGCACTGCCCCCAATCTCGTTCTTCGTGCGCTCCACCGAAATGATTCGGCCATGGAGCTCTGTGCGATGCAAATTCTCAATGCAACGTGAAGCATCCCCGGACGAGGACATAGTCACATAGCCATAGCAGCGAGTACCCGGCGTTCGGGTATTGGTAACCACCTTGGCTCCAATCACTTTACCAAATTTGGAGAAAATTGCCTTTAGATCGCTAGCGCGCGTAAGGGTGGAAAGACCGGATACCCAGAGATTGCGAGACAAGGTCCCCTGCTTGCTATTAGTCGATGAGGCTGGAGTGCCAGAGCCACCTGTACCACCAGAACCCGTGCCGGAGCCGGATTTCTTGGCAGTGGCATCCGATGTTGACGATGACGATGCTGTCCCAATAGCAGTTGATGGTGTCGATGATTTCTCTGCAAGTTCCATGTAAATAATAACAATATTGGAAGAGAGTTATGGTCAGAGCATTGAGTTGGCTTTAACTGGTTAACTGTTTTTTTTTTTTTGGTATTTGGTATTTGTATTTGTAAGGGAAGCACTGTAAACGCGCACATTAGCTGCTGGTTGTGATGGTTTTGGTAGTTTGTTGATCAACGACAAAGCGAACCAGAGACCCTAATCACCCTTGAGAATCGCCAAGAGAGTGTGAATTTGGTTGGCTGTGATGAGGATGGCGATGAATTAACTAGTTGAGTCTGAGGGAGTTAGCATGAGTGTTCCTTATCCAGCGAGGTCGAAGTGTCATCAGTTTGATTGCTTGTTTGCTGCTGCTTTACTCCACTCCACTCCACGAACGAGGCGACGCGATGTGATGCAAGAAAAAGTTGTTCCAAGATGTTCCAACAAAAAAAGTTTTTGCCAAGTGTGACTCCGCCAACTAGGATGTTTATCCGCCATGTTGATTGATTTCCCTTCTGTCAAAGATCTTGTGAAAAACTCCTCCTCCTTCCTGCTGTATGCTTCCACTTGGGCGAGTGAAATCGTCATTTTTCTAGCTGCCCCTTTATAGTTATTATTTTGACCTCTAATTGTGCTCCTTCCTCCACGTCCTTAGTCCGCGGTTGCCCCTGTGTGTGTGTGGAACCAACCAAATTCACGCTCTCTCGCAGAATCAAATTCACAAGTCGCTTTATGACTGAATTATTTCTTGTTCTTTCATACTAATTTTGTTCACAAAACTTGAATTTGGCTCATGCTAGCTTGCAGTGAAGACCAACTAAAAGTTAACGACTTTAAAAATTCACTGATCTCTCTCCATTCCGGAGCAGTTAACTTAATTTACCTTTGTTAAGTTCATCCTTTAGGTTCGATGATTTCGATGCAGACGACTTCTGATGGCTAACACAACAAAAAAAGAAGACGAGGCACATTAATACTGATCGGGGATTGGAGGATTAGTTTCCACACCAACCTAGAGTCCTTTTTATCAGTTGACTTGTCATCTTTCTTCTTGGAACGAGCGCCATCGTCATGATCCTTTTTGTTGGTCTCCTTATTACCAGACTTATCATTTTTGTTCGACGGTTGAACTGTGGTAGGACGGTTGGTGGCATCAGTAAGGAATATATATATATATATTTATATAATTTCTGCTTTCGTTACGCATCGAATGTAAATTTTCACTTGCCAATTATTTTCACAAGCATATAAAATGACGTGGGCCAAATAAAATTGTACTCGATAACGATTTGCACGATCAAAGTCTCTTAACGAGGCAAAATTCCAAATTGGAGCCGTCGTTATTGACTTCTATTTGAATATGGCGGTCGAATCCATCAAATTTATGTAAAAAAATGAACTTTTTATACAGGAAATAGTTTTCTCACTTGAACGAAGTCGAAAGTATAGGATTAAAGAAGACCAATGGCATCTAAAATGTTTCTATAGAGAACCAAGGCTATTACTCTGTGACTACACGCGTATAATAGACCGGCCTATCCAGAAATAAAACACTTATTTCAACAATTGTGAGTTATCTCCACGTTTCCTCATTGCTGATAAGTCAACTCTAAGCTGCAGCTCTTGGCGTTAGATTAGGAGACGCTTTCAATGTTGTTTTTCTTATCATTTGTATAAAGCCTTTCTTATAAAACAAAAAACCCTTTAAATTGTTCTTATCTATGCTTACCCGACTTGACCGACTTGTCATCAGGGGCCTAAAGAAAAAAAAGAGCCATTAAGTTTTAAATAATATTGTGATACACTCGTTTTTACCTCATCGTGAAGCAGTTTTTGTTCATCTTCACCAATAGTCAAATTAATGGACTCATCATTATCCATGTTAACAGTGTCACCGGTGTTGTCTTCTTCTTCGTGAAGTTCGGCTGATACATCGGCGCTATCAGCATTGCCATCATCGGCATGGGTCGAACCATTGTCTTGGGCTTCGCTAGTGCCATTTTGCTCCTGATCACCACCCTTATAGTATTTATCGTCAGCGTCTTCATCTTCATCGTCATCGTCGAGTATGACGCAAACATCATCAACATCTCCAACTTGATCTATTTGATGGCCATCATTCTCATTATGGGAATCATCATTACCATTTCCCTGAGCCTGCTGCTCCTGTTCATCATCGATGGGCTCCTCTTTGATTTGAACTTCGGCCTCGATAGGCTTAGCCTTGGCACCTGGCGTAATTAGGAAGGTAGCGGGATCCTCCCCCTCTTCTCTGATAGCCTAATAACAGACACACATACGCATCACAAGATTGTGTAATTGGGTGTAAAGGGACAGACTTACCTTCTCAAGGCGATCAACAAGCACACTCTTTGGACCCACAGTCTCAAGTTGCCGACTCTCCAACTCACTTTTCAAGTCGCAGACACGCAAGTCGCAAACCTTCTTGCCTTCTGGCATGATTAATTCGCCTTTCCGGGATGTGGCCGATGCGAACAAATAACTTTGACTATGAACTAATGATATACGCACAACAAAACGAACTTTATGAAACAAAGAATATTTAATAAGATATCAATGAATTCTTTTCTTTTTTTCTCAGTTTTTCCTTGTGAAAATTCTCTGTTAGACTAGCACGAGTATACACACACAAGTAAAATTCCTGAAAAATGGCGACAAGTATTTGAATATTAGAGACGACACTAGAATCGATAAATATCATATTCCTAATCTCTAATCTGGTGATTAAAACTGTGACTAAAAAATTTATTTTTCAAGTATTCTTTATTTGCTTTAAAAAGACGATAGTAACAATGAATTGTGAAAAATAAATAATGTTACACTTCTAACAATAATATATCCAGCTAATAATTATTTTTTTTTTTCAAGGTAGTCGTAAAAATTCTGAAATTAATTCACGCTATTTAGTAAACTTTGTATCCACAACTTTGACATTAATATATAATCTTAGTCCGGTGTAAATATAAATGCTACATACGTGGTAGTTATTTTCGTACCTCTCATGAATTTTATTGCAAAAGAACTACTTCGTGATTATGAAATATTAATAACCAGATTCTATTTTGTTTGAGTTACTGCAAGTTTGTCACAGCAACTGCGAAGAAATCGCGGTATTTATTGCTCATCGCTAATGTTGTTTGAAGTAAACGTTTGCCGAAAATTATATTGCACACTAGTTTTATATTGCTTCAGAATATAACTTATTTCTGATAGTTGTCTAGGATCAGCATGTCTGTGGTTATTGAGACCACAGTTGGTGACTTGACTGTCGATCTGTTTTTGGACGAGCGGCCAATAGCTTGCCTAAACTTTTTAAAACTGTGCCGCATTAAATACTACAACTACAACCTCTTTCACACCGTGCAGCAGGGATTCATTGCACAGACTGGAGATCCCAGTGGTGCCAGTGATGGGGGCTCCTCTATTTGGGGAGTGGTGGAGGGCCAACACAAGCGTTTCTTTGAAGCTGAGCATCTGCCCAAAATTTCACACTCGAGTCCGGGAATGCTTTCACTGGTCAGTGCGGGAAAGAATCTAGTAGGTTCACAGTTCTTTTTTACTCTGGGTGAAAATCTTACATCGCTGGACGGTACGCACTGCGTTATTGGAGAGGTTGTTGAAGGACACGAGGTGCTTCGCAAACTTAATAATGCCATAGTTGATGAGGACTTTCGTCCCTATCAAGATATTCGCATAACGCATACGGTTATTTTGGAAGATCCCTTTCCCAATCCACGTGGCCTTCAGGAACCCAGCCGTTCACCTTCACCCAGCGCGGAACGTTTAAAGAATGGACGTATTGCGGCCGATGAGGATATTGACGATACCCAAGGGAAGACCGCGGAGGAAATGCAAGAGATGCTGGCAGATCGGGAGGCCAAGGCAAGGGCCACAATATTAGAAATTGTTGGTGACTTGCCGGATGCGGAGATGGCGCCTCCGGAGAACGTGCTTTTCGTATGCAAACTAAATCCAGTGACAACGGACGATGATCTTGAGATAATCTTTAGTCGCTTTGGTTTGGTCAAGGGTTGTGAGGTGATCAGAGATCGCAAGACTGGCGATTCGCTGCAATATGCCTTTGTGGAGTTCGAGGAACAAAAATCCTGTGAGGCCGCTTACTTCAAGATGGATAACGTCCTAATCGATGATCGTCGCATACATGTAGACTTCTCACAGTCGGTGGCGAAGATTAAATGGCGTGGTAAAGGACGCGGGATTGAAGGTCCTGAGGGCAAGTTGGATTTTGATAACTTACGGGAGAATAACGGACATAATAGCAGAGGACGAGATAAAGACAGAGATCGAAATAATGTAAGAAATCGTATGAGCTCGGCTGAGCGTCGGAAAGCTAGGGAACGACGTCATCAGGAACAGACTGAAAGCGAAAAACGAAATCGTCTAACTGAAAGGAGACGCTCGCGATCCAGATACAGAAATGAACGAAATCGTTCAAGATCGAGAGATAAAAGTCAACGGAAATTATCAAAATCAAAAGAAAGAAATGGAAATAGGCGCTCCAGATCAACAGAAGGAAATGGGAATAGGCGCTCCAGATCGAGGGATGGTCATTATCGGACATCATTCGTACAAAATGATAGACGAATTAACAACTCTAGACAAAAGCATAGAAAACGTTCGAGATCCTATGAACAACGAAACGAACGTAGACGTGAAGAATCACAAAGAAGAACAAGTCGGTATCATTCACCCGAACGTAAACACCAAGGAGATTCACATAGGCGTCGCAACGATGCGGTGGTTAGGTAAACATATTAAGTTTACTATTCCTAAACAATTTCAAATCTTACATTTAATTTGTAGACCCCAGTCAAACGATGAGAAAACAGTTAGAAATATAAAACGTCCGGAGGAGAGGAAAACTAAATCCAAGAAATCCAAACGTACCGTAAGCTCTAGTAGTAGCAGCTCAGAATCGTCTTCAAGTACTTCGGCCAGCGACAGTTCCTCGGATTCATCCTCTTCCGATAGTTCATCTACTGAAAGTTCGTCATCATCGGATGAGCGGAGTAAGCATAAGAAGAAATCTTCTATTCGGAAGCGTACCAAAACGAAAAGAAAACACAAGTCCAATAAGAAACGGAGAAAATAAAAGTTAACAACCAACATTCTTGACTATTAAATACATTTAAACTACATCATTCTTGGTCTTATTTTTTGCGCTCTGCCATCTCTTGCTCCAGTGCAGCCATAGCAGCTCCACCGCAACAGCCGCTTTCCTGATTTTGACGACGTCTGCGAGGTGCCTTAATTTCGGCATCAGGATTAAATAACACGTTATCAAGTCGCGTGGTTTCGTCTGATATTCGCAGTTCTGCAAAAAGACGAATACAAAGTTGGAAGAAGTTTATGTAATTTGCTACTCAAGAGTTACCATAGACATTGTCCTCCCGCTTTGTAGCTTGAATTACAGTTGTCCGCAGCTCGTGGCTCACATCATCGGCCAATTTTATCATCTGCAATTATTGGTCGGAGTTGTATAAAAAAGATTTGCAATTCATTTGGAAATTACCTTTTTGATTTCATCTTCTTTGGTTTCATTGCAGTTCTGGCGAAACGATTCGTTGATTTTTAGTCTGCCCGCCGTCAGGGCTTGGATATCCCCATTGAAAACATGTTGTCGCGTACGATGTAGACGCTTAAAAGCACTGAGCACCTGGAATTAACCCATTTTGACTGGGTTTTCTAATACAATTTTTTTAATTTACCTGTCGCCGCAATTGAGACATTCTTAAAGATGGAACTATCGATGAAAAACCTTCCTGACGATACTATTTATCGAAATTTACTTCCCTGAGATTTAAGTGTAAGTGAGATAGCATAGAAGAATTCCAGAGAAAGCGCTAAGCGAATTCATGAGACAAAAGTGATGCCTTTTTTGTGCAAACAAACCATTCATTGACAAAATGAGTGCCGTGCTCGAATACAGGGAAGGGGAAATCAAGCTGAAATCCGATTGGTTTTAGTTCTATTCGACGTCATTAGTGATAAAAAATATCGATGTTTTGCATCGATAATGCCATCGCTATTTATCTCAGCTCTAGCACAGAAAAAAAGTAGTAAACAAAATCATTTTTTTTGCCCGCTCTGTTGTAAAAGTTTTTTCGTTGAGTTCGGTCGCTTCGCGCAGTGTGTGAGCATTTATAAATTTGTGGTTACTGGCTGAATGTCGGAATGCTGTAGCAAACAATTGATATAATTTTTCCAGCACGTTAAAAAATAAGATTAATAGAAATTTAACAAAATCGAATTAAGTGTCAACAAGAGAGAATAAAGTTGTGTGTGTGTGTATTAGTACGCGTCGTGACGGAGGAAAAGTGAAATTACTAAACCTATTAGCATCAAAAAAAAAAAAAACAAACCTGTGCTCCCAACACTTCCATCAGTATACATATGAATGCTTTAATTTATATATATTTTCGATTCCATCTCTGCACAAAGTAAAACATAAAACTGGCCCAAAGTCAAAGTGATAAACTCGCCGCGTTCTTCAAGAACATGGACGAGGAGGAGGAAGAAGTGACCGATTTGAAGCTACAATTGTTTCACAACACAGTACGCGAGCACATTGTAAGTTCTAACTGTTCATTCTCTCCACCCATTATCCACCCCCCAAAAAAACAACGAAAAAAATTTTATTTGGCAAAATGCAGCTGCTGCTGCGTTTATTTTGTTTTTCTTGTCGTTCTTCTTATCGGTTGTAAGTTACAGCTGCTGGAATGTAACTGTACTTGTCAGGGGCGCAGCGGGGGAGCTGTAACAGAACAGCATAGATTTTACAGTTGATTTAACAAAACTCAGTTGCTGTGTCAGTTAAAATTTGTTTATTGCTGTTATCAGGCAAAACCTAGAAAAGGAAAAAGAGAGAGAGAGAGAGAGGCGATAAGAAAATAAATAAATAATCGAAATTAGTGTCAATGTTAAAGTCGGCACTTTCTTTTCGGTCGGCAAAATTTCTTTTGGCTTTGTCGAAACACAGAGTCACGCACGCATACACACACCTGTTGTTAACCAACTCTTGTGTGAGTGTAAGTGATGTCTCTTAAAACGTTACTGGCTACAATTATTTATTAACTAATTATGTTTATACTAGACAGGAAAAGCTGCTGTTAGATAAGCGAAAACTTAGAATATATATATATGTATGTATGTATATTGCTCTCAATTTCGATTCGTGGATTCGGTAAACGGTTATTAATTGGAGTCATGCTGAAGTTTGCATACCCTTGTATCGCAAAATACCTCAAATTATTTCCCTATCGTATCAAATTAAACATATCCTTTTTTGCAAGGGCATGAAAACCGTAAAATAGCGGTTACGCTTTTTAATGTGCTTTCTGCTTTTAAAAGTAACGTTTTATAATTTTCATTAAAAATTAATTTTAACCACATATTTTAGCTAAATTTTAAATATACAGATCCAGTATTTCAATGTATTTGGCTTGAAGCAAAACAAATCGCTAAATTTTTAGCGTGCAAAGTTTAACGGTCAAAAGCAGCAACAAGTGAAAGTGCTTTTACACTGAGGAGGGCTATATTTAAAAATTTCCTGTTGGGCGTGAAATGACAGATTTGTATATATGTTTATGTAGGTAACATCATCGTATAAACATAATAAACAATTGTTTATATCATTGTATGATTGCGCAAACCGCCACATCCATTGGTGTGTTGGCAGTTTTGAAAATTTTTGTACACTTGCAAAATGTTTTCAAGTGCACGGCGGCAAATGGTCACGAAATGGCTTTTGTTTAAACAGTTGGTAAACAAACGGTAGACGATAAATACACAAAACACATTTTAAAATGTTTGAGGGAAACAGAAAACCACAAAAAAAACACAATAATATGTATTTACATATTTATTAAGCAGCAGAGAAGCGGTGACTGACACGAACAAAGTAAAGTAAAAATTTCGGTTTGTTGATGCAGCTAAAAATAAATAAATTTTTTTTATTTATTTATAATTGCTACTCAATGGCGACGTGGGTCGTTGAATGGTTTTAAAGCCCACAATCCGTACATGAAGTGCCGCCGCCCCGCAGACCCAGGAAATAACAACCAGATTTGATTTCCCCAAAAACTGTTGGAATCCACAAAAGAATAATGAATAATACGATATGCGGCCGCAAATGTAGGTCAGATCGAGTTATACAAGTCGTGTGTGGGGGATCGTCGGCTTGCATAATGTTAAAGTTCCAAAAAACGAAAAAAAAAAAATACAGAACAACTCAAAGTTCTCATAAATAATGCATAAAAAAGAGCGTATAAAATTAGCTGAAACTGAGCACTTGGATACATGGATTGAATGTAGGAATGTTTAGCTGGAATAAAAATTCTGGGAATTCTTAAATAAAATCAAACCACAGGTGAATTAAGGTAATGGGGCAGATATAATGACAATTTAGAATCATTTTATAATTTTAAAAATGTGTAAAATAATTAAATGCATTAACTAAAGACTCTTTTGGAATCTTAATTATCTTATTTATCTTATCTTATTTAATTGAAAGATAATCGAGGTTTTACTGTTCCACTTTTCCCATATAGATTTTTTTCAAATTCGTAAATAAATAGTGTACGAAAGTCTGAGCAGTTTAGGGAATAGATACTACAGTGCTTATCATATTTATAACCCACCTAGTAGCTTTAAACTTTAAACCAATTTTAACAATATTTCTAAAGTTTAAAAAAAAATGTCATTTGGGAAAAATTTTTTGCCAATGTGTTTTTTACGTTTAAAAGTGGGTTATAAATATGATAAGCACTGTGTGAGTAAATGCCTTACAAAGTAATTTCAAACCATAATAAATTTTATTTACAATTTATCAAAATTTGTTTGGGAAAAAGTTATACAAATGTTTATTACTTACTTCTTTAGCTTCTTTTATTCTTGATAGTATTTTTAAAGAATTAGTTTAATACTCTTGAAAAACGTATAATTAGTTGGTAAAAGACTGAAAGCCCTGTTGTGACAATGTTAAAATAACGACTCAACTATGATTTTTTTTAAACATCTTTCACTTGAAGATGGAAAGTTTTATACATTTTTTATTTGTTTGTTTTAACTTTTCCTGTCCACTTACCAAAGTCAAAAGTTTTCGTTTTGTTTTATGCCAACTTGTCTGACAGCATTTAGAGCTCTTCGTGAGGCGGCGCCCACCATTGTCAGCCGAGAAGCAGCCTCTGCATTTGGCTGCTGCTTTTTTGCCTATTTTTAGCCATGTTGGGCGCTGCCTCCCTCCCACTCTTGAGTTCATGTAAAGTCATTGACTTGCAATAAAATTAAACATATGTTGAATATTTGCAGCTTGCGGGAATTGGGGTGGGGCAACTTAACCTAGTTAATGAGTGCATTTGGCACGTAAACCGCCTTCGATAAGAATGCAAAAGAAAAGCAATTCTATTATCAATATTATCATTATCTTTCGCTACTGCCCTAGCTCCTACGTGTCCCAAGTTCAAGTGCTCATCACGTCACAATTGATTCATATGTTTCTTCAATTTGTTATAAACTTTCTATTTCATACGAGTCATATACATAACTTTCAAGGGTATCAGCATAGAATGTGCTTTCCGCTATATTTAAAAAAAAAAAAATTTAATGTGTTTATGTATTAATACATTTGTGTGTTATTTCAAAAATAAACTACGCATAACGCGTTGATAACAAATAAATTTGTTTTTTCCTAATTTTTTTCGTTATGGATTTTTTCGATATTTGCGCTTAGTATATTTGCTATTATTTATTTTCTTTGTTTTGTTAAGCTGTGCAAATGCCAACATTTGGAAAAAACAAAGAAGGTTAACGATTCCTTCATTAGACGACAATTGTACAAATAAAAATTAAAATAAATATTTTGTAGAATATAAAACTTATATACAATTTTCGTGTATTATATGTGCATATATGTATGTACATATGTATGAATTTTTGCGAAAATGCTCTAAGCAATTAATATAATTTGATTTTATTGATTGAATCTTATGGGCCATTAAAGTTAATTGGAATTCTCTTTTTGTACGTTTTTTTCTTTGTTTTTGTGGCGGCAATCTATCTGATAAATATGTACTTTTGTTGTGTTTACGAGAGTAGTTCAAAAAGTTTCCCGGGATGATCATCCTAAATACATACATATAGTTAGATGTAAATTATTCTTTTTCGTTCTTCCATTTGCACTTAGAAAAATGTATCAAAGTATAAACTTTAAAGTTGTCGTTTCTCCTGTAACTTTAGTGACTACCCTCGACGGGATACATATGTGTACAATTATGGCATCAGCAACAAACTTGAATAGAAAAACAAGCAACAGAGAAAAACAATGAACACGGTTGGACATGGCTGGGTATAAATTAATTGTATTGGTCTTTGTTTTTCTATCTTCTTTTTAAAATTTTTTGCTAGACAATACCTATTTATGTGTGTTTGCCATTTTTTTTAAACTATGACGTGTGCCAAATGATTGACGTGTTGCTTCTTTTTTTCTTTTTGTCGTAAATCAAACGTTTTCTAGACTTTCATAGCTTAGATTTTCAATGAATGAAAATGTTGCTGATTTGTTATCTTTACATAATTCGGTAATTTTTATATCTAATCTCTTATAATCTAATATAATGCTTCCATTAAATTGGCTATTTATGACCTACAATCAGTCGAAGAAGAAGCTCGTATCACAATTTCTGTATTTTTTTTTTTTTTTGAGGTTTTGTCGTCGATTGCAGATAAGAAATGAAATTCTAGTCTGACCTTTGATACAATTGTATAAACTGTTCGATTGTATACATTTATTAATCATCTTTTGCATACGATTAGATTCTACGACAATGTTAATTACGTTCCTACTAATATATGTATATTCCTTTCGTGTCGTTTCAGATATTCTTGCTATTGATCATTTTACTATACTTCAGCTCTTATGTGATTGTCTCACGATTTCGGCGTAGCGATCGCGATGATCTCTACTCAAACGACGAGGACGAGGTGCTGGTCTATCGCATAAGGTAATTGACTATGTGTACTTCTGTGCGGCGTCAACAAACTGGCAACTAATTATCAAAGTCAGTCAATGACTAACAACATTTTGATGCCTTTTTTTTGTTTGCAGCTTTTGGCTTTGCACTTTTACACTGGCCGTGGCTGAGGGAGCTGCAATGCTGTTACCCGTTTCCATAGCCAGCAACGAAGTGTTATTGCTGTATCCAAACAGTTACTATGTGAAATGGTTAAATAGCTCCCTAATACAGGGTAAGGGGAAGCGAAAATTCTACTAAGAATTTGAGTATTTATTTTAGTTTTTATTTCAGGTCTGTGGAATCATGTGTTTCTGTTTTCCAATCTGTCGCTGTTTATATTCTTACCGTTTGTCTATTTATTCTCCGAATCCACTGGCTTTGTGGGACACAAGAAGGGTATACTGGGACGTGTGTATGAGACCTTTACAGTATTCATGTTGATGGCCATTATTGTTCTAGTATTAACAGCCGTTTTAAGTGCCGTATTCGGCATTGAAAAGTTTCAATTCTTTTGGTTTTTAAGTGAGTGTAAACTCATCCAATGGATGCACACACCCAGACTGCACCCAGAATGTATCTGATATGCATTAAATCTAACTTCCGCTTCTGTTTTACGCTTCACAGACTTGGGCAGTGTTCACCTGCCGTTCCTTTATTCGTGTGTCTCATTTCTGGGCGTAATGCTGATGCTAAGTAAGTACAATGAACTAAAAATACGTATATTAAATATCTGTATCCATTTGGCTTATAAACTTGTCTATATAAGCCAATTGTTTGGGATTAAGTTCACGGGCTTGAGTAACACTTTTTTTATACTCTTCCATCTCATTTAGACGCTTATGGGCAGTGGCCTTATAGAGCCAGGCACGTAGACTTGACTTGTCTAGTTTATCTAGAACGAAGTCACAATCTTGCAGAGCTCGCTTATAGTTGCGTAGTCTAAGATTAAAAAGACAGAAAAGAATAACACATTGGCAAATATCTTTAATTTGCTCGGACTTTGACTTACTTGATATAGCACAATGCACGATTATTAAAGGTTATGGCACTGTCCTTAATCTGATCCAAAGCCTTGCCATAGTGGAGTATGGCTTTCTCGTAGCTGGCATTGCGAAAGGCTTCATTGCCCTGACTGCAAAGCAACGAAAATTAAGTTCCACTTAGAGGAGATTAAAGAATCTTTTTTACCTGCGTTGGAGTTCTGCTTTGTATTCACGTTCCTCCTTGGCCTGGGCACGCTCATTGGCATCACGCTCCATTTGCTTCATGAAAGTCTGCTGATCCATAGTGTTTGTTTGGCCACTGGACGAATCTTCTTCACGTTTATTGATCAAAGTGCGATTTTCACGAACATTTAAATGAACGTTATCCACGTCTAGATTCTCAAAGAATTCTGGCGACTTAGGCTTGGGGCCAGAATTTGTTTGGCCATCAGCATCGCCGCCGCCATTGTTCAATATATTGTTAATCTTTTGAAGAGTTGCTTCAAATTCAGAAAAATCGCTTATATCCTTGTCGGCCATGTTGAGGTCACTAGTATATAGTTTTTGATTACAGTATTTGTTAAATGTCTTACTGTTGCTTTGCCATGGAAACTGACTAATTTCAAATTGTTTACTTAGTTTGCACCCCCTACGGATTCGTTCGACTGTTCGGCGTTGTCAACAAGGTGCTGGTGCGACCCATGTTAATGCGAGACGTCAAGGAGGAGATCAGCGCCTTCCACATGGAGGAGGTTAGCGTTAAAAGGAAATTGGCCAACATTGAATTGCATAATGTGAGCATTATGGAAGCTACAAATCCTACCAGTGTACTACGTAAAAATGGTCTAGGTCGCAGTTATCTCCAACAACCTTGGCTCCAAGAATCGCTGACGCAACTTTATCAGCGAAAAACGCTGACAGGTGCCGTGTCCGATCAGCAAGTGTTTCTCAATGATAGACTGAGAGAATTGCAGAGCGAACGCAAGGAATTGGACAAGCTACGTAAATCGAATACTATTCTACGAACCTTTGTCTATTTGATGGCTATGCTACTGCTGCTATTCTGCACGGGAGTTACCATTCTCTTGGTATTGCAAAATACAGTTGAATTACTTATTGGCATTAGAGCTCTTCCACTTAGCACAAGGGTAAGCATTACATTACACCCGATCTGTAATAAAGTCTCTCTAAGCTTGCTATTACCATTTCAGCAATTCACGCTGGGCATTTCATCGCTGTCGAAACTGGGACTCTTTGGCGCCGGTCTGGAGGTGTGTCTGATATTCTATCTCGGCGCCACATCGGTGGTGGGTTTCTATAGTATGCCCTTTATGCGAAATGTACGTCCCAAACGGCGTCAGACATCTTTGCCGCAGCTGATGCTCAATTGTGGCTTCATGCTGGTTTTATCATCGGCGTTGCCATTACTAAGTCGCATTATAGGTGAATTCCCTTTCCATTTGCTTTCCTTTTTACTGATAGTCTCTAATCAATTAATTTTCCTTTCTCGCTAGGCATAACTAACTTTGATTTGCTCGGTGATTTCGGTGCCATTGAATGGTTGGGCAACTTCCAGATTGTCTTGTTCTATAATCTGGTATTTGGCACAACAACCGCATTGTGTTTGGCCAACAAATTTACGGCCACAGTGAGACGTGAGCTTCGTGCACGGTTAGTGGAGAACTATGTGCTCTTTACTAACTACATGAGTTTCATCAACTGATATCTGTATGAGCGATGCGACAAAGTGTCAAGGAGTCAGAAGCAATTGATCGTTGTAATTCGCTTTGTCGAGTCGCCGCTTAAGAGCCTAACTAGTTTTTATGCCAAGTATCATAAAATTAGTCGTAAAAATAGTCGCAATACCACCGCTAGTCGCCGAACAAACGATATGGACAGTTAAACTTTCAGTTAGAAAAGTGGCGTCTAGTTAGAAATACACACTCATATATTAATTAGATAGAGAGCATATACATCCTTCAAAGAACTGATACCGATATTTAAGTGTTGCGCCTAATTGTTGTACTTTTTAACATAACTATATGTTCATATACATGTATGCACTTATGTATATATATATATATATATATATATATATAAATGTATGTATAAATATCTATATATATATAAATATATAATTGCATACATTGATATGTGCAGTTACTAAGTGAATTACGAGTCAAAATTTCAACGATATGGAAATTCGTGCAACGTGAACTGATGTCAACTATTTAGGTTTAACTTGTAGGCTAAATTTTTAGGTGTTTTTTAAAATGTTTCGATATGATTTGAGAATTGAATTTCATTTACTACATACATGTTCTTATATCGTCACTAATTTATTTATTATTTTAATTTTTTTTTTCTTGATAGTTTAAAACAATGTTCCTTAAATTCGCACTTTAAGCGTTAATTGTCTCATTTCATTTTATATTTCCATACCCAATAATAAACCAATAAAACCTAATTCATCAATTAATTTAAAAACAAAACAATGTATGTGATAAATCTAATAAAAATTATATATAAAATTTAATCACTATTGATTCAGAAAAAATGCAATTATTTTATTCGCAGCTTTATTTCACTTTTTTTGGTCGCCTGAAGTCATTTTTTTGCTCCCCAAGCTACTTAAATAAGGCGGGTCAGGTTTTTGAAATTTGAAGGTAAAACATTTATTTGCGATAATTCATAAAACTATTTTAAACGGAAATATATTTGGAGTCATTATTGTTTTCCAATTTCGCAGTGTCAATATGGCATTGAAGTTTTGCAATACTTATTTACAGCTGTCTTAAATTGGTCGTTTGCCAACACTACAACTTTATCGATAACTACCGATAGCTAGTTCTAAATTACGAAATTTATCGGCCAGTGTTGCCAGAATCAGCGAAGTAGAATCGAAAGGCTGAAAAAATTAGTTGTTGGCGTCGTCTTGTTTTCGCTTTGAAAATTGTAAAATATCTTGTAGAAGTAGATAAAAAAAATGCTTAGTCGCAAGCGACGGGCCAGCTCCATATCGAGTCGCCAAGATGAGGATCCATTGCAGTTGGACGACTCAACCCCAGAGCAATCACCGGTTCAAGTGGCGTCGACGGCAACGTCTACACAATCGGCGCGAAAAAAGCGCCGTCTCGACCCGACAGAGCTGTGCCAGCAGTTGTACGATTCAATACGGAATATCAAAAAGGAGGATGGTTCCATGCTCTGCGATACGTTTATACGGGCGCCAAAACGTCGCCAAGAGCCTTCCTATTATGACGTGGTGGTCAATCCCATTGATTTACTGAAAGTTCAACAGAAACTAAAGACCGATTCGTACGACGATGTCGATGATCTAATGTGTGATTTGGAATTACTTATTGGCAATGCAAAGGCCTTTTATAAGCCCGAATCAAGTGAGTATCAGGATGCACAGGCGTTGTGGCAACATATACAGACGCAACGTCAGCGCATTTTGGAGGCCAATGGCTTGTCAACTTCAGCGGCAGCAGCGTCCATCGAAGAGGAGCCCCGAACGAAACGCATCTCTAGGAATGTAAGACGTTTAACCACCAGCACAGAGCCTGGTGGTGATCTGGAAGATGATTTTAATCCCTATGAAGAGCTTTTTGCTTCTGTAATGACGGCCACCGATGCGACATGCGATAGGCCCATGCATCACATGTTTCAATTGCTCCCGTCCAAGAAGATATACCCAGATTACTATGATGTGATTGAGCATCCAATTGATTTGCGTTTGATTGCCACAAAGATTCAAATGAATGCCTACTCCTCTCTGATGGAAATGGAGCGTGATCTGTTGCAAATGACTAAGAATGCTTGCCTATTCAATGAGCCTGGTTCGGAGATCTATAAGGATGCCAAGGCATTGAAGCGTATTTTTGTCCAACGTCGAACTGAGCTAGAATCCGGCAAGGCAGTGAAACTGACAAAGCGCATTAAAAGTTTGTCGAGTGCGGCAATAGCGGGTGAGAGATTGAAAGTATTTTTTATCCCAAACAGAAATGTTAAATTCTGTTTTCTTATTTAATAGCTCTCAAAGAGGAAGTGGATAGCTCGGATGATGAGGAAACAAGCAAACGCGGCGAGGGCCCTATGTGGGCTCTATTTGATCACCTATACAACGCACCAGGCACGGCGGAGCATCCTGGTATCACTGGTCCACCACTGGGCAATTCTTTGTGGAAGTTGCCAGTCCGTCGCTTTCATCCCGAATACTTTGAGCTGATCAAACGTCCTATTTCTATGAGCCAAATCCACACCAAGTTGAAAAAAGGCGATTATGCAAACATTAGTGATCTCACTGGCGATTTATATCTTATGCTGGATAATGCCAAGAAGGCGTTTGCCCCCACCCATCGAACGCACAAGGATGCCGTTAAAATGTTAAAGCTAATGAATGCCAAACTGGTTGAGGAATCACTAGAGGAGAATAGCGATATGGAAGAAGATGACCTGGACGACCAGGAAACTGAGAGTGACACAACAGCATTTACAACAACCAATGTGCAGCCGGAGAAACGTAAGCCGGGTAGACCGCGGGTCAATTCGATCTCGAATATTCCCACTGCTCATACGCCTAGTAATAATGCCAACTCCCCCAAATCGAATCGCATTGCCATCAATGCTGCAATTAAGAAGAAAATCCTATCAATTCAGAAAAGTTTGGTCGACTATACCGTGGGAAATCGACGACCCATTGAAATGTTCATGGAGAAACCGCCGCGCAAGGTATATCCTGATTATTATGACGTCATTGTAAATCCAATTGACATGAACACGATTGAGCATAACATAAAGAGCGATCGCTATGCCACAGTGGAGGATGTGGTAGCCGATTACCGGCTTATGTTCTCCAACTGCCGGCAATACAATGAGGAGGGCTCCAATATTTACGAAGATGCCAATGTCCTGGAGCGGGCTCTCAATGAAAAGCTAAAGGAATTCCCTGGTCTGGTCGAGGTCAAGAAGCCGCTGCAGAAATACACAAAACTTGGAAGGAAATTGAAGACAACGTTGGTGGCCGATCGTTTGTGGCAATTTTATGAGTCGGTCCGAGAGTATCAGGAGCCCAAGGGAAAGCGTCAACTGTCGCTTATCTTTACCAAATTGCCATCGAAAAGTGAATATCCTGATTACTATGACATCATCAAGGAGCCAATGGACATGGAAAGAATTGCCCAAAAGTTAAAGCAATCAATCTACGATACTGTGGACGAACTTGCCGCAGATTTCCTACTGATGCTGGAGAATGCCTGTAAATACAATGAGCCTGATTCTCAGATTTATAAGGATGCGTTGGTCCTGCAGCAATTGACGCTGCAATTGAAACAACAATTGCGTCCAGAACGTGACTCCCTGCCTGATGTACCGTTAGCTGTGCAGGAGTTGTTCCTTTCGTTATTCACCACGCTCTATAATCACCAGGACGAGGAGGGACGTTGTTACTCCGATTCTCTGGCCGAATTGCCCGAGTATGATGAGCTGGGTGAGGGTGCCAAGGTACGTGGTATTTCGCTAGATTTAGTAAAGCGGCGACTGGACAAAGGAGCCTACAAACGTTTGGATATCTATCAGGAAGATATATTTGCGTGCATGGAGCGGGCACGTAAATTATCCCGCACAGATTCTGATATATTTCAGGTAAGTTAATGCAGTTAAAAAGGATAAAGGAAACTAATTTTGAAATTTACAGGACTCCATTGAACTGCAAACCTATTTTATACGAAAACGAGATGAGCTCTGCAAGGACACACTAAGTTCGCCAGCCCTTAATTTTACTGTAGAACGCCTTTTAGCTAACGTAGAAGTGATGCGCCAGCAGAAGGCTCAGCAGGAGGAGCAAGATCAGGAGCAGGACAAGGAGAAAGATGAGTTCAATGGGGCCAATAAGGGCGAAAGTATGACCATCAATCAGCAGGTCTATTCCCCCGGTGATTTCGTCTATATTCAAATGCCTGAGAATAAAATTCCAGCAATAGCCAGCATTGAAAGGCTCTGGACTTCGCCCACCAATGAGAAATTCATGCAGGCCTCGATTTTCGTGCGACCCCACGAGACCTATCACGTGACCACTCGCAAATTTCTCGAGAAAGAAGTTTTTAAAAGCAGCATTTCACAGACAATTTCCATGGATAAGGTGCTGGGCATGTGCTATGTAATGCACATTAAGGATTACATTAAAATGAAACCCGAAAAGCTTCCGGAAAAAGATGTATTCGTATGCGAATCACGTTATAATCTTCAAGGTCGTTGCTTTAAGAAGCTTAAGAACTGGCCACATGCCCGCGAAGGCAGTTCCATAAAATTTGTTCCTCGAGAGCAGCCGCTGGAGCTGAAACGAGTGATGTCCGTATTCAAGGAGCGCATCGAGAAGCACAAGGGTGAGCTGGAGGAACTGAAACTACAGGAGTCTCTGGTGGAGAAGGAGAAGCCGAATGTGCCATGTGATCCACCACCGAATGCAGAGGACAACAGTGTCTATTATCAGCAGTATAATACCATTTGTAGCGGAGCCATAAAAACGGGAGACTTTGTCTATGTGGCTACGCAAACGGGCAAGCAATCGGTGGCTCAGGTCCATCAAATTTGGGAACAAAATGGCAAATCCTATTTCAGGGGTCCATGGCTATTGTCCCCCAGCGAGACGGCACCCACATTGGGCAAGCAATTCTTTCGCCAAGAACTCTTGCTCAGCACCGTGGAGGAGATAAGTCCCGTTGTGGGTATAGTGGGGCGTTGCGCCGTCTTGGAGTATGCCGAATTTATTAGTTCAAGGCCCACCGAAATCGCGGAAAGCGATGTATACATCTGTGAGTCAGTCTACGATGAGTTAAAGAAGGCTTTGCGCAAGTTGGTGGCCGGGAATATGCGAAAATTTCAGCACAGCGCCGCAGTCACCGAGGATGAGATCTTCTACTTTAAGAGTCCGATCAAACCAGCCAAAGATGTAAAGAATGAGATCAATGAACTTGGCATCCTGGAAGACTCAATGGATGGGGACACGCCTTCACTGAGCTCCGATACTGTAGCAATTTCTTCCCCGGCTCCATCAGTCAACTCCACGCCACTCACGTCTAAGGTAAAGTCGGTGAAATCCGCCAAAAAATGCCTTACCGGCTACATACTCTACTCCAGCGAGGTGCGGAAGAGCATTTGCCAGAGTAATCCCGACGCCTCCTTCGGTGACATTTCTCGCATGGTGGGCAACGAATGGAAGAATCTCCCCACCAGCGTCAAACAGAGCTGGGAGGACAGAGCCAGCAAGCAAAATGAGGAGACTGCTGCCCTGCGACGTAGTGAGATGGATGAAATGCACAATAGCGGCAGCCCGCTGCCTCAGGGCTCGGGTACTCAGGATTCAATTGGTCCGGCTATGATCTATGAATGCATGTGGGACAAATGCGATTTTCAGTTCGAGGAGATGGCCGATTGTACGGAACACTGTCTGGCCGATGGCACCGGCCACATACAACGTCATCCTCAGGCAGGCGTCGAAACCGAGTATGTCTGCCTGTGGCGCAATTGTCCGCGCATTAAGAAGACCACCCAGGCGTTTCCCAATGGGCTGCGTCTCATCAAGCATGTGCGAGAGGTACATTTAAGCAAGTGCGGCAAGCCACTGGGCACCACCGAACGTGGCAAGAATTTTATTCATCGCAAACAGAAGCTAGTGCCCCAATTGTCCACAAGTGTGCCCATACCAGCACCTAATGCCCATTCACCGCGGGATCCCAATCCCAATGTCCCCCATGTTGTGCAACCCCAAACAGTACAGCACCAGACAATAGTGCTGGGTCCACCTCCAGAGCCGATGTTTGTCACAGTGCCACCGCGTAACAATCGTGTTATACACTCGGAGGCTTACATCAAGTATATCGAGGGTCTCCAAACGGGCAGCCACCTGAATGTCCAGACCAGCAACAACAATTGGCGTCGATCCCTGGCACATGTGACGCCCGCCCAGGTCAATGGCAAATTGCAGTTACCGGAGCACTGGCTCGGTCCAAATGTCCGCGATCAGGCGAATGTGGTCCAGGCTCTTTGCCATCTACGTAACTTTATGCTCGATGATGTGCTGTTAATCCGTCGAAGTTGCAACTAGTGTGTCTAATCCTCCTCATCAAATCCAAAGCGTTTCGAATTCAATGTTAACTAAATAAAAAACATTAAAAAAAAAAACAAACCGATTTAACCGATATTCCAAGCACCAGCCCTGCCCTGAGTTTCAGTTAATCTTATGTGAACATATGTTAAAGCTTATCAGTCTCTGATGCCACACCATGACGTCATCTGCCGACGTCTGATGGTCTGGGTATTTTTTGGTTTCTTTGTTTTGCTAAGCAAGTCCGACAACAAACCGGTTCCACCTCTTCCTCATAGCTTCATAGTGTCACCCAGTTATTTTGCGTTGCTTATCTAATTTCGTCAGTCTCACTTGCGCTCATTGCTGCTCACACGCTCTCACCCAACGGGCAACTGGTCGAATCGGAAATTAGTCGCATTCGGTTGCTCGCGCAGTGAAGACCTGAAACAAGTAGTTAATCAAGTTGTCCATTATGTCGGAGGGCGAATCGAAATTTGGTTTCAAGGATATGGAAAAGGCGTTGGAGACATTGAAACTCCTGGAGACGCACGATATGCAATATCGCAAGCTGACAGTGCGCGGCTTACTTGGACGTGCCAAACGAGTGTTGACCAGTGAGTTGTGATAATGTGAATCTATGCTGTCACTCTTGGCTAACTAAATTTGCATTTGTAGTGACCAAGGCCGAGGAGAAGCTAAAGAATATCAATGATGCAATTGGTGTATTCGAGAAATGGCTGGAAGAGAATGGCGGCGGAGCGTCGAATAAGAATGCCAAGACTGACAATGAAGACAAAGTGGAAACAGTGCCTGGCCTGGGCTTTAAGGACAAGGCGGCAGCGGAGGCAACACTGAGGTAAAGTGGAGGCGGGTCTCATACTAATGAGGCGACCTTCAGCCACACGACACTGCGTGCGGCATGATGTCATGTCACAGTTTTAGTGTGTTAAACGGAGGCGCATATTCGTTGTATTCGGAAGTTTCATTAATTTGATAGAGAGTCCGATGAGCTCTTCCCCATCCTCTCTTGCGTTTTGCTTCTCTTTCTCAGTGGGCAAAGCATTTTGGGAATTATGTGTATATGGTAACAGATGCGTAGGCATTTATTTCGGAATCTATTACTAAAAGGGGTCTCAAAAGGTATTTTAGATAATTATTTAATGCATGATAAGTTAAATGTTTATTTAAAATTGGATTCGACTCGGACCTCCTTTGTGTTCGTAAAACAATAAGGAAACTTTTAATTGCGAAAAAATTTGAAGGAAACTTCCAAAGACCTCTATAAATAATAATATGCAACTTCTAATTTCCAATAATAATACCACTTAATTTAAAATTGGCGAGGTCTCCCCTTTGATTCGCCACTGATGGTAATATTTGTAGTTATATATTTTCTATAGTCAAAACATTCCTTAGTATATATATGCTTTTGCCTCTAATTTTATTTCAGCATTTTGGCTGAACGTGATCCAGATTATCAGAGACTGGCCATCAAGGGACTAATTGGTAGTTCGAAGCGTGTGCTATCCGGCACCAAAAATGAGGACAAGATCAATGCCATCAAGGAGGCCGTTCAGGTGTTGGAAGAATTTTTGGAAAAATTCGAGACGGAGAATCGCATCAAGGACAATCGTGCCTACTTGGCATTTTCTGTGATTTCCAAACTCCCAGAGCCCAAACAGGAATTGGCTGCAGAATTCATAGCCGCATACGGCGGCTCGAAGGCCAAGGGCAATTATAAACATCTGCGCACCATGTATCCCAAAGATGATAATGCCACCAGTTGGGATATAGTGCGTAATCGTCATATCGCCAAATTGTTGGAACAAATTAAAAACGAGAATGCCAAATTATTTGATCCCGAGACGGGAGCACCTACAGAGCTTCATTTGGAGCTGATACATTGGGCTTACAGTCCACAGCAGGACAAAGTGAAGGCCTATGTGGAGAAACTAACCAAGAAGACGGCAGAGAAGCGAAAACAAGCTGATAGCAGCAGCGATTCACAGGATGACAATGACACCGACAGTGACAGTGATGAAGAGGATAAGGAAAAGGAAGCTGTTCCCAAAAAGAAAAGGAAGACGGAAGATGAATAACCCACGGAAAACGTTACATAATTTTTATTTATTAACTCAACCTCAACGCAGACTAAGTACAGCTACAATGGTGGACACATAGTTATCTGTATATGTTTTTCTCTGTATGTATATATATATATAAATGTGGCTGCATGTGTGCTGTCTCTTGAAGATCTGGGCTTAAACAGATGAATCTATATGCCATGCCTTCTACATAGGACTTTCATTTCACACGTTTTGTTGGCTGACCTTTCATTGCATTATGGCACACTTCAGACACACATTCAAAAATTAAATAGATTACACAATTTACAAAAGTCATGGACACGCGCACCCATTCGCCCCCATTCCTACTGATACTTATGCAAGCCCCCATCATAATAGTCAGCCGGAGTGGATTTTTGCACGCGATGTGTCTCTGTGGAAGCTGAAACTGGTGGCGATTTGGCCAACGACAATGTCAAATGATGTTGATCTCCTCCTTTGGCCGTTGCAGAAGTCAGATGGCCATAGGCCATATTGAAGAGGGCATCGGGATCGCAGACAAAGCGATAGACATAACGCTCTCCATTGACCTTTTGCATGATTCCCTTCTCATAATAGTAGCGCAAACTCCTCGACAATTTGTCATAGTTCATGGCTGGGCGATTTTTTTGAAGACCCCAACGTCGGGCCACTTCTTCAGGCTCGATTAGTTTGAATTCCATGCCACGTCCCGTCCAGGCTATGCAACTGGCACTAAGGCAATGCAAAGGAAATCAGTTTTAAAAGACAAGTTAAGGCGGACAAGAAATGAACTCACCTGGTCGTAGGCTCATCAAGAAGAGCCACCAGAAACTGCCAGAGTTGCAGGGATCCACGTCGTTGGCTAATTGTCTGCCCATTACTGCTGGTGGAGATGCCATTGCTGGCATAGAAATGATCCAGACGTAGCTCCGTATCGTTGGATGTGGTCGAATCGACAACACTAGGACGCAGAGCTGAAGGATACGTGGACGATATGGTGGCATTGTAGGGTCCAGTGTCGTATTTAAGATCAGAATCTGTCGACGCTGCCACCGTGCTAGGTGAGAGATCGCGATAGATGGCAGGATGACTCGTTTGGGATGACGTTTGCTGTTGCTGCTGCTGCTGCTGCTGCTGCTGATGGTGTTGCTGTTGCTGTTGCTGCTGTTGGTGAGAGGCATAATGCGGTGGCTGGGTGGCATATACAGCCGAACTGGATATGACGGCCGTGTGGCTAAACTTGAAGGCGGAGGCAGCATGCAAAGGAGTTAAATGCGGATGTGTTGGTTGCTCATGTGTCTGCTGATGATGGGAATGCAATGATGAAACATGCTGCTGCTGGAGGAGTTCCTGTTGTTGTTGTTGATGTTGTTGATGTTGCTGCTGTTGTTGTTGTTGTTGCTGCTGCTGCTGCTGCTGTTGTGCTGTTGTTGTTGAATCGGCATGTTCGATTTTGGTATTTTGCTGAAACTGCTGATCCTGGCCAGAACCCGAACCAGAGACAGTCGCATCATTGCAATAAGCGGCAGCGGCTGCAGCAGCGACGGCGGCAGCAGCGGCACTTGCTTCTGCAAGAGATCAGGCATTAAGTTAACAGACAAAAATGAAAGCCGCTTTCATGCACATTTAAACAATGGAGCGTCATCAAAAGGGTTGGGATGGCCACTCATTACATAATATATGTAGCAATTACTCTTCCTAGGAAAAAAGTATGACAGCTATGACAACGTTTTGAACGTTGTGAACGTTTTTTAGCGTCCCTCTTCCTTTTAAAGGTTGTTTGTCCATTCTTGGAAAACCTTATGACTTTTTAAAGAGTATTTCTACATCGTTAATGATACAATTATATGCTTATTTTGTTGTGTTTCCCTTTCGCTAAATGGCCAAGGTATTTAGCAGTCATGAATTATTTAACCAACTCAAACTCGTCCATCCTCCACCCCCGCCTCACTCACACACAAGAGCTATTCCCAGTTGCTGCAAAATGTGCTCAATATGCTGCAATTTAACGGGGAAAACAAACCTATGCCCGCCACTCTTTCCACTTTTTTCCCCACCCCATTCCACACAGCCCACACCCCATATCCCATCCTCCCAGCAGCAGTGTTTGCCCTTTTCATTAGGAGAAGAACACCACACCCACAATGGGTAAGCTATGGCTTTCCCCCTGCCGCCTTGGCGCACTCAAAATCACATCAGCTGGCGAAGGGCAAACATGACTCGAGGTATTAAAAATTCAGTAGATACCTTTGCATAATCCATAAGCAAGTGTCGAGGACAAGTAAAAACATCATCGACAATGAAAACCTGTTGGGTCTGCCAAAAGAAGATATACCAAGTTCCCAATGCCGAACGCCAAACGGCCACTCCCACTCCCACACCCACACCCACACCCACTACCCATTTGCCTTTTCACTTTAGCGGCTTGTGATTGAGTCGCTTGTTTGACTGCATCCCATTCCATCCCCATCCCTATGATATCCACGGCATGCGCATACCGGAGGCAAACTAACAACCAAGTATCTGTGCGTTTTGCTTTTAAAATTGAATTCCAAGATTCAATTGGATTAGCGGTTACTAACACCGGTGATATTTTGTTATTGTAAATTATGCCAGCAATTTCTTGCATTTGATTTTTCTTTACGGGAAAAGAAGTAAATTTGAGATTATTGATATGCAGGCACGTAGGCACGCCCCCACCCCAATACAGCCCACCGTCACCTCAACTCACCAATAATTTAAATAAATGATGAATCTACGGCTTTAATTTTGGAAAACATTTTTCTCAATAGCCTCATTTTCCCATCATATCATTTGTTTTGCTTACCTTCGTCGCTCTTTTTTAAAATGCCCGCGGGTGGCGATGATGGAAACCTGCCCCAAGCGAACATAAATGGAAAATATTGAAAACAAGAAAGAAATAAAACAAAGTTGATTGACTTAAAGTTGCCTTGTCTTGTCTGGTAATAAGAATCAATTTTGTGGCTCACCTATAGCAATATGGATGAGGAGGATGTGAATGTGGAAGTGAATGTGGATGTGGATGTGGATGCTGATGCGGATGCGGGTGTGGATGCGTCACAGCGGGTATATCGAAAAATGTTGCTGATGTTCTTTCATGCCGCACGCCTTTGACATTTACTGCAAATTCAACATCAGAGCCAGCAGAAGAAGCATAAAAAAAAAAAAAATATATGTATGAGAAAAAGAAATCATTTTTTGAGTGATTTTCTCTAAGGGCAAGGAAAACTTGGTCTACAGCTACGGGGCGGGATGGTTACTGGCTTTTGTTAGATAATATTTCGTATTAACGCTCACGCCGGGATATCTTTGAGCATACAAATCGAGCCAACTGTCAAACGCAAGCTATGAAAAATGTTTCACAAAGTCAAGACTAAATATGGATATAGCGGCATGGACCGCTAAAAGTTGATCCCCACACAATAAAAAACAAAGAAATTTATAAACTATGTACCTCAAGAAAGATTGTATCAACTTGCCAACCAAAAAGCACTATGATATAAGTAATTGAAGATGAAATACAAAAATATTGCTAATAAAATTTACAAATTATTAAATCTTTCCCCCTACAATTCCCTTAGGCTACAATAGAGCTGCTGCCAATATTTTGTTAAGAACAACAAAACTCGTGTGTAAAGTTTAAAAAGCTCAACAAAAACGAAACATAAACAAAGACGACCCCACCCCAGGGCTGGACAGGGCCAATCTTATAATACTCCATCGTGCTGTAACCCAACTACCACCCATTTAAAAACTCATAATGGAAAATTAACAAACAAAACGTGTAAATAGCAAAAGCAAACACAGAGTTTTGGAGCTGGAGCTGGAGCTGCAACTGGAGCCGGAGGACATAGATACATATGTATGTATATACATGGAACTTGGATAGATGGATACCGTGCAGATGTGGACATCGATTTGGACGCTTACCATTGTACCTTGCGTTTAAGTAACCCTCCGTCGATGTGTCCAGGCCAAATTTGCCAATTGCCGCCGCTGCTGCTGCCGTCGGTGTGGGCGTTGCATACATGACCAATTCATCGGCCAATTGTTGGTGATGATGGTGATGGTGATGATGATGATGGGCATACCAGGAGGACTCGCGTGTTATGTCTGGAGAATCGCAAATCATCGTTTAAAAAAAAAAGGGAATTGATTGAGAAGTACAAATGAAACACTTACCATTGCATAGAGCGGCGGCTGAAGCACTAATTCCATTTGATGCGGATGATGTAGATGCGGCGGCGGCATTCATAAGCGCTGCCGTGGCAATAGGAACCGGCGGCGATGAGTTGCCGGCCAAGGGCAAACAGCAAGGTGGCGACTTCTGTCCAATGCAAATGGCCTCCATCAGCGTGTGGCTTACATCCAGGTCATTGCTATGACTGTGACATTTTCTACGATCCTCCAGGTTAAGGCAAGTAGATGTACCGGATGAGGATGAAGCGATGGCCTTACCCACAGATGGCAATGTTGAGCTAACACAGGAAACCACCGAATCCGTGGTTATGGTGGAGGTATTTGCCGCCCCATGATACAGGCCAAGATGATGGTGATGGTGATGATGATGAGGATGCGGATGCGGATGCGTATGCGGATGTGGATGGGCATGGGAATGAGGATGTACATGGGTGTGGTCCAAGTGGGTAAGCGTCTGCTGCAGTTGCTCCAAGTGTGTCTTAGCCTCGCTGTAGTCGGTCTGAATAAGGAAATGAAGCCAGACGCAGCAGGAAATTGTCATCAGTTTTTGGTTGTCTTACTTATTTTTGTGTGTGTATGTGTGTGTGTGTTTTTTTTTTTTGGCAAATTAGTTGTCAATTTAGTTAATCAATTTCAAAAGTTGACATGTCTTTTAGGGTGGGCCCAAACCCCATCAGATCTATGTCTACCCACAACTTTAAAGCCACCTGCTGAGTGCTTGAGAGCCTGCCTATGATACTAATGCCCATGATGCCAACAGGTTATGGTTCAGGTTGAAAGAACAAATAAAACAAAAGGCCAAACAGCTCGTTCGTCACATTGACATACTCAAGTGTGGACAACTTGTTGTTGTAGTTGTTGTCGTCGTTGTTGTTGTTGCTGATGGCAATTAGTTTAACAGCTTCGACTTCTATTTCTGTTGAGGAGTTGTCTTTCACATATGTTGGACCCCCATTAGGTAATGAACCATTGTCACAAACAGTGCAAAAATTGGCTAGAGAAAAGAAGAATACATACCAGCAACACCAGCAACTACAACAACACCTGCAACACTGGACATCAACACACAATGACACCTAGCCATTGCCGGTTTATTGACATTTCTTCATTTAATGAGCTGCACTGGGGTTAAACCTTTGTTTATGGATGGCTTGGACACACTCTCACTTTGCCTCATTTCACTTTTTCAAGTAGCTGCGATATTAGACCTCCTAACGATGTTTATTAAGAGAGAGTGGTGTGTGGGGGGGGGGGGGGGGGGCCTTCTAGAAAATCAAAAACCAAACTTTTCGTATAAATCTCTGTAACTTCTGTACCATTTGAGTCCATCGACAATCTGGTTCAAGATTGTTTGCTTTTAATTAAATAGGTCACAAATCAATTTGTTTGTCTTGCCTTTGTGTTAGAAACTAGAAATGCAACAAATTGCTTGTGCCCATGCCGATCTTTCTTTCTTTCTCCATCGAAGACCTTTTTCTTGACATTTTGAAAACTGGAACAACAAAACGATGCGCACTAGAGCATTTGAGAATCATTTGAGCGATAGTTACCCTTAATTACCTACACCCACACAGAGACACCACACCACACATACATTGATGCCCCTCTTGAGTGTGTAGATAGAGACCCATTGGAGAAGGAAACTGTTGGCTCCACACGTGGAAGATCAGAAAGCGGCACACCACACACACACACACACACACACACATATATTTAGAAGTTGCAGAACTCGGTTTTTGCAGCTTTCTCCACTCTCCAGCACGAGCCGAGGATGAGTTATGTAAATGGGATACATTAAACTTAAAATGTGGCATGGCATTATAAATTAAATTTATTTTGCAACAAAATACAAGCTCAAGGCAACCAAAAGCAAAAGCTTCCGCCATTTGTTATTACAAATTCATAAAATTGCTAAATATGCCACATGGTGACGGTGGGTGTCATTTAATAAGTGCAAGCAAGCGATTTGTAAAATCAAATTACCACCATTATATACTACATATGTACATACATATATAGGAGGAGTTATTGTCGTTGTGTTAGTCGCCGGAGACAAGGGCAACCAAGCGTTGTCAGTAGGCACGCGTGTCTCAAACCCCAAAACAGGTAGTGCAACAACAATAAAACGTGATGCAAAGCCTAAAAAACTCCATCGTTCAGGGTACGACCTTCGAATACTTCTTGGAAGATGTGCAATAAAAATCGTATTCTATTTCAAACGTAAGACTACAATTTTTACCATTTTAAAACGCAAAAGTAGCTTAAACTATGTATATGTGACTGTAATATATTGGTTCTAGGATATTGGCTTACATTAAAAATTTAGCTAAATTATTAAGAGAAAGAAAAGAGTTTTTAAAAATATTTTAAAATAGGGGCCAAGCCAATTATCAACAATAGTCTGGTTAGAGATAGCTAAGTTTTAAAATCTATAATTCATCTGAGCATGTAAATTTTAGTTATTCTTTTGAAAGGAAATTAAACTCAAATTTCAAATTTTAGAAATGTTATATATAAAAATACAAAATTTCTTTGGGATTCCCTGCAGACAATTTTGACAACAAAATTGTTCCAGTCGTAATCAAGTTTGATGCGAATTTTATTGATACAAAAAAGAAAACTTGTTGTCAATTCTAATTTCTAAATTAAAAATTAAATGAAATGGATATTAAATTTTAGAATTACAGGCAGGAAAATGGTGAAAGCAAAGACTACGCCGGGTCATCAAATATTTTATAGCTAATATGCGAAAATACGAAAGGGTACAAACTAAGTATATATGTTCCAAGAGAGCACATACTCGTTGTGTGTAAGTATTTAGGGCCTAATTTGTTGGCGCAAGTAATGCCTATTACAACTGCAATTGGCCAAAAACAAACTTGGCGGTGAAGTGAGTTGACTTAACTTGACTTCAGTTGCCTGTTGACTGGCTGACTGACTCATCCGTTAGATGAATCAACTTTGAACTCTCCCGGCTAGCAATCATGTAGGAGCGCACAGAGATCATTGGCGGAAGGAGAAGGGTTAGGGAGTCGTATAACCACCACCCACCATACCACACCGCACCGCACCACACCTCACCGCACCGCACTCATTGCCGACGTTACGAAACGTTTGTTTGTATGTGGGATTGATCTACTTTGCAGCAGCCGAGCCGAAGTCAGAAGACAATGCTTTTTCTTCATTTGTGTTTTTATTTTGTTTTTTGTTTTTTGTGAATTGTTTTTTTCTTTCCACGGTGCGGCAAATTGGTTAAGTTGGCTCTAGGTCTCTACGCTGAGCTGAGTTGTCGTGGAAAACACTTTCACTGCACATGATGGAAGGCAGTGACACGACTCTAGCGTGGTTGGCCGTTGTGGAGTTGCTGCTGCTCTTCTTGTGGCCATGGAAGCGCAACCGAGCCAGTTTCTTGGTCTCGCATGCGTTGATGTCGCATTTTCGATTTAACTGCGGACGAGTTCGGAGGTCTTAATGACTTGGAGCAATGCCAGGATATAAAAGCTTGGGCTTGGTGCTAATCTGCGCTCTGGGTGAGTTAATTTTCCGCTTTCGCTCCGAATTCCGATTAACAGCAACAAGTATTCCTGCATAGCGGTCACCTCTCAACCCTATCAGTTGCCACATCGGTGTTCTAATCGTCTGGAAAATGCATTGGAACATATGCGTCGTCGCAGCTCGAGCTCCTCGTCTCGGGCTCGCTCGATGTGGGAACAGCCGCGGCAGAGTCCCTATCAATTGTATAACAGTTTCTATGGTCAGCACAGTGAGCCCGAGGATGATTTCTACAATGTGGGCGGCTCTTATTATCCGAGACGTGGGTATTATGGCAAGAATCTCCAAAGAAGTGGCCGCCCGTATCCTTTTGCGAACCCCGATGGAGCTCTGGAATTGGAGGATTTGCTTTCCTCGCCACGAAAGCCCCACAAACTGTCGTCCATATCCCGGGTGGATGTGGAGGACTTGAAAGTTCGCGTACCGCCAGCGAAGTCGGCATCCCGCTGGGTGGAGATCGACAAGTGTAAATTCAGTACGGAGAACTCCACTCTGGACACACGGCTAATCTTTCCAGATCTAACTTTGAGTGGCAAGGTCGTTATGCAGCCCATGGGCGGGCGTTGTCATATGATTCTTCGACTACGGCATGCTGGAATTGAGTTTCGCACTGTGCCACTTGGCTTTGAATCCGGTTCCGGCGCATCGTCTCCCTCATACGAACAGTCACGAAGACTGGGAGCTGCTTCAGTGCGTACGGACTCACACTTTGCTGAGCCCGGTTTCATATCCGTCTTTGCCCATGGCTGCCAGGGTCCTAGTGGTATTCGTCTGAGGCAGAATTCCAAACGGAGGTTTGGAACGAGCCCTCAAGTGGAACTGGGTGAACCAAATGTGATTCTAGGCACTGCCGGCACCAAAACTCAACGCTGGGGTAAATACAAGCCCGAGTACGACATTCGTTTGGGTCAGGAGCACACTACCCAAAGGGATGAGAGTCTTGTTGTGGATAGTGATAGCCATAGTCAGGACTCGAGTGAATTCTTTGACACCAATGGCGACAATTTCTATCGGCGCCAATTCAGCAAACGAAGACGACGTAGGCGACGTTATGCCGCAGCACCACCCAGAGAAGAGATAAGGTTCAGTGAGGATGTGCTCTATTTTGAGGATGAGCAACTGCAGCAGCTCGTTGAACCAGATGCTAGAGCTTTTGCAGATATATTCAGTGGTGGTGATGGAGCGGGTGGTGCGATAAACACCAGCGGCGATCGAGAGGAATTAGTGGGTGACGCTATGTCCAATGAACTGGAGAAGCTTTTCTCGATGGGCGTGCGTGGTCTGCTGACAACTTATATGCAGCGAGCTTTACAGCCAGCTATTAAGGAAACGCTCATGGAAAATATGGGGTATACTCTGAGCTATGGCTGATTGTCACAAGGATATTTTAGGATTTAATTATATTTATTTACGTCCGATTGAATTAAAGATTTAAAACCAAATGTAAAATGTTTTGGTTTAAATTTTCATTGTATAATCTTACCAATTTAGCCGTATCCATTGATTTAACTCGGCGGATTGCACGCTTGACTGGAATACCACCGGACACACTCTTGAACTTGATTCACTCGTCGTTTCAACAATTTTCACTAATAGGATTTCACCTGGTTTCTCTCGTCGAGCATCAATAATTTTGAATTATTAAACAATCAATGGCTTTCACTTGCGGCTGAGTCCAGCATGCCGTTAACATTGTGCAACCGTTTTGACGTATCCGTGGTAACTGTAGACTAGATCCGAATTCCCTCATAGACGGATGTGATTTATTTGCTATTGAATAAGGGGTTGATACGAAAGGATGCTGATGCAATGTATACGCAGGCGCGTAACGCCCTCGCAAGGAAGTGATTGGTCGCATTGATATTTCCTCTGTTGGCCAATAGAAGGACAGTATGGGCGGCAGTTGGTCGTATAAAGAAAATCGGGTAAACATCGGAGAATACTTTAACAACAAAAAGATAAGAATAGGAATACGTAATGTTACTTTGACCACGATAGTTTAATATTTAAATAAGAACGTTACCAAAGAATTTAGTATAAATGAATTCGAATTTGAAAGTCGAGGGCGCCACCATTTAACTGAAATATGACTGGCAAGGCTCAGTCAGCTCAAGTAAATAAAATAGGGTTGGCAAACACAATTCCCCCTATTATCGCATAAACAGCGCGCCAAATTTAACGGAGTGCTTAAACGTATATTTGAGATTTTAAAAACAATGGGTTAAGCATACATATATATATATATGTAATTTAATTTAAAACTGTCTCCAATAGAGCACCCAATGTCGATGAGATGGATGATTGGACTCTGCCTTAAAGGGTTTCGGGAAAGAGTAAAAGTACGACATTGATAAGCCGTTAGTCTTTGCTACTCTTTTATTGTTTTTGGTAGCCCGTTTGTCAATAAAGCAAAAAATTTATCGTTGGACTTATCGTCGTCATTGGCCTGTGTTTTTTAATGAATTTTGTGTTCGAGCAGGCACAAATTTTTCAGTCATTTTTATTTTATTTCGTGCACTACTAAAATCAGCAGCAACGTGTCATTTAACACAGTGGTGCCATCTGGTGTCATTTTGTGAAAAAGCAAAGTGGTTTGCTAGCCCTTGCAACCAAGACATGGTATTACTAAGTTAAAATTCTGATTTTCCCAGCAATCTGGCAATATTGAAAATATACACGTATATTCATATAGAAATTAAGAAATACACCCGATAAAATAAGAAATTTCGATGGCAAAACAAGTTCGTTTGACCAATAGACTCGGCTAAAATTCATGCATTTAAATTTGAACAGTTCGAATTTCATTTGTAAACCAACTCAGCACTAACAGCAGTCTCAGCCCAGCCACTAACAAAAAAAGGAAAGGCAGTGGCAGAGAGAAGGGAAGTGCAGCCAAAATTAACATCTTTTTAGAGTCCATCAGCCAGCTGGCTGCCTTTGCTACCAACAGTGACAACATGCAGTTGTTAATCTCGAGTGTCTGTATGGCGCTGACGAGCGCTGTAATTGGCAATGCATATTTCCAAAAGCAGCAATTCTATCCGGCTGTAGTCTACATCACCAAATCGAACGCATCCATGGCAGTATGTTGGGATGTCACAATTTATAAGAATACCAACTAATCTGTGTCTTTTTAGGTCATCTACATACAATTCTTTGTGATTGTCTTTATGCTTGGGAAGCTTTTGCGCAAGGTGGGTAAATGGTGATGGTGTATGATAATTGAGATAATGACCCCAACACATTCGGCAATTTTAGATATTCCTGGGTACTTTGCGTGCCGCTGAATTCGAACATCTGCTTGAGCGTTTCTGGTATGCTTTAACGGAGACTTGTCTGGCATTCACCGTATTCCGCGATGACTTCAATCCTCGATTCGTAGCTCTGTTTACAGTGCTGCTATTTCTTAAATCATTCCATTGGCTAGCCGAAGAGCGAGTGGACTTTGTAAGCAATCTCATTCATGTTGATATTTTTGTTCTGCGTGAATAATCGTTTTCCTTTTCAGATGGAACGATCTCCTGTCCTGGGTTGGCTTTTCCACATACGCGTTGGCAGCCTTCTGACCATGCTAGGCATTCTCGATTACGTTATGCTTATGCATGCTTACAACTCTACACTCGTGCGAGGGCCCACTGTGCAGTTAGTGTTTGGCTTTGAATATGCTATTCTGTTGACAGTGATCGCAAGCACGGCAATCAAATACGTCTTGCATGCCGCCGAGATGCGTACGGACACGCCGTGGGAGAATAAAGCTGTGTTCCTGCTCTACACCGAGTTGGTTATTGGCCTAATCAAGGTTGTACTCTATGTGTTGTTTGTATTGATCATGGCGAAAATCTATGCGCTACCCATGTTCGTATTCCGACCCATGTTCTTCACGATTCGCAATTTCCGCAAGGCCCTGAACGATGTGATCATGTCCAGGCGCGCCATACGCAATATGAACACATTGTATCCGGATGCTACGCCCGAGGAGCTTCGCCAGTCGGACAATATTTGCATTATCTGTCGCGAGGATATGGTCAATCACTCGAAGAAATTACCCTGTGGTCATATATTTCATACGACTTGTCTGCGGTCGTGGTTCCAGCGCCAGCAGACGTGTCCCACCTGTCGGCTCAATATTTTACGGACTCCGGCTATTAATTCTACGGCCATGCCCAGACCGGCTGACGATGTTGCTGCTGCAGCTGCAGCAGCCAATCAAGCACCTGTAGGCGCTCCAGTAGCAGCCCCAGCAGCTGCGCCAGCTGATGATGGTCGAGCAAATGGTCCATTGGTCGGAGCCAATATTGCTGCACCAAGTTTTGCTGATATTTTTGGCGATCCCAGTAAGTTTGTTATGAAAATTATTATTTAATTTGCTACAAGCATGCAATTTCGCTTCTCTTAGATGGCTTGCCCAATCTTACTGGGTTTCAACCAATACCTCCACCAGCCATGCCTATGCTATCAGCGTTTATGATGCCGCCACAATTCCAATACTTCACACCGCCTGTGCCGCCGCCACCCGTACCCCTAGACCTGACCAAATTCACCGATGAGGAGCTGCGCGCTTTGGAGGGGCAACAACGGCAGCATATTGAGCAACGCTTAAAAGTAAGATTCACTTGATAACCCTTTGCGAAAAGAAGTACTAATTTGCTTTTTCCATTCCACAGCTACTGGCCAATATAACTCTTATGCTGGACTCTGTGGGCATTTTAATGAATCAGTATCAAAACTTGTCGGCTCGCCTACAGCTGACAGCAGTGCCGACAGAAACAGAAATTCCATCAGCAGCGGCAGATTCTGAAAGTGCTTCTGTCACTACTGCATCGGCAGCACCAGTGCAAGACCCAGTTTATGATAAGCCCAGCACATCAACGGCTGCGGCTGCGGCAGCTGCATTTGCAGCTCACCAAATTAATGCAGCTCCGACTGTGATCACAGCAAATGCCGGCCAAGGGGAGAAAGTTACTATTGAGGATCTGGGTGCCGAAGAAGACGACGTTCCATCGACATCCACAGGAACAGTGGGCCGCCTCACCACTGCAGAGATGGATAATGGCGATGAGGAGCTGAATGTACTGCGAAAGCGACGCTTGAAATTCTTAGACGAGCGCAACAAGTCACAAGAAGAGGCAACGACCACAGCGACAACCACAGATTAGATTCAAATTCCAGGGGTATCCTGAATATTTGATTTTGTTTACTCCTTTGACTTTTGTTAATTTATATGGGTTATGTTTGCATACACACAACGGAACGCATGTGCATACATACATATAATTTATGCTGTAATATGCGGATCATGGAATGGCAAGTGAAACGAAGGATCTGACTAGCGCCGTGTGCAAATTGTAAAAAAAGAAAACAAAAATGGTATAGAACACTATTTTAGATATGGGGAAAACTGATGATTTGTATTTAATATTATTTTATGTGTATAATTAATGTGAAATATAACACTATACACCAATTTTCAAATCATCGATTCTTACCTGAACATAAAACTAGCGCCAAAACGGATTTAGCTATTCAGATTTTCTTAAAGCCAATATAAACTCGTGAGATTTATATCTCGGTTCCTTGTAATTAGGGACCCTTTTTTAGTCTACTTTAATTTAATTTAGATTAAATCAAATATCAATGATCATCTTATGATAAAACACATTTTAACTTTGTTTTTTAATTGAGATTTGGCTCCACTATTTTGGCCTGCAGTA
The DNA here is from genome assembly GCA_024703675.1 of Drosophila nebulosa. NCBI lineage: Eukaryota > Metazoa > Arthropoda > Insecta > Diptera > Drosophilidae > Drosophila > Drosophila nebulosa. Next base: position 2,130,316 of record JANFPS010000004.1, on the reverse strand, counting down.
TGGAAATTAATGATTTCTAATTGACAAGTTTTACTTAAATTTTTGGCTTCAAAAGACATAAATATACAATATATTAAAGCAAATTAAATGAAAAGTAAATGCAAGTCCTAGATGCAGTCCCTGACTCTAGTTCCACTTGGGAAAGAATTGATGAATCGAAAATTGTCGCATAATGTAATTAATGTGAAATATAATTAAAAACGAAAGGATGCAATGATACGGGCGATACAATATACATTACACACTATATAATATACATACATAGCTAGTTAGATAGATAAGTATCTTAGGTACTAAGTGGAAATAAATTAAACGACACACACGTATGGAGTACAGATTAGAGACTACACATAGATAACAACAGTGGATCGCCTTGTGCCGCCGCGTCCGTGGAATACGTGCATTTGTACATCTCCGCATCAAATACGCGATTCTATCTCACGAAATTCGCCAGGATCCGTGAAGCGCACAGTCAATATATAGAATAATGTGGGAAAAGGCACAAGGCACAAAAACGCATAATGATAGTTGAGTGAGGCAATGCCATAGGCAAGCAATAGCCAGTGCACCGCTGTAAGAAAGTAATGGGAATAAGCCAGTAGGATTTTAACAACTAAATAATGGCACTCACAAATGATGACGACATTCTTTAGCTCCCAAACAGAGGAGCAGACAAGAGCCTTCAGTGTTTGATCTATTTTTAGTGAATAGTGGATCGCGTTGGCTACCATGGATATGGCCACACTGAGATAGGGAAACGAATAATCTAAAAGATCATAACCAATAATATGAAGTTAAGGATAATACACTTAATTGTTGGCACTCACATATAAGACCACCACCCAAAGCGTGCACAAAGGTAAGTAGCGGTAGAAAGTAAAGAGCTGAGTATATGGGTGCCTTGCTCTTGCCCTTGACATCCATCATGGAACATATTAGAGGACGTATAAGAAACATATTAACCAGACACAAAAAATAAAACACCAAGACTACAGTTTGCCTATGGGGACAGCAAAAGAGAAATTAGGCATATGTTTCAAAAAAACTGAAATTAATGAGAATTACAAGGGATAAACAGCTTCCTGCGTGCAGTACACTCGAGCCTCGTAGTTGGGCTGAGGATTATAGAATAGAGTATACCAATCGGTTAGCTTACGCACATCGCACGCATATAGCCGCAACTCCCACAGTGGCTCCATGAAGAGAGTGGATAAAATAGCCGACACAGCGACCTCGATAAACGCGCTGGCCGTAAGGATTAGTTGCTTTCGCGAGAATCTGCAAATACAGTAACTTGATAAACTCTCCCTCGATATCCATGTAATTCGGCTTGCACTCACTTCCGATCTTTGGCGTCCATGTCAATAAAGACGCAGTGCATCATCAGAGGCAGCATTGTCATAAACCCCAAGTATAGCCAAGAGTATGTGCTCAACTCATCGCGACATGGTGTACATGCATAGTTCTCGTCAACCTGGATGGGGTGAAAATAGGACAATAACAATAAAAGATCTGAACATAATTGTATTCCTAGATTATACCCGATAACCGCGTGAGCACACGCCGCAGTTACTCCAGCTTCCATTCTCCAGTAAGGACCGTCCACAGTAGGCGCCAGGACAACGGCTTGGGCTAGTTGTAGTCATATTTTTATCCCCACTAGTTGTCCCCACTGTTAAAGCGCCCCAAAAAAGTCAATTTAGAACTTCAACACACGAAAGATAGCGCATTCTTTGTTTTTTTTTAGGTAACTACGTCATAACTTTATCGCCCCACAATTAATGTAACTTGGATTCTTTTATTTTCATAAGATAAATCAGGAGTAACTACGGATGTTTAGTTTAAATAAATACAACAATCACTAATTAAATACACAACAAAATAGTTTGGTTTTATTGGTGACATCATAGGTTTTACTACATACGTAAACCATGTCGAATCTTTAGTTCACTTAACTCTTACAACAACAACCACAGGTTAACAGCACATAGCCCAAAAAGCATTTTTAGTAAGCAAATCCATTGTTGAAAACAAGATTGACGTTGGAACCTCTCGCTCTATTGAACATTCTTCTTCCCTTTCTCTTCCATTTAGTGAGGCCAATCGAATACACGGATCCTACATCAAGCAAATGGAGCCGACATGAATTCGCTGAATGAATTCGCCCAGTCGCAATTCGCTCAATATTTGCGAATTTCGCCGAGCCATAAATATCGTTTCGAGATGGGCAAAATTTTCCCATCACTACCAACCAAAGCTGACGCCATATTGGCCGGCTGATTTATAAAAAATTGCAAAAAAAACCTGAAAAAAGGAATATATAAAATAGAAAAGCGTTAGCAAGTATGAAATTGTGACATTGCAAGCCGTGTGGTGGATTAATAAGGCTTGCAAAAGTGCTAATATAAAAGAAAAAGTGTATTTTGGGCGGATGGAAAATAAATGGTGAGTTGTGCGATTGTTCGATTCGCAAATAAAAGGTGTATGTGTGTGCGCTCCTACGTATATAAACATATATGTGTGAGTTAATATTGGAAGTGAAGTGAAAAAAATAACAAGAAGTCCTTGAGGGTAATCCACTCCAGATCTCGGACTCCTCTTGCGATGTGGAATAGGAGGCTTTTGCTGGCAAGAAAAAACTTCAAAAGTCCCCAATGCTCCACGCCCAGTAATTGCAAATAATTTAATAGCCGATAAAAAGTGTAGAAACGTTGTGCGTAGTTATTTTCTCATCGCAAGACACACACACACACACAACTCTCTCTATTTTACCGCCCCGCGCAACTAACCACCCCCATCGAATAATTTACATTCCGATTTGGTGGGCTGCTTCTAAGGATTTACAATTAGGATTCGGTGCCGGGTTTGAGATCAAGTGACAGCCACATGATGTAATTCTAAATCTCTCAGTTCGGTAGCGAATCAAAAAAATATAAGAAATGTATGTTCTTTGTTTAACAAAATAAATAAATAAAGAAATGAAACAGAAAAATGCCATGTAAAGTGAAACAAAAACACAATTTAATTAAATTCACACATTAGGCAAGCGAGAGAGTGACAGGGAGAGAACGACGGTGATAGAGATAGAAAGAGAGTGGAAAGTGTGAGAAGAAGAGAGCAAGAGCAATAAAAAAGAACAAGGAAGAGAGCGGTTGGCGGGTAGAGGGAGGCTTTTGGAGCACTATTTGGCGCTTGCTGTCTAACCCCTGCCACCGCTTGCCCCTCTTGCTTCTATCTTCTATTAAATAATATTGATTTTTCATATACCCCAACACATGCACACACACACATATTTATGTACACATGCATATATCTATATATGTATGTATTTGTATATTATTGCGTGCGCGGTCCTCGGCTCTGTAAATATGCATATGTGTGTGCGTTTTTTCGGTCTCTCTTTTGTATTCTTTGTATTTACGTATTTTTCTCTTTTCTTCGTTCTTTCTATCTTTTTTGACTTGGTTTTCGTTGCAGTTTATAGATTTTTGCAATTTGTGATTTGCCGAGCAGAAAGAGGAATATGTAAACGAAACGCCGAGTGCCGCGAACAGCAGCAGCAGCCGATCAAAGACAAAAAAACCAAAAAAAAAAAAATATTAAACATAAAAAAAAAAACAAAATCCAAAAAGAGTAAGAAACAAGGTGACGAGAAAGAAAAGGTCTTTGGAACACCGGGAACGACCAACAGTGCCTCAAATAAAAAAACAAAAAAATTTGGTTGCCACCTAACAGAGCAGCAATAACCAACATCAAGAGCAACAACAACAACAACAGAAACCGGGCCATTCCCCCCTTTGCCTCCCTGCATCAGGAACCAGGACTGCCATATAATCATAGCCAAAAATCCAAAAAGAAGCCGCCCAGTGGTAGACTGCAAATAGAATTACAACAACAATACACTTACACACACACCCACACAAACAAATCTACCCCACCCCAACCCACTTCGTTAATTTCACCCAACAATGACTTTCGATACGCGACGACAAAACACGGGACAACCATTGACCACCACCAATAACAGCAGCAACAGCACAAACACAGCCGCAACTACGACCAGTCCAGCTCAGGGAACGGGTACCGGATCAGGCACAGGTGGAGGAGGCAGTGGAGGAGGCAGCGGAGGTGGAGCTATCGACACTCAGAGCGGAGAGCAAACGCCGGCTACCCAGGGAGGGCTCCACGGCTCAGATTCCTCAGCAGCACCAGCCACAACGACGTCTTCATTGGATAGCACAGTAACCATAGTGTACGTTTTTTTTTCTTATTTTTGTATCCTTTTGGATGTGAGCATTAAACTTAATCAGCAGAAAATACGTTAGTTTAGGGTTAGTTTAGGGTACCACCCAACCATCTACCTCGATTTTCTTCCTCAAGATTAACCAACCTCAGGCATATTTCTGTTTACTTTTGCGCAGTTTTCTTTTTATTTTGTATTTCGTTCTTTGCAAAGTTATGTTCAATCTAGTACATTCATTTAAAACTAGCTAAAAATTAATAAAATAAAATTAATTCTCACACATACACACACACAATTACCATTCTTTTCTCTCTCACTTTGTGTGTGTGTGTGGTGTTGCCTTGCCTGCCCAGCTGATTTTCCTCACACCTGTCTGTCTGCTCTTTTGCATCTGATCAACGAAGTGTGGGTGAGGAGGAGATTAAATAATTCAAGAGCTGTCGTCATCAAAAAAGAATATACGAATATACAAACAGCAGAGAAAATTGAATTTTAAACTCTTGATTTGTGTAGCCCAAAAACAGAGATAGCCTATCAAAAAATTATAAACATAGAAGCAAAGAGAAGAACGAACAAAAAAAAAAACATGATAATAACAAATAACAATGACAAAATCGAATATAAAAAGAAAGAAGTATAAATAACAATATACTCTTCTTTTTCTTTATATAAAAAAATTTCAGAAAATTTGACAATTATTTATTTGTTCTTTAATCTTAAATTTGTACATAAAATGAGATTAAAATTAATTTTATTATTCTTGTTACGATAATAAGAATAAGTGGTTAAAAAGATGTTACCCCCAATAAGAACTTAATGAAGTCTTAAGAATTCCTTTAAAAAATTTTAAATATATTTTTGAGATGGCTGACTTCTCAAATTGTTAAAAATTGAAGATAATATTATCTGGGTAATTTTCTTAACAAAGTCAATACACAGTGTAGACTGTAAAATTTTATAGGCATAATCATTCCAATTATATTCAGAAAGGGTATATACATGCATATCTTATCGCTTACACCAAAACTGACTCATGAACTTGAATTTGTTCTTTAACTTGTATTTGTGTTTTTCTTTTAATTTTTTTACTTTTTTAACCATGTCCAGGTCTCCGGAGAAATTGATATCTTCATTTCCCACCACCAAGCTACGTTCGCTAACACAAAAAATATCCAATCCTCGATGGGTAGTGCCCGTTTTGCCGGAACAAGAACTAGAAGTGCTTCTTAATGCAGCAATCGAGTTGACCCAGGCTGGTAAGTAGAAGCTATGAAAATAAATATGTCTTTCTAAGTTATTTTTTTACATTTTTTCTTAGGCGTAGATCATGACTGTGAGCCGTGCGTAGAATTCTATCGGAATGGCCTAAGCACTTCGTTTGCTAAAATCCTAACCGACGACGCAGTCAACTCATGGAAGTACAATATTCATCACTGCATCCTGGTCTCATGTGGCAAGCTGTTGCATTTGATAGCCATCCACATGCAGCGGGACAATCCGTATCTGCTTGATCTGTTGGCCATTGTGTTTGATCCGGACAATAAATTCAACACTTTTAATGCTGCCCGCCAACCGGAATGCTTTGCTGCCACCGAATGCATCTGGGGTGTGCTGGACAGCAATAAGATGTTTGCGCGGCCACCGCCAGAACCGAAAAATGCTCGTGGCTGGCTTGTGGATCTCATCAATCGTTTCGGTCAGTTGGGTGGCTTTGACAATCTACTAGAGCGATTTAACAGCGGATTGGAGATTTTGAAGCGCAATCAAAACCAAAACAAAGCTTCAGAAAAAAGTGCAGCCTCGGATAGTTCCAGCGGAGATGGCAATGCTCAGGACAATCGCTTGACTTTGGCTCTTATACATAGCCTGCTGCGGCCCTTTGGCCAGTGCCATGAACTTCTTACGCCAGCCACAATAGCAAAGTACTTTATGCCCACTTGGAACGTGGTTCTTGATCTGCTGGATAGTTTCACAGATGAAGAATTAAAACGGGAGGTTAAGCCTGAGGGACGCAATGACTACATCAATGGTATTGTGAAATCAGCCCGCCTTCTAGCCAGCCGTCTAACGGGTCAGGAGGAACTGATTCGCGATTTGGAGATGTTTCGTCTAAAGATGATTTTGCGACTGCTGCAGGTCTCTAGTTTTAATGGAAAGATGAATGCCTTGAATGAGATCAATAAAGTTCTCTCCTCGGTTGCCTATTACTCGCACCGCTCCCAACCTTTACCACATTGTTTGCCGGAGGACGAAATGGACTGGTTGACAGCTGAGCGAATGGCGCAGTGGATTAAGTCGTCGGATGTTCTTGGTATTGTGCTCAAAGATTCCCTGCATCAGCCCCAGTATGTGGAGAAGTTGGAGAAAATTATACGCTTTCTGATAAAAGAACAGGCTCTAACATTGGATGACCTGGACGCAGTGTGGCGGGCTCAAGCGGGCAAACACGAGGCCATTGTGAAAAATGTGCACGATCTGCTGGCTAAATTGGCCTGGGATTTCACCCCTGAACAGCTGGATCATCTCTTTGAGGCGTTTCAAGTAGGTTTTTGTATTAACTACTGTAATATGTGAAATTTCTATAATCCTTAATCTTTTACAGGCTAGTATGACAACAGCCAACAAACGTCAGAGAGAACGTCTTCTAGAGCTAATTCGCCGTCTGGCCGAGGACGATAAAAACGGTGTAATGGCCGAAAAGGTTCTTAAACTATTTTGGACTCTGGCCCACAGCCAGGAGGTGCCGCCGGAAGTACTCGATCAAGCGATCGGAGCTCACGTTAAAATCCTGGACTACAGCTGTTCCCAAGAACGTGATGCACAGAAGACAATTTGGCTGGACAAATGCGTGGGCGAATTGAAGGCGGGTGATTCATGGGTTCTGCCTGCGTTACGACTCATCCGGGATATATGCTGCCTATACGACACATCGCCTAGTCATGCTCCCCGTACCCAGACGAGTACTAATCGTCAGCAGGTTATCGAGCGGTTACAGAATGATTACACCTTAGTCATACTGGTCACAAATAGCCTGACTGCCTATATGGAGAAAATACGTCAGATGGTCAGTGAGACGCCAGGTCTAGATCCAGCCAGTATCTTGATAGATGGCCGATTTCCGCATCAAGTGCAAATTGCTGAACGTTTGGAATTTCTCAAGTTTCTGCTTAAGGATGGCCAGCTCTGGCTATGTGCTGATCAGGTAAAAGTGACCACTGTACATGTCTTAATGTATTTCTAATTATGGCAATTTTCGTTTTACTTTAAGGCTAAGCAAATCTGGCATTGTCTAGCGGTGAACGCTGTTTTCCCGTCGGATCGCGAGGAATGTTTCCGCTGGTTCGGTAAACTAATGGGCGAGGAACCGGATTTGGATCCAGGCATCAATAAAGACTTCTTCGAGAACAACATACTGCAGCTAGATCCACATTTGCTCACTGAGAGCGGTATAAAGTGTTTTGAGCGCTTTTTTAAGGCGGTCAATTCTAAGGAGGACAAACTGAAGGCCATTCATCGTGGCTATATGCTGGATAACGAAGATCTCATTGGCAAAGACTATCTGTGGCGTGTGATAACCACGGGCGGCGAGGAGATTGCCAACAAGGCCATAGATTTACTCAAGGAGGTTTCGACGGCCTTAGGGCCGCGTTTGCAGGAAAACATTGCTGAATTTCATGAAATGTTCATTGGAGAATGCTGCTCCAGGCTCCGAACTCACTATGGCAATATTCTGATATTGGGCAAGGCCCCGCTCGGGGAGGACGATTCTAACTATCAGGCGGATAATACCAACGACTCAAAGGACTCGAAAATGCGTTTTATCGAAGCTGAGAAAATGTGTCGTATCATTAAGGTGCTGCAGGAATACATCAAGGAATGCGATCGCTCTTTCAGCGGTGATCGTATTCACCTGCCTCTGAGTCGCGTAACTCGCGGTAAAAACACTAGTCTATACATCCGGTTCCAGAATCCCGGACGTCCCATCGACGACATTGAAATAGTGACACACAGTAACGAGACTATGGCGGCCTTCAAGCGGAATCTGCTTAAACGAATCAAGGGCACTTCCACGACTAACATCAAAGTGGATCTGTTCTATACGAATGGCGAACTGATAGAGGTATCCGACGAAATCAATCCTCTTTATCAGTATACTATACGAGATAAGATGATCCTAACCGCCAAGCTGACTCCAGTGGGAACTGGCCTGGCTAGCAGTCCCGATTCCTCCAGCGATTCGAGCACAGGATCACCTCCAAGACCATGCCCTGACATGCAGCGTGTTGAGTCGGAGAGTACATTGCCTGGAGTGATAATTTCACAGAACTTTCAGTACACCGAGTTCTTCCTTAAGCTGTATCAGCTGGGCAGTGATTTAGATCACGGACGATTGCGTGACAGTGCCAAGGTCCTGCTCCACCTCCTGCCCTGTGATCGCCAAACCATGCGAATGCTTCAGCTGATGTGTCGAGTGCCCAAGTCGCAAACCACCGAAAAGATTGCTAAGATAGAAGATGAGGTGGTCAATTCAATGACTAGCAGTGAGCAACAACCTATCAACGAAAGTGAAGTGGTAAGTTCTGCATTCGCAATATTACCAGTTGTAGATTAATGATGATAGATGTTCTTATTATTTTTAGGAGAGTTGCACGCCAGAACAGATGTTCCTACATCCCTCACCTGGCCAAGTGTTATACAATCTAAGCGTCTTACATGGTCTGCTGATTCCCGCTTTGGAGCCGCTGGGAGAGGCCGCTCTTCAAATACAATCGTCTTGGATGCATTCCGGTTGTGCTCATTTTGTGCTCGAGCTATTGACCAAGAATAATTTTTTGCCTAGTGCTGATATGCACACAAAACGCGCCTCCTTTCAATGTGTTCTTCGATTGGCCAAGCTCTTCCTGTACATTGTGGGCAGCGTTTTGTCTCGAGTGGGTGACGAGCCCTTGATTTGTGACGTGGACAACGGAGCCCGCTCCCAGGTGGAAATACTGAAGCAAAACTTTTCATCTATGCCGAATGGTTCGCAAGGCACGCTTAGAGCCATTTCATCAAAATTGGCCGTTATATTAGCTACGGAAATGCTTTCGGCAAGCCAGGAGGGTGATCGATGCCGCTCGCTTTTCAGTTCCACCCTGCAATGGTCATGTCCAGACATATCTACCATTAAGGCAGTGGTTCAACTAGCCTGGGCCTCTTCCTGTGGCAATCTGCAGGCTCTAGGAAGCAGTAATAGCGATTTTGAAGACGAGGTAATTGTCCCAGATGGCCAGGACTTCAGTATGTGCAAGGAGGCACTCGAAGTGCTTACCATTTCCTTCATACTTAATCCCAGCGCAAATGAGTCTCTCAGCAACGATCCCAATTGGCCCAAATTCATCACATCAATTGTTCTGAAGAATCCCCTGAGACATGTGCGCCAAGTGGCTTCGGAGCAGCTATTTCTGGCCTCCACCTACTGTGCCGGCGACAGAAAACCTTTTACCTATATGGTCAATTTGCTGGTGAGCTCTCTAAAGACTTTGGTACCTCAATTTGAAGCCACCTGCGCCGAGTTTTTCTCCGTACTATGTCGCACGCTCTCTTATGGCTGCATCTACAACTGGCCGCTACAGATTGGCGAAGGTCTTCTCGGAGATGAGATCAAATGGCTGCAGCACATTAGGGAAAATGTCAAGGCGACCGGAGATACACAGGTACACGAGGAGCTTCTTGAAGGCCATCTTTGCCTGGCAAAAGAACTGATGTTTTTCCTTGCGCCCGACTCGAAGGCCCAACTGAATGAGTTAATACATGAGCTTATTGATGATTTCCTTTTTACGGCCTCAAGGGAATTTCTGCATTTACGTAGGCATGGCGTCCTTCGGCAAGATACAGTGCCACCTCCGGTCTGCCGCAGCCCGCACACTGTTGCCGCAGCCTGCGATCTCCTAATAGCTTTGTGCCAGCTCTGTGTTCCTAATATGAAGCTACTCACTAATACACTAATCGATTTCGTTTGCACGGACACCGATCCGCTTCGCGAATGGGATTACTTGCCTCCGGTGGGTGCTAGACCAATTAAAGGTTTCTGTGGACTGAAAAATGCCGGAGCCACCTGTTACATGAACTCGGTGCTGCAGCAACTCTACATGGTGCCGGCCGTGCGTGTGGGAATTCTTAAGGCCCATGGAGCGGTCACTAATGAAGGGGAAGATTTTAGTGGTGACTCGGATTTGACGGGTGGAGGACTGGGATCTGGATTTTTCTCAGGACCCTCAACAATTGCCACCTTCTCTTCAGCCGGAGCCGGGGAAACGGACAGTTCGGATGTGCGTAAAAACTATCATGTAGTCATTCTGAAGCATGTCCAGGCCATATTTGCCCATTTGGGTCACAGTGCACTACAGTTCTATGTACCACGTGGCCTCTGGACGCATTTCAAGTGAGTAAAATTCGGAAATTTAACAAGGACATCATTTTTGACAATCTCTTCTCTTTCGATTTATGTGCAGGCTGCAAGGCGAGCCAGTAAATCTGCGCGAGCAACAGGATGCCGTCGAGTTCTTTATGTCACTTTTCGAAAGCCTTGACGAGGGACTCAAGGCTCTGGGTCATACACAATTGATGAATGCCACGCTGGGCGGATCGTTTAGCGACCAGAAGATCTGTCAAGAGTGCCCACATCGCTACTCCAAAGAGGAACCATTTAGCGTATTTAGTGTCGATATTAGGAATCATAGCTCATTAACCGAATCTCTGGAGCAGTATGTCAAAGGAGAGCTGCTCGAGGGAGCCGATGCATACCATTGTGATAAATGTGATAAAAAAGTAAGTGCTCAACTCTGGATGGCACAGATATTAATCGATGAATGTTATCTATCGTCTCCTTGTTCGTCTTCTGCTTCTTTAGGTAGTTACCGTTAAGCGGCTCTGCGTGAAAAAGCTGCCTCCCGTGTTAGCCATACAATTGAAGCGCTTTGAATACGACTACGAGCGCGTCTGTGCGATTAAGTTTAATGATTATTTTGAATTTCCGCGTATCCTGGATATGGAACCCTATACAGGTAAGCACAGTTACGCTTTTCTTGGTTCATTGATTAATCTTCTGTTCCTCTCTTTCAATTTGTGCAGTTTCTGGCCTAGCTAAGCTGGAGGGCGAAGTGGTGGAAGTGGGTGATAATTGTCAAACAAATGTTGAAACAACAAAATACGAACTGACTGGCATTGTGGTTCACAGCGGGCAGGCCTCCGGTGGACACTATTTCAGCTACATACTTTCCAAGTAAATAATGCAAACTATAAAATAAGACTAGAGTTGTATAACCGATTTAAATCTTTAATCTTTTGCAGAAATCCAGCCAACGGTAAATGCCAGTGGTACAAGTTTGATGATGGCGAAGTAACCGAATGCAAAATGCACGAGGATGAAGAAATGAAGGCCCAATGTTTCGGTGGAGATTATATGGGAGAGATCTATGACAACAATCTAAAGCGCATGCAATATCGCCGTCAGAAACGCTGGTGGAATGCCTACATGCTGTTCTATACGCGCTGCGATCAAAGTCCTGTCCAGTTTGAGCCCAGTGTGGAGCAATTGTCGCTGACCGAAAGCCGAAATATGGTTTTACCACTACCAAAGCCCATCGAACGGAGTGTGCGGTAAGTATCATTGAGATTATTGGCTTTGAGTATCTTCAATTATAATTCCAATTGTCGTCTAATTCCAAAATGTAGCCACCAGAACATCCGATTTTTGCATTCGCGCAGCATTTTCTCTGTGGAATTCTTTAATTTCATCAAGAAACTTGGTAGTTGTAGCATACCGTCAGGGCGAAGCGATAAAATTGTGAGCATTTTGATTTGACTTTACAATTAATGGATTTAAGAAATGCTTACGTTTTTTTTCCGTAATTTCCAGACTCCCGCGGCTGAGGAGCTCTCCTTGTTGGGTGTTCAGTTGACATCCCAGTTTTTGTTCCACACTGGTTTCCGCACGAAGAAATCGTTGCGAGGTCCTGTTATTGAATGGTGAATAAGTGGACGGATTTTTAATGAATTTTTGTGAAACAACTTATTATATTGTTTAGGTACGATACGCTTTCACATCATATTCGTTCTTCGGCATTGGTGCGCAAATGGTTTGCCGATCATGCTTTACTTTCGCCGCCTTCGCGACTTGGCGAGTACATACTTATGGCTCCATCACCCGAGGTGCGCACCGTTTTTGTTAAGCTGGTTGTGTTTTTCTGTCACTTTGCTATTAACGATGAGGCGCTTGCTGGCTATGAGGGCAGTAACCTCTGCGAACAAGTGCTAATTAGTGTACTGCGTCTACTGAGATCGGATGCGGCAGATTACGGCAAACATTTGCCCCATTACTTTAGCCTATTTAGTATGTATGTAGGCCTGGGTACTCGTGAGAAACAACAACTACTTAAGGTAAGTGCCTCCTATTTCACGGATTTCCTTCATCTTTTTACCTAATCAACTTATAATTTCTTTGTAGCTGAATGTGCCAGTGCAGTTTATTCAAGTGGCATTGGACGATGGACCTGGTCCATCTATTAAATACCAGTATCCAGAGTTCAGTAAATTGCATCAGGTTGTCTCACACCTGGTGCGTTGCAGCGATGTAAGCGAGAAGTGTCAGACATCTAATCAAAATGCTCGACCACTGCCCAATCCCTTTAAGGATTCCACTGTGAGTCAGGATGAGCTAACACCCTTGTCAAGCGATTGCATGGATCTGCTTTTTAATCGTACTGGGTAAATATAGAATATGTGAAATATCTGTTGCCGATTACTGACCAAGACAATTCTCCCACATGCACAGTTACATCAAGAAAGTCATCGAGGACACCAATGTAGGTGACGAGGGGCTCAAATTACTCCAATACTGTAGCTGGGAGAATCCGCATTTCTCTCGCGCTGTTCTCACCGAGCTGTTGTGGCAGTGTGGCTTTGCCTATTGCCATGACATGCGTCATCATACGGATCTGTTGCTGAATATCTTGCTAATCGATGACTCGTGGCAACATCATCGTATTCACAATGCCCTTAACGGAGTGGCCGACGAACGCGAGGGTTTGCTGGAGACAATACAAAGGGCAAAGACCCACTATCAGAAGCGGGCCTATCAGATTATTAAATGTCTGACGCAGCTGTTCCACAAATCACCAATAGCTTTGCAGATGCTAAATACTAGTCCTACTATAAGTCGGCAATGGACCATTGCCGTCGAGTGGCTTCAGGATGAATTGGAGCGACAGCGTGGCATTGGCTGTCAGTACAACTCGTATTCATGGTCACCACCGGCACAGAGTAATGACAACACAAATGGCTATATGTTGGAAAGATCGCAATCAGCAAAAAACACCTGGACCATGGCATACGAGCTCTGCCCGGAGGAAGTGAGCGAGAAACCGGTAAATTGACGGAGTAATATTTATAAGAGAATTGTTTATTAATAATTGATTTCCATTTAACAGGATCAGGAGGAGAACAACGAGTCCGATTTAGAGTCAAATTTAGATGATAACAAGCAAGAGCAGTCACAACCGGCAACTGGCCAACCAGAGGGTCCCTTAACCAATGCCCAAATGCAGCCTGATAATAAAACATCCACAGGAGCCTGGCCGTCTCCTCGTGTAGACAGTACTGCTATACCGCGACTATCGCGTCAGCTATTTGGAACTCACATTTCAACTAGCTCCGGAGGAACAGTCCCCGGAAGTGGGGCCCCTGTAACCGCCACAACAACAAGTGGCAGTGGAGCCAATAGTGAAACGGAGAGCAGTGCCCAGGAGACAACAGGCGAATCAAACATAAACGGCCTCACAAATAACATGGAGCACGTTGAAATCTCAGTGAAAAAGGTAACTAGTGGGAGTTAGGCCATCCGTTCGCCATTCTTAATGGCATTGCATTCAAAGTGCAGTTATTAGCAAGTGAAAAGATTGATTACTTTCCACCGAGCAGTTTCGACCACACAAATACAAACAATAAACACACTGAACACTATCCAAACTCCTCTCTCTCTCTCTCTTTCTCTTTTTCTCTATCTCCACTTTTCACATGTGGTGAATATTTAATTAAATCCTTGTTCCATTACAAAACAACATCAAATACTTGGCGCGATTCTTGTTTGTTTCCATGCAATATTTCAATCACCCTTGCTAAAAAAAAAAAAACAACAAAACAAAAAAATAATATGTCCAGGGTCTGCGAGCTCGCACCAAGGGAGGTAAATTGCCACCGACTGCGCTGTTCCATCCACATCAATTGTCAGCGGAGCTGCTGCCACTTCAGTCACAACAGCAACAACAACTACAACAGCAACAACATAAACTGAAACAGCCACAACTACAGTCACAGCAGCAACAACAGCAACACCAAAAGCAGCAGCAACAACAACGTGGTGATATTAGCAACAGTTCCTCAAGCCGCTTAATTTGATTTGCCGCCAAGTTAGTTAGAGTTAGAGTTGTTCATTTTTGTTGGCCCTCCTTCACCCACAGTATTTACACTATTTTTTATGTGAATTTACTTTTATGTTGTGTTTAACTTTTAGTTTCTCATGTCCAAAAACCAATATAGAAACAAATTACGTTCAATTAATGAATGTTTCAAGTGATGTCTACTTGGCTTACTTATTTTATATTTTTAATGTTAGTTGCAAGCTTTCGATAAACACCACAATTCACCACACACACATACCACACTTATACATCAATTGCACCAAAAAACGAACACAGACACAATAAAGTACACACTATCAAATAGGTCGATTAGCAAAAATGTTATAAGAAACGGGAAACTGAACAAATTGAACGAAGTTTTACTTTTCATTTGTCCTTTTTTTTTAAAAAAAGGATGCGATTATAGAATTATACAACTGATAATTACATTTTATATAAAGGAATAAAGAAATACGATCTCTCCGCATTATACAAATCTTTGTATCTTTAATTACTTATGTATATGTACGTATAAACCAGTTGGAATTATCCTATCTGTGAAAATTTTGAAACTTCTGGCAAATTCCTTGAAACCGACTACTTTAACGGGATTAAAGTTCTCCAAAGAGAAAAACCATTTAAAAGAAGATGTAATTATCTCTCTTGGAGGGTTTTTTTTTTAAGTTTCGTATATAACATCATTTCTATGAGAACCTATTTGATGTAGCTCCTAACACCTATATACTTACTGCTTTCTTGGCACGCAGCCGCTGGATGATGAGCATGTAGTGTTCTGATTTCGTTAATCAATTTGTCAACACTATTTGTAACTTTTTTTCTCTTCTTCCTTTCACAGAAGTATCGCAGGAAAGTACGAAGAAGGGCAGGGGAAAATAAGGATGAGGACACTGAGGAAATAATAGATGAGACAACAACTCCCACTACTAATACAACAACAACAACACCAATAACATCAACAGCAACGACAGCTGCAACTACAACTACAACAACAGAGGCAACAAAAACAACGCCAACAATAGCAATAACAGCGCCAAATAGTGCAACGAGAATGGAGAAAAACTTAATTTAAAAATTCTAAATAACAGAAATAACGAAAATAAACACAAGTTCTTTGAAATAAAAACGAGAAGAAATAAAAAGAACAATTTTTAGGCAACACAGGCATCCATAGCATTAGGAGAACCAACAAAAAACGTGCTGATAATGAGATCTGTGTATGGGTTTTTTATTTGAAATTTTTATTAAATGTTTAGTTGGAGTAAAAACGAGACTTAAAATGAGTTAATCGTAGATATTAACTAATTAATTGAATAAAAACGAAGTAAAATCGATAAACAAACGATGCTTAGATGATGAAAACTCAGTCATAATCATTATGATGATGAAAATGTCGACGATAATGAGTGATGGTTCATGAGGTACCATGAGATGTTTAAATAGTTAATGTATACTTTATAATAAATTACCCACAGGAACACACACACACACAACACTCATATGGAATACAAGCCACATTTAAACATACACACAGTCACACAAACATTCACACTCAACCACACAG
This sequence comes from Drosophila nebulosa, assembly GCA_024703675.1. Classification (NCBI taxonomy): domain Eukaryota; kingdom Metazoa; phylum Arthropoda; class Insecta; order Diptera; family Drosophilidae; genus Drosophila; species Drosophila nebulosa. Next base: position 2,114,052 of record JANFPS010000004.1, on the reverse strand, counting down.
ACTCAGAGACACAGACACCTACTCATAAATACTAAGATGCGTTAAGTTACACGTTTATAGTACCATATAATTGTATTTATATAGTATATGAATGATGTATTGGAGCCGAGCAACCTTAACTATTACTAACCGAAATGGAATAAATCAAAAACAAAACAAAATATTACGGAATAAAAAACAAAAAACAAATGCAGACTAAGCTAAATAGGAAACAACAAATTCGGTTATAATAAAAATCAGAATTAGGGCAAAAAACAGAAACCAAATTGCATCTTCAAGTACTCAGTGCTCTCGCCTGAAAATGTTTCCATTAAAATTCATTGGTTTTTTTTCTAAACTGCAGAATCAAGGGGAATGCTTTTAAGAAACCAACAACAAAACAGTATAAAAAATCGACTAAACTTAAACAAAAACTAAAAGAAAGCGAAAAACGGAAGAAAACTTGATTATGTTTATACTAAGTATATATGTATACAAATATTTTTAATTATTTAGTGTTTTTGTATTAAGTGAAATTTGTTAAACATTTATTAAATTATTATGTTTTAAGTTGCAAAATAAAACGCGGAATGTTGTAAGCAATTGTGTGCAGGATTATCGCATTTTTGTTTTGTTTGTCTTCTTGGTTTCGTGTTGAGTGAAAAAACGGAAAACGTGAAACAGCAATAAAAAAGTCATCATCAGTATATCTCGCTAAAGAAAATTCTTGTATGCAATTTAATTTTTTAATATGTATTCATAAACAATTATAAATCAAACTTGTTTTAATATGATTAACATAATAAAAACAAAACCAGAAAGTCTTATACAACCATTTCAAAAATGAAAGAGGAAAAAACAATAAAACCATTTTTTTAAACCTATACTTAAAACAAAAAACTTGAATCTTACCATTTATGACACATATACAATTTTTTTCTTTTTCGAAATGCGTAGTTGAACAAAATGATTTACGCAATATTTTTTATATCTTTCATCAAAAATGTATTGGAGCTTTAAATGAATCACTCAAATGGAAAACGACTGCAATTTTTTTTATATTTACCTTGGGTACAAACATTTTAAATGTTATGGCATCCATTAGATGGACAACAAATAATCTTAAAACTAATAAATGCACATGGTATTCCTTTAAGAACAGAATAAAATTCTTTAGACCAAAGAGAAGAGTTGACTTGTTAGTTAGCCTCATCCTCAACGTCGGCAAATGTTATAACAGCAGCACCTTTGGCTATATTGTCGCCCTCAGCACCGCCAATGGACTGGACGGTAGCATCTTTAGGTGCCTTCAATATATGCTCCATTTTCATAGCTTTTAGTTAGAGGAAAGTTATATGTATTAAAGAAATAGTAATGAAAGAGAATTGATATTATAATCCTACCTATAAGCACGGCTAGGCTGTCACCCTTCTTGACTTTTTCGCCCGGCTTGACTAGGATCTTTTCCAGTACACCTGGCATGGGAGCCACTACTCTAGAAGCACTCGAAGATTGATCAACTTGCGCACTTAAGAACTTTGGCTGCATCAGTTCAAAGTCTAGTTTACCGCTCTACAAAATCGGACATAGTTATTTAGTTACTAAAAAGTGGTTATTAACTGAAAAGGATATCACTTACATCCAAGAATAGGGTAACACTTGATCCATCAATATTGGCATTATATGTAGATATGTTACTATCAATGTTGACGCGTAATTTCAATCGCCCTTCATCCTCGACCATTTGGGCTTTAATTATTTGCCAGTTGCCATTGTCAACACGTATTTGAACATCGCCGCCTTCCCCATCATACTTCACTGCCACGGCATAGACTGAACATGGAAATAAATGGTAATATTGTATAATATTTTGATATTTCTTATATATTTCTTATGCGTACCTTTGTCCTGGGCCTTTAAATTGTAGTTCCTTATTAGCGCATAGTTGAGACGAAGATTTGGCATAGCAACAAATGAATCATTTTTGGAGCTGGCATTGCTAGTGGCCGCTTGTAGTTCATTGAAGATTAGGGCAAGGGCCGCCTGGCTTATTTGGTGCTCGGTTATAATGACTGGTGGGAAGAGTGTGTCGAAATGTTGCTCAATAAATCCAGTGTGAACGTTAGCGCGTTGGAATTCAGGATGCGACGCTAGATCGATGAGGAAATTAATGTTGGTGTCTAGTCCAGATATCTATAATGATAATTAGGTATCAATAAAAAGAATTCTGTCTGATTACTTATAATAACTTACATGATACTCGCCCAAACGGGCAATCAACGAATTGAGAGCCTGCATTCGGTTCTCGCCCCAAACAACCAACTTGGCAATCATGGGATCGTAGTGCACTGATACCTCATCTCCTTCGCGAACGCCAGTTTCGACGCGAATATCTGGTGTTTCCTTTGGTGTGGCTAAATATCGCAAGGGTCCTGCACCGGGCAGAAAACCTCCGCGTGGATTCTCGGCGTAGATACGGGCTTCAAAAGCATGTCCCCGACGAGTGATTTGCGACTGGGTCAATGGCAATGGCTCTCCTGCAGCAATCCGAATCTGCCACTCGACCAGATCTGTACCGGTAATCATTTCAGATATGGGATGCTCCACTTGTAATCGCGTATTCATCTCCATGAAGTGAAATGATAGATCTTCTTTGTCCAGAATAAACTCAACTGTTCCCGCGCCGACGTAGCCAACAGCTTTGGCTGCACGCACAGCAGCCTCACCCAGCTCACGACGGAGTTCTTCTGAGAGACCAGGCTAAAACATACATACATTGGCAATCAGTTAAATAAAAAAATAAATCCTAAAAAATTGTAAACACACCGCTGGAGCCTCCTCAATTATCTTTTGATGACGTCGCTGTACTGAACAATCGCGCTCCCATAAATAGACAGCATCCCCATATTGATCGGCAAACACCTGGACTTCTACGTGCCTGGGCGATCGGACATAACGTTCGAGCAGTACAGAGCTATCTCCGAAAGATTTCTGCGATTCGGTGCGAGCCGAGTTAAGAGCTGAAAGGAAGTCCTCGGGCTTCTCAGCTATGCGCATGCCTTTGCCGCCGCCTCCACGCACTGCTTTAATCATTAGAGGAAATCCAATGATTTTGGCCTCTGCCTGCAGACGTTCGTCAGACTGATCCTCGCCATGGTAACCATTTATTATGGGCACTCCAGCTGCCGCCATGATTGCCTTACTGGTGCTCTTGATGCCCATATCCCGAATGGCCGAACTGGGTGGACCCATGAAAATTATACCTTTTTTCTGGCAAAGCTCAGCAAATTCTACGGACTCAGACAGAAATCCATAGCCGGGATGTATTGCCTGGGCACCTGAACGTTTGGCTATCTCTAGGATGTGCTCACCGCGCAGGTACGAAGCCGAGGAGGCAGCTTCACCCACGCGATAGGCTTCATCTGCCATTTGCGTGTGTAAGCTTTTCTCATCGGGATCTGAAAACACGGCTACAGTGCGAACTCCAAGCTTTCTAGCAGTACGAATCACCCGACAGGCGATCTCCCCGCGATTTGATATTAAAATTTTGTTGATGGGTCGTATGTTTGGCCTGGCGGTAGCCTCATTGGCAAAAAACCTGCAACAACAATATTTTTACATAATCAGCAGCCAAACTGGGAATGGAAATTCTGTTGATACTCCAAAAGGAATCAAAAGCATGGCTCAACACTTTTGATAACTGACCTGACTCCAATGTGGCGGAAGAGTCTGGTATACATAGTGGCTTAGTTATCTTAAAATTATTAGTTTTAAATTTTTTATGATAGTTCCAAAAGATCGCCGATTAACAGTTTTCCAGAACGGTTCTGTTAAATAGCAGTGCTTAATGTGCGTAGCTTCAGCTCAAAGTAAGTTCTGCTTAACTCAAAATGAGTTGAGTTAATGTTAGCTCAAAGTGAGTACATAGCCGGTCAAGCAAAAACAAAAACAAACAGAGAGAAAAGTCAAGTCACGACACAACAAAATCAAATTAATTTAATTTAACCGGAATCAAAGCAGCAGCCGATGGAAAAACGTGTCACTGTGCTGATGCCCAACGGGCGTCGTCAAAATGTTTCGGTTACGGCCAACATGACACTCTTGGAGATCCTGGAGATTTCGTGCAAGAAACATGGCTTCGATAGCGAGGAGCACTGCCTAAAGTTCCACAACAAGCCTGTCAGTCTTACACAGCAATTCCGTTTCAGCGGCTTGCCCAACAACTGTGTGCTTGAAATGGAGCCTACGGACAGGCGTCGTCCAGCGACCAATGTCGTTGTCTGCATACAGTTGGTTGACGGAGCCAGGGAGCAGGGCGAGTTTACTCCCAGTGCCACTATCTGGGAGGTAGTACAGCAGCTTCACGGCACTCAAGTGGACGGCTACGAAAGTCCGGTAATTGTTTACATGCGCAGCGAGGTGATTGGCAAGGATGACATGGAGCAGACGACTTTAAAATCATTGGGTATACTGGAAGGACGGGCCATGATGAGATTAATTGACAAGAAACCGGAAGAGCTAAAAACGCAGGCAAACGTTTACAAGCCGTCAGAGATTAAAGCTAAGCCTAAGGATGAAGATGACCAGCCAAGTACATCCCGCTCAGCCATGGGACCCAGTGGCGGTGGAGGTGGTTTCGCTCTAACGACCAATATGCTTAAGTCTTTGAAGCGTAAGGATCCCGAAGATGGTAATAAGGATGAAACATCACCTAATACTCAGCCCGAGACCAAGGCCGTGGTGACAGAACCGGAGCCACGCAAATACGATTGGGGCAGTGGCTCTGGCTATTCAATGCATCATCAGTCTAACCAAATGCAGGTTGAGGATCTCGACGAGAGCCCCGGAGAGGTCCCGCCAGTTGTCAATGTCATTGGCCCCCGCCACGCCATCCTTTTCTCTTTGGATGACACTAAAAAGCAAGATAACGAACTGCCGGATTCCTTTTTTGACCTCACGGTCCATGACCTAAAAATGGTTCTGCGTGACCTAAAGCGCACTTCAATGGGAGACGAAGATGCCCCCCTACTAACAGCCAAACTAAGGGAGCTGGAACGTCAGAAAACCATGCTAAGCAAGTTAAACCAGTACAAGGACTGTGTACTCCGCATTCAGTTTCCAGATCGCTATGTACTACAAGGCATCTTCAAGCCCCACGAATCACTTGTCAAAGTGGAAGAGTTTGTGCGAGAGTTTTTGGCCAAGCCTACTGACGAATTTAATTTGTTTACCATTCCTCCAAAGAAAATTTTGCCGAGCAATGAAACCCTTTTAGAGCTGAATTTGGTACCAAATGCCGTTGTCCACTTTGGTTACGTCAAGGATAGTCTGAATGCGGAAAACCATCGTTTTGTACAAGAGAAGTTTATCGGGGAGTTGACATCAGAGGAGGGAGCACACTACGCAGTACAGAAGTATCGCCTTACCCGAGGGGTCAGTGTCGGAGCTAGTTAATAGTTAATATAGTTGGAATGGCTTTAAGTGAACAGTCTGCGTGATATTAAATGAATCCGCTTTATTTCTATATGTATATGTATTTAAAATGCCTTGAGTTTGGTGGGATTTTAATGCTTAATTTTTTACAGACTGCCAAGAAATTCCATCTGGCATAACTAAGGCATAACAATGTAGAGCGGAAAATTCGGTTTTGCAAGGAGGTGGAAATCTATTAGACTGACAGGTACAATATACTTAGATGCCGACTGTCCAGCTAGTATTTCACGTTTGAGCTCAAAGCACACGACCAATTTAAGCTATTATCCAAAGATTCTTCAAATTTCGTATTAAACAAACTTTACACTTTCGAAAATGTTTAAGGTTGTTTAAATTGATCTCTTAAAACAAGTGGATTTTTATTGAAATGACTTTTTAAATCTCGACACAGACGATAGTCCGAATATATCCCTTAGGAAGCACCCACATCTTTTACGGTTTTTACTACACTCGGTTAACAGCATTGAACAGCTTTAATGGATTATTTAAATTGAATATTTTAAAATGCCTTTAAAAACATAGAGATTTCAAGAGTTAAATAAATGAGTATTTTATGCTGCAAAGAGAGTGAGAGAGATGCGGCTTTCGAAAAATAAAACAAAACAAAAATATACGCTCAACTCCACATTTTGCGCTGAGAGTTTGCGGCCGTCTGTTTGGCCACAATTCCAAAATGGATTTTCAGTCGTTCGCCGCACATTGAAGCAACAAGTTTTGCACCTTGCTTAGCCCGAGCTCTCCGCATATAGTTGGTATACATATGTACGTACTTGCATACGGTATCGCTACGCTTTGGCAACAAAATAAAGTCTAGACATCGAAACACCAATACAATCGAAATGAGTTTTGGATTTAAAACTAAAGCCTTACCAAGGCAAGCCAAGAATGGCCAAAATATTGTGTAAAAGTGTAAAACAAATGATGGAAATTTTTTTGTGTTGGAAAATCATAGAAAATTGCGCTAAAAACGTTAAATTAACACACTTACATGATATCAAAACATATTGAAAAACAACTTTTACCTATGATTTTTATCTATGTTTCTGCTTTACGTGGTTTAACATAAAGCCACAGAACTGGCGAGTTTGTTGTGTGTGTGTGTGCAAGTTTGTGTGTTTGGGACGTGTTGGGTATTTTTGGGGGCGTGGCTCTAGATAGTTGTAGTTGGCATGTGCGCTTGGCTTGTTGACAGTGGCAATAAGGCAGCAGACAAGCAACCGCAACAACAACAACCGATATCGTTTTTATGGAGCTTTGGCCAAGAAACCAAAGAAGCGATTGGAAAGTGACCGTTACGCTCAAGAGAGCGAAGACTACAAACTGAATATACTTATAGAAAATATTCGATGTTTCATCATATATTGATAGAAAATTGAAATTTTTATAACATTTGATGAAAATAGGTTTTGCTGTTGCGGTTGCCAGGCTGTTGCTGCCGCTGCCAATACCAACGCTTGTGACGCAGAAGCAACTCAGCCTACGCATGCCGAATTATCGAGATCTTGGAATCAGAGACGGAATCTTTATCATCACTTTTACTTCGGCAACAGAAAGAGAGAGTGTTTGGTTTACTCATTTGCGTTTTCAATGTTTACCGGTTTTTATTTTCTTCTTCTCCTTTGCTGACTCTTTTTTTCCTCTGCTTTCGAACAGTAATAATAATAATAATAATAATAACAGTAATATCTTCATTAAATTTAATTAAATCAACTATGTGCGCACTTCCTTTCGATCAGCTACGGCCCAAGTTTATGATAAATAATAGTAAAAGCTTATTACATCTATATAAATATAAATTAATTTTTTCCAACATATAGTTATAAGCGCTTTAAATTGCCGCAGTGTTTGTGTGTTAGTGTGTGCGTGCGTGTATGTGCTCAATATAAAATAAAAAGCGAAAAAAAATTGCAACTAAACAAAATTACACGCCCAACGAATCCGAAACAACTAATCATCTTTAATACCGAATTATATATATCTTAACAATTCGTCATCGACGCCATCGAAATTTGCCAAAATGAACTTTTTCGTTATTGGCTTTCTGATCATGCAGGCAGCAAGTGAGTAAACTGCAATTTCCGTTTGATTTTCATTTTCATTTTGGGGTTTTTCTCGAAAAATAATTTTATAATTACTTTTTACGGGTGTCGGTTGATTTTAATTAAATGGGAAAACTTGTTGGCTTAACATCATGGATTAATATCGATAAACATAATAATTACTATCGTTTACTTTAAGCAAGATTTACTGTAGTTGTCCAGGGTACATGTCTCGCAGTCATTTATTTCTTTCTTACTCGAAATCAAGTTTGTGTCTTAAGTCTTTCGCTAGTTATTAAAATTTTTTATAACTGTTAACACGCATTCTTTCATTTCTCTCATTTCTTTGCCTGTTGTTGTTGTTGTTTTTTTTTTGCATCTGGCTTAGCCAAACTCGTAATCTGAATAAACTGTGTAACAAATGTTGTAACACACACACACACACACACATACACACACACACATATGGCATTGGAAAGATGTTAGACTGGTTACCGAATTATAATAATTACTTTGTGGTCGTTCTGAATTCCGATTTACAATTTCGCCATACAAAAATAAAAGCAAATATTAAAATTGTAATTGAATAATGTTAATCGTTATTTGGAAAACTGAATACATTGTTTTTATATTTATCTTTAATTATCTTTTCCTGGATTCCCTATATCTTGAGGTACTTTTTTGTTTTCCGATTTGACTAGCGCCGGAAGGCTAAAGCTTTAAATTTTCTTATCTTAAACGTTGTTAGATGAATACGAATATACATATGGAACATGTTTTTATAATCATATGTATATTTATTGCTACCATCTATGTAAAGTCAAGTGAAATTAACAAAATTTATCAAACATTGCAATCCTCTAAAGGCAAGTTTTCAATTTTATTAGAATTGAGAACAACATTTTTTGTAATTCACACACAATTAAGATCAAGAGAACCACTTGTCACTCACCGCACACCACAAATTAATGGCACACACATACATACGTACGTACGCTATGCAGTATGGGCTCGTATTTTCGTATTTTATAATTATTTATTCATCTCTAAAACGCTTTTGTTGCAGTTTATTGGCGCCTTTATACATTTATTAAACCATGGTCTCAGTTTCTTCTTTGTCTTCAATGCAAACGAGCCATTTTTTGTGGTTTCTTGACTCGCTAATGCAACTGAAAAAAAAAAAACTAAATATGGTTTTATTTTGCTTTTCTGATTAGTCATGACTTGGCATGAGTTGAAACTAATAGATTTTGACTTGGCCATAGAAGTTGTTGGTTGTCGATTGTTGGCATAGAAGAAGAATTTAGGTGTTCAGCTGCTCCATGTATGGCCTCATTTATGTTGTGGCGGCAGGTGGGTTACCTATTTCGATTATGTTAATGACTTTATCCAATAAATCAATTTGCATGCCAATTTTAATAAATTAATAGGGGCTAACCTTCGGTTAACAATTTGCCATGTTCAAATTTAACCAAAAAAGATGTAATCTCACCTCGGATATTATCTATTATGAGCATTCTATAGTTATATACAGAATATCGGTCAAGTTCAATGAATGGACAAGTAGAGCAACATTTTTTTTTTTCTGTTTGTTTTCCGATATTGCTTTAATTACCGTCAAATCTGCATAAGTTGAGCGAATCGAATTAGCTTTGAATATAATGACCTTGTCTGTCTATGAACTCGTTACTTGACTGAAATGATTTAGTTTCCGCTATGACTGTATCGTGTCCAGGATACGCCCTAAAGTTTCACATTGTTACTATCCCCCCTTGATGGCTTCATATGAAAGCAGTGACATGATTCATCAATTCCATGCTTCTCATTCAGTTATTGAGATATATCTATGGCGTATGCTTGAATGCCGGCTGGGCTTTGACCAAAGCTGTTTCTCTTTTTCGTTTTTCTGTCTTCTTTTATTGGTTTATTGCCTTTGATGGGTCTTGGTCTTGGTTTCGGTATTGTGGTCAATGACGCAGCGTTTTAGCAGCATCTTCTGTCTTCTTTGTTCACATGGGCATGTGGTTTATTTTTATATAACCCACATTTTGGGGCACAGCTTGGGCTTTATGCAACTTCTTCTGGTCAAGAGCCACTTAGGCCCTAGGACGACATCGCCATGTGTCAACTGAGAAGTTGAAATATTGCAAATGGCCTTTTCATTTTTGCAAACAGCAATTAACAGAGTTGAAGGTGTTTGTTTTTGCTTTAGTTAGTCATTATGCTTATGGTCCTCAACCAACTTTTGCCACATGCAATGTGCAACTGCAACAACAATCATTGGCCATGGAAAGGAAAATAAAATGCATTGTCATATGATTGGATCAGAAGTAAAGGGCTCTTCAAGTGGGCAATTTGTAAAGTGAAAGGCAAATAAAAGGCGGAATTTTATATTCAAGACGGATATTCCCACGGGACTGAAATGCCAAACCAAAGCAAACCTGTTCTAAATCGAACCTTTATCAATTCAATTCAATTTTTAAGTACAAAACCAATTAACAATGACAACTTTAATGTTGAGTAAAAATATTCTACTGTTGCATACACAAAGCATAGTTTTGTATTCTACTTTTAAATGGCTTCAATTCAATTTGATTATCTCATAGCTGCGGGTTAAGAAAGGATTTTTGTTGGCTCTTCCTGTTGCCTTTGTATGGCTTAATTTACGCTTCTTCAGCTTGCTGTTGAGCATTTTGTTTACAATTAACAATAAATTAAAATATAATTAACGCTTCGTTTGTTGTTAATTCAGGCATCTTGACATAATACAAAAGCCAAGATAGACGACACAGTTCCAAGTGGTAATCATCTTACACATATGAGGGAGACACGCAACGTGCGCTCACGTAAGACCTTCAAGAGGTCGCGCACACGTTGACTCTAAGAGCCCTCCTAAGAGACCCAGATTAAGATTCAGATGATGATGATGATGATGCTGTATGCCATCTGTGGGGACAGTTCATGTTTTGCATTCCATTTCCACGCCTTCTTCTTTCTTGTTATTGTTGTCGTTGTTGTTGCCCACACATGCTCTTAAATTGCAATTTAATACGAAACAAAAATCTTGAAGTGGTTGTGTCAAATTTTTTGTGATAGTTTGTCTTTTGTTGCTGTGTCTCTTGTTGTTGGCGCTTTGTCTTTAGGGCCCTATCGCTCACTGTCAAGACCATCGTTCAATTAACATAATTAACTGACATGAGGAATTAACATGCAGCTTTTGAAGCTGACACTTTAGACCACTGGGACTGGCAACAGAGTACTCCAATGATGATAGCTTTGCTGTATGGCGATAATGGTTTGTAGTAGATTACTTATTTACGACACCAACCACCACTACCAACTCTCAGTCAAGGTCAATGGCAACTCATAAAATCTAAACAGCTAAAAATCAAAATGCTTTTCCTGCCCAACAAACAATCAAAGATCACAGTCTAAACTCAAGGTCACATTTAAAAGATTAGAAGAGAATGTCTGTGAGATAAAATTCTATAAATGCAGGCAAACGGCCATAGAAAGTTTTCATTGTAATGGCCAAAAGGGAAAGGTAGGCCTCTTTTGATGAGAGGTACCATCATAATATTTTATTGATCATCAAAAGTTTTTTTTTTGCAAACAATGGAATTATGAGGACAGAATATACTCGGTAAGAGGGAAACGCGTGAATAAAGGTTTTGGGTTTGGGTTAAGGTTTTTTGTTTATTGTTGCCTGCACCACGCCTGCCTCTACATGAAACGAAACATTTCATTTAACCGGCCACACTGAAGATCTTCATCAAAAGATGAAATAAGACGAACTCAGATGGATGGATGGATGGATAGATGAATGAATGGCCTAGGTAACTAAATGGTGAGCGGCCGCGCCGAAGTGTCCAACTGTCTCATAATTTATACAAGGTATTTGCATTTGGAGAAGATCATCAAATTGAATTAGCGTCGCGACAAGACGAGTCACAAAATTCCACCAAGCAACTTTAGCAATTAATATCAATGTTTTTTCATTTTTTACTTTTGTCTGAGCAGTGACCCACTTTCGCGGCACAGGTGCTAAATGGGCTGGGCTAAGCGGTGGTGGGGAGCGGTTCGTGAAGGAGTAGGAGAAAGGGCACCACACACTCCGATGCTGAAATGGAAAGTAAATGCACTACGAAAAATATCTCTATGCTAAAATCGAACAAGAGTTTGTGTTAATCAGCTAAAAAGCTTGTATATTCAGTAAATGTGTTATTTTAAATGGTTTGCTAAGGTGCTACATTTTTTTAGATGTTTTTGATATAAGCAGAAAATGTAGTAAATGTTTAAGCTCACTAATTTTTGTCCTTAGGCTTGAAACAATAAATATGTTCACTTTATATACATAGTATAAATTTAATTCAGATAAGAGATTAGGTAGAAATTCGATTTGGCAAAGGCATGTGCTGAAAGTTATCTGCCATTTACCACGACCTTTGGATTGGTTTTTTCCGGGAAATTGCATCAACTTTCCAACTTGAAATTTCTTGTAATTTGAGTAATTTTTTCATGCAGATTTCGCCTGGATATTCTGCGATTATCATTTCTCTCTGTGCCTTTTTTTTATTGAAATCAACTTGCATATAAGTTTATTTATTTATTTAGTTCGCGGTCAATGGCTCAATGCTTGACTCTGACTCTGACTCTGTCTCTGACTTTGGGTCTTGGTCTAACTATCCCGATGGCACCTGCATACTATATGGCTCATTATTTGTTCAGTTTCAATTTCTATTTGCTCAAGCGTTTGACGTTCGGCATTCGGCAAGTCATAAACTCAGACAACTCAAATTTCATATACAGACATAGACGCAGCGAGATGATGACGGTGAAAGTGCCGCCGGCAGTGGCAGTGGCAGTGGCATGTGCCTGTGTCTGTGACTGTGACTAACTGTAGTCGAGGCAACCGATGAGATCCCCCTCCAATCTGCCTGCAATCCCACAACAATTTCCCTCCGATTTCCACTATAATGGCAATATGCCTTGTGATATTGTTTTTATTGCAATATTTATGTTTAATTGTTCGCTTTCATTCACAAATTTGTCACTTCACGTTGGGCCGGTGTCCATTTGTAGGCATAATTAAAATAACTTCTCGCCCACAAATCGTGTTGTTTATCATGGGGCAAAAGTGCAATTAATGACAATTGGAAAGTTTTAAAAATAATGTGAACTTTGATCTTAGGAGATGGTCTAAAACTACCTTGTTAATCTGACCCCACATTCGACGCAGATTGAATAAGTGTACCCTGCTCCATTTTCCTTGAACCAAACGACTTGTTCGCGTCGATTACTACAACTTTAAGTCTCTGACAATTAATTGGCCACATGAGTTAACACATATGTATTAACGAGGGATGTATCGTATGTTCCGAAATGAAAACTTTATGAAACGTTAGTTAAAGGTTAGAAAATTCTTAGAAGACTGCTATGATAGAACTTTTTGTTGATTGAAGCTGAAAATTTGAAAAAGTTTCTTAGAACTTTGGAACTTCTTAATTCTTATTAGACTACCCTCGTATACACATATTAATGGCTTTACCCATTAAATAGCTTTAAATTGGTTTGAGCTTCAAGTGCGCTTACTCTATCCATGTACCTACATCTATGTAGTATATGAATATGGATAAACATCAATTGTGTGAGCAGAGCTACATACATTTTGTAAGAATCCATTTGAAAACTCGTATTTCATGTCCCACTTGACATGCTAACAATTTAATTTGAACTCAAGACGTTGCAAATTTGGTTCACTTGATGTGTCTGTCTCTGTGCCCTGGGTCATTATAGTTTAACTAGGCTAATACCAAATCTAATGCATAAATACCAGGCAAACTAGTGAAAACATAAATTCATAAGCTCATACTTTGTTAACTTAAGTGCTTGAGCAATTGTGGTTGGATTTTGTAATACAAAGCGTTTAATGTTCCGTCCATAAGGAAGTTACTCTAATGTAAGGGTAACAATTCCTAATGCGTTCGGTCACGGCATCCATAAAATGTACAGATCACCTTTGAGATGTCTATGCTTCCATTTGCTTTATTTTGGCACTATAACAAATCTCTTTCTATTTATCTATTGGGGTCATATACCTTGAGATACATACAGATGTATACCTTTTGTTTGCCTATTCAGCCTATTTAGTTACCACATCCTCAATCGCACGTTTATCGTTCAAATCTCAATCAATCAAAAAATCATCCAAGTCATTTGATTCGATGCGGGGTCTCTTCTTTATTATCATAACATTTTGCGCTGTTTTACATAAATACATATGTTTTTATATAAGCAAAACTACTTTAGAGTAAGAGAGGCAACCGCGTTACGGTGAGAATTATATACGGCTGCGCCCAACACAAAAAAAAAAAATCAAACTACCTAACCCTACCTACACCCTGAAGATTCAAATTATAATTTTTGTACCCTTGCAGAGGAGGGCATTATAATTTCATCACAGTTTAGTAATCAGACCTTCAAATAAATGTTATTTAACTGCAACGAATTGTTATTTTTAGGTTAAATGAGTAAAAAAAAACTAAGTTCACTAAGAGAAATTTTATTTTGGTTCTTGAAACATATTTTAACACAAAGAAAGCCATTTTCAAAGTTGCCTTTCTAAACGTTTAACAAAAAAAGTATAAAACTTAACAACTGTTATTATGGCATCTTCTATAATCATGTTTTTGGTAGAAATAATTGTGGTTCTTGGTAGTGAGTAATATATAAGTATGTGGTTGTGGATGCTTTTAATAGGGAAAACAACACAGAATCTGTATCCCATCCTGTCAATGACCTATAAACCAGAAGGAGACTATCATCCTCGATACTACTAATGCCCGATCTTAACTAATATTTTAATTATTCTATTGTATTATATTTATCTCAACCTTTTCTGTGTTTGTATTTTTCTATTTGATGATTATTTTATTTATAGGATTGGCTTGCGGGACGTGCGTTTTAGCGTCCGATTTTGGTTTCATAGTCGATTGTAACTTTAAAAAGTCTGGACTATTTCGTGTACGAAATTTGGGTGGCCTAAAGGCGCATTTCGGTCTAGGTAATAAATCTATCTAAAAATCTTTACTTTCTTTTCTATCGAATCTAAAAATATTACCACTTATTTTGTGTACATACGCTAAGATATTGTAACATTAAATCGATCAAGATCAAGTTTGTATATACATATGTGTACATAAAGATAATTGAACGGTGTAATCGATGCGAACGATTAAGTCATTAATGCCAATGTCGGGTGGTAACTTGAATCAACCGATTACTAAAGTAGAGCAAAAGCGAAACCAAGTTTTGAGCGCTTCAGCTCAATTGACCATTGACCCACCCGATCGTTCCGAGTTTAACTAGGCTCCGTATGTACAATGGACATACAAATATTTAGAGATAAATTCCGATAAAATCTACGTCTCCGATCATGTGAAGGGAATAACAAAGGCCATTAATTATTGGCTCATTGCTTAACCCTGGAGAGCACTTTGTTTTGTGTGATTTTTTTCTTGGATTGATTGATGAGGTTATTTAACCTTTGCTTGCAGGTTTCAGTTTTGGCGATGAATTGGGCTTTCCCGAATCGCTGGGCAATCTGGAGGGCGGACGCCGCCGAGCCATTAGCTATAAAAATGGAGCACCGCCCGATCAGGTGGGTGTTTTACCCTCCACCGAACAAAAGGTAGAAATTGTACCTCCTCACGTCGTAATGCGATTCTCATATGTCTCATCGCTCATATTAATCGCAGCCTAGCCAACCGGTCCAGCATCCCCTTCCTTTACCCGAGAAACGCATTAGTTCACGTTCGACTGGGCCTGTTCCCTACAATCTGCAATTGCAGCAGCTCCAGCAGGTGGCCCTCGCAGCAGCCAAGGCGCAAGCTCAAGCCCAGGCCCAGGCCCAAGCGCAAAGTCAACTTATGACCGAGGCTCGTCCATTGCCATTGGGAGTGCCCGCGTTCCGACCAATACCACAAAAGCAAAAACCCATTGATCCGGCTCCAGCTGTGGCCCAAAGACGCATTGCCGTCGACACAACTCAGCCCAGAGTTAGCGTTAACAATAAGTTGATTGAGTCTATGGAGAAACCAGTAAGTGCAATCATCCGAGACTATAGATTTTTGCACGTTTACTTTTAAATGACTCCCCACGCTTCTTAGCACTCGAATCGAACTTTCCATGCGGACAATCCGGTCGTCTCCCAGCCGATGGCAGTACCTGTTTTTCAAGCTATGCCCAACTCGATTGCCCGCATTGCAAATGTGGGTAAGACAAAGGCAACGGCAACGGCAACGGCAACGGCAGTGGAGCAGCCAGAGCATCGCATGGTTACATCAAATCATCCAAACTATTTGCAATTCGAAGAACCCAAATTCGATTTGAAAGATGTCACAGTAGAGGAGCTGGCAGCGGCAGCCAATGTCAGTGTGGAAACCATTAAGCATGCCATCTACGTGAGAGAGCAACAGTTGAAGGCAGAGCAACGGGCCATGTTGGCTGCCAAGTTGCGCGAAGAGTTTATGAGGACATCGACTGTAAGGATGACGACGACAACTACAACGACTTCAACAACAACACCCAGGCCTCAAAAAGCTCTCGCCGAGCATAAGGTGTCCAAGGTGAATTTAAACGTATAAACTTCCAATTCCTGACTAACTTGCCTCTTTTTCAATTTGATTCTAGGTAATGAATGCCCCCAAAGAGTATTATCCTGTGGGTTATGACAAGGATTTCGATGACAACTTTAAGTCCAAAGTCGATTTGCCGCCAACAAGCTTCACTTGCGCGAAACAAAAGCATTTCCCTGGTCTCTATGCGGACACCGATTTGGGTTGCATGGTGAGAAGTTCACTTTAACTGCTTACAATCTTTGATGATTCTCACTGAGAGTTTCAGGTGTTCCATGTGTGTGCCATCACGGATGATGGTATGGTGCGCAAGTCGTTCCTCTGCCCAGAGAACACGCTCTTCGATCAGACAATTCTTAAGTGCAACTGGTGGTTCTATGCCGACTGTAGCTCCAGCACCAGTGTCTACGACTCGAACATTCCCATCTCCAAGAGTTATCAGCTGATGAAGTCTCTCACATATTTCTCCAAATTCAGCAGCCAGAAGAAGGAGCAGGACGGTGACAAGGACGAAAATGCTCTGGACATAGACAGTCTACGTGAGTCCATGGAGGGAGTGGTCCGGCGCATGGAGCAGAACAAGAAGGCTGAGAGTGAGGAGGTGCAGCTACCGAAAGCCGATCACGAGCATGTTGTACCCGAGGAGGGAGAGCAACAGCTGACCAACTAGACTAGCCTATAGTTCTAACAACTACAAGCCCTAATGCTATCTGAGATTTAGGTTAAGTGTTTACGATCGAGCTCTTCTGGTCGAATAGCCGTTTATAGTCAAATTCTTTTTGCTTAAGCTTAACGGTTGTCTGTAGTGTCTATCTCTGGTACTGTCCTACTATTATGCGTGTCATTTATTGATCCTTTTTCTAACTCCTCGAGTTCACTACTTTAGCTGTAGTCTCCATCTAGCCCCATAAGTGGATAATTCTCTAGTTAAACAGTGCATCTAATTCTAGTGGAATTCTAAGTTGTGTGCAAGTTAATGTTATGGCATATATCTATATTATTTATTTATTACATTATATTTACATTTTATTTTTTCGTTAAAATAAAATAATGATTTTTTCGATTCCAGAAACAATTTATATTTGAAATGAATTAACGAAAACACAGCATAATTTAGAATGATCTGAAAAAACTATTTGGAGTAAATGATATTGAATGCAAATAATAAAAAATTCTTATTTTATTAAAGAAAACAGAAAATATTAAACAAGTTAGGCACAATAAATTACAAAGTTTAAACGTAAGAACTATGGATAAGGGACAAATGATCTATTGCCGTCGATGATTATGGGGCAGCGGCGCTGACTCCACCACGTTGCGATCGCTTTTGTCGTGAATGTGCACTGATTCACTGAGTTCAACATTGGCATGGAGAGCGGCATCGTTGGCATTTAACTGGGCTTCTTGGGCGGATAGTGTGGCCTTTTCTGCAGCATCGCGCGTCTCCTCGTAGTCCAGACGAGCAGCATAGGCATGGGTTTCCGCATGCTCCAACTTTGCCTTTGCCTGGGCCACCATATCAATCTGGGAAGATAATTCAGTCGCTGCTTCGGAAGCAGCTTTTTGGGCCAATTCGGAGGATGCTTGGGCATTGTTTAATGCGGCAGTTAAGACGCTCACATGATTGATGGCCTGTTGGGCGGCGTATTGGGCTGCCTTGGCTGAGCGTTTGGCCTGTTGCAATTGCGCCAGCTCGTTCTCCATGGCTTTATGGGCTTCCACACTCTGATCCTCTAGTCGTCGCAAAAGAACTTCTTTGCCCTTAAGCACGGCAACTGCTGTTCCAGCAGCCTGTGCCGCAGCTTGGGCCAACGTGTTCTTAGCCACATAGGAGGCTTGTTTGCCGGCTGCATTTTGGCTTGCCACAGCTGAGATTGCCTGATCCGCTGATCCCTTGGCTATGCTACGCAATCCATTGTCAGACAGGAAGGTGCCACTGCCTCCGCTATGGATAATGTAGTCCGAGTTCTCGAAACGCGATATCTGAGTCCCAGAAGGTTGAGGAGCTGCAAACTCATCGTGATTTATGGCCTCGAAGGTGTAAGGAGGAACTTCGTGATCAATGACTACACTCTGCGCAGCGGCTTGAGTTGCTGGAGGAGGTGGAGGTACATTAAGGCGGTAGTGACCATCCTTACGCTTCACCTTTCGTCCCATTGTCGTCGTTGCAGCTGAGAAAAAGTTGCATAAATTTCCTGCTAAATATTGCATAATAAAATCATGTGGGGGGCTTACCGCAAAGCAACACCAAGAGGAGCATCAGGTGCTTTATCGATGACATCTCTAACCGGCGGAAAGGAAATCAAAGTTGTATAAATAACAGGCAAACAGGAAGCAACAACAAGAGATGCAGGTGTGTGCTCTTTGCTAGAGAAAAGAAAATAAAATAGGAAAGTTTCAATCCTTCAGTCCTTCATATGCTGCTTCAATCAGCAGCATATTGTTACCGTTATGCAATCGGAATAACCGATTGCACTTTCACTGTCAAATAACGGTTAACTAAACGATATTCAAAATAGGCAATTTCGATTATAACAGTTAAAGTTGTTTAAAGTTTTGTTATTTTTTGTTTAGTTTGCCTTTCCAGATGTTTACCACAAAACAATCTCCATGCGATTAATGTATGTCACTTTGAATTTGTTCCAGCCGGAGGAACCAGTTTACTACAAAAGGCCGGAACAACCTCACCCAGTGGATGATGGCAACATCAATATAAAACAACAGTAATCACTCAAAGTGACAGACACAGACTTACCACGACAAAAGCGTAGCCACAGAGGACGTCCTGGCTGGAAGGCAGGCGAATCGTTTCTAATGTGTGCGGCTCTGGCAATAATAGCCAAAATCCAAATTCAAAGTCGATCGACGGGTTCGCTGGAAAATGCTTTTACTTTCGCCCACAGCAGCGGAAATGCAGACATCAGGCTGAAGCGTTTGTTTATTTTTTCGTTTTGTAAATCCGGTGGACACTCGTCGGCAATTGCCAGCATTGGCCTGGAAGAGCCATGTATTTATAAACAAAGTGGTAGTCGTCGGGCGGGTCGTGGTCTTGGTCGTGTGCAATGCGATGAAAGTGCAAACCCGTTGCCCGATGTTCGTTTTGTTTATGAGTTTGCAGTGGATCGCAAATTGGTTCGCGTTTAGCCCCAATGGAGATAGAGTGGTGGGTCAATGCTTCCTTGCTTGGACATTGGGTAATTTAGCCAACACTTTGCGTGATGCTGG
Organism: Drosophila nebulosa; assembly: GCA_024703675.1. NCBI lineage: Eukaryota > Metazoa > Arthropoda > Insecta > Diptera > Drosophilidae > Drosophila > Drosophila nebulosa. The sequence goes on along the minus strand of JANFPS010000004.1, from coordinate 2,094,680 downwards.
AAGCGTCTCTTAATTGCTTCGAATGTGGAATGAGGTGCTTTGAATTGAATATGACAAGCGAATTAATGTGTAATGAATGGATGTACATATACTTATGTGTGTCCACGCCTCCGTTTGATGAATGGTGGCTTCCTTGAGTAACGTGCGAACATGGAAATTATGGACGAGTTACTCAAAAATATGACAGACAAAATTGCATTTGTTACAAATAAAAAAAAATAAAAGATAAAAAATAAAATAAGATAAAAAATAAGTTGTATTTATCGCCTGGTAGACTTTCCAATTAATGAGGCACATCATTAATTATATCAAAGATATTTTAATATAAAACTTTAAATAAAAACTAGTGGTAAACCAACAATTTTTAATACACCAATATAACTTCTACCATAGGGGAAAATTAGGAGCAGCATCTGCAGTTCGGGAGAAGCAATAACTACGAACTACTGTCAAACTACTGTAAACGACGCGTAAAGTAATTTTAGGAGTGCTTGAATCAGGCTCAAAAGGATTAAGAACGCACCCAGGATAATGCAATTAAAAATTTCAGAGTGACGGACTCTGTAAACATTGGCCGGTTTCCGCATAAGAGTCAAAAAATGAATAAGACATTATCACTTCATTAAATTAAATGAATCACTTAATAATGTATTAATTATTAAATTATTAATAATATTAAGAAATTTTCCCAAATATGTGCTTTCAAGAGTTATTTAAAAATTTGCGCTTCATAAATTATATTTATATTCAGTTTGTACAGAGCTCTGTTAAACTTAACAGCATTACTAAGAAAAATACTTTCCTTAGTATTTTACAGTGTTGGTAAATTTTCGATTCCGGCACGCCGTGTATCTGGCAGCACTGTTGTAGAAAATTTTTTCCGAACCGAAATAAACCGAAAATTGCCTGAAAATTGTGAAAATTAAAAGAAAAGAACAATCAAATATTTATATTAAATATGGCAAACAAAATGGCCCAGGCCGAGGACCTGTCTAATGTGGAGTTTGAGACCAGCGAGGATGTGGAAGTTATACCCACGTTTAACGCTATGAATCTCAAGGAGGAACTGCTACGCGGCATCTATGCGTACGGTAAGTAGTTCTCACCTTGCGTTTGGGCATCATATGGGCAAACGAATAACCATGTCTATACGTTTTTTAGGTTTCGAGAAACCCTCGGCCATTCAACAGCGTAGCATCAAACCGATTGTAAAAGGACGCGACGTGATTGCCCAGGCTCAGTCGGGTACAGGAAAGACGGCCACATTTTCCATTTCCATATTGCAGAGTCTGGACACGACTCTAAGGGAGACGCAAGTGCTGTGCTTATCTCCTACCCGTGAATTGGCTGTGCAAATTCAAAAGGTTATTTTGGCCTTGGGCGATATGATGAATGTTCAATGCCATGTGTGCATTGGTGGAACGAATTTGGGTGAGGATATTCGCAAACTGGACTACGGCCAGCATATTGTAAGTGGAACACCAGGACGTGTGTTCGACATGATCAAGCGACGAGTACTGCGTACAAGGTGAGTTAAGACTGCAAAAAAAGTTTGTGACCGTTGGTGAAGCAATGTTATTCCTGCAGAGCCATCAAAATGTTGGTCCTTGACGAGGCCGATGAGATGCTAAACAAGGGATTCAAGGAACAAATCTACGATGTATATCGTTACTTACCGCCAGCCACACAGGTAGTGCTGATCTCCGCTACTTTACCACATGAGATACTTGAAATGACTTCAAAATTCATGACGGATCCTATTCGTATATTGGTGAAACGGTAAGCTAGGAACTGAACTTACCTAGTTTCTATAAATATTTAATTAACCTCTATATTCGTTACAGCGATGAATTGACACTAGAAGGCATTAAACAGTTTTTCGTAGCCGTCGAGCGGGAAGAATGGAAGTTCGACACGCTTTGCGATCTCTATGACACGCTGACCATTACACAGGCTGTAATATTTTGCAATACCAAGCGTAAGGTCGACTGGCTTACGGAGAAAATGCGAGAAGCCAACTTTACCGTTAGCTCCATGCATGGCGACATGCCCCAAAAGGAACGTGATGAGATTATGAAGGAATTCCGAGCCGGACAGTCACGCGTCTTAATCACTACCGATGTGTGGGCTCGTGGTATTGATGTCCAGCAAGTTTCATTGGTCATTAACTATGATCTTCCCAACAACCGTGAGTTGTATATTCATCGTATTGGTCGTTCTGGTCGTTTCGGACGCAAAGGTGTGGCCATTAACTTTGTCAAATCGGATGATATACGTATCTTGCGCGACATTGAGCAATATTATTCAACGCAAATCGACGAGATGCCCATGAATGTGGCCGATTTAATTTAAATCAGAGAACAAACAACCCCCTTACAGTACAGCACTTGGAACATAGCATTAAGATTAACAATCCGAAGAAGAAATGAAATGAATACAGATTTATACACAACCCAAATATGTATAATTATAAAAAAATAACAAATTAAGAAATTTAACTACAAAAACCAATTTGTTTGCCAGAGATTTGGGGTAAAAGCGGTGGGAGTTAACAAGTAAATTACAATTAATAAAAGTAAGTTTAAACTGTGAGATACTTGAAATGACAAAGTAATACAGTAATAAACAGCAGAAAATATGACATTATGAAACTGCAATTTGAGTGCTTTATGAGGTACTTTTCTTATAACCGTTTCCAACGATTAAATTAATTCTATCCCAAATTAATATCTACATTAATACATTGAAGTCATTCTATATATGTACACACACACACGCATAGTATAGATATTAAAGTTAATTGACCTAACTACAGACTTTGGTCTAAAGTAATTCACTTATTTCTGTCGCTCAATGTCAATTGGTTAATTTCAGCTCATTACCTCCGTGGTTTGAGGTAGCGGCATATAGGAAGAAGCCAAAGATGCATTTTGATGCTGATTTTTGTTGTCTTCGGACTTGAGCAAGGTGCCAAGGACTATGCCTAAGAAAAGGATGAGTCCCACTTGATGATTGGAAAAGAATTTCTTGGCACAGTCACTGGGGTTGTCTATGTTGAGAGAGTAGATCTATTTTAACAAGAACATAGAGATTTTAATGAAAGGTCAGTGTTGTAGATAAGTTTTAAATGCGTACTTGCTGCACTAGATGAGCTCCGACTATGCCAACTGCCGTATAGTATGGCAATGTCTGATCACAGGCTACACCAGCCGCTGAGAGTCCCGTGAGCATCGCTGCCGTAAATCCTGATAGCCACACTTTAGTATTCTCTCCGAATCTTAGTGCCGTTGACTTAACTCCAATCTGTAAGTCATCCAATTTATCCTGATGTGCATAAATAGTATCATAAACAATTGTCCAGCAAACGCCCGATAAGTAAAGTGGCAGGCAGGCGGCTAAATTCACACTTCCCTGGGTGGCACACCATCCCAGAAGGGCGCCCCAATTAAAAGCCATGCCCAGGACAAGTTGTGGCCAGTATGTCACCCTCTTCATTAGTGGATATGTGATAACAAGACCCAGTGAACTAGCGCCCAGCAAAATAGATTCCCAATTCAGCTGAACGAGCACAAGTAAGCCCAAGCTAAGTTGAGCCGAAAGAAAGACTATGGCATCAAACTGACTAATTTGTCCCGAGGCCAACGGTCGTGACCTAGTTCGCTCCACCTTGGCATCTATGTCCTTGTCCCAAAGATCGTTTATGGTGCAGCCGGCTCCACGCATAATCAATGCTCCGGTGGCAAACAAACCCAACATTGTAAGATCCGGCCAACAACCGGCGTGGGCACTTAAGCCTATACTCCAAGCACAGGGCCAAAAGAGCAAATAGGTGCCAATAGGTCGATCGATTCGCATTAGCTGAGCATATGGCTTAGTGGCGTCAGTTAATTGAGTTAACAAGGTCTTTGGCAATGCATTTGTAGTTTCGTGTCTCAACTGGCTCTGAAGTAAAAGCTGTGGTAGCTTCTTTTGATCCTCTCGGTTTTCGCGAATCGGAAATCCCATCAGAACACGCGATGCAGCCGGCTCAGCTGTTGTTTTTGCAGCCAGCATGTGTTTTGTTGTTGTTGCTTTAGCTGTCGCATAAGAGTAGAGGAAATGTTTCCTACTGTGCAGTCGTAAATGCCGTAATGTGTACATTCTTATAGCGAAGCTGGCGATCGGTTTAGTTATGCACGCATTAAATTACACAATCAATAAGCTAAATCAGTTTAAAAATACCCGATCTCGAACTATTATTTGGCAAGAATTAGAGCTGGAGAAACATCGATGGCTACATTAATATTATCGATAAGTACAAAATCGGTAAACTTGGCCACTTTAATTTACAATTTTCGATAACTACTCAGGATTCTCGATAAGCTATCGGCGGTTACTTTAAATTTTGTCTAGTGCACTATATTAATTATTTTCAGTTACAAATGCGAATCATACCTTTATGAATTTAATAATAGCAGTATAACCAAATCGAATTTGTGAATATCAGTGTTTTACTAAATCTTTTATATGACCAGTTTCAAAGATCTGGCGACTGGCAAAAACAGAAATTTACACACTTAGTAAAAGTTACTGCAGACTAAGCATTATTATTGTTTCTAATGAGTTGAAAACAGGGAAAACTTGATAACTAAAATTTCCATTAACACTTTCTTTAATTAGTATGATTTTAGGCTTTTATTTTCGAAATTTCTAACGTATTTTAAGTTATATTGTCTTTCCCCTATCGACTAAACAAATGTTAAAAGCTTTAACGCTTTCAATACCGTATGGTTCCCCTTTTGCGCTCGTTACCAATTTTTCGAAATTGGCACACGTCTACAAGAATGTCCGTAAATTTTGCACACGGCCGTAATGCTTTTGCACACGACCCATCAATATCAAACGACATTCGGGGTCCCAGTTAGAAATAAACTCTAACAAAGCCAAGTGGGCCTAAGGCAGACAAGCGGCAAATACGTTGGCCAACGGTTACCAGCCTAAAACAAAAATACTTATTTATGTATGAGCCAAAGTAAATGCACTTGGTCTGGTGATATCAGCCGGACTCAATAAAAGTGGAAATGGAATAATTGGGAATTTATATTTTACACTAACAATATTCAATCAATTGCTTGTGATAATCGAAGTCGTTATAAATTAGTATAAACTTAAGTTGGTGATGCTATAAACAGGTTTATAAATCATTTTTAGGTAGAATGAGACGTATCCAGTTCACAGTGTTAGCTGATCTGTAACAGACAATTACAATGTATTTTAACATTTTCAGGAATTCCCATCTGATCATGACAGATGTAGGTAAACATTGTTTGTATTCTCTCCCAAGTTACCTATATTATACTTGTACATACCCACTTATGTACGTATGTATCTGTGCGAGTAGCTCGCTACAACTGATAACACACATTTAACATTTCTCAGAGATAAGCAGACCGCTGGCCTCCCCGACTGGGATTAGGTAGTATTATTTTGCTTTAAAAAACACCACACAAACATTGGTTTAAAGCAGTTGTCGTTTTGCTCTCAACTGCTAAGCAAGTGTCGTTCAACCGTAGAGATATAAAGCGGTGCTTTGAGCTTAAATTGAATTAATTAAATTCGAATTAAAATATGGATCATAATCATGGATCAGATACATCAACTGGTAGTACCTCGTGTCATTCCATGTCTATGTCGGTAAGTTACGAAATAGAAATTTGAACTAGTTTAACCACAACCACCTTGTTGCTGCGGTATGTAATCTACATACATACAAACGCACATTGGCGCATCAAGGGGTTTTTTAGTGTTACAACATAACAATCTATGGCAGCGTTTTTGTAAAAGAGTTCTTTACTTGTAAAGTCAAAATAAATTTGTTTACTTCTTATTGATCAAGAATCCAGGATTTAAAGAAAAGTCTTTAAAAATATCTAAAAACCCCTTTCAAAGTCCTTACTCCGCTACTGTCTTCTTAAACGTTCAACTTGTATTCAGACAACTGTATACATATGTATGTATGTCCATACATGTAAAAAATTTAAGAGATTCAATTTAAATTACTCGTCGACTCACTAAATTGTTGATTTCCATTCTCTCTGTTGGTCGCTCTTTAGTCCGTCATATTTGTTAATTCATTTGATTTTGGAATAGCAAATAAAAAGTCAGACAAATACAGGGTGTTGCGTTTCGAGGAGAATTCAGTTTTATACACAGCTCTCAACATACCTGGTCAAAAGTAAAGCTCATAAAATTATGTTTTATTTAATTGGAGCCACCAGATAAAAAGAAAAAGAAGTGGTTTGTTTAAACTAAATTTTTCTCGTTATAGGATTTACACTTTCTAGCTAAAAACTCTACGTTCGCTACTGGATAAACCAGTGAATACCAGTCTTATATTTACTTTACCGTTTGTTGCGCTTCTTTTTGCAGTTCCATGCCGGCTATACCGAGGTCATATTGTGGAATGGTTGGAGCACCACGACTGTGCCCGAATTTGTGCTCTCCGCCATTGCCATTTTTGTTCTATCCTTTCTGTATGAGGCATTAAAGTTTCTACGCCAGAATTTGTTGCGGACAGAGGCCCGTAGGGTGGCCCAACGTCTGGCCGAGGATCAGCGGCGAAAGAACAATGTCAGCGATTGCGGCGGCTGTTCGGATACACCACTGGCCGAGCCCAGAGAGAAGACTTATTGGCAGCAATTGGTGGCACTGTCACACATCGGTCAATCGCTGCTTAATCTGCTGCAAATTATCGTCTCCTATCTGCTAATGTTGATCTTCATGACCTACAACTATTGGCTCTGCTTGGCTGTGGTATTGGGTCTGGGAGTGGGTTACTTCTTCTTCGGTTGGACAAAGAAGGATGCACAGGAGAGTGAATGCTGCCCATAGAGCAGTTGTTGCTGTTAAATATGTGTTTTGTTTTTTTTTGTGTTTTCTGTTTTTACTTTTGTATTTTATTATACATTTGTAAATACCTTTGCCAATTTACCAGATAGTAATTAATTAAAAAAAAAAAACATTTTAACTTAAATATTTAAATTTTTATTTGATAAAACTTGATTACATATTTACTTAAGTTTATAGCATAAATTAGTTAACTAGTTTACTTAGTGAGCATAATGTACAAAAAATTATGAGAAGAAGAACCTATATAAAGATATATTATCGTATGTATGAATAGATTTATATATATATACATATATTGTATACAACAATCAACATACCATAACAGACTCAATACTTTCAATGTTATAAAACTCAAAAAGAAATTCTAAAATATATATGCATAGGCTTTTGATATGCTTTGATATTGGCATTTTTGTCCACCCACTGAAAACTTAAAACAAAAAACAGAAAAATTGAAACGAATCTCGAAAATAACATTAAAATTCGTTTAAATATCGAACCAAGACCAAGCACTTATCTTAAGACATCGTTATATATATACAATCATATCTTGATTTATCATATTTTTTTAAATAAAATAATATCTTTCTCAATAACTGGACTCCCTACCCGATTATGACTGTACCTACTTGTTCTTAAACGACTTTGTTTATAATCCTAAGTCCATAAAGAAATTTGAAAAACAGAGTTCCAAAACATTAAGCATTAAATTGTTCGAAATTTGTAAGTTGATCTTTTTATCACTTCATTTCGAGTATCGTTTACACTATCAACCGTTTATCCTTTATATATCCTATCTTTCTTCTACCTTAAGTGAAACGCATACCAACTGATTAGCAACTGACTATGTGAAAAGTTATCACGCTCATAAGCCGGTGGCTCCGGCTGCCATCATGCCACCATGATGGTAATGATGATGCATTCCACCATTTTGGAAATACATATAATAGGGTGGTTGCTGTCCAGCTCCACCCTCGCAATCGAGCAACGGCTGTCCACCGGCTGATGCTGCCCCGACTGGCGACGGCGTCATGGGCAAGGGTGACACTGTGTTGCCCATGCCCACACCAACTCCCACCCCTACCTGGCAGCTGGCTCTCAGGGCAACGGCTTGATGGTGGGCCAGAATGTCACTAACCGAATGCGAAGAGGGCCAATGAGCAGCGGCGGCTGCGGCGACACTTCTTAGCTGATGCGGATGCGTTTGGCCTCCACCACCCTGCGGGGGCGAAGGACTGCCGCAAGATACGGCCTTCATGCTGTAGGCGGCAGCTGCACTATATGGCTGGTAAATGGAATTGTAGAGGTGCGCATGGGCATGGGCGTGGTGGGCACTGGCCGCCGCCGCCGCTGCTGTGTGATGGTGATGGTGATGATGATGCGAGGCAGAGGAGTTGCCTGAATGTGAGTTCGACATATTCATGCTGCCACTATTAGTTAAGCCATTGTTGCCTCCTCCAGTACCGGAACTTCCCATGCTGCTATTGTTGGCCATTCCCGATGCAGTTGATCCTCCAGGCGTGTGATGGTGTCCAATGCTGCCCAATTTGTTGCGAAGAATGCGTGATATGGAGCTAACGCTGGGTACATTCGTCTTATCGCAGATACCTTCGCTCAGCAGCCGGTCACGTATCTCCCAGGCGAAGATTCCCGGATCCCGCTGCTTCAGTTCGCGGATATAGTTGACTACTTTGGGTGTTGTCACCCGGGGTTTTGAACCGCCAATCGCTCCGGGAAGAATGGAGCCTGTCTCATGGTAGCGAGCTAGTATCTTTGAAACACAGCCATGACTGACCCGCAACTGGCGAGAGATGTCGCAGGGCCGGATGCCTAGGCGGGCGAGCTCCACAATGCGCATGCGCGTCGCATTGGGCAATGGTCGTCCATTAACAAAGACGCCGCCCAGCTGATTCACCTCGCCGTATTGCGGACACTGCGACTCTGAAACGAGATGGAACAGAGACATGCTATCGGTTAGACTGAGTCCATTGCTACATAGAAGCCATAAACAACAAAGCACAAAGAGTCGAACAAAAGCACATTTGCGTCTAATTAGTTTCGCTTGGGATCGGCAGCAGGGACTGTGGCTTCGCCTGAAAATCGCTACCATTTGCTTCTAAGAACTGCGGATATGGGTATTGCTGTGGGTGTGGGTCTTGGCTTGGAAAACGCAATTAAAATGCGGCGAACGTGCGGAAATGCATTTTTGATGATGGGGCAAAACGATTCCCCAGGCGCTTCCAAACTGTCCGAACTTTTGTCTACCTACTGATTGATCTATATGTTATATAATAACAGATTATTGTCTCCCGGCTTCGTTGACAAGTCCGCCTTATAAATAGTTAAACTTGTTAATAAGTGATGTGAGAATAAGACAGAGAGTCCCACCAATATAAAATAAATTCTTCATTTCGGGTGTTCCGACCTTTGTATACCCTTTCAAACTGGAGACATCTTAATTACAATTTATCTCATCTAAATTTTGGTCTTCTTCTTTTGATTTCACTTTAGTTGATCTTTGACTAGACTTTTTTACTCAACATGTTTTGAAAACCTTAAACATGGTTTCTTTTTAGGGTATAACCTAACCCAAGTTTCAAATCTTTCTTTGTCGATTGCAAAGTTGGATATTACCATCTGTCAAATAAATCTTATTTAAAATTCACTCCCTTTAGTTGGTTTATGCAATCCATTTTCAAGGTACGCAATTATACTATTCCTTATAAATATTTTCCTAGTGAGTAGTTTGTTTTATATACAAAATGCTAATTGCTTTAGAATGGAATTATTAAAGGATACAAAAAGAATATGTTCTTTTATAAAGAACTGGATTTATTATATACCTTTATCTAAATTTGAAAGTTTATAGCAATAGCAATATGCTTACCTTTAGTAAGTTATTTAAGTATAAACTTTAAAAAGTAACTTCTTGTAGTGTGTAAGAAAACTTTTAAATGCGTTGTTGACTTTTTCGGTTTTTTATTCAATTTGTTGGCTATATTAACTTTGCCGAAAAGTGCGTATTGAGCAAAAAAAAAGAAAAAAACTAGTCTATATATATATATGTGCATAACTATTGAAGTAGCAACAATTAATTCGATAATTCGATGAGATGATCGACAGGATCTAATAGATAGCGGAGATCGCAAACTAAATCCCTTGTATTGGCCAGTAACAACTGGAACGCTGATTTGAGGGTATGTTATAGTCGAACAAGTCAACTTGTGACACTTTTAATTGTAGGGCTCGACGCAATTGATACAGTTCAATGGAAAATTTTGGGGCCTGGGCTTATGCAATTGGACTGTGAATAACGTTTGTAGCAAACTGCTGGCAATTGAGCAATTAGCTTCCTGCAACAAATGCATATAAATAGGCTCCTTTTGGGCGGAAGTCAAGCAGTTTATCGCGGCAGTCGAATCAAGTTGGAAACCCAAAGGAAGTTGGCTTTAATATGATTTTCCAGTATTTAAGACCGCCAGCTTTTGGCAATTTGATGAGTTCTCGGGATTGTTTTTACTATTTGGACTTAAGCAAGAAAGCCTTTGGCGTTCTACCTCCAAAGCCTGGAAGTAGCCGTTACTGGTGGTTGTATTACATATGGACTGGGCTAATAGCTGTCACGGCCCTTGTCTATGCTCCAACTGTGTTTTTCATAACCTACAACAGAGCATTAAGGACTCTAACGGCAACCGACCTATTTGCCTCACTGCAAGCGCCTATCAAGTCATTCTCGTCCTCGACAAAGGCCATCATTACGTTTATAAATATCGCACGTTTTAATCAAATCAATGAGCTACTCGATCGCATGGACCGGCGTATTGAGAAAAATGAAGACCGTGTACTAATTCATCGCACCGCTGTGCGGAGTAACTATGTGGACATTTTTTTTCATTTCCTCTACTTTGGATACCTGTTCCAGTGCGCTCTCAATGCTCTACTCCTTGGCAAGACACCGTATCGGCTATACAATCCAATTTTTGGCACAGAAACATTTACATTCAGCTTTTACATGGCCACATTAGTGGAATTGTTTATTATGAGTATTGCCCTCTCGATGAATCTTATTACCGATGTTTATCCCATCGTCTTTGGGCTAATTATGCGCTCTCACATAGAACTATTGAGAAGACGCATCCAAGAGCTGCGCTCGGATGTCGAGAAAAGCGAAGAGAAGCACTATGAGGAGCTTGTCGACTGCATCAAGGACCACAAACTTATTATGCTGTAATGGATGCTTAATTAGTTCAACCTATTCATTAACTAACTGGTTTTTTCTATATGATTCAGATACTGCGATATTATGCGCCCAGTTATCACAAAGACATTGTTCATGCAAATGCTAATGGTAGGCCTTCTTTTGGGACTATCGATTGTCTATGTTTTCTTCTTCGCCGACTTGTGGACAGCCATTGCCACTATTAATCTATTCATTGCCTACGTGTTTGAGTCATTTCCTTTTTGCTACATCTGCAATCAGTTGGAGAATGACGCCAATACCCTTAGCCAGGCTATATTTGAGTCAAATTGGATCGACGCTAGTCCTCGCTATAAATCTACTCTAATTTACTTCATGCATCATGTTCAAAAACCAATTGAATTCAATGCAGGTGGCATATTTTCTTTAAATGTCAACACAAACGTTCGGGTAAGTCGATGGCCAGTAGATTTCTTTCCATTTCCCAATTCGTTTTCTTTCTTTTTTTTTGCAGATGGCCAAACTTGCCTTTTCCGTCGTTACCATAGTGGACCAAATGAACTTAGCCGACAAAATGTCTTAAAATGGAAAATTAAGAAATGAGAAATTTCCCCTTTTTTATTTCGAAACATAAGTATTTAAGTTGCATAACATTTGCACTCGCTGTTTAGTGCTGCTTATTTTTAGAATTTTCTCTCACTTTTGCAATTGATTATTAATAAATGGCAAATCACAAGCACAATCATACCAATTGCACCTGCAAATGGATTTCTGTCAGCCAATTACAATTACAATCACAATTACAAGCAATTAGAAGAAGTTTTCCACATCTGCGCCTTCGTCTAATTTAGATTTGGCATCGTGTTTCACAACAACTTTGGCTACAACAACACGTTCCGGGGCAGCCCAGAGCCATAAAGCCAACGCATAATACATACATAGAGCAAAACGAGTATAGGAAAATAACAGGAAGGAATAGAAAGAACCATTGTTAAGGGCCGGCAAGTGTAACGACCTCCATTCACAAAATCCAAGTGCAGAAGCAAAACTAGAGGCGAACATTATAAACTGGACACAAGGGGGGGACCTTAAGGTATTGTATTACAATTTCCAATATGGATTGTTTAGCCTCCTCAGACACTTGTTGGCTCCAGACAGCCTCGAATTTCGTGTAAAGTTTATGGTTATGGATTTGCGCACTTGTCAATTGCAGTTTGATCGTGGCCCCTAGCAGCAGCTTAGTAGACGTGCAGCTGCATAAATATATGTACATAAGTCGTCTCTTCTCTCAGCTTTTCCCTTGACAGCTTCAGAGCAAACTTACGTTTCATTGAGAGAAAAGTCTAGTTTTGGTATCTCCCCACATTAAAGCCTCATAAAAAAGCTTCAATATTTGCAATACTCGCTTCTCATGTGCCCTATAAAAGGCAACGCATGATGCAAATGGAACATCAGTTCTAGTCAGTATGTCGATTCTAAGTGAGTTTGTTGTGGTTTCTTTAGGCATTTGCCTTGTTATGACCCAACTGGGTTCCCGAGCCCAACCAGTAGATGATGAAGCGGGGAGATCGGTATGTGTAACCATTTATATTGTCTCACTATGCCAAAGTCGGATAATGGTAAATTTTCAGAAACGAATGTCCTACGATTGGTTTTCAAGCCTCTTTGGGGATTATTACGATGACAGCGACTCAGAGGAATATCGTAAGGATTAATATAACAATTGTAATGTTATGAAGTCACTAATTCGCAAGTGATTTCAGTGATATGTCGCAACTGTACGGTTGTTGTAAATAGCCAGGGCCAGACAGTAGCTCCTGTTATGTCATCAACAACTGCAGCTCCAGTTGGTCCTCCTGCTGCCAGTACTACACCTCCAGCGGTATCCGCAACGACACCGCCAGTTAGTACACCAGCAGCACCCGCGGCACCAGCCGGAGCCCCAGCGGCACCAGCCGGAGCTCCAGCAGCACCAGCAGCACCAGCGGCTCCAGCAGCACCAGCCGGAGCTTAAGCAGCATCAGGTGGTCCTTAAGTTGTCTTAACGTGCAAATAAGTGTTTCGGTTCCATTGCCGTTAACTTTCGGATCTTAGGATTATCATATTTCGGTAACTAAATGGTCGTTCCCTAGTCAGAAAATCTTGCAATAATGTACTTAATTTATAAACATATATTTATAATGCCATTTGATGTTGCTTTAGCGGGATACTGTATACTTTTTAATATTATCTGGTGGTGGGTCTCAAGCTAAGTCCTATTCTAGTTTGAATAAATATATATTTAGTGTGAATCCTAATACTAAGGACTTGCCTATAAAGTTTTTTCAAATGTGTCATAATTCGAAGGCGAAATTGCTTTGACATAAGTCACAACAAATCGGCTGGCACTCGCCACAGACCACCACAGGCCACCAATGCGTGGCGTCGTCTGGTGGAGAGACACTCGGAAACTCGGTGGCACTTTCCTAGCCCAGGAAAGAAAGAAATGAAAACAAAATGTGATACAAAGGCAGCAGCAGTTCCCGTCCCCAAGCTGACATTATGTTTGACATTTGTAATCTTGGGATCGTTAATTCTTTTCGAATTGAGTTACAAACACACAGAAAACAGGGGGGGGGGGGGGGGGAAACAAGATGCAGAAGATGCTCAGATGAGTTGAGTCTCCAGAGACGGGAGTGGGAAAGGGGCAGGGGGATACTTACCACGCCAAAGATCACACACATTCGACAAATACTCCCTGTTGTAAAACCAAAGAAGTCTGCCACTTATTTATTTTTTCTTTCGTTTTTCGTCTCTACTCAGTCCTTAAAAAAGAAGTATTCGAAGCATGTTCAATGATAGCTGCAATTTGTTTTTTCTTTTCGAGAAGATTATCTTCGAGTGCTTGACTTTTGTGCTAAACGTTCATAAATTTGTCTCAACAGAAATGTTTCTATGTATGCGCTGGTGTAGATGTCGTCTCTAATGAATGATGCCTGATGCTGAAATTCCATTCCATTCTTGGTTTTCTAAATCGGTTTTCAAATACGCATGACATCAATTTTAGGCAATTATTGAAGATTAATGGGTTCCCGAATGTTGACCATTTCAAGTTTAATTGTGACGCGTTTTGAGTTATTAACTAGAAGAATTGGCGATAAGAATATAGACTAGAAACATTTTTGCTTAACCGAATAATTGAACATTATCATGATTGTCATATTCAGTTAAGTAGCCTCTTATTATTAGATAAGATCTAAATAACTTTTTACACTTGTACTTTTTAAGTAGATTTCCCCTCTTCATGTGGACTTTTGATTTATAGGCCATACTTTATATATGTATGTATGTATGTATGTTTGTTTCTATATACCTATTTATGTCTGTATGTATGTATGTACATCCGGCCTGCTTTCATGCAAATTAGTCACGTATTTCCTATTAGAGCAAACATCGAATTCCCTTTGGACCGATGATGAGTCAAGAGCCAGAAGCGGGCCAAAGATTTTGCAACGTGCCCAGTGTCCAAAACATTTAATCAAAATAGCAATTCCTATGGCATATGGAAATGTGCAAATGCCTATAAAAATATATGAATGGCTCCACAATAAATAAATCAAGAGAATGATTGTGAGAATGAACACCAGTCACCTAGTCACGGGTAATTGCTATTGATCTCTAGAAAGTAAACCCGATAGAATATTTAGTAATAATTACATATATGTATCAATCTATTGATGAATTTTCTGCTTTATGAGCACATATTTCGCCTTTCCATTAAAATATATAATTAAGTGTGTAGTTTAGTTTATTTTGACTATATTTATCTCTATTTCTCATGCCGATTCCAATATACTAAATCCAAAGTGCTGCCGCCAGTGACCCTTGGAGCTGTTTAACCGTCGGCATTGATTGTTGATCTTATTTAAGGTGCAAACATGCCACCGTCGTTGAGTCGAGAATGGGATGCACAGAGTCTCGTCTCGTCCCAATGCATCGGTCACGATCAGAGAGCGGTCGGTAGCAATGCTCCTGCGATTTCAGGTGCATCTTGGATGCCCCTGGAGTGGAAGTTGCCGAGTAGTTTTTTATTTAACTTGTTTGTTTGCCCACTGAAAACTGAAAACCCTTCGACGGCAGAGTGCTAGAGGGCTAATACATATGTATGTATGTATGCCTACTTGTTTATTGTTTATTTAATTTTAGGTTACGCACAAAATGCTATCCCAAGATTGGGTTAATGCTGCCTGATTTTGTTTGCACTACTGTCTGGGCCGAGCTAGTTATTGTCTCTAATGAGAATCCTGCCACTCGGACTGATTGACTTAATCAAAGTAAACAACAGCGGCTGCAAGCTAATCACAGTCTGATCCCAACTCGAGCTGAGGAGGCTTACTTATCCTCCTTATATACACATACATACACACACACACACATACACACACACATATATATATATATTTATATGTAGTAGCAGCTTCTGTTAATGAAATGCAAACAGCTAGAGCTACAAAAATTCTGAAGTGCTGCGCACAGGGTAAACAGCTTAAAAAATCATAAAATCATTTTGTTTTTCTGTGGGCGCGACAATATTTGCACATAGATTTTGATGGGTTCTTCTCCTGGATTCTGATGGCGGAAATTCGAAAACGAAATCTAAAAAGGAATCGGTAGCTGTTTCAGGACTACGCGGTACAAATCATTTACAAATGGTTAGTCATATTTGCCTTGAAATCGTATATTTTATTCTACTTTGTTACGCTTGAGCAGCTAGAGACTTGGCCTTATGCTTCTTCTCCCTTACATATATACGGGGAATATCAACCCTTGTATCGCCTATGGATGTGACTTCCCTCGCACTTCCCTCTTTCTCTTTTTCTCAATTTCTTCTCCAGTTGTTGCCCATAAAAAGCTCAATTAAAAACTGTCTATAAGACGAAATTATAATTCATAAATTCTGGGAAATTGCCGAATACAAAGAACGGCCATTGTTTTCAAAAATTACAAAAATGTTTCATGCTTAATCTCAGCAACATCATCATGATCATCATGATCATTTTTTCATGTTTCTGTTCTTCAGAATCTTCAACATTTAAAATGTTAAACAAATAATTAGTCGACGAGTCGGCGGCTTTTACTAAAAGCTTACGAAATGTTTGCTGCATTTTCCCTTTTATTTTTGTTTTCAGTTTTTGTTCATATAAATTATTAAAAAATCATTAAAAAGTTCACAAAAACTCACTGATGCGCGTAAATCCAATTATAGGAGCAATTAACAAATGTTAACTAACTAGAACTAATTAAAAATAATATTTAGCTAAACAAAATGGCAGCATCTTTACTCATCAATGGGTAAAGTGAAGCCTCAAATCTTTATTTTGCGTTTTAAAAGTAACTTTTAATTTAATTCTTGTATTAACTAATTAAAGACGTGAGCCTTTTGACTTGATTGTTCAACGGACAGAAGGACACAATTCGGATTGGATCGGATTACGATATCATGTAGCCCCCCCATAGGAAAATCCTAAAAGGAGTTCGTATAAGAAAAACATGTTTGTTTGTTTAATTATTTCAATCTCTTTTGGTATTAAGATATTTTGTAAAATGTTATATTATATTCAGGAGTTTAATTGAGTTTAAATAAATGTTTCTTGGCTGAAGCTAAGAAAGTAATTTTCGACAAAGGTTGAATGGTAAAGTTTTCTTCCGGTTTTGCTTCTGATAACTATATAATATGTCTGTTATATGCACATCTTAATTTTTTACTAAAAGTAGTATTGCTTCAAATGAGTTTTCACTGTACTTGTTTGTCTGAATATGACAGACGGAGACAATCATTGAAATGATTTTTCCTATCAGCTCGTGGACTTCGAAGAAAAAAAAAAAACGATGATGCATTGATAGGGCATTGATGCTCATTCTCTTCCTGCTCGGTCTGTCTCTGATGATAAGCCCAAACTACTCGAAATAATGTGCAATTTGGAACAATCGACTATTTTGTAAGAACCTTAGCTGGCTTTTTTATATATTTTATTTCTATATATTCTACATATGTACGAATTCTTTTTTTTTTTCTTTGCTGACAGACATTTAAATGTCAAAAGGCAATAAACCTA
This sequence comes from Drosophila nebulosa, assembly GCA_024703675.1. Lineage (NCBI taxonomy): Eukaryota > Metazoa > Arthropoda > Insecta > Diptera > Drosophilidae > Drosophila > Drosophila nebulosa. Next base: position 2,077,499 of record JANFPS010000004.1, on the reverse strand, counting down.
TTTCATGCATAATTGAAATTAACAAATTCAAGTTTAACATTTGGCAGATGATAAGCAAATAAAAAAATAATAATATAGAACATTAACCAAATACTTTGTATTATTTATGAGTTCCGATTCGTAATTCAGTGACCCTGTGACTGTGAGGAGGACAGATTAACAATAAGCTGAAGCGAGCCATCAGTTCGCACATTTCCACTTGGATGGCGTTTGTCTATTTAATTTTTAATTAAAATAATTAAAATGTAACAAATAATTGTAATCAAAATAAATACCCAAAGAATATGGCTGCCAATTTGAATAGAAATTTGCCATGAAATGGCGTTTTTCATATTGGGGACAACATTTTTATATCAAAAGCAACAGCCACAAAAAAAAAAAAAACAAAAAATCGCGCATGGTAAATTGAATTTCCTTTCTCACAACTGCATATGAATGGTTGAATGTATTGCAGCAGCAGCAGCAGCGGTGGCAGCGGCATATTGGGACCTGGGTCTGGGGATCCCATAAATCTTTTTGGCTCTTGGCAAGTGGGTTCTTCTTCCTTGATTGACAGTATGCCGCTGTCGCCGTCGTCAACGCCGCAGCCGCAGCCGCAGCCGCCGCCATGGGAGCAGATGCTTTCATATGCTAAGTTCTCTTTTTCATTTTTATTTTACTTTTTCCTTTTACTTTTTGTTAATTTATTTGCATTTGCATTGCAGAAAAAATTAATTTAACAACTCAGTTGAGTTGAGCTGAGGCTCGTCAAAATGCATTGCGTATACGCAGTGGCTGCCCAAGAGTCGACATCCCCCCACATAACAAACTGCACACATTGAATTTGCTTGCATCAAGCATACATATAGCATAGCCACTTATTATACTATATACTATTTCATTCGATGTAAAAATAGTTCTTTTCACTTTTCTTATTTTATATACATACTAACAATATGTAAAACGGACTGGCCTGTATTTTAACTTGTCGACAATCTTTTGCCTACGGAGCGTTGCACAATTTGCCGCACAATCGCATTTATTTATCAGTAAATTTCACAAAGTCGCCCAAGCCAAGGAAAAACACACAACACACACACACATACACACACAGAGACGGAGTAATTGCAAAAAGGAAGCATTTACTTGTCTGCCTTGGCGATTCATTTGCAATATTATTTTCATTTTAATCGTCAAAAGGTCATGCTAAAATGTTATCAAGGGAAAAGACTAAGTAAAAGATTGTCAACCGTATAATCCATTGATTGTTAAAAGTTATGAAGGAAGACGTAAGCTTTATAGGCATATTGAGAATCAAATACAACAAAAAAGAAAAGTAAAAAAAGTTATTCGAAACTATGTTTTAGGTAAAAATATATAGAGAGCTCCGAGCTGTATGAGGTTTTTTTTTAGAGGATTCTTTTCTATTCTCATTTTTGCCAATCTACAAAGTATTAGACCAATTAAGAATGAATTTGAAGCTTTGATAGAACCGCTCAAAATTGTTGCTTTTAAATTGCAATGTGTGAGAGTCTGGGGCAAATGCGAGATTTGGGATGAAGTGCAAGTGCAAGTGTCTTGAATTATAAATTAAGCTCATAAAACATACGCCCTCGACCCTTGCACTCGCATCAAAAGTACATAAAACTAAATAGATTCCTTTAGCGTCAACAGCATTGTCTGTCAACAGAAATTAATGAGTCCATAAATCACGACAGACACCAACAAAGATAGCGCGGCGCCCTCTGCCACAGACATTGGTTCTAGGCATGTTCATTTTGTAACTAACTCCATGGCGAGTACTTGCTGATGCTGCTGCTCTTCTCCGAGAGAAATATGACGAAAGAAAAGGGGGTGCGCCCAAAGACATGCCGCGGTGTGTTCAATTACGCGTACTAGGAATGTGGACAACGCCAATGCCTAGCCAAAATAGAAAGTACTCAGATCTCTTGAGGATCCGACCAATCATTGGCAATGTACTAGAACCGACGCAGCTCTGGCCCTATGGTTCGGGTTCGTTGGCGTTCTAGCAATGTATGGAAACACGAAAAGGAATGCCCGCCCGCCCTTTGGTGACAGGCGGAAAGATACATAAATTTCATGTTCCGAACCGAATGCGCACCATGTGTGTGACCCGAAATCGATAGCCGCCATTGAATCTATGAAGTTCCTGCGCTTGGGGGTCACCCCATCTTACCATTTGGGAATTGGCAAGAGTCATCAAGGGGTTATCCTGGGAAGCAGATGTTATTGATGGGCTAGCATTAATTATACTAGACCACGTGCTTACTCTCCCTATCCATCGATTAGAAACTCATTAAAATTTATGATAATGAGCAAAAGGTTTTGCCCTCCCGCCACACACACACTTGTCAAATGTCAGCGATCCTTGGGGATTTTTATGAAATTTCCGCTTCAACTAGAGAAAGGGTAAATGATTTAATTAAGGAACGTGAATGGAAACGCGAACGGGAACGGGAACGGGAACGGGAACAGGAACGAAGACGACGCCACACAATCAAAGACAAAGTCGAGACCAGGTTCAGATCCAGCCAAGCGTTGGCCCAAACTCGAGTCGCAATCATCAGAGGTCCGGCTTTTACGATGCTCCGTGTCCATGTGCCTACAGACTTACATGTGTATGTTCTTCCATTAAGGCGTGTACACATTGACGCGACTTTTTCACTTCTTCTTCTGGTTTCTTTTTTCTTCTCTTTTTTTCAAGTGTTTGCCTGCATTTTGTGGCCGCCGCCTGCGTCGTCTTCGTCTCCGTCTCCATCTGCGTCTTGTGGCTGTTGTTGCCTTTTGTTTTACTGCCCATTTGCCGGGATTTTAGCATCTTGCTACTCTCTTCTGATTTTTCTGTGGGGGCTTTTATGTTTAGCTACCGAAGTAGATGGCTACCGGTAGCCGTTAGTCACGCATTTCTGCATCTCTTCAGAGCCGGTCTACGACGTGTCTCGGCCTCTGCGCCTACCGCTCCATCAGATGCAGCACATGCGGCCAAGCAAACAATGCCCCCATGTACAAACAAAATGTCAAAACATCAAAAGCAAGTCATTAATGGACCAAAGTGCGGTATCCATATACATACACATGACCATCCACTCTGGACACTACAATTGATAATTGCAACCAACTGCGGTAGTTCCGCCATGAAGACACAAATTGTCAACCGTATCTCATATCTCCTCAATGCGTCTATCTTTACGTCTTAATCGAGAACTCTCTCATTGCTACGCCATAAATAAATTTTATCATAATTATGTTAAATAAATTCCATTGCCCGTCGATAGACACTTGAAAATCCAAGCATGCCAAATTATTTAAATGGCAATCATTTCAAATATTCGAACGAGGCAGTGACATATGGTTAATTGGAGATCGACATGACAACTTGTACAAGACAACTACGACAAATCTGTATAAGACATCTTATTTTTGGCCAATGAGGTAAGGTTTTCGTTTCATTTTCGTGAATCCAAAAGCATATGGACAAACAAAAGACACGGACACTTGGAGACAAAAGTGAAGACCGCACGACAAAAACGTATAAACACAAACATTACAACGATCATTAGTTAAATTAGGAGGCATCGGCTTGTGAATGGGCGGGGGCTGGGGCTGGGGCATGGGCATGGGCAACGGTCACCCATCTTGAAGCGTTCATCTTTGCGAGAAGCAAACAAAAGGCATTGCTATTGCTACCGCGAGGTGGTCGATCAAGCGCGGCATCTCTGTTCACGTTTTTGAAACGAAAACCATAAACAAACACTTGTCTCTGATGGCCCAAAAATAAGGTAAAAGACAGATGAATAGTGCCACCGTGGTGACGATATCGATGTTTGCTATGTATGTATGTATTGCGACACCGCTACCGCCACCGCATTTGCCACCTGAGTTGGATCCAACAGGATAGGTATGTGGAGTGTCAACCACTTTACTTTTGTAGGAGCCTCTTAGGGTTATTGGTAATACTCTTGAGTTTTCAGCTCAGTTAAAAGTGGTTGTAAGCTTTAATGGAAAACTGTAGCAAAGGTGAACCGATCTTTTAGGTAAAATGATTTAGATTAACAAAAAAAATTAAAATGAAAACAGAATAGCCTTTTCAGGCTTTTTACTAATGTCATTTTACCGTCGGTAGTATCTTACAAATTTATCATTTTGCCATTTACCTGGGTCCATTTCTGGCGGCGTTAGTTGAGTAAAGTACTCCACAATTATGGCTGATTATAACACTTTCAGTTGTTGTTTCTTTGGCCTCCAAAACTTTCTCGCTTCCGTCGGTGCGATGGGTTTGTGAAAAATCCAATATGATGTGGGTCTGCGGGACGGGAGGACTTTCAGCCGTTAACTTTTCGCACTTGGCTATATTGTTAGTTTCAATTAAGGCATGAAATTTTGTATACAAATTGACGCTACTTCTACTGATGATTCGTTGCTGCCGACGCGTCGCCAGTTGTGGATGCTTGATTAGGTTTCAATTGATTTGGATTTTAGATTTTAGATTTTTGGGGATTTGGCAAGTACTTCGGACTAGTTGCGCGGTAAGTTGTTGAACCAAAACTGAAATTTGATTAGCACATAGAGGATACGGGAGGGCTTTGTTCAAAAATTATCACGCACTTATCACACCTTATTTGGAGGGGGGAAATACACCTCTAAGTTGTGCCGACCCCTGAATTTACTCTTCGAATTTGCTTGGATTATTCATTAGCATTAGTCGGGAACTCGAATTGAAACTAAGACCTCCCATGGAGCACAAAAAGAAACACTCGCGTTTAGGGCCACATTCGAGCCTATAAATCCGCATCCGCATCCAGTGACTGTGACTGTGATTGGGTCTTTGGACGTGATCCGTATACGAGCGCGAAATCTCCACAACTTGTTGTTCGTCACCCGTGTCTGCTGCAACTAATGCTGCCAAACGATCGTGTTCATCAATCCACATCCACATCCACATCCACATGCAAAGACGAGTCGAACGAAGACGACGACGGCGACGGCGACGCAGCATCCCACGATCTTGCTCTCTCGCTTTCACTCGCATCCACTTCCGAAACGACACACACACTAGCACTCTGAGGGGCGGCGATCGCTTTGTATTTGTTGGTTTTAATGGCGAAACTGTGCGCTGGTGTGTGTGCGTTAGTTGCTGTTCGAGAAAATAACAAAAATGAAGAATATCTTTAAGAGTTCAGGAGCGGTCTGAAAAGCCCAAGGGAATAAAAAAACTAGTTTTGCTATGCAATTTTTTTTTTTAGATTGTAAAATCTATAATAAAAATCAAAAACTATAACTATTTTAAAGGTTTTACTTGCAGTACAGGTACAGGTACAAGTTTTGTCATACTGCTATATATTTTATACGTTATAAATATATCCTTGTATTTTTAAATTAAAAATCTGAACATATTGAATCTTTGAAATATTTAAAGAGCCACATAATTATTTATAAATGTACAATTCATTGCACACATGTTTATAAGTTTATCATACTTTCTATTGAAGTGGAAGATAGCAATACCATTTCACAATTTCATTCATATGGTAACCGGTTTTCCTGGCCGCCATTCAAACTCCGCTTCTGTGCTCTCTCTTGCACACTCAGGCAAGAGCATGTATATGTAAGTATGTATTTGTGTATGGATTTGTATCTGTATCTGGTAGGTTCACATCTCAGCTGCGCACGAGTAGTTCACTCTGACTCTGGCTGACTCTGACTAACCATACGCAACCGGGCGGAGTTAATTTTTGAATGCTTGAATGGCCAATCTGAAGCAAGTAAGCGTATCCGTAGCGTTACGCAGCATGAGCGAGAGATGTCATGACTTTTTAGTGTCACACAGATATGCGCGCATACGTACATGGATATATGTATGTATATGGATGTATGCATGTACACTTTAGGGGCGGGGCAGGTGATCTGCCTTCGTGTGCACCTATTTTTGGTTCATTAACAAAATTCGTATCATTAGAGAGCGATCGTTGGTTGCTAATAAACCGCTGCCGTAGGGTAATCCCATCGCATCCCATACCATTTTCCTTTCTCCTGGGAGTCTCCTGTCTGCTAACGTGGCGTATGCTTGATGCGGACGACGACGTAGACGAATCTCGTTGAGGCGTTGCGTCTTGCTTGGTTAGACTTAATTATAAAAAAAATGTTGTCTTCATATTGTCAGTTTGTCACTAATTTTGAATTTCATCGTTTAAACGATAGCTGCCAATTTCTGTTGTCGTTTTGATCATTTAGCTCAATGGCGTTGATCGTTTGCCTAGACACACTATTTCCCTGACACACACACACACACACACACACACACACACATACACTCACGCTCGCAAATAAACAGATAGGCCAATGCGGGTATGCGCCAACCCTGTGTGTGTGAGTGAGCGAATATCCCATTTGGCATTGTGTGCGTTCACACACTCACACACACTCATCTTAGTTGGACACACCTCCTTAGTTTCACTTACGCTTACCTGCTCATACCTTTAGTTGCGAATCCAATCACAAATCTCTCTTCGCTGTTGCCTAATGAATGCTATCTGATGACTGCCATACTTAAAGAATTCATTTTCAATAAAAACTGATGAATGAAGAATTGACATAGTCTCTGACATAATCGGCTTTAATGGTAAATCAAATTCCCTCAATATCAACCCGTAATCCACACATAAATTCTTATATCGAAAATATCGAGTATCCAAATACTTACTGTTCCTTGCTTAAATCGTCAGTATACATTTTTTTTTTTAAAAATTAGTAAATTTCTGTGATTTAAAAATCAATTCAAAATGCTCACAAAGATTCTCAGATCAAAATTAAAACTGCAATAAAAAATTTAATAAAATAAATTCCGATGGCGACTGCTTTTTCACTATTTCAATTTAAAAATGACCAAATTCATGCGAAACATTTTGAAGCATAATAAAAAATGTTCTACCTATTTAAAATCTTCTCAAACTTTACTCATCTCAGCCTGATCAAAAATTTACAAAATTCTGCTTTTTAATGTAATGTAATGTTTAAGAAAATGTAAGAAACGTATAATTTTGACTTTTATCTGATTAAAAAGTGTTTGAAGTGATTATAAATTCTACAAAATTTGTCGTTTAAGATCTTTTATGTTAATTTCAGCAATAACGTATATATATTATAAATCTGTAGTGCCAATGGTACATAGCCTTACTTTACTCATCTTACAAAATAATTGGCCACATGCGAAAGCCAAAAAGCCCCCCAGGCAAAGCGGAGGGATGACAAAATTGTCTTCTGCGTTTAACAAATTGGGTGACAGGCTTTGAAGTTGCCGCAAACCAACAACGGCAGCGGCGACAAATGACAAGCATAACAAATGAATATTATACATCGTTGTTGTTTTTTGTGTTATTCAACAAAAATAACAATCAGTCGAGGGAAAAATATGCACAGCACTTGAGAAAACAAAGGAGAAACAAAAAAAATGGATAAAAGAGCGGACTATGTAGAGGCAACATCGTAAAGTGGCAAAATGTGCTATAAAATTGACACATTCAGAGCAAAGTCCTTGGGAGCCACCAACAGCAGCAAACTAATCTTATATAACAATCCTCACCAAAAAGGGTGTGAACAACTACACACAACTACGGACGGAAGCGTCAAATTGTCTACGCTGATGCCGGTGCAGAGGCGGCGCAGGCGTAGGCGAAGGCAGACGACCGGCCACTTAAAGGAATCAATGTGCGTTATGAGCACGTGATTCCACACTTGAGTGCCAAAGAGTCCTAAAACGGATCGACGCAACTGCATTTGACGATGAATTATTGGTGTAAACGTATACTCTGGCTCACTTGAGAGGCAGCATACCGCAACTGTCACCTGATCCAAAAGGTTCGCACCCGCTACTAGGCACATATAGTAGATGAAGTCGTTTTGTAATGTTGCGCGACAGGCTGACCAAAGGAGCAATATCCATTAGAAAGAGATATAGATATGGACATCATCATGTGTTTTTACTTTTCGATGGTTTTCAGTTTCAGGAAAGTCGAACACATCTTTCACGCTCATTTCCTAAATTATAAATTTGATTTTTTAACTAGAGAGAGGCGAGCGTGAGAGCGGTGAGAAGGGATATTAGACAGAAGCTGGGGCGACATGGTTTATAAAATTTCAATATCTGTGTATTTTTATCCTCATCTGGCTTTGTTTGTTTATGAAACTACAGCAATCCCCGAAATCAATCATGGATGGAAGAACTTTTCAAATAATACGAATGTACGATATGTTATTTTGTGTGATGCATTCCTTTGGCAAGTCAAATACAAAAATAAGTACCAGGAAACAAACATTTTTGGTGGTCTTTCGGAAATTTTGTTTTCACATTTTATTATGCTAGTTTATTAGGTAAGAAGGCAATGCCATATCAAAACCAACAACATGAATATTTAATATTTTCACTCGGTAATGAAACTGAACAGCATTTGAAATTGAATTCGGATTTAACCAAGTATTATTCAAGATATTTTGGCAAACATTTTTTTTCTCTAATTTAAAACCATTGTTTAAAATAAAAGTACATACAAGTTGAAGTCTGCCAATTCCAAATTCCATTAGCATATTTTGGGTTAAGTTTTGTTTTGTGAATTATATTGTTGGTGTTAATTAAAAACCTTCTTCGCCGACCATGAACAATGTGCGAGTGAAGTTAGTCCGATGGCCATCGACGTCTAACTCTTGGCCTGTGGTTTTTTGTGAACAATAATTAAAAGTAAATAAATAAACAGATTTGTTCAACGACTAATTGGTAATCAAATAAATCAAAATTTAACTAATAGCCCGGACGGGACCACCCAGAGTTGAGCTGTAATCGAAGTGTTAATAGGCCAAACTGGTTTCGTTTTCTTTCTTTCCACACACTCGCTCACACAAACAGAATTTGTATGCAAACATACGGACAAAAATCGCTTGACGATTTTACTTCCCGATCCCCGATCCGTACCCGTGCCCGTACCACACCGCAACGATCCAATCCAATCCAATCCGACGAGACAAATCTGACGAAACGTTGATGATGCTCAATCTCAACAACGGTCGTTCATCTAAAAGTTGCCGCCAAGACGAAAGAAAAAAAAAAAATACAGGAAAAATGGAGGCAAGCGAGTTGGCTTCATGCTTGATGCACTTGAATGCTTCAACGGCATTCTGATTTGTGGTTGAGGCTGCGACGGCGGCTGCCTCTGTATCCGCACGGTGGCTATATTTTATATGAAGAAAAAGAGCCAAAACCCATATACAAATATCTAAAAATTGTGTCCCTGGAATAGAGGAAAAAGGAAATGCAAAGGTGAAAGTTGCGAGGTCTATTTGGATCGACATGTTTGCCCCTCTGTAATCCCACTTACCCTTTTGTATTTGAAAAAAAAAATAAGAATTATAAAACAAGAAACACAAGCGTTTCCCTATAATTATGCCCCAAGTTGCAAGATTCTGGGCCGTTGATAGACTCGCTTTAAATGCATAAAATTGCCGACTATAAATAACATTTAATGAAACACATTTTTCGATTCTTGATTTTACACGCTTTCCCATTCCCATTCTCCTTCCCACATTGCGTGTAGGTTTTGTTCTTATATTTTTTCTTTTTTGGCAAAGGACTGAAATTGAAGGCATCTTCTATGGTTCTCGTTTTGTCGTTCTTTTTGCTTTTTGAGTTATTATTGTAATTTGGCTGTGGGCAGTCATGTGGAACAGTTACTCCGAGTTGGAGACGTTGGATCCAAGCCCAGTCCCCATAGCATTTTGTGTTCATTTAAATTTTTCACAGTCTATGAAATATAATAAGTTTGCGACATGTGTGTGTGCACTGCACACAAAAAATATGTTCCACAAGTATCTATCAGTAAAACCTTAATTAAGAAAATCAACTAAATATTACTCAAGATTGATCCAATTAGATGTCTTCTTCATATTTTTTTTTCTGTTTTAAATGCATATAGTATTTAAGTATCAATCCTGCAATGTTCCATTAAAATATCTACTAATTTAGTTATCTAAATAATTATTCATCCTGTGGTTTTGAGATACACAATAAACAAGATTAAAGAGTTAAAAGAAACTCTTTTTTTTAAAGTCCTAGAGAATTGCAATGATCGATCGCGAAATACTGATACTAATGATAATTTTGTTCTTTCCTTCCTCTTCACGGGCATTTATTTTATTGCTTTGACTTAAATAAACAAAAACAAAAAAGCCCACAGACTGTCGTCGAAAAATCAGTGCCGCTCAAGATCTGGGATGCGAATGTCACTATATATGTATTATGTATATGTATATGCATACATATATGTATAGGGATTTGTTCTTTTCCCGTTTTATAAATCAAAGGGCGGCAAACTCGGCGTGTTGCCATTGGCATGGAAATGCCATTTTAAATCGACCAAATCATGTTGCGCTTTAACACAAACGCATGTATGGATATGGATATGTATGGATTCAGTATGCATATGCCAGCGGCGTGTTTATTAATAACAGAACGAAGAGGAAAGAAAAAATTGAAATGCAGAGCGCCAAGAAGTTTACAGAAAATATGCAATTTCATTAGTTATTTCTCCATAAACACTTAAATAAAACTAAAGCATTAAAAAATTAAGAAAAACATCCGCCGGTTTATGCATATTCCTAGCAATTCAAGCACACACACACACAAACATTTATACCCGTAATGCCGATGCGGACCATTTAAGTTGTGGAGCTGTGCACGCGAAATGCATTAAGTGCAGTAGGCGCAAGAGTTTACCGTTAGCACATGCATTTTTTCTGTTGCTGGCGATAGCAACTAAAGTAACTATGTAAATATGTACGAAAAACATTGCCATTAACCTTTTCCACGTATTTATAGAGACAACTCGCCAAGTTGTATTTATAATTTAACTTAAAGCCCAAAAAAAACGAGGTCAACTATTAAATATAGAGTAATAATAACTTGTTGTCGTTACAGCCGAATGTTCTTATATTTCCACGCTTTAAATGCTTTTGCGAATGTTTTGGTTACAACTTTAAACTTAGCAATATATTCTAAACACACACAAAAACAACATTCCTGGGGTCATGGGCAATGGTGTTAGGGGCACAAGCTCTGCAAGAAAAAGTACACATATATAAATAAATATAGATTATTTTATCTATACTTTACTTACACTAAAAAAAAACACAGAAATATAAGGCGACTCTACGCTGCACAGGAGTTGGATAGTTTTTGGGGGCTTTAGCTTAAAGGTAGATGCACATTATACTGGTAGCCTCCAGCTTATTCCTTCTTGGGCACACTCAGATCGTAGAAGAGCTTGGTCATGCCACCAATACCAACCAGAGCCAGGGCCATGGTAACGCGGTACAGCACATTGTCGAAGGCAGAGCCCTTAAGGAACACGGGCTTGCCGTCCTTCTTTTGGAAATGCTCCTGCACCTTACGGATCTCAAAGTATCCCTTCTCGATCTGATCTTTGCCAACCGCTGTGGAGCGGCGTGTGGTGGTGGTAGCAAAGCTACGTACAACGGCCTTTGACATAAAAGAAAACAATACAAAAAAGAGTTTGGTTAGTTTACCTCTCCAGGCTCTTACGTAATTTTTCCAGGCGGCTTAGCCTTTCGTTTACTTTTAATTGTTTTAAGTTATAAGTCCAGTGCTAAATCAATTATAATGTTTTGCAAACTTACTCTCGACAAGTTCATCATTTTGCTGAGTTTATTTAAAAATAATTATATTTTTAGCTAAATTGCAGAAAGAATCTTTTGGAGAGAAATCAGGGCCCGATTATGACAGCTGATGGTTGGAGAATTGGCGTTGCCAGACCAATCAGAATTATCTGTAACATTGCCACTTTAAAGGAGTCCCCCTAATGTCTAACACTTGTTTTAAACACTGGTAATTTGACAGCAACTATATTGTTTAAATTGTTTTTCTTAAAAACATCTGTGTTTATAAATTGTATTTGTAAGCTAACCGGAACTCAAAACAACTAAAGTCCACGATGGGCTTTCTAACAGTATTGAAGAAGATGCGTCAAAAAGAGAAGGAAATGCGCATTTTGTTGTTGTAAGTCTTAAAGCCAGAGCTGACCACCAAATGATTCATTTTGACTTTGTTTTAGAGGTCTGGACAATGCCGGTAAAACAACAATATTGAAACGCTTTAATGGCGAATCCATTGACACCATTTCACCCACTCTGGGTTTTAACATTAAAAGCCTGGAGCACAACGGGTACACTTTAAATATGTGGGATGTGGGCGGACAAAAGTCTTTGCGCTCCTATTGGCGAAATTATTTTGAATGCACAGATGGCCTGGTTTGGGTAGTGGATAGTGCGGATCGCATGCGTTTGGAGTCTTGTCGAAGTGAGTTGGAAGTGCTGCTAGAGGAAGAGCGTCTGGCTGGAGCCACCCTATTGGTTTTGTGCAATAAACAGGATTTACCAGGAGCATTAAGTTCCAACGAAATCAAGGAGGTATAGAGAAACATGTCTTAATCGTCTAAGCAATTAGTGAACTATTTATTTTTGTTTTTACAGATACTTCATTTGGACGAGATCACCACGCACCACTGGCTGGTGGCAGGAGTGAGTGCGGTGACTGGAGAAAAGCTCCTTAGCTCAATGGATTGGCTTATAGATGATATTGCTAAACGTATATTTACATTAGATTAGATTATATCTTTACTTTTCCAACAAAAACATTTTGTATAATTTCAAATCATTTTCATTAGAAAATTGTGGCTTAAAATTAACTTTGTGTATGGAGGTGAAACCCTCTTCCAGAGTAGGAGCTTGGTATTTCTTCTTCATCATATTGAAAACCATGTCATTTATTTTCGAATGGTTGGTGTCGGATAGTTCTCTATATGCAATATTATGTTTAACCTGACCCGGTGTCACATTCATCACAAAACAGCGGACGGGTATGTTTAGTCCGTTGGCCAAGCTGATAAACTTCTTACGTGAAGCCACATCCACATTGGTGTTGTCGATGACACAGGAGGTGCCTGATCTCAAGGCTCGCTCACTAGCAGCGAGACAACACTGAACGCTCCCCAGCGTATCCGCATTGAAAATCTTATAATTCCTGCCGGCTAGAACTTCGTGACAAAAATAACTTTTACCCGAGCCGGGCAGGCCAACCATTACGATCATTTCACATTTATCCATATCAAATGCCACATTATCAGGTTCAAATTGGGATATTGCATCGTGAACACCTGTTGGATCAAAGTCAGGCTTGTTCCACTGCTCAACTCGTTGGTTGAGAAAGTGTACTTCTGGGGTATAAAACGAAATGCCTACGTTTATGGCAAAGAGTCTATCAGCTAGGGAATGATCCTTGCGCCTTTTAGTCACCCCTTTGCCTGTCTCTGGGCGTCCCGCAGCATCTCCCACAAAGAAGCTGCGCTCCAATTTAATAGACACTGACTCATTCATTTCGTTCTTCAGGTGCTCCCACATTCCAGGCAATGGCTTTCGGTAGTAGCCTGAGCCAACTGCGATAAAGACCTGAATAGGTACAGCCAATTTTTTTACAATTTGCTTGATTTTCACTTTAAAATCATCCAATTTGATTTTACCGCGCGCTATTCCGCCTTGATTAGTAAAGAAGCACACCTTGAAGCCATCTTTATGCAAACGTTGTAATTTCTCAGGAACTTCCGGATAGATGATCTGCCAGTCATCGGTGTTTTTGGGAAATACATTTCCCGATTTGGTTTTGATGATAGTTCCATCCATATCGTACCCAGCTATCTTCTCTGAGGCAAAGACGCCAGCGCTAGTAAAAACAACCAGTTTTCCATTATCCACAGACGCCCATTTATCCGAATCAGTTTCAGGTTCAACTGCTACATCTGGATTGGATTCTTCTAGTTCTGTTTCCTCCGTTTTCTGTTTTGGAGCAGGATGGAACACCACTTCATAAGGATGTCTTTCGTATACAAACTCCACGAGATCTCCATGCTGTAGTTCACCCTCCATGTTTTGCATGGCCATAACACCATTTATACCGCATGGATTTACACCAAGAACTTTAAACTTAATAACTGCATTAGTAAGATCAACTTGCAGTTGGAGCTGCCGCTTCGAGCAGCGAGCATCTCGGATACCTGTTTCCTTGCTTCTACCCAGACATTGCTCTCCAGAAGTCAGATGTATGGGTGAGTGCTCCGCCTCCACCGGTTTGAGTGTGCAGATTCGGTTGCCAGCCGCCTTGGTAAGCGAACGGTTTAAATATTTCGCCAAAGACATCACTTTGCGTTTGGAAATAATAAACAAATAAAAATTCTGCGCTTGGTCACACTGTGTGAGCAAGTCAAATAAAGAATTAATAAAATACCGGTTCTTTAGTTTTAAACTCAAAGTGGGCTGTGATTTTGTGTTTATTTATTTACTTCCAAGTCAAGCTGGTTTTTCATTTCTTTTTCTCATTATCAAAAATTTTGCGTTTAGATAAGTTCTTTGTTTTAACCATATAAGGAAAATAAATATTTTCCATAAAATGCAGAAAAATTTGGTTAATTCATTACGAGTGAGTACCGGCAGAAACTCAAAAACTATTACAACTCTAATAAATATTTAAGGTCCTGCCATTATTGCGCAATTTGATGACTCCTCGTCTAATGACATTGCGTAAGATTCAAGTATCACCGATCTTGGAAGGAGCCAGCGCTGGAGGCGTAAAAGTGACTCCCAAAATGGCCAACTTACAGAAGAAATTCCAGGAAAACAATGGGAAGCCAGTTTTTCTTAAAGGAGGCGCCATGGACAACATTTTATACAGACTCACACTGGTCTTGTGCGTGCTTGGCACTCTTGGCGATGTCTGGCTCTGGCTTGGCTACATAATAGCCTAGCAGTCGAAATACGTTAGAAACACACAACCCATACACGCCCTCACCCCATGCATGTCGTTAAATCTTTAATCAAAGTTATAACAATTTTAACATCTATCTTTGGCATATGTAGCTCTCGTAAACACTAGATGGTATAGAATTTAATACAAGTTTCTCAAATGTTCCAATGTTAACCGCAATCTACATTACACTAAACGGCATTTCATTTATGTAATAAATAATACTCAAGAGCATCATATAGTTTGTTTCAATAAACAATCTTTTAAAGAAAGACAAATAGTAATTATGCGATTTAGTACATAAAATATTATCACAGGGATATTGTTTTGTGTTTTTTGGCATATTCAACGAAATGAAACTCCTTTTTTTCCTATTTTAGGTTTTTTTTGTTAAAAAACAACGGCAACACTGTTTTGGACTTGTCGGCTTTTTTTGTTTTTTTTTATTGCATTTTTATCATTCAAACGGTACGTACACAGATTTTGTTGTTCTTAAAGATTAACATTTTCTCAATTTTTGATATAAATTCATTGTTAACTAACACGTAGTTTTATCTCCATTTGAATACCAACACCCACTCCCCATCTCGGGGAGCAATCTTTGCTTTAAGTTTTTTTTCTTTTCTCCACATTGCTGCCACATTGTCTTCAGCTCTGATGGAGCACCCGAGAAAATAATGCATAATCATCATGTTGTCATATCTCTTTGTTCATTTGGCTGTCTTAAAAATTTAAATTGTAAAATAATATTTAAAAATATTTTCAGTTGTACAACAATAATGAGTACTTCTACTTAGATTAGAAAATAAGAGACATTTGCTTCATCTACCGAAATTCTCAGTCATGTTGTTGCTACAGAAAATTCCAAATTATGGTCGCCATCAACTTAACAGGCTTTGTCACTTCCGTATCCGTGCAGGGAGCAGTTTTATATTGAATTTTAGACAAAATTCCCAAACACGAAACCCGCTCACTAAGAGCGCCAGAACAACCACCTTACGTCTTCGCCTCCTAGCTCCTCAGCAATACAGTCAACCATTCATTAATTACAGGTACTCCCTATCGACACAGGCAATAAAATTATTTTTCCATCTTTTAACCTTTTGTCTTTACAGTTCCAGCGCTAATCTTGTCCACCCTAAAGCAATGGCCAGCAAAACTTCTCATTTTGTTCTTCCTAATACGCAACCTATTGCGGATCTCGATTGCAAGACTGCCTTTGAGAATCTGACAGATAAGGAAAAGCTATATGCCCATTATTTTAGTAAGGCTTGTTGGGATGGTGGCCTAATAGCACTCATTCAGTCCAGTCCCGAGGGTCCGTTAATATTCTCATTGCTGCATCGCATATTTGTGGCAGAGAAAACTGATGAACTGAAGGTTCGAGCTTTGGATGCTGGAGTGACCGATGAAGAGTTCACGGTATGTAATAAAGACAGAAACCTTTCAGATTTGCTAATATTTGTATACTGAACGAATTCAATTTTATTTTGCAGAGCTTTCTCGTGTATGCCTGTGGAGTATTTGCTAATGCCGGAAATTACAAAGGCATGGGTGATAGTAAAATTGTGCCTAACCTTAGCGAGGATAAGTTCGAGGCAATTGTCCGCTCTTCAAAAGCCTATGGAGAGGAGCCACATGTGGCAAAGATCTATGAGAAAGTCAAAAGTCTGATTTATGCACTTGAATCGCGAAATGAGATTTTGGGCTTTGCGCCAGATGGCATAACAACTTACTGGTCGGACAATTGCACAAAAAAAGATTCGGAAATTGTGAATGCGTGGCTTACATCCAAACGCATTGAGCCGTACATGTGCCGTACATTCAAGGTGGTGGAGAATGGCGAAACTATTTACGATATCAAACTTGGTTCCGTGGCTGCATCTACCAAGGAGGGTATTACGTTGCCTTTGGAGAAATATGAGGGGAACAGTTTTCGGGTCACACGCGGTGATTATCAAAAGTTGCTGCAGCGCGTTAATCATAATTTGTTAGAAGCCAAGAAATATGCTGCTAATGAGAATGAGGCCAAGATGATAGAGCATTACATCAAGTCATTTGAGGAGGGCTCGTTGGACGAACACAAAGATGGTTCCAGATGGTGGATCAAGGACAAGGGACCTGTTATTGAAACTTACATTGGTTTTATTGAGACATATCGTGATCCTGCCGGTGGAAGAGCCGAATTCGAGGGTTTCGTTGCCATGGTCAATAAGGAGAGCTCTGCAAAATTTACAGAGCTGGTTAATCGTGCAGAAAAGCTGCTTGAATATTTGCCTTGGACAGAACCATATGAAAAGGACTCCTACTTAAAGCCCGATTTCACATCTTTAGATGTTCTGACTTTTGCTGGAAGTGGTGTTCCTGCTGGCATCAATATTCCCAATTGTAAGTAGAATTTAAATATTCAAGTCTAGATATTACTCTAATTGCAATGTTCAATGATGCAGATGATGAAATCCGTCAAGATGAGGGTTTTAAAAATGTCTCGTTGGGCAATGTGCTGGCTAACATTAATCGAAAGGATCCCATTCCATTCCTCTCAGAGGAAGATCAAACGCTTTTAAAAGAGTACAAGGTAAAGGCCTTTGAAGTGCAGGTGGGTCTGCATGAGCTCCTGGGACATGGAAGTGGGAAACTATTTCGCATCGATGAGAAAGGCGTATACAACTTTGACAAGGAGAACACTAAAAATCTGATCACAGGCGAGCTTATTAGCAAATGGTACCTGCCGGGCGAAACGTATGATACGAAATTTGGAGCCATTGGTTCATCGTATGAGGAATGTCGTGCTGAAGCTGTTGGCCTCTATTTGTCGCTGCAGCGGGATATCCTAGAGATTTTCGGCTTTAAGAATTCCGTGGAACAGGACAACATCATTTACATCAATTGGCTTAGTCTGATTTGGAATGGCATGGGTGTAGCTTTGGAAATGTACAATCCCAAATCAAAATTGTGGCTTCAGGCGCATTCTCGTGCCCGCTTTGTTATCATGAAAGTTTTGCTTGAAGCAGGTGAAGGTTTTGTCACTGTCCAGGAGACGGAAGATGGCAAAAACTTGTTACTTACTGTGAATCGTTCTAAAATTGAAACTGTTGGCAAAAAGGCGTTAGGCGAGTTTCTGACCAAGCTTCAGGTGTACAAGTCAACGGCTGACATAGATGCAGCCACTAAAATGTACGAACACTATTCGGAAGTGAACGAATCGGGATCTCATCCTTGGGCAAAATGGCGAGATATTTGCCTTGCACACAAGAAGCCACGAATGATTCTTGTTCAGGCCAATACTGTGGTCGATGATGACAACAAGAAGGTCCAATTGAAGACATACGAACCTACCCATGAAGGGTACATACAATCCTGGGTGGACCGTTTCCCCAACACCGACATTGATAATGTTCTCGAGGATATTGTGGAGAACGATAAGAAATACTTTCCAATTGCATTTTCTAACTGAACGGGTTTCAATTGCCTGCGTTGGCATACAATTTAATTAAAACATATGTCTGAATATTAAAATCTGGTCATTAAAAGTCCTTTTCAATTTTGAAAAATTTTAACAGTTTTAACTTCATGTACTTCATTTGGTGTAGCTGGCAACCCTGGCAATTAATGCTGTCTTTACTTAAACTTGAATCAAGTTATTCCTTCTGTTTTCTAAACCAGAATCCTAAAAACATGTTTAGGCAATTTAATCATAAAATAAGTTAAACTTAATTTTTTGACTTTTGATCTCCATCTGCATTTGTTTATTTAATACAAACGCCGCGGTACCATGGCAACCACGAAACATTCAATTTTTTGTTTCGACGTTAAGGATAAGCAACATTTCCGAAAAAAAAATGTTTGGTAAACGTGATGCAGATAATCGTAGCTTAGAGCTATCAAAGGAAAATCCCATGTTGCTTGAAGCTCAACATGGCATGGCCATCTCGAAGGAACTGAAGGACCTAAAACATGCGGAATTTATAGAAAAGAAGAGACGCCAGCAATTGCGTAGCGATTGCGAAGAATTGCGACAGCTGGCCGAGCATTTAAGATTGGCTGCTATCACTAAGAATCTTTCTGAACAAAGGAGCGAATTGCAAAAATCTCGCTTGGAGGCTGCAAGAGCCAAGGCGCAAAGCCATCAATTGGCCGAAGCGGAAAGATTGCAGTTTTTAGCTGAGACACGCGAGAAGGAGGTTGCGCTTAAGGAGCAGCAGAAGAAACTACGTGACTCTCTAGCATTACAAATGGAACAGACACAACAGCGTCGTAAGAAGGAATGTGTGGAGACCGCAGCTGATCGGGAACTTCGGATGACTCTCCAACTTCAAATAGAAAAGGAAGACAAGGCCTTGCAAATCCACCAGGAGCAGGAGAAGATAAGAAAGCGCGAAGACATGAACAGATTTATCGAGGAGAAACAAGCATACAAAGAATTTAAGAACAAACAGGAAGTGGCTGAATTGGAAAAGGCCTTAAGGACTCAGGCTCAGATGGATGAGCGAAAGCAGAGACTTGATAAGGAGCGTAATGAAATACGGCGCAAGCAAGAAGAGATTACCGCACAGTTGGGTGATCAGCTCTTTAAACTAGACAATGAAAAACGGCAGCGGGAGACTTTACTCCTCGATTTGCTTGAGTCGGAGTATAAGGCCAAGGATGACGAACGATTCCGCCAGCAACTGCAGCAGGAAGAAATGAATCGCCTGCGCACAAGAAAAGAGTTGGAGCGATATCGCGCTGAATTAATGCAACGCAACATAGAGCAAATGGAACTTAGGCGCCAAGAAATGGCTGTTGAACAAGAGTCCTTATTAGATAACACAAGTATTATCGAAAAGGAACAACAAATGGCTGACCAACAGCGACGGAAGGACCACGGAAACGTACTCCTTTCCATGATAAAAGATAATCAGCGCAAACGTGCCGAGACAATGGCCGAAAATGTCCAGTTCTTTAACATGAAGGACAGAGCTGATAAGGAGCTACAGGAACGCATTCAACGAGAGCGTCTCGAGATGTTGGACAGCTACGCGGATACACTAGCGTATTTACCCAATCATGTGCTGTCTGATGCAGACCGCGAACACTTTGGCGTAAAAGGTAAGCGCCTGAACAACCCGCATAATTTTAAATAAACCCTCCTAAAGTTGTAAGAAAATAAACCATTTCTTGTACATTATTTTATTGATCTGGCAACATTGAACAAATAATGTGTTGACAACACTTGTGTTATTGCGGCATCATTATGTATTTCACAGCACTAAATTTCTTGTGGGTAACGCCGTATCGTGACAAGTCAGCCCAATCCGCAAACTTTTTCTTTTCTAATAAATTTTGAATTGAATACCAATTCTTAAAAACTCTAGCGAATTGAAAATCCTGCAATGAGCGAGACTATTAACACGTCGGCCCAGTTTCCGACTTTTGAGAAACCCACGGTTCAGTTCAACGAGAAAGGTTGGGGACCATGCGAATTGCCGGACACGTTTAAGGACGTGCCATACCAGCCCTTCAGCAAGAATGATCGCCTGGGCAAAATTTGCGACTGGACGAACACCTCCAACAATGATAAGAAGTACCAAAGTAAGTGCAAGGCACAAAGAAAAGCGAAATGAAGGCTTCGGCAAGTGAGGTTATGTCTGAAATTTGCTGGCGTGCGTCTCTGTGTGTGTGTCGTGGCATTAACCACCTTGTTGCCTTTTTCTGTTTCCAGACAAGTATGCTTCCAGCTTTGGAACTGGCATCCAGTACTCTTATTACCATGAGGAGGATGAAACTACCTTCCATTTGGTAGATACCGCCCGTGTTCAGAAGCCGCCTCATCAACGCGGCCGATTCCGCAATATGCGAAACTCGCGTTCTGGACGTGGTCGCAATGCCCGTGGTGGCATTAATACCCATGGCATGACGACACTGAGTGGAAAGAATGTCAAGGCTCGCGATCCTCGCCGTGGAATGGGCAAGAAGTTTGGCAATCGTGGACCACCACCCAAAATGCGCGAATCATCGGTGGCTGTACGGTCAGACTGGGCTTCGATTGAGGAAATGGATTTCCCGCGTCTTATCAAGCTGTCGCTCCCCAATGTGAAGGAGGGCGTAGATATCACCACTTGTGGAACATTGGAGTACTATGATAAGACATACGACCGGATTAATGTCAAGAATGAGAAGCCTCTGCAGAAAATCGACCGAATTGTGCATACGGTGACCACCACCGATGATCCAGTCATCCGTCGTTTGTCCAAGACAGTGGGTAACGTGTTCGCCACGGATGCCATATTGGCCACTATTATGTGCTCTACACGCTCCAATTACTCGTGGGATATTGTGATTGAGAAAGTTGGTAAGATCAAAATAAACAGATTTCCCTACAGAATTCTATAAAGTTTTTCAATTCTAGGTGACAAAATCTTCATGGACAAACGCGACCACACGGAATTCGATTTGTTGACAGTGAACGAGACCAGCGTTGAACCACCTACCGATGATGACAGCTCTTGCAATTCTCCCCGTAATCTGGCAATTGAGGCCACCTTTATTAACCACAATTTCAGCCAGCAGGTCCTGAAGACTGGCGACCAAGAGGCCAAGTTTAAGTTTGAGGAGAGCAATCCTTTCATTAGCGAAGATGAGGACATACAAGTGGCCAGTGTGGGCTATCGTTATAAGAAATGGGAATTGGGAAGCGATATTGTAAGTATAAAATTATTTATCGTAGACACTATTTACAAATTATCGTCTTCTTTAAGGTTCTGGTTGCTCGCTGCGAACACGACGGTGTTCTGCAGACTCCCAGCGGAGAGCCACAGTTCATGTCTATTAAGGCCCTAAACGAGTGGGACTCTAAGATGGCCAATGGTGTGGAGTGGCGCCAAAAGTTGGATACACAACGTGGTGCCGTTTTGGCCAATGAGCTGCGGAACAATGCCTGTAAGCTAGCAAAATGGACGGTCCAGGCAGTTCTTGCCGGATCCGATCAGTTGAAGCTAGGCTATGTCTCGCGTATCAATCCCCGTGATCATTCGCGTCACGTTATTTTGGGAACGCAACAGTTCAAACCCCATGAGTTTGCCACCCAGATCAATTTGAGCATGGACAATGCCTGGGGCATTTTACGTTGCATTATTGATCTAGTGATGAAGCAAAAGGATGGCAAATATCTGATAATGAAGGATCCCAACAAGCCAATTATCCGGCTGTACGATATTCCCGACAACACATTCGATTCCGATGATTCTGATGATGGCGAGGGTGATGATGGTGAGGGTTTCCAGCAGGTTTACAACTATGCCAACAACAGCAACAAAATTTAAAGATTAAAACTATACCCACATCATTCACCCCCTTGTCCACCTTTTGTTGTGACTGTGCGAAATAGATAAACAAAATAACCGGTTAAGACAATGTCGAAACGCATTAAAAAAATAAATTGTTCTAAGCGATTGTATTCGATTTGGATGCAGCATGTTAGTAAAGTGTCGCAGAACTGGAACAAAAAGTGTTTTTATGTGGACTGGTTGGGCAGGGTTTTTTCCTCTTAGGACGAGTTAACTGTGGGTTTGGCCCAAAGGGTTTTGCACTATTCAAATTACAATTGAAGGGAAACTCCCAAATTGACGGTTTAATTGCTCCATAGATGTGCGCCGAGAAGCAGAAACTTAAATCAAAGGTTCAGTTCTAAATATAATCTACAAATTTCTATATATTTATTTTACCTATCAAATCTTGTAATATTTAAATTGATTCACCCCCCTTTTAGCTAATCTTATACTGCATATATTAAGATTTTTGAGGCCAAGTGCATCCATATGTTTATACCATCAGTCGATAACCTCTCATACTGGGTTAGCGATAAGCCGTACCTCTAGAGATAATGCGATGACCACACCAGCCAACAAGTCCCAATGTTAAAGCTATTCTGCATCCATTTTTAATTACAAGACCAGATTAATACTCATTTCTTGTGTGGAAGAAAAAGTGATCTTTGTTAGTGAGTGTTAACAGCGACAGCAGAGGGCTATGTGTGTTTAATAAAAGCTTAAACTGTCTTGCTACTGGGAGAGTAAGTTTAGTCTTAATTCAAAGTTGCTCGAGATGCGGTCAGAACTAAAGCTGGGGCTAGTGCTGCTTGGTGCAGTACTACATCTACGACTAGCTGGTAAGTCGTCTTGTCCTTCACTGAGGCAACGGCAACCGGTTACATTTTATTGTATTATATAATGCATGTAATGTAATGATTCAATTTGAATTATGTAGATGCAGCAGCTTTTACATTTGGAAACTGTAAACCGAAGGGAAGCACGGAGCGCGGTACTTGCATCCACATTGAGAACTGTCCAATGCTTTTTGGCATACTCAATGATAATCAAACTTCAACGGCTGAGCGTCAATTATTGTCGGATAGTCAGTGTGGTTTGGATAATACACGTACGGGCTTAGTTAATCGTATTCTGGTCTGTTGCCTTGCGAGTCAGATGAAGACTGAGGTACGGGCTGGCGAAGAATCTTTTGATAGTCCTTCTGCGAACGATGGCAAAGGGAATATTTTGCCCACCACTGGCACTTGTGGAACCATGTTCGCCAATCGGATTATAGGGGGCGTTGACACACAATTATGGGAATTTCCTTGGATGGTGTTACTGCAATATAAAAGGGGTACGTTCTCATTATCTCTGTAAAAGGTTTTCAGTTTAAGTTTGTCTCTTGAATTCACTGATTTTAGCTGTCAACCATGATTTTACTTTTAATTGTGGTGGGGCTCTTATCAATTCTCGCTATGTACTGACAGCTGGACATTGTTTGGCCAGTCAGAAGCTTGAGAGATCTGGTCTTGAACTGCACAGCGTTCGACTTGGAGAGTTCGATACCACCAAGGCTCCCGATTGTATTATGGAAAAAAATGGCAAAACTACTTGCGCGCCGATGCATATGGACATTGAGATAGAAAGTCGAATTATTCATGAATCATATATGCCTAACTCCATCGACCAATTGAACGACATTGGTTTATTAAGACTGAAGAGAAGTGTGACGTAAGTTTAAGTCTATTTTTATTTTTGAATATTTCATTCCTTCGCTTTAATTTCTAGTTACACCGACTATGTAAAACCCATTTGTCTGCCACTTGGCGATCAGTTCCGTGATAATGCCTTTGAGAGTTATGCCATGGATATATCTGGCTGGGGTAAAACTAAGGACCAAAAGCCAAGTACAAAGAAGCAAAAGGCCACAGTCGATGTATGGAATTTGGGACGTTGTCAGGAGAAATATCGTTCATATCAAATGCATTTAAATAGTACACAAATGTGTGCCGGTGGCAAGTTGGAGATTGACACTTGTGGTGGGGATTCCGGTGGACCTCTTATGGTCCCTATTAATGTAAATAAGCAAGAGACATTTTATGTTGCCGGTATTACATCATATGGACCGGAGCCCTGCGGACTACAGGGTTGGCCGGGTGTCTATACCAGAACAGCAGCATTTGTCGATTGGATACAACAGAAATTGGAGGCATGATAAATAAAAATTGCTAATTTATTCACAGACGTACATATATATATATATAATAATAGTGTTTTTGCTAACTTAATATAGGTGGCAAGAAGTAAAGGTTGATTTTGCTAGATTTCGAATGGAATGACTACACTTAAGGACACATTTTTAAAGTATATATATATGTATAAACATTTTTTCGATGGCTCGCGCCTCAAGAGAAGCAACAATTATGCGCAAATTGGTACATAGAAATGTGGCTTAAAATAAATTATTTTCTTGACAAACCTGCACTTAACATTAATAAAACTTTTGACCGACAATTACATTATAAATAAATTCATTTCCAAATACCATTTTATGCTAACTATGTATATGCTAGACTCAATTATTTTATTATAACTCTGGCTAAGTACGAGTAGATTCGCGATAAAGTTTCAAGCAATTGGTTTGCGAAATCTTTATTCTCTTTTTTTTTTTTTTTGTTACTAAAACACTAATATAGCCGTAGGATTAGGGCGCAGTGGAAATTTTTCTAAATATTCGAGATTATGTATAAAACGTAAAATGTTTTTTTTTTTTAAGTTTCAGAGGCACCAATATTGAAGGCGAAGATTAAAAAACAATTGAGACATCAATCAAACTTCCTCGGGAGCGGCACGTGGCGCTGTGCCAGCAACAGCTTCAGTGACATTTATTTCATTCGTCGGCAGCTTCTCATTGGAAATAGAAGCCAGCTCATCCTGCAATTGGGCCAGAACACCCTTGATCGCAATACAAAATCCGCGACTACAAGGCAGCAACGGGAATTCGGGCATTTCACATTTCGCTTGGTACTCCTCAGGCATGTCTATAAAATGCAAAGCAAATTGCTAGCGTATTCAATTATGTATTATATTTTCCATATTCTTACCCTTAATACTAAGCACTTTCAGACGCTGTGCCTCAGAGGAATAGTCTGCCCATGCCTGCATGCGACCATGTAATTCATTGCCATATTTTTTAAAGTGCTCAATTAATTCCTTTCGGAATATTTGCGGCGGTCTCTGTAATTGTTTGACAGTAGAGTGAGCAATCTTTATAATGGCCATTTCGTTGTAAACGCGTGAATTTTCCTTGCCCAGCTGGGTGCCTAAAAAATAATAATTCAGGAGGAACATGTAAGACATCAATTTTGCTGCCTGTGATGTTTCGCAGCACTTACCTCGTTGTTTTTCATATCCCGCCTCATTATAGTATGGCTCATCGACCAGTATGAGACCCTGTATGGAGACGAGTACTTGCAAAATTGTGCTGCCAGACGACCACATTTCAGTATCTTTGCCCGACCAAGTTCCCAGCAGTGACACACACACCTTTCCCTCTTCATACAGATTGGGATTGAGACGTTCTGTACAGTAGCTTATATAAAGGCAGGTGGGTGGGTTTTTGGGATAATCCTTTCCCATTTGAAAGTCAAAGAAGAACAATGCATTTTGATAAGGTGTGCCCTTTGGACCAACCATCATCACGGACAAAAGATCCATACGATCCTCATAGGCGCGCACTATGACACCCGGTGGAAGTGAAGCTTGCAGTATGCGGTATTCGCGTTGAATAGCTTTCTGAAATTGTGCTTTACAAACGGGCGTTACCTTCATGTTAATAAAGTGATGGGCAGCTGGCGCGTTGGGCAACACCTCAAAGAAAGATTCATCACTGAACGAAACTGATTGAGATGTTAGGGGAACTTTGCGAGATGGCGATGAACAGGCCATGGGACTCTCCAATGGTGATAACGTCTCGCAGACAACATTTAGACTCAGTGGCTGTTGCTCCATTGCTACCTCAGCACCAACGTCGTTGTCTAGTTTTGCCTCACCAATAAGTGTAACTGGATTCTCCTTTGATATTTCGGTTGCCTCAATCGCATTTTCGATTTCGTTAACTTCCTCGTCGTCATCTTCTTTGTCCTTGTCGCTGCCTTTGTAGTAAGTCTTGACAATCCAATTACGACATTTTCCGATCTGTTCTTTTAGAATGAAAATGAAGATCTCACAGTTATCACCTTTCCGATTCGTCACGCACTCGATGGGGTTATCCATAACAGGCTTAGAACTCTCTTCCAAAGTGTATGTAGCTTTGTGAGTCTCGGTATTTTCAGACGTTTCCTTGCTGTCACTAGCTTGGCTGGCGAGATTCGTTGAACTGTTTTCGCAACGTGAATGAACACCAGAGTCGTTCTGGAGAATATTAAGAAAAAAAAAAAGATTATAGTTGTTGCAAACAGTGTGAAAATATACGGTAAATAAATTTAATTAGATGTATAATAATCCTCACCTTACTAATTAGCTTGTTCCCCTCAAATGCTTTAAGTATGCTAGATCGTGCCATGCCTAACAAGAGTTTATACTCAACTCTATATTTAGTCAGTAAATCTTCGAGATTACTTTGGTCATCAGTATCTGGAGCCACACCATCGTTTGTCATCGCGGCGAGTTCGTCCTCTTTTTTGGAAGAAGCAGCCTCACTGCATTTTTTACAAAGGACCGCGTTCAAATTTGTTGTGGATTTTCGTTTAGTTGGCGTTGACGTGAACTGAGCAATGTTGTTTTCCGATGCAGATGTGTCTTTGTGTAATGGGGATGTATTCTCCTCATCCTCCTCCTCATTAGTCATTTCGACTTGGCAGTGTTTGTCGTTAGAAGACTTTAGGATACCCTGAAACTGCTCCTCGTGGAAAAAATTTGTATGAAGCAAACAATCTAAATAGCGACAATTCTTATATAATATTATCAGATCGATCAGAACTTCGCGCTTTCGTTCATTTGGCAAAAGACGGAAAATTTTCTCCTGCTTTTTTATTGCCTCCTTGGCTTGAACAAGGCCAATTAGAATATCCTCATCATTGGAGGCGACACTTGTGTTAAAGCTGCATTCAATGTGGCTGTTCTCCGACTGCGTTTCCCACGAGTCCTCCGAACCATCAGAATCATAGGCTTCGTGCTCCTGATCGTTATGATTTATCTCAAACAAATCTTGCGGGTAGCACATGGTTATGTGGCCCTTCACCCACCAGACACGCACTCGGCCATCTGGAAAGTTTTCAATGACTTGGCCAGCTGTGGAATCAACATCTTCGCCGGTGAAATTCGACACACGTATCACCATTGTGCCTGGTCGATATTGATAATCCGAATGATCTTTTAGATCGTAGACACTAAGCTCTTCGGTATCCTTACAGAAAGGACTAAAAAGATGTACAATAAAGTAATTAACCATTATTCACAGCTAAGCTAACTTTACACTTACACTGGATTATCCAAATGAGAATAGATGTCAAACCATTTGACCTTTGCCGTACGCTCATCATGATGAACCGACTGTACCACGCCGTAGTCGGTTTGTGCAGTTCCGTTCACGTTGGCATTGCTCACAAAGTCACCAGGAAAGAATTCATGGTTATCCAGATGATGAATGGGGTACAATTGGGTAGAGTGAATGCCTGTCTCCACAGAGCCATCCTGCCAGACTACAGTTACTGAGCTGTAGACAACAAGTGTTTCTACTACCAGATCATCCCCATCTTTTGGATCTTTTGCCTTCTTAGCGAATGGGGCTGTCAATAGCTTTTTAACACTGCGCATCTTTTTCTTTGTATTTCTACGCTTGGCGAATCGAGCGCTTATCTTTGGCGACTGTGCCGCTGGAGAGGCATTAGTGGAGGCTGCCACAGCTGTGTTCTCAGGCTGTTTTGTTATGTCTTCGGCACCACCCACAGTCAACTTTTCAGGACTTTCTGGGGCCTCTTGAGAGTCAGTAATATCGTCTTCGTATTCATCTTCATCTACCGAATCCCAAGTTTCATCATTGTTGCACGTTCGGGACTTTGATGCGGCTGTGTTGGCAATTTTGGGCGATATATTTGATGACTCGTTGTCTTCCTGGGGCTTTCGGGTCAAACGAACAGCACTGCCTTGCTTATTGGCCAAACGACGGAATTTAGGTATATTGCGAGCAGTTCGAGAACTAGAACCAGGTGTAATCTCTAAATTGGCCAAGGAGTTTGAATTATTTGGCTCATTCGATTGGTTCTCTTCTAGTAGTTGACGTTGGAAAATGGCCAAGTAAGTAGCAGCTGAAAAGAAATACAATTAAATTAGATAAATATCTGCAAGAGTTGTCTTGTTTGGCTTACCTTGTTCCTCTTCCCAATCAGCGTATTTAATTAGTTTATCACATGTTGAATATTTGAGGTAGAAACGATCGTGAATTTGCAGCATATAGGATTCATAGATATTAAGACGCTTTACATTGTTTAGTTCTTCGCCTTTAACACAGCTCTTTGGCTGTTTTAAGAAATCGACATCTGAGCCATCCAGAGAAGAGATGGCGCGACACGTCCAGGCCACGTCTATTGAAGTTGTGCGTGTAGACTCCACAGTAAACTAAATACAGACAGATATGCATTTAAGGGCTATTGTTATGGGACAGATTTATTTACCATTGACCGCCCCTTGCGATTTGTCGGCAAGGGAATATCTGGAGTTAAGTTCTTAATGCGGTCTACAGGTGGCAGGCGACCTACAACTATGTTACCAGGATAATAAACATTGGGATTGAAAACGTCCACTGAGCACTGAGTATAGGCATCTTTAAACCTGTGAAAATCATTCGTAGTGATTTCCAGTCGAGCTCCATTGCTACATCTTGAAAAAGTATTAAAAATTTAGCTATATTGATTGGATTTCTTCTTTTTTTTTATGACTTACCTAAGCACAGCAGCCTCATCCACATCAACAGTAGTCCCTATCCAGGTTCCAAAGCAGACGGGCGCATCCCTTGACCATTCCGAAATGGGTCGCAAGCGCTCAGCTGGAACATTTTTGATGACATATTTGCTTCCAAGTACTTTAACATCAGCCCGCACATTTACATCACGTACATAGCCCGCTTGGCCACCGAGATCCTTTTGTCCTGGACGTCGTCGACGTACCACATCTCCAGGCATTAAGGTTCGATCGGCCAGACCAATCTAAATTTAAGTGAAGGTTAAAGTGAAACAACACGTGTTAATTCAGTCCACGAAACAAAAAAACAAAGCAAAAAAGAGGAAAAAGAACAGTTGTTCAAACAAAATCAACCGTTATGTGTCAAGACTGAGGATGAGGCCGAGTTACATAACCTCAACGCAACCTTAACCCTAACCTAGCTTAACTCAAAACTTACCGATTGTTCCGACTGGACAATTTCCTTGCCATCCGGATAGAAAGCCACTCGCACCTCTCCATGGCCCAATGCCTCATCACTGTCATCATCCTCATCTGAAGAATATGATTCGGTGGTCTCTGTGACCACACCAAATTGGACACGCCCTTGGCGGTCTATGCGAAATACTTCGTCCTCAAAGAAATACTGATTATCATAGTTCCTATAAAGTCTCGAGGGCGCCGTACCACCTCCAACTGCTCGACGATTAGCTGGGGTTGTGGGGGTAGATGGTATTGGTGTGACCTGGACTTCCTGCACATCTTTGATAGCTACTGTTGCTGGTTCGAGGATGTCCACGATGCCGCCTCCATCATCATCCGCAGGTTCAATCAATGGGGTGCCACCGCTTTTGGCAGCACCCGCAACACGGCTCAACATATTACCAATGATGAACTTTAAACATGGGAATAGAAATTTTTGTTGCCGTCGTGGGGCGTGCGTTTATTATTATGTGCGCGATATTTGGAGACTCTATGTCTTTGTGGAACAGCTTAAACAAACAATTTGCGTGGCAAATTCGTGGAGTTCTTTGGAAATAATTCTAACCAGACTTAAAAAGAAAGAGCAACAGATTGAAGAGGAAATTGGAGACCTCTGACTTGGACTACTTGATGCCGCATGTAATTTAAATATTCTACGCGTAATTCTTGGAATTTAATTCGATCAATTTTGACAACTGCTTGAAACAAAACGAGAAATATAAATAAAACAGCCAAAATTACAAATCTACGGAGAATCTAAAACGCGAACGCCTACTCTTGAAAACAAAAACAACAACCGAGAGAATTGGGGATGGGACTACCTACATCGATGTTTGGTGGTGACTATCGATTTAAATCGAACAAAGCGAGCCAAATCATCAGTGTGAAGTAACGGTAAATTTGAATTCGAATTTATTGGCTTGTTTGGCTATTTCATTTGCAATCGTGGATTTCATGAAAAATCATGGGGAACTAAGATATTTTCTTAAAAGAACAGTCAAACTATTGGTTATTGCTATGGTTTAGGAGGAACAGCAATATAAATCAAGAGGCTCAGGCATACAATCAATAAGACTATGAAACCAGTGGTTGCCACAATACACATGGCTTTTGTTGGTAGAATTGATTTGAGGATTTTTATGGGTTGGTTTCAACTCACACCAAATACTTGTAGGAACTTACCTTTTATTTATTAGCCTTGGTAGAAATGAAATTCATCAATCAAACTGTTTGACTAGCTTAAGATTTAAAAAAGAAATTCCAAAACGTTCGTAAATCGTTCACTTTGAGAATACGTCTATGTATGGGGTAACAGTTTCTGTATATATGTGGGAAAATTCAAAAGAGCAAAGTGAGTTATAACTTGTAGCTTACTTAAAACAACAAAAACTTCAATCTTATTTCAATTTTTAAATTCTAGGTAGTCGTTGTAGCGAAAATGTACAGTTTTTTAACGATTTGAAAAAATTGCAAGACTTTTGATAAATAATCGGTAACGATGAATATCTAAGACCAAAGCCTTATGGGCTATTAACATATCTCCAAACATTATTAAGACTTTCAGTTTTTGAGCCCAATAATGTACCAAAGCTTACGAATATATGTAAATCTCTCTAATTTAAGGAAATATAAATCTTGTATTTATAATACAAGATACAAAATGAAGATTCTGCTTAAATTTTCTTTTTAAAACATGTACTGTTTGAGTATATTTCTGTTTCTAAATAGGAAATCGATTTTCATCTTTGTCTGTGACTTAAAATTTTGAAGACATTTTTTCTAATATTGCAATTTGCTACATATTATCACATTTAACAATCATAGGCGGAGCAAAAGGGGAATGTCTTATTCCAAAGGAATACGATTTTCCAGTTTTGCCCGGTCTATGATACATAAGATTATAATAATTGGGACCTGGTCCCAGGGTTTTAGATGTTATTCCGCCCCTTGGAGTCATGGTATATTGAGGGGCACGCTGTAAATTTACATTCAGATCGCCAGGAAGGTATGCTGCTGGGCCAGGAGAGTCATGTTTTGAATGAATCTTTTTTGTTTGCAGCCTCCTGCATATGATAATTAGTTAGTTAAACGCATTTTTAGGCTGCACCTTTTTTTTTTAGATGTACTCACATGCTGTAAGCGGGTGCTGCTGGCTTTATAGGATTTATATTAAATTTGTAGGCGTTCGGTCCTGGACCTTGTTTTTTTATATCATAGTCAGTACGTAGACCCATCGAGAAGGATGGAGCATTGGTGCCAGTAAAGAATGGCTTTAGATGAACATCATGGGCTCCCGGTCCGGGTCCAAATCGTCTATCTTAATAACATATACAAGATACCATGGCACTATGACCCTTAAATTCAGTGATTAGTTACCTATGGTCTTTGTCCTTGGTGCCATTGAGTACTCCAAGCCTCCTCCCTTTCCATAACGAGTCATTTTATCGACCATGTAGGCACCGGGTCCAGGTCCAACCCCTCTGCCTGTGGTAGTGATGCGGACCCCAAACGAATATTGGGGCATTCGCTGCTTCCGGGAATCATGCCGATCATATCCCAAAACTGGGGGAAGCATATACGCACCCGGACCGGGACCTACATACATAGCGATCGTTATGTATGTTTGTATACGAAACGAGAAATACACTTTCGGTATTGCTTACCTACTGGCCGAACAGCCTTCATTTTAATTTATTTTATTGCAATATTAGAAGAAATATTTTAGCGGCTAATTTGGAAACTCTTTCGAGTTGTTGCCGAACGAAATTAGAGGGTACACTGAAAGTTAAAAAGGACCTGACCTCCCCACCTTGACGAAAAGTTGATATCATGACATACTTTTGGAGATACGACTAAAGCTGAAATTCATGTGGCAAATAAAAGCTAAAAACTCTCATGGATGCATTTTATTAATAGCTTTACTATTTATACTTATGGGTTCGTTTTCTGGAAATATTCCAAGTCGTGTTATGAGACTAAAATTTATTTAAACTGAAATTTCGGTACATATTTTTTCTAATATTGCAATCTGCTCCAGATGTATTACATATTATCACATTTAACAATCATAGGCGGAGCGTACTGTGAATGACGTACACCGAAGGAATACGATTGTCCAGTTTTACCCGGTCGATAATACATAAGATCGTAGTAATTGGGACCAGGTCCCACAGTCTTAGAACGTAGTCCGCATCTTTGAGACATGCTATATTGAGGAGCACTTGGCAGTTTCATATTGAGATCTCCAGCAGCATAGGCTGCAGGACCAGGGGAGTCCTGCTTGCGAATTATCTTTGTTTGCAAGCCCCTGTAAAGATAAGAATGGATATTAATATGTATATTGGGTCTCAGTGGTGCTCTGAATTGGATATTGGCTAATACTTACATGCTGTAAGCAGGCGCAGCTGGCTTAACAGAGTTCACCTCATATTTGTATACATTCGGGCCAGGTCCATGCTTCTTAAAGGCATAATCGGTTTTGAGTCCCATCGAATAGGCTGGGGCATTGGTTCCCGAGAAGAAGGGCTTCAAATGGACATCATGGGCACCCGGTCCGGGGCTGACTCTTTTGTCTAAAAGGCCAGAAACATTGCGTATGATGCCAGAATAAAGAAGCTTTCAAAAAGAATTCACTCACCTATTGTGTTGGTTCTTCCCGAAATGGAAAACTCCAAGCCACCAGCCTTGCCATGACGAGTTAATTTGTCGACCATGTAGGCACCGGGCCCAGGACCAGCATTTTCGCCATTTAGATTTGTCCGCACTCCAAATGAATACTGCGGCAACCGGTTCTTGCGCGAATCATGATGGTCATAACCCACAGTCGGTGGCAGCATATATGCACCAGGACCAGGCCCTAATTGGGACACGTCATATATATGATATCAACTAGATTATTCTACGTATCTTACCAAAAGGACGAACAGCCATTTTCGGTTTTGGGTTATTGCAATATTAGAAAAAATATGCAAACGGAGAATTTTGAAACTCTTTCGAGTTGTTTGTCGAACGGAATGAATATTCTATAGGCCCAGATATATCATGTTAACGACAAGACGAAATCAAGGCATACTTTACAAAAATATTGGAATAATTTGTTTTCGTTTCGAAAGTTTTATTAAGAGGAATCGAAATAAATGCATATTTAATAACTTACACATATTTAGGGGATTATTATTTTTGTTTGAAACCTATTTTCTAAAAGTCCAAATAATGATATATGTATATTTAAATTGTTCAAAGAATAGCCGACAAACGGACGGGATACATCAGATTGATGCTGACGATTTGGGTAAATGATAATAATATCCTTTCTTAAGTTTTCAAAGATATTGCTTTCGATAAGGATTGCTTGGGAAATAAATAGTAATTATCTTATTCCAGATCCATCGAATTATAGAATTGATTATAACGCGAGCCATGCCCACTATTTTTAAGCAATATATCTTGGTGTTGTTCACGTTGGTTCTGTAGAATAAAAATTATTGTTAGTTGGGTGAGATATCCGAGAATGATCTAACTTAATGGTTGCCGTTACCTTGGGATCGTATTTGTGATAAAGATACACCAACAGTGGGCCATAAGACAAATTGAAGATGCCCACAATACGCATGAGCCAAGCAAACCCAAAGCTCTGTGCCAATTCACCTCCAATCAATGGGGCTGGGAAAGAATCGCAGAATAATTACAAAAAGGCAAAATGAATTGGTTGGCCAGAATTTACCCAGGCAATAGGCCAGACTAACAGAAGTCTGTTGGATGGCATAAACGGTGCCATAGCTGGACATGGTTCTAGGAGAATCATCGGAGGCTTCCTCCTTGCTCAGGGTGGCATCCACAAAGGTGGCCAGAAGTGGAACTAAAGCAGCATCAATTATTCCTATGCCCAGTCCTAAGGCAAAATGCGGCAACAATAGCTGTGCCAACGTTGTGGCACTGGGTATCTGCAAGAAGAATTTCTTAGTTTACTTAAACCCACGATCAAACTGAAATACCCACCAATATGGAGGCAATGCCCACCAAGACCAGGCTGATGCAGGATACCTTCACTTGACCGAAACGATAGGCAATGGAACCAAAGAAATTCGTACCCACAAAATAACCAAGAGAGTCTGGAATAAACACAGTTCCCAGCTGCCATTTGTTGGGCTTGAGATATTGAATTAACCAAATGGGTAAGCACGGCTCCAAAATGGCCATGGTTGAGGTGGAGAACCAAATCGCAAGCACAATGGCCAAAATCATTTTACATTCAAGCAATGGACGCCACTTGGGTGTTTTTTGTTCCACTTCTATTTCCACCTCAGGCTGCACGGTCAGATCCATAGTGAACAATTGCAGGCCCAAATTCAAAAAGATGAATGCGGAGAGTATAATAAACGGAGCGGGCTTGCCAGCCAAATCGTAAAGGATGCCACCGAAGGGATAACCAAGCAATACCCCCAAAGCAATGCTACCCAGAATAATGCCCATCACCTTAGAGCGGCGATCCTCTTCCGGATAGTGTTGGGCCACCAGACTCATGCCACAAATATTGACACAGGCAGAGCCGACACCCTGAACGGCACGAGCTAATAGAAGTGCCCAATACGATTCACCAACGGTGAAGACTGGGAAAAACAATGGAGGAGATTACCTATGGGTTACTCAGAATATTAAAAATATCATGGAATCTTTTTCTTATACCCAGTACCAATATTAATACTTTGTTTTGCATTTTTGATGCAGTTCCGCATCAAATTTGGACTCTTTCTTGGTACTGCGTTTAAAAATAGATGCCCTTTTCAAGTTACTCCTTACCCAGGGAGGAGACCAACAGAAAAAAGGTACCGACCACAATGGGTAGGCGGTAACCAAACTTGCTGGACGCGTTGCCCACGATGGGATTGAAAATTAATTGTACCAGTGCCTTCATGGCCAGCAGCAGTCCAATGGAGCCATTCTCTTGCGTCAAGGCCAATGTGTTATTGCTGTTTATGTTGGCAATGTTGTTGTTGTTGTTGTTATGGTTGTTGTTTTTGTTGCTGTTGTCATTGCGGTTATCAAGAGGCTTTGCCAGGCCTTTGGACACATTACTGCCGCCCGATTGATTTTCAATGCTGCCTGTCAATAGTATGGGCATGGGCATGGGCATGGGCCTGGGCATAGCCGTGTTCATGGGCGTGGCTGTGGTTGCCTCGTTTGACGGGAGTTGCAACGGAGTGAAATTAACCATCGATTTACCAGGAATGGGATGTTTGGCCACATAGTGCTCTCCATGCCGATATATTAAAGGTGGCTTGGAGACTCCATTAGTGTCTAAACTGATTAACATGGGCGAGAGACGATGATGCTGCTGCTGTTGCTCTATGTCCAGGTTAGCCAAATAGTCAGGCAGTATGGGAACTATTAAGAACAGCAAATTGGAGGTTAATCTTCCGTTTAATTCAATACTGTTGTGACATTACCGATAACGGTTAGCAGGACATTGTCCAGCAGCAGGGCCAAATAGACAATCAGGGCAATTAGACAGCGATTTCCGGTAGAATGGGCGGGAGATGTGGGGC
Organism: Drosophila nebulosa; assembly: GCA_024703675.1. Lineage (NCBI taxonomy): Eukaryota > Metazoa > Arthropoda > Insecta > Diptera > Drosophilidae > Drosophila > Drosophila nebulosa. Next base: position 2,041,386 of record JANFPS010000004.1, on the reverse strand, counting down.
AACCAGAAGTGTTAAGTTGAGCAGCTGCTTCAGTCTTCAGGCCCTCAATATGCCCACGTCCGCGTGCGGACGGCTCCGACATGGCACACGCAGACGATAAACTAATTGCAAGTCCGTATAGACACTCCCGCACTATAAATTTAGATTGCCATATGGTTTGCTTAGCCTTTTTGTTTGATTCGCTATTTTTCGCGCCACAAATTATGCTACAATGTAAAAGCAAAAGCGACACATACGTGTACACACAGCCACTCACACACTCACACACTTACACACGCACAAACAAAGCTGTTTTTGGTTCAGGACCAACAGGTGGTCGTGCTGCTACAACGACGTATGTGCGGATATTGAAAGGCTGCGACAAGTTGCCGTTGTATTTTATTGACATTTTTTGCGAACCGAGTCGACCCCCGAGTACGAACGCCTGTTGGACGCCGAACGAAAGAGCCAGGCAACCAGGCAGCAAGCAACTTATCAGAGATTCAATTTATGCTCAACGGGGAATGCTGGACCATTGTATGGGTACATGTCCAAAGGGATACAAGTTGATACGTAATTATAAAAATTACCTGTATTATAGAGCAAATACTTATCAAGTGCCAGTGCGGTTTATATAAAGCCTGGGGGCAATATATTATTTTTAGGCGCTCTTTCGATGAGATGTAATCGTTTAATTGTACACCAAGACAAATTGTAAGTAAGGGTATAGAATATTGGAATAGAAAAAATTAGTTCATTCATGTTTTTATTGGGCATGTGTTCGGTTTCTTTTTGTTGTTTATCCGAATATACATGACTTTAAAGCTTTTTACTTGACGTTCTTCTGTCGCATGTAGGTCATAATATCTTTTAGAGGATTAAAGCGCTAGCTTAAAGTTCACACCAAACAAGAGCAACACCAACACCATCACAAGCACCCGGCATGGACGAGTGTACATATGACGGAGCGCTGATAAGCATGCTACAGATTTTTTAGCCTTTAGTCACATTTTCCGTTCCATTGAGCACATTTTTTTTTCAAGATTTGCTGTTTAAATTTAGTTTGACAAATTGGAGGGGAATTGCTTAAGCCCTTCATTAAAAAATTGATTTTTGTCTGAAAGTAAAATGAGAATTTCAATAGGCTTCAATTTCGATTTTCGAGAAAAATCACAAAAATTGATGTTACACTCATTATATGTAGATAGCTGCAGTATAGATAACAGTTGTAGGTGTCAACCTAGTCCATTTGATAAGGTTTTTTGCACACCTGGTCCCTGTAGTACATTAGGGCTAGTAATCTCTCTATCGAACTCGGGCTCTTCACTCACTCGAGCGCCTGCAGATTAGCTTATTGAAAACCGATAAACCTAATGCGAATTGAAACGCGATTAGATTAGCGAATCAAAGGTAATCGACTGCAGCCAAAAATATGTGGTTTATTTTTGCCATTCCAATAAGTTGACAATAAATCAATTTTTATACCCGAATAACCGAAATGGTCTATTCGAGTTCACCTCGATGTAGCATTGAAAACTTTAAATTGGTGGCTTTGCCATAACGAGTCACGCTTCCAACTTTGTAAGCTGCTGGTCCGGGCCCGTCTTCCTCAAATACACCAGGGCTCCGTAGACCAAATGAATATCGTGGACTGCGTGTTTTTCTTGAATCCGTTTGTGCATATCCAATAGTACTTGGCAGCATATAAGCTCCAGGGCCAGGTCCTACAAAGGCAACAAGAAAAAAATGTATACATAGGCACAATTTCTTTAAAATAGTTTTCAAAACATTTACCACATTTCTTGGGTGCCATTTTGTTTTTTAGAAAAAAAAAAATAACTTTTTGAAATTTTAAAAATATAAATTTTGGAACATCTGAGAAAGTTGTTTGCCGGATGAACTGTACGTGCTGAATGAAAAAAGCCTGTCGACTCAACAACAAGTTAAATGTAAAGTTAAGTCAGGGCTAATATGATGATTGTGTTTCTCATTTTTAAGTATCTCAAAAAAAGAAACCAACTTTTTGGCACAATGTTTGTTATTTAATAATCGTTTCGCATCTTTTAGTCCAGTCTAAGACGCACCTTATTCATATCTATGCATGTCTAATCAGTTTCGCACTTCCTAGTCAGCACTTGAGAAATGGCCAAGTGTTCACATTAAACCTTCAAATCGACAAGTGGTTTCAGTTTGTGGGTAGCAAGCCAAACGACCAGGTGACCAGGTGGACTAATATCAAAAATGTTCACCAGCAAAGATTTTTTGCTATTTTCTGGACTTTTGCTGATTACAGCAATTGGTAAGAAGAAATCAGTTTTCAGTTTTACCAAAAGGCTCAATTTTATTTTATTAAGGCATTGGTCAAGCGGAAACGTTTCCCTGTAGAATAAAGGATGCGGAGCATGGCAAGGTGTGCGTGTGCACGGCGGATTACTGTGATTATTTGGACAATCCCGTCTTAACAAGTGACACGGAGTTTGCTCTCATATCCAGCTCAAAGCAAGGACTTCGCTTTGCAACATCCAATGGAAATTTTGGAACAGAGGCAAAGCATATTATAGAGGATTATGAAGAATCTGCTATTGAAACCAAGAATGACACCATTTTATCTAGACTGTGGAAGAAATCTTTGGCCACCGCTTTTACCCTGGAGTCGAGGGAGAGCTCTATTACTCGATTTGTGACTTTAAAATTAAATCGCACAACAACTCATCAGACGATAGCTGGATTTGGCGGCAGTTTCACCGGCTCCGTTTCGTATCTTTTGGAGAATTTTAACAATCAGGATATTGACGATCACCTCTACAAATCCTACTATGCGGAAGAGGGATTGGGTTTCAATTTGATGCGTATTCCAATTGGAGGATGCGATTTTGATTTGAGTGCTTGGTCCTATGCGGAAGAGGATGGCGACACTGAATTAAGTAGCATGAATAAGCTAGATGAACGCGATGTCGTTCGGGTAGCGCAAATGAAACGGTTGATTGAAGTATCGGGAGCAAATGAAATAAAGATCAAAGGAGCTGCCTGGAGTGCGCCGCCATGGATGAAGACGAACAACAAGTGGACTGGATTTGGACGCCTTAAGCGGGCATATTATCAAACTTGGGCCGACTACCACCTCAAGTGGGTACAGTTGATGGAGGAAAATGGTCTGCCAATTTGGGCCATCTCCACAGGCAATGAACCCTTGAATGGAATCTTTTTCATGTTCTTTGTCAAATTCATGAGCATGGGCTGGACACCACAAACACAGGCCATATGGGTGAATGATTACTTTGGACCTACAATGCGCAGTTCCGCCTTTAAGGATATTATACTTTTTAGCAACGATGATCAACGTTACTCATTTCCTCATTGGTTCAAAATGGTAACAAAATTCATATTTCGTAACGCACACTTCCTTATCTACTCGCTTTTTCCAGATGAATTATACACGCCCAAATTCACTCGACTATCTAGATGGATTATCGGTGCATTGGTATTGGGATGAAATATTTGGCAACAGCTTTATCGATGCCACCAATGATTATATTACCGATAAGTTGCTAATCGTGTCCGAATCATGTATAGGCGATAAACCTTGGCAGAAGGCCGCCCCCCTGCTTGGCAGCTGGGAGCGTGCCGAGAAGTATGCCCGCGCCTATTTGCAAAATCTGAAGCACGGCTACCATGGTTGGATTGATTGGAATATCATCCTGGATGAGCAGGGTGGACCGAACTATGTGGACAATTATGTTGATGCACCTGTCATAGCGAATACAACGAGTAAGTGAGAAGAAAAAATACTCATTTCAGTCTTTGTAATCTTTTTAAACTTCCAGCCTACGAAGAGTTCTATAAGCAGCCCATGTTCTATGCCATGGGCCACTTTTCTAAGCTCGTGCCTGAGGGATCAGTTCGTATTGATGCCATACCTAGTAACGTCAATTTAGATTCCGTGGCATTTGAGCGACCAGATAAGAAAATTGCCGCCGTACTCTTCAATAGTGGACGAGCCGATTTGGATATCACTGTAGAGGATAGTGTACGAGGCAGTTTTGTAGTCAATGTGCCAGCAAAGTCCATTCACACATTGTTATTTAATTGAAATATAATTGCCAAACATCGATAAAACCAAAAATTATTTTCATGTTAGGGAATGGAATTGGAATTGTGAATAAATAAATCAATAGAAAATTATTTGCTACTGTTAATTGATCTATAAACTGAGTAGTTAAAATACCACTGACAATTTAATGAAGTTGATAATTGTTTTGTGTAACTGCACCTAATGAAAAACTAATAGTTTAAAGTTTTTCTAGTTTTCCAGAGTTAATCATTGAAGTTATTTCTTTGGTAAATTGCGGAGTGTTAATGGGATACAATAATTCTAATATGTACTTCGCTTTTAATTATATGTTTACTTCCACATTATTATATATATATATATATTATTGTGTGAAATCGTAGTTTTTAACTTTATAGAAATTCACCCAGGCAACGTGTTCGTGCAAAAAAATTAAAGCTTTCGCATTCTCCTATATGAAATATTTAATATTTATGTATGTGTCTCATGATTTTGAGAGACACCTTTGATATCATTTAACAATAAAATGCAACTCTAAACGCTTTTAAATTAACATTTGATAACCTTAACCAGTTTCAGATAGATTTCATTTTGGAGTCTGAAAATAAATAATATTTGGCAAAATTTTAACTAAAACTCAAGGACAACTAGTTCACAAATATGGAAATTTTCACTATTCAAATAACTTATATACTAACTCATACAATAATAGAAACCAACATAAGAGTTAAATAGGTTGGAGCTTCCGGTTTTGGAATGCGGTTTTGTAGCTCAGTTTTGCATTTGCTGCAGATGTTAATATAAGGCTACTTTGTTTTATAATCATTGAGCAAAAATCTAGCCAAACAAGCATATTTTGGTAGTAACTTAAAGTGTTAATAAATATAAAAAGAAATTTAATAAACTATTATTAGCACATGACCTAAAGTCAAGGATAACTAAGTCATCATAAATTATATCTTAAAATTGTTCTTAAAGTTACCTAAACTTCGCAGTAGGCAGAAGTTTACCGAGTTCTACAAGCGTTGAGGGTGTGGCAACAAAACAATATGTATGTAGAAGAGTTACAATTCGACCGGTTTGACTTTAGAAGATAATATTATCAATCCGGTTTCGGGACTATCGTCTTTTTAAATAAGTGCCACAGATTCTTCAGTATAATTTATGTTTTTCGTCAATCATTACTATGGCGTCCGCAAAGTTGGTATGTGAACCGTTTGATAAACCTTTGGATTTAAGTATTGAGTCCTTGTGTAAATTAATTGTTGTCTTTCAGTTACTTGTCACATCTTTTGTGGCTTGCATGGTGGCCAGCAGCTTAGCTGGTACATCGGGTTTCTTTTACCCAACGCTCGAATCAAGACATTTTATGCAGGTTCCCCTTCCTGATGGCTATGCCACGATGTAAGTGAAATTGCACATCGAGATATTCATGTAAAGCTCCGAATATCTTGCAGATACAATTTACCAACGTTTAGTATACGTAATGAATTCGGTTCCATTTTGAACGCTGGCACTGACAAGGAGGAACTTGTTCGCAAGGGCGGCTATATAACCTATGACCCCAAGTATCAGCTTCGCGCAGTTGTCGATTATACGGCTGATAAGAATGGATTCAAAGCCTACTATATGTTTAACCAGCAAGAGGGATTTGCTAAAAGTCCTATAGTTTTAAAGTCTTTGGTTGGATAAAATTGAAATAGAAAATAAAAGTAATAGAGCCTGTTAAGCGCTCGAGTTGAGACTATTTATTATCATCTTCCAAACACTCTGGACAGACGGGTTTCCATTCACACTTAAGACGAGAAATTTAGTTAATTAAAGGCGCATGATAAAGACCAAAAGCCAAGGATAACCACTTACTTGACGCTTAGATTGCGTTATGAATTTAATTAAGTTGTTCTCCTGGCTTAGGAATATGGATATACAATTAATTTTACTTTAATCTGGTTAGCAATTTAACATAGTACACCAACGATTCCCCAAATTAATTGTGGACTAGCGACTAAGTATAAGTCTGACCGGTTTGATTTTGGAAAGAAAATGTGCATTAGTTGCGCATCAATCCAGTTTTTTTTAGGCTATTAACGTCATTCTCTAAATACGTATGTATACGTACATACATATGTGTATTCTATCCAGATTTATATAGATCCACAAGTGCTCTTGATTCTTTAGTATCAGTCGGTAATTCAGTGTGCATCAATATGTTGTCGGCAAAGTTGGTGAGTGATTTAATCGGTGAACTGCACAGAGCACTGCAGGATATTAACTTTGCACAAAAAAATTGCATCTTAATGACATGTCTTAGAGTTTCGCAGTTCAATAAGGATTTTAGAATTTCGATTAGAAGTGTAAATAAATTGATTGCCTTTTAGTTACTTTTCACTGCCCTTGTGGCCTGTATGGCTGCCCACAGCTCAGCTGGATTATTGGATTACGTTTACCCGGCTCTTGCAACAGAGTTCTTCAAACAGGTGCCCACTCCTGATGGCTACCGTTTCAAGTAGGTGACGCTATAAATTCTAAAGGAATCAGTCGTAATAACTGATATCTCCAACTAACTTGCAGTTTGGAGGAGCCAAATGGCAGCAAACGTGAGGAAATTGGCCTCATATTGAACCCTGGCACTGACAAGGAGGAACATGTTCGCATGGGTACTTATTCGACCTATGATGAGAAGACTGACACCGAGACTATTACCATGTACACCTCCGATAAAAATGGTACTAAATCCCGCTACGAGATTAAGAACCGTAAACTGTCTGGACCGGCTCTTAAGTCTCAAGCTGGTTAAAACTTAAATAAAATGCATATTATCAATAAGCCAATATGCGTCAATTGTGTCTTTAAATTGTTTAAACTTTGCCTTTTATTATAAATGAAACGAAAACAAGTTAGCGAATCAGTTGCTTATCAATCAAGTTTTTGAAGTTACCAGCGACACTCCCTTGGGCTGATCTTTATAAAGATTGCCAGGAGAACTTTCTTTAGTGTCACTTGGTAATTTGGTGTGCATCAATATGGTGTTTGCAAAGTTAGTGGCAATGACAGGACATTAACTTTGCGAATAAAAATGGGCATGTCCTAGACTAAAGATGTCGAGATTTCGTTTTAAAGTGTCAATAAATTGATTAACTTTCAGTTACTTTTCACTGCCCACGTGGCCTCTCCTGATGGCTACCATTTTTTGTAGGCGATATTTAATGAAATTAGTTTTTATAACTGATTTCTTCAACTAAATTGCAGTTTGGAGGAGCAAAATAGCAATCGTATAGAAGATGTTGGCATTTTGAACTCTGGCACCGACAAGGAGGAACACCTTTGAATGGGTACTTATTCATTCCAAATTGGTAAGATCCGCATTAATGTGGTTACACCGCCGACAAAAATGGTAACAAAGTCCTCTTCGAAATTTAAAAAAAAAAGGGCATTGCTTCTGGTTGTTGTCTTATGAGTTCTTGTGGATAAAATTAGAAAACCAGTTACCAATAAAGCAGCGAATGTTTACTGTTTGCAAATAAAAGTAACAGTATCTAAAAATCGTTGAAGTAAATTATATTTATTATTGCCATCTGTTCATTCTGGAGAAACAAGTTTCCTTTGCGTTATTTTGCAGTGTCTATTTTTCTACTTCTACTTGGCCAAAAATAACTAGGAAAAGTTTTTAAAAAAACATGTTTCCAAATTGTTGAAGTTGTAATCTATTAATCAAATTATCAAGTTATTATACATTAAAAGAGTCTATTAAACTTAAAAAAAAACATAACTTAACTAAACTTTTTAAGCAAATTTAAGAAAATTTAATTGACTCTCTTTTTTGCTGCGCAGTCTATATGTATGCAAATATTAAAGCAATTCTACATATATATATGTTTTTTTTATATTTATAGTCATATGTTATATAACCATTTCTATCCAAATGTGGATAGTTGTTTACCAGAGTACAAATATAGTGAACATCTGACCGGTTTAATATTCACCACTATTTTTTAGAAAATATGCATTTCTTGCGCATCAATCTAGTTTTTTTTTTTTTTTTTTTGAATCGCTAGCGTCATTGTTTTTGTATATACGCATATTTATTCTTAGCAGATTTTGCCTTTATATAAAACGCAAAGCGCTCTAATACTTTAGTATCAATCGGTAATTCGTTGTGCATCAATATGATGTCCGCTAAACTGGTGAGTGAATCGATCGGCGAACTACACAGATCAAGGCAGTGTCTCTGGTGTTGATTTTGCAAATACAAATAGCCAGCTATTTTATTGATGGCATGTCTAAGTATTTTGCAGTCCAATTAACATTTTAATTGCCGCCCGGCAATGCAGCTGCAAGATCACCGCATTGATTTCAAGTGTAAATGAATTGCTTGCTTTTTAGTTACTTTTCACTGCCCTCGTGGCCTGCATGGCTGCCTACAGCTCAGCTGGATTATTGGATTACGTTTATCCCAAACTCGCGGCAGAGTTCTACAAGCAGGAGCCCACTCCTGATGGCTACCGCTTTAAGTAGGTGGAGTTGTGATTCCCAAAGGAAATCCAGTCTTGTGAACTGAAATCTATACACATTCTTGCAGCTTGGAGGAGCCAAATGGCAGCAAACGTGAGGAAATCGGCCTCATTTTGAACCCTGGCACTGACAAGGAGGAACATGTTCGCATGGGTACTTATTCGTCCTATGATGAAAAGACTGATACCGAGACTATAACCATGTACACTGCCGATAAGGATGGTTACAAGTCCCGCTACGAGATCAAGAATCGTAAATTAAGCCCCGGCGCTTTGAAGTCTGCTTCTGGTTAAAATTTTAGACTGATAAAAGTTTATTTTTGGAAATAAAGCTAAAAGTGTCTTGAATCTGTTCAATTGAATTTATTCTGGGTATTTGGGCTTACAATTAATGTGTTTTATGACAAAATAAATTAAAAAAACAGGTCCATGGAGTTGTGGATATAAATCTAATGAAAATATTATTAAATTTTGTATGGCGTCATGATACTTCCGCCTTTTTTTTATACTTTTTATATCAACTTTGTTTGACCTCAGGCACTTCAATGCAAAAGAAAATAAAACTCAATTGAAGCATCTTTACATTTTCTGCATACTTTTAAAGTATGCAAATATTGATGCGAATAAATTAAATTTTAGTCACGCCATAGAACACGGCTATATAACGATTTGTGCCCAAATGTATTTAGTAGTTTGCCAAAATATAAAATCTCTTCGCTCACAACAAGCCGGGGACTGGCGACGAGTAAGCCCGAAGCAGGAGCTGAGTCCGACTCTGACCGGTTTGACTAAGTATGTTGGAAATTATGACTTAGCCGCTCATCAATACACATGTCTTGGAGTCGACATCGTCATCGTTTGTATACATTGTTTACATTCTATGCAGATCTTTTCGCTTTTATATAGGTAGCCAAGCGCTTCAGATAATTTAGTATCACTTCGTAACTTCAGAGCGTATCAACATGCTAACAGCAAAGCTGGTGAGTGAATCGATCTATGAGTCGCACAGATCAGATTTTGCTAAATTAATAATTTAATTTAATTGCCACCCGACAATGCAGCTGCAAGATTGACGCATCGATTTGAAGTGTAAATTAATTTTATGTTTTCCAGCTCCTTTTCACTGCCCTGGTGGCCTGCATGGCTGCCTACAGTTCAGCTGGATTATTGGATTACGTTTATCCCAAGCTCGCCGCAGAGTTTTACAAGCAGGAGCCCACTCCTGATGGCTACCGTTTTAGGTATGTGAAATGACACTATCTAAGCCCTTTTAACTATAATCTCGAACTCACTTGCAGCTTGGAGGAGCCAAATGGCAGCAAACGTGAGGAAATTGGTCTCATTTTGAACCCTGGCACTGAACAGGAGGAGCATGTTCGCATGGGCACTTATTCGTCCTATGATGAGAAGACTGATACCGAGACTATAACCATGTATACCGCTGATAAGAATGGTTACAAATCCCGCTACGAGATCAAAAATCGTAAATTGAGTCCTGGTGCCCTCAAGTCTGCTTCTGGTTAAAGTTAAAATAAAACAAAAATTGTCTTTAAACCACTAAAGGTTTTTTTTACTGTAAACAAAAGTGAAAACGTCTAATAATTGTGTTCCCAATCGCTAAACTGGTTATGATTATAGCATCTTGGCAACAAGTTCATTGAATTTTTGCCAAGATCAACTTAAGACTTTTCATTATCATCAACCGACTATTCTGGACAGACAAGTTTCCATTGCGTAATACTGTTTGACCTTTCAAAAATGTTGAGGTGTCTGCCTCAATGGACGAAGAGAAATTAGCGTGTTTTTTATGGCAAACTAAATGAAAAAACACGTTCTTAAACCCATGGAGAGCTGTGGAAATAAATCTAATGATCACGTCATTGAATTCTTTGTACGTCCTCCGTCTGTTTTTTGGGCTTATTATCTGAATTGAAGGCCGTTTGTCTAAGAGAAATCATTACAAAAAGTAAATAAAGCTCAATCAAAACATAGTAAAAACGTATGCAAATCTTGGTGCAGTTGATTAATTTTTAGTCACGCTAATTATGACATTTACATACCAAAGTATCATGATTGGTTAATATAAAAGTTGCAAATATTTTAAAGTTTAATAATTAATAAACGAGTTTTTATGTACCTATTGATTCTGAAAATGTTCTATTGGGAATATATATGTTAAAAATTGTAATAATTTTGTGTCTAACTTATATGACGGAAACTCAACTATAAAAACAGCAATTACTAGATCAATAAAAAAAGCAGAGCTACTAAAATTGAGGCAGGTCAAGTTTTTTTTTTCTAATTCATTCTGACTGCAATGCAAATTAACATCTGCTTCAAACCGGTTCAGACTTTTGCCTTTGTTTTGTATTTTCTAAAAACTATTTTGTTATAATTATGGGACAGTTCTTTCGTTGACTTGGCTGGAAGCTAGATAATTACGTAATTTTGAACCCTTGGAGCACGTTTTACGTCAAATGTATTGGAATTTCAGTTAGCTGAGTTGAACTGATGAACTTAATAAATAACTTTTATTTTCCCACTTAATACAGGAAATTGTGATTCACTAATTAATCATCAATTAAGTAGTAATAACAGTTTAGGTATTCTTGAAAATTACCTAGAAACTACAACTAAAATGCCGAATAAGCATTACAAATTATGTATAATGATGCTCGACAGCAGTGAATGACAGGTTTCTACATAATCATATTCAAATTAGCTTTGTTGTTATGCTTCCATAGTTAATTAAGACTTTTGATACCCTTGCTAGAATTGTATTAAAACTTAAAATTTTTAGAAAAAGCACTCTTTGTTTATGAAGGTTCTAAACCTATCGGTGGCTTTTGAAAATATGGGAATCGGCCAAATACCCAACCAATTGAATTAGTCAAACAAAAGATGAAAAAAAATGAATATCTGGCATAGAGGGCATTTAAATTCCGGTGCGTCAAACCTAGTCCGGTCTTCTAGCTTAACAAAGATTTCGGGGGTTTTTTTCGTTTTTACATTCCAAAGCGATTAAAATGCGGAACAGAAATAAACTATGTTCTATTTTAACATAAAAACACTTTTACAGCATTCAGCTTTTGTGTGTGTGAAGTTAGAACAGCTTTTAAAAATATTGACTTGACCGTAAGCTTTTTACTGTTTGCAAAAAAGACGTTAGAACTTGTTGCAGGTTTGAAACTAGATTTTCCTTGTTCTGGTCTATAAAGTCAACTAAACATATGCAAAACGTAGTATAATTAACAATGAAACTAAATAATAAAAGGAAAATACAAAAAAAAAGCCAAAGTTAGCGGCATTTTGTGTTTGTGTTTTGTGTAGAAAGAACACAATGCAGCTGCTGCAGTGGGAGGGGGAGAACTTTGCATTGTTTATCAGATGTGGGTTTTGTTTGGCGCGCTTTTCGCCATGCTTGCTTTTGGCCTGTTGCCGTTGCCCTAGGTAACTGACCAGCCACTAACCAGGCCAAAACAGAGAGCGAGTTAAGCACACACACACACCATCCCCTGGTACAAGTTGGGATTAGAATTCAGTTACCGGGCGACTTTCGATGTGTCGAGTTATGCAGCGCGACAATTTCAAATTGAAATTCGGAATAAAAATTTTGGTGGTTTTTTGTAAATAACAATTGTGGATACAATAATGCCCAACAGTTGCCTACGGATACATGAAACGTTATCAAGTGAACTCAATGTTAACACATAAATAATTTAGTTGGCGAAATGAAAGGAAAAGGTCTAGCGATTTGTATATTATTTTTGACTAATTTACAACACAAAGAGCACAAGTGTTGGGGATCAGCAGAACAGATTGGTCAGCCGCTGATACAATTAAGTCACGGTAAGTTGAGCATCCAGCCAGTCGGTGAAATTGTTGTGAGATGACAACTGGTTTCACATTCTCTATATATATACGCATATATACTATATAAAATTGTTGATCAAAGGCAGAACTGACCCTCAGGCCAAAACCTCTCGTGATGACTTAGATGTGTTTGACCTTTGGCGTTATGCGTCACCGAATTTCACGCTTCTTATGTAAAAACCATAATGCGTTTTTTTTTGGCCCCAAGAATCAGTGCTCTAATGAGTGGGAAGTGCGTGGAATTTGGGACAATCAATAGAAATTAATTGCAAGGAAACAATTTGAGTTCAGCTTGGCTTAGATTTAAGCCTGGCAAAACTAAAATCACAAAAAAAAACGTTAATTGTGTTGGCAACACGCAAACAAATGGTCAAGTTCTGAATGGAGAACAACTTCACTCATACCATGGGTCTGGTTTACGGGTGGGGCAGGGGGTTACAACCTGTGTGTACTATGTGCTAATCGATAAAAACGAATTACAGTTGTCTATGAATTGAGTGTTGGAGTTTGGGACTCATCATCATTATCATTGAGGCCACACCATAATGGCTGACAATTTTAAAACCCAAATATATATAGGGCTTATCATATCGGGTTGCCATTACTGCAATTGATCAAACAAAACTTTGAATTTCGGGAATTTAGCCAAATCAGAGCTTATAATCACAATAAAACGAATAGGTAAAATAAACACTCAAGTCATGGAGCAACATTAAGTCACATACATATAAAGCCAATTGGAAATGCTCCTTCAATCGGGGGGTTAGGGCGAAGAGGTGGTTATAGGCAGGTAGGTTGGCAACCGCAGTTCATGATTTGTCGATAAATTGTAGTATAAGGGAAATTGTTATTTATATTTCGGGGCAACGACATTTAGATGGCTCACAAAATGAAGTATGGCTAGGTTCTTGAAGAACTTAATCATATCAAAAATATCATCAACGTGGTTGATACTGTGTATTAAAATCTGTTTGAATAAAAATTTAAATACTTTTAGCATTTAATTAGATGATTTCAAGTAGTTTCTTAAGCTATTTTCGGGACATGTACAGACATGTCTGTCTTAATTGCTGTTACACGTTAACCAAGTTAATAACTATGGCAACCTCGTGAAAGTTCAAGAAACTCTTTTAACAAGTTTAACTCAGGAAATAAACAATGCCAAAAACCACGCCCCAACAAATAATTATATCATTTGCAATTATAGATTTGGATGAAGAATATCCTGAAATCAAGGATGAGATACATTTGGAAGATTTCTTTTGGACAGGTTCGGGAGATGGGCCACCAGATTTTCTTAAGAAAGTCCATACGGGCATAAGCAAGGGCAAGGACGTAATTGTTAAGACCGAAACTGTGGTGGCCACTGTCTATGTGGATGGCAATAATGTGAGTCAACCGTGAAGAAAATAAAGATTTCATTTTGTTTATTACGAGAGACATTTTGGTCTAGGAAATCGATATACCCATTTGCCTGGACTGCAAGCCCGATGATGGCGGCGGCAATTGGGATTTGGGAACGGCGGGAATGCCGCCATTAAACTACTCTGCCACAGATAGACGGTATTGGCTATTGACTGTCATGTCCGGCTTCTATACACCCAAGGATAATCCCATGCTAGAGGAGAAGCTAGCACGTTTATATCGCTTGGCCTTTACCAGGTAAGAACGGAATTCCTTATTCGGAGACAGCGTGGCCGTCTTTGAAACGGAAAGTAAAAAAGGTCGACTATTCTTTCTCTAAAGGCAACAAACTCGACACCTGGGCATAAATGGGGCACAGCAAATTGAAGGAGTATCGGTCACCGTACCACGCGAGCGTCGCCAACCATCAACGAGTAGCTCCGTTACCACTACCACAACATCGCCTGCCGATGATGTCGAGATATTGGACATGGAAGTTGATGGCTATGATGGCCCCTATATAAAAACTGCTAGGGCGGCAGGTGGTAAAACCGAATGGAGCAGCGACTCAGAGGAAGAGCCAGACCAGTCAATAGTAGGGGTGGGCAGCACCTTAATCATACCCAGCGCCAGCACGGAGTCCATAGACTATAGCGCATATGTTACATTAATCCCCTGGGAGCTCATACAGCAGAACGGCAAGTCCGAAAAGTTGCAGGAAATGCGCGACGCGCTGTTAAGTCAGCAACAGCAACAGCAACAGCTCCCGCCCCAGCCCCAGCCCAAACCTGAACCCCAGCCTGTCTACCGGGACGAACGTGTTCGGGTTGTCATACATAACCTCACGCAAATCAGCGAGGCTGATGTTAAAAAGTGGAACACGAGTGGTGACGATGCAATGGGTACTGACGCATATGTCAACCTCAAATTGTAGGCTCTACTGCAAACATTTTTTAAGAGTTTGAGTTTTACTATATAGTTTTATTTTTACGTAGTAATGAGCGACCTATAGCCAACCAGACGGAACTGATCTATACGGTTTGGGTAAATGGACGCCCTGTTATGGCCACAACAGCTGCTAAGGACATGGAGTTGGTCAGTGAAGCCGAAGCGGTGAGCACTTTGGGCAAGGCTATTTATATGAAATCGGAACGTAAGTGGATTTTCCTTTCGATTTCTTAGTGTATAATTGTACGAATTGTTCCATTTACAGCTTATATCAGGGAACCAACTGCCACAGCCTTGGCCCCAGTTCCTCGCAGCAGTCAGGCGGGCTTTTTTAACTCAGTGAGAAATAATGTTGCTCTGGTAGTCATTAGTTCGCTGGCCATTCTGCTCCTAATGCTGCTCCTAGTAGCAGTTCTACTGCTAGGACGCACTCGCGCACGTCAAAAAGAACTAAGCGAGGTCAATAGGTAAAGAGATAGACCGCGTTTTGTAAAACACAATTCTAGATGAACTTCCTTTGAACTGCTGCAGGCATTCTTCACGCAATGACTTATTGTCCGAGGGTCAGTCTGTGCGTCCCAGCACTAGCGGAGGACTCGATGGTGGCCAGAGTACGGGACGTTCGCGTGATGTTGGTGTTCAAAACTTTTCATACGAACGAGAAGCTCGCATCAGTTTCCCAGCTCCACCAGCTGACACTCACTCTCGCCGGGACTCCATTTCCTCGACTGACAACACATCAGACTCCTCTGTGTACTGTCCAATTAACCCACCCAGTGCTGACGTGCAACGCATTCTGGATGATAAGGCTGCCCGGCTATTTGACGGACACAAGCGTCGGCACTATCGCCATCAGTATGACCGTGCCGAAGGCCAGGAGGACACGATCTATACATCTGTGGTATCTGAGAAAAAGAGTGATAAGTCCAGGCATAAGTCAAAGCGTCGTTACTTGAACGAAAATCGAGTTGGCTCCCTAGAAACCAGCCCCGTTCAAGGATCCTCCGTGCGTGCCGGTGGTCATTCATCGGCAGAGGAAGGCAGTGCAGGCTCTCCAGCGGCACTGCGTCGAAGCTATGAGAATTTTCAGCGGAATGAGGCCTACAATCCGCACAACAATTATCATCGAAACAAATTAATTCACCAGCAGAAAAAGGCCGACTTTAGGGATAAAAGTGTTACCGACGATATTGGCTCTCCGCAGGCCATTAACAAAGAGGTCATCCGTAATTTACAGCCATCTGAAAAATCATCCGATACGGCCAGCGTTGGCTCCTTCCTGTCAATGTCGTCAGTGCGAGCGTTTCCAAAGAGTGCCCTTCCGGAACCATTGAATCGAGTCCTGGATCCCGTCTTCGTCACCTACTATGATAATGTGAATGCTGTATCATCCAAGACGGCTGCCCTGCACAACTCTACCAGATCCCTGAAGTCGCAGAAAATGCTGGGCAGCAAGGATAGCACCATAGCCACAATAGCTAGTTTTCCCAGTCCCAAGGCTCCGCCTTCCATACGAAATGTACGCTCTGCGTCGCACAGTGACAATCCGGATCCTGGTGTGGTGGGTCCTGTCGTCTGGGAGCGGCACAAGAAACGACTGGGCAGCGCCGACAATGAGGGTGAGCCGGGTGGAGATCAAAATGATGATGCAGACGATAATGACGTGCAATTTGGGGCAAAGACACGTTACTAAGGCAACTGTAGTCGTTGTTATTGTTATTATTATTGCATGCACAAAACCTACCCTCGATACCTGAACCGTATTTAAATATGTATAGCCTAGCTACAATAACATCGTAGAGAATCCCCTTGGTTCTAACCTAAAACTCAACTCCATAACCAAGCAAAACAACTCCACTGAATGAACTCAACTTCCTCAACTAATCTTCCGCAGAGGCCCTGCTGAGCTATAGCCCCAGTCCCATGCACGATCCCTCGGCCATACGCAACCATTATGAAGGACTGCTGGAAGGTGCCATGCAAATGTATGCCAGCCAAGACGATCTACCTATGCCGCTGCCTACACGAGATTTCACAAATAGTAGACGCGCCACAAAGCGTGAACATCGCGGATCTTCTGCAGGTTTGCCCAGGTAGGCAGACATTCATTTAAAACACACACACACACACACACACACACTCCAAAATTACTTTAACAATTTTCTACTATGCACGCAGCTATCATCCAAAGATAAGCGGGACAACTGATCGTCCGGCTACTGCTCAGCCGGAAAAGACTTCGAAATCCGCCCAATCCACTCAGCCACCATCACCCACTTACAGCGCTTGGGGAGGTGGCAGTACGCATCGCTCGGACTCCCATTCGCCATCACTGATACGGCCATTGAGTGCCGGTCCATTTCATCGGCCCGAAACTATTTTAGAGATCTCAAGGGGGGCGGCGAATACACCGGGCAGACGTCAGGATTCCGCAGCTCCACTTATCGAGGCCATTCAAACGGAACTGCGCAAGTTTAAGAACCAGCAAGAGACGGACTAAGCCCGAACTGATCCAAGGATACGGCTGAATAAATAAATATTTGACATTTTAAAATTTCATAAAAATTAGTTGTACGATACTTTTTTCAACTACTGTAGAATAAATATTTGACTAAACTTAGAATGGATTCTTGCCGTTGAACATAATTCAGTTTTATTTTCTAAAATAATAATATTTACATGCAATTTTTAGAGTTTCTTGTTTATTTAAAGACTTTCACTGAAGCAGATAAGTTTCAGTTTTAGTCTCATCTTAGTCCAATGAAAGTCTCCACCAGCCCAATTTGCGTTTTATTGTTGTTTTCTGCTGTATACTTATTATTTTACATTTAACTAACTGACAAACATATTTGTTATATACCCATTAAAATGTTCCATAAGAAGCTGATTCTATTAAAAAGTTAAAAAAAAGGAGGCCCGAAAATTGTGTAATTGCTCGCGTCATCATCATGGATCATGGTTCGTGTTCAAATTGAAGTAATTTTTCCTTTCGTATAATATTTAATTGAATTCCTTCTGCCCCTTGCCACTAGTTGCTGGATAATCCTTGGCATCGACACTTCGTTTACCCAGGCGTGGGCCAAACCATAAGCCAGACGAGGCACTAGGACCTGTGCGTTTGTCGTATGCCTGTTGCAGGGCCAGCAATCGAGCAAATTTACGCATTTCGGGGTCCTGACGTCCCACACGTGGAAATGGCACCAAGGAAGCCCGCTTCTGGTAGTCTAAAATTGCCACAAACGCAAACCGCATACACAAATTAGTCATAATTCCCATTAGACGGCATCTACTCTCAACCAACCAACGCTCACTTACCCTCATAATCCTCCTGGGAGCCATCGCCATAAGCGCTCTCAAATGCCGCAGCTTCGCCGGCATCATGAACACTGTTGACCAGACTAGGATCACTGCGGCCTACGCGCGGAAAAGCATACAGTCCCATGTTGGCTCCGCGACGATTCTTGTCGTGGTCCAATTCTATGTAGAACCAAATGTTAGTCAAGTGTGATTAATGCAATTCAAAATGTTTAAGTGTTTTCAACAATTTACCAAAGGAGAAAATTGAAATGTCTGTGGTGTGGGGGGGGGGGGGGGGGAGTGGAGTGAATAATGAATTGTAAAGTGACTTGGTGACTTTTATGTGAAAGTGGGGAATGGAAAAGTCATGCAGCAAACGCTTAAAGCGTTCTACCCAATTAACGCATTGTTTTTTTCCCAGTTGCCAACTTAGTGTATATTAAGAAATATTCAAATATGCAGGGACGTGGAGCGGGTCAAAGAATAAAGAAAGGCGAATTTCCATGCTAAAAAGTGGAATAAATTATGATGTAGGATTCATTACACAGAAAATTATAAAACATTTGTCGACCGCAATGCCTTTTGTTAAATGTTAGATTGAAAAATGTCTTGAATATTGAGATTTACTTAAAGTCTCTATTATGTTTTAAATATTAAAATAAATTTTTATAATCGAGTTTCAAAAAACCACTCATGCTGATTCTAAAAATACCTTTTACTTTCAAACGGCCTGCAAAATATAAATAAAAACAGAATGAATTCTCAAAATAAAATTACATATTTTGCTATTTGTATTCATTTCTTGGGGCAAAAGAAAACAGCATAGGGTACTTGTGGGGGTGCATATTGATATGCTATCAAGAATTTGCATATTCTGGCACACCTGTTGTCGTTTCTGAAATGTCTTCTGAGGCTTCTCTTGGTCTAAATAAACAAAACTTGTGTGGGCCATCTACCGGAATGGCATGGCAAAGGCCAGATAAATTCAACATTTCCCCTGTAGTTTTCCGACATAATTGACATAATCTCACCAGAATGCGAAAGATTGTTTGCCCAGCCCCAAGCTAAGTTTGGATACTTTAAAAAAAAATGCGAATGCTGACAATTTATTTCATTTGTGTTTAGGCTTATCCTAAGATGAAAACAAATTGAAGCTATCCGTCTGACTATTGCAAATTATAAGCGGTCTTGAGAACTTGGCAGCGCACAGTGGAATAAAACAAATAAATTTTTAACAGATTTGAAAGTTGAATAAAAACCTCTTCAATCTTTTGACTAGCTTTGTTTAGGATAATTTTTGAAGTTGATTTTTAGTCTTATATGTTTGTCCCAAAGAAGTAAGTACATATATTGTATATTACGAATTTTTTGACTTACAGAAATTTTTAATTTCACGTTTTTTTTTTTAAAAAGAGAACTAAAAAAGTATATTAAAGATGCAATCCAAGTTTCAAGGATCTTTTATTTAGTAAAATAAACCCAAATAAAAAACTTCTTCGATTGCCGATTCTTTGACAAAGTGTAAAAGGTTTATGTGATCTTGTGCTCTTACTACCAACATTTTTCACCGTAATTAATCAGAAAATTTCGCACAAAATTCCAAAAGACTTTTAATTATCTATTAGTATTTTTAAAGACTAAAAAACATAAATTTTCCTAAGATCCTATAGATACACAATTTGATTATTTTGTTTTTTGGTAATGCAAATTGTTTACAAATCTAAAATAAGGTTTATACCTTTAATTAAATAGAGTTTAGCAAACTTATGCGCGGATGGCAAACAGATAGCACCTGTTTTTAGTTCCCTACTTTGTTAAAAAAAAAAATCAGCCGCATTTGCATGGGTATCAAATCGAAGCCTTCACAATGAATTGCTTTTCTTTTGGACCAACTCACCTGCCTCACTGTATTTTGCCAGTATAACAAACACAAGAATTACATAGACAACACTATCCAGACTGAGAACCGACTTCATTTTTATGCTATTTTTTTCTCTTTCTTCTGTCAGCCTTTAAGGCAAAATTTTTGTTAATTTGTGAGTAGCACAAAAATTAGTTCCTTTGTTTTATCTAAACAATTTGTTCACTGCCGGCAGATGATTACTTTTGCACATTCACTGATATTATGCCTGCTACTGGCCGTAGTTCACGTCCTTTTATATGCCGACATTGCACAGAACAAGGATACGGCCAAACGGGGGAGGAGTAGTCAAAATAAGCAAACACAGCCCAAGCAAACTGTGAGCGAAACAAAAGAGGCAGGCGGCTGAAGGAATGAGAAGGAAATGTTGCTGGCAACAGGTGGCCGAGGCAACATTGTTGCCGCAACAAATTCTTGTTGGCTTGCGTTTGAAAGTCGTTTGTTTTATTGTTGCTCACACATATACTGGCATACATTTATTGTAGTTGGAAAATAAGAGTTGAGTTTTAAATGAATTGGATTTTTCTAAAGCCATCCGGATATCATGCGACCTGTGACAGTAGATTTGCCACGCTCGCCGCCAGCCGCAGCGCTGCTTTGTCCCACCTTAATGGCGGGTTTGAGGGGTGCAGGAGCAGTTGCAGGCTTCTTGTCTTTGTCGTCCCCAGATTTCTTATCCTTATCATCGGCTGGTTTATTGGCACTGTCCGGTTTGGTGGCATCTGGTTTCGTTTCGCCTGGTTTTTCATCAGTTCCTTTCTTGTCATCACCCTTTTGATCCTTTTGCTCTTTTTTATCATCGGGCTTGGCGGCCTGGCTGGCACCGCTGCTGGTCTCATTGGCTGCCTTTGTGGCATCTTTTACAGCTGCTGCTCCTCCTGTTGCTGTTGTCTTTGTATCAGGCTTAGCGTCTGACGGAGCCGAAGGTGCTGCACTCTTGGCGGCTCCTCCAGTTGTGGTTGCTGTGGATGGTTTGGCTGCCTCCGCTTTCGTTGATTCCTCCTTTTTGGCAGCTGCTTCGGGCTTGCCTACTTCCCCGGCCTTAGGTGCTGTGGGCTTAGCATCAGCAGGCGGCTTGGATGGTGGAGCTGGAGCATTTGGCTTGCTCATAGCATCGCCAGGTTTTGGTTGCTCTTTGCCAGCTGGTGGAGCGGTCGGTTTGGGGGCTCCGGCAGCTGGAGGTGGCTTTTGATCGGTTGATTTTCCGCCTCCCGAAGGAGCTGTTGGTGGTGGCGGTTTCGTTTCTGGTTTACTATCACTGTCGGATTTCTTTTCTTTCTCTTTGTCCTTGTCTGCATCGGGTTTCTTTACATCTGAAGACTTTTTGTTATCGTCCGGTTTTTTATCCGTGCTAGGTTTAATATTATCTTTTTCGTTTCCTCCCGGTTTCTTTGTTTCATCTACATTTTTCACGGAGGCCCGTAAGGCAGCAGCAGCCATAAAAGAAGTACCTCCACCAGCTGCTCCACCACTCGACATGGATTTCTTCGACTAAAATGCATCGTAATTAGTCAGAATACAGACAACTTGACCCATTAACTTACTCCACTAGCATCCAGCTTAGGCCTCTTGTCATTTTCTTCTCCCTGACCATTTCCTTCATCATCGCCCAGAGACACTTCATCGGCGGCCATCTTCTTTCGCATAAACTTAACATACGCCACTCTGGTAGCTCGCGTTACATCTCCCAAGTTTGGATTGAATTCTGAAAAATCAAAGAACCATTTTTATATTTGCACTGCTATTTCTATATATATATATATATATTGTCTGATAAACTTACCAATCAATTGATTTTGATTCATCATAAGACCTTCATTGGCCTGCTCTATGATCTTACGCCTCAAACTGCGCTGGCTATGGCGCTGCATAGAAGAACGCTTCGATCCGATGGGATCAGCTGTGAAAGTGTTCTTTCTGGCAATAGCATTCCAATCCTTGTCTCTAATAAGTAAAATTCTCATCAATAGCATTCAGTGTCATAGAGCATGCGTTTTTTGAACTTACCCCTTCTGGGTCTTCTTTCTGCCTATGACCTTGGCCAGAGATGAGAAGATATCGCGACCGTCGGTCTCATTCATTTCCTGTTTCAAATTCTCCACAAAGCCAATTTGGAAGTCCTTTAGAATACGACGTTCCATAACTTTTCCTTTGGTAGTACGTGCAGCAGCTGTAGTGAAAAATTTAGAGGGAGAGGGTGAGTAAGGAGTTGGGGGTGGCTGGCTTAGCAACTTGTTGCCAGTACTTACCATGTGTCTTCTTCTCAATGTCCGGAACATCCCAACTGTTATTGGTAAAAATCTCCAGCAGCTCGAATCGCAGGGAGCTAATGTCCTGACGCACCTCGATGATATCATCCTCGGTAATGCCATAGTCGTCACGCCTTCTCTGCTCGGCAGTGATATAGCGTCGCACCAACAGCTTCATCACCTTGTCATGCAGCACTTGTGCTCTGTCCATTGACTTACGCTAAACGAACGAACGGGCGGCGAGGAAGAGAAATCATTTTGAATTAGAATTGACGTATACGGCAAGCCGCAGGAGTTTGATTGAAACTGATTTGGTCAATTATTTGTCTTGATTTCGCTGACTGTGACCTGTGACCTACCATGAAGCTCTTAGTGCGTGAGGGCCGCTTCCGACCCAGAGTTTTGCGCAACATTTTCATATTGGGGCAGAGATTGAAAGGTGGCGGTATGGTGCCTCCATCCTCAAAGTAGCTCATCCACAGTTGAGAACGGGCGAATTTCCATTCAGTGTCGGCGCGCTCCGAAATGATTTGATAAGAGTTTGACATCATGGCAATAAGCATGTTGAGCAACACGATAATATTGATAACCGAGTAAGAACCGAACATTAGCAGCGCCCAGAATCGGGTAAAACTCTTGATGCCTGCCAGATCGAAAGATACCAAATCCACCAGACCAAAGGAGGCCCAGAACAATGATTGTGAAGTCTCAAACAAGCTGCATAAACACAATCCAAAATGATAAGATACATTTACCAGGCAAACTAATGCTTACTCACTTGGAGAATCTTCGCCAGATGGTACAGGCTTTCTCCTGATCATCAAAGTCCGCCACATCTGGATGCAAATGGTAGCACTTATTCTTCTCCAGCTCGGCATAGTACCACAGCAATTGATTGAGTCCACAGCCAAAAGCGAATAGGACCAATGTGTAGATGAAGAAAAACTTTATAATATCGATGATCATGCGGCCTAATGACACTTGGAGCGGTCCCAAGTGCGGATTAATCGAGAAGATGTGGACCAATTTTAGATAGGAAAAAACCATGCCAGCAGCAAAAGCTCCTTCGGAGAGTAACATGGGATCGAATGGATGCCAATGCTCTCTCGGGAAATACGGATCTATGCCGCGGAACCACAGATCTCGCTGAAAATTGCAATAATTGACTCTCAGTTAACTGTACAGTTTAAGTTTTGAGGCAAAGTACAAACCACTCACATGAACTATAACCCAGGCGGTGGCTCGACAAAGTATCCAAGTCACATAAAACATATTTGATATGTAGTCCACGATGTTCCACAAATCCATAATATACTCAAACAAACCATCAGAGTACAGAGTCTTGAGTTCCTCGAATATCAAAGCGAAAATATACATTATAATGGCCAGTTCAATAGGTCCGGGCAGAGATCCTCGTTCGTGCTTACGCCAATCCTCCAGCATGGTTATCATCCAGGGAAACGCCAAAAGTTCAAAGGTGATTTGCACCACCCGCAAAGAGGCAGCACCCAGAAGCACTAAAGAGCAACAAACATGAGAATAAACAAATGTTCCCCCATTAATATTCCACTGAAAAAAACACTCACTCAGGAAGAACATGTAGGAGCAGGAATGTGTGATGAACTTAACGAAAGGCTTGCGCATAAATTTAGCTCCCTCCGAGTCCGGGGCTAATATGTATTTAAGACTGTAGATGGGAAAACTGCAACCCAGTTTGATGACATCCATTAATTGCTGGGTACCCTGTTTGCGTCGAAAGCCAGGCAATCCCTCATACCAAATGGCAGCCAGCAATTGTTGTACATTCGGATGGGCCACAAACTGTATGTAATGGAATACCAGAGCGAGTTTAAATATTTTCCTAGAAAGTTACACCTGGCAAACACCTACGGTCTTCTGTTTGTATCTTATGGCTAGTTTCAAACGGTCCAAAGTCTGTCGCGTACCCGGGCACCAAATATCATGCGAGGGCTCGTGATTAAAGTTCAGCATCACCTCCAGTTCCATTGAAGTGCGGGCATGGTCCAGCAGTGCCGTAACAAAGTCCTGCACCATTTGACGCATTTCCTGTTAATAGCAAATGCAAAAACAAATAAACCATCGCTTACATTTGCTATGCACTTTTCTTTTTTTTTTTTTTTGTT
Organism: Drosophila nebulosa; assembly: GCA_024703675.1. Taxonomy (NCBI): domain Eukaryota; kingdom Metazoa; phylum Arthropoda; class Insecta; order Diptera; family Drosophilidae; genus Drosophila; species Drosophila nebulosa. The sequence goes on along the minus strand of JANFPS010000004.1, from coordinate 2,016,991 downwards.
CTGTTCTGTTTTGTTGCCTACTGTACTGTACCGTGTATTCCGCACGAAATTCCGATTCCATGGCCTGCAGGCGTTTCAGTTCCCAGGACAATTGGAAGGCAGTCAATACAGGGTCGCGTGAACTAAGTGCAATTAGAGAGCTGGCCGAAAGAGCGCGATATGCATTGATTCTGGACTGCGAGTGGCGCAGGGAGTCGGTGGTCTGGGAGGTAACGCATTCATCGCAACCGCACCTGCATTTGCAGTGGGAAAAATCAAACGAATGTGTCAATTGGCCATAATCGGACAATACTTTGTTCGAAAAAGATACATTTGATATATCACTTACTCTTACATAGCTTGTGTAAAACTACTAATGGGCGAGAAATGGGCACCCTGTTACCAGCAATTTGGTAAATTTAGAACAACAGACAAACAAGGGGGGCATGGGATGCACATAAACGTGCCGGTTGCCACATTCGGTGGCTCAGCTCAGGACTCACTTGACATCGTGCGGCATGGGCAGGGTTGCCCCACGATCCAGCAGTATTTTAAGTATCTCGTAATTGTTGCGATGTGCAGCCAGAATTAGCGGGGTTATGTCCATGGTGAATGTTGACTTTGAGCGGTCAACCGCCTCCCAGCTCTAATAAATTGGGAAATCAATACTAAAACCTTGACAGCTACTCAAAAAGTCGTATGGCACTCACATAGGGCTGTCCCTCCTTGTGATGGCTCTCCTCCCATTGGAGCAGTTCCTCTACAGCCTCCACATACTCCTCAGATATGGCATGCAGCAGGGCGTCGCCAACTTCAATGTTATTCTCCAGGAGCAGCACCATTAAATCGAAATTCTCATTCTCGATGGCCGAAATGAGAGCCGAACGATTCATGGGATCGGTGCAATTGATATTGAATTTATCGGACTCTCCAGATCCATATTCCTCGAGAATCCTTTAAGCACCAATTAGAATTAGACGAAGCTCTTCATTTAAGCATATGCTCTTACTTCTTAACACCTTGAAGGTCACCACGCTCGCAGGACAAAATGAAGTTCTTTTCCACATCGCTCAGAATGTACTCTTCCGCCATCATAAGATCATAATCCAGGCGTGATCCTGCCGCCTTCTCGGCGTCTGATTCGACAATAGCTGGCATATTTGAGCCGTTTTCAATCACTTGGTCGCAATTTATTTAATATTCCCAACAAACATTTCGTTCACACATATCCTTGCAAAAGTCTACCAATTAAATCCTTTCACGCACTATATCCTTTTCAGTATTTTAGCCTCTGACGATGTTAGGTCTCCAATTAGCTGCTGTAAACTGTGAAGCAATGGCCCGCAACCACTTGGTATATGCCACTAATTACATTAGCGTTTGACCATTAAGAAAATTCGGTCAATGTGTGTGTGTATGGCAGGTATGCCAAAAGCAAGTCAATGGGCCCGTCTAGCCTAATCGCCAATTGGCATCGACCACTGCGAGCATAACGAAAAAATAGTCCAGCTCAGCACGTGAGAAATGTGCTAGACACGTATGTACATACATACATACAAACATAGTAGACATATAGATTCGATTTACGAAGCCCTAGCAACGGCATCCCATTGGTTATTGCTTGGCTAAATCACATTGATGTCTATTAGTAGAACAAATATAAAGATTAATATGAAAGTAATTTAAAACAGATTAAGTGTATTTCATTAATAATCTTGTATCTATAAAGGTTATAAAACTTCGTCATTAACTTTAAGATAAATAAAGTTATACCCAAAGGCTATTTGTATGGCCAATACGTTAATTTTCTTTCCAAAAGTTTATCATATCTATAACCAAGGACCCAGTTTTCTTCCCTGTATTCACATTTAAGCCAAATCTCTTTTTATTTATCAGCAAACCTAATGTTGTACGCACCATCAAAATAAGTCTCATGTCCATGACCACAGACAAATTTCTGCATCATTGGAATGCCGAGTTTAAATTTGTAAGGTTTCTTTAAAATATATGTCAGACAAGAGCTTTAGATACCACTATTTCTTTAGGTTAACGAACCCATTTTAGTACACTTTGGCAATCTTAGGGGCATTTTTAGTAAATTATTCTAATTTTTTTAAGGCCAAAACTTTTCACTTTCTAAATTGTAAGCTTTGAGTTCAACTTTCAAAACAGCTTCAATTTATGGGGGAGGCAGCTTTCACAGCAAGCTTTTCACAATTAAGAGAACAGGCAACAATTTCTCTTAAAATCGAACCTACATCAAAAACTCACCACGGTTTCGTGCAATTGGCAAAGGCTATAATAAACTTTCTTATAGTTATATTTATTATAGTTCAATTCACTTATTTTGAGAATCTGAGCAGAGCATGAGGCGAAGTGAATAATTGAATTAGTTCCACCACCGTGTTGGTGGAGCTTTCGTTTTGTTTTTGCCTGCTGCTGGTTTCCGGGCAATCAATCCAAAAGTTAGTCATTCCAAAAATAAACCCCCCCAATTGAAAGTGCAACTTGTTTTGCAATAATGTTACGCCACCAGGACGACCCTTAACTTAACTGCATTTTGCCTGCCAGTTGCCTACTTCTGGGCGATGGCTCCCGTGCGTGTTTGTATGTCAACGCACTTCAGTACTGGCAGAGGCAAAGGATTAAAAAGGAGCGCACTTTTTGAATGTTTGTTTGCCATGCTGAATGAAATATGCGCCGGACTGGGGGTCGCCCTCGTGCCGTACGTGTTTAAGTTGTGCAGCGCCGAGTCGACACCGAGTGCAATGCACCTCGCTAACATTTCTTTTGAATCGTGCGAAACGCTAAGGAATTTTTAAATTAAAGTTGCTAGCGTGCTAATGCGAATTAATTAGAGAGCACTACATTAGCAGTTATATGGTGGCATTTTTTTTTTATTTAATTGCACACAATGCTTGTGTACTGACCTACCTTAAGGCGCAGACTGATTTAGACTGATTCTAAGAGGGAAAGATGTTGGACCAAATTGTTTACTCTCAGTGCATTGCCCGCATGCCTCATATGTTCACATTTCATTTGCAAAAGCTACTACACTTAATGAAACATTGGCCTCCAAACCGTACTCACCAAACCATCTCAACCATACCATCCATTCGTTCATCCGTTCATCCATCCATCATGCCACAGTCGCACACACTTGTGCTCAAGCGGGGAATATGCTCGTATCTCTCGCATGGGGGAAACCTAAGGATACACATGCATATATACATTTTTTGCTTTGTTTTTGCTACTTATCATAGCAAGTTGCACTTTCACTGACTTCATCACATCACTGTAACAACTTTAGCAGTGGGCGAACGGCGTTTTCTTAGTTAACCCACCGCAGAGGCAAATTATATATGTATATGAAACTCATTGTTTCACTTCATCAACGCAAACTAACAAAGTCAAGGCAAATGCAGCAAACCTCCAAACCTCCAAACCTCCAACCCTCGCCCTTACCCACACCCATACATAGACAAGAGTTAGCAATGAACTTGTGTGCTTTCAGGAAAATAATGGCCTCTGCCTAGCGCACAAAGCGTTCAAGTACAAGGGCAAATACATTACACACACTCACAGATGCAATATATTTATGTATATGTATATATACTCATACTCGGACTTACATGTACATTAAAACAAAAGGCGGCACTAGTATGGCAAATGGAAAACTGGCATGTGACTATTAAAATTGTCAGAATAATGCAACGTTCTGTTAGACATTTATGCGAAAGCTCCCCACATTCCCGCTTGTCCTTCAAGTGGCCTACAAGCAGGGACGAATTAAGATATTCGCGGGCTATCGAAACCAAGACTAAAACCCACACCCACACCTTACCCATTTCAACGTTTCGGTCCTGGTTATAGGAAGAGCGTTAAACGAGCCATGACAGAAACTTTGCATGAAAACAATTTACAGCAAGTGCCTAGAGCTGACAACTGGCTGAGGTTGCGGAAAGCCCAGGAAACACAAATATTTCTCCATTTCACTTTTACGCTTTGAGTAGTATTTACTGTAGCCTTAAATCTTCAATACTGTTTGCTTCCCATATGCGAATATTGATTTAACTATCTGCATGCGAATGGAAGTTATTTACTCGGCTACAAACACGGACTTTGCATTAGAACTTCTTGCCAGAGGTTAACCCCACAAACAAAAGAAAATTCACTTTCATCAAGTCATAGTCGAAATTTTTTATTGTCCGCTTCTCAATATAACTGGGACGATACGAATCACACTTAGTAAGAGATGCCAGTGTGGTCACGGATCCAGTCCAAGTAGCCAGTGACACGGGAGAAGACAGCTGGGTAGCCAGCCTGGCAACCAGCAGCAGCGCCGAAGGAGGTAATACCAACCAAACGGTTGCCGTCGTGTGTGACCAATGGGCCGCCGGAGTCACCGCCGCAGGTCGACTTGCCGCCGTTGGTGTTGATGCAAATCATGTTGTCGTGGAGAGACCAGGTGCGGCTGCACTCCTCGTGGCTCATAATTTGAACATCAACGCACTGGAGCCAGTCGGGCAATGGGCTACCGTCATAGGTGCCACCCCATCCAGAGGCAACAGCCCACCATCCGGCGTAGCTCTGGTAGCGATCGTTCATGCTGGGGAGCTCAACCTTGTTGACCAGGGACCAGAAATCGACATGGGGGGTACGGATCAGGGCAATGTCGTTGTGCAGGTTGCCGCTGTTGTAGTGTTCGTGCTGGATGAAGTCGTTGCGGCTGACCCAGTGAGTGTACTGGGGCTGGGTACGGTAGCTGGCGCCATAGGAGATGGTCACAGACTCGCCACTGTTGGTGCAGTGAGCAGCAGTGATGACCCAGGTGTTGCCAATGATGGAGCCTCCGCACCACCAACCACCGCCGTTGCCGCTGAAGCCCAGGCCAACGATGTAGGGAACCTTGCCCTCATAGGCTGGGTAGCCGTTGGTAATGCGACCCTCGATGTCCTTGACGGGCACCGGCTTCTGCTTCACCAGAGTGGGGACAGCGGTGACTGCGGCCACAGCCAAGACCAGGAATAAGAACAATTTCATCTTGAGCAACTTGAACAACTACTCATGGTTTTTCCAAAGCTCTCCCTCCTTTTTATACGGACCAGCGAACGCTTATCAGCCGGATGCCAAAGGGTTCTCGAGTGTGCCGATTGTGGTATCATATCAACATGTACCCAGTTATCTCTCAAAATTAAATATTTTTGCATAGGACTCTATCTACCTGGACTGTATCTAATAGGTTTAAAGTGCCTTATTGGTCTATCTTCATACACAGAGAGATTGTTGCGTATCTCAAGTAATAGATAAGGATACGGAGAAGCGGGTATTAAAAAAAATGAATTTTATTGATTTAAATCTGTTGTTTTATCTAGTGATAAAATGAACTAATACAAATAAATAATATTATTATGAGTCTATCTTTATCCAAACGAAATATACATTAATATGTTATGTGTTGTGGGAGAAAATGAAACCAGAAGGCCGAGCTAGCTTCTACCGGGCTGAAATTTGTATTCCCTTGCAAATATTTTGTGTTCCTCTTCACTCATACAGGTGTCATAGTGATATAACTTTTAAAGTAAAAAGTCAAAATCATTGTTCCTAGGAGACCTATATGATATAGCCATTTGATCTCGATCAAATTTGTTGAAGATAATCTTGAGTTAAAATAAACTAACAAAAATTAATTTTTATAACAATCGCTTGAGAAAAAAAGTTTTTGGTCTAAAACTGAATTTTTGACAGAGCGTTCCTATAAGAGCCATATGATTTAGTTCCCTGATCTTGATCAAATTTTGCACGAACATTTAAATGCAAGGGAAACTAGGATTGCTTTTTCAATATCCCCATGGAAAACGAAGTTATTGATCCAAAACTCTATTTTCGAGCGATTGTTTCCATAGGAGCTACATATATGATATAGAAGACTACATGCAGAATTTCAGCTTTTTAGCATTTGTGGTCTAGGAGAAGTTTGCACTGATCCTGATGTGTCTATCAGAACGGACGGTTATAGCTGAATGAACTTGACTTATTGTTCTGATCAAGAATATAGTTATGTATTTATGTACTTTGTATGGTCGGAGATGTTTCCTTCTATGCGTAGCGCACTTCTGACCAAAATGAAAATACATCTTTTTTGCAAGTATGATGAACTGGGGTCGGGCACCCGTTTGGTGACTTTACTATTGTCTCTTATCCTATGGATACCTGGTATAATTAACAACTTAAAACGGAATGGTCCAAAGTTACTGAGTTCTCAGAAGCCCCAGCAAAATCTTAGGAAAAAAAAATTGACAGACCTTAATAATGAGAATATATTCTGAGTGGCAGTGAAATACGCACAAAAATTTCATTGATTGATAAGTAGAAAGCCTGAATGAATTTGATTGGGTCTGCTTGTGGCATATCTCAAGAAATCCTATAGAAAACTTGTTCAGACGAACCTTTTAATTTGATGAGATGATAACTTAATGCGATAGGAGACCTGTGGCACTCTAGGAACTCTTCAAATTTTAATGATAAGCGTTCGCTGGTCCGTATAAAAAGGAGGGAGAGCTTTGGAAAAACCATGAGTAGTTGTTCAAGTTGCTCAAGATGAAATTGTTCTTATTCCTGGTCTTGGCTGTGGCCGCAGTCACCGCTGTCCCCACTCTGGTGAAGCAGAAGCCGGTGCCCGTCAAGGACATCGAGGGTCGCATTACCAACGGCTACCCAGCCTATGAGGGCAAGGTTCCTTACATCGTTGGCCTGGGCTTCAGCGGCAACGGCGGTGGTTGGTGGTGCGGAGGCTCCATCATTGGCAACACCTGGGTCATCACTGCTGCTCACTGCACCAACAGTGGCGAGTCTGTGACCATCTCCTATGGCGCCAGCTACCGTACCCAGCCCCAGTACACTCACTGGGTCAGCCGCAACGACTTCATCCAGCACGAACACTACAACAGCGGCAACCTGCACAACGACATTGCCCTGATCCGTACCCCCCATGTCGATTTCTGGTCCCTGGTCAACAAGGTTGAGCTCCCCAGCATGAACGATCGCTACCAGAGCTACGCCGGATGGTGGGCTGTTGCCTCTGGATGGGGTGGCACCTATGACGGTAGCCCATTGCCCGACTGGCTCCAGTGCGTTGATGTTCAAATTATGAGCCACGAGGAGTGCAGCCGCACCTGGTCTCTCCACGACAACATGATTTGCATCAACACCAACGGCGGCAAGTCGACCTGCGGCGGTGACTCCGGCGGCCCATTGGTCACACACGACGGCAACCGTTTGGTTGGTATTACCTCCTTCGGCGCTGCTGCTGGTTGCCAGGCTGGCTACCCAGCTGTCTTCTCCCGTGTCACTGGCTACTTGGACTGGATCCGTGACCACACTGGCATCTCTTATTAAATGAGTGTTCCATTTCTATTCCCAGTTATTTTGGGAAGTTTTGAATAAATACATCTGAATTAGAATATATTATGGTTTTTATTTGTCTTATTATCCTGGCGATAGTTTTCGAGCAAAATGCAAAAAACTACATTTTTTCATTAGATACTATTTTATTGGTAAATCGATTAATATTAACAAAATTGGTAAAATATCAGACGACCAGTTCGTAGAAGAGATAAGAAGTTGTTGAAAAGGGAATTGATGGTTCTAATAATTAAAATCAATAGCCAGGTTTTTTTTAACTTTTTGCTAAATACCGCCTTAAAACAGCTGATTTGCCACAGAATACAAAATATACTAGTGGAAAAGTTCAATCCACTTGGAATCCAAATCTTATCTTCTAAAAGACTGCGCACGCCTCCTAACTTATTGATAAAGTCAAAAACAAAATTATCAGCTAAAAGATACAGAAAAAATAATACAGTATCTCATAGTCATTTCGAAAACAAAAACCGTGTACTTATTATCATAGAAAGGAGGTAGGGTAAGGTAGTGAAATTGAAAATTAAATCAATGACTGATTATTTCCGCAGAGTGGCACTCTAAAGGTAAAGTGTAGACTCAAGTAGAAAGATTTAGCAAAACTTTATAAGGACTGCGAAAGCTTTATACGAATTACACAAAACAAGATATTCCAATATATGTAGTCAAGTTTATTTTAGTTTACTTTCTAAGAAAGATATTTTAGTAGGAAATGCCAGTTTCGTCTCTAATCCATTCCAGATAACTGGTGACTCGCGTAAAGCCAGCTGGACCCCCCGATTGGCAGCCGTAGCTCGAAACGAAGGATGTTACACCAATAAGTTTATTGTCATCGTTTGAGACCAATGGTCCGCCAGAATCGCCTTGGCAAGTAGACTTGCCTTCGGGAGTGCTCACACAAATGACATTCTCATCAGCTGTTTCAGTTCCATAATACGCCTGGCATTCGCTTAGGGGTATCACTTGTAGTTCCACAAAGCTCAAATCTTCCACCACATTGCTGCCATCGTAGATGGCACCCCATCCAGAAGCCAAAGCCCAGGTATTTTCAAAGCTATTGAAGCGATCATTGAGACTTGGTAGTTCCACTTTGTTGACCAAGCTGTAAAAGTCCACATGAGGCGTTTTGATCAGAGAGATATCGTGAGTGAGGCCACGATAATCGGGATGTACAATAATATCATTTTTGGTTACGCCGTGTCTAAAGGCAGGCTGTTCGTAGTTGATTGCTCCATAGTACAGTGATGCTTCGTCAGCCCTTAGAACAATAAGAGAAATGAGATTAAGTACTTGACTTAAATGAATCGTAATGTGAGACTTACTCCACTGTGCAGTGGGCAGCAGTTAACACCCAAGTGTGGCCAATAATGGAACCTCCACACCACCACCATCTGCCATTGCTGTTCAAGCTGATGCCCACTATGTAGGGTACCTGACCTTCACTTGCATGATTACCATTGGTAATACGACCCTCAATACTCCGCTGCTCTCGCGTGAAGTCCTTTAGAAATACTGCCTTATGCGGCACCTCCAAGGCGGCACAAGCTACTGCCAGTACGGTCAATATTACGAGGGCTTTCATGTTCTGCAAACTAATGGGGGTCTAAGGGAGCAATGTCTTTTATACGTTCTTTCGATCAGGCAAAATGTTAGCGATGCAAATGCTGATTTTCTTATCTTATCAATAAAAACTTACTGTCAATCATGTCATTTGGGAGTGAATTAAGCAAATCACATGCTTTCATTCACTATTCAGTATCACAACACCAGCTCTGTTTACTATAACGAAATTTCAATGCATTAATGCCTAAATGTCACTCCCTATCATCTGATATATTAATAATAAAAACATCAATATCAAAATTTAAAATTGTCATGTACTTATTACTTAAGAAGATTTATTCCATTGAACCGAAAAAGCATACAAAAATCGCAAAATCATTTGATAGTCGAACAAATATCCTTCCACCGACGGAAATCCTGTGTGATATGTGTAGCAGACCATGTCCTGTCGACACACTGCAGCACAAATCGGCTAGTAGCCTGCGAATCACGCAAACGTCGTTCGTGTTCTCGTCAATTGCCATGGCAACCAACCACAAGTCATCATCCATTATCAATTAAAGTACACTCAAAAAAAAAATAATGTGGCATTGAGCTTATACTATAAACGAACAAAAGAAGACACTGTCCTAGAGTGTTTTCAACAACGACTAACTAGTAAATACTTATATTAGTAGTAGTTCACTAATTTTAAAGTATCTGAGCAAAGAGTCAATTAACTTGCCACGAGTATTTGAAAAGTTTTCACAATGACTAAAAGAAATATACTGCCGAGAAAAAGTTATCTTTTTTTATTGTGAGGAAAAGTTCTTTGTCTCTTCTGTCTGGCGGTAAAAAGTGTGTATTATTTTCAAATCAAGTAAATGTTAATAGGCCAGACCATCTTTTTAAATAGAAGCTTAAGAAAGGCCGAAAGAAGTGGCCTGGATACATTTTGGCAGCTTTAATGTACTCATTCATCCTATGGTTAGAGGGTATAAAAATGGAGAAAGCCTTAAAGTATGCTACACTTTTGAAAATAGGCCACCTGTCTATATTTACATTGAAATCTGCTTACATTTATTTTTAATCAACCTTTTCCTTAAACAACATTTAATCAATTGTTTAATAAAAAATTCCAGATTCTTCCTTTATCCATTCCAGGTAGCTGGTAACACGCGTGAAGCCAGCTGGGGCACCTGTTTGACATCCATAGTCGGACCCGAATGATGTTATACCAATCAATAAATTTCCGTCGTCTGTAACCAAGGGGCCGCCGGAGTCGCCATGGCAAGTAGACTTGCCATCAGGAGTGCTCACACAAATGACATTCTCATCAGCTGTTTCGGTTCCAAAATATGCCTGGCATTCGCTTAGGGGAATCACTTGTAATTCAACTATACTCAAATCTTCCACCACATTGCTCCCATCATAGATTTCTCCCCATCCAGAAGCCAAAGCCCAGGTATTTTCAAAGCTATTGTAGCGATCATTGAGACTTGGTAGTTCCACTTTGTTGACCAAGCTGTAAAAGTCCACATGAGGCGTTTTGATCAGAGAGATATCGTGAGTGAGGCCACGATAATCGGGATGTACAATAATATCATTTTTGGTTACGCCGTGTCTAAAGGCAGGCTGTTCGTAGTTGATGGCTCCATAGTACAATGATGCTTCGTCAGCCCTTAATATAATAAGAGAAATGAGATTAAGTAGTTGACTTAAATTAATCGTAATGTGAGACTTACTCCACTGTGCAGTGGGCAGCAGTTAACACCCAAGTGTGGCCAATAATGGAACCTCCGCACCACCACCATCTGCCATTGCTGTTCAAGCTGATGCCCACTATATAGGGTACTTGGCCTTCACTTGCATGATTACCATTGGTAATACGACCGTCAATGCTGTTACTGTTGACTTGAAGCGGTAAATCCTTTGGGTGCACTGCCTTGTGTGTCACTTTTGATGTGGCTACACATGCCGTTGTTATGGCCAATATAAATATGATGGAGGCTTTCATTTTTCGACTGACGACTGACTGACAGTTTGTGCTGGGTGGTCTTTTATAGCTTTTTCTACTGCCCATTTGATGCAAATGATTCTAGCTATTCATTATCGCTATTATCATAAAAGAATCAATTAAAGTGTCAAACAAATTTCAGGGTATATAATTCATTCATATTGATTAGGCGATTGGTCAAGTTGGTCTCTCTTGTTGAGTGAGTCAAATATTGATAAGCCTTTGAGTGAAAGAGACTTGGACTCTTTCAACCGATTACCAATCAAAATCGCAGTGCCACAATTCAATATATTTATAGATGATTGCTATAACTTCCGTTCGAGCAACTTCCTAATTTTCAGTTGCTCAAGGAAAATTACGGTTCAATTCAATTACCTTAGCCAACTGCGGATGACACAACGAGTAAATTATTGAATGTAAACGGAAGAAGTTGAGTTAGTGGCAAAAATGAAGCAATTGAAATATTCAAGCTCTTTAACAGCACAAGCCCAGTAAGAAAATTACGACATCAAAGCAATTGTAAGTTGATACAAGCCAACACCCATCCCCATCCCCATCCACATTCACATCCAAATCCACAACCCACAGACATATTGCCAGACAAAGAAAACGCTAGAGACTTGTATTTGATATCCTTGAAGTCTTCGAATAGCCGGATAGCAGTTTAGCGAAGGGAGAAATGCGAAATGGGCAATACGATAAGCTGTACAATCAAGTGGAGGAAGTGCAACTGCATATTGGACTTTGCGTCACCAGAATGCAATTCAATATGACTTCTGAGGAAAGTTAACCGCAAAAGGCAATGTCGAGTGCATATCCTTAATTAAGATGTTTTTGGGATAAATGTTGCGAATTCGGGCACAGTTGCCTTTTGTCAACTTGACCGCAATCGGTATCCCTACTCATTCAACCACCATCCAACACCAATTCAAATTAATATCCTTCCCCTTGCACGACCCACGCCAATTTTCAGTGCTCTCTGCCACGGACAAAACTCACCACACAGAGACCGTGTCGGGTCTCTGTTGTGTGGTATTTAAAGACCCTTCTAGGCGTGCATGACGCTCAGTGCATAGCTTGGCGTTAAGGAAGTCGCAGCTAACGGCGGCAAAAGTGAATCCTGAAAATAAATAAACAAAACACAACCGACTTTCATATGTCAACACATGTCCCGGCTTTCTGGTAGTTGTTAACATTTTTTTTTTTTGTTATTATTTTAAATAGAGATGCACCAAAGTTCAACAGATTCCCGATAAAGTACAACACAAGTTCGGAAACGGCGGCAAGTTCAGCAAGACACTTCTTGGAAGTTGGGTAAGTGAAAGTGGCAAAGGACGGCATAAGGGACAGGACAACTATGCTGAAGCATGCAGCCTGTTGCCCAAAGTTACAAAACGGGGTGCAGCTGGCAAAGGTTCATTGACTATCATTTGATGTGTGTGTGCGTGTGTGTGTGGGTTGGTGTGGGTGTGTGTGATGATGAAGTCATGCTCCCCAGAGCCTGTTGTTGGTTTTCAAAATAAGAAAACAAACGATGTACTGAATAAGAGACTAAGAGACAGAGTGAGAGTGAGAGAGTGAGAGAGAAAAAAGATTTTGTGTTAGAACATAATTTACTGAATTAAATTTATTTAAAGTGGTATAAAAACCTTTAATAAGTGTGTAAAAAGTAAGATTTTCATTACACAACATCATTATTTGCTCTATTTATATAATCAATAACCACAATAATGGGAGACGAACCCCAATTATAAACCCAATCTATTTACATGCATAAACAAAATCTTCCCAAAACCCATCAACTCTTAATAGAGAATATATTAAGGGGCTTTTTTGTTGTTGTAAATTTTTTGCCAAAAGCTGCTACAATCCATTTCCATTCCCCTCGCTGTTCACCTAAAATTGCATTGCCTCACGGTCACAAAGCAAATCGAAATTTTGGAATTTCGTGGAAAAGCGTTTTGTTGGCGGCTTGTCTGTGTTTTTTTTTTTGTTTTTCTCCTTTTTTTTTCTTTATGGAAAATATTTGCACTTTAGCAGGAATTTTCATCAAATATTTATTGACCAAGTGGGGGGGTTAGTTAGTTGGCAACTGGCTTAAATGTGTAAATCAAGCGTGAAAAATTTAAATTGAATTATCGACCTATCGAGCTCAATGGGGATAGTTAATGAACTTGCTGTTGCCAATTGTAACAAAGCCATTGAAGTACATACAATGAGTACTTTCATTGTTAAATCGTTACTAATGAAACTCATTAAAATGCCAATTAATTCTGTATTCTTTCACGTTGCAGTTGCAAGTACAAAGACTTGAGAAGAAAGTACAATTGAGTTAACAAAATGTTCCATAATAATAACAGTAACAACAACCAGTCAAAATTTAAAGAACACTTCTCCAAAACTAAGGACATCTATATGCAAACTAACTAAGGCTATAAGTGAAATACAGCAATCTTCAAGGACTTCAAAAATGCATCAGGTTTTAAGCTATGAAACGGCCGTGCGGGCCAATAGCGCACGGGAATATCGTGAATACGTTTCGAAACGAACTTGCGCCTCTCTCGTCCTGACAATCGCCTTCTTCATGCTCATCACGGGTGGGTGGAACCGGTGAACTATTGACATATTCCGCGCTAATGAGTTGCATTTGTTTTGTACCATCTATGTAGGTTATTTGCTTGGAAACTTTGTGTCGGAGCGCAAATATCAAATACGCCAGCTGCTAACAAATAAGGCAATTAAGGACTTTGGCGGCGACAGAACCGTGCAACTGAACAAATCGGATTTTGCCAGTTTGCAGGAATTGCAGGCATATCAAAAGACCAAGGAACATTTGCTAAGCCTCGCTCAGACTTTGGACAAGCTGCTTAAACGGGACGAGGGCGAAAAGTTTTTGGCCACCTCCATCAACACGGAGATATTTAACAAGTACATATCCTGTACTCAAGACATACCTCCGAATACGAACATTGCGGCCAATCGGTTTATCCTAGAGCTAATTGACAACACGGTGGATAGGCAACGCGACTGCCTGAGAATCATTCAGGTGGTCCTCGATAATCATTTGGCCAACAACCAGCTCTAAACTGGCTGTAAACCGGCTATGTCAACTCAAAGCAAGATGAATTTCAAATGGGCCAAAGCAGCACAGTTGCCAGATATCGCACACGTGCATATACATATAAACTATATATTTATATGCATATCCCTGGGCTTATCAGTGTGCTCAATGTGTGTGTTTGTGTGTTAAATATTTTAGTGTTCTTTATTTTGCTACTTATACACGCATAGATGTGAATTCTATTTTGAAACATATACCTTTATAAAACTATCGTATACATTACAAAGTATTTATCGATGTGTAAGAATTTTATATGTGTAGGCGAATTGTATTTCTTGAGCAAATAAAAGCAAAACATGGATAGATGTGTTAAAATGTGAACTATTGCAAAATCATTCAACAATTTTCAATCAATTGATTAACCTTGAGCTAAGATTCATTGGAAACTGCGTGAGTTCGAGACCTTAGCGGTTGGTTTTACATCAGAAAAAACAAATATATCGTTATATGGGTAATGATATAAAGTATCAATACTGCACATTTTGTTAGTTAAATTAAATTATTATATATGGCATATATTTCCATACATATTCTTACAGTGGTGGCCACTAATTTAGCACACTTTTAATTTTTTACCAAACTAAACTAAATACAAAGATCATATGTTCGATGCGCCCTAATTCTAAATGTGGGTTGGTTAGTTTTACCAGACCTCCAACTTCTTCAACGGATTCATAGACAACTATCTTCAATATTAAACATTTTGAATCAGGTGCGCTGAAATAGTGACCAGGCCAAGTTGGCGAATCTATTACTCGAACGCACCTAGGAAAAAATCGCCAAAAGCTGAGGTGAGTAAAAGAATTGTTAAAAACTTTGTTTCAGGAGTTAAGAAAATTTCATTTGAAATTCGAAAAAGTTATGCCCGAAAATCTATCAGGTTTAAGCGTTTAATAAATCAGATTTGCCTTTGTGAACGTATTCCTTATATAAAAAGTATTGTCCTTAATACAGTGCTTATCATATTTATAACCCACCCAGCAGCTTTGAAGCACTTTTAAGAATATTTTTAAAGTTTTTAAAAAAAAAAAACCATTTACTGTACTTTGTTGACAAAAGCATATTCAGTAGAATTTACTGCATTTTGTGTTATATTTTTAGAAAACTAAGAAAAAACCTTTAACTTTTGCTGTGTGCTCGCATCTTTGCTTGCGTTTTTGTGTATCATCATTATAGCCCACAGTAGCAAATTTGACTTTATAAGGTGGGGAGTAGAAATTTAGTAAGTTTAGATCATTTCTAAGAAATGGCCCTTGAAAAACAATTATCTGATTCTGAAAAGGGAGAGTCAGGAAAGTCTACTTCGAGTATTTCACGAAACTTGAAAAGAAGTCGACGTGTAATTAAATTTTTTTTAAGAATCCTGAATAATATGGATCAAGAAAACGAACAGGGCGAAAACCGTTACTTAGTGCGCGCCATAGACGCAAAGTTTTTAACAAACGCGACGCGACGGATTGGTCATAACTGCGTTTAAATCGTCCTCTTTTAGCTTACAGTATATTTATAATTGTTTACCCTAACAGGTCATATTTTCTGATGAGAAGAAGTTTCCCCTGAATGGTCCTGATGGGTTTAATTCTTATAGGCATTATTTGAGAAAGGATCCTGTATTTTTTTGAAGAAGAAACTTTGGAAGTGGCTCCGTCATGATTTGGGAACCAACTTGTTCATTTGGTACTATGGAATTGAAGTTTGTAACGAGCTGAATGACAAGCATCGAGTATGTTTAGACCTTGAGGAAATATGTCATTTGGGAAAATTTTCAGCCAATGTGTTTTTTTCGTTTAAAAGTGGGTTATAAATATGATAAGCACTGTAGTTACCCAAACATTTTTCAAAGATGGCTGCACTGATACTCGAGCTTTAACCCATGCTGCCTTCGATAAAAAATTAAAAAAAAAAAAAACATCTATACAACATCTATAATAATATCACCAAACAAATATCGAGCGAATCCCCGTTATAAGGATTTTTAGAATAAAAGAAACACACTTTTTCAATGCAAATTTAATAAAACTGTAGCGTCGTCAATTAATATCATTTTCAATTATTTGTAGTTATGTGTCGATCAATCAACCAGTTGAGTTGACAGTGGGGATTGGGCAAAACGGTGAGCGCAGCAAACAGGCAATCAGGAAGAAGGTTCCCTCGGTGGCTGGTGTATAGCACAACATCATCAAGACGGCCATCAGCATGGTAAGGAATAGCGATGTAGGACTCATGGTGTTGCCGGTATCTTTAACACTTAATAAATGTACAATCTTTCGTTTAGAAAATTGCGCTTATTTATATGAGTTATAGGGCTGAGACGCAATTTCCGCATTACGTCAGATTAAAGCTGCATTTGTTTTAAGATACTTGGTGTGCCCGGGAGGTATGAAGACTTTCCAATTTCGATGTCTATGAGAGCTGCTCAAGCTGCATATATGTAGTCAACATACTCTTTAAGCGACCCTCGTTTATTTATGTGCCCCTAAGTAACTTTTGTTGATTACTTATTAAACAAATTTACTTTATAATTGAAGTTTGCAAATATTTCTTTTTTAATTGCACACGATTAGCAAATAATCGCAATGAACAAAAAAAACAATTGACTTAGAGCTTGGTTACACGAAGACATTGCAATGTCTAGATTCTGGACCAACAGTTGTCACTAGACTAGATACCCTCTTCAATAGATAAAAACTCTAGACAAACGGATATACCGATATGTAAATCACAGGTTCAATGAAACAAATTTCATTTTCAAACATTTTTTACTAATCGTGAGCAAATTTTTAATGCATATTTTAAATTAAATTTTTTAATCGAAAGTTGTATTTTAGGTAGTTTAAATTAAATTAAAATTAAAACTCAAAATTGGGATAAAGAATTTTTACTTTTATTAGTTAAAACAAATAAAATGCTATTAAAAAATACAAAATTTACATTCAGAGAAATTAATTTCCCACTCAACCGTTCGCTCCTACTGGAGACAAATGATACAGTAGTTTGATCTTGATGAAAATCAACACGGTCATTTATAAGTGTATTATAATAAGATATGTTAAATTTTACGAACATTATTATAAGAACTATTTTCGTTGTGCCGATCAAGAACACTATTTACCCTTTTTACAAGGTTATAAGAAAAACATGGTTAAATTGTACAAAAACTATAATTTAATACATTCTACTTTAACATTTGACTAAAAATTTACTTGTTCACGATAATAAATGCTTCCTTTCATAGGCAACGGATGGCCACCGCTGTTGAAGACCCAGTCGTTTATACCTATTACAAAGTCATCAGAAAACAATAGATACAAATATTTGAGTGTTTGGGCCAGGAAAACACTTCTTTGCACATCATCGTGTTGGGGCTGCTCATTGTCGAAAACGTTTTGCAAGCCCGCATAGCCGTTTGGGGTGCGGCAGTATTTCTCTAGAGCTTCCACAATTTCCCAGCCCCAATCGCGATATTTTTGCTGATGTGTTAGACGCCAAAGGATAAGGTAGGACTCAATTGTTTCTGGGCTAAGAGTATAGTAGAATTTCTGTTGGAGGTTTATATTATTTGTGGAATTATTGGTGAAGCCTATGAGTTCTGGTCCTAGATGAGTGGGGGATAGGCTAAAACTTTCCCTGCAGACATCTGTAATCGACAATCCCATTTCGGCGTATTTCGCCGGATGTTCGGGTAACCCCTGGGCAGCACCTAAAGCAAAGAGTCCACCAGAAAAACAAGCAAACTGTTCCATTTGGTGAGTCAAATTGCCATATTTCAAGTCCGAAATATAGGTCTGCCCTTGAGGAGTTACAGCTAACATATTCCCCATAATTGCACGCATGGCGTCTCTATACATGCCACTAGCCTCCATGTCAGTATAATCGGATTGCATCCAAGATTTAAGTAGATAATCATAGAATCGGCCGCCAAATTTTCCCATTGAACTTAGCCAAAATCCCCCCCATGTGCCAGTCCTTGGATTAAAGGAAACAGGATAGAGTCCATGTGGCTTATCCATATTCTTTAGTACATTACGAATAATCTCGACTCGGTCTCTGTAGATAGGATTTCCAGTGAGATCGCTTAAATAGTAAAACTCCAAATAGAGAGCTCCAAACTCTGAGAGTAAGGTATTGCCAAATGGACCCTCCTGAATAGCTCCGGTTTTGACGTTTATTTTCGGATGGGGTACTCCAGTGTTTGTTTCAAAAGCCGGTATCAATTTATTGGCTATGTGGACAGCCTTCTCCAAGTAAATAGCATCACCTGTGAAGCTATAAAGAGTTAGCATGGAGCCCAAGAAGCAAGAGTTCAGGTCATATACTGAAAGATCCTTATTGATGTTTTCCAATGCAAAATTAGATTTAACCCAATTGCTTCCACGTTTATACTCTTCTTCCAATCCCATTATATATAGTGTGTCCAAACTCTCCACAATAGTGGCTCCCAGCTTGGTTGCTCCAAAAACGCCACCCAAATGCGAACGGCGTGCAATGGGACGAAGTTCATTTGAGCCCCAAGCAAACTTTTCGTAGTTCCCCCAGGCATGAAGCATCATCTCCTTGATCTTCTCACGTCGTTGAACGTCAATCCATCTATCGGTATCACTAAGATCAGCAATGGGCAGCATAGTAATAGCTTCTGCTTTCTTTTCAACTTTAACTTCTAAAATTCGCCAAGTCCTACGAGTTAGGGAAACGCAGATAAATCCCACTAAGGCAACACAAATGATTTTTAATCCATTTTTAAATGCACGACTAGCGTTGGTCCAGTTCAAGTGAAACCGCCGTAGGTAATGCATTCTGTTTCTACTGACTCAATTCTGAACTATGTACTTTAATGCGGATAGCACTTTGCAACGATCACTAAGAATTTGCAACATCAGTTTGTCTTCAAAACACTAAACATCTGTTTACATGTTGATCGAGCGCTACAAATTGCAACTGCCTTTTGCGACTTTGACTAGGCAAATATTTAACAATATTGGAATTTTCCTTCATATTATTGATACTAATAAACATCTTACGTAGAGCAAACAATTTGGAAACGTTGTGCCCATTATATAAGTCGGTATTAATAGGTCGAGACAGTAAATAAAAGAAAGTTTCCATTTACCCAAGACGACCTCATGTAAAATATTGAAAACTTTTTCACCTAAATGTTAAAAGAGATCCTAAAAGCCCACTTTATGAATTAAATGTTTTGATTAAGTTTATTATCATCTATAGAAGCATCTAATAAATAATTATGTTATAGACGAGGTTAACAGACAACTGCAAATTATTGAGTGGATATTATATTACGCATCTGTCTTATAGCCGTCACGAGACGAGGCTCACAACCAGTGCTCAGAGCCAGATACTGATCTGGTGCCGCCTTCAACAATGTTAAAATTTGTGACAATTGCTGATTAATGGACAAACCTAGTTCTTCCAAAACACTCGACAGGTACTCAATATCCACACTAAGTTGCGTCGCCGCCGAGCTGTGCAATGATTTGATTTGCAAAATCTGCGCCTGGTACAAGACACAGCAGTGTTCTACTACAAGTGAGAGCAGGACATCGGCACACGGAATGGCCTGTGTATATTTAATATTGCACAATTCCAAGGCCTGCTTGAGCAGGGGAGATGGGGAGAGAAGCAGCGGCTCCAGATGTTGCGGCAAAGTGAGCAGATATTGACCAATTTGAGTAATACTCTCCTGTGGAGCAAAACTAAAGGAAGGCATTTCGATACCCGATGAAGCCATGTTGTTGCTATCTACCGGAGGAGGACGTATCTGAGATAGATGCACCTCAATTGGCTGTAGCAAAATACTGAGGGTTATCTCATGCGTCTCTGTTAAATGTGTTTTGAGCGTGGCATATATTTGGGGAAATATACCCAAAGTATCGCTGGCCTCCGTTTTCTTGTGCTGATAGTCGTTAATGCTGTTGGTCAACTGTTTGCTTGTGGCTTGGTCCAAGGTCTGATAAACAGATATAATTTGCCCCTCGGTGGATTTACCCAAATTCCCAGCCAAAGCCTCTAGTCGCGTATGCAAATTCTGTTCAAATTGGTTCAGTTGCATTTGGAAATCGGCTAGACATTGCAATTGCGACATGGTATATTGCAAAAGTGACCAATTTTCGCTCTTGGGCGAACCCAGACTAAGGCTCAACTGCCTTTGAGTGCGACCAAAGTTCTCCAGCTGCCTTTTAAAGATGCCATTTAATAGTGTAATCAGTTTACACAAGGCCAAATCACTGGTAATGACCGAACAACGAGTGCACGCCTCATAAAGCCATTCATATAACTTGCGTGTGCTATCCACCAAATGACGCACAGCATCACTAGGAGTTGCTTGATTGGACAGCAAACGATCGACCTGCGTTGATAAGTGAGTCTCTTCTAATCGTGGATACTGTTGAATAAATTTGTGGAAATATTCAAAGATCGCCTCGCCCAGTTGGCGTTTTAGGTGTTCGGGCAATGTAATGTGCGATTGTTCCAGCGATGAATTCAAATGAAGAACAAAACTATGATTAGCCTGGGCAAACAAAGACAGCAATTCCAAACGTTCATTGGAGGTCTTTAACAATTGCAGGATATGGGCATCCCTGGTTGGCTGCAGGGCCGGCAATAGTTCAGCCAAGACCAAAAACGGCTGCGTCTGATCTCCGCTGAACAATTGGGAGCACCATTTTACCTGACGTTGAGAGTGCTCAAGAAGTTGGTCATAATAAAGGCTAAGGAAGTGTTGCTGCTGCTGCTGCTCTAGCGTTTGCTTCCACTGCTGTTGCAGACAATTTTTCTGCACAGCTCGATAATATTGCTGCAGTTGGGGTAGACGCTGAATGCTAGCAAAGATATCCGCATAATGCTGGGCCTGTTCGAGATTACATTCGGCAAAACATTGTACCACATTTGGCGACGCTAAGGCCTCCAAACGGTTTTTAAAGTCCTCCACCTGTGTGAGACGCTCGGCATGACCGGCAAGCTGCTCTTGTGCCTGTAGGGACTTTTGCAGCGCTGTCAGCTTATCGCAAATGCCCTGAAATTTAATAGTTCGCACATGATCATATTCTGCTATATCTTCTATATGCAAACTACCTTTAAATCGTTCCTCTCGAAGCAATCTTCCAACTCGGCCAAAAGGTTGCCCCAACCGTCCGACTCCTGCAATGACTCCTTCGCCGCCTGCAGCTTGGTTTGCAGTGTGTTCAGACGCTCCAGCGTGGCCATGCATTCGCCGGTCTCGTCTTGAACAGCGGCAACTTCTTGACGCATAGCCAACATTTTCTCCTGCAGTTGCTGAACATCTCTCTGAAGAGTGGCTGCCTCTTTGGCTATGCGCGGCATATTAGACACCACCTGCTGGCTGGACTCTTCTACAGCATAATTCACTTGCTGAACGTATAACTGCAACTTGGCCACGTAATTCTGAATGAACGCCGTGGCATTTTTTTCTCCGCCTTGTTTAACATTCTCCTCCACGTACTTTTTGTAGTTGTTGTTTATCCACTCTGCAGGGCTGAATTTCGGCTCTGACAATGCCGATATATCCATTATCTTCAGAAAATTAAGAGCAGGCTACGGAATGTTTTGCTATTTGTTTTAAGATTTTACGTAGTTTTGCCACACTTTGCAGCAGAGTTGACTGTCTAGCTTTTTTATTAATGGCTGAACAAGCCATTTCAGTGCTGCCGCGTTTGAATAATAATATGGAGGAGTTTTACATATGTTATGATTTATTTTAAAATAATTGGTGTTACTAACGTGTTGTGAACGTCATTCACATTTTAAAAACCTAAAGTATATGCATTTATTTTGTAGTTTTGTAATATCATTCTGGCCTTTTTTTAGCCTCTTCAATGGCAGAGCATCACTTTTTAGCCGACAAAGATTATCTCAGAGAGAGAGACGGAGAGCGAAAGTGCTGCTCTATTGTGAGTTGTTTAAAAAAAAAAAACAAAATTCAGCAACAAAAACAAATGTAGCAGTGAATTTTTTGTAAATTTCATCAGTTTATGTTGTTTCAGATTTTTATAAAAACATGTCAGTTTGCAGTGCCGATCCTTGGCAAGTGAAAAACAATAGCATCGAACTACAACAAATTACTGACGAGGTCCAGAGTTTCGAGGATAATTTTACATCCCACAAAGACAACAACAACAAACAGCAGGAGGAGGCGACGGAGGACCACGGTAAAAAAATTGTTAGAAAAACAAGTAATGACACTCGTCCCCCACACGAGCCATTACCAGACTCGGCCAATTATTTGGAACTGCTAGGTAAGCTACTGATTTCCAAAAGTTACCGAAATCAATTCCAAACTTCTCTTGCATTATACAGAGCGTAAGTTGGCTAAAGTTCAAAAGGGTAGCAAATTGTTGGACTCTCTACAGGAGAAACGTGAGGATTGCATGCGCTTACTGCTAGCCTCTTCCAACAGTTCGACGCTAATTGAAGAACAGCTAGAACTGGATACGCCCATCGAAAGTGGGCGACTCCAACGACACTTGCTGCCACATCAAGCCCTGACGGTGGGGGAGCTAGTTAACATTGTCAAACACGACGCTCTAGAGGAGCAGCAGGAGCACAGTGAGGAGGAAAATAACTAAAACCACAATGGATTCCACTTTCGGCAATGTCTTCTTATTTCTCACGGATTTGGCTTGGAAAAGCCGTTTGACCATACCAGTATTGGTCACTACGGCATTTTTAGTAATGGACATAAGGCTGCAGATAGAAATTAATATAGAGTCGGGTCAGGTGGTAAGTGGAAAAATATAACCTTCTTCTTTCAAGGGTATTCATATTAATTTTTTTATATTTAGAATGCCAGCGATTTAGACGAAGCTGAAGAGGCGTTCGATGGCCAAATGGGAAATCCCGATGGACAGGATGTGGGAGAGGACAGCGAAAGTGACATCTACACTGATGACCTGGAGGAATATAACAGCGAGTATACCATTGATGATGGCAGCGAGACCTCTCATTACAGTCTTGACATCTACGATCATTGGGGCTCTGACTGGGAAATTGATGATGAAATACAACAATACTAGAATACCCATATACCTATATACATATATCTATATAAACATTTACGTATAAATATGCATAAATTTTAAGCTTAAAAGTTTTTCAAATATCATTATGTATTTGCATGAGTGTGTGTATGTGTGGAACGATGTAAATGTATTCTCTCAATTTATTTAATTTATACATTTATTTTGGTGTAATTGCAAAAATGAAATTGTTTTAAATGAGACTGTTCACTGTTTTATTGCATTTTATTGTTTTACATGTACAATTTGATCAATTCATCGCTAACCGCCGACGGGGTCAGTATACCAAGATCTGTAAAGAGAAGCGTTATATAGGCAGGCGGTGTATAGTCGACTAATGGATGCACTTTTGCCACATCGTTTAAATGCTTGCGCGAATACTAAAATAAATATATATATATATATCTGATTATTTTCCATCAAATTTTTTTGTATAGCCTTCTCACCTTGTACTCATTGGGCAAATCCCGTTGATTTAATGGATATAATCTGGAAAATTTAAAACTTTCCGCCAGCACATAAAATGGTTTCTTCATTTCGCGTGCACACAAGCCCATGGTATAGCTACCAATACGATTGATTATGCCCCCGCTCTCTACTACTGCCTCAGCGCCCACCATGACAAAGTCTACCGATTCCATCACATAGCCTGTCGCCGAGTCCAAAATTAATGTGCAATCGATGCCAGCTGATTGCAAGTCTTCAATCATTTCCTCTCTGATGGTAAATGGGAATTAGTTCCTGTTCATTACATCTATTTTACGTACTTGCTTACCCCGAGTTTCCTGTTCCTCCCTGCGTTACATAGACATGAAAAGATTTTTTATTTTTCGAAGCTGCTATTAGAGCCTTAAGGACCACACGGGACCGTGAATGGGTCAATATCCGGCAGCCATCACTAATAAACCTCTGCGCTTGCTGAGCAATCACTTGGCGTGAGTTGAGTAGTTTTGTAAGAAAGATTTTCCCACGATTAAGCATTATCTGGCGACACTCTTCCATGTGCTTATCATCCAAACTGAGAGTTATGAAGCGACAGAAGAGCTCACCGGCGGACACAATGGCCGCAATGGATAAATCAGTTTGACGCATTGCAGCCACTGCCTCCCGCATTGTGGTGTCCAAAATGTGTATAGTGCCAACTGGAATAGGGCCAATATTTAAAGGGAGCATTGGCTTTCAATTTTAGACTTTATACGTACACTGTTTCTTCTCTAATATCCACAGTAGTGTTTTGATGGCCGCAATTCCTGACGATAAATCTTTATCATCATCTAGCAGACGCAGAAAGTACTTGGCCACATCTGAAATACCTAGTTGATTTTATACATTTTATTTTGGTTCTTCATGCTTACCAAATTCGTCGCTATTTTTCGTAATTTGTGGCATTTTGAACAGAAATTGTGAAAACTGTTGCTGCTGCGGCACACGTTAGCCAGTGTTAAGCAGTTCGCTTATCTTATTCAATGGCGTATTCACACCAAACACAAATTATTTTATTAATCAAGGGAGACATTGGAAGCGAGTTATATTATATACTGTACATTGGATTGAACCAGCTATTTTTCTTTTATTCTATATAAGGTTAAAATTTTTTATTTTTTTATCTATGCAACATAACCGTTCAGTTTTGTGTTTATATATTGACGCCCCATATGAGATAGCAATTCTGGTGTGAACGGTGCTGTCGTGGCAAGCTACATTTTTATGTTTCCCAGCACTGGGCTGTTGCTAAAACGTAAACAAACAAATTTGTTGGCATTTGTGTCGTTTTTTTTCCGGCTTAACAAAAACGAGACAAAATTATCAGCATGTGCATTAAATTAGACACGGCGACATCCAAGTGAATGCGGATCTGGACTTACCCCAAGCGTAAGAGGACCAAGAGCAACAGCCACAAAGGAGCAGCAACAACATGTTTAAATTAGAATCCTATATTACGCCGATTTTGCTTAATTACGTGGCGAAATATGTGAAGAACTTTCGTGATGAAGATGCTCAGGTGTCGCTGTGGGAGGGCGAGGTGACATTCCATAACTTGGACTTGCGACTGGATGTGCTTGAGGAAGAGTTAAATTTGCCGGTGGAGCTAGTGTCCGGACACATACACGAACTGAGCATCCAAGTGCCATGGACAAAACTGATGTCGGAGCCGGTGAAGATTGTGATAAACACCATTGAATTTGTTGCCAAATTGCCCGATGATGCAAGTAGAGAACGACGTCAGACTTTTCAGCGGGAACAGCTGCGCAAAGCTAGGCGGTCCACAGAGTCGCCCGAACCGGCAACAAATGCATCTGGAGCAGGCGTCAGCGGGTCGAGCGTGGTCAACAAGATCATCAACAACATAACGTTGCAATGCCATAATATCATCTTAAAATACGTAGAGGATGACGTTGTGGTGTCTATGAATGTGCAATGCCTAACTTTTAGTTCAGCCAATGACAAATGGCAGGCAGCCATGGTAGATGTCCATCCGGTGTCCGTGTTTATTCGCAAGTTGTTAGAGATTTCCGATCTGACTATTTGCCTGGATAAGCGGAACACAGCAGGCAAAATTGAGGTGTGCCAGGAGCCGGTTCTCTATCGCTGCACCCTTCAATGCCGCGTTCTGCGTAAATATAATGCCCACACGGCAAGCACTTCTAGCACCACAAGAATTGGCGTCTTTACCAAGGCCTTAGACATCAATGTGTCGTCACTGCAATTTCCAATGGTAATGAAGCTAGTTAAAATGCTGCTGGAATTAAAACCCAACGAGATACACGAAGACGCGCTCAATTTCGAAGACCCAGATGAAGCGTCCAATGATCCCAACGAAATGCGACAGCAGGATCAAAATGAAAGTCAAAGTGTGCTCTGGTGGGCATGGAATCTTCTGCCCAGTTTTGAAACTCAGGCGCCAGCAGCTACTGCAGACGAGATAGTGGGTCATGTCTTCGATTTGGGCATCTATGCTGAGGAGCTTAACTTTCAGCTTAAAAACTCCGAATACTTCACTGATCAAGCAATGGGTGGGATTAAGAGGATACGCTACACTCCTATCTTGAGGATTAGTTTGGGCGGCATCTACTATGAGCGCTCGCAGCTGAAGGAGAACGATTGGACCAACGTGAAGGCGGGACTGTCAAGCATTTCTATGGAACCCTTGGGGGCCTACCGCAGTGAAGACATAGTTGATCGTAAATTAATAGACACGCAGGAGGTAAAGCAAAAGAGATTGAAGGAGTTTTTTATTATGTCTTATTGTAATTCGTATTGTTTTATAGTTCCTTAGCGATCGTTCCTTTACGGACAAGAGTCTTTTCGATGAGCACTACCTGTTGGCCGATCGCATCTGGTGCAGCCATAACTATGACGATTACATTGCCCGCCACACTGACGAATATATGCTCTTCCGTAGCCCTGTTCTGGCCTTCGATGTAGTGGAGTATCGAGCGCCAATGGCACCCATTAAAACGCAAGCCCATGTCGCCAGCGAGCATCAATTGAAGGATTTGGGTATACGGGTTCAATACCGCCTGCTTTCCGCTGGGATCACGTTCCATTTTTCGCAGTCGTTTCTACAGGTTAAAAATGTAATTAGCGATTTATTGCGTCCTTACGATTATCCGGGATATCACTCAGACACGACAATAATTAGCCCAGAGGAGCAGAAGTTGGAACGCGATCGGATGTTGACGGACCAGAATGCCACATTGACCTGTGCCGACTTTGAGTACCTAGTTGGTTACGTGCCTACCTGTACCTACAAAATTGAGCTGCGCAACATGGTCATTCAGTTCTATCCCCGTCAGCAGCAACATCACCAGATGGAGAATTCGTCCCCGTCCGCGGCAGGACACCATTACTTGAACACAACAGTTAAGCAGTCGTTGCTACCGTATCTGCAACTCAAACTCCCTTTGGCAGAGGGTACGCTCTGTGGGCCGGCCAATCCCAAACGGCTAGTCCAACTTATCACCCAATTAAAGGACAAGCCCCGCGAAATTATCGATAGTTGCTACAATTGTTATAAATTTAATGTGAAAAATCTTCAATTGGTGGCGATGAACACCACGCCGGAAATGGGCAAGGCTAAATTGGTCAACATTCCCCGCATGAGCATATCCTTCAATCGTCTTCCATTGCCTCATCTGTGGCGTCCCAATGACGCTGCATTGGATACGGCTGAGGTTCAGGCTGAGATTATCAGCTTAGAGTTCTCCAAACGCGAATTGATTTTGGTCTCGCGTATGATACCGCTAATGCTTGACTACAACTCCGCCAATCTCTGTGGTCTGGCCCATCTTGTGGCCCAGGCTAGTGCCTCCTCCGATGTTATCAAGTTGCAAACATTGGCGACAAAGTTCCGTTTGAGCTATCGGAAATACCACTCCCACTTGGCAATGGACACATCGCTGCGTAGTCTTAACACAGATGCCTATCACACCATGATGAATATTCGTAATGTCGTCCTATCCACAAATAAGGGATTACACAACAAGTTTCTGGAGATGCAGTTTCAGTATCCACTCTTGGAACCCAAGACTGGAATGAAGATGCCCGTCACGGTTGTGTGCTTATGGATGGAACCGATTCGTGTCACGATGGACATGTATCTGCTTCAGTTCCTCAATTTTCTCGAGCACAGTGAGCAACACAAATCAATTGAAAATGGTAGAATCTAAATCTTAACCTTGTACATTAATTAATTTAACATGATTATGATTTTCCAGATTTTGAACCGGAGCAGGACACACTTAGCCAATCGGAAATATCCACCTTTTCAATGGCATCGCCCAGTGCTTTGCCATTTAGCGACTTCCAGCAAAGGCGTACCAGTCGAAATGTAAATCGGAAGATTTCGGTCCCAGAGGAAACCGTACATCTTAGCTCGGAACGAGATGAGAAGCATACGCAAACAGAGCCAATTATTAACCAGGTGATCGATGAATCCGTGTCCACGTCGAGTTCTTTTAATGCGGCTCAGTTGATAAAGCAGCTTAGCTCGATGGTGGTGCTTGTCGAGATCGCTCAGGCCAAAATAGACGTGTGTGAGGTAATGCTGCGAAAGTCTTCAGCCACAATCGGCCCCGTTGAGTACACATCGATAAGATTACCACGCATTAAGATCAAGTCCAGCAACTGTGACGTTATTTCGCGTGGCAACATTATGACAACGATTAATGTGTCTGCCAAAGAGAACACCAACTGGGTGATTGAACTGAACGATCTGAATGTGTGCTACCGGCGAGGAGATGAAACCGAACTTGTCGTTGCACCTGTTAAGACTACCATCGCAGTGGCCTTATCCCATAAGCTGAATGAAATTAAACCCGTGGATTCTGGTGAAGAAAAGCATGCACCCTCAAGCGACGATGCAGTAAATGCAGATTCGGAAAATTATGAACGAAGACTTTTGGAGAAACAATTGAACAAAAAGGTGGATTGGAGAAAAAAATCAGAGGATCCGGAGGAAAATAGTGCAAAAACCCTTGGCGCCTGTTCCATCAATGTCCATGTCGATATGACAGCAATCAATATATATGCCCAAAGAGTAAGCAACACTTAAATATATTTAAATTTCCGATATTAAAGATTATTTTGATTACAGATTAAACTTCTTCATGAACATTATCAGATTTTAAACGAGATCTACAGATCTCTGCGTGTGCATGAAGGCAATACTGCAGCAGCTGAAAATGAAGGAAAGTTGTCACGCAAACGAAAGTTAGAAGTGTATACGGGTAGTGCTCAAAATTATCCCATTATTAAGGAATTCCTTACTTTGGATCCCAATTATGAGCCACCAGAAAAGCATAATGGCAAGTTATAGATTAAAAAACATTCTAAAAAATGTTTCTTTTACATTTATTCTAATTTATTTTGCAGTTGCCAAATACCAAATGTCACTTATCCTATTTTGCCAGTGGACAATTCCACGAATTAGCCTGGAAATGGAATCAATTGCTGCACACAAGAAACGCAAAATCGTTGTAATTTTTGAGGATCTTCTGCTTAACGTTGACAAGCATACGGACTTTACCAAAATCACGTCCAAAGTGGAAAACTTGGGACTTGATTACTACGAGGGCAAGATGCTCGGCGATTTTGAGAAGAAAGATGGCTTCCACATTAAAATGTTGGGCGATAACAGCAACTTACCATTAATCAGCATGGTTATCACAACGGTCAGTCTCCAAGACCTATACTCCAAGATTGGCGCAAGGAATCACTACAACAAAGCGCATACCATATCCGAGCTCCTTATCGATGTGCAACCCATTGAAATGGTGTTGGACTTGGATCAGATAACCGAATTTGTCATTCCCCTATGCGAGGTGTTAGAGATCATAAGAAGTAGTAACAGTAATCAAACTGTAGATAACCACCAAGAACTAGAAAGTAGCATCACCACAGTTCAGGATTTGCCAATGGTGCACTTAAATTGTAAAGGCATTTATGTCTACATCCCACTGGAGACGGGCAAAAAGTGTTGCAGTGTTCTAATGCTGCGTGTTGAGACCGTGAAACTAACGCCCAGCCCCTTGGAGAATCCTCTAGTGCGTCAACTTATACGTCAGGATATTTACCATAAGGCCGCCGAATTAAACATGTTGAACACCCCGGGAGCTTTGGTCGAAGATCGCCAATATGAGCTGAGTGTGAAGAATATTTCTATGTCGAGCGGCAACTGGTTGCAGACACAAAAGTATCATCAGGAGGAAAAGCGTGCCAGTGAACATAGTAATCCAGCATTTGAGTGGAACAATCAACAACAATCCACAGAGTTGCAACAGACAAGCATATTCAAAGACTTTGATTTCATAATGATCTATGCGCCTGCTGTTAGCTACGATCGTTTTCTGGTCTGTGGACAAAATGTGGAATACAATTGTGTTACGGATTTCGTGGCTACGCTCACCACGCACCAGATAAGCCTAATATCATGCATTATTGTGCGTATCCAGCGCCTGCAGAGTATTTTAGACCAGATTTGCATTAGGGAAAACTCTATAACAAGGCCTGCGGCAACCAACAGTTTTACCAGGAAGACCAGTGAAGCGACAACACTTTCGTTTAGACTATCGGACTACAGTTTATTACAATACCAACCAGGTGTCCAGGAACTGCCAAGATTATCAAGCAACAGTAAACGGAATAGTAGCAGAGACACCGTAATGGGATCTTGCCTCAGTGACTCTGGTATTCAAATGGCTCCCGGAAAGGTTGCTGCACATCAGAAGCTAATCGACTCGGATCTCAAGTTGGATCGTCAGAAGCAAAATTCTTGTTTTACTTATCCCAAGAGTGTCTCGTTTGTGGCTGGTACTTTCCTGCTGAAGATTTACGATGTCTTAGAATTGGATAACACGGAGGAGCCTGTTATGAATCCTCTGTTTCTGTTGACCGTATCCCAGCCGAGCTTCATGTCTACGCAAAATTTAAGATCAGCTATTACCCAGGCGTCTATTTTCAACTTCAATGTAAGTGTCAACAATTCGTCCAAGGAACCAGTTAACGAATCGACCAAAGATCAATTCAGTGATGCCATTTTTGAGACTCTACCCGGCATGTTGAGCAGCTCGAAAATTCCACCACCTCTGCTGACAATTAAAACCCACATAGATCGCACTCATCAGATGGAAGTAGATGTGGAGCTGGGTAAGCCAATTATTTTGCGTTTCTATGAGAACAGAATTAAGCAATTGGCCTGTGATCTCGTTAAAATCTATACTGTCCTTCATGAGAATCCCTGCTTTGCGGTGCGCAGCGAACGCCCGGTCGCGGCTCAGTCATCGAAGCTGAGCCAACTTAAATTACAGTGTTACAATGCCGATCGCTTGCATGTGTCCTTTGATCGGATTACGGTGAAGTTCTATGACGAAGCCCTCAGTTATAAATGCAGCGCGGTATGTTTGGACTTTAGCTCACGCATCAAGTTTTCCGCTCGTCCACAAAAGGCCACCGTTCGATCCACTCTGGGAGCGTTCTATATCAAATCGGGGGACAAGATCCTATTGCATCCCCTGCTAATGCGTTTGTCTGCCGATCTGCTAAGTGAATCGTGGTGTGATCAACTGCTTATCAATGCCACACTCAAGCTGAATCTACTGCACATTGACGCCAGCATTCTAAACATATTGCAGTTGCGCAAGGCTCAGGCCGGACTTCAGCGTATTATGGAGTTTTTCCATTTGGAATGGCAGGAGTTTCTCCGACATCGTCCTGTGCTAGGGGTGCCAGTGGAATTGGTACCAGAAACTCTATTGCGTTTTACCCCATCGCTGGATTCAGTGCAACGTTCTAGAAATCACAGGAAGAGCAATGTGGAGTTTTATCAGGATGATCTTCGTGCTGGAGCTTTTCAGTTTGTCCATCTAAATAGCGAGTCTGTTTTGCCCATGCCATATCAGGTACAAATTATAAAGAAAAACTATGGCATCATCTGTTGGCGCTATCCTCAACCAAGGCAGATGACCAAGATACATATCTATCCAGTGCCCATGCCAGTGAGTATATCTAATCTTTTGAATTTTAACGTCACTCAATAACAAGAGTTCTTCCTTAAAGGTCAACAATCCCATTCACATAAGCTGCCGCATGGAGTATTTCAGTGAGACACACGAGACTTTTCTGCATTACTGTGATTTTGAATTGTCGGAAACGACCACCAGGCAGTTGGATCCACCGCCGGAACATCAAATTTGTGCCAACATTTGGCGTGTGGTCATTATGCAATCCTTAATCTCTGTAGATGGCACCTGCTTTGAGGGAGACGAGGATGACGACATGCCATATTCGGTAAAGTTTTATATTAATAATTAAAAATGCAACCACATTCATAAAATTCAATTTAAATTCTACAACTAGATCGATAGCAGTCGCATTGACCATGACTTTGGAAGCGATAATGGGAACGACTTCATTTTACATCCCAGAGTTCTGGTGGGTTGTTTGCGTGTTGATACCGCTTTCCGCGAGGAAGCGGTTCCCAAGCTACAGCTACTGCTTTGCTGTCAGGATATCCAGCTGAATTTCCTTAACCAGCCAGATGCATACAATGAGTTGCCGCCGCTGCTTAACAAATATAAATTAAAACGGACCACTGAGATTGGGCAGACATTTCTCACAGTGCATTTAGAAGACTTGCAATTCCATTCCACCATATTTAGCCGCAAAGAGTTCACATTGGAGACGAACTTTCGCAGTAGGATAAAGTGTCTGGACTATGGCTTCCTTAATATGATAGATATACTGGAACCCATGAAGTTCCAGAGCTATGCAAGAATTAACAATTGTGAGCGCATGGTACAAGCCAACTTTCTGATTGATAAACTCCGAATAAATTGCGGTCCATGTGTCATCCATACTCTGCTAAGCTCGAAACAGCATTGGGAGGAGTTGCTGGAACAGCGTGACAAATTGCACACCCTGATGCCCAAATGTGTGGTTGTCAACAGGATGCAGGCGCACTTTACCTTTGGCCAGACGGGCACAAGCGAGCGCATTGCAATTGCCCCGCATGAGTTGCATCTATATCATTTTCGTAGCGATTACCTTAACCAGGAATTGACGTTCTTTATAAGGAATCCCCTCACAGAGCAGATCGAAATCAGTGAGTCAATACACATAGCTCTAAAGTTCGATGACGACCACAGAGTACAGCACCTGCGAGTGGGCAAGCGTTGTATTACCATCAAAGTGGGTAAATTGTCGGCCACTCAGGTGTATATATTGGTTAAGGGCCAGATTGAGCTGTTCAGTATGCTGCCCTATGAGCTTCTAGCCGAGTTTAGGCGGGAGGGCAAGCAATACAATGACAACAGTCCCTTGGAGCATTTACTTGAGGCTAAAGGGCGTGCATCTTTCTATCAAACAGTTGTGCGGACTGCGGATGTCAATATGAGGTTAGTTAATGTGTATGGTGCCACTGCCTTCTCCACCTAATTAACATTTCTCTTTCTCTTTAAGGATACGTTTGGGTCCAGGTCGCGGAAAGGGGCGCACTGGCGATATTCCTCTAAAGTCCAACAACAATCTGCCTTGGCTGGTGAAAGTGCCCACACAATCTTCGCAGCAATTCATCAGCGTGTGGGTGCGAGTTCTTCGAGAAGATATAATTCTCGATTCTGTGCCTGATGATTTTCAGCCACAGAAAATCCTTATCACAATTTGGCCAATCTTTGAGATATCCAATATGTTAAACTGCCAGTTGAAGGCGGTTGAAAGCAGCACTCAGGAGGAGTTGGTCATTGCAGGGAAGGGTGGGCGCCTAGCTCTTAACACAGCCACCACGCATACCACGGAGCATCGTGTGGACTTTCAATTTTCGTAAGTTTGTTATATGTTACCTTGTGCCATGGTTTGTCAAATAATATGCTGCTGTGTTTAAGTGCTCCATTAAGGTCCAGCTCCCTATCCGAATACACATTAATGCTGAAGAATATGGACTGGCATAAGTTCTTTTATTTTGATCCTGCGCGTTGGACAATTGAGGAATCTCTCCAGAAGCTAGGCAAGCCATTGGAGCCGAAGTGGCCGTTGAATGATCACGAAGAGCTTCGCATAAATCGCCATATGGAGTTTCAGAATGAATTTGATGTTCATTATCGCACACAGGCCACGAGAGAATTTTCTTGTACATTGGGTTTGGATATATGCCCCTGGGGAATGTTTATCAATGCCACAGGCTTGGATGTTAGTATTTACGTGGCAAAGAAGCGGACACGTTATCAACTAAAAGCCAATAGCCTAGAAATGGTACCCGCTTTAAGTGACCCCTTCACAATTGATGTTCCCTACAGCACAAGTTGGATTCAGTCCACAGCCATTTGTCTGGAAGAACTGGTTCAATCGGTCGGCACTAGCAATAGTAATTCGGGACGTTATGTGGTCCTGCGTCCTAATGCCTATGTGGATATTGTTGTGGTGCGCAACGAAGAGGTGTTTCGTATGCTCCTGCAGTATAGGCAGGAGGATGGACAACGAGTCTTTAAATTGCGTTCTAAGTTCGTGTGCACCAATTTTACAGACATTAAGCTGCATGCGTTGCCACTGGCAATGGATCACAAAGAAAGTTCTTCCAGGGAAGAAATAAATTCTCTAGATTCAGCCACGAGAAATCGGAATCTGATCTCTGTGCACAAGACGCAAAATTGGTAAGATTTGACAGAGGAAAAGCAAATGGTAAATAAATACATACAGCGTATCTTATGGTCTATTCGCAGCATTGGTGCCACCATGGATGTGTTCTACGATTTAAATGCTCGAAAAGTGAAACACACCGGCGAAACAGCGTTTGTCTATTTTGTGTGTTTTTCAGTGAGTGGTAGCTGGGATATATCCATACCAATTTCATTGGCAATACCCATTACACGTCGTTGCTTCAGTTTACAATCTGGTTCCGGGTCAATTCCACTGATGATCACTCTGATTGAAAATGACAATGTGTACTATCTGAATGTGTATCGGGATACAGCGCCAGCCATCATACTTACGAATAACACCAATTTGAAGTTCATTGTGGCTCAGACAAGTGCCTCCGGAAACAGTAACGTGACATGCACAACTTCCGAAAATGTGGGCAAGCATTTCGAATGGAATCAATTGGTGGCTCCGCACAGCAAATGCTATTACACCCCGCCGCAGATGTATGCTAATTTCCCGGATGTAGAATTTACCATGTGTAATCTATCACTGGCTGTGTGCAATGGTGGGTCCTTGCATTTCCACCTCTAGGCATGTGGTCTTTTATTAAGTTGTCCTCTTTTTTCAGCTGCGTCGTGTGACAAGAAGAAGATTGGATGGTCTAAGCCCATTAGGACAGATAAATCCTGGACGAAATTGCTACATGTGCCAAACCATGGTGACGTTAAAGTAGTTGTCTGTGATAAGCATCGTGTAATACGCGTCAACATTTACTACATTGCCCAGCAATTGGAGTTCTCTGTAAAGGATTTACGTTCACGTTTAAAGATGCCCGAGAAGCTGAATGAGTTGGACGAACTCCAGGACGTCGAAGCAAATAGTAGTCGAAATTCAATGATCAATCCAGAACTCGCCGAGCCCGATGCATCAGATGTAATATGCTCTCACTTCAGTGAAGAGTGCGAGACAAAACGCCAAATGAAAATTCGACTATTTGTCAAGCGTTTTGTGTTCAGCCTCCAGACGGATTCGCGTGATAAAGATTACTTGAAGACAGAAGTCTGCAATGTCTATGCCGATGACACTATGATGGCCTACGATGATGACGATGATCAGCGAGTCATAAGATTACAATTGCCTAATTTGCAGGTGGACAATCAGCTATATTCCAGTGGGAAATATGATTTCCCCGTATTGCTTTGCGCCGATCACTTGTATAGACGCTTTTCCGTATTACCGCAAGTGTTTTATCTCGATTCTGTTTACCAGCAGCAGCAGGATCAGGGTGCAGCAGTCTCTTTACTTACATTTGTGTTCTATCAAGACGAATTTCAGCTGCAGGCTGTGCGCTGCAAGTTCCAGCCGTTTCGTGTCTATATCGAAGATGCCTATCTGAATCAATTGCTGGAAACGCTAGTCGAATGTGAGCCCTCTAATTGTGTTCACACTCCCTGTGTACAGGACGAACGCATTGTGCTAACTAAGGGGCAGACTCTGCTGCCCGAGGAAGTCGTTGCCCAAGGTTTATGTATAGCTGAACCTCTGCTTCTAAATAGCTTCACAGTGGAACCATTGAGCTTACTCCTCTCCGTCCATACCTCGTCAAGACTTTACATTGCTTTGGATCATTCGCCGCTCTCTTTCTCCCGCTATGAACGTCAACAGATTCTAACAGTGCCCTTGCGTTTCGGTCAATCGCTGGGTTTACATTATCTCAGTGGAGCCATCTTTGGGGCTGGCTGGGTGGTTGGCTCGCTCGAAATTCTTGGCAGTCCTAGTGGTCTCGCACGCTCTTTTAGCACTGGGCTTCGTGATTTCATTTCCATGCCCGTTCAGGGGCTATTTCGTGGTCCTTGGGGTTTCTTGGTGGGCGTAACCCAAGGTTCTGCCTCCCTGCTTCGCAACGTGACGGCGGGCACTGTCAACTCAGTGACGAAATTAGCTGGTTCTGTTGCTAGAAATCTTGATCGACTTACCCTTGATGCAGAACATATTGAACTCACCGAAGCCAGACGACGAGCACGCCCACAGGGTTTCGCTGATGGCCTTACCCAAGGCTTGACGGGACTCGGTATAAGCCTTCTTGGTGCTGTTGGCGGATTGGCGCATCACACATTGGAGGCTCGTAGCTCCGTTGGTGTCATTGCTGGTCTGACCAAAGGCATTGTTGGTGCATTTACCAAGCCCATCAGTGGTGCCGCCGAAATGCTAGCTCTAACTGGTCAAGGCGTCCTCCACACGGTCGGCTTCAATGCAATGCCACAACAAGTAGAGCCCAGCATAACCAGGAATGTGGCTCTGCATGCCGGCTCCTATGGCGTTTGGCGTTTCCTACCCCAAGAGTTGTGTCGCGATCAGATACTGTTTTTCTATGAGATCACGCTTTTGGTTAACGGTCATATGCGTCCGGCCATTATCTTCCTAACTCCGTCGGTTTTGGCCATTATGGAACCGGATAATGATGATTTAGCTTTTGCCTCGCCTGTCCTTAAGGTGGGATTGGTAGCAGATCGCGAAGATCCAACAAAACTCTATCTGAGTCTTAAACCAGAGCCCACTGATGATCTGGAGGGGGTAAGTAACAAAAAAAAAAAACATATAAAATCCTATTCATATTAAATCCACTGTTTTTTTTTTCTTTAGCAACTAAACTACACCAACGAGCGCATAATGAAGTTCCTTAATTCGTCAACCATTTACAGTATGACTAGCGACTCTCTAAACGAACTTCTCCAACTGCACAATGAAGTTCCAGATGAACGCATACAAAGACAAACGCAATGCATCTTTTATATCAAGCCAAATATTGGAGAACATCTAATACACTATCTGAAGCTAATAAGCCGGATTCAGTCTTGACACCTGGCGGGAGTACAGCTAACTACGTGCTAGGTAATATATATCCATTCCAGCGGTGTCTCCGTGTCCTTATTGTTTATCACAAGTATTTTTTTTTTTTTTTTTGTAAATCTTGTATATACATATTTATGCCAAAAAACCAAAAATAACAAAAGACATAAGCCAATTTTTGTTACCTTTTGCAATAAAAAAAGACGGAAAATAAAAAACGAACTCAAGAGATAAAGGTACGAATACCGAAATCCAATTGGGCTGCCCTCTTGGCATTTCCTTTTAAGCCATGGCCATAGCGAAGACAGCACAAGGACAGCACATGGACATGGCACATGCATGCCAATGCCGCAGAAATTCAATTTAATGAAATTGATTTTAGTTAAGACCAGCCCGCAAGCCAACAATAAAACTTAAAACTATGCGCTATCAACCAGGCAGCTAACTCCAGGCAGTACCAAAGCCCTCGTACCTAGACGCGTTGGCCAAAGGAGTGCAGTATCTGCGGAGCTGAAACCGCAGCCACGCAACCAGGACAAAACTCGTAAAATTAACTAGCAGCCACAGCAGCAAACTGGTTCTCATTTTTTACCTCTGCTTTAAATATAATTTGTTTCGTTGGACGAACAATATCAGTGCATAACCAAAAGATTCAATTATGGTTTTCGGTTTGCTGCTCCCATAACCAGCCCATTTCCGCCCACCGCAGCCGCACCGCCATATTCGCCTATATATGTTGTTCATTAAATCTCAACGTTGGCCTTCTCTTAATGTCTTTGACATGTCTCGGGAGACCACAAGCACATACACTCAACCACACACACACACACACACACACACCAAATACACGCAACATACACATGACTTTCGTGGCTAATATAGCCTATTGTCTATTGTTTAATGTTTATAAAAGATGTGCATTTTACGACTCGACTGTTGCGCTGCTAGCCCTAAAGTTTTACCTTTTTTTGTCTTTCGTTTCCGCCTTTGTCACAAAACGCACACACAAGAGTATACCCGTATATGTAAATGTCTATGTATTTGTGTCGTTGTATATTTGCAAAACGCTTAAATGTAGGCAACGAATACTGCGTGACCAGGAACAGACAGTTTATTCTCGGCTGTTTTTCCTGTTTTCTATGCTTTCCCTAAAAGTCTTCTTTGCAAATGGCATTTGTCGAGCTGCTTGTGTCGTCGAAGTAAATGGTAAAGCATATACGAATTTTTAATGAATGTAAATTTTTGAAACATACTTATATTTTATGTTTCTAAAGGTGGGTAGTTCGCAAATTTATTGATATTTTATATCAGACCTGAATGTAAATTGTCTTCGATTATATTTTAGTCCATAAGGGAAACTTAATAGAAGCTCAAATTTCATTACGGCCACAACAGATGGAATGGATGGAAACATTTTTATTTGCGTAAGTCATTTTCTTTGCTATATTGAGAACTTTATAGCATTTAAGCTAGTTATTGGCTTTTACTTATTGCATCAATTTCCCTTTGAACGCACATTAATGTTACTGCAATTAGATGAATACTTAATTTTACTTCAATATGCACTCACAATTTTCAATCAGTTCGTCCAATTGATTAAATGTTTTTACAACTCTAATGACTTGCATTACAAATGACTTCTATGTGGTCGAATAGATGGCAAATTGAAATCACGTAAAGGTAAACTTAAAAGCAATTACCACAAGGCCAAGCTCCTGATCCATTAGGCTAACACATGAGCTCCCAGCCATAGAAATACATATATGCCTCACTGTGTGCAGGGCATTTCTAGAGTCTGAGAACAAAAGTGCGCGTATTTTGCTTTCATTTGCCAAGGATGTTTATGCATAACATATATACTTATATGTGGCCAAAGTGGAAAGAAGGCTGGCAACGGCGAGTGGAGAAAAAGCAAAACCAAATGGGATTGGGAACGGAAAAGGGAGTGAGCGGAGGCAGTACATCTACATCTATGCAAATATTCGTATGTGTATACATATTACCAAAGCAGGCCTCGGGCGATTTAAATCCACGCCTACACCGGATTTAGCTTAGAAGGGCGCTCAAGTTCTTCGACACACAACAACACACACATAAAGCAAATAAAAGCAAATGCAATTTTCTCAAAAACGGTTACTTATAAAAAATTGATACACACAACTGAACACACGCGTTTAGAACGTATAGGTGAATGGATGAGAGAAGCAACGAAGAACGGAGGATGTTTCGCATATGTTTTAGCGATGACTGTGCGAAAGGAGGTTGCCTCTAGGCAACCGGATTATACATATTTACATACAATTTTGGTATACACTTATTCGCCGCGGACATCGCGGAAATTTTTCAATCTGAATTCATATCATTTTCGAGACGACTTCTGAATAACATTTTTTTTTACTTCATTAAATTTTCGAGAGTTAGAGAATGTAAAAATTATAAATTAATAACAAAATGATATTAACAAAAACAAAAATAATTATGAAGATTCAATAATTAAAATATTATATGTTGACTTATCCAATATATCCACGATGAGTTCGATAGAGAAATTTTCGGGACTGGAAATCAGGATGCCGACAACCGAACGGTACAATGCATCGGTAAGAACTGATGCTCGCCCATGCTGCAGCTGCAACTTCTGTTATAAAGAAAACGTAAGAATTTACCATCTCTGAGCGCCGCTCTCTCCAGCGCCAGCAAAGATCGAACGAAAGTAGAAGCACCGCTCTCTCGCTCTCTCTCTCTTGAACATACATAGCACATAAGAACGTGCATGTGTGTGGAACTGAGGGAGACCAGAGTTAGAGTAACAGGTGGGGAGTTTTGGCAAACTAAAGAAGAAACTTCTATTCACCATTTTACTTAAATTTGGTGACGACTATCACTCTC
The DNA here is from genome assembly GCA_024703675.1 of Drosophila nebulosa. Classification (NCBI taxonomy): domain Eukaryota; kingdom Metazoa; phylum Arthropoda; class Insecta; order Diptera; family Drosophilidae; genus Drosophila; species Drosophila nebulosa. Next base: position 1,976,991 of record JANFPS010000004.1, on the reverse strand, counting down.
TGGAAAGTGTATGCAAATTTCGTGTTGATGATGTCTGCTTGTCATATTTTTATTTTATGTACATATGTATGTAGGTATGTGTGTCAAAATTTATACACCACAAAATACTTGGCTGGGTGTGTTAGTTACTGGAGAGTCAATGACGCCGTCTAGGCGCCACATGTTAAACAGAGTGCCGTTTTCCCTTTGATGGGTTGGCATTTCATCAATCTGTCAATGCGATGGCACGGTTTATGAATGAAGGTTGGGCATTTCCAATTGGCATTAACATTTTCCCTCCTTGTTTTTGTTTGAGTAATGTGCTTTATTCGCAAAAACTTTTGTATTCAGACATTTAATTATATATTGTATAAGCATACATATGTATTTTCATATTTACACGTATGTTTCAGAAACAGTAATACATTTATATATTAATAATTTATTTCTTAAGCTGACGAAAGGTGTTGCGAACGGATTGTAATGAGGCGGGGCCAAGTGAGGCGAGTGGAAAGTCTCAATGGAAACAAGTCACAAATATTTACAGCTACAATTCTTTAGCATATAGTAAAGTTAAAAGTCTTCATTTGCTTATAATCGTAAAGGGTGAATATGAATGCAACAAGTAGATATATTTATGTATATATACATATGTATATATATATATAGATATATCTAAGAATATGAATCAATGTTGAAGTGACACTGCGGGATGAACTGATTTTAGCTAATCCTATGTTATGATATGGATTCATATTCATTAACAAATTTTTAATACTTGATCGCGAAAATAGTTTGTTTTGGTGCGGAAAAGCATTTGATAAAAACATTAATTTCATCATATTGTTGTCACAATTTCAACAGCATTCCATTACAAATGGTCGTGATGGTCTTAAATAGTTGTCTGTGGCCCAATGAACAAGGAATTCCATTTAACATCAACACGATTTGTAGAACTAACATTTATATACATACATACATACATAGTCAAATGCTGATTCTTCCTATCTATTGTAGTTACTCAAAATGGCTGTGATAAAAATATAAATTCGAGACATTTAGATCGCTTATAGCCAGGTTCTATCATTTGTTGTTAAATCGTTAGCATTTCCTGATCCCGACAACCCTCCGGTATTCGTGCGGCGGTAGTTATTGTTGTAGGGCAAGGAGCAGACGATTTGTGTCTGCATTTCCATGCTCTCCTCCAGAGACCCCAAGCTAACTGGAGGCGGATTTGATGGTGCTGGCGATGCTAACAACGGGGTTTGCTGTCAGGAGAACAGTTGGTTTGTGTTGCTGGTACTGGTGTTGGTGCCAGTGTTGGATTCCACACCTGCCGCGGATACATTACTTTGACTTTGACCTGTCCAACGTTGTTGCATTTCCTGTTGGTATGGTGAAGATCTCCTACGATGCAATATCTCATGGCCCGATCTCAACGTAGAATTGCGTAGTACACCTGAAACTGTTGAATGTTCTATGCATGCGACATAATTGAAGTGGTAATCTGAACTCACCACAATGCGAAATTCGATGCGATTTGGGTGAACTGGGACAGGCATAGAGTATTGATTTCTGGGTATCTGATAACAAGAGAACATCATTAATGCATCACAGACTGCTGACAAATCGCTTTAGATGTTTATGTGGCTAATTGGTTCATACCATTTCGTTTGATACGGTTGTGATCCGGCGAACCCGAGCAAGAATAACGTGAAGTGAGATTCTCCCGACGGCTAAGCGACTCCGCGCCCAACCGTACAAACGGACACCAGCGGAAGACCATTTTGAAACCATAACGAAACCTGCAATCAATAAAAACACCGAGATAAAAGGATAAACATTGAATTTAAACGGGTTTGTGAGTTGCATTTTTTCGCCGCGAGCGAATAATAATAAAGGAAGGTCTAGAAGTGCACACAAATGGAAGACGGGAATCTTATTGGAATTCGTAGAGAGCTCAGAGCTGCGAGTGTCCAATTTAATATAGTTCCTTAGAGGAAATGTATTTTTTTTCCAGCGAAAGCTAATTTATTTGATGCATTTTTTATGAACATTTTTCACTGAATTTATTTATAATATTCTCAACCATCCCCAGCCACCTTAGCTTCACTTCAATACTCCATGACATATGAATGAATTGAGTAAGCCAGAAGGAGCAGGCGGTTCCACCCCAAAGTATGTCAAAAGCTAGCTGCTTGATTTATGCTTGGCTATTTGCTGTTGTTACTTTTCATTTTTCACTCTCTCGTAGATAGACCGACAAACTGTCGACAGCCCTGTGCAACACAATAATAATGCGAGAAAAAAGGGAAAACCTGGAGAAAAAAAAAACACCTTAACCTGTCCACAAAGTCGACGTCATCATTTGCATAAGGGGCGCCGCCGCCATCGTCAATTGATGTGGAGCTGTTGTCGACTCTCAGCTCGGAGAGTGGTTGGTGTTGTTGCTGGTGTGTAAGTGGAAGTTTTATACACGTAGCCCATCACAACAACACCAGCAGTAGCAGCAGAAGCAGCAGCAGCAACACCAACATCAGAACCGAACAGCGACAACAAGTCACACACATCCAGAGTCATGACACATCTACATTTCGCAGTCATTGGCACGCTGACTGAGCGAAATTAATTGCAATCAGTTACGTTTTTCCGTTTAACGGATGTGGCACACGGACGCGCTAACATCAACAGTCAATTTACACATACACGCTCGCACAAACACACACACACACACACACCTAAAGAATATGCATGTATATACATACATATGTGTGGAGAATGGAACTACTACTATAGGCGATCCTTAAATGTAGTCAGCAGCATTAATGTTAATTGTGAATGGCAAATGCTGTAAGTTGATGTTGATGATGATGATGATGATGAGGAGTACTTCATTTCCGGGCAAAAGCCAACAAGTAAAGTCAGCCCACCACCAGCCAACTAAGCAACCATCGGACTAATTTGTCAGCGGGACGCGGTGCCAGGTCAAAGAAAGCAACTACAACTTGTATTGCACTAAGAGCACTCGACACTGCTCCTTCTCTTGCTGGTTGCTAATTCAACCGCAAATTACATAATTTGTTGTGTGTGGTAAAGTCAAAGGGAAAAGCAGAGTATGTACATATATGTGTGTGTGTGTGTGTGTGTGTATGTAGGGATGTGGGCTAGAGGTGGAGAACTATCGATAGTTTAAACAGTCGATAGTCCTAGTGGCATTTAAAAAGTAGATTGCTTGATACTAAAATAAAAAATGTGCTTTCAAGTGCGTCATTTATCCAGAATTACTTAATTGTTTTAATCAAGCAATCCACTTCTTAAATGTTATTTGGACTATCGACCGTTTCAACTATCGATAGTTCTCCACCTCTAATGTGGGCATGCCTCTCAAATAAATGAATTGGACTTACCGCGAATTCATCCAACAGTATATAATGGGATTGTACATTGAATTGCTCATGGCCAGCCAATAGATGGCCAAGTAGAGTTCCTGAATAAATGGCTCAGACGTTATATCCGGATAACAGGAAGTCACTATAAAATAGCTATGAAAGGGTAACCAACAGATGCCAAATATCAACACAACGACTATCATCATCTTAACCACCTAAGGAAATCAAAAAAAAAAAAAAGAAACAAAATGATTGCAGACAAAGAGAATATTTCAAGAGATTTCGTTTTAGATTTTAGTTGAGTGTTAGTTTTGACACTTACCCGCCTTTTACTCCGCACATTCTCCACTTGTCGGGGCATATACTCGCCTATAGTCTTGGAGCCCCACAGTTCGAAGCCCACACGGGAATATGTCACAGTCATGGAGACAATGGGCAATATGTAGGTAAGTATCATGATGAGTATGTTGTAGCTAAACAGAAAGGAGGAATAACAGATCAAAGATAGTGTTAACAAGCCTTCAGTCAAGGCTTAATAGTCAGCCAAATGGCTTTAAAGCCCTTATCGCTACTCAATCGTATTGTATGTATATACATTGTTTGTTTTTTGCTTTTTGGTTTTGTGTTTTTTAGCTATTCATTTTTATTGGCCAAGCAGCAATTTAGTGAGTGAATCTAAATTTAATGGCCTTGCATGTGAAACACAATGCATAACATAGGGGACATGGGACATGGGACATAGGACACAAAGCTTCTTGCAAATTGCCATACAAAATGGCTGTAAACAGCAACACGTTTTTTATGGTTACATTCAGACACCAAAGACCACCCACAGAAGCTATCCACCCACCCACCCACTGTGGGCTAGAACTCAATCAAAAGTGTATAAAGAGTAATTGTTATATTCCATTTGTATTTTTCTTTTAAAATCAATATTTCAATGTAGAAAGTTTTGGATTATTGTAAAACTTTAAAACGTCTAATGAAAGTTATAGTCAAGCAGAAAAATAAAGAATTATTTATTCTCTCCATAATTTTTGCTTTAATTTCTTTTAAATTGCGTATTGATAATTGATAGAAGATAGTTAATTCCACATAATAAAGTAAATTTTACATTTAGCATATTGTAATAAAAATATGAGTCTTATTACTGGCTATTTCTTTTATGCATTTTTGCCCATAGTACGCCCATCCGCCCCTCAAATTCTCTCCTTGCTTCAGTTACTGTCGTTCGTATTTTATGTCAACGTTTTGGTTTCACTGAGTTCCGCTTTTATGACTTGCATTCTTTATACTGCCTCCCACCCCATAGAAGATAATCTGATATTCCTGTCCAGGGCTGGCATTGATTTGTCCTATGCGGCTGTGAATTCTCTTTCCATGATTTCCTGATTTATTGCATCTTCATTTCGCATGCAGCCAAATGCGTTAGCTTTTTTGTGTGTTCTACTGCGATTTCTTCGTTGTCCTTTTAGCTCTTCTATCACGCACATGTGATTCAGGATATGAGCTAGTATTCTCAGTTTGTTAACTCTGCAACAAGAGGAGTTTACTTACATGTACTCTAGCATGGAGTGATTCATTGGTCCGTCGGGCCACTCTGGATAGCAAACAATTCGTGTGTGATTAGTTAGAGTGTCCGTCTTGTAGACCAGCATCATGGGGCAAGAGATGACTGTGGAGGCTAGCCAAATAATTGCTGCAATGGCCAAATTGCAACGCTTGCTCATCCGTGGCTGCAGTGGCCTCATGATGGCCACGTATCTGCATAAATAAAGAAGAAAATTGCGAAAAATTGCGAAAAAGTGTGCGCCAAAGTTAATGGAATTATCAAAGTGCGTATGAGGTTGTGGTGGCTGATAGGTTGTGTGGCTTATGGACCGAGTTGGGGCCTCTTTTAAAATTGGGGGAAAAACCAACGAGTACCATAAGCCGATTACAGGAATTCGCGTGGAAAACCCAAAAATGCTCATGAACTTTCGCTGGGCATGCAGTCCAGTCGGGCATCTGGCAAAAGCGCAAAGATTAATTTAATGTTCACAGTTTCGGTTGGATCTTAAAAGCCAGCTAATAGCTCCAAAAAGAGTACAACTTCGGCTAAAGAAAGCCCCATTACTTGGTCTGTTCGAGATGAAACTGCAAATATTTCGCCAAATTGAACATATTCTGGTAAAGTTTATATGAATCAGGAGCCTCCTTATTGTGTTTTAGTGAGGGGTCAAGGACTAGAATTTCTCCGAATGGATATCTCTATTCAAGAGAATTAATATACCAAGGATTCTCTCAACCGACTGTCATAGCCAATAAACTTGGCATTTTTTTATTGAGAAGTCAACACAGCATAAGGGCAATTTTTATATTCTTTATGGCCATTTAATTTTGAAAATACTTATATCCTTTGGGTGCAATAGGCCAGAATTTTTAAGGCTCTTGTCAAAATTTGATAAATTTATATGTTGAGTTCTGTGACAGGTAATCGATTACCAAATCCCATAAGATGTGTTTGCCGTTTCTGCTCAACCGAAATGGGTTAACTTCGCTTTAACGGTACATGTTGATGATACCCTGCCATGGACATTCATACGTCATATTAAATGTACTCACTTGAGGGACTCGCATGATTGATAGGATGCTTCAGCATTAAGTTAAGGGTACTCACCTGTCAATGGCAATTGCCATTAGTGTAAAAACCGAAGCACAAATGCTTAGCATGGCTATGAACTGTGATAGCTTGCAGTAGAACTCCCCAAATGGCCAATCGTTGTCCAGCATATAATAGGAATTGAAGGTTACATTCAGACTCGACACCATGGCGTCCGCAATGGAGAGATTCACTAAACACAAAACACAAACCAAAGTTGCTTATCAGTTCAAGTGGCAAAATTAGTCTAAAAAAAAAAAAAACAAATTATGCGACAAAGCAAACAGCCAAAGAGGCAAATAAACAAAAAACTTTTCTAATTGCGTAAAAAGGTAACTGAAAAAGAAATGAGAAAAAAAAAAACCTTTTTATTTTCTTGGCCAGCCGAATCGACTTGACTTTGGCTTTGTTTATTTATGCGTTATACATTTATAATTAGTTGGGTATAAAGTGCAGTTGCTTTTGCTGCTCATTGAGTGGCACCCATTTTGGCAGCCGCCACTCTTAAGGCACTCCAACAACAGCTCTGGCAGAGGTCCCGCCACCATTTATTACTTGACATACTTCTTGCCCCACATTGTAATCTGTGGCGTAGGCGGTTTTGATGATGGCGGTTAAAAGGACTAATTCACCGTATAAAATATCATGCAATTGGATCTGAGAAATTCCTAGACAAAGGCTAGATTTTAGCAATTTGTGTCAAGCATTTGTTCATCAAATTTAACTTTTCACTTTATTGAACTTGATATCTCATCCGATACGGATCGCTTATAACAATTTGTTGTCGGCTTAATTAGCCTAGCATAAGTTTTTGCTAAGAATATCCTGTCTACGCCCCTGATTGTATGGATTTTATTACATTTGTCGTGTAACGCAACGATTTACATGCCAATGAATCAGCAGACGACAAGAAAACGAAAATGTTCTTGCCTTTTGTTTACTTTTCATTATCTTCTTTTGTGCATACACACGCACACATCTATACATACATACATACATACATATAGATAAGGCGAGAAAAGCAACAACAATAAAAGTAATGTTCCACTGTGAACATTAGGCCCATGTCCCAATGTAGTTCTATTTTCCTTTTCTTTTTCTTTCTCTTTTGGATGACGCCTACAACACGTCGCGACGTGTCGTCGAGTCTGGCAAAGGTCCTGGCCGCTAGCTATCCTTAGACTGTATAGCACCCTAAAGGCCTGGCCCTGTCAGCAGGCCACGTAGCTCGAAAATCGATTCAGCTTCATTTTAATTAATAACAAAGAGCAAAATGCTCCAGCCTACCAATCGAAACGGAATATTCATGCTCTAATCCAAGAAAATATAATCAAATTTAAATGAATTTGAATAGAATTCTTTGTGTCAAGAAAGAATTGCATTGAATTGGCAACACTTTGGATGTTTTTAGTACTTACATCCAAATTTGTTACAAACTCTTTACATAAATAGCCATACCCCTTCTCTTAATTATTACTTTAGATAGGGTAAGTCATAAATGGCCACCTAACTTAAACAAAAGATGCAAACTCCCATTGATAATGAACTCGACAAGGATTATCGCTGAGTAAGCCCCCGCCCCCCGTGTTCCGGCTCCACATCCTCTGACAGCCTTTTGAATTTGAACTTTTTGTGCTAAGAAATTATTAAAACGTCAAAACTTGTAACTAATAATGATTGCCAATGTGTATTTATAAATGCAAATTCCTGATCCTTTACCAAAGCCAAGGCATTTCAGAAGCTTAACGGGCATTTAGTTTGCATAATAATAATCATTTCAGAAACAACATCCGATTCCATAAAGGAGTAGATTTCACACAAAAGAGCCTGGCAGGGGCAATAAAAGTGTGGAGCCTGGATGGAAGGAGGGAAACAGAGGCACCATCCTTGCTAGTGCAACAATTTTGTCCGCCATCCTTCCATCCATTGTTAGCTTACAGCTGGAGGGCAATGGGCTAGGGTTTGGAATGATGTTTCTGCTCTTCTTAGTGCATTTTTATACGCTTTGTTTTTAATGGTTTTGGCAATGTCATCACTGAATACCAGACGGATGTAATGGATGGGTATATATATATATACATATATATGTGTATATAGACCTGCCCTGCATATAGACATAAGATAGTAACTAAATGAAAAGATTTCTCTCATACAGAGCAAAATAAAGACAAAGATAATGTCGGTAATGTCATTATCTTTATGACGAGCACGGAATACCAAAGAAACTTTTTCATCACACAACTTTTCTCTCCGCGTAAGTGTGTTTGTATGAAATCCTTGAAATTATTTGAAATTTTTTCTTTGAATAGAAAGTAAAAATAAAAGTAGACACTTTTTTTTAACGTGATTTAAAACCGATTCAATTAATTATGTTCCTCAGGGCATAGCAAGCAAATTAATCAGCAGGATTTTTGCCTGATTAACTTCTTTGACACGGTCAACTTTTGCCGATACCACACCTCGATATGCAAAATTAAAAACCGTCAAAATGCACCGCAATCCTGATGGACAGTGTGCAAGCAAAAGTGCAATTAAGCAACTTCCAAAAAGTTGTATGTACGCAAATAAAAATTAATTAAATAAAATACACCAAGCAATGGTAGCAATCATGCAAACAGGTTCGAATTAATTGAATGCGAACATTTGCTGCACTTTTAAGAGAAACTTTCACAACGAACATTTCAAAAATGTACCAATAATTAAAATTGCTGACAAAGTTTTAATACTCTTCTGTAGTCTCTTATTTTTTCACAACATAATTATATACAAGAAAAAACTATTTTATTTTTATGGACTTAAGTATTAACTTGATGAAAGAAGTCTCAATCCTTTTTTTCTTAATCCTTTAGCTATTTAAGCAAAACTTATTAAAATGTTATTTGAGGTGAATGTCTTAAAAGTCACTCGGCAATGTGTGATTACAGTTCCATTTGTGTTAATTAAGCAAACGTTTTAATTAATAGGACAAGCGGATTGTGTTGACACGTGTCAAGCGTTGATAATGAGACGACCGACGACCGACGACCGAGACCGAGAGCAAGAGTTGAAAGTGTCAGATCAATTTGTACATATTATGTACATATTAATCAGTGTTGGCCGAGCATATGCAGGCAAACGTTGCGTATGCTTCATATTTGTGTATGCTTAAGGCTCACCTATGAAATAGTTGGTCACTGTACGCATACGCTTGGTGGTCAGGACAATCCAAACGACAATTAGATTGCCACCAGTTGCCACTATGACCATGCCGCCGAAAAGTATGCTCCATAATACTTGACGCCACCAGGGCACTACAAATGCAAATGTCGCTGTGGCAGCCGCATCCTCGTCCGCATCATCCGAGCTCGCGCTGAAAGATGACAACAAATAATGAAAGAAGAAAATTAGAGACATCGGTATTAAGTGTTTTTGTATGTGAAGGGGGTAACCATCTGTGAGTGGGTTATGTTTCATTTTCTTGTTTCGGCGCCCATCCATCGGCCCCTGCCACCGATTATATGTATGTCTGGCTCTATGTCTTTGCCTACTTATGCGTGGGAGTATGTGCTTGTGAGTGATTGTGTGTGTGTGAGAGTCGACAGGATGTTGTCGCCATTAAGCGTGTGTAATTGTGCGTGCGTTGACAAATCCGTGTATTTTTCTGCGCCGTCTGTCACATAAAACTTTGGTGCTTGCCTGACGCTCCGTTAGGGTTTGGGTCTGAGTGTGACTCCGGCGACCCATTCACACATTGCCGTCACCGTCAGAGTCATCGTCATCTTTTTAATATTCTCGTTTCTCTCGGCAATTGTTGACTTAGGCAAGAAGTGTTTAAATAGGCATCCCCACATAAAGGATGGCGCCATCTCTGGCGTTCAGTTGGTGAGTTTGTTGTATGTTTATGCATATGCCGCTTTTATTGGTCACACGTTATGTACAGCTCGTTAGGGGTCTCCGGATACTGGATACTGGATACTAGGCCAGCAGAGTAATTTAATATGTACGCCATATACATATGTATGCTCTGACATGGCATATGCATAGTCTACACTGATGTCTGGGTTCCGGGGCTTGGAAGGATATGTGCGAGTGCCCCCAGAATGTACTCCCTTCAGCTGTTGGTCATTAAGGTTTTCCTGCCCTGCCTTTGCACCCACCGAGCAATTAAAAATATGCCCACATAATTTTTTACTTTATGGCGCCATCCCAACCTTACGGCATGAGGATTGGATTTGCATAAGTTCGCTCTTTTGTTTATGGGGCCTAGTGCAAAGAGGATTATTGATTTGTATTTGGGGGTGGCTAGTTTCTAACGATGCCAAGCCTAAGTCAAGAGGCCATAAAGAATTACAGGGGAAGACAGAAGACAGAGGCTTGGTGACAAAAAAAAAAAGAGAGATGAAAAATAGCATTTCTTGCAGCCGCAGGCAGAAGAAAATGTGAAAGCAAAAAAACATAGTCGATTTCTTTACTGGTTGTTGCTGTTATTTTTGTGGTTTTAACTTGATATGGCCAATGGGTAGGTGAGGCATATAGGTTAGTAATCGGCTTTACCTTTTTTCCTCACAAAGAAAATAAAAGAATGACAAGTCGATTATCAGATTTGCATAAGTTAAGAAGCACTTTAGTTTAGTGAGTTTAATATTTTAAAGTTTATCTTCCCATTTTAGTAACGACAATCAATTTTAAGTTGACCATTTAAGCCTTATGTCTGATTATAATGGTCTTTATCGTTTTCCCTAGAATGGTATTTTTGTATTTATCAGTTACAGCGTATAGCATAGTCTAGTTCCCGTATTTGTTCGTATTATATTTGATACTTTTTTGCATAAATCCGCCGCAGTGGTAAATACAAACAAATAAACGGCTCTAAAAAAACACAAACAATGGCAACAGCAACAGCAGAAAAAGATACTTGCCACTCGAGGCTGTCATTCAGTGAATGAATGAATGAAGAAGCAAGGCATTGGCAGTTTTGGTACTCGCAAATAAAATGAAAGGCAGGACTTGCTTCGGGGAATATCCTTTGCGGAACGACAAACGCAGCAATGTCATAATAATTATCTATCTACATATACATTTGGTTGTCTGTGTTTGTAGCGAAATTTTACTGCAGTAAAGTTGACGGCAGACGGCATTAAGGACGCACACACTCACATAAATACAAATGTGAAATTTACTTTTGTGTATGTGTGTCTGTGTGTGTGTGTGTGTGTGTATGTTATTCTATTTGTTCAGCCGCATGCCTCGTCAATGTAAGTATTTGAAACGGAAATAAAAAATATGTAGCCCGTGACTGGGCGGAGTAAACGGAAATGTTTGAATGAATGAAATGAAATGACTACGTCTATGGCTGAATGATTGAATGACTCAATGCGGCAATGTTGCGTCATTAGATATGCATGGCTAGCTCCAAGCCACAACCAAGACACAATATAATAGCAACCCCACCCAAGGCAGGGCAACTTAATCAACTTAAATCAGAACCCTATCAAACAGAAGTTCTGGTGTCTTTGTGATGAATGTCCATAATACAGAAATACATATTAAACAAGAGCTTGAGCTGAAAAGAAATTCATTAATTTTACACAAATATCCATGGGAATTAGGATGTTTTTCTTAGTTAAAGTCTAAATTGTGGATTCGATAAAAGAATTATCCTTTCTGTTTTTTTTTCTGTTGAGTCTTTGAGTGTTGTGTTAAGTTATGAGACCACAAATTCAGTTGATTGGAAGTTGGTTAATTGAATTTTTGTAATAATTAAGGCTCGAAAACATTTCTACTTACAATTTAGTTGAGTTGTAGCCACTCATTGACTGGTTGAGATCAAAGATGGGAGACTGATTGGTCATCGAGATGACACTGCTCATGGCCTTGTACATCATGATAGAGGGCGTGTAAGTGGTCCAATTGTTCCATTGATTTCCAACATCCAACAAATCCTCCTCAATAGAGAATTCTGCGCCATTGTTAATGTTGTTGTTGCTGTTGTTATCCATGGCCGAGACTGTTGCTACTAACGTGTTTTGGCCAAAATCCAGCATACTCCAAGTATCCGATGCCTCCTGCTCCCAAAAACTTTGTTTATTTTGGCTAATGTTGCGTGTCCTTTTTTTTTTTTGGGGGCTTGCTTCTATTTGGTTTCCATTTGCCTTGTATTTTTGTACTGGAAAAATGCCAAAGGAGAAGGAGAAAATAGAAGGTCTCATCTAATTTCCTTGTTCAAATGTTTAGAAAAACAATTTTTACTTTCAAACTAAGCGTTTGATGCTCTTTTTGAATAAGAAACTTTTTCGAGTTCCCCGCATCCCGCAAACAATATACATAAATGAGTGTGTGTGTGTGTGTGTGTGCGCCTGGTTGTGTGTGAGTGCTTTTCCCCATATTGATTTTGATTTATTTGTATTTCTTTGTATGACATTCTCTCAAATGGAACGGGCCTAGGCTCATTTGTGGCTGGTCTCATGTTTTATCGAACAAAGAAAAAAGTTTATTTGCGGTTTCATCTCACAATCTTTTAAAATGTGGTATTTTTTGTCTCCCTTTTTATTTACCACAATAGGCATCTTTTTTTAGATTCATCCACCCACTTAGAGATCCTTTGAAATAGAATTCGTTGTCTGCTTGTTAATGAAGCCTGAAAATGCCCATTAGAAACAGAAACTTTAAAATTCATTTATAAATTTTCTTGCGCAAAAAGTTCAAAGGCGTTTTACATAATTAAAAGTTAAAAGCTGATCAAAATCAATTAGAACAGTTGCGAAAAAGTTATTAGCAGAAGTGAAACAAACTGTTAGTACTTAATAATTACATAAAATGAAATAAAATTGACTGTATTTAAAGTCTATTTTAAGCCCAATATTCAATTCACTAGTGAATGCAAATGCTACAGCTTCATCTTGTTCTGTAGAGGGCGAAGCGGAAATGTCTACCTTTTCCGCAGTTCAAGAACGTATGTATATGCAAATACTTTATAGATGAGGAAGTGCATATCGAAAATGCATCATCTAAATATATATGGATATTCTGTGTACTGAGAATCATTTCACCAGAATGACTTTCATATACATTGCTTTGTCTTTCAGTCTTTTTAGCACCTTTAACTTAATCTTTAGCTTTTCCAATGATGCTTGTCTATGTCTAAGCCAAAGAATAGGACAAAACCACTTTAGATATCAAGGAGTAAAATGAAATGAAGAAAGAGAACAAAAGTAATTCATTTCTCAAAATCCAATTCTCTGAACAGTTACATTTTATGTGTCCCTTGAGCTAGATTTACCTGTGGCTTTAAGAGTTTCGTGACTCGCGTTAAACGGCCAAACTGATAGAAAATTGTTTTATTTTTTTTCTTATTTTTTCTTCTGGAAATAACTGTTAAACTTTCAGCATGATGTTGAAACAAGGAGCACCAGGTCGAGAGGACTGAGGATGAGAGAATGCCGAGTTGATGGCTGACCTGGTCGTTCTTCAAGTTGCTTGCCATTGACAGATTGAGACAATTGCGTCTGACAGTTGGGCCACTTAAAGTTAAGCAAAATGGACGACAGGGACTTTATGATTATTGTCAATTTTATGGGTCATACTTTTGTAATGTCACAAATAAATATTTCAAGTGCCCGCTATATAAAATGAAATAAACAAATTATTTTTCTTGCATTCACATTTTAAATTCAAAAAATAAACAAAGACTCAGACGGAGAGCGAAAGAGAGAGAGTGACAGAAAGGGAGAGAGAGGGCCTGTGAGTAGGCGAACTGCAATCTTTAAACAAACAATGAAAGAAACAAGCAAAAATCAATTATTGGTAAATTGTCTATGCTCTTTTCGATTACAAAGAGGTGAGCACACAAAACATATGCCGAAAGTAAAAAAATTATTAACAGGCAATTGACGAAGGCAAAGGCAAAAGCGGGGAGATGGCGTTGGGGTCTGCAATTGGAAAGACGACTGCGATGCAGTCTTAATGAAAAGTAAACAAACTTCAAACGGCATGTTGGCCATAATTGGCAGTTCGACCGCGCCAGCCAGCCGTCCGACCAGGCAGCCAACCAGTCAGTGAGTGAGTTCCTTCTCGCCTGGCGAAGTGACCAAGATATACACTAACAATGTGCTTACAAATATTTGCCAAAATAGCAAAATGCGCCACCATTTCCCCATCTCCCAGGACTAGAGTTTTTACTCACTACTCACTTTGTTTTCAGGTTTCTTTTTTCTGTTTGGCCATTTTTTTGGTTCGCTTGACTGATGGCTGCTCAAATTGCGTTTTCTGCAATAATCGCAAAAAATTAGATTTCATTTTTGTTGAACTTGAAAAATCGCCAAACTGTCACGTTCCATTGGGCGACCGACCCAGTCGGCTGTTGGCTGAGCAGCTCCGAATAGCTGATAAAGTCACTGGCTATTGGCATTTCATGCGGGCAGGTTACGTATACGCCCAGCTGTACTAGTCAACAATTTTCATTGTCGTGGTGTCTTTGTGTGAGTGTGAAAAGCTGTAAACTTTAAATGAATTTGTCTGCCTCTCGGCATGGCATGCCGTGCTTTGGCTTGGCTTGGCCTAGCCTGGCGTCTGCCTTTGTCTATTTGTCTCTGTTGTTGCCAATGGTTTTTTTCATTTGGTTTTGTTTTTTTGTATTATTCTCGTGTTAAAGCAAAAGAAAAACTTTATCTTGCAGTTCACACGCGGCTAAACATAGCCCAAAAGTGGGTGTTGTTATGCCCTTAGGAAAATGTTTCCATTCAAAAAAGTGCCCAGTGCCTATAAAACGTCAGTTTATATTTGATCCATCTATTACATGTCTTTGTATTGGGTCGATGTGCACAATTCCTTTAATGACACATGTCGAGCAATGTCTAATTGAAATCAAATAAAGCATTAGTATTTATTTACAAAATTATATATAACTTACAAGATGAGGGCAACGCTTCTAATAGCATTTAAAAGTCAATTCACTTCTAGGTAAATTACGAATAATACAACTAAGAACTCGATCCTTAATAGTTTTAGAAGAACTGACTTTCAATTTTAAAATTTAAATTGCAAGAGTGGCTTTAATGTGGTAAGTTCATAAATTACATATATATTAAGTGAGGACATGCCATGTTCATAAGAAATTTTTAAATTTTTTTCTTTAGATTGTTGCTGTATGTTTTCTCCTATACATTTGTTGTATTTGACAAGTCAAGTACAGGGTGTGCACACAGTGCAGGCAAAAGGGAAAAAAAAGAAGAAGGCAAAAAAATAAAAGTAAATTTCATTGTGTGTGTGTATGTGGCAGTTGCCCCATTGTAGAAACAACTTGGGTCTATGTGTGCCACAACATATGTATGTCAATAAGAAGGGGAGCATAGAAGTGTTCCAGGTCCAGTGCCATGCTGGTCTACTTTTAGCCCACACCCACACCCACTCATACACGCATATACAGTTTTCACTTCCTGATGCCCCCTGTCAAAGAGGAAAACAAGCATGGGAGAGGGAAAAAGTTCTAAAACAATTTAATACAAAAATGCGATGAAGACCCAAGACTTGGACTTGGACCATTATAGCAAACGTAAGTAGAATAAAATGTTTAACTTTGCGTTTTTTTTTTTTTTGCTTCTTACACTTTAATACGTGGGACTTTATATATATACATATGTATGTATGTATAAAAATGTATTTATTTCAAAGAACATGACCAATGGAAATGAACTTGTATTGTAATTACCCAGCGTCTAAACTCTGAAACACATATAGAATTTTTAATTTGCCCACACACACACACACACATACGCACAGAAACCAGCCCACCCACACACTCTCACCATCTTATGCACATGCCCGCACACACATTTAAATAAAATGAGGCTGCAAATTGGCCACATGCTTCGTTTTGTTGCTCGGTTTATAGAAATGAGGCAAACAAATACATACATAAGTCTATGCTCATGTATGTACATACTTATTTATGTAGGTGTGTGCAATGTGTGTACATGTGTATGGGTAATATTCATCACAATGATTGTTTAATGAGCTCAAGTAAAAAATGGGAAATTTCTAAGCGAGAAAATTTATATACGAGCATGTATGTGTTTTTCTTTCACACCTAACCAAAATTTAAACAATTCGCCTAAATATATATGTACTTATATAAACGGGGTGATAAGAGCACACAAGAAGAAGAAAACACACCGCCATCGCCACAATATCGTGTTGTATACACATAAATTCTCGCTCTCTTCCCATATCTATGTATAGATAGACGGAGGCAAATACTTATTCAAGAATTGCACGAAGGCATGACAAGTCGATGCACCAAACTGTGTGTTTGGAAAATATAGCCACATATTCTCATTGTTTATATTTGTGCGCTCATGGATTTAATTGTTTAATTGTTTAAGCACTCTCCAATTGTTCTTGTTTGTGTATGCAAAATATTTAAAACGAAAACAATTGATTGCGGCAAATGTTTGTATGAATTAAATGAAGATGACTTTGGTAAAGTGAAAGCTTTTAAAGTTTAACTTTTGGCTATAAAATTGTTTTCTTTTGACCCTTGATCCAATATACTGAACATCTTTAACCATTTGGACCCCAAAACTTTTATTTCCATCATGCTACATCTGTTATAATCTATGAATTACGTGAGGTTCAACACGTTACGTGTTTCCATTAGTTCTAAGAAAAGAAGATTATAGATCTGAAATCGCAGTGAAATGAAATTCATAAATACAGCAAATATAAGCTAAGTATTATGTGTCATTTAAAGCGATAGACCAAACACATAAAAAAACTCTACAAAAGCCGTAACACTTTATGGGAGATACCTACTTGTAGTTGCAGCACTCATACGACCTGTTGTACACAAATTGCTAAAATTGTTATACAGAGACATAAACATGGACACTGAAGGCAAAGTTCTTGGCCACACACACACACACACACACACATTGAGTGGGGGAATGTCTTATCTTATCGGTTCGAGTTTATCAAAGAAGATATTTATGTCTTGTGCCATTGCTGCATACAAAATTCAGTGGATATCGAAATTGACTACCATACAAAAGAGTCTGAGCAGCAATAGACGGGGCAATCGCTTGCTTGCATTGCTATACTTTGCTCTATGCCACTTTACCCTTAAAGGTTAGAGCGTTGAAACGTTGAAATTGTTGGACAATAATAAATTTGTACGCCTCTCCCTGTGCCTGGCCTGTGCCTGTCCCGCTGGCTCATTCAATTTATTGCAATTATGTGTAAATTGAGTAACAAAGCGAAGAGAGAAGATGTCGGCAATGAGGTGCCGTCCTCTGCATCTTTGGTTGACATCGGGTGCACATTTTGGGGGAGTTCATTGCAAGGGAGACGGACAGAGTACAAGGTTGAGTGGAGCTGCAAAACGAGTGCCTGGAAATCCCTAAAATATGCACATGATTCACTGAGTTGTTTAGGACAACCTTCATTTAAATTCATCCAGAGCACAGTTAGTACTGTTTGCTGTCCAGTGGGCTCTCATTGAGAAGGATTCCTCTCATCATACTGAGAGCAATAGGGACGGGCCTTTCCCTTTGACGAGCTCTTTTCTCAGTTGTACCCCCGATCTCGTTTTGAAGGCACCACTGGACCGAGTAAATGTCGCTTCGTTTCCAATTTAATTAAATGTTTTGATGCATGACAGAGCACAACCAAACAGGATATGACGACAGGACATGGACACGGCATTTACTTATTCGCATTCGTTTAAAGATTCCCATCAAAAAACTTAGTTTACGCCTGCTTGAATCTTCTCCGAGGCCCAACAGCAACAACACCAAATTCAACTTGAACTAATGGCCATCGACAACACTTTTGGCCATTTTTGTTGTTCCACTAATACTTACTAATGTGACAAGGGAGATCCTTCTTACAAGTATTCATCATCGTTTCACTGACTAAAAGCAATTCGAGTTGAAAGGATTTTGGTTTGCTCAGCTGACCATTATCTTTGGCGTGTGTGTTTGTATAGTGTGTGTGTGTATGTGTGTGTATGTGTGTGTGTGTGTGTGTGTGTCTGGTAAGTTTCACAAAATTAAACCAAAATGCTGCCATTTATTCAAGGCAACCACTGACATGCCCTCGAAACCGCAAAAAGGCTTGCTATCCGGTTTGCTAAATCATAGTTGACATTAAATATTTAGCTACTGGCAAAACGTTTTGCCACAAGCTCTTGATTGATTTATGAGATTCACGGCCATAAAAAAATTTACCCAAATTATAAACACATCATTATAATTTTTGTGAATCAAATAAGAAATTCGAAATTTACAATTCTTCCTATAAACACAACATAAACTTTTGGTAACGAACAAAAGAACAAATTGATGGGGGTCAATGATTAAATACTCTGACAGGTTATATAATTACTAAATTAAAACTTTAACCACATCGAAGCAATCTCATTATGTAAATGATAATGAAAAATCTTGGCAGTCATCTGACATTACCATAAAAAAAAAAGGAATAAAATAATGTAATAGCTACAGAAAATGTAAAATGTATTACGAACTTGTTCGCTTGGCCAGGAAAATTAATGAATAAATTATTAAATACATGCATTTTTTACTCACTTATTTCTTTAACTTGCTGAAAATTCATATCGACTTTTTATTTATCATTTCTTACCTTTCAAACCTTCAAAATTGAAGGTCTAATCGTTTAATTGAAAATATGTTGTTTTTACCCTTTGGTGTCATTAAAATATTAGTTGAACTTTAAACTCCGTTTACTGAATATTTGCTTAAAATTTAAATGTGGCAGACTGCTAATTCAAACTAACTAGTTAACATATAAAGAACTCAACAGAAAAATAAAAAATTTCACTGATACACACTTTAAGAAATGAAAAAAAAAGAAATCAATGTCAGTATTTGCAGGTATCAATGAAGTTTTAAAAATAGAAAAATATACGTTATTAAGTATAATCATTCACTTCCTTTAACCCAAACATCCTTATTCACAATTGAGTTCCCTCAATTGCTTCTCCATTTGACTTGTTTCAAATCAGAAATCACGTTAGATCCCAAAACTATTCTCAAATACGTTCTGCTCCATTTATTTTGAGATGGTTCTGAGAATCAGATTGAAATGATGTGCATTTGGGCATACTAATTGTTGGTTATCCGTTTACGATCCTTTTAACTTTCTAATGAAACGATTAAATTGAGTGAAAGCACAACGATAACAACCATGTAGTTAAGTGGGAAATTTTGCCAAAATCGCTTGATTAAACTCAGCAAATAATTTGCATTCTATGGCAAACTTTAAAATGTAATGAATAACGAATGAAAGTTTGTGTCAATTGACACAAGCTGGAAGCATTAAATGAATTATTTTCTGTTAGTTTAAAAACAAAAAGTTAAAACTTTGTACCTCGGGGAACGGAAGGCGCCAGACGCCAGATGGAGTGGAGAGTTGGGATAGGTGGCTTAAGCCAATATTAGTTACCAACTTAAAGATAGACGTTTAGCTATTAATTAAAAATGGCCAAGAGCACAGTGTTTGGAGAGCAAAGTAAATTTCAGCAATTGAATACGCAAATGCCGCGGAACAGTGACTAGTTTTCATAGTTCATCATATTTTTGCACTGCTTACCTAAACAGTATTTTTTATTATATATTTATATATATATATTGCACATAAATTTTCACACTTTTCACTGTTTGTTTTTGTGTTTTTGTTTATACTGTTTATTAGTTTTACTCAAAACACACAAGCTAAATTTAAGTTTCCACATTTAAAATTGTAGTTTATGGTTTCAGTGTTTATATTAAATGTAAATTCAATTCAATCTTTTTGCTTTTTAAATTCAATTACGCTGCGTATTCTATTCTCTTGCCGCCGGCATATTATTCTGAATATTTGTTTTCGCAATTCTTTAACTTGCCACAAGCGATGCGAAGCGAACTTTTCGAACTGTTCGCGCGCGAGTTTGCCGTTGAACTGAACGCACGGGCACAGGCACAGTTGTTGAGGCTGGCCGGCCCCGAAACAGATACGAAGGTCATGGAGGTGCTATCCGTTGCCAGCTGCATAAGGAACCTGTGACATTATATGGAAATATTTTTTCATTTCAAAGATTTCAAAAATGCAACAATTTTCTAAGTAAGGGAAATATTTTAGATTTATTAGAGTTTTTATAAAACACAGGATTTCAAAAAAGAAATTCAAACCGTTTTCGTACGGCCAGTGTTGCCGTGCTACCTTTTAGCTTACTGCTTCATTCGACGCCTGCGCTTTTGCATCTAGTCTACTCTCTTTTTCGTTTTCTGCTCTATGTTTTCATTTGGGCATTCGTAAACAATCTACTGTGGTATAATAGGTGGCACGTGCCCCAGGTTGCCGCAATGGGAAAATTGAATTGAAAATTTTCTTAAGCCAATTTTCGTCGTGTATGAACCAAATGTCTTCACTCACTCAAGAGCAGGTGGCCAAGTATGCCTTAAATAAGCAATAATTCAAAGAAATGTGTACAAAAGAGCATAACAAAAAAAAAAAATTCAATTCAAAAATTCAATTGAACTCATTCAAGCTGCCACCCATTTTGATGGTTTAATGGGCTTGGGACAAAATGGAATGACTCAAAGCACTTGTCATCTGCTGTCTTATTATAAAAACTGGAACTGCAGTAAATGTAAAATCAATCATTTTCTTAAATACACCTAAATCCAATTCCAGATTCATTCATTATCGTTATGAACACAGCAAATCCCATCCACATGGCCACCAGCTGGTGGGGTCAGTGTCATTTTCATTACTGTTGATGACCCACATTTAATCAACGTTAGTCCTCAGTTGTCCCTCTTTTAATACTCCAACACCTCCTCATTAACAGCGTCTTCCTTCTATTTCTCAAAACATAATTTGCTTGTCAACTTAATGCTGAAAATTCTCAGCAGGACACATAATAAAAATACAGATATACATATACACGTACACCCAAACCTATGAAACACTAAACAGCTCATCAGCCTGACAGCACATTTTTGATCACATTTGATTGATGACCAACGCTCCGGTCATTGCTGTTAAAAAAATTTCATTTCCAACAGGATATCCTGTTGCGCGTGCTGCGTTTTAAGAGACATGTCATTCGGCTGGCTGGTCGCATATAACTACCTGATATACATACATACATATATATTGTGTTACCATAAAAGCAGACAGGAAAAACACTCCCAATTAAGCTAACGTCCTTACAGTGAAAACTAGTCAATGGGCATCCCAAACGACCAACGATGATTGACATCTCTGTGCATCTGTCAAAAGTATAGATAAGAAGTAAATGTTACAAATAAACAAAGAGAGCAACTTAAGGACTTATTGTCGGAATTTTATACGAATTTAAAAAACATTCATTTAATGACGTGTACATCTTTTATACATCGGATCCAATAGTTACTGTTTTCAACAAGTGGAATAGAATTTCATAGTTATTAATTGGGTTATGTGATGAAATGTTCATATACACACACATACACACACAACCATATCGATGGCCGCTCTGCAAAATTCTGACTCTGCACTTTGTGCATGAATGTTTTGTTTTATTTATTTTTTTTTTCAACTGCTGCTTGGCCATTAAAATCCACTGCATACTTTTAGGGTTGCCGCGGCCTCCAAATTGGATTTGCGTTCGCTTTGTTCAAAATTATCCTGTGTGCGTGTGTGTGTGTGTGTGCGGGTGTGTGTACTTGTGTGTGCTACCAGCCATATTTTAATCTCAGCTAACCACATTTTCCACCATACTGGTTTTTAGGGTTTTTATAATTTCATTTCCACAAAAATGTTCTCAAATAGTTTTTAAACGAGAGAAATTCAGATATTTGCACAAAACGCGTTTACTTGTGGCAAGGTCAAGACATAAAATATCATCGGTCTCAGGTGACACATCGAACACCTTTCTGGCAGAGCCACCAACTTTAATTTATGGCTAATAAAATGCAAACATAAGTTTCCTAAGTCGACTAAAGAACTTTATTAAAATATGCGACGGCTGCGTGTTTGTTTACGTATTGTTTTTGTTTCTGTTTTTGGGCCTCATTAGGCCAAGTTAAGTTAAATTTCCATAAAGCATAAAGTTTTTCTTACTTTTCGCTGTAACATTAGACAGCTGCTCGTAAAAAAAGAAGCCGAGAAAAGAAAAAAAAAATGCCGGGACCCTAGAAAAAGAGAGAGCATATAAAAAAAGGAAGGAGCAAATCAAAAATGCCAAGAGTCTGAGCTGAAACTTTTTTCCCGCATGTGTCGATGAAATATGAAGGTATGGAACCTTATGGCCCAGTTAATTTTTCAAAAGTGTGCACAAGCATAAACATAAACCTTTCCGAATCCCCGACTCAATGTTAATTATGTGTCTACGTGACTTTTGTTACTGTCGCCAGAGCTGATTGGAACAACTTGTTGCTGGATGCAGGCACCTAGTCGGATTCATTTGAACTTTGAACTCCTAAATCATCTAAATGGTAGACAAGCCCACCAGCAGCAAACATGAAGCAGAGGCGCATATATTTTAAAACTGCCGCCATTTATCAACAGTCCCGCCGGCTAAACATCTAATCAAGCTAACAGACTCATGTGCCAGCCACAGCGTATCAATTGGTATTGGCTACGGCCAAAGAAAGGCACATCTGAGACCACACTGAAAGCAATTGTAGAAATACCTACGCTTTTCAGCATCCTTTGTCATGCTAGATTAGCCGAGCAGTCATCAAAAGAGGCCCCCAAATGAATCTTTAGGATATTTTTTCCAGTGTATACCATAGGCAATGTGTTTGAGAGGTGAGACAGAATCCGACTTTGTCTGTCTCTCGTTATTTGCATGCATTTTACCAAATTGAAAGTGCAAAGTTTCTGAATTCGGAATAAAGGAAAAGACAAAACAGTTTTCCCAAGAGCAAGTGTATGTAAAACATGTGTACAATTCATGCTCTAGCATATTGTTGGGAAAGGATAACGAAGACAGAACAACTTTGATTTGATTTGGGAATGTATGCAGAGCGCTTCACAAAAAGAGACCGAAACTGAAATAGAGACAGAGAGCTAAGTTGTTTACGTGGAAGCAACGTAGAGACAGCATGGCAACGTTTTCCTGCGGCCACATTTTAGTAGAAAGGTGCCACTCCAATTATTTTAATTTCGATTAAAAATAGAAGAAATTAAAGACCTAGAAAACTATTTGATTAAATAAAATTGTTCTATTCTCAAGTAGTTAACTTCAAGCTTTGACTTTTCACGCTGGTTAGATAAATTTGTCACGGCAACACTTAAAGCTTAGATATCATCAAGTCATGTCAAGTTGTGTGGGTCCCAAAACCGAGTGTCCTTAGGCGTTGAGTAGGCGAATGTAGGACGGCATTACTAACAAAAAATATATTATTGCAGCAAAGAAAAATCATTGTATGAAATAATATATATGTAAGTATATATTGTTACCACAATGGTGAAGACACTTCAGGGAGTAGAAGCTTTGCCATCATCATTATTCTAGAGCTTGCGGCATGTAACATGCAAACTTCAATTGCCCAGCAATAAAAACTTTATCCTTAGCCATGGCTTAGAGGCCCCAAGGCTAGGCGGAAGCAAAATAAAATTAATCAAATAGGAAAGCAGAGTTCCTTCAGCTAGTTACACATTTCCTTAAGATTTTAAAATGTCATTTAAAGTTCTCGCTTGCGACCATCAACTTGATGACAGATTTGTTACAATTTAATTCAATGCAAAACCCAAATAACAAATCTTTAATGACACGAAGCGACAACGTGTCAAAAGGGATTTCTTGTTTGTGCCTCGTTTTTTGGTTGGTTATTTATTTAAAAAAAAAAAAAAGTAAATCTTAGATTTCACCATTACAAAATTATTGGAAAAAGTTGTTGGCCAAACGCCAGACAAATTAAGAACTTATACTTATTTGTTTACTCTTGTTGATGAGGCATCCCAAACTGGATTCAACCCATCCGCATAGCATCATTCGCGGCCCATTCCTTCGCATCAAATTAAGTTGAGCATGAATCTGAGGGATTCAACTCAATCCCCTTCAATCTGGCAGCAACCTAAAATGGGAAGGCAGGGAATCTTTTTTTCTTTTTTCTTTTTCTTTTTTTTTTTGCAATAACGAGCAGCTAAGCAATTTTCTTGGCAGGCAAAGAAAAGAAAAAAATCTGTGTTCTTTAGAAGGGTGCATTTTTTTTTAGAAATTTAAAGGATAATATTAAACAAATTACGCTACAATTCACAACAACGAATATTTGAAGAAGATGTGGTTGGGGCTGGGATTGAGCTTATTCTGAAGCAGGAAAATGGGTTATGAAAAACTGAAAGGCAAACAAAAACCATTGCATGCTTTCCCTATGAAGTTCATGGTATATGTAAAGGTAACCAACGAGACTAAAACCCCAGCAAACACTTGACATAAACATCTAGACTAAGTCGCTTTATCCAGACAATATGGCAATTCAAGGCAGTATAATGTAATGTAATTGAGACAGAAAAGAGGAACGTTTAAAGCCGCGTCAAAAAAATATAAAAAAGAAGAAGACACACAAAAGGAATACAACTTGAAGCCTGTCAAACCGAAGACAAAATACTCTTGGTCGAAAAAAAAACTCAAACGGTTTTATGAGATTCTTATTTAAAAACTGTAAAAACTGTAAATAATAATTTTGGCAACATATTTAAAGTAACTAAATAAAAAGTACTAGTACTAAGTAAAAGTACTTACTAAAAGTAAACAAAAAATTTAGATATATGCATCATATTGGATAACCCTCGTGACCTTGATACATAAAAATAGACAAAAAAAGAGGTAAATTTATGCTGTCTCAGGTCAAGAAATATAATGCAGACAAGACCGCCATCTAAATGCCATTTTTTCAGAGCTCGTGTCAAACCCTTCTCTTAGCCCTTCTCCTTTATATATTTTTTTTAGGGTAAAGTAAAGTAAAGTTCAAGTTTTTTTAGCAAAAGCATAGTCTATAATTGGGGGGCAAACCTAATCAGAGTGCAGAGTAGCTCCAGCTATGTCTTTCAGATGGGGGACAAATGAGGTGCGGCACTCATTGAATAAATGTTCACACAATCACAGGCAAATGAGTTTTTCCAGTGTACAGTTGCGCCCAGGGCACTCTGAGAACGACGTCGCCGCCATATTAAATTAATATGCTTCAAATATGCTGCGGCGCTGCTACTGCTACTGCTACTGCTACTGCTAATGTAATTTGTTCGCGGCCAACTGAGCATACACTAAAACTCAAATGCGAAGAGGTTGCCGTAGACAGAATTTATGCTTATTAATGTGGGTCGCATTTGCCTCGACCAAATGACTCGACAGTTGAACGGACGCAGAAGCAGTACAGCAGCAGCAAGCAAACTCGTTTATCATGGGCCAAGTTTATGAACTTTCTCTGTGTTGGGTCTGTGCAGTTCAGGAAATGGCTAAGAAACCAAAAATAAAAAAAAAACAAACCATTTTGCTCACTTGCTTTCGTTTGAGTAAATTGTGTTTGTTTGATCAACTACAACGTCAAAAGCTACGTATGTATGTACATATACGTATACTATGCGTAGAGATTTGCACATGTCACGCGTCGTAGACAAGTTTACTACCTTAACCAAAAGTTACATAAGTGGCGCATGCCACACACAAACATCAAGGTATATAGGTATACTTACCAAAAGTACTCTCGAAAGAAATGTTTTCTTTACAAAGACAGAAGTAGATTACACACTGAAAGAAAACCACAATAAAATAAAGCAAATTTTGTTGAATTTATGATTTACTGGCTCTATATTAAATATAACTCTGTAAATCTTGAATTCCATATAACTTTAAAAAGACTTCTCATAAGAATTGGAAGATTTTTTAGCGTGCAGAAATTTTGCCGAAAGTATTGCCTACTTACCAGCGTCATCGTATCGTTTGGCTTCCTGTGTTTGTAAAAAGTCACTCACAAGTTAATTTCGCTGGTATTTGTGCGACACGTCGACGACAGGTGCCCAGCTGCGGCTCTGTCTGTATTTTGTGTGCGTCTCTACGTGGGTGTGAGTCTATGTGTGTGTGTGTGTTTGTGTGTAAAGTAAAAACTTTAAAGCAAAATACAGCACAAACCTTGAAGATTTTACCTCTACAAATTACTTTAAATTGCTGACTGATACTTTTTTTGGGGGACAGGCTAACATCAACAGCTTTTTATTGAAAACTCTTGTTACATATTCATGAAAATGGCTAGGCGCTGCCTGCGCACTTTTCAGTTCATTTGCATGTTAATTTCAAGGATTTCAAATTAGCCAGAATTTGCGATGTCATCAACATTTTTCGGTGGTCTTTAGCCTAAGTGAAATTAGTTGTAATTTAATGAAGACTGCCGTGTAATTTACCGCAATAAACATCCGTTTAACTCAATCTGCATACATATTAACTAACTAACTTCCGTTGTTCGAATTGCAAACAACAAATTTGATAATGCCAACCCATATCATTATTAATTCAATTATGCGATTGTAAGCCGCAAAATGTTCAATAATTTATGTTATGCTAAATCTCACTCATTTGCATATATCATACACACACACACAAACAAAAACCAACGTAAACAATGAAGTCACACCGGCGTACGAGTATTATGAATATGCATAGGACTATGCACTAAAAACAATTTCATTAAACTGTTTGAAAAGCTGCCAATGGCGCTCTTCTAGACGATAGTTCTGTGTATCTTAGAAACATATCCGGAAAATTTAGAAATGTATATTTAAAAATGATTAGACCTCGATTAAGTCTAAGATAAAGTTACTGCAGTTTTCTTTTCTGTCAGTGTATTTATTTATGCACAGGTATTGTTTCCTTTTCAATGCATTCATTGTAGGCAGCTGGTTGTCTGGCCCATTAATCAATAGATTTTAATTTATATCAATTTCAATACTGCCACAAGTTGGAGAGCAAACAATTGAAAAGCTATTAAGCAATAAATAATTGTGAAAGCTAAAAGGAATAAATCTGAAGTTACCCCTACTGTTCTCTACATCAAAGCAGAAAGCAACCTGTGTCATTTTGCATCGATTTCTACATTAACGAGAGACAAACATTACGCATACGCCCTGTTGTTTAGCCACAGCTGTTGCCAAACAAACTGAAAAGCTGAAAAGTCAATGCAATTTTTGCCCCGAACTTTTATTGATTAGAATACTTATTGATATGCAACAAGGTCGTAACAAATTTCAATTTCACACCTCGTTGAAGGGGCACAGAAGTTTATGGCGAAATCTGGGGAAGCAAAAATGTGTCAGCTTTGATAAAGTTTTGTTTATATATGTACATACATATAAATGTATACCTAACCAGATTTTAAATATGCATAAGAACTGAAAAAAATGAGCATGAAAAATATTCCTTTGGCATTAAATATGCAAATGGGAGTAGGAGCAAAAAAAAATGTCAAAGTTCTCTTTTTTCATTTTTTTCTCTTTGGTGTCTTTAAGCATTGATGTTATTGAGGCCCATATATAAGAACACATACACGCACAGACACACACACACACACACACACACTGAGGACAGGTAGACCATTTTCTAAGTTATATGATATAATATTTCAATTATTTGCCACAAAAGGTGGTTGACTGTCGAATGAAATATTCAATATCGACAAAGAGAAACCAAATTCAACTGAAATCTGAACTAAGAAAATATGTTTGACATGGGTGTGTGTATGTTGTTTCTTTAGTTTGACATCTAACGACCTTTAGATGACCTTAAAAATGCCCAATTTAGCTCACTTGGGACGTCATCCATTGTTTTACTCCGATATTTAACAAAATTAATTGCATTTAAATTCAATAAAAGTCTTGTGCAGAAAGTTTAAAATACTGGCACTCGCAAAATCAAATCAAAATCCACTCAAGCAGCAAAAACCAGAACTGTAGGAAGGAAGGAGCCACGCCTATTCAGCACTAATTTCGTCTTTGTTTGCGGTTGTTCGCTTAGATGTTGTTGTTTAGCCGCTAAATCCAAAAGAAAAAAAAAGTTTTAATTAACTGTTACGAAACACAGATTACTCAACGCATTCCCTTCCCCTTCCCCTCTCTCTCCACCTCGTCTACCACCTCTAATCAGCCAAACCAGGTTGGCAACCGTTGCCTGAACCTGAACCTGTCTCTAAATCTGAACCCTTTTGCTGGTTACCTCATGCCAAGTTTTGTGTGTTTTTGTTAGCTTTGTGAATTTTGGTTTTGGGATTTTAAATTTATTTGATTTCGTTCAACAATTCAGATTGCCTTTTGCAGGTGCACACACATCAACAGACCAGATCGTAGGTATTATGTGGAAAGGAGGAGGTGTGTGGGGTGGGCTAAATAAAATCAGATTAACACACATCAAAATCAAATTACTTTGTAATAAAACATTGAAATGCTAATTCAAATTTGGCTACATTAAAACAAAATTGAAAATGCATTTTCCCAGAAATATGCGAAAATTTCAATTTGTCTTTCCACGAAACATACAAATAATTTGTTTTTTATATTGTAGATTAAAGAGATGACTAATGCCTTTACTTTCAATTACTTTCTTCATTTAGATGTAAGCCTAAGAATATATAATATTAAAAAGCCAAAATATATTAATGATTTAATTAATGATTTTTTCGAGTGGTACTTAAGAAATAAATGCAAAAAGAGTAATATCTAAAATCAAAGAGTAACATCTTTAAATGACGTCCCGCATAGTATATTAAAATATATGAAACCAATTAAAATATATACACGTTTATTGCCTATATATATGTATTTCGATGCAATTTGTGATTTTGAATATTGTTTCGATTTATATGTGACTAATCAAATGGAAACACATCATCAATGACGACTCTGCCCCTCGGGGGCAGTGTGTGTTTGTTTCTGATATGCATCAGAGAAGTGCATGTGTCAATAAGGCAACTACAAGGCAAGTGCATTAATCATGCTCGCGTGCATTTGCCCAATTATGGTGCAATTAACACACTTGATTGCATAAAATCTTCGACTCCTACTCCTTTGCCGCAACATGGTAATCCATGTGAATGTGTGTGTGTGCGTGTGTGTGTAGATGAGGCTTCAACTGCACATGTTGCGTATACTTGATATGGGTAAGCAAGAAACAAACAAAAAAAAATCTTCCCATTTTTTCTTTCTTTTTTTCAACCGTAAATTTGATTGCCTCCGGTGATTCAGAAATAGTCCTCTCCCACTTCTTCATTTTTCTTCATTCGTTTTCTCATCACTTTTGGCCATTTTTCTCTATGTGAATATTAAATTGAATTTAAATACAATTGTGGATAGGTATGCAAATCGAATTCATATTTTTTCAAAAATATATATATGTATGTATTTATCACAATCAATTCATGATGCGTAAAGGTGTGATAAAAATAAACATTTTATTTTATTATTGTATAGAATTCAGCTCAGAGTACACAGAATATTGTATACCCGTATCTCAATGGTGTGCATACAAAGGAATACAAAGAGAAATACCAATATGACAACACGGATACAGTTTATTCGATTGAAGGTAAATATACTCAAATTAAATTGAGTTCCTGTCCACTTCTATGCTTTCTTTTTTTCTTTGAGACTCTTTAAGCCTATGTGAAACTCAATCAATAAACCAGACTCAACCTTGTTATGGTTTAATGTTTATATTTACTGTCACTTGCCGCCGCCTAATTTGATTGAATATCCACACAGAAATTCCAACCTCTGGCCGTTAAATATAAATATATATAGCTTGAAATAGAGCGGAAGATGGAAAGATGGGCAAGCAAGAAATGCTACAAGTTTTATGTTTAAATAATTTATCAAAATAGAAATCCAGCAAACGAACATAATCCCCTGCGGTTGACTAACTGAAGGCCAGTTACATGCCGTTTGGTGATGAACGAGCCACATAAAAAGGGGCCGGAGCTACCTTCTGAATATGGGGCAACTCCATCGTTTGATGGAAGAAGGATCAAGGACAATGAGCCGGTACTTTACTCTATTATGTTGACATACCATTCGGTTCCGTTTTGTTTTGTATAATTGATTAGGTTTGCCCTTAGCCAATAAAGCACACTCACACACACACACACACACACTTTACATATGTATCACTCCCCAATGGGCTAAGGTGGCAAGGAAGTGGACTTCGCATTTGTGTCAGATCTAAACAATAATTTATGGCCTGTGTACAAAGACATTAATCTTTATTGGAACTGAAAAGTGTAGGCAAAATGTTGACAAGCAATCTTCTAGTCTACATTTAACGCGTCCATAATAAAAAAAAAAAAAAAACTCAACACAATGACAAAAAATCATTATAATGCTAAGATCACGCAAATGGAAAGTCTCTCTGCTGTTGGAGTGGGTAAGTAGAGTGGCCCATCTCTGACTCATTCACACATTTGTTTTAAGGACATTTCGTGAGATTCTTAACATTTTGTGTCACTCATAAAATTATGCTAATTTCTGAATTGTTTATTATCCATAAAGTGGGAGAATATACTTATATTATGTAGTCTTTAATACGAATATAATTATTATTTAAGCTGGTGCACATTTGGTAAACAAAGTTTTTTATTACATTTGAAGGAGCACTTAAAAGGAAAAAGAAGATTAGCATTCATTGTGTATCTAGATCAGTGACTTAACTGATAACTAAAGACACATTGTCTTATGTGTCTACTGCTATTTGCTCATATAATGAATCTACAAATGATCCCAACTAAGAAGTTATCGCACTGTAGATTTTTGTAATCAAATTTTGAGAAGGTAAATAACTGTCTTGTCATTGCGGCAAAATCTTTTGCAAGTGAAAGATATATCTAGAGTTGTATGTACCTGTAAGATGTAAGTGGTTCATCACTCAAACCACCAAGCCACAACAATCAACATACTTCACTCCCAAACACTCTGGATTTGGCGAAAGGCAAAATAGAGTCTTTTATGATTTCTAGTCTGGACATAAACCATTTTGGCATTTATGCAAATTGAATCAACAAATGGGCCTGAGACTGAACCTACCGCTGTTGTAACATGGTAGGGAAAGATACATTTCCCCTTTGTTAAAGTGGGTTAGGATAAGGTACCCAGACTCCTCATATGTATGTATATAGGCAAAAACACACACACAAAAAAAGTAGACGTACATATAAAGTGTGTGAGATTTTTTGTCTCAAAAATTGCACACAATCTTTGTCTTTGGTTGCTCTCTTTCTGTAATGGGTGGGTTATGAGTGTGTGTGTTTGTGTGTTTTGTGGAATATCCAAAGCCAGTCAAGTGTTGAGCTTTAGACATAATTTATCAGCTGAACGATTTGATTTATATGGTTAGACATGGCATGCGGCACGGCACGGCACGTCAATGTTTGTTGCTTGCTGTGTTTTCATTTTCATATTTCTATATTATGTGCGATTTACTTTTTGATTTGCTTTATGGAAGTATGTACCTACATATAATAGTATCTCATCTTATTTGTGCAGTTTGTGGACCATTTACTCAGCTCACATGAAAATGGAAAGTATTTCTTTTTGTTTATATTTGCGCAAAAGCTAAAAAGAAATTTCTGCTGCCCACAATATATATATATATATATATATATTGTACTTGCATATATGCTATGTATATACATTGAAGCTGTTAACATGCATGCCTAAACATAAAAATTATAACCACATAGTTATGCACATACTTGTGGTAAGTCTGGTGTGAACAACCTTCAGTATCGGCTAGAGAGGTACAACTACAGAGAGTCAGCTTCAGCTAGAGCTCCATCATCAGATGTGTGCCTAGATGCCGCGATGAATGATGATTATCATCATTACCCATTATTGTCTCTTTCTCTCGCTCTCGGTTAATTAGTTGGCCACGCCAAACAATTTGCAAGAAGGAAAGTAAACTCTTGTTTGTCAATTTGTTTAAAGCGTTTTATTGAAGGCTTAACCCCATTAGCTTGAATTGGCGCACTTGCTCACATTCACAATCGGCTTGAAGCGATCAAAAGAAACGAAAACAGGTAGAAGACGAAGAGACAAGGGCCAACAAGGGGCAGGGGCAGCAATACAATTCAACTTTCTGCGGCACAGCCAAAAGAATAGCACAAAGAGAGAAAGAAACAGAGAGAGAGGGAGATAGAGAGAGAGAGAGAGAGAGAGAGAGATAAGTAAAAAAAACTTTTACCAAACAATGTAAACTCATTCACGAACCGACTGTTGCCTGAGAGAGCATCTGCATCTTGCGTCTTGGCTGCTTGGCTGCTTGGCGGCTTGGTCTTGGAATTTTTAGTACCTCGTCAACTTTTAGTACCCAGCAAACCAGTTTCACCTGCAAAAGTTGGCTCGATGCCCAACCGAGCTCCAGCCAGCTTCAGTTGCGCCGCGAAGCTCAAGTAGAGCAGACCTAGAAGAGAGACCGGAACCGAAAAACGTATCCCGTCTGTTCGAAACCGGACCGGATCATATCGTCTGTGGCAGAACTGCAAAACAGAAAAAACAACAAACCTAAAGAAGGCAACAAAAAAAAAAAAAAACAACGTTAGTGAACGTCGGCTGCGCATGCGCAGGCAACTTGTACTCGTAGTTGTTGTTGTTTTGTGGTAGCTCAGCTTAATTATAGTCGCCCCTCCCCCGGCACCTACCGCCCCATAAACAAAGTTTACTTGTTTGTCTGCATTTTTATTTTTCTTTGTGTGTGTGTGTGTGTGTGCGTGTGTAATAACTTCTTCTGTTTTTCCCAACTCTTGCCCCTCAAAGCATTTCTCTGAGAAAATCAAATTCTATGCTTTCTTTTCGCTAGCTACAACCAAAAACTAATGTAATACACGCTCTAGTGTTTATGATTTGAATAGATGTGTGTGTGTGTGTGTGTGTATTTGTGTGTGCATTTGTGTGTGCATTAAACAAACATAAACAAAAGAATTGGCCAAGTGCGATTTCACAAAAAAAAACAAAACACCAAAAAAAACCCATCAAAATGTAATCCAAAACGCTACAAACGTAAATATAAATCAAAAAACAAAATCTAAAGAAACAGGTTACAAGAAAGAAAGATATATCAGATTGAATTAACATATTTCCCATCAAAAATAATGATCATACAAGTGTATCTGTGTGTGTATGTGGGAAACAAGAAGTGGACACCAATGCCGTCTCCCGCAAGTCTTTCCAAGCCTCTCCCCCCACACTTATCCACATGGACCAAGATACATGAGATATATACCTATATATTTATATATATAAACGAGATATATATATACGAGACCTTGAAGTTGTCTTCGTTAATCGAATCGCATATCGCATATGCATTTTAATGAGTAAAAGAGGCGATTCAAAGCCCATTTTTTTTTTGGTTTTTGTTTTTGTTGTTAAATGAGATGTCGAAATGCAATTCGGACGTTTTGATGGCCAATATAAATTTACATATCCACCATGACTACATACCTGTGTATGTATGAGAGTGCGCAAGAGATCTCTGTGCAAACACTGGGCGCAGTCGCAGTTTCGAAAATTGACCAAATAACGTTTTTCTATTTGCTTTCGCCTATGGACCGTAGAGCAAATAGCACACCTAACGCAAAAAAGAAAAAAAGAAAAAAAAACACAGATAAATACAAAAAAAATATAGTCAGATAGTATGTACGTACTACCTATCTAGATAGGTACATAAAAGATCCAAAACCAAAAGCTTTTCGGTGTCTGGGTGAGCATGAACAACAACAATTGAAGCAACGGTACAATGTAGGGGAAGCAAAAAAAAAAAAAAAAAAAAAAAATACAGAAATTATCAAGAATCTGTATAGAAGCGTGAATTGGCAATCGTTGGCCCGAACGAATTACCCAGGCGCTATGCCCCAACAATAAGTGGGACACAAGTGGGATTAATTCCTCATAATTATTTCAATGAATCATTCATTTGCGAATTGGTTTTTAGAAATTAGATATGTTTTGCATGTGACCTATAAAACTTAATTGAACTGCAAAGGCCTATTTTTGTCTATTTTGGATGTTCGATTTATGGAAGGATCTATATTGAATGCTATTAGCAAAAGAGCATTTAAGTAAACATTTTAAAAGTATACAAACAATCGTTTGTCTCGACATACCAAACAAAACTATTCTGTTCTTTAATTTAATTAATTTAAAAAGAGTTGCTTGCAAATAAAAATAATTGTTATGGTTTTGTTTTCAAACTTTTACTCTAAACCTGTTGGTTTCATATTTAGATTTAACAACAATGTCGCACCTTAAACGCTTAATTATAATATTTGCAATTGATCGTACTTTAAATTGTGATAATTCGTTAGTTTGGATTCTTGAGTGTGAATACGAATTCCAATTGAGCAAATCATAATTCTCAATAAAAAAAAAAAAACATAGCGACTCTTTGTCTCTTTGGTAGATACATAAATATCTAGCATATTTGTTGTTATGTATCCCACTTTGTTAGCTTTGTTGATTATAGTATTCATTCTGGCCGATGAGACCTTCTCACCGCTTATCGAAAGCTACAAAAACAACAACAACATTGTCACTTGGCTGAGTAAATAGATTCTGTTTCTTTAAGTTGTTGGCTCCGAATTCGACAGAAATATGTATGTGGTCTCGACCACAAAAGTCTCATATGCTATGCAAATTAAAT
The DNA here is from genome assembly GCA_024703675.1 of Drosophila nebulosa. NCBI lineage: Eukaryota > Metazoa > Arthropoda > Insecta > Diptera > Drosophilidae > Drosophila > Drosophila nebulosa. Next base: position 1,942,346 of record JANFPS010000004.1, on the reverse strand, counting down.
GTTCTAACCGAAAAGTAGGTATAAAACGATAAAAGAGGAAATGACCAAATAAGCCACGATACAATCAATAGACTTGTGCAGAGTGTGAGCGTGGCAGTCGCCTTTGACTTTGATTCGCATAAGTTTTAAGAAACAAGTTTCACTCGTTCAGTCAGTCATTCATTTAATCAGTATTTTGGTGGCGGAAAAACAAGGAAAATGCAAAATACAATTGAAAAACAATCGGCAATTGCAGTGAAAATGAAAACGTGGAAACAGCTGCCAAACGAGGGGCGGCTTTTGCTGTTGTTATTTTGCTGTCTTACCCACTTGACCCAGCACAGTGTGGCATGGCGTCCATGTCCGGAGCTCAGTCCAGCCTTGCGTCTGCCATGCAGGTGAGTAGTCACTACCACAGCCAGCGGAGACAACGAATTTCCGCTTGTGGCTTGGTGTATTATTTTAATATCCGCTAATTGCATTGCAATTTCTGCTTTTCTGATTCGTTTGGCTTTGTTTGTTGTTAATCATCGACTGGCGACAATTACAGGTGCAATGTGGTGCCGTTTGCTGCCACTGGCCAACTTGGAGCAGTGGCCATGGACTGCGATCGTGTTGTCTTTCATGGCGATGCCCCCCAGTTACCATATGGAGCTCCCATTGTGGCGTATTCACAGCGTTACAGTGGCCAACAAGTTTTGCCAGCTCAGGTGAGAAACCAAAGTCAATTGCTTAATGAATCCTCATTTCTCATATAGAGAAATTTGTTATACATTACAGACCTTTGGACAACTTAAGTTACCCATTGAAGAGCTTGATCTATCCAACAATCTTATAAGACGCATACCCGAAAAGGCTTTCGATAGCCTTAAGGATGTCCTAAACGAACTGCGCTTAGCCAACAATTTGTTGGGCGATAATCTGAATCCTATATTCTCCACCGCTGAACTGCATTCCTTAAGGAACTTGCGTCTTCTAGACTTATCCGGCAATAAAATCAAATTGATCGAGGAGGGTCTTCTCAAGGGTTGTGTTGACTTGAAAGAGTTCTATATCGATCGAAACAGTTTAACCGCTGTGCCCTCCAATTCTCTAAATGGACCAAGTGCCCTTAGGCATCTATCCCTGCGTCAGAATCAAATAGGTCAGTGCAAATGGATATTACTTGTGAGAATGATGTAATGGCATCTTTTTGGTTTAGGTACGCTCATGCAGGAGTCCTTCAGCTCGCAGCCACAACTGGAGATTATTGATTTGCGATACAACTTCCTGCGCAATATTGATAGTCAAGCTTTCAAGGGTCTGCAGAAAATCCGTGAGATTAAATTGGCTGGCAATCGAATAACGAATCTAAATAGTGATATCTTTGAGAAGCTTCCCACGTTGCAGAAACTAGATCTGTCCGAGAATTTCATCAATCAGTTTCCCACTGTCGCCCTGGCAGCCATTTCGGGCTTAAAGTCTTTAAATCTATCGTCAAATATGTTGCAAGTATGTTGGCAGAGAGACAAAAAAATTAGGTTAAAATTAATAATAAATTCTTGTTTTAATTAAGCAATTGGACTACACCCACATGCAAGTGGTCAGGACTCTAGAGAGTTTGGACTTAAGCAGAAATAGCATTACCAGTATACCTTCCGGCGCTTTCCGTGATCTAAAATCGCTAAAGTTCTTGGATCTAAGTCTCAACTCACTGAGAACGGTAAGAACACCAGTTAACTATCTATCTGTGTAATCCTTTGCAATTTGGTTGTTATTATTGAAGATTGAAGATGACGCCCTCGAAGGTTTGGAGAGTCTACAAACGTTCATCATACGGGACAACAACATTCTTCTGGTTCCAGGCAGTGCTTTGGGCCGTCTGACTCAGCTGACCAATCTCCAAATGGATTTTAATCGTGTTGCAGCTCTGTCAGCCGAAATTCTAGGCTCCCTTCAGGCGGGCGATATTACGACCTTGTCATTGTCGCGAAATGTCATCCGGGAATTGCCTCCGGGCAGCTTCCAAATGTTTAGCAGTCTCCACACATTGGATTTATCAGGAAACTCTCTTGCTGTGGTCAATGCAGATACTTTTGTGGGATTGGAAAGCACATTGATGGCATTGAAATTGTCACAAAATCGTCTTACTGGATTAGGCCAAACACCGTTGATCCTGCCCGAACTTAGGAGTCTCGATCTGAGTGGGAATAGTTTGACGGAGCTGCCTAGTAATATTTTGGAGGAACTGGAGAACTTGCAGTCTTTAAACTTCAGTGGCAATCACTTGACCACACTGACCGGAGCTCTTCTGAAACCATTGTCCCGCCTTCAAATCATCGATCTAAGTCATTGCAATATACGACAACTTAGTGGTGATCTTCTGGCCAATCTACAGGACCTCAAACATATTTACTTGAACGACAATCAGCTTCAGGAGTTGCAGGATGGTAGCTTTGTGAATCTTTGGAATATAAGCTCCATCGATCTCTCTAATAATCGCATTGAGTCAATACGTTCAGGAGCCTTCGTGAACGTGATGCAGCTGAAGAAATTGGACCTACATGGCAACGAATTGACGGCATTTAAGGGCGAGTTCTTTAATACGGGCACAGGAATAGAAGAACTCGACATATCACACAATCAGTTGAGCTATTTGTTTCCTTCGTCGTTCCGTATACATCCCCGTTTACGTGAAATCCGAGCTGCCCACAACAAATTTTCATTTTTCCCAGCTGAACTCATCACGTCACTGCAATATCTCGAATATGTCGATCTGTCCGATAACCAGCTAAAGACAATTGAAGAACTAGACTTTGCCCGTTTGCCACGATTGCGTGTACTGCTCCTGTCCCAGAACCAGTTGGATATGGTCAGTGAGATGGCGTTCCATAACTCCACACAACTACAGGTTCTGGACCTATCCCACAATAGTTTGGATCGTATTGGGGAGCGCACTTTCGAGGGTCTAGTGCGTTTGGAGAACCTCAATCTTGAGTATAACCAACTGACGGAGCTGTCCGATGGCGTCTTTGAGCGTGCCAAACTGCAAATGCTAGAAAATATTAATTTGGCTCATAATCGCTTTGAATATGCTCCACTCAATGCCCTGCAGCGTCAGTATTTCTTCGTTTCCTCTGTGGACTTGAGCCATAATCGTATTCGGGAATTGCCTAAAGATGATAGCATTATGGTCAATATCAAAAGCATTGATTTGTCCTTTAATCCTCTGACCAATCAAGCCGTCCATAATGTCCTGAATGAGCCCAAGACGGTTAGGGAATTGAATCTAGCTGGCACAGGCATTGAGCAATTGGAACTCCTAGAGACACCTTTTCTGCAGTATCTAAATTTATCACACAACAAGTTGAATAGCATTAAACCAGAGATATTCCAGAGAGTCACCTTGTTGGAAACTTTAGATTTATCCAGCAATAATCTACAAACTCTAGACGAGCTATCGCGAGCTTGGCCCCAACTGCAGGTGCTCCAAACGCTGGACGTATCCAATAATAGTTTTGCTATCATTTCCCAGTCGAATTTTGCCCAATTGGACATGTTGCGATCCCTTCGCTTAAATCATTTGAAACAGTGTACTAGGATTGAGAAGAACGCCTTCAAGCAACTGCCGAATTTGGGCACTCTAGAAGCCTATGATTTGCCATTGCTGGGTTATCTTGATCTGCAAGGCATACTCGAATTGCTGCCCGGACTGGAAATGCTCGACATTGAGGTTAAGGACTCAAGCATTGGCAGTGAGCAAATTCAGCCCCTGAAACATCCACGATTAAATAGCCTGGGCATACGCGGAGAGAGATTAAAGTCGATATCTTCGGGCACATTGGCTGGACTAAAGAGCAGCGAATTGACGATAAAACTACAGAATACCTCGCTCAGTGCTCTGCCACCTGCGCTTTTATTTCCGGTGCCTCGATCTTCCCAGCTCAAACTCAATGTGGACGGTTCCAAGATTACGGTGCTAGTGCCACAATTCCTTAACGCCCTAGAAGATCGACGGGCCAGCCTACAGTTGGAGGGTCTGGCAAGCAATCCAATTGTCTGCGACTGCAATGCCAGAGCCCTGCGCCGTTGGCTACCAAACTCAGGTATGTCGGAGCTGAAGTGTCAGGCCCCGCCCTATTTAGCCAACCGCAAACTCATCGAAGTGGGTGACGACGAACTGACCTGCGATGCTCGACGCATGACCTCATCCACATCCCGCCCCACCTCGCCCCTATTCCACAAGTCCTCTGCGTCCAGTCAGCTGGTCACACGCAGCAGTTCCACCACCACCGAAGAACCACTGATCATCTGGAGCCTAGAGCCTACGCATCCGCCCACACTGAAAATCAAGACCAAGGCACCGCTAATGAAAGCCCAGTCGCCCATTATCAGCAACGATGATACTCTTATCATTGGCATCGTTGGTGGAGTGGTGGCATTTATAGCCATTCTCATCATCATCATTTGCATTATAAGGCTGCGCATGAGCAATGTTGAGTATCAGCAAAGCGCCGCCATGATTGGCATTCCGTCTGGAATGCAATTAGGTGCCCACAATGCGGCGTACAATTATAAGAATCCAGGAGCTGGAGCAGCGCTCTATGCTGTGCCCCCCTATCAACCCAGCTACGCCACCTTGCCGCACAAAGCAGCCTCCATCCATCAGTCCACCCAAAGTCTGGCCCAGCAGCGGCAACAACAGCAACAGGCAGCAGCCGCTGCTGCAGCCGCCTACTCGACCATGTCCCGCATGTCATACTTCAGTGGCGCGGGAACAGGAGTTGGCGATGGGGGAGAGAGTATAACACAACACCAACAGCATCAACATCAACCCTATATCATTTACTCTGACGACAAGGCCTATAGATAGGAAGATGGGCATCTGGTTAGTCGAATCTTAATCATCTATCCCACTCCCAGTTCTTACTCTCAGTTAGTCAGTCAGTCAGCCGCGAAACAGCGGAAGAGTTTCCAAACAGGTTCTACATTATCAGCTTTTGTTGTATATAGACTTAACATATACTAACTGTAACTGTAACTGTAACTCTAACTATATCGCTATCATAAAATAATTAAGTGCAAAAAGCATTGTTTATGCGCAATAAACAAATGTTAGTTTAATATACAAATTTAAATATATTTACAACTTTGAAAACAACTAAAAATCTATGTTTATAATTTTCTAAACTGATTGGCAGAAGTGCAGGTTGATATTAAATGGCAAATTCTTCTCAGATCAACACGAATGGAAAATACAGAAAATAGAGAAACAGTGTAAACTCTTTACTCATAGTCGTACATTGTATGTACATACATATAATGTACTATAAAATCGGTTATCAGTAAAAAAAAATACAAGTTTAGTTTTTGCTTAGTTTGAGCTCGTTTAATACAATAAATTGTTTCTTATACAACAAGATGACTTCATAAAAAATGTATATGCATATTGTATATATATATATATATGCCATGTGTATAAGTATTCCATGTATATATGTATGTAACTTCAGGATCGCCATTCACAGTCTTTGTTTTCCATCATTCTTCAAAAATTAAACTTAACAAATGCAATTTGCAGATCAATTTGTTTAACAAATGCACAAAAAGAAAGAAATTGTCATTTAAATGCCTTTCAACAATATATGAGCAATCGATAAGATTATTAAGGTAGATTTGAGGAAGAAAAGAAGAATTATATATAATAACTATCAATTCCAAACAACAATTAAATTGGAATCACAACGGCTAGAGTTTTGAGCAGACAAAATGAGATATATGTATATGTAAATGCTCTAAAATCGGAGATTTAAGAAAATTCTAAAACTTAAACGCAGCAATTATCTAAGCCATTTGGGCATATGAGGTATATAGCTTGTAATTGCGACGACGATAATAGATCATCAGTCCATAACTGGCACACAAAAGACAAGCGACAATCAAGATTAGAATGCCTAACATGATAATACATAGAAAGAAAGTAATTAAATTTGAGTGCTTTTAATTATAAGTTTAAATCTTACCTGTGGCCGCACTTAGATTGGCCTCCTCGTAAGTCATCATCATGGTAGTGCGCTGGCATTCACTATGCCAATCCCCTGGCAGGATATCTTGGTATAAGCTACGGAGCTTGCTTAGGGGACAAGACACTCCACAGCCGGGTATGTCCAAAGGCAAAGGGTCCGCTGTCGTGTTTTTGTAGAAGATCGACACCAAAGGTGTATTGTTATCATCTATGCGAAGCTCCATCGTTATGCAGGCTGTATATGGAGGACTGTGCAACTGTAAAGAAATGAATTAAATGAATCATCTTATTGAATTATTTCGAACACAATTACCTCATACAGTTTAAGTGCATTTAAAATATTAGCAATAGTTGTGTCATGAGCGCTATATATCCAGACGGAACGATCAGGTGTTAAATTACCCGAGACTTTCTTTTCAAACCGCTGAAAAATTTCCTTTAACAGTGGCCCAGTTTTTAATCTGGCCAATTTGCGTGTGAACGTCGCCATCCTAAACGCAAAATTGGCCACAAAAGTAAGCTCTTCCTTGTCATAGACCTTTTCTGTCCACACAGGCAGCGTCCGGTTATATAGACGCTCGATGAATAAAGTGTTGTTTAAGTACGAAGCATCTGTAAAGGTTTTAACGAGTCGACCACTGTTTTCACTTAAATACGTAAACAGATGTTGGTAACGAAAATAATAAGCCTGAATTTCGGCTGAAGCCTCCAAAGCAGCTATCTCATAGTCGTATGTGGGACAAGAGGCTTTGGCTGCTAGTATGTAATCATTATTTTCCGGCAATGTGTGTACCGGAATGGGTTGCCAATGGATATTTGGATTCCATATATCCTCTTCTTGAGGTTCATACAATCCTGCCAAATTGGCTTGGGCACTCATTAGTGTGCGATCTACATCAGTCGACTGCACATAGATCTCATCCATCAAATATTTGGCACTTAGCAATGATCCATAACGATTACGCAGCCATTTTCCAAGTTCGTAATGTTGCATTTTACCCATATTGGTCAGTTGTCCCCATCCAGTGGGCCAGTATCTTAAATCATTCCATGGATCTGTAGGGTATGGATCGACAGGCGTTCTGTCGCCGTGGCGAAATATCTGCAAAACATTAAAGTTCATTTATATGTATGTTGTAACATTGTTTGCATGTTTGTATAGGTGCAAAGCTCTTTTTGATTAATTACAACAACAACGTCAAGCACCTACCACATGCACAAACTTCAAATCCCCTGGCAGAGTTTCCCCTCTATTCACTTTCGATTCACTACCATATGGTTTGGCATGAAGGGCATTTCCTATGCCCAGCAACAGAACACACATCAAGAGAACCAAGATCAAAGCGAGTTGATTCCACATTTTGAATGCCACCACCGTCACAAGACTCCGACAACGACTAAGTGAGGAGATGGAGAACATGTGGAGTTTAGTTAGTAATAAAAATGGAAAATTTTATGCAAAACTATCTGCTGCTGGGGCGTTAGAGTGCCTACCTCAAGCGCAAGACTGGCGGTTTTATCGTGGCTTCGTTTTTTATATGTATGTAAATACAACTGTGCCAAACTGAAGTTTAAACAAAAGCCAAAAACATAGCTTTTGTTTATATTTATAACACAATTCCAAATTGACGACAACAACAAAGCCCAAATAAAAAGTCAAGCAAATTGGTCACCCCATTTTACACGTAGAAAATTATCTACATGCGTATCTAAAGGTCGACTTGCCAATACCCGTTGCCCAGAAAAATATTAGAACTGAATTTGGTTAAACAAATTAATCGTTTTCAAATTATTAGAATAACTTAATCTTAGTAAGTTAAGGGAATACTTTTTAATTCATCCCGCCAAGGACGTTTGTTCCGTTATTCATGTAAACCTCTCGTTCTTCTATTTTTGTGTGTGTTAGGTTGTTGGCAATAATTTTATTAAATATCGTATTGTTAGTGAGAACAGGACGGAGGGCATACATATGCAATGGATGTCCTTTCTCAGAGAAACAAATTTTAAATATTTGAATTCGTCGTTTCTAGTAAAAAAAAAAACATAGTTCTATTTGCACATTAATCCAATTATTTCAATAAGTATTGCATTAGATATTGAAAACAATCTTAGCTACAATTAACAAATATACTGCATAAATATGGGATACTCGATGGATATGTCGACAAAGATATTGGTAAAATTATAGTTTTTGGGGGAAAAGAGAAACTATGCTTAACTAAAGACTTGACAAAAATGTATAACGCCGAGCGCATACTAATTGGAAAACAATATTCGGCTATTTAAGTAATCCCAATTTTGTATTTTCAAAATCTACGATTCCCGGCCATATTTGGTCCTGGTCCATGTCTGGGGCCATTGAAACTGAAAACCAAATAATACAATGAAACACTCATCGAATACATCTTGGATGATTATAAACTAACCGATTTCGTTGACCTGGCCCTCCACCACCCGGGCCATGGCTGGGTCCCAATGGCGGAAACTCTGTTTGGTATGCCGTCAAAGCATTCTTATTCTGACTATGGGAAGGGCCACCACGCTTATTGAAACCTCCACCAGGTCCTTGATTTTGAGACATGCCACGTTCATTATTTGAGGGGCGAGCATTAAACCCACCACGGCCACCAAAATTACCACGATTCGGGCTAAACCCGGAGCGTCCGCCTTGATGATTACCACTAAAAAAGCAGAACAATTGGAATAAAAGGAACAAAGGCGACATGGTAGTTATCAATACTAACCTATTTATGACTGGATTGTCTGATCGCATTGGGCCTAGCCCATTGCCAAAACGCCCTGACTGGTTTCCACCAAAGGAAACTGGCTGTTGTTGTTGCTGATGATGGTGATCCACAGCGGGTAATGCGAATCCGCGACGATCTTGTCTCACATTGTTTGATGGGCCTAGACCGCCCCCTCGTTGACTGCCTGTTCCTGCAATACTGCCACCGCCTCCACCGGAAGCTGAATACCCACTCTGGAAGTCATTGTGTTGATTATTGCCACTAAATCCACTTGATGGGCTACTTTTAAAATTCCTTCGTCCACCACCTTGAACATTATTTGTGTGTGATCCCGAAAGGTTGTCCCATTGCTGGAATTGTTGATTATGGCCGCCAAATCGATTTCCGGGACTACTATTAAAATTTCCCGCTCCACCGCCACCACTCCCTCCGAATCTGTTTGGGCCTCCGCTGCCTCCTGCACTGAATCTGTTTTTGAATCCTTGTGCTGAGCCTTCGGTATGATGACTCTGCTGCTGTTGAGGGCCCTTGCTATAGGGAGCATTTCGCTGTTGACCATAATTTCGTTCATTCCGTATGGGCCCGAAATTGTTGCCGTTTGAAATAGAATCCCTGGCATCACTGCCTCCACCTCCTCTCCCTCCAGCAACTCTCCCAAAATTGTTTTGGCCACGATGGTTAGATCCCGATTCCAAAGGACCTTTATTTGACTCTCCCCCGTGACCATGACCCTGTTGCGCAGGTCGTCGTCCGCCACGATTACCGGCTCCCGGGCCCTGACCTGCTGTCGCCCCAACTCCCTTTCTGCCCCGTTCCTTGGGTCGCCCCGGTTCGACAACAATGTTCTGCCCTTTGAATTCGATACCATTGAGAGCAGCTATGGCCGCCTCGGCCATATCTGTGTTCTCCAAATGGACAAATCCACAACGATTCATTACATCGCACTCCACTACTGCTCCATAGTTTGAAAATAGGCGTCTCAACTCGTCTGGTTTGCAGCCAGGTGGCAGGCTGCCCACGAAGACTTTGGCGGTCTGTAAGAAAAGCATTCATTGACATTAAATTCATTTTAATCGTTACTTGTTCCAGGTAAAAGGTGTATACTTACAGACATGTACTTTTATTTTGATTTTAATTTTTCTTTTCTAGAGCTGGTAATACATCCAAACTGTCTATTATCGATAAATCGATCAATTAAAAAATATCGAAAACATCAATGCTGCTAACTTCGATATTCGATATATCGGGTTTCTATAGTGTTTTTGCCTATTTGTTAAGAATAAAATAATTGAACTTAAATATCATAATATTTTTAATATGCTTGTGAAGTTTAATTTTTATGGATGGTCAATGTCAGTTTTGTAAACATGGACTCATTTCTGCTCACCACTGTCATTTTTTAGGTCTCTAAAATTTTTGTAGAAGTTTGAAACTTGTATTAATTTTGAGATTAAATATGAAATGTATGATCTATGTTTTTGATATAAACTTTGTTTTTGAATTTGTTTTAAAGTTTAAATATTTGGAAACATCGGTGCTGGAGGGTTTGTATGGGTATACAAAAGATTGAAATATTGTTGTAGCCGAATATCAATATTTTCCCAGCACTAGCTCTGGTATTTTCTTGTAGGCATGTAGATAAGATGTCCGCAAAGTTAGCGACGCTGTTAAACTCGAGCTAGCGAAGGTCATCTGTTAAGGCTCTGTTAACTCTTTTTAATTTTTTGATTTTCAACTATGTTCTTATTTATTAAGTTTTTTTATCAAAATAAATTTGTAGATTGCTAAGCAAAGCATAATCTATTGATTTTAATGTTTGTTTTTGGCGGTTTTGGGCTTTGTAGGCATTTAAAATTTGGGCATGAAAAATCAGCTCCACACATTTTGGAGCCCAGCTTCCTTGAAACGGAATGTAGGACAAAACATGGTACATACATATGTCAGATAATGCCCCGTATATTGAGCTATATCTGCAACATTGCAGCTGGCGGCACCCTTATCAACGATTTTGGATCCGCTTGAGGCACCCACACATTTGGGTAATTTTTCAAAACTTCAGCGGTGAGTTTCCAAATAAATTACCAAAACAAGTTCTTGAAAGTTCAATAAACAATTTAAAATACCGTGCATTGCCCTACATTAAATATTCTCGACTCCAGGAAGCAAACAATTGCAATGCAATTTTTCCCTTGTTTTTGTATGGGGAAAACCATAGGTTAGGTAACTGATAAGGCATTTTCTCAAAAACCCTGCGACAGATTTTTTTTGAAATTTGTTGCAAATATAGCTCAATATACGGAGCATTATCTGACATACCATGTTTTGTCCTACATTCCGCTTCAAGGAAGCTGGGCTCTAAAATGTTTGAAACTGATTTTTCATGCCATGCAAATTTTAAATACCTGCAAACCACAAACCCGCCCATGAAACACTAAAATCAAAAGATTATGCTTTGTTTAGCAATCTGCAAATTTATTTTGATTAAAAATAAAATAAATAAAAAATAGTTGAAAATAAAAAAATTGAAAAAAGTTAACAGAGCCTTAACAGGGGACCGTGGTTAACTTTACGCACATAAACTCAAAAGCCCACTCAGGGATTTTACATCGAAAACCCCGTGCCGGCCTCTCCCATTAAAGGCTTGTGGGTATGCGTGTCACGCATGCTGCACAGAAGCTCCGTCGGGTCATTGGAGGCGTTGAAATAACTTAATGTTTGCTGGGTTACACTTCATTTATCGTCTCAAAAACAAGAGAGAAGCAACTTGCTTATTTGGAATTTATGGCTGATTTTGAAGAACAGCTTAGGCAATATCGTCTTAAAAAAAAGAGGGAAGCGACCGTTGAAAGCTTCAAAGCGAAAATACGACAATTTTGGATGCTCGGAACAGGCAAAGGATCGGAAGACAAAAAGGAAACTGCAATAAACATACACAGCCAGGTAAACAAAACGAAAACGTCAGCGTCAGCTTATCGCAAACCAGAAGGGCGGAAGATAGCGCAACGAAGATTTTGATCGCGTGCCTTGTTTTCGAAACTACGTCATTAAATGCTGCTATGACTTTTTAGTAGTTGCATCGATGTACCAAGTTTTTGACTAAGTAATCTACCGATTGCGCTATTCTCTGTCATATCTTTTAAAAACTAGTATTAATTGAATAAATTTATTAGCCATCCAATTACCAAAGTGAAACTTCTGCGCAATCGCAAGATGAAATTGTGCCCTCCAGTGAAGATGAAATCGTTGCGGAGGATTCCCCCCTTACATCCACCGGGGATCACAGGGAGAGCAAAGTACTAAAATACACTCTTTGGGGTGTGTATGCTCTCTTTTGGATAACTTTATATGTGATAGCGATCGAGCTTAAGTTTGGATTGGTTTTTCTAATGTTTTCGGCCCTGTTCGGTATATATTTTAACACCCGCACAGGACCAAAAAGTCGAAATGAAATGAGTGCTTACAGCGTGTTCAACAAAAATTGCGAAAGCATTGATGGTACTCTAAAGGCAGAGCAGTTCGAACGCGAAATACGCTATGGTTCAGGAAGCGTTCGTTGAGTTAAACTATTTTGAAATAGTATAATTAGGAAAATTTACCATAATTATTAACCTCTGACCTTAATTAAAGTAATTTTTCCCTGTAATCGGTGTGCTTTGGATCTAAAATGACGAACATATTTCTTGTTTAATAAAATTAAACCAAGATGTCTTACTAAAAGATTGTAGACTTATTTGAGCCCTTTGCATGTGCTCTTAATCTCACCTTAATTTAAATTGCCTTTACCTAAAGTTGAAATATTACTGTGTTTTATGTTGTATTTTGACTTTAATGGTAGTAAAGCTTTTTTTAGGACAGAATTTTACATTAAAATGTAATGACAAGCTTGTTAATTCTAAAATAATAGAATCATATATTTTTACACACAAACATCTTTGCCAAATGTTTACGAAGACCTATTAAATTTTTTATAAAATTTGCAGCAATTTAAGATTCAAATGAACTGAAATGACTGCTCTTTGCTTCCTATAAAACTTTTAAAGAAAAACTATACTAAGCTTAATGTTGGTTGACAAACAGTTTTACATATATAGTATGTAATAGATAGATAAATAAAATTAACTGACTTTTTAAAAGTTTCTCCGATCAGTACCGGATGCACTACCATAAGGAGGAATACCAACCAATACGCTGTAGAAAGCTAGTCTTTAGCGATTACTTACAAATATCAAGAAAACGTATTGCGACAGCGAAAGTCGACATTTAGTTATTGCATTTTACTGAAACATATGTGGTTCACTGTATTTAAATTATAGCGTCAGTTCTGAAAAAGTGCTAATATATAGGTGTGAGTTATATTCATAGTATTTAGGAACATATGAGGCTAATTTACATATCTGTTATTTATTTGCAATCTATTATTCAAGACACTGTCCTGAAAAAATCTCATTCTACATAAAAGTGCAGTCTGCTCAATATCTTATATTAGTTATGTACGAGTATGTACATAAGTTTAAACAAATATATTTTTGCATATGTGCTTTTCACTTAGATTAGTAAGGCTTTTCAAATAGGTTTTTACATACATATACATTCATATCTAAAAATAAAAACAGTTTCTTAGTGTGCGGCCTGGATTATTTGGCATTGTTACTAACATGTTCAATTAATTTTAACTTTCTTTCCCTTAGATGCATAAAAATATATGAATACAAATGCGACAATGACATATTCTATCGCTCAATTTACCTGTGCATCTTAGCTATTAGAGAACTTTTAGTGCTTACGGTAGTAGTAAAGATCCAAAGATTCCGCAATCGATTCGTTTCTAAATTAATGAGTATTGTGGTTTATCGTGAAGGTACACCTTGAGGGTATAGAAACAGAAACGCTTATATGTAGCTGATGTAGGTGTGATGACATTGTTTATGCATATGTATATAAATACGTTCTATAGTTAAGTTTCTTTTCATTTGGTATTGTTGCTTTAGTCCTGTATATTTTTTGTTCTCTCCCGAAGGAAGAGGGCATAAGTATGGGTGCTGTGAAAGTGCATATACATAGATAGGACTCACAGCCAATGCTGTTCACATGTGGAATTCAGGATCGGTAAGCAGGCGCTCCCTGGTACTGGAGGAGTCCGAATGCTACCATTTCGGTATGAATGACTTGCGAGAAGGCAGAAGGCATAAGATACTGAGAGCCATAACCATGTGCCACACCGAGTGTACAATGTAATAGTTTTGTTTGGTTTGCAGGAAAGCATAGCAAGCCAGGCCGAGGGCAACAAGAGATAGTCCAAGCGGCATGAATACTGCCAAATAGACCCGCGACGGGAACACTTTCCTTGTTTTGGAACACCGTATTCCCCAGCTGGTCGAGATGACACAAATGCCACTTATTGTAGGCGCCAAGAACACCCAAAGGCTCTGTTTGTTCAGCTCTGTGCCAAAGGCAAGAAGTATAGCACCCAGCATGTGGAGCAGTGAGACAAGTTGCGGACGGATGTGAGCCATGGCAATAAGCGTCACCCATATGCTCAGAAGACCACAATAGAAATCGCAGAACTGTAGCACGCCTATTTTAACCAGGCAGAAGCTGTACTCGTCCTCACCAGAGTCGCATGCATGGTAGAAACTCGAGAAGAACATGGTAAAGAAGTATATAACGCCTTCGGTGTAATAGCGTCGCCTTATTGCCATGTAAATGCTGGGAAAAAAGAGCAAGTTGCTCAATGTCAGTAGCAATGACGCCAGCAGAATGGACATGCTTGAGGGAATCTGAGAATCTTCAGTGCAGTCCCAACCGCGGTAACCCTTTGTACACACACAGGTGGAAAATACGAAGCCCCCGGACATATAATGATAGCAGCGTCCATATCGACCACAGCGCCCAGCAACACAGGGACTTGAAGAGATTGAAAATATGACTGAAGTATTGCAGTTATCCAACGCCACATGTTGTTCCGTCGCCGACTTGTGGTGTATCTCAAAAAGCCGTGTCATAGTCTCGAAATCGGGTGTGCACTTGAAATCCATCATGCACTCCTTCACCTTCAGTGTGTCCGTTTCATTCATCTTGGCGAGGCACTCGTTGGATTCGATGCAAGCTGCATACCTCTTGGCACTGCCGGCGCAGGGGCAAGGAAAGCTCATACCATCGAGCAGGCGGACATGCTGCCGGATGAAATCCTTGACACTTTCGATGATAGTGACGCGTGCAGTTTCTGCGCCGTGACAGTAGAGGCCCATAGTGACGTACCTAAACGAAGACACATCAAGGTTATTCATCAAGACAATAAACTAGGTTTAGAAAATAGATTTTTTTGCACTACTTACCAACGGCCACTCTCTGGAAAGGGCACATGCACCAGTCCCATGCTTTCCGTGTGATTAACTATGATGGACGCTTGCCTCAGCCGCTGTCCGTAGCGGCACTTGTCCGGCCAAGTGGGTACTCCCGGTTCGCCAAGTTGCATGCACACAATAATCTGCATACTCTGGTTGGTTCTCGGTGACTGCACCTGTTCTACTACCGAATCGGGATCACCTATTAGTCTCTCTGCCAATATGCCGCCCCGTTCGGAGGATGGCGACAGTGTGGGGGGAGGCGCCTTTAAATCGCTGCTTGAACGTAGCCCGTGCTTCATAGACACTGCAAACGTAAGGGTACCCCCAATGTCATAGACTTCGCCCAAATCGAAGGCAAATCCTGCCGCTGATTGGGCTGTTAAATTCAGCACAGCCGGAACAGTGCCATTTATATCCGGCTGCAAATCGTAATCAAACATAAAGAACTCGCGATAAGTCTGCCGCAGCAGAGGATAAAAGTCCATGTTACGAAAACGATTTGGTTGCCAGGAACTCGCTGTGTTGGAGCCATTTCTAACCAGTCCTTGTGGCTCAAACGATGTGTTAACTGATTTTGGCAGCACAAAGTCGATTTGCATTTCATAACCCAACACATCGGACGGGCTTTCCGAATTAATGCTGATGCTGTTCTGACGACGTAATCGATATTGGCCCTTTGTTCGTTGATTGAAACCAGCACCCAGGAGGTCTTTCATCGATGCTGTCAAAACACTTCCCGCTGTTGGTTTATTAGCACCCGTGCAGAGCCAAATCCCGTCTGTTTCACTAACAAACTTGAGCGTTGCATAGTGCCATGTGCTCGGTTGTACGTAAAACTCGATTGAGATTTCCTCTGTCTGATTAGGACGGATGACAGTGCTATGGATGTGGCTGTGTTCCCTGCAGCTATCGCTCTCGCTCTCGCTGCCGCAGCCGCAGCCGCTCCACGGATATGCATTCGCCTGCACGTGAAAACCGACATCCGCACAGTTCACGCACACTTGTGCAAAGGAGATGCGTGCTGTGGCCACACCAATGTCCTCCGGTACATAGAACTTGTAAATGATTTCATTGTTTTCCGAGCAGTCGGAGCTAATGTTGCTGTTGCTGTTGCTGTTGCTGTTGTCGTTGTTGCTCCCTGCCTCAACTCTCGACAAGAATTCGGTGTGCGTGTGCGTGAAGTTTTTAGTTTGAGCAGATCCGGTGGCTTTTATACTGACACCGCCAGATTGTGCTTCCCCATGCTGTGGATGTGCATGTTGGTTTTGCTGCTTCGGAGGCAAGGCTCGGGTCGGTCTATTGCTGTCTACATTTTGCACTATGTAGTTCCCATCGGGGGTCAGATTGTCTGCGGCTGTTTGCAGAGCTACATTGTCCGGGCTGTTGCTGACGTTGACGCGTCTATTGTGAGGTTGCTGCTGTTGAGGAAGGACATTGCTCGTTAGATTACCGTGATGCGCTTGACCATTATTTATGATAATCGGCTGGAAACTGGACACCGACATCTCGCCAAGTAATAGTGTGTCACATGATGCTGCTAGTCCTGCACAGAAGTAAGTCAACAATATTCATATTTAATAAATGAGATAGTCAGGCAAAAAATGAAAATATGTCTAACATTACCTTGCTGCTCTATTCGATCGTTATTAGGATCTGTCCAACTGACAAAAGCCACTGCAAACCAATTGCCAACATAGGGACCATTCACTGTAATGCGCTGTTGCTGCTCATTCGACTGAAACTGCAAATTGTAGACTTCAAACCTGCAACGTAAAGTGGGATAATTAGAAAACCGTTGACTTGTTATCGAAACCCGTTAAATTGTTAGTCCAATTAGTAACATTTGCAATTAATTTATCATATGCAGCTCAAGCCAGATTTTTTTTTTTTCGATTCTCAGGGGGATAAATCTTACCTTTGCTCAGAACTAAGAAAGTGTTTTGGAAACGTTATGTTCTCTGGACTTATCACTGGGTAACTGCCCGCCTTCAGGTGCAAGGTTACATCTTTGACTTTACACTTTCTTTCTGTAAAAATATGGGAAAATGTTAATATGAAGCTAATTAATGACTATATAATTAAATACTTACGAAATGTGCTTTTAGATTCCTCAAAGGCTTTGAAACTAAAAATGGCAGTCCTGGTATCTGGGGGCATTCGAAAATGCAGTATAGACACATCCTTGTAGGATGTGTATTTGAGCAGTGAGTTAGATGGCAGTCGAACTATTAGCTTTTGATCTTTTGTTGTTTTCATTTGTTCCATTTTCTCTTGGGGCTGCTCATAAATCGTATATTCATTTTCCACCGACTGCTGTTGCATTTGAATGCTAGAACTAGCACTCCTCAGCTGTAGAGTGACTTGCAGCACTACAATAACAACAGCCGGATAGAGAAAGGAACGATTTGTATGTGCGTGAGACATGATCTCATCCAATTTATTAACTATCTAGCTAAAAAAGGTAGCACTCCTGTTTTGGAGATTGGCTTCATCCGTTCGTTAAAGGAATCAACTGAAGAAAAAAGAATGTGTTTAACAGGTTATTAGGTTCACCTAACAGAGGGCACCTTTAATATAATGTGGGGCTTTAATGCCCCCGCACAAGTGCGTCAAATGGGTTATGAATCATTTATTCCAATCCAACCCGCTTTTAAAAATATCCTTAATACATATATGCCAGGGCCTGAAGCGGTGACAGATAAATCGACCTTGCCAGTGACAGCAAAACAAAAGTTGATTTATGATTTTTTTACATGACTTAATATGAAAAATTTCGCTTTTAATCGCTTGACATGAGTTTAGTTTGGCCTCTGTCTGGCACGTTCTTCATCCTGAATGAGAGTGAGTGCACGTGTGTACGTTAAAGTCACATGTGGAAATAAATATACGTTAAGGCTTTGTGGCCTACCCACTTATAATCGTAAACACAAAACACAAATCTGATCTGGTAACATCTACCCTTCGCCTGCCCTTCTTCTATCATCCATTATGCCAACTGGGCAAAAGTTTTCACAGATGCTCATATGTATATCTTCAAATATGCATTTTCTTACAAAATTGCTATTTACTAATCTGCTGTTTCGAAATCTGTACATTTAGAAACGATTTGAAAGGCTTCTAAAATATTTATGACAGCTCTTTGTTTTTTCAGGTGAGATTTCTTCTTTCCAGAGCACAAGATACTCATATTACATTTTTATTGACTTGCAGATAAAATATACATAAGAATCTAATCTAATTCTCTACAAATTGAAGGGGGCATTCGTTTATTCATGGCAAACTTATTCCTCGACCACAGAAGATGCAGTGCCATAGAATTATCTACTTTTATTTGTATCCTTGGTAGGCATATGAAAGTGCTTGTGTGCACTTGTGTAGGTGTGTGTGTGTGTGTGTGTCTGTGTCTGTGTGGGTGTGGGCCACATTGGGTTTGAATGGGTATGCAAATTCAAGTATCAATCCTCTCAAATGGCACGACTGTGCCATTATGACAAAAGACAAGACATAATCCATGGCATCGGCAGGTATAAATTATTTGCAATGGCATAACGAGGCGAATTGATATCGGGCCAAGGGTGGAAAGCCCATCTCTTTGGCCTTCGTTTCAATCAAGCAAATTGGTAAATTCAAAGGCAAATAAAAGATTTTTGATTTGAAGCATGCCGGTGGATGACATTGAACCCTTTAAAAAAAGAACTTAGGCGATTATTCTAGCAAAATACTGGCAGTATTCTGTAGTTTTTAAATACCCTCAAATACATGAAAAAAATATCCCACATATAAGACCTTAAGGACTCAGCTTTCAGCCTTTTCAGTTTGTAGTTTTCGGTTTGCAGCATTACAGCTTAAAGCAAGCACGGAGCAAAGCTGGCTGGACCGAAATACACTATTTAAGGCAGTACAGCGAGTCCATGGCCACGGATTCATTTGAATCGATGCCATCGCTGTTAAGCCACTCAGAGCCTTCTGACGCACATATGTACACAGTTCCATTTATGTATGCACATACATAAATGCTGTAACAGCCGCTGAACATTCGTTGTACACACACATGCATACCTCTTTATATATCGACACGGTTGCAGAAATACAAATACTCGACCTATTTAAAAACAGGGCCAATATAGGCAACCGTAGAAGGCACTAACAGCCTGTGTATAGGCAAAGAAAAAAGAAACACATTGCCAACGCCACGGGGCAGGGTTAAAGAGCACCTTTGGGCAAGTCGAAGGTATCTCTTTGTCAGCAGCCAGCAATACAATTTATGGCAGACATAACACGAAATGTGCACTTCCATTTAGATTATCGCTAGCATATTCTTTAACTATATCGACTGGACTGTTCCTATCCCGTTAATAGGGAACTGGATCTGCGCTTTAAACATTTACACAATTACTTATTGCAGCTAATGAGGAAACTCGATTTCTAACGAATGTGGGGAAAGAACACAGCAAACTAACTAAGTTTAGATGAGTTTCCAAAATAACAGCAAGCCCATTCGAGTTCGAATTTGTTTCTTATCAGTAATATTCGACTCGAATAACAAGCGATTCTTATCATTTCTTTCACATCTGTACTACTACAAAATACATTTGTGCGTTTTCGTTATGTGCCTAGATTTCTAAATGTATATAATGCGGCCTTATGCTTGTAGATAAGCCATTTGTCCAGCGCCTAACAGAGCATTGGGTCAAGTTTATTGATAGAACCAAAAAATAACTGTTCACTGACAGTTAGAGAACATTTTATTAATATGTTCTACTTGATTAAATCTCCGATAATTTAAATCTTATTTTATTGTTCTGGCAGAACAATTTATTTTCGCCAACACGGTTTATCTATTTCGAGTGCATGAATTTTGAAACTTGACAAGATTGCACATCTCTGAAAAGTGCCTCCATCGCGGTTTCGGCACCAAGTGAATGATTGCAGGGGAAATAAATTGTTCGGTACATAAATACAGTTATGTATGTACGCACATTGCACTCTTCACTGATGAAGCTTTGTTGATTTATGTGCATGAACCGCAAACTGCCAGCACGGATTATGTATATTACAGACACAAAGCGCGAATCAAGCCTGTTTCACGGTGACAAAATTCTTAGAACTAGTAAATATAAGTAATTATTAATATGTATGTAGGTCCAAGAGCGCCAAGAGCCACTTGTTTACTTTACGTCACGACAATAAACGGAGGACTGATTGTCAGACCCGCACTCGGGCTGACTCTATGGTGCTCGCACTCGTCTCTGTATCTCTCACAATCAGTCTGAATTAGGTGCCCCCATCTGCCGCCCACTCTTGATGACTAATGCGCCGCCGACGCTAACGGTACATCGTACTAGAGTCTCTTTTATTGCAATGCATTGCTAATCGGTGGCAACAACGTCTCGTTCGAACGTTCGCTGCGATATTTCACATCTTTGCCTATTGCCTAGTGCAGATTGAGGGGGAGTGCTTTGGGACTGAAAGACTTGCTGATTTGTTTTGGTTTTGGCTTTGGCGATGTCGTGGTCGTTGTCGTTGTCGTTGGCTACGTTGTCGACCGCGCTATCGACCGCGACGTTGTTGAAATGCAATATCGGAGCTTTCACCGCTGAGTGAGCTTTTCGGTCAATTTATTGTTTTGCAGTTCAATTGATGGATAATCGTTTCGGTTTCTTTTTTGTAGAACAAAAGCACTATTACGGAGTTATGAGTATATACTATAGGCACATTTCCATTTAATGACCCTTTCTATTCAATTGCTTTTGTTTGAAAAGATAGATTCGTATACCATTTGTCTACTAAGTACGGGAATATGGCGTAAGAAAAGTTAATGAAGTTCGTTTTCTAACTGAGGAATCTATATACAGCTTCCAAAGCTTTAAGGTTTGAATATTTTAAAACAACTCCATTTAATCATAAGTAAATATGTTTTGTACCTTTTCCAATGCCTTTTTCAAATTTAATCAAGATCGGATTTATATATGTACATAAATCAGCTTTTTTGAAAAGTTCGGTGCTGAATACTCAGTAAATGCAAGTGATATTGAGC
Source organism: Drosophila nebulosa (assembly GCA_024703675.1). Lineage (NCBI taxonomy): Eukaryota > Metazoa > Arthropoda > Insecta > Diptera > Drosophilidae > Drosophila > Drosophila nebulosa. Next base: position 1,921,232 of record JANFPS010000004.1, on the reverse strand, counting down.
TAACTCTAATTTAACTATTTCGAACAATTATGAAATGCAACAGATTTGTTTTTTTTTTTTTTTTTAAATGGCAAATTTTGATTGGCACTAAATTCTAAAAACTAATATTTAACTTAATTTTTGGTAGCTTTTAATCCAATTGGTTAAAAATGTAATCAACAAAAAGGAAAATTATCCTTGAGGATAAATGGGCTCGTTGATAACAAATTTTTAAAATAATGTGTCTCATTCGACTAAATCTAAAAGCTAGGTTAGCTTGATTTTTCATTGTTTTTTATCGTTTAATGCCATTAGAAATAGTAGTAAATTATAGTTTTAGCTAAAAATCATTGCGTAGATACAAAAATGTCTGCAGAAATCATAACAATATTAATTTGTTACGCATTTCTGTGGATACGTTCCACAGACAGAGTAAAAAAATGAGGGGAAATGGAGAGACTGAGAGAATGTCAAGTTCGTTGTTTTTGGGTGTAAAACAAGTTTTTGGTTTTAGTCGAAGCCCGAGAGATCGGCATGAGCACCGTCTGGCAGGGCCGCCGACAGTTCATGTCTCAGTTACCCATTCGCCGCGTTACCAAGCGCAACGTTCGCCCGAATTCGTTGCTAAAGTCAGCTGAACCGCAACCCGAGAAAGTTATTGTAAATACCTGTTTCCGTTTGCATTGTATTTAATTTATACATATTTTCAATTGAGTGCTCAAAACGTGCATACACAAAACAAAATGTAACGAAATATAATATATACATATATAATTCAGATTATACATGAATTACAAGTGCTAGAGTTATATCGATAAATGCCAAAATAGTGCTAAAAAGTTACGAGTTTATTTCTGTGAATTTATATATGTATACGCATATGCATACACAGGCTTAGAAAAGAATTATTCATTTATGTATAGATACATCTGCCTTGAACACCTCTCACAGTTAATAACGTTTAATTCTTTGTACGTCTTAAACAGTTGCTCAACAATTGTTTAAGTAACTGGCTACTGAAATCAATACATCTCTTTCTGCCTTTTTCTCTCTCTCTCTCTCTTTCCATCTTGGCACTAATACAACAACGTCTTGAGCTGCGTAAATATATGTATACGTACATATATGCATACATACAAAAAGATATAATATATATGTATAAATAGAGGGGTTTGCCCATTTGAGTTTACTATTGCGCCATGCATCCGACGCCATACAAGTCAAAAAGAGAAATCGCCGACCCGCTTCAAGTTGCAAACAATATTTTCTTTTAGCCAAGTGTGATGTGTACGTTTTCCTAGTACACAGTATTTTTAGACTTGAATTTCTGAACTGAACATTATGAGTGACTCACATACATATGTATGTTTGTGTGAGTGAAGGCCACGCAGCATCTTAGAGGTTGACTGATTTGTCTTATTTGAATACCATTTATTAGCCATGCGTAATATGCAAACTAGAAAGATGTCTATAAAGAGCGTCTATAGAGCGTTTTTACCAAGAATGGATTAGCGCGTAGTTTGCTGCGGGTTTGGTTGCCTCTGTCATCGGCGCCCTTCTCTTTTATTCAATTACTCTCCATTTTATACAATGACAGGCGGGTTTTTATTTGGTAGAGACGTTAAAATAGATGCCACTCTGGTTTTTTTAGTCAAACTTTACACTGATATTGCGTCAAGTTGCCTCTATTTGGCCTGGCCAAACATGAGCCTGTCGCAGCCACACAGAATGCGTGCTGTGCGACTCAAAGGGGCGCAGTGCCGCCCACTTTTAGTCGACTTACTTTATTTTAGTTCTGCCCACTATGCATATTCATGCGGATGTATGCATGTGCGTATATATTTTTGATTAAATTTTTAATGTGTTGTCGCAGTCAACATCGCCAACGGACAGGATACCGCTTAGGCGGTTGATTTCACAATGGATTACCTTCATCACCGACCTGAAACCTGCCTCAACCACTTAGTTCCCAGGAGGAGCTCGTCGTTTGTTATAAGCAGGACCAGTTTACTTCTGGCCATTACAGTTGTTTCAGCGGCAGTAGTTTCAATATGCTTACAAGAAGGTAAATATTTTTACTTATTATGATTGAATAGATTTAAGCTTAGAATAATTATTATATGGAGATTTCACCCAACTGATTAGTTTCACAAAAATTTATTGATTTGGAGGTGGTCATGCCACAATAATTAAAAAAAGGCCCCGATTCGGATTGTCGGAAATTGAAACTTCGTAAATAAATTATGTTCGTTTCTCCAACATCTATGGATTCGAAAACTACTGAACCGATTGCGCCCAAATTTTGACACATTATGGAGTCAACTGTCAGCTCGGTTTATGGCTACTTTTTATGTCGATACCACACCCGCTAGCGCGAATATCAAGTTATATAATTTAACAATTATAAACAAATTGCGATACGACAATATCAAGTAGAGATAACTGGATAATTCTTCTGGCTGTCCTCAAAAACATATATTCAAGATGGCAGCCAGAATAAAAAATTTCCTAAGAAATAATCACTTTTATGAAAATATATATTTTGTTTTTTATTTAATTAAAAATTAGTAAAGTCATTTTCAGGTATAGCGAGACAAGGGAATTATGGATTTATTTGTATATGGAGGATTCAGTTCAAATTAAATAGGTTCTAATACCTAAGATAGGTCAGCTATACAAAATAAAGTAGTGCATCATTGCAACGCTACGGCGGTACGAAGTTCGCCGGGTCAGCTAGTAAACTATAAAAATGGTTCCCTGCTTTACTTCCGGATACAAATTTCATTGCTAATATGTAAAAAAGCATGTCCCATAGAAAAATGCACGAAAAAATCCAACACATAACTATTTTTAACCTTTTTATGTAAATAATAATGTAAAGATTTATAGTAAATCAAATTTTTTATCGCCTATTCCCCACAGTCGAATTTTATGGCTTTGTTACATTGGTTGTTGGTTTTAATTTTTCTATTTCGCTTAACAATATTAGGGAAATTGTCTTCAAATTCGTTGCGCCAAGTCTGTGGCTTAAAGAAGCTTACTCTGCTGGCAAGTTAACTTTACTAGTTGTCCAAATGAATTCCGTTCTTTACTTTCCGCCATTTTGCATGCCATTCTCTCTCTGTGTGTGTGTGTGTGTGTGTGTATGGAAGTGTGTGTGAATGGCGGTATATTTGCCCAGCTGTTATAAAAACAATTGCTTAACTTTGCCGCTGTCATCTTGGCACAACTTGTGGGTCGTTTCCGCAAATCCCAAAAATAAATTAAGCCACAGGGAACAAAAGCTTTCGACCCGCGCCGCGACTCGGTGTCACCAAGCTGCCGGCAGTTCGCGACCCAGACATGGGTAAGGTGCTACACACAGAAACAGAAATTCATGCATTTTGGCACTCAACGCTGGCCGCTCTCTTGGTCGGGAGCCAATGCCAACTCCGTTTTGGATATCAACCATAGTTACAGTCAGAGCATACATACATAGTATAATATTTTCTTGAGTAGATATTTCTATAAAGTTAACTAGTCTGGCTAAGTTCCAGTTTTAGTTGGTTTTTTGTTTTTACTGATGGTAATCGTAAAGTTTTGCTACCCAGATTGCTAGAATAAAAGTGTTAACTTAACTGTTGTATGTAGCCAACTCTTTTAAAGGTCTTCAAGTGCTATCGAATAGTCTGAATTTAAGCAAATTTTGCAATGCAAACTTTGGAAAAATAACTAGAAAATTTATTTAATTATTATGACAAAACATTTCTCCGTTTATTTATATATAATTATATATTAAATGGAACACAAATTAAACGAACGTTTGTAAGACATTTGACTGTTTATGATTGTTGGCTTTTGCAGATTTTAAGGTTTAGAAACAATTACTATTAAAACTGATTGTGTTCAAATTCTTTACGCTAAAGATTGGGGCAAAATCTCTTTAAGTGGATGCTGAGTTTGGTGGGCGAAACAAATGAAACTGAAAAGACTTTACACTTGCCACCTTGACCATGAATTCATGTCCGCATTTTTCATATTACGATGACATATATTGTGAGTTTTGCCCACCATGAGCTGATAATTGTGATCCCACATTAATAGTGGAGGCGTCAAATTTGCCAAAGCTTGAACTTTTCAACGTAGGTAACAATAGTTTATTAAAGTCGTTGGACATGAGCATTGTCGCAAATAAATATTGTAAGTTCAGTGGCACTAGAGTACGCCAACATCAGTACGGTGGCAATTCATTGACTTGCTCTGACTGACTGAATACAATTTGCAGATATGTACATAAATAAAAAAGTAGAGTTCACAATTTCACATCTTTGTTTGAGTGTGTTGTTCTTTAGGGGAAGACTCGCAAAGACAGCTTTTTATATTTTAGTATAAATCACTGAGTATACACATATATGCTTGTAAGTACATATACATACATATACGCACATACATATATATATATAATATGTATACATATTGAGTTCTCTCGGTTAGTTACAAGCATATATGTATCGACCAAGTTATAAGCATGTACACTTATGCATATGTATGTACATATCTGAAGGTCGTATGGCAAACTGCGGAGATACAAAACATGCAAACATCATAACCGGTTAGTAAACCGGCATCAGCACGTTGCGACTCGTCGTCCATTGATGTTTGAGTTCCGTTTAGATGGAAAAAGTATCAAGTTCTTTGCACAGTTCGAAACAAAAACAACTTGAGATAAACTACTGTAGGAAGCCTAAACTCCTTTTCAGTAGCAACACCAGCCAAAGTTGTTACGCATTTTGGCGATTTTACGAACAAACGTTACTGTTTTTTTAACCTTTTTGAAAAACCGGGATGCTCGATTAAGGGGACTGGTCCGAGATGTAATTTGCTCGTAATCTGCATTCGGTTAACAAATATTTTAGGCTTGTTTAGTCGTTGATAATTTAAAACACATATATAGATGTAAATATGTATGTACAGTGATGGAAGAAATAATAGAAACGGCAACCTTTTTTTTTGTTGAAATCATTTTTTTCAGTGTTGGTGAAATTATTCGACCTAAAAATCAGTGTTTAAGTATGTGGGATAGTAGTACTGTTATTTTCATTCCTTTTTACACCGATTTTGGCGAAACTTTTTTTTCTATACACTTTTTAGTAGAACTACCACGTGTTTCGGTTGGAAAAAGAATAGAAACGCTCAGTTTTTTTCACGTCAAAAACATTTTAAATCTCATAAAAGTTAATTTTTGGTTTTATTTTAATATTTTAAATCAAAGGTATTTAATATCCATTAAAATTGGTTCTGATTTCTGTTTTAATTTTTATGTATGTATAATATGTATGTATGTACATAAATACCTGTAAAAATGCATGAGTCACTTTTTTTCATTCCAATTTAAATTTAGCCTTTAGGGGTTTAAATGGAAGCAAAAGAAATCAAAATCGGCAAGTTGTTGTGAAGAGCTGCAGGTTGCAAAATATTTACTTAATACGTAACTGTTGCTGCGGATTTAACTGGAGGTGTGAGCTTACTTTGAAAGAGACGAAGTGTGTATACTCTTAAAACATCTCTTTGTATAGGCATAATGTAAGTTGTCTGAGAGACTAATTGGCTACGCTGATTAAGAAGGGTTTATTTTTCGAAAGAATTTAAAAAAAGATAGTGTAAACTACCAAGTCGTTAAAGTTCAAAAGCCTGAGTGAAAATATGTTTAATTTCGTTTTTCTCAGACAAGTTATGCTCTTTGATTGTTAACACATCTAAAATGCTAGGATAACCATGCTCAAAAATGCTTGAAAATTGCCCCGTCTAACTGCGTCTTAGCTAGATGGCTATGAAAATGAACCAGAATGCGGCGATGAATAATAAAATTGCTTTGATTACAAAATATTCACGCATGCCATGGAGTATTATCCGGCTCAGGAGGTTCCCGCATACGATCTTCTTCTTCTTGGCCTGCCCACTTCGCCGCCTACACACCAACACGTAATCGTCCATCCAATCAGCCAGGCAGCAGCTTGGCACTACGTGTTTGAACACAGGAATGATACGTATTCATTCATGCTTACATATATACATAAAGATACATACATATGTAGATATATATGTGTATGTATGTATGCGCAAATGTACATACATATGTACATATGTATTATGTGTGTCGGTACGTATGAGTTATGGATATGGTTTGATGGTCTGTCTCCGTGTTTTCTTTGCACGTTTTTTCAGTTGAAATGCTGAACTTACGATTCTAACTAAATATATTCATGTTCCAACCGTGAGTAAATAGTAGTCGCATTTGAAGTGAATTTGGCTTGTACTTCAAATAGAATAGAACGGTCTTCAGTCTATGTATGTATCTATGTATGTGGAGTCTTGGCTAGACTTTATTTGTTTAAAATGTTTAAAGTTTAAAAATAAAATTGATTTTATATTCTATTCTCATTTCTGTATACATTTCTGTCTTCTTCAGCTGAGGCTCAAGACCAAAATGCACCGCCTATTTTATATGTAAGAGACCGCAATTGGCGGATTTCGGAAACTGAGAAGGTAGGCCAAGTAATCCAGCGAGTAAGTGGCGAAGATCCTGATCGAGATGACCTCTTGTTTGGCATTGAGCCGCGCGTTCCCCCACAACCAGGCACTGGAGGAAATGCTCCCAATGCCCTACCATTTCGTATCGATCCCGACACGGGCGTTGTCTATTTAAACGAGAGTCTGGCTGGTCGAGTAAGTTTAAAATTAGTTTTCTCATACTGTCCATTTCCATATTTATACATACATGCTGTGGGCTATTTTGTTTTGCATCTCAAAGTTTAAGGACCACATTTAGTTGAATGTACATACACATATATTTACATGGATTATGTGCTCACCAGTGAGAATTTGCATTTGTTAGTCAAATTTAGCTGAAACGGAGTAGTTTATTTGCTTCGGGAAGGCTATAGAAGAGCGAATTTGATGCTGGCCAGACTATGCACTAGTGCTGGGAAAATATCGATATTCGCCTACATCGATAGTTTGATCTTTTGTATAGGACACGTATTGATGTATCGATATTTGTATTAAAATATTTAAGCTCTCAAAAATTTGAAAAATAACGTTCATATCAGAAAAAAGATCATCATTTTGAACAAGGTTCCAACTTGAACTCATAGACAGCTTAAAAACAATATGTTTCAAACTTGTTCAAAAAGATTAAAGACTTAAAAAACGCCAGTGGTAAGCCAAAATTAGTCCGTGTTCACAAAACCTACTTTAGTCGTCCATAAAAACCAAATCATACAAGCATATCAAAAATATTGTGATATCCAAGTATAATTTATTTATTCTTAACAAAAAGGTGTGAGGCAACGATCTAATATCTGGTAGCATCAAAAATTTGAAAAATAAAATGTGTCCTTTTAAATTGCACCTATTTTACCTATGCCACTTTTTTTACACAGGCCGAAAAATCAGTTGAGCCCCACACTTAGGCACTTGAATCTTCTTCACCAAAATGGATTATGGTGCGTTGAATCTGAATCTGAGGTCTAATTGTTCAGATTGATTGTGGTTTACGAGATAAAAACACTATTGACACCAGATATATCGAATTTCGAAGTTAGCTGTATCGAGGTTTTTGATATTTTTGATATTGATAATTTTAATTAATCGATTTATCGATAATAGATCAGTGTTATTCCCAGCACTACTATGCACATGCGTTTGTGTGTGTCTATAAGCGTTGCTTAAATATTGGCCTTAACCAAGTCTATGCATATGCAACTCAAAGTAATCCATACATGACCAAACCTATATGGTATATGTATATAATGACACCTTTTTACAGGCTGGAGAGAATTTTCTAATCTACATCACCGTCTCCGATGGACACTATACGGCAAAAACTGAAGTTTTCATCAATATTTTGGGTCCGCAGGAGAATAACTTCAAATACCGATCGCCATCATCGTCCATATCGCATGTAGTACATAACATATCCAAATTCCTGCCATTATTTGATAGCTTGCCCGGAGTCCAGTCCATTAGACATGGCCAACCAAATAACCGGCCAAGCAACAATTTGCCACCTGGTTTCCCTCCAAGTCTTACTGGCTATGAGCAACCGATATTACCCTATTACCGTCCCTTACCAACTACCTCCCCCGTGGATGAGCATGCCGAGCAGGACAGTGGAGAGGATGCACAACAATCGTCCGCTTCGCCCCCCGTGACTACCTCGACAACGCCAAAAAGTCGAACCAAACTGACACCAATAGGTACCACCAAGCCGGTGCAGGTGGAGAGCGAGGAAAAAACAACATATTTCACTATTAAATCGACTACGATTCCAATAATTGTCACCGTTTGCGGATTTCTGGCGGTGATGGCTGCTTTATTCGGATACCTTTGTCGTCGGCGACTGTGCGCCATCAGCAAGAATCTGAAAAAGTCAAAGGAAAAAGAGGAGCTGGCCAGAAAATCCAATCAAAGTCAACTGAGCAGCACCCTGACTGATGACAGCCGGAATTCGATGGTTATGCAACAGTGGAATGGCCCGGTGGCATTCGCCAACCGTTATGTGCCTTGGGAGAGGGATCAGCAGCTTGCTATGACTGTAAGTAATGGGAGACTAACTTGCTATTCTGATATTTTATATCTCGTTGTATTACGTGATTTATTCTATCAATTTATCAAGGATGTTGCGAAAATGTACGCAATATTATGTAAAAGCAAAATAAATCTGTAACAAAAGAGAGAGAGAGAGAGAGAGAGAGCTCAATAAACTAAAACACATTTCTCAATTCTATCTTTCAAACAATGGCGCACAATAAACACGACATAAACACCAACAACATCGATGACGCCATAAAACCATCATCGATGCCAATGCTAACACCATTTCAATCCGGTCCCCGTCAACCAACAAAACTTCGACGTCAACGCCAATGCTAACGCTAAATCTTCCAACACAAACCGAATACACACCCGGTCACGGGCAACGCGCCCCTCACTTTCCCCTTGCGGTATGCTCGAACGCAATCGGATTCATAGGCAACGTCTCAGCTATCAACAAGTGCTGCAAATGGCGGTGACGCTTCCGCGGTGCCTCCCACTGGTGGCGCCAGTCCCCTGGCTGGTTGTGTGGGCGGCGGCTCCGCTGCTTCAGGATATGGCTCTGGTGTCGACGCCAACAGCGATCGTTGGGAATTCCCAAGGCACCGATTAAAGTTTTTCAACATTTTGGGCGAAGGAGCCTTTGGACAAGTATGGCGCTGTGAGGCCACCGACATGAATGGTAAGCAAACAACATAATATAATGTCAATCGCTTAGATTTGGGCAAACAGCATTAATTGGTGATTGAAATGAAGAATAACTTACACACATTTTGTGAGTACATACACAGTTGCTGATTGCTACTCTTAATTAAATAACAGTACTGATTTCTAAAGGCCACCCCGAGATACTAAGGTATATAAATAATTGTATACTTAAGTGCGTACTCCTTGGAAAACTTCTAGAGACTTAAGTAACATTGAATGCAACAACCTATTTGAAGCTTGGGGCGTTTTGCTTCTTTCGCTTTAAGTTTCTGCGATGCGTACAATTCAATAAAACCAACTATCTTGGAGAAACTTTAAGTAAAGCAAATTGTATGGCAAACACCTAGACACTAGTGTTGGCTCTGCCCCAGGCATTGCCACTCAGCATCGTGCCAACCAGCAGGAGCAGTAGCAGTAGCTGAAGCAGCAGCAGCAGCAGCAGCAGCAGCTGTTGCACGGTTGAGTAGGTGGATTTCAGTATAGTCCAGTAAATATATGTGGCTGTGTGCATGACTTGAGAGTGCTTCCCATACGAATATTCACTGAATCGCACGCTACTTCACATTTTCGACATTTGCCACCAATGCGTCCCACGTTCTAAGAGCACGTACAAAGGACATGGATATACATACGTGTAGAGCTATGCACACTGGGTAACGTGGTCGTAGTAGGATAGCGAATGCAGAAAACCAAAGACAAGTGCAGGAGTGTGGCATGTGGCTGGGTAAACTTTAGAAATAAATAATAATACCTGAAGGCCGGCGGAAGCAATCTTGGCATCGAAGGAAAAGCAAGCCAAACCTTTGCCACTCGGTTCAAAGGACATCCCTTCCAATGCTTGTGCAAATTTTCTGCTGCAATGGACAGTGACAAAGGGAACTAAGCGTGGCTAATGAAGCAACTCTCTCGAGTTTCTTGCAGTTGTTTCCTTGACAATTCTTTCCATGACATTAAAAATGCAAATTGAAGATGCTATTAAATACATTCTTGTATTTGACTATTGGGAAAATACTTGGCCATTATGGACTTGGAAACATTTACAATCGTGCAGATAGTAGGAATAACCTAAACCGGTTCAAACTGGCATCAGTTTGGCATGAATTCGAATTGACTAATGGATTTAGCTTATTTATCTTTCCAAAACTTTTTCTTTTAGGATTCGAGGGCGTTACAACGGTAGCGGTAAAGACATTAAAGGAAAGTGCAACTGGAGTTGAGAAGAAGGATTTACTCTCAGAATTAGAGGTAAGCAGAGATAGAAACATGTCTTTATACAAAACTAAGTTACAAGCCCTTTTACTGCGATTTCCTTGCCGATGTTCTGCTCCCACTAAATAATGTTCTTATTAAACAAGCCAACAAAATGTATTAGGAAAAATTGGAGGAAGCAAAAAACGTTTAGAACTGAAGTTAGCAAACTGACGATTTGTTGAGCACATTTTTTCTCTCACACTTTTGCCCCTTATATTGTACAGGCTTTTCTCATTTTTCTTATTGCCATTTCGTTGTTGGTTAGGCTGCCCTCTCGGCCGACTGACTAACTCTCGCTAACTGGGCTACTGGGGAATGGGGAATGGGGATTGAAGGAGGCTGGAGCCTGCTGGTTGCCGGCTGCTTGGCGGAGTTTCGCATTCAGGGTTTTCGGTTAGATGAAAAAGTTTTGCAAATTGAAAATTAACGATGCTGAAAGTTTTCAAAGAATTTCCCTCCAGCTTGCGACTTGCAGATTTTAACACGCAGCGTCAATCCACCCACCACAATCGCACCGGGAAGCCGCTGCCCGGCCATCATCATTTGCCACATGCCACGACAAGGCGGCTGCCCCAAGAGTGCAAATTTAATGTTTGGCATTTTTAATGGAAATCTGAAGACATTTTTCTAAACTTATGAGAATCTCTTTAATATCCATCTGAAATATTATCAAATTGTATACAAACAGCATACCGAAATCGTAAAAATGTTTGTGAATATTATATAAGCAGTATTCTTATAATAATTAAGCTGTCGAGAAGAGACGTCTGCGACCATTTCGAATTGTCTATTCTCCCCAATGTGCGTCACTGTCAGTCCGCAATGTCAAAATGTCTTTCATTAGACAATTTTTTTCATTTCGATATAGTTGTTCTCAGTGTTCTTCCTTCTTGAAGATTCATTGGGAACTTTTCCTATGGAAACTTTATAATATAAGTGTCCTAACTTGATCTGATAAATTTGAGAATTTGCATTTGTGTATCTTAATCGTAAAGCGTAGCATACTTAAAAGGGCAGTTTGTGCTTATGTCTAATAAATTAAGCGAAACGTTCTCATTTTTCAATTGATATGCTTTAGCGTAATCAGAAATATGGAAATCAGGTAGCTCAGAAAACCTAACAAAAGCCAATACATAACTATGCAAACTACCAATATGTTAAATTTAAAACAATTTGACCATAAAAATGTGACGAGCTCATTGCATATTTATGCAGGCCAAAATTACTGCGACAAATTATTAATTTATGTCGTTGAATTCACACGATTGCCATTGCCCGGCAATCGCACAGGCCATTTCCCATGTCCTTGTGTGTGTGTGTCTGTGTGTGTTAATATTTTTTGTATATTCTGTCCTGCTTCGGCAATGGCTGTGGCAATGGCAAACTTTGAAAGGAGGAAAACCCGGTCAGAACAGGCGAAGTGCAATATAAATTCTATATACAATTTTTATTTTATGGCGAATCTATAAACTCAATTGTGGCTGGCAGTTTGAACGCACGCTTGCCACACAGGTTTTCCACTGGACCCAAATGATTTATCCAAACATTGTGCATATCCATGCACATTTATTTAATATAATCAACACTTTGAACAAATGCCCCGTGTCGGGCACAGGGACACATAACTACGAACTGTGTTTATGAAATGTGTGCGTGTGTGTTAGCCTTGGCAACGACATGCACGCCCCCACACATGCATTCATGAATGTTGGTTTATATAAATGTTGTACTACCAATAATTAAAATTGATTTTCTTCATTGTTTTGGCAATATTTCAAGAAATAACAACAAATCAAGAGCTATACCCTATCGACTCAAGGTTAAACAGAATTTTGAATACACTCGTAGAGTAAAACTAAAAACAGAATTTTAAAAGAAGAACTCCAAAAAGTTGCTTCACACTGAGAACTAAGAATTGCAGCCAATCGATTCTATTATTTTTGACACTAAATATTCTCGTTCCCAATACATATTTCACATACAATTTAGTATAGACATTGTAGCTAAGATTCATTGTGTCAGATATTTGCAGCAAAATTCATACCAAATAAATATAAGCAAGGGAGAAAGCATTCAAAAAAGGTAATAATAAAGTGTTCTTTGGTAAGTTAGTCGATAGTATGCAATTTGTAGAAGCTTAGAAAATCATTATTTACACAACAGACCTGAACGAAGATGAATGGCGGTATTACTGATTGGAAGGTTTCAGCAGGAGCGTTAGGAGTTGCCTGCATGCAAACCCAGCCAACTAGGCTAAGACCCTTGTCAGTACATGGCGAAGCACAACACAACTCTCGCAGGCGTTTTTTACATTAGAAGCCACCGAACGGCACGATTTGGAATTGGAATTGGTATGCAGCACTCTGTTAGCGTTAAATGATACCACGCGCTCCGACGCCTTGGAATAAACTGATTCCTGTTGCTGCTATTCCTTCTATCCGCTTTTGTAGTCAACGGCCCTGAATACTCTCCCATCGGAGTGGGACATGCGCGTTGGGTCCACTTCAGAGTACGAGAACAAGTCGGCTGGCCTTGGTCCTTATCAGGAAGAGGTGAGCTGTTGCTGTTGTTGTTGTTGACACAAGCCAAAACCCGGCTGATGCTGTTCGCCTTAGAAGCTCCGCAGTGTTGAGTTGCCGTTTAGCGTGCGTCCTTCATCATTAAAGGCGCATTTGTTCCTCGTACGCCGGGCGACAGAAGCCACCATGTGCTCCAGCAACCACGAAGATGCGGCAGTATATCATGTTTTGCGGATTACCCAAGCAACGAGAATAATTGCACTTTAATTTCAAAACAATGGAAAATTATTAATGGTCGTGCGCTGGCTTCCACTCGACTCAGTGCTGAACTCTACAAGGACTCCACAGCTTCGTGCTGGTGCGGTCGACACTTTGCTTTGTGGTGAAGCCATTGTCCAAGCACTTTTTCAGTTCGTTTGTGGGCCACAACTTGGCTCCTGTTGCTCGAAAGATAGATGCACAATTTGCGTAAAGTTTGGAGTCAAGTTAAGTAGTTAGAAAATTTGTTGGCAAAAACTTGCCTTTATCCTTTTATAAAAGAGATGTAAGCAAATTACACCAGTTTTTTACTATTTAAACGGGAATTAATAATTGGGAAAAACTAAAATAGTTTGCAAAATATAAATTTATCTATAAGATAACCCAATAAGACCCCACCAGGATTTTATTTTCTCACAAATTGAATGAAACCACTCAAAGGTCCTCAAATACTGATAGAGAGCGCTTTGAAAGCTTCTTGAGGTTATTTCCCACTTATTAGTCCTTCTGCCTGCAAGCAGCTGTGCTTGTTTGGTAATCGATGGAATTAGAATATCTGAATTGCAGATAAAGTCAGCTAGTCTCCGATTGATTAAAGTTAAAACTGTTTTAAAATGACTCTCACCCGCAACACCGCAAGCCGCAACACATGAGATGCAACATGCGCAAATGACACAATTCCCATTTGGCTTAATTAATAAATACCGCTTTGTGTTACTCCATTGTGGCATTGGGACATCTGCAACAGACAAAATGAAAAAAAAAAATTCATTTTATCAGTCTGCGCTATACATTCCATTTATATATGTACCTACTCTTATGTACATAGATGCATATAGTAAGTATGTATCTGTTTACATAACTAAGTACACATACACATAAGGTGAGAATAATGACGCTCACCTTTGTTTCAATTTGCCACCTCGAGGAGAGTGTAAAACGATTACATTGTACTTAAATAGATCTGCCAGCAAATACAGCTGTGTTCAGAAAAATAGGAATGTAGTTCTCTTGCACAGAAACAGGGGGAAAAAACAAGAAAAATGCAAAATAGCTGCAAAAATGAATGGAAATAATAATACATTTACTTAAAACAAAATGAATTCCCAAATTCGTCTGTTCAGAGAAATAGGAAGGCCTACTTAAGAGTTTTAAAAAAAAAACCAGGAAATTCATTTAAATTAATCTAAACCGGTTATTATTATTGATTATGGTTGGTATTTCGTTGTATAACCCTTATTATTTTGCCTTATTCTTCTTGAACTGCCTGCCAAAGTTGGGTTTTGATCGATGGATTGACACATGTCTCTTGATATTTCCCCATGGGTTTACAATGGAGTTAAAAAAAAAATGATGTTCAAAATTTGTTCGCTATTTTGTCGTTAAAACCTTATTCCTTAAATTATGTAAGCGGATGATCAAGTAAATGGTCGTACTAGTATGCATTCCTATTTTTCTGAACACAGTTGTACAATACAACTCGTTTCCTGGAAGTGCAGCAAATGAATCTTCATTTTATTCATATTCCTTTCAATTTCATTCGAGTTTGCAAAACTATCTATCCTCAATAGAAAACAATTTGAATTGCCAAATTTATGAGAAAAGTTTTCTATTGAAAAGTGTCAAACGAACAGGTGAACAATTAATTGTGGTGACAAAAGAGAAAAAACTTTCGTACATACCCTTAAATTGTTCACGATAACAATCTGAATCTCTAGAGATATTTTATCGTATTGTTTTCGTAATTGCTAAACAAAATGTTACATTTGTTTCTAGGTAATGAAATCGCTGGAACCCCACATCAATGTGGTCCAACTATTGGGCTGTTGCACGGAGAAGGATCCGACGTTTGTGATACTTGAATATGTGAATCGCGGAAAATTGCAAACCTATCTACGCAACTCCAGGGCCGAAAGGTAAAATTAATTTGGTATTATAAAATTTAGACTTTGTCTTTGTCTAATCGAAAGTTCATTATGATTTAACGAAGGGTAGCTAAACGTCGATAACACGGCCAAAATAACATTTTCAAATGCCATGGCTTTCATTGATTGTTTTTGTTATTGCAGACATTATGGTAACACACACGGAAAGTCGAATGTTTTGACGTCAGGTGATTTAACATCGTTTATGTACCAAGTTGCCAAGGGAATGGATTATCTGACATCGCGTGGAGTAAGTACAATCACCGGGAACGGTAATATTCAGAAATGTGCATATGAAATGTGCCGACACATGTTTGATGTGGGTCGATGGGGCGATTCCATTGTCATACATGGGCGTAGCAAGGGGGCCAAATCGGACAGCTAACCCCTCTAATTTTCCCAATCAAAAACCAAATTAAGCTCTCTGCTACGCCATTGTTGTCATACATAATTTATCCTGCAATCTACAGCAAATAAATAAATAGATATTGCTTTGTTGAACAATTAGTTTTGTTCTAGCATATAGAAATTGAAGTCAATTTTAAAACTAGTTTTTGTTTCTAATACTTATTACTTTTGCAACAGATTATCCACAGAGATCTGGCGGCTCGCAATATCCTGATAGCCGACGATCATACATGCAAAGTGGCTGATTTTGGATTCGCGCGAGATGTAGTTACCTCAAAGATATATGAACGCAAAAGCGAAGGCAAGCTGCCGATACGGTAAGAAGATAGAAATTTATATTTTTATATCAACAAGGTGAGAAAATTGTTATAATTGTGGCATCCCTCACTTGCAGATGGATGGCAACAGAGTCGCTTTACGATAATATATTTTCCGCAAAGTCCGACATCTGGAGTTTTGGCATTTTGATGTGGGAGATAGTTACACTCGGATCGACGCCGTATCCTGGCATATCAGCTGCCGATGTAATGCGAAAGGTAATTGGTTTCAATATGATATTATCAAAATAATGAGAGAATGCGACAATTCGTTTGATAGGTGAGAGATGGATATCGCCTCGAGAAGCCTGAGCACTGTCGCCGAGAGCTTTACAATATAATGTACTATTGCTGGTCGCAAGATCCGCAGGAGCGTCCCATGTTCGCAGAAATAATCCAGATGCTCGATAAACTACTGCACACCGAGATGGATTATATAGAACTCGAGCGTTTTCCGGATCACAACTACTATAATATCGTCAATCTTAGTGGCGAAAAACTGTAAGCTCGACTGGATACTAAAGATGTACGAGGATCTTTATATCAGTTTTAGAGAAGCACCAAGGATCAACGGATTTCCTATCTCTAGCATCCTGTTTTCATAAATATCAAAAACACAAGAGACGAAAAATTTGGATATTCAAAGTATTCGAGTACTCAAACACAGTCTGATCACACAAATGGTCATTTAAAAATCTTATAAGTCATTCATAATCTGAAGAACTGCCACCTTTGGCTTTCAATTAAGCTAAATGGTTTAAAGATACCTGGCTGGAAACTGTTTTAGAAATTGGAGGTAGTCGTAGCATTTGTAAGATACTTGTAATTATGTCAAAGAAGGTTTCATTTTGTATTTATTTGTTGTATATTTATTGTTGTATGCGTATTCTTACAAATGCAAAAGCATTAATTTATTTTAAACGACAATCGTATATAATCAATTTTGAATATAAAGAACTATTTATAAGCCAAATGGTAATTATGGTGCTATATCATTCAATTGGATCGGAACTAGAGGCTTTAATGCCATTTAACCATTAGATAAACAAAGACATTGAAGAGCGTCTAGAAAGAGCTACGCATGGGATTGTGTCATAGATTAAAGAGCCAAAGAGCCATAAATTGTCACTGGAATTATTTAAGTACGGGTAAATACCTGCTTAAGCATAGCTAGGATCAAGAGGAAACTTTATTCCAATGAAATTTATCACTTTGTAAGAGTTTTTTCAAATCTCTTTTTTATATAATTCACTTTACATAATTCACAAACAGTTATCAGTTATCAGAGTCAGCTAAAAACGTAGACACAATCCCGCCGAGTTATAGCAACAGACTAAACTAACCCTCCATCAAGGCATCGCATGACCCGAGAAGTTCCTTAGCCAACAGCATGAGAGACAATTCGTTGAATGGTTCAAGCACGTGGCTTTTGTTATTACTAAATCCGAAGCATCCCAGCCATTATGTTGCCACATTCTCTGAGAGCAACAAAAAGCCAAGTCGAGAGAACACTGTATACATATATAATCAATGAATGTTTACATTAAATGTCAGCTGATTTTAGACTATGAAATATATGTACATACATATACATATGTAACTGTAAGGGAGATGCTAAGGTAACTCAATTAAATACTGAGTTGCCATATCTGAATTTACTCGCAAATTTACTATTCTTTGCTATGACAATTTCATGTTCATGTCATGACATCCCTGGTCAGTTAGCTGGTCGGAACCCCAAGTCTATTTATTTACAAACAGACATATGTATGTAAATATGTAAGCTTTCCGATAGAGAGAAATGTAATTACTTCACTGGCATGCGCACAAGTGAGTAGGAATCGTTGGCGAAATTGTTGAACTTATAACGAGAAAGCTCTGTGGAAATCCCTTTTAAAGACATGTCCCAATTTTGTGTAATGCATGGGAAATTCTGCGATGATAGACCTTTATATACCCTATAATCATTTTTAGTAAAATTTTGTTGTACAATTACATCTTTAATTATCTCTTATGTATGTGTAATAAGTATGTGTGCTATAATGGCTCAATTCAGTATAGTTACATATAACATTTAGTTAATCTACAAACGGGTTCAATGCCAGCATTGGAACACCAGTCTATTGCACAACCAGCTTGTATATTGGCCGCTTCCGATGTGACTCAAATGTAATCGTCGTCGCTGGAGCTATGCAATTTGGTTTCCTCACTCTTGCGTTCCCATTCATTTCGTTTGGCTTGCATTATTAGATCCTGGAAGGATCCATATTCCGATTGCTGGCGTGACTTGGCTGTGAGTCCCACGTCGCCCTCATCGTCGTACAGATTGTCGTAGGCGTAATCTGACTCTCCATTTATGCCCGTTGGCATTTCCTGCGGCATTTCGGACTCGTTGTAGTCGCTGTCCCCGTTGTTCTCATCGTTGTCGTAGTCGGAGCGAATGCCATGCTTCTGATAGAACATCTTTATCAAATCATCCACACGTTCAGGTGGCATGTCAGACACCATTTTCACAGCAATTTTACGACGAGCTCGCTTCAGAGGCTTGAGAGGTCTATCCGCCAGTTCGAAATTCAATGAAGTTTTCAGCATACTCTTCGATCTCTTTAAGTTGGCTACTAATAGGCGGTAGAATTTTAGAAATTTGTCACTCCTATGATGCTTCTGAGCTGCAGCGTATTTTGGATTTTCCGATATAAACCGATTTAGTAGCTCCTTTGTGGCGTGCTGATCCTTTTGAGACTTTAAAAGGTCCACTAAAAAGTAAGAGACAATCAATTAGTTAGGCATTGAGACCAGTCCAGTTCAGAGGAAGAGCCAGAGTTGAGACACTTACCTTTTTGTTGTGATAATCCAAGAGTGCTCTGGAAAACGCTCCAGTCGTCGGTGCGGGGCTTTGCAACATCCGCTGAATTTTTTATGTAAAAAGCCATCGATGCCTGTTGCGCCGAGAACAGCGAGAGTACCAATAAGCTGAGAACCGTCTTAGCCATAGTAAACGAGCGTGTGTGTGTGTCCCAAGGCAGAACTCTGCGAAGTGATGTCCTGATGGAAGCGGCTCTCGCTTATATACCTTTCGGGGCGATCAGGAGCGCTGATTAGCCTTAATTGACATAACCGCACACAAGCATTGCGTGGATAATCAGACAAAGGGAACGTTTGACACCCGCTAGACATGCAGAGGCGCCCGGAGTCAGCAGCCGGGTGAGACAACATGTGCTTGATCGGACCAAGCTGGCTTTGTTTTTCTGCAGAACACTTAGCACGAGCAGTGGCAATTAAATGGCATATAGTTCGAAAAGACAGTATTACTGTTTGCACATTACTGCTTCCCTCAGACGCTGGCCGACTCCGACTTCATTACAGTAACAGGTAACAGCAAGGTGACTAGCTTGGCCACCGGGCGCCCCTCGCGATTGTGGGAATCAACGAGTAATTGAGTCGCAGCGACTTCAGTGCGCCGAGAGTTTCATGAATGTAGCGCACACATCGTACACGTCGAGTGCCGCACAGGTAGACGCTCGCCTTTTAAATGTGAAAGGAAGTGCATATAAATCCTAGCGCCAGCCATAAACAGATCAACTGCGCCAATCTCGAGCCTCAACTCTGTCGACAATTTTGTCGCTAATTATTCTTGAATGCGGGTTTTATTGATGCAATATAAATAATGCAAATGCAATTTGCAGAGACTCAACTCTATTACCATATACAAGTATGTGTCGCCTTAAATCGAAAATGTGTACGTAGAATTACATGTGTGTACATATTCCTAGTTACTATCTACCTTCTTGCATCATATCGTCTCACATTAAAAAAGATTAATGCAAACAATCGATTCGAAGGAAAATTAAGAGTCAAAAGGTCTATGCAAAAGTGGACGAACTCGAAGATGGACTTTAAGCAAAACATATGTTTTTTACCTTGTTTGAAAAATGGATTTTGAATTTAATATTTGTCTTTGATACGTATGGGCAATTTATTTGGTTGAGAAATGTTTACCAGTAAGTTAGTTTCTGTTTGATATCCCTAAGGCGAAGTGTTTCCTAAGTAGTAACCACATATAATCAAATGGCACTGCACAATTGGTTGAATGAATAGTTTTTAGTCTTCTGTATGGGAATTGGAAAATTTACGTTGTTATTATTTATTTTTACAACAAACTAATCCAACGACTGGTCTAACAATTCTAATAACCTTCAAACTGACAGACTTGTGTTGAGTCAATTAGGCTTAGACGGTGCCGCAAAACTCTTTATGATCATTTAATCTGTCTTATAAACATTGTCTGTATTTTTCTTTTAGGACCCAGGTCTGTCTAGCCTAAAATATTTTCGAGACATAACTTATTATTTGATTGCATATATTATTTTTCCCCCTTTCTGACCTACTAGCCGTACATTTCTATTTATGGAATATTTAATGACAAATCTGGTTTTATTAAAAACAGAATAAGAAAATGATATATTATGCTCTTAGAACCTTTTTTAAATTTGAATTTGATAAGCGCCAAAAAATTGTAAACCGGTTAGACCCGGTTTGTATTTATCGAAATGTTAAGTAACAGGCAAAACAAAAATCGTTAAATAACAGGCTCAGTAAAATGTTAGCTCAAAGCGAGTGGCTTCTGTTAATTAACAGACAAAATTTTGAAATGTTCGGTTAGAAGTCTGCCAAAGGCTTAAAAATAACATTTTTTTGTTTACAAATTGTGCGTTGGACAAACCTCGAAACGGTGCTACGCAATCTGTTTTTTTAAGTTATATTTAGAGCTATGCAAAGCTAAGAAACTAAAACCAATTTGTTTTCCAAAATAACTTGCACACTTTCGTTTTTATTTTGCTTTTATGCAGAGGCTTACTAAATATTATATACATACCAAAGCAAGATACTCCATTCCTGACCGATCATTTCGTCGGGAGTTATACATATATAATTAAACGTGTTCCCGCTTTAGTCAGCAATCAATAAGAAACACTACACGTGTGTGTTTCATATTTTCAAAAAAGTATAAATGTTTTTGATCCTTTTAAAAATCTTTTGTAATGGTGATTGCATTTCTCTTTAAATAAATTGTATGGCCATCAGAAAATGTTTGTGAAACTGAGAAGCTTTTATTTGAGGATTTATTATTTTTTCGATTTTTTCGATTATCGATTTATCGGGTTTTTCGATTATCCGTGATGGCTCTGGTCCCGAACGTATATATATACTTGTCCTGCATATTTTTGACTACTTTTTTTTAGTACTTAAACTGCATAAATTATTAAAATGCATTTAGTTTAAGGTAAATTTAAATCGGTGTCCAATTACATCTAGTAAATTTGACTTGCTTGTTCTGTAAAAATATCTTTCGAATTTCCATAAATAAGATCAAAGACTACAGCAATGAATACCTTTTTGGCACACTTTTCATTGAGAAATGTGCTTTTTTTTTATTTAAAGAAAACACTGTCACTTCATTAATTATATTTACATATATATGTCTCTCAATTCAGCGTTACCATAGAGACACAACACATTTATTTTTGTTACGGATAACAAGCGTAACTAAGTAAATATGCCGAAAGTGTTATTTCAAAAGTATAAAAAGCCAACGAGCATCATCGACCCGCAAAAACATGCTGCCAAGTTAAAGGAAATCGAGGAGCGGCGACTCACGGAAGGAACTGAAACGGAGGAGTTTGGATTGGATTACATGGTTGAGGACGAGATGCATAGTGGGGCCGAGGAGAGTGAGTTCAGTTTATCTGAAGGAGAGCCAGCGTTGAATATTGGCAAGATTGACTTGTCGTTTCCCGAGACAATTGAAGAATTCCAGGATAGTCCACAATGCTATCCCCCCTCCTACTACACATTATCATCAAAAGAACGTCTCCTGCTTCTTTATGCCGAAAACTTTCGAAAGCAGTTTGTATTTAGTCACCCAAAGAGGCGACCTTTGGTCCTCGCTTTGCCCAACGAATGTAAAGTCCAGGTGAGTTCTATTTATGTATATATAAGAGTGCCAATTGCCATTTTATCTATCCTTATTCCTTATACATTCGGTCTTACAGAAGTTTGTTTGCACCACAATTAGGCCGACAGCATTTGTCTATCCAGAGCTCATTTCCAGCCTAGAAGAAATATCCAAATTTGTTGCAGACTTCATTCAATATGAACCTCTCGAGGATCAAATCAATTTGGTAAGTGAAATAAAAACATTTGTTTCATAGATATGATACCCATGCAAAAAAAGATGTGTAAATTAATTGTTGTAAGGAGTTTTCTACGCAAAGAAGAACGCTGTTCCTACTAAATATTTACATTCTTGATTTTTATACCCTTAGGAAAAGAATGTATTTCGTTTGGTCATGTCCGTCCGGTTGCCTATTGGTGGGGTTAACGCCTTCCAAACCAGTTACAGTGCCGAAAATTTGCATATCGGCATTGTGTCTCTCGGTTTCACTATATAAAGGTCTTAGTCCAATATTTTTTTTTCTTAAAGCGATTGTCATAGTAATTATTGTGATATATTTGATCGGTCCGACTATATCATATGGGGCCACCCTATGGCGGTTTTTGTTTGAAAGAAATTTCGGCTTTTTACGTAATAGGATTTTCCATATAGATAGATAGATAGAAGATATACAAATTTTGGCTTTGCGTAGTTAACTCGACACTCTGGCTTACCGTATTGAATCTCTGGGTTCTATGAGAAGTCGCAAAAGACATTCCAGGCCCCTAGTTCCGACTAGTTAGCGACTATTATGAAATATAAAAAGAAATGACTTATTTAATGTAAATTTGAGCGTACTCTTAATTACTTACTTTTAAACATATTCGGCTTTCTGAGAGTTCCTGTCAATATTTCTGGTATCAAATTTATCAATCTACCTAACAGTGGAAGATTTCTTCTGTAGAATGTGAAAACATCATGGACAATCGACGAGTTCCGTGCAAATATTTTTCACTGTTTACTAAACAGTTATTGTTTGACAGATATTGTTTCGCTCTCAAATTGTTGCTCATTTTAAAAACCTCTCAAGTTTGTCAAATGATATCTCTCAACAGAAAACCGAAACGAATAGAGTCAAAGTGTTTGCCTCGGAGCGAGACCGCATGTCTAATATTTTTTTCGGTTATGCCCTCAATCAGAGCGCTAGAAAAAAGCGCTCAACTGTTATTTGCGAGCTCTGCTTTTTAGTTATCGATTAGAAAGGGTCAAAGGAATCATTCCGATCGACTAAGCTTGGATTTGGCTTGATTTGTTGATGTATTTTGGTTTCATTTAGCTCTGTACCATTTGCGTTATCTGCAGAAGTTGTAGATATGCTTAGGTCACAATTGTTCATTTTCTAGGAAAACAATTTTTGAATATTAATTTATTTTTTTTTAATAACCTAACAACAACTTATACTAGTCTCTAACTAGATGAGTCTTTATAACCATCTCTATATAGTAAATTGACTATATTTAGCTGTCATGAAATCATGCAAAACATATGCTTGATGCATGACCGCGGTTCGCGTTTTAAGTCATGTGTTGCCTTCATTGGTTAAGAAAAGAACTCACCTAAATATTAAGCCTACGACACAGGGTAAAGCCTGATCGGAAATGTACAACGTACACTAGAAAGCATATTCGACCATATAAAGTACATATAATCTTGATTATCTGTCCGTACAAAAGCAAACTGTTTTCAAAACCTTTCAAACTTTCGAATTCGAGGGTCGTTTTGAGATTTTGAGAATCGCAGAGAAAGGCAACCACGTGAAAAAAGGCTAGTGTTTTCCTGTTCAATATTCTTAAGTTGAAGAAAGTTGGACATTAAATAAATATTATTATAACTTCGTGAAATAAAGTTCGAAGAATTAAAAATGTCTTCGTGTTCATTTAGTCTTTGACTCGAATTATGGTTTCTAGTTTTAGGTTAATTGGTAATTAAGTTTTAGCAAAATCGGATGCCTTTTCAACCATCTATTATTTCCCTATATTTATTTTTGTTGTTATTCTCAAAAGATCAAGATTTTCCACATGAACTAATAGACAGCGTGTCCGACTATTACCATTTTAGCACACGACTTTCGCCGGAATAAGTTAAGCCAAAAACCGTTTTAGGATGTACAGCTCAGAACAACAAAGATATATATGTATTTCATATATATATAAAGATAATGCTTCATAAAGTAAGCAATTCGGATCACCATCTAGGACCAATGCGCCCTATATTCACTCTTCGTTATGTTTTGTTAGATGCAAAGACCCAACAAATACCAATCGCAAGGAATCTCACTTTCTCACTCGGCTGCCTTCCCCTTGATTATGCCTGTAAAAATTATTCATCCGATTTTCAAGAAATTCGGTAAGCCCCGACACATATTATTGGCAAATATATGTTTACCATTTTCTATTACGATATTTTAAATATTGCGGGAAAATATTATTCCTTTCTGAATTGCAGTGGCGAGAGGGGGCGTGGCAAATAAACTTGATCTGCGTACACACTTTATAAGACTACATACCAACTTTGGTGATCCTAGCTCTTATAGTCTCCGAAATCTAGGTGTTCATACGGACAGACAGGGGGACGGACAGACGGACGGTCAGACTCGGCTGTTGGCGCTGATCAAGAATATTTTACTTTTTAGGGTCGGAAACGCTTCCTTCTGCCTGTTACATTTATTGTGGCGACTTTAATATACCCTTTTTCTCTATGGGTAAAGGGTATAATTATTAGAAATAAGAAAGAAAATTAACCCAATTTATTTGGAAGGCGTCTGACAAACATCCATATGAAGGTTTTCTGTGGTCCATACGACACCAGGACAGTGTGGCCAACCAACCAAGGGGCGCAGCCACATATTGTGCGGCAGGTTAAATTATTGACTAGCTTTTAAATATGAGCTAAATAAAATATGAGAGAAGAGTTTTGTTAGATATCTAGTCCTAACTCTTTTTTTTCTCTCGCTTGCGAAGAACGAACACATACCAATCGCATGTCATCTCACTGACAACTGCCAGCTGCCCCCTTAATATTGCCTCGACCATCCAGGTTAAACTTCTTCTGATTAAAAAATATGACCTGTTAGGGTAAACATTTGTAAATTTACTGTAAGCCAAAGCAGGATGATTTCAACGCACGTATGTCCAATCGGTCGCAGTATGTCTTGCGGCAAAGTCCAGTCGAGCTTCCTTCCGGCGACTTAGCCGGACTTGGGTGCTTTGGTCAGTTTAGACCTCTTTATGATTTTTGAGTTCTTAAGTACTCGCCAAAAAGTCATCGCTGACACAGATCCTCCGCCCACATGTGAGGCCAAAGCTCTACAAGATGTTGTTCTGTTGCTGGGTTTGTTACAAATTTTGCGTTTATCGGGCGCACTTAGCAAGAGTTTTCGCCCTATTCGTTTTCTTGATCCATATTCTTCGGGATTGTCAAAACAATTTTTAATTACACGTCGACTTTTCAAGTTTCGTGAAAATACCCGAAATAGACTCTCCTGACTCGAAAAGTGTGAAAATACAGCGCTTTTCATAATCAGATAATTCTAATCGAACGGGCTTTTCTCAAATATGATCTAAGTTTACTTAATAACAATGTCTGTATATCCAAAAATCTGCTTCGCATTTAATAAAGTCAAATTCGCTACTGTGGTCTATAATTATGATAAACAAAAATGCAAGCACACAGCAAAAGTTGACAGTTCTTTCTATAGTTTTACAACTTAGAACACAAAATGCGGTAGATTCTACTGAATATGCTTCGGTCAACAAAGTACAGTAACCTTTTTTTAAAAAAAACCTTAAAAATATTGTATAAATTGGTTCAAAGTTTAAAGCTGCTGGGTGGGTTATAAATATGAACAGCACTGTAGATTAGAGTAGTAGATCTACGTTTCATAAAGCCATGTAAGTATGGTGAAATGATATAACTACAGATATGTTGCAATTGAGATTAAAAGCATTTATATGTTTCTTATGGAGAGGATTTAAAAAAGATTCCATTCTAACTTAAGTATTGGCTGACATAAAGCCGCTGAGTAAAACCCGAGAACCCAACTGGGTATCCCATCAGGACCCGGTGCATACACGTCTTTAACTAACCTCAGCATGCTGAGAAGTGAACCTTCGTCGATCATGCATACGAAAGATTCGATAGATACTCCATAGAGAAATAGATTGTCTTGAAAAAATCAGCAAGCATGTCGGCAATAGCCTGATCAGTGTTAGCTTTGTAACATGACAAGCCTTACATTTGGCGTTGCTTAGCATCACAGGAAATCCATATAGCATTATAATTTTGGCACCGTTAAATTAGATCTGCAGCATCTTTGAGCACCTCGACTTTACGTTCTTTAAATTTAATAGCTCAAGGGAAAACCAAGAAGGTCTATGAGATAATTCTCGGGTCTCACGTAGGACACAAACATTTCGAGAGTACTATCAAAGAATTAAATTAAATCAAAAATAGTTCATTAAGATCAATAGTTATCTCCAGAGTTGGATGAAAGTTGTCTTTAGCGTCTTGTTTTATTTATACAGATGGAGTATGGATCAGAGAAATAATGCAGAATCGTATACAATAACTTCGCAGCCGAAGTTATTATCTAAAAATATATTCTCTCTACGTCTATTTAAAAAGATATACCTAGTTCTATCGAGAGGATCACTAAAAGTTGCTTCCGCTTCCGCACATGTGAAGATTCCACACTTACGAAGATAACCAATTTTTCAAATTTTTATGGAGTAAATAAAAGAAATAGAAGATAATTTCATAAAAAGTTTCTAATTGTTTTTTATTAAATGTATTTTTAAAATTATTACATTTAAGTTGATAAATTCTTGTTAATTATAAATATCGCATAAATTTCGAATTAGGAAAATTCTTATGACCACATTTCGTTTAAGTAGTTGCTTCAGTATACGAAATACGAAATAATGAAATTTGAAAATTGCTTAATAAATGAGTATTCGAATACCTTATTCAAGTTCTTCTTTTTACATCTCTGAAGAAATTCAACAAAAAAATAATTCTATATAACATTTTTCTAGTTCAATTCGAGAAAATCGTAAAGTAATTTGTAATCGAAATTTCTTATAAACTTTGTCGGATAAGGAGAGGAGATATAGAGTTTTATTATATGTACAGAGTATACTACTAAGTATAATGGAATTTATGCAAATACACGTTACAAATTACGTTACGATTAGGCAACCGAAAGTTTTCACCAATAGTAGGTTCACAGAATCTAAAATTGGGCTAGTTATTATTGATTTAGATGCTAAACGAACCGAACGAACGAGACGATTAGTTTCAGAGTTACATACGTTACTCTAAGTTATTCTGTACATTCTCATAGCTGCTCGATGTAATTTCGTCGTACTGCTGGTACTCGCCCGTTATCTGGCAGTCGTCCGGGTCATCTTCGTCGAGGTCACAGTGCACAAATTCGTAGGGAGGGAAGAACAACGAGCTGAGTAGAGTGGCCGATGATTGATAAACGGCTGGTGAAAATCTCTGGCGTCGCATAGCTTTGAGGCTTCCACTGCTCATCGATTCAAGGCGCAGTCGTGTTTGACTCGAGTTTGTGTCCATTGGCTCTGCATCAACTGCTTGATTATCCGTGGCTGGCTCCGCAGAGGCCAACTTCGGCTTATCCTATTTGCGGCGACGAATTTTGTTTCTACTAGTATCCTCTTGTGCATTGAGTTCGCTCTCCACTGAAGTCTTTGTGGCCTGACCACTCGCCTGCGGTTCACCGCTGGACTTGATTGCCGCGATGAGGAATCGAAGCTGCATCAATTGGACGGCGGTGACGCGCGGGTTGCTGCAGTTCTCCAGCCACTGCAGAAACTTCTCGCCATGCCTGATGGCCACCACGTCTTCGTTGTCCATATCGGAAGCATAATCCAAGTACTTGGATCTTTCCTCCTCGTCTGTTTTGTTTGAGTTATTGTTATTGTTGTTGTTGTTGTTGTTACTCGCACTGACATCGTTGTTGTTATGATGCTGAGAATCGCCAATTAAGCTTGTCTCTGATTCGCAGCTGGCCTCAACGCTGATGGGCAAGTTGGTGGTTTTCAGGCCACCGATTTTATAGAGCATATTGCTGAGCATGTCCTTGCCATCCCCACTCGAACTGGTGTCCCTGTTGTTGGCCTTTGGACTTGCCGTCTCCGTGTCCGAACGGCTGCTCACTGGCGCACCGTGTGGTTCGGAGCTCTGTTCGTTTTGAACTGAAGTCAAGATTGGACTAGAAGGGGGACTAGCTATCTTACACGATGCTGACAAGTCCTCCGGTTTCCCAGAGGCTTCAGCTTCGCCCTCCACTTCCGTGTCCGGATCAGGATCGGTGGCCGCATCGTTTTGGTCCATTTGGTTGGGTTCATTCGATGACAGACTGCGCACTGACGGAGTGCCGGCCTCCTTCGTTAGATGCGAGTAAAGTATATTATCGTAAGGGGTCTTGGTCATATCGGTTATATTTGAGATTTCAGCGGCATTGGCGACGCCCGGGTGCTGCAGCGCATTTGCCTGGAAAGCAGCTAGAGTGGCTGCATTTGGGTTCATGGAGTGAAGGCTAGCGCCAAAGGCCTTGCACCAGTTGTACCAGGCCGTGTTCTTGTCGTCCAGGCTGCCAGAGGGGGTGGAAGAGGGTGTCAGCGGTGCTGAAGGCATTGGTGGCGTGTGGGCGTGATGCTGATTCATCTGTTGTGGGGTGGACGAGCGAATTGGCGGACTTGTAACCCCCAAGGCGACGGGAGGAGGATAAAGGCTATTAAGTCCCAGCATTGTTTGCTGGGATTTGAGCCAGTAGAAGAGTGGGTCATCGGGCAAATTGGACAATGGCATAACACCGCCGACATGCGATGGAGCCAACGAGGGACTTGGGCTTTTAATGTCTCCGCCTTTCGTGTCATCTTGAGCCATTAAATTTAATGTGCAGCCCGACTCGCCCGGAGCGCCAGAAGATGATAGTTTTTGCTTTGCCCAATTCTTAACTGACAGTCCGGGGGTTCGCTCGCGATCTCCGCTCTCACTGCGGGGACTAGCCACTTGCGACTGGTTTTGACCACTCGGCTTTGTGTTTCGCGTGGCCGCGAAGTTATTGAGTCCGGACATAGCCGCCAAGCCGGGATTTAGTTGGGCTAGCAAATTAAGATTTGAGGTTAGCTCGTTAAAGCTAATGGCAAGTGGGGACTGGGACAGGCCGGTGAGACCTGACAGGTGCGTCAAGCTCGATAGGGGACTGATGGCGTTGAGGGAAGGATCGGCGGGTCGATTGATATCTGCGCCAAACACCTTATTCTTGACCCCACCATTAAAACTTGCATAGTCCACTGGTAATCCATTGAAATTCAAGTCAGATAAATTCTTGTTTGCACTGTAGTCCAAGCCGTTCAGGGGGGATCGCTTGAACCCGAGCTCGTCAAACTTCATTTTGTTGGAGAAGTTAAGCGGCAGCGAGGCATCTAAGCGCTGGCGCTTCTCTGGTGGTCCCAGCAGTCCTCCCGAACCGTCCAGCTTGTCCACCAACGCATCGGCGCACATCTTGTCGGCTGCCGACTGGCGCGACATGAAGCGCAACTTGTCCTCGTTTTTGCACCAGCCGCGCAGCGTTGACTCGGGCACGCCAATATCCCTGGCCACAGACGCCTTAGATTCGCCATCGTGGATGCGCTGTATGGCGTGGATCTTATCTCTGGGGGTCAAGCTTCGCAGCGGACGCTTCCCCTTCGTACCCATTCGTATATTCATGTGGGGATAGCTGGAAATATCCAACTTGAGGCCGTTGTCGAACAGTTTGAATGCTGCAACAGATAAAAAGGAAGGAGTCTGATATTAATTAAGATGCCATACTTAAGATGTACGCACAATGATGCAACTGCAGTACATATATATGTACTTTGCCAATGTACATATATGTAGTATACATGGCTCGGCCACCCAAAATAGCGCGCTTTCATTTGCCAGAAACGAGTACATAACCTGTATATAGACCGTTGGCGAATGTCGTGTGCGCGCATCATGTACTTGCACCGGGGTTGTTTGGTAGCCCTGTTGAGTGTCCCCACGATGCTCCAATAAAATCGTTTCGCGCTTTTAAGTTTTACAGACAACTCGCGATGTAAATATACCTTACACACACACACACTCGTATAAAACACGCAGTGGTATGCGAAGCAACAAAAATTCTCACGCAAATTTCTACTCCGACTATAGTCAAACAGAGTCAAAATGAGTAGCGGCACGCCCCCCATGCCTTTGCTGTTCGTGGCAAGGAGATGCCAAAAATGAAAAGACCTGAAACTCACACACACACACACACACATAGAGACAATGGAATATGCTAATTGGTGCGTTGCCTTCGCGCCGCGGCGCGCCTGCTCCAAATTGCAGCGCGCAGCGCCAACGTCGCGAGAATCTACGAATAAGCAACAAGAACAAGTGATTCGCTGTCGTCATCGGCTGGCTTGAGTGTGGGATACGAACGGTGGCCAGTGCCAGCACGATGTAGAACCCGAGCGCACGATAACTGCGATTTATAACTTGTTTACCTGTTTCGTGCTGCCTCTCGTTGCAAGTTCGCTCGCCAGAAACATCCCCAATCACCAAAGCTGGCACTGGTGTGACTGTGACTCTTGTGGAGAACCCATGCTCGCCTGTTGCGCCAGTTCCCCGGCAGGTGTACCAAGTGTCAACACAGTAAGAATGATTCTACATACATATATATGTATATCCATGTCGTATCCTGTCGCCTGCCTAACATTATGGCCCAAGACTCTCAGTGTATTCGAAGCCAAGTTCCATGGCCCAAGTCCAAGAGATGCTCAGATGCTGGGGCCGACGGCACTGGGAGCCAAGGCAAAGTGAGTGACAATATGCTCCGCCTCCATCTTTGTAGCAAGTGTGTGGCATGCAAAAGAGCTTGTCCGTTTGAAGGAGCGGGACGCGAAATTTTAAAATGAAAAACTCGTTTTGCGCATGACTGACACATGATTTCTTTCCTCTGTACGCACACACACACACACACACACACACAAACCTGTATTGTACATATTTTGAAAGGATGTGTGTGTGTATGCACATAACAAAAACTGGAACGTCCAAGTAAAACAAAAGTTGCTTATGAGGGGGGCTACCTATACATATACATACATGTATATTTATCTATGTGTATATATGTATGAATATATTTTATGTGTGTGAGTGTAAGCTTGTGTGCATAAAGAGAGGGTTATTCTAAGAGAAACTTTTAGCCCCAAAAGAGTTTCGCAGCAATGGAAGAGCAGCTTAAGCTTTCTCCGCATATCATTCGCAATTTGATGTATGTACGTGTGTATGTACGAACATATTTGTATGTATTTGTAAGGTGTGATCGCGTAAAAGACAAGTCAATTTTTAGAAATGGTTAAACATATTACTGGAATTACAAACGTCTCCAAATCGGTTTAATGCATACAATAAAGCTTAAAACATTTGTGAATTTTATTCGAAGCACTCATTTTATAAATTTAATAGTCTGATCCGAAATATGAACCAACTCAGTTAGATGAAAAAAAGACCACTACCTTGTTTCTTGTAAAGCTTTTTGGGATTGGATTGATTTTCACCCTAGACAGTTATCGTTTCGTTTTAGATCAAGCGTCGGCCGACATTTAATTTATTATAACAATATTAAAATCTCTTTGCAACAATTTTAAACAATTTTTCCTTATTTTTACAAGTCGATGTTCCATTTTGTAACCACCTGGCTAATTGTTTAGCTAACTAATAAGTACGTATGTAAGTAATAACAAATTTCTTTTACCACTTTTTCGGCGAGAAATTCAGGATCTAGGTTCTTTTAGAACAGAAACCTGTCGATCCTAATCAAGACTGATTTGCAATTCTAACACCGTTATGATGACTGTGTTTGCGTTTGTAAATTCCTATATAATATACATTTGGGCGCCACATATGTACATACATATGTACAAGTGTGTGTGTGTGTGTGTGTGTGCATATAGCCCATCACAGCCACACATGCAGACATAAACGTTCATAACCAATGAAGCAGCAAATAACTGTGTCGACGGTGTCTGGGCCCCCACATTACTGGCCAACCCCCCTACTCTCCCTACTCTCACCCCACCAAACACATATCGAATAAAACTTTTAGAACTGTATAAAAATTACAAGGTCTTTTTACCATTTACCAGCCAGAGCAAAAGCCAAAGCAAAAGAATTTTTACTTTCTCTTTCGTACAAGGTCCGTCCTTGTCCTAGCCGGCGCGCCATTAAACTTTTCACGAACCGAACTGGGACAGTGCGGAGAAGTGAATGAAAAAAATCTAGTAACAACAGAAAAGATGAAAGAAATAAATATAAAAGAATTACACCAAGTTTGTCCATGTGTGTGTGTATATATGTGTCCGAGAGTTCGTTTTTGTCTGTGTCTGGTGCTAGATGCCACATACATACATATGTACACACACACACACACACACACACACACACACTTACGTGCTAGTAATGGGCAGCCGTCTGACCGTTTGGGAATATACCTCCACACAAACACATACACAGAGAGTCGCCCGTACATACACATATTGTACATATCTATGTGTAAGAGTATATGTAAGTGTGTTAAAAGCTTGTGATTTTCCTATATACAATTATAATTTGATTGTATTTACTATTTTTATCGTTTCTTTGGCTTCGCATTGAACTTACTCAGACACAGGCACAGACAGGAATCGCATGGAGCAGGAAAAAAAAAAAGGACTAGGACAGTCTGGTAAATGGAGGTCAACGACAGAACTAGTAGCAATATACAAACTCACATACATATGGATGTTTATGTGTGTGTAGAAAGGTTTTGATATATTTGTATGAATGTATGTACCAATCTGTGTGTGTGAGATATGTCCGTCTGAGTTAATGTAAAAAGAAATAAAATACAAAAAATCAGAAGTCTATAAAAGAAAAAGTTTATTTTGTCTGATGGCAATAGTGTGAGTATGTACAAAAGTAACAGTGATAGCTTTATGCGTGTCAGACAACCAAAGGTTACACCTGTTGAAAACCCATGATTCGGTTGAATTTCTCATAGACTTAATATTCTGTGTCTTATGTCTGCAGTGTACCTATGTATTTATGTATGTATGTACATAAATACATTTATAGAAAGGCAAACATTAATATGTACATAAATTTGCAAAGTCATCCGGTCCTTCCTTAGTTTCTACAACAGAAGTCGGACGAACGCATCTTTACTATATTCAAAAATTGACTGCTTAGTTAAAAATTCAACAAAATATAGGGAAAACTATCCTATGTCTTTGATAAAAAGATAAGTTTCAACTGATTTGATTTGTGGGTTATGGAGAAATGTAAGGTACATTGCGCCGACTGGCATATACCCTGCATTAATTGGGAAAACAACCTAAAACTCATCGGTCGTAAGTTATTAATTTAAAAATATATTATTTTCTTGCAATAAAAAGTGCATGTCATCTGGCTTATCATATGTAGGATATCAGTACTTTAGCGAACCTATCGCCCATTTCTGTTTCTCTTACTACGTTTTCATTAAACCTTTTATTAAACGTTCTTTTATTTTGGAAACATATCCATGGAAGATCGTCTTTATGAGAAGATTTACACTTTTGGCGTCTGTTTTCTTTTGTTTCTTGAAGTTTTAAATAACTAAGTAAACTGTTTTTGAATTGCAATATGAAATAATATTTCTCTAGTTCTAGCTCTTAAATAATAATAAGATGTCGGTGATTATATCGACAAACAGGGTGACCCAGTTGACTGATTTGCTTCTGATACTTTGTAGGATCGCATGTACTGTCTTTAGTCTATTACATACATTTAGGCGACAAAGAGCACCCATTCAATAAAAGCCAACAGTGAGTTGAAAAATAATAAGGTATTCTACGCCCGAAGAATACCTCTTAAGATATGTCCTACATGTCGGTAAAAAATAAACTTTGAAGTAAATCTCATTTTTTTTAATTGGTCAGCTCAATTTGTAATTTTAGTTAAAAAGGGGGATAGTACATAGATGATGGCTTATTTTGGCATAATATCTTGTTCTTTTCAGGTTTGACATAAACTACTTTCTGAATAGTTTATTTGATATAAAGAGCAACCATTATATAGCCATGATCAATGGGCACACACTTTTTCAGTACAATTATAATAATATTGAAAACAGGGTTAATGATTTTAATGGTATATTTATATGCACGTTACGAAAGAGAGAGAGAGAGAGAGAGCGAGAGAGAGTGTTGAAATCAGCATAAGGATCAATGGTTGCGCCTATGATCAATGAACGATTGATTTAAACGTTTTACTTCATAGGAAATATATCTATAATACTTTCTGCAGTTTTCTATTGATTTTCTGATTTTTACATATTAGATTTAAAAGATCTATTTACTGCACAAAGTAAATTTTAAAAATGTATATTTGTTTGGCAAATGGGTTGATCCTTTAAAAAACTTCAGTATTAAATGGCTACTTCATTTTTATTGGAATCTATCCTAGACGTTTACTACTTAACCACACAAATATCGCTACACTCAACTTAATAGTTCCACCAGACAGAGTATTACGCTTTGCCTGGCTAGCCTCGATCACAGACCATTGATATACATTATACGAGTAGTCGGACAAGCCATTTGTTCTGAAAGTTTTCTTACTCATATTTCAAAACACTCGAAATGCTCGCCAAATGAAACAGCAATATTTAAAAACAAAAATATTGCAACGACACCAATTAAAAAAAAAGGTATTTTGGTTTTTGAAAGAATCAAATTTGTTCACAACACATTTCTTAACCGATTCATTGGTCTCATAAAACGCATTGTCAAATGGTTTCCTCGTCTGACTAGCATCTTCTATGTTTGATTAACAAAGGTACATACATATGTTGTCCATCAAAGTCAAGGTTAAAACACAAATTAAGTCAAATATTGTCGTACTTGCAAAGGTATGAGTTGTTTAACTATGTAACTGCTAGTTGTTGGGCAGCTATCGGGAGTGGTTTAAGAATTTTGATTTATTTGCATAGTACTAACCTTTTTGCTGCACCTCCAGGAGAAAAATAAATAGAAACCTTTCGGCCAAAGTTTAATCTCCAATAGATTTATAAGCTTAAATACTTAGTTTGTCCGTTTCAAACTTTCTTTTGGAATGTTAAATTTTCTTGTCTTTCGAATTGTTTCTTTATTAAACACACAAGTCCACAGGATACAGTATTAGAATATTCGCACAGGAATTGGATAGATGTTTTTTGTGTGTGTTCAATTGATGACAAATGTATCACATCACGAGGCAACGGAAATCGCGAAAACACCGTGCTTTAATGACCGGCTGAAAGGATGTGACCGCGATGCCGTCCACAAGTATTCTGCCAACCTAAGCAGCTAGCGTCCGGCGACAAACTACCGCGGTGCAGCGAACGCAGAAACGTGAGCGAATTTTGATTTTCACGCGGCGAATTTCCGCACTACAACGACGGCGAAGGCGACGACGACGACGACGACGGCGACCACGCAAAATTTAAAGTCCCGGCAGCGAGCAGCGCACACGAGGTGGTTGGCGTTGGCTTATGTGTGTGTGTGTGTGTGTGATTGTGTGACACACACTGTGTGTGCGAGTGAGTGAGCATGTGTGTTTATTTACACGTGTATGGTCAGTTGTCTGTTGTTGTTGTTGTTGTTGTTGTTGTATTCGTTGGCTTGCTTCTTTTCTCATGCGAATGTGTGTTGGTGGCAATGCCTCTCTCGCCCGCATTTGCTCTCTTCCTTATCCTTGCTGTTGCTTGCCGTATTCGCGGCCTTTTTCGGTGACAGCCAAGTGTACAATGATTAATAACGTCGAAGACGGCAGCGAAGACGGCGTCGCCGTCGCTGGATCCAGCGTGTCCAGCGCCATTGCTATTGCTCTCGTTGGCCAGCCCAACCACAGAGGCACACTGTACGTCTACTTGAATAGACAGACCGGCAGTCTGGACAGACCGTTCAAAATCGCACTCAAGCATACTCTTACATACACTCACACACACACACACACGCACACAACACACAGATATGCATATATACATACATCGACGAAGACGACGCTCGTGCTGCCGGTCAGTCGGCGCACATCCTTTTTAGCCTTATAAGCAGCAGGCCTACTTCTTCTGTTCATGTCTTGGTCTGAGGATGGCTTATATGCCTATGTGTTGTATTTTTGCGTCGTGAAGGAGACTTTTGGACCTGCGGAGGGAGGGGTGGTCCGTCCATAGGTCGAAAGAAGTGTGACCGAGACCACGGGATGTGATGTTTATGTGCAAAAACGAGCGAAATCGAATGCTGCGTGCAGCTACAGACGTATGTACATACATATGTATGCGTATGTATGAACGTATTTACGTGTGTACATGCTGTGCGTATGTGTGTATGCGTGTGGTTGCTAGGACAGGGAAGTTGGTCGAAACATTCGGCATTCATATAAGATGCCTTGCCTCTTTTTGGCATACACAAACATCCTACCGTTGTCTCAGAAATTTTAAAATGCGATCTGGTGCGCAGTCAACCGGTTTTTTTTCTTGACGGATATGTCTTGCAAGACATATATAGAGAGAGAGAGAGAGAGTACTTCTCTGGACAATTTAGAATTAAACAGTGATATTGCAAAGCAACTTGGCATCCGGCATTGCTAATTACATATATGTATCTCATCCATGCACTTTGGGGCACTGACATGCCATGTGCTGTTGCTTTCGCTGATATTGGTATTGGCTTTGGATGCTGTTGCCTGTTTTGTTTTGATGCGCATCTTTATTGCCGTTTCTGTTTGCTTGCCACTCTTTCGCTCTTACTTGCCAAAGAGAGAGTTACTGCTTCTCTGACTACAAAACTCGAGAGAGCCAAACACTAGCGAGGGACTACTGACAGCGAAGCAGCTGTTGTGTTCGGCTCGGTTTGTGCAGCCGAGTAGAGTAGACCCCACATCAACTTTATTCCAAGTCCCACCCCATAACAACAGCAAGAGCAACAATTCTTACACAACATGCATACAGTGTACACACACACACACACACATACACAAATAAACAAAAGGAAAGGTTCTTTGGAAGCGATCGTTCGTAAGGTGTCCTGCCAAAATATAAGCGTGGGACATATCTAAGGAGTAAAACATCTTAAAAATTGCTTAGCTCGGACGACTATATATCTATAAATCAAAAAGTTTACAGGGTGGACCTGTTAACTTAAATGCTACTATTTTACAAAAATAAGAATAATAAGAAACAATCAACACCTCAATTGGGCTGACTCGCATAGTGCGCGAACAACTGCTCTGCAATCACCTTTTATCCTTCGTAACACTTGACCTTATTTTCCGGTAGCTAACCATATATAAAATGAATTTTTTTGATCTA
Organism: Drosophila nebulosa; assembly: GCA_024703675.1. Lineage (NCBI taxonomy): Eukaryota > Metazoa > Arthropoda > Insecta > Diptera > Drosophilidae > Drosophila > Drosophila nebulosa. Next base: position 1,883,892 of record JANFPS010000004.1, on the reverse strand, counting down.
AACTTCAACACTTTTAAATTAAACGATTTACGTAAAGGTTTTAACACAGTGCTATTTAGTTAAGTATTGATTTGTGGCTTTATTTAATACAGAAAGAAAGCTCGCAACAATCAATTTTTGACCTTTATGCCATTTTGACATGATTTTAAATTTTCAAAGTTCGCTTGGTATTAAACTGCTTTCTAATTAAGTATCTTACATTCTATCTGTACATGTCGTATGCGTAATTTTGTTCTCTTAATTCTAAAGTTTTAGCTTAGGGGTCAAAAACTTATTAACTGTTTTCAGAAAATACTGTTAAAAGAAGAGAAGAGCAGAGTTATGTGCCTGCTTTCAATAAGATTCAATTCGCTAGGCCTCATTCAGGACTTTCCAAATTAACGAAAGCTTTCATTCTGTTTAAATTAAGTACAGACATATCTATCTAAGTATGTATGTATGTGTATAAAAGGGCACATTTCTCTTTACATATGCTCGAGTACATGTACATATGTATATCCATCAGTTTGGTCAAATATATGCAAGGATGTGTGTGTGTGACTGTTTAACCAAGGGAGATTCCTATACATGTGAATATGCCGAATTGATGTGACCAACAACAGTGGTGGCTAGTGACTATAATAATGCCAAAAAAGACGAGAATAATGTCACTTGCGAGAAATCGGAAAGAAAGGTTTTAGAAACCATTTCTGGGTTTGTGTACTCATATACATGCATACATACAAATTTACCCAGCCGCGAGCACACACACACACACAGACACACACACACACGTAGCAAGACAACAGCTAGCAATAATAACACAAGACAAGATTTTGCGATGGACAGGGTCTGCATTGGCAAGAAATACATCCTTGCTACTAAAAAGCCTGCCCGGGTCGGTCGTCAACTTACTCACACACACACACACACACACACACCTATGCTCAAAATATGTATGTGTGTGTGTGTGCACACGCACATTCTTCACTGGACATCAACATCCTTAGCGAACATTTTGCTGCTGCGAAAATTTAGAGTTGCTGCTGCTTCATGGTAACACACGTCTGTATGTACACATACATATGTATAAACATATATATATATATATATGTATATGTATACAGACATACAGACATACTTCAGATTTTCATCGGCGGTGGCAGGTCCTCCCCCCTTATCACTACGACCGACCGACTGACCGACCGACAAACAGAAGGACCATTGTCCACCGAGGCAAAATTTTCCATTTTCGTTCGTCCTCTCATTTGCTGGCGTTCTTTCTCTAATATCTGTAGCTCCTTGCCTTGCCGGCTGCCTTTGTGCCATCCGTCGTCCTTCCAACGGCCGATTTGTCGTCCACTCGTCCACTATGGCAAGCAAGTAACCCCTCCTCCCCCGTCAGGTTTGTTTTCTATACGGCCCAGGAGTTTGCTCGGTGTGATGGCTTCGTGCTGTTGCGTGTGTGCGCACAATTACGAATTCGTCGTCCTCAACTAAACTCGATTCACTTTCGCCCCGGCACATCCCCCACCAACCACTAGCATCTCTGTCACCATCGACCGTCATCTCATCTCCATCTTTCAACCTCAAACTCTCATTCCGTCCACTTCCTGGCCCTCACCCTCACGCTCACCCTCGCCCTCGCCCTCATCACACCTCACTACGCAATGTCGGCGAAGGAAATTTTCGCGTGAATTGAAAGATGAAGGCGCATGGGGCTGGACGTTGGTCATCATCGTTGTTGGGCGATCCGCCGTAGTCTGTGTATCTCTGGTAGATAGATATATTCTTATATATGTATGTATGTATGAAACTTGTTTGTATGTATGTGTTTATGTGTATATACGTCTCAGTTTGATTTCTAGCACATATCCACCCACTGCCCAAGGCAGTCAGTCCTCCTCCACCCTTCACCCTTCAACCTCCACCTTCCACATTGTCTTTGTATGGCTGTTTGAAAAACAAAATTTTCAGTTTGTGGGTGTGTGTTGGGTGTATATTTGTCCAGTGTGTAGTACAGTGTACATTTTCGCATGCTCATATTTACGTATTTCAAGTACACAACTGCAAGAAATTAAAAAGACATCCAAGAGTTCTGTTATTTATTTATAAACATAATAAAGGGATAATTGTGGATAGATTATTCTACGCTTAAACTCGATGGATATTATATTTCAGAGAGTGCTTATATTGAATTATTAGGAGGTGTGGTCAAATATGATCAAACTTATTTGTTATCTTGGTCGACCCGCAGTAGAGCAAATCTCTGGGTGCTGCCCAATTTGTATGATCCTGTTCCTGTTGTTGTTTGGGTAGATATCAAGGAATATTTTGTAGCAGTGCGGCAAAATGCAGAAACAATTTAATCCATTGTGCGCAGCCCTCGCAGTGCCGAGTCGCAGGCAATGGCCAGTCGAGCTAGTTAGTCCTTGTCGGCAGAGCAACCCCTTACTCATCATAGCCACCATCAGGAGTCTAGGCCCTGGCAAGCAACAGCAATTTCTCCCCATTGTGTGCAGTTTTGTCTAAGCTAAGGCGATTTGAGCAAACGAAAACCGCAGCTCTCGCAAGTTGTGTTCCATTCGTCTGCCTCGGAATCCTTTTCCTTACGTTTCACTCTATTCCATTTTGTGCTGCTGCCGCTGCTGCTGTACATGTTGCCTGGTCATTGCTGCTGTTGCTATGATTTGCATATTTGAGCTCGTAGCTTCTTTGTTTTAATTCGCCCGCCGCCATCGTACGAGGATGAGGACGAGGACGAGAACTAGCCGATGTCCGAGCTCTTTTGTGTCAGCTAACTGTTACCTGTGTAAAATTGTGTGTTCGCCAGGCAGGACTACCCAGGATGCCGCGTAAGAAGAAGGCAAACGTGCAGGCTGGCATTTGTCCTTCCAATCTAAGCTAAATTCTGCCTTTGCCGCTTCCTCTAGCTCAGCTCCACCCCATGACCTCCTCTGCCTCGTTCTTTGGGTCGTCGTCGTCTATGTGCGTCTATATGTGCAGGCGGAGAAAGTGGAGAATTTGAAACAATTGAAGCGGTAGAGTTGGGGGCATGGCAGACGCAGAATTTTCGACCACCAACTCTACTGACCATTTCCAGACTCTCACACACTGCATCTGCATCGTTGCTGCTGTTGCTAGACAGAGAACAACGAAGACGTATAGAGACGGAGCCAGCAAGTGGTCTCCACACGTGCGACAGAGATGACTTTGGCAAAAGCTCTTAGCAACGTGCGGCCGAATCCTTTTCAAAATTAAACTATGTACGTATATGCAGCAGGGCAAGACATGTATACGTATACCTATTCCTCCGCATCGTTCTCCGCCTCTTGCAGTCTTCATCCGCTGCCCACTGCGTCAGCAATGTATGGCTGCAGCTCGAGCTCCGAGAACCGTTCGAGTGCGAGCCACATGCAAATAACGCAGACACATGCAGTTTTTCTTGTATTCTTAGCTGAGCCACTACCACCACTTCCATCGCTACATCGCTTCCACCATGGCCGCCCCATATCTTATGTGTTCGGTAGAGCTTTGTTAAGATATTCTTTGGACCTAAGATGGACAATGCTTGATACGAACCCAAGCCAGAGACAGAGCAAGAGACTGACGCTTGCAGCGTATGTGCAGGTTCAATCAGTTGCTAATTGCTATAGGTCCAAAAACATTTCCATATCTACATACACACACACATACATACATACATACATACATAGACACATGCATACGGGTATATGTATATACATAAATATAAATGACCGTAAATGCTTATGCGGCGAGCATATGTAAATACTCGCCACATGCAAAGCATTGTATGTATGTAATATTATACATTCATATGTATATATATATATAAATATATATACATAAATATGTCTATGACTGGCTGATGAAGCAACGCATGCACTTAGCTCGCCAGATGCAGCTTGCATAACTATATAACTCGATCCAGGTCTAATGCCATTTTATTGCAATTGCTGTTTGCACTCCCACGAGTAGAAATCATAAGACGAATATTACATACAATAAAATTGCTATATTATTATACTGATAGCGGGTAAGCTTTATGAATTACATAATACAATACATACCAATCCCACACCTTCTTTTACATAACATAACGAGAAGTGTCATCAAACGATTAACATGTCCTTTGCAATACTTCACTAAGCAATCTCTTAATATCCGTTTAAAAATAAAAAAAACCAAAAAGAAATTGTAAAAGAAAACAATTAGAACTTACTTCCTCTTTGTAGGCTAGGAGCTCTATATTAATCAAAACATTTTTTTCAACTGCAAGTGAAATCCTTTCTCATTTCAAACATCTCGCCAAACACTTGTCTCATATTTGACTGTTTTGGGCAGATTTTGATTGTTTCTTAAAAGATTTAACCGTTTTTAGCTCTATTTAGTTTGGTCAGCTTTTAAGATCAAGATGTCATAGAGATTATCGATGATAACATTAAAACAAAAACACAGTGCTTATCACATTTGTAACCCACTTTTAAACGAAAAAAAAACACATTATCCGAACATTATTCCCAAATGACATATTTCCTCAAAATCTTGGAAAATGAGTAGTTCAATATTTGATTTATGAATGGAAAACAACTTTTTCACTTGAAATTAACGATTTAATAACGATTTCTTAAAAAGAAGTAAAAACAAAGAAAGTAAGCGCCCATTTGCTGTATCAAAATTATGGCCCAATTTCATGTTTTGGTCAAAAAATCCTAAATCGTTGCGGAATGGTGAAAAAACGAATATTAATATTTAGTGCGGCCTCCTCCTTAGTTAACTCATAAGTTCTCTTCCTCATTAAAGCCACTAAATTTAATAAAAGGTACTTTTCGAAACTTTACCATTCATTTAGAATTTGCCGTTTAAAATCTCTAACTGTCTCAAATTGGTGATTATTAGCATAAACCCGTTTTGCAAAAATACCCCACACATTTTCTATCGTACGTCTACTCATAAGGATTCTGGCATTATTCTGTTAAAAAACCATTGGTTTCTCACGAAATTCCCTTAAAAATGGCTCGTTACAAATTTTAATTGCATGATACCAAATAAACAAAATGCTCCCCCAATCATGACGGAGCCACTTCTAAAGTTTCTCCTTAAAAAAAACATAGGATCATTTCTCAAATTATGCCAATAACAATTAAACCCATCAGGACCATCCAGGTTAAACTTCTTCTCATCAGAAAATATGACCTGTTGGGGTAAACATTTATAAATATACTGTAAGCCAAGTCAAGTCGAGCATCCTTGCGGCGACTTAGCAACATGGATCCGGCCATATATGAGGCCAAAACTCTACAGCTGGTGCTAGGTTTTGCGTTTATCGGGCGCACTTAGCAACGGTTTTCGCCCTGTTCGTACTCTTGATCCATATTCTTCGGGATTGTCCAAAAAATGTTGAATTACACGTCGACTTTTTTTCAAAATTCGTGAAAATACCCGAAATAGACCTTTCTGAAAATACGGCGCTTTTTATAATCAGATAATTGTTTTCCAACGGGCGTTTCTTAAAAATGGTCTAAATTTACTTAATTGCAATGTCTGTATATCCAAAAGTCTGCTTCGCAATTAATAAAGTCAAATTTGCTACTGTGGGCTATAATTATGATACACAAAAATGCAAGCAAAGAAGCAAGCACACAGCAAAAGTTGAAGGTTCTTTTTTAGTTTTCTATAAATGAAACACAAATTGCGGTAAATTGCACTGGATATGCTTCAGTCAACATAGTACAGTACAATTTATTTTTTGAAAAACCTTAAAAATATTGTTAAAATTGGTTCAAAGTTTAAAGCTGCTGGGTGGGTTATAAATGTGATAAGCACTGTATGTATAACAAAGAAGCCAACTTCGACAATGCCGAAGTTTATATGTATATCCTTGCAGTGTTTGTATATTTTAAATAATTGTGTTCCAAATTATTTTTTCGCAAACAAACAGTCACAATTCATGTTGGTTTACGCATGTGTGTGGGTATTAATCGAAGTCAAGAATAATACCCTCTGTGAGGGCATAAAAAGGGCATTGAAATCGGTCTACGACAACTTTGAACCTAGTTAAGTTTGATAAAAAACATATTTAAATAAAGTAAGCAAGTCGCCTCACCGACTTTGATATATCCTGTATCAGCCCTTATATCACTCACAGTTCCTATTCCAATCTCTTTCTCACTCTCACATGCAAAGACCAAAACTCCTACCAACCGCATGCCGTCCCCTTGACATTGCCTTGGCTATTTTTGATCTGATTTTCATGAAATTTGGTGGGCCGATACATATTATTAGCAAATATATGTTTACCAAATTTCATTACGATATTTTGAATATAGCGGGAGAAAATCGACCGATTTGCAAGAGTGAGAGTACAAACTATACAACTACACACTATACTAGTCTGCATACCAACTTTGGTGACCCTAGCTTTTATAGTCTCCTAGATCTAGGTGTTTATACAGACGGACGGGCAGACGGACTCGGCTGTTGATACTGATCAAGGGTATGCCTCTTACATACTTTTTGGCGACTTTGGTTTACCCTATACCTTATGGGTACAGCGTATAAAAATGACTGCTATATATTGTTGCAGCCAAGCTAACTGAAAGCTACCTCTCTACTGCAGTAGCAGCATCTATTTTTTCATTGGAAAATGCGCCATTTGCTGCTATGTCATCATGTTTTGTCAAACACTCAAGTACGCAGGAAAAGGCCTACAAGTCGGGGCACGAAAAGAAACTACATCAGAGCAAGCCAAAGAAGGGCACCTTACTCTTTTTCTTTGAAAGTTTCATCGCACTCAATACATTCATGTTAAAGTTCATTCCTTAGTGGAACGAACGAACGTCGCCACCTTTTCTTCGAGGCTGATGTCTATGCTTGCGGCTGGGCTTTCTGTATACCCTGCAAACGACAAATCACCGTCAAAACGAATACAATTAACTTGAACTTAATAGAAGCTGGCGGAGTCAAGGCATTCTTTAATAGGTTGGTCCTAACTAATTTTGTATCAAAATACTTAACATTGAGCATACCCGTTTTTAGTCGGCGTATGAGGTACAACAAATTGGCGACCCAGTGTGGTTATAAGCTACTAGTAAAAGGCGCTGACGTTGTGTCTTCGAGAGTGATGTCCTTTACGGGCCACTTGTCGCCAAGGAAGGCACGTATACGTGTACACTTTGCAGATGTGATGTAAAGTACAAAATCGCGATTTGACGCGCATTTTGTGCTGTCGCCATAATGCCTTGGTGGTAGGCCAGAAACACACACACACACACATACGTGGATGATTCTATCTTAGTCTGTTCCTTGAATAAATTTATATTGATTTTTCATGGAGTTAAGCGCGGATTCTTTATTAGACCACAGCCATAAAAGGTAAAACGAATACATTTCAAGCACATGATATCTTCCCAATACTCGATAGATATTAATTTCTTGCTTGATTTTTCTATCATTTCTTTTTATGCAAAGATTTAAAAAAAGAAGGATTAGGAATTACTTTCGAATTACTTTTTCTGCTCATATTTACATTTCATATTTTTGTTAAATATTATTCCGAACAAATGAAATTATGTTTTAAAATTGGTTAGTTTTTTTCCTCGATTTTTTAAGTAAACAGAATGGAAGACAGGGCTGCAGCGAAAATAAATCCAACACAAATTTGCCAACGACAAGGGATGGAAACGCTGTTGCTTCCGGTTGAATGCACAGAATCGCGATTTTTTTGTCAAGACAAAAGGCAGTGGGTCGCGGCCTCGCACTGTGGTGCTTAAACTCAAAAATAAATTCCATATAATTCGATTGTATGTATTTAGGGAAAATATTTGTAACCCTTTGTAAGATTCGTGGCAAAGAATTTGCGCTTTGTTTTTGGAGTAAAATTCAACCAACGCGACCCACTGTTCTGAGCAGCAATCGCTGTCGTTGTCTGCGCCAAATGCTCCTTTCTATGGCCAAGGAAAGACAGGACAAGATTTTTAGCAGAAACGAGTTACTGCGCTCCCTACATCAATCAAAGCGCAACCCCATGCCAATTCAACTTAAATCCGCAGTCGCCACCCTGCGGCAAAGCAGCAGAAACAACGACTGCGACGACGTGCTTCGCGACGACTTCAATAGCCGCAGCCAACAATTTCCTTCGTCCTTCGTCCTGCCCACAAACGCATCGCGATTTTAGCGTAAAGGACGCGCCTGACACTGACTGACTGACGAACCGTAGGACGTGTGTGTGTGTGTGTGTGTGTGAGTGTGTGGATAGAACATACACGAATGCCAGCTTATGCATATGTGATAGAGGGAAGCCGTCTGTCGTACCTCATTTACTCAACCCAGTAAAGGCAGAATGTACAACCCACTTGAGATCAGAGCAATGGTGAGGCGAATCCAAGCCATCCAACTCAGAGCCGCAATTTCGCGGCAAAGGCCTATAACATTTACCCCCCACCCCACCCCACCCCATTTCAATCCAAAAACCCCATTTCTGTACCCTTTGGCTTGCATCATATTGGCACAAAGAAGGACCCCTTGCTGACGGCCAACGACTCTTCACATCTAGAGACAAAACTTTGCCATATATGGACAAACGACCGAATGAAGCAGCATCAGCAATAGCAACGGCCGTGAGGTGATAGCACTGGTTGTGCCTGTCTGAGTGCCTCCTCCTCCGCCTGCTGCTGCTGCTGCTGCTGTTTACCATGCCATGTCCAGTTTAAATCGCAGAACTTCCGCAGTCGCGTCCCCACGACAAAGGCGCGACTACAACGGCGAAGCATCAATAGCTTTCGTGACTGCAACAAACTTGATGCCAACTTCGCTGCCGCAGTCGTCAGGGCCATTGCCGTAACCGTAACCGTAACCGTCGTCGACGACCATTGTGAAACTGCAGAGTTCGACGGCTCCACTCGCCACTTCAAAAAGGGTGGGATACTCCTTTGAGCAAACACACATCGACTTTGTGTCCAAGTCCTCGCACCAACGTGTTCGCATCTGTCTGGATTCGCGCTGTTCCCATCGTTCTATGTTGGATATTTCACCCTGTCTCTATTCTTAGCGACGTCGTCGTCGTATCCGTCGCAAATATCCTAGCTGCGGGCATCTCCATGTGACTTGGACCGAATCTGTGATTGTAAGTTGTGCGACGTCGTCGTTTCGTTGCTTTATGTCCACTTCTACTCTGCCGTCCGCAGTCTGTGTCCATCTCAGTCCAATCCCATTTTTAGACATCACAGCAGACTGGAAAATCATTATGGTCGTTGTGCATACGTGTATTATCCCTGTTTGTTGGCAAAAGTTATTCGAAATGACTTTTCACAGGAGTGGTCTGGTCTGTCATGAAAGACGTTACAAACAAATGCTTCTTAAATTATCTATTTATTGCTGTAAAACAATATTTGAATTAATCAAAATCCAATATTGAATGTGACCTACACTGGTTTTTCAAAATTTCTCAATAACATTCAATTTCTCTCATCTCTTTTATAATGTATACATCTACATATTCGTATCGTTTATGGCTAATGACCATAACAGGTCCTGATGGGCTCTAGAATGAAACATTTACATTAGGACCAATGTTTAAGTACGCAACGTGCACAAGTTTAAAGACGAAAGTGACAAAATGAAGCTGACATGAGCAGCACAATGTATTTGACTTTTGTATACACTTTCTTCTTGTAATTCTCAACAAGTTCTAACGTGGAATGTGTGCTGTGGTCATTCCAATTCTACTGTCATTGCTATCCAGACAGCCTTCTCACCTTGTAAGCTTCCAATGGTTTTAAATTCTTACTTTTAAGTTTTCCTAGTGCTCAGATTTGATTGCAGAGGCTCTAGAGTAATTATAGAGTACACGCTTCTGTATAAATGCCGCATATAAGCTATTTCACTACTCTTATTTCACATAAATAAGAAGCCGTGATTTCGCGTTTTTATCTCTTAATCCTTTACCATTTTCAAGATGCGTGCTTCATCCCAAAAAGCATTGATGGGCCTAGGGGACCAGACCGGAGTGGCAACAGCAGCAGCGCGAATAATGATAAAACCTCTTCTTCTTCTTCTTCTTCTTTGTAGAAGTCGGCAGGAGTATAAGTGTAAGTGTATGTGTGTATGTGTATAAGTTTGCCGGCGAACGTAAATATAAACATATATGACCATATTAAGTAAGACGCGCAAAACCTGAAATGGTTTCGGGTTTAGGGTTGCGGTCGTGGACGTCGGCGAGTATGTATCATATCATTGCCTGTGATTACAGCCAACAGGGCTCGGAAAGGGTGAGGGAGGCGGCCAGGCGGTGGGTTTGCCGCGCGTATTATGGTGCGCTAGTGTTGACGCCGTGTGTCCTTTTGTCCCCAGGACAATAACACTTCCGTGCAGTACATTATCATAAAGGGGTTAAGTCGCTGATTTTCATCGTGTGTGCTCATTTAAAAACTTACACATTTCTCTGGCTTGGGGACTTGTCCGGGACACAGGATGATGAGACGTTGGCATAAGACGCCTTGGTGGTGTACCATATGAACTTAAGGAATCGCGCTGAATTTCACCGCTTTGTTTCCTACACTCTTGGCACAAAGATGGCAGCGGCTCATTATGCGTCCCGATAAGCGATGTGTGCCCCACATCCCATGTGAGCCTTTCGCCCCAGGTTAGTGCAAGTAACGGATGGGCTCGAGTGGGTGGATGTTCCGAGTCTCACTGCATTATGTTGCTGTCAATGCTGGGAGGCGAGGCAACGTGTCGGCTTCGGCTCTGCGCCCCTGTCTTAAGCTGCTTGTTGTCCGCATTGTTTTGAATTGCGACCCGCGAGCGTTAGCTGCCTTTCAGCAGGGTGGCAACTGGAAGTGATTCTGTCTCGCCAGACTTTGTTGCCTGCCATTGCCACCCTTTTTTTTTCTTTTGCGAATTTCGCTGCTTTTGGCGCAATTTTTTCTTTTTCTTTTGGCTCAGATGGACGTTGTCAACGTTTTTGTAATTCGAGCTGGTCCCCCCCCTGTTCAAGTAGCCGCCAGAGCGCCCGTTCCTTGATTCTTTAGTGTGCAATCGTCCCTTTGTTTTCGTCATGTTCGTTTTTCCATTGTTGCGAATGCGAATACATGACTTGATCCTAATTTAACACGTTCGAATAACCTTGAAGCGTTTCTTATTTCGCGCCACCACCGCGACAACCCGACGACGACAGAACAGAAACTGTAAACCAAAGTCTTAGGGGATTGCCCGTTCCGCGCTACCTCTTCTGCTCCCCCCCCCCCCCCCCCACACCAGTTTTCGAGTCGCAGTCATTGCCGTGTGCTGAATTCAATTAGACGCTACCGACTGACTGGCTAGCCGGTTGGCTGACTAACCGATTCGAAGCGAATGGGTTTGACCTCGAACGCGACGATTTCACTGTGCCCCTGCTGAGTACGGAGACGACATTGCTACGCCTCCATAGTATGCGATTCCTAGGGCTTCATGTGGCGATTTTACGATTTTCATAATATAATTTCGTTTCGATATAAGTTGACTTTAACATGAATCTGCCAACACACTGGCATAATATGTTACATAATATATATTAACTTCATATACATTTATATGTGTTTTTAATATGTTTTTAATCAGATCATTCAATTTAAGATTGATGCTAGTCGAAAAAGTCGTGGAATTGCAAAAGAAACCAAATCAAGATATATACATAGTTCCAATTCCATATAAGACTTACTAAATAGAAAGAAGCATTGATTGTTGATCAGACTGTGTGCCTTGTATATATGTATGCATGTATGTATGTATGTATATATGTCGTGTATGTACATATCTGTGTGTTCTATGTACTTTGGTATATTCATACAAAGAGCAATGTCAACGACTGTGTTGTGCAAAGGATAGAAGGAATAGTGTATAGGCAGCAATAATTGTTAGATATGCAAGCGTTAATGGCCATTTCGTTACGCTTCACAGTTTCACCCGCTGGGCCTAATTCCAAGCAATCGCAGGATTCCCTCCTAAGTCTTCCTTGAAAAGGAATAAAGATGAATGACACTAAGGCAGTGACATTAGGAAACGCACACCCCTACGAGGCAGTTGCCGAAACGCAGGTAAACGGTGAATGCATAAGAAAACACAAGACGGATTTAGGAGGAGTGGGATTTACTGCCTAGCCGCAATGTGCAACAACAACAGCAACAACAACCGACTAGTTCCTGATCCGATTCCTAAAAATATTTGAATGCATGGATCGATACATATCTGTGTATATATATGGATATATACTTTACTGTATTTAATAAATTAGCATGCATCGAACCTTTTGAAAGTATTATCTATTAAAAATCAACTAACTTATAAAATACTTAATTTGTGCTCTATTGTTGACTGTGTCTTGACTAAATTTGCCTAAATTTCTTAAATTTTCGATTTAATTAGACGGTACATGGCCGTAAAATCGCACCCCAAGACAAACAAATCAAAAAAACAAAAAAAAAAAAAAACAGAAACGAGTTTTGCTTTATCTCCAGCTGCGTCAGCGATTTCTGACAGCCGTTTAGGGAGGTCTCTCCTTGTATGGTGTATGGTATGGTGTGGTGTGGTGTGGCATGTTTGTAGGTAGATGTAGTCAAAGGTACATAGCTAGCTGCAAGATCTTCCTTTTGTCTCGTGCTGTGCATTGGTTCCTGCGACACTTCCTGGAATTTGGCTTGCTGTGTACCAAGGCAAATCTATTTCGCCCCTGATGTGTCCATCGCGTTTGCATATATTTCATTCCAAAATACTCAATGCTCTAATTACGAGAGCATTGCAATCTTAGAACACAGATTTAGTTAGACATGTTTGTTCTGGTAATAATGAATCGCATGTATAAATCAGAAATTTTCTTTTCTTGAACAAGGACATTTCTATGCAACACTATTTTAACTTTTTATAATTAACATACCTGCTGATTTTTCTTCGATTCGTTCATAGCCTACACGATTAATATCACCTGACACTTTGCTGCGAAAACGCAAGGGGAATTCATATGAAATGGCCACTCTATTAGCTAGCATGCTTATTGGGGCAGGACATCCAGCTTTGGTGGTGTCTGGTGTTGCGCGCGAGGAGACTGTCATTAATGATCAGCTGGATGTGCCTTATCCATTTCCGATTGAGGAAGTGGAAGCTGAAGAAAAGAAACCGATTGAAGAGAAACCGGGCCAAAAGTATAAATTACGCCCACTACCCGACTTGGAAAGCCATCTGGAGGAAGAAATGGCTGAAGTGCATCGCCAAAAGGCTGAAGAGCAAAAACTGATTGAAGAGAATATCGTAAAAAAACAAATGGAGGTACGTGTTTCAGTTCACTTTTCCAACAGCTAGAACACTTTACCTTCATCTCTTGCTTCTAACCTTAAGGACCTGGAGCTGCTTGCTGTAGATCGGTATCATTATCGTCGCTCACATGCCTGGGTAGTCATCATAAACAATGCTCCGTGGAGTATAAAACCACGTATTACCTACACAGATGTAAATGGCGATGTTGTCGAAGCGCCACCTTCGGCCATTTTCATTGAGCCTTCAACTGGGTTTGTGTGTGAGACCAGCTGTAAGCAGTACATTTTGGTTGACAGTATTTGGAACCAATACAATTATTACGTTAACAAGCAGAGTTATCAAAGAGTCGGCGATATACGCTGGGATCTTCGGGACACAAGCGACTGGGAGCATTTGCTGCCTGGCGAACCGCCAGAAATGCGCGTCTACAAGGTGTCATCCGATGAGAATATTGTTGAAGAGGACCACGATATAAACGATGAGAAGCATTTGGATGCCATATGCATGTGGGTGGAAAAACTGCACATCGGCCTAGCCGACTTTGAGCAACGCTTTCCAAACTCTGAGAAAGAGATTCAGTACAAGGGAGCGATACATGAACGCTTCTCTCCCTATGCCCAGGAAGATGGCAAGGTCATGCAGCTCACTCTTTTCAATGACAACGAATGCCTAAGTCCACGGGTGCGCTATGAGTACTATGAAAACCGTTTCGACCTGATGCGATACCTGAAATACACATATGCCACCGATAAGTACGAGGAGATATTTGCCAAGGGAAGGAACGATAGTTTGAAATGTGTGTATTGTGCATTGGAAATTGAGCTCATTGAGCGCCATTAAAGAATATTTATTCATTTAGCCATGGAATACTTCACGGATGCCGCCCAAAAACGAATAATGCACTTCTTCTCGAACTCTAGACTGGACTCATTGGAATCCGTGGAACTTAATCCGGGTGTTACTGTGTTGCACTATAAGGGCCGCTGTGACAATTGTTGGTATAGGGAGTTCGACTATAAGCCGGATAGTTCTACACTGAAGGTAAGTGTTCTCTTCAAAATGGTGTGTAGAGAAAAAATAACAAATCGGTTTTACAGAAAGTTACGGAAAAGTTTAATAAAGGCCACTCCTACGATGTGGTTGCCAATGACATAGCCACGAGAACATTTCTATTTCAGCAAAACAAAATTGTGCTAAAATTCCATTACACATTTGGAGCACTCACGGCCACTACGGTTGAGTTTACTAAGCCGCCGAAGCCCGATTATGGCAAAGAACTGGTCTATGATGAAAAACTGACCAAAATATATAAAGTATGATGATCCATATTTACCTACCCCACTCCACTCACTTGAACAATTTGAAGATTAAATTCTTATCTAACAGGCAAATCCCTTAGATCCGAATCGCACCAATCTGGAATTGTACAGATTGTTGTTAGACCAACTTCAACAGGAGGATCGTGTTGTCAAACAGTTTGAAAAGATTCATGAGGATATTAACAATATTCTTGACTTGCGTAAGACTGAAAAAAGTGAGCCTAAGGTAGGTACCTACTCTACCTACTTTGTAGTAATTCTAAGAGTTATTTAAACAAATGTTTATTATCCGTAAATTTTAGTTGAAATTCAGAATTTTTGATCCATTACGCAATGGAGCAGCCAGGGCCATAAGAATGAAACAGGTTGGTAATGGATTATTTGCCATTTGCACTGCCTCAAAAATAAACCAAATTCAATTTTTAGTTTGAAGAGGAAGAGGAGCACAAAAGAGAACTTGCCAGTAAGCCAGCGGACTTCTTGGCCCCATACTTGATTCCCTACAAGCATCAAGAGGAACTGACACCTGAGCAATCACTGTACGCCTACAATGAGTGTCTAAACGACTTGAAAACCCGTTTTGTTAACTTGCTAAATAATCTGCAAAGACAATACGAGGATGTAAGTTGCGACTTTTCTAAACACCTTTCTATTTCTTTTTTTTTTTAACCAAATTACCAATTTACCCTTGTTTGGCAGTTGACTAGCGAATCGAAGTCTCTTACCCGATTCCTTAACAAATTTGAAAATCAATTCAACAACTACGACTATAAGCGCCTCGTGGAACAGGCAAAGGCTTTGGAATTGAACAAGCGCATGGTACAACAACGTTTGACCCTAACACACGAAGAATCCCAGAAGAAATATGAAGAAGTTAAGGCATCTCTACTGAAAGATGCTCGTCTGAATTTGAAACCCGATGAAATAAAGAACTCGGAAGAGTCCAAATAAATCAGTCCAAAAAAATCGAACAGCGTTTGACCCTAACACACGAAGAATCCCAGAAGAAATATGAAGAAGTTAAGGCATCTCTACTGAAAGATGCTCGTCTGAATTTGAAACCCGATGAAATAAAGAACTCGGAAGAGTCCAAATAAATCAGTCCAAAAAAAATCGAATGATTAAAAATTATAAAAATGCTCAATTTGACTGATTTATGACTGATAGCATTTACAATTCGGTGGTCTTAGCCTTAAGAGAATCTTAGTCTTAGAATAAAGAACTAGATTTAAATTAGACAATAGAACAATAGAATCCAAACTTCTCAAGCACACTAAAATGATTATTGGTCCAAGATTAAAGTTAGAAAAGTCCTACCACTTGGTTGGGTTAAACAAAGATCCGTTTTTTTTTGTAAAAAAAGTTTATATAATTTACAAGAAAAAAAAATTAAAACTCATTACGTAAACATACATGTACATAAGTATGTGATGGACGGCAGAGGAGGAAGACCAACGAAAGGCTATCAATGAAGACTACAGACGCAGATGCTAAGAAGGAGTGCGAGGACAAGGGCGAGGGCGATGGCGAAGGCGAAGATCTGCAGACGTTAACGAATCCTTGCTTGGTGGGGGTTGAAGAAAGTATGTTTAAGGGGATTCTAAAATGTGAATGCCAATTTCATGGCCTAGCATCGCACAGCAGCCACGCGGACAACGTCGCAATGGTCGTGGGTCGTGGGTCGTGGGTCTTGGTTCATGGTTCGTGGGTGGTGGGTGATGGGTGGCGGCTAGAGTTGGGGTATAGTTGATGGTGGGAGGGAAATTCGTTTCGAAAAGTGACCGTCTGAAAATTGGACAAAGTGGCTGCCGTAGCCGTGTGTGTTCCTGAGCCCAAGGCATACAATAAGGCATACAAACATATCCAGAGGCCCTAACACACACACACACATCCATATATCTATGTATGTATGGACACATACACCCCCACACATAAGCACGTGTATGCACGCCCGTCTGGGCTAGGCGGCTGTCCATTTAGCGCGATACTCATACTATCAAAACGCGCTCACACAATCTGCCTCGTCCCACACACACACACCCACACACACACACACACACACATACATCCATATAGCAACGCTGTCCGTGTCCTGCCATCTCCCCATCGTTGGCGGCAGAATTGGGTTGGTCCCTTGAAAGAATCGTCCTAAGATGAAAGTGCTGTCCCTTGTCCGCCATCCGTCCGTTAGCATCGCTGAAAATTTGCTCGTGGCATGAACACATGTGGCGTAATTTCGTCGCAGATTTCGTTCGCTAACTGGACAAGAAGATTTTTACACTGAGAGAAGTCGATGTGAAAGAACTCCATTCCTGTAATTTCTTTTAGTTTCCAATTTAAGGTTATACATACAGCTAATAACTGTGTTAATCTAAGCTAACTAAAAAAATTGTTAAGGAACTGATGATTTATCTATCTTCAATAGGGCTTGAATTAAGTAAATTTGCAGTGTAAGTTTTCAGCATCCTGGACGCGCGACCCTCTAAACAGCAGCTTGTCGTTGTAGTCGTTGTTGTTGTCGTTGTTGTTGTTTCTCTGGCAAGGAATGGGCCACGACGTCGCCCACGTTGGTGTGGTCTCTGTCTCGGTCCTCGGCCTCGACCATTGCCCGGCTTGGCGTAAGTACAGTTGTGCAAATACACTAGCGGACAGCGTCGCGGCCCAAGAATTTGTATTTTATCAGCATCATTCGCATCGCGTAGTCAAGGACTCCCAATATTTACGCGAAAAGTACACACACACACACACACATGTAGACTTAGGTATGTGCATGTGTGTGTGTCTGTGTGTGTGTGTGTGGGCTCTTGTCGAAGCAAATGGGATATGTGACGGTGGCGGGAGACGTTTGAGGGTTTCGCAGGCCGGTTTGGATATGGGTTGGCGATTGTGCTCATGTGTGTTTGAGGGCAACCGTATATGGGGGTGGCAAGTGGGATGAGAATGAGGGTTATTGTGCGATCCTTTCATTTTAGTCCTAAATGTCCTTCTTTCAATATTTCAAACGTGCTTCGTGACGCGTCCATTTTGTAGGATGGGTGACTCTTGGAGGTGGGCCCTTGTCGCCAGGGCCAGGACGCTGCTATCACCGTCGTCGTGGTCCGCGCTGTTTTTGTTATTGTTTGCTGCTGCTGCCATTGCCTTCGCTGCTGACGTGTTGTCGCGACTCGGTAAGCTGCGCGGCGGCAGTGGACAGACGTTTTGAGAAAAAGGGCGTTGTGTGCTGCTCGGACTCGGAGGGCCGGGGAAAACTTTTATCACGGCGCATTTATTTTTCTATTCCACTTATAATATATGCCAGAAACAGGATACACACTCACATGAGCATATATTGGATATTTATTTTGTATTCGAACGCGCGGCTACGGACAGCGAACGTGTCAGCATCAGCGGTCTAGCTGGGCCGGACGGTTAAGTGGGGGCCCCAGGTCTGCCTTTAGATGCATACATACACACACACACACACACACGCACACACACACACACACACATATGTATGTACATATATTATATATGTACCAAGATGTGTGTGGGTGTGGGTGTATGTGTATGTCTTTTGTAAGTATTGGTCCTTCGTTTTGCCTTGGACAAAGCGACGGACACTGAAAAATGGCGTGAATTCACTTGGGTGATTTGCGCGACGTCGTGCCCGGTGATGAAAGAAAGTTATTTCTTTCCTTTTTTTCATCCACTTCTATTGCGCTGTATGTATACACACACACACACATATACCTATTGGGGGACAAAATAAGAAATGTTCCAAAGAAATCAGTCTTCTGCGACTCCAAGTTAATCAAGTTTATATTTGGGCTTTCTTAAAGTCCTTGCGAAACATAATTGTCTTGGGAAATTTGCAATTAAATCAAGGCACTTTTTATAGGTACACATCAAGCCAAATATCATTTAAAATACATAATAGAGATAATTGAGAATTGAAATAACGATTTGCCGCAATGTCAAACCGCGTTGCAATCTTTCGGTGAAATCTTTATCGCCTTGCCATTCATTCATTCAACTGAAGCAGCAAAAGTAGATGCCGCAATTAAAACCAGATGGTTCGGATTATAACCCGAAAATATTACTACAGACTTTAAACAGGATTATAGCATTCAATTAGCTCAGCTTACCAAAAAGAAGACTTTCGACCGGTGGCAACATGGCCATGGTCCAAGTGGGTCGAATTGTTCCACACCAGCCCAAGCAGCAGGATAGTAAAACGAGAAAAAAAAACAAGTATTACATAGAAATGTGCACCTGTAGTGTAGATGCTGGGTGAATGTTGTTTGATGGTTGTCGTTAAAAGCATTTCCATCAAGTGGCAAATCGCTGACGTGCAAGCCGACGCCTCTTCCGCGTTCTAAGACTCAGTTTATGGCTCTAATTGCCCCCATCGTGGCCAAGCTGGTCCCGGTAACTGCTTATCTGTGCCCAGTTGATATGTTGATGATGTGTTTACTGCAGCATAAAGTCCCTTTTACGACCCATTTTATTTATATCCGAGCAGTGAGTTTTGCCATGGGCCTGTCCTGCCGTCAATAAATTTTTATTAGCCATGAAGCGGTCGGACTTGCTTCTTAAGATGGCCAAGATGCCAAGTAAACTGATTTCGATGCTTTATTGCCCTCATTGTGGTCATTCTCATGTAATTCGCGTTTTATTTTGTACCCATTGGACGCAAACAAATTAGTTTTCAATTTGTCACAATTTATTAAATAATTTTGGTGTTTTTATTCATTACTTAACACCAAAACTAAATTGATTTTTTTTTAGAATTTCTCTTTAAGAAGCATAAGACTTTTAAATGTTATAAATCTTATGTGGCTCAATTTTTTATTGATATATTTGCAAAACGAAAAAAATATTTGAATGGCTTAATGTTTGTTTTTAACTGAAGGATCTTTTTTTGTTGCAACCGAAGCGGATCAAGAATAAAGTCGTTAAACAATAAGTTTTGTGGTTTTTTAAGCGATTGTCCCTCGAGTAGAAAGTTTTTTAAATTGTTTTAAAATTGCCCAATTTTAACAAAAGACAAATATATCATCCCTTTAATACGGCGAACTAGTTTGTAGCTGGTGAAATCACTACCTACTGAGAACCAGTTCTACATACTTTGCCAACCCTTTGCAGTGCATTTTATTTTTTCCTTTTTTGTATGAAACGTTCAAATCAATTTTTTAAACTTGCAGAGAGTATTGAAAAATTGGCAAGATGTTTGTAACGCAGAGAAGGAGACATTTCCGTCCAAAACGATATCCCCATGTCCGTCCCGCCCGTCGAAACCCCTTTTGCTAATGAGCTATTGGAATAAGCTTTCTATTACCACAGTTAGGTTAAGTTCTTGCAGTATCCGGATCGGGCCACTATATCATATAGTTGTCATAGGAACGATTGTATTGTATTATTATGTCTATGATTTCCAATCGGATGTTGATTTTGAATATTTTATATTATTTGCGTGTATATGTACCATAATATACATGCGTTGCGTAATGTATTGGCCATTATTGGTTTGGGCATACATTGGTTAAAGCAACAACCCACATATATATAATGTTGTACCTGTTTTTGAGGTTAATGTTTTACATAAATCTGATAGTATACAATAAATTGTCGAATGTATGTATATAAAATGTAAATGAAGTATTCAATCAATTATGTATAAACTAAGACATTTCGCAACATGTGTATGGGATAAAATTTTATTGAAGGAATTGATATATGCCAGTAAAATGGTGTATTTTTAATTTCTTTCAATAAAAATATTTTTGACGTAATGAAATAAACAAACAAATTATGAATCACTTTAAGCGGTGGATCACTCGGCTCATGGGTCGATGAAGAACGCAGCAAACTGTGCTTCATCGTGTGAACTGCAGGACACATGAACATCGACATTTTGAACGCATATCGCAGTCCATGCTGTTATGGTACTACATATGGTTGAGGGTTGTAAGACTATGCTAAATAAGTTGTTTTAATATTTTACGAAATATTAAAGCATATGGTATATTATTGGATATTTATTTATATATATACATATATTCATAATATTAATAATAATTGAAACACATTGTCTCGAAAAAGAAGTCATAGTGAGAAAAACTTGTTTCTTGTTTTAGTTGCTCAAACGATACTCTCCACTAATGTGTAATAATATTGCGCACACCTATTTGTCAAATTTTGTAAGGATCGGACTACTATAGCATATAGCGCCCATGGGACCAATCAGTGAAAAAACAGTTTTAGTGAGTAACACTTTTTTGTTTTTATTAATTTTTTCGAACTAAACTCGATCCTAATGTGTATTATTGTGGTCCGTAACTATTCGCTAGATTTTGTAACGATCGGACCACTATATCATATAGCTCCCATTGGAACAATCGGAATGAATGTTCTTTGAGAAAAATTTTCTTGTTCGTAGGAGCATTTCCACAAGATTTGGGACTTGGATTATTTCTACAGTTGCCCATAAGCTTTTATCAAACTCGGATAAATAACCTCAATTGTATATATGCAGCTCTGTCACCTTCCTCCTTCCTCGGGTCTGGCTTTGGTTGATACACACATGTATGTGAATTGTGACAGTATGTGTGCGAGAAAAATAATTTTGAACATAATAATTTAAAAAAGAATAAAGTAAGCAAGTCACCTCACCAAAGTAAATTGATTTGAGTACATACTACACCAACTTTGGTGATCCTAGCTCTTATAGTCTCCGAGATATAGGTGTTCATACGGATGGACAGTCGGACGAATAGACGGACATGGCTAGATCGACTCGTCTATTAATGGTTAACAAGAATATATACATATACTTTATAGGCTCGAAAACGCTATCTTCTGCCTGTTACATACATTTTTTTACAGGGTACAGGGTATAAAAAGACTGCAAGGGCATATAAATTTCAACATAGAAGAAGTTAGATTCTTTGATATTTCTTTATTTTAAGTTCATTTGATACAGAAAGATAAATGTATACATATATTCATTAGATCATTTATTTTTACAATTTTTGATATTTTTATTAATTAATAATTTTACAGCATTATTTGCTGTTTAATATTTGTTACGGCGTTAGCTCACCATAGGATCGGTCTAGTAAGGGTACCAGTTCACCGCCAGTTCTACAGGAATACTGCGATAAACCGTTATTCCTAACGTTTGTAAATACGTATTTACTTATGGAAATCGAGAAATTAGAAAGTACTAAAGTTAGCTCTGTCCTCTTGTTTATTGAATTTCCATCAAAATTAATTTTATTGTTAAGGTTCAATAACATTTCACCTGACTATAATATAGTGCGTATAAAGAAAACATTAGCATCTTTATATGTATGTATGTACATATATGTATGTACTTAAGTTTAATACATAATGATTGTTATTACGCATTGTACAGGTGTGCGTTGCATTGACATTGACTTTCATCTCATTATAATGTCAACAAATGCTTATTTACCATTGCACTTCCAGACGCCTGTGGGGTAGTGTAGAAGTGGGGGGTCGCGGTGGAGGTTGTGTGCGTTGGTCTGTGTGTTAGCAGTCCAAATGGACATTTGCCCCAGGCTTTGGACCAAACAACTTGTTTCCTAATTTAATGATAATGAGCTATTTATGGCCAAGTACATTGGCCTTGGTTTATGTGGCCGAGACGTCAGAGTGGGCAGGGAAAGTGTTATTATTAAAGTATTCGTAAGATAATGTGAATGTGTGTTTGTATCTAAATGCGATGCGCTTAAGGATGCCGACTAATGCACAAATCAAATTGATACAATAAGTATCTATATAATTACCTACTTATACATATGTATATAAATTCTACATATACATAAATACATCTATTAACAGATTAAAATACAATTATTTGTATCACTTTCACTAGCTTCGTACACCTACATACATACCAAAATATGAACATGGAAATTAGCAAGGCATAATCGAAATTCTAATTAAACTATTAATCACTTATTACTTTGTATGTGCCTTGGTTATACTGGTTCAAAGAGAATATCAAATAAACTTTAAAACAAAATAAAACGAATGCACTTCGCACAAGAATTGTCTAGAATGAGTGAAGATTAATTATAGAGAAGGATGATTAACCAATCACCGATCTGGAAGAAGCAATAAACCAAAAATCTTAATTTGAAAAATGTCCATTTATCTTTTGTATCATAGATCATAAGATACCGATTCCCAATTTAAATAAAAATTAAATAGGAATCTCAAAAACAAATCGTATTCAGTTGATTCCAATCGCTCCTTTGCGAATACAATCGATCTGTAAGTGACATAGCTCACATCAAAATTGTCAAAATAAGCTTGATGATGCGACAGACAAAATTTCATATTGCCTATAAAAATATTAATTACATGTATTAAGTATTCTTTGATTGTCTATCACGAAATGTAAAATCAAGTTTCAATAATTCTTGAGAATTGTGCATATATACATGTTTTATCTGAGCGCAGACCATCGGATTAGGACTAGGATAACAGAAACATCGTTAAAGAGTTAACCAGAATAAGACTCATTGGTCAGCTTCTATAATTCTGATTGTAGGTAAAGGAAAATAAAATATTTATGTATGAATATGTTGGAAGCAGAACGCCGCAATCTTAATATAATTTTTTTTGGACTGTAGAGCGACTTTTAAAGATTAAGTAACTTGTCGGATGAAGTAGAGTTATACATAGATATACACAAATACATACATACATTCGGCACATGCATACAAAAATATGAATACATAAGTTTATTAATTCTTATGTATAAATGTTTTGTTGCATACACTCAAATTATATTGCATCTTAGCACAAACTCTGAAAATACATACATACATACACAGATATGACTAGGAAATATCTTTCTGTGTGTGTGTGTGTGTGTGTGTCTATATACACACGCACACACAGATGTACATACAAATATATAGTGACTATTTCTATTCCTTAAATTTAAGTGTGTATACTTTTAGATATTCATATACAATATGCATATTCCAGCGAACACGTGAGCTTGTGTGTGTATTCTCGTTCTAATTCTAATGTCCAGCTTCTGAAACTTTTCGGAACTCTTACATATGTACATGCAAATATACACACACACACACACACACACACACACACACACAAACACACAGAGTCGGCAGCTTGGTCTGGGCAGGTGGCTAGAATGCAGTCTTGATACATGAGCAACCGAGCAACGTCGAGCAGTCGTTGAGGCACAAAATCTGATGTGGCTGCTTCTACGTTGTCCTTATTGCTGCAAGGACTCCTGCTCCTTTCTAGCCTCGCATAAAACTCTCGGCCTCGGCAAGTTTATTGTGCAAAGTACATACAGATGTATGTACATCTGTGTGTATCTCCAGTTGAATGTATGTATGTATGTACATACATTCATACAGACCAACAAACTTATAGTATATATATACATGTATAGTATGGGTGGGCTTTGCATCATTGGCTGTCCACCTTCACGGAGGTCCAAGAGTGACCGAAATCAACGTGAAGATGCTGCACAGTGGAATAAACCAAGTGAAATTCCAAGACTCTAAATTAGGCTAACTTGTTAACTTTAGAAAACAAATAAATAAAAAATAGCAAATTAGTATCTGAAGCAACAAAATCACGTATAATATACATCAGCAGCTAGTTATGGCAACTACTTGACCTAGTCTACCTTGTCCGAAAACGAATGAAATAATTCCATTCAATGTGTGACTCCAGTTAATAATTTAATTGGAATCTTTCAGTTTCAATAATGGTCCTCTAGAAATATTTTTGGCCACTGTTGTGTTCATATATTATATACTGAACACAAATGTACATATACATATGCAAATGAAAACTACCCGATGATTTTCAAGCAGCCAAAAAGAAGAGGACACTGCAGGCCCAAAGGACGTACAGTCTTTTACGGTCTTGGTCAACTGCGGCGTCGGCGGCATTCGTGAAATCGCCAACTTTCTTATATACAGGCGCAGAACACTTTTGTTGCCGCAAACCATCTCACCATCTCCCCATCTCCCCATCTCTCCCGCCAATCTCCACCTCTTTATTTCTAGCCCTTTCTCTCTTCAATTGCATGTATGCTTGCTTGTGTATTAATTTACCCACCCACTCGCACTCGCACTCGGACACGCACACGCATACGCCGGACATTGGACACTGGACACTGGACACTGGACTGGATGTTATGTGCAAGCTGGCCATAACAACTTGAAAAGTCGAATTTTCAGAGACCCATCCCGACGTCTCGCTCCAGCAATTGCTCCTGCTTCGGCACCAGTCTCAACCTCAAACTTTACTCACGACTACTACGACTAGGACGACGATGACGACGATGACGACGACGACGACGATGGCCACGACGACGATAGCAACGCAGCGAAACGTGACCTAGCCCGGTTAGTACGTAGCCCATATTGCCTCCATCTCCAGTCGAGAACCAGTTGGAGAACCCTTCCACCCATTTCGTTTTAGAAAGTACAGCCAGCATCTCGCATTCCGCATCCCACATCCCACATCCCGCAGCCCCACTAACACCGGCATCAGGCAGCAAGCTACAAACCCATCATCCTCATCATCAGCGTTAGCCGACGATGTAGCAAGCAATCGCAAGCCGTATGCAAACAATATTTTACATAGCTACAGTCTGGAGGTTCTTGCTGCTCTCCTTCGGTGAGCTTCCTTCGTACTCTCGTCTATGTCAGAGCCTTCTTGCCGCATGGAGGTCCTTTGCTTCTTCTTGCATCCTGTGCGATGTCCGAGCATGTACACACACACACACACAGGAACACATACATAGATACATACATACATACATATATGGCGATGTTTGTGTTTGTGTAAATGTCCGCATCTAAATTCGCATACACAGCAGCGGTCAACTATGGAAATTATCGATCGACTTGGTGTCAGGTGGCCGGGCGATGGATGTGGTGGCAGAAAAGGCAGCAGCAGCATGATGGACACGCGGCTGGACTGCCGGAGCACTGCTCGAGTCCGATGGTCTTGTGTGCCAACGAACTGACTGCCATTGCCGCAATAGATTTCGGGGGCGGCATCTGCTAAGGCGGACATGGGCGCAGCGCCTCAATACAGGGATGATAGCGAAGGGACGAAGGGGGGGGTCATCACAAACGACAGCCTGCTACAAGAAACATTGGCGACGACGACCGCTTGTGTGGCATACACACACAGTCGATGGCTGCTTAGTTGGTGGGGCTAAGGCTATGCGACACTGACGGTGGTAATGTTTTGGTGAAGAGCCCCCGAGAATAAGTTGGTTGGCATCAACGTTAGCGACAACGAAATGCCACTGCCATCTCCATTCTCCTATTCTAACCCCCTGTATCTCTTTCTCCTGCTACATCTTTTCGTAGATTACAGACCGGGTCTGGGTCTCCACAACGACACAACGGCGAGGCGAGGACGACTGAGATGACGATGACCAAAAGGAATGGGCAGCTACTCTGCATTTGTGAAGCATTCAGCGGAAATATTCATCCTAGCTCGTCTTTTCAGCCATCGCCATCCAGTAGCCAAGCATTCTACTTTGGCCACCCAATTCACCCATTCTTTAGCCGACCACATTTACACACACACACACACACACACACACACACATGCACACATCAAAAAGTTGTTGGCCGAATGAGTGAGCGGGTTGGTATGTCGTCGTTTTGAAACGGCCGCGGCTGGCACAATAGGGATGCAAGCCGGGGTTCCGGGAGACGTATCAACGGCAGAGGCCAGAAATTGCTTATGCGACATCCACATCCAATGCTCTAGCAGCTATCACCTGCAGTATTAGTTATGGCAGACCAGCAAAGGCAAAGGCAAAGGCAAAGCCAAAGATGTTCGTCCAGACGGCAGGCTCACTGGACGTCCAGAGAGTCCAAAGTCCGAGAGCTCGAATATGTATATTCAAAAGTGTGTGTGTAGCAAAAGCATTCGAATGGGAAGAGTGGTGCGAAGGGGGTGGAGATTGGGTATGGGGTTGGGTTATGGGTATATGTGTGTTGATTTCCATCCAAGTGGGAGCTGAATGTTCGTTAGTTGGGTTGCGTTCGTCGTTGTGGTAAAATTCAGCTCCGTTAAGTTGAAAGTCGCTGTTTCCGACAACTTGATCTGGGCATGTTCTCAAGTTAAAAACACACAGAAACGTCGTTCGTGGCGAATCACAGAAGAGCAGAAACGGCAGCGTCGCCGAGCCACTAAGCTCCCCTTTGGCTGGCCAGGACGATACAGGACCAGAACATATACAAACGACGTTTGAAGGTTTCGAAGGTGGTAGGTAGTAGGTGGTAGGCGGTAGGTGGTAGGCGGCAGGTGGAAGGTAGAAGAAGATGGAAAATGGTAGGTAGAAGGACGTGTGCTGGCTGCTCAACGAAGCATTAACTTGGCCGTCAGATGTTGTGATAGAGCGATGCAGCCTCAACGCTTTTTGCCCGCCTGTTCGGGCCTTACATTTTATTTTTGTCTTTGCTCCGTTGAGTCCAAGGCGATGTCTACGTATTTGGTTTGCTAGTTGGCCAGTCGACTGTGCCATGCTGGCATTCGCTTCACTGCTGATTGTGAGTAGTACCTCCTAGTGCAGCTATCCGGAGGTTATTGAATTGCGAATGCTAAATGCTCTGCGTTGCTTTTCCAGTATTTCTCTAGCCCATGACCCATGCCCCATGACCCATGCCCCATGCCCCTTGCCCAAGACCAGTATCAAGGTTCACTGGACTCGGAATTAAATTTTAAATTGGCATAAGAAATGCAATTATTCCAATTTTTATTCCCCTAGCACTCGCGGTAGATTCGATTGCCAATTAGTTGTCGCAAATCCAAGTGTTTCAAAGGCTGAGTCCGATAAAAATGACAGCGAGTGGTGTCCATCGTGTCATCAACATTATTGGTAAAATATTTTTTCATTTTGATTCTTTGCGCCGAGTGGGCGCAAAGTGGGTAGACGTCTGGGCTTGGTCATCATCCTGGGTTTAACCTAGTCCTAGTCTCATCGTCCAACAAGTGGCTCATAAAAATCCAGCCAAACATACGGTCGGACATAATAATTTATGCGCTTTGCTACACTTTCTGCTGCCTGCTTTATTTTTATTCTTATTCTTTCTGTGTGCTTATACGATATGTTTACTTTTTCTTTTCCGAGTCAAGGCGAATGGCACAGACAAAGATGGGGCAGAAGGGAGGAAGGGCAGGGAACACCCGGTGACAGAGGAAACCGAGAAACACTTTCCAGAAATATCGCTACGGCAGAAGCAGTACTTAAAGGCAAAGCATAAAATATTTATTCGTCCATTCTACATTTCATTCATGAACTCTTACTATTTCTGGGGGCACGGCAGGGCTGGGAAGCACTACTAAACACACCCGGCTGACACCCGACCCCGAATGCCGCACTCTTCTTTTTTTTTGTTCTCCATGTATGTTTGTTTTTCCAAATGCTCCTCTTCTCTTCTTTGTGCTCTGCTTTTTTTTTATTTTGTGCTACACTCAAAGTTACAACTTAACTGTTATTTTATTACAACATTTAATAAAAATCAACAAGTGCATGAGTCTGCTAGAAAGGAGTGCGCTCCTGGTTCTACTAGCTCCGTGTGCCCCGTTATCCCCGTGTGCCCTGTGAGCCCTGAGAACCCTGCCCCTGCCCCTGCTGCTGACCCACTCCAGGTCCTGCTGTAGCTGCAGACGGTGCTTGAACAAATGGAGCGTGATTTTGTGGCTCCATCAAGTTCATATTAAGTGTCGGTATTAAAATAAAAATGCTTGTTATTTGTCTTGCCTTTTTATTTAGTTGCTGTTGCCCATCTTTTTTATTGCATCCAATATAAGACGGCATAGAGATGAGCGTTAAATTGAACAGAGCGCGGGGGGGATGGGATTGGGAATGGGAATGGTGGTATGCGAATGTGTATGGATAGGTATTGTATATATGTATATATATTGGTGCCGGTTCTCTTGCACGGGAGCT
Source organism: Drosophila nebulosa (assembly GCA_024703675.1). Lineage (NCBI taxonomy): Eukaryota > Metazoa > Arthropoda > Insecta > Diptera > Drosophilidae > Drosophila > Drosophila nebulosa. The sequence continues at coordinate 1,855,305 of JANFPS010000004.1, read as the reverse complement.
TCAGTATCAAATCAAGCGTGATCTGATTACCCTACGGCCTCAGGAAGCGACAAAATATCGAATTTCGATTAAAACCAGCATGTCTGCTAATTTCGGTCTTAAGTTTTCATCGCCGACCGTAACGGGACTGCGCTCTGTTGTCATTCACCAAATTCGCTGAACATAGTATTCGGTTACAGATGGCAGACCCCCTACGAGCCATCAGATATACACATTACTATAGTGGCGCATTTTCTGTCTGGTCTTTACAATAAATCGCAGCCTCTAAAAATATATTTTTGATTATAATTTAATCAAAAAAAGGATAAGATGGGGCCTTGATTTTGAGAGACACGAAAGAGTGGGCGAAGCTTGGTTTTAAATTGTTTGTTTGTATGACAGTCGATATGACAGGTTTTATTAACTTATTATGTTAAATTTTGGCACTGCAATTAAGCTAGAAGCTAGAAGTTAAATGGAGATTGAGTTGATTAGAACACGCAAATAATGTACGGACTCCCATTGTTCTGCTGATTAAGAGTTATGGACTTTCTATTGTCGAAGCTGCTTTCTTTTATGCCTTGACTAGTATACCTACAATTTGCCTTATTTTTCATTCGATTCTTTTACAAAGTTTTTAGGAAAGATTTAAAGCCCTGTTTTAGCCCTATTACATATATAAGTGATTCAAATTATATGATAATATTTTGAGAAACTTTGTATTTTAAAAGTTCTGCATGTTGCCTTTTGTTCTTAATATGCGTACTTCTTTCTTTTTTTAAGTAATATTACAGAAAACGTGAGTTATTCATGGTATTAATTAATATAATCAACAAGATTTTTTGTGTTTCTTTTCCAACGAAAAGTCGTTTTGTATTTTTACTCTTCAATCTATTAACCAGAATACCAAGTTAACTAAAGTTTGTGTTTTTCTCTTTTCTTACCTGCAGCTGTCAATATAAGAAAACCTAATATGTAAAAAGTAAAATTTTCACAATAGAACAATCTGCCAACTTTTTTAGTTTTCTAACTAAAACTGGTTTTCGAGCCGATCGTTTCTTCGGATATAAAAAAACAAGATTTGTTTACTTTTTTGATTATCTAACGGCGGAGTTATCGATCCAAAACTCGTTTAATGGCCGATGTAGTGATATAGTGGTCCCATCCGTCTGCATCCGAGATAAACCACATAGAAAATTTCAGTGCTTTACCGGTTTTTAAGTAGTTTTCGTTGACAGACAGACGGACAGACAGACGGGCGAACTGGCGGACATGACTAACTAAACTCGTCCCGTCGTGCTGATCAAGAATATATACACTTTATACAATCGGAGATGCTTTTTTCTATGTTTTATTAATTTTCAATTTTATTACCAATTATATGCTCTTATTTGACCTTTGAAAATAACAGCATAAAAATTTAAAACCGATGATATTGCTACACATACGTGGAATGGATTTGTTGCAATTTAACAAAATATGATTTCATTGAAATAGTCTCAATTAAAGCTTTATTGCCCAATACCCAATAAGCACAACTATTTCAGTCTATGCGAATGAATGCAGAATCAATATGACTTTCACTATTTCACTTCTTCGAAAGCCCTGAAAAAGTTTACTCCATAAAAGTAAAGCACAGAAGAAAAAAAATCACATAAAATAAAGCAAAGCATACAAAAAGAATTCTTTTAAGTAGTCTGACACTGACCTAGCCTAATGTCTTTCATGTTGAGGTATATAAAAGAAATGAAATAAAAACTCTGAATGTGGCACAACATCCAGGCATCCTGACACACACACTCGCACACTTATGTATGTACATACATAAATACATACGTATGTATAGATTCATAAGTATGCAGGCAACACATAAAAATTTAATACCCATTGAACTTATATCCCCCCACAAATGTAGATGTATATACATATTTATACATACAACATTTTATATACTAGACAGATATATACCACATCTATGTGTGGGTGTGTGTGTGTGTGTAGTAAGTTGTTTGGAATTGGGTTCGAAACTTATGAATTCCGACTCGAAGGACAGACAAACAAACGCATCGTTACCTACTTATTAACGTCTTCGAAGTTGTTTAATATATTAGTCAGCCCAAAGACCGACTCGCAAAGCGTTTGCATTAATGGGGAGAAATACAAGAATCAGCAGTGGAAAGGAGTTGAAATCGTTCCAATGTGTGACCATGTGTATGTGTGCATGGATTAGCATCAGAGGACATTAGTGTAACTATGCTGGGTGATATGTGGATGTACATATATGTATATGTACATACATATGCACTGAGATGTGAGAATAACCATTGATCTACTGGCCAGAACTTGTGAATTGAATATAAAAACAAACATAAAACTTTGATGCCATCTTCTATTCGTCGTCAAGTGTATGAACGTTTGTACAGACCAATCTATATACACCCATGGACCCCATACTATATATGTATACATACATACATATGTAAGGATAAATATGCTGACACCCCATCCCAGTATACTTGCATGGTCATTCGACCGGCTTTGAGTCACCCAAAAGAATAAAGCCGGTTATGTCTAGCCCAACTTCAATGGACAGCAAAAGAGTACCCGATATATATGTTTGTATATATATAAATACATATATATATATATGTAAGTTTTTATATAGAGAAAGTCTGCACAAAAAAGTGCAAACAAAAAAAGGAGAAAAAGAAAAAGAAAAGGAAACGCTCACACATAAACACAGGCGTAGAAAAAAAATTGGTCTTCTGATTCAAGGACGTGAATCACATTATTTTTCCAGCAGGACAAAACTCACACAGACACTAGTAGTGGGTTACATAAAGGTACTCTAGTCCTGTCCAGTCCAGTCCAGTCCAGGGCAGGCCAGTCCTGTCCTGTCCCAGTCCCAGTCCCCATTCCCCATTCCCCATTCCCAACGAGACACGATTTTGTGGTCTTCTGCTGCTTGCTTTCGGCTCACTCCGGAGCAATAATTTAAATCCAACATTTTTATTGCTACACGTATGTACATACATACATATATACATACATATGTACATGCATACATTCACACGCGAGGTCCATGCACATAGAGAGAAAAAAAACTTTCGATTTCGTTCAATTGGACTTTGAACTTAAAAATAATAATAAACAGTAAAAAAAAAAGGAATGGCAAGAGTAAAAAGTTGAATAAAAACGCTTTTCTCTTTTCCTTTGCTCTTTGTTTTCCTTACAATTCTATGTAATGCTGAATGTAGCCTAAGAGTTAGCCAAAGAGGGAGGTAAAACCAAAGTCGAGGGCAAGGTCATGAACTGAAAACAATTTATAGTAAATATATATATGAAAGTGCGCTACATGCGCTATATTTATGTAAACTGATATATGTAAACTGATATATCGTTAACACCTCCGTAAGATGTTATTTTCGCTGAGTAAATTAAATTACAAACACTTTTCAATAGTTAATAGATCCATTAGATCGTCACGAACCGCCATAAACGAAGGTAGATGCACATATCCTCATAGAGCAGCACATGGTACTCCATTTAAACAATAACCATTCTGGTGGGTCGCTGAATGCTGAGGGCTGAAAGCGAAAGTAACATTTTTTTATTACAATTTTACGAGCTCTAACCAGCAGATAAATGCCCGACAAGTTCAGGGCTAACCACAGCCAGTAGAGCAAGATTCTTTTTACGAGTTGATTTACTATGGATATTTCCCTTTTTGCAGCACATAAGCTGCATACTTGAGCGTATTTGAGACAATCAAGTGATATAAGTAGATTCCCACGACTCTTCGGAAAAATTAAAAAAATGAAATGATTAAAAATACAGCTTATTAGAAATACATTATTGAATTGGACTCAAGCATACATCGCATTTAATTCACTTAAAGAAAATGATTTTTATCTTCTACTTGCAGAACAATAAACTATATTACAAGCCCTTCGAATTCCATTTGGCTAGTAATGTGTGTATGAAACATATATTCAAACTCAAGTATTTCGCACTCTTAGAATTATGAATTTTTGCTGCACTTTAAAGCCAGCACACAATTACACGTGCAGACACATGCGCAAACCTTTAACGCTTTGCTGAAGAATGAATCGAAACCAAACATTCGATTAAGTGTAAAAGACCAAGGGTCAACTAAGTTATTGATGTTTCTCATTCTCTGTCTCTCACTTTTAATAGTCGCTCAATAGCTTTAAAAATTAACTATACCATTCGCAAATCGCAGAACGTATTTATGGAAAAATGTTGCCTACTTATTCGGGCAAATGACAGATTTATTAGGTTTACATGCAATCAATTTTTGGTTAATTTGAAGAAAATATATTCCTTAATATTAGTCAGTGTAAGGCAAATATTTTCTAACTGTTTAGCTTTTAGGGGAATTTATTTGTTTGTTTTTCTATAACTCCCATAGCATTGACAAATCATTGCATAAAGCTAATATGTGGACTGCGCAGCGTTAAAACGTTTTATAAAACCTGCTCATTGTAAAACAGCCTTAAATTCGATATTTGCCAATGACGTGCCAATTGACTCAGTCAGAGAGCAGACATATGTATGTAGTTTGCCTTCACCATTCCATAATGAAAGTGTCCAGGCCAATTACAGGAGATGGAGTTTTCGGTGGCATTAGGTGCGTGGAAACATGCTGCGATGATTATAATGGCAATGACATTGACCCTTATTTACCGAACTGGCAGTGAAATCAAACACAACAACATTGGGTTAAGGGTCACTTGCATCGTCATTCACAAACTTAGGCATATAAAAGGCTATATGTACATGTAATTATGTACATACTTAACTGTATATATATACCATACACCTATACATATACATATGTATGTGTGGGTCTGTGTGCGTTCAAAACTATGTACATTAGGGCCTCTTTAAGCAGCATACGTTTGCTTACAAACGTTGATATAAATATGTACTGTAGGTGCACATAAGCACATACATGCTTATGTGCATCATATATGGCTAGACGTTATAATGTGCATTATAATTATTTATGCATGTATATGGTTATAATTACATATGTACCTATAAGTATGACTATGTGTGTTTGCACGTGAGCAAGCCATGTTTGTCGGTTTCTGCTCATAAATACAGTCGGCGAACACATAGAAACACAACAAATTAGGCCAAACCAGAGCGCATTTAATGATAATGAGCTGCATCCGTAATGCATTTAACCAGCCCCCCCCCCCCCTCCCCCAGCTTCCCCATTCAATGGTGTCCCTAAGAACATATGAATTAGTATATGTAAGTATTTGTACATAAAGACAAATGTATTATACATGTCGTCGTATTTCTGCATATAACACATAAATCTATGTACAAACTTTTATATGCCTACATACATACATATATGGATTTTAATTAGGTGTGTTCCACTGCGAAATCTATGTATGTACATAGACACATAAGTACATAAGATTTGAAGCTAATGCTCATAACCTTGAACTTGGGCCCACTTTGCTATTTAGTGGATGGCATATTTCTAGGTCATAGACTACTCCATCCATTAAGATTTGGCAAATAATTGGCTGCGAGGGCTTCGTATAATAAGTGGAACAAAAAAAAAGCTTCATAAAGACTATCTAAGGGTTGCTTTACCGTCAGTCAGTAACAATCAAAATCGCATTTATGTCTGCCCTTTCTTTGTCTGTTTCTTTGCCCTTTCAAACAGGCAGCGCAAAGTCTTATAGGAAAAAATCCTTTGCGTAATGCAAATTTAAAATGTAAATGCAAAAATATTAAACTTTAACTAATACATTTGAAATCGAGTTCTACAATGGATTATTAGTCTAAACAATATATGTACATATACCACTTTAAATTTTCGGTGTTTTTTTTGGCGTCCTTTTTAAACTTAATCAAACCTTATATTGTTGTTGTTAATTGTCAGTTTTCCTATTCCTTTTTTATTATGCAATCCAAGAGTTTAAGAATTATTATTTATCCATTTCCATAATATTGTTTAAGTTTTTGAAAAATCCTTGTTATTAGCTTTGTTAACACATTAACACGACTAACATGACTTCTACATCCAAAGGTTTTTCTTTATATCTACCCAAAAAGCTATAATCTTATCGTAAAGAGTTAGAATCGCCAATGCATCTATCAGTCCTAAGATTTAGTTTCAATAAAATAATTTCCTGTAAGTTTTCTACTTAACTTTAATTATGCACTTCACCGCACTAAATGTACAATGTCCGATAGTAGAGACTGGAATCCAATCCAAAATTGTATATCTAAAATACTCCAATTTCCAGAAATTCATATGCACATTAGCAAATTTTGCGTTAATATTGGAAGTTCATATGCCTTAGATATATGCCAAGCGCGATCTTAGTTTGGAGTTGGTTTTTGCATATCATAAAAATCAAAGTCATGGTTGGTTCGATGCAATTTCTTATGTCTTATGCAGAACTTGAATATATAAATTGTATGTATGTATGTACATATGTACATTGTGTATAGTAAATTCTTTATGTTAGCCGCTATTGGCAGCAAATTGTTGCACTAATCAACATCAGTATCCACAGTATGATTCGCAAATGGATTGCAGTGGGTGGACCTTTGGAAAGGGTTTGGATGTGCTTTAACATCTTGAATATGCGAAATTTCCAAAAATATCAAAATTTTGCTTAGACATTCATTTTCTTGTTTTTCCAAGTATGTACACACAAACCTAACGCAAAAACCATTTACTTATATACATACAAGATTTTAACTTTCACACAAACAAACATACAAATACATACGTACATATTTGTATGTGTGAATGTGTATCTACATATATTGTTCGCAGTGTGGTATGTGTATACATATAAACTCATATACATACATACAAGCAATAGTTGGCTGGACATGTGTGTGTGTGTGTGTGTGTGTGTGTGTGTGTGTGTGTGCCGAAGTAAACGTCTAATTCTCTAAAATGTGAAATTTTACAATCGCCTAGCGCACATCTTTGCCTCCTTCAGCCATCACCACCCAGCACACTGGCAACGCAGGCAGCAGGCGAAGCTCGAGAAGCATAGACGTTGCCCGGATAAGCCTCCGCCGAACCCACACCTTCATTTCAACCATCAAGTCGTCTGTCCCCAGTCCATGCTAACACCGCGTTGCTTGACCAGAATCCACACCCACTTTAGTTAGGTCCGTGGCAACTGCCCTCGACGAGTTCGCCGGTCCCCAATCGCGCCGAACTCCCACTCATGTATTTGTTGGCAATGTCCGCTTTCCTATCCACATTCACACACAAGCCCACCCCGCCTTGACCCAGCTATCCACTCACTCACCCACTCACCCACCCACCCACACACACATACACATGCCACACACACACATATTCACTCTTATCCTTTTCACATGTCGCAAGTCGTATGCAAACAACATTTTGCAGAAACAGTTCGTTCCTTGGTCTTCGTTTTATCTTCATGGCAGACCCTTACTTATTGTGGGGCTGACCATCGCCGCTGCCATCCAGCAGCACACCCACATGCCTGGGCAAAGTCGACGTCGTCGTTGCCGTAGAGCTGTTGCCGTTACCGAAGTAGATGATGTGGATGCTGCTGTCCAAACTTGATTCTGCCTCAGCTATGGCTACGGCAACGGCAACGGCAACGGCTTCGTGTGTATGTCGGCGCTACTTCTAAGAGCAACTGCTGTGTGTGTGTGTGTGTGTGTAAATGTATGTATGTGTGTATGTATGGATGACCATTTGTGTGTGTGTCTTTTGGGAGGCTGCGGCCGGGAGCTGGAGCGGGTTCAGGTTAGAGGGTGACTCCATCCGTTTGCCTGTGTTTGTGTAGATGTCCGCTTCAAAATTCGCATACACAGCAGTGGTCAACTATGGAAATTATCGATCGACTTGCCTTTGGCGCCAGGTGGTTGGGTGCTATGATGGAAAAGTGGTGACGGCGGCGAAGGAGACGGCAAGGACAGCAACGACGACGACTACGACGATGACTACGGCAGAAGCAATCTGCGCTACGCTGCTCCGCAAGTTGCTGTGCCGTGTGCCACTGCTGACGTCGTAGTCGTACAAGTAGTGGCGCAACTGGAAACGGAAGGGTCTGCCGGGGGGACTAAATGGCAAGAACACAGCAGCAGCAGCAGCAGCAGCAGCTAAGAGATGCCCAAAAAGAAATTGCGGACATTTACATTATGTGTCCATGTGTGAGTAAGTGTGTGGGCCTGGGTCTGGGTTCGAGTCAGAGTCAGAGTCGGAGTCCTGGTATGGGCATGGGCCTGGGCCTGGTCATTTGTGCTTGAACATGCATGCATATACCAAAATATACGTGAGCTTAGAAGTTGTCGTCGTCGTCGTCGTCGTCGTAGTCGTCGTCTACCGAGATGTCCCCTGCCTTGCTGCTAGTCCAGACATTCGAGGTCCGCACACCGCCGTAGCTGAACGGCTCTTTGGTCCTTTCTAGGCCCTGGACATGGAGGTCTCTGCATCTACATCAAAGTGGACAGGCTAACGGGGCGATATTCCTAGATGGACGGTGGGAGCCATAACAACGGGGTAGATTTGAGGAAACGAATGACTAACGAAGGAAATTGCTGATATTGTATGGAGCGAAAGTTGTGCATGTCTGGCTGGCTCTGGCAACGACGCGTTTTAGTTTTGACAGGACCTAGAATAGCTCGACTTGTACTTGTAGTTGTAGCCACATACAGATGCTCCAAACCCACTCATATGCCCCGCCAGGAGAGAATATTCAAATATACACACAAACACACAAACACACACACACACACGCAGCTACAGACAATACCAACCCAGTCAGCCTGCTCTGTCCGGCATCTTGGCTTAGTTCACTTTTCTATTTCCAGAGCACAGCCCCCCAACCTACGTCTACGCCTCAACCGTAAGCAATTATGCATCTACAGCGAACCAAAATGGAGGGACAAGAAATGCAAGATACTGAACATTTCAAATAGTCACTGGGCAAGAATACACAATACATTCGCCCGTGTGTGTGTGTGTGTGTGTGCGTGTGTGTGTGTGTGTGTGTGTGTGCGTTTGGTTGGGGAATTTGCCACTCCTTCGATTGCTGCGGAACTTTCCAACCATGAGGACATCGCAGATGACCAACTCCAGAACCGCAACCTCTCCGATGATAATCAAAGACAGCAAATCTTTCAAAAGGCCAATGGCCAGCGATTATATAATATTTATCATGCATTCCCATCGAAAAAGATGTTGCATATGTACAATGTATATGTACGATATATACATACATACACTCAATTTAATATATGGATACATGAAATATGTTTTATTGCATGTGACGGATAACAAAATGAAAACTAATTTTGGTTTTCATTTCATTTTTAAATTGAGAAATGAATGCAAAGCATTTTTATCACATTCTATTTTGCTAACAAATAACTAACTAAACTGTATGTAATAAAAGAAAAACAATTGATTTTTTTAAGATCATAAAGAACAAACTTACTCGCCAAATATGTTGGCTCTATCTCTAAACATTGCAATTAATTTTAAAATGACTCTTTGCCTGTTGGTTTTCCGAAACCTAATCGATTAAAATAAAGAGTTATTCGCTTTTTTTTCGAATTTTAGCATTTTAGTTTCATATAATTGTTGCTCTGATTTTAAAGCCTTTGTTTCTCAATTGTTAAACTTTTAAGCCAACAGTAACTTTTAAATATTTTTTACGTATCAAATTTAGAACGCGATATTTGTAAAAGATTACTAAATCATAAATTGGCGCCACTAAAAATTACAGGCCAAAAGTTAAATGAATGTAAGGAAATTGCTAAACTGCTAAACAATATTGGCTATATAAAATCATTTCTTATCAACAGACATACGTCTTTATAGTAGTTACTCTCAACTTCAACAAGAAAAACTATCAAAGAACCTATCTTTGGCATAATCTAAGCCCTTGACCGTTTTTTCATTATGCTTCAATCCCGCTAAAATTCCGCAATATAATGTATAACTCAAAATAATACCTATAAATAAAATTTGGTTGACATACTCCAACACACAAAAAGGTTGTCATACCAACTTATTTTTCAACAAAACTTTGCGGGGAATTGCGTATCATAACAATACACGTTAATTGCGAGTATGGGTCAAAAAACTTAAGAAACAAAAATGTTTTTCTCAGAAAGTCTTTTTTTTTTGAGCGATCCTTCCTATGAGAGCTATATAGTGGTCTGATCTGGGCGGTTTAGGAACTTAACCAACCTATGGTATTAAAGAGCTTATATATCAAATCCTAGCTCTTAAATTGTGAGCGTAACAGAGAGACGGGCGGGCAGAAGGAAGGAAGGAAAGACGGACATTTTTATATCGACTCGGCTTCTCATGCTAATCAAAATATTCACATTCTTTATAAGGTCGGAAACGTCTTCTTCTGTGCGTTACAGACAAGGCAGAATTGTGCCTATCAATGTGAATCGTTAAAAGTTTAAATTTGGTCATTTGTATGTGTGTATTATTAAGATACACTGCGCGTCATCAGGTTAGCGCCCCCCTTACACTCACCGTAAATGTTAAATATTTTCCAAACCGTTTGACATAATTGACTGAAATTTTTTTACACCATGATTCAGTGAATTCTCTTTAAAATAAGACAAATTTAAATATTGAATGTTATGAGATTAATTTATTATAATTTTTCTTGAAAGAAGTATGAAAAAAGGGTATTGAAATCAATCAATCTTTGATGTTTCTTCCACAGATAAAATTGATTTTTTTACCATATTAGACGGTAAACTAAAGAATATAATTGACTTGTGATACAAAAAAAATTTCGTGACCGTGATTGCTAGATTAAGCGAGATAACTAAAATTGCATTTGGGGGCGCTAATCTGATGACGCAAAAAAGGGCAAGCTTTTTCGTCGAGAATAAAGCAAAACGCGACAAAATATATAACGGTTCTTCTAAAAAGCTTTCTTCTCTTGCCATAATGATCACAAATGAGTATTGTAACAACAACAAAAAACTTTTACGAAATCAAGTGCAATGGGAAAGTAAAAATTAGAAAATATATGTAGAGAGAGGGGGGGCGCTAACCTGATGACGCGCAGTGTATATGGGCCGCTAGATATGTGGGCCGATCTGGTTAAACCTAAAATATACAATGCCTTGTAGTAAATAGAAACCCAAATGCAAAAGTTTAGTATGGTATCTCAAAAAATGTTGAAGAAGTTTGCGTTGATTTGGACGTACATTTGATCGGACATATCTATATTATCAAGGGTTAATAATAAATACAGTAAACTCTGTTATTGGCGAACACCATTGCGAACGAGAAAATTGTTCGCTAATTTGAATATTAACTCTTAGGTGATCCCTTAAAAATATTAAAGTTTCTTCATTAAAACATTGAACTGGCTTAACTTTTTCCCACAAAGATTATAAAATAGAAGACATCCAGTCGGCACATTGACCAATTTTGACAGTTTTTAGGCTGATTTGGATGAATCCAAATTTGAAATTATAAGTGTTTGCGTGCGTCTGCTGGAGAGTTCGCTGATTGGAGGTTATTTTCATTGAAAAACCGATGACTGGTAATGGAGGGAGTTTACTGTACATAGTCTATATGTGATCAAAGATGCGTATTTAGTTTCCAAGAGAGACAGACGGCATTTCGTAACTAGCTAGAAGAGAATTCCTTTTGCTGAATACCAATAAATAACTTAACAACTTGCAAACGATATTAGGTTAATCTAATATGCGGAATCAAAAATCAAATCCGCTAACTAATAGATGGGAGATGCAATTGAAATACAGATGTTCATATCGGTAGTAAAAGTGAACCAAAACGCATCAACAAACAATGTGCTCCAATTAAACCGTTAAACTGTGGAGAAAAAAATGCAGAAAACCCAAGGCCACGGGTCGCAGGACTCTAGTGCTTTGTGAGCACAAAAAACTCACTTTTTTACGCCGTGTCAAAAACCAACAAACATGCAAAACACACATCACAAGCACTTTGCACATCCATACACGCCTAATCGGCGACAGTATCGCATGACGTCCAAGGGCCACCTCCGTCCAGCTATCCAACTATCCTATATCCTACATCCTCTGCACGCGAAGGTGGTTGTGGTTCAACAGTATACAGTATGCCGTATGCTGTTGATGTAGATGCAGAGAAGAAAACAAAAAACAACAAACCAAAAAAAAAAACAGTCAAGTGCATCAAGCTGCATGCCACTGGGCAAACAAGCGGTTTCCAACTGACTGCCTAATCCCTTTAAACGACGCGGCCTGGCCTGGGCCGGCATGCTGCGTTCCATTTTTTTTTTTTTTTTTAGCTCTTTGGCTCCACAGACTTGGCGAGTTGGTGAGTTGAGTGAGCTGAGTGAAAGCAGCCGTTTTTGTTTCACCGCAATTTTGGCGCATTGGCAGAGAAGGCAGTTGGATGAAACGACGCCACTTGATTGACCTTCCCATATATGTACATACGGTTGCAGCGCTTTTTTTCGCCGTAGCCAAGTCATTGGCGTCAACCGTATCACGGCAGTTGCCAACTAAATTTCCATATGGTGCAATTTTGATGCGCCCGAACGCAAAAATGCCGTTATTCATGGCCAACCACGACCATTTTTTCATGCCTGAAAGTGAATTTTTTGCTGCTGCGATGCAACCAACACCTTTGGCATCAGAATGACAATACTCGTAGGCGATGCTGAAAACCAAGCAATAAAGGCCCAAAAAAAAAAGAAAACGAAAAAAAAAAAAATTGGGGCATTCAACAGCTGCCAAAGGCACTGACACCGGATGGCGGCACCATCAGCCAGTGACGCAAGATGGTCACGAGTGACAAACTGAATAGATATGCAAAAGGGCGAAAGATGAAAAAAGTGAGGAAACCCTTTAAAGTGGCAGTGTAACTTCAACTATTTCTACAGACTTTGAGAAATATTGTAATGATTTTTCTTATAGAACCTATTCAATAAAAATTGCAAGTCCAGTGGAAGGAGAGCGTTAAGTTGAATGCCCTACTTGTAGTTGACTCACGTACTTGTGCGTACTTTTTGACCCACTGCTTGGTATGGGAAGAAAAGTTTCTTTGAACGTCTGGCTTTGGTGAAATTCTTTTTATTTAAGACGAAAAGTTTACAAGGTCAAAAGGAAAAACTTTTGCGTCTGTAATACCATATTCTGTTATGTACAATGCACTAGCATACATACATACATACATACACACATATGTACAACATATTTACGTTTATGTGATTACCCAAATGCACTTTTCCCACATTCTTTAGTGCTTAATCAATTTCATGATGCAGAGAATCAAGACAAATCAAGTCAATTACATACTTAGTTGACTCATTTAGGACTAGTTAACAAAAGAAGCTTTAACTCAAAAGGAATCCAGCGCACATACACACATGTGTATGTACATATATAATTCAGCTTATTTCATTCTACTTGAATGAGAGAATTAATAGACGTGGCGCTGTGGCAATTATTTGGGGAGCAATCTCCACTCGCAATGCCACGTGTGAGCTCTAAAATTTATGTCAATTTTTAGTACTACCAACAGGGCACTCCACTGGTTACACTGCTAACCCTATTTCAGGATATTTGGATTTAACTAAACATAATATCGTAATAAGGGTACGGGTACGGGTATGGGTACACTACTCTCACTCTTCGAGGAAACCTCATTTTAGGACATTTGTAGGCTTTACGAACCATCACCAATCTGTTGACCACTACCCTGGAACGGTTGTATACAATAAATATATGCATGCTTACATACCCATATACACATACATATATATATATATATACATATATATTTATATGAAATATATGTATTAGCTTGTATGTATATGGAGCTATATAAATATATAGTAAGTAACATTCCATGTTCGCAAATACATAGATATTCTCACACACACACACACACACAAATATATATATATGTATGTAAACATGTCTGTATGTATGTATATCAGCATAATATATTCGTAATAACATTTTACAAACACAGCGTAAGCATTTTTCAGCCGTTTCATCCCTTTTCTGGACACTTAAGGGTTACGGTTACCAAAGGAGTACGGTACGTGGAGTCCATTCTGTCAAAGTGTGTGTTTTGTGTATGTGTGTGTGTAAGGATAACACCTCGCGTGGACCGTTGTCCAGCCTCCACAAACCGCATCTATCACAAATTTCTGCTGCTGCCAACAAATGGGACGGGCGTTTCAACCCGAACCCAAACTGAGTCGTCCGGTTGTCCCGGACTGACAGGCCTAGCGACACGGTTGACGGTCAAGCGAAGGAACTAGCCGCTTACCCAAACCGCATCGCTCTCTGAGCAATTATTAAACGAGTTGGTGGCACGTTAAATTCTGTCCACTTTAGGCCGAACCGTTGCCATCTGCGCTCTTCAATATGTGTGTGTGTACGTGAATGTGTACGTTTGTATGTATGTCGGTATACCTACATATCTTTGTATGTATATGTTTGTATGTCCGAATAGAAATCGCAAAAGTTTGTTTAACAACAAGTGAAGGGGTTTGTTTTTATGCCGCCTCCGCACACAAATGAAAACTTAACCTAATGTTCCAGTATACATAGTAGCATAAACTGTATATACCTACATACAAACATACATACATACATATACATACGTATGTATACATATATAAAGGAAAGTTTTAATATATGTGTGTGTGTGTGTGTGTGTACGAGGCTATTATAAAAAACGCCACTAGCCTATGGAGGAATAAACTAGTGACCGTTAAAATGGACCCCATTTCATGCGAAAAAAAAAAGTAGAAAACTCATTAGATGTGTCAGTTAACTACGCACTCCCCCCCAACACATACCCACAAAACCCTAATTTACGAATATTACATAGGTGGAAGGTACAGGAAGCCCTTGGAAGGAAACTTCCACAATTGCCTCGTATCCTTCGCACTTTCGCTAGAACCGAGCAATTGATCATTTTAATTGTTATTGAATATTTCAGAAAATATGGAATATGTATATCGGGATGCCGAATTAAAAAAATACCCATCAAAACTATGGCAATAGAAGTTTCCGGAACGGAAACAATTGCTCAAAACATCAATTCGGGATAGCCTAATTCTAGATCTACAAACAAACCATGTCCCTTGCATCATTAGGACAGAAAAGGACCGTTAAAAATTTTGGACAGTTAGCAGCTATCAGACGGATTGGTGGTTATAAAGCATTTATATTTACATATCCCGTCGATTTGACGTCGTCGACGACAACATCAAGTAATTTGTTTGGATTAGTTGTATGCTCACAAGGCTGCTTAATATTCATATCCAACTTCTTTGGCAGGACCTTCTTCGTCAATGTATGTGTGTGCGTATGTGTGTGTGTGTGTGTGTGTGTGTAAAATAAGCACAACCGGTATTTAGATTTAATATCTCATTCGTCATGTATTCGTCTTGCTGTAATCAAACCGGACAGAAATTACCACTAAAAACATCAACGGATTGGGATATAATAAGCAGTTTTCTCACGAAACGCCTTTCCACTGGCGTTGTTCCTTGTCCCGTAACGGAACAGAATCGCCGTTTGTCCGGGTTATTTATTGGCGCCATGCCATCTCCAGCCGTCCCATGTAGGGATGACCATGACCTCAAATCTTGTTTACCATTTTAGAGCAGTGATAAGTTCGACTCTCGGCACCGAAAAGAATAAGGGTTATTTAACCACGACAACATCGCCCATTATCATACTAGGCGGAACCATTCTAATGTAAATATCTATTTGAACCGAAGTTTTTATATTAACGCAATGTTTTTGTATTGGTTTTACGGTTTGCTTTGCTTTTGTTTTTCGAATTAGAGAAATGATTTGTACATACATTTACATATGAGCGCGTTTATAATTCTTGAAAAAGAGAATAGGATAAGACTACTTGTAATTATGGAATTCTCCTTTTATATAGAAACAAGAAAGATATAATAATAATGAGTACTTTAGTAAGACCTGTCAGAAGACACCTTTTATTTAGGCTTCACTCTGAGTGAGTTAACGTTGGACACATATTAGATTCCAATGTACTCGCCACTTGTATAGTAAATCATTATAACTATCGGTGCATAAGTATATTAGTCTTAATCTAGAGCTAAAATAAAAAATAATTAAAAGAACTAAGACTAAGAACTAAGACTATAAAATGAAATGAATTGACATTAGAACGTGATTAAGAGAGGTTAAGTTTTCCATCTGCCATACCAATCGACTTCAAGAAAACGTATTTCAATCTAAGAAAAGGAATCATATGTAATCTTAAATAAAAATATCAATATATTAATTTTGACTTGGTTTTACCGATTTCACTATGATATACATATGTCATTAGTAACTTCTTACGTATTACTGATTATTACAATAAAGAATACATTCTCTATTAACTATAATTTATTTGATTCTTATTTAAATTAGATAATTAGATTAGATAAATATATTAGTCCAAAGTCGAAGATGAGTCAGTTGTTGGATATAGTTGTTTAACATTGAAAGAGAGAATTTATCTACGTAGAATGTTCCCCTTTTCATTTTTCGATCAGCTACAGAGACTATAGTGCTAATTTGTAGATACATACAATTGTGTCGCTTCTGTCCTAGGGCGGAGAATGCTTCCAAGGAGTCAAAGAAGAAAATTTATAGTCATTTATTAAGATACATATATATGTACATACGTATGTATGTAGGTATGTATGTATGTATCCAAGCAATAGGATAAATTGTTTTTCAGCGAAGCGAAGACATTTGCATATACAAAATGCGTATATGTACATACATACATATATCTGTACATACATACAACAATTCTCAATACATATCTACATAGTTACATATTTATAGTGTTTTATACTGGTAGCAATTATAAAAGTACTGCACACGTTCAATGTCTTTAACAAGAATTTGGCATGTGCTTGTTTGTATAGATGAAAGCTACCAGGAGTGTACATAAAGGAGAAGAAGTGCTACATCTTGGGCGTAGGAGCTCATACGCAGTATATATGTACACTTACATGCACATACATACATACATATGCAGATGGTTGCATGCATACATACATACATACATATAAACATATTCGGCATAAGCAATAAAAGATACTTTTTGTTTTTGCCTTTGCCTGCTAGCAGTTTTATCAAGCATACTGATATACATGTACATAGATATATACAGATACATTTTCATACATACCATTATCCATGACTATGTAGGTACCTACATGGGCGTAGCGAGGGGGCGCCGATTCGAGCAACTGCTCCCCAACTTTCCTTAGTTTCCTAACCAGTATCTAAACATCTGCCCCCCCTTAAAGACTTTAATTAAGGTTTGCTACCCCCCCCTAAGTTAGTTTCTGGCTACGCCCTTGCTTACATAGGTAAGCAAGGAGCTCCCTATTCGCATTTTTGAATACCTATTTTGACTATAAAAACAAAGATTGGTGTTTAAATCCGAAAACTATATTCTACAAACAAAATGTTTTTTATATTTATGTATCTAAGACTTTCGTCTAAAACAAGTACATCAAAAGATACTATGTAAATTTTACATAGCGTCCTCCCTAGTCTGCTCCTATCTGCTCCAATAATTTCATGAAAAATTAAATTCAATTATAATAATTTCATTAGATTTAATTACTTTTCCCACCATTTCTTACTACTTGTAAACACTTGTAATATACAGAAAAATAAATAAAATTGATTTAACAATTTGGCTTTCAGACAAGCATTTTCATTTCTTTAAGAAGTATTTTGTATGTCTCAGCCTTATTATAACAAGTATGTCAATTGTCAGTATTTCAGTTAACACTCGAGATAATAACAAAACAGAGATTTAAGTAGCCCTTGTCAAGAGCACAAGTCGTCCTGTCAAACTTTTGTACAACCGGTATCTGTATCTGTATCAACATTTTACAATACATATAATGAAGAAAACAGTTCACTGAAAGGCCATTCCCTTCCCTTGGTTGGTTGACTAAGCCCTTTGGCACAACATATTCCACGTTTGGTCAACTAGGCTCGCGATGATAACGAGACATTTCTGACAATAAAATGAACATTTTATCTCGCACAATGACATATTCATTAGGATGTCCTTTGTCAGAATGACGTCAGAGACCACAGGACTGGATCTTGATTTTCGCGCGCTAATCATGGGGGATGAATGCCCTTCGGACGGGAAAGTTTTTCTTCGTGCTGTCGGGATGAAAGTGACGCGAATTCCGATTATGGTTTTCTTCAGGTAACAATCCTAATATTTTGATTAGCTCGTATAAGCCCGACAGGGTTCGGTTCTCACCATAAAATGACTTATGTGCATGCAATTTTGTTTAATTCATTTCATCTCTTATCTTGAATGTATTACACTACTAAAAATTTAGTATACGACAAAAAGAAATTTAAGTATACACAGATATATGTATGTACATATGTATTTCATATCTTTTGCTTGGATATTTTAAAAATGTGCCTTAAACGCGAATTGTTCTCTGCAAAATGGAAACACAAAAGAAAGGAGTGATAACAAAGGTCCAGAGCACGCTTTGATGTTTGCAAGGACAAAAGAAAAACAATGCAAAGTAGAGAGAATACCAAAAAGATATATTAAAGCAAAAAACACAATTTCACCCAGAGACAAACAAAAATTATTTTTGCCAAAGATGCTCTTTCCAGCAAACAGAAATACATTTCGATAGACATACAAACATTTAGGGATACATACAAACAAATTCCATATAGAAAATTCATCTTTTTTTTAGCAACATAGCCTAGTTTTAAGCAAGACAACCTTTTATCATTGTCCAGTCATTTACATAGATACTTTATTCGCAAAACAGGACTATTGAGAGTATATGTATATATATATATGTGTGTAAATTCTTGATCAGCATGACAAACGGCATTCTTATAGCCATGACCGCATGTCTGTCCAGCTCTTGAAGCTTTACTCTTGACTTCTTTTTTACGCTCAACGAGAGCCTTGGAACCTTTCACACTAGGCAACTACACTTGGCAACTTGGCGGTTTTTTAAATTGATATCATCAGTTTTTTCATTAGTATATTTGAAAACCCAATGACAAATGTAGCCACTTTTGGAAATTTACGCGAGTTAAGACAATAAAACATATTTTTATACCCTGTACCCATAGAGTAAAGTCGCCACAATGTATGTAACAGGCAGAAGGAAGCGTTTTCGACCCTATAAAGTATATATATTCTTGATCAGCATCAGCAGCCGAGGCAATATAGCCATGTCTGTCTGTCCGTCTGCCCGTCCGTCCGTCGAAGACTATTATCGGATGAAAAATAACCAAGTTATACGCATAATGGAGTGAATGATAGGCATAGAAAAACTGTTAGGGAAGGGGGAGAAAAGTACGCATCTGAAGCTGGTACAGGGTAAATCCGAGTCGGTACGGAGATTTGCTTAGTTTATTACATTTCATTTATTTATTTCTTTTAGCTTAATATTAACTAGCTAAATTGTTTTTCCACATCGACTAGCAATTCCATTTGCAAATGAGAATTAGTGCATTTCTAATTGGCCAATAAATGTGGGAAAAACTATGTACGAAAACTCCTTTAAGCGTCAAATTTTTGCAATAATTCAATGGAATGATTAGAAGCAAAAAAAAAGTTCAGTAAATGTGTGTAGATAAAGGGTTATCCGTTTCAAAAGTAAACGTAAATAAAACACATATCAAATATTTTTTTTCATGATTTTTTTATTTTACTATAAAGTTTGAACATTGACATTATATGTGAAACACGACATCATTTAAATTCGTTTGAGGTAACTTGACGAATGTTCGTTCTTAAGCGCTCAAGAGTTAAAAGTTTATCTGCACACAAAAAAAAAAAAAAAAAATGGTGTCAAATCGCATGATCTAGGTGGCCAGTTGATAATGCCACGCGGCCATGAAAAGTCTCTTGTAATAAAGCCATATTTGCGCTATGTGGCGCGATATGTGGCTGTGCCAGAATCCGATTTTTTGTAGTAGGTTTTAATATTTTTTATGCGTTCTATTTTCGTAAATGTCAGACTTTCACCTGACAAGAAAAAAAATTAATTTAACTAAGTTTGACAGATGTCGAATTCTAGCCAAATACTTTTGAAACCATGAAATGGATAACCCTTTATATTTAATACGAAATTTTCGACTTAAAGTTATTAGTGTGGTTAGTTAGTTTATAGGCATAACGATACCAAGAAGACTCCGTTATCGATTTTATATGAAAATAATATCTAAAGGATACAGGCCAGCTTTGTCAATTCGATTTGAAAAAGGGATTGAGTTCCATAATGTAGGAGTAGTACCATCAGGCTTGCATACATGCTAAAAACAACCTTGATTGTGGGTCCTATATGAATATTTTAAAACAATAATTGCTAAGCTTAAGGGCCAGTCCACTGCCAAGATGCTGATGCTAGCGATTCTACTGTTGGTATGAAGAAAACGTATTGCGTGAAAAAGCAGGCGATGTGACGTGTGTTCCCGTCATTGTCTTCAAAGTAACACGCGACACAGAGATTTCTTTTTAATCCCTCGCACCCATCAGTTTCAGTGGCTTGTTTCTTCAGGTTCGCGGACGGCCGGATGAAACGAAGACGCGAATATACATACATGAGTATGTATGTTTGTTTGTATGTGGATATTTATAACGAACCGCGTTCGAAATAATGGCGACTTTTATACGCAATCTTGTCGCGACTTTTTGTGGTGCTCTACAGGATCCATGCAACTAATCTGATTGTAATTGATGCATGCTAGAGAGAATTGGAGTGAGAATGTCGAATCAGAAGAAGCACTTAACACGCAAAATACAGAGGACTTTGTTGGATCTGGTCAAGGTAACTTTGCAGCCAATTATTCAAACGCGATGTGATTAGATCGCGAATAAATTGGTTTCAAGCTACACAAGTTTATGGCCACCGCTATATACACAACATATATGCATATATGTATATACCAAAATACTTATATAAATGATGAATGAATAATAAGTGTTTTAACTCGAAAAGTTTCGTTGGTCATCATAACCGACTTTTTTACGATAGATGAATTTACTGTAAACTTTACTTTCTTACAAGTGTTACATCTTGCTTGCAATGAAAATGCACTTAATCACTTAGTTGACTTCGAATCATTCATATGAATGTTACTACTCTCAATTTTAGCTACCATTTTCGTTTGCTTGTGCCTTGCGTTTCCATCGTTGTATCATGTATCACGCAAATTGATCGGCTTCCATGCACATAACGACAATAATTACCAAAGCCATCCACCAGCGGTGAGGATGTGGCAACCAGATCCACGTATACGTGTATCGTATTTTGCACATACTTCCATGTCAATGTGATCGATCAAGCTGCTGCTGTTTCATTGTCAATCAGATGTTTGGAGGATGTCAGTCCATCCAAATTTCTTGCTTGCCGACTTTCATACGTACTGTGTGCTCAGGTTTTTTTAATCAAAGTAGGAAATATTTGTATACTGAAGTGAGGAGAAACCTTTTTTTGTATGTATATCTAACATCCATATATCTATAGCAAGATGGACCGATCCTTGGTACCGGAACAATATTTTTTTATTGACTTACTTATGTACATATATGTACCTATGTGAACATACGAGTATGTACAATGTACATATGTATGTACTATGTACTCCTCTGAATGATGGAATGTGTTCGGCTTAGCTTTGAGATCACTTTCGGTCATGCGGGCTACGAGGCGTCACAATATTGACAGCGGTTGGTTGCCGTCGATATGCCCAGAGGTTTCTTCAGTTCGGTTTTAAGTAATTTAATCCTCGCCCAGAACCAGAATGCCACGGATATGTCCACAAAATACAGCGCATGCAATGTGAATACATGTACAGATGCAGCGGCACGGTTGGCAGGCCGGATGGCCGACATGGATGCACTGTCTGGAAGCACTGTCAGCCGCGTAATCATCGTAATAATTCGACTCAACTTCAACCCGTTGGCAGCGGCAACGAGAAGCCAAGCGGAAATTACCTACACGCGATATTTAATTTTAGTAAAAAGGCAAACCAATAATTCGTCTTTATTCTGCTGATGGTGCCATTTTTTTTCTTTCCTTTCAACTTTTTTTTTTTTTTTGCTCTTCTCCTTTTTCTGTTCACCTTTTTGCCTCTAACAATGCTTCCGTGGCCTCCCTGGATTCCATCTGGCAGCAGAATGAGAACGAGAAACTCATCCTACAGAAACCGAAGCGTTCATCATCATGTAGAAACGCTTTTTAAAATGCATTCTCTTAACGAAGACGCATTCAGATCGATTCCTTTTCTAAAGTTGCTCCGCAGTGCATTTTAAATGGCGAGATTACAACCGCCAAGGGCAGACTACACTCCAGTTGGGAGTTTTAAATTACGTCGGCTTAGTATTTTGTGGTTAGAAATCAAGTGAACCGCTTCTTGACGCTTCTTCTGATCAGAAAGTGTAATAATACACTTACCTTACTAGCTACATATACGCATACACTTTATAAAAAATCGAGCTTAACACTTATCTAATCTGATAATCTGTGAGTATCGATCAGAATAAACTAAGGTAATATTGGCAATTTCTTTTTCACTAAATTTACTAAATAACTTTTTAGGAAAATCATTCTTAAGGCGAAATATTTATCCAAAGAACTTCAATTTTGTTTACGCCTTGAAACGCCTTATTATATTATGATTTCAATGGTTACCGTAGTTAATCCAAATAATTTGTGAAATTTACCTTTGGGGAAATGGTATGCTCAATCAAAACAAAATATCTTCTTTCTTAAACAGAACACGACGTTGCCTTCTTCAATTGCAGACAATTTGACAGGATGTCAAAAGCAAGTTATTTTCATTTTCTTTGTTATACCCTGTAACCATAGCGTAAAGGGGTCTATTAAAGTCGCCTAAATGTATGTAACAGGCAGAAGGAAGCGTATATATATTCTTGATCACCATCGGCCTCGTCGGCCTGTCCGTTCGTCCGTCTGTATGAACACCTAGATCTCATGTGTACGCAAATCAAGTTTATTTTCAATTTTTCCTACGCCCTCTTCCGCCCCTGCAATTTGGAAAAAAATGATTTTCTTCCGCAGTATCTAAAATATCCTAATGAAATTTGGTACACATATATTTCCTAATTATATGTATCGGCTCAATTTTATGAAAATCGGATAAAAAGCAGCCAAGTTATACGCACAAACTTTTTAAAGGCAATGTCATGGATGCGGCAGCCGGGAAAGTGGTATGTGTTTGGTATTCGCATGCGAAAAGTGAATAAAGGACGCATTGGTACAGGGTATATCCGGGTCGGTGAGGCGACTTCTTTTCTTTACTTGCTTGTTGTTATTCTCGAAATATAAACATTTGTCATTGCAACTAATCAAACTTTTAAAGAAATAATTCAAGTTATATGGTCCATACATACAGTCGACCATATCTAGCCCCTTCCGTTTGTCACCTAGATCTCGGAGACTTAAGCAAGTTTTAGATCCCCCATGGTGTTTAGAATCAAGCAATAAGTGTGCGGATCAAGTTTATTTCAAATTTTTGTCACGCCTTTCTTCGCTTTCAATATTTATCTATTGTTTAAAAAAAACTAAGCTAAAACATTTTTTAGCATTAGAACCAAAACTGATTATAGTATGCTCGGGTGCTTGTAGGACTAAGCGAGATAATATGTGTTTCTGAAAAGAGTTAAATGTGTTTGAATTTGTTTTTATAAGTTTTCAGTATTTGTTTTACAGGGCGTATGTCGACGCGACAACTTACTTAATTTTAATTCTATTACAACTTGGGGTTCTGCATAACTTCAAGCTGTCGATAACCGAAATGATCAGGGAAATATCACTATATTGTATGTACATATGTATATGCAATATAAGTACCTACTTCTAGCAGGTCAAGGCCGTCGAGGACCCCACAAAAAAGCCTAACTGGCACCAAAATAACAAAGAAGGTAAGTTGCCGTACCAACTCGGCTATACCCTGTACCAGTTACAATGTGTTAGATTAGTTTGCTAAATTTTATTAGATGCTTTAAATATTGCGAGAGATAATCACTTTTCAAGGGCGGAAAAAGGCGTGGCAAACATGATCTGCATACACACCATACGAGTCGAAATACCAAAATTTAGTGACTCTACCTTTTTTAGTCTCTGAGATCTACATAGGTGTACATATATTCGTTGTATGGTCGGAATTGCTACCTTTTCCGTGTTGCTTTTCATTTTAGCGTCTTAAATTTTTACCCTATAGGTGCAGGGTATAACAATTTTGGATACCCTTGCTGAAATATACTATGTAATAATAGTGGTCAGATGCTTCTAAACCAGAGAAGGAGACGTTTTCGAATTTATAAAGTGTGTTTATATATTTGATCAATGTAAAAAGTCGAGTCACATACCCGTCTGTCCGCCTATTTCAGTGCGTTGAAGACTCTTTTGCTATTGAACTAAAACTTTGTATATGTTTTTACTTCCAAAGGTAAGTTAAGTTCTATCGAAAGTATAATAAACATATAACAGCCTGTCTCTGTGAACTAAAACTATTTGTTGCTTAAGATTTTCGAGCCAAACTTGGTTCCAAATTTTGTAAGGATCAGACTAATATATCATACAGCATCGGCATAGCCGAATTTAGCGTCTTAGATTTATAAATTTCAAACTGTTTAGAAAGTTTTCCACAATATTCCTACCAACATCCCGGATCCAGGCCCCAAAATTCTTATCAATAATAATTAACAAGCTATACCTACCAGATGTAAAAAAAAAAAATTAATATAGAACCTATGTAAATAAAAGGTAGTTTAACAAGTAACAACTAGGTAATATGAGCATTTTTCAATTATTTTGTATGCATCTCCGATGCGTCGCCGAATTTAAATACCCTGCAATGCTTCGAAACTCGACATTCATCTGATCGAACATTCGAGCCAACCATTTCACGGAATACACAAACACCTTTAAAATTTTGGAGTCTTTTTTGAATCAGATGTGCAGTTTCACTCGCTCCGAGAATTCGATATGATGGATATAATCACTATAACCAATAAGTTTTGGCAAATGATTAGTTTGGTGTTACCTAAATGTGTGGAAGAATTGAAAACGCATTGGTTAATTCATATTTTAAGAACATTTTATTTAATTATATTCGTATTAATAAATATTGATATATATCAAAGTCACGATGATTACAACAGGAAAAACAAATTGAAATGTTTTACACGATATGTTAATAAATTAAGCTACAATACTTAACACAACTATTAAATCTAATTACATAGATGAATTCAATTTGGTTTCGAAATAAATTTCCCCTGGTCGTTGATACTAGTAAGTTGATTGCTATTAATACTAGCTAGAAAGTAGTTTTCGAACACCTATTGTTTCAAAATTGTTATTGTTTGTTAATAAGCAAAGAAATTTATACAATAAATGTGCTAGTAAAAATGCACATGTACGCTGTACATTGATTCATGTATTTGTATTTGCATTTGTATTTGTATTTGTATTTGTAATATGTAATTGTGAGTGCATGGGATGTGTTTTGGTATGTGTCTGAATAAATTAAAATCCATCCACTAATGTATAAACTAGTTTGGTTTATTTACAATGTAAATTAATTGAGTATAACCACTGGAATAATTGACTATTGCTCTCCATCACTGTGGAGCACACTCGAAGCGCTACTCTTGTCAGGACTCTGCGATCTGCTGTTGGCCGGGCTCGGACTAGAGGCTTTTGATGCACATGACCGGACAGATAGATCCTCTGGCTCACTGTCGCAATAGCTTTCATTCGATGCATCGCTATGGGCCAACGGGCTCAGCCGTTTGAGAAGGGCTTCGTTCAGATTGAAAGGCTCATCCCCTTCGCTTGCCCCCCCAAGCGTTGGTGGCGCAGCAAAGTTGGTCCCAGAGCCGCCTCCAGGCTGCATGGAAGCTGCTGCTGCAGCGAACGCCAGAAAATTCAGACTAGCGTTAAATATTTTGCACCAATCCAACAAGGCGGAGCCTTGTCCATTGACGTCAGTGGCATTCGTGGGCACCAATGGCACTTGATCCTGAAACGTGTGGGTAGGAAACGTTGACGGTGAATGCGAAATGATGTGTTCATCGGTGAGTGCTGCTTGCTTGGCACTCTCCACTGACAAATTCGCTGAAGCTGTCGTAATGGCTATGTCAGCTGAATCCACATCATTGTTGTTCTTATCGTTAATCTGTTGCGAAGCCTCATTCGATGACACATGCTTGGCTGGATCTTTCGCCCAGTTTTTAACACTCAGTAAGGGACTATTATACTTCTTAGACTCATCTAGTTGCAGAGGTGTTGTACTTGGGTTCGTAATGGCAATATTCTCGGACTTTGGCATGGCAGTAGTGGCGATAGTGTTGGCATCTCCCGATTCCGGCGATAGTTTCGAGTTGAGCAGCGTCAAAAGATTGAGTTGGTTGAGCATGCCGTTGCCGGAGTAATCCACAACATCAGAAGTGGTGCCTCCGGGGCTTGAGGAACTCACTTCTCCTAATTGTTGCATGGCTTCAGGATGCAGTCCGTTCTTTTTCATAAATTCGAGCAGTGCCAATTTTTCCAATAAAGTATCGTTATGGCCTGGGTAGTCAATGGCGGGAAATGGCAAACTACCAAAACCGATTTCATTGTAGTTGGGTAAAGTGGGAAATTTGGGCGGCAATAGCTGCAACTCGAATTTAGCTCGCTTCTCTGGCGGGGTATCGAGACCCAAGTGATCTGGACCCAATTGTCGGCACATAAATCTTAACTTTTGCTCATTCTTGCACCATCCACGCAATGTTGATTCCGGCACGCCTATATCCCTGGAGACACTTGCCTTAGTTTCGCCATTGTGAATCCGCTGAATGGCTCGAACCTTGTCATTAGGCGTCAGATTCCTTAGTGGTCTCTTTCCACGAGTGCTCATACGAATATTCATATGCTGGTAGGCGGAAATGTCCATTTTTGTTACCGAAACACCCAACGACAAAACCGGCGATAACTACTTATTTCAAATAACTTGTCACGCGGGCTGCCTTTGATTCGATTGATTCACAAACTGGTTGAAGATTGGTTAATGCGAGCGCTGCGTCTGCAGTTGTTCACTCCTCGGATTAACAGAAGGATGTGATTTCAATTTCGCGAGTCTTGCCGCTTCGTAGCTGTTTCGTAGCAGTATGTCCGATGCAAACTGCGGCGAAGAGAACGATAAACACACACACACACACACACACATCCCTGTCGACACACACACACACACACACACAGCCCATAGAGAACTTCGTGCACCCTCTCTCAGCGATAAACTGAGAGACTCGAACCGAGGCCGAACACAATGCTGGGCACCCAGCACCACCACCATCATCATCAACAACTTGTTACTCTTGTCCCGTAGAACCCGTAGCTGCTTAGCGCAAACTCTTTGCAAGACGCAAGGGTAAATAAGAAAGAGACGAAGCTCTCTGTCAAGACACAACTGGCCCTTCTCAGCACATCGTCCAGCCTCTCTTAAAAGACGAATACGAATTAAGGTTGAGGTGCCTTTGGCTTTCTTTTGTTTTTGCCTGCCTTCTCATCCAAAATTTTGGGAGCCAAAGTGCACTTTTTGCTTTGCATTCGCACTCGCACTCGCATTCGAGGTGGTGCATTGGGGGGGCTATGCGTATATGCATTTCTATATATTGATGTAGATGTGTATGAAACGCAAAGTATTGCGTATATGTACATATATGTATGTATGTACGTATTTATATGAACATGTACATACGTCTATACATGGATTAGGTACTTTTGTGCTTCGCCTATGCGTGAGCGAATCTGATACGCCTAAGATCCATGGTAAGGTTAGGTCGCGAGTCTTTTCCCATGCATACCTATGTAATTATGCGTATGTCCATATACATACATATGTACATATATCTACATATGTGTGAATGTATGTGTATATATGTATGTATACACTTGAGCACACATAATAAAATGCACAGCCTATTCCATTTTGGCAGAATGCAATTTGAAAGTTTATTAGTGAACAAATTGCCGATAACGCCGCAAATAATAACTAAATAAGGTTCTCAGTAACCATTTTCAATAAATTTTCTCAAGATAATCTCTATTTCATTCCCTTTATATTTGCACCTTTGCTGGTGAATTTTGAAATTTCTGTAGCCTGAATCGCAACCATGAAGAGATTGTTTCTGTAAGAATGTTAATTAGTTTCTCAGTTATAAAAGTCCCCATTTATTAATATGTCTTCTTTTTGCATTGTACTGACTTGTATTGTATTGTATTGACTTGTATTTCGTTTATGGTTTTACATAATATGTTTTTGCAAAACGATTATATATGTATCCAGTCTGAACACAAGTATTTAAGACCCACATCTTCCAAATGAGTACATTTCGCCCCGACTGTCTGTCTGTCTATCTCTTTTGATTAACGCAACCTCGTCCCAAAGTCCTCATAGCTAGATCTCTATTTCCGCATGTATTGTATTCCTGTTCGTCTACATAGACTTGACGACTATAAAAAAATAGATTTTCAGATCAATATTTTGGTTAATTTTAATGTGAATATTAAAGGATTCGATTCGTCTCACTTTCCTAAAACTGTAACGAATAGCTTCAATAGAAATGATAGCTTCATGAAATACAAAACTAGGAAATATGTATAGCTTAATTCACTGGACTATTACGGGCTATCGGTATATATTACAATTACAGGCAACGCTGCGTCAGAACAAAGTGACAGGACCGAAGCGACAGAGCCAAAACAATAGTTGTTAAATCCTTTTTCTTTGTACCTTTGAGTTATTTGAGTATAGTAGTCCAATCCTTACAGAAATTAGTAAAATGGTATCGAACAAATCACTACAGATGAGTATAGCTCGTAAATCTTAAGAAACAAACAAATTTTTTCTCAATACGACTTCTTTTTTTTACCGATGATTCCTATGGATGCTGTATGTCATAGAAGTTCGATTCGCCTCGCGCAAGAAATTAGCCCAAATCTTAGCTCAAAATAAAATAGTTGACGAGATTATACCCTTTGTACAGTGCTAATCATATTTATAACCCCTTAGCTCAATATTTGAATTATGAGTGAAAAACAGCTTTTTCACTTAAAATTAACGATTAAATAATGATTTCTTAAAAAGAAGTAAATACAAAGAAACAAAGCACCTTTTTGCTGTTTCAAAATTATAGCCCAACTTTATGTGAAACCGTTGCGGAATGGTGGCGAATTTTAATATTCAGTGTGACCTCCATTTGCCTTAGTTAACCCAAAAATGATTTTTCTCATTGAAGCCACTAAATTTAATAAAAGATCTTATTCGAGACTTTGCCATTCATTTAGAATTTGCGTTTTTAGAGTTCCAACGGGCATACACCAAAAATACCCTAGACATTTTCTATCGGGCTGAGATCTGGAGAACATGCATTCAAGGACATTCACATGACATTCCTCCATATACTTCTTTGTACGTCTGCCTAAAAGGATTCTGGCATTATTCTGTTGAAAAACCATTGGTATCTTTCGAAATTTCTCTAAAAATGGAATAAGACTACTATCCAGAGTCTGAACTGAACTTGCTTGTTACTGTTCTTTCGGCTCGTTACAAACTTTAATTCCATGATACCAAATAAACAAAATGCTCCCCAATCATGACGGAGCCACTTATAAAGTTTCTCCTTCAAAAAAACATAGGATCCTTTCTCAAATCATGACAATAAGAATTAAGCACATCAGGACCATCTAGGTTAAACTCTTTCTCATCAGAAAATATGATTATATTAGGGTAAACATTAATAAATATACTGTAAGCCAAAAGAGGACACAAAAATGCAAGCACACAGCAAAACTTAACGGTTCTTTCATTGTTTTCTATAAAAATAATAAAACACAAATTGGGGTAAATTGTACTGAATATGCTTCTGTCATCAAATTATTTTTTTGTTGTTAAAATTGGTTAAAAGTTTAAGCTGCTGGGTGGATTATAAATATGATAAGCACTGTAGTATTGGCAACGCTGTCTTTTCTGTTTGCATCCTTTTTGCTCGAATGTATGGCAAACTTAAAATTGTTAAGTTTCTTGATAACTTCATGAAAAAAGAAACTGAGTTTTTAAGCCAAAACTCTATTTTCGATTAATCGTTCCTAAGGAAGCTATACGATATAGTGGTCCGATCTGGCTGAGTCCGAAATATACAATGAATGCAATATATACAATATATACATACAAATGCCATTTGCTTAAATGTAGGATTAAAGCTAAAATGGTTATTGGAGAGCGCAAGTTAGGATCAATCCCCAAATATCCCCATTCACCATGCTCTAGCTTGGCCAATTTTGTAACGACTTGAAAAACCAATGTATCAGTTAGTAGCTTATTAAATTTAATTTCATTTGGCATTCAAACATATATCTCATTTTAAATCCACTATTCGAAAAAATCGTGCATTTTTGAAATTTTTGAAAATTAAGTCTTAAATATAAATATCAAACTTCGGCTATGCTGAAGTTTCTATACCCTTGCAGTCTTTGACTGTTTTAAATTATTGTGTTCAAAATTCTTTTCCTCGCACACATACAGCCACAATTCATGTGTGTGTGTGTATCAACCGAAGCCACAACAGCATTTACGCAGTACAGAACTTTATATTATGTTTAACTGTAAAAATGATCCAAGTCCCAAATCTGAGGAAAATACTCCAACGAACAAAAACGTTTTTCTATGGAAGCAATATGATATAGTGGTCCGAACCTTCTAAAATCTGACGAAAAGTTGAGGAGCACAATAATACACATTTGGAGCGGGCTTAGCTCGGTAAACTTAGAAAACAAAAAAATTTTTCTCACTAAGACTTCTTTTTCGACCGATCGTTTCTATGGCAGCTTTATGATATAGTGGCACGATCCGAAAACCCCAAGAAGTCAACCTATCTATAGTAGAAGATAGTTTATAGCCCATTGGTAAAAGTGTTTTCAGCGCGCTGAAGCAGACGGACAGACGGACGGACAGACGAACATGGGTATCTCGACTATTGACTCTTCTGCGTTACAAACATCTGACTAATTTTAAAATACCCTCTGCAAGGGTATAAAAATTCCACGTAGAGTATTCAGTGATTCGACAAATAAAATGTATATTGAGAATCGGAGGACAGGATCTTTGTCAGTTGGAGTCTTGTTACTTTGTTTCGGTGAGTTGACCCTGAGATGATAATTTATGATTGAGAATAGCTGCCTTACTTTTAGCTGCTTACTGTGAGATTATAGAAAGTTCTCTTTATAACACATTTTTAGAAATCCCTAATATTATATACATATATCACATAATCTAACCAGACGAATACCCTTGCAAGTGTTTTGTTTCACTTTCTTTAAGTATAGTTGTTTAAGGAAAAGAAGCATTTAATGTAAAAAGTAGACATATAAATTGGCTGTTTTTTTGTTTTTTTTTTACCAAAATTGGTATTTGGGCCGATCGTTTCTATGGCACCTACATAAATGATATAGTCGCCCGATCTTGATTAAATTTGGCAGTGATATTAATAAGTTTATTTAAAGTATATTCGCTTGAAAAATAAGAATGTTATTGGTTTAACATACTAGTCCGATCTTGATGAAACTTAGGATGAACTGAGATCCGATCGAACCCGAGATATACAATGTCTGCAGTATATAGAAGACTACATTCAAAACTTCAGCACTGTAGTTATATTTAGTGGTCTAGGAGAAGTTTGCGCTAATCCAGACGGACACACGGACGGACATCGCTATATGAACTCGACTCATAGCTGATCAAGAATATATATACTTTATATGGTCGGAGATGCTCCCTTCTATGCGTTGCACGCTTCTGGCCAAAATTAATGTACCCTTTTTGTAAGGGTATAAAAATATTAAGAACATCATTAAATGGACAGATCATTTTATACCCTCTACCCATAAGGGTATCAATATATATTAAACTCGCCAAAATGTATGTAACAGGCAGAAGGAAGCGTTTTAGCCCCTATAAAGTATGTATATTCTTGATCAGCATCAACAGTCGAGTCGATATAGCCATGTCCGTCTGTCCGAGTGTCCGTCCGTCTGTCTAGGGTCATTAAAGTTGGTATGCAGACTCGTATAGTGTGTACGCAGATCAAGTTTATTTCAAATTTTAGGTACGACCTCTCCCGCCCCTGCAATTTAAAAAAAAATGATTTGCTCCCGCAATATTTAAAGTATCGTAATGAAACATATATTTACTTAATTATTTATCGGTTTACTAAATTTCATAAAAATCGAATGAAAAATAGCCAAGTTATACGCACAAGCTTTTTTCAGGCAATGTCATGGGTGAGTGAGTGAGATGGCTTGCGGTTGGTATGTGTTTGGTCTTTGCATGCGAGAGGGAAAAAGAGATAGGAATAAAATAAAAGAGCGCATTTGAAACTGGTACATGGTATATTGTTTGATCTCGAATTGTTTTTAGAAGTCCAGGAAAGCTTTGAAATATGAGTAAATTTGATAAAAATGAAAAGAATCTAATAAAAAGAACAACGTTATCATTGATTTTCGTTGATCACCGATGTTGGACAATATTAGAACCACTTTAATTTTGCAAAAAAAAAACAAAAGTTGTCAATTAACATCGACTTTGAAAGCTCGATAAACATCGGGTATCAATGTTTGGTATCGATGTTCATATCGATGCCGAACATATGATAGTGGCACTTTACCGCTAAGTGCATGAGAACTTTTCTGACTCTGAGCCGATAAAGCCAAGTACTTTTACCTTTATTCAATCATCGATTGGATAAATATGCTTGATCATCAGTTTTTTTAAAGCCATCTGTAAAATACTTACACAATAAAATCAGCAAACTAAAGTCTATTTAACGTCTTAGCGACCAACACCTAGCCAATTCGGGCACAGAAAAAATACTAATACCTTTAGAAATTACATCCATAAAAGTCTCTATTCAAAATACAGCAAAAGTTCCAAACCTATTATGTCAAACCTTTAATTTCCGGCTCGAATAAACCAAACACAAGGTGTTTTTTTGATTTGGTTTTGCAATATATTTCGATCTCCTTTCAAGATCGTCTTCAGGGGAATCTTTACACGTTTGACGTCTGTACTGTCCGACGTGAAGTTTTGAACTTTTGAAAAATTCCAAACATTCGTACATTTGGAAAATATTTTTAACATGTTCATACAAAACATATTTTGCAAGAGGCCAAAAAAAATTTTGAATAGAACATAATGCGGTCTTATGTCGCAAACTAAGTGAC
The DNA here is from genome assembly GCA_024703675.1 of Drosophila nebulosa. Classification (NCBI taxonomy): domain Eukaryota; kingdom Metazoa; phylum Arthropoda; class Insecta; order Diptera; family Drosophilidae; genus Drosophila; species Drosophila nebulosa. Next base: position 1,821,979 of record JANFPS010000004.1, on the reverse strand, counting down.
TCGGATGAAGAGATTATTGAACAGCCAATTTACTCAATAAAGTCGGCATGTTGCCTCATTGAAACTTGATCTGCTCTGATAGTCTCCGAGATGTAGGTGTTCATACAGACGGACGGACACTCGGACAGACGGACATGGCTATATCGACTCGGCTGTTAATGCTGATCAAGAATATACATACTTTAAAGGGTCGGAAACGCTTCTGTTACATACATTTTGGCGACTTCAGTACACCCTTTTAGCCTTATGGGCAAAGGGTATAAAAAATGAATTTAAAATTCTTTTACGTTTGTCTACATATTAATTATATTAGCATAAACAGGCATACAAATTTCCGATTTCTTCATCATACACCGCAGGCGAGATCTGTCGCAGACAAGTGACTTCACTGTAATTTTACTGTACGTATGTTGAAACAAAACTCCTTCTTTTTTGTGTGTCCACGGAGATTTGAGATTGGCTTACACTTACAACTTGTTCCATTAAATGGCAGACTGCGGGCAATTTATTTGGTCATCTGTATACAAGTTCAAGAAGGCGATGCCACAAATATATTTCAATTAGACATCCAAATCGGCTAGCACTCGATCGAGAATGGTGAAAAAAAGCTAACGGAAAAGCAAAGCGAAAGGATTTAGAAAGGAAAAAAAATAAAAGCGAAAAAGAAGGAAAGGCGGGAAAGGAGAAGTAGAAAAAAGCAAAGGAAAGAAGCAAATGGAGAAGGAATCAAGCAATGGAGGACAAAAAAGAATGAATGGTCAAGGGGAAGATGTTGATGAAATGTATTTTATCCGTAAAAAATGCGATTTAGATGCAACAGCAGAACGACTGTCGATGCTTAATTATTAATACTCTCCTTTGTGTATTTATATAGATTCGATTTTAATAAAAACACTATTTCATTTTGGTTTATTTTGGAATTTATGTATGTACTTTAAAATTACTGACGTGGATCACTTAAATAATAATTAGCTTCAGCTTGGAGGACTTAAAATTACATATTCTTTATATCAGTTTTACACATTCTTATAACTATATAATATTATATTTATATATGTGTATGTGTGTCTGTTTTAATTTGTTAAATTTATTAGATTATACCTACATGTAGATGGGTGTTAAATATTTAATTATTGTATTATATAAGTAATTTTGAAGTGTCGATTACTTTCAAATGAAAAGTGTGCATAATGCTCTGCAATAAAAAAAATAATATTTATATATATGGGAAAACATTCGAAATTATGTAACTATGTTCATGCAACTTGATGAAATGTCTCGTATTTTATTTAACGTGCACTGTCCTAACCCTACTTTTAAATTGTAAGATTCCAACACGAATAAGCTAGAGTATAGTACATATGAGTTTTTTCGCAATGATTTTTGCGCAATTTATTTAAGTTACCACCCGCCGCCACCCGGACTTGAATCAGACAGACGGATATGGCAAAATCAGAAGCTTCTGGCCAATATATAAATTCTGAACGTCTTAGACGAAACCCCGATCGTTATATATATAATATCAAATATTATGCGATGGAATCTTGTTAAATTGGAAATACATTATGACATAAAACCGAAGCGCTAGCCTTCACAGATACAGATACCCTTGACTAACAGGCAAACTTAAAAATGATTCGTAAACTTATTTACATTAAATGCGAACATTTAAATTAATTGCAGTCATAGATAAAAACGTCAAATCGTGCCAGTCAATGCTTCTGTTGGTTGATGGCATATATTGCTAGACACAAAAAATCTATTGGAAATTATAATAACCCTAGATCTTGATACTGTACATGGTGCCGAAAAGGCAGTATCTGGACCGCAGCTTTTTTGGCAGCGGCGGTAAAAAGCTGCTGTCAAGCAGACAAGGATAACAACCAAGAACAAATATAAATCCAAATTAAAGTCAATGTGAGCAAAAGTATATATTCCACGTAAATATGTTGAACATTGATGTGGACTTCTTTTGCGTACAACTTTTCTCAGAGAGGCAGACCGTGACAAGCCCTGTCTTAAATGAAAAGGAAGAAGAATTATTTTTGGCCAGGTATATTATTTAATGAATTTGGACTCATCTTCAGTTTTTGAAACAGTCGAATCAAAAATCATTTATCATTACTTGAATGAAACCCTTTTTCTTGATCAATTCTTGTTTTTGGAAAAAAAAATGTTTTTAAATCCAAATTAAAAATGTAGAATATCGTTCTAGTATACATAAGTTGGTATTATTTGATCAAAAACAAAACAATTTTATGTGTACATGCGGCTTTTTGAAATTTTAGTATTATACACTTCATTAAATGATAGTGAACCGATGACCCGAACTTTATGTTTATATTCGTACATCAATGTATGTACATACAGAATTATATGTAAACATGTAGTATGAATATATGCGTTAACAGTCATCTGCTACCTCCTACTTTAATGGACTCCTTAAATAAACAAATTCATTTACAAGTTTAGCAACAAATGTTAATAGCTTATAGATAGTGATCCCATTTGCCCTATGCAGCGGCCGCCCTCTTCATCGAAGGTTGCCAAAGTCAATCGCGAGAGCTTATTGCATAATACTCCGTTTCCATTATTTTGTATTGGGTTTGGTTCTGCGAACAAAAAGTAAATGTCATTCGGTTATGCGGTTCTTTTGGGTTTTCAACTTATTGATTAATAAAATTACATCTTCATAAGTTACAAATATAATGTAAGGTGATTTATGTCTATTGTGTATTTGTAGATATGTCAAGTTATCTAGAACTCTCGTACATTACTTTATATATCTTCAACAGTCGCCGAGCAGAATCTGTCTAACGGGTTTCACCTGCTAAGGGACCTTAACAACAAACAGGTGAGCTTAAACAATTGCACCTTTAAATTGGTGTTCCTTTTGGTTACTTCTATATAATACTAATTTAAATTCTTGCTACAAAATGTTTGCTAGCAGAATTATGTATTGACAATCGGAGCCAATGATGATCTAAATAGAAATCTTCTCAAAATTTATGGTTATACGTTAAACTGATGTTCAAAAGGATATTCCTCCCTTTAGGAAACCGTTTAAGCTCGAATTTCTAGACAAAACAAAGCAACAGAAAAATGTATTGATTATTTACCATCATGAAATGTTTCTGTTGTGTTTCCCTCTTGCTTTCGATTCTTTATTTGATCCGTAAAGTGTGATATAAGTGCGTCAATCATAGCGGCTTGCTTCGAAAATACCTGTACAAGTTTCGAAACTTGAATCCCATTTTCAACAGCGTCGAACTGAAATGAAGTATTTCCATGAATTTTAAAATTAAAATTAAAATAATAAATATGCTTTGCTTTCTAATTTACACACCTGCAAGAAAATACATGTTAGACATTCCGGATCGTCAGTAGCACTTGGTTTTGCATAATCCCAAGACAAATCCTCATATCGTAGTCCCAAGAGTAGCGTCTAATGTTTCAAACAAAAAGTTATACAAATTAAATGTAGCTGTAGCTCGAGTTGATTCATGGATAACGCCTACGCGAATCCATACAAAACTAAGCAGAATTGCAATAAAAACAGTTTTTTCATGTGCTGCTTACAGGCACCTCCATATTATCGACATATCTAATGTCTTCTGATCTAATAGTTTCAGTTTCACACAAGTACTTACGCTTTCTAATGTGTCTATTATAAAAACGCCTCTCTCGTTGACAGCAACTATAACTTCCATATCTCTGTGATTTACCAAGGACATGATTCCTCTAACAGGTTGCTCCATTTGTCCATGGAAAAATGCAGCTCTAAAAGTAAAACGCATTAGAAGATTTCCTCATAAATATACAAAAATTATGAAGCATACCCATAAAATGGAAGTGCCCAGCAAAACTCTAAATATTTTCGCATTAGCTTCCGAGTTGTGGCTGTTTGTGGGACTCGCTTAAACTGCTCCAAGAGCTTAACTTCTGCTGAATTCTTTTGACTTATCGGCAGCCACAACCAAGTGGAACTCTTGGCAACGTGTGATGGTAAAAACCTCGACTGATTTTCCCTGTAACAAGAAATGGATAACATATTACAGTAGATATGATTATTTCATTTTACATCGATTAAAGACTTACCTAAAGAAGCCTATTGTATGAGTGTGAGAATTATATGGGCCAAGCTCGATTCGCGCCTGGATTCCGCCTAACATAAGCGAATGCACGGGCTCCATTATATATCTGCCTATCAACACGTTGTGCTTTGCCTCCTCGTACAGGAGCTCTAAAATTCGATGGTCTCTGCAATCGATGAACACAAAGTCGGATTAGTATCATTGTTTAAAGAATAAAATGAAATTATTTACTTTATCTTCTCTTCATCCCGCTTTGAAAAAAACACATTTCGTTTCAGCATTATCATGGGTTCATCATATTTCTTATCGATTGGGCTGCTGTTGCTGAACTTTTCGAGTAGGTTTGGCCACGCCACACGTACAATATAAGGGCAGTGATGAGCTTTCAGCTGCATTTCTAATAGGGCACTTGTCATCCATAACCCAAAAATACTTTGCGCCAGCAATTTGTTAGAAATTCCTAGCTCTTCGCATCCTAGTGCAGCTGCCAGCATAACCTGTGAGGGACACTGCGCTGTTCCCTCGATCTCCATGTGAACGGCAACTCGCGACATAAGATATACACATGTTGGAATCACCTGGAAATATAAAACAATTGAAAAAGACCTAATATGTAAATTTGAAGAACTTACATTTTGCAGAGCACGAGCTACTGCTGAGGAGGATTTTCCGGCACTTGTGAAATTGGAAGTGGCGCTTGCATTGGGCATTCGTTTTGAGTTTGCGGGAATATTTTGAGCGTCATTGCCATTGTTACCATTGTTGCACTTTTGTTGAACTGGCATAAATTGTGTATTGGTCAGAACACCTAAAAATGATATAAATAAAACGGTCAGCTATAAAATGAGACATTCCATGACTAGCATTATGTTTCATTTCTGTGGTATAGTTTAGATACAAGTGATCTCATATCATGACCTTGCTTATTTCGAATATACTTACCGGAAGGACTTCGCAGGGTTGACAGCGGACCCAGTGCATTCGCATTGGTAATCATATTGCCGCTCATATCTGAAAGATTAAGTCCACTATGGCAAGGACCATTAGACGTCACAGCCATTCCTGTCGGCACTTGAGCTGAGGCCAAGCAATCGGTCTCATTGCGCCCAGTACTGACAACACTCGACACACTTGCCGACGAAGCAAATGTACTTCCCACTGCAGTCTGAATTTGAGCTGTGGTCACTACACGATGGACCGTGTACATCATAGGTGGAACAGGCACAGTGACAGGACCCAGAGACACGGGCGTTTGCGACATGGCTTGCTCACATGTCACATTGGCGTTAGTTTGTTGCGTTTGCGTGGCCACCACCCGCCCACTTCCATGGGAATTCGAATACATTGAGCAGCTGGGAGCATCGTTAGCTGGATCTAGTGCCGAACTTGAGCAGCACATGTTCTGTTGCTGATTATGTTGCAGTTGGTGGCTATGCTGGATATGACTAAGATGATGGTTGTGCGTTAGAGACTGCTGTAGGTGGTGAGAGTTCGTTTGTTGTGATTGTTGGTGAGATGATAATGTCGACTCAGGGTTGAAGCGGGCATTACTGTTTCCGGCGTAATAGTCATCCCGACATTTAACATCCGTGGTATTGTAATATAAGTGTGATCTGTTAGAATTATATCATAAATTCGATTAATTGTTATCGATACACATCACTAACACGTGGAACTTACTGATAATCCTGAGATGAAAGCTTTTTCCGATTATATTGCAACGTGCTCAGGGGCACGGTCATTATATTAATGTAATTTGTGCCATTGCCGGTGTTGCTAGCATTGCTGGCACTACTGGCATTGCTGCTGCAGTGACCACTGCTGTGACATCCAGCACCTCCATAGGGTGTGCCCATGTTTTTGTTACCGTGTGGCAATTTATGATTTCCATTTCGTACCAACTGCGATTGGTTCGATGCATATTCCTGTCCAGCAACAACTCCATAATTGGGTTTACTTGTTGACGGTTGTGCATTTGATGTCGAGGATGATTGCTGCATGACATTCCGGCAGTAATAGTGATTTGACTCCATATTTCTAACCAACAATACCGACAATGTGGTTCGAAAATGAAGTCAGCGTTTCATTGTAATTCCTGTAACAACATAAATCAATCTAATGAGTGTCGGTCTTCCATGATTTTATTGAGTGTAGAATAGTTTCCGAACTGTTTTGCCTCAGATGTAAATATAATGCTTAACTTTCAGGTGATTAAAGGTTTTGATATTTAGTTTTTTCATTTAACGTAAAAAAAAACCTTCCTTAATTAAAATGTGAAAATAATACTTGAACAGTGAAATTACACACAAATAATTTAAGCACATCTCTTAAACAATCGTTCATCAAGCTATGAAAAAGTTTGCCTGGCAACAAAAACAAAATTTGCAAACTATATATAATTCCATTAATTCAGCGATATTTGTCGGAAAACACATGTTATTGTTACTGTAACTGTGACTCTTTCTTAAAGACTCGCGGCCATAATGTATAAACATAATAATTGTGTACATAAATAAGTATGTTCGAATATGTACATTCATATGCCACATACATCAAAGTGAATGTGGGGTTTCCACACAGGACTCCACCTCATGCACACGCACACACACAAATCTAAGCATTTGTCACTAGGATATACATTTGCGCACAAAAGTATGCTACAAAAACGACTTCTTATAGTGCGCTTTGGTTTAAATAATAAATAAACAATAAACACTAAATTTATCCTTAGCATACATACAGATTAGTGCACGGACATCAATCAATACACATATATACATAGGTATGTACGTTTGTATCTACATGGTTCACATCTGTATATGTGTATGTAGTTATGTATACACATGAAGAGTATTTCAACACTTACATGCATCATGCATACATACAAATCCTGGGTGGGACATTGAAGGCCATCGTTTTTTCATTCCTCTTGAAGAAAGGGATCCGTTTTATTTTTCTTTTTTGTTTATTTAACAACTTTGAAGAACTTATTTGTTAAATCTGCACATGTGCATACATATGTATGTATATGTATATATCAAGAAATGTGTAACACAACTTCCACAATGGGAAGAAATGACTTTAGTGTCATGTCTTGGGTGAACGAGGCTTTTCGTCGAGCAATTTTTAACGACTCTCAAGTTATTTTAGTTTCTCTACCGCGCTTATCGCTTCCAATTAACGGTGACGCAAAATCATTTTAATTGAGATTTTTGCACGACAAATTGACAAGGACCTTTTGCATTCAGTATATATATGTCAAAACAGACTAGTTAACACCAAAATATCTACTTATACAACATCATACACGACCAAACGAAGTAAACAAACACATACAAACATGCGTTCCACTTACATCGCATGCGCCGACAATTCTGCATCGATTCTTCGTTAAATTGTATTATCGATAACTGTACACAGAAACTAAAAATCTTTTATTTGAAATTTTTAACACACTCTCGTAAGGAGAAACGAATTTTAAGTCTAAAAAATGAGTTCCATCCAATGCTAAACGCATCCTTTTAACAAACTTCAGAATTAAGATTGAGATAATGCAAATGATTATCTTTATTCTTCAAGAATTTTTTATGTTGCACAGAATAGAGTAATTTTTAAATGAAGTATTTAAGCTATTATTTATCTGTAACTACGTTTGTTACATATTTAACTTCGGCTTTTAATTTTTTGGAGCTGAGGTGCCGATATTTTTACTTTTCCTGGAATATTCCTGGCTAAGATCTCTTCCTTTATGCTTTTAAGTAAATCTCTTTCCCGGTTGGTACAAGTTCTATCCTTCGAAAACATGTTGAGTGCTAGTTTAGCCGCCTTTCCGCGTTTACCAGTGCCTGGTGTTAGCTTGGCTTTGAATCTGAAAATAATTAAATTAAAGGACCACATAATTATAAAAGATCGTTATGTCCGAGTAACATACTTATAATGCTGTAAGGCTTGATAAGGCGCCACTACTGGAATGGCAAACAGTAGCTCATCATCTTCAAGTGGTTGACCTGTAAGTGTATTGAGCATCTCAACGTCAGCTCCAGTTGGCATATCTTCGTTGTCATCGATCTCGACTTGAGTCTTCGGCAAAGGATTTCTCTCTTTTTTGACTTCCACAGCCTTAATTTCTTCTGTATTTTCATTTACACTGTTGTTGGTTGCTTTTGCTGTCTCCTTTCCGGACGAATTCAATATCATCATTCTTATTTTTCTTTCCTCCTCATCTTGATCCTTGTATTTTAGTTTCATTTTTTTCAATTTCGACTTTTGACCTCGCTTAAGAACGCCTGTATTCGGCTTTGGCTCCACTTCGACTTCAGTTACTTCTTTTTGTGGTTTACTTTTACGCCCTTTATCGTCCTTGCGTTTATTAATGTTCTTGTGCTGCTTTTGGCGTGCAGGGGCCGCCGCAATTATCGTCGTTTCTTCATCAGCTGACGTATTTTCAATGTTGGGGTTACGAGGTTCAGGAGCAGGTTCATTGTCTTGAGGAAATGAATCGGATCTTATAGTCACCCGACCGGTATCATGTTCAATTTTAACTTCGGTATCGGGAAAAGCATTCGCCATATTGTCAGCGCATCCAATATTAGTCACACTTTGCGACTGCAATGATTCACTGTCTTCACTTATATCCGGGAGTTCTTCGTTAGCGATTTCACACTGTTTCAAGTCAATGTCGTTGGGATCATCATCTGTACTTCGAATTTTACGTTCCCCGGCATGGCGCTGAACAAAGCTGTCCTCCAATTTAAACAGAAAACTTAAGCCCATGATAAGATGGCAAGAAGGCAGAAAGTTTTTCTTTCCACGGATCATGAAACTACCTGTTCCCAAATATTCTCCAGTGGGCGCCGTTTTACTAACTTGTTCACTTGTAACCCAGTATGCATTTGTTATAACTTTAGCGTCCCATGCAACGCTGTACGATATAGCCATGGTTCCAGCTTCCAATAGGGTCTTGGGAGGAATTTCATCGGCGTTTGGATTTCGAATTATCACGCTTGAAGCACCTTGAATTTCAGCGTGCACATAAATATCCTTTGGACGCATATATCTGGGCAAGCAGAAAACATAAGAAACTGTAAAATGTATAATCATTAATTTTGGTCAAAAAAATTATATTTACCTTTTGACAATAAGTTCATTTTGCTGAGCATCTCTTCCACCAATCACAAGATAGTTCTCGGAACTGATAAACCAATAAAACTTCTCAAACCAAAAGACCTTACGTGCTTTGGCTATGTTTGATATAGTACGCACTTCCTTAAGAGTTTGCTGAGTTTTGCGTTCTGCAGACTTAAGAGCTTTCTCCGAAGCATCGACGGTCTTCTGTTCCTTTTTAGCAGCTGAGCGTTTTAAATCATAATAGCGACGTGCATTAGCCCATGCTGACAAAGCCAGATCCACATCCACAACCATTGGTTCTTCGGACTCATCATCGTCATCGCTGTCATTTGTACCGCTATAAGGATCTGAGAGAATTAAAGATATATGGTTCACTTCAAGCTTTAACTGTTTAATCGAATTCGCCACAACATCTCCGTTGGCTTGCGCCTCTTTCACTAGCTGACGAATATCTGGCCAAGGAAGCTGGCTAGCAATTGCTGACTGTACGGCAAGAATTGCTTTATCCACCAAAGTTTGATTGCATGTTATTAGCTCGGCTTTTCTTTTGTCAACACTCTGAACCTTATTGAGGTCTTCCAAACGCTGAGCATGATCATTTTTAATATTGGAAAGCTTCTTTAGAGCTTCACGTTCTTGACTTAACGTTTTCATATCAATCTTTTGCGATTCCTGTTTTGAGAAGAACTCATCCACAGCAGTCATGAATGTATCATGCTCTTCAGATTCCAGATGTTTAAGTTGAGCAAACAGTAATGGATGGAATTCGACATTTCTTAAGAAATAATCTACTTTTCCGCCTTCAGTGGGCTTTTCTTCTTTCACTTGCATTATGTAGCCCTTGGATGGACCTTTACGACCTTCAGATAGAATCTCATAGGCATTCTGCAAAGAAAAAATTTTTTATTTCAGCAGGATATTGTAAATATATGTCTTACCTTAATAGCTTGCATCAAAATAGGAAGATCCTTGTCGAAATCAAAAGGTACAGCGTCAGACTTGGGCGCATGTTTGTTCTTTTGTTTCCGCTTGTTTTTTGCATTCTTTGGATTAGACGAATTGTCATCTTCAGTTGTCGCTTCAATTAAGGGAGCTGACCCCATTGGAGTAGCACGATTTTCCAAGCCGTGCAGATGGAGGACATGTTCGATTACCGCTGGACCGCAATCTAAAACAGTCATCAATGTCCGCCGTATATATTCGCCGGGCGGCGCTTTCTCTATTAACTCACGAAGAGTATCAACCGAAATTTCCTCATTGGCCTGTTTGGGTCTATCAATGGGATACTTCTCGCGTACTGCAAAACGAAGAGCTTCACCCTCGGTATGTGGACGGAGAATATAAAGTATGGTTTGCTCAAAATCAGTCAGAATCACATTGCCTCTATCATACAGCTCAAGGATGACGTGGTAGGCAGCATCACCGGTGCCGAATTGAAAATCAACAATTCGATCCGCACCCAATTGATGGATGTGCTCCAAGCGTTTATTTTTTAAATGTTTGCGCAACTTCATGCTAAATCCAGATGGAGCTACATTTTTAGGCCACTCAAATGCTGTTGTATGGAATCGAGTGCCTGACTCGATAAGCAGCGTTATCTTCTCCGCTTCTCCACCGCTGCCTTGAAGCCGAATCAAATACGTTTTGTTGTCAATATCATAAATCTGATTCACACGCAAGCCGACCAACCTATGCAAGAGTTACAAATTGTGTGAAATAAGCTGTCACTTGATGACCGCCTGAAATTTCGCAAATAGTAAGTTACCTTTGAAGCTCGGCGACTCCGCAAATGATATCATATGTACTAAAGCGTGATTTCATTTTGCTTCGTTTAGGGACAAGTAGGTGCTGTTAAAGTAATAAAATTATTAATTAACAAGTGATATAGATAACAATTACAAGCACACGGCGAACGTGGAGTGGGAGTTTACCTGATAAATAACAAAAACAAAACAAAATGTGCAGGAATTCGGCACACCAGAGATGGAAATAGTAGCAGCAATACTATCGATGTTCTTGCTTAGACAAAAACTATCGATTAAACTTTGACAATGTGACCGTACAAAAAACGCTGACGGCGCGCCGCTTGCTCACACCCTTCACTAAGCAAAAATACGTTAACAATAAAATCAACACCAACATTCAAATTTTATTTAGTTTCTCTGAATCAAAGTAAGCTGATTCATTGCACTAAAAGAACAAATCTGTTTTTTAAGACAATCCATACCACAAAAATTTAAAAATCAAAACATTAAATTGCTTTAAGAACTAGATGCTTACCCTACTCATCAAAAAAAAAAAAATAGGTTCGCATTATTTATATTGGGTTTCTAGTTTTACTATATGAAATTAAAATATAGTCTTTTTTAGTTTATTTAAATTTGACAAATCACATGTTGTGTGCTACTTTCGACAGAATAGTAAAATAATTATTGTAAACAACACTAACATTTCACGATCTATTAAAACTATGTTTAAAGCACGTTGCAGGTTTTTTGAAGAAAAATCATAGAACCCGACGGACATTTGAAAACTTCAGTCGCACTTCCTCCTTGAGCCACAAGCCAACCCAATCTGAAAAAAATGAAAAATTAAAGAACGAATTTGATAGACACTACACTACCCTATATACATAATATAAGATTGTATTAAGCATCAAGGGAACACTGAAGTATTACTTTCTTCAACGTTTTTTTGTGACTTATATGCACTGGACTTACATATTATCAAATTCAGGTGCATTTGTATCAATTCCCAGGTAGTTCGATTCAGCGCAAAGCTCTTGAGCAGAAACTAAAAAGAATATTTGTGTTGGTGTCAAGTTAAGACCAGGTAGGCGCGCCATCCCTTTAATAGGGCCAGTTAGTGAAAGCATTGAGTGGTACGAAATCTGCATTCCTCCAGAATGTATTAAAATATCCATTCGACTAAAATTTGAAAATATATTCACAGAATGCGGAACGCACCGCATTGCCTTATCATCGAAAGATTTCGTTATCGAGCGTAATATTTCCTTGGCAATCGAAACGCCAACTGATGCATAATGCAAATACGGAGGCAATCGCGCATCAAAGTACGGTATTAATATGACAGATAATGGAACAACTGTAATTATTGTAATTATTATTAGTGCTGATCATTTTTACCACAAAATATGCTCTGCCTACCGATTGAATGGCTCAATGTATCATAGAATATCGTTGAGACAATTGGATATGCCCATCTGAAATGAAAATTATGAACTTTAAGTTGATATCTATGAGCGTTATACAAACGGAACTTACGCATCATGTGTACTAGATCCCATATTGATTACATTCGGAATAAGTTTATTTTTTTTATAAATCTCCAGAATATTTTCAAACCAGCAGTCTGAGTTAATGTTCAACGATTCCAATGTCTTTAATAGTTGTGTTACATTTGAAAATCCCTCCCATGTTTGGGATTGTATTTTTAAAGCTGATAATTTCACGAGAGCAGCGCCTTTTAAGGACGGGGCTCTTTTTAAATGAGCTTTTAACGACTTAAAAACGATTTCCGCCTAAAAATTGAACAGCTTGATATGTTTTCACTAATGTAAGAAATTTAAAAAAAATACCCGTTTGATTATATCCTTTACGTCGTCGGATGTGTGTTGAGCAATATAAAGAGCGGAAGCTAACTCTGGTAATGCCCACATGGTGGATCGGGTGCAAACCTCAGGATTTGGATAGTCCTTCGGCAATATTTCAAGTGCACATAACAAAAGCATTGAATTGTGAGCCACTCGTGATGGATATTTCGTAAGAAATCCCTCTAAAGCTTTAAGATAATCGGTGTTTCTAACAACTATGGGTCCACTCCAATTGCGTGGAATCAACAATGTCCAATTCAGCTATAAATTCATTTGAATAAAGCTTAATAAATCACTTTTTAAAATAAAAGTTGACCATATAAAATACTTACAACGGGGTACATATCTTGCAGGCTTGAAGTGTTGTATAAAACCGAACTATCCCAGAAACCGCGTCGGGAATGCTCTACTTGCAGCTAAAGCACGTGTAAGCAAAAGTATTGATATTGAGTGGCGATCAGAAAAATGTAATCTTACCTTGTTCAGATCTTTTACAAATCCCAATATAGTATCTTTTTCTGACATTCTCTGGTCATATGACAAAGATGATGGTAGAATGTTGTCAATTAAGTCCCCCAGTAATTTGGGAACACCTTGTCGCATTCTGTTGGGCGGCGCTTTCGGACTCATCCAGCGTATTTTGTTCTAAAATTAACAGAGATTTCCCTTAATAACTTAAGCCGGAAAGAGTTTACATTAGATCATTATTACGTTGGACTCTAAATTTTAAATCACGTAAGATGACATTTAACAAACACTTACCTCTAAAATAGTTGACGATGTACTGGGTCCACTAATTATGAGAAGCACATGGGGTCTTCTTCCATAACTAAGATCATAATATAAATCAACGATGGGACTTGGACCAAGATCATAGATTTTTGCAATCAAAGGTGCAATAGACGAAGGCCCTAAGGTGCCGATCGGTAAATATCCACCTAAACTATCAAATATGTGATGCATAATTGTCGAGTTAGCGGTCTGTTTTAAACAGCTCTCAAATAAATTATGTAGTATTTTAAAACTTTCGTTCATAACCTTATTCTGAAAAAGGACTGAAATAAATTCAATTCAGAAAGCTAATTATTAGAGTTATTGCACAAATTACGATTCTTACACTGCAATTGACTATCGACACTTCTTTGAGAGTTTCCCATTTCTAAAAGATTCGTTAAGCTTCTATTCTGGCTGCTACGCCAACAGCTAAATTTCTTAAACTCTGAACATGGGTCCTTGTTCCAATTAAGTCTGGCTTGAATATTGGAGGCCACTGTCTCGCAGATTGGCTCCGAGCATTCCGGTGGTGAGGAGACAGTGGGCGAACAGCCATCGCCTTCCATGTAGCAATCTCGCGGTAACGGTGATGGTGCCGTACTAATCAGAAAAAGTATTGGAGACGCAACGAGAAGTGTAGTCACTAGCAGCGTTGCAGATGTTATGGCCATTTTGTGCACTGCAGCCGATGTCCTTAGCCATATGCATGGAGCACAGCAAATCCATCCGATAATGCTGTTCTGAAATCGAAACGGCTTTTGGTAAGGTAACAAAAGATAATTGTTCGGGTTATACCTTGTTATACCGTCCAGCTAAGTTCTCTGTGTTAGAACTCTCAATCACATCAATTTCATCCGATTTGCCAAATTGGTTCGATCCAATGGGTGTCTTAAAGGACAACTGCTTTTGAAGTAGCGATGCGCTACTCCCACCCGATGGATTCGCAGTTGTAATAATACTTCGGCCATGTCCGTTGATGCCTACTCCCACGCCGTTCTTTCGAAATGTATTGCGGGTACTGGAATCAGCTGTCATTATTTTTATTCGCAGCTAAAAGTATGTACACATGAAGTGTATTTGAGAAGACGTTCAATAATATATATAAATCTATATATAGTTGTGTGTATTAGGTTCCCTTTTTTATTTGTATCCCATATTTGCAATATACATAATAATAATCAATAATTTCAGCCAAAGTCGAGCCTTTTTAATATCAATGAATAGGTTAATAGTGTTTTATGTTCTAAGGCACTTACATAATTTCACCTTTTAATCAAATGTGAATTGCCATTTCGATAACTGGAGTAATTGTACAAAAATATATATTTAGCAATTGGGTTTTCATTTCCTTGTGGTGTAAAATGTATACTGACAGCACCTCAGCGTATCTGAAAAGCTTACAAAAAGCTTCACAGGCTGGTAAAAGCTTTTACATATCATGCTTTCTACCTGTGTGTACACTTCGAGTCGCCTTCAAGGAGCCTACCTAAGCTCTGTCCTTTTAAATCCTCGCTATTTACCCTAAGTCGCGGTATGATTATCCTCTTTGGAAGCCACTTTAAAATGGTGAATGAAAAAAATTGTATGCTTAGTATCTAAACAATCAATTCAACCACAGTGAGTCCTTAAAGAGTATATCTCAAGTCATGCTCCTATTCCTAGATTTTGGTAAATGACCGTAAGATTGTCACCAGGAGTAGATTTTAGAGTTTAACAAACCACGAATCTCTTAGTGTAGCTAGTTGGAGCAAAATATACTTCCACATTTGACTAAATAAAACTCACGTTTGCATTTGGTAAACAAAAGTGTGTTGCGACTTTTATTTTTTTAATTGTTTAAAATTGTATAATATAAATATTTGAAAAATAATTTGTGCATATCTAATTTAATTTGAGGCTTTCCATTTCGCATGTCTTTGGCGTATAAATGTTTTATTATAAATATTTTAAAAGCTTTGGTTAATGCATGTAGGAAAATAGAATAATTAAGTATTTCTTACAAATTAGTTCATACTGTATTTAAGGCAGTTATTTAGAAGCTTGTATATATAAATATTTGTATTTGTTTGCGTATTTGTATATGAAGTAGTTATCGATCGTTGTATGACTTAGATTTTAGTTAAATGTCATCCGGCCTAAGTGCGTGGAATTTTGAATAAAAATTGATTTAAATTACAATAAATAAATTAGCTAGATATTATTAAAAATCTAAATCGAAAATTGTTCCATAAATTAAATTATTGATTTAGAATCTTCTTGTGTTCTTGGACCTTATGGAATTATCTTGTACATTTTCACAATCTTTATCATAATTCTTAAAGTAGCCATCATACTTGCTTATTTCCCTCGGCATCCCTGATGACGATACCATGGCAGGAAGAGCCCTCAAAAATCCATGTAAGCCGGACGGAATGGGTGGTGTAGGTGGCACCGACAATCCACACCGATTATACAAAAATGGCATTATTCCAGTGACATTCGTGTGCAGTGTTAGCACCGCCTCCAAATCGGACTCCTGAGCGTGTATTAAGAACTCACTGTAGGAACTAGTTGGTATCATTCCAAAGTGATCAAATGAATCCACATATGCTTCAGTGTCTCTCTTATACAATTCAAGGAAATCTCCAAGCAGTTTGGCAACCATTGCAGATCGTGCTTTGCTTATTACTTTAATAGTTTGTGCATTTCGAAACAAAACTGGTGGCTTGACAGCTCCTCCAAATTTATTCAAAAATTTGAGTATTATTTTCTCGTGACTGTCTTTTGGTTCTTGGGTCAAGCGCCGTAATACCGATTCTAAATATAAACTAAAAGTTTGTCGCGCCTGAAATTGTGTCAACTCAGACCCGTTTGATATCTTTTTAAGCAACTGTTTTCGCAATTTTCTGCCTTCCTCCTCGCACTTGGGGACCATTACTTTCTTTACAAAGGGTATCTCAGCGTCGGTTTCTAAAGCCCGTTCGTATTGTTTGACACGATTCTCTTGAAAATTGTCCTCCTTGGTGCACCTTGGATCCTGACAATATAAATTTGAGTGCAACATTTGATTGTAATTATGCTGCATAACCAGTGTTTGGAACGTTTGTCCCTGCACATTAGGTGTAGAAATTGGAATGCCATTTGCAGAATCCAGAAAATTGCCATATCGTTGCATCGTGTCGTCGGTCGGAAATATTCGAACAAATCCCCCGCGACGTGAATACTGTAAGCGGGCATTACGCAAAATACGCTGCTCTTCGATAGTTAAAGTAGCAGCACTGTTGGCCCCTTTCTTTTTGGATTTTTTTGATCCTAGTGAAGCAGTTGAATCCGTGGATTCGGTTCTTCTTTGACAACTAGAACTGCGAAATCGAGTCCATTTGCTGTCCATGTGCGATCTCATTTCTGGACTATACGCTGGAATGCCAACACAAGTTAGTAGGTCAGCAATAAGACAAGCCTTCACTTTTGTATCTAGTGGGCTGTCTACACCCATTGATGGCGAAAGATTTACTTCTAATAGCCAAGGTTTTAGCGCGTTGTCGATTAATATATCAAAGCCGTACAGCTCAAAACAGTTGTTGTTGCTGGGTACGAACATTCGGCATGCGGAAATAATTGTTTGGGCACAGGCGAGAATAGCCTTTATTATTAAATCTTCAATATTTAGCATCAGCAGATGAGTATCACAACCCTGAAGTTTAAGGTGCCTTAACAATGCTGACAGCGTCCACTTGTGGCCCACGTCCTCATCCTGTGCATCCGAAGACCGAATATAATCGGAATGGTATTTATTGATGCTATAATTGCACAGATGCATGCAAGGATTCCATAGATTATCCGCATCTCTATCGTATCTAACAGTGGCCAATCTAACGATGCCCTCTTCGTAAAGATAAACAATCAATGGATCGAAAGATGTAACTAATACATAGACTCTCAGATCACACTTGTGACCATCAATGCAAAGCGGATCCACAATATATTTTGAAACCAAAACTTGCTCATCCTGGGGAATCTGATCGGGCTGTAAAGATTTTGTGATTTTTAGCACTTCAATTGACACTTAATATTCTTATGCCTTACCAAATTGACAATAAATATTCCTCGACCTCTGCTTGAAGCTGCTGGCTTTACTATCCACGGACCTCGATACTTGTTATGGGCTATTAACAGATCTCGGTATTCCAGAGGTAGAACAAATGATTGAGGCACAATATCAAAATGCCTCATTCCCCGTAGATGCTGCATACGCTCAATATTCTTATATAGCCTATCTTTCCGAGTCAACTCGTATGATCTAAGTGGAGAATGCCAATTTTAGTTAAGCAAATTTAGAGTAATAGATAATGAAAACTTACCTCGGAAAATGGTTAACTCTTTGGTAAGGCGACAAATTTCTTAAAGTATCTAGTTTCATGTGTACTCCAGTCCACAGTAAATTAAAGTTCGATTCTCCCTGAACTTCCGTAAGGCCATGCACGTTAAATATCTTGCGCAACAGTTTCGTTTCAGTTTGTATGAACTTATATGTGATTTTGAGCTTATGGGCGGGCATATGTGTTCCACACTCATTGTCCTCCTCACTGGATACCTCCCGATCCTCCTCACTTCTATTTAGAATCGAGTTCACCACTTCATCACCCATCGAGGAACTATAACCACTTTCCTTATTTAAGTCAAGCTCCACATCGCTCTTTGCTGCATTCTTCTTTTTCTGTTGTAATCGTGGATTATTTTCGTTGTTTTGCGACGATTCATCTCCGTCACTTGATATTGACGTATCGCTGGATGAAAGGTCATGATGTAGGTTTTTTATCGCATTTTGATTAGCTGGCTCTTCAATTAGTTTGCAATTTAATGGATTTCTTACAGAAACGTAAATCTTTCTAGGTGCCAAGCCTTTTAATGTATCATTGCTACCAGACGAGAGGGGTACACCAGTCTGCGTCTCGTCTTGACAATTCACTGTACCTGCCGCCGCGACAGTTCTTTTGTTTTCGGAATCAGACTGCAACGATTGTGTTTCTGATAAAGTCTTGCGAGTTTTTGGATTTAGAATATTGGTACGAAAAACCAGTACTGCATCACGGGATCCCAATTTGCCACTTGTAATCCATTCATTTTGATTTTTATACTCATAAATTTTTGGTCTGAAAACAATTTGGAATTCTTAATTAATATTTTGCTCTTCAATTCTGAAAACGCATGTGAGATTTGTCCACCCTGTTTATTGGCTAAGCTTTTCTAACCACCACAAACACATTACGAACTAAAAATTGTTTGGAACAACCTTACATATACATGTTAGCAACTTACGCTGTAGTTGTGTGTGCTTCACATAATGAAGAAAGCATGACGTAGTCTGAAAATAAAAACAACAAATATTATTTTCTAATAATATGTACTTGAACTAAGCAATAACGTCCATTAGCTGCATAAGAGAAATCCTTTAAAACATTAAAGGACACAAAATGTTAATTTTGAGATTACCAGAAAGATCTAACTTATCCTGGCGATTTCAGAGTGCATTAGAAAAGACTGGATGGATATCTTCTTTATATTTTTTATATAATATGATCCGTAATTTTCCAGCACGTCACTCTGATCCATGCAGCTACGATGCACTCTGAAATTAAATACATTTCAAAACAGATATCTTATGGTGTGTGCATGAACTCGTTACAATATGAAGAAATCATCCAAAAGAGTTTCCATCACTAAGGCGTGTTCAGTATTTCTTTTTTCTTCAATGATTGGTTCTTTAAGTAAAGATCATAACAAAAATTATTCATGGTCCACAAAGCAGCTTCTATGCGGTGTGTTCCTTTTGAATAAAACTGGAGGCAACTTCGGCCATACCGCAGAATTTATTCATGCAAATCCCATTATTTTAACTCATTCCCATTACCAATTCACAGTGTCAGAAATGTAGTAATTCAAATTTTGTTATATATTTCAATATTGGGAAACACTTTGTTAATGACACCTGCTATGGAATTTTCTCTCTCTTAATTGGTGGTAGTTGTTTCTATGGCAGCAAATGTTTTTTTAAAAGATAGAGACCTCATCATAATAGCCTATCTGGACTAAGCTCACCAAAAATTACTTTTTAGCTTGATTACTGGAGAAGAGATATTTGAGGAGAGTTAATATTATTAGAATGAGCCTCTAATTGTTTGTTTTTTTTCTTATATGATATAATGATGATATGCACTTTATATCAAGAAGAAGCTTACTTATTGAAAATTTCAAACAAATGATTTATGCAAACGGCTTAAAAGAACCAAATATTAAAGGCAAGTTTGCATAGAAACGGACAGACGGACTGACGAACATACACATGTCTGAATTGTTTTGGCTATTACTGCAAATCAAGCACTCCTATATCTATATGGGTATGGCGCATGAGGCATCAGGAGTTGATATAAAGTCAATGATAATCATCAGTCCTTTAATGGTATAGACACGCTCCTGTCTCGTTTTTGTTGCATTTAGTTCTTCCTTTCCCGCTATGTAAGGTGGCATAGAGTGGTTCCTCCTTCCTGCACACAGGCTCTCCCTTTTCAGCTTTACTTGGCGGCAGTGTTGTCTTAATTGCTACAATAACAAACTCGTATCACATGCACTAAGTTTAAACATAAATTTGAGAATATTGGTTAGTCTGCTATAGATAATTTGTTATGTGATATATACATTTATTTTCATTTTGAAATTTATTCCATAAAACTATTTTTCTTATGCGTTATTATTTTTCTTTTTTACATTTGCTTAAATTTAAGCTGTCAATTTTGGTTTAAGAGCTATTGAATTTTTTTTCGCTTATGGATCTATAAGAAAAATTACTTTTTGTCAGATCTTTACAAATTCATAAAACAGATCTGATCAAATTTCGTTAAAAAAAAAAATAAGATAAACAAATTAATATCGACATTTTTGTAGCTTCTTTATTCTATACAAGTTTGTGTTAAAAATATATATAATAAAAGATGGTTTTTAAATTTTTTGTACAGTTTCGCTCAAAACTATAATTAAGTGACTTATAATTATTACAAAAGTGGCAATTAGTTTTTCTGCAAGAGTATATTCTCTGTTTGTAAAACATACTTTTGTTTAATTACCAATTCAATATGCATATCAGCATAATGAATTTGCAAATCGGAAAAGCATTCCCATAAAACATCTAACGAGTGTCATCAATCCTGTTTACGGTATCCTTTTGGAGCCAAAACTATTGTCATAGGCATTGGAGTTGTAGTAGGGCGGCATACCCATGTTATTTCGCATGGCGTTATGAGTGTTCATTGAGAATTCTCCACCGCCAGTCTTCTGATAGTTGTAAGGGTTGGATCCAACATCTGGGTGATTGTTGTTGACGTAGTTGCTCATAATATTGGAATTATTATAGTTTGTATTATTCATGCGAGCCACATTTGCAGATAAATAATTTCCACTGGCCTGGAAATTATTTGGGGTACTCATCATATTCGAGTTTCCATAGAAAGATCCTCCAGGAGCGGCAACATTGTTGCTATAGTAGGACGAGTTAGCATGCAATCCTTGGTATGTTACGGCACCGGAATTCTGGTTACTCCGGGTATTTTCATACATTGGTTCTTGATAGCTTGTCACAGGTGGCGGATTGTTTGGCTTATCAGGCATGTCTGATTGACTGGCAGAACTGCTGAAAGTTTCCAATTCGGTGCTGACACCACTTTCCAGTCGTTTCTTCTTTTCAATCATGGAATAAACTTGTATTATTTGCTGAAGTTGATCTCGATTAATGGATGTTTTCCCTTGAGATGATATTGTGGATGCCAACTTGGCAGCTAGTTCAGTTTTACCCAATGAGCTTTCAATTTGAATTGGCCTCAAACGGGAGGAGCTTGGAATATCACTTTTGTCGGATATATCTGCCGATCGCTTGCGTATGGTAATATCGGAATATTCAGATGCACGATGCAAGTTTATGTCATTATTTGGCGATTTACGAACTGTTCTTGGCACCGACTTCAGTAATAGATTTGTCTCCTTAATGGCCCGCTTAATGGCACCCTCTTTTTTGGAATCTAATATTTTTGAAATTACAAGACCTGTGAATTTTTCCTTTGCCGTTTCCAAAATGGCACAATTTTCATGGGTAAGTATCAAGGAATTAAGTTTATCGGGATGGATTTTTTGCGTCTGCAATGCTTTGGCTAACATTTCCGTGATGTGAGGTCCCAAACTTCCCAAGTTGTCCTCCATCGCAGTTAACAATCGAAGCACATGAATTACATTCACATTTTGAGTGTCATCCTCCTCCTCCGCCTCCGCCTCCGCCTCATCAGGCCTATCCTCTAGGGGAAAGGGACTTACATTATCCAGGTCCCTTTGCGCTGTGTGCACGTGATATTTTGCATTGGGTAAATCATCGTTGGTCATTGGTAAGCACAGCCTCTCGCGACATTTAATTTTAATGTTCTCGACTTCTTGATTATAGAGTTCCTCGATGCGGGCATTAAAGAACAAAACCCATTCATTTTGATAATTATAAGTACGATGGTTGATGCCAGCAGCAATAAGTTCATCTTTGCGTCTCTTCCAGAATTTTTGCCACTCCTCCTGATACTGGGGATGTTCTTCAGGATCACCTTTATATAGCTCAAAGAAGACGTTAAGTTCACGGACCTTCTGATCGACCATATGGCGGTAAGCTTGCCAAATATCTCCCTCTCTTAAGGGTGACAGAGACCTGCGTTCCACATTCCATTCAGATGACATCGAGCGTCTTTTCTTGCGTTCCATTGAATTTGAACTGGAACGATGGCGTTTGGAAACACGTCTTTGGCTTTTATGCTCTTGAGATTGACCGTGTTTGTTGTCCCTAAGAAAGTTTTCGACCATTCGTTTATGTGTTTCATCATCGACCACCATCTCCATTGAATTTGGCTCATGAAAGTTGCCATAATTACTATTTTGAATACTGTTTGGATCATAATAAATTGGCTCTTGATAATGAGGATTAAAGTGTGGTTCTATGCTCATAAGGTAATTTGCCGGTGGCTGTGCTTGAACAACCCTTTTGTTAGCATTTTCTATTAAATCTTCAACCTCTTGGGCATCAACAACATGCATAAATGAAGGTCCGATCATTTCAGATGAGTGCTTGCGATTGATAGCTTTTGCAACAACCCTCTGCTTATTCTTTTGGTAAGTATATTCATAGCACAAGAAGACAGTTCCTCGACCATGATGTTTTTCGACGGCTATGGCCAATTTCTTTAATATAGGTACCAATACTTTGCATACCTTATGTTCGGGCACATTTGCCATATACTGCCTGTACTGAGTCAAAGCTGTGGGAAAATGTTTCTCGCAGTATTTCAGCATATGATTGTAGCCGACTAGATGGCATTGCATGGCAGCCTGATCAGTGGTAACGTCACAAAGACTGCATTGATATCTGGGATTTCGTTCGTTTAAGGTTTTGACTATTTTTATAACATATTCAACTCCTAAAATTCCTACAATTTCATCAGATTTGGATTCAAAAAGTGCTACTTGCCGCTGTGATGTCGTTTTACTCTGGTTCCTTCGGTTACTGTCAGAGGTTAACGCCGGTATGAACTCACGCGTTCGTTCATTTTTCTCCGAACGAGCTTTATCTTTCTCAGAACGTCCTTGTGAACTTGAAGGTGACTCTTTACTGTGCCCCTGATCTAACGTTATTGTATCATTTGTCGGCTCTGGATCTGTATCATCAAGGTTAATCACTTCGATTTTATCAGTATTCTGTGAATCATCAGATTTGATGCTCGAACTTGGCAATAATTGGGCGAGTGGAACGCATGAAATCACCTTTTTGTTTGCATTTGCTCCTGCAAGCGGATTTTTAACAATCTCTGGAATTTTTTCAAGATGTTCCTTAATTTCATTTCTCGAACTGGAAGGTTCTGTTTGTTGGTTGGCCAAAGTATCAGCAGATTGTTTTGTTGTTTGTGTTTTTGAGTTCGAAGAGTAAACTATTTCATCGCCTTGTGTGTTTTTCTGGTTCGATGCAGAGTTATTTTTGTCTGAAACGTTTGTAACTGTTTGATTTGCATTGTTATTATTGTTGGTAGTGGGTTTGGCTTTAGTTGCCATATTTGTTGATCTAGATTGTAATGATTCGTTAGCTACTGATTTGGTTGCAGCCGAGTTTGATTGTGGCAATTCGTTAACTTTTGGTTTACTTGCAATAGAAGAAGCATTTTCAGTTTTATTTTCGGCTGAATTTAAGTCTTGCGATTCATTCACGTCTGAATTTTTTGCGGTAACGGCTTTTTCCGTGGTCAAATCAGTTTTATTCTTCACTTCGACTGGTTTACTGTTTGCTTGAATATTTGCTGGTGTTGCATTTTTTGCATTCGATTTCGTTCCCGCGGCCACTGCACTTTCCTGTGGAGATGGTTTGAGCAATGGCTTGGGAAAAGGTTTGGGAGATGGCTTGTCAGATGGTTTGTCGGCAGATGACTTCGATGCTGGTTGGGGCGTCGTCTTTAATTGATTTTGAGATGCCATGTTGTCTAAAGTCAGTTGTCTAACTGACTCCATATTCACGTTGTGCCTCTTTCCACTAAGGTGACTGAATAAATTTTTGTCCCCATACTGAACTACCTTGCAAACATGGCAGTGGTACATCTTCTTGTTTTTTTCGTCGTCAAGTGCTATCATATTCTGCCATTTCTCGTGTTGAAAGCGGCGAAACTTGAGAATCAGAACTTCCTCCAATGATATAGTTGATAGCATGTCCAGAAATTTCCTGCCGTCTATAATGGATGCAGGCAATTTCTTGTTGTTTATGTTTCTGGTTGCCATTTTGGATTTGCTATGCCAACAAATAATAAAAGATGAGATGGAACTAATAATATTTCTGCATGTGGCTCGCAATATTTTTTTTTTTGCAAGTTTATAGTTTTGTAGGTTTTTATATTTTATCTATCGATACATTCAGAACGCTATAAAATTAGAGGGAAAAAGACTTGTTTACATTTACATATGTACATATACTAAAAAAAAAAGTAAAAGCCAAAAACACACAACTATATACTACGAAAATTTTTTTTTTTATGGAGACAGTTTGAAGGCAATCAAGAACCTTTTACATAATCCTTTTGTCATAAAAGTATGGACTGAAGTTCCTTACAATTACATACATTTGTATGATCAAATTACAATAATTAAGGCCAACGAATAATTCGAATTGAAGAAAAAATATCAAAAACTTTCAGCTTTTAAAGCTTTTACTGACAAAACGATAACCAGGGACTAATGATATCGACCTAGCATACTTGTAGAATCCATGTAGTCGCTATTGCTAAGACGCCCGAATATAAAGACATTGCTGACTGGTGTAAAAACGGTAGAGTGTCTATCACGTGGGCGCTATATTAGCACCTGATATGTATGTATGTCTGGACAAACCAGAGCATCGAGCTTGAGCCTCTGGAGAAGATACAAGATTGTTTTCTCGACTTGAAGTAAACATTTGTAAGTCCGAATGAATAATAAACTAATTGACAATTACAGTCAATTTGTTCAGCAAATTGAGAGCTATTTGCAATATTATAAAAATCGGATTACGTTGTTTTAAGCTTTTTTTTAAGCTTGTATTTCTAAACGATTGAACATTTTAAGTGGAAGTCGATATTTTCAACAAACCCCAAATAATGTAAAAAAAACCATCGTAGTTCTTCTAACTGTTTCTCCAATACAAAAATTTTGCTTTAATGCACTGGGACGAGTTGTATAACCTACAATTTGCATGCAAATAGTCATACGATTTGGGTCGCTTTTGGCAATTGCATTTAACGTTATACGGAAATCATTAACTGTCTAAGTTTGGAGCTTTCGTCTCTCTAAAAAGGAAACTTAGTCGGGCATGACAATAACGGTTTGGCTATTAAGGCTGGTTCTAATATACTATATGCATATAGGTCGAAGGTGCTGCCACAAAAAAAAAGAAACAAAATTTCAATATTATTTATTAATTAAAATAGAGTTAAGTAGAGCATGTGTACACCATATCTCCACAGGCTTGGATTTAGCTTTGTTGAATTGGTATGATCGAACTTATATATGCATATCATTTTACATTCGTAAATATATTTGCATATTATTTATTTATATGTGCATATGTATTTATGCGTGACCGTGTATACATTCATACATATATACATGTATGTCAATATATGTACCTACATATGTATGTATGTGCATGCAGTAAAAGTGTCACGCAGGAATTGGAATTGGAATGGATATGGTTGAAAACGCGTGGAGCGCATGAGGTCATGCATTACCATATCGATTTTTAAATGTTTATAACTGTAAATATATGCATGTATGTATTTAGGCACATATATACACACGTGCGTTATTTTATATACATATGTATGTATTTATGCTATTAAGCCATTCGATTTTGTTTGAAGCAACCACTTAAGAAGCAATTTGTTTCTCGTCTTATTGTTTTAACTTACCGGCACAATAAGGAGGATGATTATCTGCTAGAAAATCAATTACCACAAGCGGGAGGAGTGGAAGTGGGAGAGGAATGCCACACCTCTCCAAAGACCAGGCAAGTATTTCACGATACTGTTTGCTATCCTGATGGTTATTACGCTAGGATCTCGCACACGTTCGTTGTATTTACAATAACGACAAGACTACGTGCAATTTCAATTTAAATTTTTTACTTGCATTAGGCCGAAGACGGACTGAAAATTTCGATGACAACACTCGACTGAACAAAATCTCCAATAAGTCTCGTCAGTGCTGTTAAATGTCAATTATTAATTGAAAGTAAGAGATGGACTGACGCCGATACTTTCCTGATTAGCGTGTAAATATTTTATCTACATAATATGTTTCCACAGTCTGTGCTAACTCGGAACCGTCTAAGCTGACCGTTTACATTTAAAATATCTTGCGATTAAACTTTCTTGTCGTTTCCCTGGAAAGTCGTTTCCAGTTTCATGCAAAATACAAAACTAAATCTATAAAAGTGGCTATTTATATATTTCTTTTAAAAGTTTTTAAAATTTTTTTAAATTCCAATATCAATGCAGCTTTAGGCGATTAAACAAACTAAGCATGTCTTTGACGCGTTTGAAATGAACCAGTTTAAAGGCTCACACTGGATAGCATTTCGATATTTTTCAGGATTTGGTATTTTTGACATAAATAGGATAAAAGTGAAAACGCGTTAAGTCATTTTTCATTCCTTTTTTCTCCATGAAATGACTGTAAGTATTCCGTCTCAAATTTAAGCTCTAAATTCGTCGAAAACTAATCCTTATAAAGCATTGTCATCCTTAGGTTAGCGTTTAATTTTGAGAATTGCTTAAATCATGGACAGTGCAGGGAACAATCGTTATGAGTTATTGTTCATGGACGACGACGCTGGAGCCCCAATCGTCCCAGTGGGCTTAAGTGCCGGTGCCGGCGCCGGCAACGAGAAAAAGAAAACGGAACGCCCGGCAGCTGCACCACAGAAGAAGAGCAAGCCTGAAAAGGAGAACAAACCAATTGTGCCAAATAAGACAAACGCACCAGTTAAAGCTGGCAGCAATGCGGTGAAGGGTAAATTGTCAACGCCTGGTGAAGGATTGGTGCGCAATAAAAATGCTGTATCGAACGGACAGACCGGTGAACCACGCACCATTAGAGGCAATATGCGCGGCAATTTCCGCGATAATAATCAATCAGGTGGTGCTGAATTTGGTAATGAACTGCCCCAACGTCAATTCCGCGATCGTGAGAATCGTGGTGGACCAACACCACGTTTCCGCAACGGTGAGAAATTCGGAAAGCGAGAATTTGATCGCCAGTCAGGCTCCGATAAAACAGGTAAATAACTACATTTGTGTACTTTTTCCATATCTACAAATATATTGCTTTGAAGCTTTTACCTGTTTCCTATGACCTTTAAATGGCGGTCACAATTGCATTACCCATGATTTAATCAAATTTTTAGGATAAAACTGTATTATCTTGTTTATGATAACAAATGACAAATTTATTGATTGCTGAATCTAATGAATTTTGGGCGTTTGCAGGCATTAAGGCAGTAGATAAGCGTGATGGCGGTGGCGCACATAACTGGGGCTCTGCCAAACAGGACATTGAAGATATAAAAACTGGCGAATCTGCTCCGGTGGTGGACAAGGACGACTCGGCAAATGAACAATCTGGCGAACCTGCAAACCCACTGGAGGAGGAAGAATCCAAGCAAATGACTCTTGACGAATGGAAGGCTCTGACTGATAAGCGTGCTAAGCCCAATTACAATCTACGTAAGGCTGGCGAAGGTGTTGACAATTCGGAATGGAAAAAGATGGTCGTACTGAACAAAAAGAAGGAATCCAATAGTGAGGACGAATTTGAGTATGACCCCTCAATGTATCCCCAGCGTGTTGGACGTCTTCAGCGAATTGTGGATATTCAGTTTAACTTCAATGATGGTCGCAAAGGTGGATTCCGCAAGGGGCCGCGTGGACCTGGAGGTCCTGGCCCACGAGGACCAGGAGGTCCACGTTCTGACTTTGGGCCCAATAATAACAATGGATTTGAACGGCAATCTACAGCAGCCGGAGCCAATAAATTCGGAGAGAAACGCCGTCCAGGTGGAAAACCATTGAAAGTTGATGATGAAGACCAATTCCCCACGCTTTCGTAAGCAACCACATCTGTCGTACCCATTAATTTTTTTGGGTATTACATATTTTCAAAGGAGTTCTTAAAACGCCTTTTTGGTTTTTTACATGGTGTCTGTGTTGCTTGACATTCAATTACTAAAATAGTCAGCCATGCTAACTCATATTCCTTAGACTTAAACATTTTGAATTTTCCATCATTTATGCATTTAAATAATTAACTATTGAAAATAGTTTGGAATGTTGATGAAACAAATATACATCATTTATAGAAACTAATTGAATTACGTATACTTTGATTTGTTTATTTTCATTCGATAAATGAAATTACGAAATTTATATAAAACATTCAAGTAACTAACTTTCGTTGCCGTCCTTAAAACTTTTCAGAAGTTGATTTAGATCGTCAGCAGTGTAGATTTTTCTTTTAAATCTTTTCGAGGGCATTTCTTCAGAATCCGGTTGCTTTATTATATGTGTCTTTAGGGAAAAAATATAGATGTATTTAGAGGATTCTAGAACAACAAACGAATCAAATATACTTACAAAATGATTGTACTCGGGAGATGTCGACTCTAATAATAAAATGCGGTCTTCAACCTGCTTTAACCGACTCAAAAAACTTTCGCTGTGATCCGAGCTTAAGCCCATATAAGTCTCTATAGTTCTCAAGCGTTCATTGAACAAATCGCTTTTCAGCTGTGTCTTTGGATTAGAAGAGCTCTCACTCGATTCCATTAACTTGTTTAGTTCTTGGGCATAGTTGGGTCGCAAATGTGTTTGCTGGGGTCCACTTTTATTATTGACACGACGTACTGCAACAGAGATTATGGAAAGAGATATATACATGATATCAATCCATCTGAAAAGGTGTATGTTTGCAGTGCACTCGAGAAGAGTTTCCAAGAATTGTTGATAGAATGATCTATCCGACACCTTTTCGAGAGTTATTTCTACACAAATGGTAATATGAAATAATTTCAAACAAATTGCAAATATGTACACAAATTTGCACATATGTATGTAAAGGTGCACCTAATTACAGATATATTATAAGATTTGCAGACCTTTGAGATGGCAATTGGATTGTTCTTGCTTAATAACAGCCCCTTGTGTGCGGGCACAAGACACTACCGCTTCTTCATTGTGTTGATCATCAAAAGGACTTTGATTTTGAGTGAAGTCCCTTACATTGTGCATATTTATTTCCATTCGCTTTCTCCTAACAAAACATTCGACGCGCTTGCTTAGTTCGCCATCGTGAACTCTTATTTGTACTAGTTTCTCCGGAATATTTTCATTTTCTTTTTCAATTTTGCAAGTTGCGAAATTAAAACGATTTGTCGAGACCTCAGAATATTCTGAAAGTTGTAAATATATTTATAAAGTAGGCTTTACGTTAAAACAATCTAGTAACAATTGTTATGTTGAAATTCATGCAGCTCTCATCTATAAGATCTTACTGGGTCGCAGTGATTCACTGTTTTCCTTCCACTCGCCAGAACCGTCGCCTTCATACATTTCCTTCTTCCAAATGGGAACCCGAGTTTTCAGTTGATCCACAGCAAGTGTGACAGATTCCAAAGCCGGTAATCGATGCGGGGCCGAGGCGGCTATGACTACACTAGCCTCGCCCACGGGCACTGAACCGAGACGGTGATATATGACAATATGCTTCAAATCTGGCCATCGGGTACGTAAATCTGTGCAAATGGTTTTCATTTCTTTAAGAGCCATTGGCTCATATGCTTCATATTCCAACGACAACACCTGAAATTAAAAACTAAAAACAGTGAGTACAACTTAAGTCTCCAATAGGCAACCACCACATTACGTTACCGCTTTTCCTGCGAAGGAGTCCCGGGTGGTGCCAACGAACACCGAAGATGCTCCGCATCCTGGATCGCCTAATAATGTGTAAATAGATGTGATGTCAAGGGGGCTTGAAATTAGTTTTATGTGATCCATAGTATTCTATTTGTTAGCCTCCACTTATGGGCGGAATTATAGCAATCTCGTCTCCTTCCTTCAATGTGATTCGGTCGTTGAGGTTTTCGATATATACTTCGTTGAGTGCTAGAATAATACTGTCCCTAATTGATGTCAAGTCAAACTTTTCCACTAGGTTTTGTAGCAACTCTGATGCCACTATTTCCGATTGTACCTTAAATGTTGCAGTAGAGGTTTTTGCTAATTCACGGCACTTGGCAAATAAAAGCACGTGCACGGTACACTCTACACTCATCTTCTCCACCAATTAAAAGATAATAACTAAATAAAATGTAAGTGATGGGAAGTCATGACAAAGTTATCAAAAATCGAAAAATACCACAGCCGTGCCCACCTCTAACAAGTTTATGAAAGAAGAAGCACGTATGGAGGAACGGAGTTGGTTCCAGGTGGAAGAAGAAGCACATAAGGAGGAGCGGAGTTGGTTCCAGGTAGTAAAATAGGGGCTGCGGTTTCTCAGTATTCCGGTCCCCCTATTTTAACAGAGGAATACCGGGATACCGCGTAAATTTCCGAAGTTGCTGACCAAGTTCTTTTTTTCTTTTATTTCACCGTAGTGGAATCTGTGTTTTTAGTCTCTGTTTATACACCACTGTGCCTGCATTTTCCCCAACATAAGCGCTTGTATTTTGAAACTGATAAGAGCATACATTTGTATGTGTATGCCACAACATGTGCCGTTTATCTGTATGTAGCGGGCAATAGTTAAAATAAAAATTTGTTTAAATGATGTCACTACCAATATCTTAACAAAACTGCCATTTAACTATCATATATATATCATGTTCATAGCATTGAAAAACACAACTTTATTTCTTCAACGTTGTTTCCTTTTTTGAAGGCATTCTTTACAAAAGAGTTCTGTCTAGAATAAAAGCTCCCATGCAGCTTTAACACTTGATCGCTTGTGTTTCTTAACCATAATAAACAAATAATAGTTTAATTATTGTTGGAACTGTTTTCATTTCTTTTGGAAAATGGATGCCGTGGACCTTATGTTCTTGAGAAAGTACATTCCATTCATTCGCTACTTATTGCAAAATGGGGAGCAGAATGTAAAGTTTAAAGAAATGATGGAATGGATCGACAGTAACAAAAGGTAATTAAGAACAAGTGGAAATCGAAAATTAGTGAATAATACATGGAGTCAATATGATTACACGCTGTAACTACTAGCTTGTTGAAGCATTTATGTAAGCATAGAGAGTAAACTCATTTTTCTACGCTCCTCCGATATCCTGGTTATTCTGTTTTATATTTATTTACTAAATTTCATCACAATACTTAAAATATTGCGAGATTTGATCAAATTTAGTGATTCGCGCTCTTATAGTCCTCGACATCTATTCTTTCATACCGACGGACGGAGAGACGGACATGGCTAGATCGACATGCTGATTAAGAATATATAGGGTAAAAAATGTTGTTGAGAAGGAGACGTTTCCGAACCCAAAATGTATGCATATTCAGCATGAAAGATATTGACCTGATTTTGTTAAGAAACCTTTTTACTACCAAAATAAGTTCTTATGAGAAAGACTTTTGTTTGTTGAAGTATATCAAGCGTGCTTTGTATTTGGAGTTTTTTTTACATTTATGCATTATATTGCCAAATTTTATCGATAATGGTCAAGGGGTGCAAGGGTATATAAACTTCAACATAGCTGGAGTTAACTTCTTAAACATTTTTCATTTTATTTAATGATAAATTTTGGGCTAAACCCAAAAATGTTGGTCTAGGATATTTATTTATTTTATTTTATTTATTTTCTAGGTTTAGGCGTAAAATCGCAGAATTAATCGAAGAGTCTCTCAGAGTGCGTTATACCAGAATGTTAACCAATAAGGTAATATGTATAAAGGTCTGCAAGGGATGCATTCATTTTAAGCGTTACTCATTGTACAATCCTTTTTTAATAGTGTACTGCACAATTTAGAACTTCATTTAAAACTTGATCAATAATTGTGAATATTCATTTCAGAGCTTACCAAAATGGATTCACGATCTTTTTCAAGATAAAATAGAGCACATAGATTTAGATAGCTCAGATGAGGATAAGGATATAGTCATAGTGGAAGACCGATCACCTCGATTATTAAAAGAAACTACCAACAATTCCCAAACTTCAGGCGAAAAGGGTATTATTGAAATCATTGATGAGAATACAGATGAGTGCAAAAAAGCTCAAGTTAATACTAATGAAAACCAAGAAGAAATCGTGTGTAAGAAATCGTATGTACTTTTGAAAAAGCTTTCGCCCAAATTCCTTGAAAAATATAAAATTAATAATTACAATACGGAAAACAATAATTCAACTTCATTGAACGTTGAGCTTGTAGAAGGCCAAAAAGAAACTCATGGAGACTTGTCCAAAGCTGCAAAAACTGAAAGTAAAAGAGCTAGCTCTCAAATATTTCATTTGAACACCGACTCCGATATGACTGAACAAAATACAATGATCTGTATAATTTGCTATTCAAAACCACAGAATCTAACAAATCATTTTGTGCGCGTGCACAAAGTAGAGTCGTACGTATCCCGGTTAACAGAGGAAACTCTAAATGAACTGCACAACAACTTACGCCTGGCACACCCTGTGGAGCATGATCCAAAAAGATCCTACTACACGGTGACTTGCGTATTCTGCGAGAACACTGTTAAAGATTTGTTCGTTAATTTTTATAACCACTTCTCATCACATACCGGAGAATATGGCTTTTATTGTAGCTACTGCAAATTAAAAAAACCTTATCGAAACGAAATGCTGGCCCACATTAAAAGATCAAAAACATGCAACAGCGCAAAAATCCTTACATCTTATGTTTATAACGATCAACACACAGTGATATATCTTTTTCGATGCAAATTGTGTAATTTTGTGCAACTAAATGCGGCGAACATACAGAAACATATTTATGATCATCATGGAAGCCACTACGACAGCAGTTCTATAGACAGATACATAATTGCAGCAACTGATTCCCCAAAACAAATTAAAGTTGTCAGTGA
Organism: Drosophila nebulosa; assembly: GCA_024703675.1. Lineage (NCBI taxonomy): Eukaryota > Metazoa > Arthropoda > Insecta > Diptera > Drosophilidae > Drosophila > Drosophila nebulosa. Next base: position 1,788,697 of record JANFPS010000004.1, on the reverse strand, counting down.
TATATCGGAACCAGAAAACAGCGTTCAGTCGACAGCTTTTTTAAGCATTAATGAGGATGAAGACAAAATAACTACATTCAATGCAGCAGTTGAGGAGACGTTAGCTCCTCATGAAGATGTCTTAGATGAAGACTATTTTACCCCCCTGATGCTAAGTGCAGACGATCTAAAAATTGAAGTGGAAGACTAATTTATGTATATATATTGAAAGTTTTGTAGGGCTAACTGGCTTGCATTTCAGTTTAGCTCAAAAGCTCAAAATCCTAGTTTACGCAAAAAAATATATATGTATGTATATAGACAGCCTGGAGTTAAACTATTTTAATTAAAATCTAAATAATTTGAAATTTCTATCATTTGAAATAATAAGAAGCTAAGTAAGTTAATAAAAATGAACCAACAAATTAGAATATATACGATTTTAAGTGCCCAGTTACATATTTTTACCTGTTATATCTTTGCTAAATGCATTAACGACCATACAACATCGGCCACTTTAAGTTCAATTTTATTAAAATGTCATAAAAATGCAAACAGAGATCAATTTTGTGAGTCTCAGTTAATGATTAATATTCGCATCAGTCCAAGTTTCCATGTGGACAACATGGAAAAGTATTTAATTTTGGATGAAGCCTATGAACCAATTAAAAAAGAGAATGTAAAACTAATGTCTCCCTACTTGGTCGTCATTAGCCGAGGTGAGCCGATCATTATGTATCCACTTCAATATGAAAGAGTAAGTAAACAATTTGATACTCGAATTAATTATAACTACGGCTTAACAACAAAACTCCCCAGGCGATTAGTATTAACAACAATAAGCAATGTCCTGCCAATATGAACATTACAAAATGTCCTAGTGAAATTTCATCTAGTAAATCTATCGAATGTCAACAGCCATTGTCGGAGGATAGCATAGCCTTTGATTCTAAGAATAGTAAGTGTATTTTGTTTTTGTTCTAACATAAAAATAGCACAACTTCTCTTAGAAGAGAGAAAGCAGCGTCAGACAGTACCCAGAAGTAAATCGTTAAGCCAAAGGCAATTAAGAAAGGAAGGAAATAGTTTTGTTCGGCGAAGATCTGATACCGAAAATGAAAGTAAGAAAATTATAGACGTTGTATCTATAAATGACGGCAGATTGTCTAAAGAATTGCCAGAAAATGTTCTCTCCAAAATGGGACTTATTCGAGTTATTGAATCACCTGAAAATGGTAAATTAAAATATTTTTTTGAAACTTAGAACATGCTTACTAAATATGCACTACAGTTCAAGCAGTCACTCCAAATATCCTGCCAGAGTTAAGCTACCAAAATGTTGAACAAAAGAAGGAAGATGAAGGTCAACAGGTTAAATCAAACAATAGTCAATCGTTATTAAGTGAACATTATATAAAAAATGATGTAGATTCAACTGAAGCAGCAGAATCGAATGTAAGTGTAAAAAATTGGTAAAATTGCAGATTGTTAATAAATGTTTAAATTTTGTAGAAATTTAAAACTAACACGAGAAAAGATTGGTCAACCGATTACTATGATCCTTTAAATGATCCCAATGCCTATGCGAGACCAGTTATGAATTTTAACGATCAGAAAGTGAATGCGAGACCAGTGAACGATTTTCATTATCCGAAAGTGCATGGAAAACCTGTTAGACCAAAACAAAAGGTACTCATTAGATGCTGACCATGGCTGTTCTATTGTTTCTAATATTCCAACATGTTTAGAAATCGAAAACTAGCAAAAAAAAAGAATGGATGGCAGACTTCTATGATCAATCCAACGATCCGTTGTGGTCCCCAGCAGATGGGAGATGGTCAGCTAAACAATATGAGTCTTTTCCCTCTGTGTAAGTAGGATTTAGCATTATGGATTATATTTACAGATTCCAATATGTCATTCTTAACCATTAGTGGTTTTTTTCCTGCTTTCAGAGAGGACAGCATGACCAAGAGTAGGATCAACCAAAATGAATTTAGTTCTGATGGAAGTAGTACTCATCAAGATGGCTTCCCAATGTATCAGTCTCCAAAAGACAATCTGTATACCACCTACAACAATCCAGTATATCAACCATATTCCAGAGATAATCAAATTGATTTTTTTAATGTTAACGAAAATGCCGATTGTGAGTTTAGAATAATCTTTCAAATTTATATGCCGAATTCTAGCCAAGATTCGATATATGCACTTATTTTAGATGACCTAAAACATTCCGATGAAGAAGCTTTTGGAGAAAACCAACTTTTTAGGAACCAAATCAAGCAATCAAATGCTAAACACAGTGGTGTCCCTTATTTTAACCCGTATTCCACCAATTATGTTAAACGACGATACAATGCGATGCCATCTCATGAATATCGTTATGCTGAATCGCCAAAACGAGTAAAGCGAGGTAAATAATATTTGGAATAAAGAGTGTTAGCCCGATTAATTTAAAAATTCCTATTTTAGATACTCTCGATTACGATATTTCCCATTTAGATGAAAGTCCATATATGCGAGAGATTGGTGAAAGTTCCTGTGATACTTGTGGAGGAAAAAATAGGAAAACTGGTGGAAAGCCGGGATTTGTATTAAGTTCCATGAATCCTTCGTCAACTAACGATGCTGTACCTTGCGACACATGTGGAGGAAAGAATAAGAAGACTGATGGAAAGCCCGGTTGTGTGCTGAGTTCTATAAATCCATCAAAAAGTACTGACAATAATATTCAGGGCTTCCAAACTAGAGATAATGATGCTATTCCATGTGATAGCTGTGGCGGAAAGAACAAAAAGCCCGGAGGAACGTCGTTGCCAAGTCGAAATGTGCATAATTCACAAGGACAATACGAAAGCATCAATGAAAATCTATGCAATTGCCATGAAAATATGAAGAATAATAATGCAAAGTCTGGTCAACATGCGTGCATCTGTTTGACAAATTCCGAATTTTGCAACTGTGATTCATCGAAGGCAACTCGCGCCCTAACCAAAAATTGGTAATAGTCATTACATATGTAAGTATATTTGTCTGGTAACGTGTTAGCATGGTATTTTTTTTTTCCAGTAAAGCGAATTCCAGTTATTCCATATACAACATGAGCATTCCGATTCCGTTTTTGATAACAAAGGTGCGAATCTTTAGAAAGCGTCATAAGACTTGGTGGCGAATTGCCCCTTCTATAACGTAAGTAAATATGAATATATTTTTTAGGTTTGTCGTTTATTTCTTTATACTGCATTTGTATGTTTTTCTAGATTGAATAGTCTATCTGGACTATTCGCAAACGGGAATTTGTCAATTTTGTTTTCATCTCATATCGATATCCTGGAGTTGGATAGGTCATTATATCTACAAAATCATAAACTTGTGGTCCCAAAATGCGGTGTTACAAAGTCAGAGCCGCAAATAGAAAATTTAAAAGGACTTAGTGACGCATTGGAAAATGCATTTCTCTTTGACTGTTCGGAAGGCAATATGGACGAATTTGAGATAAAAGAAACACTTCAGAATAAACACAAGAAGGAGGCAAAAAGTAATGTAATTCCAGTCAAAAGTATTGCAGATTTGGGATACTTTCCCACATCTTTAAGTGCACTACAGAAATGCCCAAATAACGATCAACGATTGTGCTTAAATGTATTAGATGAAAAAGTGCCTGGTAAAGTTAACCTTTTCATTTAGTTGTTGTCAAGCGTAATTAATTTCAATTGGTATAATAGCGTTTAGTGTTAAAATCAAAATGCCTTTCCGTGAAAATGCAGTAATAGTACCGAATATTTTTAAAGTGAAAATTTCTAGAATTGTTACGGATGCCACTACAAAAGATGCCCTTCAAATTTGGGTAGATGTTATCAATAAAGGTCCGGAAGCTAAAGAGTTCTTGATATACGTAAGCAATTGTCCTCTATCGTACATTTCATCAACCAAAGCCAATATTAGGAAACTTCTTTTGCCTCATATTGGAGAGACTATCACATTTCTATTACCTTTTACAATGGGATCGAAAAAAAACTCCAAGTTTAATTGTGATGGTTGGTTTTAAACGAAACACATTCTCATTAGAACTAATGTTAATGTTTAATCCAATGATTTTCTGCAGTGATTGTAAAAGCCATTGATGAAACAACGTCGACGAGACAATCGCAAGCGGGCTCCAGCAGCTCCATTGTGGCAAAAAGATCGATGGACATTCAAACCCATTCAAGATGTTTTTGTGTGTGGCGATGCCAATGCCATTGCATCGAGAAGCTAGAAACTCACGTCAACTTCAATATATGCAAGAAATTGGGCTATTCGGATGAACGGGAGGCGGGCTTGCTTCTCAATTGCCCACCGGGAAACGAAGAACATGACGTTTGTCTTATGGATGACAGGGATGAGGACGAAAATAAAAAATGTGATGCATTGTGTAAGGTTTTGCGATTTAACATTTTGTTCTTAATAATATTGTTATTATTGGGTAAGTAAGAGAATTTTAATCTGAATACTAATAAGTCTAATTTCAACAGGTCTCCTAAAGGCTGTCCTTGGACTGTGCTTTGATTCAATTAGTCGATGGGGATATGACGCTATTCAACCAGGAAGGATTTATGCGTGCGAATCGTATGCAAGAATATTTCTAGTAAATGTTTTCTTTTTTATAATTTTTAGTTTTGTGTTTTGGTGTAAATGTTTCAAGCCAAGAAAGGAGGATCTTATGGTCGCCAGCACTGAATGGTATTGCAATCCTGAAAATAGCAGCGAAAGTGAATCAAAGAAAGTAAGTGTAACTAAGACATACGTCATATAAAGTAAAGTTTTACATCCCTTTTCAAATCTTTATTTTACAGAAAAAATCAACCTCGAAATCCCGAATGTATGGAGGAAGTGATCAAATTTATGATATACCAGAGCATGTATTTAAGGTATTTGAGCCACACGAAGAAAATGCCAGAGTTAAAGATGACACCGATGATGACGAAAAAAGTACAGAATATATTATAAAAATATTAGGGGAAAGCAAGCAATCATTAACTGCATTGGTCAGTGCATTTATTACATTTGCTTACCGATTAATAATAACACTTCGGTCTCATTTTCTCATAGTTAATTCAGCGTCAAAACGAAGAAAGCATTCAAAATTCGGCAACCAGCGAAAAGACAAGTGATGATTCTCCGAAAGACAAGGACTCTGATGCTAAAGAATTTGTTGGTCTGCTGACAAATGCTCAAATAGTTTATAGAATGATGGAGACTTCTATGGGAGGCCTTCAGAAAATTCCGCAGAACTATCGTTATTGTGTTCAAGGATTCTTCTTGCGATCGCAGGGCGAAACTTATGAATTTGTTAATTATCATCCGTTCACTCAATATTTCATAGTTTCGGAAGAGGTATACATGAATATTTTAAAGCCGCCCCAACACATGGATTTATCTATTGCATAATTTTTCTTAGAATAACAAGTTGGAAGAGTTAGCCTGCCCAATATACTTGTACACCAATGAGTTTTCTAGAATATATTCCAACAAGACTGATGTATTCGAGGCAGGGGATCTGTCTGTCCTTCCACCCATTGGCGTACCTTGCATAAATATTGCCCAGGGTAATTTGGAGTCTTCGTTGTGCCAGCTCACCACACAACAAGGAGAGCAGATGGTCGATCCGGAACAACACGACGATCTGAGTGAACATTAATGTATTTGGTAGGTATGCGTGACCTTACATTTCCCCACATAAGTATAGGTCCACTGGGGCATTATTTCAAATTATGTTAATTTGAAAATAAACGATTGCATAAGCGATTTTTATGCTAATAACAATTAATAAATTTCTCTTTTACAGTCTTTCTGGTTTTTGGCTAACCTCCTCCATCTCTTGTGGCTGCTGTTATTTTGCATTTGTAGAGTTGTTTTTGTAGTTTTTTTTTTTATTTTTGTCTTTCTTTGGTTTTCAATATATGTATATATATTCATTACATTTTGCTAAAAGAGTCAGTTGATCAACGCATCTCGTTAAAGTCAAATCTCGCTCCCTTAACAATGTTAAGGTTCGCATTATTTATTGGATATTTCGGCATTGTTTTCGGTGCTCCACAAGGACACAATCATGGTAATGGTCAACGCGGTGGATTTATTCCTGTTTCCCCATGCTCGGATCAGCATCATGCAGCGTCGCTAATACAATCACAATCGATGGGCAGAATTGTGAACCATCAAAATCATAAAAATGTGGAACACAACTTTGAGACAGCAGCTAGCAATCCTGTACCTAACTCCGTCTACGTCAGCGGAAATCCCCAACCCAATAGGGGCCCATATGTCTACGGAAATAATTATGGAGCGCCAGTGCCAGGAGTTGCATCCAATGGAAACCAACATCAGTTCACACAAAACTCACAAAGTACTTTTCAAGCGCAACATTCTTCATATACTAGTGGATCGGCAGCGCCAAATTCCGCAACGGGTCCACAATTGTTCCGTCCAGCTGCTTTGCCACCATCTCACATACATCACCATTACGCAGTGTCCAACAATGGGCAATCAACCTCCAACGGAGGCTCCGTTCCTATAACAGCTCAAACTACGTATCCCGTGAGATACGCAAGTCCAAGCCCAAATGCTGGCCCTTCAAATCAGTATCAACTAAATTATCCCTTTGCTGTTCAATCGGGAGACAAACTAAAACAGAATCAGCAAGTTATGCAAGTTATACAGCAAACATTTGCAAGCACTCCACTAGATCCATCGGCGGAGAAGCACATCTATGTTCACGTTCCTCCAGAGGATTTCGAGGAGAACAGTAAGCATCAGCAATTGGTATCCCCACCTCAGTTGCCGCCTAAAAAACACTATAAAATTGTGTTCATCAAAGCGCCCACTCCAGCCAGTCCAAGCTATAAGCAACAAATTGAGGCGGCTCAGCAATCAGAGGAAAAAACGTTAATTTACGTGTTGGTAAAGAAGCCAGACGAGCCTACTTTGGAGGAAATTCAAAGTATCCAAGAGAGTACATTTAAAACCAGCAAGCCCGAAGTGTATTTCATAAAATACAAGGCGCGCGATGAAGCTAAGGGCCAACCAATCGAGACCCCGAACCTAAGTGAAGTGAACACAGCATCTGATAACCAGATTTTCGACGGCAGTGGCTTAATCGATATTAGGTCAGGCATAGGTGAAAGTGGTTCCACAGGTAGCCAAACCTCCCACGTATCCCCTGTTTTACCAACGTCATTCAATGAACACACGTCATATGGCGTTCCATTAAATTAAGATAACGTTTGTGTTTATCAAAACACATACAACTACACATTAATTTTGATTTAGGAGCAAAGTCATAAAGCATTTATTTATTTCAAGTTATTTATGCGCACAATACAATTATAATAAACAAAACAAATACCTGAAACTTTCTAAATCGGATGCATTATGTAATATTATTTATGCAAATAAGAGCCAGTTATATGACCATGATTCATACCTGTCAAAATTATCTTGATCTGCATCTTAAGCTGGTCATTGGACCATCTTTATTTGACAGACACAAATAACTTTGTTTTTACCACTACGGTGACCAAAATTCGAATTGAAAGGGACACCAAGGTTTTGCAGAATTTTAGCAGACAAGGAAATATTGAAAGAAACAGGAAACTTTTAGTACTAGTTGCGCCATAAATGGTACATCAATTTAAAAAAGCGGCCTTCCATGCAACTTTATTTAAAAATGTTTAATAATTTATGGTCACACCTTTGCAGTGTCGGTAAACGAGTGTGTTCACACAGCTGTTTGCTTATGGGAAATCCTGGCCATGGCATCAGTCTCTGATTTTGTATTTTAACCTACATATTAAGGTTGTAAATAGACAATAATACAAAATCAGAGATATATCTTTAATTGATTAATGTCACAACGGGCAAATGTTGGCAAATGTCGGGAAGCAAAAAAATACAGGGATTATCAAAGAACAATAAAAGGGAACTGAAAATAACGAAGTACCCTTAAAATATGCAACGATTGTTTGAAAATATATGACATACAAATTAGATTTTAAACCTTTAATCTCAATAAATATTTGAAAGATGGACAGATTAAATTAAAAGATATACTTATTCCCCTAATACTTTCAGTCCATCAACATAATAAATAAGTTGATGTAGCGTAATTCTTATCAAGTTAATTTCATAATTATGTATGTTCATTTTTTGGGTAAATGGTATTATTCAATATATTTGGAGAATACATCGGTTTTCATGAAAACATCGATAACATTGAGGTGGCCATCTCTAATGTTTCTCCAGGTTTAATGATCATACCTGTCTCTAACTTGTCGTGCTGGTGAAAAGATGTTTGTTAATAAACTTTTTGGAGCTTATTTTATATTTTTAATTACAATCAATGTATATGGCTCCGAAATAGACCGCGTGGATGACACGGACTTGATTCATTTGTTAACCGGCAAAGGAAACGTCATTGCTTTATTCAGTAAGTACACAAACATTGTTGTCGTACAGTGAATCACAGAAATATTTGCATGGGTGTTGTGACCGGTTTTATGCTTGTAATTATCACATCTAAAAGATGCAGATAGTACAGTAGATTAAACTTTGAGAAGTAGGAATATGTTGCTGTTTTTCCCATAGTGATGTCACAAGCATTTATAAACTCCAACTTATTAGTACGAGTAATAATGCCCATCAAAATTTTTTCGTGATATCACCAAAAAACAACATTTCCATAAATGGCTTACATTTGGTTTATTTATGTATTTTATCTTCTTTCTATATAGCAAAAAACAACTGCCCAAATTGTGTGGAATATGAAACCGTTGTTTCCAACATTCAAAACGAACTTAAAGAAACACTAAAAGCTGACATCGTTCAGGCACAAGATAGTAATCTAGTTTCCATTTATGATCCCACTAGAGAGCCTGCGCTGATATTTTTTCGAAAGGGAATTCCCATCCTGTACCACGGACCTGTCAAAGAAGACCATATCGTTGAGTTTTTCAATGTGAATCAAGAACCAGTTGTCAAAGAACTATCCGATGATAACTTTGAACATTTAACGCAAGCTTCAACTGGTGCAACTACAGGCGATTGGTTCATTTTCTTGTAAGTTCGTCAAATACTTTGAATTTAAATTATATCAATTTTCAAATTAATTTTTAAACAGTTATTCTGCTGATTGCGTCTTTTGTCAACGCTTGTATGCAGTTTGGGAATCAGTCGGAGGCAAGCTGAAACAAAGATTGAATGTCGCTAGGATCAATAGACTAGAGGCAGGAGTTTCCACTGCGAAAAGGCTAAAAGTGGCTGAATCGCCTGAATTCATTCTGTAAGTATTGTTGATTAATGCAATTATATATTATTATGGAAAAACATACAACTTAATCGCAGACTACGACAAGGAAAAATTTATCGATATAACTTAAAAGACTTTACCCCCGAAGCCTTTGTTCAGTTCGCTCAAAATGGTTATCAAAAACAAACACATCCAGAAAAAGTGCCACCAGAGGCAAGCTTTATGTAAGTGGCTTAAATACCTCAAAAAACACTTAATGTTTTATTTGGGAACCCTGTCTTATAATAATAAATTAACATCTCATTATTTCAGAGACGAATTGGTGTTTGCACGCCTGCAAGACTATATTAAATCTGCTAATGTGGCGTCATTATTAGCCGTTGGATTAGTCATACTTATTATATTCGTGATTGCTGTAAAGCGTTTCTTCAAAAAATCTGAGCAGCTAGCAACAAAAAATAAAAAAAAATAGTGTATAAACAGCATTTCAAGATTACTCAAACACTATCACATTCCTAATATATTTAACAGAGCGTGTGTATTATTTTTAAACGGGAAATCATTGCTGCTGCGTCTGCGTGCCTTTCATGACAATGACTTTCAGAATATATGCAAATGTGAAAGTTCAACTGAGAGGGGGTTCCTTTGTTTGTTAACCGAGGGGGGTTTCTTTGTTTGTCTGACTGCAGGTTTTTTAAAATTTCTTATCTTATCATTGCTTACTAGACGATTGAATATCGCAACAGTTACTTAGTTTTTGTGTTTGCTTATAGTAAATATATGTGTCTGTTTTTGCTTGCTTCCGTCTAGACACGTGTCGACCTAAACTCTTCTAACCCTTCTCAAATACAAAGCTTATTTTACACTACTCATATTCGCAAATTCGACTCACTGCAAAAACCGCCACAATTTACAGAAAATTACTCAAAGATTCTCGATACTAATCGTTTTTTTTTTTTTGTATTATGTGATATCCAAAGATTGTTTCGTAAACTAATAATACAATATTTGCTTAAATGTACATAGTTATTTAACTTAAAAAGACTAAGCTAATATTTCATTTTGTATATGCAGGTTGGTTTCGTATTATCATTAAACTAAAGTCTTGCAAATAATAATACAAAGCAGTGGTTAGCTTAATGTATAATATCCAACTATTTCCACATTTGTGCATACGCATTTCTTAAACTTTTTGACCAAGTTTAATAAACGTATATAGTTTTCAATTGTGGCTTTAATTCGGGAGGTATCACTGGCGCAGGTTCCGGTTTTCGAGCTACCAATCGTTTGAATCGTCCACTGAATTGCTTCCGGAATCCTTTAAAGCTACTTTTGTCACTTGCTACCAATAACTCCTGCAAAGATATATAAAATATATAAGTTACTCTGGTATTCCATTCACAAGGGCAAAAATGTTAATGAACGTTTCCTTCCGGATCCCGTTCTGTACATATTAAGTTTCCCCAATAACGAGTATTCGAGCTTACAAATTCAGTAATTTGGTCGCCTAGAAACAAACACCTTGTTGTTAATGATAATTTAGACTACTTATATGTATGCACCCTCACACACTTGTACACATGTATTTAAATGCATACATATGAATATACATACATACATACATATGTACATAGGCAGACAGAGATGTTTGTTTCTATGATGTCAAATGATAGTAGTCTGTCTCCAAGGGTATTTAAAACCGACAAGATTTTTTCCGCTTTAAATTTAGCTGATGATTCAATGATTGGGAAAATACATACATATACATATGTATAAATAAATGTCGATTACAACAACCTTCTACCTTAACGAATAACAAAATAATGTATTTCCCATTTTATTTAAAATCGCTTATTTTAGTACATACATTAAAAAGTCGTATTTAATCGTCAGCTGTGGGGTTTTATTTTATTTTTTTGCGTATGTAAAAATCTGTACGAAACGTCGCTGTTGTTAACCACGTCCGACTGCCTAAATACATATACATACATATAAACACCCACATACATACACACATTTGTATATGCATACAATACTAATTGTATTTGAGCGCGTGTCGTACATAAAACTGAGAGCAATCAAATGTATATGTATGTATCTATGTATATATGTATTTATGTTTATGTATGTATGGATGTATATTTTTTCACATACATAGTATTGTTTGTGGCTTAACTCTCTCACTTTTTTTGATACTAATACAATATCCGCTCATACATGCACATGTATTTGTGGCCATCTATACATATGTACGTACATACGTGCATATATATGTATGTATATTTTTGCGACTGTACATACAAACAGAATGTTTTTGCAAAATATTTTCATGTGAAACCAATAAAGATACAAAATCAAAATATTTTGAAATTTTAAAATGAGTAAACAAGTAAACACGATGTATCATCGCCTATGACCGATGTACTATGAATCTGTCTCTTCATATTCAATGGTAAAAGCAAGTATCTGTGAAATTCAAGTACGGAAGTATCTCTAACTATGTAAACTACTCTCATATATTTATGGTGAAAGCGTGGTTTTTGAAGAAAAGAAGTTTAAGCACCGGAAATGAAGTGGCTACAGGTTTTCTTTTTAATTAAATGAACATACTCGTTGGACTTTAGCCCGATTTGTGCTCAATGAAAACTATGCAATCGTTTAATTTTTGAGGAAGCCACTGGATTGTTTTGCAAATGCATTACAATGTGACTGGATCAGTCACTCTACGATCATCTCAAATGAAGAGAGCTCCTTTCAAAGCAAAGCATGAACGTAAATGTATAAATTTGATATTTATGTGTAGACATTTGTATATAAAAAATGCTTGCGTCAACAAATATAATTTATAACGGGAAAACAAGCTTTCTGGCGTTCCCATATTTCAAAGAAATATCTAATCATAATTTCATTCGTTATTATAGGACAAGCTAAATCCGAAAGTCTTATTAAAGCCTCAGTCGTCGATATGTCAAATAATAATGCCGTCTACTCATGGGAACAAGAGGACTGAATCCAATATTTCCGATCCCGAAAAGTCACTGTTTCCAAGGAATGCACAAGTATTGCGTGTTAAAAAAATATACATATGTTCGATACTGTGTATTTTTGCATGGCATACATATTTTGTCTAAAATATTTCAATATTATGAACGATTTTGGCGAAACAAAATGTTATATAAACTTGTTTTTTTTCTAAGGGCTCTTCTTTCTATAAATATACATGTGTTGAGTATATATTATGCATTGTTTTTATGTGTATGTGAATGTAATAAAGTGTACTCACCGGGTTAATGCAATGGTAGATGTGTGGTGTTGGCGCTTTTGGAGGAAATGTCCACTCAGAATTATCAATAACGTTTACATGGTCATTGGTCCCCGTCCCCTGGGTACGTACAAAAGTAACTTGGCCATTTTTATTATTCTTAACTATTGCTTTGCTATTGTTGTTGGACTCTGGATTGGATTGAGACTGCTGCTCCATGTTTGGCTGGTCGATTCCGCTGCGCTGCGTGTTGGCATTCTCCTCATGGACTTCAATGGTAGTCGTGTTTGCAGAAGCACTCAGCGTCTCCTCGCGTTTTCGCAGTTTACTACGGACAAGACGCATTGTTAATGTTCCAGTGTTACCGTTGACCATTGCAGGGTATTCTTAATATGTATGTATCTCATCAATTATAAACAGCACACAGCACACAAACAAATGGGAAACAAATTTCGACCGAGTGGTGAAAAGGTTTTCAATGTACTAACAACACGCTAGCGTCAGGTTAGCACCAGCAGTTAAAATTTGACTAGAATATCGATTTTCTGTACTTGGGTTGGCATTTTGGGTGGGTTGAATGTTGTCGTTGTTGGTTTTGGCTTGCCTCCATTTAGCCCTACTATTGATATGTATGTGTGTGTACGTATGTATGCACGTTTGGTGTCGTAATAGCAGCCTTTCGGCTGCAAAATTAGTTAACTGTACGCCACAAGATAGTACATTTGGTTAAGTATCTTTATTCTGCCTATGGTATCAATTTAAATTGGTTGAAATTAATTAAACTGTTCTTTCTTATATATTCAATGTCACTGTTAATAACTTTCACAGTTTAAATGTACATGTATATATATATATATATATATATATATATATATATATGTGTATTTCAGAATTATATTCTGTTCACTCGCAACGCGAAATGTATCTCGGGTGAACGATTGAATGTATCTGAACAAAGGCTAAATATTAGCGCTGCATGTTAAACTTAACATTTTTATTTTAGTTAACAGAGACATCGATCTTTTTTCTGAGCTGGAGGCGCATCGATAACATCGATGTTTTTAAAGTTAGCTGCAGACATCGATGTTTTTGCAACCGCATTTCAAACATAACATTTTTATTTCAGATAACAGAAACAGAGATCACCCTCTCTCTTTCTCACAAGCACTGGTGTGTAAAAAACATGCATGTATGTACATACATACGTAAATATATCTACATTTCAAAACTGGCAATGCTACATTGTGACGTCAAATAACCTGATGAATGTACATATGTATGTAGATATTGTCGTTGCAAAATAATTGTTGCAAAAGATGAGTGTATGTATGTATATATGTCTCTTAACAAGCACGTGTGTATAAATAAATAATAATCTATTTTTGAGAAATGTACGAACATAACGAAGGAAATTCGGGTGAGAATTTGCCACTCTCTCTCTATAACTCTCTAGCCATCCATGCATGTACATTATAGACACATACATAGGCACAAACACATTCACAAGCAAGTGTTGTTGTTTGTGTGGAGAATTCATTCTGCATGTATTTGTTGCTGACTAATTAAGAAGTGAAACTGTTATACCTTCGAACGCCTTCGGTTTTATTAGACTTGATGTCTTTTACCCGCAATTTTTTTTTTGCATAGTCTTGCAAAACGGATTCTAATAATATAACGTGGGGGAGGCTGCCTGTTGCTAGGCCAACTTATGTTAGAGATAAAGTTTAACGGCCACAAACAAATTTGGCATCAAAGATAAATATAAAAAAATTATGAATATATATTGCAAAATTCTTTAAGATACCTCAAAATAATTGAAAATCGAATCACATGAGTGGGCTTAACCTGATGCTTAAAATTAGGGGAATGCAGATGAAGGAACTGTGACACAAATAAATTATTGTTTAATATAGTATGTACTTACATCACAGCAAGTGCAACTACCACTATGAATATTATGACTATAAAAATCCCTAAAACCGAACCGCCTATCACGTAGGGGACTTCGTTGGAAGAATCTGCAATAAAGATTAGAAAAAACAATGACGATTGAATGAAGACTAAAAATAATCGTGAATTTAAATATGACACATAAAATAACTGAATTTTTCAGTCAGTTCTGAAGCTTTTGCCAAGCTTTGAAGATTTCCTTTGTGTTCCAGCGGACATTTATATTATTTTTAATTACACAATTTTCAGTTGATTTTCAACACTCTCAATTATTCAATTTTTTACAATTTAGTCTATTTTGCACAGTTCTTAGCATTTTTTTGGTATCCCCCACGCATAATTTTACTTTTATGGGCGAAATGTTTTGTTATTGCAGTGAAAACTCCGAAAGAAATTAAATGGAAGTGAGAAAAAGGACTTCCCGCTAGAGCAAAGGTTTTGCTCACATTTTCCAGGAGACGTCGTTTTCCATTGTAATCCAAGTCTTGAAAATAATCGGCCAAACTTTTGAACGTTCTTAAGCAAGAAAACATGATGCAAGAATTGAAGGAATCATTCGACGATGGTAATTTTTCACGAAAGAAATACCGATTTCATATACGTATATTTTCAATTTTGGTTTGTTTTGACATGTATTTGCGAAGAACATGTTTTACTGACCTGGAGCATCAGTGGCATTGACATTTTTCACGTTTGTCGAATCTCTATCTGTGAGGAATTTCATTATTCGAGGTATGAATTAAATCATTTTATTGTTAATGCACGGATTTAACTAAACCATTTGATTTATTGAAGTTAAATTTACGTCTGTTGTTTTGTTTATTTTTTTAAATTCGATTTATTGTAATTTAACTGAGCTGCGCGCTCCCGGTTTCACGTCAAATACGGAAGCGGACAGAAATGAAATTAAATGTTTATTAATCAATCCGCTTTGATAAAGCTAAGACACATTAAATATACATTTTTGCTGATAGCCTCAATTACTTTATTTCTTATCGTTGATTGCCTTTGATAAACCTTTAAAGCAAAACATGTGACAATACACCAAGTTATCAATTTATGTGTGCATGTAGGTAGACTTTATACGTTTTTTTAGATTAAATGTTTCGCTGAGTATTGCTTTTCCGATTTACAGTATCAAAATTGCGTTAGTCGAACGAAGAATGACTTTAGCTTTCTTTCGTAGTCAACCTCGTGTCAGAGTCGTATTTTTATTTAAATTTTCAAGGAGTTGAATGTTCAAGTGCTACCATGACCATTGACTCTGATAATTTATAATTGTTAATTTAAGAAGGCCCAAAATAGAGTTGTCGCGATGCTGCGCAAAGCAAACACTCTATCTCATTTATATGCCACATAGACAGATGTCCTAAGACGGTATCAAGTGGCGCGTGTCGAAACTGCATGGATTATCCCGAGTTAATAACATATGCACACTAATATATTACAACTATTACTTTTTATAGACAGTTGGCGATAGAATTTAATTTAATTTACATGCAAAAGAAGCTTGTTGGCTATTAGCTGAAAAGAATCATGGTTGATCTTGCTTCTTTTGCATGTAAATAAAAAAATTTATTAACTTTGTCATATTGAAACTTCAAAGTTGTTAATGATCTGTTTTCAGGACTTATCAAGACGCTGGTAAAAGAGCTTTAGAACTATTATCAACACTTCTCGATAAAGGAGGCAATGATTTATTTGGGCTTTGCTTGGCATGCTCGGACAGTCCAATGTGATACATTAATTCTGGGAAAATTAAGACATATGTGCGTTGTGGAATATTATATATTATTATTTTTATTTGTATCTAGAAGAACAGTTTAATATCAAATTTTTTCTGGTTGTCCTACGTTTTACTCTAAAACAATTAATTTCTATTGGATAAATGAAGCCTAAAAGTATGCAGACACTTTTTTGCGTTTGTCGGCCCAAATGTGGATTAACATTTTAGAGCTGTGTTAGCATTCTGTTAATTTGAGCTTATTGTTATAAAGTGTCGCCTTTTTCAAGAATACAGAAATTTAGATTAAGCTACCTTATATTAGGACAGCGGACCCGAGGATACCATTTAGTTATGAACCCAAGTTGACAGGTATATAAGGAACTATTCCCGTTTAAGAGTCTCAAAACTATGAAAACTGGGATTACATAGCATTTTTGTTTGCATTTTTGCTAACAGCGCGAGATGTCAATTAGACTTAAATATCATTAGCTTGTACCAAAACGGCATACTTTACATATATTTTAACTGGACGGAACAAACTAGCTTTTTCAGCTCCTTTATATCTCAACAAATTAGGAATACAGTAAATTATTTTTATTGCTGTTATAAAATTTCATAGATAAGTTGATGCGTAATAGAAGTGTTTGTATGTCTATGTAGGATTTAATTAGGACCGCTCGTCTGTCTAATGTTGAGATTAAAAGGTACTTAAGTTATGATACCAACATCTTAAATCAAAAGACAATTAGCACTTAAATTTGTTCAAGCTAACATTCTTAAGCCTACAGTTCATTTTTGTATTATTGTTAATTTTCTGCAAACCGGATAGTCATCCCATTACGCAGTCGTGGGAATTACCGTCAGTCAAAGTTTGAATTTGCAAAGACCTGCATACATTTTTTTGTACCCTTATAGACATACATTTATACATATGTATGTGTGTATGTGTATGTTCCAAAATACTAATCTGATCTAATGAGGTGCAAAACACCTGACAATCCTTAACCATGTAATTAAAGGTGTTTAGTCTAATTCGGCCTATCATTTAACAGCTGTCTGATGTTAATGATGGAAAACATGCTGTTAACTAGTTTCCGCAGACACCAGTTGGAGACGACAGATCACTGGCAAAATCGATGATCAGCAGGCAGGAGCTCAAACAGACAGACAAACCACACACACACACACACACACACACACACACACACACAAACACGCACATGTGAGCGTATGCATCTGTGTGGGCACACATTTTGCCTTGTTTCGAACAAGAGATACAGAAACACACAATACAAACATACTTACAATCGTGTGGATGAGCAAGAATGGGAATGATATACATTTGCTTGAATGTACATATGTGTGTATCGGCCTTTTTACCTTTATATCGCCCTTTTCTAACACCTTTTTCTGTGGTCCGGTGCCGAAACACAGGCGTGCCGCTGCGATGTCGGCGACTAAAAAGTGAACAAATGTGTGCCCCTCGATTATTTAAAGCCAATATCTCTAATTACGGTTCTGACACCTAGCACAGCAGTTACCTTTTTAAATTTATGGCTTTCATTATTTAATGTAAACTATGACTAAAGGGCATTGTTGGCTTCCATACGACAGGTGGTGTTATTACTAGACAAGCTCTCTGGCTAAAACACATTTCAAGTGCTCTCTTTATTTTTTAGCTCAATGATAAGATAACGAAGATTTCAGAATGCCTATCAATTTAATCAATAAAGCTACATTTGTAAAATAAAATAGAATTGAATTTCGATGGCGACCTAGGTTAATAAGGAAAATACAGTGTTATTTACCCAACATTGCCGTTATCGCTTACGTTTTCCTCTTTACATGTTTCGAAAATAAACCTTAAACCATTCAGCATAGATGATTTACGAGTAGATATAAGGATCGGAAGTGCTTCCTTTTGTTTGTTTTCAATGGCGCTTTTAATAGACAATGAAATTTAACCTTTTTTCGCAGCAGGCTAGAAAAATAATTAACATAGGAACTAAGGGTTTTCCAATTTTCAAAATGACAAGTTATTCGAAATGTCCAATTAGGAAATAGATCCCGAGCATCGAGCTAACTTTTACCATGAAGCTGTTGGAAAATTTCAAGGGTAGTCTATAGGAATAAAACAACTAGTCGAAGTTTCGACTGTAGTCGACTATTTTGAAAAAAAAGACTACTTTTTGGAGTCAACTTTTTATTATTTCGATTATTAACTATTTAATTCAATTTATTTTATTTCATTTTGTTCCTTGCAATAAAATAAGAAGAAAAACGAATGTTTGTTTATTCATTAATGGGTTACTTTTCCATTTAGAATTTGTTTTCCAAGGTCGTGACCCTTTTCAAGCCATTATTTTGGAAATTCGTCTCCGTTTTACTCCTTAAATAATTGCTTTTGACTATTCGAATAGTCGCCCATTTTAAAATGTTTTGCATTCCTAAGCATTACCTCATTGGCTGATAGATTATGATTTTTCGAAAAATTCATGTTCGTGTTCATATCTTAAATCTAAAAGTGACCACTGAAGGAAAAGTTTTAAGCTCAAGGCTAAAAACTTCTCAACTGCTCACAGCATCATCTAAACATTGTAAAGATGTAAAAGATGTGGAACTAGTGAGAATTAAAAAGGAGAAGAAGGGAGAAGGATCGACGATTTAGTTTGTATATTTTTGTTACTAACGAAGCATTAACTAATTAAGCTAGACATTCAAAGTTATAAAATTATACAGCGACAATGACAGCTCTAATATGAACGTGGCTTGGAGGTTCTTGATTTATCTAGAATAGTGCCAAGAGGTAAGTTTTTAGTTAGTATGGAATCTAACTTATGTATGTATGTCTCAAACTCTGGAACGTATTACACTGTTTCAAAGTAAGTTAAGTGATATATATGTAGATATAAATCGATGAGGCTGTGAGGCCATTATGTTTATCAATTCTCCCTCTTGCTTCCTGCTTTCACCTTCCCCA
The DNA here is from genome assembly GCA_024703675.1 of Drosophila nebulosa. Lineage (NCBI taxonomy): Eukaryota > Metazoa > Arthropoda > Insecta > Diptera > Drosophilidae > Drosophila > Drosophila nebulosa. The sequence continues at coordinate 1,769,514 of JANFPS010000004.1, read as the reverse complement.
TCTTAAAAAGTCAGGAATATCTTTGTTTTTCGTTTCATAAAATCTAAATTCAGAACGATTCTTAAGCAACAAGGCTACAAATCTCATAGTAACCCCCCCTCTTTACTCTTTTGTGTTGCGAAATACTTCCTTTTTTTCATATAGTTCATTTTTCTGGTTCTTTGTGAACTTGTTATGGTGAAGCTTGTCTGAAAATATTTAGTAAAAATAGCCACTTAAGTCTAATTGTTTGGTTCATATTCAACATTTTTTAACTAATGATATGCACGAGCATTTTATTTCAAATCCATCATTGCCTGTTTCAATTGAAGAAGGTTTTTTTTCAAAAAATATACATAATTCATAAGCGTTTTAGAACTCATGACGCCACCGCTACCATTTTGAGGTCCATGCCATTTCTGTCTTGGTCCTTGCTCTGGTTGCATTTACGTGTACTGTTTGGTTCCATGTCGCTTCTGTGGTCTAAACAATGGATAATTGTAACAACTGTAAACCGTATACCGCAACCAATTAGATTAAAGCGTTTATTTGGAAGTCCGCATTGCTTGGCAAGGATAGGAAGTCCTGATTATTACGCATTTACAAGGCAAATGTCAAATCGACTGGGTGGGTATACAGTGGAAACAATAACAATGGCGCGGAATATACAAAAGAGATTTATGGCCTCGGGTTAAACAGCCGACCGACCCATCCCCCTCCCCACACCATGCCCATTGCCCAGCCCCGTTAACGAATTTCCTATGTTGTGTTAAAAATTGTTTGCCGTGAAATTTGTTGTGATTGTGGTTGTGATTACATTATTCCACAAAAAGGGCATAATACAATTAATTGAGCAAACGTCAGCAGCAATAAAATTGTTGTTAAGAATATGCTTCTTTACAAAAATGAAATTTATGTTTCAAGTTAGTCACGCTTCACAATTTCCCTATGCTTGTGCATATTTATGTAAACTATTATTTTTAAAATGCACGCTTAAATTGAATTACACGACGTGACATGCCATCCAAGGAAGTCCGCACACTGAACCGATTGTACCTACCTACAATTGTGAAATTTATTTTCACATATTTTGACTGCATCTAGCCGCATCGAATCGCTTTAGCGAACCGAAAGAAAGAGTTCGCCAAACATTTTCGTCAGCAACACATAGAAAATGCAATGCATATGATATATGATAGAGGTAGCCAGATCCACAGCATAGAAAACACGATTAATTTTAGAGTAATTGAATAAGAAGAGTCTAACAATAAAATGATCCTTGGATAGATTGCGGGATTCCGTTACCCAACATGGCATTCTGAATCGGTTATCCTAGTGAGATCTAATCCATTGTAAACATGGCCTAACTGATACGCTTACGCAATTACAAATAAACGATTGTCTTAAATATAAAATTTAAGATGAATAAATGGAGTGCACAACCAGTAAGAGGGCCATTCCATTCGGTTAAAGAAAATTGGCGCTAAGAAGTAAAATAACTGAAGCATGTGTGTAAACCTTTTCTAGAAATCAGGTACTAATTAATATGTAAAAGGGGTTAGAGGGTTACACCAGCGTGAATGCTAGTAGTTCCAAAATCCATTCGTAAGCCCTTTTCCAAATCTTTACTAGTCTAGGTGAATGACATCGTCAGTAAAAGGCTTTTCTTCTGCAATTTGTTTATTAAAAAATGTAACAAATTAAGGGAATGGCCTAAATTTACAGTGTAAGAAAAGGGATAATTGTCGATTATTAATGGGAATTCGTTTAAGCTGCTTAAAACATCCCAGTTTATTAAGTAGTAAATGCTTTTTGAAAAAAGTCATTGCTGGATAAAGATTTAAGGGAATAATTTTTTACCGAACTCTTAAGAAGACATTCATTAATTATTTACTAAAGATACGATATAGAGAATGAACTATTAACTAAAACAAAACTTGATTGGTGTCTGCCCTTTTGCTGTATACAATTTTATTTAACTTAACAGAACAACTTGCTGTATGAATACATTCATAAAAGAAGTTTGTGTTGTCTTGAGATTAGGGTTAACAATTATCTAAGATTAGACAGAGGTCGATACTAATTGATTTGGACTTAATAGCCACTAAACAGTTAATGAACAACTGTCATTTTAATATAGAAGTCATCAAAAATGCTTGATCAATCAATGAAAATTATAGGTACCTCTGACGCCTTAATTAAGGTGAGTTATCAACCGACTGCCTCAAATTGAACATATTAAACCAATTTGTGCTACGATTTCTTTGCTTAAGACATAAAAGTAGTTATTAATAGCAAGTACAAGGCTTTTTAATCAGATTGCACATCATATTCGTACACACTCATACATACATACATATGTAGGTGTATGTCCTGAGCTTTTCACAAATATGGTTGAACGAGTATACATACTGAATATGTTATTGTGTTTGTTATTCACCAGTAAGACTTCGTGAGTGTCTGAATATGTAAAGTAACCACCAAGCAGCCTGGCCAATAGCCAGCCGCTATAGCGATACGGACAACGGAAAACGGGAACGGCAACGGGAACGGGAACGGGGCCCCGGTGGTGTCTAGTGGGAGGAGTCATAAAAGTTGCTAAATTGAATTTAATACACACATCCGCCATACACAGTTGGTGTGCCCATGAAAATTGCTCCCCGAAATTCCGTTTCCCTCTACGTGTAACGTATTTGTAATTTCATCGCGTTGAAAATTCATTGATTCCAATCGTCCGGCATATCCGTTGGTGATTAAATTATTTCAGGCTCTTCATTAATCCAGAACAAATATGTGTGTTAAGCTTTAAGTCCTGTTTATGGAAAGAAATCAAGTTATTAAATAGGCAAGATATACATTTCCATATGCATCAATTTCTATAAATTGCAAAAACGATAAATGCAGATCTTTTACAAGGATTGTACTATAGGTCGACTAATTTCATATTGTATTTCTTACAGCAAAACCGAAATAGAGTTTTAAATAAATAACTTGGTTGCTTTTGTGGTAATTATATACATAAAATCGTTGGGAGAATTGGAAATCTTCCTTCAGAAAAATTCTCTTTTAAAAATCTTGTCATTTTTCATGATTATACTTATATTGTATGTATAATCGTTTTGTGCTGCCCACTTTTTTAGCACACTATTTTTCGGATTTCAAATTTAAATGTCTCGACCTCTAAACTTTCAAAAGGGGGTCAATTTACTGAGAAGATATGCCATGAGATTAATCCCCTCATCTTTTGCGATTTTTTTCTAGTTGCGTTTGAGAACCCCCGATCTGATCTGGTCACTACTTTAGCACACCTGATCAAAAATGTTTATTATTGAAGACATACCTATAAATCCTTTAAAGAAGTTATGGGAAAACTATGTGATTTTTGTATTTATTTTTTGGGTGCTTTGCCATCAGTTTTCGATACTAAACTCTGTTAAACTATGAAAAAGAAAGATAAAATTTCGCGTCAAGTGAGGTCTTGTTGATAATAATCAGATTAAAATTTGATAAAGTTCGTCGCCTATATTTTAAATTATTTTAGTCACATGTTTAAAAGGCAAAAGCTAGCCCAAACTTTAAGGGAGTTCAGCGTTAACACTAAGGTAAAACAATTGAAAATCCTTTAAAACATAGTTAAGTCAGAGTTCTTAACCAGTTAGTAATTCAAGTTGTATTTAATGAAATAATTTAACTAAAAATGTAAAGCATTTCAGGACTTAATTAATAGGTAAAATTTCAATTACAAATGATACAAACATTTACACATGCTTATATTGGTTTATTATTCCATTAAGGAAACACTCATTATACATTTAAAAGTTTGTAATAAATTTCATCAAGACCGCACTACTATAGGAACAATCGGACGAAAGTTCAGTTTTCAACCAACAACTTTTTTTTAAGTGATTGTCTAAAGAATAAATATTTGTAAGTATAATATATTTATTAGTATCCCTGCCAAACGTGACCAATGTCACAAGACTCATAGCAGCCATGGATCCGAAAAATAATTTTGCTAAAATAAACAGAAGAGAACATCAATTTTTTTCGGCTTTTTCATCTGTAAAGAGTAGCACATAAATGTACAAGGGTATACGAACTTCGGCACAATGAAAGTTAGCCTAGCCTTGTGGTTTTTAAAATCCAATTGTTGGCTTCAAATTGTAATTAAATTCAGTAAATTCAGATTTGAACTTGAATTACAGCCATGAGGCGAAATCTGCCAGAGATTAATCGTCAACTTTAAGAAAAACTTAATGTTTAGATGAAATATTTTGCACACAGACTGCTTTTCGTCTAAAAAAAGAAAGGTATTAAACTAACATCATAGACATTAATGTAATTTAAAGTTATGTATTGAATAAGTTAAAAAAATCTAATTATAGTTTTGTTTTTAGAAAATTGCTTGAGCATTCTGCGATATTTTTGAAGCTCCATTGAGTCCTCCCAGCATCGCGTTGTACTGATAAATATTTGGAAACACATACAATGAAATTTTCTGAAAACCATTGTTCTTGTCTAGGGCGCTGCCTCAGTTTAAACATTTTGAATAGAAGGATATGCAGGCAATAGGATTCAGGGCACTTTGTTTCAGCTTTCCCCCGACGCAGACAAAATTTCAACATTTTCTTTGAAAGAACATGAGATCTTTGCAAATTTAAAAAAAATACACAACGTTTTTGACATTTCATAAATCAGAAAATTATTAAAGACAAATTTTGAAAATAAATAAAGCTACAAAAATTTTTATTTTCCAAAATGTTTCTACTGCTTTTCATTTTTTAAATAATTTGCTTTGCTGACTCTATAAACCAACAAAAATAGTAAAACTGAGGCAACATTCCAAAAAATTGTTTAAAAATGTTTTCTTCAAAGGTTTTATGCGAAAATATTAACAATTGATATCAGGGGCGTAGGGCGAGGTTGTCGATAATGGGGGGCGGCGGTGATTCTCATTGAATTGCCGACTTACCTTGTGTATCTTTGAAGATAATTTGGCAAAAATTATAATTACAGCATTCGGTACGTATGTACATGAATGTGTAACTATGTAAAACTAACATTGCCCAGAAATGGACGACAAATATTTCCAAATTTCTTTTATTCGTTGATCAATTCTATTTAAATTTTCACTCTGCGGTGTTTTAATAACGACCATTTTTCTACGAGTTCATGAATGTTTATGTCTTTGACCTTATCGTTTGCACCAATGCATTAAACCGATCATCTCCCATCGCTGTTCGCAAATGATTGAAAACCAATTTCAATTTACTAAATGAAGAAACTGATGTTACAGGAGCCGTCAATATAAAACAAACGAGTTTGTAGGCTAAAGGTATAACATGTTTCGACCTAAACACAACTTCCGAAATATCTTTTAAATTTGTACACTCTTTACATGAATTGAAAAGAATTTGAGCATCAAAAGTTGTTGATTAGCCGATTAGTTTTAGACAAATTGCCGACTCTAAAAACTTTGGGGGTGTCATCTTTCTCCCCTTCTCGCTACGCCCCTGATTGATATCCAAACTTACCATAGAACTATATAACCATCAATCAACTTCTTGGGAGGTTTTCACTCAGCCATCTTAGAACGCTCCAAAATTCGAAAACTATAGCCATTTTTTTCTCGCAGGATGTATGTATGTAATTAAATGCCTATGACGCTGGCTATTATAAAGATTTGAACATAAGATAAACACATATGTTTATGTGTGCATCTCTTCTTGCATATACCCAACAATAATTAATGTCATTTCAAGTTTTTCATTGGAAATAAAAAAAACCATCACCACACGCAGGAAAAATATGTGGAAAAAGTGAACAGAATTGTTCATATATTGTTCAATGATTTGTCATTTTTTATTAAGAAAGTCATTGTATTCTTAATATTGTGTCGTAATTCAAAGTAGAGAATCAGAAAGAAAGAATAAGAGTAAAAAAAATAACAACCTCTGCGTGAGTGCCTGCAATTTCCAAATATTTATATTCACAATATTCATAGCTTGTTAAGTATTTTGAAAAATTGAAACTTTTGTAAATAAGTGATGAATTATCATTTGGATACATTTGTTTAGCGGCGCTACTGAAGAGATGTGCCCATAATAGGCATTTACATATCAAGATTGGGAAACGAGCTTAGGCCCCTCCCAGCAAAATGTACGGCCAATCCCAATGAAGTTTCATTTTGCAGAAGTGTGCAAGCAAACGCAAGTCTCGATATCTCGCTCTCACACTCGTTGTACTTGTTGACTCGCTCTCACTCTCTCACTCTCTCGCTCTCCAAGAGAGGGGCATTTCGGTTTTGCTCTCTAAATGGCTCCACCGTAGTTGTTGTTGTTGTTATTGTTAGGGCACATCGTTTATTTCGCTTCTTCTGGCTAACTACATATTTGATGACGAGTACCTCATTATCGCTATGAAGCCTAATTATGACCAAATTAAATGTTCTCTTTAGACAGAAGAAACGAAAGAAACGGAAGAATTATTAAGAATAAAGCAATAATTGCCAAGTTGAATCGATATTGCAAATTAGAATGACACTAATTCGGTGCAACATCTGGATCTAAATCAAGTCGTAATCCTCCTCTAATTGTCTCGGAAACTGCACATAACACTAAATAGAAACAATTTTGCAGTTTTTAATAAGGATTATCAAACAAAAAGAAAATAAAAAGTCCCTCTACAAGTACACGTGCGCCGAATGAAATGGCAGTGGCAGTATGCTTTCCGTTTGTGTATTGTGTATAGAATCGCCGTCAAGTTTGTACCGAACCAGGCAAATTAACTAACAAGATTATGAAAACGTAAAATCAGTAAATCGGTAAAGTGGTTGTAATTTTCTTTTTCAACACCTCGCGCGCATTGGGCCGCTAGCCTCAGTAGTCAGAGTCGAAGCCAGAGCCAGAGCCAGAGCTAAAGCCAGCTGCCGGGGCGGCTGCTCTTTTGTCGATTGTACTATGGGCAGTTTTACCGTTTTTGTGCACTCGATACAAGTCAAATCGAAAAAATTGGAATCTAATTTAGGGATAAGCGATTAAAGCACGAAAAGAAGAGATGAAGAAGAATTTTGTTTTTTTTTAACTATAGCATACTTTTTTGTGCAAAATTATTTTATTTTTTTTTTTGGTAAAGCTTTAATGCCAATTTTGTTTTAAATGAGACCTACAAATTTAATTATTTAATAAGTGCACAAAATATGGTGCAATTGCCCATGGTGAAGTGTACATATTGCTGCAGTTGCGACTAAGCCTGGTCGGAAACACTATCCTATCCCCCCCACCCCACCCTCCTCCACTACACCATTACCTCTTCACCCCAATTCGAATTGGTAGTGTGGTCCGGGTTCTGACCAGACTGGTTTTTTTTTTTTTTTTTTTTCATTCGCTTAGTAAATCTCAGACTCTTTACTTTGGCTCTCTTCTTTGAAGTTTCACCGTTTTGGAGGGATGATGCATGTTCGTATGTATTCTCATCGCGGTGATTGGAAGAGAGAGCACAGGGGCAACGATGTGAGTGATTATATTTTGATTACATAGCTCAACGTGGTTGGTTGTACATTGCTCACTTAATACGGCACGTCGTCTGTTAGTCTGCTGTGAATCAGTAATTTTTTGTGAGCCGTGGTCTTCGTTTGTTGTCGTTTGTTTTGTCCCGTCTCTATCGTTATCTTCACCTCAACTTCGCTGTCGCTGTTGCTGTCGCTGTTGCTGTTGCTGTCGCTGCCACTGCCGCTCACGTATTCGTATTCAACTTTAGATGGTAATTTGCCAGGGAAACCTCAGTGAGAGCGCTTTTACATTCGGTGTCGGCTGGAGCTTATCACAAGCGTAGTAGTCGGCGGAGTTTATTGCCGTCAGTTTGCGCGCTCTTATTTTGCCGTCGCTCCCGTCATGTCGTGTCAGAGCGCTATTGAACATTGTGTTCCTAAATCGGATAATAATAATAATACATCAATTTTGCACACACATATTGCCGGTGTCATTGTGGCGAGGTGTCGTACTAAGAGAATTTCCTAAATATAAAACCATAAATCCAAAAAAACAACACAGAATATTACACACTAATAATAATAATGTTTAATTAACAATAATTTTGGCGAGAGAAGTATGCAGTGTTAAAGGAAAAGTAAATTAAAGTGAATTTGAAAGTTAATAGATAAAACAAAAAAAAAAAAAATAACCCAGTGATGTGGATTTGAATCGAGAACCCCCCGCTGACAATAAACTGAACACAAAACCATCGCACAAAAATAATGCCAAGACCCTCGCGTGAGTCCTACGGCGATCAGAAGCCTCCCTATTCATACATTTCACTGACTGCAATGGCCATTTGGAGCTCACCGGAAAAGATGTTACCTCTTAGCGACATTTATAAGTTTATAACCGATCGGTTTCCGTACTACCGGAAAAACACGCAGCGCTGGCAAAACTCCCTACGCCACAATTTGAGCTTTAACGATTGCTTCATAAAGGTGCCACGACGTCCCGACAGACCGGGAAAAGGGGCCTACTGGGCTCTACATCCACAGGCATTCGATATGTTTGAAAACGGTAGTCTGCTCCGGCGCCGGAAGAGGTTCAAACTTCACAAGAACGATAAGGATCTTCTTAACGAGGAGCTGACTGCTCTTGCGAATCTCAATCGGTTTTTCTTTACCGCTCGAAATGGCAGCAATGCTGCACACTTGCCGCCATTGGATGCACCTATGAGAATTGATTCTACAGCACATATGCCGCCACACTTAACAAATCGCCTGCCAACATCCATGGGCCATAGCGCAACAGTGACCGATCCTGCCCAGATCGCGTTGTCCAGCACAGACAGTACAAGTTTAGCCGACATGACAATGTCGAATTTGCGCTCACTTACTGCTTCGGATAGTGAAGGAACCATAAGTTTTCGACCAAAGCGTTCCTTCACAATTGAGAGCCTGATAACGCCCGACAAACCAGAGCATCAGTCCGAGGAAGAAGAGGATGAGGACGACCGCGCGGACATAGACGTAGTGGAGTGCGGCAACACCTATACCGACATTTCCCGCCATTCACGAACGCGGACATCGTCGGAGGAGTTTCTGTCAGTATCACGACCCATTTGCACCGACGATCAACGCGAACGTCCACTCCCGCCTCTGCATACAATAACCGCCGCAGCGCACCTACCGTTCCTCCATTATGCTGCCGGTGTAAATGTCTCCGGGATAGCATCGGGAACCTTTCAACCATCTGGAATTCCCAGCACCACCTACGAACTGGCCATGTCGCATCCCTTGTTAATGATGACCACTCCTATAGCAAATATGCACAGTAGCTACTACAACAATGTCACTCTCACGGCCCCGACGCAAACCTATCGGTCGCCGGATCCGGTCCAGAATAGAATTGAAGACGGCATGCGAACGATATAGTACATAGGTCGGTGTAGAGATGGCATCGAGTGAACTTTATAGAGATAATGCGCAGACTAATTAATGGACATGAATATCCTTATAAACGTAGTTCCTTTTGTATTAAGGTTAGTAGGTCCAACTTGACATACAGACATACATACATACATATGTAGCTCTAGTTAGTAAGTAGAAAAAGTGGAATCTGCAATTTGAAGTGTTATGCCTAACTTAAGTAAATTATATGTAAAAATAAATTATTTATTTTAATTAAGACTATTTATGTAAAGTGATCACAGTTCCAATGACAAAGTAAGGATATCGAACTACTAATGTAAATAGATTGATTTATATACTAGGTGTATGCTGATTTTGTAAATTAGTATCCCAACTTTGAAAACGTTTATCAATTAAAAAAACAGTTCCAATACAAAATATCTACATATGTACACAAATCTATGTATTAATATTAATACGACTGGAATGAACTTAAAATGCGTACACAGATATGGACCAGAGAGAAAGACAGAGATCACTCCGATAAGAGCAATGCAATTAGGAAACTGGGCTCCTTGGCCCAATGTTTGTATGTATGTGAACGTTGAGGTAAAATGAATGCCAAGAACATTCCGGAGGACCAAGCAATGCCAACCTGAGGGTTGCTCTGCTTGGCGCAAAACAAGACTCGCAACCCACCAAATAAATAAATAATCATACCTACATAATGGTAGACTTTGTTGTTATTGTACCCGCTTCGTTCCAAGGACTTGAGGGACTACAGGAAAGGCAAAGCACCTAGTGCAAGTCCGACTAAATGTGTACTCACTCATATTGATATTATAAATGAAGATAAGTGAAGATTGCAAGTCTAAATTAGCATACTGGGTACTTTGTAGTCGACCCCAAGGTCCGAGGGAATTCCAACTTGGGTTTCAATTGATTTTACAAAATGGTAGTTAGCTTAATTTGGGAGACTATCTAATATCAGCTCCTTTGGTAATTCCACTTAGACACGAAAGAATTCGAGCAAAACACACGTTATACACAAATACAGCAATTTTAAATGTTTGTTATGCTGCAAATTCTTAATTTATTAGAAAACTTTTAGCTAAGTCAATAAAATACAAATAGTTATTTTCCCTCATGCGTTTACTCTAGTCTCTGATGCGTATCATTATAATTTCTCGAGCTAACCGTCTGTCGGTCGAGATTCTCAGTGGAAATGAAAAGATTTCATTTCAATTATCTTTCGCTTTGGACTACTATAAATATTTATACATTTCACCGGCACAATGTAGGCCCATAGGAACACCCACGTCTTGGCCACGATAAGAGCTAGTAGTTCAATCTTTTATAAGTAATGCCGACTTATATGACCAGAATCGTTTTCTTCAGTACACTTTGAAAATTCCTAGGGTTAATACGAATTGAACAAACTGTCTAGAATTACGAAATATCCTCTGGACTGTAACGATACGAATGAGGTCAGATTCAAGAAGGGATCTTGTTTAGGTGGGATGACTCGTGTGTCGCAAGGATTTTTTCTGTTATTTAATTATTATTATTATCATATATTTAGCAACTATTGAAGTAGGTTTTGAATTTTTTTTTTTTTTAATCGGTCTAATGAAAAGTCTTTGTGGTACGGTAAGATACTGCATTGAAATTTTAAGAAAATTGGTTTTAATATATCCAATAGATACCATATACTTCCGCCGTGACAAATTTGCATAACCTTGCCAGTTACTCTTTCCTTCCCAGTAGGCGTCAAAGTAAAAATCGAGTATTCAGATGAGAACCTCCTACAAAGTAAAGCCACCATAATGCAGCTGTTTTTCGGACCGAAGTTCTTTTTTCGGTACGTTGGTTCCTATGCGAGTTATATGATAAATTCGATGTTAATCATATTTGACTCCTATTAGGTTAACAAAATAGGAAGGAAGTGATTGCTTTAAAACCAAATTTTCGACCAATTGTTCCAATGAAAGCTATATGATATAGTTGACCGATCTTGTTTTGGCACGGACGTTTAGATATAAGGTATACTTACAATTATTAGCTTCTGAAGAATATAGCGGAGTTAATGGTCTAAAATTTTGATTTCAGCCGATCGTTTCTATGGAAGCTATATGATATAGTGGTCCGATCTGTCTAAATGCGAGATATAAAATACCAGCAGTATATTAAAGACTACATTACAAAATGTCAGCACTCTTGTCTAGAAGTAGTTTGCGCTGATCCAGACAGACAAAAGGATTCTGCTTTATATCCAAAAGTCCTTGACAAGTTTCATCAAGATCGGACTACTATATCATATAGCTCGGTCGATAATTCAGTTTTGCACCAATAACTTTTCTTAACTTAACTTCTTTTTCATATGATTGTTAGTTAGTTGTTACTTGTTAGTTAAATATACTCATAAAAATCTCTGCCAAATTTGATCGTATGGGTCAATTTGATTACCAATTTTTGTCAGAAAAAAGAGCAAATGCGCCAGCTTATGTTTTGACTTTTTACATAAAAGGTTATTTCACTTTGACATATATGTAAATATGTATAAGTAAGTAAACAGGAACACAAAATACCTGCAAACTTCGGCACAAAATTCGGCCGGCCTTCTGGTCAGAAATTCAAAATGGTGTTCTGCGAAAAGTGTTAAGTGGATTTTGATCTCTTTCTATAGTTCTGTATTCTATCTACTTTTAATCCTAAAAAGTATCGGACTTATTTGATTGAAATTGTGGTACCAAGGATTTGTTTGCCAAAACACGAGAGTCAAAAAACATTAAATTTTTGAGTGATACCCAAGTTACTTGAAAAATCAGTATAAAATCTTGCACTGAAAAAAAAACTAAGCTTTTTATACCTGTGTAGTTATAAAATATTGAAAAAAAAAAGTTTTACGCGACCTTTAAGTTTTTTCAAAATTTTTGTTGGTCTTCTTTAACTGCATAAATATCAAAGAAGAAAGCTTCCGCCATGGCGAAGTTGATATACCCTTGCCGTCTTTGTCCGTTTTTATACCCTGCACCCATAGGGTATAGGTAAATCGCCAAAATGTATGTAACAGGCAGAAGGAAGCGTTCCGACCCTCGAAAAAATATATTCTTGATCAGCATCAACAGCCGACAGTCGATCTAGGTATGTCCGTCTGCCCGTCTGTATAAACACTAGATCTCGGAGACTATAAGAGCTAGGGTCACCAAGTGCAATGATTGAAAATATCGTAATGAAATTTGATAAACATATATTTTCTTGTAATATGTCTCAGCTCACCTAATTTAATGAAAATCAGATGAAAAAGTTATCCGCACAAACTTTTTACAGGCAATGTCAAGGGGGCATCACCTGGGTGAGTATACAGGTCCCAATTCATGTTCTTTTCGATAAAATATGATGTATAACTGTGGATATGATCTAAGTACCAAATTTGGTGGAAACACTCCAACAAGCAAAACTGTTTTTCTGATAGGTTATTTTTTTTGTTTCTCCGGTTCTTCCTATGGGAGCTTAATGATGTAGTGACCCGATCCTTACAAAAATTTGGCAAAAAGGTACGGACTACAAAAATACACATTCGAAGAGAGCTACCAAGCTCTCTCTAGAAAACTGAAGAAACAAAAAAGAGTTTCTCTCTAAAGCTGCTCTTTTGACCGCCATCGGAAGAGCTTAATCTACCTATAACATTAAAAATACGATGTTTTATCTCACTTGACGGACAGACAGACGGAGGGATAGACGGACATGGGTATATCGACTTGGCTACCCATGCTGATGAAGAATATATACATATATTTAATGGGGTCAAAAACGTTTCCTTCTCGTTTCTACCCTCTGCTAGGATATAAAAAAAAAAACAACGTGTCGTTTTCCAATTATCCTAGTCTAAACAAATGAAAAAAGTAAATTTTGTTAAAAACGCGTTTGAAAATTGGAATACGTTCTGGAGGACGACCTGACCCAATCCTTTACATCGCTATAACACTTCAAATCCTTTTAACATATATCCCACATAGGTCAAAAAATAGAATAAATATTTGTGGATTTCTTCAATCCGTCACACGGGACAATCTCGTTAAAGGGAATGAGTTTTTTTTTTTATTGTTGAAGGTATAAATTTCGTGCTTATATAAAGCTGATTTTCAGTGGCTGTGCCGTCATTTACATGTATCATATATAATTACATATTCTTTATTGGAACGAAGCAGAATTCTTAGATTGAATACTTTTACAGCAAACACATTACAGATATACATTTAAAGTAAGTGGTGGTAAGTTAGTTAATGATGGTTTCGAGTTACTTATATTAATTTTGACACTTTAGACAACAAGTAAAATTTCTAGTTATTAAGTTCTCATAAAACCTATAAACGCTCTAGTTGTAGAGCATTATGAGGACCATCTTGGAAAACATGGAAAAAAGTAAAAAAATAAATTAGGCAATTAGCCTCACCGACTCAGATATACCCTGTACCAATTTCAAATGCTACTTGTATTTAATTTTTGTTGAGTTTCGTTAGATGTCTAGCCCTATCTCTTTCTGTCTTTTGCATGCCATCTCACTCACTCACCCGGTTGCCGCCCCCTTGACATTATCTGTAGAAAGTATGTGCCTATAACTTGGCTATTGGCTAGATCGACTCGGCTGTTGATGCTGATCAAGAATATATATATATGTATATGTACCTATGGGTACAGGGTATAAAAGGATTATTCAATCTTTTGAACAACAGACTCGTGTCTGTATTTTTTGGAAAAAGCAAGTTCTCTCATCGGCAGATATCGCTGACCACTTCAGAATTATATAGCATACTACTTACAACGGCAAAACTAGTTGCGAATTAGAAATAGATAAAGCGTAACAAGGAAGAGCACAACCTACAACAACAAAGTTCATCTTGGATTTGCATACCCAAACATCGAGTTAGTGAAAACACATTTTGTGTCTTTTAAATATCTTATTCTAATTAATAAGTAGTTGCAATTTTTACATCTAAATACAAGTTATACTTTTCAAAATCGTCCAAAAATATATCGATGTTGAAGGTTACAAGATTGCGGCGTTTCTTTAACATTTTACCTATTCTGCGTTGCGTCACGTAGAAGTATTTAAATTATTGATATAGTAGTTAAAAAGAACTCTTTGTTCAAGCCTTGAAAGTCTGAAAGGAGAGAGAACAAGAAACTTATTTTATTTAGACTGACCTAAACAAACGAATTTAGAAGCGGTTTCGAAAAAAGCTTTAAGGAAGAATCGATCATTTTTGATTTCATTTGGTGTGCTGTGTAAGTAAGTACCTTCCTTTTTTTTTCTAAAGCTCCCCACATTTTTTCCAGCAAGTAACTTGTTAATGAATATTACCGATGGCATAGCAATTGAGAATAATGTTTATACCAAAATATTACTTATCTTACTAAAACGCTAAAACCCAGATGCTAGGCACCTAAAATAAGCTGAAGCAAAAGCAGTTTTATTAGGACTCTGGTATAATTCGCCAAGCCATCAACCGCTTCCACATTAACCGTGTAATCGCTCTATGCAGACTATGGGACTTAAACAACCTAAACATATCATGTATTCGTTTAGAAATTCTTTTGAAAATAGGTATTATTTCCTCAAATTGTCGCAGAGTCCGTGCCCAATAGAGGCGTTCGTTAGGAAAGTTTTCAATTATAATAGTTGGACTTAGGTCACCCGCTTTCAATTTAATTTAGAAACATGGAA
This sequence comes from Drosophila nebulosa, assembly GCA_024703675.1. NCBI lineage: Eukaryota > Metazoa > Arthropoda > Insecta > Diptera > Drosophilidae > Drosophila > Drosophila nebulosa. Next base: position 1,754,422 of record JANFPS010000004.1, on the reverse strand, counting down.
ATGTAAAGGTTTTATTCTGCCTTGGTTTAGTTTGGACATCTGATTTTCATATATGTAATTGCTGATATTGTTTATAAAAATTGCTAAAAACAAAATATAGAAAAACAAGGGGTAATTGCTCAAAAATGCTTACAGCTTTTCGTTTCCAAGGGAGCTTTATGATATAATCGTGCAATTTGGTTTTTATAACCGCGCGGAGCACAACTTGGTCGTTAAAACTGATGAGTTAGATTGCATTGGAGCTCCCGGATTTCACTTCGAATTGGTTATTGTGTAAAATTGTTTTTTGCTATTTTTTTATTGGTGCTATTGGTGGTATATAAGCAATATTTAGTTTGATTTGGTTATCGATTGAATACAAGTTTGATTACATTTTTGTGGTACAAGCCACATTTAAATGGCTTAAAACAATGCCTTGAACTGAGGTAAGCTTACGAATCAATTGTTTTTCCAGATAATACGTCAGCTTTTGAGGAGAATAAGGTTAAAAACGAATCCAACTCAATTACAGCTGAAGCCAACACCTCGGTGAGGCTTTGAGTGTATTCCTTTAACTTGGAACTCAAGCAGCCGTCAGCGATTATTCATCAAATTGCTTTAACCAAAAGACATTCCGTCGCCACTCAAGGAAAAAAGTTAAAGCTTCTCCAGCATACTGGTTTAAGATCTTCCCTAACTCTCCCGGGCCGCTTAACTAGAGTACATTGTTTCTTGGCCCAGACTGGCGACGGGACAGCTTGTGGCCCCATACACTTAGGTGCCCGGTGCCCGCACTCACATGTGTAGGGTGTGCAGGGTTTTTGTAGAAATTTGCAATACAGGAATGATGTTCATGTTGAACGGAAAAGAGTTCGGGCCAGCGTGAGTGGTTTTTTTTTTGTGTTGCGGCCAAAATGTATTATTACTGCCGCCATCCAATTATGTATGTTCATCGACACCATCGCACCGCAAAGAATATTTTTAACGCTTAATAGTGACCGTACCGTAAACAAACCATCATCAATAATTTGGCAGATTCGTTCTTCCCTTTTGTGTATTGACTTAGCCATATTATTTTGGCCCCATATCTCGTGCAATAATTCTTTATAATCGGGAATATAAACTAAAATTTAGTATTCAGTATGCTTTACCACAAATCGTTCAGCTTCTTGGCAGAGTAATGACCATATGTGTAACCACCATGCATACACGTTGGCCATATAATTACAAAAATGCCCAAAAAATGTGCTGGATCGGGGAAGAGCAGTGGATACTTAGGGACTATGAATTAAGCTGACCCAATGGACATCTAAAAACCAATTGCTATTCCAATTACAACGTTTCCCAACTAACCGCTCAAACACTTAAAATATGTAAAGTTTAAAATATAGTTTTGAAATATTAATAGAGGAGGTAAATATTAATTTGAATAACATAAATATCGCTCTAACCAAAGCCTTTAATTTTGTTTACATCGTTTATTTTGGGGATTGCTCTTTCTTAAAGACTTACCTACACTAAATCTTCAATATGTATTTAAGTATGTATAACGATGAAAAATGCCGCTCTCACATTAATTTTGGTTTTAACGCTTCATTATTTAATTATATTTGTTTTGGGATATACACTGGTAATCCCTAAAGATCGAAACCAGTTTGTGATAGAAAATTAGCGGCAAGTTAAAAAGGTTTGAGCGCAGCTTCTCTTTTACCTCCCGCCGTGAATGGAAGTGATGTTTCTCTTTTGTTTGTAATAATTACTTAAACGAAAACATACATACACATATACACATATATACATATGTATATAAAAACGATTTTTATTGCTGTTCACCTAAATACAAGTGTGTGTGTGTGTGCGTGTGTGTGTGTGTTTGGGATCACACACATTCACACATGTCCTACATAATCAGGGCAAAACAATCATTATGAAAAATGTATTGTTTATTTAACAACAATTGAGAACTGCAAAATGCCCAAAAAATGAAAGCATAGAAGTCTGTCTAATGGGTTCCAATCAGTTTGATGCTGGGTGGACATCTCGTATATAGAAAAGCATCCTTCGAAACCAGTTTATAAACTTGGGCCAAAAGCAGAGAGACCAGTTTGCATAAGAACCAGGCGAACAAGTCTGACCGACGTTGAGTAAAATATACAAATTGATAAAAATTAAAATACCCTCAACAAGGATTTCAAAAGCCAACCAGACGCGCCTTCCACTAATATGCATAAATTGCGGTATACGCTAAGAAAAACAATATTATACAAATTTCCTTTAGAGTTTGGCAGTTTCGAATTTCTTTTGAACTTGCTCTTTTTTTATAGGCATAATACTTTCAGATAACTTTTTCATTCAGAGATTTTTATGTTTGTTTATTAAATAATATCTTTGTTTTGATCAGTGTCTCAGTAAATATTTTCTCGTCCTTGTAAATCACTTTCGAAAAAGGTATTAGTTGTGATTCAGTTTCTGCCATGTCCGTTCGTCTATCTGTCTGTTTGGATGAAAAAAAAGGCTACAAAGCTGTTTTAATCCCTTTCTTCTTTTCAAACGTTAGTTAAATATAATCATTAATATCAGTGCCAAATTAGATAAAGATCGGGCGACTATATTATGTAGGTCCCATAGGAACGATAACCAATTTTAATCGGAATAACAACATAAAAGGTTTTTTCACTTTGACACATGACATAAGAAATGTGTAACACAAAAACTTGCAAGGGTATCCAAACTTCGGCATGGCAGAAGTTAGCACGGGCTTTTGGTTGGATGATTAAAAGTTTACATTTAGCTGACTAAAGGCTTAGGCTTTGTGATATAATTCGCAGCACATAATCGGAGAAATCTTGAGAATAAGAATTAGTTAACGTTATTTAAAACCTGCATAATTTTATTCACGAGCGAAACCAGTGTGCAGTAGAGTTGGGTAAACATTGCTCACTTGTTCTTTTTTGCTTCACTTCTTCAGTTACTCACACTTACTGCCGGGTCCTTACTTTTTAAATATCGACCTAAATTGCTTTGGGACTTCCAGCTCAAAACGCATTTGCAATATTTGCTTTTATGTAGACTGTTGATTGCCAATATATTGGCGACATTCTGAATTTTGAAAACTAAAACTGATCTGCCAAACAAAAGTAAAAAAACGGTGTAAGAATCACTCACAGGACACTTTATTTATTTATTTCTTTAAAAAATTGGAATTAATAGGAAAATATTTACATATTCCGGTTCCAGCTAATCTTTGCAAGAGAATTCCAAACTAATTTCCAATTATCGTTAAATAGTTAACAAAAAACAATACAATTTGACAAATGTAATTACAGAATCACGAGTTTCGGGCGGTGTAAATATTGAATTTTTGACCAAAACCAAAAGATAAGTAGTTTCACGCATTTTAAGCAATTTGTATACACAAACGTTTAAATGTATTAAAAACACATACATATGCACAGGCACATTGTATATATACATACATAAATATATAAATAAAAAGGTGTGATGGCTTCAAAATTACCGCCGTGGGGTTTCTTGCAAGCGGTTTCTTTAACAGTTGGATACCTTTATAGAAATCCATTAACAAAACCATCGAAATGCCCATGTTTTCTTTTTATGTTTTTTAAGCCGGCAGATCAAAGAAGAGCCCAATAAAATTAAAAAATAACTCGAATAGAAATACCTTTTTTGGCCAAAAGTTTTGCATTTATTTATAACTAATTGCATTGCCAATGCTTTCTTTTCCTGTTGTTTAGTTGATCATTTAATCAGCAGATCAAAAAAGAACCTACTAAAAATTTAAAAAATAATTGATTGAAAAGTTCTGGTTTCTCCTCCTGTTCGAGTGGATCAGTTATTTTAATGAAATGATGTTGAATATTAAACAACCGACGGACATGGTTTCGGTTTCGACACTCTTGACGAATGTATAGAATTACCTGTCCTATTATAAAACTATAACTTCTTTGGATTAAGCTGTAATCTTTAAGTAAATTATCACTTTAAAAGCTAAATCGGTTTGTTTGTTAATTTTATTCTCACCTCTAAGATACATATATGCAAAAATAAACCCAGTTGCCTAAGCTCTAACTTATATTTCAGAATTTAAAAATGTATACAAGTCGAGTCTAAAAGTGTTGGGGCCTTCGAAAGAAGTGAAGAAACACCTAACTAGTAAATGGAGGAGAGTAGCGGTTAGGACTACATCTTAAAGAGTGTTCAGCTTGTCAGGATAAAATTAATATGAGGTTAAACCCATATAGAAATCATTCTAACCCGAAAGTCCTTTGTCGTTTGTGGGAATAAATAAATCAAATGTCTTTCGTCATATGATGTGATTATTTCCAATCAGATGTAATCCAAAATAAAGAGAGAAAAGGCTAATAAATGTAATGATACCATAAATCAAGGAAATACGTATCAACATAACTTCTTAAAAGGATCGTCATGGTGCGGCAATTTAATATTAACAAAATGATTGGCCTATTTACAATAAGGGATGCTGAATGCGTTAAGATGACGGCCGATAAGGGTAACGCCGCGGCGCGTCGTCGGCGACGGAGAAGGGAAAGGCATTATGGCTGAGAGAGAAGAAAGCGAACACTTCTGACAATGCAGCAAAATAAATTTTACCAACAGTCGGTTGTGTGGCCTTTAAATTGCCATGAAGAGTTAATGAGCCGCAATAGCACTGAGGCACTAAGGCACTTGTTATTGAGCATTCGCCTGCCACTTCATAATTTACAACCGCAAATGTCACGTGTACCTTCTATTTAAGTTACTTAGCATTACTCGGCATATTCATCTGGAGGGGTTGTCATGCAAGCAACCAAACCCATACCTAAGCATAAATTATTTATGTGTACATAATGCTATTGTTTATACTAATTATTATTGTTATTTAATTTTAACATTGTCCATTGACGTTTTAAAATCATTAGATCTTAATCGAAACAAAAAAAAAAAAATACTTAAATATTACATTTCGTAGTAAACATTATGGAAAACAAATGGAATTTGTTAGCTTTGTTCGATATTATAAATGGAAGAGAAAACTAATATCCCAATTTGGGAGGATGCAAATAAATATCTTCGTTGTTTAATACACAAAAATTAAATATCCGGCTTTTCAGATCAAAAGAGTGTTAAGAGACTTTAGCAAAAAGAAAAAAAAAAAAACAAAATACAAATTATGCTAAAGAATTTGATACCTTAATTTGAGTCGCCGATCTCAAAATACCCTCTACGAGTGTTTGCAAAAGTACCCTTTACAATGTTTTTTCCACCATTCGTTAACTATAGTAGGTATATTGGCTATACGATAGATATAGAGAATATCACTGCATCATTTTCTGAGGTGATTAAATTGTGAGATGTTGACCTTATAAGTGGTTCCAATTATGCGCTTCAATGGGTACAAGTCAAACAATCGAACAACTTGACATATATTTTGTCGTCATAAAGCAACTTGCTTTGCTTGATTTTAATTGGAATAAAGTTCTGATAATCGAAACTCGGGATATCTACATAGAATTCTTATGTAGTATGTATATAGATTCAAAATACAAAGAAGAATGTCAATATTGAACGTTTCTAAATCCATTCAAAGATAAATACTTTGTGGTAAGCATTACAAGAGCTATTTGGAAACTAATATACCTTAAAATGGATGGCAAAACGAATGCAATCAACCCCTCGTGCAAATGTGGACTAAAATACATTTGCACTAAACTTAAAAAGCCCTGTTGCAGAAAAAAAGAAAAAAAAGAATGAAAACAAAACGAAAAAGAAAGAAAAACAAGGTAAAACGCTGGACCCATGGACTCGCTGAGAGAATATCAGCGTCCTCCACTTTGGCATCATCAAATGGTGTTTCTTGATCGAGAGCGGGAGCACATCGCCACACTGTCTCGCAAGTCAAAGGCGGCATTTTCAAATTGGTAGTCATTTCTTGGTTCGTAGAAAGGAGCTCGCTCAAGCCATTATGGCTTCCATCGAAGTGATTTTACTCTGGCTGCTTGTGCGCCGCGGCCTGTTTGTTAGCCTGATGTCTGAGCACACCTCTTATTATACGCACAACCACACACACACACACACACACATACACACACTTGCAAACTTTAAAGACTGGATGCCGCAACTTGAGGCTGCAAAATATACAATGTGTTCCGCCTTCGTCTACGCATACACACAAGAGAAGAAACACCACTAACTTTAATTTGATTTCGATTCAATGCGGAATGAAACGAAAAAAACCTCGGGGTAGACGCGTTCTCCAATCATTCACACACACACACACACTCACACGAACACACACGTTTATCGAATGTGCATGGACCGAAAATAGGTGGAACGCTGCTTTTCAAATTCTTCGCAATCTGCAGTATGAATGATTTAAGGTAAAGGAACGAGTTGACGATGTTCGTTCTCACCTCGTCCACGTCGACACTATAACGATAAACAAGGCTTGATAGAGCTTCCAGTGCCTCTTTCGTAGAGCACTGTGGAAAAAGAGTTGGAATTCAGCAAGCGCAAAAAATTCTAGTGAAAGTAAGTACATACTTGCCCATGAATTGGTAAACAAAAAAAAAACAATCACACCAAGTACTTAAGTTCACAGCATTTGATTGATTGATTTCAAAATATTTATCACTCTAGGACAACATTTTTTTGCTAGAGATAAAGATTTGGTAATATTAACTTATTTTATTTACGTAACCGAAGGGTTCTTTGGGTTGGTAGACGATTCTACAGAACCATAACTAATTAAAAGTACACAAACAGAAAATTCAGAGTTTAAAGTGGTATTTTGTTAGCCAAGTTCCAACCGGGCAGCATGTTTTGGCATATTTATGTTGCAGGTAGAAACATGAAAGATGCACTGCGGCTTTGGCTTCACCAAAATACATACGAGCATACATCCTCAGGGTAAACACAACTCAACTCCTCAAATTAGTGTGTTAGCCTTCAATAAATTGGCGGCTTGTTGCTTTCAAACATTTATTCCTGACGAGTATAAAGCAATACAAAGCAGACAAAATCCCACCAGATGAAAAATAATAAATACTGATAGTTATTAGCCCGACGAATACGAATACAACTACGACGACTACAGACAAAGATTTTGTCTGCGCTTAACGTTGGGCGAAGCGTTCTGTATTTGAAAGTCAAAATCGAGATCGTGTTGTTAAACATGTTATTACTTCACACCATTTATTTTGTAGGTCGTTATTTAAAAGATTAATTAAGTATTATCCGCTTATCCTCTCGTCAATATTAGCCGCCATCGTTTATATGCCAATGCACCTTTCGTATGTTCTCGTATCCAAGCGGAACGGACAAATTTTTATAATAATAGCGACTACTTCATCCCTCTTAGGATAAAGTAGATTTTCTAACAAACATGGCTACAAACGGTCTTAGTCAATGACTCGTCATATTTACATATATAGAATAGGGAGCGATTCCTAATTCTGAACATCCCAAAGGATCCCAGGGCGTAGCCAAGTCACTTACAAAGGTCAGCTCTCATTTGGGGACAGTAGCCCGCCTCGCTCCCCTCACTTTAATCGATTTCCCGATGAGTTTCCCAATTTTTAAAACCAAGTTGTAAGAGTATTGAAATAGCGAACAAAAACAACTTCCTTATTAGACAAAAAAAAGAACTTCAAAAAGTTGGACGTAGCAATGAGTAAATACAATTGGATAAATGTTTTGCAAAAAAAAAAGACCTGATACCATGAATGTATCGCCGTTATAATTCTGTCGCAGTTCTAGATTATACATCAGGCCAAAAGTAGACTTAAATTATATAGTCAGAAATCGTTGTTAAAAGGGTATTTCAAAGTCGATGTCCCGTTTTTATTTGAAGCCACTAGTCACGGCAATTGTTGACATGACTTAGACAAAATATTTAAAATACAAGTTTGAATAAGATATTAGATAGCGAATCAACATGTATGCAATTTGCTAAACAAATCTACTTAGCCAAAGAACAGGCTTAATAGTAATTACCATATGTAACATTTTTAATATAATCAACTTGCATAATTACATATAGCTTGATAATCCCCAATTACGATGCAATCTAGCCATTTGCATTGGTATGTATACTTAGATCTGCAGTCTGGGAGTTCTTTCCTCTTTTATCCATCTTTAAAATAGTGAAGAATATGATTTCCGTCCAGCGGCCAGTTATCTAATTGGATTTCTAATGTCTAATTTAATGACTTATGAAGTTATATCTAGTTAGTAGGCCTGGCCTTCGGGCTAAATAGTAAAAGTGACTTCAACTCTAGGACGGTTGAACGAAAGGTGGCCAGCTACTCTGCCTGGGATTTGCTTGGTAACAGGTTTTGGCCTGCTAAGATAATATAGCGTAAGGAGTCGTAACGAATATGATTCTCATGCTTGAGCTTAACAGAAAATTTGAGGCCGTTTATGACTGTTTTTAAAAGAAACAAAAATTTTATTACAATGCTGTTTGCAGAATCATACTAATCTCTTCACTTTTTATGTAAAATCAAATTAAAAGACCAAGCTGTCGGACTACAACAAACAAGAATCATAATTAAGTTTGGTTATCAAAGACTCGGAATCGCCATCCCAATATACATACCTAATATGATCAAAGAACATTTAAGTGAGTGTTATTGCATGTTTAAGCTTAAGCTTAATTGAATTTATTTTACATTTGTTTTTACCTTTTACCCAGTACAAATAGAAATCATGAATACTTTTTGTTATTAAGAACACATTTAATACATAATATGGCAAAAGTATATCATACATATCATTGTCTCAAAATTAAGATGTATGTAAATATCTTTTAAATAAGGCTAATTTTTCGGAAAATCAGTTTTTTAAAAATGTGGACTACGTAATAAAAGGATACTTGCTTTCCTGAGGAGCAGAAATATTCATATTATCTATAAGTCGGGTCACCTTTGCTATGCTGTGGAAAGTCCACGCTAATCCAGAGTTGAATGACAACTCTAGTTACAAAATGAGCACATATAATATGGATATTTTATTAAAATATATGCAAATGGCAATAAAGACACACATAAATACATAAATTTGCAGTTGTTTACATACAAACGTATGTACATATGTACATACGCTCGACCATAGTAATATTAAGGGATGAATGAATGATATGAAGGAAAATTAAGTGGTGAACAAGAATTAAGGAGTGATAAATAGACAAGGCAAACGGCATTCCCAAATATTAATTCCGTTCACAGACATACACAAACATACCCACATACATATGTATATTTAATTTTTATATTTTAGGGCAATTTTTTCAACTGGATTAAACGTATTAGTGTCTAATCAAGTTGCAGATGATTGGCCATAATTGCTTAAACATCCCATTTGAAAACTGGCTGGAAAAAAACACCTTGCGTTTTTATTGGTGCTTAACAAGCGAAAGGGACAGCTAGTTGTTGAACCGGTGTGTGCCACAAAATGGTCTGCTCTGCTGCATGTAGCCGTCTCTTTTTCGTCTTTGGTGCTCTCCACCCCCGAAAGATACGCTACCATAAAACATGGGTCCCCTCCACTTTTACGTCAGTCGAATACAGAATATCGTGAGCAATAGAAGTCGGCATTTCGGTTGCGCTTCAAGCCGAGTTTACAATCTAGTTTCAAAACGTCAGTCCAAATATTGCAGCCGCCGAGTTAACATCGTGTACGGAAGAAAACCAACAAGAAACGTTGCAATGCCTCGCCCATTGAAAATTACTTACGGCGACCAGAAGCCGCCGTACTCGTATATATCATTAACTGCCATGGCCATTATACATTCGCCGCAAAGAATGCTGCCGCTCAGTGAAATATATCGATTTATTATTGAGCAGTTTCCTTACTACCGGAAAAACACTCAGAAATGGCAGAATTCGCTGCGGCACAATTTGAGTTTCAACGATTGCTTCATTAAAGTTCCTCGCAATGTAACCAAATCGGGCAAAGGATCTTTCTGGACACTTCATCCCAATGCCTTCGATATGTTCGAGAATGGCAGTTTGCTGCGAAGGCGTAAACGTTTTCGAGTCAAGCAGTTGGAAAAGGACCTGCTCAATTGCGAAATGGCAACTTTATCGACGTATCGGAAAATGTTCACCCAGCAAATATGTGAGCCAACAGCTGCTCCCCATTGGAATTTTATGAAAACATTTACCGCCGACAAGGAGCAAACCGGTGAACTTATCAACTCGACCACCTACCAAAATCCGCAATTTCAATTTCAACAGTTATTAGCTCCCACAAAGTTGCCTGAACTGGAGCATAGCACACCGGCTCGGCCAAAGCGAGCATTTACAATCGAGAGCCTTATAGCTCCAGATACAACGGCAACAGCTGACAAGAAGTTTGGTCATGTTAATTATGGAATTCATGAAGGCGTCGCTAGAAACAATGCTGTCGAGGATATATTGCCATTTAGTTTTAATCAATTAGTAAGCCAGTATCAATTCTGTTCGCCAAGGTTCACAAACATGTTGTACAACGTTCAACACGGCATGTCCGCTCATCAGCAGATTCAGGAACAGTTAATGGACTACTACAACGGTCCCCTACACGTCTTTTGATAAGAGAAATCCCACCAAAAACCTTTTTATTATTATGTATTTGACATATATACATATTTATATTTTCTCACCTATGTTTATGTACATACATATATATGTAACTAAATCAATATGAATTTAAAGCGAATCTTAAATACTTCGCACATTACTTGTGATATTCTAGTTTTGGAATCATGTGCACACATGAGTACCATCGTAAATATTTATGCAAATTCGTAGAGCTATTGTTTAGAGTTAAGCAGTTAAGCACCACTTAATTGTAGCTGTTATAAGTTTCTAAATGTAAGTTGATTAAGCGAAAATAAATAAATGTTATATTTAATACAAAATGTCTAAACACTTTTTACACTATTTCTCAAATACTATGAAACTGGATAGACTTTTCTTGGACAAATATGTACAAGTCTATGCTACTCTTCTTAAATTAGATCTATCTACAAATGTGAAGCAAAGCATGCGTAAAAAAGAAAATCCCATTACTAATTAAAAAAAAAAACGTTTTTTTTTAATACAAGAGGCATTTCAAAAAATATAATTAATTACGTTAAAGGGAAGACACCTACATTTACTTGACTTCATTAAAGTCAAACTTTTTTTGTTTGATTTAGTATGATAATATCCATGTTAGATAATACCTTAATATCTGTGTTTATAAAAATAAAAAAGTATTTGGAGTTAATATATAACCTTTTGCTAGAGAAACTGAGTTTATTTCTTTGTATACAAATGTTACCAACTTTCAAACTAAAACTTGAATTATTACCATCAACCAATCTCAGAATGTGCTGGCATCTAACAATTGGCTGATGAAAGCTTTTAAATGGGTTTGTTTTGATTCGGCAAGTTTACGATTATACACCCAAATGCATGTTAGATATCCTCTTTACAAGCTAAAGAGTCGAAATGCCTGTTATTGTAATGCCGACTGTGGGAAAAGATTTCAGCATGCATTTAGTATGTGTAGACATTCATCTATGAAAATTTACATAGGTAAGAGGCGGATTATTCAAAAGTGCGCCTTAAATTGATTGAGAAAGAAGTGCAATCTGCCAGTGCTTCCGTACGTTAACCAGATAGTAATAAAATACGCATTTATGGCCTTAACAAATCGCTTTTATTTTTGATAGTTATTCCCGCAATTACAGAGAACACTAAACTTTAATTTAAAGAAATTTGTTAGACTTATAACTGGAAAACTAAATATTAAACACTCATGACTCACTCAGAGTAAGACAATAGCATTTTTTCTTTTAAGAAATTGCATAAACGCCCCGCTTTCTGTGATCCCGTGTGATTGCACTGTAACTCAAAATTTAAATGTTTTTAAAACAAAACCGATTGATTAAAATAACTTTCTTTGTTTGCATATTTGCAATCTGTCGTTGGACAATAAGCAAGTTTTATTTTATGTACATTAAGTTCACTTTAATTGCTTTCAGGATATTGTCTAAAGTCAATTTTAGTTAAAGACTGATTCAATTTATTTGAATTTTTTGATATTAAGACTACAGTATGGACTTAAATGCGGTTTATTACTGTATCTTTTTAAACAGCGAAAACTCTGAAAAGCGAACGGCCACGATTCCAATATTTTTGTCCGTTTGTGGGATATGTCAAAGAAATTTCGATTAAAAAGAGACATTTTTACTGAGTCGACTGGCTATACAATCTCTTCATCTGAATCACTTAGTATGACATTGTACTTTGACTAGTAATATTAAAGTATTCTTTTCCGAATTTTAAAGTGAAACTTAAAATCAAAAATGCTGATAGTGGTAGGTCATCCTCTGCACTAAAGTCTTAACCAGCTACCTACCCAACCTAATTGTAAAAACTGTTGCGACCTGGTTTTGACAAAAACAAAGTAAACATTGCTGCTTCGCTTTATTTGTACATTGTCGTTATGTTTTATTAAAAAAAGCTGTTTTGTATAAAAATATTTAAAAACAAAAATTTCCGCGTCCGTCCACAGAAACGGATTTTTTATACGGCAGCTTACCGCGATTAGAGCTTTCACTGTACTAGGTTAAAGAACTCTACATATGCGTACATACATACATACATATGTATACATAAACAGTACTTTTTCGCTAAAAAAAATATGGCTGCACAAGTACCTAGGCAACAATTACCATTGAAAATAACTATTTAATAATGTATTTGGAATACGAAAACTGGTGTGGTAATTTTATCGAATTGTCAAATAGATAATGGTTGATTTTCACACTCTGCAACTGTTGCTTAAAATTTTAGAAGATATATTTTTCTTTCGCGAGCTCGTCTTACATTTTATTTATAGTTATTGTTTGTGTTGTAATAAAGCTTTCCTAAAACGAAATATTTAAAAAAAAAAAAAACAATTTCGCATTTAAAAAAATATTAATTAGTTTGTTATGTGGATCAAATGCGCGAACCATCACCAACAAATTCTTTATCGAATGGGATAATTAAAACGGTAAGTTGCTAGCAACCATTTAATCTATTATCAAGGTATGAATATTCAAGTGTCTATCTATGCTGCTTTTCGTTTAATACATTTTAAAAACAAATATTTTATCATATTCGAATATGTGCCTATTTACTGAACATATATCGATGTGTTTCATTCCACGCCGTTTCACAAAAAGCTCATCTCTAGTGAAACAAAATTTAACTGCTTTTCCTGGTATGTTGTCGTAAACTGATGGCGGTCACACTGAAAATATCACATATATTATGGTATTTTTTAGGTCGTTTCGAAGTGTATTGGTATTGGTAGTTGTGGTTGTTTCCCTGTCGCTATTAACAGTAAATTTGAGAGTACTAAAGTAAAATAATACAGTTAACTTTACAAAAAGTAGATATTTCATTATGGCGACAATTGCGTGTCGGTTCGCACTGTGATGTTCATGTTGTGATTCAATTCTTCAATCGATCGGGCCGGGCTACAGCAAATGAGTGTGAACTTATATATTCTGCGTTTTTCTTGTCCTTTGTTCACCTAAAGCGTGTAGTGTGCAGTACGAAGTAGAAATTGAAGTGAAGTTACATTCCGTTGTGTTGCATTAAACAAAGAGTGGAATATGTTTAGCATTAGCGAGCTGTGCTGCATGTTCTGCTGTCCGCCCTGTCCCGGACCGATAGCTGCCAAGTTGGCCTTCCAGCCGCCGGAGCCAACTTACAAGCTGACACCAGCTGATGACACAAACATCAAGTATAACTTGCAGCTCTTTGACCGTGCCGAATGGCAATATTCCGAACGCGAGAAATCGAAAGTGGAGGCGTTCTTCACTCGGACATCGCGTGGCAATTTGATTACGTGCATTTATGTACGCTGCAGCAAGAATGCAAAGTACACTCTGCTCTTCTCCCACGGTAATGCCGTCGATTTGGGTCAAATGAGTAGCTTCTACCTCACCCTGGGATCGCAAATCAATTGCAATATATTTGGCTATGACTATTCCGGTTATGGCATGAGTGGCGGAAAGCCATCAGAAAAAAACCTATACGCAGATATTGAAGCCGCCTGGCAAGCAATGCGGACTAGGTAATACCGTTCACCCAATGTTGAGTCATCAAAGACTGGTGATTAATCTCTTTTATCTAAATAACATCTTTCTAAGGTTCAATATTAGCCCAGAGACAATAATCTTATATGGCCAGAGCATTGGCACTGTCCCAACCGTTGATCTCGCATCGCGACACGAAGTCGGAGCTGTAATATTGCATTCGCCCTTGATGTCTGGACTCAGAGTTGTATTTAGAAACACAAAAAGAACATGGTTTTTCGATGCATTTCCCAGGTAAACATTAAACTAAGATAAGATAGCTATTTCTATACTAAAAAATATTTTTTCAATTATTTAAAAAACAGCATCGACAAAGTTGCCAAAGTGAAATCTCCTGTGCTTGTAATTCATGGAACTGACGATGAGGTCATTGACTTTTCCCATGGCATTGGCATATACGAGCGATGTCCGAAAACTGTGGAACCCTTCTGGGTCGAGGTAATCCCTTTGGATGCGCAGTGAAAACATTTTTGGGAAAACAGTTTTGAAACAATTGTTTCGAAAAATAAATTCCCAATAAGAATTATATTGACAATTCAGATAAATTTATTTATCTTATTTTTAGGGAGCCGGACATAATGATGTTGAATTGCATCCGCAGTACTATGAGCGCTTAAGAAAGTTTCTTTCGGTGGAACTAATCAAATGACAATTAAAGAACGCTGTCGACGGAGGAGTTAATAACACCGCTTCCAGTGGAGGAGCATCTAATTCAAATCCTGTGGCAACAACCCTGCCACTCAGTTCAAAGACCCAAAATACTTCAACATCTACCGGTAACGAAATACACAATAAAAGCCTGGAGTCCACTAATAAACGGAGGGATAACGATGGTATGTAAATAATGTTTGCCACTTACATTTTAAGCCTATGGTCAATCTACCCTTTCATATTTTGCAATAGTTCATCTAAGACCGTTTGAGCTTAAAATGTTTGTTCCTTGCATAACTAAAGTTAAATTAAATAAATAAATGGATCCACTTACTATTTATACGCGACATCTAGCTTCAGCCAAATTTTATTACAGATGTCAAAGTTCAAACATGTTATTTATTAATTTAAATAACTCTCTTAAATTCAAATTTAATCTGAATCTTACGTTTTTGCAGGTGCTTCAATTTCCAGCTCAACTTCAACAAAACCACTTGCGGAGAAATTTCTTTAGCAAAAAATTATGGGCTTTCTATCCACAGCCCAAGAAGCTTCCTCCGCTGAATTATCAAATATAGGTACTTCAAAGATTATGTGCGAAAATATTAATAACAAACAGACAGGAAAAGACAAGCATCAAATTAATGAAAATTCAAATGGATTTATCGTCTCTGGAACAAAACCGATTAAAAGTGCTGCTCCAACACTACCAATGCTTTCCCCCCACTCGCCAATTCATCCAAATTTCCATCCGAATAACCAGAATAATAAACTTTCCGGTCGATATATAAATAACAAAGTACCACCACTCCCACTTAGAGAAGCTAAAGAAGTCTATTCAAAAAACGCAGTGTGCAGTTGTGAAAAAGTAAATGCATCTAATGGGTCCGATTCAAAGAAGACTAATCCATCTAATATATCGATTTCCCAAGCACACCATTTAAAACATGACTGTGAATTGTTGTACTCCACGCCGTCAAATCGCACAAAAAACCATTTAACTGAACTTGCAAATGGATCTGTGGACACCGCTGCCTCAAATAGTGGTGTTAAAAAGAAAATTAAATCTTCATTTCATCCAAAAAATCACTTTCAGCAAGCTATTATCGTTTCCGACGAACATGAAAATAATACTTCGGTTAATCTTGGGATGCCCATTATTGGCCAGTGCTCCAGGGATCTAGACAATCAAATTAATCGACAACAAACATTTACCATTAGCAAATCGGAGCAAACTTCACCAAATAATTTAGATGTGAACAAAACAAACTTTTCATATGATAAAACCAATAGAAGTACCGGCTGCTTAGCATATCCCTCGGACCCGTGGATAAAGAAAAAAGAATCCCCAATGACTAGCTCCGCAAAATTAGAAAAAAATATAAGCTTGCCGTGTAATATTGATCCATGGGTCAAACGTCACTCTGAAGCACCTTTGGAAACATCACAGGCCCAAAGGAAAAGTCGATTTCAACAAATTAAATCTATTTCTTCCAGGAAAAACGAACTTTATTCCGTATCATATGATAAATCATATTTTTTGGAACCGCAACTTAAACAGGCTGGTAATGAACTGAGCACAATGCTATCTGCTCCATCTTCCCCACAATATTTGAACGCACCAGATAGTATATTTTTGCCTTCGAATCATTTATCAAAAACGGATTCGCAAATTAAATCAGCTAGTTTCTCACCTGGTAGACGAAAGGAATTTCAAAATCCATTTACAGAGCATAAACATGAAGCCACTGGCATTAACCCAATTCAACCCAACAGTAATCACGACAACCCGACGTCACACAGAATGCTTAAAAAAGAAACCTCAAACCGAAACCTACTTACTGTTTGCCACCCCAGCCTTTCGCAGGCTAGACATAGTTTTTCATCTCTGTCGACCCAGTCCACTGAAGAGTTACCGCTTAATATCCGCCGATTATCAGATCAAATGCATCAGGAACCTTTGGAACAGATTGCACATCTGTCGCTAAGCTATTCCAATGTGAATAAAAACTCTAAATACAATGAGGAAGAACACAGTTGCTCTGTAGATCAAGAAGATAATACAGCTAAAGCGGGCTTTAAGGAGGACTATTTAAGCATAAAACAGAGCCCCAAAGATTCCGCAAGCAACAGCAATATCAGCAAAACGCCCTTCACCATTAACCTTAAGCCTGATCCATTATTAGAAACCACCTGTTAAAGTCATTGTTTATAGTGAACGCAGCTCAACGTCGATATTACAATGTCTATTACATTCAAATTCATTTATATCAAAGTAATGCACACCACATACATACATATACACAAACACCCACATACACACGAACCTTCATTAACTATATATATATATATATCGAATCAAAATAAGAATAAATTAATTTGTAGTAGCAGTTCATAATTTAAGCGTAAATTTTTTACAGTAATTTTTGCATTTATATTAAGTAAAATACATATATCTAATGATACGCAATGAGCAATGGGTTTAAGTTATAGATTTAATAACATTCGCAAACATTATACGTACGTATGTACTAATGTATTATTTACTTGTATTCATGTCATTTTATGTACGTACATTTTATTGATTGTAATAAATTCTTTATAAAGGATCTTATTAAAAGCAATCTTAATTAATGTTCAGTATGTTTTAAATTTTATTTGTACAAGTTTCCTTACAAAGGCTTTGTATTTTCGAGCCGGTAGTGTATATAGTTCATTCTTGATCAGTACATTCACTGTTATGTTTATGAGCTTTTTACTTTTTTAAGATCCAAACAGCCTGTTGGATTGTATGGGACGTGAAAATTCCAATAATGAGTAAATGTATATGCACATTATTTATGTAGGCTTTTAATCCTCCAGTCGTATAGGTCTTCTACAGCATTTTCTTCCTCACTTGAACTTGACTCGGAAACTTGTTCTTCTTTCTTCACCGTTCTCCGCTGATTGTGTAGGATCGTGTTCTTCTTTTCATTAATTTGTATGAACCTATTCCATTTGTCTATTTGTTCATCAATTTCTTTAAGATGTCGTTTTATGTTTACATCATCTTGTTCTTCTGCTATAATAATATTGGATTCTGTAGCTGCGTCTCTAATTTCTCTTTGAAACCGAGTCCATTCCTCATCTTGATTGCGATCAGTTGATTCCAATTTGTTCGATTTTACTGGATCAAAAAACTTGTCGGGAAGTGTTTCGGTTGTAGCTGGAATGGATTCCACTACATTGGCAACCTTTGGAGGAATTACGTTTGGCAATCGCGGCATCTCCTGCAAAGTATCATTCTTGGCGATTGTGGATGTACCTCCATTGCCATCCTTGATGACTGTCTCCTTTCTAAGTGGTAACTTATCTTGCGTTTCGACAGTGGCCCTTTGCTTGGCCAACTCCACAGATTGCTTATGTTGTTTTGAGTTGATATGGACCTTCCAGACACTAGGCTTAATAGGGATCTTGCACATTATACACGTTAAGTTACCTGAAGAGTCATATGTGTGAAGCTAGTTATGGAAAACCAAGAAAAAATGTTAAAAATTTCATATATTTAAAAACAAAGATTTGAAATTCAACTGATTTCCAACTCGGGTATTTGAAGTATTGAAAAGGATATTTAGCTATAGGGGAATCGACTTTAATGAGTCCTTTAGCCACCGGTTTTGTCTTCTTCTGAATGGTTTTGCGTATTCCAGAACTCATTTTTAAAAGTTTCTTAAATATAATGCGTTAATCAGCGTTCATAAACAAATACACCTCTGTTAGTGTGACCAAAGCTACTATTTTTTTTAAAAAACTTAGGGTAATTCGACTCCTACTTTCGATTAATCGAAGAAATTATAATAGCGTTAAATACGATACTATTGGCAAAGCTAATTTTTGTTATATCAAATATCTAGGTCTTCTCAGCGTTTGCATGAATTTTTTTAAACTTTGCCTCTGAGTGAACTTTAACACATTGGAAGAATAATTCAGTTACAACGAATAACATCATAAATAGAACGTAGAAAATTATAGATTTGGTTTTATGTATCATTTACACAGCATGGTTGTTGTGTAAATCACTATAGCATAAAAATATTCAATGATTCTCATGTTTCATGTTCACTGTTTCAGCCTTTTGAAATTGTAGCGAAATTTGGAATTTATGTGCGATAAGCATCGGCTAGGGTAATTTTTTTCAAAATATGTAAATTCATTTATAATTTTCTAATACATTTATAATTTTCTAATACTAATATAACAGCAAAAATAGTAACTAATCTTTTTCTTTTAACAACTGAGACACTTCAAAAACTCAATGGAAACAGAAAAGAAAAAATCGATATACTATCGATGGCGTTCCCAGCTCTATTTTTCAGACACGTACGTGTATATTGTCAACTGTCAACACAAGCCGGTGGATTTTCAGGCTACGTGTCGAATAATGTTGGTTTTCTGTTCTTAAAAGTGGCGTTCAATTTAAGTAAAAGTCCTGGATAAGATTAAAATTAAAAATCATGAATCGGACACCTAAAATTTTAAATAGCAAAGTGGCTGGCTACAGCAGCCTCATAACTTTTGCTGTTCTGCTGATAGCCTGGTTGGCTGGGTTTTCGTCACGCCTCTTTGCGGTCATACGGTTTGAGTCAATTATTCACGAATTTGATCCGTGGTTTAATTACCGAGCCACAGCGTACATGGTGCAACATGGATGGTACAAGTTTCTGAATTGGTTTGATGAGCGCGCTTGGTATCCTTTGGGCCGCATTGTTGGTG
The DNA here is from genome assembly GCA_024703675.1 of Drosophila nebulosa. NCBI lineage: Eukaryota > Metazoa > Arthropoda > Insecta > Diptera > Drosophilidae > Drosophila > Drosophila nebulosa. Next base: position 1,734,903 of record JANFPS010000004.1, on the reverse strand, counting down.
GCACGGTGTACCCTGGTCTGATGATAACGTCAGGTGGAATTCATTATCTCCTGCACATGTTGAATATTCCAGTTCATATACGTGATATCTGTGTGTTTCTGGCACCCGTATTCAGCGGCCTGACATCGATTTCTACATATTTGCTAACAAAAGAACTTTGGTCGCCTGGAGCGGGCTTATTCGCGGCAAGTTTTATTGCCATTGTGCCAGGATACATTAGCCGTTCAGTGGCCGGATCCTATGACAATGAAGGAATTGCAATATTTGCACTGCAATTCACCTACTTCCTGTGGGTGCGCTCAGTGAAGACTGGATCTGTGTTTTGGTCGGCAGGTGCGGCGCTTTCGTACTTCTACATGGTCTCTGCCTGGGGTGGCTATGTTTTTATTATTAACTTGATTCCCCTGCATGTGTTTGTCCTGCTACTCATGGGCCGATACTCACCGCGCCTGCTTACCAGCTACAGTACTTTCTACATCCTTGGTTTGCTGTTCTCCATGCAAATTCCATTTGTCGGCTTTCAGCCAATCCGCACAAGCGAACACATGGCAGCTCTAGGCGTTTTTGTGCTCCTCATGGCCGTGGCCACCCTCCGTCATCTTCAGTCGGTGCTTTCGCGAAACGAATTTCGGAAGCTCTTTATCGTTGGAGGCCTGTTGGCTGGTGGTCTAGTTTTCGTAGCGGTTGTCTTACTGACAATGATGGGCGTTGTGGCACCATGGAGTGGTCGCTTCTACTCGCTTTGGGATACTGGCTATGCAAAAATTCACATTCCAATCATCGCATCCGTATCCGAGCATCAGCCCACAACCTGGTTCTCCTTTTTCTTCGACTTGCACATTCTGGTGTGCGCCTTTCCGGTTGGAGTCTGGTACTGCATCAAGCAAGTTAACGACGAGCGCGTCTTTGTGGTTCTGTATGCCATAAGTGCGGTCTACTTTGCCGGAGTCATGGTCCGGTTAATGCTTACTCTTACACCTGTCGTGTGTATGCTAGCTGGAGTTGCGTTCTCTGGACTCTTGGACGTCTTTCTTCAAGAGGACGCGTCGAAACGAATGGGCAGTATTGGTCATTCACCTGCAGAAACTGATGAACACGAAGAATCTTTGGAGAAGAAAACCCTGTATGATAAGGTAAATAATGCTTGCTTTTATTATTGTTTTATAGATAAGAACAAAGATTGAAATCCAATTCCACATAACCCAAGAGAAAACCAACAACTACCTTAATTTTTCATTGGAGTTGTGATAAAGATTATTTGTCAACATGAAAAATTCCTTATCAAACGTTCTTATGACTCGTTCTATAAAAGGGAACTGAAAAAGATACCAAAAATGTTAGTACGTGTCGATAGCAAAAGAATGCAATTAAAAAACTTCTGATCTCAACTAATATGAAAAATTTTAAGTTTTTTTTATGATTCGTATATGAAAATATTATAATTTTCTTCTTTCTCAAACAATTTAATTTATATTGATTTATCGAAATTACAGGCCGGAAAGTTAAAGCACCGAACCAAACATGATCCAGCACATGACAATGGAATTAGTTCAAACTTGAAGAGCATTGTTATATTAGCTGTGCTAATGATACTAATGATGTTTGCAGTACATTGCACCTGGGTAACTAGTAATGCGTATTCCAGCCCCTCCATAGTGCTAGCATTCCACAACAGTCAGGATGGGTTAGTAATTGCAGTTGCACTTATCCTATTACTTAGGGCCCACTTTTATGAATTAAAACTCGTTTTAGATCTCGTAACATATTAGATGACTTTAGGGAGGCTTATTATTGGCTATCCCAAAATACTGCGGACGATGCTAGAATTATGTCATGGTGGGATTATGGATACCAAATAGCTGGCATGGCAAATAGAACAACTTTAGTGGACAACAATACTTGGAATAATAGTCACATTGCTCTAGTCGGAAAAGCCATGTCCTCTACAGAAGAAAAGTCGTATGAAATTATGACATCCCTGGACGTGGACTATGTTCTTGTTATATTTGGTGGTGTAATTGGATATTCTGGTGACGATATTAATAAGTTCCTTTGGATGGTTCGCATTGCTGAAGGAGAGCATCCCAAGGATATTAAAGAGAGCGACTACTTCACCGATCGAGGGGAATTTAGAGTGGACGCAGAGGGTGCTCCCGCACTACTTAACTGCCTTATGTACAAGTTGAGCTACTATCGTTTTGGAGATCTCAAACTGGATTACAGGTAACATTGGGCAATAAATCAATGTGATAAAATAGTTTTATGGAGTTTATTTTGTGCATTTCAGAGGACCATCCGGATATGACCGCACTCGAAATGCGGTGATCGGTAATAAAGATTTTGATTTGACTTATTTGGAAGAAGCCTACACTACAGAGCATTGGCTAGTTCGTATCTACAGGGTTAAAAAGCCCTTCGAGTTTAATAGACCTTCTTTAAAATCAAAGGAGAGACATTTCCCACCCACTAACTTTATATCTAGAAAGGTATATCATTTTATATCACATTTCAAGAAAATTCCGTTTTTTTTATACAAATATTAATATATTTTCAGAACCTTAAACGGCGCAAGGGATACATCCGAAATCGTCCAACTGTTGTTAAGGGAAAACGAACATTGAAATAAAAGTTATAGTTATTTGTAAGAATATTACAGCAATAAATAACAAAATTAATTTTGTTTTTTTCAAACAAAGTTAACTTAAAAAATGTAATAGTACCCTGCTTGTGTTAGTGCTTCATTACATTTTAAATAAGTGTTTTAAGGTAGTAGACATCGAGTTTAAAGTAGGTTCTAATCATAATAGATGTAATTTTATTCGGAAGATGGCTGAAGGTTACTAAAATAAACAGGAACCTTAAGGTACTTAAGCGTCAAGGCTCTAAAATTCCAGCAGTTTTCATCTTATCGTTTTAAGTTAGTCTCTTGACGAAGGTTTAATAACAAATGACAGAGAGAATCGGCAATAATCTATTTAAATTAAAATTCAATTTATGTTCTCTACGTTTTTCGAATCACCCTTATGAATGTAAATAACGAAAACGTGACGTGTAGATAAGCCTTGGGCTTTGACATTTACCATCCACCAAGTATCCTGTCATACATACACAAAAATTTTCATTCTTTTGTAGGTAGCCCGTCGTAGACGAATGGAGGAATTTCAGATTAGTGAAATGGAAATTACCGTTATAGTTATTTGTTGTTTTATAACCAAACAATTACAAATTGTTAAATCGTTTAATATTAAATGGTGTGAAAAATTCATTAGTATAAATAGTTTGTTCTCTTCAGAGTTATTGATTTTCACATTAATATGCATACATATGTACGTACCCGCACATACATATGTATGGATATATTCACACAAAACTACACAATTAGTTGCAAGTCTACACATTAGAGAATGCATCTGCAATCTGAAAAACACTAAGGTTGATTTATGGGCCGGAATAATTAACACGTTTGTTAAACATAGTGAAAATGGGACCAGACCGATCAATAATACAGGCCGACAAAAGAATAAGTTGTGAAGATTTCAGAAATAGTCAACTATAATTTAAGGTAGTCTCAGTTCTGCAAGAAATTAGGGACAAAATGTAATTTTGTGCAAATTTGTCGGCCTGTGTATTGTATAGGTCTGTACTAAATGTCTGCATACGTCTTACATTATGCATACATTAATATATATATATATATATATACATAAATAATTATAAGTATGTGTAAAGTCAAAGTGCATTTATTATGCCTTTCGTCTGAAACTGGACTGGAGGACGAAAAAAAAGTCTTTGACTCGGTCTCCGCACGAACATGACGTAAATAATAAGGTGATTGGTCGAAAGTTGTCCGATTCCAAAATTTCTGAATTCAAAAGTCCGTTCTTATAAAAAACATACATGTGTCCGATCGTTTCTCCTTTAAAATATATATATTGAAAACTTTAGAAAGTAACTTTGTCCGATGTTGCGATATCAACTTTGTATTAGGAGAGAAAGGTAGGTATTAACTCTATAAGTAGGGCGGGGTTGACATATCCTATAGTCGTAAAGTTTAAAGATTATTTTCAAAAACTGCTCGTGCGTTTTTAAGAGTATGATTATCCAAAATTGCACAAAAGCGTGATGAGAATTAAAATCCCTTTAAAAAAACCATTACCTTAGATGGTTAGCTTCTTTCAGGACTTAGCAACGTTGGAAATTCTTCGCGGTCAATGTACTTTCAAAACTGCGGTTATTGTTTAACTATTTCGATTTTTAATTTTCTATAAATCCTTAACATGTAATTTTTATACGTAAATATTGAATCATTTTACCCAGCAACTGACAATTCTCAAAATTTGTGGTTTTGTTTAATTTTCGTTGTTTATATTTCATATGTTTCACCTTTAAACTCATTATGTTTTATGATACTTCCACATTTTGGCTAGGACTAATGATTGTGATATTAGTTTCCGATAACATATGGTTTATATATTTAAACTATAGACAGGTAAGGTAAATCGCCGCAACAGATTTCAGTCGTCCGATTTTCAAGACGCCTGCTTCGAAAATTATTTAAAATTTGACAGTTCATAATGCAAACTTCTTTGGCTGATCTTTGATCCATGTCAATATATATATGTAATCTTAAAACTAAAGTTCCTTGGTTTATGTTGTTATAAGTCAAGAAAATTTCTGAAGAAAACCCACTTCATCTGCATATATGTATTTTTACAGATGAAAGTGCTCAAAAACACAAGTAACGTGCCTCGAATATTGAGAAAATACATTACTCTACAACATTTAAACCAGTTACGTGTATATGGATTACATAGAACGCGCTTTAATATGTGTAAAATATTTATTGGAGCCTTGGTATTTGGTTGTTTGGAATTATATCTCGGCCTATTCCCCTTTTTATGGGATGTTGCCCTGTGTGTATCTCAGAGTAAGAACGAAACAATTCTTAGCCTAATCTTTGTATTTTTGCTAAGTTTGTATGTCACACTGAAAGTGACGCCCGCCCTTGTGTATGAAAAGTGTATATTGGATCGAGAAGAGTCCGGTCAAATCGATGGATCGTTTCTGGTATTCTTCTTATCAAGTCTTAAAGGGATCATAATAAATCAGATTTACCTTTTGCCACTCACATATGTGGTTACTTTGATCGCACATTTTGCAGGCAGATACACTATATTCTTTATGTGGCTGCTAGTTGGCGTGATCTCTGTGATTGTAGCCATTGCTGTGCCCATTTTAATCGAGCCGATGCTGTTTGAGTTTACAAAGGAAATTCCGGACATGTTTTATAATGAAATACTAGACCTGACAGAATTCGTAGAATTTCCCATATCCAGAATATACATAATGAATACAAGAGATCCATATGCATGTGCAAATGCTTACTTCTTTGGTATGGCTTGCTTGAAACGGATTGTTTTAAGTGACACACTGTTCCTGAACAAGGGAAACGTACAGCGAAGAAGGAGTTCAGTAATTGGGAGAGGTCTACCCAAGAAACAAGTGGCGGCTGTAGTTGCCCACGAGCTGGGACATTGGAATGGATGCCATTTCTTCATAACAATTGTTTTGTCGCAAATTCATTTGTTTTTTAGCGCTATGTTTGTTGGATTGCTGTATGATAATGAATTCATTTACGAAGGTGTGGGCTTTGAGCCAGGTGTGTGTCCCATCATTGTTGGAATAATAATGGCGCTATGGTTTATAATAACCCCATATACACGACTGGCGAATTTGTTTTTGCTTTATGTTATGCGGCGCTTTGAATATTCAGCTGATTCGTTCGCGCAGGATCTCGGGTATTCAAAGGATTTGCAGGCTGGACTATTAAAAATGTATTTCGATTGTCCTTATTGGCCGCTTTTTGATAGCATGTACCTTCAGTTTTATAGGACACATCCCACAATAATACAAAGAATTGAATATCTTAATATGCGGAATAGCGAGGGGTAATTAATTCATTTCTCGAATTAATTTTCTGTGGACGTCTCGGACTACTTACAAAGTTTAAAATACGTGTTTCCTTCTGCAAAAAGCAGGACTATCTAGAGCACTTTAGTCTGCTTCCCATTTAGTTAAATGTTACATAATGTGTACAATGCAATGCGATCCTGAAGAACACACAAACCTAATTATATAAGAATTATAGTTATTTTATATGTTTACCTTACAGTATTTTAAACATGATTAGAATTCAGGATGATGAGTATTCTGAAGACATAAAGGAATCTGATCAATCTGAAGAATCAAGTCATCAAAAAGAACTGGCCATTAAGTCGCGATTCCAACTTTCCCTGCCATCAGATATTTGTCCCGATAATACAAAGAATAACTGCTTCCAGCCGAGCGGATTCTTACATAATACAATATCATACGCTTCGCATATCGTCAAATGTAGCTCTCCAGCATCCAGTATAGGTGAATCCCAATCAACTGCACAGTTCGCCGCCAACCCCCACATTCATCTGCCGCAAGGTCAGCATATGATGGCGCCCATTCCAGATCTCAATTTCTACAATATGCCCGAAATTATGGCCGAACAAGAGAAGATTATAATGTCCGACGCTGAGAGGTTTTTAAGATCGAAAGAGAATGAAATTTGCAATAACGAATACACACACATGCACGACGAGTTTGCAATGCGAAAATTCTATCATCCGCTCTTTGCTCATAACGTTTGCCGTTGGCCTGGATGTGAGATGGATTTAGAAGATATAACTGCATTTGTTAAGTAAGTTTTGAAACGTATTTCCACAGGCAATGATCTACCAAATGAGAGACGACACGGCTGATTTTCCGTCAATAACATAAATCATGTTATTTTTAACTTAATTTTAGGCACCTAAACTCAGAACACGGTTTGGATGATCGATCTACAGCCCAGGCTCGGGTTCAAATGCAAGTAGTGTCTCAATTGGAGACACACCTTCAAAAGGAAAGAGACCGATTGCAGGCCATGATGCATCACCTATACCTATCCAAACAACTTTTATCGCCAACAAAACTGGAACGTAAGGTAAGTATACCTGAAGTTATTGTAAGACATTTATGTCTACATCACGCCAAAATGCTTTTTAATTGCAAATTAAGGACATACCCACGAAAGATGGTACATTCTGCAACATAACCAGTCCAATTACAATAAACAGCATAGGTCGACCGTTTCATCAGTCTAACTCTCCGGGGTCTCTTAATTTGCCCATGGTTAACTCTACCAATTTGTGCACAATGAAGAAACGAAACCATGATAAAAACACATTTTCCATTAATGGCGGTGAGTATGTACTTAAATCGAATTTCTAAAAATATTTAACACATTTAATGAACAAACTAAAGGAACTCCATTTTGATGAATTATATGTTCATTTTTAGGACTACCGTACATGCTCGAAAGAGCCGGACTGGATGTACAACAAGGTGCGTTTTCTTTTGTTGAGTACTTAGTTCGGTTCTTAAGACTATCTAGGAAATGTTATTGAGTTAGAACTGTAAATGGTTTCTCTGTGGGACAATTAATTGTGTATTACTCAATATTCTATTACTTTAAAACTGCCTTTCAATACTGCTTTACAGAGATCCAACGAAATAGAGAATTCTATAAAAATGCTGATGTTCGACCTCCATTTACCTATGCATCTCTAATAAGACAAGTAAGTCTAAAAGAAATATTTTTTAAGTTTCAACAATGTCTTAAATTTGTATGCTTAATTTTTAATTATTCCATAAATTTGTACTTAAAGTCCATTATAGACTCCCCCGACAAGCAATTAACTCTAAATGAAATCTACAACTGGTTCCAGAATACTTTTTGTTATTTTCGTCGCAATGCAGCTACTTGGAAGGTAACTTTTAGATATTTTATATATATGTTATACTTTGTTTTTATATACATAGGTCTATACAGATTTTCTAAGCACATTCGCTTTGCGAATATTCTTCATATAATCTCTTAAAAGAAACTTCCGATCCTGTCTGTTAGTTAACTCATTTTTATTGGCAAAAACAAACAAAAAAACCTTTAAAGTTTGCCTTTAGAAAAAGAAAGTTGGAACTGTAAAAATGTCCATCTGAAACCCAATTTTGGGGTATACATATGTTTGTGCAGTGTTTCTGTAATAATTACTTAATTAATGCAAACACATCCAATTTAGAACGCAGTTCGTCACAATTTGTCGCTTCATAAGTGCTTTATGCGCGTTGAAAATGTGAAGGGCGCCGTCTGGACTGTGGATGAAATTGAGTTCTATAAAAGACGACCGCAACGCACTGCAGCTGTTGCAAGTAATTTGGCGGCTGCCAAAAGTTCGGTAGATTCAAATTTCTTTGTTGCTCTTAACTTTGGGTATGTGGGAAATGAATAAAACAGTTAACTTACATTTTTCTCATTCAAAGATTTATCTTTCTAAAATTCTTATTCGCATTATTAGTCAATATCTGTTATTTTATGCATATCTCCCGCATAACATTATGTTAAATACAGTCATTATATGATTAAGATTGACCAAGCGGACTTTCTGCTTTTCTAAGACATTGCGTTCGTCCGTTTATCGGTATAACTGTCTGTCTGTGTCTGTCCGACATGAAGTCCGTCTATCCGTCTGTGTTTTTTATATTTACGTAGATCGTACGTGGGAATTTAAATTACCTTTGTTCTGTGTTTATATGTTCTGGGTTTTGTCCAAGTCTTTGTCTGTTTATCTGATTTCGATTTAAATTCTATTTGATCGTTTCAATAAAGATTAACGTCTGAAAGTCTAGGCCTAAAAAATAAAATTACTTATCCGGATTCCTAGCACATATGTCTAAGCAGTCGTTGTTCTCTCTGCGGACCTTCACTACTGAATATGAAATTACTGCTGATGTACAAATTAAAAGTAAAACTGATGAGATAAATATCATATTGAACTAATTTCTCTCCGAATATTTTAAACATAACCAATTTTCATATGTACATATATATATATATATATAAATATGTAACTTTATAAAATTATATTCCATATTTTTCATTTAAATTGTGAATTGCTTGCGCTTGCCTGGTTTGTGACACTTTCTACTTGGTTGTTTTACTTATTCAAACAATTTATACCTCATAAACAATATGAATATCTTTAGAATGCCATTCGAACAAACTTATCTTTACACAAATGCTTTGTGCGATATGAAGATGATTTTGGTTCGTTTTGGATGGTTGATGACAATGAATTTATTAAAAGACGGCACTTATCCAGAGGGCGACCTCGAAAGTACGAGCCGTCTTCCTCACCAAACTCCAGCCAATCTGGCAGTGGAGTTCGCACTGAGAAAAACTCATGTGACAACTGTACCCAGCAATGCTCAAACATTGCTGCAGGTCCCGAAAAGAATGTTGACGTTAGCCCAAGCGAAATCGACAGAATGGATGGTTTTAATATGTGTAATACTAGCAAAACTAGCAGCGAAACTAAACTATTTTCCGAATTTTGTGTTAATGATGGTTTAAGTAGAGGCTCGAAAGCTCAATTAAATACTAAAGCAATTAGTAGCGATACTCAGAGTAGGCACAGTTTAGACGACTTTTCAAGTGCGATATATCAAAATAGTGTAAGTGATTTCCCTAATTAAGTAACTAATTTTGTCTATCTTTAGAATTTAATGCGTAATTGTCTTATACCAGAATACTTTTGGTGGGATCATAATCGAATTATCAAAATAAATTTAAACTCTAATGTTTATCATTCATAAACTTTTTTCCAGTGAATATTTAATCCAAAATATATTTTTACGCGCCATAAGTACGAATACGAAAGAAGGTTAAAGAATCTACTTCAATTTTCAACCATATAGAAAATCGGGTTTTAAAAGTCGTTGCTCTCTTAATTTTGATGCAATTCAATAAGGGATCATACAACGGAATATTTAAACATCTTTAAATTAAATAATATTTCCCTTTTATCTTTAAATTTACATAAACATAAAGCGAACTATTTCAACAATTCTTTAAGTCTTTCAACTTCACTTGCCAGATACTCGGAATGTTTCAGAATGTAAGTATTTTTATCCGAAGTTATAATTTAAAAAAAGTTTTATTTTGAAAACATATCTATTGAGGGACTTCTTGTTTATAAGAAATTTATAAGCATTTAAACTGTTAAGCTCAAAATAACAGCTTTTATTTTTTGTTCAGCATACAATGCAAAGGATAAAAAGACTCTGTGACACCTAATCATTTTTATGGGATTCAAGGACTAGCCAATGCTGATGATATTCTGCTAAAGGTTGAACGGAGTAAACAACTAAAGTTATATGTGGAAACCAATGAAAATAGCTCTGCATAGCAAAAGGATATCTAAATTAAAAAGCCTTTTGTAGCTTTCAGATGGAATTGTGAGTAACATCTCAAATATTTTTTTTTTCAGCTGTGAATAAAATGATAAATTTCTAAATTTTAAAGTGAACGAATCGTTAGGAGATTGAATAGATTTTGCACTTCCCAGAAATTAGCCACTATACAAATAAATCAACAATGTTTCATCAATTTTAAACGTAACAGCAGGGGAAATGTATTGTTAATAAATAATTTTTAAACAAACGATGGTTTTTTTTTATAAATACGCATATTACTACGCTGACTATGAACACAAACATGTATTATCTAAGTTAGATTTAATCCAGGGAATAAACTTGCTTACGCGTGTGTAGACACCTGGATATCCTTCGCGGCCACAGCCGACGCCCCAAGACACAATACCCACTATAAAGTACTTAACTCCATTGGATAACAGCAGGGGACCACCACTGTCGCCTTGACAAGAGTCCATGCTTGGTCGACCAGCACACAACATTGTTGTGGTTATGCGAGTGCTCTTGTATTTTTGATTGCGGCATTCGGTGATCGACATTATGGGAACTTTAACCTGATTAACAATCGATGGCAGTTCTCCTCCTTCGGATGTGCGACCCCAGCCAACAACAGTGCCTATTCGCCCTAATGAAATAATTCGTAAATAATAATAAGTCACGGCAAATTTAAATTGTTAACTTAAAATGCAAAAAGTTTAAGTAATTTATCAAAAAACAAATACAGAAACCTATTCAAAATTGAAATTACCTGCTGGATCATAATTATATCTGGGAAGGCAGACCGGCTTTATGATTTTTGAAAATGCGATTGGTTTCCTGAGTCTTAAAAGTGCAATATCATTATTGTAGGTATCCGGATCGAAGCTTTTATGCTTTATTACAGCCGTTACGGCTCGCTGAATGGCTTGAGACTCTGAAGTGATTTCCTGGTCATGATCTCCAAATATTATTCGTATTTTAGATCTTCTCAATTTTTTAACGCAGTGAGCTGCAGAAAGGACATAATCTTTAGTTAACAACGATCCTCCACAGTGAAATTTGCCATCGTAAATAATTCGCGCCATCCAAGGGTATTGATTTACTCCTGTTGGTTTTCCTCCAACAATTCTAATTTCTTCATTCGAAAAGCCACAATCTAAAAAGATAAATTGTTATGGATAGTAAGCAAATCATTTTAGATCTCATGAAGTCTGGAATCATTGCAATAAAATCACGGTTGGGAAAATAATTGAACGCAAACCTGATTTGAAATGCATCAGAATGATCGCATGAGAGTGAAAGTAGTGATTTGTTTGGAGCTCTTCAGAGGCAATAATTAAAGTTTTTCATTACATTTTCTTTTCCCATATAACAAGCGGCTTCGCTGTTGTTTGCTAAGAGGAAGGGAACTTTCGGACTTATCTCTTAGAGTTTTATGTACTTTTATTCGTACTAGCCTGACTTAGAATAGGTAAAACTGTCTTAAAACCAGTTAAATGTTTTTTTAAACGGGTTTTTTGGGGGAAAGTTTTGTTACTCTATTCTAAAGATGGTATTTTACACTAAGTACTATTAAAAAAGAATGTTTGTAGATACTACATGTTAAAGGCAAGTCTGCGTAAGATGGTTAATGATGTTCCTTAAACTTTTTAAATGACATATTAAGAGGTATTAAGTACCAAAATAAATAAGTTCGCCTAGTACTACTCTTTCGGAAATAACCAAATGTGGCGAAAACAGGCCATTTAACTTACTTTTAAACCGAATTTTTTATAAATGGAAATTACTTAAGTAACTTTTACCTATAAGCAACAATATGTGTAATATTACGACAATGCTAAGTGGAGTCGTGTCCACGACGGACACGCAGTAGGCACGGGAAAGTAATTTCGTGGAATAAATAAAATGGGTGACTTTTGCCCACCGGCCGTATGCTTTCTCTGGCAAAAACTGGGTCGATTCATGGATCACATTAACGAGATGCGCAGTTCTTTTAAGGGAAATTAACATTATGGTAAAAAGATTGACAAAACGTTAATAATGATTTAGGTTTCATTTGGAAGCAGCTTTCCACTTTAACGTATTGACCTTGAGGGATACGTGGTTGGTTCACTTACCGCAATCACAATTTTTTAGATTTACATTTTCAGTATATTCTGTTTCATCTTCTGCATCAAGACCAAAAGCATTTGACACTCCAGAACTGATTCGAAAAATAGTATCAAAAAGAAATTTACTGGTTCTATTCGACTTGTTACTATGAATATGGTTTCTGGTTTCATATTCATTGCAGCTTTGAGATTTTGCAAAACAAATACTTTTATTCAAAGTCACCATTAAAATTAACCAGCAATATATTAAATTCATTGTTACAAAACAGTTGACATTGTTTTAATTTAAATTTATTTTTGATACTAAATATTTATATTTCTTTATAATCAATGAAATGGATTATAAACAACTACATTTAATGCATATATCTTTAGTATAAGTCTATAGTAGTAGATTAAGTTACTTAAAAAGTACTATTTATTAACACCTATAAAATCAGTAGTGTAGCGTACAAACTCATTGAAAACTAAAAGCAAAACATGAGAGTTCAGCAAAGAAGTTGTTGGTTTAAATAAACACCTTAGTACTGGTTCCGAGCTGGGAGTCAAAACCAGTTCTTTTAACAATGTTTAACCCATTGTTTTACTCTTCAACAAATTTACCAAACTGCCAAAAATTAATTCATTTTGGACTTGCAATATGACTCTATTTAACGGAATATCTGATATTTCATCGGACATACAGTGCAAAAACTAATAAATTGGATTAAGAAAATATAAAGATCGTTGCTATTTGTTTTGTAATTTTTCCAACAGAAAGATTTTATATTTTTGAAGTCTGCAAGCTTCAAACAAAATTGTTATGTGTATATACCATTATATACCATATGTTGCATTCATATATGTATATTTATTTATATGCCTATGTAGCGTTATTTTAGTTAGCTGTTTCTTAGTTGTGAGATTTAGGTTCTTTTATTTTTGCAACATTTTTAATAGGTATTTAAAGTGTATTATGATTCATATTGGCGTCTTCTCATAAGCATTCGGTCAAGATCGCGCACCTTTTGTTTTTTAATAGGCTGATAAACAGACGGGCTGGTGCTATTGTCCGATTCGGAGGTGTCGAAGGAAGAGTTATTTCGAGTTTTCGACAACATTAACTCTGATGTATCGAAATTGTATTCATCATTTGTGTTAGCCAATTGCCTTCGAAATATTGCGGCACTTTGTGAAACCCGTGCTTTTGGATGAGACGGTGGTAACCATGAAACTCTTTGTGTTGTGGAATTATAGAAATAATAAGAGCCACATCCACTGTCATAAATGTCTTTCCATCCAGCTTCTAAAGGATATTTGCGAAGTAACCGCTTGTAACGTTGTAGATACTTTTCCGTTGGTTTAGATCGAACATTGGTCCATTTATTGACACAATAGAGGTTGCATTTATGCCATACATTGTACTTGTTGGGACATAGTTTATATCCATGAAATGACTCTGTAACTCCGATTCGCTCTTTAATCCGATCTGTCCACATATTCTCATCGGTATTACGTTTACTAGACGAGTTTTCCTTATAAGCATGAGGTCGTACCTTATCATCGTCATCATAGTTTTCAGCAATTATTTCTTCTATAGCTTCAGGCGCCGATCCAGGGGCTGCAAAAAAAAATTAATAAGTTACAAAACATGTTCCAATAAATAGATTAAAGGTTTTTGTCCACTCTGTTACAAAAAAAATTAATAATTTTAGTTCTTAAGCTTTCTTTCACTGAGGCATTTTGTACGCCACTTGGAGGGTTTTTATAAAACGACGTTGTAAACAAAACACTCTTTCTCTAATTGTTATGTGCACAACATATAAACATTGAACTCTTTATACATATAACTTTACCGTTTTGTTTTTGTACAAGTCCTCGATTTTTCAATCGTTTTAAAAGCATTGGCGGCAAGCTCATTGTTAATTAATATTATTATTATTTTTAATTTAGAAGCAAAATACACCGGTGCAGATATTTATTATCCAAATTGCTTTCGATTTTTTACAGACAGTCAAATAAACATATGTCAAGGTAGCGTCGCTAGTGGGACCGTGGAATATGGAACAAAGATAATAATTGATTTTTATTTATAACTTAGAATTTACTTTAGGTTATAAAAAAATGTTCATATATTTATACGCTTATATGATTTTTACGATTAAATAAAATATCTAGCAAATCAAAAAATATCATTCTCAACAAGATATGCTAGAAATGTTAATCCCTTCCTGTTCATATCGACAGTCTTATCGATAAGCAAGGCATGGTGTCAGTGTCATCTCGAATTTTAATCACACGTTTTGTGAATATGGCTGATGGACAGGTAATTTTATTAAAATGAATGAAAAACACAAAAAACTAATGGAAATAATTCTTAGTTGGCAAATGCTTTGCGCGATTTACCCAATAGGGTACTGAATGTCCCTGTGGAGGAGCGCCCGACGTTGTTCCATAATGTATGTGGGGTGCTGACAAATCCCGGTAAGTCATAATATGCACCAATAAAAATCTATGCAAAAATGCACGTATGCAAATATTGATACATATATACATGCAATTCAAATGTTAGACAAAATATACGTAGATAATTTTTTAAGTAGGTGCACGGTTGCGGTCGATGTAAAAGAAGTATGTACACAAAAAAAAAAACAACATAAAAGTCTAAGAATATCTTTGTACATATTCCCAATGCCTTAATTTCATATGCATGTATATTTGTAACACCGGGCTTTTAAATATGTGTAAGAAGTACTCGCATATTTTTTTAATTTAATTGCGAATTGTAATTTTAATGCTATTTCGCATTACCTGTGAAAATACAATTAATGATAGATTGTTAGCCATGGTTTTGATGAGTATATTTTATTATTGATTTTTGTATGAAACTTCCGATTCGCGAACTCACATTATTAGTCTTGTCATAAGTGTTCATGGGCAAATAATATTTTTATTAAAGACTTCTCTTTCTTCATGAATGTCATATAAAGTTATTATTTGTGACTTCAGCGATTACACAATCTTATTAAGGTCTTAAATATCATAAATACCATGGATTTGTCTGAGAGACTCATATTTCCAGACAAGTTATTTGGCTTGACTATATTGAATAATTATTACATGTTCTTCAATTTCTTGCAGGCATAAACTCTTCAATAGTTCGAGGCATATGCAAAGTGATTGGAACAACGATTGCTAAGTACAAGGATCCTCCGTCTCAGCTACTAGTTCGGAAGCTTATTTCTGAGCTAGTTAAAGTTCATCATGATTTAACCATTGAGCATATGCTAAGTGTATTTAAGACGCTATTGTTCAAAGAGTTTCCATCGACATCGCCCCAGAAATCTTCAAAGCCGGCTGTTGTAGCTTTGGGATGGATAGCTTTGATTATAAAGCAATCTGACTCTAATTCAAACATATTTAAAACGGAAAAGCAGCGCTTCATTGAATATCAATCGCTTCTCTATCAAATTGCTTTGGCGGCGCCAAACACACGGATCACAGACGCCGCTACGAAAATCTTATTTGAGCTATGGGATAACAATTGCGTATTTGATGACACTTTAGATATCCTATTTCGTTTGGAGCCAAGCTCAAATGTCACAATTATGTTAATGATGATGATACGATTTGAGAGCAAAACTACAGAATCAGCTTTATTGAAAACACAAAAAAGCAAAATTGCTGATATCTTTGTAAAAAGTATGATATCATGTAAAAGCAAACCAGATAAATCATTCATAGTGTGTTGCCAACCATTTTTGTCCTCTCTGGAGGAGTCAGAGTTTGATTCACACATATATCCTCCTCTACAGAGGGCAATTTTGCGAAGTCCTGAGAATACACTAGAAAGTGTTGGACTAATTGTTGATATAGTTAATGTCGACTGTAGTCGTTATGCTAATCAAATCGGCAAGATATTGATTAAAAACCTGTATAGCAAAGGAGATGCCGCACGACGCGAGTCTTTGGAATCGTTAAAATGTTTGGCAAGGAAGTGTTCAGATGTTCTCGTTGTAAAGGAGTTATTGCAGCTAATATTTGCGGTGTTAAATGGATCTGATGGCAAAATAAATGTTGTCGAGTACAGAATTAATTTGATTCAGGTATTTCTTCTACCGTTTTATAAATATTAGATAAATTTACTTAACAAAACTTGTAATTCAGGGTGCCGGCTATTTGAGCTTCAATAATGTGTCTCAAGACAATATGCATAATATATTGGACGAAGCAGTAAATCTATTTTGGAAGGCGCTAGAAGCAGAAACCCAGGAGAAGGTGATCTGCTGTACACTGGACATGTTTGGGTTGTGGACTGAAAAGTTTCGAAATGAGTTGCCAGCCGTCATTATAAATATTTTCAAAACTGGTGTGGAGCAGAAGAACACTAGTCAGGCTATTAGACAGAGTTACCTGGAATGGATGCTTTCTTCAATTCAAAACACAGAGATTAACAATCCAAGTAATATTGTACCAATACTAATAACCTTATACAGTAGCGCATTGCAAAATGTTACGCAACTAAGCTATACTTCTGAGGCAGCTTGTATTGCTTGCATTTTGTTGATTCTGGAGAAACCCTCATCCGAAGGCAACGGATCGTTTTGGAGCTCCATTTTCGACTTGAACAAGGTGTGCTTCTTCAACGAAAAGTTCTTAACAACGGCTAGTCCAGAGACTTTGTGTCATATTTCACTGCTCGTGAAAATATTCCTTAAACAATATCCGGATAAAGTTAAGGGACCAATAGACCAACTGTATCGGGCCATAGTTTACAACATATGCAACAATTCGCTCAAGGTTCGTACGTTTACCATAAGACAAGTAAAAGAAATCACTAAAGGTTCAGGAGCTATAGAATTTGTTCGGACTGCTCTAGCTGAATTCGGTAGGCGCATAAATATTGCGAAAATACAATACGATAGCGATAATTGTACTGACCAATCTAGCACACCATCTCAGTCATTTGTTGAAGCTTTGGAAGTTTTGAGCTACTTGGAAAATATCACCAATGAAGAGTCAATGGAATTAGCCCTGCAACTTCTAGGTATTTCACATCACCCGGCAATTGTGACCAACAATCCGCACTTTTGGGAATCCACCATCGAACAGCATTTCCAATTAAGTCCCAAACATTTTATCATAACGAAAAAGCAAGAAATTATTACAGAATTCATAGAAAACTTCACAGTATGCACAACTTTTGAAAATATCATTTCCACTTTGGTTCGAATTAGTCCTGATATTATTGTACCAATCGTTGTTTCGAAGTTTAAAGAATATCTGCAGGATGCACAAAATGTCTCTGTCTCAAATGAAGAATACCAAACGTATTTAACACCCGATGGAGAACTCTACGATAAAAGTGTAATACCCCATATCGACGCACAGTATGCAACAGTTGGGGTCAAGCGTGAAAATAAGGTATACAGCTACAAAGAACAGCTCGAGGAAATCCAATTGCGCCGAGAGATTGACGAAAAGCGTCAGAAGGAAGGCAAATCGAAAACTATCAAGCTGACGCAGAAGCAGGAAGAGCTAATCAAGAATCAAACCGAAAAGGAACTGCGTATTAAGATTCGTCTGCAACAACTATTCGAGAAATTGATGTGCAAAATATCTTTGTTTAAAGCTTCTTGTGCCGGAAACTGCGAATTTATTGCTTTATATTTTCATACCATTTTGGACGATATTCTCAAAGCAACTGAAAGCCCTTTAAGTGCGGAGCCACTCACCAATCTGTACTACTTTTTGCATGAGATGTGTCTTAAGGATCACCAAGATTTGTCTCGTGACATTGCGATTGCCACCATAAAGCTTCAAAAACCTTCCTTCGCATTAAAGGATGAATGGAATGCATTCAACTTGAATGAGAAAATTGAGAGTATTGTCGGAAATTTGAAGAAACTTACTCTTGTCAATGAAAATTACTTAGATGCACCCTCCTTCTCATACACATTTGAATTTCTAAAACGTGCAATTTTATTCCTGAACATCGAATCGAATGAAGAACTTATCTTAACTATCATACAATTGATTGAAGTGCATGCCCAACACAAGGAAACCCATCGCAATCATCCCAAGTATTTGCCAAGATTGGGTATGTTTGAAATATTACTTTACTTAATCAAGAAAAACAACAAAGTCCAAGTGCAGGCCATTTGCGCAATTCTAGAAGTTGCAAAATCTTCATCCGGCGGCAGTTCAAATGCCTCACCCGATAATCAAATAATTGATTTGTTCCTTAAATCCTTGCAGAGTAATATAGACACAGTGAGGGATGTAGCATTGCGTACATTGCAAATAATGATCGAAGCCATTGTTCATTATTTAAATAGCAATGATGAACTGAAAAAAGAAATAATTGCAAGGCTCTGGATTGCTAAGTTTGATATTTTGCCCGAAAACGAAGACTTGGCCATTAGCCTGTGGGATAGTGCGAATCTTCCGTTTCCCGAGTTCGATGATATTCTTCGTGATATCACCCATCCGCAGTTGTGCATCCAAAAAGCATCTGCGGAGGCTCTAATACCTCTAATACAGCGCGACCAAACCTTAATCAAGTACGGCATCAAGAAGCTGTTGGAAATTTATAATGAGAAACTTACGCTAATACCACCAATATTGGATCAATTTGATCGGGAAATAGAGCCAGCTATGGACGAATGGAAGCCAAGAAGAGGCGTTGCAATCGCCTTCTCACGAATCGCTCAGTTTTTGTCTGTCGAGGACATCAATTACATTATGCAATTTATGGTATCACAAGGACTCGGCGATCGTGAGGAAATTGTGCACAAGGAAATGTTAGCGGCTGCCCTAAAGATTGTGGATATACATGGCAAAGAGACGATTGTTAGTCTATTGCCCGTATTTGAAGAGTTTCTCGATAAAGCACCAAAATCGCAGAGTTACGATAACATACGTCAGGCGGTTGTTATTTTGATGGGTTCGTTAGCTCGACATTTGGAAAAGGACGACAAGCGCATTGATCCTATTGTTAAGCGATTGCTAATGGCACTTTCTACGCCCTCTCAGCAAGTACAGGAGGCGGTATCCAATTGTTTGCCCCATCTTATGCCTTCCGTGAAAGATGAAGCACCAGCTATGATAAAGAAACTATTGCATTCCCTGGCAAAGTCTGAGAAATATGGAGAAAGACGGGGAGCTGCCTACGGGATAGCTGGTATTGTCAAGGGACTTGGAATTCTCTCGCTCAAACAATTGGATATTATGTCCAAACTGACGACTTACATTCAAGAAAAGAAGAACTATAAGTCACGTGAAGGTGCTCTGTTTGCCTTTGAAGTATTATGCACAACTCTTGGACGCCTCTTTGAGCCGTACATTGTTCACGTGCTACCACATCTACTGCAATGCTTTGGCGATCCTTCGCAATATGTTCGACAAGCTGCTGATGACACAGCAAAAGTGGTAATGGGTAAATTGTCGGCTCATGGTGTGAAACTTATTCTACCGTCACTCTTAGACGCACTGGATGAAGATTCATGGAGAACCAAGACGGCTTCTGTCGAACTTTTAGGAGCTATGGCATTTTGCGCACCAAAACAACTCTCATCTTGCTTGCCTAGCATAGTTCCGAAACTAATTGAAGTGCTTGGTGACTCTCACACCAAAGTGCAAGAGGCCGGTGCCGATGCCCTCAAGGTAATTGGATCTGTCATCAAGAATCCGGAAATTCAAGCCATTGTCCCCGTTTTGTTGAAAGCTCTAGAGGATCCTTCCAACAACACATCAGCATGCCTGCAAAGCCTATTGAAAACCAAATTTGTGCACTTTATTGATGCTCCTTCGTTGGCTCTTATTATGCCGGTTGTCCAGAGAGCATTTATGGATCGATCAACAGAAACCAGAAAGATGGCGGCACAAATTATTGGAAACATGTACTCACTTACGGATCAAAAGGACTTGGCTCCCTACCTTCCAAGCATCATACCGGGCCTAAAGTCATCTTTGCTGGACCCAGTTCCCGAAGTGAGAGCGGTATCTGCCCGTGCTCTTGGTGCAATGGTTAAGGGAATGGGTGAATCGTCGTTTGAAGATTTGCTGCCATGGCTTATGCAAACGCTGACATCAGAGTCAAGCAGTGTGGACCGAAGCGGAGCTGCACAAGGTCTTTCCGAAGTTGTTGGCGGACTTGGCGTTGAGAAAATGCATAAGCTTATGCCTGAGATAATAGCCACTGCAGAAAGAGTTGATATCGCTCCTCACGTTAAGGATGGATACATTATGATGTTCATTTATATGCCCGGAGCTTTCCCCAAAGAATTTACACCCTACATTGGGCAGATCATTAATCCGATCCTTAAAGCTTTAGCTGATGAAAGCGAATACGTACGTGAAACTGCATTGAAAGCAGGTCAGCGAATTGTCAACTTGTATGCTGAAACTGCTGTGGCCCTCTTACTGCCTGAGCTTGAGAAAGGACTTTTTGATGACAACTGGCGTATACGATACAGCTCAGTTCAGTTACTTGGAGATTTACTGTATCGCATATCTGGAGTTTCTGGAAAAATGACAACTGAGACGGCCAGCGAAGACGACAATTTTGGAACCGAGCAATCCCACACAGCTATTATTCGCTTCTTGGGTGATGAACGTCGTAATAGAGTGCTATCCGGCTTATATATGGGCCGCAGTGACGTGTCCCTAATGGTGCGGCAAGCAGCGCTCCATGTATGGAAAGTTGTGGTCACAAATACACCACGTACTCTGCGTGAGATTCTTCCAACGTTGTTTGGCCTCTTGCTGGGATGCCTGGCCAGCACCAGTTACGATAAGAGGCAGGTTGCAGCACGTACTCTAGGAGATTTAGTACGAAAACTTGGCGAAAGAGTTCTCCCGGAAATTATACCCATTCTGGAAAGTGGACTCAACTCCGATCATCCTGACCAAAGGCAGGGCGTTTGTATCGGATTGTCAGAAATTATGGCATCGACGTCAAAGGAAATGGTTCTGTCATTTGTACACAGCTTGGTTCCAACCGTGCGCAAAGCCCTTTCGGATCCCCTGCCAGAAGTTCGAGAAGCAGCTGCAAAAACATTCGAGTCCCTGCATAGCACAGTGGGCTCCCGAGCTCTCGATGATATTCTTCCTTTCATGTTGGAAGGTCTTTCGGATCCCGATCCATTAGTTGCAGAAAACACTCTAGATGGACTGCGTCAAGTGATGTCTATTAAATCAAGAGTAGTACTTCCCTATCTCGTTCCACAATTAACGGCTCCACCTGTGAATACAAAGGCCCTGTCGATCCTTGTGTCGGTTGCTGGTGATGCCTTAACGAAATATTTGCCCAAAATATTATCCGCTTTGTTGGATGCTCTATCGCAATCACATGGCACCGCTAATGAGGCTCAGGAGTTGGAATATTGTCAAACTGTCATATTGTCGGTAACTGACGAGGTTGGCATCAGAACAATTATGGATACTTTGATGGTATCTGCTAAATCTGATGATTTGTGTACACGAAAGTCTTCTGCAAGTTTGTTGTCAGCATTTTGCATTCATTCGCCTGGAGACTATTCACAGTACATTCCTCAGATTCTTCGTTGCCTGCTGAGACTGATGGCCGATAATGATAAGGAAATTCTACAAAAGTCATGGGAAGCTCTGAATGCTGTTATCAAGGGACTTAATTCAACTCAACAAATTGCTTATGTAAGTGATGTGCGTCAAGCCGTAAGATTTGCTGCCAGTGATCTGAAGGAGAAAGAGTTGCCAGGCTTTTGCCTACCCAAGGGCATTACGCCACTCTTACCCGTTTTCCGAGAAGCCATTCTCAACGGTTTGCCTGAGGAAAAAGAAAATGCCGCACAAGGACTTGGGGAAGTTATCTTCCTTACGAGTGCACAATCTCTCCAACCATCGGTCGTACATATTACTGGACCTCTGATTCGTATATTGGGAGATCGATTCAACTCAGGCGTAAAAGCAGCTGTTCTAGAAACATTGGCTATTCTGCTTCATAAAGTGGGTGTAATACTGAAGCAATTCTTACCGCAACTTCAAACAACTTTCCTGAAAGCATTGCATGACCAAAATCGTAATGTGCGGATGAAGGCTGGCAAAGCCCTGTCCGAGTTGGTGGCAATTCATTCAAGAGCGGATCCTCTGTTTAATGAAATTCACAGTGGCATAAAGAATTCGGATGACTCTGCCGTAAGAGAAACTATGTTGCATGCCCTTCGGAGCATACTTACCCCATCGGGAGATAAAATGTCTGAGCCCATTCAAAAGCAAGTATTTGCTACTCTGTTGGGTATGATTGGACATTCAGAGGATATAACTCGAAATGCTGTTGGCGGGTGTTTGGGTGCTATGCTAAAGTATATGCCATCAGCCCAAGTTAGCGATTTCTTAAATAATCATGTGCTTGCCGACAATTCTGATGATCCATTGGTCAAGCATGGAAACACAATTGTTTTATTTGTTGCTTTAAAAGAATGTCCGAGTGAAGTGTTGACACCAAAGTTATACGAAGGAATCACAGCCAATATCTTAGCTAATATTTCATCAGACAAAGTGCCGATTGCTTGCAATGCAATAAGAGCTGCCACATATCTTTTGCAGCACGTCCTTTCCAATAGAGATGATATTCCAAATAGTATTGTTGTAGCATTATCTAGGGCAATGAATCATACTAGCAACGACGTTAAGCAACTAGTAGCAAAGAGCTGCACTCATCTTTCGAAGAGTCTAACTGCTGATGAGATTAACTTGGAAGTGATGAAATATTTAGTGCCCATGCTAGTAAACGGTACAAAGGAGAAGAATGGATATGTAAAATCGAACTCAGAATTGGCCCTAATATCTATCTTGAGGTTAAGAACTGATGACACAACCTATTCAAAAACAGCTGACATTTTAGAATCTGGAGCCAAAGAGTCATTGAGCGAAGTTGTGACAAAGGTTTTGAAAAAGGTAGCAGCTCAGACACCAGTTAAGGAAGAAGAACTCGATGATACGCTGCAGACATAATCATCGTACTTAGCAACATACATATTACACTGGTTTTGTCAGAAACTGAACAAGCCCTTAGTTTTAAAACTTAGTAAAAGTTATGTACACCCTTTTTGTAAACAATTGCGCAACACAAATAAAACATTTTTACTATAATCGTATAAAAAGCATTTCAGACCATTTTTTGAATAAAAAAACTTCACACGGATGCCATTATTTGTTTTTAAGAAATATAGCTCAACGATATAAATCAACGAACAATCTTTGAAAGGAAAAAGTCAAGTTTACATTTTATTTCAGGTGCCCCCATAATCTGGCGATTGTCGTCAAAAACACATTCTCTTTTTTTTCTGCTTTGTAAAACTGGATTTATGAAAGGGTATCATTCTATTCGCCACCAATTTTCGACATGCAAACACATACGATGGTCCTAAATAAAGGGAAATTCGAAGAATTTCGAAAACATACTATTACAATTTATTTTAATCAGTAGATTCCTTATTAGGAATACCGGAGTCGTTAGAAAATATTTTATTCTTTATAGACGTATTCAAATATGGACGATTAACCCATTCCGTGTCGGCTGCTTTAATGTTCTCCAATGTTCCCAGTTTAATCTGGTATAGCTTCAATTGAAATCTTGGTCCAACTTCCTTTAGTTCCAATTCTCTATTAACGTATTTGTATTGATGGTGTCGGAATATAATCGAATCGTCATGATTCAAGAACGTGATTACTCTTTGCGACGTTTCTTTTGGTACTGGAAATAAGTGTTTCAGTATTTGCACAGTTCTTAAGCCAATTGTACTCTTGAAATTATTAAATATTAGATGGGGTTTTTGCTCGCTCATAGTACCAATATCTGGTATATCATGTCGCATTACAACATCAGATATGTTGAAAAATGCAGTCGGTCCATAAGGCAAATGGCAAACAACGAGGCCGTCAGGAACACCGCGGTGCTCATGTACGATGATAAAGTCCGTCACATTGTTGGCGCGGCAAGCATGCATTAAAGTGCTTAACTTGTATTTGCCTCTGTTCATTTGCTGTGCGTTGGGAAAAATCAAGCGAAGTTCTTTCATGAAAATTTTTAACCGCGATGAGGGTACGTGGGACGTGGTTAACATGATTTTGGGATCTTCGCAGCCGGCATAAGTATATTCATCATTAACAGCTACGTTTTCTCCACCTAAATGAAGATAAAATAATAAGTAATTAGATAAAAAGCAAAACTTGCATTTATTCTTGAGTTTGTACCAACCTTTAATATCATATTTTAACGAGTTGTACACATGGATGCCTTTGGTTATATTTGCAGAGCTGACGGGCTTATTGTTTTTGATATTATTTTCAATGCTTTCTTGAAGCTTCTTTTTTGATTGCACCCTTTCTTCCCGTGCTTTGGTATACAAATATTCCCTTCGCTGCCTGGCTTGTTTTCGGAGCATTTTTAAAGTTTTGAACAACACGTGCTGGTATGTTTACTTTTTCTCAGTTAAGTATTGTGTTATTTATACTATCGATGATACCGATAGCAGCTTAAATCGATATTAGAGTGGAACGAACGTTGCTTTTGGAACGATGGAAATAGTATTTTATCGTTTTACATTCCAGTTTAGAATCAGTTGCGCGAGTTGGCGATAAATCTTTTTAATTTAAATTATTTTAATTTAAATCAACTATCAACTGAACATAAAAATATGAGTCTGTTTGTACAAATTTCAAAATTAGGAATACCATTATTAAAATTATGAGCACTTTTCGGTCTCACATATGTTTAAAAATAAGTTAAACAATCCGGATTATCTAAGAACACTAACGCCAATCCAATATTCGTGAAAAAAGGCACCACATATCGCGGTTAAAGATTTCTTAAATTGTATTTTATTTATTAACAATTAAAATAGTTTACTGGTATTGTTTTTGGTTTGATGAACCCCCAAAAGAAAAATTATTCACCGGGTCACCCAGAGCAGCCGGATCTTCTGTTGGCGGGCTTGGATTTCGAAATTGATCAGCAGAAATTCGTGTGAATAAGATTCCAACACCTTCGATAAGTGCCAGAAGAACTCCCCCAATTATTGCACTTCCAGCCATCGCGGGAATACCTACAAGCAAAATATATTGTTTAATGTTTGTAAACAATGTAAAAGTTAAGTAAAGTTAAGTCAGCAACTTACCATTTCTTGCGGCTAAAATTCCTCCAGTGGCAGCCCCGCTTATTATAGAATTCCATGGATCTTCCTTTTTTCGAAAATGAACAAGGGTGCAATCTATAGTACTGAACATACCGCCCCAAACTGCGAAGTTTCCAGCGATAACCGGTGAGCGGGTTTTAATTGCAATTAAACTTCCAAGCTGAAAATATGTATTTTCATTATAAGTACTTGTTCACAACGAAAAAATTTAACCTAGGCTTTCAAATATTTAACCTGCCAATCATTTTCCATTTACAGGCCGCTTTATCAAATCTCGTCAGTTCACAGCATACTAAGCATTGGTTCGAAACATTGATCTGATTACATTATTATAGCTTAATTATATAGAATACCTTTCTTATTTCATCATTAATGCGTCAAAAAACTAATGGAACCCCCTACTATCTATGTACATATGTAAGCGGTATAAATGGATTACATCAGTAAATAAGTTTGAATGAAATAACAACAGATGGACCATATTCAGTCGGCTTAGCTCCACGTCTTCCATGACTAGTATCTCACAATGATATCAACGAAACTTAAAATGTCCTTACAACTTTAGAATATGGCATGACAGTTATCGTTATATAAATCTTGTTTTACATACCAGTCGCCTGTTCATGCCGGATGGAGCATTTCTGAATCCTTTGATTGCCTGGAAAACACCGCCACCTATGCAGCCCATAGCAAAAGCACCACCACAATCATCAACAATTCGAAATGGACACGGCTCTCTCGCGTATTCCTCCATTTTTTAGCGTTTTACAGGGAAATGGACAAATGAAGAAATTTACTGCAAGCACATGTACTCAGTGGGACCAGACCGAGAGAACAAAAACATACCAAACTAAAAATTCTAGTTTGTCGCTTTGATTACTTATCGATATTTATTACAAATTATTGCTAAATAAAGATTTTCGTATTCAGACAACCTTATGTAATAATTTGATACCGGATTTATGTTCAAAAACAAAATGAAAAACAATAACAAAAACTTGCATTCTTAAATTTAAGCAAATCCTGTCAGTCGTTATCGATATACTTATTCCTATCGGCATTCCAACACCTCTAATCAGAACGTAATGATTGGCATTGGTTTCGTCGAAGTATTTAATAGCATATAAAATTTTAAGAAATCCGCAAACAAAATGACCTCTACTGGTGCGTCCTTCTCCGAGGACCAATTTGGCAAGAAGTTGGACCGGTGCGTAACAGACACCATTGTTAAAGGATGTAAGTTGTTTAAAACGGGAATTATGTAATAAGAGTGACAAGAGAAAGATTTCTGCTTATTGGAACAAAAGCAATAAATTTCCTGACGATTCTTAGCCTTAAACAAACAATACAAATATGTATAACTTATCAAAATGATAATTGTTTTAAGCCTACAAGTCCACTCGTACATACAACAGTACAAGATTTTCAACCATCTTACACACCTGTGCATATACATATGTATGTATATGTTTGTATACACAAACATACATACATATATACACAGGTAGGTGTTTGAAAAGTAACCGGCATCTTAATTTACATAAAAATACTCCTTCATTTACACCCTATTGCGTTGTTTGAATGAGTTTAAAATAAGAAAAAGACAGTTTTTTTATAAAAAATATTTATGATTTTTTTTCCAGTTGGTGGTCTTATTATTGGATCTGCTGTTTCTTTATTATTCTTCAAACGACGAGCGTGGCCTGCATGGCTGGGTACCGGATTCGGCGTAGGTGTAGCCTATAGGACATGCGAGAAAGACTTAAATTCATTAAAATAAATGTATATATTCGCGTATGGAAGCTTTAAATAAAACGAAATCATTACAGTTTACGCCCTAAAAATTATTGTAAATTTTTGAAATTTTCCTATTTTTGATTCATTGTCCTTAATTACACGTTTTTTAAGCCACATCTCGTTTACGACGGGTCTAGTGAAAGAAGGCAGAATTAAGCTAATTTACATACGATTTGTAAAACGCATTATTAATACCATCATAATTTTACGTTATCAATATGTATATGCATTTTTAAGGCGGCGGCTGACTAGGTCGGGCCGGTGGTTGGTCATTGTCATCGTCATCCGAAGGAGCTTGTCGAGAACGTGCACTAAATTGTGAACCAGATAACTCATCCGGAATATCGTCTCTATATCGCGTCCATTTAATCAGAGTTTCTGGTGATCGATACAGGAAAATAAGCTTCGCGTACAAGTCTTCTTCAAGGCGATACTCCTGCGTTTCCCGTACCAAATATATATCGTTACATAGCTTTAGAATACGGTCGACATACGGTAAGTCCTCAAACATTATTCGCCTATGATTGTTGGCGATAAGAGAGCGGATTATGCGTGAAACAAGAAACACAAATGTTGTATACAATCCAATAATCCTATTCAAAATAATTTAAATAATTTAAATTTTCTTATACTTTTCTAGGATTTATCATACCCGGTCTTTTCTATATAGCTCATAGTAGTCGGAAATGACTTGTCGTAGAACACATATACCACGACGCCACTGTCACAGTCACTTAGAGGCAGTTTAGAAAGAACATCATTGTAGAATTTATCCTCGCAATAGTCATGCATCTCCCACCATGCTTTTCCCTCGGCTTGTTTTTTCTCCAATATCATTGGACGAGTATATTTGCCTAGCAGAAACAAATAATGTCATATTATCTAATATTATTCATTGACATAAGGGATCAAAACGTCCGCTTGGCTACTGCGTGCTATTAGGACGTTGGTTCGCTTTGGAAGAGAGATGGCGTGCGACGGTCATTGCGGCAGGGTAAGGGAATTCAATTAGAATAATTGGCGGCAAGTTCAAGGATGTTAAGTTAACGGAAGTTTGTAACCAGTTGTTGATTGAATTAAATACCTACCATCGTAATCTCTTATGAACTTGACATTCACTTTCTGTTTTTGAACTGTTATGAATTTTGGCAATATGTCAGGAACTAGTATCTTTTCTTTACTGTTATCATCCGAAAGGACTTTGATTAACATTTCTCTAGTCATTTCTTTGTTCTTTGTTAAGGTATATGTAGTTTCGTGCTTTGTAAGTTCCAAAGTATTACTGCTCGTCAGTGTAAGGCTTACGCGAATGTCCACTTTTTTTCCTATATTAAAGTAAAGCATATTAATTATTTTTTAAAAGAAAGCTATTAGTAGTATAAGTTAAGAGCTCACCCGTCTTTAAGTCATTCAATAGACGCTCTTTATCAGGAGGTGACATATTCCACACAATTACTGAGTTGGCATCAAATTTTATAGCTGTGATATCGACAGCATCATAGATCATAATATGATCAGAAGCATAATTATCCGATGAGAAAATTTTAACTAATGTTTGATAATTGTCTTCAGTGAATTGTTGTATACCCGAGTAACTTTGCGATATATAAATAGGTTCATATTGTCCGATTTTAACGTCAATGTCGGCCTTGTGCGGCACATTGGGCTTGCCCACGGTACCGACAAGTGCAAAAAGAAATAGAGGACTCCAAATGAGAACAATTAGAATTAATATAATCGTTCCACCTATTAAGAGTTTTATGTACAACGGTTTCGGCTCTCCTCGTAGAACTGGAAAATCAGTTTCCAGTTGTCTATAACAACGCACAACGAAAACTGATTGAAAAATATCCTCCATTTTAATCCATTCCATTACCGTGAGAGTAGTATCGATGCATACCCAGTCTAACAATGTTCTCAAAATGTAAAGAAACGGTATCTCCATATAACTAGGAAAATGGATTATTAGACACAGTAGTTGGAAATTTTCTTTCGACAAGACTTACATTTTAAATGCAATATAATTGACCAGAGAATATCCTTTTATAAATACGTTTCCGAGAATCCGTTTAGGGTAGCCACAGCGAATTTGATAAGCCGATAAAACCATGTGACAACATTTAATCAGGTAGAAAGTGACTGGTGCAGTGGCTCCAAAACTATGGTGTGTTACGTACGGTACCAGGAAAAACATCCAAATATGTATTCCGAATACCGTAACGAAGTGAAATACTATTTTGTAAACTAGAGCTTTGCGCAAATAAATGGCCCGTTCAGTTACAATGGTCAGGAACTGCACAATCAACATAAGCAGAAAACTGAATGGAACTTTATTTCCCTGTATATAAGTTTCCAAAACACTAGTACTATATTTGTACCGATACTGTAACAAGAAATAAGCATCGATATAAAAACTGTTCATGAACTAAGTACAAGTATTTGGATGGATAAACTAAAGCGTGAGCTTACCGCAAATTTTGGAAAACCAAATAGCAGCACAAAGAAGTTAATAAAGTCGCATAAAAATAGTAACGAGTAGACATCGGTTGATAGGCGAGCCTTGTGACGCAGAGCTAGAAAGAATTTGTAAAAGCAAGACAAAAAGCCACCTTTGTTTCTGCAGGCCACAAGCAGATAACAGATAACAGGTAACAGGTAACAGGTGAGCAAGCACATTGTGTTCTCAGGTGACATTTTTTCATAAGTACTTACGCCAAACGTTGCATAGCCCGACGGTAATATTCAGATTCAATGTTTTCAGAAACGTATTTGTTTTCCATACCAGGTCTCAGGACATCATCCATATCACGATCGAACATACTATTGCGCCGTAGGTACTCGTTATCCGCCCCTGCTTCTTGCCTGAGGGGGAAAAGCCTTTATTGGTTTTTATTATTCTAGCTTGCATTTCATGTTTTACCTCAGCTTGTCGAGAATGTGACGAGGACCCTCTTTGCTGTATGTACGCTTTAGTTTGGTTGCTGTTGAAGAGTTCGCCAATGTTTTAATATAATGGTAATGAGATTCGCGCATTTTACATACGGTTTCTGTCCAGTATCAAAACATCTGCACTGGTTCGTTGCACAGTCCAAATACCCTGCTTTTTAAGCATGTATCTGTGCCAGAAGAGCACTACAAGTAGCATCAAATCGTAGACGGCGTTGCCGTGTTTCATTACAAGTTCAAAGGTGAGCTGGTTTGATCTTTTAATGAGTCTTTGCTCAAGTATTATCCTCTGATGCATAATGCACTTGAAGAATATCATTGCCAGAGTGTAAGTAATCAACGTCACCCAAAAGGTTTTAGTTGGACGTGGCAAGGTGAGAGCTCCCCAACAAAGGACCAACAAAGGCAAGGGCAAGGATATTATTGAAGAATTAGCCGCTTGGTTGATGAAAACCGCCAAGTAGCAAATCACCTCCGTATTCGCAATGAGTGCATACCACATGGCAATTAGCATTTGTACAAATTCATTGTGATCAAGGGTGGTGAAGTCGTCGCCTCTGGAAACCAGATTCATTCCAGAATCTCTGGCAGAACCAGCAAGTTTGCTATTTATTGAAATAGAGAGTCCTAACAAATTACAAATGTCACCAAACCAAAATGGGAAATTACAAACTTACTCGTTCAGTGATTGATTTAGAAAATCAAACATAGCTGCTGTATTGGAGAGGCCCAATCGATTCATTATACTAATTTCTTGGAGAGTCTTTTTCTCTGCTGAAAGAACTTTATGGACAAATCGATAGTTTCGCGAAAGCCGATTAAGTCTGAATGTCAGTAATAAAATCAATTCAGATGTGAGTTTTATAACCGGATGCGTATCAAAGTCATCGTTATTTGAGCTTGAACTATCATCATCTACATTAAATGACACACTGCTGCGGGAGCGGCGAGAATGGCTTACTTTGGTCTTCGACTGCAAACAAATGTGGCGATTATTAGATGTATGTACATACATACATACATACATATGTATGTATATAACACATTTCTTTACAACTCACCGCCATTAGAAGCTGTCGACTGCGTAAGTCCTCCTTCTCTAAAAAATCGTACTCCTCGTTGACGTCCATGTCGTCGCCATCGTCCAATTCGTCAAACATATAATAGTCGCCAGTTCGAATGGCATGAGGATGAAGGCGCAAGTCCCGTCGTTTCGGATGAAATGGATGTGCAAAGTACATATCGGTTAACTGCGGATTCTTCATCGGTTTAGTTGAGCTGGATTGGTTCTCTGGATCTTGAATGCGAACTTCTGAGTCATAGTGTATGTGAGCTGAATCACGTGACATCGATTCTAGTGGTCGTCCTCCTAAAAATTAACGAAATTAACATATTATGCCAAAAGCATGGATCATACATGCATTTTCACTCAGCTGCAACAAAAGCATTGATCAACCGCATTTGCAATGATCTCGGACATTAAAATAGATTGAGGTAATAGGTTTTAACTAAGCTAATAATTAATGAATTTCCAAAACAGTTTTGGTAGGATTGATTTTCAACTAGTGAAAGCTAGATGGAAACTAGTGAAACTCAAAATTGGAAATTTATCAAAAAAGTGATATTTATTTCACTTTGTTGTGTAACTTTAATATGCTCTTTTAAACTGTACAGATAAAATATAAGCCTGAACACCCCTAATGCCTATACACATATATGTATATGTATGTATGCATAAACACTTCAATATGTACATATATTTATGCATATGTGTGTGGACATGCGCTCTGTTTGTCTCTGCCCCAGTTAATGGCGTTGACGTTGACGTCGTCTTTCACCTCGATTGAACACACTGGAGCCATCTCTGTGCCATGACACGTCGCATTTCGTGGAGCACACTGGGACCACAGAGTATTCGCATCAGTTGTTACAATAAAACATTTGAACGTTTCACTTGGAACGTTCATAAAACTATATAATTAATTCCTGAAGCTTTAAGAACTATAGTTCCAAGTCATAAAAAATTTAGACATTTAAACCAAAATTTAGTTTAACTTTTAACCATCAATCATACATTTATGAAAATTAGGGTTCGGTTTAAAAAACAGTTTGAGTCTTAAATGTAGGTATCAAAAATGTTCGTCTGACTATTAGTACTTACTTCTAAAAATTTTTCGATTGGTGTCACGGATTCTCTCCATTTTGGCTTTGACACTTTCCAAAACATTTTTTTCGTATTCACGGCGGTCATAAATTTGTTTATAGTGTAAGTTCTCAATTATAGCAGCACCTCTGAAAGTAAAACCAAAAGTAGATTTTGCAGGGAACAGAAAAAAAGAGAGATAAATATAAAATACTAAACAAATATACAAAGACCAAAGATATAAATTCCCAACTTTAAATACAAATATGAGTAAGCAGTCATTTGTTAAATTTGTTATTGCTCACCTTGAGGCCAGAATTGTGTTGGCATGAGTGTCCATGATAACGTGGCAAAAATAGTAAGACCGGAAAATGCGATGCTGGAAAATAATGAATGCAAAAATGATTGCGTGCCATATCAAAGTATTTTTGAAAATCAAAGCGTCGGGCCCATAGTGATAGCTATCGAATCTCTCATCTGTCTCGTTTGTGGTTCCATATTGTTTGTAGACCCAAATTTGATTGAAAGTGGTGCCGTAGTATGCAATTGAAACAAGACTATGCAGTAGCGGGTGATTGGAGTCTAATATTCCTGCCAGAGCCACAATGCTGACTTTGACAATAATATTCAAAACATTGAATGCTATCAGACAGTTCCAGCGGCAAATGATGTAGTGAACATTCTGAAGATAGACCTCTGAGCCCTGGAGTAGGAATATCAAAGCGAATATAAGATAGCCCAATGAGAGCATATCCATGCTGCACACTCCGCCCATGAACACAATGGCAAGTGTAACCCAAAAGAAGCCACAGAATACAGCAGTCTTGAAGACATCCGAGTAGTTGCGGACATAGGAACAGAAGTCGTGGGTGGGATTATCAAAATAGACATGACCCAGTTGGGCTATATTGTGAATGACATTCTTGTTATCTCCACCTTCATACGAAGAATTGTTGAAGTGACGCATTTCTGCCTTGAAGGCTTTCCGTTGTCGCGATATTAACAGAAGCACGATGAAGTCGAGCATGAGCCTAGATTTAATGAAGGACTTTGCGGAATCATCCAGCAGACTCCATATGTTGTGATGGCTCTTGGAGTGGCCAGTGTCCCGTCCAGTATCTGGAAAACTTGTCTGTAAAAGCAGATGTATTATGGGCTATGCATTTGCCTACATACCCACACACAGGTTTGGCGGAAAATTTAACAGATACAAGTACTGCAGTAAGACAGAAATCACGAAATACAAATGGAATATGTCCCAAATGCGAGCGCATTGCACTCGGGTGAGGCAGAGTATTATAATCAGCCAGACAATATAGGTCAATCCAAGCACATCACGACGATGGGCGATGGTTGCTACCAGTCCGATTAGTGTAATCTCTAGTCCGAATTTATAGTATCCATAATTGAGCAAATACTTCAAAAGGCCAGACAAATCCCGCTCAGCATGGTGTCTTGTTGCGTACGGAAAGAGTACCTTGTGCTCTTTATAATCAAATGTTGAATAGCGAATTAGATGGTCTCGAAGTTTCACTACCGCGTGCAAGGACGTCACAATCATATATATTATATAGGGTGATATGTAGCGTAGTAGTTCACCCCAAACTTGGCGGGTTTTGCGTAGCCCCATCCACTCGGCAAAGTTTGAGGTGATATTTTTCTAAAAATGCACAAATTAATTAAAAACAGAGAGTGAGAGAGAGAGAGAGAGAGATATTCGGCAATCATTACACATATATAATCATAATGGGTTTTATCCAGATACTTGATTTGATATATCATTTTCATGAGTACCATCACAGAGACCCAAAAAGTCACTACACGAAAGATAACACGTCTCAGGAATCGATTTACAGACACGCTCATTAACGAAAAAATTGCTAGAAAAAAGTTGAAAAAACAAATTTCCGATATAGAGCAATAAAACGATGTCAGGATAACAGCCTTTATCATGTGCATCTCGAGAAATCCCCAGATTATGATCTTTCCGGGCCTAAACCATCGACGACCCCGCGAACGGAGCTTACGATACCCCGCATAAAAGTAGACTTTCCATGACTGTCTATGCGTATCGAAAGGGTTGTGCTGGCTACCAGCTCCGAAAAGAGATCCTTGACTCTTCCGACTGGTCGGCGTTGGACGGCGCACCGAGTCCATAAATCGCTGATGGAAGTAGTGCAACTGAACCACAGTAAATATAACCGTAAGGGTAGGTATGAGCAGATGTAGGAAGAGGTCCTTGGTCTGATAGCGCCTTAAGCCGATATCATTTTGTCTGAATTATAGTCGATGCATTATTTTGGGATCACATAGATCACACATACATAGATCACACTTACAAATTGGGCTGCACATTCAGAAATCGTTCCCAGTAATATTCAAAATTGTCGAATTGATATGTATAGATGACAGTTAAGATGGACATGGCATAGAATATGAGAAAC
Source organism: Drosophila nebulosa (assembly GCA_024703675.1). Taxonomy (NCBI): domain Eukaryota; kingdom Metazoa; phylum Arthropoda; class Insecta; order Diptera; family Drosophilidae; genus Drosophila; species Drosophila nebulosa. Next base: position 1,699,985 of record JANFPS010000004.1, on the reverse strand, counting down.
ATCCAATATCCATAAAGGAACTTGATCCAAAGTTGCAGGGACATTTGGAAAACCATAAGGAATAGTAGAAAGAGTGACATATAACAAATTCGAAAACCTGTCATGGCTCGATCAACCATGGCACATAGAAATATGAGAAATATTAGCAACCACATCCATATTCTTGCCACAAAATTGGAAACACTCTCAAATATGAATATGACAAAGCGGGGCGCCTGTGACTTTTCAAAGAGCGAGCGTTCAGAACGAAAGTGTTGAGGTCCAAAGATTTGGCGAAGGAGATCACTTTGGATCGTGTTCTCGGCTCGTTCTTTGAAGTACTGACGAGAAGTGACCCAAAAAACAAAAAGGAAACCTGTTTTCACTGCCAATGGCATCCATGGCTGACTTCCATTGTTTTGTGGCCGAACGAATCCAATTTGCTCAAGATTAACACCGCAGCTCTAGATAGAAACCGAAAATTTTCATAAAATGAAACTGGATGTCATTACATACGGATGTCAGACCTTCACTTTAGTAGGCAACTCCGACTCATAGAAATTCATGCCATAAATGTATTGCGTAATCACGAGAAACTCAGCATAGAGAACTACGAAAAAGCTGGATCTCATCATTGATCGGCGTTGATTGGGTATCATCCAAAGGATATTGGCCCAAATGAGCAGCACAAAAGTCAGCCAGCTATGATAAACAATTGACCAGATCTGCAAAAGAAAATTCAAACTGGATAGGCTTGCCCACTCTTACTCACCAGAACACCTACATACCATCATCATGATATTTAGCAATAGGTAGCTATTCTTGTAAATGAAAGATGTTATGTCGAAAACCATATAGAAGAATTGCTCTAGAATTGAAGGAGGTTCTCGATTTGTATCATTCACAGTCTTCTGCTCAGACTCGGCAGTTGAATCATTCGATTTGGGTTCCAAATTCATTCGTATGGTATGGAAAGTAAGTTCAAAGCGAGCTCGGTGTATCAGACTAAGAGTTGTCACAAAGTAGGCTAACATTATTGCCGCAGGGCTGAGATAGGAATCTACTTTTAATTCATGGTTCAACTCAAGTGTTTTGCCCTTTGCATCCTCACGAAGAAACAAAAGGGCTTCCAGCCCCATAATTCTAGCCGATGAAACAAACTTATATAGAGTTACAATTAGATTGGAGTATATGTATGTACATACGTACCGGGACCATATGGCTTTATGGGCAATATACTTCTGGGCAATTTCCAGCTGGTAGCTAACAAGACATATTATATGAAGCGTCAAGGCAATGGCCATAAAAGTGAGAGGAAACTGCAATCCACTTGTGCAACAAAAGGTTTGTTTAGGATACAAATTCATCATAAAATTTATACACATTTACCGATGCATTGGTCGATTAAGTGCCCAATAAGTTCCGACCACAATAAAGACAAGAAAATATAGACCACCAGGCAAAGATGGTCTTAGGGTAGCAGCAAAATAAAGTACAATCAGAGAGAAAATCGGAGCTGTCAATGATAAGGTTTTACTACTTGATAGAAATGTATGGTTGTAGCGTGATAGTTACAAGTCTTTAGAACAGATCGGATATATACAATGATAAGTAATCGATTAACTTCCGTCAATCTTAATCCGTCCGTTGGTTCGCCGTCTACTACTTTGGGAATATCGCCATCCCCCGATTTTATGAGTTTTTCCTGCCTTTTAGCGGAAATTTTTGAAAAGACCAAAATCCCAAAAGCTATTACAAAAACTATTATATCTGGTAAAGTCCACTGAAATATGAAAGGCAATCTGAAACCAAAATGGGTTAACGTGTTTATAAGTAAACATAACCTAAATACATGCCCACCGTAAGCCCAAAAAGCTAACAAATCCGATGAGTCGCAAAATATAGTTAATGGTTGCATTCGATTCGATATCCAGCACAAATAAATCGACCAAATTGATCGATACATGGCCGATTGAAAACAGAGCGCTCCAAAGACACAGAACTATTAAATACACTACCAACATGAAGCGTTGCACTTTGCTCTTCGTTTGCAATAGCCACGGCGTTATAAAGAACATGCAGAGATAGATCAGAGATATACCCACTGGTCGAACTAGGGAAGCTAAGTTTGGGGGCAAGAGCTAGTTATTGGCGTAGACTTGGACAGAGTTGACTTACCAAGGATTAAGGTAAAAGGTAACAGTAACCGCACCAAAAGAAACAAAGTTAATTCCGACATGGTTTACGTTATTTATCATTTTATTTATTTATCTTTGTATACACAAACGACTTGACAGATTTTTAACTGACTTATAGTAGATTCAGTAAAATGTCAATTTAAATTAAATGTATAAAGAAAATGTATTTATTTAAATAATGTTGACTCGCGTTTCCATTTTTCAGATCGGATCCGTTGCCAATTGATTTGGATAATGTGCAGGGGATCAACTAATCCATAAATGTGATAATAAGAATTTGCAAAGAGGTTCAATCTGACCTCATCATAACTACTAACAAGGTCGAAAAAGATTGTAAACTTGAAGAATTTACTATCCTTTGGCTGGTTTACCGATTGTGGTCAGAATCGTAAACTCTATTTCGTACTAAAGCCCTTTCAATCCAGATATTATTATTGATAAATCAACTTTCTATTCACAGTCGCTCATTTTCTTCAGACAGCTATTTCTAATTAGTTTGATTTGGCTCTTGATCCTAGCACGTGTACTTCCCCACGCAAACATCCTGACACTACTCTCGAATCATCTGTCCGGGCATACAAAAAATTAAATGTGAATCACAGCAATGTGAACTATGCTTCGGATAAATTATGAAGTGATGGATGGAAGGGGAAAATATAGTCGATAGATGGGCGATGGGCATACATACATACATACATCGGTAGCCGGGACATACATACAATAGGTGTTTATACAAAATATCACAGATGAGAATTTAATCTGTCGCACCTTTTGGTGAAATGTTGATTTACGTACACGTGTATTTGGCTGGACTTTCTTTTCTTCTGCTCTCAATAATGCATCGAAATATTAAGCAAATATTTTTTCACACATTATCATCCCCTGGAGTAAAATTTATTCTTGACGTCTGGTGGTGTCGTTAAGCACTAAGTGAAATGATTGGACAGCAACAACAAGCACCACAACGGCATCGGCATTGGCATTGGGATCGGCATCGGCATCGGCATCAGCATACGTGTATGTACCTATATAGACCTACATACATATATAGAAATCACAGACGTTGGCAACGCTACGTTCAACTTAAATAAATAAACTTACCCCCAAATTGATGCACGTGGCAAAGGACACGTGCACACAATTCAGGTTAAGCCCACGATTAAATTAATCGCTGATTAGTTACGGACAATATTACAAAGGAAATATGTAAAAGGCTCAATAAAAAACACCAGCATCTCGAAATATTTTAAAATTTTTAATATTCCCCAAGCCATCACACGGCTAAAGTTATGTGTTGACAGAAAAAATCATTTTTCAACAATTAGTGGAGTGGAAAGGTAAGTTCCGAATCTTCCACACATGTCAAAGAGTCTATGTATAAAAACGTTTTGTTTGACAAATCAGTTATCAAACATTCTGATAAACCGTTTAACTTTTAACGCTTTGTTAGGCAAGAGATTCAAATTCAAAAATGGCCGACTGCAATGACAAAGTTTATTCTCACCTGAGTGCGAATCACGAGTTAAGCCAAACCAAGTTTGGATCTGCTCATCGGAAAGGTTGATTTTTTGGCTGTCAAATTAATTTGTACAACAAAAGAATTCTGTAAAAATTAAAACCTGGTATTAAATTCAATCTAAGCTCCAGGGCAACGCTTTCCTTTTGTATGAGGGGAAAAAACATCCAACGGATGGCACAGCGGAGGTGGTATCAGTAAGGGGAATGTTGGATAGGGGAGGAATGTGTGTTTTTGTTGTTTGTCAGCAGCATAATGGGATATAGCAATCATTATATTAAAGTGTATGTATGTTGGTTAAAAACTATAATAACAAACCCGAGTCCAGCTGAGATAACAGCTAAAATAAATGATGGTCCAGAAAATTTGTCCATATGAAGGCAATAACCAGGTCCCTATTACCTACGAGAGGTGTGAGTGTGCCTCGCAATATGATACGACAGGGGAAAAGAAAATTCCTAAAGGATTGTATCCACCAGTGGGTTGGGTTAGGTTACGATGGCAGACCACATGGTGGTGGTTACACTCAGACTTCTTTATTTGTTGGTGTATACTTGATAGTTGATTGAAGATGCGGTCTTCCAGAGTATCCACAACCCCGTGCTTTGTAGTTTTGCAAAGAATGGTTATCAAGGTAGTGGGAGAATACATAAGGCTGGGCACTTTCTTCCGCCCGTAGACTCTCTTCTTCGGAGAAAGCTATGAGATCCACTGATAAGCAAATTGAACTCATTGATTGTAAAGAGTTGAAGGTGTTGAGAGATTGCCACACTATCTTTAACATTCCCATATTGTTTTCTAGTTCCCGCCCAAACGCCTTTTCATCCCCTTCCATTTTCGTATATCTCTGGCAATACAGTGAAATTAACACTAGGGTGATTCACACATTTACACTGAGTTAGCTTTTCTCAAAAAGTTTGGAATTTAACCCTTATGGCCAGTTAATTATTGTATCTCAAAGGATTGTGTCTTTAGTTCTAAAGCAATTAATTTCCGTTGTATTTGTACTTTTTTATTTTATTGCCAATTTTGAAATAATTGCATAACGGATTGGTTGCCTTCTTCCGAATTGCGTAATTTAAAGCTAAACTGGTTCCATTTTAAATTTGTTCCAGGTCAGCGTGTAATTCGTATTAGCCGTGAGTATATCTCTTTGAAAAATCTGTCAATTTAAACTTAATAGTCCGCGATAAGTTTTTGAGTTTATGCGCAATGATTCCTAAGTGCTTCTGCATATTGTTCTTACCTATGTACATACATACATTTAGATGAAATGAACTAGTAAGCACTTTTTCACCGCTTTGAGTAGAGTGTAAGTGCCTACGTATAAAAATGTTCCCACCCTGTCGCCTGTATGAAATTAATTTCATGATCGCAGCAGGACATGCGTTTTCAGTTGAGCGATTATATAAGTTCGATCCTCAAAAGTTAAATTACATTATAAAAGATGCTGGCAAATTAAAACATGCAGAAAGAGCAACCAAGAGAATAAATAATCATCCCCATTTAAAGAAAGTGAACAACAAGATGCAAAAACTGAATTGAATGGATAAATTGTGACAATAAGGGTGTTCAGAATGGTACGAATATTTCTTTGTATTTGTTATTTCTTTGAGTAAAATACTTTAAGCAAAGGAATTCCTGCTCGACATGATGCTATTTTCCCACTAAAGTCTAGCTCATAGAAATATTCAACTTAAAAAACTAAATGCAATCAATTGGATCACATTAAAAAGTGAAACTGTATTCAAGAAACAATTAGGATTTCTAATTGGGCGTCACAATAGATTGGAAAGATTTCAGTTTACTAAGCTTTTTGTTAACTGCTGACTGTAAGTCGGACATAAAGAAAATGATTATCCGAAATTATTAATAATAGTAAGGGTTTCTTTTAAGCATTGCTAAGAACTGACCACAGAAGTAAGTACAGTGCACCCTCAATTATAGAACAAATTTTCGCCTAACGACCAACGAAAAAAGGGGAAAACCTTAATTTACATGTGAAACTTCTGTCTGTGTTGAGCATCGAAACAGAGAAAACCTCAAATATACGTTATAGTGCTGTCCAGTGTGACCGCCTTAGCATTTTTTTCGGCATTATTCATTAATATGGGAATATGGTTGTCGCTTAACAAACAAAATGCTGGAACGAATTACGTTCGTTAAGCAAGAGTCCACTGTATTTAGAGAAAGTGCAGCTTCCATAACCTTTTCAATCTGGTTAGCGATAAAAACCGAAATCTATCAATAGGTGCAACTGGGACACTTTAAAGCTCTTCTTCTGCATGAGGGTAACAGCCAACTTTCAACGCTCAATTGCAATGAACGCTACTTATGTATGTATGTATATGTATGTATGTACATACTATAATACAAAATGTGAGCTCGAAAACCGTCTCTCGAATGGCATAAAAAATGCCATAAAGCTTGCGAACAATGGAACTGCGCTTGAGTACCAGCATTTGAAGAGTTTGAGAACTTAGGCTTCAGGAATATTACTACATACGCGTAGCGCCAAGGGCTCGGCATCGTATACAAAGTTTTAAATTTGGAAAAATCGTCAATGGAGGGCCAATGCCAAATCATGAGTTTAGGGTTGATAGACAGAATCCGAGTTCAAATAATTGTGCTGACATGTGGCCCGTTGCCGACAACAACAATTTGTACCTGAATACATAAATGATGAATGACATGATGAGAGCTCTGTGGCCTATAATAAAAAAAATATTTATTTTCATTTGAGCTTGGGAATTGGATGCCGCATTGGAGCACGATTATTTATCCACTAAAATGTTATGATTATACTGGAAATTTGTTTAAAAATGGATCCCCCCTTGAGCTGCAGCTACGTCAGACAAAACTCATTTATTACCCCTATAATTTGCCAAATAATAGGCAGTTTAGTAATATTTATAATAATAGACTACGACTAAATATCAAAGTATTCTTCACCTCTTAGACAGTTCTATTCATTGAATCTGATTGAAATGTGTAGGCTCCATTATGTTCATTGGCATTTGGGGCTTCCGTTCTGAATTGTAACAAGTAATCGGATCAATAGTCTGCGGCTCTCATCAATAGCAAAATCATTGGCTTCAAACTGATGGGAGATGGTTTAGGTGTCATCTTAGCACAAGCTTAGTATTCTGATGAGCTTACCGACGGTTACTTGCTGTAGGCTTAAAAGGGCTTAATACATTTTGGCCAAAAGTTTGCAATGTTAAGTGGGATAAAATAAATACACACATCATTAGCTTTCGTAATGAATTGGTTATGCATGTTCCTCGGCGTGCCTTTCGCATTGCAAATAAGTCTGCCAATTGAATAGGTGTATATACATACACACACACATACATACATATACAATTATTTTAAAGTAAAGCTCCCAAGGCAACATCTGATAAAATACATATTTACATACGAAGCTTTTTAGGCAACATCTCCAGTTTTTACGCTCAAATCATGCATTTAAGAGGATTGATTATTGATGTATCGCTATCACTAATTTATACTTTGATAGCTTTTAATCTCCATATATGTACATATACGCACGAATACGAGTTCTATTGACTTCAATGCAACCGCAGGGAAGAAGGGGCAGCGTATTAACAGCATGAAGCTCAGCCACTCGAAATCGTATTGCAGGACACAGGACTATGACCGCTCTATATAAATTTCGAGTCACTGCATTTCTTTGCCTGCATTGCAGCCGTTCAATTCATCATTGATTGTAATTTGTAAATAGAAATTTTTGTTCTCCGCCAAACTCACCCTGTTTGCCAAGAAGAGAAGAATTAAATTGTGTACGACTTTTTAAGTATTATTATATTTAAATTACTAAATAATATGTAGCAAATATCTAATATCTTTATTCTAGATTTTGCAGCGGCGAAGTAAGGCAAACTTTTGAATGTATCCGAAATGTGTAGCATTCCATTATAATTTGATCGATATTTTTTCCATCACGTCCCGACTGAACTATCCTTTATATGAGTTTCTGTAGTTTTTCACTTTTAAGCACGTTTTTGGTGGCGCATCGAGGAATTATTTAAAGATTTTAGTTAGTGTTGGGGGCTACATAAATAAATTCATACATACATACGCACAAATATGTATATATATGTGCTTAATGAGTTTTTTTGTTGTTGTGTCCCTGATAACCATATTTCATACTGATGATTACGCTTCTCTTTTATACTTGTGTGTGTGTGTGTGTGTGGGGGCGGTTCTTGACGCCAACCAATCAGAGAACGCGAACATATGCTATGGTGTATCTGCTCCACCCCCGTCAACGCATTAAAGTAACGCCCATTGATTTCGGGTTCGGTTCATTTAGTCTGTGTCAGAATCAATGTATGGAATGAACAAAGAAATACAAGTTTCATGGCGCCCGATAAAAACCTTATATATGTACACACATACACACATACTTTCTATTTATTTAATTGTTGTTGTTGTTAGTTTTAGGAATTCAAGTTAAAGGCCAATTTACTGGGCAGTTTGTTACCCAGGACAACATAATCCTTCTACTTCACAATGAAATATGTAGTCCAGTCAGTGGCCGATTTAAGAGCTTGTGATGAATCCAATTCAATTTGCGACTTATAAACGAGAATACGTCTTTTTGCTAACAAATCTATGTAACTATGTAAATAATATCTATCAATTAACTATATTCTACCAACAGTTCTAGGTGTCAGTTAACCCATGGTATAGTCTGTTCTTACTTACTTGCAAATAATAATTTACACAAACTTGTGGGCTAGTTTACTTTGATCCAAACAGAAAGGCTTGATCATATCAACAGCAATAATGTTGCCAACCCGCCATGTTGCTAACAAGCCATGTTGCTAATCCTTATAAACATATGTATGGATTAAGGTTGGACACATCAAAGTGCATGAAGTTCGATATTTGATTTACATGTTGTTGGATATTGAAGTCATTACGGAACAACAGAAGACATTCAGAAGACATTAATTTGGACAAACATAATATCCCCGTTTTCTCAATTGGTATAGGGTATAATCGTAAGAAATACAAAGGTAGGCAGCCCACACTTGAAACAACAAAAGGAAAGCAAACAAGGGCACAAACGTAGACTGCTTCGTCTTAGAAATCCTTTGCAGTTATCATACCAAGAAACCTCCATTAACTTTTTGAAGTAACTATATTAGGATACCCTGCACAAAGGACCCTAAAAAATATAACAATCACTCACATTGTTAGAAAAAGCTCTTATGGGTAAATGCACCAAAACTCAAACTCAATCTGAATCCGCTTAAATGTTAATTTTTATATAATCAAACCAAATATTTGGCTTATTACTTTGGGATGCATTTTAACTATTTCACAATTGATTTAAATTTAGTTAACTGAACTTTTTTAGGTTTTCAGATATTGTATTGTTTAATTGTAGAACGTTTTAGAGCAAACACTCGCGACTAACATATTTCGGGCCCACCATTTTGTCACATAAATGTCAAAACATTTGTAAAATCTAGAGAAAACAATTTATTGAGACATATTCAAGCGAGCACCGCAGATAGAATTATGTGTGTAATTTTTTCGTGGTAGCGCTTCCTTATCCACGACCATCAACCGACACCCATTCCTCACAGTATACAAAGTCAGAACCAAAAGGATAATGCGCCCAATCATTTTACGGGGGTGCGTCAATCTCACATACGCAACACATATTTCATTTGAGTCAGATATGTATGTAACTATCCAAAAGGTGAGAGATATATTCGCCCGATTTGATAGTTGAATATGCTAGAATGGACTAGTTTAGTTAAATTCGCTTTTATTGCGACTCAATTGTGTATATCGAGTCGGCGGCTGCGACAGACTGCGATATTTGTTTGAAATTCCAGATTCTTAGATTTTTGTGGTTGTGCCGGAGATATGTATACTACGTACAATCACTGAGTTGCGGTTATTTTGATTCAACGACAAATTTAATGCTTCATAAGTGACACAAGTTAAACAAATTAAAGCGAACCCTTGTCATTTTGCGTTTCTAAATAGTAAACGGACAGTTTTAGGAACCGCGGTTTCATGAAAATGACAAATATAATTCCTCAAGCATTTGTACATATGTACATACATATATAGTGCATGCCATAATATATAACTGCTATATATGTATATACTTATGTACATAGATGTCGTGGTTAACTACAATAAATTAACGTCGTGCTGTATTTAGAGTACATGCCAAAAAAAAAAAAAAAAGAATAGAAAAGAAAAGAAAAAGAGGGAAAATCAAAGCTGATATTTGGAGTTAGTACTCGAAAGAGTACGGGCATGCATTGTTTGGTTGTGTGAAAATACAAGCTTAGAAATCATTTTTATTGTGGGGCGGTCGGACGGTCGGGCGACACAATAAAAGAAAATTCAACAATTTAAGAATTCCTGCAGCGTGCTCTGAACTAATTTCAAATGTGAAACTTGGAGTATCAAACGGGGGATGAAGCAACAACATCAACCGCCATTGGTGGAATTTCTTTTGTCAGCTTGACAATTTAAATGTGTGCATGCCGAGCATTAGTCGTCTCTTTTCAACGCGTTGTGGCCGGCCGTTGGTTAGCCAGAGTGAGCGAAACAAATGTAGTGATGAGAAGGCTGGAGTTATTATAACAGGCTGCATCTCAATGCACACTCTGCGCTGTTATTGGCCAGCTACAGCAAATGAATAAGCAATATTTTATGTTTGTTTTGTTCAACGAAGTGTGTAGCCAGTACGAAACACAGTACAAAGTCATCGTTAATAGGAAAAACTTATTCGAGGGCTATCCAGAAGCCATCTGAGGAGTACTCGTCAGTACTGTTCAGACCTCTTATTTCATTTGACGGAATCGTGTCGAGTGGATATTCATAATAAATTCACTGACGTGGGCTTATATGTGTTTAAATTTACATACATACTTATATTGTGCTGAAGAAACAAAAATCAGGTGTTACATACTCTGAGTGGTTTGTCAATATACATTTTTAGCTTCAATTCTAAACTTTAAATCCATCAATTTGTGTATCGGTGCTATAAATAAATAAAATAACGTTTTAAATTAGTGCAAATGCCATGCAATTAAAACAAGAAACCAGCAAAATGTTCTAAGCAACTTTAGTTGGCTTAATATGCTCAATGATTCTATGATTTTATGATTGATTGTGAATCAAGTGTTTTACATCACATCGGAGAACATTTTCCAGTGTGCATAATAAAAAAATATATACACTCAGACTCGAATTGGCAGGATAGATTTCCCCCAAACAAAAAGGTGATATTACTCGTGATCTGTGAATTAATAATAAACGCAATTGTTAAAAAAATCTATTAGCTACTTCAGTGTTGATCTCTCTCTCATAGTGTGTGTTTGTTCCAGAGAGAGATAAAGTGAGCTATAGTAAAAACTAAATAGTTAATAATGTGTCGCTCTGTGGTGCATATTTTTGAGATGTAATACTGTATCGGTAATTGTTATACCTCTCATTGTGATATTTTATTCTTGACATAGAAATTACAACAATTAATTCATGCGGTAGTCACAAGCCTTATATAACAATTTAAGAGCTTCTTCATTTGGATCGCTTGAAAAGTTTACTCTGAGAAACAAACGTCCTTCTATTAAGAGAATTTTAGTGTTTGTTAATAGTTATCGACAAAAAAAGGAATAAGTCAGTTAATTCGAGCTTTTAGATTTTAAGTGAAAGCTAAAATAAAGTTTGCTAAGCGGAGAATTTTCATCAGACCACGTTTCTTATAACTTCTTGATCCAAATGCTTGTTGTGGACAAGATAGGTCTAAAAAAAATCTATTTTTGAACCACTAACTTTTTGGAACAAATTCGATTGTTATAAATACGAGTACCATTAAAATGTATAAACTGAATGTCAGCGCAGCAATTTATTGAAACTATCTGGATTACTTAAAACGAGTTTCAAAATTGAGCTTTCGGAAACCTTATTTTTAACAGCTCCTAAAAGGATAATTGACATTCCACAAATGATTCAAATTTATTTTTTTTATTTCAAACCCGAATTGGAATGGATGGACATTTTTGAGAACTTTTTGTTTTCAAAATACAAAAATAGCATGTCATCATTATTTGGTACAGTTGCTACAAAAAGTCTATATCAGATAGGTGGCTTTCCAATCGAGAAATTATTAGCATCGTATTTGGTAGAAGTATGTTGGATTACACTTTCATTCGGATCGGACAACTACATATGTATATCACACAGATGGCCTAAAAACGATCGGTCTAGTACTAGAAAATAGGGGTAAAAACCTCTCAATGTAATAGAATCGAAACATGGCTGAACTAGCGCCCAGATAACACAATTTGAACGGCAATGGAATCTTTGGCACGGCCAGAGTTAGTTTTGTTCATATGGGCTTTTTGTTAATTTTGGGTACTCTTTAATTTTAGACTTGCTACATTTTGTGTGGACATTTGATTTCATGATCAATTACTTCGTATGTCAGCCCAAGGAATTATTTATCCATCGGCAAATGAGAAAAGGTGTTTTACCGATTTAGCTGCGGAGGCAGGCGAAACTTTGCTAACTAACCTAAATGAAGCGGATTTGGTTATGAGTTTATCTCCAAAGGACATACTTATACCTCCGGCCGCTTCCCAACATCATCAACCAGAACCACTCTCCAAATTAACCGCGCACGATACGTTGACACAGGACACGGTTTCAACAGCAGCCGCCGCAGCGGTTGCGCATCACCATCACAATCTCTCTAGTATTCATCATCTACAGAATCTGCATAGTCAGCATCAGAATACTTTGTTCAATACCAATCATACAACTCCCTTCAGTGTGACCGATATTTTGAGTCCAATAGAGGAGTCGTATCGCAAACTGGAATTAAACGGAAACCCACCATCGCCTTTTCGGTAAGTCTGCTTCGCAAAACCGATGTAGAAAGCTAACTAGATGAGATAATAAGGGTCCAGTAACTTAAGTCCCAATAGAATTTGCAGTTAACGCAGATTACGCCTCAGTTGTTTAAAATGTTTGTGAAAATTTCTTATAATTTTTAAGCTGATTATTAGTTACCAAGTTTAGGTGAACTGTTTAACTACTTACATTCCAAAAGTCTGTACCCATCTCAATTCATTATCTTACTAAAAGGACCATTCAAGTATTACATAAGGAAAAAGGGCTGCAATGACTTTCGTAGACTTGCTCTTTGAGTCGAACCATCTTTACAATTGTTCTGAATTGACATTTTATGAAAGGAATATGTATTTGTGATTTTTTGGAAGAATTGGGGTGACGTTACGGTTCGTTACAAGGGGTTCCTTTTGCGTTACGTAATACTTAAACAGCCCAGAGTATGAATCCACTTTCCTTTTGGCTGAATTCGATATCTGTAGTCAGTTTATTTTAAGAACTAGCTAGTTCAATTTAAACTACATAGTATAGTTAGATTTTTCAGTAATGATACAAGCCGGTAAGATTGTATTAAAAGAAACATCACAGTGAGTGGTAATCTTCTGAATTGTTTCCTCCAATAATGTTGGAATCGGAAAAGATACCAATTGTTAAATATGCTTAATTGTCATTTAAAGTTGGTCTCCTCTTGAGCATGCCAGCTGGGCATTTCCGCAGCCAACTTTGCTTCAGCAGATATCTGGCGATTTTAGTTTTTCTTTCTTCTGAAATAAATTACTTCTGTTTAGTAACATTTAGTTGTTAAGACTAACTTAGTGAGTATATTATAATTACAATTTCAAGTAGTCAGCAATTCGGGTATATTCCAAAATTGAGTACTCTTTTAAAAATGTTGTAGAAAAATTAACTTAACTCTAATCTAATCTACCACCAGAGCAATAATTTAAATATTTGTACTTTATATGTCAAAGTGGAGTGGAAATTGCAATTTTTGAGGGTCATATGCGTATGTAATATGCTTTCAACTTTTCATTTATAAAAAAAAAAGTTCCAAGCGCAGTTGACTCCAACAATTAAAGCTCGTTAGCTTTAGGTCTAGAGTCAAAGCGTGCAGCTCAACTCAACTTTGTGCACATTTATGCGGAGCAAGTTGAAATTCATTATATTAACTTTTTTTGCTTAGATACCCCCGTTTGCCACTGACCTAGCGGTTCGCGTTCCATTCAAACAAACTTTTTGCTTCTGCATGTGTGTGTGTGTGTGTGTGTATGTATCTCCGCCATTTTGTATCCGATGCATTTTGGAAACATTCATGTGAGCACATACACATATACATATGTATGTATGTATGTGTGTATGGAAATGTGTATTTGTTGGTATACATTCTTTGGGAATTATGCAATTTGATAAATAATTGCGTTGAGGTCGTGGCAAAAAACTTGAAATCCAAAATATCAATTTAGTTGATGATGATCAAGTATATATGTATGTATATACACGGGTTTATATATACAGTTACATCTCTAGTCGCGGACAACTCCCGCAGGCGGATAGAGTCTTAGCACGATTTTTAAATAAAATCTGTTCGCATGGGCGGATGCTTCCAGGCTTGGACGCGGACACGATTCTTCTTAACATTTTTAAAGAAATCATATCTCGCAGGCGGACAAAAAACATATTTAAATATAACACAATAATGCGAAGCAGCGATATATCTTAAAAAAGTCGCATTGAGCACTTACAAATAAGTATTAACAAGAAAAGTCAAAGCAGTCTACAATTGTCCAATTTTTCAAAATGTAATTTTGTTTAAAAAAATATAAAATATAAAACAAATCTGAATTTAAATTTGTTGGCACAAAAATTTTCAATATTACTTGATAGTCCAGTTTATTCAGGTTTTATATATGTATGTATATACCACATGTTGGCTTGTCGAAAAGTTGAAATAGTTACAGTTTAAAGCTTTAAATGACTTTAAACTTAGTGCCCTGAGCTCTTTTAAAATCCTTTCCGCACACGAATTGTCAATCGTTCTTATTTGGAAAAATATTAGAAATCAATTAAAATCATGCAAAGAATCACTAAACTGGAACGTTCAAAATTGAGTTTTATTGAGAAAGTTTTAACCTTGCTATGTATTTAATGGATCAATCATTTTTTTGGCATCAATATGATGCATTTCATCTTCATCTCATGAAAACCAGGGTTAAATTCATTTAATAATCCTCGTTTGAATAGCAATAAATTCGATTCTCCTAGACGATAAATTCCATTCCCAGCGATTTTTTTTAGACGATGCAATTTAAAGATCAGAATGAATTCGATTCTCCTAGACGATAAATTTCCAGCGATCTTTCCTAGACGATGTAATTTTAAAATTTGCATAAAAGTTATTAAAGATCAGAAACTGTTAGAGCCTCTTATCTGGGCCTATCAAGTCTCGTTGAACACATTCCTGCTATAAGTCTGAGGAAGATATCTTATTAAAAAGAAATTACCAATATTAGTTGAATGTCTATTTGTAAATTGTAAACGGCCGTCAACTTGCTTCGCAATCACATTAAGGTAAACCGGTTTTGTAGATCTGTTTGTAGTTTATATTTCCGATCGGAATTTGCCAAATAATTGTTTACTGGAATTTAGTTAATTACGAAATATAAAGATTATAAAATTTCTCAATATGAAATATTGTATTTACAGATCCAATTCAAGTGGCAGTAGCATTAATTCACCGGGAACACTTAGTACTTCAACCATGGCGAATCCATATGCAATGGGGTCCCTGTACCATAGTCCAGGCGTTCAAAGCTATTGCGGGCCTACGGATAACCTTTCGTTGGCCGGACATTACACGGATATGAGAAGCTCTGCATCGTGGTACGGATCAACAGCCAATGATCCTAGATTTGCAAGTAAGTTAAATACACCAATCATTTGCCTTTCTGATAACTCAATGTTTTTTGATTGTCTCTAATCTAATTGTCAAGTTTTATAAATGTATAAATAAACTCACAAATATTGAGCTCACCAAGTTGAAACTGCTCTCAGATCAAATGCAAATTAAATGCTAAGATGGGATACCATTATTGTCTCAGAACAGGTGCATCCATTCCAAATTTAACTCTTACTAGGAGTTAGAGTTAATGAGGCCGTGCAGATTTTCGACTTTCAGCTTTAGATAAAAGTTTTCCACGAATCATCCACGTAAATAGCATCAAGTTATGTGACCTAGACCTTAATGTTGTTTGGGTTAAGCGATGGCCACTGCGGCGACCTCTGAACTTCAAAAAAAATTTAAAGGATAATTTTTTTGGCCATTGTGTATTAAGGGTGTAAGCGAAAATCTATGCAGCGATTGAAAAGAAAAAAGTTATTTTAGAAAGACAACACAACAATAAACGCTCTTGAATTTGTCTATCAGATATGTTTGCAATTGCGATTCACCTAAAAGAAAGTCCAAGAGATATTTTTTTTAGTTTTTCGAACAATTACTTTGAAAAAGTATTTTAATGACCAAATTGGTTAGAGAATGCGACAAAAATAAAAGGAAATCTTCCATTGGTTAGCCAAAACTTCCTCTTTCTGGAGAAATTAAAGCATCTATTCATGGTACAAAAGGTCTAAAATTGCTTGTTATCTGAAATATTTGAAGTAAGTACGTATTTCCGACGATACACTCTCTGCGCAATGATTTCCAACCGACGCCTTGGGGTGACGGCACAACGCCTTCCTGTTCCGATGGTCTACTGAATGGCTTTATTTGGGTCCGAATCGGCATGATGCGCCTGTCAGCGGCAGACCACACACCCAGATAACGGTGGAAGATGCACATAAATAATAGTCCGGTCAGCTGGCCCAGAGGACTCGGTGACTTGACCGTTGCCGCTCCACTTTAAATGGGGATTATTGCAACCTGGTAGCAGAAAATTGATAGACTCTGAGACAATAAAAAGTAAAACGTTATGGCTTTAAATTGTTGGTGTGAATATACATACATATTTATTTATATGGAAATTAAAAAAAAAAAAAAGACGAGAAAAAGAGAAAAAAACTGGTACTCGAAACGTCATTTCACCGATGCAAACTAAAACAACAATTCACACAAAGCACTTGAAATTTTGAGATTTATTTTCATGATAATCATAAATGCTGCGTCATGCAATCAATGTAGATTCTTATTAATTCTATGTTTATTTAAAAAAAAAAAAAAAAGAATAAGCAAGAAAACTCGGACAAAAACGAACTCGACTACGGTATACTGAGGGCACCGGCATAGACATGATTGTGATATAAGCGGTAGATTTTATCCATCGTTATAATATGCATAAGTTAGGATGAAAAATTCGATACAAAAGTCATCGCAAGATATGGTTTATTGGTAAACAAATGCATTTTTTATTTTAAAAAATCTTTAAAAACTACATTTTACGAAATCTCTAGGTCTCTACATACTGATGTACATAAATATATGCAGAAATTTATGTAAATAGCAAGAAACGAAGATGTCTCAGTCTGTCAGTTACATTTGCATTCAGCCTTTTGCCCAATGGGTACCTGGTGTAACAAGAAATGTGGGAAAATAATTGATTTTGAATTATTTTGTTGTCATTGTTTATTTAAGAAATTGAAAGATCATTAAGAGGTTTTTACACACATAAAAGACCTTTCCATTTTTGGTACCAGCTCCCTTTGAATAACATTATTCGACATGAGTATGTGTATATGCATATTTATGTATATGTATATACCCATGTGTTATATGTATATCCAAATTTTTTTTATATATGTTTTAGCTTTGGGCCAGAATCTCGGGACAAAATTAGGCGTGTCGTAGCATTAAATTCTTAACCAAATTAATTAAATATAATAAATAAATATACAATATTTTACTATCCTAAAACGTTAAATGGCAATTCAATTTAAATCATTTCTGATCTATTCTCATCCATGTTGCTAGCAAGCATGCTTCTGACCAGTCGTGTTGCGTTGATTCAATGTTGCCATCCAGCATGTTGCTTACCGTTACCGTTGCTAGGCAGCCATGTTGCAAAGGTGCTTGATGCCGTAAATAAATAGTATCGATCCGCATGAGCAAGAGCAGTTTCTTTTTTTTCGCAATTAAGACTTTGTCTCACTCACTCCCTTGTCGACTCCTCTATATGTATATGCATCCCTCCAACCCTCACGACCATCATAAAAGTAACAGTTCAACGCCAGCAATGTCACACTCTATCTCTTCCTCTCGCTCTCTAATTTTACCGCTTTGTTAGATATGCTGCTGCTGCTGCTGCTGCTGCTGCTGCTGCCAACAGCAGCAACCAGGCACAGACTCACCCCTCATCTCTGGCCCTACGTTGCATGGGCATTAATCGTTTATGCATATTATCCGACTACAGAAGTCTCCGTTTTATATCATGAATGGTCTTTATGGTCTCCATATGACCAAGTCTGGCGAACGACTGGTCCCTGTGTGTGTGCTAATTAAGAATAATATATACATATTTTGCATGGTCGGATATGCTTACTTTTACCGGTTACATTCACTTTGGCAGTACCGATTTCATTTTTTTCTCATTACTACTTAAAAAATACCCCTCACGATTGAAAAATGTTTTATTTTTATTAAGCGATTAAATGTATCATGCTAAAAACCTTAATGATTGAACAAGTGTTAAAATCTTATTGACTTGTGACAATTAAAATAACATTCCAACTTCAAAGGTTGTGCAATATTTTATACTAAATAATTTAAACGCTACATTAAATATTGGGAGAAGGGTTAAAATGAATAAACATATTTTAATACTATATTTTAAAAAATTATTGGGGTTACATTTTTGTTAAACCAACCAATGCCGCAAAAGTAATATATTTGCAAAGAAAAGCACGATTTCTCACTATATACATATTCGAATCATAAATTTTAAGCATTTTGTAGAGTATCTTTTATAGTATATAATGCCTTTGTGTAATTTGCGTTTTGAGCTTTTGGCCAAAGTCAATCAACTCTCTTATAGCTAGGGCATTAGGGAGCTCAGCAAAACGCCTTTTCTTTCTTTACTCTTTTCTATTTTCGTTTCCATCCATACACCTTTTCTAAAGGCAATGTAATTAGATGCATATTGCGCTTTTCAGCCTGTGTTTGGCAAGGATAAGCACCTTTATTGTACAATTGCAGTGAATGAATGTAAAGGAGGAAGAGTGTTTTAACTGTCGAAGAATTGTAAGAGTTTATAAACTTCGGCGACCTGAAATTGGGTCTGTTTGCCTGTTTCAAACAAATAAAGTCATGAATAATTATCTATTTTGCAGTATCACGTCTTATGGGAACATCTTCATCTTCAATGGGACACATGGGAAACATGAGTGGGCTGGCAGCATGCAGTGTGAGTGATACCAAACCACTGCAGTTTCCATTGGCACAGAGGAGAAAGCGCAGAGTTCTATTTACACAAGCCCAGGTTCGTATAACCAGTTGATAAATCCTTCAATATGCATTATTTTAAATGTGTAAGTCTAAGTTAATTACTCCAAATACGCGCATATATGTACATATGTATGATAGCGATATCAAATATTAAAATTATAATTCACTAACAAAGCATAAAATTAAGTTTTCAGAAGAAGTCTCAAACCGACTTTATTCTACGTCTATTCGAAACCTAATTCAGACGATCATTTAATTTCCATTTATTTAATGGTGACCAAGCAATATAGAAGCCTGTTCAAGCTATGCGATTCGATACTCTTATACACCCCAGTATAGCCAACCATCCAAAAAAGAAAGAGTGAATAATTTACCCTGTTTCACACTGATGTTCTCTGTGGTTGGGTTAACAAGTTACCTATATTAAATTTGAACGTTTAACTGACTGGCAATGTCTACAAGATTTCAAATTAACATTTTTAACATACAATACTGCGAGGCAAATATAAATGTACATACCATTTCAAAATAAATGTCACATTAACGAAAATATCTTTGCTTGCCCAAAGTATGTAACTGAGGACTTAAGTAAGTTTCATCCAATCAGTTAAGCAATATTTGAGCCTTTTCCTAAGCGACTGCTGCCACATTAAACAAAACCAGCTTAGCCATCGGTTTCAGAACAATTCCTACCTGGCCACGTTTTCAATCAATGTGCAGGCACGTTAGCGCTTACTTAAGGCCACTTGGCGAATATTTTTTCGTTATGCCGTCGCACAACCGTTATCCAGCAAGTTGGCTGAAAAAAAGGGCCCGTTGGTAAATAATGGTCGCATACGCATATCTTTGTACATTTTACACACATACATACAAACATACATACATGTATGTATATACATATATATATATTTGTATATACACACACACACACACATCTCAACGGTAGTAACCAACAAACGGCATGTATGTATGTATGCAAACATGCATTTGCACAATGTAAACATAAACTCATAAAGATATTTGTATTTATTCAAGACTTGAGTCTTCAAGTGTATAGTAAATATAAAATTCGTTTTTCATTATACCATTCTAAATATTCGAAATGGATTTTATTTGAGAGCAGTGCCAAAATCAAGAAAGGCAAAACTACACAGAGCTTTCTGCGCCAGTTTTACATCCCCCGTTGGCAATACATTCTATCGCTATGGGTCGCTATGAAATATATCAAATTATATTTTTAACTAGGAATTGATATATTGATTTAGTTATGTTAAATTTTCAATAATACCTGCAAGTCGGTATAATTCTATGGAAGATTTTTTAAAGTGGTGGTCAAATTTAATTTTCTCGTCTCCTAAAGAACTCTTTTTTTTGTGTTAAGCACCTCAGATTTTGCCGTTCCCTTACTAATTTACCCTAATTTAGCAGAACTGATCCAAAATGTGTAAAATTTAAGATACACCTATGAATTCTTTAAGGAAGTTGCAGGTTAAGTAAAGCCTAAAGAAACTGCGGACTTATTTTCATTTTTTCACACAAATCGAATTGTAGCCAATTAAAAATGTGACCTTTTCTATAGATTTTTTTTGGTTTATTTAGCTTGCATTCATTTTATAATACTAATTAATTGAAATGCTATTTTCTGTGGAACTATGTAAGCTCCATGTAAGAAGATGAAATTCCCAGTCGAATTTGATAAAAATTTGATAAATGACGTTGTAATTTTAATAGTAAATTTTTATTTTTTCTAAAATCGAAAATTCTTAAGTATTTCCCTTTGCCTAACGCTTAATGTGGTGACCCCTTACATCTCATTATAAAATTATTTTCTATTGGATTTAAAATTTCCTTCAAGTCTCTATGGAAAAAAACGAGTTTTGCATGTTTTTAAAGATGATCTGATATAACAGAAAAGCTGAGTCTAAAAATATAAGAGTCTTGTTTAATCCGTCTCCTCTTTTCTTTATCAGAAGAGAAGCTTTTCTAAGCTTTGCTTATCTCAAATAAAACTTGCAAGTTTTGTTTTCTCAATGCCCCTTTTTATATCGATTGGTCCGTTACACGACGGAGGCTTTTAATGTGAACATCTTGGTTGTGTTTTCTTTTTTGGCAGCTGCTCTATACTGTGTCAACATCTACGGACGTATTGGTTCAGGGGAGGCAGTTATCAAAAATTAATTAAAAGTGAACAATAATGGACCTCCGGAGTGAAGTTTGCGAAGTTCAAATATGTTTTTGTTATAGTTAGATAGAATCACCTTGGCTTGGGCAAACATTAATTTACAACATTGTGCGCCTGGTCTCAAGAACAACAAATTTATTTGACAATTTGTTTAAGTTGATTATTCCTTGCCTTAATAAAGCAACTGGGTCTTAAATTAAACATTTTAATCGTGGAATTCAGTACGTGAGCGTGTTAATATTAGGATTCGTCCAGATATACTAAAGCGGGTAGTTTACCCATATTGAATTTTTCCAAATATCACCATTAAATAGAAATTTAGAAAAGCTGACGAAAATTTAAGCAAATAAAGGAGCTCGTCCAACTTTCTTGAGCTTAATTGAAATTGGTGTAACTTGCTAATTTTTCTTTTGACTGAGCAATATTTCTGAAAGAAAGTTTTATTTTTTTAAATTAAATCTAAGTTTACAAAAGTTGAAATTTAAACAGAAAGTATAAATAAATACACAAAGTAACTAGTTCTGAGCAAGGAAAGATAGAATTGCAATTTTTATAGCCAAAGGGGTAAATACCGTATCAAATACATGGCGTAACCTACTGTAGACGGTGCATAGGATTCAAAAAGGTTCGTGTAGGGCAAAATACGTGTAGTACAGTATATAATTGCGGGTCCTTCTTGATGAAATAGAAATATTGATTTGCCTTAACAACATTATGAATTAAAGTTACAACAAGCATAATTAGTAAAAGATAGAAGGCTAATTAGTCTACTAGAATAGGATGGTAGATAAAGATTCAAATCCCAAATGGGTCTAGACTCTACGTCAAAATGTCATAAAAACCTCCCTAAGGAGGAATTGTGAAATTTGAAAAAAATATACGAATTATAAAAAGCTATAGAATTAATATGTTTAGCTATATATTTTTTTATAAGTTCGGATATACTTCTAGGCTAGATGTATGTATATATATATTTTTAAAGATCTTTTACTTAATTATACGTAAAAGTAAAATGAAAATAGGCATAGTATAAGAGCACACAGATAATATATAAATTCTTTTACATCTTTGAACCAACCAAATAGTCCAAATGATAACGATTGCATTAAGTAATTTACATTGAAATACTCTTCTACTGTGTTATAGGTTTATGAGCTCGAGAGGAGATTCAAGCAACAGAGGTATTTATCCGCCCCTGAGCGAGAGCACTTGGCCAGTCTTATTCACTTGACACCGACACAGGTAAGAATCCCATTTATATAACAATTCTATTGAACGGCTGTTGGTTACTGTTGGTGACCGCTGGCTGAAATATTTCGACTATATTATGCCATTTCGGCTCATGTTAACCATAATGGTAATCGCTTAAAAGAAAAGAATGTGTAAATAATTATTATTTCTACTTTAGTGCACTCATTATGCAGCATTATAATACTTTTTGGCTTACTTCTTTTGGTAATACAAATTGACTGGTGTCTGTTCGCGTTCAAGTGCTAGTTTTGTTAAAACTTGATTATTTTTTATGCAAGCAAATGTAAATACGGTGAAATCACTGTGAAATTCGGTTAAATGTGGGGTGAAATAAGCTTTTGACCCAAATTTTTTACCCTGTCGCCCGTATGTATTTGGGATTGCATGGAAAATCGTGCCATGTGGGGTAGTTTGTTTTTAAGAACCATATATGTATGTATGTACTTACTTTGCGGCGTGTCGGACAGAGTTAATGTAAGAAAACTATTTGGATAGCATTCGGAGACATTTACGCAAGTTACCCCCGCACTGCGATATCTCGCTTTAACCAATTAAGGGCCGCTGACTTGATGGGGAAACTGAATCTGAAGTAGCAGTTCTTATTGGCTAGACGTGCCAGACACAATAATAGAACTTCCCATTGCCCTAGCTGGATAACAAAACGACAATTCAAAGGCTCATACAATTGTAATTTTTATTTCATGATTTCTTGATTAGTTTTAAAAGAAAAGAAAGATCGATGGATGCGTTTAGGGCTTTTGTAAAGTGGCTAAAATATTTTCCTCGACTATGAATGAACAGAACTGTTCATCCACATTTCAGCGATACAATAAAGGTGATATCAAGCTAGGTAGGAAACGGTTCCTTGTCCTTTCGCATACCCCAAAATATGTGTTAAAAAAATAGCATAACGCATCTATGGATGTTCCTACATACCACACATGCTTAGTTGTCTGTTCTTGTCTGGATAGTTTTTTAATTTAGATGGTTTGTTACCTTTATATTAAACACAATGGCCATGCCCTCAAATAGCAAAGAACATGATCAAACAATGACCACATTTCAATACATTTTAGGGGTGAGTTTAAAATGTATTATTTTTCTTATTGTTTGAAAATGCATTTTTATCTTTCAAAAACAGCCACTGTTCTGAACAAACACACACAGACAGACACACACACACACACGGGGATACACACACACACACACACGTTGTTCATGGTTGGGATCTGTTTTATTTAAAGGTAATCACCACTGCTGTTTATGTGGGTAGAGGCCATTGTACGAACTTTCCACAAAATAAAACTGAAGGGTGACAATACACAATTCGAGTGTTTTTATTGTTATAACACGTCGCATCCTAAAACCTATTGTGAGTACCGCAGAAGTAATTGCTTAACCTAATGACAATTATGTGTTAAGTGGTGGGCATTGTTATCATCACGCCCTTATATTTGCTCACTGATGTAAATATTAGTTGGTCCTCCAAGGACTCTCGTCTTATTATATATTCTTTGGTGAAAGCCAGGCAGATCCTTTTTAAATAAAATTATTGGTGTGTGCATATGGAAGTCCATCAAAATGCTATATGTATATGTACTACTATAAAATCATTTGGTAATTTTCCTTTAGGGGCACAGGAATATTTGCTTTTAATCTAGCTAGATTCTACACTTAAATTATTTTAACTAAATTAATTAAATTCACATTTCTATACCTCGTTTGACGTTAATTTAATGTCTATGAAGCAGTCATTGTTACCTCAAGAGTTAGCCATCTTGTACCAAACCAAATTAATGATTTGGATCAATTTGTCGGTCTTATGTACACATTTAAATCACCTACTTAAATTGTATTTATCTTCTCTGGTATTATTGTCTTAATGTTTTCTGGTAACTTTCAATGTGTGATGTATAAACGGTCAGTCTAAGTCGAGAAGTCGCTTCAAGCACATGACCGCTGCACCATCAAACACAACAGTCGGCGTATCACAGAAAGGTTAACTAAACGAATTTAAAAGCTTGCCCGTTTTGGATAACTTTTTAACAACAATCGCAGTAAGATAGCTGCAATGTATGTGGTGCTTTCTTTTTACCAGTAACTTTCTCATAAAGCCATTAGTTTTGTGCAGTTAGTTAAATTATTTAAGTGTATTTATAATACTGATTATTATATTGATTTGAAATAATCAGAGTTAGCCCTATGTTTAACACTGCCAGCTGAACTCATCTTTCATGGCGGTCTTTTCTGTGTTTTTGTTAGACATCGATTTCGATTCTTAGTCATTGCTTAATTGAGGCCATTCCCACTGACAAAGATGAAATCCCATTGAAATATTAAGAAGCACAGTCAGCTTACAAAAGACAGGACTAATTCATCGACCAACAACTTCCTCCTTTTTCAAGCAATTGTATTAAATTTGTGAGACTAATATACTTAATAATTTTTAAGATTTTCGGAGGTTCTCTTGTGAAAACGCGATTTTTTAATAAAAAATTTTACTCCTCGCCACCTGTAGCCGACGATTATTATTTACAATATTTTGAATATTGGAAGAGACATTCACTTATTCCAAAAATGTGAAAAAAAAAACTTGATCTTGGAGTTACATACCGAATTTGGTGACTCTTAGAACACCTGAATGGTGTTCATACAGACCAATGGACGGACTCGGCTGTTGATGCTGATGGACAATATAACTTCGGGTGGTCGGAAACGCTTCCCTTTGCCTGTTACATACATTTTGGCGACTTTAATAACACAAGAACATCAGAACGGACGGGGTTAGCCCACCCTTTGGTTTTCATAGATTATTTATGCCTTTAAAACTTTTAATAAATCCGCTGTTATAAGAACGGCATTACAGCCAAATCACATACGCTAGGCGAGAATAAAAGATCATTTTGTAGCACTACAAAAATATTGAATAATAAATATTTTTTCCATTTTCTTCCAGGTTAAAATATGGTTTCAAAACCATAGATATAAATGCAAGCGACAAGCAAAAGAAAAAGCGATGGCTGAACAAAATCAACACAATCAGGTAAACAGCGTCAATTCAAATAGTCTATATATGTACATAAGCCAGACTGGATTGGAGACCTAAATGTTTATCCACAGTGAAGGTTTTTAAAGAGTGTGTGTGTGTGTGTGTGTGTGTGTGTGGAACCGCATTCTTTATAAGCTCGTGTTTATATCAAAACACTTTCCATGTCTTATCAGAATGCTTTCCGGTCCAACTGATGGGCCTGATGATGCTTTCATATGTATGTATGTATGTAATAAACGTCCCCTACCAACTTGGCTATCCCTCTAGACGCTGCTTCGCGCTTAGATCTCCCTATGGGATAAGGCAATGTATTGTCATTTTCGTAAAGAGATTGATCCAGATATGGGCAATTATTTTTAGAGCAATTGATCGTAAACGCAGGCGTTGCGTCGCCAGGACAAAACCTGGATATGTAGGTCAAACTAGGCATAAGGACACCCTTGTTTGGGCAATTAGATGATGCGCGACAAATGAGTGAATTGTCAGCTATGGCTCAATTTGAGAATAAACTAAAACTGATACGAGAAATTTGAATTGTTTCACTTTCAGTCTGCTAGCTCTCCAAGACGTGTCGCAGTACCAGTGCTGGTGAAGGACGGAAAACCGTGCTCTGGAAACAGCAATGCAACGCAACCCCAACCGCATGTGAATAGCTCGACAACGTCGGGCAACAACAGCAGCAACAGTAATAGTGGCAACGCAAATAGTGGACCAACAGCCGTATCAGCCAATGTGACGGGTGGACTAAACCTCATAACCGGAGACGCACCCAACTCCCACTCACCTGACACGTCCTCATCTCTGCTGGCTAGCTATGGAACAGTCGGAGGTTCCAATGTTGCTATGCTACAGCAACCCTGCAATAACACACTTATGTCGAATAGTTTAGCTATGGCATATAGAAACCAAAACAATTTTATTTCTAATGGGCATCAGCAGCAGTGTGGGGGCTATTTGCCATTACAAGGTAGAGCTTGGTAAACATATCATAAGTATAATTACATTCTTTCGGTCATGCTTCAGTGTACTCGATTCAGTTATGTATGTATGCAAATAAAGCTTAAATCTAAATATATTAGTGTTATAGTCATTTTACATTGAAAGAAATTGTAATAAGAACTTCAAAGTGTCAACGGTCTTTAGCAATCTAAATGTTAGAGGATGAAGTTTCTGTTCAAATTTCACCTGACCGTAAAATCTTTAATACAGTGCTTCATTATTGTAATGAATGCCTTTCGGAATTGGCAGATTTTATGTCATTAGGCTAGTTCTTTATGGGTGCTCTCAATGTAAAATGAACATTAAGTATATATATAATATTAACAATTTCATAAAATGAAATATATGCAACATAATTATAACAGCAATAGAAACAAATTTAAATATATATATACACAACTCCAAAAATCTCAATAATATAACGGCGACTATGTATAAGTAAGTGTATATAATTAGGCCAATGTATGCAATAAACAAAAAAATCAATTTCGCTTTTATGTCTTGCATCTACACACTCTTGTGAATCCTTTTGAGAAAAGTCAGACTGGATTGAGTCTTTTTGGCCCTTGGGCCTACGCGCCGCTTTTTATGATGGTTTTATTTCTAATGACTAAAATATTTGGGCAACAATTTTACCTGGGCCCCACTTGCATTAATTTGGAACGCATCTTTTAAAACATACAAGCAATTCAATTGATTGCGGCCAGAATTACCGGAATTTTTAAGCAGTTAAATGACAATTTCGCATTTGATTTAACAACGAAGGTTTTGTCTCTAAAGTTACCAGGTCAGAATTTCAAATGTTTGATATAAATTGAAATACAAAATAAAAATTGATCTGTAATCTCTTAGCTAACTGGCCGCTTTAAGGTAAGATCATTTTGAATTTTCCTTTTTTTATTCTAGACTTAAAACAGAAAATTTTTAAAACACCGTGATAAACATTATTTTATGGAAATCTTTAAAAAGTATTTGCTTGTCTAAATAATCTTTATCCAAAAATTCTTTCTACGTAAGTTTAAGGACCAAACCATAAAAAGGGTCCAAAGTTGCATTATTCATTTAATGAGAAAATATATTCGATTTTTGGTCTTGGTTTCTCTTTTACATTTTCAAATTTGTTGGGTATTTTCTGCCGCGCTCAAATATGCCGGAGCATATGTGCTCGAACAGTATTTATAACGAATATTCTATGACATTTCATTAAATTTTGTTTTACCAAGGTTTTACTAATAAGTACGTAAGCAAAGGATGTAACGAACCATTTTCTGGTTACCTTCAGATTCGTTATATTGAGATTCCACTATATGGGGGGCTCCCAATGTTACAAACGGTTCAAATTTTCGCTAGTCCAGCACATTTGCCTGTGCAGGAGCGAAAGAAACGGAAAATGGTCCAGTCGAACTCAAACTTGTATGATCAGTGGGGAAGAATTTTAATTTTATAAACAGAATTAAATGCAACTCAAACTTTAAAATTTTTGACAAAAATATTAAAATTATTTTTTTAAAATTGTGGCTAAAAAAATAGAAAAAAATAACAAGAATCACAATAACAGCGTAAATACAAGCCGACGCAAGTTTTAATCCAATAGCAAGTTTATATTTTTCCAAGTTAAAAACTTTTATTTAATTATTATTAAATTGTTTAAACTACTGAATTTGCTTATGCATAAAAAATATTCTGGCATTTTTTTAAATAAATTTTGAGAATTAAACACTTTTTCTCATCTTTTCTTTAATTTTTTTTTTGATGTAAAAGCACAAAATAATGTTTTCAGGTGTTATTACGTTAAGTATTTTTGAAGCTCTTCAAATGATAATGATGGGTCATTATTTTCAGTATTTGGCAAATTAAATCCTTTGAAGTTAGAACAGTGGCGAAAACCGGCGTCTAGCATTAGAAGTGACTGGGTTTTCGCATTTGATAAACCAAAAAACACTTCACCCTGCACTTTTAACTGGGCTTTAGAATTATCCCTAAAAGATCGTTGAATAGTGCTGATAAGTTCTTGATGACATATGTTAGCGGATTCCCCGAAAAAGACACCATCTAAATCATTATCGGGGATTATTTGAAATTGAGGTATACCAGCATTATTAAGTATTTTACATGTGAAGACACATTTTTTTCGCGGATCCTTTGGATGTGCATATATTCGTGTGGCTACATATCCCACGGGATATATCCAGCAAGACGTGTGAAAATTGGGGTTCCCTGGTATGATCTCGCCAAGGCAGTGGAGCAAAATGTTGGTAAGGTTAATAGGGAACATAGACTTCTTTTTGCGAATGGTTGAACTGGTTTTTGCTTTAAAGTCTATGTTGTTTGTTTTAGGTAATGCTTGTTCCTCCGTGGTACTACCAGAAGTTCCATTAGATTTCTCTTTAATTTCGCATCTTTCATTTGATGCACTGTTTTGGATATGGTTGTTCTTAGCAAGACCTTCATGAAACATAAGCCGTTCAATTAAAAACAGCCTTTCAGTACGAGCAGCACTTAGTTCACCCTGAACGTAGCAAATTTCATCGGCAATGGAGCTGTTTTCCTGGAGTCAAATAAAAATTAATACTTCGTTAGTTCAAAATCGCTATGTACCTAAGATGGCCAGGCATTAGATCTGGGTAAAACGAATGGTTGGGATAAACCTTAAGTTGTCATGCCTTCAGGAATCTCTGTGCATTGTTTATTTAGTGTTTTTCTTTCTGCTTGCGACCAAAATTATTACCAACCACATTTGTTTTAACGTGTGTAATAAAACCACCTTAAGATGCAAGCGATTATATGTATACATATACGTAGCTAATACAGATTGCATACCAGAAGGTAGTTTTTAATACTGCGTTTAAGCCTCCGATATCTTTGTTCATATTTATCCATGATTGTTATTTCCAGTCTTAATCAGCTTATTGCTTTATAAATTATAAATGCCCGATGATCTTTATTGAAACTTTATTTATTTGTTTATTTATTTACAATTCTATCGATTCCATCTAGCGTTTCGGCGAGAATTAAGTAAACGAAGTTGGTCACACTGGTCAATAGTGCTGCAAATCATTATTGGACCGCCTATCGATTTTTCCAGCTCCGATGGTGTCAAATATCGATAATATCGATGGTTCCATCGAAAATAGTTTCCGATCCCCCTATGGTGATGGAAGCGAAGCACAAAAAAAAACAAAACATCTCCAAGTATTAAAAACTAGGTTTCACGATGGGAAGAAGGAAGTCAAAAAGAAAGCCGCCGCCAAAGAGGAAAAACATTGAGCCACTTGACCAACAATTTAATTGTCCGTTCTGTAACCATGAAAAATCATGCGAAGTCAAAATGTAAGTACTTTGTGCCTGTAGAAATTTGTTTGCTTTTTATTAAACTATTTATTTCAGGGACAAGCGGCGAAATACCGCCAAGATAACATGTCGCGTCTGTTTAGAGGATTTCCAAACTGGGATTAACTTTCTATCCGAACCAATTGATGTTTATAATGATTGGGTTGATGCTTGTGAAACTGCGAATTAATGAATAAATATACTTACCTAGCTTTATTCGTACATCTGAACACAGAGATTCACTTGTAAAGCCGAGTTCCCTAATCATTTGGAATTCGGCCTTTCTACTTAAGTTTTGAAACTAAAACGACTATGTTATAAAATATTTCACTAAATTTAGCAATTGTAGAACCACCAGATAGAGTTATAATAGCAATGTTGTCCCACAAAAGATGAGCTATTTGTATTTAAGAAAGGAATGAATTAAGTAATACTTTATTTTATAAATACTTTTTCATTTTATTTCTTTAATATACAAATGACTGTAATGGTGTTCAAATTTCGTTCAACCTTTTTGCTTTCTTACATCGCTTTGCTGCTAACTGTACTGTGTAGGTGCATGAAATTCATATGTGATTTTTTATAACCACTTAAAATCAAAAAGCCAAATGCGAACTCCACCAACTAGTCTGGCCTTGTAATATAATTGGCAAATAACATTGTTTAATATGTTCATCTTTAATCAATTGGTAGAGGTAATCAAACCATTAACAAAATGTCACATATTTAATTCCCATTCTTACAGGGTATAACAGATTCGTCGCCCCCGACTTGCCTACTTTCAGTTCTCAGCAGAAATATTATGTGCAATGCCACCTGTTGATAGTATTTTAGTATTTTTGAAAGAGTAGCTTTGATATTTTAAAGTTAAAACAATATGGTTACTTTGAATCGGAGTCACATGTAGATTAAAATGAAAGGCTCCAATGGATGCTCAGTTTAATTATCAACACGCTCGCTCTACGTTCGGTACGGCAGATCAGACACTGATTTTAAAATGGATTTGATTTCAAACGGATGGTTTAGTGAAATTCAGAATGAACTCTGGCCTGGCCAATCTTTTTCTCTAAAAGTAAAAAAAGTTTTGCATAAAGAGGATTCAAAATTCCAAAGTATCCAAATTGTTGAAACGTAAGTTTTGAAATGAAGCTAAGATTAATTTGTATACCTATAGACAAATGTGGGGATACATGTACATACAAAAATGTTTGTTTAGGTAATGTGTATAGGTAATTTAGATTAGCCCCTAAAATGGTAACCCCTCTTATCAATTATATCTGACCCATATCTGTTTATTGAAGTTTGTGTTGAACCGTCGTTGCTTCAACATGTGTGTATATAAATGAAATATTGATCATCTACACATATCATTTACAGGGTATCTTTTTTGCCTTTGCCTATGTATTAGAGTAGCACATTGTACAGGCAAATTCAAGCCTAACCCGAATCGAATTTCGTTGAATTCTTGAACTTTTAACACAAGATTGCGAGGACGATTTTATTTTATTTACATTAAGAAACCAATTGAACTGATAATCAATTTACGACTGTTTCGGCGAAATTTTGATGTACATACAAAAATCTGCTTCCATCTGGTTATCTCTCTAATGATAGGCCTATTTACCAACTAAGTGAGTCGATGATGAATTACAGTTTCATTTATGTATATTTCAGCGAAAATTATGGAATGTGCTTGATATTGGATGGGATCATCCAGTGCACGTTAAGAGATGAGTTTTCCTATCAGGAAATGATATCATTTTTGCCGCTTTGCTCACATCCAAACCCAAGGAAGGTCCTTATTGTCGGCGGAGGTGATGGCGGCGTTGCCAGGGAAGTTGTGAAGCATCCATTGGTTGAGGAAGTGCATCAGGTGGAAATCGATGAACGCGTTGTTGAACTTTCCAAGCAATATTTACCCTCGATGGCATGTGGATTTGAAAGCCCAAAGCTGAAGCTGACTATTGGAGATGGATTCGAGTACATGAAAAATCATACAAATGAATTTGACGTTATTATAACAGATAGTTCAGATCCAGTCGGTCCAGCCGTGTCTTTGTTCCAGGAAAGCTACTATGAATTAATGAAGAATGCGTTAAAAGAGGGCGGCATTGTTTGCTCTCAAGGAGGTAGCTTTTGGCTAGACATTCATCACATAAAGAAGACTATGGTTGGCTGCGGACAGCATTTTTCCAAAGTCGCCTACGCAGTGACATCGGTTCCATCTTATCCTTGCGGACATATTGGCTTTGTTATAGGTTCTTTGGATAAGAATCAAACCTTTAAGACTCCCACAAAGAAGTTTGAAAGTTCCGAAATAGATTCCTTAAACTTGAAATACTACTCAAGCGAAGTTCATACTTCTGCTTTTGCTCTACCTCGCTGGGTCGAGAAGCAATTATATGAATAACTAAATAATGTTATTATAACAGGGACACAAATAAACAGGGTTTTATTTTAAACAAATAAATGAAGTGAACTGTAATTGCTTTGCTCTCCGATAATGTTAAAGGTAAGAAAGAAGAGCAGCTTTCAGCAGCTTTTCTAAACTATAGTTTCTTTTAAACTGTATTACTGAATATGAAACATATTTTTATTTTCCATCCTGAATTGTGCATACAGTCATATCAAGATTCATACAATATTAACTTTAAATAAGGGAATGATGATTATTTTAGTTTCCAATTTTTTCAATGTCATCTGCGTTATCAGTATTCAAAAATTCGATATCTTTTTGAAAGTGCGCTTCTATAGATGAACACACCTCCATACTTTTTTCACTGTCGACGAGATTAATAGCAATTCCAGATTTTCCTGCAAAACGGCATAAACAATAGTTTTTCCATTATACGAGGAAACGAGAGGCATCTTATCCACCAAAATCCACTTACCGAATCGCCCAGTTCGTCCAATGCGATGCAAATATGTCTCACAGTCAGCTTTGCCACGAGCATCAACTGGCAAATCGAAATTGACAACTATTGTAACTTGTTCGATATCAATACCTTAAATAAATAATAAAATATTAAATGGATTTTTTTTTATTTTTTCGAGTAAATAGATATTTTTACCTCGGGACAACACATTGGTTGTAATAAGAACTTTCTCCAGTCCCGAACGGAAACGATCCAAAACCGCAAGTCTTTGCTCTACGGTCAAATCTCCCGAAAGCACGGCCACTGAATGGCCGTCTTTAGCCATTCTTTCAGCAAGCCAAGAAGCAGTTTTTCGTGTCTAAGAAAAATATTATGCACATATTGAACGAGTTTGCATTTAAAGATTATGTTTTCACTTACATGACAAAATATTATGGCTTGACCAATGCTAATGCAGCCATAAATATTCTGTATGGCATTGTACTTCCCGTCTTCGTTTTTACATTTGACATAATATTGCTTAATGTTATCCAATGACTCTTCCTCCCGCATTAGTCTAATAGAATTTAATTAAAATAAGAATATTGCAAATATTTATACGTAATGCTTATATTTTTAAACATACCTTATAACTGTGGGATCGGTCACAATTAAGCGAGCAAAATCCATCACTTCTTTATTGTATGTCGCCGAAAAAAAGAGCATTTGACATTGCGGTTTAAGCATTCTAAAGAAAAATTAAAAATATGAGTATATGGAATAATACTCTAAGGTTGGATCATTATACTAACTTATGGATTCGAATGCATTGATCATGATGACCCTGCGTTGCAATCATAACATCAGCTTCGTCTAAGACGAAAACAGTAATTTTCTTCATGTCAAACAAACGAAACTTTATTCCCCAGTCCAACACTTTGCCTGGAGTTCCGATCAAAATGTGTTCAGTAATCTTTGCAGATCTATCAACTGCAAGTCATTGCATAAACATAATATTTATAAAGTAAACGAACGCTTGTATCCTTTTATATATGTAGTTTACCTTCTTCACCGCGGACTGCGAATCTTAGTTTAATATCCGGCGAAAACTGGCCCATGCGTGCTGCAGCTTCGCCCGTTTGAATTGCCAACTCATAAGTTGGTGACAAACAAAGTACCTGAGGATGATTTAGCTTAGTATTGACTCGGCTAAGCATTGCCAAGACGAAAGCCGCTGTTTTTCCCGTTCCCGACTGGCTCTGCGCTATCATATTTTGTGGCGGATCTGCAAGCAGAGTCGGCAGAGCGGTTTCTTGAATTTTCGATGGGGTATTAAAGCCCATGGCATATATGCCTTTAAGAAGTTCTGGTTTTCTAAAATTATGATTAGATTGTATGAATGCATGTCCACATTTGTAAACCCCAAAATATACTTACAAATGTAAAGCTTCAAAAGTTTTAACCGAGTGCAGTGGAGATTTCGGATTTTTTTGTTGGACGTCAAGGGATAATTTTGTGTTTACCAATCCTTTGCCCAATATTTTAATCAATAGGCTTGTTTCCGCTGGACTGAAAAATGGAGATAAACTACGTGAGTACGAATGCATATCTTAGCTACGCAGTTCCAATTTATGTGCAAGGAAGACATTCTAGAGACACACGTGCTGTTCATGCAACGATTGTGTTTCTTAGGCACATGTATAAAATATGATTTCTAGCAATGCATAAAGAATAAAAAAATGATTCCATAAAAAGAAAAATATATATAAGAGTACATAAAGTGCAGCCAGAAAACGACTCGAATTTAATTTTGGCGAAGTAAAAATTTGGTTATTTTGCCAGACACCCAAATTGAAAATGTAGTTTCGTTTGAATTAGTTTGTTTCACTTCCTCTCATAAAAATATTTTATGCAAAGGGATAACGATGTGCAATATCAAATAATTAATATATACAGTTAAACCAACTTACTCAGCGACGTCCGCTTGGGAGTCCTCAGTGCTTTTCGATGCCGGCTGATTTGAACTTGCGGCATTTTGGGCATTGTTTGTATCAACAGATTTTATGTGAAGTTGATCAACCTGTAGAAGTATGTTAGGTAAATATTAACAACAAATAAAGGAAACTATTAACACTCTGTCAAGCCGAACGCACCAATTTCGAGACTTCCTGGTCTTCTGCTATTTTAACCCAATTGTCCGTCATTATTTCGCTTAATTTTCCAATATAAGTAAAATGGGACCTTGGTTAAGCGATAACAATGTTGAATATAATGAAATAATCTATCGATAACAACTCGACTAATTGATATTTTGCGTCTTGAAATATGAAAACGAAACGCAATGAAGAAACAGTGAGATAATTAATACAAATTCTGGAACCTTCGATCAAATAGCTAAAAATTAAGGTTTTACGATACGAAAAATTCCCTATTATGACAACAAAAATTTTTCGAGCAAATCTAGTAGTCTTTCAAGATACTGTCATTAGAAGTAGCAGTCAAAAAAAATCCACTTTTGATGCATAGGTAAATCTAACATATTCAGTAGTTTTATGCACAATTTATAATCACAAATTTCACTGAAATTATAAGTCGGAACTCGAATTTACAACGGATCGTACTAGTTCGACAGTCGATATATTTTGCATGCACTAGTGTGGTCTATCGAATATCAACGCTGAATTAATTTTTAATAAAAAGAAGTCGAGTAAACATAATAATACAAATATGAACATTGCTCGAAATCTAATTTTGAGTCCACAGGCAAAAACTACTTTGCTTAGAAGCATTCTAAAGACCAATGTAGTCCAAAGACAAAGTCATGTGTAAGTAAATGATTGTGCTGAGAAACCCAGTGGACAAAAATTACATAATATTTTTTAAAGGGTCTCGTACCGTGCTCCACCACCGCCGCATTCGAAGGCAACAAGGATTGGAGCTGTTGCCGTTGGCGGAGCTATGTGGTGGTGGGTTATTTGGCACCTGTGGCATGAACCCGATCACATTACGGTAAGTTTCTTGATTCCACCCCACTGCCAACCGAATAATTTGTTTTTATAATTTTTGTTTTGCAGGGTGAATTTGACTATCCAGACCCATCCAAATGGAGCAATGCAGAATTGGGTATTCCACGCGATGAATAGAGAGGTGTAGTTAAATTTCTACGCAACCAAATAAATGTCGATACATACTTTCAACTTAATATCGCAAACGTGCTGTTTTTTTTTTTATTTATGTTCGGTTCAGATGCTCATTCAAATGTGCAGTTGAACTTAAATTGAAGTCCACATAAATTAAAACGTTGAATTTTTGATTTATTAATTCACTCTATTTGTACCTAATGAACTTCGCTGTGTGCGGTGCCCTTACACCGCAAGTAAAAGTTACTGGATAACCTTTATTTTAATTTCTGCATCAAAGCAGTACAGCCTCTAGGATAGATGCATATACCCCATAGTTTAATGGGGCATTACACCCTTATTACCCATTACCAATAATTAAATTGGTTTTTAAAGATTTCAGCTTTTTGACCAATTACTTGATACAAGGAGCAAAGACCCTTGTACAACATAGGCATTTTATTGCAAAAATGTCTGATAAAGATTACATTTTCAAGTTTTTTAGCGCTTCCTGTGCATGTGTTCGCGGTTCTTGCGCTTCCAGGCAGCGCGCCTGGAGCCACCAATTGTCTGCGAATATCTGTATCCCTTGCCAAGGCCACGGGAACGCTTGCCGGCAGATGTCAAGCCACGAAGTTCGCGGTGCTTGTGCACGTGCTTGCAAATCCAGTTGATTTTCGCATCACGACGGATAGCGTTGTGGTGGATGTCAACCAAGATAACCTCAAAATATTTATATGAAGCGTCCTGGGCCACCCAGTACGAGTTAAGAACACGCAGGCCACCAAGTCGACGACCAACACGTTCCTGAAATGTTGGGAAAATATGTAATATAAGCAAGCGAAATACTTTGTAATCATATGGGCTACTTTAAGTAATGTCAGACATCTAAGGAAGTTAAGAAGTAGTCAACAAGATTTCATTTAGACCAAAGTTGTTATCATCACCAATAATCCATAACAGATCATCAGCCCAGTTCTTAAACTTACCTCGGCAATGGATTGCAAACCACGGTATGGTTTCAACTGGTTAACACCGTGGCTCTTGGGCTTGCCATAGGTGCAACCCTTGGGAACTGGGCGTTTGCGGCCACCACGACGCACACGAATTCTATAGATGACATAGCCTTGCTTGGCACGGTATCCCAGACGGCGGGCCTTGTCTGGACGCGTAGGCCTGGGTGACCGATGCAGCTTGGTCAACTGACGGTACTGCCAGACGCGAATGCGGAGCAAGTAACGCATCACATCGCTCTGCTTCTTTCTGTACAACTCCTGCATATACCGGTATGCCCCCATTTTCGATGATTGATAGACCTAGTAACAAATTGAACGTGTTATTTATATTTTTAATAACTGTCACATCATCGGTCTATCAACAGCCCACTAGACTGAGCCGTTAACTTTTTGTGCAACATTTGGAGTTTCTGCAATTGAAACACAGACATTTATATTATATATAAAAAACCATGTCCAATTTACTAATTTAAGACGAAATATGCAAACTGCGGATTGCTCAGAAAATCCATAATCGTCACTTAACCATTTCTGGTTTAAGAGTGGTGCATGGAAAATATCATCATCCAAATCCAAAGAATTACCAAACCCAAAGTTTTCGAAAATATAAGAAATTAATTACCTGTCTGAAAATAGAAAAAGAATTTTCGATTACTTTAAGATTGTTTTATGAAATTCAGTAAACTGTTTTTTTTTCATATTAGGATGTTCCCAATGTTTCAAGATTAAGTTTAAGCACACCTACCTCGCACGCCGACCAATTTGCAAAAGAAGGAAACTTGTCAAGTGCCTGAGAAGGAAATCAATATTCAGAGTTGCACGGAACGTCTTATACCGATATATATCGGATGCCAATTCCCGCTTGGTTTGAAACTTTGGAATAGTAACAAGAATTTGCACTCAGATCATAAAATAATAAATTAATATTTAATAAACAATTAAAAATCCTAACACTAAATTGCGTGGAATCTAAAATTTAGAAAATAAGTTAAGGACCTTTATCACAGAACCGATTACCTCATTTCGATGAATGGAGAAGGTGTCATGATACCTTAGGTGTGGTATTAGTTGCAAAGTCCGACTACTCAGCATTAAAAATGCCCAGTTCACGTATCAAATAAACTTTATTAGGATGTGCCATTTAGCCATTTGGAAATTAAAATTATTTATCTATCGCAACACATATTTCGTTCCCTTTCCATTGTTTCAAAGTTAACGTTCTATCCATATGATTTTCTGTTATCGGTTGTGAATACCATCTCCATTTCCGCCAGTCGCCCTTTCTTCCTTTTGTTTTGCACCGTCTCAGAAGAGGTACGTAAAGCTGCCCGAAGTAAAAATCTTTTGCGATCTGGATTAAAGAATATATTTTTAGTAAATTATAAAATTTAGAAGTAAGCTGTTTTTAAAGAACAGGCAATATATAATAATATTTATCTCTTTTTCTCTCATTTAAGGTTCAAAATGGGTCGCCGTCCCGCGAGATGGTAAGTAAAATTGTCTTGTCATTCTGTGACTCATTATGCTCATTTATTTTTGTGTCTTTTTAAGCTATCGTTATTGTAAAAACAAGCCATACCCTAAGTCGCGTTTCTGTCGTGGTGTACCCGACCCTAAGATTCGCATTTTCGACTTGGGCAGAAAGAAGGCAACTGTGGAAGATTTTCCACTTTGTGTGCATTTGGTGTCCGATGAATATGAACAGCTTAGCAGCGAAGCTTTGGAGGCAGGCCGTATTTGCTGTAACAAGTATTTGGTGAAATACTGTGGCAAGGATCAGTTCCACATTCGTATGCGTCTGCATCCATTCCACGTCATCCGCATCAACAAGATGTTGTCGTGCGCTGGAGCTGATAGGTAAGAAAACCCCGCTCAAAGATTAATCTAGAAGCATTTGTGTGAATTGTGAAATTGATTTATCTGCATTAATGAGTGGACTGGAATGACTGGCACAATCTTTCACGTTTTTAAAAGATTTCATACCATTAGATTGGTTTGCATTCCAATTTGGTTTACTATTACAAGCATGTCTTAGATTAATTCAGATAATGAAGTTGATACCTGGCGAAGAATGCTAATAAGAACGAAAGCACTTTGACAAAAACTTATGCACAAAATAGTTTTTTAATGAGAAAGGTAGCAATACGAAGATTACAAGTGATATATTTATTACATAGGCTCCAAACTGGAATGAGAGGAGCCTTCGGCAAGCCTCAAGGCACAGTGGCTCGCGTGCGTATTGGACAGCCCATCATGTCTGTTCGCTCAAGTGACCGTTACAAGGCTCAGGTTGTGGAAGCTTTGCGTCGTGCAAAGTTCAAGTTCCCTGGCCGTCAGAAGGTACGTGCATATACAACAAAAACATTATTTCTTTGAACTAATAGAGAATACGTTTAATTTTAGATCTACGTTTCTAAGAAATGGGGCTTCACCAAGTACGATCGGGAGCGGTACGAGGAACTCCGTGATGACAATCGCTTTGAGGCTGATGGTTGTAACGTGAAATACCGCCCAGAGCATGGTCCAATGGCTGCTTGGGAGAAAGCTCAGCGCGAGGTTTATGCTTAAAATAAAGTCGATCTGAATCAATAAAGATGATTTTACCTTTTCACGAAATAAGTGGCTGTGGAACTTATTTTGGATCAAAAAGAGCCACAAAATATTGTTTACCTATGTAAAACGAAAAGGTTAACATTATGTTTGTAAGCATTTTGCTCTTATCTGTGCGGGTGTATGATATGGACGAGTAAGTTAGGATGTGAACGCGGTTCAAAGAACAAAACATTTTCTCGGCAAATAGCTTGAACAAGCGAGAACTGGGAATTCTTTGGAGTATAGAAATCGGGCACTCGCCTTTTAAAAAGCAAGGAAGTTGATTGTGTCCCAGTTCTACAGTTTCAAAATTGTGCGTAAAAGTTATCGATACAATGAAACGCGACGCAATGGAACGAGATATATCGATAGTTTTAATTCAACAGCAAGTAATCAGTGCCCCGCAAACAAAAGAAAGATAGAAAACAAAACGAAATAGATGGTAAAATGAGTGTGCTGGAATGGAAAAAGCTAGATTTGTTTCGTCTTGTGGCTTCTCCACACAGTTCAAACCTTCAATCTTTAAGTAGCGAAATTACGGCCCACTGCTTTAATTGGAATACAACGGTGTTTTGTGAGCAAAATGGATTTGTTCACATTTACATGGAGAACTGGGAGAGCGTTTCCTTCAAGAGTCAATTTGGCGACAAACAGTTCATTAAGTTTTGTGCTCTGACGAGCAATGGATTTCTTGTAACTGCAACTCAAGATGGCAACTTTGTAATCACCATTTACATATACGACCTAAAAAGATTGAGTAGGAAGCAAGGAGCTCCAATCGTTGCTACTGCAAATCTGCCTGCAACAAGTACCGTCACCTGTATGCAAGCAGAGGCGGTTACGGAGAAGCTTTTCGCTTTAAGCATTGGTTTTGACAAGGGCGACATTCTATTGTACTACGGCAAGATAATTAGGGATCTCTCGACGAGTATGCGTCAATTCTCGATTGGGCTTCGTCCCATAAATGGCATTCACTTTGAAACTTCTCATCGACCGTTGGATGCAGCGCAACCGATGTGTAATGTTTTTGTAATAAGTCTAGATGGCGTGTTTTGCTTTCTTCTCAACGATAAGGGGCAGGCAGAGCCTAAACTTATACTTGACAATGATAAGGAAAAGTTCAATCGATGCTGCACGATGCGTCAGCAAAATGGTGTCGCTGTGAATTATCCAGAGCCGGACGCATTGTTAGTAGTCGGGCGTGACGACGCCATTTATTGCTTTACACGCGATGGCAGGGGACCTTGTTATGCAATTGAAGGGCAAAAGAAATATCTCTCTTGGGTAGGCCATTATATGATCGCTGTGATACAGAGTCAGAAATCAATTCTTTCACCTCAGCCAGCCACTACTCTCATTGTGGTCGACACTGAAAATAAAATGATTGTTTATTCGCAGCAAATCGAAGACCTGTTTTGTATTATCAATAAAAAGAATGACTTTTATATCATCACCGAAAAGCAGGAAGCTAACAAAAGATTTGCATACAATGTATACATATTGGAGGAACATGATATATCTTTCAAAGTCCGTTTACTGACTAAAAATTTTATGTATGATACAACGCTGAAATTGTTGGAAAGGGAAGGATATGCTGATTCTGAAGATGCTGCATTTGTGAGATATCAGTTCGGCAACCATTTGCTGTCGAAGGGAGATCCGGGCAGAGCTGCAAAGGAATATATCCGAACGATAGGATTTGTAAAACCCTTCAATGTTATTTCCAAACTTCTGTCTCCCAGATACAATGAATATCTCATTGAATATCTAGAGGAACTGGTTAAGAGCGTTGAAGCAACAGAGGAGCATGGAAGACTTCTTCAAAGTTGTCTCGATCGAAGGGATTTAAGTAGCGGCATAGAAGAGCTGCCCACACTTCAGGAAGGCAATCATAATACCGATAGTATACAACTTGGCGACTTCAAATATCCATCAAATCGAGCTGCCAATTTTCTGCTATTTGCCAATGTGTGGCAGAATTTAAGAAAAGATCAAAATCTCGCTAAACTCTACCAGGAACAGGAAATTTTAAATTTCTTTTTGGAATCTGGACAAGATTTGTTAGCAAAACATTCGGAGACTGTATTTAAGACTGTTAAAGCTCTGGTTCAGGATAAGAAAATTGACAATATTTTAAATTTTCTTTGCATTCTGTCTCAAGATATTGAATTTTGTCGTAATATATTATCTGAAATTATACAATTTGATCCAGATTGCGATGAAAAATTATATTATTATTTACTAATTCTGTATCTGGAACTATGGCGTGAAAACAAAACATCGTCGGAGGATATTCTCAATTTTTTAAAAAATAAACGACTGCGTCATGATAAGGTCCTAATTATATGCGGCCTCTATCTATTCTCAAATGGCATTAAACAAATTCAGTCCAACCCGACAGATGCTAAGTTGAGTACTGGTGGTGAAACCATTCTCATAGAATGTATAAACAGTCTAGTCCAGAGCCAACCAGATCACTCATTTCTCTTTGAAACGAACTCCAGATCATTTTTAATGCTGCTGAACAGCGCCTGTGGTAATACGGCCATGAACGCTTTGCATCTTAAACAATTTTTTAAGGACAAATCTTTGAACACATTTATGGACACGCATAACGAGTTGCAGTCAATTAACGATCTTAAGGATCAAATTAAACAGTCCACATCTCTGATTTCACGCTACAAATATAATCCGATTGAATTTCGAAACACATTCTGTGATATCTGCAGGCAAGCGTTGTATATGCCATCGGTTTATTTTCTTTGTCAACATTCTTTTCATAAAGAATGCCTCAATTATAATTCCAAAGACGTTTCTAATGCATCATGCAGCGTCTGCTGTGGAAATATAAACTTCTATGTGGAGAAAGTGGAAACCAATCCATTTGAAAACGAGGAATCGGGAGACATAATAGCTGGAATTTCAAGAAGTTTGGCTACTGGAATTATTGAATTGATTTCGGGCAACAACATAACTACAACAAAATCATTGACAATTGGGAGTAGTAATGCCAAGTCATGGGCGGGAAGGTTTACAGAAAGAAGGGTAGCGGCGAACAGCAATCCCTTTGATTCGAATTAAAATAGTTTTGACTAATAACCCCAATATGCATATGTATGTTAAATGTTGTTAATATTAATGCACAATAAATTGTAAATGCAAATAAATGCGATACTTCTTTATTGCCTAAAAAAAAATATGAAAAGATGCAATACTATTTTAAGGTGTATGATGAAAGTATCCAACTCATTCCCAATTATAAAATAAAGTTAACATTTGCATCAGGTATCCAGAGATCCGTTCGACTAAACTCCAAACTTTTCTCAATACATTTGATAAACAAGTTTTAAATAGTTTAAGCATAGAGCAAGTTTATTTTCTAAGCTTCTAATGAAATTGATAGAAACGAAGTTTATGATTAACTAGAATGATTCACAATAAATTGGGGTATTCTTTATTATGTTTTTTTTGGGTTTTCGACTAGATATTACTCTTTGGTTTTTGGTTTGGTATTTATTTAGTAGGAAAGTCTGGCCAATAGTTGATATAGTATCTATGTGTGGTTCCTTCAAATAATCTCTCGAGCCAATTGCTTAGACCGTCCAATAAGTTGTCCTCAAGCAAAACCTTTGATTCTGAATCTGATTCGTCAGAGTTACTCATTTCAAGAAATGTTCCTATTTCAGGGTCGTCACTGCTCTTAAGCAGCTGCTTGGTCATTTTAAGCATTCTCTGTAAAGAATAACAAAAGTAATTACAATAAAGTTAAGCAATGGCAAATAGTTATAAAAAGAATAATAATTCATGAATTATATTTACCTTCGTACCACGAGCAGATTCGGGATGTTTGGCATGATACATGCAAAAGTATTTCCTGTGGCCATTTAAGGCAATTACGGTACCAACACAGTTTCTTGGATTTATTTGCAGGTTTTTGTTGGTACACAAAGACAAACGAAGAATTTCCGAGTACCAGGACAATCCCTTCTCAATAAGCATATGTCCAAACAATAATGTCTTGTTTTTTCTGTAAGGCCAAACCGCTTTGTGATAATGAGGTATAAGTTTTGTGCGACTTTGATAATCCGTTATCAATAAAACAGTTCGACAGCCAGGCTTCAACAAACGTATCATTCCATTATATTTTTCAGCTCTAAGTTCGTAAAGCCTTAATTCCGGGGTCTGTTGATTGTTCTTAATGCCTACGAATTGCTTGTCAGAATCTTTCTTTCATTGTACATTTAAATGGATTTAGCCTACCTGAGTTTTCATTGAGATGTCCCTTGGCCTTTAGATTTTCCTCCTCTGCCCGCACAAAGTACATCATAATATATCCGATACCAAACATAAATGCAATGGTTCCCAAGAGAGATACTGCTGCTAGCAGATGCTCATTTTCTACATTGTCTGATAAATAGTCTACCAAGTAGAGTAAACGAGCGATCCATTTGGTGATTATTCCTTGGGCGTGTTCATCGAGTAAATTCTAGAATCAAATGTAATTAATACGACGTTCAAAAGAAATTTGTGGGTTTTCTTGATTACCTGAACAAAGGCTTCATAGCTTAATGCTTCAGATGTTTGTAGAAGCCTCTGTATAGTATGAGTTATTTCAGTTTTTGTTGTATTTATTACACTTTCTCTTGGATTGTCGGAGGTATTTCTAACATCAAGTTTAGTTCCATAGATCCACTCATACTTTATATGCGTGTTGTCCCGACGCCAAATAATTACAATACGTAATAAATTATCGTCAAATGAGCCCTTCGAAATTGCATTAATA
Source organism: Drosophila nebulosa (assembly GCA_024703675.1). Lineage (NCBI taxonomy): Eukaryota > Metazoa > Arthropoda > Insecta > Diptera > Drosophilidae > Drosophila > Drosophila nebulosa. Next base: position 1,655,773 of record JANFPS010000004.1, on the reverse strand, counting down.
AACTCTGGTTGCTTTTCCTAAAAATATCGTATAACTAAAATTGACACATGTACGAAATTATTTAGAAATTTTGAATTTACCTTAAACATATACGCAAATCGAACTCTCTCCAAACTATATCCGCTTTGAAGGGCTATTTGTCGTAATGTTCCTCTTGCGGAGTCATGCTCTACAGAGTTTTCAGTGATTAGCACAACGCATAGGCGCTTTCTTGGCCTATTCCATTCCGCAGGACAAACGCCTCAAGTTAATAAAAAATTGAAGCATATAATTTCTTTAAATTGCTAAACGGAATAAAAGTCTTACCTTCTAGCATATCTTGGCACGATAACCTTGGTAGGGTTAAAAATTGATTGGAAGTTAAGACGTTTGTTAAGGTTTGTGTTGGAATCTCTGATATTGAAATACTAGCAATGGGCCTCGTTGAATCCTCATTAAATAGAAATAGGGTGTCCAGATTTGGGTTTACTTTAAATCGTTCTATTATTGCCTTTGTGCTTTTACTTCTAAGATCGACAAAACTGCAAAAACGGATTGAAAAAGGGGCACATCATTCTAATATTTTTTTTTTAAATTTTTGGACTCATTTATGTTACCCAAAAGCTACGCGGTCATTAAAACCAAATGCTGATACTAGGTATCGCAGCCTGGGTGTCATCCGGGGCTCCAAAACTAGAGCCCGTACTCTGTTGTCCATCCAACCACCGAGGAATTCATCTATATTCTCATCATTAATACGCTTGGCAATATTAAAAGGCAGCTTTTTTCGTATAAAATCTAGCATTAAAATACGTAATGGATATAAGATAGTTTCCCATGTATGTATATAGAACAATTCTATACTCACCTACGACCTTTTGCGGCGTGTAGTTGTTATCTCGGTAGACATAACTATGGCCATCGGAAATCAGAACCATCTTTGGAATTTCATCTACCCCTGCTTTCCTTAGTATGCTTGGTTCATGGACAGCATTTATGGTTGCAAAATGTATCCCTAAAACGAGCCGGATTCATAATCAAGAAAATGGCGGATAACATTATAAATTAGAAAGTCATACCTAAGGGCTCTAGTGTATCAATTAATTTTTTGAAAGCTCCTACTATTCGAGTACAGCGGAAGCACCAGTCATTGTAAAACATAATAATATGCAATTTCTTGGCGCTTTTTGGTAAAATTGTTTGTTCGAAATACTTTGATGTCACAGATAACTTATGGTATAGCCCTATATCCTGGTCGAAAAAGAAATGCTTTCCAAAAAAATCCTCTGTTGGATCAAAGCCAAATCGATTGTATCCACTATAATCGTGTTTTTGTTTTAAAAAATGCGAATCTTCGTTAGTTACTCCATGGCGATCAAATATATGCCGACGTTCATTGTCACTTAGCAGTTCGTAGGCCTTTTTAATTTCTACAAATTTTTCTTCAGCTTCGGGATGTTTGTTTTTATCGGGATGCCTAGAAGATTTTAACAAATTGGTTAACTTATTTTTCCCAATAATAATGTGATTCTTTTACCATTCCTTGGCCAACTGTTTATAGGCTCGTCTTATTTCCTGCGTGGTAGCATGGGTGTTAACCCCGAGGGTGGTGTAAGGATTGGCTGTAATACAGAGACATATCTGTGCCAGCATACAAAGCAGCACCAGAACAAGGATCTCACAACAGAAGACGAAATTACACAGTTTCTTGAACATTGTGCTTGAAGTTTCCTTTTTATATTACATCCTTTCCTTAATTTTCTGAAATAGTAGTTACATACTTTCAGTGAAAAACATAATTTGGCTCTTTTTCTTAAAATCAATAAAAAAAAGTTTTTTATTAGAAGACTCGTAATTTTAACGTTTAAAGAAAATCAATTAAAATATCGTGTACGAGCGCCAATGTTATAGGTTTTATATATACATTAATAAATCTGGTCTTTTTCTTTAATAATAAAAGTTTACATTTATTGTATTTGCACTTTGCACGTATTTGTGTATCTGTGAATTTGTAAGTAACAAGTATCGGAATATAAATCAAGTAGTTACATTTGTCGTATAAAGTTTTTTTTAGTTTGTGTTTCCCGTTCACTATTAATCTATCTTCAGTTATTTACATTTATTAGCACGCACAAAAAATTATACTTAAACAGAATGAACACAATCGCTATCGAATTTACTGAATTTGTGTTATCGAATATATCGACTTTCTAGGGCAATGGCAATGCAGAAACATATTATGCATATTAAAACTTGATGTAATACATATCTTAATTTTTCTCGTTCTAGTAATCAAGCACCATCGAAAATAAAATATTAAAGTAATTTTGTTCAATTTGTGTTACAGAATTCCACTGTATTTTGATTTATAAAATTCTTCCCACTGTATCATACAAGTTTGAGTTCGACAGACCATTTTTCTTTTCTTTTTATTTCCTCATCTCTCTTTTTTTCTCCTACACAGAGAAGGTTCCCAATTGGGAGCTTTGAACTCCAACAAACGAGCCCATTTTCTAAATCCCTTTATCGATATAATATTTTTAAAACTATCGGACTTAGAATACCGATAGACGGTCCATCGATGTTTTTTGCAGCACTTCGGAGTATGATACCCAATAGACATTCATGCGGCTTACCCACCAACCTCCTCCAAAAATCGTTTATTATACATAAATGAGGTAGGAAAGTTATTAAACTGAAACTCTATTTTCGACCAATTGTTCCTGGGGGAGCTACACGATATAGTGGACGATCCAACTGAGTTTGAGATATACAATGCCTGCAATATATAAAACACTACAAGCCAAATTTCAGCACTGTAGCTTTAGCGGTCTAGGAGATTTTCGTGCCGATTGGATTATTATACCCTTTTCGCAAGGGTACAAATAGGACAGACAAAAAAAAAATAAAAGACGTTAGTGGTTTATATGGAATACCTATTCGGCAGTTATGCCGTCATTTTCAAAGGTGAATCCTATAAAATATTTGAACAATAAAACAACCTCTCCACAATCTACCACACACACAATCTAATAGGCCGCTACCCAAACTGCTACAGTCTGACGGGATTGATCCTGGCTTTTTTCCTGCCTTCCGTCAAACAGTAAAGCACATGTAAACTAGAACTGACTTTTTGCAAACATTCGTCACAATAAGGGCGAGACACGTACGGCAAAATTTATAAATTTTTTTTTCTTTTTATTTTGGTATGGGACCTACATATATGTTATATCAATATAACATATTATATCCCAAAGTATATGAATAGATTGCGCGGACTAAGACCGATAAAAGGATAGCGTGTGTGTGTTTTTGATAGAAAATATGCACCAACCTTACCCTTGGAAACAAGTGGCAAATAGTCTTGAAAGCACATATTAAATTTAGCTTCTTTTCTTTGGAAAAAATATCCATCCCGGAATGGCAGCTCCATCATCTGATCAAACGTTAACATAGAAATTAAGAAACCTTTGCAATATTAAGTTAGAAATTTGAAAACATGTATTTACCTTTGCACGCTACTGTATGTAATTAAAAGTCTATATTACTATGTTTAAACATTAGAAAACCATCGGGATGACAAAGTGCCTTTACAAATGGTGCCGCCTGAGGAATCTGACGGAAATGAATCGGCCCGAAAGCGGAAGAAGTTACCAACATCTGTGTGGTCCCACTTTGATAAATTTGCAAATCAACAGCTTGCAAAATGTTGGCATTTTAGTAAAAAGCTTCGAACCAGTGGCAAATAGTCGAATTTAATGGAGCACCTCAAACGTGCCCACCCTCTAGTGCAGGAAGGGAAAAAGGAAAACGTTCCTCCACATTTGGATAAATATTTTGTAAAGAGTAATGTTTATGGTCCAACATCGGCCAAAAAAGAAAAAATGACGAAGTCATAGCGCAAATGGTTGCAACAGACATGCAACCGTTTAGCATTGTCGAGGACGCAGGGTTTATTCATTTGATGCATGTGGTGGACCCCAGGTACATCGAAAATCCTTACGGGACACACATGTAAAGAATATGTACGCTATATATACATATGCGCTACTATATTTTTGAACACAACTGTATGCACATATGTATGCAGTCACAATGCTTGTTGTTTTACGTATGTGTGTGTATTAACGCAAGACGCAACAGTTTTTTTTTGCCGTTATTGCAAAGCGTTCGCACACTCGTGCGAAATTATAATAAAATTCTCAACCGTCGCTAATATATGTATAATGTAACTTGCATTAGGAAATCTATAAAACTTTAAATGAAGCGAAAAGATAGCTAACTCTACAGCACTGGCTCATGCATGAGTCTGTTAAATATCTTAACAGGGTTGATCTCAGTGTTGCCAATTTAGCTAGTTTGCAGCTATTTTTGGTGGTTCGAATTGCCGATGTGGAAAAATTATACTTCTAAAAATGTATATTTACCACATTTGCTATTTGGTAGCCGGCTTAATCTTTTTTAACAACTATATTTTTGATATATACCTTAAGCAATACCATTTTTTCTTCAGTTATTGGGTTTTGACGAAATTTAAAAAAACTGGCAACACTGTACTCATTTCAACTGTTTTTTTTCTCAGTGTTGTTTTTGTTGTTCAAATTTGCGAGTGTTTTTTGCCGTCGCTTAAAAAATTAAAAAGCGACTATTGGTTAAAAATTGCGCGTAAAATGTTGAAGAAAATATTTACAAGTTGTCGAAGATAGATTTATTCGTGCCATTTAAATCCATAATTGGGTCGGCAAGAGATTTTTAAGAAAAGGGAGCAACGTAACAGAAACTTAAGACAACCTGGTGCCCAGGTGAGACGCGTCACCTGGTTTTATCGGTTCCATGTGGATACGTGTATGTGTTTTTTGTGTCGTGAAAGTAAAAATTAAAATAAATTTGATTAGCATCCCCTATATACCCCTGCATCCACCCTTTCCCTCACATTAGCAAACCCGTGTGCTAATCTTTTGTGCTTGTGTGTGTGAATGTGAAGCTGCTTAGGAATTCCAAGAATAACCAGCAAATATGTCAAACAATCGCAGAAGAGTTCGTACAATCGATTTTGTAGCACTGCAAGGCTTACAAATACCGCAACCACAAGCGACGCCGGCGGCAACATCACCAGAGCAAGAGCAGCAGCAGCAACAACAAAAATTGGATGAAGAAGCCACAAAGCCGCCCGTGCCTCCCATACGATTGCGGCGCGAGCAAAGTGTGGATGAGGATGTTGCAAGGTGAGAGTCGCCAGCCAATAAGCATTTTGTAACGGGAAAATCCCAAAGGCGAACGACTAAACAAGAAGTAAGAAGTAAAAGACTTATTACGACACACACATACAGCCCAGGCACGTGCATATGTATTAGAAACTTGTCTCTGGAATCATGTGTGTGTAAATGCGTGCGTGTTTGTATGCGAGTAAGATTGCTAAGAGTTTTCTCTCGCTCTCTCCCTTTTCTGTCTCAAGATTTTTAATTGTTGAAACGTAAACAACGTGTTTTTAAAATCAAGTCAAATCAACGAACTCGATGAATGTGCCTTGAAAAAAGAGGTATTTGAATTTCAATTCAGCTGATTGGGGACTACGAAATGGTGTTCAGGAGGGGCGTTAGAGGATAGACGAAAGGAATAGATTTCAATGTCAGCCTGGTTTACTGAATTTTTTATTATTTTTATTTATTTTTTTTTGCAAGACAGCCACAAATTATTGTAAAATGTGAATTTTTTTTTATTGAAATCAAACACTTTTTGTTTTCCTTACATTTTTGTTGTGTATTTTTTCTGCCATTGTAGCGCAATAATTGTAATTACATACATACATATGCATGGAACCATTGATCAAAGACACTTTTTGTTGTTGATTTTTTTTTTGTTTTGGTGGCGATTTTGAGGTCTTCCAAGATATTTGCTGATAACGATGACTCTTGCCTGATAAGTCAACACAACGACATAGTCAGCAAAAGAGAGATAGAGGTACAGGAAAAAGAGAGGGAGAGAGGCACACATATGTACATATGTATGTATGTATGTATATCTATGCATATCTATGGCATTTATTGTGTTAGCTTTTCCGCCTTATTTCGGTGGTTTTTACGATGTATTCGCTTATTCATTTTCACTACCCTGTTAACGCAAAACTTAATACGGTATATTCAATAAACAGTCAACATACAGGTTAAGTTCGCTTTGTTGAATTGTCGTCCCAAAAGGTCCATCGCCTAATGAGCTAAGGGCGTTTTCACAAAAAAGGAATACCATAAATTTGAGGCATCCGTGTGGTGGATTAGTTCTTTACGTGCCATAAAGGATAGTTTGGCAAAAAGTGAAACCAAACAAAACCAAAATATCCAATTAAAAACCAAGGATTGTCTAAAAGAACGGATTGGAAAAATATAAAGCAAGGAGAAGAAATATTTTTCTTTTCTTTAATTCGAACTACATACATACATACATATATACATATGTATGTACATACATACATACATACATGCGATAAAATTCTTAACTATCTACATATGTAAATCATTTAAAATGGTTATACAAACTCTGCTACACTAAATTTTTGTTCTTAATAGGACACGCGTGTCTGTTGTCTCACATCGCTTGTATGTACATTCGTATGTATGTATGTATATACATATGTACATATACATATGTATGTATGTGTGAAATTCATTTTGAAGACTATAATAAATAATGACCTAAATGAAGTTTGTCCCTAATTATATTAGAAATTGTTCAATTGTTTTGCAATTTTGTTGATCACCTGCGTTTTTTAGAGGGTATCTAAAAGTAAACATTCCCTTATAAGGCAGAAAAGTTGCTGATTGGATTTTTCCGAAACAAGAATCTTCTTGCATGTCTTCACACAATTTAGCACAAAGCATATTTGTACATATGTGTGCGTGAACCTATCACTTGTTCTGCCGTAGAAATTTAGTCAAATTAATTTTAGTCTCCAGTTGGTGCATGTCTTGTTCTTCCTCTTTGTCTCTGTCTCGCCTACCAGTTTGTTGTTGTTGGTGATCAATTTGCCTGGTCTCAAGCTGTCGTGGGCAGCGGGTGATGGTGGCAAACGGTTCGGGGACGGCGGGGAAGTTAAAACGCGTTTTAATACGTGCGCTTGCATATTTCGTTTTGTAACCTCTTTCGTTATACGCGTCCGCAACGAACATTGAGAGACGATTCTGTTTTGAAATTAAATTCGCTTTCTTCTCTCGGTTGTCTTCGTGTTTGCTCTTGAATGGAATTCCACCAAAAAAAGGAAAATCAAAACTCAAATGAAGGTCTTTCATAACCTGTAGCTTGACAATCTTACGTACACATCCACACACACAAACATAAAAGAGTTTGTGTTGCACTTGCCACTTGCCCCCTAAAAACTTCAGATTCTTGCTCCCTCAACACTCTTTGATTCGATTGGTGGTCTTGCCCAAAATACATATCAAATTACGAGTATAAATGAGTAAAACTTGATAAGCATAATTAAGAATTGGCTGGCTACATACGCACACATACACACTCCCTTATACACCAAACTATGTATGTACATACATATGTATTTCCGCAATGGCTCACACATACAAATGTATTTCTTGTGTGTATGAGCACGCGTCTATCATTAACAGTAAATTTTGATTTTTGTTTAAAAAGTATACGGTTTGTATGTATGTATGTATGTATGTACATATACAGCTGTGTTCTACACGCTAAGAGCATGCTATAAATTTTCAGAATATAATTTGCAAACGAAAATAAAAAAAAAACATATGTACATATGTATGTATGTATGTACATATGTATATATGTATATCATGTGTGCAAGCACATTAGAAAATAAAGAATCGCATCCAAACAGAATTTTCGACCAATCGTTCATATGGGAGCCATTTGATAGTCTGATCTTGATAAAATTTGCTAAGGACGTTTAGATATAAATTAAATTAAGATTTGCACATTTTCTTTAATATCCAATGAAAAACAACAGAGTTATTGATCCTAAAACTCTATTTTCGACCGATCGTTCCTATGGGAGCTATTTTATATAGTGGTCCGATCCGTCTGAATTCGAGATAAACAATGCCTGCAGTATATATGTATGTATGTAGAAAGCTACATGCAAAGTTTCACCACTGTAGCTTTAGTGGGGTAGAGAGGTTTACGCTAAACCAGCCGGACAGACAGACATACGGACATGGCTATATGAACGTACACACGTCTCATCGTGCTGTACAAGAATATATGTATGTATGTAAATACTTTATATGGGCGGAGATGCTCCCTTCTATGCATCTAATAAAAATTTGATCAAATATAAATTAAGCTGGGCTTTCTTGTATATGGTAAAACATATTTTAAAAAAGGCGCAAGTTATTGAGCAATGAAAAGTAAATATAAAACGAAAGCGCTTTGCTTTGGATTCAAGAAATGGATAAATTACCTCTCTCAGCGAAACAAAGTGCTAGCTATGGCATTCCCCTTTTAGATAAAGTGTCCTTCAGAAATACACTGCCGCTCTGAGAAGATATTACTATAGCAACAAGTCCATACATACATATGTATATGAAAGTGTATGTACGCAGGTGTTTTTTTTTCCCATCATTCGATTTGCAATTCAATGTTTTAAATAGTCCGTGTTTGTGTGTACGCTTTTGCTTTGGCTTTATAGTTCATCCATGCAAACATATTACTTATACATAGTGTTATCCCCATGGCCAATAATACGCGATATTAATTATTTTCAATATTTTTATTTGGCTAGTTGCTGCCGAAGTATGTAAATACCTTGCCACCTATAATTACATATGTTGCCTGCTTAAATATAAGACTTAGAACTTTGCTTATTTGATGGACAATATTGCGTGAGAGTTTAGAAACTGACAGAAAATCGGTTGAAAAACAGATGTTTTTTTTCTTTAGACTCGCCAATAAAAACCGAGTGCTTAATAAAATGAAATAAGTTAATAATAAGTCAACAAAACACTAACAGGTGGAAGTGGCCAAGTACATGCTGCAATTGTATTCCGATTGTGCGATGGCTGATGGATCGATTTGCTTTTGCGTTCCACAAGTTCTCTTTTGCCACCCACCGGCAGATACGTTTGCTCTCTCCCACACACAATTTTACTCTTACTCTCACTCTCACTCACAGTTTACACTCTGCTGCTTTCTCTCTTGCGCTCCAGCTCGCTCTTTGAATCTCTGTTCAGCATAAACAGTTCAACAATTGAATGACAATGACTCCTAGCGCCCGCTCGACGGTTTAGTTTAACGGGTCCGATTGTCAGCTGCAGTCGCTCGCAAACGCCGTGGCTCGTTGGCGGCTATAGATACGTACTAATAGTATATGCACATGTATTTGTAGAATCTCGTATACTAGAAATCATATTTGCGACTACATGGGGTAAATTCTGTTTGTTAAAGTGCTAATAAATTGAGTGCCCGCCGCACCGCATTTCAATTCGCCCCAAACAATGGATGTGTCAAGTGATAAAATTATTTGGCGACCAAGCGGCTTATGAAATTTCAAAGGAGTCCAGTGAACTGAGTGTGTAAATGGAATGTTGGCTAGCTCAAAAACGAAAAAGATAAAAGACAAGCACCCAACACCCACCCCACCCATAGAAAACAAACCTCCTCGATACCCGCCTTCGCCAGTCATCGTTGCTCGTTTTTTCTTCTTTTCGCTTGGCCGCGTCTAAAGTTCTCCAGTGCGCTGAGCACTGTAATTGCGAGTACTCTTTACTCGCGTGTAGACATACATATGTATGTACGTATGTGTAATCTATATATGTATTCGCTATTATTATTATTGTCGCAGTCCCCGCATTAATTTCCCCTCTCCCTGGCAGTAGCCAACAATTTAAGTCACTGTGGTGAAACACTTCAAAGCCCTGAGAGCATTATCAAAACTAAAGCAGAAAATAAAAGAATAGCAGCAAAGTGTGAAACAAAACGAGAATTTTATCTGTTTTGTCTCGTTTGTTGCCGCTTTACAGTTTGGAAGCCAGTGTGTGAGCTTAGCTCGAACAAGATGCGGCGAAAAAAGTAAGTACATCACGACTTAAGAGTAGGTAACGGTCACTTTAGGGTATTTTATTTCTGTTATCAAACAATTACATTGGTTCTTCAGGAGCTTGAATCATCCGCCTGCACTTTGCTCAGTAGATTCCCCTGGGAAACCGTTTACTGAACGAATGTTAAGGCTATTTATCGATGATGAAATTAGCTGATGCAAAAGTAGCGCGATTTACCTATTCGTCGCAAAAATGTTGCCAATTAATATCTCGTTTGTGGTATAAATCAAACCTGTGCTGAAATTAAAGCATAATTACGGGCGTGACAAGCGTCTGTCTGCAATGCGACGATTAGATAAGTCAACCCAACTCAGTCAACTCAGTCAACTCAATCTCTTGTGTCCTAACCCCTTTATTTACCTATTTACCACTCTTATCAGCGATTAATCGGCACTCGGCCGTATGCCAATTAGGCTAACTATTATTAAAAACCAAGTCCAGCCAGGCCTGAGCTCCATTTAAGTCCAACTTTCATCTGACTGGTGTCTATTTAAATGCTGTCTTTTCTCTTATCCAGGGTGGAGTTCCGGGTAAAACAAGCGGCATCGCGGCCAGTGCAAATGTCGAATGCTCGCATCGGAACCCTGGAGGAGGATTTACATCCCGACGATGAGCTGGCCGCCCATTATGAAGAGTTTGGCACCACGCCACCACGCACACGTCTTAAAATCAAGAATCGCGACTGGGAACGCAAGCAAAAAGTGGCCAATGTTGTAGCGTAAGTTAATAAGACCATAACTGGGGGCAATTTTGTGTTGATAGAAATTGGTCACCTTCAGATATAAAGAGGTTAATATATCTATGATGATCAGAAATAGAATCTCATTTGACTGAAGTTATTTGGATGTTACTAGAAATTTTGCTGAAGTATTACCATTTTTCGAGTTGCTAACTAAAGCCTATTTACTGTAACAAGATAAAAAGCAAAATCAATCAGAATGATGTAATATTATGAGCGATAAGGGTTTGTGTCTAGGCTATGGAATAGATTCAATGGAATCGATGAGAACGATTGGATGTTAGTGGTTATCAATGTTGAGTATAAGAACTTGCCATATGGCTCCATATGTTTTCTATGTTGACGCTCGCAACGATTCGATTCTCCGTACAAGAGATCATTAATTAATTCCCTTGTGTGTTTTGTAGGTCCACAGACTCGCCAGCCAGTGCTGGTGGGACACCAAAGAAGGGCATGTCACGTATGGCCCGCTCACGTGTCCTGCGTCGAAACACCATGGACTGCGCGCTGCTAAATGAGATGTTTGTTAACGACGAGAAACGGACAGACAAGCGATTGCAGTCGCTGTTGCGAGACTCGGAGAGGGAGATGAAGAATTCGTTGGCCACGGCGGCGGTGCCACCGCCGAGGGGCAATAGTTTCCACGAGGGAGCCCATCCCCTGGAATCTCTGGACAAGATTATGCCACTTAGTTCAGATGTGACGGCACCACTCAGGATTGCATCTAAGGTTGTGGAGAGCTGCAATAGGTATCGATGTGTCTCGTCGCGGCCAACTGGTTGCCGCTCATCAGCTCCGCCGCTCGCTTTTGCATCACAGCTCCTGCCGGCTGGCATGCTAAAGGGCGATGGCAAACAGAAGGCGGGACTGGGCAAACGCAAGGATTTCCACGAGACGTTTGCCAATCTGATCAAACTGGGCAGCGTGGACAGGCAAGACGCCAAGCCGTCTCAGGAGGAGCACACCTGGCAAACGGAGCTGAAGGATCTCATCTGGCTGGAGCTACAGGCCTGGCAGGCGGATCGCACTGTGGAGCAGCAAGACAAATATCTGTTCGATGCCCGTTTGGGCGTCTCCGATCTGCTGACCCAGATTATAAGCTACAGATTCCAGCCACGCTATCGTCGCGAACCGAGCCTAATCAGTCTGGACAGTGGCATCCATTCGGATGGTAACTCAAACGCCAGCTGTGAGTAATATACATCTTTTAATGTTAAGCTTGCATATGCATTTTTAAATCGTTTCTAGCTCCTTTGCCCAGCAAGATGTGCCAGGGCTGCATTTCTCTATACTGCAAGGATTGTATGGATCAGCAGGAGTTGGCGTTGCGCGAAGTGGAGGATATGCTCACACGTCTGGAGGTTGCCGAGTCCCTATATCCTTCGTCCCAGGCCATGGGGGCCTCGCATCCTATTTACAAGTCACAGAGTTTTGTGGGACGCATCAAATCCATGTGCCTGTGGTACAACATTACCAAGCAGAACAAACTCAAGTTAAGCATTTTGGGCAAGATTCTTGCCAGACTACAGGATGAGAAGTTCTCGTGGCCAGTTCAAACCTCGTACATTGGCTCCGACAGCGGCAACTCCTCTGCCTCGGGTGTGGAGAACGAAAATGACTCGGCTGTCAATTCAATGGATTCCTCCAAGCCACCCAGTGTGGCCGGTCGTAGAAGTGCCGGCTGCTCGAACGGCAACGGAAGCATATCCTGCGCTAAGGTGCAGTTTATGCTCAACGATAGCACACATGTGCCAGGCGAGACATCCAGCAGCAACGAGTGAGTAACAACATTCAATCGACGTGTCCAACAAACAGTTGACATTAATTGCCTTGTAGATCCACCTCAACGGAAATCAGTCAGCTGTCTATATCTAATGAGTGCTCGCAGCTGCGTAAGGGCTCCATGCACGACATTAATATATTCAGTGTCGAGCCGTTGGGCACCTGCAGCAATGATGGAGAGCAGTCTTCCGCCTTGTACCGCAAGTTCATTGAGAATGTCCTCAAATGTCGTGGCTTGGCCAAGTCTCTTGCGTTCCTGCACAAGCTGCACAATGTTGCTTTGTACAAGGCGCACATTGCTTTAGAGAAACCTGGCACAGAGGACTACGACGTGGAGCTGGATGCGGAAGCCATTGAGGAAGATGTGCCCCGTTTGGACCCGCACATCAGTCGCGAGCAGGTGATCGAGTTGCGTACATACGGCTATTGGAGCGAGGAGGCGCAATCGATCAATCTGCCCTCATACATTCCCACCTTTGTATTCCTCAGCGGAATTCCGTTGCAGTTCATGCACGAATTCCTGCGCATGCGGCTTGAGACCCGGCCAGTGCGCCCCAATCCGCTCAGTCTGGAACAGTTGATGAAGGAATTGCGCGAAGGTCTTACCCTGGCACTAACGCACCGCGAGCGGTACCAGAGGCACATAACGACGGCTCTGGTCGAGAACGAGGCAGAGCTGGGAAAGTACATAAGTATCCTCAATCAATATGATGCTACGGTCCGAAAGACTTTTGAGCTCTATTTGGACTACATTGACCAACTGGTGCTTGTTGCAGTGCCCGAGACAAATCAGAAGTCCGTGCTCGAGAAGGAGTGGATGTTTACCAAGCTCATTAGCCCCATGATCAAGGGCATGCATACGCTAGCCTCGCAGAAGTTCTGTGGTATCATTAGCAAGCTGCTGCGTAACATTGCAGCGCGCCTGGTGCAGCGATCTGCCGAGCTGGACAAGCAGATAGCCGGGACAGCAGATAACGATGACAACGAGGAACTTAAGTGGCAACTGTTGACCATTTGCCGCGAGACCCAGGCTCTGCTCACAGTGGAGCGGGAACGTTCCATAAAGGTGCTCTTTTTTGCCAAGACTTTCTGTCGCGATGTGGAAACGACGGACTTCCATCGCGAGCACTACGAGCATGATGTGGCTAATCAGCAGCACGACTTTATTTGCTCGGATGTTAAGGCGGCTTTTAGGCTGCTGCAGCAGGATGTTCTCGAAGTGCGCAACAAACTAACCGAGATCATTGAAGGCGTTCAAAAGCGATGTTGCATGAGAAATATGCGTGACCTGGATGAACAGGATCGCCAGGCGGTGCTGTCCCGGACGCGGGAGATACTCCATCAAGGCTATAAGTTTGGCTTTGAGTATCACAAGGATGTCATACGGCTGTTTGAGCAGCGAATAATGGACCACAAAGACAGCGGCGCCCACACAGTGGATCTGGCATTGGGCATAATTACGTATGCCAAGATGTGGATGCACTTCGTAATGGAGCGTTGCGAGCGTGGACGCGGCATGCGACCACGTTGGGCCTCCCAGGGTTTAGAGTTTCTCATTTTGGCATGCGATCCGCAGATTACCCAACATCTGGATGAGCGCCAGTTTGAGGAACTCAAACAGCAAATGGATCGATGCATCTCACATGTGATTGGCATTACCTCAGAGCCGGAGAAGGTAGCCCGCAAGAAGGCCTCACCACGCACGCGGAAAACGTCCTCGCCGGCTACCTCGCGCTCCCGGACACCCACTCGAACGCCCATGTCAGCCGGCATCGTGCTCAATCCCAATACACCGCCATTGCAATCGCCGCCATATAACAAACTGCTCCATCCCCAGTTTAGCCTTAAGGAGGATATGTTGCAGCAGTCGACGAATATGTATAGTTCTGTTGATAGCGCGGATTACGTGGACACACCTTGCCAAAGCAGCCCGAACGGGGAGCTTCGTCTGCTGGTACCCCAGACTCCACCACCCACCCCGGCCTCAGCAGGCACACCACTCGCCCTGCGACAGGAAAGAGTTCGCGATGCGGTCAATCGCTTAGATCTCGATCTCGAGGAGCGTTTGCGGGATCGCCGACTAATAGGTCAGGTCAAGGCACTTAACTCCAGCGACAAGGTGCACATCCGGGCTCGTAGTGTTCATTTCCGCTGGCACCGCGGCATTAAAATTGGCCAGGGACGCTTCGGCAAGGTGTACACGGCTGTTAATAACAACACCGGTGAACTGATGGCCATGAAGGAGATCGCTATTCAGCCGGGCGAGACTCGAGCCCTAAAGAACGTGGCCGAGGAGCTTAAGATCCTTGAGGGCATCAAACATAAAAATCTGGTTCGCTACTACGGTATTGAAGTGCATAGAGAGGAGTTGCTAATTTTCATGGAGCTCTGCTCTGAGGGTACTCTGGAGTCCCTGGTAGAGCTTACTGCCGGTCTACCCGAGGCCTTGGCCCGGCGTTTCACTGCCCAACTGCTCTCGGGCGTGGCTGAGTTGCACAAACACGGGATTGTCCATCGTGACATCAAGACTGCTAACATCTTCCTCGTGGACGGCAGCAACAGCCTCAAACTGGGTGACTTTGGATCAGCGGTGAAGATCCAGGCACACACCACTGTGCCTGGCGAACTGCAAGGTTATGTGGGCACGCAGGCGTACATGGCTCCGGAGGTGTTTACCAAGACGAACAGTGATGGCCATGGCCGCGCTGCCGATATCTGGTCCGTGGGTTGCGTTGTAGTCGAGATGGCGTCGGGCAAGGTGAGCACTAAACTGATAACCGTTAACTGATAAACTGGTGGTCAAATGGTTCAAGTTGCTGACGAATTTCGTAAGTTGTAAGAAGTTTAAAATCACTTACAATGTAGGGAACGTTTTGGCTTTAGCTTTCTGTGCGAAATCGCCAGGTTGACGCTCAGCCTCAGTGAGTGGGTTGAAAATTGCTATATTAACTTGGCCTTTGATACAAATCATTCTTAGTTATTGATATTTTAAAATTTATTTTACTGTTGCTTTTACTATTTAGCGGCCTTGGGCTCAGTTTGATTCCAATTTCCAAATAATGTTCAAAGTTGGGATGGGAGAGAAACCTCAGGCACCAGAGAGTCTCTCACAGGAGGGTCACGATTTCATTGACCATTGTCTACAGCATGATCCCAAGCACCGTTTGACGGCAATTGAACTGCTGGAGCACAACTTTTGCAAGGTGAGTAGCGAGTGTAACATTGTCAATTTTAATTTGGCTCATTGTCTTTCAACCACTTGCAGTATGGCCGGGATGACTGTAGCAGCGAACAGCTGCAGATGCAGGTGCGTGGCTCATTTCGACGCAATGTGGCAACAAGCTAAGCTGCCAGGCAACTTAGTCGCCCAGTTTGTGTTTCTCCCTCGCACACCACTATACATATAAAGGATTCTATATGTAACGAAGTGTGTGTGTGTATTGATTAATTTATATGCGTCTAGTTTTATGTTGGACAATAAATATCCATTTATGCTATATTTAAATGTAAACACCGATTCATTGATTGCTATAGTAGAATGTTTAATTTCGTTCTTGGAATGAGCCTCTTAGTTGCCATACTCTGGGTAAATGGTACTAACTTTAGGAGAGTCTGGAGTGCTGGCTGCTGTTGGTGGTCCGGGAAAGCTAGTAGGTCCCGAGGCGGTTGTTCCACTACCGGATCCAGTTGGAGGAGTTGGGCCCTCTGTTGGTATGGCTGGTACTTGAGCATGGACCATTGGTCCAACGCACAGTAGAAAGGCCAGGCAGAGGGCGAAGAACAAATTGAAGACTACAAGGATTCAGAACGCCTATTAGGAGAATTTCCTTGATATGATAAAATTAAAAAATTACTTACATTTCATTTTAATATCTTTTCAAAGACTGATGACAAAATTATGCCATCAACTGTCTTTTATATGGCTAGTATATCGAGAATTTGTTTTTGTATTTTCCCATTTTGATTTAATTAAAATTTTAATCAAGTGCCTTGAATTAATCTCATGTGCCTGACTTATCGCATCTACATATATGCCATTCATATATCTATATTTTTTGTACATATAATGCGCAATCTTCCGGCGAAACATCCAACTTTTGGTCAACTTTTCTTGGAAGCCAGCTTATCATTTTCTAAAAGCGAAAAATAAAAATACCCTAACAATGCGCGTAGGTTTCCGCATCAGCATACATATATACAAGGGCAGGTTAAAAAGTCCTATTAATATGGCTACAAAGGTTTGAGTCATCCAAATATTTACGCAAACACAAAGAAGCTAATGATAAATGAAACGCCAAATAATAGATACAATTTATTCTCATTCTAATGGTAAATCGAATCGTCTCGTTTGCTTTACAATTCGAAATTAAGCTGATAAAATAAAAATTACACAAATGTTTGGCCTGATGTTGATTTTTGCAATCTTTTTCCGACCATTTAATTGTATGTAGGTGGAACCATGAGTATGTTGACTGAAAAAAAGCCTTTGGCAAAGGATTCGTTGGAAATTGATTGAGGAGAAGTCACCTTCATTTAAGAGCTCCTGTATGGCTGACCGTTCTAATTATCTGAAAATTGAAGAATATAAACTGAGAAATGAAGTAAAATTTTGTTGTTTCTTAAGAGGCTACAAAACTTCTTAGCCCACCCTCGCAAATGCATATGTACATAAATGAAATTTTTAATTGTAGGTCAGAATTTTAGCTGCTGTTTTATAATGCATTTATTTAGATTGGTGATTATTTTTGCATACACTTGAAACAAATTTAGCAAACTTAACGATAGTCAACAAACATAATTGTTTAATTATAGAATTGGTTAATCAATAGCGATAGTTCAGTTAACAGTTTGCAAACATATATTGTACATATATAATATATAATTTGAGTTTTAGAGCAACAATGAACACAGCAACTAGTTACGTTTTTGTTATATTAACATTTCCATATAATTTGTGTGTATATACTTTCTTGTAAATAACATACGTATATATTTCTATATATATATATATATATATATATTTTATATAGAATATTTAATGATTCTATAATCACTACAAAACACTCATTTCACTAACATTTTAAACAGACAAACATATATTTCCTTTATAAATCGTAACTTTTTTCATATTTTGCGTTTTGTTTTTTTGTGTTTGTGTTTGTTTTTTTTGTTGGTTGATTGAAATAAATTGTATAAATTTATTGATATGTATTGTTACGTCTCAAGTCTATACGCAATATTATGTATGCATGTATTCAGATTAAATATATACTGTTATGAATATATTCATCCAAAAAGCATTCTGCTTGGTATCAGTGGACAGCATCTAAAGTACTCTGGTCGAATATTCAGTGTGGGTCACATTCTGCTCACTAAATTCTCATAAAATTTTTAAGGTATTTCAACAGATTTATATATTGATATGTAGATGTATTTATGTATTGTAATTAAACACTAATAACACTTAAAAAGAACGAGCAACAAAATTCTTTTAGAGTTTCGATTAGAATAAGCGTATTTTTTGCCAAAATAGTAGCATACTTTTGGGCGGGGCCCATTCAGTGACCCCAAAACTATTGTGAATCGAGTAGTAAACTCAACAAACTGTAAGTACTACATAGTTATAGTTATTTGGTTTGGTTGAACTGTAGTTTTAAACAGATACTTTTGTAGTTTGTTTTTTTCAAATCATAAATGTGTGAATTTTGCATAACTAACAGATTTTCTGAGCAGCACACACTAAAACATTTGCATTTCGCATAAAATTGCTCTAAAAACATTTAATTGACTAGATTTCTCTGCTAAGTCATCTACGAGTAGATTTAGGTAAAGTTAAATGGGTAAAGCAAACGATTTGCATAGACACACAAATGCTAATATAGTTAGTAAGTATGTTCATCTTAATGTGATCATGATTGACATTCGTTTTGGATTCGTTTTGGATTCGTTTTGGATTCGTTTTAGGTATTTTGGGGAGATTTCTACTTAAATACTTGGTGGTTGGTCATCAAAAGGAAACGTCCGGCGCAAGTGGACGTCTGTAAACCACATAGTTACATTTAGTTTCTTGTTGCCATTATGACTTGTTTGGTTTTTGGTTTTGGTAAGTAGTAGTCAAGGTACATTTATTGATATGTGTTGGTTGAGCTTGTGACTCAAATTGTTCTCTTTTAGTTCTGCAAGAGATCGCGCATTATGTCGAGGGAATCCTGCAGGGATTTGGCATAGCGAGAGGCACTCGTATCCTCGCAATGATAGAATGCCGACACACAGAAAATGATCCGCTCGGGCTGGGGATTGTAGGAGCAGCCATATCCACGAGGCGTCACTGGGCCATAGCCCATGAAGCTGTCTGTGGTGCAGGCGACCTGTGAGAAGAGTTAGTAGAGTGAGATCGATCATATTGGACTGGATTAGCAAAAATATTGCACAGAGATTAGCCCTGGCTAGCTTACGTAAGGACGTACTGGTGCATCTGTGGATGGGGGTGCAGAATGTGATTAGATTAGAGTAGTGCAAACAGACCAAAAAAAAAAGAGTGCAAAGTGCTGGGTGCCGTGGGTTGCTGGCTGGGATTGGCAGCTACTAGCTGACTGATACCTGACTCGTGGAGAGCAAGAAGCATTGCGATATCTTGTACGACTCATCGGTGAATAGTTCGTGCATCTCGCCATTGACCTCCACGCTGGCCTCTCGCAAACCGAGCAAAGGTATGTCAATGCCATTGCCCAATATGTTCTTTACCATGACCTCCGTTTGGCGAGCCACAGCGCAGCGGAAGAGCTCCCTTAGATGATCCTTCTGAAGTGTTTCAAATCAATTTGATATCAAGCCTGTGAACTCTAGTCATGACGTACTTACACTGTAAATGCTAAACTTGACCTTTCGCGACTCTTCATAGTCTTCCTCGCGATCACTCTCCAAAGCTACATTGGCCCCCTCGCCCTGACACATGGCTTTGGCCCATTCCAAGGCCTCCATGCTGGCTGCTCTGATGCAGTCCACACGTCCCTGTCGACTCAAAAACATGACACAATTTAAAAATTTAATCCTTTCGACAACTTACATGTAGGAAGCGTCGGGTGGAAGCACTCTCATAAGTGGCCACTAGACGTCCATAGAGCTTGTAGTGGGCCAGTTGTAGGGCCAGCTGTATATAGACATCCGGACTGACCTGGCTGGACTTGATAAAGTTTTTGCCATACCCCTGATAGCTGTAGACGTAGAAATCAAGATCATCGATGGCTTTGTCCACGCTCTTAGACGCTTGGGCAAATCTCTGTTCCAATTGCTGGCTGACATGCCACTCCAAACGCTCAGGCGGCGGTAAATGATGTTGAGGCAAGCCAATATCCTCATCCGGCTGCTCATCAATGGTCTTAAGAATCTTTTCCAGCAACTGTACAACGGCAATGCCCTCGGAGGTCGAATGTTCATAGCAGAGACCCCACGTGCCATCGGTGCAGATGATAAGCTGTTTTTAAAAAAAAAACAAACGTCTAGAATAAGTTGCGCGATTTGGTATTGCGAAAGGACTCGTCGCACCTGCATGGTCTTGTCGAACCAACGATTCCCCGAATTGTACTCACTGCCGCCGCCATGGATCATCTCGTGGGCCATATTCGTATCGTCACGCTCGCCTACCTTGTGAATTGTGGGCGTGGCACCAGTGAAACCGCGTGCATTGAATTGCTTGCCCAAGGGCTCATCCAGGCAGAGAACGACCAGCGCCGTCTCAATGAGCTCTAGATAACGCTGATTGCGCTCGTCCAACTGCAGAGCTTCACGATCCTGGGCCCAAAGGGTTCTGGGCTCGGCAGTCAGCAGTCCAATGGGAGCCGGCTTGGCTGCCAGGCATGGAGCATCGCTCAGCACGTAGAGTATCTGTGAGGCAATCTCACTCTGGCTCAAAGTGCCCCGATCGCTGGCCTGCAGTACCACAGAGTACATCTGATTGCGACAAATGACCACTACATGACGATCTTCGTCGCTGAGCCGCTCCCGCGATGGCAAGAACTGGGAGTCGCGCTGAACACCAGGCCGACGACAGGAGCCCAGCAGTCGATAGTATTGGGCCATGCACAGTGGTTGGTTCTTCTCCCGCGAGGCGGCGCGCTCCTGAGGCAGCTCGCCGTTGTCCAGCATTTCCTTGTGGGCTAGCAGCAGCTCCAGCAACTGGGCTGCAAAGTGAGCCACATCGTGGACGGTCTTGAAGCGTCGCGGCGGCAACACCATTCCAGGATTCGAGTTGATGGGCAACGGTATGCGGACGTCCATGTACATTTCATTGAGCCAGTAATAGTAGGCCTGAAATGAATGGGGGGAGGGGGGGGGGGATGACACGGAAAAGTCATTATGTTCGACACAGATTCAATTAGCAGAGTTCTGGGTGGGGCAATGGGATGCGATGCTGGGGAAAGTTTATCAGCCGAAGAACTTGCTCTTATCGCTGATCAGTGATCTTCGATTGTGATAGGGAATACTGATTGAGGCACTATAAATAATGAAAAGACGACCTCTATTGGAACAGTACGAGTCACACAGTTCCCCTTGATACACACGGATACTCATCACTCACCACGCACAAGCACTCCACCCGGATACAATATGAAAGGTTGGTCTTGAAGATTCTCTCGCTCGTTTTGCGCCGAACTCTCGCTCGTTTTGTGTTCCTTACAGTTATCGCCCTGACTCTTCTTAGCCTGGCGGCTCTGTCCCAGGCTCGTTTGGACTACAAGCTGCAGTGTACCCGCGACGAGATCAGCATCCGCTGGCCCAGTTACCACAGCAACTCTGAGTACTACGTCTGCCAAGGTGTGCGTGGCAATCAATTGACTGTTCACTGTCCCCCCGGCGAAGTGTTCACCTTCGTGCTCCAGCAATGTGCCGCTCCGGCGCTCTATGTGCCTGCTCCACCCATGGATATGCTGCCCACATCGGAGCCAATCACCACCCACTTGGTGGCCGATGCTCCCCCAGTGATTGGTTTGCTCACTCAGGAGCAGTCCCATCATGAGCATGAGCATGAGCATGAGCATGAGCACGAGCAAGAAAGCTCGGAGAACGCAGTGACCCATCCCATTCCTCCCACGCCAGCTCCCGCTCCACCAACTCCACCAACCGTTCAGGCTGAATCCAATTTGGTGAAGAAGCCTGTGCCCATCCCCAAGCCAGTGTCCAACGCCGTCAAGAAGCCAACTGTTCCCAAGCCTGCCAAGAGCACCAGCAGCGCCAAGAAGACCCCAGCACCAGCACCAGCACCAGTGCCCGTGCCAGCCAAGGCCGCCAAGAAGCCAACTCCACCACGCAAAGCCCAGAAGAACCCATCGGCCTAAGAGACTTCCTATTCTCTTTCCCTATCCACAGAGCAGTTCAGACAAATTCTAATTCAATCCTCTCTTCAGCAAGCGGAATTTCATTTCAAAAGTTCAATTAATCCTCAAATAAACTAAACATTTATGTTTTAACTGCAACAAACGATTGCGAGGCGTCTATTCGGGATTGAAATGGGTGAAATGGGGAATCGAACCACTCATATCCATACATATTCTTGGGAAATAACTCTTATCAAGAGTCAAAATATGTTAATTGATTGCCATTTTTTGGTTATTTGTGGAATATTCCGATAGGGCTTTGCCTCGACATCTCATATCGATAATGAAAGATACAGAAAAATAACCGACAAATCGGCGGAGACATTCTAACAAGTTCAACTTGAAAGAAATTCCCAAAAATTAAACCATGATATTTATCAATTGGAAGAGAAAAGCGGAAGTCAATCAGAATTTCATGACACTAAATGATATTGTCAAATGACAATATTATGGGACGGGATGCTTTTATCTATTCACTCGAAGCAATACCTGGGCCTATCTAATGATAGATACATTTTGAAATTCAAAAGAAATGCCATGAAGTCATATGGACGATAGATGATCTTAATAGTTTTCAAGAATGCTGTCTATATGTACTTCCCATTACCATTGATCAGCGACGATGTTGTCAGCCTGCCTAGATATACTCGTATATAGAAGGTATTGTAAAGTCTTGTATGTAGTTTCCGCCATGTGTTATCTGTGGCAAAGATTATCAGAGCTACACAGCGCATTTCAATTATTTTGTTTGGTCGACTTCAAATTTGCACCAGGGCAACAAGAATTAATCTAGACGCGAACTGATTAAACATGTAGCCGAATGGCACTGACTGGGACTGACTGGAGAGTGCCATAAAAAGGCTTTGCCTATGACTGAATGGAACAGTAGCAGTGATCGCCGAGTCAGCAATACATCATCGCCCAGCAAAGCCCAAGGAAATATTTGCAGCAACAATATGAAAGCCGGTAAGGAATTACATATCTGTCTAGCTCCACAGGACATATTCAGGTGGAATGTATAATCATATCGATATCGGTTCCATTCCATTCGCAGTGCTGTTCGTGGTCGCCACTTTGATGGCTGTCAATATTCATGCCCAGGATTGCAATGTGCCCACCTACGATAGCTGTATTAGCCCTGTCGAATGCATTGAAGGCCATTCAACTTTGTTGCTACCAAACTATGAGAATGTCTCGTCTTACTACAAATGCGAAAATAAAACTATTTATCTGCAGACTTGCGAAACAGGCACCTACTTCAGCTATGTGTATCAAGACTGTAGAAGTTGCAATCAATATATACCATCAGTTCGGTGCAGTGGCCTGCCCATCAATGTCACTTGCCAACCCATCAGTGGTAGCCAAGAGACAAGCACCCAAGCCCCAACCACAAGCAGCAGCAGCACCACCACCACCACCACCACTACTAAAACGACAACTGCTGCTCCTGGAGACTCTAGCACCCCCACAACGACCGGCACAATTACAACAACGCCTCATCCACCCACAGCTGCTGATGAAACCACCTCAACAACGGCCAGTGGAGGAGATGATGGTGTAGTCACACCCTCTGGCACCACCATCGCCGTTCCTGGACCACCGTCGCCAGGTGGCGCTGATGTGCCGTCTCCCGAGACACCAGTGCCCACCGCACCCATCATTGACGATCAGCCACCAACGCCTGCAGCTACAGCTTAAATTCGAAATTCTTTTCTTTCTTTTCCCCCCCCCCTCTTGCATTTTTGCATTCAATCAGAATAAAGTTTGCTTTCAATCAAATCAATCAATGCTCACCCAATTATCCTCGACCTCGCGCTTCTCCAGCAAATATTGATGAAGCCTCTGACCCATGCCATTTGGTGCGGAGAACTGTTTGATCAGTTCCTTGGTGCGCTCCAGTTGGGCTGGAGTCGTGATGGGCTCCACTGCACGGACATAGTCGGCCATTGTTTCCTCCAGCGGTGGGACAGGTACCTTTGGTAGAGTCTGCAGTGAATAAAAAGAAAAAGAAACGAGTTAGAGCCACCCCTTTTTTTGTTTCTCCATTTTCTTGAAGTTTTCCCCAATTTAACCGTTTCCCCACTCTCCCATTTCCCTCATTTGTATGCATAACGTTCCGTGTTGTTAAAGCAAAAGCAGAAGAAGAAAATCCTAGCAATAGGGGGAGGGGAAAAAAAAAAATAAAAAGTAAGAAAAGCTGTTTGCCTTGGGGACCAAATTTCAAATCACTAGAAAAAGTAAGGAAATGGCCATGATGTGAGTCTGACTGGGGAGTGTTTTCCCCGCGCCAACAACGCATTTTATTTTATTTTTTCCCTCTGTCTGCTTGACATTTCTTTAACTTGTTCATCAATTGAGGGATTCGGGCACCTTGGAATTCTCTAGTGAATTCACACTCATCATTCTCAATGAGAATCGATTTTCGGAGTGTCAATGGAATACGTGGCCTGCGGAAAAGCACTTTACATTGACATCATTGAGAGAAATATATTTATACTTATTTGTAAGTCATAATAGCTGATACTGTAGCTAAAAATTTTTAAAATCTTTTCACTGAAAGTGCCGGAAGAACGTGTTGGTTTAATCAAAGTGTCAATTAAAAACCTTTCTAATAATTTATATGTAGTATTCTTAAATAAATAGATCGTTTAGTCTAGTTTACAATCAGCGAGATCCAATGCAATGGGCCCATCTAATATTGTTTGAAATAATCGGCAACTATCTAAGCAGTTATCTTATTAGAGACAGTCTTTGAACGGAGTAACAAAGCAGTTAGTAAATTTAATATTACAATTTCGTTACGTCGATTTTTTCATAGTTTTTTCTGTTTTAACACACGCGATGTTTAAGGACAGTTCTATTTCGATTTAATATGTTTTTTCTAAAGTTTAGAGTTTCTTAGTTTTATTGCTTTCCGAGTGTTTTGTTACTTTTATTTTTTTTTCGACACTTTGTATTTAGTTGTAATTCACAACTGGTTTTGGCGTTGAACCCGCTCACCTTTGGCTGCCTACAACGAACTGCTGATGTCGAGGCTTCTTAATCGAGAGTTTTGTTATTAGAAACGCAGCACAATGTACAAATTAGTATGAAGTAAAAATTGCAATAAGAATCTATAACATTAAATTGGTTATGGCTCTCAACGCTTTTAAAAAGAAGGGTATATGAAATTTGTTCAGACACTTTAAAGGGTCAGTATGAATTATGAACAAGTTCAGGCTCTCAATCTGAGTGGATCAATGTAAACAATTGATTTAGTTTTTAAACCTTAGTTATAGCCATAGATATAAACCTTGCACTGTTTAACGAAGGAAAGGCTGCAACTTAGTTTTAAGTACTTATCATGTGTCAGGGTATACACATTTCGGTTAGTTACATGTAGTTGGTCCGACCCTTCTACTTGCAGTTGACATCAGAAAAGTTTCCTTTTGCTTTTCCCCCCCCCCCCCAATCTGATGAACCTGCCGTGTAGCAGGTTTACAATTTTGATGTCTAATTTTATTTTTTGTCGGGGGTGGATACACGACCTGCTGATACTTTGTGGGGGGGCTGCTGTGCTTTTTGTCAGGTAATAGTGTGGTAAGGAGGGTTGAATGACTGGCACGTTTGTTTGCCCACACTGTGTACTGAGGGAGTTGGCTGGAAGCGAGTTGGCGGCCGTTCCTGTAACCTGGCTACACAAAAGCCCTCGTTATTTGCATTTGTAATTATAACAAACAGGATTAGTCCTTCCGTTCGTCTGGCCGTCTGTGTATTTCTATCTATCTGTCTATGCATTGGAGAATGTGTTGTGTTCCTTTGAATTATTTCGGTTGTAAGCTTACTTATTCAGCCCGTTGTTGCCTTTGGCAAATATTTGAAAACTTCGTTTAATCAATTGTACTTACGTCAGGGAATCCGAATTCGTCGACGGACTCTGCAGTGGAAAGCCATTTTTTCGGTATGGACAAAATTGAGTCTTTCCATCCTAAAAAAAAAAACACAGAAATCGATAGCTGATTAGTTGCTTAATACAGTTGTTGAACAGCAAAATTAATTGTTATGTTGACTAATTTCTTGTTAACACAAGCAAAAAACACAAAAATTCAAGAAATCATTGTTGAGTTTTGAGTGGGCCATTTGATCAATGTCACACTCCCATCAAGTGCTGTACATTAGTTTGATTCGAGTCGTTTCCGAGGAATACTTCTTCTTATCGGACAGCCAGATAAAGCAGACTAAGAAACGCGTCATGGTAAAAAAATTATTTAAGGGGGGTGAATTCCAAAATCTTGAACATATCTCAAATAACTCTGACCTTCCCCCACGATGGTTATCACACACGGTGTATAAGATGTATATGAGATTTTATTGTATGTATGTATGTAGGTAGACTCTTTATTTATATCAGAAATTTCGTGCAAGTTTGCCATTTATTGTCTTTTGCAGACATCCGCATAAAAGTAAAATGCAATAAAAGTGGAAACTCTTAGGCAAGCGAAAGTAACTTCCTTTTGAGCAGCCGAATCGCCTGTCCATCCGTTTGGATTTCCTATGAAAACTTTGATTGTCATGAGACTGTAACTCGAGCGTCTAAGTGCTTCCTCCTCCAAGTAGCAGAGGTTTCCGGTTTAAGGTCGCATTGTGCGCAAAATGCTTGCCAAGAATCACAAGAATGTAATCAAAAATGGCAGACAATTTGAAAAAGTATTGCCTGCTTTTGAGAGCCCACTTCCTGCCACATTTCATTCCACCACCATTCATTCTTTTCTGGGCAATCATAATGTTATTAATAAAAATGGTTTTATGACAATCACGATCAAAGGGCGACTAGGACAGGGGCCGCACGCGTTGCCTACCCCCCCCCCCCCCCACCAAATGATGTCAAATTTAATGCAATTTATTATCCTTTTTTCATTATCTTCACTACAATGGCAACAACTAGGTAACCACACAATGGCGTCACGTGGCAGCAATTTGAACGTCCGCGCCGCTCAACCGCTCAGCTTCGTATACCTAGACCTAGGCCGACCAATCATCTTGTTGGCTGAAGTAACCATATCCAAGTTAACCAGTTTGCCTGAGCTGAAAATTATAATTAATTGTATTAGCCAGCAACGTTGAGAAATTCAAATTAAGCAATTAGACTCGGGCATGCTGAATTGCTAATTTCTGAGAGTAATCGCGTTAGACATCATTCTTTCTTGCCATTATTTCGGCCTTAAAGTCAGACTACGATGTTCCAGCCGATGTTATATCAACCTTTCTATAAATACTTATCTAAATATACATTTTAATTAAAAAGTTCTGCACTTGATGCTTGGGAAAATTAAATAAATGTTCTCCTTGGTAAATGAAATCGAATTGCCACTTTGGTGGTAAATTTCTAGCCGACACCCAGAGGCGTGGACTGTACTCGTAATTGCACACGTGTCCGGTCAAGAGACGAGCGGGCGCGGTGGGTAGCCAGGTGACATGTGTGTATGTTGTTGGCAGCTGGCTGACATGTTGCAATTTAAAACGTAACACTTCAAATAAAGGCTAACCGCAGGCGGACTTCGCATGAAGCTCTCTTAAGTTTATTAAAGGCTGATTTAAAGTCAGTTTTCGAGTCCATCAATTAAATTTCTGGACAAATTGTTTCCCGTTGATAAGTTCCTGAAGAACAGATCGTAATTTGGAAACTATTAGCTATAGCATAGCGAAAAAAGAGATAATTTAAAATGTGAAAAGTGTTCGACCTTCAATGAAATTGAGTCATGACGACAAAAACCATATTCTTGGATTCTAATAGATCAATATTGGCATTACCGCTTTTGTATTTGCAATTCTTTTATTCAACGAAAACAAAATGCGTAAATCTTCTACGAAGATTTTGAAAATATTTTTGTAGCAACCGAAAAGCGCGTAATACGAAGTTAGGAAGGCTTATAAGGAGAAAACATTAAAAACAAATGTTATAGGAGCTCATACCTTGTGACCGGTCAGAAGAAAGGTCTCTCTAGCCGTGGTGAGGATATCTCGTGTCCTAGTCATGATTTTTTTTTCGGTCTTTAAGAGCATTTCAGTGGCAATTGGTTCAGAGCTTTCAAAAAATCTTGGAAATTTCACTTGGATAAGTCTGAACAGGGCCGGCGGAACAGTGGGTTGTACTACCCACCTGAAATTTTTGAAGGTGGGCAATAACCCACCTAAAAATTTAACGAGGAAAAATTTTTTAAATCTCAATTGATAAACCATGTCGCCATTTTACATTCCTACCCAGAGGAAGCTGACCGGCTCGATCGAACTTCCGTGTTTGCTATCCAATCACTTACGATTTTGGGTATTTACTTATTAGTACTAATAATTTAAAATTATAAATAAAATTAAAACAGAATTTAAAACAGAATTTAAAACAGAATTCAACGTCTTTTTTAATTACATTTCTCTGAGAATAAAGAAATTGTTAAAAATGAGAAGAAACCTCCACCTTTACTTCTTGATACGGGAAACTACCCACCTGGGCTAAGCATGTTTCGCCGGCCCTGAGTCTAAGGCTTTTGGAAAACATTTATTGAACTAATTTAAGGTTGATTTTTTTCAAGTTTTAAAATCGACCTAGCCTCTTAAATAAGCAGTGTAAGTGTAGCATTGGAATTTTATTATTTTTATTATTTATTATTAATTATTAGACAAAATAATATAATAACTAACGGGTTATTGACTCGACCGTTAACTTATATCTTATTGAGTAAGTTATTTACATCTAGAAATTTGATTACTGATTTTATGTTCTTGAGTGTGGGTGAAATAAGAAGAGAGGTGGGTTGGGTTTGGCCAAATAGACAAATCCTTGAATTATGCAGTTGTGGGCAGGTATCCAATATGTGTTTGGTTGATAGTTCTCCCTCGCATTTCGGGCATCCATTTAGCAGATGGTCGTGGGTTAAGGCGGAGTGACCCGTTCTGAGGCGGGTGATGATATTGCAATGTCTTCTGGATATCGGACTGGTTCCTTGCTTGGGTTAAATTGTTTGTCCCATTGAGTGATTTCCTTTTTTCTTAGTATCTCCTTAATGTTGCGCCATATATCTTCTCTGACACCAGGGATGACAGCTTGGCAAGGAGAATGTCCTGCTAGCATTGGAATTATAAACGTTAAAACAGCTCTATGAATCTGCCAGGCTTATGGAGAGTGGTATCCGTTCTATCGCACTATATTCACCATCTTTTTTCTGGAGCGTTGTTGGCGTTTCCGGTTTACTGTGCCCTGCCTCACTTTCAATTACATACATGGATTAAGACGTTTTACCAATTGAGTGATTGATGGTTTGGATTTTTGATTAGCCTGACAGATGCCGACTAATCAGATATTCATGCACCATTACAAGGCGCTGCTGGAGTCTTAGCTACCCCATTGGTCTGTCGGCCCCTTCAGTCAGCTTCAGTCCCTTCAGTCAGCTTCAATTTGTCCATTTCTGTCAGTTTTGTGGCTACTCATGATTGTATCAAAAGTTTGCTTGTTTGGGGCCCAAATTTGATTTGGGCCAATGGATCGATGCATTAACGTGTTGGCATTATGGTTATGGGCCCAAGATTGGGCGGCGCCCAGACAATTCACGCCTTAGCACCCAGAATGTTGGTATGGAGGCAGAGGGCTGGTAGGGGAGGGAAATAGCTGGGGTTGGACCACTTTAAATACGGGCAATAAAATGCGCCTGAAAAGCAAAAAGCAAAAACCAGGCTCATTATTAAGCTGCAAAAATCACGCTCGAAAGGAAGCGACGGGCAACTGCTGCCGCCTGTCAGACAATGCGATAAAAATGTAATCCCAATGAAAAATAATGTTTCTGCTGGCATGATTCCAATTTAGCAACAGTCAACCCCAACGAGCGCAGCTCATTAGAACGCTTGGGACGGGGACGGGGATAAGGGCAGCTGCTACCAAAGTAAATGAAGGAGAAGAATTTAAAAAGGCAAAACAAATCCAATGCCGCCCGTGCGACACGTTATGACTACATAAAACACCAGCAGCAGGCATCCGAGGCATGACTTGGGCCTTGTGACCCAACAGGCGACCCTTCGCCCAAACCGCAGCTACAATGTCTGGGAGCTGGTACCAGCGGTATAGAATGAACGGGATACCGGGATACCAGGGATGCTGACGGGTCATAACATTGAACGATTGAATGAATGAATGAGCTTCTCCTCTTTTGTTCGCTGCTTTCGCTGCTCGTAAAGGGCTTTTATTTATTTCGAGGGGTGGTTCACTGTCGTCCTCGTCCTTGTCGTCGTCGTGGGCGCACGCATAGAGCAATTGAGCCGTAAATCCTTTACGGTCTTAGCGCTACTTTTTCAGCTTTTTCTCTTTCACGTATAACCTTCAATACATTCCTTTTCCTGTTTAGGGCACTGCGCTTTTGTGGTCTGTTTGATGCTTCGGTCTGGTAAATCTTTCCCCCATGTTTTTGTTTTTCGAAATGCCAAACAAACTCAAATTAACTGCCGCACTGAGGCATTCAAAAGTTGTTGTAATTGTTCGCATTCGAAACAAGCGGAAAGCGTAAATTGCTGACGTATTGTGTTAGCCGGAGAACAAAGGCGGAAGAGATGTGGCAGATGGATTGACTTTGCTTACAATTCCAATAGATAGACACATACATACAGTAGACGGGGCTTTCGTATCTAAACTGAGTTCCAACTTTGTTCGAGTCTCCGTCTTTTACTGGCTAATGGAAATTGCAATCATCAAATCGTTTTCCTCCTGCTTCACCACCAAATGGGAAAAGTTTTCCCTTCTCATATGCCGAATTTGATCAACATCTCTGTTATTAGTTAATTAATTTCATTAACTATTAATGAGAAAGTTGTCAATGAATGAAAGAATGTTTTGGTTTTTTTTTTTCCATGGTTAACAATTATATTTCAATAGTACTTGTTGTATTTGTATATGCATGTGTGTGTGTGTATGTGTGTTAGTGTATGGCTGTATATGTGTGTATGTTTTGTTTTGTGTAATTCGTTTTAACTATTCCATTTAAATACATACAATATGTTTGAGTGCATGTTCCATTATGCAGTTTGCTGTCCATTTCGATTTATATTTAATTCACACAATGTTTTAGCCATTTTAACAAACGGATTTTCCATTCGCATTTCTTTAGTTTCGAGTCCCAGTTTGTAAAACCATTGTTGCAAATTCAAATCTATTTTGAATTCTGTTGAAATGCATTTCAAATTCACATGCCAATGTCAAATGTGTGTGTGTCAATGTGTGGGAAGGAAGAGGTCTTATATCCTTGAGCATGTAAGCCTAAGCTTAGCCTTAAAATCCTCAAGAATATTGCTGGACTTTGGCAAGCCAAAGAGCCCTCCCATATCCATTCGTTTTTGTTTTGCTTTCTTTGTTTCTTCTTGTTTGTATACATTTGATTATTGAATTGTTTTTAGTTCGTTTTGTCTTTCCCGAAATGTTTAGTATGCTCTAACTAGGTTAGTTTAGGTTTACATATTACAAACGCATTCGCACTCCGATTCGGATTCGCGTTGCGCCTTGAGTTAGACTTTAGTTTTGTTTCTGTGAGTTAGGGGAGCGGAGTGTTATTTTTCAAACGATTTCAATATCAAGATACATACAAACACAAACACAATTTTTATAGAGAAAGTGTGAGAGAGAGAGAGAGAGAGAGTGTGTAATAGAGATTATAGATGGATAGACTTTTGAAAAGAGAACAGCAACATTACAGAACTTTTGGGCTTACATAATTATACATAGCATTTTCATTTCATTTTGTTTTCTCTTGAACATCTTATTAGTTACTTGTTTATGCTTATTTATCATTCGAATTATTGATCAGTAAGTTAGTTATTCATTAAGTAACACAAACGACTATAACATTAGCAGAAACGAATTCAAATTGTAGACAATGTTAGATATTCATTTTGGGTTTTTGTGAATTTTGCTTTTGTTTTAGTTTATGTATATATACAGAAACAAAACTAAAACTAAAAACTAAACTAAACTGTGGCGGCATTTGCTTAAGGGCTTCAATTGAAATATTTGCTTGATCTAAAAGTTTAGAATTAAAATTTTTACTAAACGCACAACACATACACTCGTCTATCGTATATAGAAAATACATATCATTCCATATGCTGGGGATATGAAATATTCTAATTAAATTGCCCCAAATAATCTCTAATTTGTTGTTGTTTTCAAAATGAATTCGATTTTGTTTTGGGTTGCTCTTTTGTTTGGCTTATAGAAATATAAATATATAATTGTAATTTTAATTGTAATTGTAATTGTAATTGAAATTGTTGATTATTGAACATTTAACAGCTTTAATACATAGACTTTAATCATTAGAAATCAATTGCATTAGATCTATTAGATATATGCATTATTATATCGTACTTACTATGATACATGAGATACATTGACTAGGCTCTATGCAACATTCGCTCGCATTTTCTTTCATAAGTATATCTGATATTACACATTTGCCGGCACTGCTAAATATTTAATGGGTATTATTCGTTAATATTTCATTAAGCTACTATCGACGACCCTCATTCTCCACTCGAGTTAGTTAACTACTTAATGCGATGATTAGTTATAAATATATTTAAAACCCATTTGTCTTTTCCTATTTTTTGCGGTTTTTCTATGGAAGATTTCTTCTGACGGCTGTCCAAATGAGGGAGTTTGGCATAGGCATAAAGTGCACACATAATTTTGCGCGGTTTCTATTGTTTAGAGATATTTATTTTGGATGTTCAGGTCGTGCCAGAGGCTTAAAGTTTTCAATTTGATATAATCTGTTTTTAGGTTGATCGGGATCGAGATATTGCTTTTTCTTATCAGGGGTTAGGCTTTTTTCGTGATGGTTACATATCTAGAAAATTATATATGTAGGTATATATGTATGTATGCACTTAAATTGTTTGTAACCTAAGCGTACGTCATTTGCTTGAATTTGATAGCAAAATTTAGTTATTGACTATTTTAATTGATTTATTTTTGTTTTCTATTCTCTTCTCGATTTCTTGGTTTGGTATATATATGTACTTATAATCGTTTGCCTCTACTTTGTCTTTCATCGATTTAATTGATACTTTTGATGGGAGATTTTTTCATGAGTTTAATTTTTATATTCATAGATATAAGTTTTCTTGGATATTCTAAGATCTATGTATATGTGCAAGTGTAAGTGTCTATAACGAAAAAACAAATAAAATCGGAAAATCGCATAATTGATGAAAGTTACATTAACTAGATCACATTAAAACAATAAACAAAATGTAAAATATTTTACTTGTAAGTGTTTCATATTTTTATGCCTCTCACAGATTTACGATTACATAAAAAGAAAGTATATATAAAAACCAGTGCATTTTTGTTTTTGTTTTTAATATTCCTTTTGTCTCTCTGTCAGTCTGTCTGTCTGTCTGTCTATCTGTCTACATATTCATCGGTCAATTGCATTTGTTTTCGATTGATAGCAATTGTAAGTGTAGTTTCAGAATGGCCGTTTCACTGATATGTTTTGATGAATATATCATAACATTTCTCGACATTTTATGTATATATATATAAAAATTGAAATCTGATATACATTTAATTAGGGTGTATAATATATGCGGGGCAGAAAAACCGCCTGTCAAAAAATGTCGGTGCAATCAAAATCAATTGAACATAGCGTACACCTACAGATATATATGTATATATATATATAGAGAGAGATATATATTTAGTTTAATATGTATTTAGCTTATACACAAGGTACACACATTTATGCTATGCTATCGGAGAGCTACTATGGCGGCATTCCCCTCCCCAGGGGACACCCTGTTGCTCATAGAGTAGTCCACAAGCAAATAATAATTGATTGGTAGGTAAATGTGAAACTTTGAATAATTTCAAATTGGTTTCGAGTTGCTTTCGTTATATGTACACGTATTAAATGTACTTCCTAAAAATATATATATAACTGATATGATGCGATATATATGTATGTATGTATTTATGCAAGTATATTATAGGTATATGTATATGTAGGTGTATAGACTAATAGCAATAAGTAATATCACTTTTGGTAATTTAAACAGGCGAGCCATTGAGACTCTGATATGTATCGTTACCTTGGTTGTGTCTTATGTTAGAAAAACCGAAACTTTTCTTGTTTCAATAATGAAAATCATATAGATCAGCTGTCCAAGAAGTCGCCTCAGGTCCACCAAGCCCGCCACAATGGCACCCGAAAGAGTTTCTATTTTTTTTTTTGTGCAACGTTTTGATATGTCTGCGATATTGATGCCATTGCATGTAAAACGGCGGAAATTTGGGGGGGGGGGGGGGGGCAGGGGATCCACGGTCAGCCAATCCGCTTAGAACTAAGTAGTTTGTATATGTATGTTTAGTATCTGATATTTATGTGATATGGGACGAGAGAGATGCTCTCGTCCGCTGATCTGGCCTAACTACGACTATGCTTTGGTTTCTCTAGCTTCACTGATAGACACGAAAACGGCTGCTTGGTTACTGAGTATAGGGCATAGGGCGTTCCGATAGATCGGCCCGCCTCTACATATATATGTATATGTAGTTTTATATACTTAGTTGGGTTTTGCTTTCTGTGCAGTTCAACTCGTGTGTATAATACAAAATTGGGCGGGGGGTGCAGTGCAAGGCATTACATCTTTTTTTATGTTTGTTTGTTATAGTGTACGTACCACTTGCCTATATCTTTTATATATATGTATATTGTATAATTTTTATAGGTCTATAAGTAATTGCTTCAACAAAGAATCGTGTGAATCTCGAATAACGAAACTGATAACGGAAAAGTTCGTTTAATTAATGCTAATTCTTTTTTTGCGTAAGACAACAGTTTAAAATCCTTGTCTAAATGGATTCGCTGGAGCGGCAGGACCTCTGCTTGGCGGCTGTTGTTGTTGCTGTTGCTGCTGTTGGAAGGGATTAACCACTCGCTGATGTCCCTGCTGGCTCTGCTGGGCCTGTGGCTGTTGATAGCTGCCACCCTGCTCCTGATAACCGGGCTGATAGTTCTGATCCTGTTGATAGCCACCACCTGACTGCTGATAGTCGTACTGCTGATCATTGAGACTCGTCTCCTGCTCTTGCTGATACTGCTGACCGTACTCGAGATGGTTTTTAACGCCACCCTCGACTGGCTTCTGATCGTGCATGACATACGTTTGGTACTCCTTATTGGGTGGATCCTGCATCAGGATGTTGGCCTCGTTCTCAAACGGCTTGAAGTCGTATATGTTGCGCAGCTTTCGAAGAACTGGCACATAAGCCAGATTGGAAAAGGCGATCAGGAAATTGAGGGCAGTGAAACCAATGGCCTCCACCACGCCGCCGGCAATGATGGGTCCCACGGCATACGCTATGGAATACGATATGTCAGCGATGGCGTAGATGCTGCCATAGACGGACACGTAGCGTACGTCCACCAGATAGCCCAGAGTTGGCAGCAGGGCAGTGTCGATGAGAGCGATGCCAAAGCAGATGACGCAGATGGGCAGCATAAGCATCTTGTAGCCACTGCAGAATGGAATGATGAAGCAGGAGAATCCCTCCAGAGCCAATCCGCCGGCTGCCATCAGCCACTGATGCTGCGGATACTTTCTAGCCATTTTCACTGTGATAACCACGCCCAGGACGTGCGGAAAGAAAGCGGGTAGCCAGACCATGCCAATTTTCCAGTTGTCTGTCGTCATTGTGTCCTCCATCCACAGCGATATGGTTGGCTCGAGGAAGGCCAGCGCCACATTCGACATGGTTAATGCGCCGGCGCACACCGCTATATAGGGATCCATGAGTAAACGCCAAATTGGAATCACCTGATCCTGGACCTCTTTACTCTGCTTGATCTGCTCCTTAAATGGTTTCATTACCAGCAACAGCATCAAGCCGTCAACTAAGCAGACCAGTGCCAGGATTAAGAACGGCACTTCCTTGCCGGCGAACTGATATAAAGCGCCGCCAAAAGGTGGCGCCACCAAGCAACCAAAACTGATAAAGGCCAGCGCAATGCCCAGCGCCTGAGAGCGTTCGTTCTCCTCCGTAAAACGATCTGCAATCATGGCCAATCCCGCGGTGTCGGCAAACGCTGATCCTGCTCCCTGCAGCGAGCGAGCAAAGAACAGAACACTATAACTGCTGCCGCAGGCAAACACAGCCGTCGAGAAGAACATAATCGTCAGGCCAATCATCATGGGTATGTCGTAACCAATCTTGTCAATAAGTCCGCCAGAGAACGGATTCACCATCAATTGCACAATGGCCTTTGAGGCGAACAGTATGCCCGTTGCCGAGTCCTGTCCGTGATGATCGTGATGCATGGGTATAATTTTGCCCGTGATGTTGTCCCTCAATGGCGGTGGAGTTGGGCCATCGTCGAAGCTGCCAATCTCGCGCAGATAGTCCGGTATGATGGGCACTATCACCATATACAACATGTTGTCCAGCAGCAGGGCAATCGACACAATGACCAGGATCAGGCGACGCTGGTTCACCGGCTCCTGGATCTTCTCCCACACAATCTCCTTGACCTCGCGCAATTCGAGGTTTATTAAAGGTATTTGAAATGAGGCCATATTGGTTTTGTTTTTTTTCTTTTGCTTTGTACTAAAAGTTATTTCGCTTTTCCTGTCTCCCGTTTCCTCCTACTTTCACTCGCTTGAAGTTCTTTCTAATTTAGAATTCTTCTTTAAATGATTTCTATGTGATCGATTTCATGGTCTTAGTTCCGGATATTGCTCTCCGACTCACTGACAAATGTCAGTGTTTCCGTTTCCGCTGCACACTAATTGCCAGTTCCAGCTTCCGTTCCCGTTCCTGTTCCAAATTTAGTTCCAGCTCAGATTAAAGATTTTCCTGGCAGCTTCTGAGATGGATTTCTCGTTGCGTTGTGGTTAACTGTGTTTCCTGCACTTGTTATTGTTGTTGTTATTGTTGTTGTAGTGCTTTACATGATTTGATATTGTTGTTGTTGCTGTTGTAGGTGTGCGAGTTGTTGGCATGCCAGTGAACAACCTTTAACGACACAGAAACAAGATTTCGTTAGTCTTTCTCTAGGCATATAATTTGGATTTCGATTTGGCTTTGATTCATTCATTGGGCAGAATGCATTTTCGATTGGTTTTTTCTTTTTCAACTAATATTTAGAATAGTAACTCATTTGCTTTTATGATTGAAATGTTGTTTCTGTGTTGCAAAAGGATGCCTGCTGGTGAACAGAAAATGTTTAATGTTAGGATTAGTTCTTGGCATTTTTCTCACAGCGATTTACAAAAAGATTATCATCGTTAGACACACATTTCAATCATAAAACAAATACTACAAGACTATATAAAAATACATACCCAGAGACCTGTGTGCATAATCATACAATATATACAATATGCTACATATATATATACCTACATACATATGTATGTACCTCTAGGTACAATTTGTAATTATTGAAATTGCATATTCCGGCAAAGTGGAGATTATATGGCAATTATTTTAATTGGGTTTTGCGGCTTGTGTTAAATGTTGAAAAAGTGAAGTTGAAATATACTTAAAGCCACGTGGTTGTACTCATCAAAACGCTGAACCCAGAGCCGTTGTCGTAATTATAATTATTGCTTTTTTCCACACAAAAGGTCGAAGGACCTCTCGACTGGCACGCGAGCAACAAGGACTGCCTGCTACCCACCCACACGCTAAGCCTTTCAAGTGGCACAATCTTTTCTCCGATTATACACTTAGGAAAATATGAGTAACTTTATTTTTGTTTGACTTTATTGCATAAATCTATCAGGTATCAGGAATTACAATATCTTTTTCCAATTTAAATTTATTAAAACCAATTCTATTCCTGTTTGTATGGTTGTTTATTTTTTCTTATTTTATTTAGCTCATCCTCTCTGAGTGTTTCAAACCTTTACTTTTCTCTTAATAATCGTGCCTTTGAATGCTCTATGAGGTTTCAAATTTTCGTCAACTTGAATTTAATAAAATAAAGATTACTTGGATAAAAACTACCAATGCATTTACAGTGATTTCGGAAACTTAAATATTTAAACTCTGTAAGAATTCACCTGCAATCAATTTCCAAGGGAAATCAAAGAAATTAAAATATAAATTGCCACTTGCTTTTTTACCATGTACTGTGGGTAGTTCAAAGGAATGTACCCCTGTTGAATTACCAACAAAAGGAAGTTTCTGATACTTTAATGAAGGCAATCGCTGATGAAAATGGTGGTTTATATTTCCTAGATGACCCTGGCAAGACATTCCTTATGTCATT
Organism: Drosophila nebulosa; assembly: GCA_024703675.1. Lineage (NCBI taxonomy): Eukaryota > Metazoa > Arthropoda > Insecta > Diptera > Drosophilidae > Drosophila > Drosophila nebulosa. Next base: position 1,617,546 of record JANFPS010000004.1, on the reverse strand, counting down.
AGTTTTTGCAACTGTTCGGGCGAGATCCAACATAGCGGTTGCAGTTGCTTCTTCTGGAATAGCAGCCACATTGTTAGAAGGATGCCGTACGGCTCATTCAGCATTCAAATTACCGTTAAATCTTCAAACTATTGAAGAACCAACGTGTAATATTGCAAAACACTTAGCAATGGCCAAAGTTTTAGCGGCATCGAAAATCATCATCTGGGACGAATGCACAATGGCGCATAAACGCCATAGTGTAAAGGTATATTAAAGTCTCCAAAATGAATGCAACAGGTAGCGGAAAGAAGCGTTTCCGACCTGAGTTTAGTCTTGATCAGCATGAACAGCCGAGTCGATATAACCATGACTGTCTGTTCGACCCCTGTTTCTAAGAGATGGAGCCATCATATATTATATTATATCGCCCTGCAACTTGAAAATAAGTGATTTCGTTCCATTATATTTAATGAATCTTAATACAATTTGGCACAGAGTGAGCGAGCTAGCATGGGGAAATAGGTTAATACAACAATTTTGGTTAAATTTAAAATATTTGTTTCACTCTCCGACTTATTTACTTCAGATTTTCATCGACCTGAAGTTGGCGGAAGTTTAAGTAATAATGTTTTTCGTTCTATACTATTCCACCTGAAAAATACACTGCGAGTCGATTGACGTTTTTTTTTTTTTGCGATTTGGATGTTTATTTTTTTTGGAATTTATATAGTATTTCGCTTTGTAATTTATTTTGATAATGTTCGCTGGCTCGTTGCGATTGCCTCTGTCCCATGCCAGCTATCATTGTTGATCTAATTTGAACGTTTTTTCTAACTTGCAGCAGTCTGGAGTCGAGCCACCCCCATGGGTGGGCTGCCAACCAACTTCTGGCCTCCCCTATTCTGGCATACGTCCCCGCCCCTGCCCACTCTCCCTCTGCATAGACGTAACAAAAACATTTCGTTTTATCATTAAATTTTCATGACCACGTTCATGTGTAGAGCCAACAGCCCACCTCCAGAACCCCCCCCACCAAGTTGTGTGTATCTGTTGTGTGTTGCCCTCGATCAAGGCGAAGTCCGCCGTGAGTCAATTATGGTGTGTGTGTGCAGGTCTGCCATCCATTTCCATTTCCATTTCCATGGACTTTAATTTTCAAGTTTTCTTGTTTTGGTGGACTGTGATGGATTCGAGCTAAGGTTTGGGGCTCGAGCAAGGAACTGGCCAGGTGGGAGGTCGCTCTTGACCCTGGGGGGATGTGGTGGTTGCTGGCAAGCTTTCATCTATACTGGGGGTTGCGCCCTTGCGCCGCCTGCAGCTGCTCGAGTCAAGTGCAGAAACGTGTGGCTACATGTTGATTATAATAATAAGGAATTTCTAAAGACCAGACCAACCGAGCCCATTTTCAGTTTACGCTTGTATAATTTTATTGATTTTTCTATATGGCTACAGCTGACTAAGTTCCCAGTCGCCGATGCATAAGCATTTCTGCCAAAAAATATCTCAAAGAGAAAGAGTCTCAGTTTTCATTTCAAATGGGATGATCTGGCCTGGCCTTTGTTGAGCAGTTTGTGTTCATTATCCTGGGGCATGTCATTCGGAGGTTTCCTTTTCATGTTTGCGACTGTCGACTGTCGGACTGGTGTCGCAACCCCAGAAGGCCATGCCGTCAGCTTCCCAACTGGCTCAATTAGCAGCCAAGCGTTGTGGTGGCTTGCTTACTTTGCGTTTTGCGCAGCTTCCAGTGAATTATGGATTCGCATGTGCTTTGCTTATAAAAGTTTCACAGGATACAGCAGAAACTGTATTTCATTAATAATGCATGTGAATATGCCGAGAGCCGGAGCAGAGCGAATCTTTATAATCATATATAAAATGAGGTTCACTTTTTCTTCGACTTGCACTTGAAATCACTTTGAAATAAAAGACGGCTTCACCTTTAAGATGATTGGCAATTCTTTGTCACCTGTTCTTGTTACCTTGGGAACTGTGGCAGCAGTTGTCGTTCCGTGCCCAGGGGCGCACCCTGCACTCCCTCCCTTTGCGATGAGACAACCAACATTGTTGGTTGTCTGGTTCGGGGGCGTGGTTGGGTGTGCCAACGTCGTCTGTCTGACGAGGTAATCAGCGTAAAATAAAATTTCATTTTCCTGAAGGGTAAACCATATAAAAAATGTATACAAAAGTATACATCGTCCTTGGGCGTTGGGGCTATTTGCATATCAAATGAAATGAGTGAACAAAAAATGATTGTGCAGCTTCAAGTTTTTCAGGGGAGGGAGTCGGAAATATAACATCTCCAACATCTAGTCAATGTGTCCAACGCAATATTAATACTAAGCTGTATTTTTCTCACCAAACAGCCACTTGACAAAAGGCAGCGTGAAATCCTTACAAGTGTTCCTCATCTCCACATTCACCCACCCGACCTTTCGAGCTGTGAGTGTGTGTGTTTGTGTACATGTGCATATGGACAGATAGATGGAAGCGAATCACCCCCTTGTAAAACTTTCCGCAAGTGTTGTAAGCTGCTTTGTTCAAGTGTCTCTGTGCCTCATGCTTCATGCTGAAGGGTTGTTGCTGTAGGTAGGTACAAGGTCTCTGCGGTGGTGGAGGGGCGTGGGGGAACTATAATTTATTGCCTAATTTCAGGCGCCCGTGCTCGATTTGCTTGTGGCTGCTAATGAACTGTGGTCAACTAATGAGACTAAGCCCACACACACACACACACACACACGCACACCCACACACACACCCACACACCTTTAGCTTCGTGTATCGCTGTGTCTTTATAGGTATATATCTTTCTTTGTTGGGCTGTCTTTGCTGTTCTTGATCGATTAATGTGGTTGGCCCTTTAGCCTTAACCCCCTTTTTTTTTTGCCTTTCTACGTTCCTTTGTTGCTTGTCGACATTTCTGTTTCAAGTTTAATTGCCTATCGATTTCACTGGGTTAAGCTAATGTGGCTCAGACCCAGGTAGCCGCAAAAAAAGTTTTCACTTAAATTTCAAAATGCGCAAGCCATTATCCAGGGTCTCTTTGCTATGTTCCTTTTGCTGGGTTGTTATCAATTCCCCATGGAGTTGGGAAATGAATGCTGCTGCTGCTGCTGGCACTTAGCCCAAGGCAAGTTCTATAATCATAAAAGTACAAAAAGCAGAAAAGGACAAGCAAATTGTTGACGCCATTTTGCTTTTGCTCCATGGATAATGGCACCCAAGAGCTGCCCCTTTAGTGTGTGGCTGCCTATAAATCAAAGCATTAACTGGGCGTGGCCAAGGAGAACCTACCCAATGTGAGTTGGAGTGAAGGGAGTGCAAATCGGAGTGGGAGTGAGCTGGAAAGTGCTTTCTATTTGGGCTCCCAACCCCCAGGCTTTAGATTCTGCTTAAGTGTGTGTTGTTGGTCAGTCATCTCGAATTACAAATTGATTTGCACATAAATTACTCGAACTTGCAGCATTTATGACCTTTTCTTTCACATGTAAAGAGTAAAATAAATTAAATTTCGGATACAATTTCAATTTAGATTAATATAACAGGTCTCAGAGTCCATGTCTATAGCTAATATTAAGGATCACACGAAACACAGAAACACAAAATGTTGCCATTTGTCGTCCCGTTAAGGCGAAGAAGCAATCAACAACAACATCAGCAACCGTTTTATGACTTCTGATGTCGCTACTCCTGCTGTCGCTGGTTGTTGCCGCCAAAAGCAGACGTTCTGCCAAACTGCTCCCCCCCCAGCCAGTGTTGTTTCGAACGTCCAACCCTCGCTCGGAACAACAACAAACACGGACAACGGGGACAGACTCGGGGCACATTTTTATCAGACAGCATCAAGACAAATGCGTTACTTGTTTCTCGTTTAGCTTATTACGAGCTACCTTCCTGGCAGGCTTTGTTTCTGGTCCTACCACCACCACCATTACCATTACCACCCAGTTTCCAACCCTCCAGGCTAGATGTGGCTAGATGGTGGGGGCCCTTTCTGTTTTGACATGAAACCGCTATGAACACATCAGTGTTACAAACGCGTCTACAAGGCAAACAATCTAATGACGTCGCCCGATGTCTTGTTTGTATTTGTGTTTGTGTGTGTGCGAAATTTATATTTATTGCCTTCATTATGCAGCAGGCTCAGCAGCCGCAGCCGCAAGAACCAAAGAAAATTGTTTAGTCCTGGTAGCAGGCAGGTGGCTAGAGACTAGCCACCCAACCACCAATTTGGCAGACTGAACGCCCAACAAGTCTGTGGCAGTAATGACTTAATGAAATAGCGCACACAAATTCGATTAGTCAGATTCTATCTTTGGGTCAATAATGTGTCTGTTTTTGAGCAAAATTTAAGTACACAAAACGGTGATCAATAATTGTTCGGTGTTGGTGGTGTCAATCGACTTGATTGCATACTTGTCCAAATTACACAGAAAGGCGCCTATTGATAAAAATGCCATCAATTAAAATACTGCGTCATATATTCCGTGTGCTGACAGCTTATCAGCGATATTGTCAAAGTATTTTAAAATATTACTTCAATTGTTGTTCGCTGAGACACTTTTCATGCAAGGGCAGTACGAGGCATGGAAATAGATTATGTGTAAATAGGGAAAACATTTCACACTACAAGCTTACACTTTAAGAGACTGATCCCGTTTTTATCAAGATATTTTTAGCCAATTTCAAAACTATTTGCCCGAGACTTTTTCCACGAAGTGATAATTCTTGGAGCTCCAGAAAAATCCCCCGGTCAAAACAACACTGAGAAAATTTTAGTTAGCTGCCTCATGCGACGCAATAAAAATTGGCAAAAATGTGTTTTCTTTTTTCTTTGACTACTTTACACAATTTACACCTCTAGAGCTATTTCATTTAGCACATTTTCGGAACACGTACATATAGACATTGGCCAAATAAAAGATAGCAGTTGCCATATCAAATGAAAGAGGTAAGTTTTATAGCGTTCTAGCATGTGTAAAATAAGAATAGCATTCCCTGTTCTAAAAGTATCTGCTAACAATTTTAAGAAGCATTTGTATGCGTTTTAGCCAGTAAATCTCATAAGCATGAGCAGCTACTCCTTCCAGTATTATGTAATGTAATTTTTAAAGAATATCGTTTTTTGTACATCTCCCTGTTTCCAAAAAGTAAAAAATGTTTTCCAATTTGTTTTCGTTCTCATTTTTGTCGTACAAAATTTTAATTGACAACAATTGTCCAAACAATTTACCTCACGAAATGAAGCTACAACAATTTTGCAAGACTTCTCAGGGTATTTCGGCGTCTCGGCGTATTAGGCAATTTTGATTTAGTTACTCCTAAAGAAACTACCATAGTAAACCAATAAGGATTACGAAAGCCGATCAATAGCATTATATTTCACATACACAAGGTTTTCTTACAATCACTTTTTTGACTACAATGGACCACACGAGCCACAATGTGAACCAAATTTGTTTCATGGCCTGTCGCAACAAATTAAGATTTATACGATGGCTATTTGAATACAATTGATCACTTTGAAAACGACAAAATTACTAAATCACAAAAAAAAAAAAATTAAAATAAGCTCAAGTTACTTATTGCGCCTCAAAGTATGCTCAAATAAATTTTGAATCGTATAGTTAAAATGGTTTATTTGATATAAAGTTTATTAAATTAAATTGCATTTTGCTTTTTTTCATTCAACTCGATGGCATTTGCTACTCTTGTATTGCATAAGAAGGACTCACGAGTTCGTGTCTCAGTCCGCTGTAAACAGTGAAATGTAACTGTTTCATTCCATTTTGGGTCACCGCTCATTGAGGAAAAAGGTGAAACTGAGATGAGTGTTTTTTTCCTTTTGGGCCATAAATAAAATGTGCCCACCCTGCGATATGTGGCAAATGTCGAGGGGCATGTATACACACAGACACATACAACACACACATACAACAACACGAAGAGACGTGTGTTGGTCAAAGGAGAAAGCTGATGAGAAGACCGTTTTGATGGCGAGGCCAACGAGGAGGACACCACTTGGAGCTCTTGTAGCTCGGGCGAGATGTTGTTTAGTTTTAATTATATGCATTTTTAGAAACGTCAGGTTATGTAAGCACTCGAATAAATTGCTGCAATGTGACCCATGGCCCATGGCCTATGGCCCATGGTAATCCATGGTAGTAACTCACCTGTATCGCTCGGTGTGATATTACTGAGGCGATGTGTTAGGAAACCGCGCAAGTTGGAGACAACACGCTGCGGCGAGTTGGGACCGCTGCCAATGGAGAAGCTTCGCAATTTGGAGAACAGAGCGGCTGACTCCGCGCCACTGCCCGCGGCGCTGCTGGTGTTGCCCTCGTTGGACGCCACGTTCGTTCTGTGCACGCAAACACCCAAATCCGGGTAGGAGGAAGCAAAAGCGCGCGACCGTTTTCTTTTGGTCTTTTCCCCTTTGTTTCTCGTTCTCGGCTCAAATTTGGATAATTTTTCCTTTTTTTTTTTTTTTTGTAGGGGATTATGTAAAAGTTGAGCCACAAAAAGATACACACCAACAAGCAATATACACACACACACACACACACACTCCAAAGCCAAAGCCAAAATTCACACCGAGCCGAACACCTGACACTCTACACCGCGCACGACTCCAACTGACGCGACTCCAAATTCTGCAGATATTTTCTTTAATTGAAATCGAAGAATCGAATTTTTCTTGTTCGAAATCAAGAATCTACACAAAAACTCTTCTGCGTGGGAGAGTAGGAAGAGGCCAGACAACGACAACGACGACGGCAAGCAGCAAGCGTGCGTTGTGTCGTCCGGGCAGGAGCAAAGGTAACTTCTGTCTGGCTATGGTAAGCGCCACTCGCCTGGTATACCGTTATTTTGTCGGTATTCAGCCTGGAATGCTGATGATGTTAAGACGAACGACACGATGCCAGTCAGTGCCTCAGTACCGAGCGAGCTTTCCACGGCGCAGGATACAACGCATGCGCCTGATTGGGATAGTCAGCCAATTGGCTGCGGACGGCCAACTGGCTGTTGACGCTGGTTTTCCCAAGCACATTACTCTCGCCCAGTTGAGCCCATTTGAATAAATTTCTATTCGCCTTTCGCGCATTTGCAAAGAAAATCAATTTCTTTCGAGCTACCTGTCTGGCCAAAATGTGTGTTTCTGTTTGTTTAGCTTCTCCTGTGGTTTTAGGTATACCTATTTTTTTGAGCCCACCAACCACCCACCCAGCCAGGTGTACCGTGTACAGTGGGAGGATTATGTGGGGCCCGGAATACAAGCTGTTCTTTCATCTCCAAATCACAAAGTATAATTGTTTTACACCATCCGATTCCCAGCACGATAATCAGGTGCAAACAAATGAAAATCAAATGACTGGAGACCACTCTCTAGAGCACCACCTACATGTGTGTCCAGTCCTTCTTCTCCTTCTTTTTTCTTCTTTTTTTGGTCACTCAATGTGCCAATTTCTTTGTCATTTATCACTTTGCCTCTAGAATTCTTCTTGTTTGGCCAATTTATCAAGTCTTAACTTGTGCTCTCTGGCTCAAATGTCAGGCATTAGATTAAAGTGGTCGAAGGAGAGTGTGGGGAGAAGCTTTTTTGCATTACTTTTGCTTCTTTGATGTAGTGTTACTTAAGTAATGCCACAAGTGAACAGAATTGTGCGCTGTGTGCCTTTTCTCCTCCTCAAAGTCATGACAAGGTTAAAGTAAATTTATTGAGCGAATTGTGGGCATTAATTGATTGATTACTCCATGACTCCTGGAGCAGTAGTTTTTAAGTTTATTGAGCTCACTCACTCTCTCTAAAAGTTTGCAATTGAAGGATTTTGCATCTTATGTCCATATCATCAGTATTCGGCCATCACACGGAACCAATTACGTGGGCTCTAATTTTGTTAAAACTACTTTTCAAGCGTCTTGGTACACACACTACGGCTGTCTATCGATCGATAAGAGTCACATGAGCAAAAAATTAAGGTAAAACACAAAGGTAAATCAAGGCGTGCCCACAGTGGGTGTGCCTGGTCGCGTGCTGTGCTCCGTATAAATATAAAGCACATAGCCGGACTTATGTATGTATGTGTGTATGTAGGCGGAGGTAGGAATATATAGAACAACTATCATCATAATTATCGAAATCATCATCGTCATTGCCTCGTCGTAGAGGCTAACGTACTTTTGGTTGCCCAAAGTGGTTGAAAACAAGGTTACTCGCCCGCGGCGGCCAAGGAGTTCTTGTTTCAACCTGCGTTGGAGCGTTTTCAGCCCGCACAAACAAAAAATGTCTGAAAGACACGCAAGCCCAAAGAAATAGAGAAAAGGCACGCTCGTTAGCTACGAACCTACATACATCCATACATAGCTCACAATAGAACAAACAAACAAAAACGCAGTTGGCTCTATATATAGACGGCAGGAAGGTGGGAAAAGTATTTGTCAAAAGAATTCGATGTGTATATGCAAAAGTTCTCGACGATTTGTTCAGCACTTAGCTCTAATTCAATTTTAATTTACAGCTAATTGTTTGCGCTGTGAAATGTCGCAGCTTTTGCGAAGGATCGAGCTCGAGATAAGATTAATATAATGTCAAGAAACTTGACGCCTCACTAATAGGAGAGGGATCGATGATTGTTAAGATGTCATTTGGATGCAAATACAATTACGGAAATGGTAACATATCAAGGAAGCTGAAGCCTTTTAACATTAGCAATAAGACTCTGCAATAGTGCTGGGAAAATATCGATACTCGCCTACGTCGATATTTCGATCTATTGTGTGGGACCCTTATCAATATATCGATCTTTGTATCGAAATATTTAAACTCCCTAAAAATTGGATAATCAACGTTCATATCAGAAACAAAAGATTATCATGTCGAACAAGTTTTAAACTTTTACTCTTAAACATCTTAAACAACCCAAAATATAATAAATTTTAAAGTTGTATAAAAAGGTTTAAGATATAAAAAGTTACAGTGGGGAGCAAACATGAGTCCATGCTTACAAAATCGACTTTAGTCCTCTATAAAAACCATGCAAGTATAGCAAAAATATTATGATATCCTAGTATAATTAATTTATTCTTAACAAAAAGGTGTAAAGCAACGATCAAAAGTCAGGTAGAGTCAAATATTTGAAGTATAAAATGTGTCCCTATTAATTGGGACGTATTATACCTATGCCACTTTTTTTTACACAGGTCGATAAATCAGCTGAGCCCCAGGCTCAGGCACTCGAGTATCCTTTTCTATTGGTTTTCAGTATCGATGTTTTCAATATTTCTCAATTGATCGATGTATCCATATAAAATCTATGTTATTTCCAGCACTACTCTGCAATATGATGTATATATACCAAAAATGATCTAAATACACAAATTTGGTTGACATACATACATCCCTCAACAAGCAAAAAAGTTTTTCTCGTAGGAACCTTATTTTCGCGCGATCGTAGTTCGATTACTACAATTTTACAATTTAACGAAAAGGTACGAACCACAAAAATAGATATTATGGATTTAAAAATTTAAAAAACAAAAAAGTTTTTTCAAGAAAGACTGCTTTTTGGATGGATCGTTTCTACTATCTGATCCGGTTCGTTCAAGAACTTATGGTAATAAAAAGCCTGTACAGCAAATCTCGGATCTGTATCTCCTTAACTGAAAGTGTGGGAGGTGTAGAATTATGGCAGACAGACGGACATGTTTATATTGACTCGGGTATTCCTTGTGCGGTCGGAAACGATTCCTTCTCTGCTTTACAAACATCTGACCTGCAAGGGTTTAAAAAATTAAAAGCTTTTCAAATTCAAAGTGGACCACAAACATCTTTTTGCCAAAAATCTTTGGTCTAGCATTTTTGATTTTCTTTCTGTTCCACGGAGAAACATTCTTTCACTACCATCAATATCAAATTAGATAACTAACAAGCCTTGACTTATGTGTAAATAATATTTATTATTAAATATAAAATTTTTAATTAAATTTACCAAGCTAACATGACTGAAATAGAGAAAAACGTAAATCGAAGTAAACTTTCAAGGTTACGTTAGCTTGGTTTGAGAAGTTTTTTAGAGTTTGCTCAGATTACAGAACATCGAGCAATGTTTATTTTCAATTAGAAATTGAGTCATCCAAGTTGTGTACGTCTTTTGGCAATTAGATTTTTGGTTTCATGGCATCTGCTCGAATGTAATCGAGGCGTAAAATAGACACCACCATTTTCAACCATCCGGCCATCCATCCAACCACCCATATTTCCATTCCCCATCCACATTCCGCATTCTCCCTCCACCAGTGCCACAACCAGCCCAAGAATAACACAAACAACACTTAAAAAATATCACGCTGTGCCTGGGGTTTGGGGTCTGGGGTCTGGGCTCTAGCTTTTGGCCAAGGTAAACCGTCTCCGCCTTCTTGTTATGTGCCTACAATCTATTGATTTTTATACCGTTGGTATGTGTAACTACCCACATTTAAGATTGTGTGTGTGTGTGTGTGTGTACGTGTATTTTTGAATATGCACATAGTATCTTTTCATTTGGTTAAGATAGGGGTAGGAAAGGAGAGGATAAATAAGAACTTACCGTAAATGGTTTAAAAATCTGCCAACACATCACGCATCCATCGTACTAGCCTAATTGGATTGCTCCGGCCGCAGTACATCCATCCTGTAATAACCTCTACAATTGGGTTATATACCTGGCCTGGAGGCCGCGGACTCGTCTCCCCTGTTACCGCATATCAAAAGTGTTTTAAATTATATTTTCCTTAAAATATTTCCATTGCTGTCTGTCTGTCTGTTTTGTCTGATGTCTTTATATTTCAGGTTACTGATCCTTTTATGTCTGCTGATATTGACAGGCGGATAGACAGCAGGTTGCCAACGTCAGGATTCTGCCTTTAACTCTGGGCTGGTAGCTACCCCAGAGAGTGTCAAACGTTGTTTGATGGCAGCGGCAGGAACAGCAACCAAAGTTTGCTCAACTGTGATGTCCTCCCGCTGGGATGGAGATGATTCAGTAAAAAGTTTGCCACCGAAAGGCAAGTTATTACTAATGTTTAAGTATATTTTCGAAATAACAGGCTGGGAATTAACTTATAGTAAGCGATTATTCTTAGATTATTATTCTTACCACTTGGATAAACATACTGCTTAGTACATAAAATTTCATATATTGGTTATGTAATTTTGTTTTATAGTTCCTAAAAGTATGCTGTGAGATTGAAGAAGATTTATTTTTGAGTTTCTGATTTCCCTACTGCAGATAAGTAATAGAAGACCCAACTACAAAACAATTGTATATTAGTTTATATTTTCTTGCAGTCAGCGCTTATGACTTAACTATAATGATTAAAATAAAAATCGAGAATCTTCTTTGGAATTCAGCCACAGTAAATTAATAAACATCAATAAACCCTAAAATCAGTATTATTTCGTTCGTTAACATAGTGTTTTGATGAAAGGGTATTATTTTTTAACGCAAAGTATGATTTTCAGTCCAGAAATTAAGCCCACCATAAATATTTCATCGCCATTAAGTGGTTGTCACCCCATGACTTTCGGATCTGATTCACATTTGACATATGTATGTTGAATAATAAAGCTGTAACTGATGTACTATGGAAAGCTTTAACTACATTTACATGGGAGCAAGCTTCCAATTTGATAAAACTTTGGTAATAGCGTCTCTGCATGTTGCTTTAAATTTAATTGTTTTTCTACCCTTGCCAGAATTGAGCTCCTCGTGCACTGATCTACCTTTGAGAAATCCACCTTGATGCTGTCAGGAGCGTTGGCAGTGTTGCCATGGGGGTCAAAAGGGAATATGAGCTGCTGCTGTCTCGTTAGTGTTGCCACACACACACAAAGGTTAAAGCAAATGGGGCAACAATTTGCGAAGCGAAATTCAATTCGCTGTGTGATGGGCTGTGAGGGAGCCGTCAGTTGCAGTCCAAATTGCTGTATATATTAAGTTACCAGTTAATGAAACTAGCCAAAGTCCTGCTCCTGCTCCTGCCAAACTTAAAACGTAAATTGGGAAAAATGATCGAGAAATTGCAAAGTGCATAAGAAACAAAGAAAATGAGATAAGCAATCATATCTAATGGACATATCGCGAGTAGAATATAATGCTTAATATTAGAATTCAGGCGCACAAAATGGGGCGAGACGCAAAGATTGTGCAAACGAAAAATATGGGGGGGATAGATGCTTGGCAACCGAAATCAAACAAGACGTCTAACAAGTATATACACACACACTTATGTATGTACATGTATCTATTGAGAAATTCCATCGATTGTGTGTGTGGGAGAGTGTAATGGAATTTTGAAGGAGAAAGAAGGAAGAGCAGAGCAAGCAAAATGGCCGACGAAAGTGTTGAAACTAATAATGGCTGACATCAAAAGGAGAGAGTGAAGGAAAGAGAGTTGGACCGAGATGGCGCGACAGCGAGTCGTTAGAACGAGGAGATAGAGAGAGAGCCCACCAAAAATAAAAAAAATTAATCGATATATGTATATTTTTGTTCACCCAAATGCGCTGTCATGGCGACAGAAAAAAGTATTTAAAGTCTGCGAATTAATTGCAAACGTTTCTGCCCACCCACAGAACCACACAACTACACATATGTACATATATATTTGTGTAATTGTATGTGTGTGTGTGTGCGTGTATGTCAACACAATGTCATGGCGTGAGACATGCGTGCTGCATGTGTTAGTGATGTTGTTGTTTGTGTTGTTGCTGTTGTTGTTGCTTTTGCTCTTGTTATCGAATCGAACATATGCAACTTTTGACATTTCGATGAACTTACCTAAGCTAGTTACAAAGCGAAACACTTGCAGTTAATTTTTTTCTCCCCCGCACTCGCACTTCTCTCGCTATTCCTCACCTTATCTCTCTCAGTCGCCCATTTGTGACCTAAACCTGTAACCTAAATTCTTTTTACTAAGTAGCATTTCAATTCACCAAATCGTTTCGCCTGTTCCAATACCATTCTGGTCCCCTTTGATTTGAAAAGCTTCTCTTTATTTTCTCTTTTTTGGTTTTTTGCTGGCTTTTCATTTTGACTATGCTTGTCATTTCATTCAAACATGGCCGCGTGGGTGTGGCCTTGTCACCAATACTTATACAAACCGTAAACGTAGGCGGAGCCGCTTTGGAGCTCGGCTAAATGTTCGGCCTGAAAGAATGAATTTTCTTTCCGTCATGTAGGATATGTGGTAAGGCGCCACATTCCAGTTCTCAATAAGACTGAGAGGCATCTGAGCCTTTCCATCGAATTCCAGCTGTTCCATCAGCTGTTCAACAAAATCCGTTGGAATAGAGGGGTAAATGTGTGGTGAAAGCTTTCGGATTTTAATATTTGTGCAATTTTCTTGTCTCCTTAGAAGAGTCAATAAAATATGCAAGCAACACCATACCAATTCTATTGTATTGTAAATTGACAAATATAGTTTGCATAGTTTTCGTCTTAACGTAACTATTTTCAGATGAAAGATAGTTGGGTACTCCAAAGATAAAGTGTATTTTTTTATCACACGCCTGACCCACGGATATTAATTTTAAAATGAGCTGCTACATGCCGAGAACCACTTAAAAGGCATTAAGTTTTAATGCATATAAATTTCTTATTTTCATTTGAATTATTGATGGGCTTTAAAGCAAACATTTCTATGTTGAATCCTCTCTACTTACACACACCACGTTGATGGTAGCATCAGGTGTGACAGAGGTGGATGCCGATGCTTCAAAAGTGGATACTTAATTGATGTGGGTACAGGAAATGTACAAACATAGATAGATACATTCGGGTCAGATGTTCTAGCCTATGACGTCAGCAACGGACTTGAACTCGACTCTGTCGTAGGAGTTACGTGGATGACTTACTTGCGAACTTTGACCTATGTATGCACAAATTCTGGCTACCGGCTAAAAGCTAATTTGTTAGGTAGATCGCTTGAGGAGGAGTTTTTTTTTTTTTTTTAGATAAGAAACCTTGTCGCTTTTAATTTATTTGTTAGCTTGATGAGAGGTCGTTTGGATTTTTGTTTTTGTATCTATCTGTGTCTGCCTGTCTGTCGGAGATTTATCATTTTTCCAACATGTCAATTTGTCATTCACCTGACTCGACTGTTTTCATACTGTTTCTCTGCCCTTGCCACCAGGTATATGTGATTCGGCTAGAAATCTGCGTTGAAGAATCTTACAAAAAAAACCTGCTCGTATTTGTTTATGTAATATCCATAGCCCTTGGGTATATTCCGATATAAGAAAAGAGCCTCATTGAAGCCCAAGCAGCACAAGCCTGTCGTGGAGCACTAGGTCGCAAGCCATAGATTGAGATGATATAATTATAATACAATGGTGAGTTAATGCTGTAACTTTACAGAGTGTCGGAAGTTCGCTATATTCCTCTAATTTTACATGTAACGAACCACATACATACATATATATTTATGTAGGTCGTTTTATCAGTAAAATCACAATAGCCATCAATCAAATCCAGCGTGGAGGTGTGTTAGATGGATGGAGATAGATTGCGAAACATAATTAGAGTCGAGACAGACGCCGAAAAGAAGTCCACGAAGAACTTATTCTGTTTTCTGTTATATTTCGGTTGTGCAGCCTAGATCAAAAATCTAAGTAGCGAAATAAGTTTTTGTTTTAATTAGAAAATTGGTCAGGTTAAAAATATATATATTCTCGAACAACATGATAAGCCGAGTTGATGTACGCATGTCCGTCTGACGTCCGTCTATCCGTCGTCCGCCGTTGCACAGTTCTAAGCTTTCTCAAAGCCAGAGAAGAAATCACTTAAACAGTGCGGATCCAAAAAGAAAACACATAAAAAGGGTGAATGGAATATTGTTTAGTTCACTTAACGTGAAATCTTTTTCCAATATCAAAACCAAATATGCCACGATCTATTTAGGCTAAAGCTTTAAGAATTTGCTTGATGTAAAACTTATTTCATGGCGACGCTCGGAGCTATCAAAAAAACCCTCCGAGGAAGGAGCAAAGAATTGAGTAAAAAAAACCATATGTTGAAAATTATGTTAAACTGACATATTCCAGAGCGAACAAATGGATTGTCTCGATGGCTAAAGCCAATTGCCAGAAGTTAGCTAAATTGACTGTCCAATTCCCGGAGATGGGAGAGTTACAGGATTCGTGGATACTCTGGGCTGCCAAACACGACAAAGAAGATGTTGTTAATCTAATTGCCGGCACATTAAGATCCAACGTGAATGCCAAAACAAATGAAGGGTATGCCCCACTTAACATTGCCGCTCATTTTGGAAGAAACGGGGTATTTGATTTTGTGGATTACATGCGACAACAGGCAGGAATATCAAAACCGACTTGTAATAAAATCAAGCCATTAAAAACCGATGAAAATAGTAAAGATCTAGTGCTTTAGCGGATCAGTTCGTTAAATTCTCCACTAAAGAAGACAACAAATGTTGGCCAACGAAACACCAAACACACAACAACTTGATGAAATCCTGGTGATCGAAGGGATTATTCGTAATATAAGTCTGGGAATTAATTCTGCGGTACTACGAAACCATTCAGATCGATTTAATCCATAAAAATTTGTAAAATTTGCTTTTTTGTTATAGTATTTATTTATTAGTTATACATAAATCAGTTTAAAGCAAAAGTAGCAAAAGGGCTTAGAAATTGCACCGAAGCATCAAATTAACCAATGACCAGGAAACCATCTAGGTTATTAGTATGAAATAAGAATAACTGTTAAGAGATAGAAACATATGACAAAATGTGATGGGTCTGAGACAGAAATAATTTTCTTTTATTTTCCAATTTTGATCTAACAGTTCTCTTAGCAAGGCCTTGGTTATTTCAGAAATATAACAATAGATACATAGGAAAACAAAATTTAGTAATGTCAAGGCAATAACAAATCGTTTATTCAAACAAGAAGAAAAACTATGAGATCAGAGGGACTCACTTATCCAAGAGCAAACTGCTCTATATAACCAGGCATCTAGGTAACAGGTTAGCAGAAATTTAAAATCAGTTAACTTTAATTTAAATGTTAAAAGTAAGTTTCACGCGTATGCTCAGATGATAATAATCAGTCAGGGTCACATCAAGTTGATTAATTATAATTCTTTCGTTTGACAACCCATTATTATCATTAAGACACATTAATTATGCTTAGATGGTTAGGTCTGCATCCAACAATGATATGTACCTCAATAATGTTCTATGTATAATGCCTCAAAGTGCTATCATTACGAATGAAAACTTTGCCAGTTAGACACGATTTATCGTTTACCTCGAAACTGAAAAATTAGTTCAATGTCGGTGGGGGATATTGAGTCATATTGAACAACAAACTTCTTCAGATGCCTCTTCCCTTTTCGGCACTTACTCTCATATTTGCACAACTGCGTTTTAAATTTATTGAAATAGTCATAAATACATAATAGACATAACAATTGTTATTATAATTGTCATTGCTGTTGTCATGTAATTGCGAGAGCCAAGTGCGCCACTTGAGAGTTTTGTCTTGCCGTTGCCCGGGTGCTCTGCGCTTTTTGGCACTGCAGCAACTTAACCCAGAAATATGGAAATGAGGCAGTCCTCAGTCATGTCAGTCAGTCGATGCTACCAACTGATAAATATGCAAAACCCACACAGACATACCCATTAACTGTATTGTTTAAAGATATTGCCAAATGAACCGATTGCTACTTACAAGTGCGCCGTTTCCATGTCCCATTGTCATTGTCAAAGCCATTAGTTGGAGTCTTTATCTATGCAGATAATGAAACTTCTGCCTTGTCAAGGCCGTGGTAACTTTCTTCAGAGCAGCGAGGCCCAGCGCCTCATACTCCGTACTTATGTATGAAGCCATAGCCCATTGATGAGCGCACAAGCACTTCAATTGCCGTGGGCATATTTATGTATGAATGTAGTATGTGCATGTATCTGTACATATATTTTTCACACACACACAGGTACAAAACATATGGGTACATAGTATATAACAAGTGAGCCACTTCAGCCTCAACACCAAAGTCATAGTTCGAGCCGCCGTCTCCCGCTTGTTTACATTACGGCAATGATTTCTAACAAAATTTATTGAAGTACTTTTCACTTTTAATGCGAACGAGTATGTGGTTGTTAATTTTTTACTTCTCTCCATCGAGGCCTTCACTTTGATATTTATGACTTTTACTTGTAAAAAGCAACAAAAAAAAAAAGGTAAAATTAGGAGAGAGAAAAAAGACAAAACTACCAATTTTTATAATGCTAAGCTCCAAATTGGAGCACTGGTCCTCAGTCGGTCTTTGCGTAGCTAGAGATGATCAACACATCATACTTGGGTACGATGGGAAGAATATCAAACTACTAAGACTATAAATCTCTTAATATTCAGTACATTATCTAAATAGTCATAGTTCTTGGAAAATTATTAAAATTATCTCATAGAATCAATTGTTATTTAATCGTATCGAGATACTAGAAGACAAAATTCTCTTCGAAAGAAAAGATTTAATTATCTAGTTTTAAAGGCGACAAAAATATATGAAATAAGAGAGATACTTTAAAACAGTTGGTGTGAATAAACAATAAAAACCGTTATAAAACGTAGTATAACAGAAGAATAATCGTTTATGGTTGATTTCCGATTAGTTAGGATATCATTTTAGTTGCAATAATTTATATTAAATGTAGGTACATATAATTTACTGTGTTGATTTGATAATCAAAAGAAATCACTGCCTCAGCATTTCGGCCATCCCTAATGTCAGATATGGTCGAGTATAACACACATGCCTACACACACTTTTGAAGATGTGTGTGTGTGTGTGTGTGTGTGTGTGTGTGTGTGTGTGTGTGTGTGTGTGTGTACATGGCTTACAATACAAGTTGATTGATTGTAGTAGCAGCAGCAGCAGCAGCACTCAAAGCGTCGGCATCAGCTTTTGATTGGCAATCGAAGGTGTTAGATAACATTACAAGCGAAACAGACACGCACTGCCTAATTATCGTTTATCGAACATATATCTCATATGATTCGGCGGGTACCCCTATGGGAAAACAAGAGTAACACCAGCCGTAACAGTAACCGAAATAGAGAATGAGATACGAGTTGGTATATCCTATGCCTGTGCAGACTCCGAGCAGCTGGGGTGTCTTTTAATTGGAGATGAGACGACGTGGGCAGCCATTACTCCAAGTTTCAATAAACATTAATTTATTTTACCACCCTGATACCCATCAAATCCAATCAAAAACTTGCCTGAACTTATTGGCAAGGACAGAATAGTGCGGAGGTCGTAGCAATCTTTGTTTGGTTTTGCTTTAGTCTGACAAATGCCAAAAGTTTATTACTTAGTATAGGGCTCTAGCCATTTCCATTCCTCCCAAACGACACAGCCCTGTTCGGGCTCCATGAAGGCGTGGTTATCGGGGCATTGAATGTAATCGGCCTGCTGCTGGCCCTCCGGGCAGATCCAGTAGTGCGTGGGATCGGAAATGTCGCGAAATTTGCGCGAATGGTCCTCAACGATGTCACAATTCGGCTCAGCATAGATATCCTGGCCGTTGTAGGCCATGCAGACAGCCAGGAACAGGCCCAAAAGTAGGCAGCAAAGCAAAGAGGCTACAACATGGATGGAATGGCAATCATTGAGTCACCTTACATATGTACGAGTTTGTGCCCCTACCTTTAGGCATTGTATTGAGACGGGTTGACTACGAATGCTGCAAACGAGGCCAAAATATTGGCATATTTATAGTGATTGCGTGCGATAGTCGCAGCACTCTTATCACATTGCTGGATTCTTGGAAAAGGCTGCACACACGAAAAGTCACTTAGCCAATATTACTTTCTATAAACTTCATATGATTGTGCGTACATATGTACATACATCTGTCGCCCATTTTTGGCGTTACGTTTTCGGGCTCGGTTTGTGCAATCAAAATGGGACGCATTTCACTCGCTCCCAATAATTGGATTTGCTCAAGCCCCAAAACCGTAACCGACCTACCTAATCGATAATTAGGCGCTGCACTAAAATCACCCGCAGACAACCTGATGACTGGTCACTGGCTTCACTGGTGATTGGTAATTGGTGGTCAACTTAACAGCGGCTATGCTGCGTCATCTCGGTCTCCGGACACATCATTACTTACACAGGGGGGAGACACAGACCTGACTTGATTGGCAACGGCGGCCCATCACGCCTCCCCACCTGCCCACCATCCCTTCAGCCCCCAACTATTTACATTTCTTCCAACTTTTCGTTGTTTGGTCACCGCTTCAATGCGGAAACTGTAATTAAATCTTAAACATTTTGTAAGCGATTTTCGGATTTTTTTTTTTTTGTTTTGTCAAACTTTTGCTCTTAAATGATTTTTTTATGAATCTTTGGTTTTGTTTTACTTTTTGTGTGTCTGTGTGCGTTTTTTGTGTGTTTTTTTTTTTTTTTGGAATCCACACTTGGCCATTTATGTTGGTCAAGTGGCTGGCGCTGCAAATGCTTGAGGCGGCGGCAATCGAAAATCGAAATCCAAAACCAAAATCAAACAATGGCCAAAACGATACAAAGACACAAAGCCAAAAGAGCTAACACTAATGTAAAATACTTTGCAAAATGACAAAGGCAACCAACAAAAACAATAACAATAAAAATGTAAAAACAATGAAATAAGCAAAAGAAAAACACAATAAAAAATTCCATGCAAAAAAACAAAAAATGGTTTGCAATTAATGGGCCGATGAGTTTTGTTTCACAACTCAAATGAATTCACATTTATTTCAAATGATATCATTATGATAATTATTGATTATTGATTATTGTGTTAAGCTGCAGCTTGATGGAATTCCCTCAATCTGTAGATAAGTCAACTAAGTTCATTAGCCCATAGTAAATTAGAACAGAAAGTTAACAATTTTTAACAGTGATCGCTTATAATATTTAATCTTAACACTTTTTTTGATTTCATAATCATTGTAATATGTTTAAAACAACATAAAAATGATTCAAATTCTTAAACTGAAATATTTCTCATTGTGTAATATTTTTATTTTACATTTTGTGTATTGTGTTAATTTACCAATTTGTCGTACACAATTGTCGAATTTTCAATTATTGCTGAGTTTACACTTCAACCTTTTTAAAGCGATATTTGTCATTAAAATATATAATTTGGGGCTGGCCTAAGCAATTTTACATATTTTTAATCTTGATACAAGCGATTCTAGATCTCAACTTTAGAAACATTTTGTTAATTATTTCAGTAATCTGAATTTCACACACGATTTGAAACCATAATCGGGCCGACATTTCCAGTAAATCCTACACTGGCTACGTATTTTCAAAAGGATTGTGGCGGTTTGCCTGTATAAATTTTTGAGAAGAAAAGAGAATAATGAAAATGTTATTTTTTTTTGAAGCAACTTTGATTAGGGTCTACCAGTTGTTTCTTACTTGGAATGAATATCAATTTGTTTAGACCGAGTACAAATGAACCTTCCCATTTCGAACTTGGCTGTATGTCTCATGCCCCAAGTGTGACAGCATCCAATTCCATTCCCTATCTAGATGCAACAAAATGGCATCAATTACTTTAATAATTTGCCCAACCCGCCACTACCCATCATCACCCCCACCCTTATCGGTTTTGTCGATTCTAATTTGGACACTTTTCCTCTTTTCCTTATCGCTGTCATGTTGTTTGTATTTGTCTCCCTTCAGATAGTAATCAACGGAAGCGCGTGTCAATGCGTTCAGACTTTCGCATGCCTTTCCATAGCCTATAAAAGAGGCGTTCGCCCATAGCCGAGCGCATAGTTCTTTCATTTTCTGTGTGTTCTCGGGGGAACTTTCCTACTGCTGAACATGAAGTCTGGTGGGTGTTGAGACAGTTGAATGTGAATGTGACCAATTCATTTCAGTCTAAAGCATATTTTCGACCTTCTTGCAGTATTTGTTGTGTGCGCCGTTCTGGTTGCTATTTTTGTGACTATCTCTGCTGATGCAGGTCGCTCGGCCTGCAAGGATGAGTCCGAGGTGGGGCACACCTACACACACCACTTCGACCCGGCCAAGTATTGGCTCTGCGAAACCTTGGGCACACCAGCCACCGAAGTGGACTGCCCCAGCGGCATGGCCTACATGCATCTACTCAAGGAGTGCATACCCTGGGCCAGCTACATCTGGAAGAAGCCCGAGATGCCGCCAACGGTGGCCTAAATAAACCGAATGTTGACAACAGCAATGAAAATGATTTGATTTGGTTTTTGCGTGGCGTATACGCAATGCGAATGTCTACAACATCTACCGTTAGCCATTGACAGATTCCGCCACTGAACTTGGAACGGCAAACGGGTATTAAGCCGGTGGCTAGCAACCACGATCTGGTTTTCGGTTTATCAATGCAAAAACCGCAAAAAAATTAAGAAAAAGCTCCATCTGGCAGATGAGCGACGTCGTTTCAATGGACGCAGGGGAGCATGCGCGGCAGCTTTTTTTTCGATTTTTATTGTTATTGCTTATGTTTCTTATGCTGTTGTTGTTGTTGTTGTTGTTGCGTGCTCTGCGGAGAGTAAGTGCATTTGAAGTTACATAAAGTAGCCGAAAAAAGCTAAGCATAACAAGCTGCCAAAGTCGCTTGGAGCTTTGTTTTTTTTTTTTTTTGGCTTTGGCTTTGGCTTTGGCTTTTACTATTTGTGTTGGCTATAAAAGTGCATGCTGCGCATCAGTCGACAGTATAGTTTCAATCCGTCCATCGGCTGAGCATAACATCTTCCAGTGAAATCCCCGCACAGACCACACAGATCATAGTCACTTTTGTGGGTGCTTAACGAACGGTTAGTGTGCCAGCAGTGCCAAGGATAAATTGAATGAACAACAAGTGAATCTATATGGCGGGTTATTGTGCAACGAACAATCTAGTCCCACAGAATAAAGAAGACAGAGCATCGAATAGTTATTCCCAGGATTAATAATTTGACATTCAGTGAAATTAAACAGCTAGAGACACCACATCGACTGGCGAATAGTAAGCCAGAATGGGTAACCTAACCAATCAGTTAACTTGTAACCCGTTAACGGATTGGACATCTAATAAATAGGGCTAAACCTGTAACTGATCAAGCGACCGTGAAAAGTATTTCCTCGATCTTCAATAGCTTCGAAGATTATTTCTTTTCTTATCAGTAAATCTAAATCAAACACAAGTTTCAAAAATCAACATTGAAAAGCAAAAAGAAAACATAATAGAAACTTGTTAGAATATTGCTCTAATCGGTATTTTCAAAGGTATCCTTAATTCTAAGTTCCAAATTGCAATTTCCATTCCAATTGATTATTTTTCAGTTGTTTGATTCAGTTTCAAGGGATTGCAAATTCGAATTCGTACATTTAAATACAAGATACTTTTGTTAGTGCACTTAGTCGGTGCTCTCTCGCGTGGCATCTTAGCTCATTAGCTATGGATGCTTGCATAAGAAGCATAACCAATTAGAAACTTAACCAATGCAACATGAAGACACTTAAGTTGCCTCACTGGCACGGGTCAAAGTAGTCAAGACACTTGCGAGAGTAGAGAAAATAATTTACTTGATATATACGTACGTAGGAATGTAAGTTAATATTTTTGCAACACGAGCCACATCGGCTGGAGCGAGGAAAAAATTAAGTTAAAGAGGAGAAACAATAATTGGCAGCCGTTAAGGAAAATATGTGTCACTCGGTGGTGCACGCACGCAAGTCACTGATGCCGAGGGTGGAGGAGGAGGAGTGCTAGAGTGGGGAAGGGGAAAATATCAAAGTAATGGACGAAAAGCCAACTCAAGTCTTGGCAGTTGGCAATTTCTCACTGTTTTTTGGTGAGATTTTGCAATGTCATAAAATCTCTCACTGCACGCCCACACACCACATACCAAGCAAGACCCAGAGGAGAGCTTTAGACCTTTAGCCGGGGGCTTCCATTCAATTGCCCTGATATAAAAGAAAAGTTTCACTTTATACTGTGGCAGACGATGCTGGGACTTGAGGACTGAGGCTATGGCTTTGACTTTGGCTTTGCTTTGGATTTGGATTTGGCCGAGTGATTGGAGTAGTTTAGCATAAAAACCATTTGGCTATTTGGTCTCGGCAGTTGGCCAAAAACTCAATTAGGGGCGAATTTTTCACGCTTGGCCAGCCCGTTGGCCACTTCTTGGCATTGGCCATCTGTCGACGGCAAAAGATTGATGAGCGATTGAAGGCACTCACTTCTCGGTCATAGCCATTAGGTGCTGAGGTTGCTGGGCCAAATGCTACTCCATGCCTCAACCCATATTGTAAAAAGTTATGCAATTTTAATGTAATTTACTGTACAAAGATTCACTTTCTTTGGCGCTTCTCTTTCATTTTTGCATTGCATTTGATTTCTTTTCTTTTCTTTTTTTTTTGCATCGGCAGTTTGGATAATTTGCATTTGAACACAGCAGCAGCAGCAAAAGCAGCAGCCATGCGAGTGGTAAGCAAATAAATGCCATTGACCGAGACGGCACAGAAAACTGATTTCCTCATTTGCAGTTTTTTCGTATTCTCGTCGTCGCCGTCCTCATTGTGGGTCTCGGGCACGATGCGGCTGCAGTTAAACGTGAGGCACCACTGAATAATGGCTACTTGCCGCCGTCATCGGCGCCACAGAGACCGTCCAGCAAGTACGGAGCACCGCCGGCTAGTTCGTACTTGCCGCCAGCTTCGGGACCCGCTCCGTCGTTTAATCCGTCCCATTCACACTCTCATTCCCATTCTCATCATGGATCAGGTGCTCCATCTAGTAGCTATTCGGCTCCTACATTTGGTGGATCTTCTGGCGGCCCTTACCCTGCTCCGGCTGCCCGGCCATCCAGCTCATACGGTGCACCATCGCGTCCATCTGCCAGCTACGGGCCACCACCCAGTCGTCCCAGCCAGTCGTATGGAGCACCTCCAGCGCCCCGAAAGCATCAGCCTCGTCGTCCTTCTTCTAGCTACGGCCCTCCCAAATCGCACGCTGCCCCACCCTCTCAGAGCTATGGCGCCCCAGCACCACCATCATCGAACTACGGGCCACCCAAATCATCGCCACCGTCCCAAAGCTATGGCGCACCAGCACCACCATCGAACAAATACGGACCACCGAAGTCATCCTATGGAGCTCCCCCGCCACCACCACCACCACCACCGTCGTCTTCCTATGGTGCTCCTCCCTCATCCTCATATGGAGCCCCTGCTGCTCCCTCGTCTTCCTATGGTGCTCCTCCCTCGTCCTCATATGGAGCCCCTGCAGCTCCCTCGTCTTCGTATGGAGCGCCGCCATCTTCTAGCTACGGACCACCTAAGTCGAATGCTGCTCCGCCAGCACCCCCATCGCCCAACTATGGTGCTCCTCCAAAGGCTCCAACGTCATCCTATCTGCCACCGTCCTCACGACCATCAAAACCTTCTTCGACATATGGAACTCCAAGTGTGAGCAGCTTTGTGCCTTTACCCTCAGCTCCATCTTCCAATTACGGAGCTCCTTCCAAGACCCAGACTCTGGGAAGTAGTGGATATACATCTGGACCTGCCGCTTCCTTTGAGGCACCAGCAGCCCCCTCATCATCATACGGTGCCCCGTCAAGTTCATCCAGTTTAAGTTTCTCCTCATCGCCTTCGTTCCAGCCGATATCTACGCCCTCGTCCAGTTATGGGGCTCCCAGTGGTAGCTCCAGCAGTGGAAGCTTCTCTTCATCATACTCTGCCCCCAGTTCGAGCTCTGCCAGCGGTGGATCTTACCCATCAGCGCCATCGTCTTCTTACTCCGCACCAAGTCCAAGTGCCAATCTGGGCGGATCTTATCCAGCTGCTCCCTCAAGCTCATACTCTTCCCCAAGTTCGGACTCTTCAAGCGGTGGACCTTACCCAGCGGCACCATCATCTTCCTACTCGGCACCTAGTCCTAGTGCTAATCGTGGTGGATCTTATCCAGCAGCTGCTCCATCCAGCTCGTACTCTGCTCCAAGCTCTGGATCTAACAGTGGTGGACCTTACCCATCAGCACCATCGTCTTCTTACTCAGCACCCAGTCCAAGTGCCAATGTGGGCGGATCTTATCCAGCTGCTCCCTCAAGCTCATACTCTGCCCCTAGTTCGGACTCTTCAAGCGGTGGTCCTTACCCAGCGGCACCATCATCTTCCTACTCGGCACCTAGTCCTAGTGCTAATCGAGGTGGATCTTATCCAGCAGCCGCTCCTTCCAGCTCGTACTCTGCTCCAAGTTCTGGATCTAACAGTGGTGGACCTTACCCATCGGCTCCATCGTCTTCTTACTCTGCACCCAGTCCAAGTGCCAATGTGGGCGGATCTTATCCAGCTGCTCCCTCAAGCTCATACTCTGCCCCTAGTTCGGAGTCTTCAAATGGTGGACCTTACCCATCGGCGCCCTCGTCGTCCTACTCCGCACCCAGTCCTAATGCCAATATAGGAGGATCGTATCCGGCTGCACCATCCTCTTCATATGGCGCCCCCTCATCTGGCGGTGGTTTTAGTTCTAGCAGCTTCAGTTCTGCTGGTGGTAGCTTCTCCTCAGCACCATCTTCTTCGTACAGTGCGCCCAGTGCCCCCTCCAGCTCCTATGGAGCTCCATCAAACAACGGTGGTTCATCGTCGTCATCTTCGCATAGTTTTTCCAGCAGTGGTCCCTCGTCCAGCTACAGTGCCCCACCGGCTAGCAGTTCATCTGCCTCTGGCTCATACCCAAGTGCCCCATCAAGCTCATATGACGCACCTGCCCAGGACGCCGGCTATGCCTATTCGGGACCCAGTCAGGATATTCCCGACACCATTCAACAGGGCTACAGCTCTGATGGCGGCTACACCTATCGCAAGAAGTGAGGATCATTGAATCTCTATTAAGTGCCTTCGAATACTCGTCGTAACCACACACATGCATCCACAATGTCATCTCGCCATCTCTATCTAATTGTAAATTATTCTCTCCCAAATTGACAGAAGCAAACACTAACCAATCACCTTCTCTTTATCCATACATACATACATACTAAATACTTATATATCTTTGATACCCATTATAATTTAGTTGTAGTTCACTTATGCGTTAGACCTACGTACATCTATGAAATCATTTTATCAAATAAAATTGAGAAAAATATAATTTTCCCTTTTTCCTTGAGTTGATTAATCGTTGCTGAACGATCTGCCAACCCTTCACATCCATGACATGACTGGAAATTCCTGCGATCCGCTAATTGGCAGATCAAACAAATGACAGTTGAAGGTTTCTGCCAAGTATGCAAATACTTCTTGAAAATACCGGATATAACCACATCTACCACAACATCGGCATCGAGTGCCAATAGATACATAGATAGATACTAGCCAAGCTAGCGGCAGCAGCGCCACCAGTTATGAGCTCATTTTGCAGATTCCAATCTAAAATTGAGATTACTAGTTAATTGCCAGCAATGGGTAACAGCAGTAATAGCCGGCTAATTGACTCCACTCAACTTGAGTCGACTCGACTTGGGCTTCATCCGAAACTAATTTGTGTTAGTATCTGTCACATCTTGTT
The DNA here is from genome assembly GCA_024703675.1 of Drosophila nebulosa. Lineage (NCBI taxonomy): Eukaryota > Metazoa > Arthropoda > Insecta > Diptera > Drosophilidae > Drosophila > Drosophila nebulosa. Next base: position 1,590,968 of record JANFPS010000004.1, on the reverse strand, counting down.
AACCGAAACTAAGTATTTCCACATACATAGATCTCTTTTGGATCTTCTTGTGTGAATGCATTGTTCCAGCAAACGCTGAAATGCCAACCAACATCTGCATTTTTATTATGAGAAATTTCCGCTCAACTATTGTCTCTAATTGTCATTGGACTTGGTTCGGCTTGACGGATTGTCTACCGATTTTACGCAAGCATAGGCCACTTATCTTACCTTAGTTGATTAGTCAACTTTATACATACCTACATACATATGTACAATATATAAACCAAAGAAGCTTTCGAAACACTTCGATTACTTAGAACCACTAACTCATCAAAAAGTGATGGTAAACACAAATTGACATCACAAACTCTTCGTCTCGGTAGGGGATAGCCATGTCCGTCTGTACAAGCATCGACATATCCGACACAAGAGCAGCTAAATGAGAAGTTACGCAAATAAGCAGGTGCCAATATCAGATGGCTTGTGGTTCAAAGGGTTGTTCAAGAAGAACAATCCAGGCCTTCCTTTCATAAAAGTCGCATGTGCGATGTCTTGTAGTGCTGGGAATAACATCAATCTAATATCGATACATCGATTAATTGATACTGCTAACTTCGATATTCGATATATCGGGTGTCAATAGTGTTTTTATCTATTTTCGTAGTTATGGGTCAGGATATTTCCTAAACCACAATCTGAACAATCAGACCTTAGATTCAGATTCAACGCACCATAATCCATTGGAAAAGAATATTGAAGTGCCTGAATCTAGGGCTCAACTGATTTTTTGGCCTGTGTGGAAAAAAGTGGCACCGTTAATATAGGTACAATTTAAAAGGACACATTTTATTCTTCGAATTTTCGATGCTACCAGATATTATATCGTTGCCTGATAGCTTTTTGTTGAAGATTTCGAGTTGGAACCTTGTTCGAAATGATGATCTTTTTTTCTGATATGAACGTAATTTTTTTCAATTTTTGGGAGCTTTTATATTTCAATACAAAGATCGATACATAGATGCGGGTCCCATACAAAAGATCGAAGTACCGATGTAGGCGAATATCGATATTTTCTCAACACTAATGTCTTGTTTCTTGTCGAATTCAAACCGTGCACAGAACTCTGACAATATACTTGCAATGTTTGAAGCAGGTTAGCGTTTCCATAACGAAAGAAAAGCGAAGAACTTCTTTACCAGATTCTGAGACGTTTCGTTTGCCTTTTGCAAGAATTTAAAAATTTTCTGTGACTAGAATTTTGAGACTAAATGGCGAAGTAGAATGCTAAATGAAATCAAATTGATGTTCGCTAAGGAGCGATGCCAATTTCGGTAATAAACTTAACTATGCTTTGTCCCACACGACAGTAGGTGAGATCCGGGAAATGGAACTAGCAAACTTGCAATATAATGTTGAATAAAAAATATTGGTTCAATTGTCATTATAAAAGAATGTCTCAGTTATTATCTTCTTTTAGTGCTTCATTTTATTCTTTTTCATACCATAATAAGCAACATTTGCCCAACGGCAATGATAAAATTGTTTTGTTCTAGCACAATGGCCTAGTTCAGAAGGCCTGTCCAGATTGGATGGACATTAGGTGACATCCTGAGCAATGGGCTAAAACTGGATCGGACAGTATTTTTTAACATTACTCTTCGTTTTGCTTTCAAATGTTGCGGTAGTGAACAACTCTGTAAAACCAAGTTGAAAATATACTTAAACTATGCATTTTTTCATGTTTAAAAAATGGCATCATATATAGTAAACAGAGCTCGCGACAGCGATGTTTTTGTCAGATTAGATTGACTTACGTTTACGTTGGTTCAGTCTACATATGAACGAAATCGATCTTACCGAATCCGCAACATTAACAAGATTAAAGAGTATTCTTTCGTTTACCAGGCAGTTGGTAATAGTATCAGATTTGCTCTGAAAAAGAAAGACTTGGTACAATTGCCATTAAGAATAGTTCGGGCCAAATCAAACATGTATCGTTTCAAGCGATTGGGCCTTAGGCAAGATATTTCAGCTCCCTGCCATTTAATGAATGTCACGCCGACTTTGGAATATCCTTAACGCTAAAATACTGCAACTTTATTCAATAATATATTTTGTTTAACAAGTGGACTAAAAACAGACAAATTTCACTAGAAGCTCCAAGCAAACAGAGGTGCCCGTTGGGTGCGCTAAAGTGCTTATGAGCCGGAATCAATTAGCAGGTGAATGAGAGGAATAAAAAAAACGTTTCTTAATTGACTTCCTTGGCGTTAGGCATCCCAAAGTCGATTTGACGACTTACTTTGTCTTTGCCTTTGTTTTTTTACTCAAAACTCATTGAAATTTTGAGTAAAGAACACTATCGTATATTTATGAAAATAGTATTCTTTTCGTGTCTTAAATAATTATTGTTAAGCTTGGTGCCTAACGAATCCTCAAAATAATGCTGCTACACTTTATTGAAATTAAAACACTTATCTATTTTTTTGCGCCCTAAAATTTAGATGGTTAAGAAGCAAACTGAGCGCCAACGACAAATCTGAAGTTAAGTTTTCTCGAAAGGCCTACGTTGGGGTTGGGGTTTGCTTTGTTGCCTTATATCGATAGTTGGTATTTACAAAGAGAAAATAATTGCTAGATTGTTAAAGCCCCCTTCTTTCCCCCTGAGCTAGATCCCGTCCTTTCCCACAATAAGGTATCGCTTTTTAAGAGTAAGTAAATCAAAGGAGACAAATATGCTTTCTGCATTAACAAAGAAACCGCTTTAATATATATTTCTTTTATTTATTGAATACTTTGTTGTTTGTTTATTATTGTTATTATTGTTGTTGTTTTTGGGGTTTTCTTTGCTTTAAACATTGATATGTATTGATTTTTTTTGTTTCCGTATGTTATTATGGTTGCTCTTGATTAACATAATGCCGCTAAAATAATAAGTAGATATATTTAATTACAATTCGAATACACCAAGTTTTAAGTAACAACAATAACTGATAGATAGATAGTAATTAATAGTAACTGGTATACATATACGATACCAACAAACAAAACAAATATCAGGGGATCTTTACTTAGGTAGATAAAACATTTGGTGGTTTTTCTTGTTAGTTAGTAGATTTGCTTGAAACAAACGATTCAATTCAAGTTCGATTCATATGTACACATAGTTGTTTATATATATTTAATTCATATAACGTATATTTCTTAATAGTTTTTTCTTTTGTTTTGTCGGAAAAGAGTTGCTTACGCATTCTCTATTGAATTTTAGCGAAAAATACACACTCAGATCGGATGCAACAGGTAACAACAGGTAACAACAAAGAAGTAAATGTACTTTATGGAGTATGTATGTATGTATATCCCATGTATTAAATAGATCAAACATTTCATTTATGTAAACGTTAAAAATAACTTTTACCCCAATACAACAAACATATGAGGCTCAAGCGCAATCAAAAAGCAGTCAACATTTATTACAATTAAGTAGATTAGCTTACAAACATTTATATTCATTTATAGTTATTTGTTAAGTAACAGTTTATTCTCAAGTTAGTTAGGCAACGAGCCGAGTGAATCAAATACAAATACTAAACGAATAAAATATTCATTCGAATTTATGAATTGAATGTTAGAAAAACATTTTCGACAGGTTCTGTTTTGGGGTTTGACGGGATTTAGGCAGCGTGTGTATACAATTGAGTTAGTTTTTGCCCAGAAAATTTATCTTCGGCAGGTTTTTGGGTAACATTTCTCCTCTCCTTCGTTTGTGGGTTTCGGGATTTTGTTCTAAATTCTGTGTATGACTTTTTTATATAATATATATATATGTATATATATTTATAGGTATGTATATTTTAGGTACTACGACGCAACATTTTTGAATTACATTTATGCCTAGTTTTTGGTTTTCGTTTATGATTTTATGTTGGTTTAACTCCGATGCTTTATTTTTATTTTTTTTTTTTTTTGGTTTTCCTATACTTTTGTGGTTTTTGCTCTTTGAGAGCAGCTAAAATTCCTTTTTCTATATATAACTCAATAGATGCATTTATTATGGTAATGCTTAGACTAACAGTGATATGTATATATATAGTACGATATATGCATGTATGTGTATGTAGATAGATAGTGTGATATACATACTTTCTCTATGTATACCGTTATTTTCTCTTACACATTAAACAGTTACATTCTTGATATGTATTTGTTGCCTCTCATTATTTTGATATGTATTCATTACGTCTTGTTTGCACATTGTTTTAGTTTTGGTTGTTTTTGTTTACGCTTTCTTGGAAGGACACATGATTCACATTTAATGCATAAGATTTTTATATATGTAGTTTGGGAATGTGGCTTAATATTGCTTCCTTTGGTTTTCTATTGGTTCCAATTACAATTGCAATTTTCCAAACTCTATCGATAAATACGTATTGATACTTTGTTGTTCTAAATGTCCACATTTCGTTTATTTCATTTTATGTTTTTTATGTGAAATGCATTTGATATGTTTTCAGTTGCTTCCGGTTACGAATTTTTGTAAGGGTTCCCCCATTAATGGTTTCGGTTCTCGCTTCAAACATAAAATCTACACAACAAAATTGGCTAAATTATAGATAACTTCTACATTCTCAACATTCTGCACTGTTTTACCTGAGCACTTGTGTGTTTCAAAATACTTTTCAATATCAACATCCTTAGCCCCGCCCCGCTCCGGTTAGTCCGCCCCGTTTCCTAACAAGCGCAACTCAAATAAAGTTTAACAAATCTATTGCATAGTTCTTGGCGGCCCGGTTGAAATACTTGCACTTCAATCAAGTCCCTGATTCAGTGCCCTTGCTCAGAAAGCTGTATTGTCTTGCTCTGGCGTGGGCATGGCCATGCTGCCCGACTGACTCACCTGACCACCACCACTGCCCGTTGCTTTGTCCAGCATTTTTTGGACCTGAGCCTGGGCTGTTCGCTGATTTAGGCGGCGGGCCTCGGCCACCGGTAAGTCATCATCGGACTCCAAAGCTGGATTAATGCGCCCGTTGCGCTCATCCTTGCCAGCCATTGTTGCAGCACCGTAGGATCGCGCCAGGGGACCAGCCATTACCGATAACTGCTCGCCATTTTCCGACTGATCGTCGACACGCTGCACATCTTCGGGTATGTTGACCACGCAGCGGAAGTAGTCGTAACTGGGCGGCAATTTGCCCGATTCAAACATCATTCTAGTGAGAAGTATAAAATATTATAAAGGAAGGAGATAAAAGGCAATGCCAACTTGTACTCACTTGGTCCACCAGGAGACAGAGACCAGTGTGATCAGGCTGATCAACATGGCCATTGTGCGAAAGGGGAACATTTGTTGTTTCTCCTCCTCATCGTATCCGGGATACTTGATAAAGGCGGGTAGTCCTAGGATGGCCTCACCACCAGACAGGCGAATTAACAAGGCCACAATGTAGGCGGCCAAGCTTCCGTAGGTGTTGCAGTGCTTCTTAAAGTGCACCACCATCAGCAGTTGGGGGAACAGGATAACGTAGACTAAGTCTGAGCACATGGACCTAAAAGAAGGCAAGGAGGAAGAAGGGGGTGGGTGCACTTATGCAGATGTCAATCAGACTGAATTATGCAATCCAATTACCACAAGCCATATATGGAGGGAATGGTGAGGGCCATTATGGTGGCCAGTATGCCAACCACTATGATGGCGACGCGCATTACCCAAATGATTTCCATTTCGGATGCCTTCTGACGGAAAATCAATTTGTAAACATTGCGTGCAAACATGGAGGCAGCCGAAAGCACCGAGGAGTCGGCCGAGGACATGACAGCGGCGGAAACGGCTCCCAGGCCGAAGAACGAGACAAAATCTGGAGTCAGATATTGCAATACCATGGGCAATATCATGCTTGTCTCGTCAACGGTTAGCGGATAGGGACCCTTGTAGTCGGTCTCATTCCAAGCTACAAAAGAAAACAAGGGAGATCCAGGATCCGTCAGATTTACTTAAGACTTGTTTCTGCTTTTGCTATCTCTAACTTACGTGTTGCCTTGGCAATGGCTCCAATCAGGACAGGCGGTATGGCCATTAGGATGCATCCCGCTGCGGCCACATATGACAACAATTGGGCACGGCCTGCTGTCTTGCTGGAGAGCACACGTTGAAAATAGACCTGCCAGGGAATACCACCGAAGACCAGGAGCAGGCCATAGTCTATGTAAAACCAGCGCTGTTTCGGCTCCACATGCCCAATCCAATCCACATCCATGTCGCTGAGACTGCGCACATGCTCGTTGGTCCAGGCGAACGGAATACACATCCAGAGACCGATGAAAATGCAGAAAAGCTGTATCACATCCGTATAGGCCACCGAATAGAGGCCGCCAAAGAGTGTATAGAAAATGGCAATGCACGAAGACAATATAACCGAAGTGCGATGATCCATGTCTATGATAACCGACAAAGTGGCTCCCAGAGCGGCCAGAATGCCAGCAGCCCAGAACACTTCGCCACAGAGAGCAGGCAAAAACAGGAGGCCACCCATGCGTTCGCCAAACGAGTCCTGTAAGGGATCCAGCATAGTGATATAGCCCTGCTTACGCATGGGATTCGCAAAGAAAATGCCACCTAAAGAGGGAGTTAAACAAATGCTGAAATTCTTAGTGCTGTTCTGGCTCCTGAGACACTCAGGTTGAACTCACCGAACACTAAACTGAGGGCATAGCCAAAGGGCGCCTGACACCACACCAGACCTGAAGTGTAGATCGCCTCCGCAGTGCCATTAATATATCCGCCACCCACCCAGGTGGCTGTCATGGTAAATATGCCAACAAACAATCCTATGGAACGGCCAGCCAACATCACCTCCTCCTCCGAATCATTACCTGCCTGCTTTTTGCGGCCAGCCCAAATGCCGACCACCAGAATCAGCAGGTAGAAGAGCACAATGCTCACAACGCCAGCCACGTTAATCATTGTTAAAGTTTATGGAGTGCCACCCACTAGTTAGGGTCCAATTTATTTAACGTGCTCTCCTTCGCCTTCAATGTAAGTTTATACACTTGGAATGAGTTTGACCTTTAGCTGCTGGAAGGAGAGAAGCAAACGAAGGTCATGGAGAAATAATACTTCTTACGATAAAACTCCCCAGAGCTTAATGCATTCTAAGACAAGATTTTTACAATCCCAGGTATCGAATCCCTGCACCGAACAAGTAACTAATTAGCGTAATAGAATTTATTATTTACTGACTGCAATTTAATATAATTAACTGCCCTTTTCCGGTGCAGGCAACATTTAATATTAAACCCTTGCATTGGCCATGGCCAACAACTTGAGGCTAACTGACCTTTGGCCATGGATAGTATGGGTGAATGGAGTATGGGTGTCCTTGTTAATGGAATCGCAATTAACTTTCATGCAGCTTTCATGCGGCCTCTTACATAAGAGGATCAGAATTAAAGGGAGCGGATTATCAATGTATTGATGAGCACTTTACCTTAGGCCAAATGCATTAACAATTCATAAGCACTCTCTCAACTACGTCACCATAACACCTGCCACCCACCCCTTGAAGCCCCCTCGAAATATGTACATACATACATATGTGGGAATGGTCTTCATTCACAAAAACTGACAAAGCTTCGAGCGCAGACAAAGACCTTCGAGAGGCTACATACATACGTATATGTACATATAAGCAGATACAATGTGTACAGGTTCTGCTCTCTGCGCATGTCTTAGCGAAACTCGAACTCACCTTTACCACCAAGTTCAAATCGGCAGCGTTGTTGGCAAGGCCTGTGGGCGACGCGTCGTTGTTTAGTCGTCTCGATGGCAAAAGACGCGCGCGCCAATCAAATGTGCCTCAACCTCAACTTATGCAACATTTCCTTTTTACGCGCAAACTTGTAGTTTCCTCCCGATCACAGATCCCCCCCACCAGAGAACACAATTAAAAACAAAGAGCGCACCACAATAATTGGCAATTAAACAATTAACAGTTTCAACTAGATTCTACTTTAATATAGGAATCAACAATGAGATTTTAGGAATTGCACCGGCGGCACCAGCAGCAGTCGCCCCAACGCAGGGACGTCTTTTGAGACGGACTGTTACGCGTTTTGAAGTGTAGCCCGCACATGGGAGACGGGAGACGGCTGCATTAAACCAACGTGTTTTTTTGTCACTCTCGCGCCAACTTCAACAAAAATAATTCAATTTATTGGGAAAACAAAACGAAACTTTTCCAATGTGCGCATCAAAGTATGCTACGACTTTGCAATCGTTTCGCCCACTAATAACTACAATTTCGGCTTCGACTGTTTCGATGGCTAGTTGGGTGAAATTAAAAAAAAGGAAATCCTTGTTGGCCACATTCAGCCGTTCCGCGTGCTAACGATTCGACTGATAAAATACTAACTGAATTGGAAGTTTAAGTGCTGGAGTCCCAACAGCGGCAACGATGGCCTCGTGAACACGAAACGCCGCCGAGTTCATTTTCCGTGTGTGTGCGCAGGAATTTTATTGTATTCGCTCTGGCACACTGCTCATGGAAGGCGCCGCCACCACATGGCTGGAAGCGGGGGTTGAGATGTTTATCTACTCGCAGCACTTTACCACTGGAGTAGCCAGCTGAGGGGAAATCCCATCACTGGATGTGGAAGTGAAAATATGTTGAAAAGCTCCTGTTTTTCCCCATGCACACAGCGTTGTATACATGCACACCTGATATGTGATTAATTACTTTGGGCCTCCTAGACACTAAACATGAGGAAAAGTAAGTTTTGATGGACTATACACTCTTCTTATACCCTGCACTAATACAATCAAAGGTAAAGTTAGAGTCGCTAAATTGTATTCCGATTTCAAAAGAAGTGTTTATTTTTGATCAGCCGAGCCAAGCTAGCCAGTTCGACTTTTCGACCGTCTGTCTGTGTTAAGGCTTAGACCTCGGAGATTATGAGAGCTAGACCCACCGAATTTAGTATGCCGACGTGGGTTACGCTACCCAGATGAAGGTTTTTCTTCCAGCCTTGTTATATACTGTACAAATAGGGTAAAATGATATATCAAAGTCGCCACAAGGAAGAAGGAAGCGTTTCCGACCCTATAAAGTATATATATTCTTGATAAGCATCAACAGCCGACTCGATATATCTGTCCGTACGTCAGTAAGGCGATTTGCTTTCTTTATTTTTCAGTCCAATATTTCAACTCAATATTTCATTTAAATTTACTTAAATTCTTATTATGGATATGTAGAAACATAGTAAATGTACATGAAAACGATTGATCAAATTTAAAGTGCCATTGAACAAATTATTATAATCGAAATGATTGTTTTATATTTTTGTGCATGTTTTTTATAGGGCAGATGTAGCAAAAAGTATGTGAGTACTAATTAGAATGCCCTTAACAAAGGGCAGTTGCCAGGCAAAGGGCATTGCCAGCTGCAATGTCGTTGATGCTGCAAGATGTTGTAGTTTGTAGCTTGTAACACGGCCTATGCAGATGGAAAAGTGGGTATTGCATTTGCAGGATGACAACCAAGGAGTAGTGGAACAGGGTAAAGTTGAAGCGGGATAGCAACTTAATCAAATAAGTATAAGATTGTCTTTAAGGGACACCCTTCCCATTCGAGAACACCTTATAATAGTTCGATCAAGAATTTAATAGGATACATTTTCATATAAAGTCAATTCTACTAAATAGTTTTTCTCGAATTAAGTAGAATTGACTTGTATGTATATACAATTTTTAGGCCATTCCTCTAATTTTTATGTAATAGAAGAAACTTTTTTAAGACAGAGATGTAATGAAATAAGAACAAAAATAAACAAGAAAAAATAAACCAATGGTCAGTGTGTATAATGTAAGCCAGCTACATATTTAACATTTGATATGCAGTGCATACTTTATAGTTAAATGGTGCGAAACACTTAATAAATGAAATGAATGTACATATATTAAATCATTGTAAGAGCGCGTCGATATAAACATGATTCAGAAAGAAAAAAAAGTGATAGTAAATAAGGTGTTAATTCGATGACATTTAAATAATTCGAATATTTCGAATATATAGCCCATTCAATGGTGAATTTCCATAAAATTTTTACACAGTAGTTTTATCACTTGTGTGTGGGCTCTAAAAAGAAATAACACTTACACTTACTGTAAATGCTGAGTAAAAGAAAACTAAAGGAACAGACTCCGACTGATTGTTGATATAGTGATCCTATTCTAACTATTCCAACTTCTATATATTTTTATTGGTTTATGTATGAGTCCCCTTTCTGTTGAGGTTGCAGTAGCCCCGCCTGACCTTTACTTAATTCATTTTGAACATTCGCGTTTAAGTGCGATTTTTAAAATATGTTTCGGTATTCCTGGCAATTTGTTTAAGTTTTAGAAGAGACTAACAGTCGTCTGCGTCGATTTGTAGAGTAAACGTTGTGTTCAGTTTGAGTTTAGTTTATTCAATGATTTTTAATTCTGATACAATTGTTAACTATAGCTAAGACCGCGTAGCTGCGCTGCTAGGAATGCAGGCAGAGGATCGGTATGCTTATGTATAAACATATTTATGTATAAATGTCTAAATGTTTACATAAGAGTATGTATGTGTATGTATATGCCGCCACAGCGGCAGAGTGAGGATGCATCATATTGCATATTGGGCCAGAGCGGCCGCGAGTTACCACAGCAGACACCACACCCCCACCAAAACCCCCTCGGGCATCGCTACTGGTCAACAAAGTATTTCACTATTGAGCAACCATTTCTAAGAGATTTCATTCGACCAGTCTGCAATGCCAACATCCGGCCGATTGCAACCTCAGCACTTTTCAACATATACATACGTTAGCCCCTTTGCGTGGGCGACAAACCATAAGGCTAAGCATAATTGTATACATAACCATACATACATACACAAAACCATAAGACTAAGCATGATTGTATACATAACCATACATACATACAGGAAAACCTAAGCTTCGACTTGCAAAGAATAAAACCCTCACTTCACTTGATTTTTAACAACCAAAGAACAAAGTCGCATTTATTCAAAAAAAATAATAAGACTCCAACAACAGGCAACCGGACTCAAGAAGACCGGATCCAACCCAATAAAGGACACAACTGTATTCCCCCCTTGCTCCCGGGAGGTAACTCGCGCGTGTTATATTTGCCGACACAGCAATTGTCCAGCACTATGCACTCATGGATGGTCATGCTACTAAAGAGGCAAATACACTTGAATGCTGCGTACATGTGTAAATATTGTAACTAATTGCTACAATATGTTTGTAACGTTATTACTATGTTATTCTAGAATTCATGCTACAGATTATTGTACCAATAAATGCAAAGGTAGAAGTGTCAGTGAGAACGATAACCCAAGTAGAGGTGGGAAACTATCGATAGTTGAAACGGTCGATAGTCCAAATAACATTTAAAAAGCGGATTGCTTGATACTAAAATAAAAAATGTGATTTCAAGTGCGTCATTTATTCAGAATTACTTAATTGTTTTAATCAAGCAATCCACTTCTTAAATGTTATTTGGACTATCGACCGTTTCAACTATCGATAGTTTCCCACCTCTAAACCCAAGCACCCAGTCTGCCAATATTGTAAACACTGATAAGTACATGATCGAACTATATGATAACTAAATAATATTAAAAAGTTTTTGTTTCAAATGGACCACTAACAACTACATATATAGTATATGTTGCACCAGAAGAATTGAAAATCATTGTTTCAACAGTCCAACAATGCTTCAATTTATCAACGACTTTTATTAATTTCTTGTTACACTAAATGTAAAATTAAAACCCAGTTAGAGATAATATTCTATTCTAATTTCAATTTACAAAATCTGAACACAAAGGGAAAATCTTTGTTTTCTAAGGTTAGAATATTGCAATTATGTAATCTTTACTTGAACATAATATTTTTAAATCCAAATTTAAAATTTAATTTTATTTAATGGAACAGTTTTTTTTTGTTTCGAAAATGATTTTTGGTACTTTAATTCTGGCTTAAAAAGGAAAAGTTGCCCTATCATCCATCCACTGCTCTCGGCAAGAACTTTTGCAAAGAAAACGATAGTCGGAGGTTTATTATCTAGTCTGAGATTATTGGATATGCCCATTATTACGAATTGGTTTGATAAGTATATACTGAAGTCTTTAAACGATTTGATAGAAACGGATGCCCCTAAAACAACCACAACTATAGCAGAACATTTACTTTCTCGATATAAGAAACAATTCCTTATCGAAACTTAGTGAGAATTTAAGAATATTTTTGACCCAAAAGTCTAAATTATCCGTAGAGCTGCCATTACCATAATATACGTTTCTTAAAATTTACTTAATATAACTAAGACTATCAAGGAAATTTGCAAGACACAATTCAAGGATTAAAAATTTATTTGTTATAATATGCCCCTAAGTTCCCTAAATTCTCTGTCATGTCATTTGCTTTATAACTTGCACAATGAGAAGTTTTTTTTTGAGTTTCGTGCAATATTTTTGGAAGTCCATACGAATGTGGCTGTGGCCCGCCTGGAGGTGGGCATCGATAGGAAATACGGATTCTTATTTGGTAAAAGATTATGGGGGATAGTTGGAACAATGATGCAATAAACTTCGCCTATTCTTCTAAAAACAAGTTTGGCTTGCTGGCAAATTGATTACCGAGTGCATTTGCAACTCTGTGGAGAATACCAAGTGCACAGTCATCATACTGACGAGCAATTTTCTGAAGTCCATTAAAGTTTCGACTAGCCCTTAACCTTCAAGAATCAACACAAGCGGCCAATCGTTATCGTCTATGGAAATTGTGTAGAGAATTTAGATGAATTCGTTGGCAAACTGCAAACAGAATACTTATCTCATGCCCATCAAGTTGCTAGATGAGATCTAGGAAATAAAAATTCATGAAATGAATCATCATCAAGATGACAATTGTTAATTTTAATCTATAATTCTGTCTTTGTTTTTAATGAGAGCATCGAAAATAAGACGTCAGTGAGCCAACTTTTTTATCAGATTTATATTCCTACACACACTTTAATTACGAAAGCTAAAACATTCAATCAGTAAGTGCCTACTTTTGTGGAAGGAACATAAATTGTGTATATCTTAGGAAAAGGGTGTTTGATTATGGCAACGATTGAAATAAGGCTATTCTCGATTAGCATGACCTTTCCCAACGCAAAATCTATAGGTCCACCGAACTATCTTACATTCCGGACTACCTACCAATTATATTACACATTTCCACCCTGTACCCGTAGGGTAAAAGGGTATAATAAAGTCGCCAAAATGAATGTAACAGGCAGAGCGTATCCTACTTTATAAAGTATATATATTCTTGATGAGCACCAACAGCCGAGTCGATTAAGCCATGTCCGTCTGTCCGTCCGTCACCTAGTTCTCCGATACTATGAAGGCTAGAGTCGTCCAATTTGCTATGTACACTCGTAAAGTGTGTACGCAGATCAAGTTTATTTCAAATTTTTGAGACTTAGTAATTTTTTGAAAAATTATTTTCTCTCGTAATATTTTAAGTAATGTAATAAAATTTGGTTAACAAGTATTTGCCATTAATATTTATCGGAACACCAAATTTCACAAAAATCGGAAAAAATAGCCAAGTTATACGCAAAATCTTTTTACAGGCAATGTCAAGGCAGCGGCAGCCGGGTCAGTAAGAGATATGGCATGCGATTGGTATGTGTTCATTCTTTACATGCAGGAGAGAGAAAGATATAAGAACAGACATCTAACAAAACGAAGACTGATAAAAAAAAGCGCAGTTCAAACTGGTACAGAGTATATACGAGTCGGTAAGGCGACTAGCTTACTTTATTTGTTTTGGCTGCGATTTAATATTTGTGAGATTTTTATGAAAGGTATAGCTGCCCTCAAAGAAACATGGCGCAACACTCAGGATAAACGGTTGGTCGCCGTTCCGGGTTGATTGAAAAGTCGAAATCCTGCAGGCCAAGCTATTTCGTAATTCATGTTTACCCAGACGTACCGTCAATCAAAAACGAAAGTCGGTAATAAAGCATACGTCACAGCTCCAGGACCCAACTCGCAGCACTTGACAACAGCTAGTGACTCCTTTGACCTGGACCTGCTCCTCAAAACTGGATTGACACTTTCCCTCTCTAAAATTCCATCGTACATTTGGGCATTTCCTTAGAAAAGTCTGTTAGACCCAAAATTAAATGCCTTATTACAAAACATACATTTAAATTTTATTGTTGAAGAGTTTGAAGCTTTTCGACTTGGCAATGACACATTTTTTTTCGGATGCAAAGATAAACTTTATTTCAATGAGCATTGTAAAAAAAACTCTCTCTTATTGCAAAATGTTTAAAAAAACAATTTGTTCTACAAAAATTTGAAGGTGCAAATAACTTTTTAATATATATTTTGCAGATGCAAGTCAAAAGCTCTATTTACATGTTTATTCTTTGTAAAACGATAGAATTTACCATGGAACATAGCGTGTGTTGGCTGCTAACTATAGTTATTGTGGTCGCATCGGTCTATCTTCAAAACGAAGCCTAAATACGAAGTTTCGTTTACATAGTCCAAGCACTGAGCGACTAGTTTGAGTTGAAACAGACACGCGCTCGCTTTAGGCATATTTCGCCAGCAACATTGCCGTGCTAACATATGAAATATGCAGTCCCATCCTGCTACATTTGTCACTCGCCAAAAATAAAATTCTCCTCAATTTAAGCTTACTCAATTACGCGTAACAGGGATCAAGAGAAAAGAAATTCTTGTGTTGCAATTTATAAATTATAATCTAATGTAAGGAAGTATTTAAAGTAACAATTGTATTTTTATTTTCATGAGATAATGCTAAAAAACAATCTCCGCTGAATATAAATAAGCAGGATCCTAAATTAAAACTAAAAAATGTGAGTACGTACAATTGTCATTTAATTGAACGTGAGTTCATGCGTAACATCGGTCAAGGTCAATCAATTAGAAATTCATTTGCAATAATAATCTAATATGGAGTCAAGAATGCGACACGAATCTCTCTTTTAACACAACTACAAATGACAATCAATTGAAATTGATTAAACATGTTCCAATACAGTATGCTTAAATCTACTTAATTCTCCTTAAATAAGACAAGATTAGGTTTTCTTTGCTGCTATCGCTGCATTAATAGCCAAATTTCTCATTTAAATGTGTTATACCATCGCCGCTTTGGTTGGCTGGTGGGACCCATTTTGCATATTTTTCGCTATCCTCATGTTCGGCCAACTCATTAACATCCATGTCCACATCGAGACGCTGTTTGTTGCGATCCCGATGTCGGGAACGTGACTTTTTCTGGGATCCTGTTTCCTCAGCAGTTTGTGCAACCGCTTCAGATACACTGGAGTCTTGGGAAGCTTTACATTCAGAGGGAGTAATCTCATTGCTAGTAACACGTCCGGCTGCTACTTCCGTTTCTGTCGTGGCTTGCTTCTCTGCATGCGGCTCAGGTGCATTAGAGGTAACGATATTTTTTTCACTCTCATTTGCCGATGGTTCATTGGTTGATGATGCAACAGGTGCTTTTGATTCCACTTGAACAGCTTGCTTAGCTCTTTCATCGTCTTCTTCTTCCAACTCGACTTCTTCTTCATCTGAGGCGAATGCTTTCGATTGGCAAGTGACTGGTATGCTCGGTGTGGCTTTAACCACTTTAAATTTGCTATACTGGTTCCGTTTGCCAATCATGGGTAGTTGTTTCTTTGCTACGTTCTCCTCTTGATGTGTAGATGCTACGGATTCCCTTGCACTCGTTGAGGCATATGGTAGAGCCGTTGGCTTGGCGATCTTTATCAGTCGCTCAATCTTTTGCTGTTCGACTTTGATGCGCTGTAGATCCAGCTAAAAAAATAAACTTTATATCTTGTTACTTTTTGCGGCGTAATTTGAGTTACCCTGAGCTTTTTTATCTCTGTTTTGTCGACCTGCTCTACATGCTCGCTTAGAGTGTCCATGAAGTTATCTAGATCATCGCTGGCCCGTTGTTGTTTAACAGTGAGCTCCTTTTGACGTTTTTCCTTTAATTGATAGGCTGCGATCTCCATGTTGATTTTTTCCATATCTAAGTGAAGTTCACATTCCTGTTTCAGCTGAAAATCAAGAAGTGTCACATTATTGCACAAGATTATTAAATTATAAATACGAATATCTTACCAAATCGTCATAAGTCAGGGTTTCACACATAGCGGCGTTAGCCTTACGCTGCTTTTTGCGGGCCACATCACCTGTGCGATCCCAAAACTCGTCCTCATCATCAGAGTCCCCAGCCTTGACCAACTTACGCTTCTGCGACTCCTGGTTCGCTTGACGCAATACACCATGCCTGTCTAGGGTACGACATGCCTCCAAGGCGCACTGCACCACGCAATCCTTCTTACGCCCCTTGTGCGTCACCTCCACTACGATGGGCCTCCCATTTGAGTCATCTAGAGGCAACTCAACACGGCACACAAAAGAACCCTGCGACAGTTCATCGCACTTGTACTCAAGGTGAAGTCCCTCCCGCTCAAAAAATCCCCGCAGGGTGCGCTTGGGATCGTCGAAGAAAAGATCTTCATTGTTGGTGGAAGCATAGGGATTATGTGTGAGATCGGTTTCCTCGTCGGCATCGTCGCCCATACCCCAGGAAACGCCTTCGTTGCGCTCCCGCTCCTCTGCCTCAAGAGCTTTGCGTTTTTTCTCTGCTAAACTTGCGGCTGCTTGTTGTTCACGTTGCTCTCGCAGTTCCGTAACTGTCAGCTCCGACTCTGGCTCCTCGTCCTCACTGGGGCCTTGTAGAATGTAGGCCCGGGTACTACCGCCCAATTTAAGCATGTGCCCCACTCGCATACGTATGAAAACTTTGGACGGCACCCGTTGCTTGTTAAGAAATGTGCCGTGTGTGCTTCCCAGGTCATAAATATACCAGCCTTCAGGCTGCGTCGGCTTGGCGTCCTCCTCCTGCGTCTCCTCTGCTATAGTTTTGGGTTTATACTGCAATACAGCATGGTATCGGGAAATGGTGGGATGAGCAGCCGCTACATCGTTCTCTGGTAGTCTGCCAAATGTCCAGACGGCCTGATTTCGAAGTTTTACCTCGTCAATGATTTGTCCTGACTTAAGCACCTCGAACTTGTAATTGTTTTCGGCAGTCGGCTAAAAAGATTTAATGAGTAATTTAACCAAAATATTGGATATGAGTTATAAATTTACCAAATTTGGCTGTGACCATTTGGGAACTTTATAAGGGCAAGAGGCAGGAGGAGAGCTCTTGGTGATAGTCAATTCAGCATCGCTCTTTGGCTTCTCCACAACGACAGGCTTTAACTTAGGCAAAGGAGCGGGCACTTTGAACTCGTCCATAATGCAATTCGTAAATACAATGTCAGTTTTCAAAGTAAACAATTGCAACAGCTGACCCGTACTCTAACTCAGTGTTGCATGTTAACCTGATATCGTATTAGAGCGTCGAGGAAAAATACCACAAGAAAAATTAGGGTCACACTAGCAAACAGATCTGGTCATTTCTTAAATTATGATTTCGAAAAATTTGTAACTGAAAATATGCTTGTACATTTTTTATCGGATTTTTCCGCTTGTCCCCTTTTTATCTTGTTTCATTATTAAAACAAATTTTTTAAAAGCAACTTTTTGTATACAGATCTAGCTTTTTTTATTTTCGTCTACTTTCTCTGTTAAAACAAATGTGGCCACACTGCCAGCAACTGCAGAAGCGGCCCGCAATATTTGTTATGTTTTTAATCTAATATTTTAAATTTTAATTGTTAGCTAAAATTTTTAAAAATTTTTGCAATGGCTTTTTCGCAGTCTTTTAACTTTGGTGACAGCACAATGATGCAACTAGAAAACGATCTAAACGTCAAGATAGAAAGTAAACCTAAATCATCTACAAATGTTCAGAATCAGCCGAAGGATACTAATGGCAGCTGCACCAATTACTCGGACTACTTTAAAGACTCATTTCCATACGTAGAACAACAGTCCGAAAAGGCACCTATAGATGATCAGTCCATGATGCGCGTTTCCCAGATGGAGGTTGCTCTTAACTCACCTGCCACTGAAAGTTGCAGCAGTCCTTCCGTATTTGAGGCACAAATCTGTACAGAAGATGTGTTCGGCACAGATATGGAGTCTAACCAGGATTTCACAACCAAGGACAAACTTCAGTTAGACGAAAGCAGCTTTCTGTGCCCTGTTCTAGATGAGCAAAGCTCACAGCAACTCCAAGAGGATCTCACACGAAGTCGACGTCTTCTGGCTAATCAAGATATGGAATGTCATCCGGCATTGAACGCTTCACCTAAGCTTAGCCAAAATCTAAGCAAAATGTCGCCCAATCAGCTACGCGTTTCACCTACATCCTCATTCGACTCGACCGTTCCGAACGCAAAAAACGTAGTGGTGGATATAGAATCTCTTAGATCTATATCCGCCTGGAATCTACCCCACAGCGTGCTAAGCGAGTACAAAAAGAAGGGAGTCCTTCAGATGTTCGACTGGCAGGTGGAATGCTTAAGCAAGCCAAAAGTGCTTTTTGAGCACCGTAATCTGGTCTATTCGGCTCCCACCTCTGCCGGCAAGACTTTGGTGAGCGAGATTTTACTGTTAAAGACCGTGCTAGAGCGTGGCAAGAAGGTTTTGGTCATCCTGCCGTTCATATCAGTGGTGAGAGAAAAAATGATGTACCTGCAAGACCTACTTACGCCCTCCGGCTACCGGGTCGAGGGCTTTTTCGGTGGTTACACTCCTCCGGGTGGCTTTGACGCCCTTAATGTGGCCATATGCACCATTGAGAAGGCGAATTCTATAGTGAACAAGCTGCTCGAGCAGGGAAAACTGGATGTGATCGGCACAATAGTTGTGGATGAAATCCATCTGATTTCCGACCCTGGGCGAGGGTATATTCTTGAGCTGCTGCTCGCGAAGATTCTGTATATGTCACGGAAGCATGCCTTGCAAATTCAAGTGATTACGATGTCGGCCACCTTAGCCAATGTGGAGCTGCTGCAGAGCTGGCTGAATGCAGAGCTCTATATAACAAATTATCGGCCAGTTGCTCTCCAGGAGATGATAAAAGTGGGCACTCAGATCTATGACAATAACTTGCGGCTCCTGCGGGATATCAGGCAGCAATCTGCGGTGCCTCCGCTGGGCAACGATTGTGACCATGTGGCACAATTGTGTATTGAGACGCTACTCGAAGGCTGCTCCGTCATTGTCTTCTGTCCCTCTAAGGATTGGTGTGAGAATCTTGCGGTCCAGCTAGCCACGGCTATGCACACTCTGATTAAGTCGGGCTCAGATGTGGGTCAAACGCTGCGCACGCACCTTAACCCAACGGCTATCGAAGAAGTTAGGCAGCAACTAAAGGACATCCCTACGGGTGCGTAACAGAAATAATTTCCACTCGGGTCTTATTGCTTATCCAATTGATGATTTAGGTCTCGACGCAGTTTTGTCTAAGGCAATCACTTATGCCTGTGCTTTCCACCATGCGGGCCTGACTACCGAGGAGCGCGACATTGTCGAAGCGAGCTTTAAGGGCGGATCTCTCAAAGTACTTGTGGCCACTAGCACCTTAAGTTCGGGTGTCAATCTACCGGCTCGTCGGGTGCTCATCCGTTCCCCACTATTCGGTGGCAAGCAAATGAGCTCGTTAACCTATCGTCAAATGATTGGAAGAGCTGGCCGCACTGGAAGAGACACACTTGGCGAGTCCATACTCATCTGCAATGAGAGCAATGCCCGAATTGGTCGGGATTTGGTCACGGCACAGCTTAAGCCTATCACCTCTTGTCTGGAGATGGATGGAAGTGTGGGTCTACCCCCAGCTGCATATGTTCCAAATTAACGAACTCTTTAATTTTAGACCCACTTGAAACGAGCCCTTTTGGAGGTTATATCGTCGGGTGTGGCCAGCACGGAGCAGAACATTCATGATTTTGTTAATTGCACTCTATTGAGTGCCCAAAAAAAATTGGCCACGTCGCTCACTCTGCCAGAAAACGATGATGGTGGCGAAGAGGGAAAGTGGTCGGATTACATAAGTGATGCTCTAGATTTTCTGATTGAGTACGAGTTTGTACGACTGCAAACGGATGAGGAAGCGAACACGACGAACTATGTGGCCACCCGCTTAGGGGCCGCTTGCCTGGCCTCTTCCATGCCTCCCACCGATGGCCTGATCCTCTTTGCTGAGTTGCAGAAAGCTCGTCGCTGTTTTGTGTTGGAATCAGAGCTGCATGCCGTATACCTGGTTACACCATATTCAGTGTGCTACCAGCTGCAGGATCTTGACTGGCTGCTCTACCTGGACATGTGGGAGAAGCTAAGCCCTGCCATGAAAAAGGTGGGTGAATTAATTGGCATCAAAGAGGCGTTCTTAGTGCGAGCCATGCGAGGCCAGACCAAGTTAGACTACAAGCAGATCCAAATTCACAAGCGGTAGCTATAGACAACTACTTCCCTTAGCTTCACACTAATTTCATAATATTGCAGTTTCTATACGGCTTTGGCTCTCCAGGAGTTGGTTAACGAGACGCCCATTAATGTGGTGGCCCACAAATTCAAGTGCCAGCGGGGCATGCTGCAGGGTCTGCAACAGATGTCTTCCACCTTTGCGGGCATTGTCACCGCCTTCTGCAACTCTCTGCAGTGGTCCACTCTGGCTTTGGTGGTTTCCCAATTCAAGGATCGGTTGTTTTTTGGCATCCATCATGATTTAATCGATCTGATGCGTCTTCCGGACTTGTCGCAGAAGCGAGCCCGTGCTCTTTATGAGGCCGGCTTCACCAGTCTGGTCGAACTGGCCGGCGCCGATGTTCTGCTTCTCGAGAAGGCTCTCTTCAATTCCCACAGCTTTGATTCGGCCAAGCAGATCGACAGTGAGAATGCACAGGACGCAGCTAAACGGAACATGGCAAGAAATGTCTTTATTACTGGTCACGCGGGTATGACAGTGGCAGAGGCAGCCAAATTGCTCATCCAGGAGGCGCGACAATTCGTTCAGTATGAAATTGGTGTGGGAAACATTAAGTGGACACAGTCGCAGGCAGAACAGGCCACTGCTGATACCGACTTGCACATGTCAGTAGAGGAGACGCACCACGTCAAGATGAATCATCCCATACCCAAACGCAAGATGTCTAATGAAGTAGATTCAACTTCAATTGGGGCGTCCCCATTTAAGATGCCCAAGCTAGATAAGGTTGCGGAGAACACTAAGGAAAATCATTCAAAGACCATTGCTAAGGACAAATCTGTAGAATCTTCAAAGAAAATATCCGTGCTCAAAACTCAAAATTCATCTGTTCCAGCTTTTGAAAAAGAGTCCCGCAAATTCAATGGCAAGGAATCACCCTTGCTTAAGACACCTAAATCTGTAACTAAATCAGTCTTGAAGTCCTCCTTCATTAGTGCCAATTCGGTGACTATTCCTGTTACCAAACGGCCTGCAACTCCAACAAGTGCACAGAAAACAACGATTCCTGTTCCCAAGGAGTCAAAAGATACTCCCATTTCAACAATTGCAAGCGACCCATTTCAATCTGGCACCCAAAATTCAGGAATTCAACCAAATTCACCCTTTGACCCTAAGCCTGTTCCTTCAGCGTTTGTAAACAAGCCACAGAAACCTGCAGCTGGTAATTTTGACGCAGGAAGTACCAAAGAAAAACCTGTTCTATCAGCCGAACCCATTATATTACGGATAGAAAATCTTGTAGTTTCAAAGTCGGTTGATTTTTCAAATTTTAATATGGAACAACCAAGCACCAGTCGTGCAGCTGGCAAGGAGCTTCTGAAAAGGGAAATCGCTGAACGCCGTCGTCTGGCCTTGTTAAAGATTAAAAACAAACGTGCGGAAATGGAGAATGGTATTCAGGGACTGCCTTTAGAGACACAGGGCACAAAGCTGCTTGAAGCAGCTCAAACTACAGCTGCAAGTAAAACAACAAAGTCAACAAACAAGGAGATTGAGATGGAGCTTCAATTGCCCAAGTTGACTTCACCTATCATCGGGACTCAAGTCATCCAGAGTAAAGGGTTCAACAGCCATATGGCACCCACTTCATTACCGAGACGTAGTCCACGCAATCATCAGTCACCGAAGAGTAAAGTCGCTGCAGAGAAGGATCTATTTATGACTGACGATTCATTCATGCTTAGCTCTGCTGTAACTGCTGCCATAACGGCCGCCGAAAGCAAATTTACTCTGCCAACTGTCAACTCCGAGGCAGACGAAATACCCAGTTCACAGCCGAAAGAGTCGTTGGAGTTGGCAAGTGCCAATGGACAGACGCCCCATGCCTCGAGAATGATGCGTTCATATCTGCGCTCCCAACGCTTGCAAAGTCCTAAGCCTATTTCAAGAGCCTGTGAACCTGAGACGGCAAACACTGAGAGTGCCGGCTCCTCCTTAGAACTCTCTGAGATGTCCTCCTCTGAAAGTTCTCTCATCAAAAATCCAATACAATTAAACGCATCACATATTCTCAGTGCTTCCAAGGATGACGATGTGGCCTCAAGCTTTAAGTCCATCGACATAATCGACATCTGTGGGAGTCCAAAGTTATTTCAGGAGGCCTTCAAAATTCTGCACAACGCCCCACGCTGTGGAATGAGTGTTGGGTTACAGATGCAGGCAGGCAAAAGGAAACCTTTGATTGGAGCAAATCTGTTGATCAATCAACTAGCGGCGCAACAAGAGGGCGCGTCAGCAGTAGCTGACGTGCTTTTCGAAGTGGATGACAATAGATTTATAGCATGCTTATCGTTTTGCTTATCTGACAATTTGGTGTATTACATGAACATGCAGAAGGAAGGCAAGAGGGACGCAGTTGACACCCAGTTAAAGGTGGAAGAAATGGTTAAACTCTTGACTCGGCCCGAACTTACCTTAATTATGCACGATGGCAAGGAGCAGCTAAAGATATTGAGGCACGCTGTGCCGCAGCTGGAAAGAATCGCCATTAAACTGGAAGACCCCAGAGTGGCCAACTGGTTATTGCAGCCGGATAAGGTTCTTAGCTTTCACAACATGGTAAGTTAGAAATGATTTTTTTGTTTATTTTCTCCTGAAACTAAAACTGAATCCTTCAGTGCCAACAATTCGCACCCGAATGCAAGGGCCTGGCCGACCTTTGTGGCAGTGGACGAGGCTATGGTAGCTATGGTCTGGATGCCAGTAGCGCCATTTTGCCAAAGATCAGAGCATCAGTTGAAGCCTGCGTCGCCATGCATATACTCCACGGACAGATAGAAAACCTGGAGAGGATTGGCACCGGACAACTGCTCAAGTTTTTCCGAGGTAGAAGACGAAATGAATTAAAATAGTTTATAATAAACCACTTTTGATTCCAGATCTCGAGATGCCCATTCAACTGTCGCTCTGCAACATGGAGTTCACAGGCTTCCCAGCAAAAGAAGAATCCTTGCAGCGTCTTTCTCAGCAAATGCTAAATACCATGAAGAAGCTGGAAGCCAAGATCTACGAGCTGCATGGCTCACGCTTCAATCTGGGCTCCACGCAGGCCGTGGCCAAGGTTTTAGGATTGCATCGCAAGGCCAGTGGCCGCAAGGTGAGCACATCCCGGCAAATTCTCGAGAAACTGGATTCGCCTATTTCTCAGCTAATACTCGACTATCGGAAGCTGAGCACTGTGCTCGCGAAAAATGTCCAGCCGTTGCTTAAGTGTTGTCATGGCAATCGAGTCTATGGGCAGAGCCTTTCGTTTACTGCCACCGGGCGTATATCCATGTCCGAGCCGAATCTACAAAATGTTGCCAAGGATTTCGAAATTAATTTGGATTCGGAAAAGGTTAACATCTCCTGTCGTTCTGCTTTTGCGTCCATGGACAAGAACTCTTGCTTGCTCTCTGCAGATTTTTGCCAACTGGAAATGCGGATCCTGGCCCACTTGTCGCAGGACCCGGCTCTGCTGGAGGTGATGAATTCACCACAGGACCTGTTTACAGCTATTGCAGCCCGATGGAATCATATGCACGAATCTGAAGTATCGGAAAGCCTACGGAACGGCACCAAACAGATATGCTATGGAATCGTTTATGGGATGGGCATGCGCAGCCTTGCCGAGTCATTAAAATGCACGGAGCTTGAGGCGCAAACAGTTTCCGAACAGTTTCATCGGACATATGCTGGGATATCAGGCTATATCCAGAAAGTGGTCAAGTTTGCCCGAAATAATGGTTACGTGGAGACCATAACTGGGCGACGAAGATATCTAGAACACATAAACAGTGGAGAACAGCAAATGAAAAGTAAGTATCTTGAAGACATTCTCCGTCATTTTCAGCTTAAAGCATTATTGATTCCTGCAGATCAGGCCGAACGTCAGGCCATTAACTCGACCATTCAGGGTTCGGCAGCAGACATCGCCAAAAGTGCCATTCTGCGTATGGAGAAACACCTGAATCGATATCGCGAACGCCTTGGTATTTCGGAAAACTCAGTGAATTTGGTTCTACATCTTCACGATGAGCTAATCTTCGAGGTGCCCATAGATAAGGCCAAGAAGATTGCCAAAGTTCTCAGCCTTACTATGGAAAGCTGCGTTAAACTCAGCGTTCCACTTAAGGTGAAACTAAAGATTGGTCGCAGCTGGGGCCATTTGGAAGAAGTAGGAGTTTAAAAAAGTTTTACTTTTTTTTTATAGGTTTATATCAAATTTTTAGTACAGAATTTTATTAAATTATAATTCTATTGACTTTGCTTCGCTTGCCATTCCGTCCAGGAGCCGGCATAGGACTTGGCGCTGCAATTTAGATTATTTATTAAATATACATTGCAAAATATATAAATATTTCAAAAGTTGTGAAATATTTACTTGTGAAAGCCCAAAGTGCGAGCCAAATTGGCGGCACGAGCAGCGCGCCCACCGGCTTTGCAGGAAAAGATTAGCACGGCATCAACTGACGGCTTGGAACGGCCATACGACTTCTCAAAATCAGCCTCGGGTAGGTTAAGAGCCTTCTCTAAGTCGGGAACTGTCAAAAACGAGAAGGTTATCCCAATTTAATCCTTTGGATAACTGTTGGATTCTTCTGGTAACTTACGGGGAATGTTAATGCTAGCCGGCAGGGTTCCCGTTTCGTTTAACTCCGACTGGTTGCGCACATCGAAGAGATATTGATCTGGCTGATTGGGAATATCCTTGACTTCCTCGTAAGTGGCCATTATTAAAAATTTAACTCCAAACAAAACCCAAAAACAAAATGCTTATCTTCTCAAAAATACGCCGATAAATATACTGCTACCATATTTATCGATAACGACAGCTAGGCTTAAGGCTGTTAAGAAAACTAACTGCTCGCCTTGTTAGGTCTAGTAAAAGTAGATATGGAAGTGAAAAAAAAAAAAAAATAGGTAAACCTTTAAACGAGTGAATATTTTCAAAACCGGATGTTTCAGAGTTTATAAAAGCTAAAGTCAATTTGGTATACAGACTCGTAGTTTTTGACAAATTCCTTTTTGCCTCTAAACTTTACAAAACTTGTTTTCCCCGCAATGTTTTAATAGCAGAAATAGGCAACGCAGTAAAAACCATATCCCCAATTTGAACACAAAAAACCAAATGACAGACAGTTATGTCAATCTAAAAATATTTAAGTGGCACTAAACGTACCTTAAACAAAAACGAACCAAAATTTAGTTACTAAAGTCAAAGTTCATTAATATCCATGCGATGGTGCCATAAAAAAAAATTACTTGGGGAAATCATTAATTTTAAAACATTTCCCAGTTGTACTTAGAACAGTTCATAATAAATTATTTTTTGCCACATGTGCACGGATATGGGTACCCTACTTATCCACGCATTATCATAAACCAGCTTTGTTTCTTGGGGATAATCTTTCTAGAGATTGGAAAAAAATGTTGCTCAATCGGTAAACAAACACGACTTAGAAAGAAAACAAATTCATGAATCACATTCAAATTGTTCTTTTTATTTTTATACACAATTTAATTTCACAAATAATATTCAAGATTTTACTAAATAATTTATAATAATAATCAAAGCAAAGGCAACAGAGTTTGCTTTAGAAAACAGAAACAGATTTCAAATTGCACAATTCAAAGAAAAAATAAATAACTGCCAGATTCTGTCCGCACTCCTGCATCGTAGTGTATTAGTATTATATACATATATAAATAGATACAAAAATATGCGTATTCATATCAAAAGTGGCTCTGTTGGAACTCGACAATCCAACATTAACCTAAAATATTGTATACAGTTTTTAACTTGCATTCTTTTGGATTTCGTTTTATTACTTTTCTCTTAAATCAACAACGGTTGTGGGTAATTAATTAGGCGGCGGCGCATATACATTCACATTCATGATTATGATTTGTATAATTCCACTAGGTTTTGGGTATTAGGCAATAGTAGTCTTCCCCATCTTCAAAAATTGATTGTTATCATTATTGCATTATACAAAAATATGTTTTTTCTTTGCGTGTAAATTCTAAGAATTTATGCTCTTGCTGATATTTCAAAGTTACAATGCTTGCATTGGTGTATGTATGTTGTATGTTGTGTGTTGTGTGTGTGTGTTTTAATACCCAGATCAGCGCATTTATATACGAGTATAGTACATATAAAGGAAACGATCAAACGAACAAAGTGCAGCATGTGGGAGTTCTTTCTTTTTTTGGCGGCAGGCTGCTTTTGTGTGGTCCGTGCCTAGGCGTAGCGTTTCGAAGGGGGCACCAAGTGCTCCGGCAGCACAGTGGGCAGCTCACAGCCATCAAGTTTAACATTGATTAAGTGCAAGGCCAGGGCGAATTCGTCTGAATCAAGAAAACCGTCGCCATCAACGTCAGATAGTTTCCAGATCTTGCTAAGCACCGAATTGGGCAGTTTCGATTTGATGAGTTCTTGCTTGGCAGCTGCAAATGTAAACAAAAATGGAAAACAATATATAAAATAACAAATCGCTAAGTTTTGGGCTCGTCGCTCTACTTACTGGCACCGGATATCCTGCCATCCACAGGACCCAGTCCGTTAAAAATGGCATCTGTGCGTGTCTTGTCCTTGTTGCAGATCCACTCGTGCTCACCGTAGCCGGCATCGATACCCTCGCCCTTCATGTAGCCGAATGGCGAGACATGGTCGTCGATGACCCCCTCGAAGGCGCCTCCTGCAAATGAAAGTGGGGGCAGTGGGTCAGTGATCAGTTTATCCAGTACGTGTGCAACCCCATAAAAATTTGCATTAATTAAGCATGTAATCTAAGCTGCTGCAGTGCGTCGCCGTGTTCACAAAACATTCCAATTAGATGGCAATTAAAACCTTCAGATCTTTTAGGCTCCAATTGACGTCGCCGCCGCCACAGCCGCAGCTGCCGCCGCTATTGCCACGTATCGTGACCAGACGGATCGGCTGACCGACTTAAGTACGTACTTTGAGTGCCTACTTTAACTGCAACAAACAATTGCGCGGCGCCTTAAACGAGCCCAGCAATTGAAATTGCCTGCAAGTTGCAAGAGTCAATTTATATTCTTGATGTTGCCACTAGGCGCACTTTTGTGTTTCTTTTTCTCTGATATGCTCAATTTATTTGCAGCCTATTGAGGACAACAGGTTGGCTGCTTACATCAATGACTGTGTCTGTCTCTGTCTGTGGTTCTGGTTGTGGTTCTGGTTCTGGTTCTGGGTTTGGTACAGACTCTGGTTGAGGCTCTGACTTAGGCTGGGAATTGGATTCTGTTTCGGTTTCCACATGGCCCACCCTACTAGTGCAACTGCTGAACAGTTTATGCTGCTGCTGGCGCAGATTCTGCAGCCAGCGATCGAGGCGCTCCGAGAACTGAGATCTCTGAGAGATCGGTGTCGAAATTTCTGGCTCCTCACCCACGAAATCCTCTTCTGATTAGTTGCAGCATGCAATTGGGAAAGGAAAGGAAAGAAATGGAATAGTTCTCGTTCAGAGGGGTGTCAAATAGGAACAGATTTTCTGGTGCGAGAATGTGAACAAGACATGAAAATCAACTGAAAATTAGTGTGCCACTGCCAGGAGAACAACTCATTGATATACATACATACATAAATTTCTATTATATGTACGCGTGTAGAAACTATTTAGCGACATATTGCTAAACAGGTGATGCCACCACATGTAGCCGATTGTGAAGGTGCTCGCTGGATGGTGATGAACGGGGACGGCAGAAACAAACCAACAAAATTTACCAAAATATGACTACTGTTAAAGAAATTCGAACTCAGAACAACTTGTTAAAATGGCCAGAAAATGCAACCAAATTTAATAACAAAAACATTATAAAACTCCTATTGAGACTCTTTCATAGAATAATGGATGAACAACTACCTTATTTCGCTTTAAAGATAGCTTGTATGAATCCAAATCAGAATCGGTTACGTAAAGTTATATATATATATAACGTTTGCGGGACGCTTGTTGAATTTGCTTAGCTTATGACGTTATATACTGTGCTTATCATAATTATAAAAACATTTAAATTTAATTTTCTCTGCCCTGTAAAAAATATATCGTTTGGAATATGATCCAAACAATTACAAAATTTTACCATTACTTTCATTACTTTTATTATTGCCCTAAAACCAACGTTAGTTTTTTTGTAAAAAAAGAGCAAATTTGTGTATTTGCAGCTGTATCAAAACTATCAGACACATTAAAAAAGTGCAGCAGTTAAATGATTTGGATTTGGACTTCGCAGTGTTTGACGGCTTAAAAATTTATTAAGGCTAATTAACATAAAATGTGTCGCTCAACATTGCTTTTCGAAAAGAAAGAGCGCAGCATCTCGCTTTCCAGCAGTGGTCAAAAAGTATTAACTTAACAGCATAGTAAAGAGAAGCCGAGCAGCTCGTCTAACCCCTATCGACTGCTTGCTGGGCTTGCCACCTAAAAAGTTGTCTTTTAATGTTATTGGCGGACATACATACATATAATAATTCTGGTCATATGGAACGGAGTGCGTTTGGAAAATTGTTCACCTGGTCGTAAAAATCTTGGAAACAATCAGTGATTTCGTATAAATAAAATAATAATAATACCTGTTTTTCTCTCAAAAAATTCTATTTTTCTATTAATAAAATGCGCAATGTCTTTAGTTCTGATTTTTGTCAAGGAATTAAAAAAAAAGCCTCTTCATTTTTAGTGTTTTTTAATAGTATTTTGGTATTACCTTAGAAAGTACTAAATAACTTCAGTAAACTAAAAGGTCGACTAAAACGGCAAAGGATTTAAATTGAATCGAAAAAGTCTGTGGAAAGTCACATTGCCCATTAGGAAAGCCAGAGCTGCGTAAGTTGTCCAAACACTGAATTTCAAGGGCAGTTACTATTGCCCTTTGGAGTTCTTAAGTTTGTATTTGAAAATAATTAATTTTTAACATTTAAGTACTTTAGAAAGAACCAATAATTATTATGATAAGCATTGCAGAAAGAACGTATACGGATAGGTTGGAGGTATTCACGGTATGCAGCCGGATTGTAATTAGAGTAAACGGCTTGAACAGTGTACGCGAGGTTTAGTTAATAAAAAAAACTAGCGAAAAACTAACTCCTAGTGGGGGTGGAGGGGCATCATACCATGACTTGGCAGATAGCTAGAGGTTACGATTTAAACTGAGATTATGAGCTCAGTTCAGATAACACAGAGGCAAATTTTGACAGTGTACGAAATATCGCTTATCGAGTCGATTAGAAACACTCAAATATCTGTTTACTCTTACATATGTAAGTAAAATTTTTGGTGAAACTGTACGTGTGCTGCTCTCTCCTCTTTCACTTTGCTCTTGATAAAGTGCCCCAAGTCAATTACCCAAATGGAAAAGAAACAAAGGAACGGAAATGCACAGAAACAAAATCAAACTATGCAAAGAAAAAACAACAAGTAACATCGGAGAGTATCGGACAAGCACACACAAGGAAAAGCAAACATTAAATTAGCATTGTCGACATCTTCGAGCTCTTGACTTTGATTTTGTGTGATTCACTTTATCAACGCATTCTTTGCGTTTTTTATACCCTTTCAGAAGTGAGACACTCTAAATTTCTTATCAGCTTCTATGCAAAATAGTGATTAAGTAAAAGAAAACAAGATATTCAAGTGATTTAATGATTGGCTAAAATCAATCATTAAATAGAAAAATTAAGCTTTTCAAACCAAACTTGTGATTAATTAGATATTGGCTTAAAGTCTCTAGATTTTGGCAAAAATTTTGATTAGATCATACTATTGGACCAAATTTTAATTTCAATCAGATCTGAGATACAGAAAACTAGTTTGGAACATAAAAAGGTTTAAGGGTCTGTTAGAGCATATAAAATTCGGCGCAGATAAAGTGTTTTGTTTTTTTTTTTTTTTTTTGTTATTTTTAGGAAAGGGCAAGAAGAGGGGTTGTCTTGTGATGGCATCGTCTTCCCCTGGCCACTGCTGCTCTTGATTCTCTGGTAATTTTAAACGCAAAAGTTCATTCACATGAAAGTGTGATTGGATTAGAGGCTATCGTATTATCGACTGCAACCCCAAGCATAAAAAGCAAGTTCAAATCGAGATGACGCATCGTTCTATCAAATAACGATCGCATGACATCAGTTTGATCGTTTTTATATGTATGTACATATGTACGGCCGAATATATGTACATACATTTGTGTATACACACACTTTTGCCCAAGGTCGCGAGAAATGCGCTAGTATTTAGTTTAATGAAAAAACCACTCAAGTGGCCCCCAAATACTAAAACGAAAAGACCAGCCAAAGAACGCTGGCAAGTCTCTAGTCTCTGTGTCAATTGTGGAATCCATTTCATTCATGTATGCGAGAGTAAATGCTTTCTTCCTGCATTTAGAAATTCACTCAATAGAGCGGGGAGGATGAGCCACTTAATGCCACACGTCCCAAGTCACCGTGATTAGCAAATTGATACGCGACCTCCTCAGACCTCAGGTTTGCCAGAAAATAACTGTCTGAGAATGGGTTTAGGCACAAGACAAAATGCATTTTCGAGACGATCCTCGGCTCTAAAGCAATACACATGTATTTCTACTACTCCACACATAAACACGCAGTCAACAAATGAGCTGCAAATTGTATTCATTGTGCAATTTTCAGCAATAAATTTGCATAACGAACTTTTCTTTTTTATAAATGGGCGCCTGCCTGTTGGTTGGTTCCGATTCTGTTTGGTCTAGAGGCTATTGAGTAATAATTATTTATATGTATGCTTCTCCTCCAATGGTTAAGACTATTTTCAGCATAAATCACATTTATAAGTAGTGACCGACCGACAGACCGACTGCAAATGCTTTTGAAGTTTTATGCAGGCGCCCGCCCAATGGCCTTCCGTTCACAGTCGACCATTGCTTACTGTACCTCGATTAGTGTTAGTTTTCGAGTCATCCTCATGAATCGCAGTTTTATTTACAATAATTATGCGTCGCTGTTTGTTTTGCGGTTTTGCAGATAAGGCAGCAGCCTCTTTATTACTCGAAATTAGACCACTGTTAATCATTGGAACTGTGCCTCATATAAAAGTGTGTACATAACATTTAGAATTTCCATAAGACTCGGTCGCCGATAAGCGGCGCTCCTCCGCCTCCCACAGATGGCCTTACATTGATTTTTATCTATCTTTAGATTCCCTCCATCGCCTAGCAACGCGCGCTATAAGTCCAAACAACGACAACAAACATCGGAGTGCCTAAGTAATTCATTGGAGGAAAACAAGCAGGTGGTAAAAGTAAGTAGAGCACCCGACACCCAAAGCCCTTGAACTCGACGTGTTCGCTTCGCTCGACTAGAGTTCACAGGTCGCCGAAACAAAACCAGTCCAGCGGCAGGCAACCTGTGAACAATTGGAAATGATGCTCTCTTTCTCTCTCTCTCTCGAATACACTAGAAACTTACGCAGTGCACAACTAATCTCTCAAACTTACAAATGAATGCAAAGTGAGCATGGCGACGTTCTCCAAGCTGTGTCTATAATACATCGACGTTTGCGATGTCATGTGAAAAAGTGTAGAAAGAGCTCTTTAACCTTAAATGGATGCACTTTGTCGGACACCGTTTTAAAAACTGTCTAAGATTGATTACTCTTACTTATTTAATTTTATTGCTGATAAGACAATTGGTCGTACTTGTGTATGTAAAAAAGGAAAACACATTACACAGCGATAAATCGATCTCAATTGATGTTTTTACCAACTCTAAAGCCATTGAGTAACAAGAGATTCTGAGAGAAGAAATGGGATATTACATATATATATTATGGGTTTGAGTCCGACTTAGAACTCAAATCAATTTGCTTTTCAGCTCAATATTAAAAGAAAGGAAAGTGATTAGTAACTACTAAATTGACCGATTAAGAATATAAGTACAGATGACGACAACAATTAGCCTAGCCTATTTCTGTTGAACCTATTTCTTTTTTCTGATCAGTCTATAATAAGTAGGAAGTTACAATTGTTAGTCGGGTAAACTATATTGGATCTTGTAAAATTTGTTTTGTTTCATGTAGTTTCTGGGACTAATCGGTATATTTCAACCGCTTTTGAGAATGTGAATGCCTTAGTTTAGACCGGTAATAATATTAAGACATATTTCGAAACTTTTGAGAGTAAAAAAGAAGTTTTCTTTTCTCAGCCAAAGTTTTTTTATCTAATTATTAAAAATTATATAAAAATTTTGTTTTCTTGCTAGATTACCTTTTCTTATAAATGGGATTTAAGCACGTAAACTCAGCATTCCCATTTTGTTGCTTTTACTACAAGCGATCTTTGGGCAGATATGCTATATTTGAACATGTATTTCTATTTCTATATTCAGTTGTATATACGCTCGATCGTGAAATGTGTTGCACAGTGTAAACACTTTATAACTACATATGTGGTAGCTGGAGAGACTCGCACTCGCACTATTGCTCTCCCATCTGAGCACGGGGCGTTTAGTGGCCTAATGCTATTCAATGCGTGTGCTCTTCATCGCCAGATCCGTTATGCTTGCCTGGCTGCATCTCTGGCCAGACTGGGCCTACAAACTGATATCTGAGGCCGCTGAAGTGTGAAATATTTACTGTATGCTTTGTATTTTTGGGAGGGAATGAGTCACATATTGGCCAGGCCAATTAGAGAAAGAGTAGAAGCTAACCAAGCATTGACGTGTTCCGTTGCTTACATCATAGCGAGCTTCTTATCGGGCCGGACGGACGAATTCAATTCTGGGCATGACGAAAGCAGCCCGCCAATTCTCGCTTTCGATGACAATGATTGACACACAATAACAATTTCTGTTATCCACCGCACCCCGGAACAACCGCCCCTTTCAAGTGCAAAGTAGTTGTTGCTTATCATTTTACAATATTTAACTAAGATATGGAGAGTGCCTCAAGGCTCGCAGTAGGCTACTCTCTTTATTTTAGCCTCTATTTCTCCTCAAAATGTGGCAAAAAAGTGCGTTTATTTGTGACACACCACATAGACCGGTGTCTATACTAAGCACCTTATCAGCATGAATTTCGCTTATCGGTTTGTTTATAAAGCGAGTATGTGGTAGTAGTATAAAAATATAGCTAGACGTTGCTAGGCATTGCATAACTAAGGCATAAAAACAAATACATAGGAAGCTGTCAGCATTAATTAAGTTAAACGATGATATGAGACTTCAGTTCTGTACTCAAAAATACAAGGCAAACTTTTCATATAGCCAAACTGTTTTTTGTTGTTCCTTGATCTGTAC
The DNA here is from genome assembly GCA_024703675.1 of Drosophila nebulosa. Taxonomy (NCBI): domain Eukaryota; kingdom Metazoa; phylum Arthropoda; class Insecta; order Diptera; family Drosophilidae; genus Drosophila; species Drosophila nebulosa. Next base: position 1,557,172 of record JANFPS010000004.1, on the reverse strand, counting down.
GTGCTTAAACTATATGAAAACCAACTAAAAGATCATTGATTCGCAATATGGAATATAGCTGGGAATAAAATCAAGGCATCTACGAATCGGTGTTTGCAACAATGGTAAAATGGGTACTTCAATGTTTTCCCATGTCTAAAGTAGGAGCAAAAATTTGAAAATAAAATTTGATGTCTTTCGGAAAATGAGTTAAACGAATGAAAGTGTTTAACTTATTTCTTTGAAGATGTCCATTTGTGGTGGGGACTTTCATTGTGCACAGTCGGCTAAACATCTCTAGCCTCCTCTTTACCACCTTCTCCTCTTTCTTAGGCTATCTCTTTTATGTTGGGGAAAACTTGTTTTTCTGCCTTATTATTTGGCATATTTGCCAAGTGGGTTAACTTGCGATATTTCGTTTTCCTTTTTTAACGGAAAGAATGTGCGATGACCGTTCGACAGGGGGATGACTGTTCGTATGGTTACCCCTCGGCTATGACGGGTGAACTTTTGTTTGTGCTCAACAATTTAACGAAATCTTGATTTTTAGCCCGAATGACTAAAATCGTTGCAACTTACCCTTCACAACTGGCTCTGAGACTAGAGTCATTTCCTCCTGGGGAATCATTTCCATTAGCCGGGCTATGTCTTTTGCCAGCATATTGTCCACAATGTCTAGCAGATGGGGCTTGAGTGAATGGAACTTGGTAAAGTCCTGGTGCTGAAGGACATCCTGCATTTTTTTAATATCCGGGAAGTCGCCGGGCGAAATGGAGTGCTCCCGCTGTATACGATCATAGACCTGGCCAAGATTCTTGATCAGATCCTTCTTCTTGCTATCCTTTCCAAATACTGAGGGCATATCCTTGCGCAGTTCAGCAATGATAAAGGCATGAACCTTAGCCAGGCGCGCTCGCTTAATCAGGTCGTTTAGTTTGCGCAAGGCCGCATTGCGTGGCAGCGATTGCAGATCACGGAACAGGTCCTGCTCCTCATCTTCGAAGAGACGTCGATTGGCATCAAATCGCAGCGGCTGGTCCCAGAAAGAGCCAATGTAGACGCGGGCTACCTCCGGCGTCTGCAACACCTTGCCCAGGGACCACATAAGCGCCCCATAAACGCGCATCAGCTGCTGGTGGTCAATCATATCTGCTTTGTTCAAAATGATGCGAATCTTGTCGTCGTGCCCCTTAAGCGCCTCAATCGAACGCCGGAACTCGTCCGATATGTCCAGTTTGTGGGCATCAAATAGCAGAATTATGCGATCCACCCGTTCAGCAAACCACTCCAGCACCCCAGTGAAATCGTAGCCACGATCGATGCGCTGCTTCTCTCCAGACAAAATGCCGGGCGTGTCCACAATGGAAATGGCATTCAGCACGGGCGAGGCCACGCTGGAACACTGGAACCGATTGAGGAAGGCGTTGCCGTATTTGGAGAGTGGGCGGAACTGTTTCTTGGGATCGACCACTAAAGCGTTGCCGGGTATAACGCCCTCCTTGTCATCATACATTACGGCAATGAAGCGATCTGTGGTCGGCTCAGGGCCAATGCGTATACCCGGGAAGTCACGCTCCAACAGGTAACGGATAAACGTCGTCTTTCCTGTGGAGTACTGACCCACCAGCAGGATCATTGGCTTCGCATCGAAATCAGGGTCTTCCAACTTGGGCGAGTGGAAGTCGTGGAACTGATAGTGCTCCTCCAAAGGCAACAGCTTGCTGCGATAGATTTTCTTCAGCTCACCGATCACATTCTCCACCACCTCCTGGGTGTTCTTCTCGCGCTTCAGAAAGCTAAACATTGTGCCACACACACGCACACACACACACAAAATGCACAACAATTAGTAATTGCGAGAACAGGACAGCGGATGATGCGGGCCAGGGGCTGCTTTTAAAAAACTAGGCTGTAGACGTGTAAATATGGAAAAATATGCGATATAAATATACATATGCCGTATATATGTTATGTACACTCAACTCGACTGGGACGGGGAAGTATGACCAATAGTCTTAAGCGAGAAAATAAAACTGGCCATAAACAGTATGACCAAAACGCGTAGTCGAGAAAATGCACTCTAGATGCAAGTGGTGTGACCAGAAGACGGAATTTAAAACGACGAATTGACAACTCTGGCCGTATGAAGTGTGACCGTGAAACAAAGTTCAAATATCAAAAATTAACCGCCAAATTATATTATATTGCATAAACTGAATTTTAAAAGAATTTTTATTTTGTTCGTTATTTTGTTATTCCCAAATATGTTATCAACGGCATATATATATACATATATATATATATATATATATACATATATTCAAAATCGACTATTTTCCATGCCAAGAATATTCTACAGTATTTAGGTGAAACTAACTAATGGTTTTCTGCTGAAGATGTCAGCTTACCCAATATCACCTCCATCATGACGGGGCATTTTTATTATTTCTTTTTTTTTGTTTTTTTTTTTTGCTTACTAAATATAGATGAATTTGTAAAAACTCAGACTTAAAATGCAAATAATATAATATTTACAGCTTTTAAATCGAGTACTCCAAAACAGTAGAAGATTTGCCTTGAATCAAGCTCATGTTTTGAAAACTTCGACATCATTGATTGGGTGAGGGATGGCTGGATCAAGACCAAAATTCATCTTCATAATGTCACAAAATACGGAAAGAAATATGAAAGCATCTATAACATGGTTCAGACTGAAAGCTATGGAGCGATTCCGCTGTGACTTGTGGACGCCAACAAGAGATTGTATGATTAGTAAAACTCCAGCGGAAACCTGCATCACATAGAACATACATATTTATTTATTTCTCTTTTAAAAACTTACACAGATAAATTATTTTAATTTAGTTTGGTATTGTAAATCGTTGGATTTGGGTTTTTTTTAGTTCTACGGGGTTTTAGCATGTGTATCGATGAGTCTAAGCGGTTGAGATGAATACTCAATTCCGAAACCGGATATTATTACATTCACCACCGATATAACAAAGATTACCACCAATATTACATCGTTCAAGATAATGGCAGCCGTCTGATCTTGCTGTTTGTTAATATTCAGACTGCCGATGGCCACAAACAGAATTCCAACCAAGAGCTGTTTGAAGATGAAGATATACAATAGATATATAAAGTGGACAATCAATTCACATTATTGAGAAGGTCGCCCTGTACGGGGGGCAGGCGACTATCAAAGGCGGAGATAAATAGATTTATCATGGTCGTAAAGAAAGCAAATGCGGTGCGCACATGATTTATCACATTAGCCGATTGGTGAAACTCTGGCTGGTGGAGTCGACAGTCCCTTAGCAAACTCAGCGACAAACTCAGTATGCCCGACAGTATCTAAATACATGGGACAGTACCAAGACAAGATAGAGGCCGCAATGAAAGTGAAAAGAAAATTTCAAAAATTACCTGCAACACGATTGATAGGCTAATCAATATGAGCATTAGCTTATAGAACTGATGCTGTTCTCCGACTTGAAGTATATACTTCAACTGGGAGGCGTTGGCCGTCAGCAGCGCAATATCCAGCATGCCCTGGGCGATAGTCTTTTTGGTGGCATACCGATTGGCATCCATGGCTTTCATCTGAAATAAACGACGGACGAATTTGACATTACATTTATTGAACAGGAGCAGATCGTACTTGATTGAAGATCGAAAGCATTTTGGCTCTGAACACTTCTTTAGAATGCTTCGTTTTGGTCTGCTCTAAAGTTCTGTGGCGAATAATTAAATTTCATGCTTTTCATCTTGGTTTTTTCTTATCTTGGAACAAAACAAACTTATCAAGCATTCGAATCAGTACTCAATCTAATTGGAAACCAAAGTTGTCTATTGGAAATCAAGATAAAACAATGGGACCAAGGATGTCTTCCCAGATCGCACCAAGGTATTACATTAAAAGCCCAAACCTATTTAAGCACATAAAATCTGTCGCATTCTTAAGTCATTAGAGGAAATACATATTTACAATATTGCTTATCTTATAACCGAAAAAAACTAATCAGAAAAAGACATCCCGATTAACTATGAATTTTCAAGTTTCTGGAAGACACAAAAAATATGGTTAGATTTGCGGAAATCTCTTAATTTCGACAATGATCTTAAAAATTGAAATTTGGGACCAATCTTGGTGTTGTTTTTTAGTGTGGTACTCATCGTAGTCCATATCCTGAACACTATTAGTCAACACCTTGCGAGTGCGGTATTGACGGCTAATAATTCTTGAACTAAAATAATTCGTATTTCAGACTCAAAAATTCGTGTTTATTCGAATTTCTATATTTATATGAGCACATGCAAATTTTCCTATGCGCCATTTTATAATTAACTCCTTAAATAGATGATAAGTCTACCTTTTGGGTTTTTTTTTTTTATAACAGTCACACCTAACGCAAAGCTGACCGAAATTTCTGATAGTTTTTGCCCATAAAATAGTTACATATATTAAAAACACTTTTGTATCTTTACCTCCCAAGCATTGTTGTTTTGATTTCGAGAAAAGAATTGTGGAAACTTTATATTGTCGAACATGCTACAAACAATTAAAAACCATTGAATGATTCAACAATGTCTAACAAAGGATATTTCATTCCTCTCTCCCTCTCTCTCTCTCTCGTAATTGCTCTTTTTTAATTAGAAAATCAATAAAAAGCCTCTATCTCATGCATAGCAGTCGGGAAATTGAAATGTTTTTCGCACAGCTCATCTGAGCTGGGTTTGCCTTAACCGTAAGTGAGCGTACGAGTCATATGTATTAAATTGCACACGAATATTTACAATCTGGCACAATAACGAGGGCAGGTTAAGAAATAATTCGAATTTCAAAGAAATAATAATTTTATAGACTATTTGCTAGCTCATCATAGCACTCTTGTCCTGTAAATTTTGATACTGGATTATTTCATTTCATTTATAAATGCTTTGCTTAGTACTGGACACCTGAAACTTTGTTAAGTTGTTTTTATTCTTATATAACTTTTTATATAACCAGAACCGATTTGTAAAACCACTTTCTTTGACACTTTCCACATAGTCGGCTGCTGCTTAAACTTGTAGAGCAGTTTTTGATCTGATAGCATAAATAGTCGGATCATGTTTCCATTACAATTCTTTTACCTTTTGAGCCTGCCCTCGCGTGTTGATCTTTTGGATACGACAAGCTCCATAACTACATTTATAAAATAACGCGAATAAATAATTTATGTTGAGAAACAATGAATGCGAATCTATGTGGTGAAGATCAAGGTTAATGGATGGACGACTGCGCTTGTATGCTAGGGAAGGGACACTTGCCTCCGATTCGTTGACGCGTTGCTCGTCACCAGTTGCCACAGCTTGAGCCATTGTTTGAGTTTTAATTGCAATTTCGGCTTATGTCTTTAAATTCTTATGTTTTTGCGTTTCGCTAGTCACGCTTCGTTGGAACAGACAGTTTTCATGAGTTTTGGCCAGTTCAATTGATGAAACATAAAGACTCGACGTTGCCGTGGATACGGCGGGTTTGTGACACAACCTAACGATAAAACAACTGAAAGTGAACTAAAAAGAGCTAAGGAACGAGCGACACGAGACAGCTAGAGCTGGCGCTGTGAATGAACGGTCGGTGTGCTGAGCCATTGATTTCCCATTTGGGTGCGCTCTTTCCTTATCCGTGCATTAATCAACAGTTTTTGTTATTTTTATAAATTTTTGTATGATAAATTGTTTATTTTCTAGGCTGAGAAAGCAGTGTTTCAATAAATAGCATTTTTAAATACTTTGCGCCCACTTTTTGCGTAAAACAAAATACACGATGAATCTCTAGGGGATTGGGTAATTGGGTATGTTAGCTGACACACAGACCTGATATTTAAATATGTGTATATGTGTAAGTGTAGATTTTTTAATAGCGTTTAAATCAATAAACAAACTAAAAAGTCTTTCTATGCACGGCGCGTTGGCCCTCCTCCTCATATTCGCGCTTCGAGATCCACATCTTCTTGAATGTATCGAGCGAGGCCAGAATGGAACCGCCCATCCACGTGGAGTAGAGTCGTTCCTGGGGAGCGGCAATCTGCAAAACGGAAGCCCCAGATGGTTGAATGGTTTTTTATTCACTATTTACGGTTCGATTTGATGGAAATCTTACCCTGATTTTTAGATCCTTTGCCGAATGCTTTCTCAGTTCTGCCAGCAGGCGATCGCCGAAACCTTTGAATAGTGTGGAACCTCCTGATAGCACAATATTCTGGTAGAGCATTTTTCTCAGATCCATATCCGACTTTTCAATAGAATACATTAGGACGTCGTGTATGCCCTCGCATTCTTCGCCCAGCAAATCGGGTCGGAATAGCACTTCTGGGGCCCGGAAGCGGGCTTGGCCCACCTCAAATGTCTTGCCGTCGGGTAGTTTGTAGGCAAACTTTTCCGTCTCCACAGTTTCCTCCTTTTGCGGATTAGTGGCCAGATAGCAGACCTTCTCCTTGATCGAACGCACAATTTCAAACTCGGCTGTTGATCGGAAATTAAAACCCTCACGGCGCAAGAGTGTTCTGAGGTAGCGTGTGACATCCCGACCAGCTATATCTACTCTCATAATACTGTGAGGCATGGCGAATCCCTCATAAATGGGAACTGCATGCGTCACACCGTCGCCGGAATCGAGTACCACTCCAGTAACACGACCAGTGGCATAGCTGAGAGAGAGAATACATTTGACTCACTTGACGGGACAAGACGACTTAAAAGTACTTACAGACTGAGCACGGCCTGCATAGAGACGAAGAGGGCAGGTGCATTAATTCCTTCAAAGAAGAATTCGGCTGCCTTCTCTCGATTGCGGCGAGGATTTAGCGGCGCCTCTGTCAGCAGTACAGGATGATCTTCTGTAAAAGTGGCCAATTGTTCCTAGAATGAAACAACTGAAACTATAAATCGACCGCAATCGGAGCTCATTTTCACCTTACTTTGCTATAAATGTAACTCCATATTCTCTCCATGTCGTTCCAGTCCGTTACAATGCCATGCTCCATTGGATATCTGATGCTGAGTAAACCGCGATGCTCTTCTGCCTTGGGGCCGACGAATATGTCTCCTTCTAAGGCACCAGCCATCACCCTAACATGCTTGGGCCTGCCAATACTAAGAAAAGATTTACCATACATTACTTGCTCTGCTTCTTCTCTGGGATTACTTACTAGTTGGGAAACCGGCATTTTGGAATGTGCTCGCCAGCAAAGCCGGCCTTGATAACACCAGAGCCCTAGAAAACAAAATATTTCAATCATTTCAATTCCATTTCATATATATTAACAATTCGAGTTTTCACAAATTTTCATTATGGCTCCTTTTTTCCCCCAAGCCGATATGTTGGCAGTCTCGAAGAGTTCAAGGGTGCATCGAAAGCCAATCGCTGCTCTTCCCGGACTCACTTTTATGGACGCTGACTTGGAGAAGGTGGACAAATTCTACTTCAATTGCCAAGACCACAGGGATTATTCTCGAGATTCCTACAATAAATTGCCGTGTCCAGCCGCTTTCCGGACATACAAGGGCAAATGCGGCGTCAAACTGGACTCCAGCATCTCTTTGCTGTGCCAGCCCGTGATCTGGATGATCGAAGAGAAACCTGTAGTGTATCCTGTTGAGCTTGGAAAGGATATTAGCTGCGACGCCCGTTTTCATTTGTCCGGACGCTTTCAGAAGGCTACGAACACCTCGTTTAAACGGTAAATGCCGGAGTCCTCAAGCTCAATCCGCATAAATTACAAATAAAATGAAAATTTATAGTTTTTCAAAACTTCTTTGCCCGATTAGTCATTATTACGACCAGCAGCAGAGTCGGCGTCGGCGAAAGCCGTTGAAATTAACTTTGGACAAAGGAGGGGCTCGGGAATTGTCTCATCTTATTAGTCGTTTGGGTGATGTCACTGAATCGAGCGAAACTCAGATCAAACACGGACAAATTGGGGGGAATTTTCAGACTTATGCTCAAGCAACGATGGGATTTTGCGTCGACACTTACGTTATCTATGACCACAGGTTGGTTGACCACGACATCATAAGGCTCCATTTTGTGCGTTTATAAAAAAGTTTGCAAATTTTACTAACTTACTAGCCAAGTGTGACCCTATTCCAAAAAAGTGCGTTAAAGTTACGCGTGTAGATATCATCATTGGTAGCTATCTACATTGTAAAGTGTAAAAATGTCTGTCAGAGGTGAGCCAATAACCGGCCACAAGTATTCGTGACTTTCCCTATAAACTGGTTTTGCCGAGATATCAATAAAGTTTTACGTAAATAATAATAAAGGTCCCCAAACTTTTCTTAGAGCAAGTTATTACTTGGTTGGAACATTTGAATATTGTGATTTTTATCACTCAGGTATGTTGAGAGTTTAGCGGTTTTGTCTGGCGGATAATCTACTACCCCCCAATTAGGTTCTACCAACACTATTAACAACATCTATACTGCAGAAATGTCTGAGTGTGGCCCGAATCTGGACAAAAAAACGAATGATGCGGTTAAGCCACCGCCTGGCCTTAAGGCTATTATAGATCACTTGTTTCAAATGTATCCCGATCAGCCAAATCCATTGCAGGTATGAAAAAATGTTTGCATGTCGACTGTCTTTTGATTTAATTTTTATTCATTGCTAGGTGACAACATTGCTTAAGTACTGGCTGGGAGGGCAAGACCCATTGGATTACATTAGCATGTACAATAACAAGGGGGACGAAGAAAAGAATGTTCCCCCACATTGGCACTATGTTAGTTTTGGACTGAGCGACTTGCATGGAGATGAGCGTGTCCATCTGCGTTCAACGGAGGAACAATCTACTCGGTCAGGAATGGGCTTTGAGTTGACCTTCCGCTTGGCAAAGACCAAGGCCGAAATCCAACAGCAACAGCAATGCCCAGAGAAACCATTGCGACCACCCACATGGCCAGCCAATTTGCTGCAGTCAATTGGCCGCTATTGCTTCCAGACAGGAAACGGCCTATGCTTTGGAGACAACATTCCCTGGCGAAAGAGCTTGGACGGCAGTGCAGCGAACTCACCACTACAGAGCTTGCTAGTGGCTCAGGACCCACAGCTGGGATGCATCGAGACACCCTTTGGCACTGTGGACTTTTGCCAGATTGTTGGCGTCTTTCAGGATGAACTGGACCAGGCCTCTAGGTGGAACGGAAGAGGTGTGCTAAACTTTCTGCGCAGGGATGTGCAAACTGGAGGAGAGTGGCTGGTCACGAATATGCAGCGCACCCGCAGTGTCTTTGAATTGTTCCCAGAAACATTGCTTCATTTGCAGGATGATTTGGAGAAACAAGGCTCCGACTTGGCCGGCGTTAATGCGGAGTTTACATTCAAAGAGATCAAGCCAAGAAAAGTTATCAAAGAGGAGATCGACTTTCAAAGCCTTAACGAACGGTGTGCCAGCGAGGAGAATAATCGACAAGCGCTCACAGAATCGCAAGTCAAGCGAGAGGAGCCCAGTTTCCCACAGTCAATGTCCCTGAGTAGCAATTCGTTGCACAAGTCGTGTCCGTTGGATTACCAGCCACACGCACCGGACTGCATTTCCCTGGACGGTATTGAAATTACCTTGGCACCCAGTGTAGCCAAGTATCTGCTGCTGGCCATAAAGGACCGCATAAGACATGGCCGCCATTTCACCTTCAAGGCTCAGCACCTCGCCCTTACATTCGTTGCCGAAACGGTGACTGGAGCAGCGGTCAATGTCAATGAGCCATACGGAGTGCTGGGCTATTGGATTCAGATTCTGATACCCAGTGATTTGGTGCCACGTATGATGGCCGACTTCCGGAACGCTCATCTGGACGAAAACACTGAACCTGCTCAGCGTTTGGAGTTCGATTGGCCGGATAAGAATTTTCGGCTAATTGTGGATCAACCTGTTTGCCTATTGCCGCCGCCACAGACAGCAATGTCATTAGAAGCAGCTTGATGTCCAATTTTAGTTCATAGACTCTCTGAATCTCTTCCACTAACATTTAAGTTTACAAGTTTTATACATACATTTAGGCAGAATATACTTACCGATTTATACACACGATACTTGTAGGCGCCGGCGCCGGAAGATTCAGTTGACGGAGAGACTCTTTTGATCTCGCAAACGGATATGCTCACTTTGCCGAGCATTGGCACCTCCGCCTAATTGGTGATGATTGAGCGAGCGCAACGAAGACTCCTCCTGCTAGGTTCAGTTTCTAATTCTGGGAATTGATCAATTGACAGCAGAACGCCGCTGATGTTGGTCATGTGATTTGTCCATTCGAATAAGATCTAATGTCCATACCAACTGGAGCGGACAGATGGAGACTTTTTTGCGCCGTTTTGTTTTTATAGGCACATTCGTTGTTGTCGTCCCACTCCGAGTCGTCGTGACCGTTGCCTAGGTGATTTTGTTTACCGCAGAGCACACAGCACACAATGCCTCATTCTCTGAGCGCTAAGCAATGAGCAAAATAATTCAGTTGTTTCTTCATTCCGCCGCCGACAACGCTAGCGTTCGGTCGTGATAACGCACTTGGTCTCGCCCTATCAGATACAAAATTAATATAATTCGCGTCGGTTTGTGGTTACCAGATTCAAGTAAAATTTCCGAGTTCAAAAAATCCTGCTCCTCCGGGCTTTGCATGTACGTAGCCGCTCCTCAATTTTGTTTAGGTGTCTCCCATTTTGTTCTATTGCGTAAGCTCTAGTGCGTGACCTTCGATTTTGGCAGTGACCCTCTGCGCTTGGATAGGCGGACACGTGTGCGCATCTCTTGATAATGCGAACTTGTAGTTATTATTTACGATAGCCGCAATCACAGATTTATTACTCTGTAGTCGTTCTTACAAGCGATTTGCAAAGACGTCGTTCTCCGTGGCATTTTGAGCATACATATGTACATACATACATATATACTATATATACTATATACATACGTATAAGTTTGATGTGCACGTTGGCAAAAACTGCAAAAGTTAACATTGAGCTATGGAGCCACACCGTCCCCGGCATTCTGCAGGGGTGCGCATATTTCGTTATTTTCAAATTGTACCATGCTTGAATGTTTTCTCATAAATACGTACATATGTCAAGTTTTCGTTATCGCATTGTAATACTATCTGATAGTTAGGTAAGCCAAGAAACCGAAGCGGTATTTTTGCGGTAGATAATTTCTATTAGCAACTTGGAACGGTAATTCAATATATGTACAAGTTTTTGGTTTTCTAAGAAACCTGTTCGAATTTCAATTAAATGAAACTGCCAAAGAATTTGATCAGAAATATGAGTAACTTATCATCATATTCAAAGTTTATGATATTTTTGGCATGGTTCTGTATTACCATCCACACATTCGGTTGGATTCACATAAATCCCCAAGCCCCAGACAATGTAAATTGTAATTTCATCAGGGAGATTGGCAAACAGAGATAAGTTTGGGCAAATATTTGACTAGCCAATTGCGTAGTGAGAACCAACGGCGGCAAGAACAACAAACTGACATGCATTTCGGCACCTTAAAGTGCAATGGACTTGTGCCTGAAGCGAAAATCACATCATAAGCGTTTTATTTTATCAATTTACTGTTGCAGCAATGGCCGAACACGAGCCACTGAACGAGACACCGAATCATCCAAATGGACGCATATTGCGATCAAATGGGCATCATGCACAGCTGGCTTCTAATGGGAATGGACAGGTAGCTCACAGCAATGGCAAGACGCCGCCGCTCCAGGCCAATGGAACACAAACACATATCGAGGCGCCGTGTTGTCGAGATATACACGGCAAGGAGCCACCGGATGGTGGTATCCGTGCTTGGCTGGTCATGATCAGCGCATTCCTTTGCAATGGAGTCATCTTTGGTTTCATCAACACGTACGGGGTTCTGCATACGCTGCTGGCCAGTCGTTTGACGGCATCAGGCGACACAGAGGCCTCCAGCAAAGCGGGTGAGTTTGTCTTGGTGAGAGTGAAAGGAGTGCGAGACGCTTCATGTCAACGACGCACACAGCCCGCGGCAAATTCGTTCGAAATTTGTTGCGAATTTCTAGCATTGATTGTAATTATGTGTTGTGAGCAAATAAGATTAGATGGGAATCGGACAGTTGTTTTTGTTTGTTAAGTGTGTATCAATTGCAGGCATCGCCATTTATGACTCCCCCTGGGTGGGTCTGCACTGTGAGGTTTGCCAGTGTCAGTCACGTTTCACATTATATGTACTTAGGGGCACAGTGTGATTAGGAGACAGATTCTGCTTCCCTTAGAAAACATTCTTGGCGGTGTCATCTGTTGTGACATTTCATTTGTATGGACTGCCAAAAGGGCAAACAGATTAAATATATTATAAATGAGAATAATTATAACATCTTTATATGTTTTAATAGGTTTCCATCTCAGATTGATAGCTTTTCCTATTTGAGTTTATGTTTGATTAATGGAAAACTTCAATGGAGAACTGTTGAATTAATGGAAATCTGTTTTAAAAAAAATCGTGGTGTTACACGTTAACGTTTATATACAAAGGAGAAACCTAAATACTGGACCGTGTCATATAAATGTGGATACAGGTCTGCCAACGACCCCTTTAGTCTTCTCAATTAAAAGCTTATATTTGATTACATTTCACAATACTGGCGGCGCCCTTGAGTAAATGGCTTAATCTGAAGAAAGAACAAAACTAAATTACAATTTATTACTAGGTTAAATTATTATCTTTTCTCAAAAGGGCGCCAGAAGCAAAGAATCCATTTTATATTGCCATATAATTGTCTCTCTTGATAAAAATTTTCTCGAAATGGATTTGGGAAATTTGTGTTTTCCGATTCAACTTTTGATCGTTTTACTGTGCAAATTTTGTGTTTTATGAATGGAATGAATGCTTTTCAATTCCATTCATTATTTAGGTGGATTGTAACAGAAAATCGATTCTCGTATTCCATTCAAGGCATTTGTTGTTGCTCTTGCTGCTGTCGATTGTCGTTGAAGCTGTTGTTAGTGCTCTGTTCTTAAGTAATTTGCTTGTTGATGGGTTCAATAAAACATCGCAAGTATATATGTATATATAGTAGTAGTATGTAAACGTAGTAGAACTGTCGCTGGACAAATCCCCGCGGTGTCGACTTCAAGTGAATTAAATTGCTCGGAATTTGATTGGATCATAAAGAATTATTCAACGGTCGGACGGACGATGGCGATGCCACGTCAAGTGAGAGTTGAAACTTTAAGTGAAATTGTCCGTTTGCGGTGAATAGTTTTGCGTGGCAAACAAGACAAAAAACTGACACTAACCGAAAAATTGAACTCAAATAGCCCAAAAATAGAAATATGTGCATATTTCATTTGACTTAACCGTGCTTTCCAAGGTTTTTATTTTCTTTGGGCCGCCGCATTACGCATACGCCGCATTGGGGGCAGGGACAAGAAAGACGACCCGTTGACCAGTTTGGCTAGCAAAAGACAAAAGCCGCGAACAAAAAGATAATACGACGGCAACCGGCTGAATGAAATGTGGCAAAAGTGCGCCCGCCACTGACCCAGTTACTTGGCCGACTGGCGAAGCCTCTCAAGTGCCTTAGCTTGACAGCGATCCTCCTGCTTTGGCTTTACAGAGATGAAGCGTCGGCTGACAGTCATTAGTTCCGCAATATGATTAAAACTTGACGTAATCCAAACCCGACCATGCTAAGGTGTTGGGTGCCATATTTAGAATTGTCTCCGCTGAATTGTGGGTATCAATTAATTACCAGACTTATGTCAATTACACACCCATGTGGGCACAAAGCAATTAATCAAGAGGCTTTATAAACTGACTCCGTTAAAGCAACAAGACGTTAGATTATTTCGTTATCATTGTTCTCAAAATATTCACAATATCTAAGATGAATGGTGTTCTATAAAAGTTTTTTCATTATTAAATTTTAGAAAATCTCGAAACTTAAAAATTCGGGCACTTGTTCATATTCGCTTCTCTCCTTATCTCTTTGTTTGCATCTTTATTTTAGTCTTTGTTTGAATTGAGAAATAAAACTGTTTTTATCACGTTCTTTGTTGATCATTTTTTAAAATCATTGAAGAAAGTGCAAAGAGATTGTGTTGAGATTACTGCAAACTTGTATATACGATATTTAAGTACGAATCGAGGAATTTCAGAGATTCATTTCTAATTGCGTGTTATATAAACCGATATCACATGTGATATGCAGTCTTAAAAGTTGGAGGGACATTAAAACTTTGTCGTTCATGTTAATTATGATCTCTGTTAAAACAAAAAATAAAAGTGTATAACTTTGCACACATTAATGTTTATTTCATCTTGCCGGCATAAAATGGCCTTACCTCATTTTGCTATTGATTGCATGAGAAAGAACCAACCATCTCAGATACATTGTTGAATTTAAGAAATTTAGGGAAATGTTTATATTTTTTTTCCTCAGACGTGTTACCCTGCACTCTGTTTCTTTTATAGATTTTTGGCATCGTTCCAATAGTCAATGCGTTTTGGGTATTATCTAATAATTCTCTCGAATAGCACCGACATTCACGCGGCGCCATGTGGGTGTCGTTCTCTCTCACCCAGTTGTATACATTATTGGCATTGACATTGCATCGCTACTGGGTAAAAGTGTGTGGGAACGACGCGCCGTTCCCAACGATGAGGCAGCACTCGATTTCCCAGTACATACTACGAGTGTACTCATAGTAAATTTGATATATGTACATGTATGTATGCACATGTGGGTACTCACTCATGTCTGAGTGTACAGTTTGGTCAAGAAATTCTTCAAAGATTTTAATGCTGAATGGAATGCTGTGGGGCAGGCATCAAATTCCCAGAAGTCGAATTCAAATCACAGTTCAAGGAATAATTGCTTATCAACCTGTTAGTATATATGTACATATATAAAACTATGTATTTACACCTAAGGCACAGCTTCTGTATAGATTTTATTTATAATATAGTGCGTAGACTGATAATCACAACGAGCACACGCATTTAACAATTTGCTTATCTTAAGTTCCGGTGCTGTATTAATAGTAATTTTAAAATATTGATTAGAAATACCTAAAGGTAGATGCCGATTCATTTTATTATCAAAGATCAGAGATAGTTTTTAATTGTGTTTTTTTTTTTTTTTGTAATGTGAAGAGAGTATTGATTAATAGTAATAAAAATTTGTCTACAATTAGCATTTAATTGTTTTCAAATAGTGTTAAGAAAATGTTAATCACTTTTTTGAACAAAGTATTTTTGACCTTGTTCTTCCTTGGTTAATGAAACGGATCACTTGATAAAAATCAATCGAGAATTAAATTTAAGCCAAGAAGCTTCAGAAATGCCATTAATATTTTCTTATGGTTATGGCGTTCATTAGGTTGGACGATCTGTGGACTTTCATCCGGTCTTTTAAGTCATCGTGACTCGATACTGTGAAAGCCTGTACCCGATTTGCATCCGAAGTTGCATATCAGTCATCTGTCAATTGTGGCCCGCTTATTGCTTATCAAAATTAGATCAGCTTTGGCGAACTCACAACAAAGGATTAACCCAATTCTGTCATTCTGAAATATCAATTTGTGTAGCCCAAGTGGGACGAATGCAAGTGTTTACCCATTGCACACAAACAGATTTTCCGTCCGTAGACGCAGAGGGCAAGGAACTCCAAATTGTCAGATTAGAGTGTATATAGAATGCTGTGGCTAGCCATGTTAATGATAAATAAATCTGTTGAGCTTTCGTGAACTTTATTCTGGTATTTTGTCAAGGAAGCTCTAGTAGATATTATACCCAGAGTTGTCTTTTTCTGTTTCCAAAAGTGAGGTTAGGTTAGGCTGGTAGGCTGGCACATTGTTGCTGTGTTTGCTTGAAGTTCGTATGTATGTATGTATGTATGTACACATATGTATGTATAAGTGAGCTTAGAAGATACATAGGCTCCCAGTGTATGTATGAAAAGGGTATTAGGAATGCCGTATAACTGGGAAAACAATCAAGCTATAAGAAGTACTTGTAAATTTGTAATTTGTTGAAGTAGAAAAGAAAATACAGCAACTGGCGGCAAAATATGAATGTACCACAATCGAGTTGGCTTTGTCGGCTTTCAGTGATTCAGAGAAGCTGGAACAAATGGAGATATCACTTCATTTCACAATTAACCACACTTGCATGAGATTCGATTAGTGAAAAGCGGCAAATTTGAATGCTTATGTATGTAAATATAAACTCACTTTGGTTCTCCACAGCTCTTGTTGGCTCCTTGGCCATTGGCACCACATTCCTGTTTTCCACCGTCGCCGGTTGTCTGACCGACAAGATCGGATTGCGTTTGACCACTTTTGCGGGTGGAGTTCTGTCAGCAGGTGGCCTACTACTCTCCTCCTTTTACACTGAGAACATAAGTGCCTTGTATTTTACCTATGGCATCATGTTCGGTATGGGTGCTGCCTTGGCGTACACGCCCACGTTGGCAATATTGGGACACTACTTCAAGCGGTACCTGGGAAAGGTTAGTGGCTTTGTGACGGCAGGCTCTAGCGTGTTCACCGCTATACTGCCTCCCTGTCTGGAGAGTTCTTTAAAGAACTATGGCCTGGAGGCTACTTTAAGGGTGAGCTAAACAATATTCAATTTGTGTTTCAGTTAGAATAGCCATTGCTTCTTGCAGTTGATGAGTCTTGGGGCGGCATTTGTGATTGTGTGCTCATTTGTCTATAAGCCACTGCATCCGCCACCGGAACCGCCCAAGAGGAAGCCGGGACGCTCTCGGCTGAATCTCTTCCTTCGCTCTATTGTAAATGTGGAGATCTGGAAGCGAAAGCGGTATGTGATATGGGCTCTGTGTGTCCCGCTGGCTTTGTTTGGCTACTTTGTGCCGTACGTCCATATGATGGAGTTCGTGAAGACAGTTTTTCCGGGCAAAGATGTCAATCTACCGGTGATGTTCATTGGCATTACCTCTGGCATAGGACGACTGATTTTTGGCGTAATTGCCGATATGCCAGGAGTGAATCGGATGTATTTGCAACAGCTGTCACTGGTTTGTATTGGCTTGATGACACTGATGCTTCCCCTGACCAGTTCTTATGGGGTCCTGCTATTCTTTGCCCTCCTCATGGGTCTCTTTGATGGCTGCTTTATTTCCCTTCTGGGACCCATTGCCTATGAAATATGCGGGCCATCGGGAGCTACCCAGGCCATTGGATTCCTATTGGGCTTAAGTTCGATTCCCCTGACCGTTGGGCCGCCCGTGGCCGGGATGATCTTTGACAGCACTGGGTCGTATACAGTGCCATTCATATTGGCCGGTCTGCCGCCTCTTTTGGGCTCTTCGCTACTGTTCCTCGTCAAGTGTGTGAGGGACGATCGTGGTGGAGTCACCGAAGCACCAAGAGCTATAGCGCTGCCCAATGGCGACATCGAAATAGCAACGAATGGTAATTATTTTTGAGATGCACATTCCGTTTTCGTATTAACTTGTGTTTCGAAGGTTCCAAGCACCAAACTCCGCTTATGGGTTCTGCACAAAATGGAGCCACGTCGCCAGCTCTGAGCAATGGACATGGCGATACCCCAACTGGTTCGTACTCTGCTCGCAGATCTAGTTTTACAGCTTGCTCTCGCTCTATCCGCATCTTAAATCCGTCCAGTAGTTCGACATTTACTAACACGGGAAGGGGTTCACCTTTGGCCAGTTGCTCGCACTCGCCGCTGCTGGACCAAGCGAGTAGCTCCAACTTGTCCGTCCCATTAACTGGGTCGCACATAGGCTCGTGTCTTTTGTCCAATTCCGCATCCATAGCCGAATCTCCGAAGCGTCGCTATAACTATTCCATATACTAATCCATCAAGTTATTTATACCATTGCAAACAATGTCATGAGCATTAAGTGATATGTGGGTTTACCATTAAGATGGACTTGCTGCCTTGGTATGTCGGTAGTTCATATCCCACATTCAGATCGTACCTTATCAATTCCGTTAAAGCACCACGTCACGTTCTTTAATTTGCAAGGGTATGCGAACTTCGGTCTGGCCGAAGTTAGCTCACACATCTGGTTTCTCTACTCTCATTTCCCACATCACTGCCAAGGTATTTGGATGCAAAGCTTATCTTAGATTCGAATCGATCTTTTTTATATATGGTACTTCCAACACAATCTCACTCACATTCTACTTACATTCAATTAGTTTTAGATTGCTTTTGCTAGCTTAAGTTGCTGTAAATAAAATGCCATTTTGCATGAAGCTTTCATTGAATTGCCTACTTTTACATGCTTATGATATCCTGTGAATCTTTCAGAGAAACTCAACGACTCCGAAGGATCGGCGTCCTAGGGAAAACAAAAATCGCTGTCGTCTAATGACTCAAAAATTCCACAAAAACTTTACCAATTGAAAAGTTCTGCCATTTTACAGTTGCTAACCGCGTCATCGCGTCATCATCAACATTGTCGTTATCGTCGTTATCACCGTCATCGAGATCTAGGAAGAGGCAGCCAGCGCAAATCGAGGTGTTCATTTTTTAATAACCGCACATATCAACTTTAGCGGAGACTCTCATGTACGTGTACTCCATGTATACTGCATCCTATATAGGATTAAGAACCATTCAGAGATAAACCATTTACTTAAGTTTTTTTGAATAAATACCACAAATCTTACATGAATCTTGAAAATGAGAATGTATTACATATAATATTTCGCCAAGTTTGAAGTGTATGTGTGTGTGTGTGTGTGTATAAAGTAACACAGATGTAAGTTCGACATTCGATAGGTGGAACAATTGTTGACTTGCCTCACCTAAGATATTTAAGCTTTATCATTTCAAAATAACAGTGGAAAAAGGCAAGTCTTTTAAATCGAAGAATAAAGTTAACAAGTCAGCTTGTTATCTGTTCCCAAACAGACCACTCCTCCACCATCGCTAGATTAAGATCCCTCTCAAAACGGAAGTCGCCACCGTTCGGTTTTGAAACTATTTTGCAATTTTCGAATGAAGTTTTGACCATTGGTTGTCCCATTTCCCTTCCTCCAAGGGGAACAGGATAGGCAAATCTCACCATTTAGCACACTTCATCCGCGTATGAAGCCGTACAGACACCCGTTAGCTTTTGGCATTTTTATTTTTAAACTATACTTCTACATGCACTTCTAAGCCGTTATTATCATTAATGGTTCCATCATTATAGGTTCCCATTGAAATTGATGGAAGCCCAAAACTATTTACCTTATCCAACTCCTAATTAAAGTAAACAGTTAAGGTCTAGGTGCTGATGTTGATTTGAACATCGTGCAACTTCGGAAAGCTATAATTATAAGTTTCAATCGGCTGTAGACATGAAGACATACATATGTACCCAAAAATGCATATTTCTTAGCTAGTTTGTTAGGTTTAGGAGTGCCCACAAATTAGCTCTTGAAAAGGTTTTATATTTATGAAGAGATGCAATCGACGAATATTTTTCGAATAAATCTGTATGATCGTACAATCTTCATCTATTAATATATTTAACTTTCCACAATTATTAAAATATTTAATTCTTCGATTATTGAATAGAAACTAAGCAAGTTGTGGACACACTTTAAGAATGTTCAACTTTAAGAGTGGTATTGTAAGTACACTTAAAAAGAAACTTTGATAAAGGCAATAATTCTAGGGGAACGTCGCACAGTGGGGCCTTTTCTCATTTTACATAGCAAAAATCATATCTTCTAAACTAATAAAGCGATTTGAAAAATTTAACAAGCATTTTAAAATCTTTTAAATTAATGTTTCTCAAGAGATAAAATCGTTTAACGTTTCTTTACTTACTAAGAATGAACATAATTTTCAGAAAAAATAAAAAAATTATGTATCGTTTGTTAAAATCGCCGTTTGAAAGTTATTACTTTTGGTAAAAAGTCCCATTTTGTCGTCTCAACTTTGAGGAGCACTAGCACCCATAACTGTTAGCCGATTTTAAAACTTTAGTCTTGGATTTCTTATCTTTGAGGTATTCTCTGTTGATATATTAAATATATCATTATTTTTGCATCGCTTTTCGCACTAGATCTGAAAAAGTGCAAATCTTCACAAATTTAAAAAAATGTGTAATTGGAACTTTGAATCTAAATTGAACATACAGTGCTTATCTATAAATATGATCCACACTGAATAAAGTCAAATTTACTACTGTGGGCTATAAATGTGATACACCAAAATGCAAGAAAAGATGCGAGCACACAACAAAAGTTAACGAATCTTTCTTAGTTTTCTTAAAATAGAACACAACAACAAAGTACAGAAAAATTTATTTTTAGAAAAATCTTAAAAACATTGTTACATTTTTTTAAAGTTTAAAGCTGCTGGGTGGGTTATAAATATGATAAGCACTGTATTATATTAATCTACTTAGACTACAGAGACGAACGGACGGGCAGAGGAACATGACTGGATCGACTTGGCTGTTTATCAAGATTACGATATATATACATATATACTTTGTGGATTTAAACACGCTTCCTTCTGCCGATTGTACTTCCCCTATCATCCTTCTTATGTATGTCATTTTAGCGACTTAATATAACCTTTCTCCTGTGAGTGCATGGTATACTGAGGAGCACCGAAATTTAAGTGGTATGAAAAGATGGGCGTTACAGAAACGTATGATCCAGGAACCCACTTAAGTAGCCCAGTGGATATAAGATAAAATACTGCAATTGTGTGACCTTGACGATTGTCCGATCCTTACGACATATTCCTTTATACTTATTACTTTGTAGTGTAATGGAACCACTAAACTTGGCCTTCGCCTCAAGGACACAAAAATATTTTCAATCTTGACATTAAAGATTTAAGTTCCTTTAAATGTGAGTTTTCAATTTGCAAAAAAGGTGTTATTAACTCTGGTCCTATGTGTGCCACACATTGAAGAAACCATCTCCGTCCATATTTAAAATATATATGTACGTACATTTTGGATCAGCATACCGAGATTTACGTATTATACTATGTATCTGCTCATGTCTGTTCCACTGTCTGGGTGAACACGATCGGCCGTAAACGAAGTTTTAGATCATAAGCAGGGGCGTAGCGAGGTTGTCGATAATGGGGGGTTGATTCTCATTGCCGACTTACCTCGTGTATTTGCCGACAGCATGTACAGCTTGAAAATTTGAGGTAGAAATAAATTTACTTTGATAAAACAAGGACAGTATATAAGGAATTTATTCTCAAAAATTATAATTATACAGCATTCGGTACGTACATGAATGTGTAACTAAAACTAACATTGCGCAGAAATGGAACATTGCGAAGTTCCTTGTATTCGTTCATCAATTCTATTTAAATTTTCACTCTGCGGTGTTTCAATAACGACCATTCTTCTACGAGTTCGTGAATGTATATTTCTTTTAACTTATTTGCAAATGATTGAAAACCTATTTCAATTTACTAAATGATCGTTCACAAGAAGCTGATGTTACAGGAGCTGTCAAAATAAAACAAAAGAGGTTGTAGGCTAAGGGAATCACATGTTTCAACTTAAACACAACTTCCGATATATCTTTGAAATTCGTACAATATGAACATGCGCAGACACTGTATGCGCCGATTTTTCAAATCGAATTCAAATGTTACAAGAGCACTTAATTACTATACAATTATATCCAAATGAAAATTCAAAAACGTTGTAACTTTTAATCTACAAATAAATTAATAAACGTAATTGGGTTAATCAATAATACAATATTCTGATTTCCGAATGCATGTCGACAATTAATTATTAAATAAAAATTTATTTTTCGATGTTTAGAATCAAAAGTTGTTGATTAGCCGATTAGTTTTAAACAAATTGCCGACTATGGAAAATTGGGGGGAGGGGGAGAGGGGGTTTCTCAGTTATTATTTTCACAAATTTTCTAATTGCTATGCTAAAACGTCGGCGGGTTGAAAGAAGCCTGGCCATCTGGCTTTGAATATTAAACTGTCATTAAAGTTAGAAGTGTCGCTCGGCAGGAAAGATAAGAAATGTTAATTAATAAATTACAAAACATATAAAACACATACACTAAAATACTAAATAATTTTAGTCAATCATGAGCTCAAGTATCACACTCCGTAAAGTATACACGTCTACAGTGGAAACTCTCCTGAGCGGACCTCAGTTAATCACTAGAGAAGTCGTCAGCTCCATAGGGAAGCCCCTTTAACAAGTTTTCTATGGATCATTACATTTGTATGTACAATGTACATACAACTACTATTCATTTCTACCGTTTTCAATTACAAAATAAACCTATAATTAAATATTTGTATGATGGCAGCGACTGCTGCAATATTTGGGTGAGAGCAGCTTATACAAGCTTATATCGCCGCCAGGCAGTGGAAGTTGGTTAGGAAGCTACCGATCGATGACGTATGGCTCGCCTATTTGCATGTCGCTGCCAGATAATAGTCCAAATTAAAGCAATTTGTATGCACATCTTCTATGACAAGGCCCAATAAAAACTGTGGCTTACTATGTATGTATGTATGGCTCATAGAAACCGTAGCTACCACTCGGGCTGGGTTTGAACTGGAGTGGGAAGTGCGACGTATTGCGAGAGTAGTGAGCTTTACGCCCGATAGTCGATCAAATTGAACGCGTGACTATCCACATAGATTTGACAACCTACACCAAAATGGGCATCGTATCCGGAATATAAAAACGCGCCTCACACAAAACTTGCTCATTAAAGTGTACAAGTCTGTTGGAACTTTCGGTCGCAGTGTCGGTAGAGACTAGAAATTTAATCGAAGGATTTGAATCATGCTGACGTGGACATTATGGAGTGCTTTTATAATAGTTCTGTGGATATATTATCTTTGGACCCGTCGACGATATTACCTCCTAAGTCTTAAGATACCCGGCCCTCTCGGATACCCCATTTTGGGAATGGCTCACAGACTTATGCGCAGAGAAGGTTAACCTCCGGCAGAATGTTGACTTGCATCAAAAATAATTGTTAGTCCTATATGTAGATATTCTCAATGCAATTGGCTATTATCTGCATAAACATGGGAGTACAATATTCTCCTGGCTGGGACCCATACCATTTTTGATAGTCAGCGATCCCCAAGCCATCCAGGACATCCTTACCTCCCCATACTGCATAAATAAAGGGATTATCTACCAGGCTGTGGATGATGGAGCTGGTACCGGACTATTTAGCTTAAAAGGTAAGAGGTGTTACACAAAACTAGTGTTTCAAATCCAAGTGTACGTGCAGTTTTGTATTCATAATTGAATATTTAAAGAGAACTGCGCCCTGGAAGAAAAATTGCATGAAGCTCCCTTTCAATTTGTTAAAAACAAAAAAAAACAAAAATACAAAACCTTAAAGAACTTCAAACCTGGGGTAACAAGTCCATGTTGTGGTTTTGGGTGTAAAAAATAGTTGCTTTGTTTTTATATGATGACCTCGAAGGGTCAATTGGTATACTAAAGTCGCCAAACGGTATGTAACAGGCAAAAGCATTTCCGACCCCTTAAAGGATATCTTATCATATTTAAAACCCACTTTTAAACGAAAAAACAGATTGGCTGAACATTTTTTTCCAAATGACATATTTACTTAAAATCTTGAAAAATTAGTAGCTCAATTTCAGATTATGAGTGAAAAACAACTTGTTCACTTAAAATTAACGATTTTTTAAAAAGAAGTAAAATCAAAAAAAAAAAAAAAACTTATTTACCGTATTAAAGTTATAATTATAAAAAAATCCGAAACCGTTGCGGAATGTTGAAAGAACGAGTATTAATATTTAGTGCTGCATCCATTTGCCTTAGTTAACTCATAAATTATTTTCCTCTTTGAAGCCACTTAATTTAATAAAAGGTCATTTTCGAGACTTTGCCATTCATTTAGAATTTGTATTTTAAGATCTTCAACTGTCTTAAATTGGTAATTATTAGCATACACTCGTTTTGCAAAAATAAAAATTTTCCTAGAACTCTTCTATAGGGTTGAGATCTGGAGAACATGCTGGCCAGTCAAGGAGATCAACATGATATTCCTTCAAATACTCCTTTGTACGTTTACTTAATTACAATGTCTGTAAATCCAAAAGTCTGCTCTGCACTTAATAAAGCCAAATTTGCTACTGTGGACTTGATATGATACACAAAAATGCAAGCAAAGATGCGAGCACACAGCAAAAGTTAACGGTTCTTTCTTAGTTTTCCATAAATAGAACACAAATTCTGTCATAAAAAATTTGGCATTTGCTGTCATTATCTATAGGCCCAACAAAATATATAAAAATTAGATTAAAAGTAGGCAAATTATAAAGATAACAAAAAAGGGTAAAGGAAAGAATTCGATAGCCTAGGTTTTTTTTAAGCCATAATTTGATAATCCTTGCTTCTAGTTGTCGAAAATAACTAAAATTTGTGTACCATTACTATTTCCATTTGTTATATTGCTTCAACATTTAATTACATTGCATTGAAAAATGGATGAAATGAGTTGGCCTTATTTTAAGTGACTGATAGTGTCCAATTGCGAAATGGCATTTATGACATGAACTTTTTTATTAGTCGTCGCGCTGATCAAGAATATATATATTTTTTATGGCTAGGTGTTTTCTTCTATGCGTTGCATAGAAAATAATATGTATACCCTTTTTGCAAGGGTATTAAAACGTGCAGGATTTTTCTTTTAAGAGAAAATCTTTTCTTTTTAACGGATTATGTGTATAATTAGCCATAACTTGAAAATCTTAAATTTTGATATTGATTGTTTAATTGTTAAAGAGATGTTGGTTTCAATTCAATAATCTTCATTCGCTACCATCTGTCTTCTTTTTGGGCTTAAAAAAGATGATCCTGAAATTGAGATGATTCAGGATTAGATTAGCATTCAGTTATAAGTATGTAGCTCTGGAGTTATAAAGTTCATCAAGTTCATCAAGGTTCTCCACACCCCTCTTGACGATGACATTCAGTCTCATGTGTTCAACCTTCTAGGTAGCATGAAGAGCTAGTCAAATCGATCCTAAACGAACTTTAAAAAACTAATAGCAGTTGTGTAGATGGAGCTAGAAGATAGTTTCCCTGCCAACCAATCTCTTTCATAGAAACACGGACGAAGTTTGATGTATCCATGTCCCAACCATATCACATAATCCTTTACCAATTGCGTATCCCTATGTACTTTTTTTTTCGATTCTCCGCCCAACTGCTTTGACCTCCTGTGTATTGCATTTGTATGATCTGGTTTATATAATCAATATTTCATGTGAAACAAAGTTTTTAAACAACTTCCTTTGCAATTTCGTATTATGGCACTTAGATCCCCGGTGGAGCATACATCGCAAGCTTCTCAATCCGGCGTTTGGACACAAAGTACTCCTTGGATTTCTTCCCATTTTCAACAACGAAACCAAGAATCTGCTAAATGTGCTAGATAGTTTTGTAGATACAGGGGAGAGGGATTTGATACCACTCCTTCAAAATTTTACTCTGGGCATAGCAACGCGTGAGTGATTAAAACAAAAGACCGCAAACAAGTCAATGATTTTTCTATACATTTAAGTATAGAAACGACCATGGGCAGCGATGTGAAGGGGGAGGAAAACTTCAAGAGCAACAGCTTGCTGGAACGTTATCAATGGTAAGTTTGCCTCAGATATGACTGGTTAATTCTATGCATAAATAGTGTATTGGAAACCATGACAGATATGTGTTTCTCGCCATGGTTAAACAGTCAGTGGGTTCGAAAGCTCCTAGGCAAAGAAGAGCGATATTGCCGGGCAAAGACCGAGATACGAGCATTTATTAGAAGGGTTTGTATAGTATATTGAATATCAACTAGAACGTGTTCGACTTAACCAATGGTTTAACCGTCAGCTTATTGAGAAAAAAATGCTTGAAGACGATGCAGAAGACGTGGCTCCCTGTAAGGATAGGAACATATTCTTTAATCTCGCCGTTGACCTGTTAAAGCGCGGCGTTTTTACCTGGAAAAATGTCGAAGATGAATCCAACGTTATTGTTTTTGGGGCCTTTGAGACCACAGCAAATACGGTTTATTACACGCTTATGCTCTTGGCCATGTTCCCCCAGTACCAGGAGAAGGCATTTGAAGAGATCAAGTCCTTGTTTCCGCAAAATGGTGATTTTGAAGTCTCATATGCCGAAACGCAGGAAATGGTCTATTTGGATCTCATTTTAAATGAGTCCATGCGAGTTGTACCACCGGTGCCTATCGTTTCCAGGCAAACGTCACAGGACGTGCGGCTATCTAATGGAATCGTCATACCCGAGGGCGTTCAAATTGCCATTGATATATTCCATTTGCATCGCAGCAAGCTGCTTTGGGGTCCCGAGGCTGAATCGTTTAACCCCGAACATTTCTTGCCGCATATATTTCAGGACAAGCATCCCTACGCCTATATACCCTTTACAAAGGGTCAACGAAATTGCATAGGTAACATGGCGCATGTTGGTAGTGCATTGGTTGGAATCTTATTGTCTTTATTTCTTCCTTAGGTTGGCGATACGCGCTGATTTCGGCGAAGGTTACATTGGCCAAGTTGCTGAGAAATTACAAGTTTAAAACTAGTTTTAAGTTTGAGGATCTTTATTTCATAGAGGATATAACTATTAAACTTAAAACTGTTCCTCTTCTGGAATTACAAAAGAGAAGTTGACAATAAATTTTTTTAATTGTAATGTAAATCTACGCATTTTATTCGCGGCACTTTGGTATAAACGTCATTTTAAATTAATGATTTATTCTTAGGTTAGACAAAAGGGTGTCGAGAAGGCTAGTGTATAATAAGGAAGCTGGTTTCTACTTTTTCGACGGAAACCTGACCCACTGGTCTTACGAATTGTCCGCAATGTCAGACTTCGTACAGAAACCCTGTGCATCTTGTTGCCTAAAGTTCGAAAAGCTGAAGCGCTATGGACACGACAAATTTAAAATTTAAGAGTTTAATGAAACACAACAGAATCTTAATTTAAAGGTGTATGATTTGTCGCAAAACTTAGTTCAAAAGCAAAAAATTCAGAAAAGGATCCGAAATAATATATTAGAGATTTATTGAACTATAAAAAACATTTGTTACTTCACAAAACAATTGCTTACTTATGAGTCGTTTCACGTTTTTGAATTCTAACGCTTTTTTAACATGGGGCATATTTTATTATATGGCACCACTGTTTAGAAGTCTATCGATAACGATTAATTGACACTAAAGTAACAGTACCGAAATGAGGCAATCTGTTACTTAACATTCACAATCGCACGCATGTTTTCGTTGTTGGTGTGTTTGTTTTGGAAGCGCCGAAACGAACAAAATTTTGGTAAAAAAGGGAACGATACCTAAAGAAAAGTATTGAAAACAGCCAACAAAGCTTTTTTTGCTACCATTAATATTTAACTTAAGACTGATATCAGGTAAAGTAGTGAAAGTAGATATTGATAAGCAAAAGAATTCAAGTATAATTGCTTAGGCAAAATGACGACCACCGACGTTTTGGGCCTAAACAAAACTGAGATATTTGCAAAAATTCGGGATGGCTTACCCATTGTGCAGCAGACACAAGATCTTCTGGACTGCAAGGACGATCTCCTCTTCGCTTGGAACTCCAGTGACTGTTGCTTGCTGGTAAAAAATTGGCGCGCATCCTTGATGGAAGCAGACGCCGCATCAGTAACAACTACAACAAAGAAGCGTAAAATTACGTACCAGACCTTAATACCATCTAGCACGCTTGCTCTGGACGTGCATCGTGTAGTGGCATCCAATGAATGCTCTCTGGTGGCTCTGAGCGGGCCACGTGGTGTGTGCGTCCTGGACTTGCCTCGCCGCTGGGGTCCCGAGGGATACTTTGAGGGTGGTAAACCGACTATTACATGCCGTACATATAATCTAGATGGTCAGTGGTTTCAGAGTAATCCGCATTTGGAGGTGCGTCAGCTGCGCTGGCACCCTAAGTCCGTCTCCGACTCCACTTTGCTAATTCTTTTTAACAACAACACCATCCGAGTGTACAATCACTACAAGCTGCTCCATGTGTGGCAAGTGGGACCGACCATCGTGAAATCGGCCCTGAATTCCTCCGCTTCGGACTTTGGTGAGGCAGCAGTAGATTTTGATATAGCACCGCCTGTGAAGGCTAACAAAGATTTGACAGATGAACTAGAGGCTAGTCTTAATGTTACCGACAAGTCTCTCAAGCAGGATAAGATTGAGTGGCCTCTTGTAATCTTGCGTGAAAATGGAAATATTTATATACTTATGACAGAAATTTATTCGGAAAGAACCCGCCTTCAGGGACCCATTACTATCACACCCCAGAAAAAAGACAACTATGGGCTGGAGTCGTCTTCAATCATGGTTATCCCATCGTTGCCACCGACTCTAGTTATCGGCGAGTCCAGCGGCAAGCTGCATCATGCTATTTTGCTAGAAGCTGGCACTCCCGAACATTCACTAAACGAAATAGATGACTTTGTGATTATAGAGCCCTCCGAGTATGTGATACATGTGAGGGAGACTGTGGAATTGGAGTTGGGCCTAAAATCCGACGCATCGAAAGCCAAAAACACCTCCCCCGTTCACTTGAAACGGGATGTCATCAACGAACTGCGCTACTTTGCATATCACAACGCTGGTCTTCATGTTATTACGGTAAACTTTATATCCGAATTGCAGCGTTATCTGAAGAGTGACGCAGAGGAGGATCAGCTGGAATTTACAACGCCCTCTCGAGCTGAGTACATACTATGCACTAAATTCGATTCGAGCGACCATATCAATGCCGTGTTTGGTATTGCTCTGCTCCAAACGCCAGCAGGTGTTGTTGTTTTACTCGGCAGTGGACAGGTGATTAGCCTCAAGTTGGTCATCGATGCCCAGCTGCTGGCTACTCCAAACGAGCAAGTTTCCAAGACACCTTATGTCGAGCAAGGAGCGGCTGGCCCAACGTTTCAGGACAAGATAAAAAGTATTTTGCAACGTAGCGTAAATCAGCCTCTACTGGCTGATAAACCCTCCTCCACCGCCAACGAAGGATACGAGCTGCTCAACCAAGCCATTGAAGTGCTTCGCTCACAATACTTTAAACGCCATGAACAGGTTCTTGTTGAGTTTGCCAAGCATATTCATCAAATTCGCATAAAAAGAGAGCAACAATTGCAAGAGATTCAGAATCTGGAAGAAGAGCGAGAGGTAATTAGCGACCGTGCTCACAAACTGGCTGAACGTTTCGAGGAAATTAGCGATAATCAGGATCTACTCGTCCGCAAATGCCATAGACTATTACAAAACGCCAATGCTGCTCTGCCAAATAGCGTGGTGGCGGAACGCGATTTCGCTCAACAGGTGGCGAATCTTAATATAGCCACCAAAAAGATTGCTGCCGCCATGGACGATGCCAAGAAGACCGTAAACAAACAGCGTTATTACATAGCCAAAAGCCAGGACGAGGTTCGTCAAAATGCGTATGAATTGCCAGACAAGCAAAACCGAACCATAACGGAGATTCTAACGCAATTGGCCAGCGAAATAGATCGTCAGGTCACCGATGTGAAGCGTATAAATAAGATTATTGGTGTTTGAATAAAAAACCGTCGATCAACTAATTTAGAATTTCATAATTGTTTGACTTTGGAAATATGTATCTGCTATACAGATTAATTGTATTTTTTCGGTTTCGCCTCAATAATCTCGAGATTTAGGGTTGATAGTCTGTATAACAATTATAAGGGAATTGATGTCATCCAAGTCTATCCATTTCATATCATAACATATACATAACACGAAAACATTTCATTTCTGTGCCGATAGTAATACACCTTTAAATCTAGAATCACAACCATGAAACATCGCTCCATCCTGAAAATCATCGTTATAGAAAACAGAAAATACTAAATGTGAAAAATATTTCTTTAAGCAGAATACAACCCATCAAGCAAATCTGATAAAATTTTATACGAAATAATACCTCTCGCTTTGAAAACAGAAGCAAAGATGTTGAAATTGTTGTAAATACTAATTGAATATTGTATTTCAGAGCTTTGATTTGAGGCGGTCGACCCATAGCTATGGAAAATGACCAGGTAAAGATGTTAAATGGTTTGTATTATACGGTTGGCCTGACTTTAAAAAAGTTTCTACAGCTTAGATGTAAATTATTAACAAATTCAAAATTTTCAAAGTTAAAATAAATTGAATTTGTATAGTCTTCTCTATATTTCCTGACTTTAGACAAACTTTGGTAGTAAAGAAAGTTTAGTCAGGGTATTGTGAATTAAGATAAATCCTTCTTTATCTTTATTCAACAATTTCACGCACAGTTTTATGAGATTAGTCGATTGGTTGATCGGACTAGTATTTAAAGAGCTTCGTAGATATTGGGACAAAGAGAAAAAGAGATAGGGAGAGACAGATATGGGAGGCAGCCAAAAAATGTGTGCCTGAGTTCCTGGGAATTAGAGGATCGGCTTTTAAGTCGGACAAAGTCTAAATTTAGTTAAAGCAAGCTTTCTAGAAATATTTGTAAATTTGAAAGCCTTTAAAACTTAGAATACTGATTGATTGATTAATTTAATATACGACCCTCTTCATAATGAAACAACTTAGTAGGAAATTAAAAGATAGACAAGATGTACATGGTGATTGTAATTGCCGAAACTATCTAGAAATAACCAAATCGATTCAAAAAATCGGAGTCACTGCGCGGTGAGTATAAACGTTTGCCTTTTCGATTCGATTTTTAGATTCCATTTCTCTTTTGCTTCTCTTTTTCCGTTCTTCGTTAATGTTGAGGTGTTTCTGGGTCTCTGCACTTCGAAGTTCGAACGCCATTACACAGACAAAACATCGAAAAAGATTTGCATGGCTAATGACATGTGCCACATTTAGTCATTGCTTTTTGCGTTCTAATTGCGTGTTCAGTTGAAGGCAGATTTTTTCCGGAGCTGTTGTTGAAGCTATCACATAGTGTGTGTATAGCCATGTCATGGAGTCTACTGAGCTGCCTTTCCAGCATCTACACTCGGATGTACAACTATGTTAAGACGACGGCTCCGTTCTTGATCGAGGTCTTGATGGTAACGCTCTGTTTTGGCGCAATAGTGGG
Source organism: Drosophila nebulosa (assembly GCA_024703675.1). Lineage (NCBI taxonomy): Eukaryota > Metazoa > Arthropoda > Insecta > Diptera > Drosophilidae > Drosophila > Drosophila nebulosa. The sequence continues at coordinate 1,526,062 of JANFPS010000004.1, read as the reverse complement.
AAGATATGTAATTCTGATTTAAAGAACTTCAAAACTTTTAAACTGTTTTCCATGTACAAAGTTTATTTTGTGCGAGAATGATTGGATGGTGAAGTGATGGCGCGATGGAGACGAAGTTATGTGAATATATGTGAAAAGTAATTGCTTACATTTAAACTATAGTCTTTTCAATTAAGTGTATGTAGAAGGCAGGATTCTTTGTTTGGCTCATGTCCTTAAAGTCGCCAAACAATTTGTGCTTGGCCTGGCTGGAGAAGACCTCAGCCAGGATCTCCTGGAATCGCTTCAGTTCGTGGGGATAGTAGGACAGGCGAAATTCGCTAGTCAGCTTGTTGGCTTCGATTACATAATCCATCGAAATTAAAGATGGCTTGCCGCAGTAGAACAGAACAGAAGTTTTGATGTCTGCTGTGTGGCTGGTCTGCAAATAGAAAACAATTTGAAAAATAAGCCAGTCATGGGAAAATGTGATTAAAATATTGTATGTAGTTTACGTTGATACAATGGGATGATCATGACCGAGGCAGATGCATTGCTAGACGACCGGATTACGAAACCATCCAGCTTATCAATGGAACCATTGACGATGACGAAGCATCATTGTTTGGTTGGGCCATTTTGCAACGAATTCGGAATGTGGCGTTTAATCGTTTTTAATTAATAATGATTACGATGACGCCAACAATGAGTAGTAAAATTCAAATCAATTGATTGATTAAATCTTAAACTTACATTATAGTAAATACTCTTGGCGGGCGTTGCTCCTGTTTCCAGAATGTTATCATAGTTGCGATGATCAATTAAAAGGACACCGCCTGGCCTAAGGCATTTCTGAAAGTTTTGAATTGCCTGCTTGTGCTCTCGCTGATCGCCAAAGCCGTCCATTAAGTGAGCAAAAGAGTTGCCCAGGCAAATGACTGCATCGAACCCATCCTTAATCTGGTCCCTTATGTCCTCGTAGAGGGTCAACCAATTTGCTTCTTCAATAACTATCGACGAAGGATTAGATTGTGAACCATTTCATTGAGCTGTTTCACTGACTTACCCCAACTGTCGAAGGCCGCCTCCTGACGACGGTTCCAGCGTTCTTTTAGTGCGTATTTCAACATTTTGTCAGAAGCATCCACAGAGACGACCTCAAAACCCTCCTCCAAAAGCATTATCGAGTCCACTCTGAGAGAGAACGCACTGTTAAACACCTTGTGCAAGAGATAGTGGAATCTTTGACCTACCCAGTGCCACATGCCACATCCAAGACGCGTTTGCAACCCTTTTCTCGTAGCAACTCTATAAGGAAGTTCTTGTAGTTGTCTGTGCGAGAGTTCTTGTCGCCAATAAATATCTCCCACACCTTGGCCGCTTTGCCGTCCGCATATTGATCCCTTACTCCTTCGGCGGATATACCGTCTGAGCGGGCAACGAATACACTATCAGCGGATGTGGTCATCTCTAACGAACAGCACCAGGAGGCAGGTCTAACACAAATAATTTTTCGTCACGCCGCCACTTGCCACGATAGCTCTGGACGGGAGCAATTCGGTAGCCACCATCTGGTATGCCAACTCATCATCATCATCATCATCCGTTATCTTATCACTCAACGACCGCTTTGACGTGCGCCCATCGGTACGGAAATACGGAGAGGGGGAAGAGCCCAGTCCGTCCAGCATTAATTCCACATCTGCTCGAAGCTGCACGTGTGTGTGCGAGGTGGCTTTCGCTTTTCGCCACACATATTTGTGTGTGGAGCTGCCCCCGACCCTGACCTCCAACTTTTGATTAACAGTGGGCAAACAAATTCGAAATAACAAGTCTGGCAATTGCTTTGCTGCATTGCTTAGCAGCACTCAAATATCAGGGGTGTATTTGAAAGCTGTCGAAAAGAATGCAAGAATGGTATTGGCTCTTCTTATTCAAATTTTAACATACTCCGACTTTACTGGAAACATAATTTTAAAGACACATTTTTCCCTTTTTATTTCAGATAATTTTACCTACCTTTGTACAATAAATAAATCTTGTAGTTTACAATTTTGAGTCATATTCTTTGTCTCCATTCAATAAATTTGTGAAACGAATGTTTACCACGCTGAGTAAGTACCAAACACAAAAAATATTTAAAGGACCCCAAAAGCATAATAATGTAAAAATATCACAGGCAAATACCAATTCTACTAAAAAATATCAAAAAAGTTAACTTCGACTGTGCTGAACCATAACGTTACACATAAGGGAAGAGTTCGGCTCGAAAAAATTTAGAAACGTCAGCTATTTGTAGTATGAAAAGCGGGCTACGCTTAAAAAACTTAAGAAACAAAAAAGTTTTTTTTAGCAAAACATCTTTTTTGACCGATCGTTCTATTGGCTTTTGTTTGCACCGGCGACTAGAGTTAGGCACGGCCCGAAATTTTCTCACCCAATCGGACCCAACTCATCGGCCAAAGGATAAAAAAAAAGAGTTAACAATTATTTTAGGCACTTTTTGGGAAAACGACAAACTTTTTTTAATGAAATTTTATTAGACCCTTGTTAAGACCCTTTTGTTTGTAAAAAATGTACATTTACTTCTATTGGAATCTATTTAAAAGAAAAGAAAGAGGACACTATTGAGAAACTTGAAATTGATATAAGTTTTCTAGCAGTAAGATATGTAATTAGTTTTGTAGACAGGAACCTTTACAACTTGATCCACTGAAGTTTGTCAAACATTTCTAACTCAATGCGTTTGGCTCTTCTTAAAAACCAAATGCAGCACGTTCTCCTTTTTTTACTACTGATTTGGGTTAATCAAGGGTAAAATAAGGGAAATGATTCTGAAGTTGTTAGTTATATTATTAAATTCATACTTTCATCGTTATCTTTGAAATACATTTTTTAATTAAAAAACGATGTTTATAATATGAATTACCCATTGTAATGATGTTTTCTTAGGAGAAAATTTTGAACAAATCATGTTTTTGTGGTGCTAAGATAAGGCTGAAACAAATCTAAAAATCACATTCTAAAAATACGAAGATCGAAGTAAATGAAAGGCTGGAGTTTCCAAGTGAGTGCCGTTTGGCTATTTATGGGATCCATAAGCGGTGATCTTGCAAACGTAATCAGGTTTTTCGAAGAATGAGTATTCAATTTCAAAATAGCTCAGTCATCTTGTTATTACTTAGCTCTTTAAGTGTCATACAACCGACCCGACTTATCTCTACTAATACACAGTTTTGTAAACAATATTGTTTATACATATATAAGTAAAATCGTAAATATTTTATTAATCGTTAGTTTTTATAAATATTGCACTCTGTTAGAAGTGGAGAGTTTTTCACACTCGCATCTAAGATGGTTTCCATATTGCACCTCGTTACGGTTTTGAGTCTTATAATAGAGTCACAAATGATGTACTTATGTATATTGTATATATATATATATATGTATTTATATATAGATTGGTTATATATGATCTGTGATTACGTTTCGCAAGAAAATTATTGAAAAAACGAATTCCAAACATAACGTACATACATACATATGTGTGTGATAATTTTCTTGGGAAACATAAGCCGTTCATTGAAGCTTTTGACTTAAGGCTAAGAATATATTTGTATATGTATATGTTATGATTATTCAGATCGGATTAATCAGCGCGTGCGTGTGATTCTATATACATCGAGTATTGGAATCATTATCTATGGCAAATATCCCAACGAGTCCTCTAAAGAGGCGCTAACAGCACGCATTGACTGATAGCTGCCCATGCGGTTCCTACTGACACTGCTTCTGATAGATGCCGCCTTCTCCATGGCCTTGATGCTGCTTAGAAGGTCGTCGGCACTGCATGATTTCTGGGACACTGCTCCTGGTAGTGGCATGCCAGCGCGGTCTGTGCTAAAGGACTCCCGTGCCCGATAGGAAGACTTCCTAGACGAGGAGACATAGGAACGACAGCTGCCATTACTGGCCCTCAAGGCAGCCTTCTCGCTCTGACCCTTGCCTTGCCCGGACTGGGGACAAAGACTCTTGATGTCTGTCGTCTGGCTCAACTTCATGTCGGCGAATACGGCAGCTGCCTCCACACTCTTCTTAACGCTTAAAGCTTCGTGGGGTTGCACCGGCTGACTGTTGCCACCAATGGTGAAAAGCTCATAGTCCAAGCCCAGTTTCTCGGCGGGCTTTGCCTTTCTAGATCCACCTGCTCTTGACTTCCGCTGCGAGAGTGAATCCTCGCTGATCGCCGCCGCTGCCGCTCGTTGGGCACGACGTTGGGTGCGCTTACAATAGCATTTACTGGCGCTGACGCAGCTGTCGGAGTCGCACCAGGTGGTAGTGTCGGACTGCATGCTGTTGGGCTCCTCCTCGACCATCGAACAGTAGCACTTGTCATCGGACCGGCAGGAAATCAGGGAATGGCGATTGGCTGCCCCGGCATTGGCAGCTGGCTTCCGGGAATTAGCCATGGCCATGTTGCGCTCGTTCTTCTGGCGCAGCTTGTGGTTTAAGTGCTCGGTGCGCAGGCTGCAATAGCAGCGATCGGCCGAGGCACACGTGCAGGACTCAGAGTCGTAACTGCACTCCGAGCATGATACGTATCTGCGAATTATATAAAACAAATGATTATAGGGATTTGGAGGATATTCACACTGTTAAGACCTACCCACTGCTGCTATTCCGGTTGAGTCCTTGAAGGGCATGCTCGTTTCGCACCACAGACACGTCAGATCCGCTGGTCGCTGCCCGATTGCGCTGGTGCTGCTGTAGGGGTTGGGCATGGGCATGGGCATGGGCATGCGCATGACTGTGGGTGCTGATGGGCGGACCAATTAGTATGGGCGGACTGATCTTCCGTCGCTGCTGCTGTCCCCCAATTGCAGCTGTCTCCTTTGAACGCACTGACTTGGCCTTGGGCATCTTGCCACGGCACGAACGAAACTGACCAAGCTGGAAGACCTTCTTCAAGCTCTTGGCACCAAAGAAGAATCCTTTCGGCTTTTTCTACTCGATGAGTGTGAACAATTGAATTTTTTTGGATTAGTGTGGGCTAAATTGGAATCTGGTCTATAGTCAACTTACCTGAGACCCATTCAAACTAGTCTTATGCTTTTGCTTTTTCTTCTGCCTCCTCATAATGTTCTTCGAACGCTGGAACAACTCATCTTGGGTGAGGGTCACGGCGAGCTTTAGCAAAAACTCTTTATAGATGGGCTTCAGATCGTTAAAGGACATGCCGTCGGCATCGATAATGGCATAAAGGATGTCGTCCAGGGAATGCAGATTCTCGTGCAATCGGAATTCATTGAACAGCTCGCTGAAACCAAGTGGGGAACTAGAAGCACAATTCAAATGACGCCAATCAACCAAACCAAACCTTTCCACCAAAAGTTAAAATTATTTAACACCAACCCCCTGTCAATGGGCCCATAGCCATAGCCATAGCCATTAGCCGCACCTGGGCCCAAGCGGTTAGCTGGTATACTCACCCTCCACCACCTCCGCCACCGCCTCCGCTCAGTTTGCCGGAGTGACGGCGCGCAGCTCTGGATTTATAACGTGTCAGCCCGCCGGCATTAAGAAAGCTGCCGGATCTCGGTATGGCCACGCGAGTAAGTATATCTCCATTCGTTTCACCGGCACCCGCACTCACACCTCCCGAAACTACGGCTCCAGCACCTACAGTTGGTCCAGCAGTCGCCTTCTTTGAATGCTGCAGGCGATTGACATGCCCATTGCTGCACACAATGTTGCCACTCCCTTTATAGCCGGAACCTGGAACAGTTGTTGGCACCGGCGGTGCACGCTTTGTTTTGTGGGACTTTCGCTTCCGTTCCTCCGTTGAGGTGTCCACCTCGGCCTCAGCCGTCTCGTTGATCACATTGCCGGAACTGAGTGAGCTGTTCGACACTCGCTTTTTGCGCACCGAACGCGAGGCTGGTGTGCCAACGGCACTCATTCCTTGAGCGCTGCCGCGGAAGGAGCTGCGCCGCCCGCTCACGCTGTGTGTCAGCTGGGAGCGCGATAAGTAGTTGGAACCGGTGATGGCCGAACTGCTGGCTATGCTGATGCAAGAGACTCCATTTTGTTGGCGCGGAGTTCGACGTTTCGTGCTACGGTGCGAGTTGGTACTGACATGGGCCATTAAGCTCTGGTAGAGAGTTGCCGCTATGACAATGGCGTCTTCGGTGCTCTTGCAAATGAAGCCGTGGCACTCCAGCACCTTAGGCGAGCTGGCCGAGCGCATGACAACCGCAAAGATGGGAGCATGCACATGGATGCTGTGCTCCACAGACAATTGTTCGTTGGAGCTGTTGGCAAAGATGTACAAGTATTTTTACGTGGCCATTTAATCGCTCTGAAATTAGCAGTGACTTATGTACCTCAGTGGCTGAAACAGGGCGGTCTTGTCAATGTTATCTGGATCGGTGATAAGGGGCAGAAAGGCGGCTCCGCCATCATCTTCCGATATGACAAATTTAACAGCCGACCACACGGCAATGTTGTGAAAAGGTGTTATATGGGCCTCCGACTCATCGGGACCAAGAGTGTGGGGCATAAAAATGGTGCTCGTCTTCACACGCAATCCTGTGGCGCAAATATCCAATGACCCTGAACACAGTTTCTGCGAATAGAATGGATAACCTCGATGATCATGCTTATGGTTTAGAGACGGCTGCGATGTTAATACTTTTTTGGGTAGTTCGCCTAGATAGAGTTGACGCAGTGGCTCTTGCAAGCCCTGAAGACTCGTCACTTTATCCTTGAGCGGAAGCGATCCCAGGCATGTAACTTCGAAGCTACTGGTGGCGTCTTTCGCAACATCCGTAAAGAGCTGCTCAATTTGCGCCTGGACACTGTTGCTTATGCGCTCCACGTCATTTTTGGCCGCCTCGGCCAGGACTTTGGCGGACTCGCTCGACTCCTGCAGAAAGCTGCTCAGCGAACGTCCATTGTCGCCCGCAGTGCTGGCCAACTCACTACGCCCATACATTATTATGGAGCGCGTGCGATGCGATCCTCGTGGATCGTCGAGGCGGTTACTCCGCATCGATCTACAGTGATGAAAAATATTTGAATAATTAAAGTTTTTCAAATTGGAGTAACACTTCACATAACTCCCAAGTGAACGATTAGCTCCCAAGAGATTATTCTTAAATGTTTTATTTGTTAGTAGTAGACCTATACAAATGATTATGCCAAAGAGATTCGAATCAATGACTTTGTTCATCATAGAATCAAAATTTTCAAAGAAAGCTTTTATAAATTTCATCAAGAGTAGAGTGCGATAGAATATAGCTTCGATTATTTAAATGGCTCGTGATGAGGTAAAAGACTTAAAGTCTCTTAACAAAGTTTTCAAAGGGTCAAGGGCTCCCAAACTCAAACAAGTTCTCACACCGATTTGGGTATCCATGCCCCATGTGGAAGACTATTTCAAATTTATATGCATTAACCTCTAAGGAAATTTACTGTTTTTCAAATAACGAGGGCAGAAAGTGAATTTAGTTTTTATAGTTTCCTAGATCCCGAGACTCATAGGGATGGACTGACAGACAGGTTTAAGTAGGTCGACCCGGCTATTGATTTCAATCAAAAATGTGTACACTTTATGGCTTCGATCTGCCTGTTTAGGTAACTTTTATTTCGTCCCAAAGGGTGCATAAAATATTAAAGTAGGGAGAAAAAACATTGTCAAGACGATAAGTAGATCCCAAAGATCCCTGAGTTTGTTTGTTAATTTGGCCACGCCTATAAACCATGCCCATGAGCTCAAAAAAAAGTTTGTTCGGACTTTCAATTGCATTAACAAGAAGAAATCGAATTATTGACACTTGTGTTTGCACTTCCCACTATTCAGATAAATTAATCATGTAACAAATATATATTTTAGCTTTCAAATCAATAATTTCGTTGACAGTTTTGGTGTGTTTGGCAAATGTTCAAAGTTTTTGTGAAAGTCGAAGACTGATTAAAGCAAACTGGCCGTGAATTAGCATATTTTGTCTATAGGTAAGTATGTGCGAAGTGGCACAGCCATCAACACATCCTGCACATGGAGCATGGGTATCCAGTGAATGCCACCACCCATTGAATCATCATCTTTTATGAGACACATGGGTCGCTCTTTAGTCTGTTCCCAATAGAAGCTATTCTGATATTTACCGTTGGTTGACATAAAACCGAAAATGCTGATTTCCAAAGAACAAGCCCGTCAGCCCGTCTTCTTTTCTATTGACCACTATAATGAACGTGAATTTGAATGAAGAAGAAGAAGCATGGTGGAGCTGGAACTTTAGAGTTTTCTATTTTTAATCAATTAAGTAGTTCGCCCCGCGAGAATGTGTGTCAATGTGTTGAATATTTATGTATGCATAGAGCAAGTGTCGATTGTTCAAGATCTAAACCGATCTCCACTCTTCTCACTTCCAACTGAGATGCGATGCCTTCACTCCAGCACCAACAACAGCAACACCAGCAACAGCATTTCAAAAGTCAATACGAATTTTTAATTTTCCAAGTAACTGTAGTTTTGTTGCTTATGGAAATACAAAAAACGGTAAAAGAAACATGAAATCGAGCTGCTGTTGGCTCGGCTCAGCTCAGCTCAGACCAGACCAGTTCAGCTCATTTTGAGTTTAGTTAAAGTTTGATTTGTTTTTGGGTTTGTTTTCTTTCCATTTTGTGGTTTAGAGAACGAAAGTGTATTTCATTTCTATTGAAAGTTGGCTCAACTTTAATGGCCAACTTAATTGATTTGCTTTGAAGGAGAGCGCAGCCAATGGAGGAATCTAATCGGTTTGATAATTTCTGTTTCGGATTCGGATTCGGATTCGGTTTCGGTAATAATTATTCAGAACTCACCTGGAATCATCAAACATTAGATCGATTTTGAGTTTGTATATTGAATTTCGACTGACACTCGAATTGTTTTCGAGCTGATCGCCATCCAAGAGCCGGAAGCCGGAAGAGTTGCTGTTGTTGCTGTGACTGTGACTGTGACTGTTGTTGCTTCCTCCGGCTGGCTTGCGAGTCCGCACGGAGTTCATCTTGGGTATGGGCACGGCTACTACAGTTTGAGAGTCCACTTTGCAGGTGACCATTGCAGTTGGCTATTGCAAACGGCTTATAGTGTTTTTTATTTTGTTATTTTGTGGCTTGTGGCTTTTATTTCTTCTGCTCAATTTGTGTGCAATAAGCGGTAAATGCAATTCAATTATTCACATTGAATGTTAATTTTCAACATGTTGGCGAAACAGTCTTTTAACACTTTGCATAGGACGATGAAGAGATACAGGCGATCCGGATGCACTGACGGAGCGGTAGTGCTCCGGTGGTGGCAGCGTTGGCGGCGGTGGTTGCATGGCGTGTGTGTGGATCCATTTATTTATGCTTGGCTCATTAATTAGCTGCAAGCGAAACAAACAGCAGAAAAGTGATTATGGAGCAGCACAAATCAAAACGATTACAAATTTTTGGCTGATAAATTGCCACATAAAATGCAATTTTTGTAGTTTAAAAATTTGTTGGCAAACACACATTCACACACACATTCATACACACACACATATGTACACATAGACACTCTGATACGCGTTAATCTGCCGTCTGCATCTATTAGATACTTTCACTGTGCAGATACACACAAATGTGTGTTTTGTTATTTTTGCAGTAATTAGTAAATGCCTTAATAAACACACACACACACACACACACACACACACAAATACACTGAGATGTAACCCAATTGGATGAGCTATTTACTTGCTGATTTATGGAACGGCCATTCTAGTCACTCGAAGATCACTTAGACCCACCCTTAGACAGTCACAAACACAATCACTGGCCTCGGCCTCAGACTCAGTCCAATTGCCCCCAATTGTAAAACGTAATCTTGTATGTTTTGGATTGCTCTCAAACTTTAAACCGAGCCTCATACAAGTCCGAGTCTGAGTTCGTTGAATGCCACACAGCGACTGCGGATGGTCGAAACGAAACGAAACGTCGATGCGCTTCAGAAACACAAAAAGTGAACTAAACTCCCAACACGAACGACTCTCCGAGCCGAAAGAAATGGCCAAGCGAAGACAAGCAAGATGGGCCAGACGACTGGAGCGGAGAGAGGAGGCGGAGAGTGGTCCAACAACGGCAAAAACAATATTGTCTCTGGCGTAAGTGGGCAGCGTGGCACAATGAGAATGCCTGTCCATTTCAGTTGTTGATGAACTCAACTCAACTCAACTCAACTCATCTGAGCTCAGCTCCAATCCACTGATAAACGAGATCGACTTTGCCACCGTCATCCGACACCTTTCAACATCTAACAAAGCGAACACACACCAAAACTAACAATCACTTGCCCAATGGTCACACAAAATGTTTGGATAGGATTGGATTATTATGTTTCAGTTGTTGCATTTTTCCTCTCTCTGTATGTGTGTGTGTATGTGTGTGTGTTTGTGTGAGTGTTTCATGTGTGTTATGCGGCTGAATAACCGTGAATGGTTAGCCATTTGCTCAAAAGGTTGCAGTCGCCGTCGCCCAATGTCAATCTCCAATCTGCTGGCGCCGCTGGCCAATTCGCCATTGAAACCGAATTGCTTGACTCCCGAATGGCCGGCGGTCCCGGTTTTGCCATTTGCGCAAGCGCAGAAGCTGTGACGGGCAGACTGAAGAGTGGCCTAAAACAGCAGGCAAGCAGGGGAGATCGGCGGTGAAAAGCCGATTTGTGCATTTTCGAAATCAATGACCGTGATCATGTTTCATTTTAATTGGTGCTGATGCAGTCCGTGGGTTTGGTCAACTATATATTTTCCGAGAAGTTATATTAACAAATAAGCCCTTCCATCTAGTATGTATGTGTCAACGGGAACTACATTATCTTTCGGCTAGAAGGCTTCATTGAAGGACAAAGTTTTTAGAGTTAATCAAAGATTTTGGGAGTACCAAACTAATGACTGAAAGCGTATACAAACATCGACGAAAGTCGTTGATTTTCATAATGTTCTGGCCTAGAAGTTGTTGGGTTCGAAATAGTAATAATAACTAAGAATCTGCTAAAAGTAAACCCTTCTTGGAAAATAGTTTACGTGGCATGTTAATCACTTGAATGCATGCAATGCAATTATGCGGTCAATGAGATAATTTCAACTACCTGAGCATTTCATTAATTTCACTCGATAGAGATTAGGCTTGCATGTTACAAAGGAAGCATGAATCGGAGCAGGCTTACATATGCATATGTATCTTCTTTAGGGGGTAACACCACTTTGACATAATTGAACATAAAATGAACTTAAGAAATCAGATCAAAACAACCAACCAAGCCTTTCGAGAAAGAGAGGGAGTTTGGGTTTAGGACATTTTTGGTGATAAAAGAGGATAACGTTCTATTGTGGTCCCAGATTTTCTATGCCCATTCCAACTATTAAGGAATGCCTAGTAACCACCGACTAAGCAAGACACAGTAAATATATTGCACAGTGCTGGGAAAAAATTGATATTCGCCTAAATCGGTATTTCGATCTTTTGTATGGGACCCGTATCAATGTATCGATCTTTGTATCGAAATATTTAAACTCCATAAAAATCAGAAATCCCATTCATATCAGAAACAAAAGATTATCATGTTTCAAACTTTTACTCTTAAACACCTTAAACAACCCAAAATATAATAAGTTTCAAAGTTGTATGAACAGATTTAAGACATAAAAAACTCCAGTGGGGAGCAAACGTGAGTCCATGCTTACAAAATCGATTTTAGTCCTCTCTAAAAACCATGCAAGTATAGCAAAAATATTATGACAACCTAGTATAATCCATTTATTCGTAACAAAAAGGATTAAAGCAACGATCAAAAATTAGGTAGAGTCAAATATTTGAAGTATAAAACGTGTCCCTATAAATTGCATCTATTTTGCCTATGCCACTTTTTTACACAGGTCGAAAAATCAGCTGAGCCACAGACTCAGGCACTCGAGTATCCTTTTTTAATGGATTCTAATGTCGCGTTGAATCTGAATTTGAGGTCTGATTGTTCGGATTGACTGTGACTGAGTTTAGGAGATATTCTGATCCATAACTACGAAAATGAGTAAAAACACTTTCGACACCCGATGTTTTCGATATTTCTCAATTGATCGATGTATCGATATAAGATCGATGTTATTCCCAGCACTAATATTGAATTTACCAACAGGTAACGCAACCCACTTTTCAGTTGGATAATGTAAACAAAACTTACAAATTTAAAATTTTTTTTTTTATTTTTTTAGTGTTTTGTGATTACTAATGCACAAAGTTTTTTGTCCACCTAAATATTTCATCAAAAACCTACTATCCTGAACGTCCTCTCCACTTCTCGATTTCTTTATTCTCTTTAGTCTCCCCTTTTATCCAGCTTTTGGTATCATTAGAATTTCTTTTTTGAGTTTCAAAGAGAATTCGAGAACTTACTCCCAAGAAACTCTACCAACGTAAAGTGACTACCAAATATTGTGTAAGCTCAGTTCCATTTGGATAATAAACAGAATTTCAGTGGTTTCAAGACACTTTTTTTCTAGATCTTTATTTTCTATTTAACTAAATGGATCAAAACGAATTGAATAATTTGTACAGTGCTTTTTTCAGTGGCAGCCACAACTTATGGGAAGTAATTAATTTTTATTGGCATTTGCTTTCGTTTTAATCCGTTTTGTACATTTCGGATAATATAATACGCCAAAAATGTATGTTGTGTGGTTATGCATCGACAATTTTACTAACATAAGTCCAAAGTATGCCGTATCGCCCGTAATCAATTAAAGCGGCGTTTCCATTTCTCTAATAGAAATCATCTTGAGCGAAATGCCATAAAAATCTATATCTAAGCGCAGACATTTAAATCGACAACTTTCCTTCATTTGTATACATTTTCATAATTAACAAAGCGGCAAGTGATCGGTTTGTTTAGATGGATACATTATCCATGCTGCCGGTTAAAAATTGTCAACCTCTTCGCTGGTCACTTGATGTTTATTCATGAGATAACAGCATCAAGGTAACGACTAATTGAAATTGGACTACACAAAACAATAAAATATTAATGGTTCTTCATTGTCCAAGCCAAAAGACAAAACAAAAACAAACCAGCACTTTTACTTTTATGCCGACTGCTTGACCCTAGCATCTGACTGACCGGCAGGTTTCGGTTTTTTATTGAGTTTCTGGACGGTGTGGAAGAAGGGCCATTAAATTGATAAAACGGAGAACCTGAAGTTCGTTTAAACAGTTTTTTGTCATCCAGAATTTTCTTTTCACTTTTTAACGGGCAGGGGAGTGGGATGTGGGACTGTGTGTCAATGTGATGTATTTAACGAATAATGTCATAGTTATCATCATGATAGCATCACTTTCTCTACACAATTGTTTTGTGTTTGTTTACTTGGCAACTACTTTAAAAATTAGTTTTTTTTTTTTGCTTTCTTGCGTTCGCTGGCGAATGCGCATGCATGCTTGAAGATACAGATACATACATATATATGTATATACTTGAGTGTGGGCAGACGCACAGGTTTTACAGATAGAGATACTGATACGCTTGATTCCTTTGCGCTTCTCTTGTGCCCAGCATTGCGTATCTGACATGCGCACATTATGGGCAAAAACTGAACAAGATATGCACTGAGAGATATGTCTATAGATGTTCGGAAAGATACTTGCATTGGCTAATCACGTTTGAACCTTGCAGAACTACAAATCGATCCCCTTGCCACGCCTTCATTCTAGTCTCGGTTTCATGATGTTTTCGTTTTTGTTGCGTCACTAAGCCGCATGCGAGACAAGAGTCACGAAAATGGAGTAAAACTCACACTGCGGAGTTACTTACACTTTCAACAATTGTCACAATTGTCGACACTCATGCCCATGCCCATGCCCATGCCCATGCCCATCATTACGGCATTTCTCACTTCATCGTCATCTTCATTCTTCTTTAACAATGGCCATTCACATTCAGGCAGTGCGGTTGATTTTCGCGTGGTTTTGGCCAGTTTTGTTAACGATCTTGCTACTACTACTACTACAACCGCAATCACGATCAAATGACCCATAGAGGTGAAAACCTAAAGACCCAAACTTGTCATGAATTTGTATATCTTACATAAATGTCAAATGGCCTAGCAGTATCAGGTAAGTACATACATAGGTACATTAACTAAAAATGGTTGAAAACGATCGCAAACCTCTGACGGAATGTCGATGGAGTTGCTTGCTACTGGAACTTTCCTATGCAAATATCTAATTGGTCTATTGTAGCAGGGCATGAACATCTCTTTAAGCAGACTTGAGAAATATGGACACTTCAGCCGAACAATGGCCCCATAAGGTGAGCATTACGGCGTAGATAATGAAATCTAACAAAGAAATTGCTCAAAAGAGCGTGACGTTAGTTGTTGTTGTTGTTGTTGTTGCTGTTCATGAACTCTGCGCCATAAATTGCCATAAAGCATTTGCATATTTTAACTAGCCAAAGCCCCAAGCAAACACATGTTAAGTATAGAGTAAAGGTAGATCCATCCACCTCCAACACCTCCAAATTGTAGCGGTTCTTGTAAAGATTCTTTCGTTTTTCAAATTGTTTTATTGCAATAACTGCAAAAGCGAAGAAGAAATTGAGATTGAGAGATTTCTTTTATGTTCTTTCTCTACTTAATGGCGCAAAGTGCCCAGTGGTTTGGTAATTTAACAATTTTCCTCTTCTTTTGGGTGCTAAACGACTTTCATTTATTTCGGTCAGCTGAGTTCAAATGGCGCGTGGTTTGTGGGTCACTGGCTGGCCAGTGGTTGTGCCGCACGGGGGCGTTTTGGCCTCCACCAAAGACCAAGACCAAGTTGGAAATTGACACTTTTCATCATTTGTGGGCTGTGCCGTTTGCCGTTGCTGGTACAGTAATATTTTTGCTACAAATGATCATAATTCTACTCAGTTGGAGGGAAAGTTTTGCACTTTTAATTGCTACAGACCCAATCACAATGGAATTGTGATTGAGGCCATTATCCAGTTAGTAAGTGAATGAGTTAAATTTTGGTTTGATTACATTTGGCGACCCCAGAAAAAGCACTTAACTGGCCTCCATTCTACATATTGTGCGACTGCTACATTAATTAGTCCTTCAATGGCTCATTAACACATTCTAAACTACCCAATAAGGAGATAGTTGAGCGTGCTTAGCGGTAAACTGGAGATTGGAAATGGCTCAAAGCTATGTATGTATGTATGTATAAGTGCGGACTCTGTCGAGGAGTTATGGCTGTGACCCACCTTTTAGAACTGGTAACCAGCAAGCTAGCCAGCTATAGTCGGACAGATGCTGTTGCCCCTGCAACAAACTGCACATCGATGCTCTAGTTTCTGAACCGCGGACCTGTCACGCAGCCGCAGTGTGCATTGAGGAGAAAATCTGAAAATAATTGCAAGAAACCACTCGCCGAGAGATCCCTCCTAGACTTCTTCTTCTTCTTCTTCTTCTTCAATGCCGACAATAATTGCGGACAATCGTACAGAGGCTTCCATCTGCAAGTGGGCAAACTGAACGAGTTCGAGCTGAGCAGGAAAAGATTACTGGCCGATGATGGCCATGTTCAGACAACTCCGATGGGATACCGCTAATCGAATAATTGTGTGCTTTTCTGTTGCCAATCTATAGACTCTTAAGTCATATTGCGTTGGTTTTGTCTAATTAAATTCTTTGATTAGAACTCTTCCTGGTTACTCTATTTTCAGTGTTTTTTATTAAGTGACAACATAATTTTTAAGCTCATACATTTTGACACTTGAAATAATGCCTTTCAGGCACATATTCTGGCGTATGTATATATATTTTCATTAATCCAAGTTTTCTAAAATATGTTTGTTGTAAGAATCAGTTCGTCATAGTAAGTATTATTTCATTATTTTAACTCTCTGAGTAGTACACCTTTAAATATGGTATATTTCCAATAATCAAGGGTTCCTTTGTACAGTCATCCTTACAACCCCAAATAATAGGTTTTTGCTGAATATTTCTAGAGTTGGAGTATGGTTAATTGTGAGTAATTCATTTTAAAATTTAATTGTGTGTAATCCATTCGAAATCTTGCCGTGACAGCATTCCCCCTTAAACCTAGCTATTAAGCTCATAAGCTTTCCGATCATTATCTTTCCTCACCTTACAATTTAATCTTTATTAGTTCTTGCTTACCTGCTATATGGATAGGTGTAACCGTTATACGTATATATGTATGTATGTATATTACATCATTCACTTATCATCTCTGAGAAGTATTTCGCTTTTTAAGTTAATAGATTTCAAAGAGTACTTTTCGAAAACATTTGTAATAATTTTGTTAATTCCACACTTTTATTCTGCAGTTATTGTCAACACTTTCATTTCGTAACGATAATGGACTTTTCATTGGAAAAATCTCTGCACAGCGACCGAAAGAGCGTCTGAAGCGCGCGAAGACAATAAGTCGACTGAACTGATCACAAGTAATTTGATGGCCTCGTCCAGAGCGACGACAAGCCAGACTCGGATCCAAGCGTGAGGCAGACTCGGACTTGCACTTGTGTCGGACTTTGGTTGGTGTGTTGTGTTTGGCTGATTGCAGTCAGCTGAAGGCGACAACTGAAGTGGATTAGCCAAAATTCGCAGTCACATAATAACGACACTAATAACAGCTATTTTCATAGTTTAAGTCAACAAGATGCCAGCTCTTAGGACATTCAATTAAAGAGGAGGACAACACAAAAGGTGGGACAACCCTACATCTACATACATGGCGCGTGGTTTGATCTTGTATTCCAATTTTCGTTGCCTAAAAGTTGAAAAACCTGCGTGGACAGTGGCCCAAATTTCTATGTGTGCTGGCTGTGCTCATTCGCAAGCAAATCTTTGGCCAATATTTGAGTAAACCGTTACATAGACGGTCGGTCGAGGCTATCACTACCGCCGCTGCCGCTGCCGCCGTCGCCACCACCGCCATTCCAATGCCAGTTGAAATTAATTCATGTTTGGGTCCCAATGCTGCAACGCAGCGTCAATAAGTTGCATCTGCAACTGCTGCGACTTATCAGAATGAAGGAAACAGGTTAGCGACGAGCCAATTGGCTAAATGGGTCAATCTCTACGAAAGCTCCAAACGTGCGCTGGTGGCGGGTTTTGAGACGACCGCAGAAAAGATGAGGTGGGCCTTGTTCTTGGCCAGCTACCAGAAAACTGTGTCAGTCAATTGACGCCAGGCGGCAGCTCTAGTTCATTTCGGGGGGATTTAGATGGGCGATTGAAGCTGCTTGACAGCCTACCTGTTGGACACTCAGAAATGTGTCAGAAGACGTTGCTCAACGGGATATAAAATGCCGTTTACCGTAAATGGACAGGCTCCTTACTTGCTAACATGCAATGATGACCCATTTTACCGTAGATTAAGCCATTCTCTATTTATTGCTCCAGCTGGAATGCATATTAAACATTATTCGAAAAGGCTTTTTGAATCTAAAATAAATTGTTCACCTTTAAGTTACACTTTGTGAATCAGAGGAGTGACGACTCAGAATATTTTTATGGAGGATCCCCAATTTAATTTCAATGATAACTAAATGTAGGTGAATTAATTACTTCTTAGGTTCAGCCGATTCAATTGCAACAAAATACTCTTTATAATTATTATAGTTTTTACAAGTAATAACTTTTACTCCTCAGGGATATATTTCACGAAATCAGTCTCCGACGGATTCTTCATCCAAGGAGTTTTTAATTGGTGTACATTTTGGACTCCGAGCCGACATAAAACGAATGTTTCATAAAATCAAATATGTAAATACAATCGTCAAGCACAAACAACTTTTTTGAGCAAATTTAACATAAACAGATAAATATGTAATAAAAACGAGAGGGCCGTGCTTACTTCGACCGTTCCAAAGTTTGATATCTCCTTTTGGGTTACTCTTTTCCTCACAAAAGTGAAAAAAACCTTAAGTTAAGTAACCTAACTAATTCCTTCCTATATAATATAGACGCCCGAGTGATAAAGAAAAGAGCGAAAGTATTTGACCAAAACCAAATTTTTGACCAATAGTTTTAATGGGAGCTATATGTTATAGTGGTCTGGTCTTGATGACACTTGGCAACAACGTTTGCAAACGAAAAAATTTTACAGTTTTTAAGTTTCTTAATAATTCTATAAAACACAATTTATTTGATTTATTTTATTTATTTATTTTATTTTATTTTATTTTATTTTATTTTATGTTTTGATCCAAAAATCAATTCTCGACCTATCGACCATTCAAAACTTCAGCAAAAGTGCAACAGCTTTGTAACGTCGCAGCGGACGGAATCTTCGTGCTGATCAAGAATATATGTATATACTTTAGTTGGTCGAAAAAGATTTTACCTATTCGTTGCACGCTTCTGACCAAAATTAAAATACGCTTTTTGCTAGAATATAGACATTGGGTAATGTCTATAATGTCTTCAAAAACTTTGCGTGGAGTTTGGCGGAAAAGGATTAATTTTTTACGAAGGGAAATGTTGACAAATTGAGTATAAGAGCAAAACAAAATGTAATTTGCCGTTAGGGCAAAGTCAAATTGTCGGGCAAAGAGAAAGGCGCATAAAGTTTGCCGGATCACTTAGGCATAAAATTAATATGACAACGCCAAAAGGATTAAGAAAGTTTTTTGGCGGCCTGCACAATTATAGATTATATCTATTCGTGGTAGTTGTCGGTTTTAAGTCATCTATATTATAAGTTTGAAGTGCGAACGCTCTGTTTTATCAATACTCGCCGAAAAGTATGCTATCGGCACAATAAAAATGCTCAGTATTCTTTTAGGCTATCGTTTTATTTATTTTTCGCTTATTTACTTACACATAATTTTGCACTGAAAATTTAAGTTTAAGGCTTAAAACTGCATATTTAGTGCATGAGGTGGGTCCAGAATTTGATTTTTTTGTCATTTCTTGTATATATTTTTTTTTGCATTTTTTGCCTTTTTTTACTTTTAAAATTTATTTTCAACCATTCGGAAAATTTGTGTAAGCGTTAGCTCCAACATTAATAAAAGAAATAGTTAATTTGAATTCAATTGGTTGTATTTGTAGCTCAATTAAATCTTTGTAGTACGGACCAGAGGGTATTTTTGGCATAAGGTAAAAAAATAAGGTTACCAAATCTAAAAAAAATCACCTTCAAGGAAGACACATTAATCTCCAATTCCCCGGAACCACCGCAAGAGTAATAATAGGGACTAAGCTCGAACTTTCCTGAACTTGATTACATTAATGAAAAAGGAGGACAAACGGAGAAAAATTATTAGTTTGCGATCAAAGGCAACATTTACTTCAGGTATCAGCTCGTTAGTTCTATCCACAAAACACAGGGAATATAATTAAAATTTTTAATATAAATACACACAAAATAGACATTATCCAATGCTTACACATACAATAAATATTTTAATTACAAACTGAAAATCGTCATACTACAAACGAATAAACTGATGTCTGATTTTGCAGCCCTGACACAGAACCAGGGCTACAACATAAATTGCCCATTAAAGTTTTTCATAAAAATGCACTTTATGCCGACAACAATCGAATTCTGGACTGTAGTACAATGGAAAAGGCTTTTAATTTTAATCCAGCTTTGATTGCGTACCTTTAGAAAAATGATTTTGAAAATGAGATTAAACAGAAAAATAATTTATTCAAATATTTGTTTAAATTATAAAAAGTGAAATCAATTTTGGTTAGAAGCATGCAACGCATGGAAGGAAGCATCTCGCATCCTATATATGTATATTCTTGATTAGCTTGAAACGAGTTCCTATGGTCATGTCCTAGAAGAGTCTGAAATTGTGTTTATTGTAGGGTTCTATATACTGCGGACATTGTATACCTCAACCGGATCGGATTATGTACATAGCTCCTATTAGAAGAATCAGTCGAAAGTTATAGATCAATTATTTCTTTATTGTCTCAAATTAAATAACTTTTATTTTAACTCTCTTTAATTTGCTTTATTATTAGCTTATATTTAAAGGTAAAATTCTGCTCTATTTAATCAAAATCGGATTATTATTTCATACAGCTGTCATACTATCATACAACATATGAAATTAAAAGGGCTGGATCAGCGTAAACTCCTCCTAGACTGCATGCATTGTATATCTCGGAATCAGCCGGACCGGACCACTATATCATTAAGCTCGCATTAGGGAACGATCGGTTGAAAAAAAGTTTTGGATCAATAACTGTGTGGTTTTCTTTGGAATATTATTACAATATATATATATATATATATATATATACATATATTGTCGACATTTTATGCTATACCTATACGTAAGAAAGGTAAAGCAAAAAAATTGCAAGGGTAAACAAACTTCGGCATGGCCAAAGTTAGTACTGCTTTCTGGTTATTAATTAGGCCTGGGAATAAACTCCTTAATGGATCACGATCATTTAGTAGATGACTTGGTGTGTGGGACTCTTTTTGGCAGGTGTACGTGGCATATTGAAGAGTCGAAGGTTGCTCTTATTTAATTTCTTCTTACACTTTAATGTTTTTTTTTAACTAGGCAGCTAAAACATTTATTCACTATTAAACAAAACAATTAGTTACTGGAAATTTCAGCTATTTTAGCTGCAGGAGGATAATTTGGGTTGTTGTTTGCAGTCTCATTTGGAGCCGACTCAGCAGTCTCAGCAGCAGTTGCTGCAGCAATAGGAGACACGGTTGCCTTATTCTCAGCGACACCTTCAGGCTTTGGCTTTAGACTAGGCCTTCGAGTGGGTAGCAGGAGGCTTTCAAGGATACCGAAAGGCGCCTCAACCAGAATGTATATGATGTACGCCATCAGAATCGTGAAGCCAAAGTCAGCCCAAAAGCGGCACATCTGGAAGGCAAGGAGAATTAACATATTTGGTAGATAAACGTTCCAGTCCAAACTGGGCGTGATGACTTACGATTTGATAGTTGCCAAAAAAGGTGTTTGTACGAGTGAGGCCAGCTTGAAGGGACATCATAAACATATGGAAGATGTAACCGCTGTACGAGAGCTTAGACAAAGGTTGCCACAGAGGAGAGGAAAGAAACCCGGTGGCCATGCCTCCATAGCCCTGCAAACAGGCAAAAACTATCCAGCTTAGACCCAGGGGCCAGGCAATGCGTATTAAGGTTAAATAGAAGGCCTCTTCCAGGATGCTCATCGTTGCGGATTCATAATTGGCAAACAGACAAGTGAAGATCAACGATAGGCTGAGAATCCAACCCAACCAGACAGTGACGCGATTCAGCTTAAAGGTCCTGCCCCGATTCACGTGCAGAAAGTACCCAAAGAGTGCCCCAACTATGTACGGTGAGGTACGGGAGTTGGTGTAGTGGTAGAGACTGCGCTGTGCCTCAGGGATATTCCTGAATGGTAGGTCAATGGATCAGTACACATCTGAGGGTTCTAATGGATCAAGCACTTACATGGACAAATTGTATATCACCATTTTGCTGAAGAGACAAGAGGCCAAGAGAAGCATTAGCACAAAAATTGCCGCTGCTCCCTTATTTCCCCACTTATAGAGGGCAATAAGGAACAGAGGTCCGAAAATGTACAACTGCATGTCTACGGCCAGATACCAAGTGTGGGTGAGACACTTTTGGGCAAAGAAATAAAAGTAAAAGCTCTATAAACCACTGTCGATATGGATGGAAGTCGGCGGACACTTACCAATGTGTCAGTTGCGTAATTTTGTACATATAACAAGGTCCAAAACCAGGTCTTCTGGCACACATTGTAGTCGTCGGGCATAGCGCTGGAGAAGATGGGTCCCCCTCCCAAGAGTGGGAGAATTTTCATGTATATGAGAATGGCCACAGCCACGACGGGAGTGAGGCGCAGATAGCGATGCAGGTACATCATGAGCACGTTGATCTTGCCCTTTGACCTGTAGGGAAAAGTGAATAAGTCTAGTGGGGTGCATACCTAGTCTCCGCCACTTACTTCTCCATGGCACGTAGTCCATTTGCCACCACCAAAAGGCCGCTTACAAACAGGAAAGTGTCGACAGCATAAACCCCATTGGTTATGATCTTGCTAAATGGTGTTGCAAGCCACTAAAAGTATATATAGATTCTAGACAAATAATCTCGCGTGATGCGTCAGGTAATCCACTCACGGCATAGGCTTGGTTCCTGTTCACGTTCGGCACTCGGAAGCCCACTAAGTATTCATGCAACAAGATGACCCACATAAGTGACAGGCATCGCATGCCATTGAGGCAGTTAATTACATTGGGATTGGATTTGCCATCCACAATGCGGAAGAGGGCGCGCGAATTGGAACGAACCGAGAAGACCTTTACCAGTGCAGGAAGTTGCTCTATAGAAAGAAAGAGTCCATAGATTTAATTGACATTTGAAGCTCTACTTAGATTCAACTCACCTTGATCCTCACACAGGTTGTAGTCGTACAGAGTTGAGAGGACACAGGCGGCTGCCAGTATGGATAAGAGGACTCTGCAATTTGGACAAAAATGTCTAAATTAACGGAAGTGGCGCTACGCGAGGATCTGGATTAACGTACATCGTGAAAATAGTGACGCCATCGTAGGGTTCTTGTTCAGCTGTCTGGCAGGTGCCTTCATTCACAACTACCGCGTCAGCATCGATATCCTGGTTGAGCAGCTGCTGGACTAGCTTACGAATCATGGTATCCATATGGCTGGCCGTGCAGGAGGCGGGAAAACAGACAGCGGTGTTGACACTGATCGAGCTTATCCTGGCAAAGCAGTATTTGCCCTGCAAACTGTAACTACTATTGACAACATGATCTATGCTCAAACATTCTTCATAGTTTCCCAAATCCCTGCGATTCCCAACGAGAACTCCGGAAGGCAACGAACCCCATGAGTCAATCACTGCAATCAAATTATTTCTTAATGCGACTAAGCACGTGGCCAACTGCATTCCCACTTACGTTGCAAAGCCCATGGGCTGTCCAAACTCAAACCCTGAACCACCAGTCTGATGTCCTCCAAGCACTTTACATCCTGCTCGGCGGACGTCTCAACTGAAGTTAGATCCGCCAATGTCAAGTTCTGATAGAAATCAAAAAACTCGATAGCCAAGTGCCGCAATTGAAGAGTCGCTTGAAAATTCCCGGAACTAACATCTTTTTGTTGCTCTCCCAATCCAGCGCTACTGGTTCCTAGTAACGCTAGCGCCACCGAGCACGGTAGCAGCGTGCTAAGGATGCTTGCGTTCGTCATATTTCCAGGCGTGTCAACAGCGACTGATTAGGTTTAGCTCGTCAACACTCATTTTATACTTAACCTACCTCCAAGACTGTGTCATCGATAAGGACAAGGCCGGAGAACAGGTGTTAGTTCAGTACAATTGATATTTATAATTGGTTGTTGATTAAAGACACTAACTTTTTTGATTGTACGCAAGCCACTTGAGAGAGTGTGTTTGGCCAGATGGCTTGATGACACATCCATCCATTGGAGCTTAACAACACAAACATTTCAACTCTGATTGTGAATAACAAGTACATTCATTTGATCAGATGTACCTTCCAAAACTGATTAGTTTACTGTGAACGACTACATATATGTAGTTAGTCCGTTTTGGTCAAGCATGTAGATAGGTTTCTTTGAACGACAAATCATGATGCGGTTCCAGCGTATTCTCATATCAATTTTCCAAACAAATTTGAATAAAATTATAAAATACGCCGACATTATCTAAACTATGTAGTAATCAGTACTATAGCCACTCACCCTCTTAAATATACAATGCATAATAAAAATAGTAAATGAGATAACGTGAGCTGAGTGCCTTTTAAGTACTCTGCCAACTTACTTGTCAACAAAATAGTCGGATTGCTGCTCAGGTAGTGCGATTAGCAAGGGGTCGACGGTGATTGATTACACAAAATGCTTTGGATTGCATTTCGAACATTTTGCGTAGGCTCGAGCCCAAATTTAATTTGGATTTTATACCCTGACCCGTATGATTAAAGGGTTATGATACGTCTGTCTGTTATCATTTCCATCGGCTCATCTTATCTACTAATAAAACAGCGCAACTAAAGGACGGTGTTGACCGCTAGGAACGCTAAAGTGCTTGCGAGAGTAAACGCGATGGCCGGTAATTCGGCTGCTAAATATTTGTTTCGCATGAAATAACATATATGTAAAGAGATGTCCAAAATTAATGAAACAGCTTTAATTTTAAATGATTTCAGTAACTTCAACTTCGGACTTATCCCCGGTAAAATACATTTGTAGAATGTAAATAAATTTACCTTATTTTAACTTAATCATAAAGGAAAAATATTTCGGCATAACTGGACTATCTCACTTCTTAGAAATATTTGATTCTCTGGAAACCCTTGCCAATGCAGTTGTAAGTTCACCAAGTATTGTCCTGACCTGCTCACGTGTTCAACAAAAAAAAAAAAAAAAAACTATGTTTGTGGATTTTAGTCATTTTAGTCGTTTGTCAAACATAAACGGATATCCTAAAACACATTCCCAACATCGACGGCTGAAGGAACAACTATTTCTCGCTGCCCATAGAAAATTTGAAAAATTTATCTATGTCCAACGTTGCACCTAAAAAAACATGTAAGCTGCGCAACGATGTGTTTCAAAATGCAACTCAATTGGAGAGGATTGAGTTGGAGATTTTGGACGACTTCACTAAGACGACCTTCGAGAACTTGACGAACATAAAAAAATTGACATTGACCGATTGCAAGTTTACATGGCAGGAATTTCTGGGGTTGGTATTTTACATACAAACACATTAGTGTTGGGTCAAGTGACTCAATAAAATGGATTAAATCACTTGCTCAGTTTGTCGTGGGTGAACCAGTTCATTTAGTCACTCACATTTTCTTCATTCAGATCATTCAATCACTTCATTAGTTGTTCCAACACCTACCAACTTTTCTTACTACAAACGGCCACATTTATTATTTTCTATTCTATTAATTTTTTTTGCAGCTCCGAAGTTTTGGAGAATACTGCTGTAAAGGATCTTGAATATAAATACTTCGAAAGCTACAAGAAGCTTGGTAAAATCTTATTAGGTCTACCCAAAACGTACTCTTTATCAGATATTTCAAAAACCAATATAACGGCGTATATTGGTTTCCCACGAAACCCATACATTCTTGATTTTAACCGCGGAATAAATGGCGTACAATGTCCGGAGAATTGCGCATGTGAACTTCATCTATTCTCGAAAGCCTTTATTATAGACTGCAATGGCCGAAGAGTTTCAAAAGTTCCAGATTTGCCTATTTCAATTAAAGGCACAACAAATTTACATTTCGACAATGTCGGTTTGACGGAATTGCCTGAAATTGCCCCGTCCAATGGATTTGAGGTTGTACGGGAACTCCATCTGGCTAACAACATTTGAGCGTAGAGCAACTGCCCAAAAATCTTACATGGCTGGATATACGCAATAATAGGATAAGTTCTCTCGACTCGGATGTAATCGGATTTTCAGAAAAACGAGGTATCACTTTCATACAATCCGGAATAAAGTGGAGGTGTAATTGCAAGAATGAGAAGCTTTTAAATTATCTTTCCAATCTGGAGGAACGAGTGACTACATATATACAGACTTTTGCTGCACTACGTTTGGAAGATTATAATCGCTTTTACCGTTTTAAATTTGTTGATAACTCTGTACACTATCATCATTTGCAAAGACCGTGTCCAAAGGGGTGTACCCGCTGTGTCGATGATACTCAATTTATTATCGACTGCACAAGTAGAGGCTTGAGAACATTTCCCATTTTGGCGAAAAATATACCTGAATAATTATCATTTATACTGGGTAATTCTCATTGAAGCTCTTCCAACCTTGTACTCACGCCGCAGCTTCACCCTGCAAGAACTGCACTTGAAGAACAAGAAGCTCACTCATCTGCTGCTGAACCAACTTCCTTCCAATTCGACAACGCTGGATATTCGTCAAAATAGATTGGCAGGTCTTAATGGCGATGTGACAGAGTTCATTTCAGTACTAAAGGACATTCGCATCTCTGAAAACCCTTGGCAATGCAGTTGTAAGTTCACCAAGTTTCTTGCCTATCTCAGAAAAGATTTTCCATTAGAATACAAAGCCGCTTTGAGGCGATGCAGTGGACGCAGACAAGAAGATTGCCCTGAGAAGATGAGAGCCAAAGTTTTCTTGTCAACTGCACAGGTCGAGGCCTTACTGAAATTCCACCAATACCCAAAGTCCAGAATGCTATTATTGATATAACAAACAATAACATATCGCAATTTAGTAAACCTCGGATCGACGAAATATCATCACTGTTTCTTACACTGTTCATATCGGGAAATCCGTGGACTTGCCAATGCCAGGAAATATATTTTCTGAGACTTTCCAAGATGCTTTCCTACAATATCATCGATCTACAAGTAACCAAATGCAGTGACTCCAAATTGCTTGTCAACAAGACGAATCAATGTTCTGCTGGAATTCCATCAAGTGCTTATGTGATCATCTTTTTAATATTCACAATAATTGCAGGATTTCTTTTGTGCCTGTATTGAAAATACGTCTCGATGTGCGTGAAACGATCGCTAAGGGATGGGATGGATTTATCTCAAGTAAAGCTCTGTAAATCTTAATTGTCATTGTTCTTAAAAATTCGCTTCCAACTAAATACGATTGTTCAAATTTTTTGGCCAGCGATTTTCTTGCATTCGAAGAAAATTAGCAATAGCAGAACGCGAACATTTTTAAATTTCGAAAAATGGGTTCATCCAAATCAGCTTCACAACTGTCAACTCGATTAATGTTCTGGATGTCATTTATTTTAAGAAATCATCCTCATCAACCAAATCATAAGTTAGTAACAGTTAAAAATTGGTTTTGCCTATTAGATAGGAAAGAAGAGCTTATCTTCCATTTTCGTTAATTACGCATATACTTACGCATATACTTACTTATACATTTGAATCTGACAGAGAATCAAGAAAATTCGAAACTATTCCTTACAAAAGATTATTTGAAGTCCGAATTAAATGTACCAAAAATGAGAACATTTAGTAAAATAAAAAAAAAACTATTCTATTTTGTTCACATAATGCATATTCTTTTCTCGTATTTTAATTGTGTGTTGAGCTGGTCAATAGGTGAGTGAAGCCTATAAAATGAAACCCCCTATATTGATCTAATCTAAGGGTCGAGATACAACTTCAATGGATATTGACTTATGGTTGTACTGAAATTTAGATAATTTCCAATAAATACTAACGACGTTTTGATGATCGTTTACTTCATCTGCTTGGTAATGATCTTATGGACCTTGATGTGGGAATATTCGCCTTTTTATCATCATTTTCTATTCCATGCTCTTTTTTTGGGGAAATAAAAATAAAAAGTTTTTTAAGGACCTCCAAAGAGCGAATACTGCGATTAGCAAACAATTTTGTCGCTGCCAAGGGTGTTTGCGGGAATTGGTATGTGACAGATAGAGGATAGCGTTTCCGACCCTATAAAGTACACATATTCTGGAACAGCAAAGTCTAGTCATGTTCGTCTGTCACCCTGTCCGTCCGTGTAGACACCTAAATCTCGGAGACTATTGAGCTAGAGTCACCAAATTTAAAACTAAGACTCGTATAAAGTGTTTGCAGATAAAGTTTATTTCGAATTTCTGCCACGCCCCTCTCCAAACTCGTAATTTGTAAAGTGATCAAAATTTATCGGTTCACCAAATTTCTTAAAAGTCGAATAAATAACTGAGCTATACGGATAATTGTTTGTCAAAAGAGAAAACAAAAAAGGTAAGGATAGAACTCTTGCGCAATATAACAAAGTGAGAGAGAAGGACTCATCTGAAACTGGTACAGGGTATATCCAAGTTGGTACTGAGTCTCGCTTACTTTATTGTACCCTTGCAAAAAGGTTTGCAACGCATAGAAGGAAGCTTTTCCGACCATGTAAAGTCCGTCTGTCCTTGTGTCCGTCTGGATCGACACGAACTGCTCTTAGACCGCTAAGGCTATAATGAAAATATTTGGCATTAGGGCTTCTATACACTACAGGCATTATATATATTGGATTCAGAAGGATCGGACCACTTTATCATAAAGCTACCATAAGAGCGATCGGTCAAAGACGCTTTCTAACTGCTTAAATTCATAGAAGGTTCTCTATTCAAAATTAACTTTTTACATTAAAGACTTTTTGTACCCTGTACCCATAGGGTAAAAGGGTATATTAAAGTCGCCACAATGTATGTTACAGGCAAAAGGAGGCGTTTCCGACCCTATAAAGTTTATTGTGTATGCAGATCAAGTTTATTTCCCCCCCCCCCCCCCCCCCCCCTCAGGGCCGGAAGTTCGAAAAAAAGTGATTTTCTCCCGCAATATTTAAAACATTGTAATGATGATTTACACACATATATTTCCTAATAATATGTGTTGGCTGACCAAATTCCATGCAAATCGGATGAAAAATAGTCGAGTTATGGCGAGTGAGATGGCGTCCGATTGGTATGTGCTCGTTTTTCGCATACGAGAGAAAGAGAGAGAGAGATCCGAGTCGGTGAATCGGAACGGCCGAAGTAGCCCCGCCCCGCCTTCTGGTTTTTATTTGAAGTTTAGAAGCCAATTTTCTGAGCGACTTAGTAAGCTAAGAAATATTTGCAAAAGATTTGAAATTTTAAAGTTTTATTGAATGTAAATATGAAATAACAGAATGGCTCCCTTTTCAGACCAGGCGGAAATCTGTTTAAGCAACATGATCCATTTTATTCAGAACCAGTTCGCCATTGGAAAGAGCTGCATCATTTCCATGCTTCTTGTTGTTTGGCTTATTCTCATCGTATGCACTTGTACAAAACAAACGGACTACTGCAAGCGACGACGGAAAATCCGAGTAGCTACGAATTTGCAGTTGGAAATAAGAAGAAACTTGCAAAAGGCACAACACACATTGCATGGGCTAAAACCAAAACTACGGAATACCATAGCAAATGGACTAAGAACTGTGCCGGAACTGCAAGAACTCCGACAGTTGGTGTTGCTTATAAATGGGCAGATAGCCAAACTAGAGGTGCTATTGACTGCCTATGAGGAAGAATCATCTTAAAGACGAAAAAAGTGAAAGATCCTAAATCTATTATCCAGTTTCTTTTGTATATTAGGGCTCAGACAGCTTTGCTCGTTCGTCTGTTGGTTTCTATGGGCGGATGTGGGCGTAAATCGGCAGAAAAAATACCAAACTTATAAATAAAACATCTATTTTTCACAACGAAAATCTTCTCCAGACTGCCACTAGTGGGAAAAAAATGGAATAGGCAATAAAGTTTTAGAGATAAGGAAGAAGACTTTGAATTAATCACACGAAAAAAATACTTAATTTTCTTTACAAATAATCGTCCAGTTTATTGACACAAAAGTCCCATCCATACTAAATTACATATATCCACAGTTATCCTTATATCAAAAACGTAATTACAGAGAATACGAGATATGATAACTTGAAATGCGTTTATTTTTATCTATTCTTGATCAGCATCTGATTCAAACTAGACATGTATGTCTGTCTGTCCGTCCGTACGAACGCCTAGATCTCGGAGCCAAATTTGGTATTAAAACTCTTATAGTCTGTACGCAGATTGTAGTGGAATAAGTGAAATTTTCTCACAATGTTTGAAATATTGTTATAACATTTGGTAAACTAATATTTGCTATCAACATTTATCGGGTTCATAAAAATCGAAAAAAGCCAGGTTATATTTGCAAATACTTTACAAGGAAAATAAAAAAAAAACGGCGATTATTAAGTGTTCAATGTATGCGGGAGATGCAGCGATAGGGATAGAAATATTATGCAATATGTATAACGAATAGGGAGAAAAGGACATATCTGAAACTGGTACAGGGTATATCCGAGTCAGTACTATTAAATCTGCTAAAGTTTTATTCAAAATCCTCATTTACCCAAACTATTGGTGCTTGCATGTCCAAGTTCAAAGGATATCCGTTAGCTATCTGTGCTCAGTTTATTTACATTGATACTGAGAACATATTTATTAAAACCGAATTAATTTAAAAACTACACTGCAAAATTAAGCCAGCTTTTAGATATCAAAGAAAATAGTAGCTCCAAATTTGGCATTTCGACTCATGTTATTTCAAACTTATGATACGCCCCATTCCGTACCACAATTCGACATAAAAATTTCAAATGAGCAGGTTTTGTGAACATATCTAACCGACTCGAGGGATAAAACCAAAAACCAGACAGGTTTTTTCTTCGTTCTTGGAGAAAAGCCAGTTAGATATATTAACATATAAGAAAAAGGTCACCAAACAAATCCGCAACGATCAGGTTATCCGTAGAGCGCCATTTCGAGAACTACCAAGTTCTCCCATTGGACTAAAAATTGTAAAGCAACTGAAACGATACAGCTAAATAACAAGTTTGTCTTATATTTGTAATCCTGTAGGCATTAGATTAGTCTAAGAATATCGCTCTTGATCGACTAGTCGTCTCTTTATTATTTATATACAAAATATCATACTAACCACATATAAAAAAAATTTTCATACCGTTTTCGAAGTTTCGAAAATACTAACTTTAAAGCTACAACAAATTATTTTACCAAATATTTCAGCTGTTTTTCATTTTTTAATTAAAGTTTCCAAAAATGTAAGGATAAAATTAAGGCACCCTGTCAAAGGTTTTTTTTTTTTAATTTGGGTTTGGGAGTATCAACAATTTTGTTTAAAAACTTTCAATAGAACTTAAAAAACCAACTTTTTAAATTTTTTTTCATTCGACCATCTTAGAGCACTCCAAAGTTGGAAAACCAAAAATTGTATGGGTGCGGCTTTTCTTTTGTCGCTAGACTTTTCGTATCATAGTTCCTGGGGTTTTTGGTCCGCACACGAGAGGAATATCCACTGAAAGACCCTTTCAATCTGTTCTAAAAACTTCGAGCCCGCGGAGAAACGTTCCGTGGAGAAAGAATTCGTAGTAAAAAAACTTTTAGCTTGGGAGAGGAAAGTTCATTGAAAAAGTGATTTTGATTTGGAGAGTTTCATTTTTAATCACATTTAGATAAAAAAATATACAGTGTTATCACTTATAGAAATAGACATTTACGTATATATATTAACATATTTTTGGTTGATTATGATTAGTTTTATACATTTAGAAATTACGTATCTCGATTCGGTTTTTTAAGTGGGATTAAGTAAGTCAACTATACAGCAGTGGATGGATTTGGGTAGCTGGGTGTTTGTTAAGTTGTTAGTTCCCGAATTTGCATAACTAACTAAAACTACACTAACACACACGCACACAGTCACACACACACACACACACACACACACACACACACACACACACACAAAGAAGCGTACGTACACCTGAATGAAATTACTTCTAGATGGACCTGGATGAGAACCAGATGACTGGTATAGAAATAATAATCATTAGGACATTGGTTTGAAGGGATTGTGTCCTGTCACTGCTCCCTGCTCCCGTGGCTGCACGGTATTCATCCTCTGGCAGATACTCACGGATGTGTCGCGTCTTGTTCATCATCCAGTAGAAGGCTTTCATGTTGCCCAACCGCTTGAGTTCGTCGCCAACCTCATTTCTGATCTTGGCATTGTACTCGTTCAGCAGACGCTTCTCGACAGCACTAAGAAGGGTGCTGTCTATCAGCTTGGGCTCATATGGTACTAAGGTGACGTCTTGGAATGCTAGGAAGTGGGCCCCACTAGGATGTGTGTGTCCTGTATCGATTACCTCGAGTACGTTCTTCAATCGCACGCCAAAGTCGTCGCGTTTGTAATAGCCGGACTCTGGAGAGGCGGACGAACGGTGTATAGGAAATGCGATTTATTCGGAAGCAACTTACCACTCGAGAAGAAGTAACCGCGTTTGAAGTGGAAACTGCTGTTCTTGCCGTAAGCCACAGAAATGGGAGCTACATTAAAGGGAATAAAGAGCTATTGAGTCCTTTTCTATGAATTAGCTATGGTTCACCTACGTTCCTCGACCGAGCCGTAGGCGCCAATGCCGTGCCCTGTAGCCTGCGGATAGTCCGTCATGTCCTTCCACACCATGCTACGGACGAGAGCATCCACCTCGGAGGGCTTCAAGTCGGCTGGAAACTTCAGTTGGGCCAAATGCAAAATGCCCGCCAGCACATTTGTGTACGCTTTCTTCATCTCGTGCGTCGGCTGGCCAAAGATGAAGGTGCGCGACACATCCGTGGTGCCCTCCAGGTACTGACCACCCGACTCGATGACCAACAAACTCTGGTCGGACACCTCGATGTTGGTCACATTGCTGGATATATAGTAGGGCAGAGCGGAGTGCTCACCATAGGCGACCACAGTGCGCAGTGAAAGTCCTTTGGCGTGCTTCTGAGAGAGTCGCCAGAGTTCCACTTCGTATTTGATTTTCTCCTCGGTCCATTGCTCCGTATGGAATCTGGTCTCCAGGTTACTCATGGCCTCGCAAATGGCGGCGCCATCCCTAATGTGCGCCCTCCGCATGCCCGCCTGCTCGTCGGAGTTCTTCTGCGCCCGCATGAAAATGATGGGTGAGATATGCTCCACTACAATTTTCCCTGGGATTGCAGCGTGAATGGCTTCTGTGGCGCCCAGCTCTTGGACGCAGGGCGCTGGTACGAGAACACGTTTCCATATCTGCACATAAGTCCGTATATCGCTCCAGATCTGATGGTACTCCTTGATCCTGCCAAGAAAGGATAAGCATTACAAAAAAAGGAATGCCCAGGCATCTTGAGATTGTCTCACTTGACGCAATCCTCATTGAAGCAATCCGTGCGCAAATGTAAATCAATGCCCAGACTGATCTTGTCGTGGTCCACATAGAAGAATATGTCATCCTGACTCACAATGGCATACGACTGCAAAGAAGAAGAAGGCTATTATTAGATTTGGATCGGCAGTTTATATACGACTTTGCACTGCACCTTCACCACGGGTGTATAGGGTATGTCAGTGCCGCGTATGTTCAGCAGATAGGCCACCTCCGTCAGGGACGTGACCACCATGGCATCGCAGCCCAGATGCGCCAGCCGCCGACGCAGCTCCTTCACCTTATCCTGCCAATTTTCACCAGCAAAGTCTTGTACTTGCACCTGGATGACATGATTTTTAGCCGGCTCTGGGCGGTCCACGCCCCAAATCAGATCCACAAGATTGTTGTTGATTTTGACGAGCTTCAGAAACCTGTCCTCCAGCTCGCGCTCCCAACTAAGCCACAAATGATGCGGCACGAGGTGCGGATCAGCTCCCACCCGCTTATCCATGTGCAGCTGACTGCCAAGCCAGTCGGCAATGCTGACCGTGCTATTGGCCAAATATATCTCCCAGTCGCAATCGAGCTCGCCGTCCGCCTGCTGGGCATAGCGATTCTCCAGCCAAATGGCTGCCCCCTGATGAGTGATAGCCGCAAAAGCCCGCACCCCCGTATATCCGCTGAGGTACTGTAAGCGCTGATCGCGTGCGGCCACCTCCTGGTTGAGATGGTCATCCGTCGAGGGCAATATGTAGCCATAGATTTCGGGACCCTGGAGTGAGGCACGAATTTGCATTTGCTCGCGCAGAGCCAGCAACCGACTCCGATACGCGCTGGTCGGCTGAATCTACGCAAATCAAGCAATCTTCGATTAGATCTTCTTGCGCAGAACAGCCCAGAAGGAGCCATACACTCACCAATTTCCCCTTGCGATACTGACAGATCTCTCGATGATAGCCGCTCGGCTTCTCGGCTTCCACGCCGCATAGTGCTGCAAATGCGAATGCGAATGCGAATGAGACAAATATCATGAGATGAAGACAAGTCATAAAGGTTGTTGCTAAATAGAATTCCAAACTGCTGCCATTAGTTTTATGCCTGAAAATAGCAGCAAGTGCGTCACGGTGACAAAACGAACCGAGTTCCCACGCTCGTTAAATGGCCATGCGACTCGCCTTGCCGTTTGCCAGTGTTTTGGTTTATTTTTGGTTCAAGTGATCATTTGAATTTCACTTTCAACGGACCGTCTCAACCCAACCTTACGCCTGTGACACCTGCTCCAGCCCATCTTAAGTGTCATTCAACATTTTGAGTCACACTCTGCGTATGCGTAACGAGTATTTCAATGAGCAAAGGCAACTGGACCACGGCTGAGAGTTTCCCGCCTGATTGAGTTGTCAAAATACTAGGAAAGGAAATCCGACTGACAAGTGAGTGGCGGCCAAAATCCATTGCCAACAATTTTACGGCCATCTGTGCGAGAGGCGGCGATTTGTCAAAACAAAAAAAAGGCAAAGCAGTTTCATATATTATACCTACGAGTATATAGAATTGATTTATCTTCATGATTCGCAGACACTTGGGCCGGCTAGCAATTCCAACTCGCGTACTCTTTCAGAGGGTACTTAAAATTTCGTAACCGAATGCCCATTAAGTGATTCAGAGCAATAAGAAAACCCTTTTTCCCCAAGCTATTCGAATTGTTTATCATTGGAATACATAGAATCTTCAAATATTTATGATCTACAATCAACTTTCGTTTGGTTTAATTCAAATCAACTTTTTCGTTTTGATTCATCCCAAATGGGTGATCGTTTTGTAACTATTTAAAGGTAATTCAAATGGCCAATAATAGACACGGTTGACATTTTAACTTTTACAAATAGTTTTATAAGAACAGAACCTAATACATTTCCCAATGTCTCAAGGAATTGCACAAGAAGTTCGAAAATAATTGAAATTAAGAGTATTCCTGTTTCGTCATGGTCAATATTGATAAATTCATGTTTCTTTTGTTTTTATATGAAAATGTTTTTGAATTAATTTGCCTGTTAATAGGCTCATATAATCATCTGTGCTGAATTAGTTTATGTGATTTGAAAAGAATTTACGATAAGAAAGGCCATTAAGAAAAAGATTCGCAAGAAGAAAACATAGAAGAAGGAAACACAGCTGAGTTTGTATTTCCAAAAATAAGACTCATGTCATCACACGGCCGCGGCCGCATATTTCTATGACGCACTGTCTCTGCCAAATTCTCAAGAGGCAATCGAAGGCCATGCAATTATTTCAAGTTTTACAATTTGAAACAAACTTTAGTACTACGAGTATATACCTAAAAATATCGTAAATCGATCAAAAGCCAATAAAATAAACTTGGCCGAAATCAGTGCAAAGCTGGTTCATACATACCCAACAAGATGATGTTCAGCGCCAAGCGCCAAATCCATTTGGCTGTCGTCATTGTTTGTGTTTGCACTTAAAATTCCAACACTATATACTCCCCTCTGGGCCCGTTGGAATAGGGTAGAATTGTTTATGTTTCGGTTTTTGCACTCTTCTGCACTCTAAGAACAAAACAAAAATCTCTTTTGTTGGTGTAAACAAATCAAAAATTGTTGCAATTAATGAACTAGGCAATGGGAATAGAAGGAAGGCATCTTTAATGGCCATTTGTGTGTCCGACTCTGCCTTCTCCGTCTCCGTCTCAGTATCTGTATCTGGCCGTGTTGCACTTTTCCGGTTAATGACCGTACCAAAACGTGAACGTAAAACTAAACGATTCTGCCTGTTGCTTACTTCTCGCTTTCATTTCGTTTCGTTTCGTTTTGGGTTCGTTTGCCTGCGATTCGCTTGTGGCACATGTTGCACCTATGTATGTACTTAGATGTTACCTAGATGAACTAGAAAAGGGGCGTGCCCAGCTATGAAGGGCTAGGGTGTTGGCGCTTTCTACTAATTGATATGCTGGTCGGTAACTTCTATTCCCCAGTTGCAATGTGTCATCTAGTCGAGACATTGAGAACTAAATAGAAATAACTATGATATCAGCCCATTTAGAAATTTATAACTTCCGTTCTTTATGCCTTTTGTGCCAATTTGGCAACTATGTATCTAGTTCGGTCCGCAATCTGTCCTTTGTTTTTTCTTTGGCTTATTTAATTGCTGCCTTAATTAATCATGCGTAAAGAAGCCAAGCGACAAACTATGAAACATGCCAATCATCATGCTGGAAACGAGCCAAGCTCGCTCCAAGTTTACATACTACACATTCGAGATATCAATACATATATGGCATGTGGGTGCTTTAATTTTGAATCCGCCTTATATGGCTAGCCAAAGGGAAGCGCCTACCAAATTGATTGCTACTGATTGTGGACCTTCAATCTTGAGGTCTTCCGTTTTTAAAGCACATTTACTTTTCAATTTGTCTATCACAATTTGATTGAGAAATAGTGTTTTAGTAACAATTAAAGCACTTTTCCAATAACTAAACTAAATTGAGCTATTCAATGTGTTTAGAGTATTAATCTATTTGCCAGCTGGGGCGTTGCTATTGCTGTTGCTGTATACAATATAAGTATTAGCAGCAATTTGTTGTCATTCTGCCATTATTGTTTCATACAATTGGCGTCAGAAATGGCAACTCGCACGCCCCACATGTTCGCAACCGCAGCCCACAAATTCGTATTGAAATGCCATTGAAGGCATAGGAAAATTGCTATTAAAAACATGAATAAAAAACAACGCAAAGCAACATCAGCAATGAATGGTGAATTGTGGGCGCTCGTCATAGTCTCAGTCGTAGAAAGTAGCCCAACATGCGCGTCCCTGTAGTCCGCCTCTGGCTCGGCGTCCTCCGTCGACGCCTACGCCTCTGGCTACATGTTGTATCTACATATATGTAACTTGACTTTGGCAACGAAAACCGAGATGATGCTCTAGTTATTGTTATTGGGATTTACATATGCAAAGTTATAGTTATACCAATTGCAAGTGCCAAGTGAAATAACCAACAACAACAACAATTCTTGCTTGACAAATAACCCTGGTAATTGTGTCTCAGTGTGCCAAATGTAGTTCCGTTGCTTCTTTAGCCCTCAGCACGCCCCAAAGAGCATCATCATCATCATCATCATCATCAAAGTCTTTGTCATAATGATCGTGGCGATTGCAACACCTGGTAGAGGCCACAAAAGTCAGGCATTTGTTTATATTTCAAATGTTCTAATTTGTGGGGCAGGGGGGGGGGTGAAAGTGAAGGAACTTAATTTGCTTATTTGTTTTTGTTCTTTTCGTGTTGTTTATCACGATGCATTTTCCTTTTGATTCGTTGCTGAATTCACTACCGTGACCGCGACCGCGCCAGGGCAGGTGTGATTCACGCACAAACGCATAAACAAACACACACACACACACACACACACACACACACACACACACACGAGATCAGAATAGAATTGATTCAATTTCGAATATTCGTTTTCAATCCTTGAAATTCACAAATTTCATGCAAGAGCGACAATAAATTTGAAAAATGGCAAATCCTTCATGGCACGTTACGTATACGACGTGTTTGTCACCTGGTTTGCACAGCTGTCGAAAATAGACGCTGAATTTCAAAATATTGTATTCTACCTTCTGGTACTTTGGCACGGCGACAAGTGAAATTTTAAATGAACTGGAACACTCAATGCGAACCGCACGCGTCTAGAGCAACAAGCAAACTGAGAAATATTTTCATGTTGCTAGTTTGTTTTCAAAATGTTGGAAGATGGAAAAAAAAAGCAGCTATCTAGCAGCGCGCTCGCCCTCATCACACACACACACACACACACACACACAAGCACGCACAGTGGAACTGTGGGAGTGGGAGACACATGCATGGCATAGAGTATTTAATTCATTTCAAAAACTATTTCGAACAGTGAATATAAGTAACACACTGAGAGGAACGGGAGCAAGAGCTTTGGCAAGCCTTTTGGCGTCGAAAAATGGGTTAAGAAGACAATAGAAAAGAGACTGCAGTGCACACAGTGGTGCAATTTAATCTCTACCATTATTGCACACATTCCCCTTCCCCCGCTATAGCATGACGCCTTTTTTTGCGGATTCCATTTCAAACGAATGTACGTTAACGTCTTCTGTCACTTTCTTAATTTAAACCAGAAATTTGACAATTGATTTTTGGAAAAACTTTGCTTTCAATTGGCATTTTATTGCTTTTAAATTGATCAGAAAAAGGTCGAAGAGAGGAGACAGTTCGCATCCACTGTGCGGGCTATTGCATAATCTCACAAATAAACAAAAAGAAAAATATCAAACGTAAACTCTTAATCTCAAAAATCATTTGATTTCCCATGCCGCAGTCTTCAGTCTTTGTCGTGCAACTGATGATGTGCGAGCGCCTTTTCATTCTGTCCATTAAGCTTATTTAGAACGAAAGTTTTAATGGGGAGGAACGCGGGAAGAACACTCAATTTGGGCCTCTTTCGAAGTTAAATGGCGCTCTATGCGCCAATGTAAAAGATGTGGAGCATTCGTGTGGTGAGGAGGAAGGAGGGGGGCGTCGGTAAAAGTTCAATACGTATTTATTATGTTGCAAGCTGCCGTGGTGCTTTCCATGATTTCGATTACTCTCCCGATAGATCGCGCCACCCCTCAACATTGTGAACTAATTAAAATTTGCCTTTGATTTACACCGCTTTACATCTGTAGAGCTTGACAGCAGTTCAACTTACAAATAGTGGAACTAATGCCGCATATTGCAATGACTCCCTGACCCCAAGCCCTTCCATAATTAATGCGTGAACTAGGTGTATCATCCTCTGCCATTAATTACTTGTTCTACTCCGTTTTGCGCATTTATTTTTTTCATTCAGAGTTTTTAAGTCTGGCGCGCGATTGGCAGAACAAAACTTATCGATAACATATCGATGTTAAAAGCCGCAGTGCTGTAAAATGCTCGCAGATGATTTCGGTGGTGCCACAACCTCTTTTTTGCCATTCTCAGTGCAGCGCCACCAACCCTGCCATTCACTGCGAATATTGGCGGTAAAATTTAAATATTTAAAAAATTAATTTTCTTTTCTGTGAAATGAATATATTTATTCTGACTTCTTATCAGAGACTCACTAATTATAAGTGCTTAATGCTTACTTATAAATATTTATTAAATTATTTTTATTTGCTTGTGAAAAACTAAAAGTAGGCGAAGCTTAAAAATGAACGAATATGGCAAATGTTTGTTTCGATTTCGGATTCAAATTGATATCTTTTTGGAAACCCAGAAATGTAACAACCAATTGGAGGAGCTAGCTAAAGCTCAAGTCTTCTCATCTTCTATAGTAGAGAAAATCTTAAAATTTTTAGGGTTTATATTTACAATGCACCATTTTGCACTTCAGTCCATTTGAGTCGATTCCACTCAGTCAGTGTCTAGAGACATTCATCGGTTTCTTCATTGCCCATTGAGACAAGAATTGCCGGTGCTGACAAATCCACGTCGAGCAGCTTCAATTGAGCATCTTCCTCGTCCAACGAATCCTTGCCGAGTCGCTGCTCTTGCATTTCAATATCCAAAGTGCCATGCTGTCGTTGAAAAGATACCACGAAAATGACCAACGAGATAATGATGAATATCACTGCCGTCCCCGAGCACAAAGCGATAATCAATGTGGATCGACTGGAGGAGGCCAGTGAGAGATGGGCAGTACGCTCATCAGCCAGATTGCTATCAAAGGTCTGGTCGGCGTCATGAGGAGGATACGACACCAGCGGAGTGGCTGTGCTGTCATCTGCGCGTTCATTGGTCTTATCCTTAATTCCTGTTTCTTCTTCCACCACCGTCGTTATGGTGGTTTCTTCTTCGTAAGCAATATCTGTGCTTGATTCGGCAGCAGCAATATTTACCTCTGTGGTAGTTTCTTTTTGAATATCGAAAGCGTTAGTTGTATCTTCGGTGTCATCAGCAGCACCTTCCTGCACCTCCACATCAGAAGATGCCTCGGTCTCTGTCCCTGTCTCTGTCTCCACCTTCATCTTCAGCTCCGTCTCTGCATCATCTGTTTCCACATTTACTGAAGGCTTGGGAGAGCTGAAAACTTCTATTTCTGGTTGTGGATTAGTGTCATCCTCAATGATATTCTCCTCTATATCGGGCAAGTGAGCGACTGTGACTGGCTCCAAAGATTCTTTTGTGTCCGGCTCGATTTTCCGGTTCTTTCGATTAATATCACCCTCGATCTCTGGTACAACTGGTACCTCGATTGGCAATAGATCTTCGACACCCTGTTTTTTTGTCACTTGATGCTTTGGTGGTTCATACACGGGAGCGGGTGTGGTCTCAATATATCTCAATTCAAAGTCCTTGTGCTCTTGCTCCAGAGCCAACAAATTTGTTTTCGTGATGGGCTGCTCGGTAATAGCGCGATCCTCATTAAAAATTACCGATACCAGATCACTAGTTACATTAGGCAATGGTCTATGGCGGCTCTCCGCAGTTTCACTCTCTGTGGCTGTCTCTAATTCCGACTCCGAATCTGGCTCTGCTTCCGGTTCTGGCGTTGGGGTAGATTCCTCATCGGCTGCCCCATGACCATCCAATGTTTTGGCTTCACGTGAATTTTCACCTGCTAGTCGATACGATTTGATTAATGGCATGTACATATGTTATATCTTCGACTGAAATCTTACCATCATCTTTATCCTCTCTATTGCTAACGACGGGTTGTTCCGGTGTCGCGGCATGGTCATTATGCCTTGCCAGCACAATGTCAAAGGCGCCCGCTTCGATTTCCGACTCCACCTCACTCTTTACAGCATCGCGTATGTCCTGCTCTAGTCCACCTTCACTCAAAGATCCAAAATTATCATCCTCCAGTTCATCAGCCGCACTGCCAAACTGAAAATTTGACATATCCTGTCTTACAACCTCGGTGTCTGTACTGGCTAGTTCAGCCATCAGGGTTGTGGACTCGGCTAGAACGAAAGAATTTGTGGGCAATTAGAGATTGCAAGTAAAAATATCAAAATTATGGGTTTCAGTATCCAATTATGAAAATTTATACTAATAGCGAACTGTTACATTGATAAACTTGCCATTTAACCAAATAATCAACTAATTTTACGACTGTTTTTTTGTCCACGTTGGCAGCTATTAGACCTTTTTGAAAATTACTTTATGGCCGCAGCGGGAAGAGGCGGAAATATCGTGGCACGATTCATTCATAGCCATACCATCCGGTGCGGCTATCATCACTGTCATCACTGCGTATATTTTCTCACACATTCATTTACTATTCGCTTGGCTCCATAGCCTGGGCAACCCAAATTCTCGCCCGCGCCACATAATTCAAAATGCGTCCAAGTGGCCAGTGATTAAAATTCCAAACACACACCAAACACACAATATGACAACAACAACAACGAATCGAGGAATCCCAAATTAGTAACACAATAAACAAACCAACGAGACCAGGCAACCCGCCCAGAAAAGTAGCTGACTTATTTATGAGTCGATATGCCCATTCCTATACCCATTTCATGTCCCTATCCCTGTCTGTCCCCCTGTCCCACACACACACACACACACACTGCAAGATGCAACTGCATTCGTAGAAAAATATTAGAATTAGATGCTCTGCGTGAGATACATATGTATCTTTGTGATATGCATGGGCGGGTAGTTCTATTTCTTTTACCATTCACAATCTCCTGCCCCTGCCCCTGCCTCTTCTCGTTTCTTTACTTCACAATCCCTTTGGGAACAATGGCAAGAAGCGTCCAAGTGTCTAAAGGTCTTAAAATGGGACAAAGCATGCCGCACAAATGAAAACAAAGACACACAGCCACAGACAAATAAAAATGGCATTTAAAGAAAATAAAAGATATCGATTTTCCCTTCCTCTATGTATATACTATGTAGAGATGTATGTATGTATGTATGTATATGTGTTGCTGCTGCATTTCTCATTCCCTTCATCTCCCCAAACCAGAGCATTATTAAGAAGAAAAAAATTATCTTTTAGGTTTTAATCTATATAAATCGATTTCAAAAAAAAAAAAAACTACTTCCATATTGGTCAACAGTTTGCAACTCTGCACACCCTGTAAGTGTAACACAAAGGGTGTCTCAAGTCGGAGCAAGATATGAAAATGCCATAGTATTTGTGCAGTTTCCTGTTGGCAATAGTGTAACAAGGGTCAGAAGGTGAAGACACTTAAACCATAAGATCTATAGGTATCAAATATTTATTTAAGATTGTGCCTAATAATTTCATATAAACATTTGTATTTTATGTTCAGCACGATAAGCCTGACCATATATGCAGATATGTATGTACGACCTTTATATGCTTACAATTTTGAAAAGTTTTAAATTTTTCAAGTCATTTAATAGAGTGAAAAAGAAAAAAAATGAATGAATTACTATATGAAGCGATATTTATAGTGGTACAGGTACTTCGGATACGTCTGTATGAAATGAGATTAGTTACATGTAAGTTCAAAAATCAATTTTCTCTATAGATATGGGTAATTAGCCAATTAAACAATTTTCGAAAGATAACAATTTTGGAGCCAACGATGAATCCAAACAAACAGACGGCAAATGCCCTTTCATTTTCTGAAAAATGTGTCCAATATTATTTCGAAACTCCGTTTCATTTGTTTGTTTGAAGTTTAAGCGC
This sequence comes from Drosophila nebulosa, assembly GCA_024703675.1. NCBI lineage: Eukaryota > Metazoa > Arthropoda > Insecta > Diptera > Drosophilidae > Drosophila > Drosophila nebulosa. The sequence goes on along the minus strand of JANFPS010000004.1, from coordinate 1,483,547 downwards.
AAGCTTCGGAGCAGAGTTTAGTGAGAGCGGAGAGTTTTGAGTTGAGTAAGTAATAACTTTTGCCTGTAATTTTCCATGTGCCTACAGCGATTAAGGAAATTAAAGGATGCAGTTTACCAAATAATTATCAGTGGGTCAACCACCCCTTCTGGAGTGGGCAATCCGCTTCTGTTATCTGACTCTTATCGCACAATTTGAACTCGAACCCCAACCCGGCGACCGCATCAATTGCCATGTTACTAAACATTATTGAACTTTCGCACGCTTCTTGGTGCGGGTTGAATGGCAGTTAGGGGGATGATGGGCTTGGGAGGGGCATTAAGAGGGCATTTATGTGACACCCAAATGCCCCCGTTTGGGCCTTTATATCTATGTATGTATCTAAGTGCGGTTATTGGCTCTGTCTCTTCCTCTTTGTGGCAATGGCATAATTATGCCTGTTTTGAATTATGCCAACAAAAAGGCAAGCAAAGAGAAGAAGCAACGGCAACGGGCAGATAAATAAGTCAAAGGCCTGATGCGACCGCAGCAACAACAACAACAACAGACTGTGCAAGTGATTACGACGACGACGAAGAGACGAAAACGACAATCATGATGATGGAGATGCTGTTGCTGTTGCTGCTGCAGTTGCAATTGATGAAGTAGAGTTGGAGTTGGCGTGTCTGATACTTACAAGGCTCAGCTAAGCCAGTTGCCAGTTGCATAGAGATTACAGCTAGCAACACGAAATACGCCAACACTTTGTTGTTGTTCCTGTTCCTGCTGCTGTTGATGTTGCATCTGCCTGGAACAACATTGCAGCTGCCCAGCGATACACGATGCTGGCTCTTAGAAATGGCCATGACTGAATGACTGATCGATTGGGTTGCCGCTTCTTGTTTTTACGAAAACAATCTAGAAAACTGGCCACAAGCCACACACATACACAGAAAGAAGAAAGGCTGCCACAGACACACACACACACACTGGCCCCGGTTGTTCTTTCGTCTTCCACTTCTATTTCCACTTGCACTTGCACTTTGATGCACCAAAAACCGATCCGAACGCGTTGGCCACTCGCAAAGAACTAAAGTTGAGAACGCGTGCGCTCTGGAATTTTGTTGTCAGCCGGCTTTTGCCTCTGTCTCTATCTCTGTCTCCTGTTCTCTCTCTCACTTTCTTTGTCTCGCTCTCATTCTCTCAGTCCCTGTTCCTCTGCCTGTTCCGCTGCCTGGTAGATCCATCAAATGCCTGCATTTATTTGCCTTTGGGTAATAATAGGGCATGGGCATGGGCATGGGCATGGCAGGCATACGGCTTCTGCTTCTTCGTCTGCCGCCGTGGGGTTTATTTTCCAGATATAGAAATACAACTAAATACGTTGTGAGTGTGTGTGAGTGTTTGTCTGATAAGTGTAATGGGCTAGCGCCAACTCCGATTCCAATATTTTTGCTTGGCTGTATGACGGAGCACTTCAGTTTCCATTTCCATTCACATCCCCATCCCCATCATCATCATCATCATCATCATCATCATCATCATCATCCTCCTCATTGTAGGTAGCCAATTCGCTTGCAGGCAAACTTCTCTCAACCGGCTCTCTACCTCTGCACTCGTAAATCTCGAATTGTTTATTGAGTACAATACATAAAAAAAAAAAAATAATAATAATAATAATAAAAAGCTCCTTCAACACAAAAGAGAACAGAAACAATGAGATGAAAAGAGTCGGACAAGCCTCCTATGACAAATCATGCACAGAGCGAAATAAACTGGTCCATACATTGAATATCGCCTATGTATGTAGACGTATGACGTATGTATATCAGTGGTGATTAGTTAATTCAGACTTTTTATCTATATATCAATGATATGCCTCGTCACTCTGCCCGAACCAGTCAGAAGGTAAAACTTGAGCAAGATGTCGCGTACCTTGGACTCAGATTTGTACTCAGACTTGGTCTCTGTTCTGGGGGGGGGATGGGTCGGACAAAACCCTTTGCCTCTCCGACGACAACAATCACCAATTCATCCAACATATTTGTTGTTATGTACCTACTCTTCGTTGTTATTGTTGTGGGTATCCCCTGCAGCATTTTCCATTACGTGAGTATGGCGAGTTGTCGGTCCACTGTGTTTATCTTTTATTGATTATGCCAGCAGGTAACCAGCCTCAGCCCCACACCCTACCCCAGCACCAGCCCAAGCCACATCCTAAATCGTGGCTAGGAAATTTGACTAATGTAAGCGCGCCTTCAAATTCAATTTAGTTGTTAAATATTTAGATTTTGTTGCCGCAACAGGAAGGAATCAATTGGTTTCCCTTTGAGTTACAACGCTTAGTCATGACGAACGACGGCAACGTTGGTCATTTCCTCCTCAGGCCGTTGTCGCCACACAATATTGTATTCCTTTTGTTGTCGTCAACAAGTCGTCTAGGTGGGTGTGCGGATGTGTGTGTGTGTGTGTGTCATTTTAGTATTTTTTCGCTTGTTGCTTTTCCGCACCGTCAATTGGCATGCTTAGAGCAGTCCATGTCGTGGCTTATGACTCAGGCACTAGCGCTGGACTCTACCTCAATTGGGGTAATTAAGGCCACAGCAGACAGGTAGACGAGTCCTTGACTGGCTAGCTAGGACTGGCTATTGACTTAGCTTGGGTTATAAACACATCAAGAAACAATTAGCAGGCGATTACACTAACCCCTCCGCCCAGCTGCACTCGGTCTGGGTGTGTTTTTCTGTTTCGGCTTTTCTATTTTCCCAGAGCTGTGTCAATCACTTTCGTTTTATGACCCCCTACTGGAAAAGCTGATAAGCGACACAAGATTACAATAGCCCGCTCTGAGTTGCCTCTGCCTTTGATAAACAGACGACGGCTGACCGGAAATCATATGCAAAGAGCCGCTGTGCTTCCAAAATATGCATACTATATATACACTTTATCAAACAAAGAGAGCACTCAAAGTGAAAAGTAAAATGTCAACTCATTGTTGAGGGGAAAAGTTTAACTGGCCTTTGATTTGTGGCCGACATATCGAGCAGCGATCGTATCGTATTCACATTATAAGTCACTGCATTATGCAGAACCAGATGAAGACGACTTCAAACTGGAGTACATCGAATGACCAAGAAAATGGAGACACACCGAAGTAATCGTCTGATTTAAACTGTCAGAAATTGTTTTGAATTTGAATTTAAATTAACATTAATCCGATCTGATCATTTCTTCTTTGCTATTTTGGACTTGGGCATGATTTGATAGAGCATTTGGCAGTGCTTCAAAGAAACTTACGTCACAAGGCCATAACATACATACTTATATGGCCTATGTACATATGTATGTCTATATTCACATCGTTGGATATCGTTAAACACAAAACCAAAACGAAAACAAACAAAGAAACAAATAATTTGGCAATAGAGTGCGAGTTGAAGTGTGCTTTATGAAGTGCTTAGGCCACCATTACATAGAATCCATTAGCCGAAAGTGAAAAGAAAGTTAAGCCAGCGATCGGCAGCAGGTGAGGTCGGAGTGGTGGGGTCATGAAAGGGCAGTTTCGGGACAAGAGACGGAAAGATGCCCGTGGCCCCAATACCGTTTAATTACTACTAGCACTCGTCTACTTAATTGTCAAGGCTTGTAATTTGTTTACCCACCGCTTTGTCGCACACTTGTCAAACATTTGGCGGATCTTTCACAATTAGCGTAAACTGTTTTAACGCTAAAAATGCATTTAACTATGTCTGTGGATATGGAAATGTATGATAACTGCCCGGCAAATAGCACCGACTCACTCATTATGCGTATATGTATGTATATACTTATGTCTGAGCATTTACAACCCTTCTTGCGCCAGTCGGAGTCACAGTTATTAAAATGCCATATAAAGAAATCCACCGACGAACCGACAAACCGTCGGACTACGTCAGCTACGAAAGCTCAGCTAACTGTGTTTGACTGACTGCCCGCTTCACTGAATGGACTGCCATCCAGTGGACTGGAGGGGAGTGGGAGTGCGAATACGTTGTGGGCAGACGGCGGAGGCAGTTGACGGCAGCGGGGTTGGGGGGGACGGTGTCGATTGTCTTTCAAGTACGTAAACACCAATAAACCTTACAGGCACGAGTATAGCATGTTGTGTGCGGCGCATGGAGCACTGCGGCAGCGGTTTTTTGGGCCAGGCCACATCCTAAATAAGCAGCGTGCTGCCAACAACAAGCGACGTTTACGTTTACATTAGGCAACAGGTTATTGCAATTCAGCGAAAAGGCAGACGACGACAATGCGACGAAAACGAACGCCGTTGCCGCCGCCGACGCACAATGGTCCATTCGGGCAAGAAGCTATCCAATAATTGACAACTTACAAAACATATGTTACCCATCGTTATGTTTCAAAGGAATTTTTAAACAAAAACAATCGATTTTTTGTATAAATTGAAGATTTTTTAAAGTATAAAATACTTTAAGAAGCATACTAAAAATACTAAAAATTTGGCCATGGAAAACTAAACCGAAATGTTAAGTTCCTTCAATTTTGAATCAAAATAATTAAGTAAATTAAGTACCGAAGGTTTTATTTTATCAACCCGAAAGAAGACGAAAAAGTAATTTGAAGAACAGTCTAAAAGTATCTCAAGAATAAATATCTTTGGAAAGTCAGCTTACGAAAGTATCATTCTTAATAATTGTCTACAAATTTGCCATTATCGACCACTGTGCGACGCCGACGCCAAAAAATGTGTAAGCAACTCCCAAAAAAACAATACAAAAATTACCTATGTACATCTTTACATACTATATACATACATATGTACACTGTCCCAAAGAAAAAAGATGTTGTCATATTGGCATTACTTTCTCTGATATTAAATGAAAGTGTTCTACTTATTACTATTTTGATAACTCTTTATGTATGGATTTGTGAGAGGAGAGTGTTAGTCGATTGTGACTTTAGATCAGCGATCTATAAAATACTTTTAATCGAAATGTTAAAGAAGACATTTATTGGTTCTCAACAATAATTTTATTGGAATTGACCTTGTTAACTCCTTAAAAATTCAAAAGCTAGAAAAGATAACAACAATATCGATAGAGAACCCTTTTAATTAATTTCAAATGCTTTAATGAATCGATATCAAAAGCAAAAGCTTCGCTCTACAATGTTGAATGATTTGCGTTAATTGACGAAACTTTGTTGTTTACTGTAAGCACAATGACAACTTGTGTGTGTGCGTGCATTTGCGTGTGTGTGCGCGTGAGTGTGCGTTATAATTGTTGAAATTACCGTGGCATGATGCCAACTCACAGTCATTGGCAGAAGCGGCTAGTATTCAATTTGAATTGTGTTATTAGTATTATGCACAGTGTACGAAGTGACGCTTTCTTAAAGCCAGCGCGATGATGCGCCATGGCAACGGCATGCAGGTGGCAGCAGCAGCGGCAGCAGCAGCAGCAACGGCAGCAGCTTGAGCGGCTGGAGCGTTTCTGGGATGGGGCTTGGGGCCAAGCCGAGCCGGTTGAAGCGTGAGTAACAGCCACAAGCCCTGCACAGTCGATAAAACACATTCGAAACGAACAGCAGCGGTAGCGGTAATACTCAAACGTAACGTTACGATACGATACGCCGGCAATTGCAATTCCATTCCATTCCATTCATATTCATTCATGCGACTGTGAACGGCAGTGCGCTGGGCCTCGGCGGCTCATTTGTTTTGTCTCTTGTCTGTGGCTGTTACTGCGGCTGTTGCCGTTGCCGTTGCCGTCGTCTACTGTCTGTTGGCTTTCGGAAAGGTCTGTTGGCAGCACTTTCTTTTCGTGCTCAGCCGATCCTTTGGCTGGCTTTAGTTGGCACCATTGGCTTTCGTTTTCGATCGATACCCCGACCCCCGACCCTGTTTCAACCGGTTCAGCTTTTCCGATCGTCTGAGGCGTTACTTAATCCATACCAGCATTGATGTAATCATTAGGTCCTGATTTAGCATGAGATTTCTGGGTCTGGACTTCGTCATGCTGGCATCGCTGCTGCTCATGCTGCTGTTCCTGCAGGTGGAGGCCATTCGACAGTCACGCGAAATTATCATAACAGATGCGGTAGGTGGGGTGCTTTTTAAGTGGGAGAGGCCCAAACCCGATGTGGGGCGTCTGGTGAATTCCTAATGACTTGAATGTCACAACGCACGCGCCGCTTGGCCTCCAAATGTCAAGCGATAAATGTGCCAGCAAATTGTTTGGCGTGTGTGTTGGGTTTGTGTGTTTTGTTAATGTTTGCCAACACGATCTTCCTGCAGGTGCGACGGATTCAGCACGACGGCTACAATGTGGAGGAACATAGAGTGGCCACGAAGGATGGATATGTGTTGACACTGCATCGTATTCCGCAGGTGGATGCGACCCACGGTCAGGTGCTCCGACGACCCGTTGTCTTCCTGCTCTCCGGCTTGTATGCCTCTTCGGATGTGTGCGTATTAATCAGAGAAAGTTCCACTTCCGCTGCCAGATTACATTTATCTCCCCCTGTTTGCAGATGGCTGCTAAATGGACGAGAAGATTCGCTGGCCTATCTACTGTGGCGCGCCGGGTACGACGTTTGGCTGGGAAACAACAGGGGAAATATTTACTGCCGCCACAATCTCTGGATGAACACCACGGAGCGCGAGTTCTGGAACTTTAGCTGGCACGAGATGAGTGTCTACGATATGCCCGCCCAGATAGATTACATTCTGCGCTCGAGCAGCGTGCCAAAGATGCACTTTGTGGGCATCTCGCAGGGTGGCACTGTGTTCCTGGTGCTGAACTCTATATTGCCGCAATATAACGCTGTTTTCAAGACTGCCACTCTCCTGGCCCCGGTGGCCTATGTAAGTAATACAAAGAGTGGATTGGCCAAGGTCATTGGCCCCATTTTGGGGACACGCAATTACGTATCAAAAATGCTCGAGGGCGTCGAGATGTTTTCCACGAATAAGTTTTTCAAAAAGTTCCTCTCCATGACTTGCCTGGAGAACGAGAAGCCATTGGTCTGCATCACACGTCTTTGGCCAGCCGTGGGCTACGACACTCGCTTCCTCAATAAGACTTTGCTGCCCGACCTAATGGCCAACTTTCCGGCGGGGGGTTCGGTGAAGCAGCTGATGCACTACTTCCAGGGCTATGTGTCGACCAAGTTCCGCCAGTACGACTACGGACCGGAGCGTAACTGGCTTCACTATCAGCAGCTGGAGCCTCCCGAATATGCTCTGGAGAATGTGACCACGCCCATTACGATATTCTTCTCGGAGAACGATTATATTGTGGCACCGGCGGACATTTGGCGACTGGTCTCACGGCTGCCCAATGTGGAGGCTGTGTACAAAGTGCCATGGAAGCGGTGGAATCACTTTGACTTTATCTGCGGACTGGGAGTACGAGAATATATCTTCGACAATATCGTACTCTCCATGAACCGCTACGAGAAGCGCCGCCGCTGACCGCCAATGGAGGAGCACAACCCGAACGACTTACCAAGAGTGCCAAAAACATATAGAAACTGAATCTGCAGTTGGACCGACTGATTAAGAAATAAATAATTTATAGTTAATGTCTTCTTTTTATTGTAACTTAGATATACGACTCCGAAACCGATATATTAAACGAAATTATATGCCTCTGATCCTTAGGTATCTTTCTTCCTCTAGCTCACTTAAAAAAAGTCTTCCACTTTTGAACCAACTGAACCAACCAGTCTAAAATATATATATTTTTGTGTATTTTGGAAATACAATAAAATTGGCTCACATAATCAAAAAAAAAAAAAAACAAATTCAACAACTATTTTTCATTTTTTTTATTTTTAAGAAATTCTATGCTATCAAAATGTTTCACCTCTACCGCAGATTATAGTATTAACAACCGAAAACAAATTAGTTTGAGCTGTGCGTTCTAGTATTCCTCTAAACAAAAAAAAATCTTTAAATCATTGAAGTTTCAGCAAATTGGAATCAGAATCATAAAATAAAAAGTAAATCTTTACAAAAATCGGAATAAGAAACTCCGTATATTCAAAAGAAAGATCTGAGTCCATTTTATGTTACTTTTGAATAGGCTATCATTTTCGAACCGCACTTTTTTATGCCTTTTATGCCTGGAATTTGGGTCAGTCATGGCTGAGGGTCGCCACATACTTCGCACTCAGCAACATTAGAAAATAACTGCACTAACAGCTCAATCTAATTTTCGAATCCTTAGTTTTAAAAAACCCTTTTTTTATGCGTTTATAATAGTTTAGAACCAAATAAAGCATACTTTCAGCTTTTTACCACATTGACTGCAACAATAGCAAAATTTTTAGATCTCTGACACTACGAAAAAGTATTAGCGATAAACCATTATAACAAGAACAATTTAAAACCAGAAGGCCAGGCTAATTTCGACCGTGGCAAAGTTTATATATATCCTTGCAAGTATTTTATGTTTTTTATAGTGAAATAATCTTTTATGGAAAAAGTCGAAAACATATTTATGTTTTTCTGACCTATTTTATTCGTTCCTACATATGTATCCCTTATGATATAGTCACTCGATCTTGATTAAATTTGGTACTGTAAGAGGATGACTTTGTAGTTTAATAGTGTTTATTAATTAATATTAGTTTGAGTTTAAATGTATTATAAAAGTATAAGCATAAAATAAGTTTAGGGTAGTTTTAGCTTTTTCTTCTTTTGAACGACCAAGCTTGATTGACTCTGCTGGCGAGAGAGAGCTGAGAGAGAGAAAGAGCCTGTTACAGTACAGATATCCATGAATTTAAGAAAATAACAAAAATTGATTGTTATATCAATCGCTGGAAAAAGAAAGTTATTGGTCTGTAAGATATAGTTGCCCAATCTTAATCAAATTTGCAAGGACGCTTAAATGCAAGAGAAACTAGGATTTGTTAAGGATTTTTGACAATCCCATTAAGAACCTCAAAGTTATCGATTCGAAACTCAATTTTTGGCCGACTGCTTCTATGGTAGCTATATGTTGTAGTGGTCCGATCCGTCTGAATCCGAGTTATACAATGCCTGCAGTATATAGCACAATAGCTTTAGTGGTCTAGGAGTATTTAGCACTGATTCAGATGGACAGTCGGGCATGGCTATATAACCTTGTCACATCGTGCTGACCAAGAATAAATATACTTTATATGGGCATGGTTGCTTTTCTCTTGGGTTGTACATTTCTGACCCTTTCTGACAAGTTACTTGACTTGGGTATACTATGATCCAAGTGAAACAACCATTTTAAATTTATAATCATACATTTGCATCTAAATTTTGATTGCCGATTTGTAACCGTTTCCCGACAACATCCACAATTTTGATTTTTGATTGAATATTGTTGGTGCCACTGTCTTTTAGATTTGTTATGCAAATGAACATACACTTCGTTGTTGACTTCAAATTATGGTCGTCTCCTTATTCTAAACAACCACCAACTTTCATCCAAATGGGCTTAGCCGTTCTTAGACTATACATCAATAGTTTAACTAATACGACTTTTTTCATTACCTGACTCCCTATCAACTAGTTTTTTGGCTAGCACCGCAAAGTATGCAACAGTTTCTAACAAAAACCGCCCAAAATTTAAATATGTTGGGCGGTTTAAATTGTATGTATTTGAATAAAATATATTTTAAAATATTATACAATAATCGATACTTTTTGCGACCTTTAATTTTTGTTTTATGCTTACGATTGATCAGGCTTAAGGTCATTTATTTACAGTGTAGAACTCGATTTTATTCGGCAGAATTTTTTATTTATAACGGCAGACTTAATGCACTTATTTATTAAACAACATATTTAATAGACTTTAAATATTATTATTATATTACTTATATTACCTAAGGAACTAGCAGAACGATGTGTACTCGCTAACCGATCAAATTAGAAGAACAACCCAAAACAGAATATCAGACCACTAGACTTGCGCTTGCTCATCAGGCAGTTGCATTTACCGCAAAACATATGGTGAAAAGTTTACTCTATGTTACCAAAAGTACATTGACTAATTAATCCTTACCTCCTTAAAATAGATAACCAGATTATATTCGCTGTATATGTATACCTACATATTTCAAGAACCACTAAGTTTTCCCATCAGCACTCCAAAATTGCCAAAATACCAAAACGCTAAAACTATTTAAACCTAGATAAAGCAAAAATATCAAAGAAGTTATTTCGGCTATGCCGAAGTTTATATACCCTGTACCCACAGGGCAAAAGGGTATATTCAAGTCTCCAAAATGTATGTAACAGGCAGAAGGTCGAGTTTTCGACACTATAAAATAAATATATTCTTAATCAGCATCAACAGCCGAGTCCATGTGGCCATGCCCGTCTGTTCGTCCGTCCGTCCGTCCATATGAACACCTAGACCTCGGAGACTATGAGAGCTAGGGTCACCAAAGTTGGTATGCAGACTCGCATAGTGCGTACGCAGATCAAGTTTATTTCCCATTTTTGCCACGCCCCATTAGTATTGGTTCGGTCTGTAATGCAAGAGGGAAAAATATATAGTAAAAAAAACATCAAACAAAAGGTGACGCAGAGTGATATACGGGCTGGTAAAGGGTATAGACGAGTCGGTAATGCGACTTGCTTACTTCATTATTATTATTATTATTTATATTAAGTTCTTCTGGCAATAAAAAAAACATAGAAAAAAGAATCCTGCAGCCGTTTGTTAGTTGTAATCTTACATACATTTTTGGACATTTATTTAGATATTTATTTATTTATTATACTGAATTTCTTTTCATTTGCCAAATACATCAAAACATGCGTATACCTGTGCAGTGTTTAGTCCCTTATTTTTAATCTTTGGTGAGTCGATATCAGACGAATCTATCTAGCCACATCCCGAAATGTGGACCGTTGGCTCGTTTGGTGTATAAGGACTCAATTAAATGGGACATCCAAGCGACTTGCTTACCTTATTTCAAATGCAGAAATGGTAAAAAAAGTACAGCTAATTAGATGAGATAATAAATCGCGAACAAAAAAACTTCGCATCGTGTTAATTGTTAAATGTACCAACCAACAACTAACCACAGGTTATACTCTACCTGTATTCTAAAAAATCGAATCAAATATATGTAAATGTAGGAATTACAAATAGAAACATTTTGATCTGAGAGCAGAATCAGGAACATTTAGCATTAAGCATTGTAGCATTCGGGAGGGCATAAAAATTATGAATTGAATTTCAAGGGAAAAGCGATAAGAATCTGTTTCACAGTTTATTGAAGAATTTGCCCGAATTTGTTTCTTTCTTGTTTTCAATGCTTAATGCTTCATTTTTGCCTTTCGTATTAATAACTGATAACAAATAATTTGGCGATGTCTGCAATGCTTTGGAATATAAATACTTTGGAATACAGATCAAATCTCTTCAAAAGTCTTAAGTGAACACTGCTTAAATATATTTCGGAATACAAAAATGAGTCTACAAAGTGTCCTGCCACTTTTTGTCCTCGTTCTACTATTTAATTGTGTAAAAGCAACGTTGACGATAACACCAAGTTTAATGGACGGCGGGGTTGCGAATTCGTACAATTCGACTACAATGCCTGTGCCGGAGGAGAATCTGTGTGCATCAAATTGCTGTCAGTTTGGTGATTTACAGGATAAAATAAAAACAATGGAACAAACAAATGCAGTTCAAGACCAGTCATGTTATTCAGTGATTGAGGAAATTTTCAAGGATTCAAAAGTATTCAATTTCATCTCAAAAACTACTCAAGATCACATGAAGGAAGTGGTATACCTAAATTTCCAGGTGGAAAAGTCTAAAAAGGATTTGGCAAACTTAAAGAGGAATCTAGAAATGAAGATCGCAAATCGGGAGGAAACCATATTGGAATTGGAGTCGCGAACCAAAAGGGATCTTGAGTGTTATCAGGAAGAAGTAGAAAGTTTAGCGACGGAAATTAACAAGTTGAATTTTGAAATATCGTCATTTAAAGAAAAGTTTGAGGAAATTAAAAATCAGATCACAGATAGACACCATTTAGTAGAAAGGAACTCTCTAAAATTGGTTGAAGCAGAAAAAAATCTTACTGACTACAAGGACTTAATTAAAAAACTTTCAAAATCCAGCTGCAAAGACCTCCCATCGGGTATTAACATGATTGAAATTCCTGGTCTTGATCCATTTCCTGCCCTCTGCAACGGAAATATATCTGGTGGCGGATGGATGGTTATTTAAAAACGATTCGACGGCAGTGAAGACTTTTATAGGAATTGGGCCGACTATCGATCTGGGTTCGGCAAGTTGGAGGGCGAGTTTTTTTATAGGTCTCGAACGTCTACATCGCATTACCCACGCAACAACTAATGAACTGTACATAGAAATAGAATATTTCGATGGAAAAGTTAAATATGCCAGCCACGATAACTTTAAAATTGGTAATGAAACTACGAAATATGAGCTGCAGTCGTTGGGGAATTTTACGGGGACCGATTACAATCAAATGGAACCCAGTTTACATAAAAAGTTCACCACGAACGATCAAGACAATGATCCATGGAAAGAAGGCAATTGCGCAGTAATATCATTTGGCGCCTTTTGGTACCATTACAAATGTTGGGGACCGTAAGTAGCCACTTTATTTAAGTTTCATAAATTGAACCATTTTTATGCTGACTTATTTGATTTTTAGAAACCTCAATGGCAGATATTATGAAGATGCAGTCTTTAAGAACGATACTATCAATTGGTTTAAGTATAATTCTCTAAAATCAGTTATGATGCTCATTCGCCCACATTCTGATAAAAATTCTGAAGATTTTGTTTAAAAAATGCATTGAAAATATCTCAATAAATTTTTGGAATCCACATGGCATAAAGCAGCTTTTCACACTTGCAAAAAGAAAATTTAACCTTTTTATTTAATTAACGTTGCACACTGGGTCAAATCGCTAAATATTTGGCATAAACTGCAATATTTCACATATCGAACTGAAACTTGGTATATTTGATCAACAAAACACTCTAAATACATAACAAATGTTCCAAGTTTATGCGTATACGTAATCAATAAATAATAATTTTTAATGTTTCTATTATTTCTTTTTTCATTATTGAGCGTGCATTCAAAGCCTCGCAAAAATGGGGTTAGTTTAAGAAGCGGGTGAAACGCAAGTATAAGAAAGAGATAGAAGACGCTGCAAAAATATTATCCTTTTTCGAGGCGATTAACTTTATTTAATTACCAATACTTCCTCAACGGGGAGTCCAATCTATTTTTTCCCCTAGTTTAACAGCAAATAGCATTTTTAACTACTTATTATCGAAAACTGACACCAAGCCAAATTATCCAAAATTTTCATACAAAAGTCAAATTTTCAACTGGCCCCAATTCGAATTAAGGGGCAAGTTGAAAATTCCAAATATGCCGTTTTTTTACTTCTTCAAAGAGTTCACAGGTGTATCTTCAATATTAAAATTGTTTGAAAAATAGGGGTTCTATTACTCAAACGCATGTAGAAATGAAACCCAATAACTGACATAGTAAAACTTACGGTACATTTTCTTAATAAAATAACCAACACAACTCAAAAGGAATTATTAAGAAATGTTGTTTAACAGTCGAGAAAATTAAATTTGAATTTAAAAAAAAAGTGTCCACCACTGTACATTACATATCGCACAAACACGTAGAGTTTTATGTTTTACTCCACACAAGATGAACATATTAATTTGGTTTTCTATCTTGTTAAATATAATGATTTTTGCTGCCCCTTATTTTACAATATTTTATTTTTGCAGTTTGAAATTTCGCCCTTAATTCGGGTTCAGCTATCAGCTGACTAATCAGCTGACTTTGAAGCTTGATCAGAACGTCAGGGTTGCATTATATTGAGATAGAATTAATACTTATTTTAAGTATAAATGGTTACAATGTACATGGATTGCTTTGTGACTTATATGTATATATAAGTATGTATAACTAATATAAGAGTCTAAAAAAACCCATCCACTACATTCACAGTTAATGTTGGTAAGTTCTTTGCAGAGAACATTTACTTCGCATGTCGCATCATTCATCTGCCTAGATATACAATTTGTTTTTTTTTTTTTAGCGATTGTCATAAAATGAAATACTTGTCAGATTAAAAGCTATAGTTAGGCAGGTAGTTTTATGCCTGCGCCAAATTTGATCAAGCTCGAACTACTGTATCATGCAGCTTCCATAAAGCTACACGAATCTGTGATTAACACCAAACTAATCAGTAAGTAGATTACTATTAAAAAGGTATAATTCCGGCAAGTTTAATCAACATCGGATAACTAAACATATAAATAAATTTCCGCACGGCCGTTCCTCTGGCTTAGTTTACTTATCTCATTTTGTTAGATTTTGTTTAGTTAGATATTGATATGTACATACATATATAAGTAGATGATGCTTGATAATTTTGTTTTAAACTCTTTCAAAAGGAGTATTTCAATTTTGGTCAGAATGGTGCAACGCATAGCAAGAAGCATCTCCAACCATATAAAAGCCACTTCCTTTTGTCCGTCTGTCTCAATCACCGCAATTGAGATATTCTAGACCACCCAAGCTACAGGGCTGAAAATTTGCATTTAGTTTTCTATATCCAGCAGACATTGTATTTCTTGGTTTCAGAGTGAACGAACCACTATATCATAGAGCTCTGGACCAATAACTCTGATATTTTCCATTGGATATTAAAAAAAAAAAAAACAAATCTTAGTTTACTTTATATTCAAACGTATTGCCATATTTCATCAAGATCAGACTACTATACCAAATAGCTTCCATAGAAACGATCGGCCTGAAAACCAATTTCGGTCGGAAAAACAGAATAACTGCCAATTTAATTGTCGACTTTTTACATAAAAGTTTTTTTAGAGTAACACAAAAACTTGAATGCCCTCATTCAAACTTCGGCATGGCAGAAGTTAATTAAACTATTCAATCATCAATTCATTTCTTCAAACGCCGCTATCAAATGGTCTTAAAAATTGAACTGGTTACAAAATTTTAAGAGAATCTCGTGTTTGAGTTGGATGATACTCAGCTTAAAGTAACAACACGGCAAATCATTTTTTGAACTGACGTTTGAATCAGGACATTAATAGATTATAAAATTGGACCAACTTTAACTTAAGCTGTTGTTTTCAGAAGTTAAATATAGATTTATAAAATATATTAAAGTTGATTTTTGATTCTCACTCTCATTCAGTAAGTACCCTCTCCGCACATAAAATTAGCCCTTCTATAACTTCCATTAAAGTTGCCTTTATCGTTAATTTATGAGTTTTTAATTAAAGTGTATGAATTCCAATTTGCCAATTATTGTATGACCTGAAAAACAAAAAAAGCATGTTATTGACCGCCTCTTGGATGAGGAAAAAATTAGGCATCGTTTGAAATACATGTGTCAAGAATTTCTTTATATTTACAGTCGGTCTTTAATTTCGTTTTTTATCTGATGAATTCTGTCTACAATATTTACACAATTTGTTGTCTAATTGGGCGCAGGATAGGCAGAATATGTATCTATGTGGCGACGTAAAGTAAGCGCTTTAGGGCTGACTACCGCATGTGTCAGAGTGGTCAAAAGGGTTTTGGCCTTTGGATAGTCTTTCTGCATGGCCATTATCACAGCCAAATTATAGCGCACCACATTTTGGGCTGCGTCGAGGGACTTGAGCTGCCAGTCACGCGTCTCCAGATCGAAAGCATTCAGTGCGCCGACAAATGTGGGGTCCAGATGATCGCGTGCTTCGGAAGGTTTGTTCATTAGCATTAACGCCTCGGCGGCGTACATGTGAGCCAGCAACCTGTGAAGGACAAATTCCGTTTAGATTGAACTAAGGAACATTGTGGAAGTGGGACTAACTTATGGGCATCCGACAAGCGTTCGCTGTGCAGCATCTGCTGGGCCATTTCTAAAGCAGTCACGTAATCGTCAAGGCGCAGGGAGACATAACTGTGCGCAGCATAAATGGCGGCCAGCATATTCTCCAACGATTCCATACTAATCGGTTTCGATGGGTTGCAAAAATTATTGTCCTGTAAATGGCGCCACGACTGTTGGTCCAAATCACTTTTCTGCTCCGGAGAGTCCTCCGACGAGGCGACAATATGAAAGCTGGCCTTATAATGGAGAGCAAGTGTCAGGGCGTTTCGCAAGCACAAGGCAGCAAATTCCAATGTTAGCTCAGGCACAGCTGCCGACTGAGGACTGCAGAGCAAAAAACCCGAAAAATTAATTTCTATCAGAGATTTGCTGGGAGAGCATAATCTAGTTGGTTCCACTTACGCATACTGCTTTTGTCGGGGATTGTTGTCCATGCCAGGCAGTAAATGTCGCTCTTCCTCCTGCACTTTCTGTCGACACAAGCGAAAGCTTGATTTAATTCCATTCAGGGGCAAAATAGCAAAGTTCTTACCGCCTCATGCTCCATAATGCAGGCCTCCGCCATGCGCAGCCACAGTCGCGGATTGCTGTGATATTGTTTTATTGGCACCAAAAAGCATTGGAACGCCTCCTTGGCACGCCGCAAATGAAGCATAGCAACACCCAAATTGTACAGGATCTCGCAGGAATGGGCTGAGCTCATGGTCTGCAGCGTCCTTTGCCTCAAATTGAAGGCCAGCTGTTTGTCGAAGTTGAGGGCGTTCTGAAAAAACTTCGCCGCAATGGCATAATGACGCACTCTCAAATGGATGACGCCCATGTTGTTGGCAATGCAAGTACTCAGGTGTGGCGTTATAGTACTAGAAAGAGTTGAAATTTAGGGTGTATTCGTTCCGAAGGTAGATGGATCTTACCCGGACTGGGTGCACTCGTTGTTAATGCGCATCAACTGTTTGGCTGCCATTTGAAAATCCTTCATGATGTAGTACTGCTGCGCTTTGAGAGCTGCATATTCGGGGGTGCCATCCTCGGTGATCAGCACGGGCTTGCGATTGAGGACGTGCGTCAGCAGCTGCAGCAGTTGCAGACTAGTGGCTTTGTTCCCATCATTACCCACTCGCGCCACGACGCCTTCTGATCCTGCAGTGGGAGCTGCAGCAGGAGTCTCCTCTGGGTTACCTGGACTCGCGTTGTTGTTGCTGCTGGTGGTGTTGGTGTTGGTGGTGGTGACTGTTGGTGCACTAGATACCAACTTCAGTTTGTATTGCAAATGGTCCAAAAACGCCTCGGCGCGATTTAGTTGATTGGTGGCTAACAACAGCTGCAGCTGCAATGTGGCTACCAGGGCCAAAATGCCTTTCTCCAAAGCCTCCATACGACCGACCAAAGGGGCCAGCTTTTCCAAGGCAGTGGCATACATGTGCCGATGGTAGTAGATTACTGCCTTATTGTAGCGGGCTACAGTCGCAGCAGTACCCCCTCCCCCATGCTTCAATGAAAGGCCAACACTTGCTGCCTCGTTGCCGCTGGCCACTGAGCCAGAGGCGGATATGGGCTTCACGTCGAGAACCAAATCCTCTAGTTCCTGCAACAAAGTGGCGTGCTGGGTGCAGCCGCTCTTGTAGTAGTTAACCACAGCCCGATTGTGCCGTAAAATGGGTCTACTGTTTTCCCCCTTGGACTCCAGCTGCTGCAGCAGTTCCAGGCATCGGTCGTACTCGTTGCTGGAAGGACAGTGGAAGCGGAAGAAAGTGAGGTGGAGGGCCTTTCTATGTGGAGCTCGACTTACTTGTTAAACTGCTCATGGGCTTGGCACAGCAAGCTGTAGTTTTCATCTTCGTTTTGGGTTTTTGTTGTCTCCGCCAAATCCATGCTAGCAGTGTGACATTTGAACAAGTCCGAGCCGCTTTTGAATGTCTCCGAGCCGCCATCAAACATGTCCGAGTTGGTTCGAGCCGCTGCGGTCGCAGCAGTGTTGTCAACTTTCGGTTATAAAAAAACGCTGTTTTCATCAGGGAAGAACAAATAAAAAAAACTTTAAAATAATGCGGAAAAAATCTATTTTTTATGTCTTACATAATATTTTGTTAAATCATTTTACTGTTAAAAAAATTTGTATGGCCACATGAGCACGTCATCGGCAGCTCACAGCTATAAAAGCATTTTCCATTCCTTTGCAACCCATATATGAATGTATTTAAAAATCTGTTAGAGAATTTTACTATTACAAAATTGTTTCTTCTGCAGAGTAAATTATTTAGCGTGCTTAGGTTAACCCCTTTTTTTTAATGTCATGAAGCTAAACTGGCTAAAAACTCTTTTTCCTTTTCCGTTTGACTATGGCAAAGACAGAATTTTAAATGCAACCATTGACAAGTTTAAAAATCAACGGTTACCTGACAAATCTTGATAAGGTTATATTTCTTTTCCAAAGTTTGTTATGTTTGTTCTTATTTGTCTAACGCTTAATCTTTTAATTGGCAAAATATTTTCAGCATCAAAGAATTCTAATTCTGGGAAAACATGTCGATCTGCAAGAGGATTTCAGAATTTTTTTTAGTTAATCTTGGCAAAACAAGTGGGAAAACCCCAAATTTCTTTCAAAAAAGGTTAAAATTCCCGCTTCCCGCACTTCCAAAAAAGGAAAATTGACAGCACTGGTTCGCAGTGGCGCTATCTACTAGTGGCATGTATTTGGTAACCCAGTGTAACGAATATAAACTTCAAAAGTACGTTTCTCGTTGCCCAAAATCATAATAAAAGATCGCAACGAAAGCAATTACACATTGGAATTATTTTAATTTGATTCGAAGTACAATATTATTTACTAAATTGATTCAAAATATTCAATAATTTTTAGTTTTTATACAATGTTTAGGTATGTGTATGATAATGGAGGGGTACTGTCTGTTGCTGCAACTTGAAAAACAATAATAATTCAAATTTTGCACACGACAACTAATGGTTATGAAAGGGGTCTAACAGGGACATGGAAAGGGGCAGGTCCGGAGCGTTGGGCCACGCATTGAGTGCAGCACGCCCAAGGATTTTGAGTAATGAGCGGGGGAGGAACCTGCCACAATAAATTTGACATTTTATGTAATATTATGTACACTATTATATATATGTATATGTATGTGTATATATATATCTATATATATGTATATATATGTCTATATATATATACATTTTATGTTGTATGTATACTATTGCATATAAACTTGAATTTAGCATTTGCATAAAAATTCCCAACACTTCAACTAGAGGCTCAACATTAACTGAGCAGTTTCAATCATCATTTTCAGATTCTCCCATTCATATCCTCTTTTCCTCCCTAAATTGTTCGTTCGAGTCATTGCATTGATGTGGTTGGTTTTGGCTCTCGCACTGCGCTACTTATGTGTTGCGTATCTTGCCGGGTACGTAGTTCTTGTCGATGACGTTCTCCTGCAGGAACATGTGCAGGCACCTCTCATTCTGCGCGAGGGGATGTCCAGCAATCTTGTTGATGAACGCCTCCAAGCCTTTGCGCCGCTCTTCGATAAAGTTCTCATCAAAGATGCCCTCATCTCCGCGAAATGGCATTTGTCGTTTCCAGGCCTTGCCCGGCAGCGGGGGAACTACAATCTGTTAAGAATGTTTATCTTAGTAACTGCCGACTCAGATGGCCACTATGCTTTCTTACCTTGCTGTCCCGTTCCAGTTCATTTCTCAGCCACTCAAAATCGCTGTACCGTCGTCTTACACTCGACTCCTTTACTTTAAAAACCGGCAAGTTGGTCTAAAAAAGTGCAAAAATATAGAGGGGCTAAATGAATATGGTAAATTTCAGTGACCCGCATGACTCAATCACAGCAAATGGACGCCGTTGCTGCAATTGTGACTAATAATTATCGCTCCGTTTCGTTTTATAGGCGTAACACACACCAACTCGACAGCACACACATACATGCACAAATCACATATGCAGACATCTATGCGCAGTCATTCACATTCACGCTCACACACACACGCAGTCAATCTTTTATCAACGTTTTGTGGGTACCATTCGCTTTGCGGCTACTTGGATATTCACTTGGACTTACTCTCATGCGCACTTCATAATCCGTGTATCGTTTCTTGCCCGCCGCCATGGTGGTCAGTGGATTGACCACGTCAATTTCGAGGAAATTGGCCGGCACTGCATACGCATCGTCTAGTGTTTGTTTCTTCACATTCAGTCGGCGAGTGGCATCGGCGGTCCCGTCCTCAACCATCATTCTGATGCTGCAGCAGAAGCTCTGATTGCAATTGTGGTAGACGCCCCCCTTTGTACAAACGGGTTTCTTGTGGTGTAGTGTTGGTCTTTCTCTTCTCTTTATTTATTGTTGTTGTTGTAGTTTTTGGTGTTGTTGGTGCTGCTACGGCTGCTCTCTGAATGCCTCAATTTTCATAAAATTTTGTATCCTTTGTGCTACCCTTTGTTTGGGCTACACTGTGTATTAACTAATATAATTTAATTAATGTTTAACTACAACAACACAAACTTTCCAATAATTTGCAGTGTGTAAACTTATCGATAAGAAGCAGGGGTGTTTCGCGGAACCTATTTCTATCGATAACTTTGTAAATTTGTGGCAACTCTACGGTCATGTGATGGCACGTGACGTCAGAGCAAATTTTACACTTCCAGAGTAATTTTTCTTCGTACTCCGCAACGACTCGCAGGCCTGGAATTTTGCGTGTGTCGCTCAGTATTAATTCGAAACTGAAAAATTGTATGTCAAGAACAATTTGACCAAGTGAATTTTACCTAAAAATTAAAACAATTGATTAATTCGAGCAATTAAATTCACCCCCGCCGTGATTTGTTCTTCTTTCAGCTCGAAATTTGCTGTGCACTTTTCAAAATAAAAAGAGAACAAAATGAATGCCCAACAAGCACAACGGGAGCATGTCCTGGCCGTCTCCAGGGACTTTATTTCGCAGCCACGCCTGAGTGAGTACCGCCAAAATGCAGTATAATTTCGAAAATTGTGAGAATTGGCAATTAAATACCAACAACCAAAAGCCCTTCACGGGTCCGCCATGACAGTTTGCACGAATCTGGGTGGAAGGCAGAATGCATAAAAATCAATAAAGTATTTTGTACCATCCCTAGCTGGGAGCGTCTGAATCTTCTGAATCAAGCATGAAATGTAGCATAAATTAAAATCTTCATTTAATAACAAGTTGTTTCGCCAAGTATTAAATTGCTGTAAATTCTATTTTACGAAAAATTTTCACTGTCACATGACTCTCGTGTTGTGACAGAGCAGTAGCAGCAGCTCAGCTGTTTGCTCTCTTGCCAGTAAGCGGGCACCTGACTGCGAATGGGGTGGAGAGGCGAGAGTTAAAAATCCAATTGGAAACTGAAGTTGAGTTAACATTTAACGCTTTATGTAACGGGATGCAGTTTAAAAGGTGATGAAAGTTCGAATTTTTAAATTTTTATAAAGAAAAGGGGCCTTGTTTTCCCCTTTTCTATTTCTCCGACTCTGCATTATCAATTTATTAAAAATTAGCTGCAGCTCGTGGATAGTCAGCTGACATAATTTGCCCCGATACACCCCCTCTCTCGATTACTGCTTTTTTGGTTGACAGTTGAGTTTCTTATCTGTTGAGTTTTTCATTAGTGGTTCATTCGAGCGCTAGATTCCAACCAACCATTTAAATACGTATTTAATTTTAATTATTTTCTCCTTTATTTCGCATTGCCTTCCATGCGTAGCCTACAAGACAGTGTCCGGTGTGAACGGTCCTTTGGTCATTCTCGATGAGGTCAAGTTCCCCAAATTCGCTGAGATTGTGCAGCTCCGTCTCGCCGATGGCACCGTACGGTCTGGCCAAGTACTGGAGGTGAGTGGTTCTAAGGCTGTCGTTCAGGTGTTCGAGGGAACTTCGGGCATTGATGCCAAGAACACCCTGTGCGAGTTCACAGGCGACATTCTGCGCACTCCCGTCTCCGAGGACATGTTGGGCCGCGTGTTCAACGGCTCGGGCAAGCCCATCGACAAGGGACCCCCAATTTTGGCTGAGGACTTCTTGGATATTCAGGGCCAGCCCATCAATCCCTGGTCGCGTATTTATCCCGAGGAAATGATCCAGACCGGTATCTCGGCCATCGATGTGATGAACTCGATTGCCCGTGGCCAAAAGATTCCAATTTTCTCAGCTGCCGGTTTGCCGCACAATGAAATTGCTGCTCAGATCTGTCGTCAGGCCGGTCTGGTCAAGCTGCCAGGCAAGTCCGTGCTGGACGACCACACCGATAACTTTGCCATCGTGTTCGCTGCCATGGGTGTCAATATGGAAACTGCCCGATTCTTTAAGCAGGATTTCGAGGAGAACGGTTCTATGGAGAATGTGTGTCTGTTCCTTAACTTGGCTAACGATCCAACCATTGAACGTATCATCACTCCTCGTCTGGCTCTGACTGCTGCTGAATTCTTGGCCTACCAGTGCGAGAAGCACGTGCTGGTTATCTTGACCGACATGTCTTCGTACGCTGAAGCCTTGCGTGAGGTATCTGCGGCCCGTGAGGAGGTGCCCGGTCGTCGTGGTTTCCCAGGTTACATGTACACCGATTTAGCTACCATTTACGAACGTGCCGGTCGTGTGGAGGGTCGCAATGGTTCCATCACCCAGATTCCCATTTTGACTATGCCCAACGATGATATTACCCATCCCATTCCTGATTTGACTGGTTATATTACCGAGGGCCAGATCTACGTTGATCGTCAGTTGCACAACAGACAAATCTACCCACCAGTCAATGTGTTGCCATCCCTGTCACGTCTGATGAAGTCTGCCATCGGTGAGGGCATGACCCGCAAGGATCACTCTGATGTGTCCAATCAGCTTTACGCTTGTTACGCCATCGGCAAAGATGTCCAGGCCATGAAGGCTGTGGTTGGTGAGGAGGCCTTGACGCCCGACGATTTGCTCTACTTGGAATTCTTGACCAAGTTCGAGAAGAACTTTATCTCTCAGGTAAAACAAAGCGGATACTAGTCCAATCGATTGAATCAACCAACATGTTTAACCTACTTTTCATTACTTGCAGGGCAATTACGAGAACCGCACTGTCTTTGAATCCTTGGACATTGGCTGGCAGCTGCTGCGTATCTTCCCCAAGGAGATGCTTAAACGTATTCCAGCCTCCATTTTGGCTGAATTCTATCCTAGGGACTCCCGTCATTAGATTCTGTTTCTTGATTGTTTTTTTGTTTTTGATTTTTGTCCAAAATTTTGTTTCATTCATAATTTAAGCTGGCGGAGTACCCCGCACTTGCAATATCCCGCTGTGTATGTGTTTATCTCAATATATCCACATGCATAAAGCCACAATATATATATATATATAATATCGTATCTATTTGTTCAACTTTTGCGATAGCCGACCTAGATAAATAATCAAATCAAGTAAAAACAAAAAAGAAAAACTATTTTAATGCGTGTCGTAGTCGTCGTTATCGTTGTCGTCCTTCCCGTATTGGAAATGTACATAAATAATTGAATTGTTTAATCGTCGCAAATTATTTTTTACACTCGTGTATTTTTCCCCCTATTTCGCGCGTTCATTTTGTTAAAGTTTATTACATTTTCTTTGTTAGGTTTTAAGTTTGTGCTCTAAAAACTATCATTTCTTTTTTTTTGAATCGACGTTGCATTCCAAACCAAAATTCAGTTCGTTTGCTTTTATTTTGTTTTGTCGCGCTTCGATATCTGTTTGCACAAGTATTAGACACTTTGCCTTTCCTATAATCGACCCCGTACCCGTGCCCCGTCCCTTACCTTAATTTGCTGTCCCCGCACTACGCACCGATCTTTGTAAACAATTTGTACAGCAACTCAATTAAAATGAAAAAAGTAAATGGAATAATAAGTGCAAAAATAAAAAGAAATCAACAACAAATGTTTAAAATGCCAGAAATATCTAATACAAAAGTTAGACATCTGAACAGAATCATTGTTATTAAATTTTTGATCGATCCTTGTTTAATAGTGTTATAGAAATCTGCATTAATGCCATCCAAATCGGTTTGTTGGTAGCGTGGTAGTCACGGGTGAACAAACCATTTGATCAACAGCATAAACAATAAAACAAATGTTCAACTAATCGTATATTTAAAGAATAATTAATGATTCACATATATGTATGTATAAATTATAGAACATTTAAATGATGAGTTAATAAATTACACACCAAATCATGTTAAATCCAATAGCCATAAATACTTTTAAACGAGGAATTAAAGGAACTTTTCGAAGACTTGGGATTTCAATCAGTTCTTTTGATCCCTCAGCCCATGTCCAGGATTTTCGTTGCAAGTAACGAATAGTTTTGAATTTATCTAATGAACTTTTAAAACTGCCATCCGTTGATTGCAATTTCATCGATCTACCAATAAACCAAGAAGCGTTTGGTATTATAGTAGATATATAGATAATAGAAATACCCAAAAACAAATCATTTTGAAATTTTATGTCCACAGATTCAGAATATTTTTCCTTTCTTTTAAATCTTCATATTAAGTGGATTGCTTTCATCTAAAAAAGTCGATCCAATGCAGCAAAAGTACCCGAGATGGAGTCAAAGATTCCATCGTGCTGAATCAAGTTCCCATATTGCTGTGCTCTTAATAACGTCCTGCATTTTTTAAATATTGCCGAACAAAATCACTTTTTTCCACATTGCAGGGGCGTGGCGAAATAAACTTGGTCTGCATACCAACTTTGGTGACTCTAGCTTTTATAGTCTCCGAGATCTAAGTGTTCATACAAACGGACTCGACTGTCGCTGCTGACCAAGAATATATATACTTTATAAAGTCGGAAAAGTTTTCTTCAGTCTGTTACATCCATTTTGGCGACTTTAACTACCCTTTTACCCTATGGGTACAGGGTGCAAAAAGTAAACAAGAGTAATACAAAAACTTGCAAGGGTATACAGGCTTCAGCATGATAGAAATTAGCTTTTTACCCATGTTAACTAATTAATTTCATATTAAGTACGATTACTTTTTTGTGAAACTGAAAAAAAATAAAGAAGATTCATCAGATTAGCTATTTCAATTACATGATTTAGAACTGGAAATATAAATAATACTGTTTAAAAGACTAAACATTTGTACATTTTGTTAAGACATTATATTGTTTCTAAAATAACAGAAGAATGGAATGATAAAAACAGAATGATGATAAAATAAAATGATGAATCTTACGCTCAGAGTGAAATCTGGGTTATTTTGGTGATAAACAACAGCTTTTTTGTAATCGAAAAACTGTTTTCGACTTCCTTATTTTCTGTTTATCATTGCATCTTTAAAAATTTCCACTGACTTTATTATACCCTTTGCAAAAAGGGTATATTCATTTTGGTCAGAAACGTTCAACGCACAGAAGAAAGCATCTCCCACCATATCAAGTGTTTACATTCTCTATTAGTACAACGAGTCGAGTTCATATAGCTTTGTATGTCCGTCTGCCTGTCCTTCATTCTGAATCATTCCGAACCATTGTATTATAAAACTTCCATAGGAACGTTCGTCAAAAATAGAGTCTTGGCTCCGTTGATTTTTGTTTTAAGTCCAATTGTCATAAAAAATAGTATTTGTTAATTTAATATACTCATTAATGACTGTGCAAAATAGGTAAGATCTGAGGTCCAAAATATATATGTTTGTCCTATAAGAATGATTGGCCCAAAAACCAATTTTGGTCAGAAAAACAGAAGAAAATCCAAAGCCCCGACTTTTAAAATACAAGGTTGTTCCACTTTGATATCTGTATGTAAGATATTAAAAAAACAAAGAAACCTGCAAGAGTATATAAACTTCAGCATGGCCGAAGTTAACCTGGCCTTCTGGTTGCGTAATGTGTTTAATCAGCCGATTTTGAAATTCGATTGGAATGTTCGATCCTATATAAGCGGCAATTCGAATCTATGCAACCATTATCAACTTTATCAAGATGAAGTTCGTTGCTGCTTTATTCCTTCTCACCGTTGTCCTTCATCTAAGCGATCTGACTGCTGGACATGCCAGACGATTTGCCCCACTGTTATTAGAAAGGTTTGCGGCACTTATAAGCGCAGTGGAAGAAATATAGTGTGCGAGTTTGATAACGAGTGCATTGCCCAGAAGCATGCTTGCCAGAAGAGGGAACGTAAGTACCTCGAAAACCAACCATACCCAACCAAATCTTATGTCAATATATTATCAACACTCTTAGGATGGACTTGGGTCCCTAGACGTTGCCGCCGTCAGTCTAGCAGCCGTGACTGTAGCTAGAGAAACTTAAACTGTCAGGACTATGCAAAACTCTACTACCCCGACGCCGAAAGTATCTTAATCTGGAAAGCATCCCCTTTAACGGAATACGTACTACGTCTCTACAATAAGCTTCAACAAGCTTTCTAATCGAAAGCTTTTACTGCTGTTAACTTTTAGCACTGTTAATGTTGGGTTAACATATTAAAAATTGAAATACATTCTCCTTTATAAAATATCAATTTACTCAACAATGTGCCTGAGATGTTGGGATTGTCCAACCTGTGTGCTTGGCGATCTGCATATTTCGGCCACGCAAAAAGGTCAAATTATCAATCAAACATCTGCGGCAACCTCTTGAGTCCCTGAAATCATTGCAGTTACATCTACCCTCTGGCGCTCATGGTCAGCAAAATGCGAGGGTGTGGGCGGGTGGTCCGTACAACTGCTCCTTTACAGCTCTCTGGCTTTTGCCTGGACAAGTTTTCCATTGACTTTGCAAATTTATGCAATTATGCCAAAGTTTTTAATGAGTTCTAAATGAAGTTAAAAAATTTGGTTGACGATGGTTGAGCTTGGTGGTTTATGTAGATGTTGGTGTAAAATACCCCACCACCCCATCCCCCGTCCCACTCAAAGCCCGCAAATGAAACTTTTTCTTGCATCACAAAACTTTAACCAATTGTTTGAGTCTTGATATTGTAAACAATCTGTGTAATTCTGGGTATAAATTTAAACTACTCCCTACTAGGGAATCATCTTTATGCATATGTATAAAATCTTAGCAAATAGGGTCAATCGCAATAGCTCATAACATCGTTTACTGAGTACTAGTGAAATGAGTTCCCATGTTAGAAGTATTAACGTTATACAATATTCAAATCAAAATTCAAATATCAATCAATGAAAATTCACTTTAAACAATATATGTACATACACTCCTCATCACTTGAATAGGACACCTCCAACGTATGTTTTCCATGACACACTACTCCCCAACCAATAAAGCTAGCGATCCATTTTTTTTTTTAAATTAAAGATTATTTAATTCTTATGTTTTAAACAAATGAAGAACTTCATGATACTGCTATAGTTTATAACAAAAATGGTTTTCTCAAACTTCATCAAATTATGGCAGTCAAATTGTATGTCACTTGAATAGGACACCTCAACAAAAATATATTTTTAATTCGTTTCAATGCTTTAACATATGCATAACTTCGTTAACATACAAAAATAGAAAATAAGAAAGTAAAAAAAAAAAGATTTAATAATGTGTCGAGCCACCTTTCTGTTCCAAGACTTCAATCATCCTGTTTGGAAGAGATTCATACAAACTGGCCAAATAATTCAAAGAAATGGAATCCCAAGCCATTTCAATTGCTTTTATTAATTCTGAAACACTTGAATATTGTTTTCCTGAACTATAAATCTCCCGTGTCAGCCATCCCCACACATTTTCGATTATATTTAAATCGGGTGAGTAGGGCGGCCAGCTTAGGAGGTCCACATTTTGGCTCTTTATGAACGATTTTACAAGCCGAGCTGTATGTATTGGCGCATTATCTTGCTGATACGTCCATGGGAGAGGCCCAAAAAGGGTTTGGAAATGTGGAAAAGCCTCTACTAAAATTTCCTTGTAGCACAATGCATTCATTGTTGATGACAAAAATTTAAGTTTAAAGGTGCCATAGTACGAAATGGCCCCCCACACCATCACACCTCCAGCTCTGCTATGAAGACGGTCCAAATGATGAGGTTCTTTGCGTATATCATGGAAATAATAACTATACCCGTCTGGACCTTCTAAATTGAATTTTTTTTCGTCCGAGAACACCACGTTGCGCCACTGTGTGGTCCAGGCCACATGCTCGCGACAAAAACTGAGTCGTTGCGCTTTTCTTGCCATGTTGAGAGGAGGCTTCTTCTTAATTTTAAGTCTCTTTAAATGTTGAGCCTTCGAAATAACACGATGGACAGTGGATATACTAGCATTAACGTCACATTTTTCACGAATTTTAGCCACAGAGTCATGAGAATTGGACGCTTTTCTTAATATTAGTCGTCTCTCAGCATTGGTAACCACACTATGAGTGCGGCCTTTCATATTATTTCCATAGCCAGACACATTACTTAAAAAATTTGAAATGACATGTCGACTTCTATTGATATTTTTGGCTATTTTTGCAATTGATAGTCCAGAGTCCTTGTACGCCTTTATTTGTCCTCTTTCCTCATCAGTTAAGGACTTTCCTCGACCCATTTTGTTTTTATATTAAAGCCAATACTCAAAAATAGCAAAAAAACCTCCTTTAACAAAATTTGTATGATCACTCGCCAAAATAAACGATCAAACTAAATGCATGTTCTATTCAAGTGACAGAAAAAATTTACTCAATTTCATACGAATTCCAACACAAAGCAACATAAAAATATAACGGCTCTTTTCCAGAGGTTTCTGTTGCGTTCTGATAGACGTGAATAACTGCTAAAAGACAACTTGCAAGAAAACCGTTATTTTATCATTTCGCTTTTGAGTTCTTCGCAAAAATACAATGACCGTACAGGCTGTCCTATTCAAGTGATGAGGAGTGTACGTAATTGGGCTTAGTTCCTAGTGCGGGGAAATTAGGAGGGTTTGCTTCCCCTCGCTATTTCATGTTATTTTATCTTTTCTTTGTGATTAGCTGCTTGCCTATGGGATGTAGTGGTTTCTCTAGTGCTGTGGCTTATAGTCAGCACCAGCACTAGAGGAAGGCAACGCGCTTAAAGATTCCTAGATTCCAGAATATTATACGCCCTTAGAAACAGTTCCAGCTCTGACGAAACAAACTTAAATGACTTAAATATATTGGGATAAAAAAAATTAACATAACTAGCTATTGTTAAACAAGATGGATGCCTGATTCTGCTGTATTTGTGGTCTGAGTATGCATTCAACAACAACAACAACAACAATAGTTTTAAATGGTCCTATACGGATGTTGTAAATTAAATATATTGAAGTGTGAAACTGGCAACTTGTGGTAGATTATCTCGAAGCATATGAAATTCTGCAATATTATTGGATCTAAAAATGTATCTGAATTGCGGCAGCTTAAAATCTCCTTACCCAAGGGCATAGAGGGGAGGGGGGTAAGGATGCCCACTGCGCAAAAGATATGTATCTTTAGATTGTCTGCTGGTCCCTGACAAGGCAATGTCAAGTGGTTTGGGTGGCGGGAGGATGGTGGCTCATTCCGAGACGTTTGTCTGGCATCATTAGGAAATCCAACAAAAGTTCATGGTCATGGTCAATGCAAGTGGCTACCTACTTGGCATTCACTCGCTGGCTCTCGTTATGCGCTCTGCTTCCGCTGGATTTATGCGCCGCATAGGCACATAAACAGCATCTGGCAAGTGTCCCAAAACGATGCTGATCCGGCGTCCCAATAAAAACAGACCCCGAGTACCCAATTCCCAATTCCCTTGAGCTGCTGCATGGATGTATGTATGTATGTGCCCACAACATTTGGTGCGATAAATGAGTTCGTGTAAAAAGGTTTCTTAATAAGTATTTGCAAAATGTTTGAATGTGAATTTTAATGAGCCAAAAGACAGTGAGAAAATCCACCCAAACACAGACAGAGAGAGAGAGAGAGAGACTCAGAAAGGGAATAGCAGGTGGATGGATACCGCAATCAACGATGTTTCATCCATTTCTCACTCACTCAAGTATTTGTGTGCTGATTATCGTGTGTGAGAAATTTACAAGGGAGCGGTGGTCCTTGGCTGGGGACTTTTGTGTATAAGTAATTAAGGCTTTTGTCGCGTCAAGTAAATCACCTAATTAACTCATTAGCAGTTAAATTTGAATGCCACATTCACTTCGAACAGTTGCCAAGGACACAGTGTTTCTCACTCACGTTTGAAGTGTTTGACCAATCTAACACTTTTCCTTGGAAAACAGAAAAAGGTTTTCATTCATCCCCTCTCACTTTCTGGTGTGTCTGAAGAGTCTGTGAAGCAGGTCGAAAAGGTCCTCTTGGTCTTGGCTGGTTGCTCGGCCGCCCCGCTCCGACCGTCGGTTCATTGCCAATGAAGCTAAACTAGTTTGCCCTTTTCCCTGAGACTCACACTAGCTTCCATAATTTGTGGGATGGATTTGGGACAGCTTAACCAAATAAATCACAAGAATAACCAAAAGCAGAGTGGAAGAGAAAAGAATATAACCAAAATGTCCGACTTTGGGCAACGCTTTTGAAATCGTTTGCCTTCCAGCTTTTTGTTGTTGTTGCCATTGTATGTATATTCAAGATTAAGCAAATTGACGCCGCCTGCCGCCAACAGTTTAGATTGAGCTAATGCTTCGGCCCTGGCTTCGGGATATTTATCCTGCTTTTAGTTAAGCTGCAAATACATTGCGTCCAAAGGAATTTCCCGAGTGAAGAAGGGAGGGGTATCAATTGTGCTGCATAAGCATAAAACCAAATACATACACATGCCACGTCTCAGTATATGAAAGTGTGCGTATGTGTATGTGCGTGTGTGTGTGTGTGTGTGTATCTGACATTTAATGCCCCAATGGTTAGCCCTAGGCAACTAGGCATCAGCAGCAATTGGGTCTGTTTTTCGATTTCGACTTTGGCATTGCCTTTGACTGCGCCTCTCTCCGCCGACTGTGCCTAATTGTAGTTTGATTTTCATGCGTATCGAATGGACAAAAGTTTTTGTCTCGCATATTGTTTGACAGCCTTCCCACTGATGCCCGTTCCCAACCACTGCTATTCTCTGTTCACTGTCGTTCATTGTGTCCCGGGGAGTTTAACGGCAAGCCAAGATTACGTGTCTCAATATCAAAGAGCTTCTCTTTTTTTATGAACTTGTTCCAATATTAACAACAACTGGAGCAACAAAACGACCTGGATACCAAACTAATTGTGACCCTTTTTTCATCATCGTGTTGAGTTGTGCCATAAAAAAAGGTCCTAGAGGTAGGACTTTAAGCTTTATTTGCTTGGGCTTTTTTGTGCAGATTTAAAGCCGGAAATTTATTCGGATCATTTTTTTTTGTACTCCCCCAGCTTCTCTTTGTGTGTGTGTTTGCTTTGGTTGCGCAGTGGGATGTGGGCAGGATGTTAATTCAATTACCATTGCTCCAGTGCAGAATAAAGTCGAAAAAGTCAACCCAAACAAAACATTCGCAGTGGGATTAAATTAAGAACAAAATAAAGTAAGCATGTCGGTTCACCGACTCGGATTTACCCTGTACCAGCCCTTATATCAACTTGGCTATTTTTAATCCGATATTTATATATAAGCAAATACGATTTTTTTAATATTGCTTGAGAAAAACACGTTTTTTCACATTGCAGGGGCGGGAAGGGGCGTGCTTACACACTATACGAGTCTGCATACCAACTTTAGTGACTTTAGCTCTTATAGTCTCCGAAATCTTGGTGTTCATACAAACGGACGAACATACATACCGGACTACATCGACACGACTGTTGATGCTAATCAAGAATATATTTACTTTATAGGAAAAGCTTCATTTTGGCACCTATAATATACCCTTTTACCCAATTGGTATAGGGTATAAAAATAAGAGATAAGATCGGTAGTTGAAGAGAACTGGTCGCAAAGCTTCATTTATCGATTATCGATAACACTTGTGCTACGCTAACTATATCGAATTGAAGTAAATTAGTTTCAAGTATAATTTCTGTTTACAATTTACTAGAGACAACTAAAACGAAAATGCCACAATTACCTTCTACAATATCTCTTCAGACAATATTTTGATACAACATCGATGTACTTCAGCTAGCCCTAGTTAATAAAGCTGAGAATTTCTAACATATTTAATTAAAAATCTAAAAATTCAATGAAGCACCTAAATTTATTTTTTACTTCCCAAAGGGAATCTGACGGTCAGCCTGCGTCATGTGGAAGCAAATGGGTTTTTGTATTTTTGGGCATTCGGGAATGATATTTCTTGTTATTGTTTTTCCTACGAGCGAGTTGTCATGTCGGTCGTGCCGCCTGCTCTTCACCCCAAAAAGGGAAACTGTGCATCAATTTGAAATTTGTTTTTGCCTTTTGTTGCAGTTGCATTAGTTATGTCAGCACATTTGACTGTTGTGTGACTGTTTGACTGTTGTTTATAATGTCCATCAGCATATTTGTGAGTGGATTGTGTCCATTATGCTTTTTGTGTGACATGTGGCGTATACGTGATGCGTCATTGCTTGTGCTGGTTTTGTGGCTTTAAGTGCATGTGGGATAATTTATTTGGTTTAGTTACAAAGGCTGAGCAGAGCATCATCGATTGAATTTTCGATGAAATGTTTATTTCTAATTATTGTGTATTTGCGTTAGACTAGGGAAATTTCATTAGTTAAACTATTGCTGGAAGTTGTTTGTGATAAAAACAGGGCTAATCGAAAAATGGTTAACTAATGCTTCCTGTTCTCCCTTGTCCTTCATACTTGGCAATAAAATAGATCAAGTGTGCGCTCAAAGCCACGCAGTCGAGCTTGCCAAATTACCATAATTTGGATTGCCGAGTTACTTTGCACAGACTCGCATACATACATATGTGTATGTACATACGCATACATGAGATTCAGTAAAGAACTAAAGAACTCGAGATGCAGACCCGTGAGGAAGCTGCGAGGGCACATCAAATTGCAAATTGCGCGCACTAACTTGCAACATAAACTCGTTTATGCGACAGTTGGCAAGGGGTTTGCGGTTGGGGGGCTATGACAGGGAAGTATGAGATAGATATATGTATGATTTTGCTGTCAGAGTGTGCGAGGAGACAATGGATGGAGAGGGAAGTGCCAGGGCAAGCAACTTGCTTCTATGAAACAATATTTTATGGTGCCCTTATAAGTATGCTATGCTTTTGCTTAACTTTCTCCGCCTTTTTATATATGCATATATGTATGGTATGTATACATATATGTATATTATAGGTACGAGTATGTCTGTGTGTATGTGTGTGAGAGAGTATATTGGCAAGCGGCAAGAATGTATGGAAATTGCAGTTACATGTGCCAAATTTGCATTCGCCGCGCACCGTTATGAATAAATCACGTTCCTAATGCATTTGATACACAGGAGAAATCGATGCTGTCAAGGCGCTCACTCATCCGCATCCACATCTACATCTACATCCACATCCACATCCACATCCACATCGAACTCAAATGATGAAGTCCTGAGGCAGGCGGGCCTGGAGCAACAAAGTTTGCCATTAAACATATTAAACCAGAAATTTGCGTGGCATCAAATTACTTCCGCGCAAAGACGGAAACGGAAGCTACCAAGAGTTAAATGAGGAAGCCAACGTAAAATATTTCTTATACAAGACTGAATTTTCTTCTTTTTTGCTTGCTAGGCGAGCGTTCAATAAAATTTCAATAGCTTAATATAAATTGCAAATTACATTAAACAGATTATGGAATTTATTCTAGCGTTCTGGCGTTCTGGCGTACTCACTTCCCTATCCAGACTCTGTGTCTCTAGCTCTTCTTACCCTCTTCATCGCCGCCTTTGTCTCCATCTGGCCTCTTGCTTCTCGACACAAGTGTTGTTAATTATTTGTCACTTAAGAGCTTGACACATGCAGCAACAGCAATAACAGAAGCAAGCACAGCAACAACAACAACAGGAACAACAAGAACAAGAACAACGTGCTCACATTAATAAAACATTAAATTCATTAAGTATGCACATAAATACGCATAAATGGAAAACCAAGGGAAAAGTGAAAATGAAAATGTTGAAGTAAAACGGTCTGAGTAGAAGAAGAAGTTGGGGGGAAGCAGGGGAGCGTGAGAACGATTCCCAAAAATTCTCTCGCAGAGCGCACATAAAAACAGGCGAAGGCTTTAATGGCCAGCTATTGGCATATTTATGCATCTACTTGAATTTATTGTTTTATATGTTTTATACTTTACTTTTTAACCGTCCGGCAAATGATCCCTTTTTCCTCATCTCCAGGTTCTTTTTTCTTTTTTTTGTTTTGTTGGTTGGTTTGTTTTTTTGAACTGGACTAAACAATAAAGACGTTTTTTGTGCGTTGTCTGCTCGGGCATAAAAACGTCCATGTTAGTCAAACATCACGTGGATGGACCCATGGGAAACCCTTTCACTTTTTCCTACTGTGATTGTTGGCGAAGCATGACAGCGGTGGGTCCTTCAACGGCCGCGTGCTGCATGAAATATGTCGCCACTCAGCTTCTGTTGCCTTTTTTATTTCCCCTTTAGATTTGGCCATTTGAGGATGTCGTCCTTTATTTGGCTGCCTTCATTGGGTCAATGGCATATACAAAATATTATTTGTTAATCATTCATATTTTGAAAACAGATGCGAAATTAACAAATTGTGTTACTAAATCTGTTAGAAAACAAGGACTAGGAATCCTTGCTTGACTAACCCATTTGATAGCTGTGGCATGACTATTTCTTCAAGATACTTCATAGGTTTTTGTTCTCTTCCATTCAAATATTTTGCCGTTCAGTAAACTAAATCTATGGTAAACTCGGAATTGAGTAAACGAGTTACGTCTGCAATTCCATAAAACGAAACAACTTATGTAAGGGAGTTCTTAGTTAACAGAGACATCGGAAAATTTCAAAATTAATGAAAGGAATGTGAATACATTTTAAATAACTGTCTCGTCAAATTCAAAGGAATACAATGGCGCAATTCTCCCAGAAAAGAAAATCCTTGTGGGGTGACTTGGCCATGTTTACTTAAAGATTTTTGAAAAGTCTAAGCACCTTGTGTATATTCAACTACAGCACACACCCATCTTTTGTTAATGATGTTGGCAATTGGGGCACGCCGCATGCCTTTTCCACTTCCGCCATACCCCCTCCATCCGTCTGCCTTTGTCGTCTCACTCCTTTGATGTTGGTCGCTGGATGTGAGCAAGGAACTGATTTATTATTGGCATGCTGTGCCATGACCGCCCGTTCTCACATTGCCGCAAATTTTATTTCATTTCGTTTTGTTCCCATTCTCAATCTGAGTGTCGGTCAGGAGAGATGCGGGGGGGATGGATGTGGATGTCGAAGTGGAAGTAGAAGTGCTACTTTCTCCTTTTTTGGGGAGCAACATTTTTATTTATATATATTTTGTTTTATTTTTCGCTTTGTCTTTGCTTTGCCAACATTTTTTCTATCGTCGTGTTTTCCTTTCGCATTTTGCTTTGGCACTGCTTTGCGACTTGAAAATTTTGGACTCAGTTGGACGGTTTGGTCCCTTGGCAGTTACTGTTTTTCGTTTTTGCCCAGTTTCGAGTGTGCGCTTATTTGGCGAAAAGCGGTTTATTTATTTATTTATGTTTCGGAAAAAGGGCCACAAAGTAAAGGTACTTTTATTTCCTTCATCTTCTTCTACTCCTTCCCCCGTGTCTGTTTTTTTGGTCTGTCCTGGGTTTAGTACACAACTTTGAAAACTAAACTCTTTGGACTTTTTGTCAGTGTGGAGGACGGAGACTGCCAGCAAAAATTAAGATAAATATCTTGACGCTCAGTTTAATTTATTTCGCCGAAATTTGGTAAAAAATCACAAACTTTTTGGCCCGTAACTTTTATCATTATGACAATAGACGTTTCCTCTTACCTTGGCCAATTTGGACGTCGATTTTGCCAAAGGTCTGGCGAACGAGTCAAACTTCCTTTAGGCTACCTCCCAGGCATGGCAACTTAGGCAATTAGCCCAATTGTCATTTTGGCACACCCTTTCGCCACTATATCTATAAATGTTGCCAAGTCCATTAACTTGTTGGGTGGGAAAAAACTTTGCAAACAACCAAAAATGCCAACAGGCACGAAAGAATACTTTCTGAAGCAATTTCGTTAGAAAACACTGAAGCAACTATTAACTGCCATTAAAAGTAACTTGAACATGAAATATTGGAAAGTACAATATACGAGTATGCACATCCTTACATACGTACAGCATTGGCCAAGGCTCAATCGGCCATAATCCTGTCTTCAAATTTAATTGAAATTCGAATTCAACCACAAATGAGTATTTAATTGAAATGTCGCAGAAGCGGACAGAAGGAATCCCGCCTACGTAGATATAGAGACCTTTAGGCGTGAACGGAGAACCGGAACTGGGCCGGAACTGGGCCGGAGCCGTTGCCGAGGCCAAGGCCAAGCACGATTGATGAGGTAATCGTATTAGCATCGCATTCTCCACACAGTAGCTTCAATGAGGCATATTGAAAATTATAATTCGAATTTCATTTTGTTTCATCTTTGAAGCGAGAAAATTGCGTAGCAACCCAATTTAGCCTAAGTTCTCTATGGATAAATTAAAGAATTTTGCAGAATTACTGGAGGTAGCTGTCAATTAGGCACTTCAATATTTAAATTCAAGAGACTTATTTTCCAGGCCGAAAACAATATCAATTGAATGTGAAGCCTCTAAACAGTGGGAGATAGTTTTAACCCTTGTGCGACGTACCAATTTTATTGTTTTTTTTTTAAATATAATAGTAACTAGCGATCTTGAAATTAATCGCAGCGCAAACACTTTAGTCACTTTAAACTCATTAGGAAGATGGGTTAATCAGAAACACGCTTCTAGTCTTACAAGGCAGCGCAATAAATTGGTGGATTGACAGTCAACGCACTGGAAAAGATGAAGTTGTTTTATGCTTAACCATAAATAACACCTTTGAAGTAAACTAGTTTAATAAGTGAATTTTTAATAATATTTCCTATATGCAACGCAATGATTCCGGATTTTCTACTTACAAGCAATGACAAGAATTTCACAAGGTCACTTACTATAGTAAGTGACTTCAACAATTCTATATCGGGTCAAAAAATAGCGACGGGCATATGTTGATAGATATGTATGTAGATAATATTGGGTAAAAGTCATGTACTGAAACGACCAAAACGTGCAAAATTGGGTAAGCAATTAGGTAGAAAAGAGGGTAAAAAGTGAATAAAAATTATTACTCACATGTACAGTATGTAACATGATTATAAACTCAACCACTGTGCAATACTTAGATTAAGATAAGGATTACGTCACTCTCTTAAAAAGTAATCCCCATATTTTCGAAATGGAATACGAACACAAAAAACTCAAAAC
This sequence comes from Drosophila nebulosa, assembly GCA_024703675.1. NCBI lineage: Eukaryota > Metazoa > Arthropoda > Insecta > Diptera > Drosophilidae > Drosophila > Drosophila nebulosa. Next base: position 1,446,241 of record JANFPS010000004.1, on the reverse strand, counting down.
TTTTCATTCTTACGACAATTTACTACAGAGGTAAAATCAAGAGTTACATTGAAATTGACAATATAAAATTGATAGAGCTAGAATTATAGTGCGAGAATCTTCAAATCTCAGACCATTCTGCTGTCTAAATGAATACATATTTCTTGGAGATTAAAGCCACCAAACTTGGAATAAAGATTCTAAGAGTATTTACGCAGATCAAGTTTATATCAAGTTTATACAGTGCTTATCATATTTTTAACCCACTTTTAAACAAAAAAAACACATTGGCTGAAAAATTGTTTCCAAATGACATATTCCCTAAAAATCTTAAAAAATTAGTAGCTCAATATTTGAATTATGAGTAAAAAACAAGTTTTACACTTAAAATTAACGATTTAATAACGATTTCTTAAAAAGAAGTAAAAACGAAAACAAAAAGGACCCATTTGCTGTATCAAAATTATAGACCCGGATTGGTGGAAAAACGAATATTAATATTTAGTGCTGCCTCCATTTGCCTTAGTTTACTCAAAAATGATCTTTCTCATTGAAGCCACTAAACTTAATAAAAGGTCGTTTTCGAGACTTTGCGATTAATTTAGAATTAGCATTTTAAGATCTCCAACTGTCTCAAATTGGTGATTATTAGCATACACCCGTTTTGCAAAAATATGCCAGACATTTTTTATCGGGTTGAGATCTGGAAAAAATGCTGTCCAGTCAAGGACATCAACATGACATTCCTCCAAATAGTTTTTTGTACGTCTGCTCACATGGATTCTGGCATTATTCTGTTGGAAACCCATTGGTTTCTCACGAAATTCCTTTAAAAATGGAATGAGACTACTATCCAGAGTCTGAACATACTCGTTACTGTTCATTCGGCTCGTTACAAACTTCAATTCCCTGGTACCAAATGGATAAAATGCTCAAAGCTCAAAGCTCATGACAAAGCCGCCTCCAAAGTTTCTCCTTGAAAAAAACATAGGATCTTTTCTCAAATCATGCCAATAAGAATTAAGCCCATCAGGACCATCCAGGTTAAACTTCTTCTTTTCAGAAAATATGGCCTGTTAGAGTTAAAATTGATAAATATACTGTAACCCAAAAGAGGATGATTTAAACGCACGTATGGACAATCGGAGGCAGTATGTCTGTCGGCAAAGTCAAGTCGAGCTACTTTGTAGCGACTTAGCAAGATGGGTGCTTTGGTCAGCTTAAACCTGAGGCCAAAGCTCTACAAGAGGTTGAGCTGTTGTTGGCTTTGTAAATAATTTTGCGTTGATCGCGCGCACATAGCAACGGTTTTCGCCCTGTTCGTTTTCTTGATCCATATTCTTCATGATTCTCGAAAAAATTTTTATTTACACGTCGACTTCTTTTAGAATTTCGTGAAATACTCGAAATAGACTCTCCTGACTCTTCCTTTTCATAATCAGATAATTGGTTTCCAAAGAGCATTTCGTAAAAATGATATAAATTTACTTAATTACAATGTCTGTAGATATTCAGAGTCTGCTCCGCACTTGATAAAATCAATACACAAAGCCAAGCAAGCTAAGATGCGAGCACACAGCAAAAGTTTACGGTTCTTTTTTAGTTTTCTAAAAATAGAACACACATTGCGGTAAATTTTACTGAATATGCCTCTGTCAACGAAGTACAGTAAACATTTTTTTTAAAAACCTTAAAAATATTGTTTAAATTCTTTTAAAGCTTAAAGCTGCTGGGTGGGTTATAAATATGATAAGCACTGTATAATTCGAAACTTACTGATTTTCTCTCGCAATGTATAAAGTGTTATAATACAATTTTGTAAAATAATATTTACTGTTAAAAGTTGTCGGTTCACCAAATTTCACAAAAATGAGAAAATTTTCACAAAGAAAAGCAAGTAGGCCGGCAGCCGGTTAAGTGAGTGAGATGACCTGCGATTGGCATGTGCTCGTTCTTTGCAAAGCATTTCAGAAAGAGATAGGGGTATAAATCTAACTCATTATCACAAAGATTGATAAAAGACTTCTCAGAGCTCAGAGCACCTCATTATATAGAACTCCAGCTAGTAACTGGATAAGATTTTATTCCAACAATAAACTTTATAACGCTGCAAGTATAATAAGGATTGATAATCAAATTATAAATCTAATTAGAAGGCACATCTGCCGCTGTCTGGAGAGCTCTAACGATCTTATTAAAGCTCCATTCTATGAAGGTGATCTCTACTTAGAGCAAGTAATATGTAATGGGTTCTCACCCCCTGAATCATTCCTACTTTAAGATAAAAGAGGATTTATACAAGACAGTTACGGCATACCTATCCTTTACCACATTCTGAGAAGAGCAAATAATAAGTCAATACAATCAAAAGGCTTAACTGTTGAGAATAAAAGATTTGATACATCCCTATCGATCAGAGACAAAGAATTCCAGTTAGCATCAAGGAAGCTTTTCTGGTGGCTCATAGAAATTGAGGCTCGGTCTTAAAATTTTTGTTTCTTCTCTTCTTTTATCTTGAACTACCCCACTTACGCATATTTTTTCCTTACTTTTTGTTGCGATCGATTTTGAATTCATTACACTAATTTAGCTTTTAAGTATATAAACAAAAAGAAATTTATTTTTGAAAAGAAGCCTAAATTACAAACATCTATTTCTGCCGAGAGCTCGATAAGAGACTAGCATAAGTTGAAAATGATATACTGTTATTTATTAAGTCAACCTAACTCAATTAACCAATAAATGATAAAAACAAAAAAATTGATAAAAGGACACATTTTAAACTGGTAAGGGTATATCCGAGTTGTTTCGGCGAGTTTCTTACTTTATTATACCCTTGCAGACTATAAAATTGGTTAGATGTTTGTAGCGCAGAGAAGGCGACGTTTCTGACCCCTTAAAGTCTGTCTGTCCATCCTTCTCACCGTCTGTCTACTGTTTCAGCGTGTCAAAAACCCTTTTGCTAAAGAGCTTTTCTGATAACATTTTGTATATAAACTTTCTTTTACTATAGTAAGGTTAAGTTCTTGAGGTTTCCAAATCGAAAAAGAAGTCTTAGGGAAAAGAATTTTTTTGTTTTTGTAGTTTTTTAAGCCGTACTCAGCACCAATTTGTATAAATGTTGGCCGCATAGAAACTAATTTATTCAGAATTACTTAATTGTTTTAATCAAGCAATCCACTTCTTAAATGTTATTTGGACTATCGACCGTTTCAACTATCGATGGTTTCCCACCTCTAATAGAAACGATCGGTCAAAAAGTTAGACTGCTTTGTCGGAAAAACTTTTTCATTCGGATAAAGTAATCTAATTGTATATATGTATGAAGCTCTGCCCATTTGTACATTTCCCTTTATATCCCATGGGAAACAACAGAGCTATTCATCCAAAACTTGATCTTCGACCGGTTGTTCCTATGGGAGTTACATACATATATGATATAATGGTCCGATTCGTCCGATTCCGAGATATACAATGCCTACAGTATATAGAAGACTACATGCTAAATTTAAGCACGGTAGCTTTAGTGGTCTAGGACAGACAGGCGGACGGACATGGTTATATGAACCCTTCTATGCGTTGCACACTTCTGACAAAAGTCAATATACCCTTCTTGCCCTAGGTCCGTATGTATGCATTGACGGTCGAAATGCGGCCGTTGTTTGGTAAATAAGTAATCGGAATTAAATATGAAGTACTTAGAATAGTAGTTTGTGCCTGAACAAACATTGATATTCAACATAAATACTTAGTAAGAAAAAAAAGATAATAAAGTTTGTTTTTTTCTTACCTGAAATCCAAAAAATATACAAAAAGTTGAGAGCTAAAAGTATTAGCCAAGTTCGGTTTTTATCAAATTTAAAGGATAAATCAAGCGCATGTCCTTGGTGAACATACTCGCACATAATAATGCATGAAACTGTATACCACAATGCTGCAGCTGGTTTCATTTCATTTGAACCATTTATCAATCGCTCGTTCTCTTTGACTGTCTGGCACACTTCCTAACCAATTTAAGATTAGCATTTTCCGTTTTTCCAACTTTTCGCATTTTGCTGCATGCAAAAGAATATCCTCATGTCAAGTTCCATGCATGTGATGCAACGATTCCAAGCAACCAACGCTTTCTGAAATTCCTTTTCTGGCTACTGTGGAATTGTGCTTGCCCAAATGCCAATCCCGGTCACTAACAAGCAGCATCGAGGCACCGAGCGTGTCGAGCAATTAGCGATGACAACCTGTTAGGACATTGTTTCGGCACAAACTGTGGAAGAACGGTTTTTCGCAGGGACAGACCGTGTGGGCGGTAATGAGGTCCTGACTAAAGTCCAAGTTGGAAAAGTAAAGTTTGCTTCACCTTGAAGCCAGAATGAGTTGCGTGGGGATTATAATGTCAAAGTCTGAGGCTTAAGCTCGCTGCTCCGTTTCCGATTTCAATGACAGAAAATGGCCAAAAGACAACGCGCCAAGTGGGCAGCTCTGGCTGCAACTGGCATTTCGGTCCTTTGTGTCATTTGGTGTGCCGGTTCGGGTATTCGCCTGTGCGATTGTGCCCAAATGCATTTCAATTAAAACATATTTAAAGAGCTTTAAGGATTGAACTGGCAACGCACAGGGCCCATTCATCAGCGGTCAGAACGGTCAGTGCGGGTCAGAATAAAGCAATCGATTAAATTGCAGCCTCTCTTTATTATTGCTCCTGCAGCTGCTGCTGCTGCTGCAAGTGCACCTGCTCCATGTGCTGCCCAAAGTATCCTCTCAATGGATGGGATGACCCATTCTTTTGCATTTTTCAATAGCTCTTAATATGAGGGACCCAAGAGAGAGAGAGAGAAAGAGAGAGAGAGAGAGAGAAAGAGAGAGAAAATGGTAGCACAACCGAATCACCTTGTTGATGCACGAGTTATTTAATGGAATGGACACCACTTTCTCACACACACACACACACAGAGAGAAGCTCATACACTGGTCCATCTTCATAATGGCATGGTTCCTTCATGTTATTTGCATATTAAGTTCCCGACCACTTTACGCGCTGCCATGCCAAAGGATCCATTGTTGCAGGCGACCATGGTGGGTCTCTTTGTCGTTTGCAAGGCAATTGAACCAAAGCCGTTCCGTTCAAGTTGCGTCAAATTGAATTTGTACACCTGCCGCACTGGCAAGTGTCTTCTGCTATGGCAAATGCAGTCAATTAAAATGCTACCTCAATGCCCGTGCCTAAAGGCCAGCAACACAAAACCCAGGGAAACACCACCAGGATGCAACCATTATAGGCAACATCAGTAACAACAGACGATTAATTCGGTTTCCTTTATGTACTCTAAGGCAATATTGAAACTGTCAAAATGCAGACAAAAATAGGTATTTTCGAAAATACTCTGATCAGCATCAAATGTCGATTTACCGACTTTATTCTCACTTCTCGTAATCCATAGTATTTAACGTATTTCTTATAACATCGCTTTGAATGTTATAAAAGGCGACAAATATCATACCACACAGGTGGTTTAGGTGTTCAAGCCTTTATGCTTGTATCTTCTATTGTTGTTATTAGATACCATTAGTTGCAAAAGTAGTTTTTGTTTTTTTTTTTAAAACATATTTTAGAATTAGAATTTCTTAAGCGGGTACCAACAGTTCGATGACCCATCTGAATATTTTGCGTTTTTATTTTGAAGCAACTGATACAATAAAGTTGGTGTGAGAGAGAGAGAGAGAGAGAGGGCAAGAGAGATAGAGTGAGATAGAAGAAGGATGGCAGATGAGTTTGCTGTGGTTTGGTTTGGTTTTGGCATTGGCATTGGTATGCCATTCTGGTGATGGCGTTGAAATTTAATTTACACCTTTGCACGTACACAAACACCGAAACTCACACACACACCCACACACACACCCACACCCACACCACACCTACACCCATACCCATTCCTGCAAACACACTGATGGACTGGCAATCATCAGCATCAGCAATCTGCTCATTGCTGCCGCATCTCCTGTTCCAAGTTCCAAGTTCCAAGCTCATACAAAACCACAGCTAGCGCCCGCAGTGCACAAAAAGTTTTCTTTTGCAATTTAGCTTTTAACTGTAGCTGTTGTTGCTCGTCTCTTTGCTGTTGCTATTCCCGTTCCGTTACTCCAGCTGCTGCTGCTGCTTTTGTAGTTGTTGTAATTGCCGTTGTTGTACATGCATTGAACATCGCGTCGTTCGTTGGGGATAGCTTTGCCTGTACGTCTGTGTGAATGGGTGTGAGAGTGTGAGTGAGAGTGGCAGTGAGTGAGGTTATGTTTGACTTTTGCTTGTGTATCTGAATTTGATATTTGCGGTGCTGCTAATGCATGTCGATGCCAATAAAAGTCGACCTGCCACCTGCCCCCCCCCCCCCCCCCCCCGTTCCCAAACCCAGCCACACCGCCTTTACATTGGACAGCACTCTTGCTGTTTGTATTGCTGTTCACACCTGCAAAACTTCTCGATGCTCTACAAGTTTCCCTTATTTTTCTCGTTGTTGTTCCCCCTGTGCGGCGTTCCCCTTCTCCATTTTTCTCGCCAAGTTTTTCCTTTACAAATTCGCGTAAATTGAATTTATTGAGGCGTGCGTGTGCGTAGCTGATGACTTTGCTTGCTGCTAAATTGGCTTCGAGGCAATTTCGTTTATGCGGCAACAGTTGCAGCTGCCCTAATTTGCTGACCAGCTGATGATGTGGTGGAGAGGGTGGTGGGGGTGCTTAAAATCCATGTTGCTAATAGGCAACTTGTTACGCCCAGCTCCCTGTCGCAGAAGTTGTGCTATGAAATTTATATTAAATGTAACTCTCGCTAATGGAGGACAATGGGGGAACAGGGAGCGCGGCTGTCGGCAGCAGATTGCATTGAATTTGGCGCACAAAAACGTCCGGCAAGTGACAGAACAAAACAGGGGAGGCAGGGGATGAGCTGCCAAGAGATGGAGTCCGTGGAAGGAAGTCATCTTTTATAGTGCCCCAGCAGCTTACAATTTTTTTCCTACTTTTTTTTTTTTCTGTTTTGCTTCTGTGCAGGAACAGCAACAGGAGCAGCAGTTGTGCAAAAGTTCCGAGACAAAGTTGGCCTTGTGACTTTCCCGCCAGCTTTCGAAGAAACTTGTTAAAGTGCAAAATGCTCTCGCGCTCTGTGTGTAAGCGTTCCTTTTTGTCCTCCTCCTCCTTCCATCCTTCTTCGTTTTCGGTTCCTCCTCCGCTCCTGATTAACATAATCCCTTGCAGCACAGCGCAGCGGAATGTGGCAGCGACAGCTGCAAATGCAGCTGAAAAACTTGCAAAAGGTTAGTTAAGCATTTTAATAAAAGCCAAATGAATTGTAAGCACTTGAAAAATGTTTCTACTACCCCCACCCCTGCCCCACCTAATCCATTTTCATTTACATTTACATCCCACCGCTCCATCGGGGCTTTAAAACGCTTCTGTGTGTGTGTTTTAGCCGTGGGTGTGTGTTTTATGCGGCACGAAAATTTAATTTCCTGTACACACCGCACAGAAAAAAGAATAAAAGCGACAAAATAAACGAAGACAAAAATGCCAGCAACGTGGAACGTTGTAATGAAGTTTTGCGCTCAATCAAGTTTAATAAGAATTATGCCAACGGCGAATACACCAGACGAGAGGCGAGTGGGGCGACATGGAGGCTGCGAGCGTCAAAAAGCATGTTAACAACATGTCCTCAAATGTCCACCTGAAGGAGATCCTGAAGCCAATGGCAGCCGGTTTCCGTCCGAGGTGTATAATATTTCCGCTGGCAAATGATGGATGGAAATGAGACATGAGACAGTCCTTGGCAATTCGAGATGTAGGACTGAAATACGAGCAGTTGAGAAAGTACAAAAGCAAAAACCAAGTAAAATCATAATTAGCCATTGCAGTACCTGATAACGCAATGAACAATTACACCACAATCCTAATTAGCATGGCAGCATTTTAATGGCCAGAAACAGGAATAGTTTTTAAGCTGACATTCACCCCACAGATAATGCTGAAGGTAATTTGTCGTGTCACTTAAATATACTCTTCTCCAGATAAATAAGCATTTTAATACTCAATCGATGGATTTGTAGCAGTAAATTTAGCACGAGCACTTTGGCGCACCTAGTGGTCAACCCTGCCTTGCTGGTACCTGCAATACAAAATGCCTCGTTAACTGTTGAGTTTGATTTTAATTAAATATAATAATGGTAATAAGGTTTAGTTCACAACTTAAATTTCAATCATACTCGAAGGGTAAAAGGTCTTATGTATGTAACAGGCAGAAGGAAGCGTTTTTGAGCCTATAAAGTATATATATTCTTGATCAGTATCAAAAGCCGAGTCGATATAGCCATGCCCATCTGTCCGCCCGTCTGTCCGCTCGTCTGTCCTTTCTATAAGAGCTAGGGTTACTAAAGTTGATATGAGGATTCGTATAGTGTGTACGCAGATTAAGTTTATTTCAAATTTTAAATTTTAAATTTAGAACAGATATTTATTTTTCTTACTTGCCGATTCGGCCGCGAATGAAAATTAGTTTTGAGTAACTATTTTCCAAGGGTATTTTGAAAACTCAAAAGCAACGATTCAAAGTTAGGGCTTTTTTAAAGTAATTATTTTCGAGATGATATGTGGAAAACCGAATTCCGAGAATGAAAAAAAAACGTTTTACTGGATCGGACATTCTTACAACAATTTTTCTTGGACAATTTAGACATTCCAACTTTTTTTGTTGCGTTGTTGCTATAGAATTGGATCACATTGCTTCTGTTTTCAGCACTAAACTCAAATAATGAAGTTGAAACCTCTTCGCTATCTTCAAAATGCTGTGGTTCCTGAAGGTCGATGCTTTATGGCATCCTTAATGTTGATGGGCCAATACAATTAGGTTGTAACACATGCAGACAGCCACAGTTTTCCGATTAGGGTATCTTAATGGCTTATATAGAGACATTTGTTTTATTTAAAACTGACAACATTAATAATAAATGTATACAATAAAATAAAAAATTAGCGAAAATTACCTAAACAACAGTAAAATTACTACAAGTATAACCTAGAAGAAACATGCGAATATTTAAACATAAATTCCTGTAATTAGGTTAATCTCAGATAAGCCTTACCACAACACTCAATTCAAATTAGAATATTAAAAAATACATAGTTCCTGTGAGTCGAAAAAATTTTTTAATCTGTTATTGAACACAAGTGTAAATTGGTTAGATATAAAAATGCTTTGTATTTCTTTTTCAGTTGCAAAAAATTTTAAAATTATTTTATTGTCGTAGAAAACATATATATTATACATTTTTATTTAAAAATTGAAGCGAAAAAGTATTAACATTAATGTACATTTTTTGCATTGTTTAACATTTAAATTCTTTGGTTTAGGGTGCTAAAACTGATTTATTAGTATTAAATTTGAAGAAGGCTCATTTTAATTTTTGGCCTCTGTAAACTCTGAGCAACGGCAAGCAGAATGGCTCACTCGTTTTTGCTCTGTTAACAATTGCACTCAGTCTCGGCGAAACTCACTCACTCGATCCACTCGAGAGCTACTGAGCGGAATTCAAGGTCGTCCTTTGACACATTTACAGTTGCAATGTTAACATTGGCTGTTGCTTCTCGAGATTATGGCTGCTGTTCTGCGCCTCTGCGTGTGTGTGTGTGTGTGTGTGTATCTCGGGATGTGGGTGCGGTTGAGTGAGTTGTGTTCGATGTTTGAGTTTGAGCATGTTTGCAGGGGCTTACTTTGATAACCTATCCCACCGACCCCTTCTCTGCTGGCCACATCTCACTTGTTTGGCGTCAAGTATGCAACATTCCTTTTCTTTCTGTATTGTCTCTTTTTTTTTTGGTTTTTGAGGGGGTTTTGCGTGGGCCTCCAGCTGTTTTTGTTTGGGCCTATTTCATATTTCGGCCATGTCATGAATATGTTGGGCATATACAAACAAACAAACATGCACCCCTCCCTCACTCCAACAGTTGTGCATACATATGTATGTATGTAGATATGTATGTCTAGCAAACATTGGAGCCTCCGCTCTGTGGCATCGATTCGCTGTAAATGGCAGCGCGCATGAAAAGCATTTTTCATCAACATGAATTTCCCGTCAGACATTTGCTTTGTTCTTTCTAGCTGCTGCTGCTTCTGCTGTCTCTGCTGCTGCTGCTGCTGCTGCTGGGTGTGTCGTTGTTGTTGTTGTTATTATTTTGTGACAACCTTCTCAAAAGTTTTGGCAGTCTTTATTATCCTTATTATCGCTTCAGACTTTGGCTTAAATTGAGAAATTTCTTTCTCTTCTATGGTTCTTCTTTCGCATTTCCTTTGTTATTTGCGTGCGGCAGCTGACAGCATTTTTGTGTTTCTTTTTTTCTTTGTGTGGGTGTGCTTGGGTGTGTTTGTGGCTATATGCGTGTGTGCGTTGCCTACTTTCCACCTTAAGTGGAGGGAATATAAAAGCAAATTGATGAATTTGCAATGTCAAAGTTATATCTAGAAACTTTTCGTATCACCGTGAGGGTGATGCGATGATGTTGGTTTGTTATTTTCAACATGCCAATCGGTTAATGTAATTACGACAATATCGAAATATATTTCTAATATATGGACACACAACGAATCCGAAACCCTAAAACAATACTCCAAAAGTGACTGTGAGTATATAAGAACAAAAACTGTAAAAATTGTCTATATACATAAACTAGAGGTGGGAAACTATCGATAGTTGAAACGGTCGATAGTGCTAATAACATTTAAGAAGTGGATTGCTTGATACTAAAATAAAAAATGTGATTTCAAGTGCGTCATTTATTCAGAATTACTTAATTGTTTTAATCAAGCAATCCACTTCTTAAATGTTATTTGCACTATCGACCGTTTCAACTATCGATAGTTTCCCACCTCTAACATAAACTATAAGAACAATCGAAAAATAAATAAAGAAAGCAAGCCGTCTTGTCAACAAGCCAACACCGACTCGGATATACCCTGTACCAATGCGACCTTTATTCACTCTTCGTTATGTTTGTGTGATGACTAGCCATATCTCTCTCTTTCGCATGCGAAGAGCAAACACATACCAATTGCATACCATCTCATTTCCTTCTGCCTGTTACACACATTTTGGCGACTTTAATATGCCGTTTTATTCTTTTGCAAGTGTATACAAACTTCGTCTATGCCGAAGTTGTCTTTTTTGATATTTTATATTTAAATTAAGCAATTAGCAAATAGTCTGAAGATTTGCACCTGAATATTTTCAATTGTCGGTTGGATAAGATTTGTTTACGAACGATTTATTTCTGATATCGAAATAAAACGTTGGTAAACAAATCGTGTTTATGTATTATACAAGATATACATTTGATACATCAGTTTGTGTATCGATCTGGCTAGTAGGTCCACAATAATGGATAATATATTTTTAATTACCTTGGAAACCATGAATTTAGATTGCCTTCGAAATGAACTGGTAGATCAGACTCACAGTTAATTTAAAATCGTTTCAGCTCACAGCTAGGAGATTTTTATTGACTTTCGAATTAGCTGGAATTGCAATTGCAATCAATAAATTTGTTTCCATCTGTGCTCATGCATATTCCAATAATAATTTGAATTCACCGAAAGCCAAAAAAAAATTTGCACACTGCGACAAAATTGTGTTAGGAAGCAGCGGACTCAATTGAAAGGGGCTTTTAAAGGGGGCTTCGTCTATATTGGCACATTTTAAATATGACTCAAAACTTGACAGAGATTTTTCTTCAAGCAATTTTTTTAATAAGAAATTAAGAAGTCCTCAATTGTAACTGTCCATTTGAAAATTGGAAAAATGAACTTTGCGAACTACTTTGGAGGAAAAACTGATTTGAGTACAAGCAAATGGAGCACTTGGAATAGCGTGGAACCTACGTGAACGAAGAAGGAGCGGCGATGGCCAGTAAAAGTTGGCTTTCATGTTCGGCTGTCTGCCTGCACTGTGTTATATAATCCTTATTGTATTATTTTAATTTAGAAAACTTAGTTTATAGCTAAAGGCAATACGAGCAGCAGGAGGAAGTGGGAGCGAATGTGGGTGGGCCAGGTAACCACCAATTGCAGCGAAAGCACCCAAGTTTCGTATAGATGGAAGTTTGCCCGGGCTATGAGATTGTAGTTTCTATTCAATCAAAAGTTTCAATTTTCCCGTAGCTCTCATAGAATCCTATGCTACCCAGCCAGCAGGCACGAGCCATCCGAGCATCGCTTGGCTGACCTCTTCGTCCGTCGTTGGACTTTGCCATGGACTTGGCTTTAGTTTGCCAAACTATGCGTAGCATTGCTTTAATGACGTTACAGTTGCCATCGATGTTGGCCCAAAGGTTGGCCGAGAGGTTGGCCAGTACAAACTTACGTACCTAGAGACGAGAGATATTTTCTCCAACTTTAATTTGAAAACAAAAAACTATGCGAAGGGTCCGCTGTCTGCCCATTTATCGTACGTCTCTTCCTTTTATTTGTTTTTACTTAGCTGTGCATGTGTGTGTGTGTGTTTGTGTGTGTGTGTGTGTGTACTAGGAATTTAATTTGTTTTTAATTTTTGACTGTGTTTGTCCTGCTCTTCACAGAAATTGATGGCAAAATGCAGATACACAACAAAAAAACAAAAAAAAGCGGAAGTAAAAGCAGCAGAAGTAGGTACAGCAAGGGGAGCAGCAGCGCGAAAATTGGGAAAATTGAAATTAAACTGAAATGAAATCAATCGATTTAAAGCCATGAAATGAAAAGTTTTTCACCGGCCAGATGACTACGGCGAAAGTATTTGATAGGGCCATGTAAATCAAATGCAATTCGTTAAATCAAATCAATTAAAAGTTCGCTGATTGCGCGCAACAGCTGCAGCTTAAGATATGAATTCCTTTCGAATAGTTGATGGCATTATGACTTAATTGTCAATACGAATGACTTATATTAAGCCGTTAAAAGCCAACTGCAGAAATAGTTTTCGCCTTTCAATTGTTCTGATAGTGGAAAAGCCGATTGGCTGGCGGAAATTGTATTCAGTAATTGCGTAATTGTTGGCTTTTGTTTTGCCATCTCTTCAAATTGATTTTGCTTGACTCAATTACAATTAAGTCTGCTTAATATATACAAATGGGATAATAATGCAAAAAGGTATGCAAATTGCAAATCAAGATGAACGCCAACGACATTCATCGAAAGGATATTGAATTGCGTTTGCTAAGGGCTCTCATTTTATAATATTTGCCCTGGGACTATGCACAAGCAAGAATGATGGGAAGAACAATAAAAAATACAATCTGTCCCTACACAAGCTGCACAACCAATTAATAGTGCTTGCTTGGAAACCGAAAACAACGAGTTCAAGCTGCATTTATGCAGGTTGCGCCCTACCGTTTGTTGCATTAAAACTTAATGAACTGAACCGTTCCCAAGCCGGGGAACACAATGCCATAAAGGAAACCAGGAGCAGCAGCTCCAACTACAACAACATTATTAGCTATGATTCTCGTCGTGTGGTGTGGTGCCATGGCAACTGTTGGGCCATGCAAGCAAGGAGGAAGCCGAATATTCTATGTGTGTGTATACTCTATACATACACACATATATAACTCCATTAACAGTTAGTAGCTAAACGCGTTGAACCATTGCACGGCGGGGCGTATGAGCAATGTGCGCAACAACTGAAAAGCGAAACGTATTTAAGTAGCTATTCAACAGCAACAGCAACAACAACAATGCCAACACGGACACGACACGGATAACACACCCACTTTTGCCTAACTGGGCGACAATTGCAGTGTAATTAAATTTAATTGCAGCTAAGCTTCCTTAAACCAACCTCTCTCTCTCTCTCTGTCGCTCCCTCACCCAGACCAGACAAACGTCTGCAGGGAATGGAAATTGGTTCTGGCTCCGTCTCTGACACCAAACTTCCCGCTTAAGAAGCTCGTTAACGTTGTAAATGAGCATAGCTCAAGTGCAATTAATTGTGCTACAGCATCTAAGAAATATGCTATAAAAATAGTTGCCATCACACGAATCGAATGAGTGGCACACTTTAAGGCCCGGCGAAGGTTCATTTGAATGGAATGCGAGTCTAGTTCTAGCACTTTTTCGGCTGGAGCTGCAAGTCTTCGCCAATAAAAAAGAGGTGCCCAAGATACTTATAAAAGGTCAATTATATTTCATCTCTGCACTGCAAAAGTCCGTGCTGTGTGTTATTTCTTTCTTTATGAAAAGCAAAATTTCACACGATTACTTTTGCATTTTATTTTGATTAAATGTTTTGCAAGGTGGAAAAGATTTAAGTCAAATTTAAGAATGTATAAAAAAAATTATTTTTTAAAATTATTTCATTTTTACATTTGTCTAGCCAAGACCTCTTTGCGACTGTTTCCGATTTCTACTCTTTGGAATATTAATTATGATCGGCAACTATAGCCCTTATTTCAAGGTAAGAGGCGAAATTGGCCGCCGAAAGCGCTCAAGTGGAAGATGATATGTATGTATATCTTAGTCGGCGGAACGACTTAGTTCATTTTGCCACAAAGGCCAGCCTCGCCAACCTCTTCTTATATAAAATACTGCAATCAATTAGCATCGCAATTTAATGCAAAAAAGAAAAACAATTTTCTGTGACTTATTTTGAATAATTGTCTAAAAAAGTATTCCTTAATTAAAAATCATTAATAATATGTAAAATAGGGAAAAATAAGTCTTTACAATCGAAAAAAGGCCTACAAAAAAAGCGTTTTTCTTTTTATCATAGTCAAATGAGGAACTTGTATAATATTTAGAGTTAAACGCCATAATTTCATCGAGATCGGAAAAATAAAAGTCCTGTTTTTTTGTTTATACTTATAAATCCATAGACTTACCTGAACTGTCACTGTATGCGTGCGATCACTAATGTATGTGTGTGCAAACATGTATTGCACGTGGAATGAATGGTAAGCAAAGGGCAAAAAGGACCTAAACGAAATTCAATTAATTATGATGTTAGTGCAATAAGTGCACATTGAAAGTCCGCAGAATGGCTTAGGCAACATGTTTGATATCCCCTAGACAACTCTGTCGACATTTTACAAGCGATGTCCTAGCGTAAGGGACATACTGTTATGTATGTTAAATTGCCAATTCTCTTCTACGTGTCTTACCTAGTAAAGTCTTATACATGTAAACTAACATAGCTATGTACAGATCATGCCTCCACAATATGTTAATAAAGAGTCACTATTCGGTACTCAAATAGTACACATGTTATTCCCTAGCCGGAACACAACACAAACAAACGACGATCAACCGACCATTCGATTGTATGCACCATTATCGAGTTTGTGGCGCTTGATCGTCTTTCGACAAATGTAGGAAGAAAAAAATGGAAGACATTTATATTTTATTTAACAATTTAAAAAAAAAAGAAAGTTTATTCACAATTTACAACTACTTAAATTTTACACTATTTAAAATTAATCCCGCCACTTGCTCATCACTGATTCCATCGCCTTCTGCTACTACTACGCAATGCTACTAAGCATGCGTACCTCAAAAATTTTAAAGTTTTTTTTTTTTAAAAAGGATGCACGACATTACGTTTAAAAAAAAAATAAAAAAAGAGACGGAAGGATTAAACTAAAAATGATTTGAGCCATAGTAAAAGAGTATAAAAGAAAAGAAGGGCTTGGCCGAAATTAGATTCTTCGATATTTTTGTTTGTGTTTTTAATTTGAATTAGTTGAATCGTTTCTGACAGGATTTCAATTTTTGCAATTTTGTGGACAAGGCGCTGCTAAGGACATGCATTAGTTTATTTACCCCTTTGTTGTTAGCGAGTTCACAGATACACACAAATAGACATATGTATAGGGTTGGCAAATAAGAAATTCCGTTGGATTGCTGATGGGGGAATCCCACGATATTTGCCCCGTGCGGATTGTCAACAGCTGAGCTGATAAATGGAATCCAGTGATTGCTTGGCGCTGATTGACATTGTGGGTATTCAGACATTCCCCGACTGGCACTTACTTCTATTCCCCTACATCTGGTGCCAATGGCTGTGCAATCATGGCTAATAAAACTACATATCTGAGTGATTGTCGCTCAAAGAAAAGTTAGCGATGATGCTTTTTGAGATTTAACACAAAAGAGATTTTATAGATTCGAATTTTATTATACACTCAAATTGCACCTTTATTGCTTTACACGCTTTGTAAACTATGAAGACTTACTAACAATTGACTGAAAAAATAATTGTTTTTGTATTTAAATCAAATGATGTTCCCTAAAGATAATTGCAAAATAGCTTTTTCGACCAAAAGTGGCAGCATTGGAAAAAATGTTTTCGACCAACACGTTTCATTTGGGAGAGTTGTGATACTTGAAATGTAAAGCTTTTCTCCTTTTTTTTTTTTTTTTTGCTTATATCTAGAACTAGAACTAGAAATGAATGAATCATTTCATAATTTTCAAATTTTATTTCGTTAAGCTTAGACTGGAAGCACACACCTCGCTGTAATAGATAATTCAATACCATCTGATTAATGCGAGAAAATTTGTAATTTTTAGTGTAAACTAAAAATATTGTAGGATTTCTGATATTTGAGGATAGTATAAAATATATAAAAAATTTGTTACATTATTAAAGAAGCCTAAAACCATTTATTTTGGTGTACATAATCGAACAATATGTGCTAAAATCCAGTTTGTTTAAAAGTAGCCAAGAACCCGCACTTACAAAAAATAAAGTAAGCAATTCGCCTCACCGAATCGGATATACCAGCAGAGATTTAACACATACCAATCGCATGCCATCTCACTCACTCAGCCGCCCCCTTGACATTGCCTGTATCATCCGATTTTTATGAAATTTGGCACGTCGATACATATTAGTACTATTAATATAAATGGTTTTCCGTCTGTGGTTACTATTTTAATCAAAGAAGAAACAATTGCTTCTTCGCTTGTTTTATACGATATTTTTAGTTTTTCTTCAATTTGAGTTAACTTTGATTCTCCACAATTGTTCCACTCATTGAAAATGTCATTATATTTCGTTGTTAAATGCCGTCTTAAGTTTGTTATATGATTGCCGGTCACACTACAAATTGACTTATTCTCTTCCAAATTAAATTTAAAAAACTGGTGCACTTTTTTATTTAAGTCTCTTCCCATTTTGCACAAATAATATTTCACAACTTCACACACTCAATTCACGATCGCAATTAATATATTTCGTCTGCAAAACAGACGCTTAACGATTTGCTTACCTATGCGTGTGAATGTATACCAATACATACGCAAAAGATACTTTGCTTCACTGAACACGACGAAACTGTCTTGGAACAACCAAAACAAAAGAGAATAAAAAATAAAAACGGTTTCGCTCCGAGTGCGAGCGTGTTAATTCAAGCACCGAAAAATCTGTTGCTCGCGAAGTCTTTTCGTAATGAGTCAGGAAAAGACACTTATTTGTAGACAACGAGAAACGGTCGACAGTTATTAATACAGAATTAATAAAAGCAATAGAAATGGCTTGGGATTCCATTTCTTTGAATTATTTGGCCAGTTTGTATGAATCTCTTCCAAACAGGATGATTGAAGTCTTGGAACAGAAAAGTGGCTCGACACATTATTAAATCTTTTTTTTTTTTTACCTTCTTATTTTCTATTTTTGTATGTTAACGAAGTTATGCATATGTTAAAACATTGAAACGAATTAAAAATGTATTTTTGTTGAGGTGTCCTATTCAAGTGACATACAATTTGACTGCCATAATTTGATGAAGTTTGAGAAAACCATTTTTGTTATAAACTATAGCAGTATCATGAAGTTCTTCATTTGTTTAAAACATAAGTATTAAATAATCTTTAATTTAAAAAAAAAAAATGGATCGCTAGCTTTATTGGTTGGGGAGCAGTGTGTCATGGAAAACATACGTTGGAGGTGTCCTATTCAAGTGATGAGGAGTGTATTTGCGAGCTATGATTAGTAGCAAATATATGTTTACCAAATTTTATTTTCATTTACAATATTTAAAATATGGCGGGAGAAAATAACTTTTGCTGAATTGCAGGAACGGAAGGTGACGTGGCAAAAATTTGAAATAAACTTGATCTGCGTTCACACTATACGAGTCTGCATACCAACTTTGGTGACCCTAGTAGTTCCTTATGGTCTCCGAGATCTAGGTGTTCATACAGACGGACGGACGCACAGACGGACATGGCTAGATGGATTCGGCTGTTAATGCTGATCAAGAATATATTCACTTTTTAGGATCGCAAACGCTTCCTTCTGCCTGTTACTTAAATTTTGGCGACTTGAATATCCCCAGAGTTGTTAGAGTGGGGAAGTTATGATGTGTTTGCTACGGGATCTGTAAAACGAAGTTACTAAATAAACTTGAAATCGTTTTCAGGTCAGCACAAATACTTTTTTAGGTTCCGTTTTTTGTCATGATATCAACAATTTTTCTAAAAATTGTTTTGTACGATAAAACTTTCTGCTTTAAAGATAATTAATCAGATTCATATATCATATAGCGTACATTTAAATATGTATATTATAAGAGCAGCCGTAGGATAATCATTTTGCAGCGGAAAGGCAGGGGAACTGCCAAAATTTTCCACGCCTACTTTAAAATAGAAAGTGACAGACTGCGAACTTTACAGGCGGTAAATCTACATTTATATTTTACATTTAATTGCAGTTCGGCATTGATAATGTTTATTTAGTCTGATCATTTAAGTCATAGTCATTGTCCACAACAGTTATTGGCTTCTAAAGTTTTCATTTGCTTCTTCTTTGCTACTGATTCGTTGAGTACATGTAAATCTCTGGAAGAAAATTAAGCAAAAGGAAATTTGTGAATTAGTATTATGAAATACAAATTGGTGTGCTCAAACGGCTTTTCCCCCAAAAAAAAAAAAAAAAATGGAAAAAAACATAGCCACAAAACCCCAGGCGGATGTCCTTAGATTGCAAAGTTTTCTCGACTCTCATTAAAGTGTAATATAACAAGATTCCATTCGCCTTAAAGAGAAGGAGGCGAACAGGAAGTGGGTAACTCGTAAAAAAGCGAAGCGAAATGAAAAATGGCAAAAGCAAAATGCAAACTCCGACCTACGCATGTGGGAACATGTGGTGTTCATAGTCCTGGGCGGCGGGAGCGGGGGCGGAAGCGGAATTTAAGTAAGCCAGCAACAAGCTCCCAATTGATTTAACACCCCGCTGCTCCCTTAGCTGTCCACCCGATACGACCTCTGAGATGAACAATGCAAGCTGCCACGAGGCAGCAAGTGGCCCAAGCAAAAGAAGCAGCAGCTGCAAGTGCAAGCACATGTTGCTTGCCTCTAAAATGTTCGCAAAAATTTCACACACAACTTGTGGAAAGTGCAATGCCACTCAAGCAGGAAGATGTTATTTATGAGCGAGCCAGCAGGACGCAGCGGCATGAATAATGAAACTTGAAATAGAAATACTTTATCATCTCTTTCACAACATCCATATAACCATAAGCAAAGATGAGTTTATCCCACAGACCTTTAAGCTAATTGCAAGTGCAGTTGACATGAGTTGCCTCCAGTTGTCTGGTGCTCAGTCTACACTGATGTACGTCTGATGTATGTCACAGGCAACCTCTGGTGGGCGATAGACTCAAAGGCTTGACCAGGAACTCTCTCCCAATAAACATTTATTTCCATTTATGCTTTGCTTTTCATTTATTTCTTGGTCTTTTTAAGTCATGAAGAAGGTTCGTCTCTATTTTGCGGATGGCCAGACGTGCTTTTCAATCCATTCGCGGTATTCGAAAACCCTTGCATGCAAAGATTTAGAGTTCTCAGCCTCACAAGCATTTGAACTTCCAAACACACCAAAGACCTGTGCCAAGCAACTTCCTTCATCAGGATGGGGTATTGCCAGAGGGCCACCCGAATCGCCTTGGCACAAACCGCCAACTTCTCTTGGATTAAGTTTACTACAACAAATGTGAAATGTTGTGCTTGCATTTAGGAAACCTAATCTGCACTTGGCCGTGTCCAGTTGAGCCAATTGAATTTTAATTAACTCATTTGCAGAGTGGGTCCCATTGAACTGACCCCAGCCGGTTACCGTAAAACTAGGAACTTCATATCCAGAAGTTGTGGGCAAGCAGGCTGGCATGATGGATTCATTAAATTCGACTGCACGCATTAACTCCAATATTGCAATATCGTGAAATTTCTCGAGCCCGTCGTATTCGGGATGTTCTATTATACGGTTCACTTGGATCTTCACTCCATCAGAGCGATTATATGCACCCAGTCGCACATGCATTGTCCTAGACAAAGAAATTGTCATGAAATTTTTGATTCCATTTGAATGAGAAAGCATTTTTACTCATAATCCTTTTCCTGTGGCTTTGTAGTGCAATGAGCAGCTGTAAGAACAAATTTGTGATCTATTAGTGTGCCACCGCAATCATAGTTTATAGTTCTCGTTTTCTCATTCCTACGTCCCACGTGAACCATATAGGGGAATTCCCTAATTTTTGTTCTTTCGCCATTAAAAATCAGTGGTTGCCCTTTGCAATAGTTGTCTGAGAATCTGTAACAAGCTACAAAAGAACATGAAAAAATTTATTAGAGATTGTAGATTGTAGATAATTGTAGATTTACCTTTGGCAGACGGATAACTGCAGTTTCTTCGATTATCTTTGAAATTCTTACAACAGACAATTGGGGGATTGACACTACAAAACTGCTCAATGGAATGGAATGCTTGTTGACATTCATGGGCTGGAATGCAGTCGCCTCCTATGCACTTTGAATTAATATTAACTGTGCTAGCCACTCCGAATAGGAACAGGATTGATGGGAGAACTGAAAGACAAGGAAAATAACAGCCAATGGTAGGCAGCTTTCTGTCAAAATACCTAATGAAATTCGGAAAATATGAAAATGTATAATTTTTTATAAAAACGTTCAATCTAGAAAGTTGTTTTTAATATAGAATTGGTCATATGATTGTAACGCAGAGACGGAGACGTTTCCGATACCATAATTTATTATTTGCTATGTCAAAAACTTAATTGTTTAATGGAGTATTTCCACCAAATTTGGTACTTAGATCGTTTTTACGTTTAAACATAACATTTTATTACAAAATCTGATAAATTAACCTAATTTTGCTATGTAAATGCTGTTGTGGCTTCGATGGACCTTTTTTCGATCTTCATATGGCTTGCTATATAAAATCTAATTCACTTTGCTCCGTTTCAGTTTGCGTAACTCCAACGCACAGCAAGGTTAAGTGCACTTAAACAGGTGCAGTAAATTATTCATATGGAAACATATTGGAAAACAACCTTTCTTAAAAGAACGTAAATTGCTTAGCATTTACCTTTGCAATTTATAGCTACTTTGTTCATTTTTTCACTTTATTCGCTATCTTCAACAAATTTAAACTCTAAATGTCTGGAAAAGCTTCCTACTCTTTATAGATTCACCAGCAAACTGATTGTGGTACTTAACATATTTTGCTAAGTAAACGCCCCAAATTGGCATTCGGATTTATATAATGGACATATTCATTTTCGCCAAAAGTTGCGTCATTATAAGCAGATAACGAGAACACTATTTTCTTAGCTCTTTCTGCCCCATAAATGTATATCGGAAGCTGCGGATCATATAATTATAACAATGATTCAAATTGAATGGATCGTATTGATTGGGGGTTGAAAGGGTATTCAATTATCCGTATATGTATTCCTAAAATTGATTTTGTGTTTCTCTGCTTCGTATTGAAGTCGAACGCACCAGTTTTTCCATTTCTGCCATCTGTCTAGTAGATAGGATAACACTTTTTTTTGGGGCGTTTCCACGATAAAAACACACTGTGAATTATATTTTGAAATTACTTTTTGCGTTTGTCGATTGAAAATATTTTTAAATTGTTTTATTAAAAATTAAGTGAAGAGAATTCTTTGGAAATATTAAGAGACCAAAATTTGAGAAACGTATTGTCTGTGACGCAGTCAGTGCTGCCAACTCTTGGTTAGGAAAAAGCCGTAAATTACACAAAAAAGCGGAACAAATGCTATTTATGGGTTTTAAAGGGTCAACCTGAGATTCATTATCTTACAACAGATTAACAATCTTAAAAAGATAATTGTTCAGCAGCTCGAAGCATTTTTCAAGTCAAGGAAAAATCGGCCAAATTATTTTAGTTGACAAAGCAACTTTACTTTAGACGGTTTTTGCTATTGAACGTGGTGTAGCTCTTTAGCTTGTATTTTATAAGGTTAATTTGGCTGAAAACTCGTTCTACTAACTTCGACATTAAGAGACAATTTTCGCTTTTTTATAATTATGGGTGTTACAGGAAGTTCGAACTCTTCGGAATCACTACCAATCAATTTTTGTGTCGATATGCCCATGTCCGTCTCCATGAACACCAACATTTTGGAGACTTTACATTAAGTCTGATCTCTCTCCGGCCCCGCAATTCAATAAATTTCCTTTTAAACAGTTAAAGTGTTGTAATTAAATTTGGCGTACTAATATTTGCTTTTTATTTTTATTGGCTCTCCGAATTTCATAAAAATCGGACTTAAAATAGCAAAGTTACTCACATAAACGTTTTGAACAAGAAGAAGCTAAAGGGCTACTTTGGCCGCTGGGTGCGCTGCAGTGCTTATGTGCTTTTTAGAGTAAGCGTGATAGTCTAAAATTGCGGTGAGGGTTGTGGTCTTATGCATTTAAAATATTTGTTTCATTTGGTGTATGGTACACCCTAGACGATGCGACGACTTATGTACCTGCATTAGTTTAGCTAATACTAGTTTCAATATTGATCTAAAAATACTTATCGACTATTTATTACACTTAACCTTAAACTTGAACTTCAAACCGCACAAGCCAACTCGTAATATATTTTTAGCTCTGAGCAAAAAAAAAAACACACTTCTGTACTTTTTGATGATTGACGCTTCTCACAATGCACGAAATATTACTTTATTCAAAAAGGATAAAGCGGTCAAAAACAAAGTTCGATGGTCGAAATAACAGTCAACTTTCGTATCCATTAAATAATCAATTAAAAAAACAAATATGTGAGTAATGGAATTAGTGAAAAAAAATTTAATAAATTAATGTTTAAAAGAAATATTTTTTGTTTACTTCCTGGAGAATGTAAGAAATGTGTGACAATTTTTGAGAAGTCTTATCTACCGATTTTCAAAATTGTGTTTTGAGAATACGAAATAAACCAGCGACGCGTGGCACTAGCTTGCCGTTCGCTTACGCAGTATCTCTTACGATTTTTCTCGAATTAGTTTGAATCTTTGCAAGAACATTTTTAGAACTTTATTCTGAAACACGACTAACCGCTTAAGAAAACTTTTGTCACTTATCGAAGTCGGTCGTGTTTATTGCGCACTGTCGTTTAACTAATCGTTTTAAGTTTCCACTATGCCCAAATTTATTGAAAAATTTCGCAAATGCACTTCGTTTTTTATAGGTTTCCCCCGTCGCGAAATTCAAACAATAACTGCATATTATCAATACATTTAATTATTAACAGCTCAGCAGCGAATCCAAAGCTTTGTTGTTGCTGTGCTTTTGTCTGTTTTTGATGTTTTTTGTCTCTTCTCTTATATTTTCTTCTATACGCGCTCTTCAGTCATTGTAGTGTTGTTGTTGTTGTTTTCTTTGCTCGTGCTCGCCGACACTAATCTCGCGCGTTTTGTTCTTGTGTGTTGTGTTGTAAGTTTCTCTTAATTTCTAAACTTCTCTTTTTTTCATCACATATTGCAGTTGTCGTACACCACTGTGCCACAAAGTTCGAAATTTTTTTTGTTTATTTCAAGTTTATTAGATTATTTCATTAATCTTTTCAAACAACCACTCAGAAAGCGCTTTACTTGTGCGCCCATTATCAATCCAAATTTGAAGCAACTCCTTGTGACTAAACTCTACCTTGTCTGCAATATCAGCAAATATTTTAAAAAAGCGCAAGCAAAATTATTGGCGTCATCTTAAGAACATTTAACGGAAAATAATTGCATTCTTACTTGCAAGTAGCAACGAGAAGCAGGTAACATTTAGTCCACAAATCACAGAACGTTGAGGTTAGGTTTCTTCTACAAACAATACCAACAATAACAAACGAAACGAAAGACAAAACACACAAGTACAAATTCTTTGACATTAACCTAATGATCAACATACCTTGAACTAGTATGTGTTCCATATTTAGCAATACCTCTAGCTATTTTATTAAGCGAATTATGGAGCATTAAAAGTTAAACAAGCTATTCAGCAAAATCAACACAAAAGCCACGTGGCACAAACAGCTGCTTTTGCAGGGCTGCCAGCCCAGGCCAGGGCTGCATGAATGATTAAAATTTTTTATTTTCAAATAGATAAAACACTTATTTAGTGAAAATAATATTAATTTAATAGCAATGCTAAATTTTTTTTTTGAGTTTATGCCGCTATTTTCTTTAAATCTGCCACTGTGCACTGTGCCAAGTTTAATTTTGATGTTGTCTTTTCGTATTATGTATTGATATACACTCCTCATCACTTGAATAGGACACCTCCAAGACAACTTGCAAGAAAACCGTTATTTTATCATTTCGCTTTTGAGTTCTTCGCAAAAATACAATGACCCTACAGGCTGTCCTATTCAAGTGATGAGGAGTGTATGTACGTACATAATGCTAAAATCCCAGACAGTTTAATGCAGACTTATTTTGCTTTGACTGTGCCTCGTGAAACGTTGCTGCTCGTTACACTGTCAAGGTATATACAAAGTGCAAAGTTAACTGATCATTCATGTCTTTCATGGCGGACGATGTTAACTTTTCGGTAGAGGATTCAGCCAGAAATTTGTGAGCCAATGAGTTTACATATGTTTCAGCACCAAAATTATTTTAATTAACCTAACTATGATCTTGTTTTCTTTGCTCTGCAACAATGATATACTAAAAGTAACTTATGACTGGTCATGCAATGTACGAAATCGTTTTCATTCATAATTATTTTGGAACTTTTCCCAATGGACAACATCCAACATCTTGCATCACCTTATGCTCAAAGGCATGGGCAGTGAGTTTTGCTTCAGCAGTGGCCAAAATAGGAAATGAGGCGACTCATATTGCACACATCCTGCCAAAGGCCTTGCTAGAACGCTTATGAGAATTTGGGTTGAATTTGTCGGTGCGCCTCGGTGTTAAGACAAATGCAATCTATTCCTTGGGTCGGCCAACTATTATTGCAGAATCTATCTACATATACATACGTATATATATACGTATGTATAAGGCCTAGCAACGCACGCCAATTTCCAATTGTCGGACAACTTGAGGTTTAATGTTCTTTTCACTTTGCACTGACACTGAAATGAAGCCATGAGTTTCGCCTAAGATTCAATATCGGCTGACTTCATTTGCTTTTTCTTATTTTTCTTCTAGTGCTGAAGGATGTATCAATGAGCAATATGCCGGCTCACGTGTGACTTAACTTAAATTAAGGAAATATCGATACTTAATATCGATAAAAACCAAAAGGTCCTACTTATCAAATTTTTTGAAGTTGTAATCAGCTCATGGTCATCTCTTTCTTTTTACTAAAAACCTTAATCCATTTCTTTCCCGCTCTAATTAGTTGTACTTTCTAATTTTGGTGTTCATGTCCCTATATCTGCCCACATTATCCATGCCGTTTCTGGCTGTGTACCTTTGTTTAAATCCTTGCAGAGAATATTATAAAATTGGTCAGATGTTTGTCACGCAGAGAAGGAGACGTTCCGATGTCCTTTTATCCGTCTGTTGCCATCTCTTTGATTCGCTCAGACTAAGACATATTGAGATTTTGTATATAAGCCTTTAAATACCATAGACTAGTTAAGTTCTCGGGCAAATTTAATATAATTAACTATGAACAACTTTTTTTTCTTAAGTTTTTCGAGCCTTTTAGGAAAGAAAATTATTATCGAAAAACTGTTTTGTTTTTTGAAGTATTCCCATGAATAGATAATTTTTTACACTTTTAAATGGTTTTTCATACAGATCGGATAAATACAACTAATGCTTAAGGTCAATCTAAATGGTGCTAGATCAAAAATATGAAACAAATTTGATCTGCATCCGAGATGTAGAAACATATATGGACGGAAGGCAAGACCGATATGCCCTAATGGTGATTAATACCTAGTATTGAAATTATAATCAGTCAACAATTCAGACTATACACATTTTATTGAATTGTAATATACGATCAGTCAATAATCATGCTTCGGAAAATAGTAAATGGAGAGTATTTTTTAAGGCCATACAATCCTTTCAATCCATTTACGGTGCGTAAAAATTACGGTATATAAAGCAGTTGCATATTCAACAGTGCATACGTTTGTTCTTCTAAGTACTCCAAAGACTTGTGCCAAGCAACTTCCATATTGGGGATGTGGAATAGTCAAAGCGCCACCGGAATCGCCGTGACACACACCACCAATTTTTGTTGGATCGGATATACCACCACAAATGTGCGTTTTTTTGGTTGCATTTAAGAAATTACCACATTTAACCAAATCCAGTCGTATTATTTGAATTTTGTTTAACTCTTTCGAGGGATTGGTGTCGTTGCCACCATCATTGCCCCAGCCAGCGATGGTGAAACTAAAAATCTTATTCCCAAAGGTTGTAGGCAAGCAGGCTGGCATGGTGGATTCATTGAATTCGACTGAATTATTTAATATCAATATGCCAATATCGTTAAAGTTCGGATTTTGGCGAAATTTTGGATGCTCTATACTTCGTTTCACTTCAATCACGACTCCATCGGAGAGATTATGTGCGCCCACTCTTACATACATTGTCCTAGTGAGAGAAACTTTAATTAGTATTGGATACAGATAAGACAGTTGCAAAATGGTCTTACTCTGCGCTAGCTGCAATGCAATGGGCTGCAGTTAAGACAAACTTGGCTTCTATTAATGTTCCACCGCAATCATACTCTATTCCTTTAGTTTTTTCATTCTGACGTCCAACTTGAACCATAAAAGGAAACTCATGTTTCTGGGCTCTTTCGCCATTGTTAATCAATGGCTGCCCTGGACAATAATTCTCTGCAAACCTATCACAAGCTATAAACAAAAAAAAAAAAATATATATATATACAATTTAATTAAATTAGAAATTGAACAGGTTACCCTTTTTTCTAGTTTAACCTTTTGCAGATTTCCATCGAGCGCTTTTGCTTCGCGGAATTTCATAATTCTTACAACAGAAAGTTAGGGGATATGGGCTGCAAATATCCGGATTCGGTTGTTCACATTTTTTGTCTCGAACGCATTTTCCTTCTATGCACTTCTCTGGATGAATTCTCTTGTTGTGCGAATCATTGACAGTCAGTAATACCAGGAGCAATGGGAAAACTGGAAAAAAGAAAATAAGATGAGTGAGTAAAATGTTTCATACGCTCAATGTATTTTAACGTAATCCTTCTTCGCTGATCTTTCCCCTTTGTTCGTCAGATCGTTCGCCTCTTTGTACTCGCCCTTTGAAATAATATAAGTAGGAACGCCTATTACTAAGTACCACCAACAAATAGTTAGCCAACAGAGATAGCGAGCGAGGTAGCCTGTGGTTCCTATTGTGGCGGGTGAAAAGAAACCAAAATTAGACTTTAGTTCTATAAATAAGAAGGAACTTTTGCTCTCGGTGCAGGGTACACTCAAGTCGAGGCAATGACTTACTTTAATTTAATTTTCCTAACTAAACATTAAAGTTTGATTGTCTCTGCAAATTTATTATTTAGCCCCTCCTAAATAAGAGCTGCCTCCCCTTAATGGAGATTCTGACTACGCCCTTGACGGTGATCAATATTTAGTCCACAATTTCCGTTCCGGTTGGGAATATTAGATGGGGGCAGCTGCCCGATTTACACTCCTCGCTACGCTCATGAAATCATGTTCAGATACTAAGTTATGCGTCATCACTGATTAATATTACATTTTTTACGGACCCCAAAAGTTATCAACTTTTTATTGGATTTTTTATAGAAACAATTCGAATATTTATTGTTGTACATTGTTCATGTTGGTTTTCAAAGAACAAAAAATAAATAATTTGAAGTTTCTTGCTCAACATTCACCTTTAGGCGTTAAAATTTTATTGATCATGCTTAGTCTGAAAAGGACACCCAACTTTCTACAGATTCGCGAGCAAACTAATGCTAAAAAGAAAAAATTGTATGAGTGACTTTAAAATTACATATACCAGTCCACACAGATCGGTATTGTATGAAATCAGCGGCCAAAAATACCTCCGCTGCCTATATCAAAGTGATTTAAGCAATTATTCTCACAAATAAATCATTTCGAATCGCTCTCCCAGAAGCCACGCCACTTCCCGATCATCAAAAATTATTCGAACAAAAAATTCTAAACAATTTTAATTTACTTTTAACTAACTGAATCGTGTTATAATGATAAAATTGAAGTTTAAAGTAATTAACATAGTAAATAATGTTAAATGAAAAAATATGTAATTGTTTGCCAATTATTTAAGTAAATCAAAACGAGATTTTGATAAAATAATGTAAGCAAGCCCCCTCACCGACTCGAATATACCCTGTACCATATTGAAGTGTGCCCTTTTATCATTCTTCATTTTGTTTTGTTAAATGTCTATTTCCATCTCTTTTTTCTCTCACTCTCGCTATGTTTACTTTTTATTCAATTTTTTGTAAAATTTGGTAGGCCGATAAATATTCAATAAGTTTCCGTATTTTGAATATTGTAAGAGAAAATTTCATTTTTCCAAATTGCATAGGCAGAAGGAGACGTGGCAAAAATTTGAGACAAGCTTAATACTGCATACCAAATTTGTTGACTTTAGCTCTTATGGTCTCTGAAATCTAAGTGTTCATACAGACGGACGGATAGACGCAGATAGCTAGATAATATTTGTATATGGTTAAATGGTGGATGGTATACCGAAGTCGACGCGACGACTCACTTAATTTATATGTATGCGTTGTTGTTTAAGGGCGCTTTTTTTGAGTTGAGCTTTTGTAAAGAGAGCGTGTCGGCTCTCTTCGTCTTCCGGAAGAAACTTGCGTCATACAAAAAGTTGCCGATCTGAATTTTGACGGTCTCCAGTAGGAAGATTGCTTTTAAAAGTTATCAGTACATAAAACCCATACTTTAAAAGTTTCATTACAAAATATTTGGAAAGTAAAATGTTTTACCCACTAAAGCTTGGAGCTTTATGATATAGTCAATTACTTCTGAATTTGGATGGTGCGGTTGTTAAGATATAAATTAGGACCAGAAATTTTATATTTGGTGAAAGTCGAATCAAAATTATGTAAGTTATTTATAATCCAGAGGGCCGCGTTCAGTCATGCCGAAAAGTAAGAAAAGTAGTTCCTTAGCTTTTCTGACCATAACTGTGTTTCGCTCCGATCGATCCTATGGGAGTTACATGACGGACGGATGGACGGACATGGTATGTCGACTCGGCTTTTTATGCTGATTAAGAGTGTGTATACATTATGAGCTTGAAAAGGTCTCCTTCTTTGGGTTAAACACTTTTTGAATTTCTTCTTTGGATTTAAATTCCAAAAGCTCCACTGATTTGGATCGGTTTGTATTTCGTATTTTTTGGTACATTCGGGAGTAACGTTGGTTTCTTCTTTAAAAATGCCAGCAGAAGCTGGGAAATTTTGAATTTTCCTTAATATTTAAGTTGTCGTTGGCACAAAAATGTCATAATGTAAATCAGGGCAAGACTTGGGCAAATTGCTCAACCCAAAAAAGCTTTCCGACCAGAAATTTAATCAAGATGAATGCTGCAATTTGTGTGCAAAAACAAACGCGGCTTGGCTGTCAAATCTAATTTTGCTATTTATCATTTGGTTAACGTTTTAGCTCACAAAGTAAAAGCAACAGCAAAAGGAATGGCATCAGTAGGAGAAGTCAAGGGAGAAACGACCAAGTAAAAGTGCGGCAGGGAACTTAATTTTTAATGAGTCAATTTGAATTTGACAAGGCCAGGAGGCAGCCCGCCAGCCACGCCTACAACGAATGAATTTCACTTGGTCGTTTGTCGTTGCGTTATGCCAGTTGACAAATTAGCGCAACATCCGCAGAAGTCGAAGCGGAATTCATCAGCCTTGCTCTCAGGCCCAGTCTCAATCTGAACATTTAATTTCGATAATGAAATTCGGAAGTCGCTTATAATTTTCATTATTTGCGACAACAAAAGCCAGTGATGAGAGCCAACAACAACAGGGCTCTTCATCAGCCCTCCCCCCCCCCCCTCCACACGACAGCATTGGCCTAAGCTACAGAACTCTTAAGGGCGTAATTACCGTTAGCTATTATTAGAGCCGAATTGCGTGACTCGGACCAAATTGAAGCGGGTGGCTATTTGAAAAGTTCATTGGAGACGCAAATTGGAATTGGAATTTGTTGTGGGGCAAAACGAGGGGAAAGAGCGTGCGTAAAGGGGCGAGTGTGGGCCACTGCACTAATCAACATTTTCACACGCCTGAGGTCTGGCATGCTCGAGGCAAATGTGCAAATTTGTTAATAAATTATATGGACTCGGACATGTCCATAAAATCCAGAAACATAAAAAACACAAAAACTGTGCCAGAGTGGAAGCGGGAATCTTTGTTAATTACCAAGAAAAAATTAATTGCGTGTAACTCTCACGATTAGAGTTGAGGCTGCCCAGATGGCCGCAGAGCACAACCAAAATGGGAATCATTATCAGTCGGGGCAATAAAAGACTTGCTAGACCAAGACCCGAACTAAGTACACATAATGAATAGAAACGTGCCATAAACAACTGAAATGTTTAGAGGTCCTTGGCTTCGCTTTACATTTGGAATGCCTAGCTGGGAAATCGGCATTCTCTAGGCTCGGTCTCGGACTTGCTTCTCATCGTTTAATGGAAGAGTCTGTAGCCACGTCAGTAATCTGCCTTTTATTATACGAATGCCATCATCGTCCTTCTCTCAATTCGTGCGAACGTGCGTAGCCTCCCGAAGAGCCGGGGACACGCAATTTCAGTCAACCTGTAAGTGAAATTTATTTAAATTTTGTCCACTTTTACCAGTGAAATGCAAATAAGTCAACTGGAAAAAGTATTTGCTTTGAAATCGAAATCGTAAATGATAAATGAAAAAAAAAAAAAGAAAACGATGCCCAACAACTAATTGATTATTGAATGAAAAATCAACGAACTCAAATTTAAAACGAAACAATTATTTAAGAAGTGGATTGCTTGATTAAAACAATTAAGTAATTCTGAATAAATGATGCACTTGAAAGCACATTTTTTATTTTAGTATCAAGCAATTCACTTTTTAAATGCCACTAGGACTATCGACTGTTTAAACTATCGATAGTTCTCCACCTCTAGTTCCTAACGTAAACTGTTTGGCTTGTAATATTAAAAGTGGAAAAACGAATGGAACAACTTTCGACCGGTGACTCGACGAAAGAGTGAGTTAACCGTGCAAGAAATAAATTTGTAAAATTAAGACATGCAGAGTTGAGATATCGGTTGAATAAATACTCAAATTGTTTCAATGGTTGACAGTTAGTTATTGGTTGACATCTGATATATATATATATATTCATTGTATATCCGTATGAAGAATTTCATGGTCCGTATCATTGTTTTAACAATAACCAACAAATATTAATTACAATGCATTTATTGTTAGTTATTTAGGTTTGTTTAGCATATTTGTTTCAATTTGATTTTGGTTTAGTTCTGACCACATACACACATACACACACACACACACACACACACACACACAGAATTCAAACAATGGCAACCGAAACGGCAACAACTGAATAGTCAATCATTGGCAGTCCATGTTTGTGTGTTTGTAGCAATTATGGCCGATTGTATGGGCCATTGTTCTATGGACGGGGTCGCTTGCTTTGTTTTATTTAATAAGTTTGCTCTCGACTTGAACTCATTTTCGTGGCTATCGAAATTGATGACAAGGACTGCACTTCGTTTTGGCAAGCTGTCAAAGTTCTGGTTTGGAATAATCACTCAATTAAACTCCAACTGACCAAATGCCAAAAGGCAAAAAGCCATAGAGAAATGCATCAACTTGCCAGAAAAGTTGCTTGGCGCAGAGCGCAAAAATTGAAAAATCAAGCTGAAAATACAACACAAGCAAATACACAAACGCACACATAGACTGAGTGAAATAACTTTGCACGCAATTTGTTGCACAAAAAGTGACAGAACTGTTAGAGAGAAAGAGAGAAAAAGAAAGAGAGAGAGATAGAGAGAGAGGGACAGGGAGTTGCTTTTGTATTTGTTTATTCCCAATTTGCTTACTTTGGCTTTTTGGCTCTGGCTGTGCGTTTGCCTGGAAACGTCAACGTCAACTTGTTGTTGCCACGCCCACAAAAAACCAGAGAGTAAACAAAAGTTTATGCATTCCCACTGCCATTGCCACTGCCATAAATTATGCGTTCTACCACCAACTGCAATCAAATCAAAACAAAAACAAAAAACAGAAGCTGAAAACGCAAAAAAGTTCGACTGCATTTCAGTACAGTGCAACAAAATGAAAAACATTGTGGCACACTTGAAAGTCAATTCATTTTAAAATGCAAAATAAACAGAAAGCCATCTAGGCACCCAGGCAGCCCTCCAGCCAGCCAGCCAGCTAGTCAGAGGCCCAAAGTGGCAGAATACTCTAGCTTTTTGCTGGGCTTACGCTGCGTATGAGTTATGGCAGGGCAATATTTTTGTGTGTGTGTTCACAGGACTCAGAAGCACTTGAACTTTTTCATTTATATCCACCTATCACTAACAGCAGGAAGAGGCGCCGGAACAGGTGGAGCAGTCGACGATGAGTAACATTGACATTGTTGAAACACAGTGGAGAAAATAAAAGATATTGATTTGCTTTTGATAAGATAAAGCCAAGCCTAGGATGACAAAAATTGGGACGGTTTTCGATTGGCATTCTTCAAGCCACAATTAATAGATATGTGTTTGCCATCTGCATTGCTAGATAGTTGGCCAAAAGTATAAATCTCTTCTAGGAAAATTAATTTAAACATCCGTGGTTTAGTTCTTCAACCGGGCGACTGTCTCCAGTTGCTTGAATAAGATTCCATTCTGTCTTCCGGGTTTCGGAGTGTTGTTGATGTGTATAAATCAATTCGAAATACCTCCATTTTATGTTGGATATCTTCAACTTCGTTATCGCATTTCAGATTTCATTCGTGTAAAGTATCTGCATTCATTAAGTCTAATTTAATACATGTCCTAATAAGACATCAATGTCTTTGGGATGTGTGTGTGTGTGTGTGTGTGTGTGTGTTTTAAATTTAGCCCTCGGGGCCGATGTTAACCCAATTATTAGAAGAAAGTTTGTAACTTTAATTACCCACTTGGCATGTTTTTAAGCCCGAATCCTTCTCAAGTTTCAACTTGTGTCTGATGTAAATGCCATAGAAATTATTAATTGCCACATAACGCACACAAATTATGATTAATTATGCCGCACAATAGCTGAAGAAAACACACACAGACACACACACACTCAATGATGGGAAATCTGCTGAGCAAACAAACAAACAAACAAAGCCACAATGTATCTGTATACATATCAGCTATATGTATCTGTATCTCTCCCCCTCCCTCGCTCTTTCTGTCTCTGCCTCTCTCTCTCTCTCTCTGTTCCTAACAAACTAATATGCCAGGCCTTGTCATGATTTATTATTTGCGCTTGATAATGACGCATACGCCTGAAGAAGCGCCATTTCGGGTTGTGAGGAAGAGAGAGAGAAACCGAGGGGGTGGACAAGGGGGACAAGGACGAAAGAGTCGCTAAGATATCGCGATGCGAGCATTGACAGACGGATATCAAAACAAAGGCATTTGCGTTTGACCCTTGACCCCACTCTCCTTCTGCATGCTCCACTGTCCCATTCCTTTGCAGTGAGTAGCCGGCTCTTAGCTAGCTGGCTCTTATCAAAGTAACTGCAAATGGCGTGAAAGAATGCGCAACGCTTTATTTTTATGAGCGAGCAGATAAAAATGGGCAGGCTACGCGGAGCACGAGGCGTGGCATTATTATGCAGGCAGCATAATAAAATAAAAATGTTAAGCAGACGATAGGGGCCAAAAGGAGAGGTACAGAGAGAGAGAGAGAGAGAGTGAGAGAGAGAGTCAGAGAGTGTTGGCGTGGGGTGGTGGGGGATGGTGGTGAGCAGCTTACAAGCAATGTAATATCAACATGACAGCCATAGAAAATGTTGTAGACGACGACGGCCAAGCCACACAAAAAAAAGCAAGCAATTATGAAGTCGGGAACGGAACGGAGCGGAACAAAATGGAATGAAATGGGAAGTGGGGACACGTGGGACGTGGAATGTGGGACCAAGCGGCATGTTTGTAAAGAGCTGCTAAGTAGGTAAGCGTATACACACATAGTTCTTCCCATTGTTACTCCTGCCGTTGTTTTGGTTATTGTCGTTGTTGTTGTTGTTGTTGTTGTTGTTGCAGCATTGCCAGATGTAATCATGCCACAAGAAGAGAAAAATGCTTTTATTAATTTTGTACATTTTAGCACAAAGCTGGCGAAGCAAATGGTTCCTCAGCTCTCAGGCACGTCTTTTCTGGTCACTCTACTTTTTCGTTGTGTGTGTGTGTGTGTGTCAGAGTTTGTGGGTGAGTTGTAGGTGTGTGGACGTGAGTGTGAGTGTGCAAATGTCTTTGACAATTAAATGGAATATCATTTAACATACGTATAAAGGTGGTTTTATTTAGTGGCTTGCATAAATTTGCTTCAGCTGCTTAAAAGCCGTCTGAAAATCAAAACCGCAAGAACCATTTGCATACAATTTGATTTAAATTCGAAAATCACTCAATATGCTTACGTATACGGGTATATGTATACGTCAAACATATATCCATTTTACGTACCAATCAATATAATTGAGAGGGATTAGTAGCAGCTGACTTCAAGTGAAATATTCCAAACATTTCAGTAATAGGAATTGTGGGTTAAATACAAAATTTAATTTAGCGAAATTACTTAAATCATTGAAGGGATTAACTTTTTAAAATTTCCTGTGTATACCTACAATTAAACTAGTCTAGAATGTGCTTGGCGTAATTCAAAAGAAAATAGAGCAAAGCTTACATTAGAACTTAAAGAACCAATTTAACCCTGATTTTCTGTCTTCCATAAAATATCTTAGTACACAAAAGAATTAGTATGCAAACAATAGAAACTCAACAGTTCTTATAATAGTTTTTTTTTTCATGAAATTAAATATATTCTCACTGCTACATCGTGTAGAGACTCAACTATTTACTATCGTTTTAAAATTGGCAATGTTTCTTAAAGGAGAGATTAGAACTTGCTAGCAACTTAACTATAACTAACTATACTCCCAAGCGAGCTGTAAGAAATTGTGGTAAGATTTGTGGTCATAAATCTTTTGATGCAGTGTCAGAAAACTGTGGGTTCTTGCCATTTGCTTGAGTTTTAAAATTGAATTTCATTTAAGTTAGAATCGGCAACTCACATCCTTTCTGAATTAATTATTATTCAACATAAATCGTCAAACCGAAATTCGCTTCGCACATTTCCTGTAACCAGATTTTGGGGCATCCGCAGTGATACGGCAGAATTCAATACTGATTAACGATTGGGCCATGGGCAATTGCCACAGAAACGCAGCCGAGTCATAAAAGATACACACAGCGTGAACTATCTCAAATTAAAGTGCGTTGGCATGTACATAGGTTAGTCGCCCCCCCCCCCCCCCCCCCTCTCTCTTGATATCTTTCTGCCTGTGTGTCTGTAGACACACACATACATATGTGCTGGCGGATTGCTGGCAATATGAGAACTGTCACATGACACGGCAGCAACGGAAATTCTTGCCAAAGTTTATTAATTAATTTTGTTGATTTTGTCACGTGCTCGTAATTTTGGTAAAATCCACAAAATCACATACACACACTCAGCAGCAAAGGACCTAGGGCAGAAGCTAAAACCAAAGCCAGGACAAAATAGTTACTAAAAGTCAACCAAAGATTCAAACTTGTGGATGACAGTGCGTGACGGGGGAGGGAGGGTAGCGGAAGCTGGAGACGGCAGGAGGTGGCGTCGAAGCCGGCGCACTGGCCGCAGCAGAGGCAGCATCCATTAGTCAAATGGCTTTCAGTTGGCTCTTGTTAGTCGGTTTCAGGTGGCCAGCATCGTTCCCGCTGCTGCCTACCTCCTGCTGGCACTTTTGGTCACGACACACTCAACATTATATTATGTTTATGTTTATGACGATTATTGTTATTGCATTTTGCCTCGGCACAAAAGTCAATTAAATGGTTTTGTGGGGACCATTTGTTCATAATTCGATTATGTTTCGGTTTTGTGGGTTCTTTTTTCCATTTGTTTTTCTTTTCGGGGTGGGGGGGGGCAGCTTTCAATAATCTTGTTTTGTGTGTTATTAAAATTTTAATATGTTTAAACAGTTGTGCATGCTTATTGCGCAATTAACTTCACCGATACCAATCGGCTTATGAGAACGCGCTGGAAAGTATGCTATGGCCACAAATGCAGAGTTAATTAACGGCCAACAGGGTGATTCCCTCCAGTTAATGCAAATATCTCAGGTCATTAAGACGCATAGGCACAAGCATAGATACATCGGAAATACATGTGTGCCATTGCATTGGCTCAAAGGCATTCTACTACAATGGTCTTTTGGAAAATCCTTCTCCAAATTTTATTAGTTTTAATTTTCGTACTTTAAATTGTTCACCCTGTATGTAAATTATAATATTTAATATTCATACATTTTATTGATTTGCACATGTGTTGTCTGATTATTTTTGTACATGAATGCATTTAAATTGTTTTTTTAACCTCGACCAAGCTGCTCTTGCTGTGGCCCTGTGCCTGTGCCTGGCCCTAAGCTGGGTGCCAACTGACCTCCTTTAGCTCCATTTGATGGTAGTTGCTTCTTAGTTGTTGTCTGATGATGATGATGTTGCTGATGTTCCCGATGCCACTGACAGGGCACAGCTAATGGAGTTTTGGCCATCATTAGTGGTCCTTTTGACAACCCCGCTCATTTGGGAAACGCATACGGGAGACAGGCATAATCCACTGGTATGCTTGGCATTGTTAGTTTTGGGCCACAACTGCTTCTAGATTCGCATTGCGGCCATCAATTGTGCATTGAACTGTGCAAATGTTTGTAGAAATACACACAGGAAGGCACACTCGCTCCTACACATAGCCACACACACACAAGCAGATGACTGTTTGCTCTGTGGGATTCTTATTCTTTGTTTTGCTGGAAGCATGCGCATGACCTTCCGAGATATGACTTGGGGTTATTCTCTCCACATTTTCCCATAGCAGCAGCATTTCCACTTATAACCTCCTACTTGCTCCCAATGTAATTTGATGTTGCACGCTTTTCAATTTTCCCCCTAAAGGATGCCTTTGCCTTAAACAAACTGCCAAAATTATGCTGACGCATTTAAAATGCAATAAAAGTGGGCACGATCTGGGGTATATGTGGGCGTCCTCTCTCTTTGCTTTTCGTTTTTTCAACGCTCTGCAAAATGTCAAACATGCCAATCAAAAGTCATTTGCTATGCGGGCAGCATACCGTGAGGCGCATTGAATCGGCCCAACAGTTTGGCGCTTGTCGCATATTTGAACTGCATTTGGGCAGCAGCAGCTTTCAACCCCAACCCCGAGCACCACCCCCATTTTCTATCTCAAATTCTCTGTTGTCCTTCCAACGCTTCTTTAGAGGGTACGTTGATGGAATATGTCAGCTCGACAATTTAGAATTGCTTCTCTCTGGCAGGCAAATCCGCTTTGTGTTGGCTGGCTCCCCAGCTCTTGTTTCGAAATAATCAATGTTGCAAATTGTGAGTACCATTTTCCTTGTTACTTGTGGCAAAAAATCCTAACTGACTCTCCAGTCCATCTAATAAACATCAAAACATTCATCAATTAAAATTAACAAACAAGAAAAATCACTTTTAATAACTTATGGAACTATCCACCACACTCAACCAATTACGATAATGTAATATGGCATACTGATGCATGTTAAATGGGAAAAAATATATATATTATGGTCTTAAGAACTTAAAACATTTTTTTGAATTGGCAGGGTATATCAAAGTCCACGCATTGACTAACTTAACTAAGTCTTACATTCCACGTGAGCTTTTTGTGATAAATTAAAGTATTCGCTTCTTCCTTTTTAATTTAATGATTTTTTTGTTTGTGTTTTTACAATAATTGATCTTTGGAAAAGGTAGTGCAACCACAAATGAGGTTCAAAGAACGCGAGAGTACTCTCGAAACAAATCAACGAGATGGTGAGCTTATCA
Organism: Drosophila nebulosa; assembly: GCA_024703675.1. Taxonomy (NCBI): domain Eukaryota; kingdom Metazoa; phylum Arthropoda; class Insecta; order Diptera; family Drosophilidae; genus Drosophila; species Drosophila nebulosa. The sequence goes on along the minus strand of JANFPS010000004.1, from coordinate 1,407,847 downwards.
GAAAAAATATTTGTTTTTTTCGAAGATTTCGAATTGTAGCCCCCAATTGAATGATTTTCAAAAATAAACAGATGTCACATTATACTGTCAGAGTCACCCAAGTCGTAGTTATGAGCAAAAATGCGATTGGTATGTGTTCTTATTTTCAACGCTTGCCTTATGCAATATAACAAGGAGAATAGAACTCATCTGAAACAGAATATATCCGAGTCGTTATGAGGACTTACCATGTGAGTAGACTCTAGCAGAGTATATCCCAGTCGATTTATTCAGTCCAGTAAAAAGTTGTTTGCATACATGTATTAGGGGAGCCTACCCCACCTACCCTATCCTATGTATGATAAGCGTTTGATTTGTTTGCCGATGCATGTTGCGTTGTATGCTCTGGGCGATTCGTGTACCTGAGAGACAGACAGAGAGACAGAGAGAGAGAGAGAGAGAAAGAGAGTTGGGCGTGTTTGTTGGATTTGAAATTTTGTGTAAATTGAATTTATTGAAGTCTAATATTCGCACGTGTGTGCGTAGTTCCTTTTATTGGGAATGGCTGACTTTGCTGACAGCCATCAATATATCGATGCGAGTGTCTGTGGGGTGCGGGCGCTGTTTGAGGTGAGGAGAGGTGAAGACGTTTGATGTCAAAACTGCTGCAAGGCATTTTTTATTATTGAATGGAACGTGCGTCTGGGTTAGTTGGCCTGTGCATGAGAGTGTGTGTGTGTGTGCGTGTGTGTTATCAATTTGTTCCTGCATGTGGGATATTTATAGTCTACTTAAAGGATTCCGCCTCAAAGCAATTTCGAGCTGGTAGCCCCCACGGATTTTGATGCCAGCAAACGCCATCTGGAAGGATTTTGCGGAGCAACCGTGCACATCAACTGAAGACAAACAGTCTGACGATGCCAAAAAGGGGGGGTGATTACGCGTTCGAGTCCCTGTCATTGTGTGTTCGTGTGTTGTGGGTGCTGACAGGCTCCACCGCAACCACAATGCTGGAAAAACAGCGCCACAGTCAACGCTAACGCAACGAAACCGCCGCCGTTACCGCCAACGACTTTATTTTGAATACATTTACATTTTGTGGCATTTACGTTGAAATTTTAATTGGAATTTACTTTGCGACTTTTGGATAGCTGCGTAGCATTTAATTTATGGTTGTTAAAACTTTTTGTGTTGTTGCTCTGCTTCCGCTTTGTTGACAAGTAAATTTGCCATGCATTTAATGGCTCAGACAAAGCCGAGCGGGTTGTCACTTCAATATCGAGCCCTGTGTGAAATTGTAACCCAATAACACACATCTTACATGGCCGCCACTGTACATGTACAGCAAACAGTTAACAGTTGTACTCAATGTTAACGCTTTTACCGAACGCTGTTACCGAACGCTGTTAAATGAGCGCGAGAGCGAGTGAGCGCACTTCCCCGTCGTCGTCGATGTTCGAGTGCAACATGCGCGCATCTCTGAGTGACTCTCAGCAGAAGACGTTCAAACAAACGGTTCTCGCTCAATTCAAGAGTCTCTATCTGAGTGTGTGTGTGTGTGTGTGTGTGTGTGTGCGCGGGTGTGTGAACATTCTGAGCGTCGTCTGTGTGTCTATGTCGAGCTTCGTGCGACGCTCACAAAAATTCGGTAGTTCATTCGTCTGTGAACCGTCTGGTGCGTTGCCACGTCGTTGTCGTTGCTTGTCGTTCGTCTGTTACGTTACGTTAGTTGCAGCCATTCGCAATCGCATGCTGAGAGGAAGCAGCATCAGCATCAGCAGCAGCAGCAGCCTCAGTAGCATCAACAGTGGCCAAGCAAATTAATGGATATTGTTGCAGATTACAGGCGCACACTGATTGCTTACAACGGTAAATCTTATTCTCTCACATACACACCCACCAATACAAAGATAAGCAGTGGTTCGCGCGTGCCATTGCGTATACGCAGCATTGCCGCTGCCGCTCGATGACATTGCGCGTTCGCTTCCGCCGTCGTTGCCGCTGTAACTGCAGGGCCATGAAATACAATTCGTGGTGTGCCAATTTTCATACTGCAATAAAATGAGATGAAATAATCCGTCGTCCGTCTCCGCTCCCCGCTCGGTGTTTGCCGTCGGTTTGTCTTTGCCGTCGCCGTCGTCGAGTGCAGCAGCCTTCAGATTCAAACATTGTCTGGCGCTTAATTGTTATTGTTGTTGCAGTTGTTGTGCGTCCGTGTTTTGCGTTATTTTGTTTTCTTTTGTGCCATTATTTTATTATATTCGAATTTGCCATTTATAAAAATATCTACATATTCTGACTGTTGTCGCGCAAAAATATTGAAATTGACGCAACACATTGCACGTTCGCAAACGTTTTAAAGCTAAACATGCAAATGAAAGGTACAACAAAAAAGTGAAAGAACCAGTGCAAATACTTAATTACTTGTAATAGGTGATAACCAATGTAGTTGACAAGTTTTGCAAATGCAAAACAAAAATTATAAAATAAAAGCAAAAAGCATTCACTACATGGGATGAAGCGATAACGGGAATAGTAATAAAAGAACTGGCAAATACAAGTCACCGACGGCAGCCGGCGAGACAGAGAGGCACTACTCAGTCTACTCATCAGCAGAATGCCTCGTGAATGTTTTCTAAGTCAAGTCTAAGTCAATACTCACAAGAACCCACTCGCACACACACACACACACCACATAGATGGCAAAATGCCGCAGGGCAGTGCAATCAATGTTGCTTTCCATGATGCCACAGCGGAAGGGTGGGGGGGGGGCGGGGGGAGTGGTGAATAGGAAGGGAACGGAAGTGTTGATATTGCCTTTGCTCGGTGGAAATCGTCATCTCATAACGACTTAAGCTGCTCAGCACGCAGTCTGACTAAGCCCAGCTGAGCAGCGTAGTCAGCAATTCTGCAGGAGCATCTCGTATAACACATCACATCCCCCCCAAACACACGCCCACAATCGCATAACCCCAACTTTCCGCACCTACATATCGCCCTTGGGGTCACACACTACTTAAAGCGATAACAAACACATGCGCAGGAGCAGGACGCTGAGACCAGGCCAAAGTCATTTTTGTTAAAGGTCTTCATTGAATCCTTTGCCTTTACTTTCCTATGGACTATGTACCAATGCATTGAGTGATTTTATTTATTTATGCCTTCTATTTATTTTCTATTTATTCGATTTGCATATCACTCTCTTCCCGCCTCAATTCTCTGTTTCTGCGCTCTCAAGCGTTACCGAGGAAAAAAAAAAAACAACCGAAAATTCTCAAGATTTAAAATGCAAATTTCGCCGCCATCCATAGAACAATTCCATTAAAGTGTGTGTCTCTGTGTGTGTGTGTGTGTGTGTGTGTGTGTGGCTGTGAGTGCGCGGATATCGTGCCATCCAAATGATTTGTTTGTCTGTTGACTTGGCTTTGTACGAGTGTTGAGCGTTCGAGTTGCATCTACGAGTAAAGCCAGCTTGGATCCATTCGCAAATGGTGAGTACCAAGTATTTTACATATATGTAAGAAGCAGAAAGCGCAGATAACTAAAAGTGCACTTGGTGATTATTTTAGTGTGTGTCTATCACTGATTGATGCAATTAATGTCAAATGATTCCGGTTTATCAGCTAGCTTACTATCAAGAACTATTGCCTGGAAATTATGAGCATTATAATAGAATATAAATATTATAATATAAGTAGGTGACAAAATAATGAAATACGGTTTTAAACTTTAAAGATAAGATATTCAAAAAGGTTGCATCTTAGGTCATTAGTAACCAGAAAATATTGGATAGTTGGAAAGTGTCGTTTTTGCAATCAGATGGAAGAAGATGGCTTCAAGTTAACACTACGAAAATAAATTCTACACTTAATTGAATCTTAAGCTACCTACACAGGTATTAACAGGGCTCTAGTTAAATCACGAAAGAAGAACTAAGGAAATGGAGACGATCGATAATGCACTTTTTTCAAGTATCTTATTTGGAGTGGAGCTACACCCAAATTTTAGCTAGGTCAGAGAAATAGATGCCAACAACGAGCAGCCTCAAAAGGAGTTTTCCAAATTTTTGGAAAGAAGCTTAGAACAATTTAAAGGAACCGAATTACATACAGCTAGCTTAGCTTTGATTAACTTTCTATTCTTCAATTTAAATTGAATTCATTCCATATCTGGGATATGAAATCTAAATATAAATAGTTTCAGTTATTTTTTATTTGTTAATAAAATCGAATTCCTTTTAAAGAGCTGAACTCTCCAGTTTGAACATTGGCCTATCTCTTTAAGCACTTTCCGAGTATTAACGCATATTTAAACTATGAGATAAGACTTTAGATTTGAATGCCGTTGGGGAGATGGAGCCCAAACTACGAATCTACGAATCTTGTATGTTCAGCAATCAGTCATTGGCACTGGCTAAAGTACCCATTGCAAATTCATGATGTTTATGACTCTAAAAATTCAGCATTTTATATATTCACCACTATCGCAATTGAGTATTTAAGCAGATGCCACAATTCGTCTCAACCATTCCCTCTAACATCATACACTGAGACGTTGAAAATCACTTTAGACCGCAAGTCGCCCACAGGCACAGGCAGAGACACAGGCCGGGAACGGGAGGGCACAGGTGTTTAAGAGACTTGCTTTTGACACATACATACATGGAGGAGACAAAGCGATCCTGGGAATCGGGGTTACGCCTCGAAGTCTGTGGGGCGTTGTCGGTATTTTCTTGCTCAATCAACTTCAATCAAGCAGGAATTTTCAATGTAATTTGTGGTCGTCGTCGACCTTGTCGCTGAGGATGTGCTTGGCGGTGTCAAAGGCAGCCATTGAATGTGTAGAAAGGCAGAAAATTATCGGCAAAATTTCCCCGCCCACACACCGTCCTCTCACGCTCTCACACTAGCACACACACACACACACAGTTGTAGAACAAATGAAGGCAGCGTGAAAATCCTGCTCCCAGGACTCTTTGCTAAACCAAGCTTCCGCTTGATTTGATGGCCTTTGGGCCGTTTTCTGTGGCTCTGCCAGAACTCCAAATTACAAAAACAACGAGTACAACAACAGAAGAAACGGGAGCAACACCAGGGACAGGACATGGCATATGCCTTTCCTGGTTTTCTCTCTCTATTGAGCAAGCTTGATTATAAAAGCTGCAAGCGCTAAGAAAAAGGCACAAAAAAAAAAGAGAAAAGAAGAGGAGAAAAGCGCAAACGGGAAAAATAGAAATCTAATTGAATTTTATATACACATTTTTCCACCATTTGTTTGCCATTGCCGTCGTTTGGTTTTTTGTTCTTGTTTTGTTTCTTGCTTTCCTTTCATTTTAATCTACATTTCGCACTCTTTGCATGGACAACGCTGCCGCTGGCCAAGGGTCTGTTTGATGTCCTTGTGCTGTCCCGTCCTGTCCCATCTCGGCCGGGTTTGGCTTGGTCTTGTCTTGTCTTGTCTTGTCTTGTCCGGCTCTGATTTATTGGCCAGCGGCTTGGCGACGAAGTGGAATAGTGCCTTCAGTTTTTCGGGGCTTTAGCAATATTTTTAATTGCCTGTCAGTTGCTCTCACACACACACACACACACACACACACACATGCTCATTGACACTGTGCGAAAAATGTACAATTTTCAATGGTGACAAAACCGCAGAAGGCAGAGAAATCCAGCACATGGATAGATTTTTCTTCTTATATTTAACTATTTATTTGTTAGGCGACAGCTTCGGGCAGACAACCGCAAAACGAATTCAAAATCTTCTGATTTTCTTTTCCAAGTGCTAGGTAAGGAGAAATGAAGGATAAAACTTGTATCAACCAAACACTCGCACACCCCCACACACTCCCACACACCCACCAGAAACAAATCAAATATTTAAAGCTCATTGAAGCGAAAACTTTGACACATGTTTGATTCAGCGAGGGCACATGGAAAAATTGAGGGAGGCCTTAAGTCCAAGGCGGAAAAAAGAGACCAGTCTTTTGAATTTAAACATCTTAAAGTCTGCCTAAAATGTTCCAAGTTGAATCTGTGGGTCGATTGAAGAGGCAGCGCCACATTTAGGTATACAAAATTATATACGAGTTTACTTAACTGTGCCAGCTACAATTTCTAGATGGGCTTACTATCCATCGACACCAACTACTTACTATTGAGAATTTGCGGTTTCTCCACCCACATAGAGTGGTGGGAGGGTTTAGTTTCTGGTTTCCACCTCGACTTTGCGGTTGGCATTGCGCGTCGCAATTAATGGCCATGTAGCTTTGCCTGGAGCTCTCTAAATTGCCCCTCCATCTGCGCCTACTGCCTAATGCCATCCTACGAAATGGCAGTTCGCCGAGTTCTGAGTTCTGTGTTCTGACCTGAATGGCATTCGATGTCAGCGCACTGAGAGTAAACCCTTGCCATCCATTTGCTCATGCTGTGTAGGCTGCGCAGGCTGTGAGTGGCTCTGTGTCGTCTGCCCTTGAGAGCCCGAATTGTCTACTTATTTGGGCGCTGTCATGTGGCCTTTTAAGGACCTCCATTCGGCACCACTCAACGGGAGATAAACAGAATGGAGCAGACCGACAGAGCACAGGCAAATGCAAAATAGTTCCGCAAGTATGCAAATGAGAAAAAGGATGTTTCATTGTCTGCTTTTTCTGTTTTTTTCCTAATTTTTTTTGGGGCTCCACAAGCGTACGAAAGAATAACACTGACATCTCAACACCTGAGAATTGTGCGCTAAATGCGCTTTCCATTTTTCTTTATTTTTTTTGGTTGCCTTTGGCATGTCTATCACAAGAAAAAGAAAACACATAGGCACTGAGGCAGACAACTTAAAAGCCAAGTTGCAAATCGCTTTGCCAGAAAGGATGGATTTGGCAATGGAAAAGCAAACAGAAAGCATAAAAGTTGGCAAGTGAACTTTTTGCCAAAGCCTGCTTAGGGCCACAAAAAAAAGACGAAAAGAGCTACGAGGGACGAAGAGTTAGATACACAATTGGTTAGACCCAGTGCGTATGCGTGATAGATTTTCAGTTTAGTCAGTAAAATCAGCTTTACATGGTTCAGCAGAGCAAAGTCAATTAAGGTGGAGCAAAAAAAGTGGAGATTTTGTCACAATGGCAAATCCAAAAGGGTTCATTTCCATGTTCATTTCATAATTTATTCATAGTTGGAGCAGCCGCAGCAGCAGCAGCAATGGTTTTAGTGGTTCCAAATGAAATCTAGTCCATTTGCCAAGACAATGGCCCAGTTGGAGATTGAAACTCGTTTGGCTTTTGCTACAATTTAAAGATAACATCTAAAAATCAATTTCCAACTCTGTTGTTTTCCAGTTTTCAGTTAAGTTTTAGAGTCTACTATTCCAAAAAGTGGGCCGACACAATGTTACCCTAATGGAAAAAAGCAACTTTAAAGCCCAAAAGATGTTCCTGCTGCTGCTGCTGCAGTGGTCGTAAATGCAAATAATGAAAACAAAAATGAAAATCAACTTAAATGAAAGATGTCTAAAGACTAAAGAAAATCGCTCAACTTTTAATTAGTTTGCCAGGCAGCTGCCGCATTGGGGGCATGGCCAAGGAAGTGGAATGATGGGAGCAGGATGGAGTGCATGGAAATGTCGTGGCTGCCTGATTTACAATTAAAGTAAATATATGCATAGTTACATATTTCACTTGAATGACTTACCAACTCTACAACCTGCAACGGGGCAGCAGTGTCAAAGTTCAAACAAGCGAGTGTAGATTGGAAAGCTAGAATCATTTTTCTCTTCAACTAACTAACAAATGAACGAATTGACAGACTAGTCGGGGCGGCGGCGTACTGCGGGGAGTAAGCGGGGCATTTAAATGAAGTATATTTTTAATTGACTTTGCGCTGTATTTGCGCTGCTGCTGATGCTACTGCAATGAAACAAATCAAATTAATTGAATATTACGCATACGTCATGTTTGCATAGTAGAAATTTAGCAGTTTGTATTTCTTGGCCCGTTGACCAGGCACACGACAGACCTTCGAATAGTCGTATTCGTATTTACACATGAATTGCTTGATTTGTTTGTGCCCGGTCCAGAGTTGATTCAATTGAATTTAAAATATATTTCATCTACGACGATGATAGGAATCTTTCCTCACTGTAATGTTGGCCCAAAGCTCAAGGCCGTTTACTTTATATTTGTCAAGTGACAATTGAAAATCAAAAACAACTCAGCTAGGCTGGTTTCTCGGAAATGGCTTCACTTGATCAGCTGGGCTTAAGTTCAGCTCAGTTCAGCCCATTCATAGGCTTGGCAAACGCTTTCATTCATAGTTATATGGCCAAGCGTCTTTATTTTTGTTTTCATTAAGCTTCAATTGATGCCAAATTTGTCAGTACACAAATCATTATTTTGTTGCGTTGATTAGTTTTGTATGTGGCAAATGACTCGTCAAGCTTGTTAGACAATAGACGCAAAAATAGAATCTTATACGACCGAATAACTATGACAATAACAACGAGAACATTCACAAGACACAGACACAGAGAGGGAGGGTGGGAGGGTTGGCCGGCCACAACAATATTTTAATATGCCTGACCAACAGCAGCAACGGCAGATGAGCTTTATGGCCAATTATCTATTCTATGGGCCCATTAATAGTTGATTCGAATTTTCAATTGAAACGCTGGTCCGGAATGACGAAGCTGAAGTGTGCAGCTCAGCGGCGAGGTGAGGTGAGGTGCGGCGGCAAGCGATTTGTTTAGTCTAAACGACCGACACGGCGGTGTGAAGTGTTTTGATTTGCTTGCGAGATTATGATAAAATTGGGCACTACATTCCTCCGCAATGTGGGGCTAAATGTAAGTGTAAGATAACATCATAATATCTAGGCAATATGTGAGATTCGTTCGGTTTCGTTCTTTTTGTGGCTGCACTCACACGGAAATGGTTGGGGTAGCTACTCTGTTCGTTTGGTTGAGTGACAAAACGATTGTGCGTTACGTTTAATTGACAGCCGGGCAACAGCTGATGATGATGGTGGGCTTAAAGTTATGTTTCTTTAGGGCTTTGGTAGGTGCTGGGGGGGGGGCAGAAACAGTTAAGTGAATCCCAAATTCCCAGTGGGCATGGTTGATGTATAAATATTTTTATATCAATTGCAAACAATTTGTGCTGCGTCTCTTGTGTGTCTCTCTGTGTGTGTGTGGGTGTGCGTGTGTGTGACACTTTATTATTTTAATCGTTTTTTTGTTTGTTGTTGTCGTTTTTATTTTATTGTATTCGCATTTTTCCAAGTTCATTTGCACAGACCACAAACAGTTTCCAATTGACTGAGCATTCAGCTCAATAAATAAATAAATTCTGTCATAAGATAGCCAGGAAAGAAGACGAATTACTTATACCCTTCCCGTTTCTCTTGGCAAGGGTGACGCGTCGAGCACTGGACCACATGGCGTATGCGCAATATGAAGCTGCGTCGCAGTCATAGCTCACTTTGCTTCGGTTATTCGTTATACATTTTCCAGTTCTGTTATTGGGTTCAAAAATATAATTAAGACGTGGCGGAATTCCCATCAATTAATTTCATTTTAATTGCTGCTACCCTCCAATAACAAATGAGTCAGTTGCAACACGGCGTGGCACAGTAAAAAAACACACTACATACAAAGCGAATTGAATTTGTTGGTTCGACACTTTTTTTCTCTCTCTTTTATGTTTTAACTAATTTTCTTTTTGGACAAAGTTAATTGCATTCTGTGTTTACAAAATGAAAATGAAACATGAAATTCATTAACTTTTTATTGCCTCTAAATAGATAAATTTGGAATTGTGTGCACGTGAATTATTACTTTTCATCGAATCAAACGAATCGAATAAATTGATGGCCAAAAGCAGTGGTAAACCACAAATAAAAATACATACATATATCTGTAGAACTCTTTATTGAGTCTGATGAATTCTTAAGTAAACAGCTCAGGCCGCAGCAGGCAGAAGTCAGTCAGTCAGTCATTCATTCATTCAATCGTCCATTGACTGGTGGTGGTGGTGGCTGGGTCAGCTAATTATGACTAAAACATAAAAGCCACCGCGCTCAAAGCGCATTTTACAGTAAGTAATTGCATGACTTAATCATCATCGGCAGGACTGCCCTGCTTCCCTGGTCGCCCGCCCGTCTGCCTCTTCTTAGCGGCAGCAGCTATGCAAACACAGGTGTAACTGCAGCGGTATGGACAGCGGCAGCGCCAACTCTGTCTGCGGTCCAAACGGCGGCTACGTGAGCGACGGCAAACGCGAACCGCACATGAGCACGTACTGTAAATTGAAATTGAAATTCATATTCATAGCTGGCCGTACTCGTGTGGGGGTGGGTGGGTGTGTGTGTGTGTGTTTGTGTGCCTACATACAGATACGAGTATGCACTTGTAGTATTTCTTTTGTGTCCGCCCTATAAATAATTATGCATTAAGTTGCTGGCGTTTCGGTATGTACATAAAGTGTGAATTAGCTTTAGTGCCCTTACAGATTATCGACTTGGCGCTGCGGGCGAGGTGGGTGAGGTGGGCGAGGTGGGTGCCGTGGCCCGGGGTGTCTATGGGAACTTGTTTGCACTGCGATCACATGAAAAGAATATATACTTATAATACTTACTCATAATAATACTTATCATAGTAAATGTATGTAAGTAGTAAATGTAAGTGACATAATAAAAAAAAAAAGATAATTCCTTCTATTTCTATGATCACATGAAAAGAATATAATTATAATACTTACTCGTAAAGAAGACACTTATCGTATAAGTAGAAGTGACATAATATGAGATAATTCCTTTTATTTGGTTTGCATTTTTTATTTTTATTCATACAATGAGACCTGAGACCAGTTTAGAAAATGAATCTAATATTCAATCTAAACTTAATGTTCTAATGGTCAGAACTATATCCTTTGAAATAAACACAGGAGCCACCCGAGCAAACGAGTGTAAGTTCTGATAGTCGATCTTTATAACCACTTTCCATGTTTAAGTCCATAGATTTCAAACCTCGACGGGACAATAGGATTGGTAATAGCAATATGTCGTGCTCACGAGCAGAAACACAACCAATCCAATGACTTTGAGGTTAAATACCTATCATCATTTGGTTCATAATTTATTTCCAAGTGAAGTGCAAATTAAAATTTAACCACATTTAAGTGAATTCATCTCTTGCTGATTTGAATGAATTTTCGGTACTTGCAGCGCATTTTCGATCAACGAGCAACAAATTTTGATGATTTATTTTTTTGGGTTACAAGCTACCAATGAAGAGGAGGAAGGGGAGGCAGAGGCAGGGACAGAGACGCTGCTGGCGTCGCAGCTGGCGTTGCTTTTAAAAATAGTTGGTATTTTTATTTGATTTAATTGCTGATGCTCTTGTTAAATTGTTCTATTTTTGCCTCGCCCAAGTTCATGGCCCCAGAAAAATGTATCTAAAGCTTCACATCCCACATTATACGATGCCATTATTGCGGCAGTGGCTTTTTGTCGATGCCGTTTTGTTTTTATTTTGTTGCTGTTTTCCAATTAACCAAATTGTATTTCAGTTTGCTGAAATTAAAGCGACTGCTCATTTGTGTTTTCGGACTTATGGACTTATGTCCGACTTTTGGTGGCAATCGAACGCTCAGCGACTGTCTGTGTCAGGAGAATTTATCGGCAATATAAATGGTAATTGCCATTCAAGTCTATCGTTGATAGAGTGAGATGCGACGGGGATGGGATGATGGCACTCAAAATGCCATGCCCATAGTCAACAGGGCGTATGAAACTGTGCATTTGCCTGGTGATTGTGCATTATTTAGTGTCGCTCTGGCTATGGCTCTGGCTCTGCCTCTGGCTGTGGGTTCTGTGTGACATGACGGGCGCTCATGTAAACTTAATGCGGGAGTCCCCCTTCCCCCCCTTTTAGACGAGCAGCTCACTCTGGTTGGCCCCTGGTCAGTTAGTGCTCATTTCAACGCCCACGTGCCAATTCAAAGCGCTGCTCACTGACATCGCTGTCAGAGTCAGACCAGAAGCATGAGCATGAGAAAGAGATGCTCCTCCTCCGGAGGAGGAGGAGGCAGGGCACTGCAATCAACGCTTTTGTCTGACCCCGTCAGTCAACCAATCAATTAAGCTGCATGCAGCAAACATGTCAATCCCTAGGCAACAAACATTTAGACGTCATGTGAACATTTTGGCTGGCTGGCAACCTCGCCCTGCCCATGGTCATTGTCTCCACCCTCTCCATTCCACGCCCGCCGCCTTGGCCGGTGATTGGTGTGTGTCTCCGGTTCTAATTAGAAATAGTAAAAGTAAATAGGTACGCTTTGACATTGAGCGTTGATTTATACGAAATGGGCTCAGTTTTTAATACACTTAAAAAAAAAGTACACCAAATACATTTGTGATCAGCTTCCAAATTGTTTCTCCATCAAATATATTTTCGCCTATTTACCTCGACTTAAGAGAACCTTGCCTCAATCATACTCTATGCGAAAAATGCTTAGCAAAGTGTATAAGTTCCATCGGTGCTGGTTAGATTAGCACGGGTGTTTCGGGTTTTTGTTTTCCCACATTCAATCAACGGCTTACTACATTTCGGGTTTTTGTATTTCATAGTTACATACATACATCCCCAGCAATGACTGACAGATTGCCTAACTGTTTGGGTGCGAGGGGCGAGGAAACTTACTGACTCGGTAATTAACATACAAAGCACGTAGCCCATTCAAAGTGCAATGAAATTCGTATTAATAATGTTATGGATGTAAAACTTAAGTCATTTACAGCAGCTGTGGATGAAGCAGCACTTGCCGGTAGACAAAAACCATTCAGCAGAAAACAAAACAAAACAAAAGCTCCATTGGACTCTAAAGCAGGTGCAGTTCGGAAATGACTTAATGGCCCATTCGAATATGGGCCAAACTGGCCTCGCCGATCCCCCCAGTTGTGCACCTCTTATCAGAGCCCTTTTGCTCAAGTTCTTTTAAAGCTAAACACTAATTCGAAAGGATTTAACAGCCATGTCGCGCAACCCCCCCCCCTGACACGAAAAACACATTAAGACATCTCTGCTCTGGGTCGCATCCCTCCAGGCTAAAGGCAAAGAACCAAGAACCTTTGAGTGTGGGGGGGGGGGGGCATTCGAGAGATGAATCTGAATGTAAATTATGAAATTTGTCTGCGAGTAACTACTAATAAATGTTTATCCCACCAGCTGACAACTTGTGGGTGTCGCCTCCGCCACCGCCGCCACAAGGAGGCACTTTGTGTGTGTATGTGTGCGTGTGTGTGTGTGTGTTTGTGTCGGTAATCAAATTAAAGTTTCGTGTGACCGCATCCGACCCTCGTTGATGCTCCAATTAGTTTGATAGGCAAAGACCATGCCACAAGGGCGAGTAAACGGCAAATGAAACTGAAAATTCAATTATTCTCCGTCCGTTCGTCCCCTCCCTTACGCTGCCCCTCATTCACGCTGCCCCCAATGGATTCATTCACGATGCAATTGATGTGAAAAATGCGTTAAATGCATTTATTAGATACATTCAATTTTAATTATCACCATTAAATGTCGAAAACTGTTCTCCACGAGGGTGGGGCGAAGAGAAATTGACTTTTTTTTGTCATTTGTGTTCCGTAGAGTTGCATCTGTTTGTTGTCTGCTGTAAATTTGGCCATCTCTTTAGCTAATCGTGTTTATCTTGAAAAACTGATAGATTGGAGCCCAAAAAATAAAATATATCTCACCATAAACATTTAAAGTAAAAAAATCTCAGCGAAGGTCGGTGTTGGCCAGTTAACCAGAGTCGTTCCTAATTAACTACTTTTCGTAATGCATTTGTCATCTCATTCGCCTTAGATAAAGCAGTGCTAATGAAATTTGCATTCAATAGCATTGGCAAAAATAGTGCTAATGAAAATGTCATTTTACTAGCATTAAATAAAGCAGTGCTAATGGAATATCTTTTCACTAGTATTAAAGATAAGTATTTTTGTTACAAATAAGTTTATGAAAAATGAATTTTAAGATTGTACAAGAGTTTTACTGTTAGAACATTGTGCAATTCAAAATTGAAAGTTACTTTAGAAGAAAACTTAAGGCAGAAGCATTGGCCTTTGCGCCTTACAGAATATTTATTCACGAAGTGTGTTTCATATAAGGCCTAACTAATATTGCTTTTCAAAACGTTTGAAGACTTTTCGAACAGCCGTCGTAGTATAATGCATGCTCTTTGACATCGATTTGTGGCCGTAAGGAAAATAGGTTTTCGCATTGTTTGCCTATTAATGCCAAATTGAATTATTGTCAATTGCAGGCCAACAAATTTGGTTAATTAGTGCAAAAACAAAACTGATTTGTTGCGAAACTTTATAATCCATTTCGGTCGAATTATTCCATATGACATTTTGCGGCTGAGAGCATAGAAAGTCGAAAAAGAAAATCAAATTTCGCCTCCTCGACACGATGCTTCGCGACGCTGCGGAACGGAACGTTTGGGCCAAGTGCAAGAGCAACTACCACATACAAATAGACATTTAAATAGTAGCTACCTAGCTACATATGTACATATGTATGTATATAGTATACACATGCAAATAAACAAATATGTGCTTGGCCCCCTTTGGCATCTGTGGGCCTCTAATCAATTTTCCTTTTAGTGGGATTAGCCGAAAACACATGTAACCTACTTCTGTACATACTTACCACACGAGTAGATACATATATACATACATATGTACATATATCTACAGACATACATACATATAGCCCATGTTGTTAATGCGCTGAAAAGCAAAATCAATAAATATAGCAAAGCCCAAAACGTTTCGCCTTTAGGATAGCAAAAAAATGTTGTAGCTAAAATTAAAAGCACGTCAAATTTATTGCACTGTCAACGAAGTGATGTCCTCGGGGGCACATCGCAAAATATTCGCAATTACACCGGGTAACGTATATATATATATATATATGTACATACATACATACCTATCTACATACCTATCTACATACATACCTATCTACATATCAGAAGCGAACCAGTTGTTGCCAGGTCGCGGCTTTGATTTACAATGTCAGAGCACGTCGGTGAGTAAATTTGGGATGAAGTGCCAATCGAATCCAGACCAGACCAGACTCTCTCACTGTCTCCGAATATAATGTGAATGAAACAAAGATACCAATTTCTACTCATTTTAATTAGTGGCAAGCTTTTTGGTCAGATCTTACATTTTGCCAGACATTTCTTTCATTTCGTTTCGTTTCATTTCGCGTCCCTTGCATCAGATTTGAAAACATTTGTGCCGCTCGACTGCTCGCCGGGTGCAACTGCGTGCAAAAACCGTGTCCCGCTGTCATCTATGATATATTATTTGATTTGGCTGCCGTTGTGTCAGTCATCGGTTTCTGTTTTTTCGCCACAATTTTTTTCATCTCTAGTCGAATATGAATTCTGGCCTCTGGTCGGTGTGGCAATAAAAGTCAGAACGAGGCAACCAAATGAGGAAGGCAGCCACACAAAGCCACACTTAAAGACCAACAAAGAGAAAGAACAATGCCACAAGGCTGTCAGGCTGCCAGGCTGACCGTTAGGTATGAGGCAGGTGTTGCATGGAGCTGACATTATCCGACTGCTGTTAACGACATCTCTTCTCGTCGCTTGTTTTGTGTATTTTTATCACCACAAGGTGGCAAAAGGGCCGCTCCCGCTTCTGCCCCAGCTTCCACAACTTTGACGTCGCCTTGAACAAGAGCACGCCGACACCATCAACGCCCTCAGAGGAGCCCTTAGCTGCGAGCTGTTAACTTACTAAAAATTTGAGTAGGGAGTAGGGGAAAGCGGAATGCAAATGGAAATGGTATGCCACAAAACTGTCTGTCACTGGTCGCTGGTTTGGCACATTTCACTTTCACGCGCTTTTTATTTCAACTTCAGCCAGAAATCGTGGCGGGATCTCTCGACTGGAAAAGTTTCGCTATCGGTTTACAGTAGTCAGAGAGATTTTTGCGATTTGCATGCCTGATTGGAACATTTTCGGTCGCCTTTGACAAGTGTAGTTTTTGATCCCATTCGATTTGCATGGTCAACATCGATTTGTTCAATCAAGTTTACTACAAAGTCGTGTAATCAGACTGAAAGCCTCGACCAAGCGACCCTGCGACAGCCCATAACTAAAATTCCTTTTAGGTTTGATGAAATTCCTGGGTTTCCTTTGAGCAAATGTTGCTTTAAAGTGTTTAAAAGTTTGGTTCATTCTGCTCGCTGCAAGTTTCGAATCAACTGAAGTCTGAGGTAAGCCGCAAGCAATGGCCAACATTCTAAGGACCTTCCACTGAGAGCCAGACTCGCGATTCAATGTGCATACATACAAACAAACACGTCTGTATGTATGCAGCTATGCGTTCTCTTAGAATGAATGCAGTACGTGGACGCCATACTACGCCCCCCCACCATCCCACCCCAACCCTTTACAGCATTTTTTTTTTTCTAAAAAAGACTGAAAACATTACGAGAGGACGTGGCAAGGACAGAGGAGGGATGCGGGATGCTTGTGATGCCTCTTGTTGTGCATAAATTGCAGCACTAACTGTAAAACTGTAAAATGTGAACGCACATGAATGTGGGAATGTGTATCTCTTTCGCTACTATCTGGTCTATATGCATGTACCCACTATACTATATGTATATAAGTTGACGGAGCTTCGGATTCGGCTATGGATGTGGTGGGGTCTTGCTGAATGCGAAATAAAGCTGCTGCATCCTTCAGACACTTTCATGAGCGACACCACGCAGTAGAGCTCGTCGTGCTTGACAACATTTTATGCTCTGGGGACCAGTCCAATACCGAAAATCCAACCATAGGCAAAGACAAGTTCTTGGCCCAACTGCCAAATGGGGACTAAGAGGGTGAACGTGGGTGGGTGAGCTGTGCCTATTGTCACACGCCGCTACTGTACTTAGCCTCGTTAGAGTCTAATTAAAATTAAAATTTGTTGCTTTAATGGAAAACTTTTGTGAGTAGGCCTCAGATGCGAGCTCATTAAATTAGTCAGACACCGAGCAAGAGATAAAACGGGGGAAGGGAACGCCTGTGACAACTTTCTGCCATGCAGGCTCAGGCCTTGGCTCCTCTGGTGACTAATGGTAATGACAGAGGCAATAGGCAGTCACGTGCCCTAACGTGAGCTCAACACTTACATATGTATGGCTGCCAGTGATTCGTGTCACGTAGCGGCGAATCAAATATTCTTCCGTATGCACATACATACATACATACACACAATTTATACTATAGCTTCTCTAAGTTTTGGATTTGTTTTACTGGGTTCATAGGAGTCAATCCTTTTGATAATAACAGATCTTGTAAAAAACAGGGAGCTCTAAAAACTATGTATTCAGATGGAAATGGAACGAAGCGTTAACCTAAAATCTGTTGACCATATATATATGTATGTATGTATGTTCATAAGCTTATTAAGAATTTATTTTTTTATCGATATATGTACTTAGGTATTAGATAACAAATTCATTACAAGGGTGTGCATTTATCTACGTGTATGTAAAGTGGCAACGCCGAGTATAACGACTTAGTGGCAACCTGGATATGATATGAGCTTCGAGCGAAGCGAGATAAAAATAGAAGTGGCTAGTTGTCCGTCGTCAGCAGTGTTGCCAACTTTTGTCGACCAAAAAAATCTGTTTTTGACGGGAGGAAACTAAAAAAAAAGCTGAAATAAAAAAAGTAAAACAAAAATGAATGTTTATTTTATTTCGTAATTTGGTTTTTACTAGATTGACTTGGATTGAAAGCAATGCCCTTGCAAAAGTGGCCAAGTCCCCAAATTTAATGTTTATAGTGTCTTTAGTATTGTGCCACTCAATGAGGTGAATGTTTTTGTATTTACTTCACGGCACTTTTGCTTATATTCCTTTGGCATTTTGCAGACTTAATGGCAAAATTTGGAGATCACAAAGTTCAATAATCGTTTCGTTCACAATAAGATCAATTGAACTATTTGAGCGAACTAAGTTCCTTATTCTAGTTCAGTTGGTTCCACTCTATTATCGATAAGTTCGCTTATCAAAAATTGAACTACTGAAATGTATCGGTTTAATTCAACTACAATGAACAACTATTATTGTCAGCACGATTTATCGCTAAAATGTTATAAATTTCTTATTAAATTAAAAAGCGGAAAAAAGCTTTTTATTAAAAAAAAAATCCAGATTTTCCACTGCCCGCTGTTTCGAAATTTTTCCCGCAAAAGGATTATCAAAAAAGCCAGATTTGACGGGAAAAAAGCCGATTTGGCAACACTGGTCGTCAGTAGCAGAGGTCGGATGTCCTCGGGAGTCAAAGCAGTCAATGTAAAGGTTGTCGGTCGTGTGAAGTTATAAGGGCCGTCAGTCGTCCCAGATGTCAAACCTATAATCTTAACTTACATTTATTCTGTAAACTAAACAGGTTAAACATTGATATTTCTTTAAAAGTTCTTACTAATGTAATGTTTAAGTATAAATGTTTATTCCATTTTTGTAGGACTAAATTAATTTTATGACAACAGGACGAAGAATTCGAGAATTTAAACACAAAAAATTACAAGTGTTCTTAGGAATTTTTTTTTTATTCAATTACTATTATTAAATTGATGAAGAATAGTATGTTAATACACACGGAAACTCTTGATAAATCTCTAAATCAAAAATAAAAATAATCGCAATGTTTTCCAATTCTTTCTTTGCGAACAAAATTCACCTTGGAGTTTACAAAACATACATTAGATACGTCCAAGTTTATCACCCAAATATCAGCTACCATTATGCGATCGTAAGCAACTATGTACATACTTTCCGGAGCATGCTTCTATTCTACGCAAAAGCGTAAGAATTGCTTAAGTTTCCTTTCCACGCGATCACTTTACGTCGCTCGGATGAATAATAAAAGGTGAAAAACCAATTTTAAGTTATGTGAAAATACTTTTGCCGCAAAAAATAACTGTGTAAATACTTCTGACAACTGTATATTATTCGTTCATTTGCTTTTGATTATGTCTACATACCGTTATTTTTTCATTTTTCTTTTTCATTGTATTCTTGAATGATCAAGCTTTAAAGCTTAGAATTTTTTGTTGTTGTAATTTACTTACAACAACAACAATACAACTTTGAAAATAAAAGTTGCAGAAAAAAGTTCATTGTGTAAATACTTTTGACCACCCCTGTATATCACGCAAAAACGTGAACAAAAAAACGCAAAAGCGTAAGAATTGCTTAAGTTTCCTTTCCACGCGATCACTCCACGTCGCTCGGATGAATAATAATTCCAGCTTTGTTTTCCTTTTTTTTTATTTGCATCTGATTGGCGACAGAATTCGTTTTCTCAAACGTTCTCTTAAATGCAAGAAAGCAAAGCAAGGACCCTTAAAATACACTTTGTATAATTTCTACACTGAGCCGAGCCTTTTTTATGGTGTTAAGTCTACTCTTTATCGAAAGAAGATCCATGCGAGTCACCCGATTTATGAAAGCCGTTCATCTATATAATATATTAAGATTAATAATTTGTTAATCAAATTTTAGACACAATTTTTTTTAATCCAGCAGGTCCCCCAAATGACATCAAAGTCAACAAGTTTTCTTTATCTCAAAGTCAAAAAGTTTGTTTTGGTCTTATTGAAATAAGCAATAGATTGCCACAAGTTTGTTTCGGATTAAATATTTTCAAGTTATAACTTTAGTATTAACATGAACCTTTCAATGAACATATTTAACAAATTTCGACTGAGTCTTGAATCGATTGGGAATTAAATAATAATTTAACGTAATCGACTAGCCTTTCAACAGAACAATTGGCATTTCTACACATTACCTGAACATCTTGTATTCCAAATACATACGATTTGCCATTGTGAATTGTCAACATTTGGTGTCATGGCATGTCCTTTTTGGCTTGTTATGAGCGCAAGGCTAACGGCAAAGGCACAAAATTAAGGAATCAACCAGTTTCCTCAATAAATTCAAAAGACAAGTCAAATAAACGGAGAGAGCATGACAGGCGACAGCCATAACGGTGACAGCGATAAATTAAATGGTAATTTGAATTTACCGTTAAGTGACACGAACAGGCAACACAAACACTCGTACATACACACACACACTAATACGTATAGAAGTAGACAATATTCTTGTGCCAACTGCCAGACCGAATGAACGTCGAAACCGAAAAAAAAAAAACGAAACTGAAACCAATATCCAAAACTGAAAGTAAAACTTTATGCACGAAAATTGCCGTTAACGTGACAATAAAAAGCGAAAATAGAAAGAACATCTATGGGAGGGGACTCACAAACACACACACACACACACACACATAGACATACACATACACACCCATACACATGACCATAAAAACAATCAAAAAAGCAAGAGAAGCAAATTAAACTTGGTGACTTTAAATTTCTTTGTTAATATCCGTATCCCACAACACCCGCCGCCCAGTCCCCTACCCCATTCCCCCATTCCGGAAACTTACTTTGTGTGCCAAGGCAGACGCAACCCAAAAAAAGAAAAAAAAGTTTCGGTTTTTGCAAGACGAACAATTTATTGCCAAAGTTGGCCCAAGAAAATTGTATAAACTTAGCCGCATTTTGCCAAGCGGCCCATTTGGAATGCTAAATGTCTTGTTAGCGTTACACTGACCGTGTGCTCCAATGGCCCGAAACCGCCAGCCGCATTTTGTCAACGACGGAGGCCTTTTGATAAGCCGGAAATGATATGACCCAAGCAAACCCAATCCAACACACATCACATGACACAAGGCTCAGCCGCAGCGATCGCATCATAAAACCAATAGAATTGCCCCCGATTGCCTTGCCTTGCCTTGGCTGGAAGGCTCGAAAAAACCCAAAAACCAGAAGAAAGCCCAAAAACCAAGGAAAAAGTTTTTGCAGCTCATGTAATAAATGCGCAGGTTCTAGCGGCAGGAAAAGCAACAGCCCAGCAACAACCCGTTCAATGAGTATATGAGCTGAAGTTTCACAATGTTCGAGTTGGTGGCTGCTTACCCACCACCCTGCACTACCTCTTCACCACTGTCCGTCCCTCTTGCCTATCTCTGTGATTTCTGTGTTGTGAATGTTGTTTTTTTGCTTCTGGCTTTTTAGCATGTAACTCGCCTTGATCCACTTTTCTCTTTTGTTTTCGCTTCAACCAGTCGAGGATTTCAATTCGGCAGTCAAGTCGGCCGATGACTTCTCGTTCTCGTGTATATGTATGTATGTTTGGGCCAATGGGTGGTTTGCATTAAGAGATGATGATGATGATGATGTGGCAAATAAGGATTTACTTTGCAAATACTTTTTCCAAATTAAAAAAAAAAAAAAAAAGGAAACTTAAATTCGGGCATAGCAGATAGAATTGTATTGAATCTGGTGGTCACAGGATGGATTGGCTTCAACGAACAACGAACACACAATTTGGTTAACAACAGCAGCAAATTTCATATTCCATGCCCGCATTGGGACAGGCGGAAGAATTCGCTCTTTAAATTTTAATATTATGTAAACTGAGCTGGGTCTATGGACCCAGTCGAAAAGCTGTAACACCGTTGGCGAGTTGAGCCGACGGTCGGCCCGACCATTGCATATTTGATTTTTGGCTTAAACAATGTAAGCGCGTATGTTTTTTGCACCTTTGGGGATTTTGGCACCACAAATGGAATTAGTCGGATGGAAAGCAGCATGGAAAAGTATGGATGAAGGGCAGCTATTCGTCAGGTGAAACAATTCGAAATGTCGCTCCGATTTGCCATGGTGGTGCGTGGTACACGAGAGTACACGAGACTGTCAGTCAAGCAGTTAGTCACTCGGAACTAGGCATATCTTAGTAAGACATTCAACTGTCTGTCCCAGAGGGCTAAATAGAAGAGTCCACAAAAGTTGGTTGATTCGCCAATTCTCCTAACTGGCACATTGAGCATGGCCTCTGACAAGCAAAATGGGCTCATGTAAAGCATGAAATATGGTAATAGTCTTACTCTTGGTAAGTGTGTGTGTGTGTGTGTGTGTGTGTGTGTGTGGGTACATATACACACACGAAGTTACGCATTCACTGCGGCCGCGTATCCATTCGCAGAGTGAGAGACGAAGTGTGAAATAACTCATACATATGCATGAGAAAAAGCGAAGATGAAGGTGCAAGTGTGTGTGTGTGTGTAAGTGCGTGTGTGTGTGTGTGTGTGTGTGTGGGTGAGTCAAACTACTAGCCCATAAACAGCGACATTTAGGCACACACACACAAA
Source organism: Drosophila nebulosa (assembly GCA_024703675.1). Classification (NCBI taxonomy): domain Eukaryota; kingdom Metazoa; phylum Arthropoda; class Insecta; order Diptera; family Drosophilidae; genus Drosophila; species Drosophila nebulosa. The sequence goes on along the minus strand of JANFPS010000004.1, from coordinate 1,385,582 downwards.
CATTTCATATGGCAAGCACATAAAAGTAGGCAATGCTTTTTGCCATCCGTATTCTGTCCTTCAACCTTTCAACTCACATTTTGTTATGACTGATGCTGACGCCGATACCATTGCCTGTCCCATAACGTTAATTTCACACCAAAATACCACAGAGACTTCTCAGATGATCCAGCTGGTATTTGATTTATTTATTTATCTAACCGAACATACATTTGAGGCCTGAAGACACTTATTTTATGCCTTATTTTATCAATTAACTCGAACATAATCGCATGTTGGCCAGTTTCATATTAAACTCACACATGCTCGTATTACTTTCTAATTAATTTGCAATTAAATAAACTTTAATTAATAACTAAAGCAGCTCAAGCAAATAAGCACCAAATTGCACGCAGACGATAATGTTTATTGAAAGTGCCTCATGCACACAGTTTCAAACTACTTAAAGGATTTCATTTAACTGGGGCCACACATATATATACATATATGTATATATAGAGGATTAACTGAGAAGTTTCTTGAAATTTGAAAGTGTTTTCTGATTCTATAGTGTGAATATTCCTAGAAGGTCCCAATCTCATCTGAAAAGAGATTCAGGGTGGGGGCAATTTTTACGGTCATAAATGTACATTTGAGACTAGTACACGTTCAAGTGCTGTCGGGTTGGCTGTGGCATCCTTTGCTAGCAGCTTGCCAGGTGTTGTCTGCATCCAAAGCAAGCAGGCAAGCCAGGCATAGCACTTGGGAGAGCCATCTGACAGTTATGAGGTTTATCGATTATTAAACGCTTGATGCGAACAAAGTGCACACAATTAATGGTACTAGTTTGTCTTGAACAAAAATTTAAATCGATAAAGATGTTTGTTCACTTCAACCATCTATAAGGGAAAGCACAGAGATGGCAAAGGAGAGGCAGGGAGTGAGAGAGAAGCACAAACCACTTAAAGCCACATTTACTTTAATATTGGTCTTCTGCTTAACGTCCATTTTATGACTTTAACGCTGACCTAGTGCACTTGATGCACATTTATCTTGGCCAACGAAGATGAACTGCGACAGCATATGTACGGAAACACACACAAAAAGAAATGATAAAAGCTGCAAAGGAAAAGAAAAAAGAATTTAACAAATTCCATGCACTGCCCCCCGAGAGCTATGCGACAGCCCAGGGACACTCTCGATGAAGTCGCCAGCCATAAACATTTACGATCTGGCTGGCTGGCTGGCTGGCTGGATGACTGGCTGACTGGCTTTCAGTTTATTGTCGCATATTTGTGTTGGGCAGGAGCAAGCTAACCCACATAAAGAACATCGTGTAATGAGCGCATAAAGTGTGTGATTCTTTCCTATTTGCCACTCCAAGTCATTCGAATGGTACTGATAATAATCACATTGAATATGTGTTCAGCAATTCCTAGGCAACAACTTGGGAAGATGTGCTGTGAGTGATGATGGTCATATGAATAGATTGGGGGAAATAAAGAAGATCTTATTAAAATGCCAACCGATGCATTATGAAATTAACCGAAATGATGGGACTCAGCAAACTGCTTGTCTTTGTCTTCAATCAATACATACATACGTTGGCCATTTGACTTGGCCAGCATGCTGCTTGCCAGATAAAGTTATCAGCTATGTTTTCGGGCTCATAAAAAAACAGGCCACAGAGGCTTTTCCAAGTGGATGCCACGACAGCAGAAGCATCAGCAAGAGCAGCCAAATTGAATAAACACATAACGAGCCCGGTGCTGATGCTCTCGAGCTCTCATCGTGGGGCAAGGAGAGACGGTAACGAAACGGTAATAAAACTTTTAGCCAGCCAGAAACATTCAGTCGACCAACTGACCTTTGGTTGCTTATGTTCCACATGTGGGCGGTGGGCGGTGGGCGGTGGGTGGCTGCTGTGTGAGCAATAAAATTTTCTTTTATTTCGCTTCTTTTTTTTTGGGCATACAACAAGGTAAATTGCTCTCGTAAGAATGCTACAGTTTTTCCTGTTTCTCTGCTGCTTGTGGCACATTGAAAAGGAAACAGCAGCTTGGCAAAGGAGTGAGTGTCTCTCTCTCTCTCTCTCTTTCCTCGGTTAAATCGAGCAATTTTGCTAGAGGATTCGTCTATGTGCGTCTCTTTGTGCGATTTAGAGCTCGCTTTCGCCAAATGAATTTAAATGTGCTGACGGCAGCACCAAAAACAAGCAGCCTGGCCGAGCGAGTCAGAGTTCAGTTTTTCAATATATCAGCCATATTGTGGTCTCCATCTCCATCTGATTGCTCCCCTAAGCCATATACGTTTCCCGTTTTTCTTTTATATTCTCTAAATTGCATTTCGAGTGAATGTGGGATGTGGAATGGAATTGGAATTGGTAAAGTTTACCTGATGCCGCATAATAAAAATTACGCTGATTATGTAAGCGGGTGTCCTGGCATCTTTGTGTTTTGTGTTTTCTTGTTTCCCTTTAAGGATTTTCAATGGCTTTGATTGTCATTGGCAATTGATTGGGACTAACGAACGACACGTTTGGTTGCCTTTTTATCTGCTTTGATGATGCCTCCGTCTTTTGGGTGGGCTGGGTGCCAATTAGTGCCCTACCGCAACCATCGAATGTTGCATATTTGCTTGTGGCACTTTCCTTTGGCATTTATCCAAGCCGACACATTTTGAGCAAAGAGCCAGGCTAGTCTCACATTTTCCATTTCACTGGAAGTTTTGCATATGTTTCATTGGCTGGCTGTTTTATTGTTTCATTATTTCGCTGTTCATTTTATTACGGTGAACCTCCTCGAGGAAAGAACGAAAAATGGAGAGAGAAGAATAGAAAAGTGAGCCAATGATTGTGGCCTTTGGCCATGTTGTACCTCTGCGATGGGTTGCCATCAGTGGAACTCGATTACAAATAAACAAAACAACACTCGTTTCATAGAGACATCTGCGGGGAGAGGTTGCGAGTGCTCGAAACATTTCGGTTAAAGGAATTCAATGTGGCAAATTGGTTTGCTTTAATAAACCCCAAACTTTTAATTAAGAGAAATGTGAAAAGAAAGCATTTAATATTACCATTTTTCATCAAATGACTTTTCTCTCGTTCTGCCAGTTTTTCATATTAAATACACATAACTTCCCTCACCAAACAATATTCTTTGATTCAAGTTGACTGCACTCGGAGCTCAAGTTGTCATATCACACACAAAACGAGAAATTTCCTTTCATTTCTTTTTTTTTCCACCTCCCTCCCCCCCTCCATTCACATGAGTATCATTGTGGAAATATTCTATAAATTCAGCTCTTGCTCTTGCTCTTTATGGCTTCCAAATGCTGTCAACTTTGTACACTCGTTAGTTTTCCTGTTCCTCAATACGATGCCAGAATCAGACTGAGAACCAAACCCAGTCTCGAGCCCGTTCCCGTTCCCAATTCCCCATTCCCATTCCCATTCCCATTCCTATTGCCATTCTCATCATATGTCAGACATTTGCTTTTGCCTGACTTCACATACTCATCGCATTTTGTTAAAATACTTTTAAAATGATTTGTCTGTCAACTTTGTGTGTGTGTGAGTGTGTGTGTGTGTGTGTGAGTTTATTTTACTGTAATTGCAATGTACATTTGTGCCTTCGTCCCAGCTGGGCTGGGCAGTATGTGTTTTGACTAACCAAAAAAAAAGAAAAATAAAAACGTCCCTAAACTAATTTTGCGGCATGTCTATTAAAGTGATTGTTTAAGCTTTTAATTTGTCCACCCTGAAACGCTTACCCTTCCTTCGCACTACTGCACTTTGATGCTCTTGCTATAATGGGTTAGAACAAAAACCGAAAAACTGAGAAATTTTGTGGTTGGGAGCTAACTTTTGCCAAGTGATGGCGTATACAGGAAGTGGGGGGGGGGCATATTCGAAAGTGTGGATTCATTTGTAATCTACTTTGCTTGAACAACATGCCAAAGTTTAACTAATTCTAAAAAGGTTCGTTGGAAAAGTACAAAAGGTCGATGAAAAAAAGCCCGAGCTTTTTAAGCTGCTTAAAATTCAAGAAGGATAAAGTACCAAACTAGGCGCACACCATTAACAATGTGTTTTGATTTTCCAAGAAATATACTTCGGCTAACAATAATGAAGAGTGATGGGAAGCAAAAGAAGCGTACGTCCATGTATATCCACAAAGGGCAGGCATTTGCATCTAATTGTCATGCATAGAGTAACTGCAACTGCAGCTGGAAATGCAATTGCGATTGTACTCCCCCCAGGCCCAGAGCAAATATTTATTTCAATAATTGTAAATCTCGTCGAGTGAGTAAGCTCACTTGGTGCAATTTTATATGACTTCTTGCTTCATTTTTTGCCGAGGATTTGAGGTGCAAATGTGTGGATTTATATATGGTCCATGCAATTCGTTTCGATTTGACAAACACAGTGTCGCAGAAGCTCATACAAGGCCATCATAAACTCAACTACATGGATGACGCTTTCACGAGCTGTAGAGGGAGTGTAACGCAATGAAAATGCCAGCAGCCCAGACACCAGCGACGCACACAAATTTTGCTACCCTGTAGCAGCTCAGAAATGGAGTATGCTAAAGCTACAGCAACAGACAGATTATAATTAAGAATCGTTTTAATCGTAGGTGCATTAAAAATTTTGCGTTTATTGGGTTTAATCTTTTACTCATTCCATAATTTACTTTTTATAAGATTATTATTAATTTACATTTATAGGGAATCGCAAAGTCGGCGTCCAAATGTAACGCTCGGAATTTTTAATAATCAAAACGAAATGCGAACTAGCCACGCGTGGAATGTGTGGAAGCCAAAGCTAGCGTGGAAATTTGTGTGGCCTTGCCTTTGCTACCAAATACCCTCCATAAATTAAATAATACAAAGAATAAAAAATCCATTGCTTTTGATCATTTTTATATACATATTTTATATCTGTATAGCGCATAAAAGTTCCCATACTAGTATTTGCACGCAAATGTGTGTGTGTGTGTGTGTGTGTGAGTGTGTGTGTGTTAGGCCTGAGAGTAGTCGGATGGGTTAGTTTGTTCCTTTGAATTGCCCAGGCAAATAGAGACAGAGGCAGAAAATGGTTTTGTTCTGGCAATGCCGCAAATACTTTGCATACTTTCAGGCTTTTGCCATCTTATTGTGTATCTTCCACATTTTTGGCATTGATGAGCGAGTTTGCGGGGCGTCAGAATTATTTGATAACCTTACTTGCCATGGCCCCATAATTTGATGCCATCATCATTTCAACATCGGGCTCCATTCTGCCAGGGCACACAAGGAATCTCAAGCAGCCAGAGAATGTTTCATATTCTAGGGCCTTAACTTGATGTAGAAACCAGAAATCAACTAGGCCGGCCACCTTCTCCCTCCCCTCCTTCCCCTTGTCACTTCCCCAAATTGACAGTCGAAAGTTGAGAGTCGAAGGCGGAAGGCGGAAGGCGAAAGGCATGTCGAGACTTGCCAGTAGAGGCGCTTGTCATATGCATTTTCACTTTTAGGCTGCTTTGGCAGTTACCTCGAGTGCCGAGAACTTTTGCTTCGCTTGCATGCGCATGTCTGTGCCCAAGCACAGTGTCCGGAAAGAAAGAGGGAAACTGGAAAAGGCTGCTAGCTGGTGGCTGGTGGCTGGTGGTGCACCGAAAAATTGGATCGAAATTGTTTCAATTTTCGTGGCATGGCACACAATTTAAACGGTCCATGCCAAATTTAGTCGGACACGACTGGAAGGGCAGGAAGCGGATGTTTCGCACACTCAGCAGCCGTCTCATGAATATACATGAGCTGCAATCGAGGTAGCAGCAAATCCTTTTAAGGAATACCAGCACTGTCATGTCCAAATGGAATTACAGCATTGGCAAAATATTCCCTTGTCCAGGTGCCATTAGACGCTGCTGCTAAAATGGTTGAAGCCAACTCTCTCTCTCTCTCTCTCTCTCCAAATGGTTTAATAATTTGCCAAATGCAACTTGTTGTGGCCGTGGCAAGGGAATACTCTGTAAGGATTAGATAGCATCAGCAGGTATAATGTATGTATCTGCAGGCAAACATTCGCTTATGGCTGTGCGCATTTACCTGAAGCACCTGAAATAATTGCAGCCAGCTGGAAGTTGGCCAGATTAAAGACCACTTGGCACTGGAGCACTAAACGAATGCCCCGCATAGTACGTAATCGGTTTAGCTAGTTGTGTGTGTGTGTGATACGCTTAGCCAAATAATTGCCAATGGCCAATTGAAAAAGGCTGCTAGAAAAACGTAAAGTTACCCATGATTTTTTTTTCATCCTCATCCTCATCCACTTCTACCAGAAGCTCTGTCCGAAGAGCGAAACAAATGAATTAAGAGTGACCGAGTTCAGCACAAAGCAAAGCCACTTAACTCAACTGTCAATGCTAGACAGGCACTCATTAAGCTGCGACCTCCAGTATGGGAATGATAGCGACAGGCACACACTCACTCATCCAGTCATTCGGGCAGAGCAAATATCCTTCTGTGCTTGTGTGTATTCGTCAATCAACTCCTTGGCAGGCTGCGGGCTGTCACAGACAGCAAATGCTGAAACGGACAAACGGAAACTTGGCAAACAACAACAATGAAACGAAAAGATGTCAGCAATCACTTCTTCCTTTTTGAGCAGTGTACTAATTTTGCTGTTTGCTCTACTATTAGTTATTTCTTTTCCGCAACGGAACGTCCATTCTAATCAATTAGCAGCTGGCTTCGGTTGGACGCATGGGTAAAAGTCTGGACAACTCTTTGGAGAATAAAGCTAACAGTGACAGCATTTTGTTGTCCAACTAACTGGCTTCCTGCCCTTCCTGCCGCAGTCTGGATGGCTTTGCTTGGCCAATGTTTCACTAAATAATTTAATGCCAGTAAGATAATAATGCTTATTAAGCAATTTTCATTAATCGTGCCGCTACTTGACGTTCATTATAATCTTCCCAAGCCCACAACAACAACGATGCAAGCCAGGCAAGGGCAATGGGCAATGGGCAATGGCAACGTCCATGGCAACGGCAGAAGATAAACAACAAAATGTCCATAATTCTGGCAGCGAATGCGGCACACTCTTAAAAGGCTAGTTAAAGTCAACTAGAAGCATAAATGAAAGTAGGAAATTGTTTCCATAAATTCCCTATACGAAGCCACTTACCATTGATCGATGAAGATCTTCATCGAGGAAATTCGTTAATCCTTCCATTCCGTCTGAAGTGGGCTGGTCGTAAAATATCTGGTCAATCGATCTATTGTGTATGTGGCACACCCACCAACCAGATATACCCAAATACCATTCATCCAGTTACTGCTTCCTCCCTCTCCCATCACTACCCTTTCTGCCCCTACCCTCTGCCTAAGAGCGTGCGTGGGTGTTGTGTATGGGTGGATTGGGGGTTCTCTACTATAATATATTTGTGTTTGCATTGGTTTGGGTGTCGACTTTGACATTTGTTTTCTATGGCTTATCCTTCACAGCCAGCTTTTTCTTTTCCTTTTCCTTTTCCTTTTCCATTCTGTTTTTTGTATTTTCTTGCTGCCATCTATTTAGCCAAGTTTCGTTTTTCATTGCGTGGACTTAGTAGATGTCGCTACAATGGTTTTTAAATGGTCGCTCATGCTTCGTTTGAACCTCCCCCGGGGACGGTACGCGGTACGCGATGGGATGATTCCACTCCGATTTCATGGCTGCCTACTTTACGACCAATAAAATCACAACGCTCGAGGCCAACATTCCCTCCCTCCCTGTGTAGCCTCCGACAGCTTAGCCAGTTCCAATTTCCCGCAGTTGGCACAAATGCAGAAGCAATACTACTCTGGCTTATTTATCTGTGCAACTTGAAATTGAAAAGCTGTCTCTATGCGTGAAGAAAGCGAAAATTAAATATATGTACTATGTCAATACATACACTCCTCATCACTTGAATAGGACAGCCTGTACGGTCATTGTATTTTTGCGAAGAACTCAAAAGCGAAATGATTGCAAGTTGTCTTTTAGCAGTCATTCACGTCTATCAGAACGCAACAGAAACCTCTGGAAAACAATATTCAAGTGTTTCAGAATTAATAAAAGCAATTGAAATGGCTTGGGATTCCATTTCTTTGAATTATTTGGCCAGTTTGTATGAATCTCTTCCAAACAGGATGATTGAAGTCTTGGAACAGAAAGGTGGCTCGACACATTATTAAATCTTTTTTTTTTTACTTTCTTATTTTCTATTTTTGTATGTTAACGAAGTTATGCATATGTTAAAACATTGAAACGAATTAAAAATGTATTTTTGTTGAGGTGACCTATTCAAGTGACATACAATTTGACTGCCATAATTTGATGAAGTTTGAGAAAACCATTTTTGTTATAAACTATAGCAGTATTATGAAGTTCTTCATTTGTTTAAAACATAAGTATTAAATAATCTTTAATTTAAAAAAAAAAAATGGATCGCTAGCTTTATTGGTTGGGGAGTAGTGTGTCATGGAAAACATACGTTGGAGGTGTCCTATTCAAGTGATGAGGAGTGTATATGGAATATGGCATAGAACGACGGTGGTTGGTGAGTGGGGGAAGCGAGTGAAGTGGAGTGCCTTTTATGCATGAGATTTGCTCGCTAGCTTTTGATTGTATGCAAATTGGAACGGAAACCCATTTAAAAAGTTCAATTGTGTCATTGACAACGGGCTACTCCGACGAAAAATTTCCAATGACGATGCATTACACACAGATAACTACACAGTGTTGGAAGAAATAATAGAAACGGCAACCTGCTAGAAAAAAACCGTGCTTGAGCAAGCAAAATATAAAACAGAGAATAGACTTTGCTACTCAACATGTGGTTCGGGCCAATTGGAAAAACGTGCTATAGTCGGATGAAACAAAGTTCAATTTGTTTGGATTTGATGGCAAGGTGTCCTTAGGACTGCCAAAAAACACTGCTTATGATCCAAAACATACTGTAAAGACCGTTAAGATTAAGGATTAAGGACAAAATGTGTGCCATCGACTACGTAAATATCCTTATCAATACTATGCTTCCTTATGCCGAAGAAGAAATTCCTTTGAATTGGGAATGTCAGCAGGATAACGATCCCAAACACTCGTCTAAGCTGGCAAAAAAGTGGTTCTAAGACAATAAAGTTAATGGTTTGGAGTGGCCGTCTCAGTCCCCGGACTTAAACCCAATAGAACACCTTTGGGGTATATTGAAGAAGAGGATTGCTAGTTATAAACCAAAAAAAAAAGCAAGATTTATGAGAAAAGGTCCAGGATGAATGGTATTCTATAGACCCAGCAATCTGTGCATATAATGTTAAAAAATTAAAACAGAAATCAGAACCAATTTTAATGGATATTAAATACCTTTGATTTAGAATATTAAAATAAAACCAAAAATTAACTTTTATGAGATCTAAAAGGAATGAAAATAACAGTACTACTATCCCACATACTTAAACACTGATTTTTAGGTCGAATAATTTCACCAACACTGAAAAAAATGATTTCAACAAAAAAAAAGGTTGCCGTTTCTATTATTTCTTCCAACACTGTATATATTATATAGTAGTTGTATACTCTCAAAAACCAACGTAAGCAGCCTGCCCGATTTATGAGTGTGAGGAAAGCCAATTTCCTCTGACACTCGATTGTTTGTGTTTGCCTCGGCCTCCTATGGCCACTTTTGACAAGTTTAATTTGCCAGTCAAGCACCTTGTCAACACAGATGAATTCGCATAAAAAAGACCAAACCCAAAATACATTTTATAATTAAATAAAAATCGCTTTTACCGAAGGGCGAAGGGCGTTATATTGGTTGGTGTATCTGAATAATCATGGGAGTTTTCAACGACCTCATAGCTTGGTCTTTTCAACGAGCCACTTCCACTTGAAGCCGAGTTTATAGGTGATTTTAAAATAACCAATTTGTATTATTCATACCACTCATTGTAACTGTCTTCTTTTACCAATTTTTGCAAATGGGACAACTTATTTACTTCATTGGCGGAAATAAGGTTACATTCCATCCTCGTTGCTATGTCATCATTTTGATGTGGGACAGACTGAGACTGAGTCTTATGAGTAAACAAAAAAAAGGTGTAAAATATATACAGTTCGGCAAGGTCGTAAATCTGGTTTTACTCTCGGTAATAAATGATCTGAATGAATATTCATGATATGTTTAATTGGTCTATACAATTGTGCACTATGATATCCTTTCGATACACTGGAATAACTCTCTTAAAAGTGGATTTTGGCATTTGCCAATGATAATTGCGAGTGCCATCTTCGTTATCTTCTCAACAGTAATTCATCAAACGAGTTTCCCTTGATTTGCCGAGAGCCAACTCAAATATTACATGTTTTCACAGAATCAAATTAAACAAAAACCAACCAAGACAACTCTTCTGGGCTCTGGTGGATTGTAGCAATGCCAGAGAAGGCGTGGCAATTTGCCAAATAAACAAATATGAGCGACACACCTGCGCTCCGCCCGCACGGTAAACATTCGTGCCTCCCCAATTTCCCTCCCGTTCATCTGGGGGAAAGCTCTCGAGTAAAATGAAAAGTTTTGTTTATTAAATAAAAATAAATGCAAGTTAATTAATTAAAAGTTTCAACAAGATAGAGCATGCACAAAATTAACAGCAGTCTGCTGTTCGAGCTGTTCGAGTGGCAACCATCGGGCAAGTGTGTCTCATGTGGCAAACACTTTCTACTAAAAAGTATGTTGAGCTTAATTAGAGCCCCTCCAGGAGAGTCCAGGCCGACATCTAAAAGGAGAACTCGACAGCAACTCGTCCCAGTGCACTAGTGGTTGCTTTGCCCAGATTGTGGCCCATGATTCTGTTTGATTCTGTTGTTGGTGGTGGCCCCTTTTCTCTTGTCATGAGCACCATAATTTTTGGCAGCCGTTGCCACCACAACTACGCCAACAGAAACGATACAAGGCAAGGTTGGCCAATGCCAATGCCAAGAGCAAGATCTTTAGCCACTGCGTCAACCACATCACAGATTGAGATCAACAAGACGAAGACTGCAAAAAGACTGGTTCCTCCAACTTGGCCTTACTATCAAAAGTGAATTTGAGTTCCAAAAATAAATATACATACATCATTTCTTTGATGATGGCTAATAATAATAAATTGATAATTATTGGTCTCGATGAAAATATTTGTTAGGAAATTTCCTTGTGAGTGATGTAACTTAGATCTGGATAAACTGTTTGAGTCACTCTATTTTCATGACACAATTGAGGACCAGTCCAATTTACATCTATGTATATATATCGTATATAAATACTTAAAATGCGCAACGCCAAATTGAAATTTTAGCGAAAAACATGATTTTCGTGGCATTAGCATTGGCTATTTGGAGGCGGACTGTGCAAGGTGTTGAATGGATTGGAGCAGCCAATGGAAAACACATTGGAACAGCTGCCTCATGAGCAGTTCGGGTGTGCTCCCCCCACTCACCGCCTTTGTGCGAATGTGTGTGCGTGTGAGGTTCCATAATGACTGCTTCCGTTGTGGCTGTCATCACTTGTCATAGGCCAACCAACCTTCAAGCTCCCAATGCATTTCCGCTGAGCAGGTATATATGTAGATGCATTTGGCTTCGCATAGTTTTATCGGAGCGGGGGTGATTGTGGGTAGATTTATCAGTTAGGGAACATGTTATCCATGTATATATCGAAAAAGTGAAAGAAATTCATTTGGCCACAAAATTAATTATACGCCCACGGGTCAAAAGTAAAAGTCAAACGGGGCGATTGCTGCCGAGTACAAAATTATAAATTTCAAATAAAAGCAATAAAAAAAAATAAATGAACACGCGAAGGAGAAAGAAAGAAAAAAAACCGCCGCTGCGGCAGCACTTTGATGAGCAAACATTCTATCTACATATGTGTGTATGGATGTGTGTGTGTGTGTGCGTATTGTAGAATAAAAAGTACGTATGTATGTATATATGGAAGAATCATCGTCAGGCATTCTCCTTCTATAATATTTATGCACACTTAAATAATATTTTATATACTCTAAGCATATATCTCTTCGCTCATCCGTACGAATCTTATTTTTCTAATATTTTTCTTTCTTTCTTTTTTCCTCTTTTTTGTCTCTGCAGTTTGTCAACTTGGAATAGCGCCAGGGCGTGGCAAATGTTCCTGCTCACGGCTCTGAACTTCAACTTGGGACATTTGGTTTAATTAACAATCTACCATAATGCAATTTGCAGTGGGTTAAATGGAGAACTCTAAACGAAAATCAATCCAGCAAATTCGGATAAACTAAACGAAGGGCAAAAGAAAACAAACGTTCTATTAAAGTGTCGCGAAAAGAGATGAAAACAAAAAATAGTGTGTACTATAAACTTAAAAATAAAAACCCCTACGCGACTGCTCCGTCTAATTTAAGGCCAATTTGTTTCCAACAACAACAACAAAAACGACAAAAAGCCAGCCAAAATACGAGCGTTGAAAGCGTGTGCGAACATGAAAATAAAACATCATCATCAGGAAATAAATTCAAAAGAAAAAAAAATATAAATATATGTATTAGCATAGACTATATATTGACTATTCACATATCATGTACAAGCATACATACATATATATAATATATAAGCAGATCTAAAGATACCACAGCGCAGAGCAGCAAAAGAAACAACAAATCATAGAACCAAAACCCTCTCACTGTTTCTATACCCTAGCAATACTCAACTGATTCTTTTTGATCCTATAAAGGATCAGACAACCAGTTTTTTTTCAGAAACTAATGATTATTTGTGCACAACTCACGAGGAGTCTAAGAAAAGCATTTCTGACTATATTTTCGTGCAGTCATTTGCTAAAATCTTCAATTTATGAAAAGCATCTACAAAGAACAAGTATTTTAATTAGAGGTGGAGAACTATCGATAGTTTAAACAGTCGATAGTCCTAATGGCATTTAAAAAAATGTGCTTTAAAGTGCGTCATTTATTCAGAATTACTTAATTGCTTTAATCAAGCAATCCACTTCTTAAATGTTATTTGGACTATCGACCGTTTCAACTATCGATAGTTCTCCACCTCTAATTCTAATCATTCAACGTACTTTTGACGTTTGACATTTCAGGATACGACACATTGAGTTTAAGTCTGTGTGAAACAACTCGACGCAATATTCTATATATTCTTAATAAACCTTAGAGGCTTCTCTAGTAAGACTGCAACAGAGTCCTGCCAAGTCCAACTGGTTAACAGTTACTTGTTAGAGTTTATAGGTTATCAATAGTCGATTATATTTTCATTCATCTGCACAAATGAATGTACCCCCTTTTTTTGTTGGCTAGTGAATATAAATGGCATTATGAGTCGTTGCCTCAACTTGGTTGCTTGGATGAGGAGGAGGGCTAAAAAAGTGAGATCGATGTATGTATGAGAATAGATTTAGCTGAAAGATTGGCGTCGTTTGAAGCCAGTGACATTCTCTAGCACAGCACAGCTGTTGTCACATAAATCATTAGCAGAATACAGGGTGCTGTCATGTTGTAATTGATTTTCTGATTTTATTCACCGAATGCTACAATGAAAAACAAGTCAACAAATGCAGCATTTGAAAGCATGAATGTCTTTAGCTCATCCAATGGGTCGGGCTACACCCTGTATTTTGGCGGGAAATAACCCAAAACACGCACACGCATCATCAGCCAACATTTTTGCGTCAGTAAATAAACAAATATTGACTTCAAATCAATACAAATGCCCCAAACAGCAGCGAGAACTTAATACAATATTTTCTATATTCGCAAAAAGTGATTATAATCGACAGAATTTGTGTTTCTGTTTTTTTTTCTTGTGTTTAGCCATTTAGTCCTGATTGTTTTTCCATCATTTACTTTTTATAGCGCAACGAAATTTAAATTAGTGGCAAAAGAGAAAAACTAGAAGCACTAAAAATAAATGGAAGCCAAGAAATGTTAAAAATAAAACTAAAAGAGACCAATGAAATTTGGTGGCAGCAGCAGCAGCAGCAGCAAAAGCAGGAGAATCATCTAAGCGACGCGGCCTCCATCTTCCCCTTCCACGCCGCAGCAGCAGTAGTAGCCCCAAAAAAATGAACAAAATTAAAAAGCAGCCGCTTGAAGCTAGAAAAGAACCCAATCAACGAGCAACATATACAAAAACAGAAGCCACACAGTAAAATAGCCCAACAAAAAAAAAAAAATAAGACAGACCCAAGAAAAGAGAAACAGAACGATAAGTCCAGTCAGCGACAACGTTGTTTGCCTCCAAAGCAGCATTATCAAGAGGAGCAGCAGCAGCAGCAGCAGCGGCGACAACGAGGCCATCATCATCATCATCTCTTCCATTGAGTGGGCGTTGTCAGGCAGGGACAGCAGTCAGAGAGGCGTTGGACGTGAACAAGTCGACGGAAACGTCGACGTCGCCAGCAACACTTTTGCGAATCGATTTCCGTTGCGGTGGCCGTTTCAGTTTTGGTTTCAACGTTGTTAGCACCGAGCGTGTCGCGAATTTCTAATGGCGGTCGTTGCCGGCGGTGAGAATTGACAGATGCGACAAATACGCAGAATCGGACAAACTAAGTGAGAGAGCAAGCGAGCAAGGCAATTGAACCTAATCAAGTGTTAAACGATCACAGAGAGAACATGTTGCTGGAGTTTGATCACGGCCACGAGCCAGATCCCGCTACATCAGCAGCACCACCACCACCACCGACAATACGAGGAGGGCGAGGGGTCAGCAGACACAGAACAAGCGCTACAAGGATACGCAAAAGACGCTGTTGCTGTGGGCCAATGGAGCGAGGGCCAGCGCCAGATCCATTGACCGCCAAGAAGAACAAGAAGGAGGATGAGGAGGAGGAGGAGAAGGAACAACGCTTTCGGCTAGAGTTCCAGCGTACAACGAGCAATCGTTGCTCCAGTTTTGGCCTATTGGGCCTGACCGCAGCAGCGGCAGCCATGCTTCACACAACGAACGCCCTGTCAGCGACAGTCGCAGATGCCGTTGTCCTGCCATTGCAAAGCATTGCCACGCCCATCCCCCCCACATCGATGCAAGCATTGAATGCGTCGTTGCTGCTGAATGACAGTAGCAGCAGCAACAGCAGCAGCAGCATGGCAACGGGCGAGCCTGGAGAGGATTGGTTTGACGATGTGGTCTGGGTACTCAAGGCATTCGTGATGCTGTTCATTATCATTGCCGCCATTTGCGGTAATCTCCTTGTTATTATTTCTGTGATGCGTGTTAGAAAATTAAGGTGAGTATAGTAGTTGAGTTCCGAGTCGACCCTTTCCAGCACCACCTACATACATCTATCTTCCATTTTTACTCATCCATTCATTTACTCATTCACTCACTCACTCACTCATTCACTCAAACTGTAATTATCTGTGAAAAAGCAATTAGCGCTGCTTTCGCTGTGTAATTCTTTCTTCCCCCCGACCCAGTAATTTGCATAAAATTGTTCCAGCTCTCTCATGCCTTTGTCCTCGGGCTGTCTTGATTGCCAATTTGCAGAGTTAATTTCTCCCCCCCCCCACTCCACCCCTTTGAGCAAAGAGCAGGATATACGGGAAAAAAGTAAGAAGCATTTTGCTTTCTATGCGCGATTTTTGTCAACTTTGCATTAAATTCATGCACGTCCGTTTTGCCACGCCCCCAAGATGTCTGTTTTTGCTCTTCCTGTTTTATTTCCAACCCTACACCCCCCCCCCCCCCCCACCGACCCAATTTTACCTGCCACTCTGTTAGTTCTGTCTCAGCGTCTCTGTTCCGGGTTCCATTGTATTTTATGCAGATTCTCCATTGTCCCTTATTTATTTAGCTTATAATTGAGCACCAAAGTCGCCCTTCTTGTTTATCCCCGCCCCCTTTGTCGCGTTCCGTTTCGACTGCAACATTTGCACATTTTTCTTTCATTCCGTTTCCGCCCTTTGCCTTATTACACATCTCCAATATGACAGGCAACAGAGAGCAGTGCGGCATTCATTATTTTAATGACAAATTAACTTTTATGACTTTATTCACGAATCCAATTTGCATGCTGAGGGATACTTAATTGCCAGGACACAGAACTCCAAGATGGATATTGAATTCCATTTTATGAATTCTTAAAAAACAAAAGAAAGTGGACTAACTTCTTTAAACTGTTTAAAAAAAGGAAAAAGCTTCATGTGTACATCAGAAGCAAAACCGTTTTCAACAATTTTATTGTTAGAAGATTTCACATTTTGCTTTGCATTCAATTCGGATGACTTGCTCATCATAATAATAAACCAATAAACCTTCGCATTCAAAATGTTTCATTCATTCTCGTTTAAATACACACACACACACACACACACACACATTCGCACACAGTGAGAGACACTCTGATAGACACACACACTTGTCAGCATCTCGGAACGACCTCGTTACATGCGCTGTCAACTGCCGGGTCCGAGTCCGGGTCGGAGTCCGCTGACGTCCTTCGCTCAACGTCTATCATATTGAAACACATTACCATAAAATACATCGAGGCGAAGGCAGGCACAACAACAACTTTTTAGTGATAAATGATGAGACGTCAGCTGGCTTTGGTTCATTAATATTTTTAGTTATGCTTTAATAACTGGCAGGCAAATCAATTTAGCGCTTCATAAAACTGTGTACTATCCGTGCCCCTCCCCCCACCCCCCTCCCAAACACCTATCCACTCCAGTAAAATCCACACCACTCTAGAGCTGAAAAACTATCGATAATGCCGCCATTTGCTATTTTCGATGTATTGAGACTAAAAATTCGATACTATCGATAGTGTTACCACCGATAATGCATTTTAACCTATATTAATAGGATTCAACAAAATTTAAAAAAAAAATGTACACAAACTTTGAGTCATTTGCATTTTTTAGCAAAAATAGAGTTTGAAATAATAATAAAAGAAATTACATACAATAAGTATCGTTTTTCAACAAATGAATACGAATTTGCTTGACCTATTCATAACAAGAATTTTATTTTTTCAGGCTTTTAAGTTATATAAATAAAAAAATATAAATATAACTTATCTTATTTAACAAACAAAAAATTTAACTTGTTTTAATTTTGTTTAAATTAAAATTAAATTAACATACCTCAGTCTTCAGAATTTTAATCTTAAAGAGATCTACTTTTAAAACAAATAATAATAAGAAAACAAAGAAAAACAATTAACATAAATTACATTACATGTTATACTATCGATAGTGGCCAAAGACAATCGATTGTGGCGCAAAAGAGTAAATATTCGATACCTCGATAGTGCCATCAATAGTTTCTTAGCTCTACTCCATTCCACTCAACTAAAACTCGCCGGCATCATAATCAAACTTTAACTTTGTCCCAGCCTCATCTTACAGGCATGCAATCAAAAGTTGTTGCTGCTGTCAGCTCCCTCCTCCTACACTCAACACTTGACAGCTAGAACCATCTTCCAAGTTTGCGCCACGCCATTTTAATTTTTTTGTTAAGTGCTCCACGCACATTTTTTTGCATAAAGGGAAAACTCTTAATGCTCTTGGCCAAAACTTGCGCGTGGCGAAAAAAGGCACACAAACTTTTGCCGGAAGGCAAGAGAAAAATAATAACAACTAAAAAAAAAAAAATAAACAGGGAAAAACAAAAAGGGCATAATTAAGGTTGAACGTCGCTTAATTTCTCCTTTTGCTGCAGCTAATGAGCAGCATTTTATATTAGGGAGTATGTACTTTAAGTGACTTGCGTGAGAAGAGGCATCGGCCCAGATCGAGGCTTGGAAGGGGAAATATTTAGGTGCTTAGACACTAATGAGGATTCCAATGTTGATGATGATGATGATGATGTCTCTGACTCTGGTTTTTGTATTTCCAAGGACGGGTAAAATTTAAGTGAGCAAATATTTCATGGAATCTGAAAAGCATAAAGCTTTTTTCACAATGGTCAGTGTGCCGTGCGCCCCCTCCCATCTGGGCCCTCCCCATCACCGTTAACTCTGTCTATCTTTTTCCCTTTTCGCCCCTTTCTCTTTAACTTTCCATTGTTCTTTTGCCGCAAATACTCGTGGATATTACGCATATGTAGCGTAAAAACAAGAGAATGGCAAAAAAAAAGTGACAATTAAATGCCGTTGACGCCCCCAACCCCCACCCCACCGAGAGAAAATGGAACAAAAATACAAACACAAAAACCAAGAAGAGAGCGCGCCCACAACAACAACACACCAACAGCGGCAACAACTTTGGCAATTAAGGCAGCTTATGGTTTTTATGAGAGCATAAATTTAAAATGTTCTATGCACAATAAAATTTTTTGTTTGCCAGGCGAATTTTAAATTATTTGCTAAAGATTATCCAAAGCTACAAACGACTGCACATACATACATTTACGTATCTGTATGTATGTATGTATTTATGTACATATGTACATCGTTTGTATGTACAGCATCTAGGGGGTGATAGAAGCTCATTAACGCACTGACAACGCCGTCATCGTAGCGTTCTCTTGAAGGACGCGCAAATGCCAGGATCTGGCAACTGTTTCCGTTTACTCTTAGCGTGCCTTCTCTCTCGCCCGCACGTTCCATTGGTCTTACTTTATCCCGGTCTTTGGTTGTTCTTCCTTTAAATTGCCCAAGCTCTGGGTAGATTATTGGCAACTGCTTTGCTAGGCTGACTAATGGCAATACATTTGCAAAATGGTGGCCATTTGTTGCAATTAACGTTAAAAATATTAAAACTTGTTTTAGCCACTGCCACAAGATGGAGCTAGAGAGGTCGCTTAAATATTAAAGAGAAGTGAAAGAGGAAACTCGAGTGAACAGGCAATGTGCGGGCACTTTCTAATTGCATTGCCAATTCAATTTAAATAACAAATATGCAAAAATCGAAAACTATTATCCCCTGACTGAGTGTTCCCATACTGCAAATCAGTTCAGTTTTGCAGTCGTTGGTTCGTTAGCCAACTTTCCCTGCGGTTTTCAATTATGCCCCATGCTGGCCATTACAAAGGGGGCCCATTTAAGCCACAGGCGGGCCAAGCCAAACAAACGAATGCGACAAATGTCAACTCATACATACATACATGCAATGGAGTAAGGCGCACTCACACACGAGCATTCACGCATCACGCATACATCCAGTCAGTCCTCCATGAGACATGTCCTGATTAGCTTGTTCGCCGTTTTGTTTGCAATTCTCCCATTTTAATGCCACTTTCTTTCTATTCTGTTCTTCTATTCTGATTTCTCTTTGCAGAGTTATAACGAATTACTTTGTAGTTTCCTTAGCCATGGCTGATATAATGGTCGCTATTATGGCCATGACATTTAACTTTAGTGTGCAAGTAACTGGTCGGTAAGTACAAAGACAAGCAAACAACAAAACTACATACTACATATACATACATACATACATACATACTTACATATATACAATAGCAGCAACAACAAAAGCTGCAACAACAAAAAGTAAGCAAAACTACTGAGCAAAAATTACAACTGCAGCTCAATGCGAGACCAAACGAAATGCCAGTCCGAACGTCGAGTGAAGGAATGTAAGGTGGGTGGGGTGAGGTGGACGGTTGGATGCCAGGGCTTGGGGAGGTAGGCCAACTGTGGCAACGGTGCGGCCAGTAGCTGCAAAATAAACAATCCAAAAACAAAAATCCCTGAAAAATGAAAGCAACGTTTATTTATGCCCCAGTGAGACCATGATTCTGCCTCTCACTGACTTTCCCCCCCTCTCTCTCGTTCTTCTCTATGTGTGTGTATGTGTATGTGAGAGAGAGAGAGGGGGAGATGCAAATGTGGCAAGTCAGCATCCTTTCTGTACTCATGTGCGTGCATTTGTACTCAAGTATTAAAACTAAAACAGAACCAGGGAACGGGCTTAAGTTCGTGCTAAACGAATCTTCTATGCTCTTCCCGCTTCAAGTAACCATTAGAAATTATTCTATATCGGGCAAATAGATATTGAAAAAAATTGAAAAATTGATAATTGGCTCCTACAAATAGTTAAGATACCTTAAGACAAGAAGGGAACATTAATTTATGAAATTGACCACTGAATGCATTGGTTGAAACATAGAAAGCCAATAGTTTTTAGGGATCTCTGCATTCGAATTGAAAGATTTTTAAGTACACGATGTATTTATTTATACTTAGACTATAAAAGTATGATACCTTTTTTGTGCACTAAAACCTAAAGATGGAAAAAATTAAAAACGTATCCTGCTTAATTTTGGCATATGGCATATAATGAATAAATTTTTCAACTTTTAATAAATTCTGCCCAGTAATTGTCACTCATTTCTTTTAAGTAAATATATTTCAAAAGTCTCAAAACTATCTAAAGAGATTGCAATCGTCCTGACAACTTGCCCAACTAAGCGCAACTATATTACTTTGATTTGTTTTTAAGCCAAAAGCTAATCAGGATAATAGACGTATTTTTTTTATGAAAAGATAATTGGATTGTACAGAAATTATAAATTCCCTAAATTGACTAAAGAAGCTGATTTAGTTGCACAGCCAAAGAATTAAGAGAACAAATGAATAAATAAAGCCAAATGTATTTGATCCAGCATGTAACAGAAAAAGAAAGTTAGCATAAAATACAGTCAAGAAATTTCATTATGTCATCCAGAATTGCCCTTACTTACGTTATGTTAAGGCTCGTAAATTTCAGGATAACAATTAATGTTTTCAAATTTTCACTAAAATACTCTCTCGCTCTTCTTCTTTATGTGCATAAGCCCACACATAGGGCAGACACATTTGGAATACTATTCTAAAGAACCGCCAAACCCATCACGATGTGACATGGTCACATCCTTCTTACAAATGTCTGTGTGGGTGCACAAGTGTGAGTGGAAGTGCGTGTGTGTGTGTAATGAGATACGCGAATATGACGCCAAATGCAGCTGGCTCAACTTAGTTAATTATGCATGGACGCCGCTGCTTAAAGGCCTCGCTTTAAGCTCGACTTTAGTGTCGAGATCAGCGCAAATGTTGGCAGTGCCATTGCCGGCAGTGTCTGGGCATAATGTGCACACTTTCAGCCGTATCTGAGCCCAAGTCCGGAAAACTTCAGTTGGGCCACTTGGCCACGGCAGCAAAAACGTATAAATTGGCATTGGCCGCAGTTGTCGTTTCCAGCCTTCAGCCTCCATCTCCATCTCCATCTGCTGCTGCACCCGCCCACTTGGTATTCATTAGCAATTTTACCTTCACAGTTGCATAATTGACGCTGTTGAGCCCGAGGCATCGTCGGCGCTTGTTACATGGCCTGGCTTAAGCGTCAATTCATGACAGTGCATACAAAAAGAACGAAAAGAAAAAGAAGAAAAAAACAGGATCAAGAAACGGCCAAAGAAGGACCGAGCTGCCGATAGAGCTGCTGCTGCTGCTGGCCTGCTTTCGCATAGTTTGTCAATAGCCGAAAAGTTTTTGATACTGAGGCCAAACTGGTCGCTCGATATTAAATTTCCAGCGCCTACCATGATAGCCAAGGGCAACCAGCAAGGCAACTTTTAATGAGTTTCTCATGCAGTGTCGTCGAGCTGGTGTGACTTTGGTCCTGGTAGCCCACTTTCAGTGTTGCTCGTTGCACTTGAGCTCTTAATTCGGCACCCCACTCCCCCTGCTTTCGCTTCTTTGGTAATTTAATGGCATGTGGCACCTGGTCTGCCATCATATCAAGGCCAATAATGAATAATGCATTTTTTTTAAAATTTATTTAAGCGCTGAATACATACATACAAAAATAGTATTACAAAAAGGACCAAACCCCATTGGTATTCCCACGGGGACTATAAATGTTATTGTTGATGCTGGTTAGCTTATATTTTTGGCGAAGCCCATGCTTTTTAGCCGTCTTAGAGGCCTGGCAGGGAGTAACCGTCTTACGTCTTGCGCGGATATTGCGGTGTCTATTAAGCCGGTCGCTATATCTGCTGGTGTGTCTACCAATCTGCTCTTCCACTGTGTGCAGGTTGAGGTCACGGTGGATCCACGCACATACCGCAATTCCCCAGATCTGCACGCCATACAGCCAGATTGGAGCAATGCAGTGCACGTATACTGCTCTGAGCTTTTCCTGTTAATCAGCCAACTTAGTTGCTGCATTCTTTGACCACATTCTTTTGCTGTAGCTTTAAGATAATGGTTAAAGGTAAGGCGTTTGTCGATACCTAGCTTGCGAGGGTTTGTTCAAGTGTTACGCCTTCTAGTTGTATAGCCGTTGTGTTTTTTTCTGAGCGTTTTCAGTGTGTAGCAGGGATTTATAGTCTTCAGTGTTGAGATACTCCTGTATACCAGAAGCAGCCTCAGAGCGACATTTTGAGTTGTATAGAAGGGCGATATCGTCCGCACATATTTATAATGAACTAGCTGACCCGGCGAACTTCGTACCGCCTTAGCGTTGCAATGATTCACTACTTTATTTTTTATAGCTGACCTATCTTAGGTATGAGTACCTATTCAATTTGAACTGAATCCTCCATATAAAAATGAATCCATAATTCCCTGGTCTCGCTATACCTGAAAATGACTTTACTAATTTTTAATTAAACAAAAAACGAAATATATTCTTAGGAATTTAATAATGTCAATAATATTTATTGAACAACTTTGCATTTTTATTTAAACACTAATCCCAATACCATGCACGCTCTGGAAAGCAACTAATAGTCTCTGGACTCTTCACTGCTTCTCTCTACTCTGATGCTTTTTTATAAACTACTATAAAGCCCATTTTATTCGCGCTAGCGGGTGTGATATCGACATAAAAAGTAGCCATAAACCGAGCTGACAGTTGACTCCATAGTGTTGCAAAATTTGGGCGCAATCGGTTCAGTCGTTTTCGAATCCATAGATGTTGGAGAAACGAACATAACATTTATAAGAATAAGATAATTCAAGTATTGATTGTGCGATTTTGCATAGCATACTTTTTTGGGCAACACTCTCATATAGAGTATTAGATTAGACATTTGCAAGGTTTATTCATAAAGTATTTGTCTATAAATTTGTGTGACACTTTCAGGTGGAACTTTAGCCCCTTTCTCTGCGACTTGTGGAACAGTCTGGATGTGTACTTTTCAACAGCAAGCATATTGCATTTATGTTGCATATCAGTCGATAGGTAAGCAATTTGAGGCACTTTAAATAGCAATAATGCGGCAGCAAGCGCTTATCGTTTTGAATATTTCCTTTTTAGATACTATGCGATTGTTAAGCCGCTCAAGTATCCGATTAGCATGACAAAACGCGTGGTTGGCATTATGCTGCTGAACACGTGGATATCGCCGGCTCTGCTGTCGTTCCTGCCCATTTTCATTGGCTGGTATACGACCGACGAGCACAAGATATTCGTCAAGGAGAATCCGGAGCAGTGCTCGTTTGTCGTCAATAAGTACTATGCGATAATATCGAGTTCAATCTCGTTTTGGATACCGTGCACCATCATGATATTCACATATTTCGCCATTTTCCGCGAGGCCAATCGACAGGAAAAGCAGCTGATGATGCGACACGGCAATGCCATGCTCATGCACCGCCCATCCATGCAGCCGTCAGGTGAGAACCTGGCGAACCCTTGCCCATGCCCATGCCCGTGCCCTTACCTCTTACTCCCAACTAACCCGCATTTGTCATGTTGTCATTTTGGCAGGCGAAGCGCTGAGCGGCTCGGGCTCATCGAAAACATTGACACTGCACGAGGTCGAACAGGAGCACACACCCACAAAGGACAAGCACTTAATCAAAATGAAGCGGGAGCACAAGGCTGCACGCACGCTGGGCATCATTATGGGCACCTTTATACTCTGCTGGCTGCCATTCTTCTTGTGGTAAGTGGAGGAGGGCTTGCCCCCGTCTCCGTCTCCGTTTCCGTTTCTGTCACAGCTCTCGTTGACAGGGGATTTGTGTTTGAGGGCATAATTTATCTAATGTGAAGCATGCATAATTAAATATATGTATAACTCATATATTGTGCCTTTGTCATGTTTGTTTTACACCCCATAAAAACCCCAAAATACGAAAAAAAAAGAAGAAGGAAACCGCGAGATGCGCGAAATATTCTCATTTATGCAAAGCCAGGGCTCACTTACTCTCATGCATAAGAGATTTATGGACATTTGTACTACTCTTTTCTGAAGCTTCGCTTAATCTACTTCTCCTGCTCCCCAGGTACACACTCTCGATGACTTGCGGTCCCTGTCAGGTGCCAGAAATTGTGGTCTCCATACTCTTTTGGATTGGTTACTTTAACTCCACACTGAATCCCCTCATCTACGCGTACTTTAATCGCGACTTTCGAGAGGCCTTCCGCAACACGCTGCTTTGCCTGTTCTGCAACTGGTGGAAGGATCGCCACATGCCCCTCGACATTGACATACGTCGCTCGAGCCTGCGCTACGATCAGCGGGCCAAGAGCGTCTACTCGGAGAGCTACCTGAACTCGACCACCCCCTCGCATCGCCGGCAATCCCAAATGGTCGACAACTTATAATACAGGGACGAGGCGCTTTTGACGCCAATAGCTCAGCAGCAGCAGCGTTTAGCAGCGGGCGGAGAGGTGGCCAGAACCACCCGACTCGAAGTGGGTAGGCCAGCCCAGGCGACCAGTGATGATGTGCAAGAGATACAAATTGAGATACCCATGGAGTACATCAACAAATGGAATAAGAATAACAATGCAGCTTCCTCCACCGCCTCCAGCCATGTATGAACACGTGTTGGGGAAGAGAAGTTACAAGATTCCATTGTCTTTTAAAGTGCATGATATCCATACACACATACATACATAGATTATCTTCAATTTATTTTCACCGTCTCAGCCTCCCCCTCTGGCTGGCGGCTAAGTGTCCTATTTAATTTATTTATTCAATTGTAAATAGTTGATATTTTTGTAAAAACAAACAATACAATTAGTTTAAGAGCAGGTTGTAAAATTATCACTTCTTCAACTATCTTTCTACAATTTGTTAAGCTATTTATTTATTTAGCAACAACAAGAAATGAAAACAAAACCATGAACAAATACAAGAACAAAAAAAAATGGCAATCAACTACTGAGCTACACTATATAACGTATATATACATATATCTAACTGTACATAACTATCTTTTGTATATAGGAAACAAACTGCAAAACTGTGCCAATTAATAAAAACCACAAATTATCCAACTAGACAGGCAGACACACTAACACACACACACACACACGCACACAGACTCGAATGTCTAGAAATTGATAGGTCAGACTGCCATTAAAATGGTTAAAAAGTGTGGAGTGGAGTGGAGTGGAGTGAAGGCGTAGAGAAAAGTGGTATTCGACTTGACAATCGTATGAGATAAATTATAAACAAATGCTAAAAAAAAAAATAAATTGTTAAATAAATTTAACTAAATTCTAGCAACTTTGTAGTTCAATAAATAAAAAAAGAAAACAACGGCAGATAAAATCAAAAATATGTGCAAAGTCGTATTAGTATACAAAGTTCAAGTGCATCAAAAATCAATTTGGCGCGAAACTTTAAATTTAATGTAATATACCAAAAACCAAAAAAAAAACTAACCGAAATGTAATATGTATGTATCTACACAAAGTGCGCGATCGTTTCCGTTGCATAAAGGTTTAACGTAATAATAATACATAAATAAGTGTGTGCGTGTGTGTGTGTGTGTGTGGCAATTGCGTTGCAGTTCCTGGAATTAAGTTGACTGTGTAGCCTGTTAAGGGTAAGGCTTGAGCCTGCAAAGTCAGCAACTTGATTCCAGCAATTGCGGCCCAAGCTCAACGTTCATCAGTGTTCAATTCAAACAATAAACGAATCTTGACTACGAAATTGAAGGGCGATGCGAAAGCATTTTCAATTCGATATTAATTATACATACATACATACATATGTATATGTATTTCGAAGCATCAAAACAAATGAAAGCCGTTTTCAGCCGTTTAGCCAACCAACCAACAACCAACTTACAACTACACAGTAGCAACATGAACGGTTACAACAACAACAACAACAGCTATAAATTGTATTCTTAAAGTCATAAGAAATTCAAGTAAATTGTTCCAAGTTATTTATGCGCGATGCTAGTCCACAAAAACAAAAAAAAAAAACAATATAAAACCAAATAAAAAATTACAAAGAAAAAAAAAAACGAATAAATATAAAAATACAAAAAAAAAAACACGCTAAAGAAGAAAAACTAGAGAGCTTAAGCTCGTTGTGTACTAAATCTACATAGAGTATATATGTATAATATAAAATGTGTGTACGTATGTATGTAAATGTTATGTATCATAGAACTTAATAAACGACTTTCCCCTAAGAACTATTGAGCCCTACAAACTACAACTACTAACAACACGAGATCGATTGCAAGACAAAATATTTATTATTGAGCTCCAAAGGACTTGTTATATTTTTTTAAAACAACAAAAAAACTAATATTACGTGTGACTAATAACATTTGTATGTTGTATGTGTTATGTTTAAATACTGAACTTTCGTTACTTTTCTCTAGAGAGAAAAGTTGAGAGAAGAATTATCTAGCAATAAGTAGCTACATATAGCAGAGTTAGCCTCGAGTCAAGTACATACATTAAGCCAAGAAACAAAAACCAAAAAGCGAAAAGCAGAAAACCAACCAACATCAAGTAAATGTATACCCAAAATTGTAAAATGACAAATGCAAATGCAAATGCAAATGCAAATGTATGTGTTGTGGGGAAAACCATAACTAAAGTTGAAAACATGAAACCAAACCAAATTGAAAAAGCAGAAAATAAACTTATAAAATCTATAAACATAGCCAAAACTCCTTTCTTTCTTTCGTTTTATTTGCGAGAGCAACCAAACATAAGTCAGTGGAAAGCCAAAGGTCAACACGCTCTCCACACCCCCCCCCCCCACCCCCACCAGGGGGAGGGGCCTTTGGTAAGGTATATTAACAGAATATTATCAGGAAGCACAAAAGTAAAGCTGATTACTGCCGGCGACAGTTGTAAACTTCTAAATAACTGCCAAGGCTCGCGAGTTGGCTGACAAATTACAAAAATTTCCTTCGAAAGCCCCTTGGCAACGTTGGCAAAAGGCGCTGGTATACGCGGCGTATGAGTGATTTTTATTTGGCAGATAATTTAACCGGCGTCATGGCAATGATACCAGTCGCCCACGCACCTTAAATCTTCTCCTACCTCGACTCCCACTCTGGTTCTGACTCTTCCCTCTTCTGCAAGACTTGGCAAAAGTAATTTGTCATATTGCTGCGCCTTCCTGACCAAAGTAACTTTAACTTGACACTGGCAGAACACTTTGAATACTTTAAATAACACAACATACGGCCCCCAACCAGACCATGCCAGGGCTGTGTGGAAGAGCAAAAGTTTTTGCAATTTTATAGGGCGTTATAAATTAAATTTATTTACCAAAAAGGTGACAGACGCGTTCGCCTCACTAAAGTTCCTCCGCAAAAGCAAAAGCCATCGCAACATTGCTTTTGAAATTGGTATTTCTTAAAACTCATAAAGTAACAGAATGTAGCCCATGTGGCAAATGATATTGGTAAGTACACAGAGAGCGATTCAAATCAGTGTGCACCGATACACAAATACCCTTTCAATTTATTAGCCCACCTAGAGAATCTTTATCTCCTGCTAATGACAGATAATGCTCTACATAGACCGTGTGTGACTCATTTTAAAAGTGACAAAATCACTTTCGAAACTGCATAAACGACAACTCGAACAGAAGGTGTACGACGGTCCGACGGTTAGTGGTCCTCTCCAAATCCTTTACGAGAGGCTTCAAAAATATAATAAATGCCCATTGAGCGCCAGCTCAACGTTAATTAATTGAATTACCGGCTACAAGTCGGTACTGATCTCGAGAAAATTTGCCTTACCCTTATATCTAGTTGCATAGCTCAATTCAATTCACCGTCAAATTCGAATTTAAGTCCCCAATCTCTTTTGGCGCCCTTATTGCCTTCTAGCATTCCATTTAATTTTTAATTTAGTCACAAAATATTTCAACATACAGGAACAAGGCGTGGTCTGAGAGCAAAGTTAGCAACTTTATTCGCTTTTCAGAAAAACTGATGAAGTTACATAATAGTAATCTGGATCTAGCACTTGCCCTATGATTGCCCCATGATCGACTGTTACATAATTATTTCTTTATTTTATGGATACCAAAGCCAGGGTTGAACCGTCTATCTTTTACTCTAGCAGATAGTTTCAAAACTAATCAAATTCGATATATCAGAAAGTCGATTGTGATGGCAAAACGTGCAATAAAGTTACGAGAGGAGGAAGTTCGAATTAGATAAATTACTCTCAAATGTGTATGTACTTACATACATATATATGTATAAAAATATAGAAAAGTCGATCATAATGAACGCGCGTGTAAATCAAAATTCATTCATCAAAGTCTAAATGAAATCGTTTCGCATCTGACGTCTGCTACTTGACTCTCTTGGGGCCAAACACGCTAGTCCTCTCTGTCTTTCTTCCATTACGCTGCTGGCTGCCAATAGCGGCTCATAATGTCAGGCGGGATGGCGGAATGGCGGGATGGCGGGGTCGAGGAGGGCGCGGCAATCATCGCTCACAAGATGCCACTAATTTGGCCCCTGACAAGTGACAGGCGACATGTTGGATGTTGGGTGTCAAAAGCATAAACACAATTTTAAATGTCGTAAATTTTCGTTCATTTTTTTTTTTATCAAATTTTAATATTTAAATGCACAAAGAGTGTCAAATAGTCTTGAGCGTTATCATCCAGTCAGTCAGTCAGTTAGTCGTTCACACACACACACACACACACACGCGTGTGTGTATGCCTACAGAGACACAACGAGAATCAAGAAATAGAAATCAAATTCGATGGCATCGTTCCTCTTTTTTTTTTTTTATGAAATTTTAATAACTTTGACATGCACAACAGACGACAAGCGCCCCATCAGCAATCTCTTCCTCGATCCCAGTGACATGGAGCTGGAACATGTGTTGCTATTGTCAGCTGGGCCCTGTTATTATTGTAAGTTATGTGTGTGTGTGTTTGCTCCTCCTCTTCCTTGTTGACACTGCTGTCGCGCGACAAGAACGCGACACTAGCAGAAATAACAAATCCTTTTTAGATTTACGCACACATTTTTTGGGGTTTTTGGCAGCAAAATATTTTTATTACAAATGCAAATATTGACGCTGTGCATGCGTACAATGGCTCAGGTGGAAAGTAGACGCCACGTTACCCACTACCTGTCTTCAAAGATTATGAGGAAAATTCAAGTGACTTGGCGCCACACCCGTTTGCCAGCTATTTAGGTCGGTCAACGGTCTGGAAACTGCAGATTGCCTCAAAGAGGCTTCGAACTTTTGATTTCAAGACAGAATTAAGGAATCCTTCCTTTAATACAATGCCAAGCCCTTTTGTTGCTGAGCTTCAAATTATACTACAATAAATATCAACTCTGTTTTGAACCCAAATGTTGAGTTACCCGCCTGGAATGCACTGCGCAGAATCGCTCTTGATTTTGTCTTGGCCAATTCGCCGCAAGTTTATGTTTATGTGCCGCCAAAGGACTTGGCACGTTGCCCACAACTCAGTTAGTGGCCAGTAACCGAAGCGCACACACCACAGCACCAAGACGCTATCTCTCCATTTCGATTGCCACACACAAGTACTACCAGCAGCAGCAGCAGTTTCAATAGAGGCTAGTAGCAATCGCAAAGTAGAGAGCTTTGACCGACCACAGACCACCGACTTCCAACTAAAAGAGCGTCCTACCTGGCCACCGCGTGTCCACCGCCACTTGTCACACATGTCCATTGCAAAATACAATAAGTAACAGAATCTAAAGTGGCTATGGCAGCTGTTGGCGACGGTCAGGGTTTTCGCGTTGGCGTTGGCGTTGGCGTTCGCGCTCGCTCTGGCTGTGGTTGTGGCTCTGGCGTCTGACTCAAGTGGCACTCCATCAGATCCATAAGTATTCTTTATTCTCGAACCGGCTGCTTCTTTGGTCCTGGTTTCGGTTCTAGTGCACATGTGCGTGTTTCGAATCAAACAACCGAAACCCGATACAAAATTCTAGCTACGTGAGTTGTGTCAGTGTTTGCGTCTGTATTTGTATCTCAATCTGTGTGTGTGTGCGTGTGTTTGTGTGCGGGCTCTGCGTCTTTTACGTGTTTACGTTTCTTGGTGCCTGTCTTGGCTTTGGTCTTGGTCTGAAAACGTGCAGCAAATTGCGGCCAGTCCTTGTGAAAATCAAAAGAGAAATACCATTTTAACAAATCGATTTCGCTCGTTTTGGACAGCAATAAAAATAGCTTTACTACATTCGGGCTAATGACAAATTAAATTGTTTGAACAACAACAATACCGATAGCAACAACAACAACTACAACAAAAAGGCATTAAAAAATTACGAAGCGCGCGTGCAAGAAGTTTTCGAAGCTGTTATCAACCAAAACAACAACAACAACAAAAAAGCACACATCGACAACAATAAACTGCGATAAAAGCAGCAAACAAAGTCAAAGTTTCCTTTGGATATTTTTGTGTTTATTTCGTGTTATTCGTTCGGTGTTACCAGCACGCCGCAGCCTACGGGCAGCTGAAAGTCGCTGCCCCAACGACCCCATCGAGCTGCAAAACGCAAATGAAGAACGACAATGACGGCGGCGTCGAGGCCCTCCACTCACTCCAACACCACACTCCATCCATACCCGGGCCCACTCCTCCTCCTGTCGCGCAGGACGCATAGCGCGTGTTGAGCAAGTAAGCAAACAACAAAAGCAAAACTTTCTTCCTTCGATTTTGTTCTACTGTCCCAGCGCCGTTTGGTGTTGCCTGCTTTCAGGCGCAGCACGAAACACGAAAAAAGACAGACGGGATAATGAAACAAAAAAACTCAAGTTAAGCACCATTTTTAGCGGTTACGTAAATTGGAATTGCTGTCTATCTTTCCTGTACAGAGGTCAGAGGTCCTCTCCTCACCTCGCCTCCTGCTGCTGCTGTCACTCTCCACACGCCCCGTGTTGTGCTTTAATAAAGTTAAAATTGTTAGTTGTCTGACATTTTTAATATGCCGCCAACATTGACTAAGTAGGCCAGATTGTCGTACACTGTGTCTGGCATTCTAATGATATAAAATTGCACGATGTACGTTGGGTGCAGGTGCCTTATGTGCCTCTAATGTACAGTGCAAATCGACTATGTGGAATAGCTGGTAGAG
Source organism: Drosophila nebulosa (assembly GCA_024703675.1). Taxonomy (NCBI): domain Eukaryota; kingdom Metazoa; phylum Arthropoda; class Insecta; order Diptera; family Drosophilidae; genus Drosophila; species Drosophila nebulosa. The sequence continues at coordinate 1,354,341 of JANFPS010000004.1, read as the reverse complement.
CAAACATCGCAAAATTTTCAAGAATTTTCTTAGCTTCTTTAAAGGTTTTATCATAAAAAAAAAACCACTGTGGTGTGCTGAAGACTTTAGCTGTTAGCCAGGCTGCTGGGTCACGATGGCATTTGCCTTTTGCCACTTGATTCGCTACATTGGAACTGAGCTGAGCTGGCCACCCCCGACCCCAAAGTGGGCACACCGCTTCTGCTGCTACTGCTGCACTTCTCACCTTTTTGCCGGTTTGGTTTGCCATTTCGCCTTTGCATTTTTATTCGAGCTTTTCATGTCTATCGATTTTCTTAAGCCAAGCTGTTTGCACCTGCACTTAATTGAAAATTTCGCTTCCATTCGAATTAAATTTAGCACAAAAAAAAAACCAAAAACTAAACACAGCCACCTGCTTAGCATTCAAATTGAGTCTGTTCCAAGTAATATAGATAAACTTTTACCAGCATAAACTCCAAAACTAGATGGCCAACATCCTTTCAAACAGACGTGTATGCAAATATACCACATCATACCACAAGCAGTCAGACAAATGGACGAATGGACAAACAGAAAGGCAGACAGACGAACAGACGGACAGACGGTTGAGTCGAGCGGACGGGCGGACAGACATAGATTGTCATATACAAATTGAAACTTTTCACGTTACGCTTGAAAAAGTTTCAACTCAACTAATACAGTTGCATTTGGGATTTCTGCTGTTGTTGTTGTCTATGTTTTATTTGCCGTAAAGTTTTGAATGGTTTCAAATTTAGTGAATTTGTTGAGATTTTAAATACGCCGTTACCCCTTCTCTCTCCCGACCGAGACATACGATGGATTTTCCATGGACAACGTTATCGACTAATGCTCTTAAAGCTATGGCAATATTTACGCATAAATGTTTTAAATGTAAACGGCGTCTTTTATTCTTGCAATATTTCATCGTCTACCCCCCTCTGGCAGCTTCTCAAATGTCTTTCGATAAATGGCTGGATAAATGATAAATAGAATAAATGCCTTTAGCCATTTTTGTTTGCCACTCTGCGAAGGCATGACTTAAGAGAGGCGGTCGGGAGCGAACAAGGAGGCGGCTGGTAGGGGTAGGGTAGGGCGTCAGTCCTTGTTGTTATTCTGATTGTCGTCTCTGGTTTGGATTTAGCTGTAAGCTAATCAAATTCATGACGGGCATAATGATGATTCCCTTCTGAAAAATGTTGTCTTGTCTTCGATTTTGTATCTACATATATTTGTGTGTATATATGAGATTGAAATTTTAATCATTGGGAAGTGGTAACCAATTGTATGGGGAAAGTTAATGTAATCTTTGATTATTATCCACAATACAAAAATAATGCCTGTCAATTAAAAGAGTCCTTAGACGACAAAGACCTAAGTTCTACCATTCTGTTGAATGTTTCTTTTTTCATTCGATTCCTTTGGCTGGACACTTTTCACACATTGCACATTCCCTTTCATTCAGTCATTCATTCATTCCTGTCTTGCCATACGAAGAGAGAAACCACAAATTCTTGTTACAGACAAGGCATGAAATTCAACCACTTTGAGGAAAAACAGGAACTTCATTTTGTTGTTGGTTTCCCCTGTGTTCTTTTGTTTTCGTTTCGTTTTTTGGAATCAGCCAACCAACCAAACAAACAACAAACCAAATACGGAAATATTCTTAAGAAAGCATTTAAATCAGTTTTACATTTTCTGTAGGCACTCAACTGAAAATGGAAATCGAAATTCCTTTTGCTCCACTTTGCCTTTTTGCATTTCATTAGCCACTAAATACCATGATGATTTTTGCCCCTTTGCCCCTGAATGGAATGGCAATGTGTATAGTGTACAGTGGCAAATTAATAATATTAGTGTTTAGGCGCGGGAAGGGGGAGAAAAGAGGCTTAACGGTTTTCTCATTAAAACCACTTCCGCCACCAAAAGCCACTAAGATGGAGCCAACGCCAGAAAAGTGTTTGTGTCATTAAGTGGAGCTCAGAGGACTGAGACATATGTATTTGTGTGCGTGTGCGTGTGTGTTGTGTGAGTGTGAGTGGCGTGTGTCTGTGTGTGAATGTCTTGGCTTACTCTGAATTGTTATACTAGCGTTTAGCAGTTATTGTTTGTATTCTTCAAGTTCTTTGGGTCCAATGCAAGGAGGATGGCAGGGGGAAAGGCGGCTGGTCGAAGAATGCCAAACTCAAAAATAATTTGTGATTTCGAATTTTGCTTATCATTTATGTTAAAGCTAAAGCAAATCTTGAGACAACCCTCGTTCAGACGTATGTTGGAGAAAGTATCCTTCATTGCTTCTGTTTGCTTTGCACTTGGCTCATTCTTCTTTGCATTTTCCTTGCTTTGCTTTAGTTTGCTTTCCTTTCCCTCAGCATTCTGCAACTTTAGAGACCAATGAGGAAGGCTTTTGTGTAATAGTTAGAGGTTCGTTCAACACTAGCTCTCCGTTCTCCCTGCAAACACACACACACACACACACACACACACACACACACACACACACACACACACACACACACACACACACACACACACACACACACACACACACACACACACACTCTGTCGCTTGTAACACTTTTTCTTTTTCCTTTTTTTTTCGGATTCAACTTTCGTTTTTGTGTTATGTCAGGCATGTGTAAGCGAGGACTCCAATGTTTGCCTTTGTCCTTTCGTTTGGCCCATGGGCCCATGGCCCATGTCGAGCCTAGGCCATTGTCTCACTGAGCATTTTTTCCCTTCTATTTTTTGACGGCGGACAGTAATAGGAGCGGCGCAGGAGCAGGACCCACACATGTATTATTTATGCCATTATCGATTTTGTGTATATGTTTCAATAGAGTTTCAGGTATACATTAACCTGCCAAATTGAAATCATTGTTCAATTTACAACCAGCCTGATGAGCTACTCAACTTTTCCTTTGAACAAACGTCAAACAATAAATATACTTTCTCTTGTCTTATTTTGTTTCAATTTACATTTTGAAACACGCGGTGCAAACTCCGCAATTTCAACTTACTTATTCCATTCAGCCAAAAAAAGATAAAAAAAAAATGAAACTTCATGTCACGCTTACCTGGCTTATCTTGGCTTGAGTCGTGGTTTCAATACCCTTACAAATCTCCTCACCTCCTCTAATAAAGAGCTCAAGACAGAAGAGAGAAAGAGAGAGGGAGAGAGATTAAGTGGCTGCCTATTCGAATATGGTTCTTTTGCTAAGGGTATAACTATAGAAAATTGTCCCAGACAAAGTTGCCGCAATGTGGTCAAACATTGGCGACTTTTTGCCTTATTTTAATATTCGACTTTTTAACAAAGTTAACGAAATGTTTTGGAATTGAATTTAGTTAAAGGCCCAAATCATAAATGGCCAGTGAAGCACTGAAGAGCGCAGTGGAGAGTGCTCCGCCTAAGTACACAAAACTTTATTTACCGAGCTAACGCCTAAATTAAATTTTAAGCTGTTGATTTGCATTTGCATGCCCTTTTTTAAGGGCCCTCCCCCCAGACCCCCCCCCAGCCCACCAGCTGTTGATGCGCTGTTTATTGAACCCTGATTAGATTTAACAGCGGAGGGCCAAAAGAATCAACATTGAAATCACAATCAGGCGCAGGCTCATTGACGAGGTTATTTACTTAAAGGGACCAAGTATGAAGGGAAGCCAGTGAAAATGGCTTCTAATTAAGGAGCTCACGCACACACACACACACAAACACACACACAGGCAGACAGATTCATAAAAAAAAAGGTTAAAGTTATATAAAGAGCGCGAGAGAAGAAAGTTAAAAATGAGTTGAGTCGCCCCCTGTCCTTTCACATACTTGTTACATTTTTTCCTGAGCCTTTTTAATGAAATTACGCGTAGGCGGGCATCACTTCTCGGGAGCTGCCTCTGCCACATCAGTCAGTCAGTGTAAGAGACGGGTCGCTGGGCCGTGACGTAGGGGTCGAGGCCTGACACAAAATGAAATTAGCCGCGTTCAACAAAACCAAAATCAAATTTTGTACTACAAAGAAGATGAAAAATACGATACATACACACATACAACATACATACAGATCCAAATAGGCAAAGTGGGGCTAAGAGTCAGAGTGGGGGGCTACCTAATTTACGCGAAGAAGTAATTTCAACGACGACGACGACGACGACGACGACGTTGGGAAAACCAATTTGCAAACAAGTCAACAATGGCTGGAATGGTAGAAAGTGCTCCGCGTGGGCAATAAGCCAAAGTGCAGCCAGCTCCCGCTTCCAAAGATATGCAAAGTGACTACTGAATGACTTAGATGCCAACATAGAGTATACACTCTAGCTTGTTTGCTGAAGGGCTTTTGGGGCGGGCAAATAAGCAGCACCGCGTAATGGAGCAAGTATTGATTGCAGCTGCAGGAGTGTCCTCATTCTCCGCCCAGTCAGATGCAGACACCAGTTCGAATCCTGTCGATTCAATAACAAATTATGCAACTCCAACGTTGAAGGTGATTATCTAGCTTCCAACAAAGGGCAAAGGGCCTAATTTACTTTTCTTTGTAAAACATTCGAATTTCTTGAATGATATCCAAGAGCAGTTTTCGAATACTTTTATTTTAATAAATTCAATAACAGTTTGTAGCAAACAACTAAATACATAGTAGCTAAAGGGTCCAGTATTTCCATTTAAAGGAAACTCAATAAAACGCTGCATATACGAGCCCAAACCACTATTAATTCGAACTGCCTTAAAAGAACAGTAAAGTTTCTTGCAAGCACTATGGTATGGGGATGTATGTCTGCCAAAGGATTGGGAAAACTGCATTTCATTGAAGCGACGCTTAATGCTGAAAAATACATGCTTACACTCCTCATCACTTGAATAGGACAGCCTGTACGGTCATTGTATTTTTGCGAAGAACTCAAAAGCAAAATGATAAAATAACGGTTTTCTTGCAAGTTGTCTTTTAGCAGTTATTCACGTCTATCAGAACGCAACAGAAACCTCTGGAAAAGAGCCGTTATATTTTTTTTTTTGCTTTGTGTTGGAATTCGTATGAAATTGAGTAAATTTTTTCTGTCACTTGAATAGAACATGCATTTAGTTTGATCGTTTATTTTGGCGAGTGATCATACAAATTTTGTTAAAGGAGGTTTTTTTGCTATTTTGGAGTATTGGCTTTAATATAAAAACAAAATGGGTCGAGGAAAGTCCTTAACTGATGAGGAAAGAGGACAAATAAAGGCGTACAAGGACTCTGGACTATCAATTGCAAAAATATCCAAAAATATCAATAGAAGTCGACATGTCATTTCAAATTTTTTAAGTCATGGAAAACATACGTTGGAGGTGTCCTATTCAAGTGATGAGGAGTGTATTTTAGAAGATAGTTTGCTGTCATCAATACCAAAACTGGCAGATTGCGGTGAATTCAATTTTCAGCAGGACGGAGCATCATCGCACACAGCCAAACGAACCAAAAATTGGCTGGAATATAATCAAATGGAGGTTTTAGACTGGCCATCAAACAGCCCAGATCTAAGCCCAATTGAAAATATTTGGTGGCTAATGAAGAGCAAGCTTCGAAATGAGCCACAAAGGAATATTTCTGACTTAAAAATGAAGTTGCAGGAGATGTGGGACTCAATCAAAAAAATTTATTAAATTCAATGCCAAATACGGTTAAATGCGTAATGCAAGCCAAAGGCGATATTACACAATTCTAATGTTAATTAAATTAATGTATTAAGTACGATAAGCAATCCTATTACGCAGCGTTCGAATTAATAATGATCTTTTTTTTTCTTATCTCTTAAGTCTGCCGTTTGAATAAATTACTCATATTGTTGTTGTTGGATATAGAACAAATCTCTTCTTTCAATCGTTAAGAGAATAAAATTCTCTTGTATGCGCTATATTTAGTAGTATTGATAATATAATGTGTTAAGCATTGCACACTGAAAAAAAATGCTGCTGTTTGAATTAATAGTGGTTTGGGCTCGTATCATTTGCTTCCTACATACATACATTGGGACAGAGCTTAGTTTAGGGAGCTTTTGCAATCAATGAAACTCTTCTTCTTTGAAAGCCCAGCCTGGTTGGAATGCTCAAAGCAATATTGAATAATTTTTATTTTTATAGTATGAACTAATTGAATTTTTAATTAGCGATACCAATCTTAATTGAAATCGGTTTATTAATCGGATGGGAAACCTGCTACGTTGATTGCTTGGTTACTTAATACTTTGTTACGTTCGAAATGACATCTCGGCTCGGAATAGGTGTACACCCACGTGTATGTGTACTCCTCAAGATGACTATCAAAACTGTTTGCTTAAGTAACAAAAAACAAAAGGCATAATATTGTTAAGATTACTTCACTTGAGAGAACGCCAAGACAACAGTACATACGTGGAACGCCACTCCAAGCGCTGCCCAAGAGTACACTCACACTTACATCCACCGATTACTTCTCGTCCGCCTACTGTGCGGTTGTTACTGCCGCAATTGTTTGCACAAATCGTTAAAACGTTAATCAAACAGTAAAGAGCGCAAATGACGCGCCTGCGGCTGCTGTGGCTGCTGCTGCTCCTACCCACGCGGCATCAAACAAAGCGCTCACCTGTGCCAACAACGTCTCTCTCTCTCTCTCTTTCTCTCTATGTGACTCTCCCGCTCTGTATTCTGACTACATCCAGTTAACTGAAGCCAATCAACAACAACACAGAAACCACAATCGCAACAACAATGGCTACAGCGGGAGGTAAGCGATGGCAAGATGCCATCGACGTGCGCAACAGCAGCGGGATTTCAACATTTTCATTCACTTTGAACGCGCTCAATGTCTTTGTCCTGTATTGACTTAGCGACAAGGACATCGGGGAAAGCGACAACAGCAACGGCAACGGTAACAGGACTAACAAGGAAAAGCCTCAGAATTAATAGGTACATGCAAAGCCTCTCAATTGATTTTCAGCAGCAGCTCGTTCTCAATTATGTGGTCTGTAGACAGGGATTCGGACTTTTGTTTTTCAGGCCACTCAGTCGTGGTGGGGGGGGGGCAGCAACAAACAGAAGCCCTGATATAGGGACATTGCCTAGCCATCATCATGGCATTTTGTCTAGTGTCCTCCATTGCGGCCACACACACACACACACACACACACACACACACACACATTCATATGAAATGCACAATGAAGCACTTAATGCACTTGTCGTTTGTACTTGAATAGTTTCAAGGACACCAATCCCTGCCAACACAACTACACACACACACACACACACATAGCGACTGTATTGTATATGTATTTACTTATATACTTGTCCCTCTGTATATGTATGTGTGTGCCAACTCATAAATATAAATCAGCTGTTGTCCATGATTCATTGAGTAAAATGTTGTCAACTGGCCCAGGACAATTTTATCCGTTTCCACATCTCCTCACGCCTTTCATTTGCCTTTGACTGTGCTCATGGAACTGTGTTAATATGCGTGGATATCCGTTGTTGGCCTTTTGTAGTGCTCGGCTTTCAATTCCATTAGGGCACAATGTCCCCATTTTGACAGTCCGTTCTGTTGTTGACTCTGCTGTTGGCATTGTGCCAGGACGATTCAGTTGTTCAGTTGTTCTTATTCATTAAATTCTCTTGCCTCGCAAGCGATTTAGACAACACTTGGCCAAAACTCCAAAATTTTCAAACAAGTTCTTTTCCCGTCGGCGCATCGATTCGTGAAATATTTTCCACTTACTAACTGGGTATAGCCAACTGCGAATGAAATATTCGACTTGCTGTCCGCGACACTAACTGCAAGGCAGGAATCATTTCTAATACAGCCATTTGCCACATTAAAGCACACTTGCCATCCAATTATAGGCCGTTTCGCTGCTCATCTCACTGACCCACATAAATAATGCATAAGCCATAATCTACGACATAATGCGCTGCCAAATTGCCCCAGGCAAGGGCAAGGGCAAAGTCAATTGCAAAGGCAAGCGCAAGAGCAGAGCACAAGTTGTTCTTGGCCCTTGGAACATAATAACCGGCGATTGTCTAAATTTTTTATCAACGAGGCGTTGGCTCGGCCAGCGGCAAAAAGAAGGAAACAATTCGTTATTTTATTTTAATCGAGTCAGCGACTTTGAGTTACCTTGTAATGAAAAAAGGTCACAATATGGCCAGGTCATAAGTAATGATCAAAGCAATCATTTCAATGCCCGGCACTCCTACCGATTGAATTATTTAGCAAGATTCCCGGACGTGATCACAAAAGTTGAATAAACTGGATGAAAAAGTCGTATAAAGATACAAACTTACCAACGCAAGCAAAATGAATTACTTACCAACGCGAGCAAAATGTAATGAACGTTTTATACGTTTACCAACACTATCAGTGATGCTATTTTAGCTGGTGTTTGGCAAACGTGACAAAAGAGGAGAGTTAAAAGCAGAAATTGCCCACTGCTATTCAAATATGTTATTTGAGTTAAATTGCTGGGGAACTAAAAATAAGTTGTGCATGTAAGTTTACAGAAATAATACGCGTTTATCGTCTCTAAGAGGCTTAATCGTATTTATATAATAATATGCTTTTACCTTTGAATAACTGTAGATTTAACCTTAAAATTTATAAAGCGTTTTGTGCAATTTTAAAATAATGAGAATTTGTAAGTAATTTGCTCAACATTTAATTAAAATATTAAAAAAAATCCAAACGTAGCTAGATTTTTGAATGTTTAGCACCAATTTTAAAATTACACAAAACTTACTTTGTTTTTTATTTTTTTGTGCAATAAATTTATATTTCATCTTTAATTGACTACACAACGAATGCATTCAAGGTCAAAATTTCAGTTCATAATCTGTCCTGATTCCTACGAATCTAAAATACGTAGCGGGAGTTCTTTTGTCAACAACATATACATATGTTAAACGAGGGTATTGGTGGGAGGGGAAGGTTTGAAACTTCACACACATACACCCCCCCCCCCCCCCCACAGCCTAACCGAATTTTAGCTTTATTTTACGTTCATACAAACATTATTTAAAGTGTTCATAAAGAATAAACTATCGGCAGTTGTTATTTACGAAGACTAAATGAATGCTAGATGGCTAAAATTCTTTCCTACGCACGGCACTGTGTATAAGAACGAATGCCTCTCGCCATTTAAATATTGAGACGTGACAAGTATACCCCATTTAACTTTCAGTACAGGGTATACAAAGATTAAAACACAGCAAGCCAGAGACGAGTGTCGGCGACAGAATTGGAATCAGAAAGCCAAAGGCGGTTTTGGGTAATAAAATGGTCACCGCATGGAATAAAATTATACTACGTGCCTGCTGTCGGTCCCCGTGTATCCTTCTTGTGCTGCTTCTAGTGCAGAATCATAAGGTTTCAGCTTTGATTTTTTCTGCCGACGCGGTCAACACGTGACACTTTGCGGCTTTCCCATTTCTGGCCTTAAAATTTATTGCAATAGTTGGTTAAGTCGGACAGTCTCTGGAGTCAACTCCGATGACCATCATGCTTACTTGGGATGCTCTGCCCTGTTAACGCTTGGCTGCCTCTTAATCACACAATTCCCTGCCACTCGGCAATTTACAGAATAAAGGATTCCGAGTACCGAACTTTGGAACCACTTCACAGGCACTTACTAAACTTGCTGCTTTGGTCACAAGGATATTGTAAAGTTGAAGGCCATTCAAATTAATTAATCGCAATTCACGGGCCACGCACACGACGAATGAGTGATTCCATTTATTATATATGTAGTAGTGCATTCGCTGTAGTCCTTTGTTTCCACTTCCCGGCACCTCCTTTGACTGTTCCTTTTAATTAGCGAGTGCGGTTTTACACACCTGCCGCCTCCCACCTGCCCACTACCTGCCGCCTGCCAAAGAAATGTTAACTAAACAAACAGAAAATTAAAAAACAAAAAATTGCATGTTTGGCTTGGCTTACTCTTTTTGCCAAGTTTGCATTTGGAAATTTTTCTGAAAAACGTTTTATGCTAATGTTTTTCGTTTGTGTCCTAAGCGGCACATAAAAATATAAAAATATATGAGAACATTAAATGCAAAGAGAAAACCAAACGAGAACCGGCTAAAATATGTTTATGTGGAACTATGTTTGGACGTGTATTCAGGGGAGAAGCATAAATAACAAAGTGCCAGCAAGTGAATGGGCGTGGACGCTATTCAAATTTGTTGGTCAACATTTTTGTGGTGCCCTTAAAAAGAGTACACACATATACATACATACATACCTACTACGTAGCAAAACACAAGAAAACAAAAACAAAATTATAAAAATAAACAGGCAACCTAACTACCAAAAACAACTTTGGCCAGCACATGCAAATTTTTGGCGGCATTTTTAAGGGACTCTTTGGCTTCTTTGGCCATAAATTTTGGCTCTTCTAGGGGAAAAGTTAGCGAAAAGAAAGATCAATAAAACTGCCATAAAGCGAAGATTAAAACCACTCACAAAAAGGCCAACTATCTGTAATACACTAAAAATAAAATGCAAAAGACTCTTTTGAATTAGACTTTTCACAAAAATACTTATAAGTTAGCTAGCATTAGTTAACTAAGTTCACTGGGGCTTAAGATGATATCGATAATTACGAAATAATCAACTCCAATGACCACCTTGTGTAAAGAAAAGGTAATCAAACTCATTAAACTATACAACACTGTTCAGATATCGGCAATCGCAGTGTCAGAGAACTGAAATGGGAACGAGTTGGTCTCGACTAAATAAGAAAGCATTTACTGCTAAAACAGGGAAAGTCTGCGCCACCATTTTCGCCTCTCAAAATCAGATGCAGGTCGCCTACTCCCCATTTGAAAGGGTACAACTGTGTCACACACATTTCAAAAGTAAGCATTTGAAATTCTTTTGATTGTGATTTCAGTATGCTTAAAACTTGGTCTGTATTTCTGTAAAAGTTTTGTAATTTCGTTTGCGTTTACCAGTTCCTACAAGGAGACACGTGGAGCTCGGAGGACTAATCAAGCGAGCACTTTGCCTGATGACTAATGTTAGCCTTCTCTTTTATTTATTTAACTTTAGCTAGCTGTTCCATTTTGTCCTTTGCCGTTTCTCTTTCTTGAGAATGGCCTTGGCCTTAATTTGCCCCTCCCAAAAAAACAAAAAATATATATAGGGGAGAGAACAAATGAGAAAGAACATCGTTTAGAGCAGTTCATTTGACTTAAATTGTCTGGTAATTGCGCTCAAATGTTTTGTAAATTTGTTCATTAAGTGCAACACAAATTTGTGTCTGCTCTGTGCTTTTTATTTGTGTCGTGAAATGAGTTGAGCACTTTAAAATTGCCACTTTAATTACTTCCGCTGGCCATTTGTTCACTGCGTCTGACTTTCAATATGCACCCAAAGTGGCCAACCGCAATGGCCATAATGCTCACCCACACACGCACACATACACACACCCACACTCACACTCACACAGAGGAGTGAGCAACTAAAAGTCACAAATGATGCCAGCCAGGACCCAGAGTCCAGAGTGAAATATCCAAAGAGTCCTATGTCAATTTACATAAGGCCAACGTCATGATTACATCATAATTGCCATACATCACTGACAGCGGCAAAAACAAAGCTCGGAAAGGGACGATGGAACGAGCTAACTACATACATATATTTCCCCATTTCGTACACCCTCGTATTTATATGAAAAAAAGCATATGCACTTCCATATGTACACAATTATCCAATTTCGTCGAAAGTCGCTCTCTTTTTGGAAGTATTTCCCATAATCCTTCCATTTCTATGAGCACTGTCTACAATATTATTCGTACTGATCAAGAATAGATAAGTCTGGCCATAGTCGATGTACTCTTCTTCTCTGCGAGAGTATGGAGGATGGTGGTAAAAATCGAAAACAACTAAATCGGTAATTGGCAGTGCTTAACATGTCTAGCATGAGCGAGCTGGTGAGCCGGCAATCTGAACATGTCAATGTATGTATACAACTGATTATAATTTGATATGTTCGAAATTATTGCCCAATTTCACACGCAATCGAGTTTCGCATTAACTGACCGAACTGCATTTAACTCAAAATTACCTGCAATTGTGGGTGCATGGGTGTGGGCACAAAGGAATCAATTATAAATATCCATTTAGAGTGTCGATCAAATGACAGGGGCACCTGCATATAAATGAATCCTAAAGCCATGTAAAAGTTCAATGCCACACACACACACACATACCCATACTAAGTGAGCACTAAGTGGGCGTGGCAGACTGTGCATAGTTTCCATATAAACTGGTATCACGCAACCTTGTAGATGTTTGGTCTGGTTACCCTGTGTATTTCCATATTTTTTGCTTTAGCTTTTTTCATTCATGAAATTTATTTAGTTCATCATTAGTTGTGATTAAATTTGACATTCAACACGCCGTTGCAACACACACACACACACACACACACACACAGACCATAGTATCGATAATGCGGCACGCAAGTTAGAAGCAACAATTTTCTTGATTTTCAAGGATATATAGGAACATTTTTAATAATCAGTTCATTCCAAGTCATAGATAAGATAAATGGAAAGCGATATTAAAAGAATTACAGAAGAAAAATCTTCCGTCAAATAGGACTTATAATGAATATTTAACCTAAGGTAAATGGGAAGAATCCCTTACAAGTCAGGATTGAGCCGAAGATAAAGTATAAGTACAACTATTTTCAATGGCTGCTCTCTAAGGATCGAGGTAACAAGTATCGCAGGACTGATTGGACTCAAAGACTTAAGTTTGTTGCTCTCTACGCTTCGAATAGGCTTCAAATTTTCTCGCTTGTGTTTGATTGATTTACTCTGATTGATTTAATATGTCCTCGATTTGGTCATGCATGTAAAGATAATTAATAGTTTTACTTGGCTATTAAACCATGCTTAAATTATTACTGTTTATGCATTTACCCAAATAACAATTCGCATTAATTCATTAGGTAAACTCCATATGCAGTGAGGTTGTAGCATTAATTTTCCACTTTGCGTGCCTTTTGATTTAATTTTTTCATTACATTTCGCTCCGCTGCTCCTTACGTGTTTAGCATGCAATGGCCTCCAAAGGGAAATGGTGGATTCTCCTTGTGGGGCACGGCAATACAATTAATGGCTATCGGGAGGCTCGACGGAACGATGTTGATTTCTGCTCTTCTGTATTGTTGGGTTTAAGCAAGCGGCACACGAAACTGATTTCTGGAGAAATGTGCGGAGAAGTGCGGCTAATGGAATTGGAATTGGAGAAATATTTATAACACAATCGCAGGTCAGCTGATGGCATTCCATCCAACCCAAAACGCTCTCCTTTCTGTCTATCAGACTCTATGCCTGTCACTCACTTGGCAGGCAAGGAAATGCCAGGATGGCTGCCAAGTAAACTACCGTAGTTGAAAACAATTTCCTAGCGCGCGTTCAAGGGCAACCAATGGCGCCATTTTATTGATATCCATTGACATTGACTGGTTCTAGTTCTGGCTCTAGCTCTGTCCCTGTCCGTGGCCCTGGCTTTACTTTGAACGATTAGTTTGTTGCTGGTTTCTTTTCTAGTTGTTTTGTTGGCATTTAATTTAATTACAGTAACATACACATATGCAAAGCTTTGTCTACTGAACAAATGCAGACCGCACAATGTTGTTGCTTAATTGACAGTAATTAAGGAAACTCCCAAACATAACCAGTAGGATACCCAAAGTGGGAGCAAAGTTTGCAATATCAGCCAAAATGTCGTATCCAAATTGATGAATGATAGCCATTCCAGCCAGTCATGCGTGCGAATTGAGATTTAGCATACAGAAAGCTGCCGAGTCACTTGCTTCACACGCACGCTCCCACTCACACTCACACACATACATGGCAAAGTGTTGCATACTGTAAGGGGTGGGCGACAGAAAACTGTTCGATGATGTAGCCGTTGGCGACAGCCACGTCATTCACAAGGACACTGAGGCGAGAACAATGGTGGCAGCAGTGCTGTGGCAATGCCATAATGCCGGGGGACAACGAATTCACATGGCAATGTCAGTGCCATTGCCAAAAAAATTCGATTTTCAGTTGATTTTTGGCTGCCTTTTGTGTTTTTTTTTTGGTTTTTTGTTTATGCCGACCTTGCAGATGTCCCAAAGTCAGGGCAAATATGTGGACTAATGTGGCTGCTGCATTTAAAATTTGTACAATTTGGAGGCCTGCAACGACAGCAGAAACTTTGTTTGTTGAAGCTTAAACACAGTTGCTAGAAATTCGCCGGAAGAAATGACAGTCTACCGGAACTTGGCTCTTTTGCTCTTTGGCGGACTGTAACTCAACCGGGATATTTGCCATTTTGATTTCTGACACTTACTCGGAAATGCACTTACAGAATCTGACAGGATTTCGCTGTGCGTCAAGGAGAAGCGCATAATCCAAAAGTAAAATAAGAAAGTAAATAAACAAAAACTAGAAGCAAATTCAATTTTTTACATTAAGAAGCTCTTAGAATTTAACAGAAACTTTTTAATGAGTTTCTGCTGCTCAAATCTTATATGCCTCGGGCAATTCAATAATTGTTTTTCGTTTACATTAATAACAATATTCTTACATGGTACTTAGTTGAGGAAAGCGCGAAAGAGCCCAGCATCTTGAACAACATCTTTGTTTGACTTTGAGTTCTGAGCCTCGTGAAATTACCATTGAGTCAGGGGGCTTATCAATCGGATGTCATCTATGTATATATGTAAATTGACTGCGCCCACTGGCTGTCCGGAGCTCTGTCCAATCTGAAAGGACATTAATTAATATTTGATACTCCATTTGTGATAAGCACGTTGACATTATGCAGGTACCCATTACTTACGCAAATACAATACTTCAAAGTAGCCACAAATCTCAAATCTAATTTGGAGCCCTTTTTCGAAGCCCCCATTCACACTCGCACTCTCCGGCGCTTTTTGTTGCCTGAGTGAAATTTGATTAAGTGAGTAGCAGGCAAATGTGGCCATCAATTTAAATCAAAGTTGGTTAAACACAATAAATAAGGGTTTGCAGTTGTCGGTCTTGGGCTTTTGGTAGCCCTCCAATATTAGTGAACATTTTTAACAATTCACTGTAATGCTTTCTGGTTGGGGCATCCGTTTTGGCCAGCCAAAGTTGAATGCAAAATGTGTGTTTGACTTTCTCTGGCGTCATTTAATCAGGCAAAGTGATTTTCCTTCCTGCCACTCGTCTCCAAAAATTTAGCGGGAGCAACTTATCATTTTGCATGTGCGTATATGTGTGTGTATGTGTGTGTGTGTGTGTGCTTAAAGGAGGGAAAACACGTAGACAGGAAGCCTTCTCAGTGCCAGCTGATGTTAAGTTAGTTTAACTTTACGCATCGACCCAACTGTAAATTTGCACGCCACCATCCTCTGCCGTTCCTTCTCCTGCTGCTCGTCCTGCTGCTGTGCGTGTCTAGATCGCGATTTACTCGTCTTACCTGGAAAGAGACGGCGCACTGAAATTTATTACCATTTTGCAGTTATAATGTTTCAATATCTCGTTCCTTCTTTCCCTTTTTTCATGTGTGTCTGTATGTGTGTGTGTGAGGCCATTAGCACAATTTAAGCACGATTTCGATTGATATGCCTACATCTACACATGTGCATGTGTCTATGTATGTGTATCCTGGCTGGTCTACGTGATGTCTGCATCATTTGTCATGCATCCAGCTTGGCCTGAGCTTGAGTTTGCGACCCTTCTGCATAATGTTTGTTAACCTTTTACCAATTGGAGCCTATAATTGGACTTGGCATAAACTGCGACTGGGATTCCTGTGTGCCACTGACATGCCTGGCCGCTCTTGAGCCATCTAATTGGCACGTGCAGAGTTTCTAATGAGTTGCTAAAAGTTTTTTCTCACTGCAATTAGTTGGCAGAAAACTAGCTGCGTCAGCAACATTTCTAAATGTTTGTTTGTACTTTGTATTATTAAAAAGCAACCAATGACTTTTGCATTTATAAATTTTCATTTACGCCAAGCAACGAACGCAATAAAAATGTCAATCAGTAATTACCAATTAAAACTGATATCAGGATCAATTCAAGAACGTTGTAATTCAATGATTTTTAACATTCCGTAATAAAATTGAAGGTACCCAAAACTGTGCATGTGCCGTAAGCTCCTATCCGGAGTGCATCCGGAGACTAAGAAGTAGCTTTTCCCTTCTTAAGACCGCCAAGCCGTAATGCCGTAATCCTTGGGGGAATTGGATTGACCCTGAGATTGGCGTAAAACTCCCCAGTGAAAACTTTCCCTGACAAAGAAAACCGTCAGTGATATTTGTTTGACGGAACATCAAGTCAACCGAAAATGCCCGATCACAAAAGTGAATCATGTACGAGAAACTTATATGCATCCGAGCTCGATTGTGGAACGATGACAGTCAAAATGTTGCAGTATTCAATTTTTTTTGTTGTATTTATGAATACCCAGTATGTGAAATCTTTCGAAATCCTCCAGATAGACTTTGGAGGCGGCATTCATCACATAAATACTTGTAACTACTGACATTTCTTTCTACTGGCATTCGTTTTTCGCCTAGTCTAGTTGCGCTTAAGCAATCCAAAACCATTGATACTAACGAGATTACTGGTGATATTATATACAATCTCTAGTTTGGGTCATATAGAAAACAGGAGTCTTCCAAGTAGAGTAGTGCAGAATTGGCATACAAAATTTGATATAATCAGCCAGTCTCTTTCGCTATAATCTATATATGATTACCGTAAATTACATCCCAAAAAGGTTTTTTTATTATTTAACCATTTAAAAGAGATGACTTCTCCTCAAAATAATTAATCTCATTGCAAACAATATAATAAAACTAACAAAATTCTGTTAATGTCAGGCTGTACATATTTCATTTAACCAATTACAAAAAAAATAAATGTTTAATATAGTTACAAGAAAATTGGTGTATTATTTCCATTATTCATATCGACAAAAGGTTCTAGCTAAAATCAATTATAACAAATATGTTTGTGCGGAAAAAAAAAAGGAAAAATCTCTGACCTTTCAGTTGAAGCATTGCCACGTAGCTTTCCCCCGCCAAAAGGCTTCACCCACTAAAAATTGTTGTGGAAATTGCTGAGGGAAAATTTTTATGCTTCATCATGCTTAATGAAACCAAAAGCTTTTGGCCAACACAAGTGGGAATGCGGAACGAGATTTTATACATGAGAGCAAACAGCTGCAGCTGCCACGCCTATAATGGGAATGCATGGTTTTATGTATGTATATTTGGCGGTCATCATAGCGCCACTCCGTCTGTTTTGCCAGGTCTGTCCGCTCCGTTAGCTCCTGCAGCTGCCACCGTACAATTCTCAATTTTCGCATTTTATCGCAGCTTATGAAAATTTCATTAATTTGCTTTTGCAACAATGAAAATGCATAAACAAAAGTGAAAGCGCTTGCTGCTGCTGCTGCTGCTACTACGGCTCTTGTGGCCAATAAATCTGCCGTAATCTTTGCCATTTTGTTTATTTGGTTGCGTGTTCAATATCTGGGGCTACACATATACATATGTATATACAACGAAGTGTGTATGCTTGTGTGTATGTAGTAGTGGTTGATTATGTACAAGATTAGATCCTCTAAAAATTTGATTATAACTAGTCGTAGAAAAAGCATATGCGTAGCTTTGTGAAGCAATGGGGGAGAGGGGGGGGGGGTTAATTTAATGTCCAGTGTCAACCTCAACCTTGTCCCAGGGCTTGTCGGCTTGTGGTCGTGTCCTTGCCGTGACTCAGTCCTCGCCGCACATGAGAGCACGTTTGCCCAGGCGAGGCTTGAATGGCACCGATTTCTTTATCATGCGCGACATGAACTGGCCACCGCTGGCCTCATCCGCTCCCGCACCACCTGCTCCGCCCCCCTCGCCAAGCAGTTGTTGAAAGTCAATGCTACGGCCAAGGCGTGGCGTGCGCACGCGATAGGCGGGTTCGCCGTTGGTTTGCACTAGAAAGACAATCGAGATAATCGAAAAATAGAAGAAGACAGAGAAAGAGAGAGAGAAAGGAAGACGATGGAGAAAGATATGATGACGTGAACGTGATTTGGTTTGACTTAGCCAGGAAAGGGACTTACATTGCCTGAGTTTTTGCAACAGCAGGTAGTAGGTCAATGGCGGCATGGTATCCAAGTCAAATTCCTGCGTTTGGGGAGGAGGCACACTCGCCGCACTCGCCTTCTGAGCCAAGCTATTCTCCTCCAGCTCGTCAATGATGTCAACGAGCTCCTTGTACTCGCCCATGGCCCGTTTCTGGCGAGTTTCCTTAGATTCCGGTGCTAAAGCACCCGCTGTTCCTGCTGCTGCCGTTGCCCCAAATGAAGATCGTCTTCCCTCTCCACTGATGCGATTTGGCAAATCCAGTTTATTTGTGCCCTGCAGGAAAAGCACCAAAAATGAGAAAGAACCAAATAAAGCCATCACAATGTATTCGAAACACTCGCAAGTGTGGATTTCTCCAAGGATGTGGTTATGGAGCCTTCAATATCTGGTTTGGCGGCTTTCAAACTGTCGACACGTGTTAAGTTATTTTTACGCTGTCTATTTATGCGTATACGTGTGCTGCGCTGTGTGTGTGTGGGTGGGCGTGGGTGTACACGCTTATGTGGGTGGCAGTGAGGGCGTAGGTGGGTGATGGCCGTGAATGTGCGAGTGTGCGAGTCAAGCACTTTATTGTTTCAATTTACAGCCTGGCTGGCAGCGTGTGCCGCTTGATTAGACAACTCAATGTAGATTGGAATACCAACAGCTCAAATCGACTTGTAAATCGCACTTGGCCCATAGACGCTTGCTCTCGACGGGAACTGAATGTGTGTGCCTGCAAGCGACTACTTTCAAACCGCTTTTCACGATTTCCCACAGTTTCATAAATTTAATATAAAAATAAATCAAAATGGATTCATCTTTGATTTTCGTATTTGCATTTAGCCTTGTTAGTAGATCTATCTATATATATCATTGTGGGCCTACTAAAAAAACAGTTTGCGCTGCAAACTCTTTTCATCTTTAAAATGGCGAACTCATAAATTGTTTAACAAAACTAGTCACTTTTGTTTTTGGCAAATACAAATATAAAGATAAAATTGTTGAAAAATTATGTTTTTTTTTAAAAAAACCCAACGGGTAGGCCGCGCTAGCTTCTGCCATGCCAAAGTTTGTATACTCTAAATTGGCTGTTATTCTGTTTTTTCCGACCAACATTGGTATTCGGGCCGATAGTATCTATGGGACCTAAATGATAAAGCCGCCCGATTTTGATCTTGAAATTTGAAACTGATATTAATAGTTCAACTAAACTAATAAATATGTACTATATATTTTTATAACAATCGGTTGAAAAGGAAAACAGAATAGTGCCTAGAAGACTACTGGTGTCAACTCAAACGAATGGACAAACGGACGGACGGACGGACATGACTAAATGAACTCGTTTCATCTTGCTGATCAAGAATATATATACTTTTTATGGTCGAAGATGCTTTCTTTTATGCGTTGCGCACTACTGACCAAAATTAGTATACTCTTTTTGCAAGGTTATAAAAATATTAAAGAAACCTATTGCTACCAATAACTATTGGCCAACTTGAAATATTCGAAAATAATTCAAACTGAATTTTTCTTCTATTTAGACGAACTGAATTGATCGTTTTTGCTGCGAAGAACTCGATTATATTCCCTCTGCATGGGAGAGAAAAAACACTGATTTTAAAATGCATTTGCATATATTCTGAACACCAAGCCAAAGAGTCATTGTTATATCCTGCACTCATAGGGAGAGAAATCGGCAGGAACGGAAGAAGGCAGAAGTGACAGAAGAAGCAGAAATACTTTCAAATTGGACTTTAAACAGCCACTTTTAGTTCTCCAGATATCGCAGTCCCATAAAAATGAACATTGGACAGAAATATATACATATATCGTAAATTGTTAAAACTACATATAGATTCATGAGAAATGAAGCGAGAGGTCTAAAGGTGCGCTGAAGACGTTTTCATCTTTGACAGGGACTGAGATTATTAACTGTGGAATTACGACAGAAGTCAGCCACCATATAGTTATAAATTCATGCCCTTGGAATCAACTCATTAAGAAGATTTCCCCGAGTGCAAATGAATTTACTTAACCAATGCGAGCAGCGACAACCTAATTAACGTTGCAGCAATTGGCAATGACAGGAGGGAAATTGCAAGAACAACACACAGAACTACAGATTACTCCCGAGTCTGGCGGTGCACAAGACTTTTGCCAAATTGTCGCTTTGCTTTAGCTGCGGGCATAAATTATACACCTGCAAGTTATGAAGCACTTTCCTCAAGAATAAAACTAATTAAGTGGCGTTTGTTTGACTCCTGAGCCCCTTTCCGCATTTCACTTATTACCTGCAAGGACTTGGCATGGCTGCCGATGAGAACGTAACAGGATGCCGCGATTAGCACCAATGTGCATAGACGCGGTCTGCACATAACTGGGCTGGGCGAGGCGAAAACTTTTACGATTGAGCGCGACTCTGGTTGCTGCTGGATGGAGTCAAAGTGTTACTCCAGCTGAGACCGCGACGAGTGCAGAGGCTATTAAACAACTGATGCGTGCACAGGGCGAAACAGAATTTTTATAGCCAAGACTGCCCTGGGCTCACATGGCGAGCATGATTAGGCCAATGAATGACAGCCGCTAATTGATTTGTTATGCACCCAAACTGCCATCAGCAACAGGCTTCGGACAGCAGTAGCTGGTCTGCAGTAAACAACGGGTCAACTGGGAAACTGGGCAACTGTCCAAAGCCGAAACGGAAGTGCCAACAATTTGTCCTGTTCCTGCAGAGTACGAAGCTGCCCAAATCAGCAGAGTTAGTATCATCTTTTATGCAAATCAAAGCGCGTGAAAAATCCGGCAGGACCCAGACGGCAGCAAATCCCAACGCCAACGCCAACGCCAACCCCAATGCCAATGCCAATCGATCAATCTTATTTAAATGTTGACAGTTGTCGTCACATTGTGACTTAGCTGGAGCTTGTTATTGGAAAGGCTTCATGCTTCCATTCCTATTTCCCATTCTGCCTTTTGGCTTACTCAAATGTCGCTGCCATTTCAAAGCCGCATTAACTTCAATTTGTTGTGCAAACAGCTGCGCATCCTGCATCCTCCTTTGGGCCGCAGATTCAAAAGATTGTCTGTTTGTTGTCAGCCACCTAGGCATTCGAGCCGATTGTCACATAATTTGGTCAACATGGGGATCTAAGCATAAACGAAGGTGAAAACTTGAAATTCAATCGTGAAAGATAAAAATGAAAACTTTTTATACTCCCTTCAACCTTTTGTGATGGACAGACGGAAGCATTTCCAGACTCAAGCTAGTAGATGGTCCAGTGTACTTAGCCGTACTGAAATCCGGATGAATTCATGATTTGGCGGGAAACCAATTGAAATTATTGGCCTTGGCTTATTGTCTCTGTTCATCTCTTTCTTATGTAAACTAAATCAAATTGAGGTTTATGATTTATAAGCATAAATATTATCAATGTAGTCAGATGACTTATCTTATCTTATCTACTTACATCGAAATCAGTTCAGTTTATGCTTTATATAAAAGTTATAAGTTATATGAAAGCAATACGAGGTGGGAAATGTTCATCCTCTTATGGTGCAACTAAAGTGTACGGAGAACCAAGCAGGACTTGGTCAGCAATGTTTTATATTGAGTGCAAATTACAGGGTTAAGACAAAAACGTTTATTCGCAATCGTTCTCTAAAATGAGTGCAAGTCAGCGAAAGGTTTTTAATTAAAGGTGCAACATCCAGCAGCCAGCATCACGTATGGCTTATCAATCCATCAATATTATTGTGAGGCCATCCACGTCCACATGAAGCCTGTATCAAGGGCTCTGTTTTTACACGAACATGTCCCGGCCTCTCTTGTCATTTATTTATTTAGTAACTTAATATGGTTGGGAACGACAGCGTAAGAGGGAACTATGTAGAAGCAATCGACTTGTATACTTGGGGGATTTATTTATGTATTTATTTACATAGCCCTGTAAATTTAGTTACACTATAAAGTCATTAAATATGCCAAGAATGACAAATGATCAACACTTGCAACAAAGAGTATCTTCATGTTGGCAAGACCTTTGCGAATCATGGACTCGATGAAAAGCAAACAACCTCAAAACTGATGGGCCACTTGGCCTAAATTGTGTATTTATTCTCTTGTATGAAGTTGATGAAATAGAATTATTCAATACACTGAAGAGCCAAGAAAAAACAGCGATCCCATGTATTGTTTGAGAAAATCCTTTAGGATTGCTTATTTATCTTCAGATTATAATTTATCAGCTTTTACATGCTTCGTTTCTTATTCGTGGTCTTTGCTAGTGTGCCCGTATCTCCCTTAGTACCTACCGCTCACAACTTGCGATGTACAAACGGGCAGTCTTAATAATAGTGTGACCGTTTACAGTGTATGCAATGAGTGGCTTTCTCTTCAATTTTTAAACCGATGAAAGAAATATAAAAAAAATGTTAACTGGTTAAATTTTTTCTGGTTACGATCGAAATCAGGCTTTTATTCAATTTAAATACGACTTGGAAATAATTCTCAACTAAAAACTGGTTTCTTCTATGACTTTTTGATATTATTCAACCATGAAATCTTTGCCAACATGCACTATACTTATTTAACTATTACTTCACACCTTTCACATTTGACATTAAGCCAAAACAATTGAATTGCAATCAATAATCTCCAATATTTAATTATCGCCAATCAAACAGAAGACGTGGTCGATGGTTCTTAGCATTTTGACATCGTAAACAGCTAAGCCAAAGCCAACAATGTTTACATTTAGCATTTGTTCAATTATTTGCTCTTGAGCACTTTATCAGTTAGCTAATCCTGGCCATGTTGGGCGTCCAAGTGACGTTCTGCTAATGCCCTTTAACGCCCACACAATGGGCCAGGGGCCTTCGCTCAGAAGCCTGGCTCAATGACCTAACGAAAGGATTTAATTGAATTAGTCCTGTCCGTGTACGCAGAGCCGCTTTGAAGTTTGCACTACACAATTCTGGCCCGACCACCAGTCAGTTGCTCCGGCAATGTGAATGAAGACGGAGGTGGAGGCGGTTCTGCTCCTAATAACCCCAGAGGACTTGGTGTTGACCTACGAAGCAGCCTGGCTGCGAGCTTGATGTTTGCGCTCCGGCGGAACTCGAATGCCGGAAAGACCACGGCTATTATTGAGTTTCCGACAACGGGCGCCATTCGCCCGTTGCTTACCAAAGCGAGCAACTCGGAGACATTAATTATGCCGCAAAGCAGGAATTGAACTGGAGCGTAGTGAAGTGAAGGATTTAGCCAGTCAAGCGACCAATAAATAATAGCGCTTAAAATTTATAAGTCCCAGCCACATTAATGCTGCTTTAAAAGAAAGAAGGATGTGCCCGTTATCCTGAATAAGCCCGAAAGCATTCAGACAGTTAGTTGGCCCGCAGGGGGTAGAGAGCGGTACGCATTTGACTGGACTGAGTAAACAAGTCATCTAACAACAGTTGAAGGCCGGTCTAACCCACAAGTATAATAGTGAAGGGCACGCAAAAATGCGTCCGCATTCGTGTAAGCCTTCGAAAAATATTGAAATATGTAAACCGCTCAGGCGATTATTTTGTTTCTCCGATAGGAAATGGAAAATAACTTGTAGCTGAATAAGTTATGCCAATGGGCAAGGACAATTTGACATCAAGCCAATCTCAGGCATAAGGGAAATATGTGAGCGCATAATGTAAACTTTGCGTTTCTATCTTGTTTCGAAATAAAATGCCGTTCGCTCTATTTATATTTAATCTGAACTTTTAAAGAAACAAATTGTAGATTTTTGCATCTCCCACTAACAAATGTGAACACTTGACAGGACTGCTTCTGTCTGTCCGACCTTCTGCCTGTCTTGCCACTGGAAAAATGTGAATGCGACGTTGCTTTGCATTTAAATAAAATGCATGCCAAGTGCTCACATGGCGTATACGTAATATATTTTTGCCCTTCGCCAAGAGGTAGACTGACTTTGGTAGGAAGTGCATGGGGTGCACTACATTACACCGACTCGGCAAAGGTTTGGCTCGATAAATTTAAAGTTATGGTAAAAAGTTCGATTTAATTGAAAAATATATATTATCTAGCTCTATTTTTGGTTTTCTTTTTGATAATATGAACAAACACATTTGATTAGATCTATATTAGATGCCAATTGTGCAAGGGTATAAAATCGTCGACATAAAGCTCAGATATTTCTGCATTTCATTCGTTTTGTTATTGCACTGTTCCATCCGATGAAAGAATTTTGCTAAGCAATCAATACACGCAACGATTTATGTGCGGCGTGGCATAAAGAATTTTTTTACATCATCACAAATTTCCCACGACTTCCAACTTATTCTGGAAGACCTGGCATTTTTCTTTTATTTCACAAAGTATTCATTTATTCATTTGCAGCTGTCCGTGTCGGAGCACTGAGACGCGACTCAGGGGACACTTTAAAAGAGTGGGAAAAAGAGAGAGAGAGAGAGAGAGAGAATCCAGCAAAAGGGGGCGGGCACGAGTCTGAAACAGAGAAAGAGGTGAACAATTGTCGTGAGATGGAGTTTTGGCCAAACCAGCAAAGTCAATGCCGCTGAAGCATGACAGGAGTTGATCAGGATACTGGTGCTAAGGATGAACTATGGGTCGGGGCTTGTTTGCCTTGCAAATTGAAATTATGGGCTTTTTAAATTGCCAGCCCAGCTGAAGTGTTTGAAACTGCAGCCACAAAAGCAAAGAGGAAAAATGACCGTTCTTCTGAATTCTGGTAGCTTGTTAAGCCATACAACAATGGCATTAGCCTTAACCTTAACGGCATCAGCAACATCCACAATAAGCAAAAGCCAATCAATTGCAACTTTTGCCGCAAATAGCCCAGTCCTAAGCCCCACAGCCACCACAAGCACTCCATCCCCAAGCAGCAGCAGCAGCAGCAGCAGAAGCCTACTGCTGTCGACTGCAACTCTAACATCAAGTTCAGCTTTTGCAAAGTCAGCAACACCAACAAAAACTACAAGAATTCCGACTTTGCCCACAACATTGCAGTTTGTTGATGCCTCGTTGACTTCACTCTCAATAACATCGACATCCTCGGAGTCCTACGAGTCCCCCGCAGACTTCCACGATCCTTTCTCAACAGTTGCCGCAAACATAACACCAAATGCCAATACCACCAACGTTCTCATCGAGCCAGAACCCGAAGACAGTTGGCTGGATATGTCACTGCTGATACTCAAGGGATTTATCTTTTCGTCAATTATCTTGGCCGCCGTTCTGGGCAACGCCTTGGTTATCATCTCTGTACAGCGCAATCGGAAACTGCGGTAAGTGCCCTTGCCATTGCCTTTGCATCGGGTCAACGTGCAATTGTATTTAATTAAGAATCAAGACTACAAACAGAGCAGCGGACCTGCAGCTGGGTGGGGTGGGGAGGAGATGCAGACAGGCACTGCTATAAATTTAATTAACGTAAGCGACAAGTGGAATAAAGCACAATATAAAGTTAAATGTGACACACTTGCTCTGCTCAAGCAATGACAGCCACGTTGCATTTGTAGGGACATAGTTGATAGGGCACCCCAGAGTGCCGTGCAAATAAGTGTAGCATACAATTCAGCGCCAGCATGCAGCGAAGGGACGAGCTTGTACACCGTCTTCAAGGGTAAACAAATTCGTTAATATTCTAGCAGAATGTGCATTTTAAAAAACTTAAGGGCGAACCATTAAAGGGAAAAACTTATATTATTGCATGTGGGTCTATAAACTATGAGCTCCAAGTGTAGAAGTATGTAATTTTGTGTTGGTGAAGACAAGACGAAAGAAACAATTTGTATTAAATAAGACAGCGAAAAAAAAAAAGAGTAACTCTGCAGTTCCACTGCATAAACATGAAAGTTGCGCATTGAAAGAAATATAGTTACGTTGAACCCAGAAGGAAAGCTGATGGCAGGTGCCTGGCAAGCCAAATGACTTATGACAACCAAGGAAATTGCCGGGGGTACACCAGGCGCGGAAATGGAACGTAATGCTAAGCTCTCTCTCTCTCTCTCTTCACTCCTGGCACAGCGCACAGAAAGGGAATAAATGAAACGAAAGCTGCTGCATTTGGTAAACAGATGCAATGTCATTCGTTTGATATGGCTTTTAGCTCTAGCATGCAGGAGTGTGTTAGCTAGATGATGGTTGATGTTTCGGTGGTTTGGTGGTTTGGTGGTTTCGCAAACATACATGCATATATACCTAATAAAGGGACATTTTTGTTCTTGTTGTTGTTTTTGTTGTTGTTCCTTCATTCACAGTGTAATAACAAATTACTTTGTTGTTTCGCTGGCAATGGCCGACATGTTGGTCGCCCTCTGCGCCATGACGTTCAACGCATCTGTGGAGCTGTCCGGAGGCAAGTGGATGTTTGGCCCGTTCATGTGCAACGTGTATAACAGTCTGGATGTTTATTTTTCGACGGCCAGCATTTTGCATTTGTGCTGCATATCAGTCGACAGGTGAGTAAGCCGCAAGCAAACAATGTTCGCACATTTTCTCTCACATTGCCAAGTCCGTATTGAAGTGGCAGGTAGTGTTTCCCTTTAAATAAAACCCCCATTAATCTTGTCCAGCGATGCTGGCTAACGCCAAATCACTTTCAATACTAAACCCTGGGCGCATAGCGAATGAGAAACAATTAATTACTATGAGAGGCGCCCTCACATCAAAAGCAAACATTAGGCCGTCCAGTGACTTCAAGCAGAGGTGTGGCCGGGCATGCGATGGCTGTGCCTCTGGCTATGATGAATGCGACCCCAATGATTTGCAGCTGGACCGTGGCACCGCTCTCACCTCCCACTATCCCTGCTTCGGGCTGTTAATTGGTGCTATGCCCGAACGGAAGCTCCAACAGCTGCGATGCCTACACAACAATATACAATGGTCAGCGGAGAATGAGGATGGCGCTACAGCTGGGTCTTTGTCTGTTTTAATTAATTTGTATTTCGCTTACCTTTCGATGAGGAGAAAATACTGAAGGGAAATAAGCAACGAAATTCAATGGAAATTACAGAATTAATGATTCGCCCCAGAAATGTGGCTCATGTTTTTTTCATTTGAAAGGATTTCACAGACAATTCATATAAAATTTAACAATCGGCATTTTGTTATGTGGGCTTTGATAAATTCTTGCCATAATAGATACATATATTACAGAAGTGTATCGAATATTTCGATCATTCGTAGGTGAGTTACATCTGAATGCTCATTCGTTTACTTTATTGTAAAGTTTTACCGAGTAGACAGTAAAATGTAGACCAAATTTACCAGTCTCTAGTGCAGCTTCCATATAGAACATGATTTGAACGGATTTGATTTAATTCGTCTTTTCATAGATAGTAAAAAGTTGAGTGCATGGTAGCACTCATTCTAGACTAAACCCGTTGGGAATTACAAGGCCAAATCAAGAACTGAAAATGTGTAAATGACGAGTCTGGTTATAAGTTTGAATGGTTTGCCTCAAATAAACTTAATTTTTAATATTTTAAGAAGCTCGTTTACCCTCTCTTTTCGCCACTTATGTAGATACTATGCCATTGTGCGTCCCCTGGAGTATCCACTTAATATGACACATAAAACGGTGTGTTTTATGCTAGCCAATGTCTGGATCTTGCCCGCCCTTATCTCGTTTACGCCCATTTTTCTGGGATGGTATACCACAGCTGAGCATCTGCGTGAAATATCGCTCCACCCCGACCAATGTTCATTTGTGGTCAATAAGGCCTATGCGCTCATATCCAGCTCTGTCAGCTTCTGGATACCAGGCATCGTGATGTTAGTGATGTACTGGCGCATCTTTAAGTAAGTTTTTCAAGGATAAACATTAGATAAGGTGTTCGATCCAATCTAATCTCACTCTTGCTCCTGATGTGGCTTTCAGGGAGGCTGTGCGTCAGCGCAAGGCGTTGAGTCGTACGAGCTCCAACATATTGTTAAACAGCGTTCACATGGGCCACACCCAGCAGCCCACAAGTTTGAGCTATCTGCATCCCAGTGACTGTGATCTGAATGCCACCTCCGCACGCGAGGAGACACACAGTGCACTGAGCAATTTAGAGGTGAGTTTTAATTAAAGTGCATGGAAGTGGTGGGTGGAGTGCATGTGATTGAGGGTGGGAAGCTCCCTTATTGACTCTAATGCTTGAACATGCCCATTGAATGGGCTGTTGTTTCCTTCCTCCTTGCAACTTGACAGGACATGCTGCAGCCGGCCACCGACGAAGACGATGACAAGGACGAGTGCGATGAACTGCGAGTGCCATCGCCGCCTCCCCGACGCCTCAGCCGCAGCAGCATCGACCTGCGTGACCTGGAACAGGAGCGATACGAAAAGGTCACCCATACAGACAGTGCGCCCTCTATGATGGCACTGCAGCAGCCGGGACTCACGCACAATCAGCTGCAACCCCCTGCCCCTGTCTTCAATCCACAGATATGGACAGAAACACTGCCGACAACAAAGATGATGTCAGAGGAGCAGCAACCGCAGCTGGAGCGGCAAGAGCAGAAACAGGCCGGACCACATCAGCAGCAACTGAGCCTAACCAGCGGCAGTGGAACCAGCGAGCAGGAGCCAGAATCGACTGCCTATAGGGTTTTCGGGCGCAACAGCGACGAGAGCGAGACCACAGACCATTATGACACACACTTGCCTCTGGCCGAGGACAACAAGGAGTTGAAGCGGCTCATCGAGGACAATTACTTGTATTTCAAGAAGCAAACGGCCGGGGAAGTTAGTTTTGGGGTGGGAATGGGAATGGGAATGGGAGGTTGTAGCAAGTATGCAGCTCTCAGCGAATCGGATTTCATTAGACTTAAGGCAGGGACAGCCGTCAGTGGGCGCAAAGCGTTTGCCGCCAGTGACTCGGAGTTTTTGCGCACAATCAGCGAATCGAAAGCCCCTCTGGATGCACTGCCTGGTAAGGAGAAGGGATTCAATATTCGGACCTTGCTCGCCAAAACGAAACGCTCCAGCGGAGAGGGCTTCGCTTTGGAGAAGAAGAGGCAGCAGGCCAACTCAGAAGGTTCCAGCTTCTTTCGACGAGCCCGGAACCGTAAGTTGTCGCACAGCTACAATGGAAGCGCCGCTGGTGGCAGGGAGCGCAAACTCGAGAAACGGGCCAGGCAGCACAGCGATACGGACTCCACGCCCAACAAGCCGGACATCCTGTTGGACATTAATGTGCTCAGCGAGCAAAGCGGGACGAGCATCATCCAGCAATTCAGTGACGGCGTTCAGCTTATTGATTTTACCAGCGAAGTGGGTGACAGAGTCCCCGACGATCTGGCCCAATTGGCCGACTGTTTTGGCGAGTCTCCAAAGCAACCTGCCACTCCTCCTCCATCGCTGTCGCCCCCTGAGCTGCCCGAGCAGAATAGTCTTCTAATTGCTAGTAGCTCCGAATTAGCCGAAATCTTTCGCTCTCTCAGCTTTCCGCTGGGCGACCACTCGGTCCGAAGCCATCGGGCGGATCCGCAGCGGATGAGCACGCTCAGTGATCAAGTGTGCGCCAACTACCTGATGTCTCCACCGAATACCCCGGCGGCTACCCAAACTGTGCCAGC
Organism: Drosophila nebulosa; assembly: GCA_024703675.1. Taxonomy (NCBI): domain Eukaryota; kingdom Metazoa; phylum Arthropoda; class Insecta; order Diptera; family Drosophilidae; genus Drosophila; species Drosophila nebulosa. The sequence continues at coordinate 1,324,628 of JANFPS010000004.1, read as the reverse complement.
CACGGGTGGCTCCTCTTCGCAGTCGGCGTCCATCAACGTGTACTTCCTGTCGCCACCGCCACACGCCGCTGGCCCTGGTTACTCACCCAGTGACACCTCCACAGTATCCCTGGACGTGGTCACCACATTGCCGGTGCCGCAATCGCAGTCACAGTCACAGGCTGTGTCCCAGCAACCGGCACCAGCCAACATATCACCCAAGCCAGAAATCATTCTTGACTCCACGCTGTCCCCCGTCGAGGGCGAGCACAAGGACATCACGTCGCCGCTATTCAAGCGCAAAGATAGCTGCCTCGGCTGTGGTGACACGGATGTAGGTGTTTCCGGAGCCAGGCATCGCAGCAGCATCCTGGCCGGCTATGATGGCATTCAAACTGTGCGCAAGCGACAGGCTTCCGTGGTAACCTACGATGTAAATGTCATCAATTTTTCGCAAGAGCACAGCGACAGCCGTAGCTACATACCAATGGGACGCGTATCCACCAGTTCGGCAAGTATGTAAAATTCCACTGAAAACGAGTTCATAGGTCATATGTAAAGTAGCGAACATCGTCTTAGCGAAATATGGGCAAAGGAACTGTTTCTTCTTGTAAATGAAATCAGATTGGCTAAGAATTTTCCCATTCAGCTGAAAGGTCGGAAGACAAGAACCACCTGCGCAGTTAGTCAATTAGATATTCCTAGGTACCTTAATAGACCTATCAACGACCCCCGACCATTATTAATTCATACGGTGCATTAGCTTAGCTTAGCATTAAAAGAAGATCTAGTTATAATCGAAAAACAGTTCAAATAATTCAAAGTTTAGCAACGATGGCACACGAAGAATCGATTTCCAAAGAAATTAGAAGGTTAGCTATAGATTTTTATAAATCTGGAAAGTCTTTTGGTGAAATAGCCAAACAATTAAATCTGGCTAAATCGACCGTTCAAGGAATAATCAAAAAATGTAAGAAAAATGGCAATATTGACAATAAAGTCGCAAATAGATCGCAGCAGATCGTGCTATAAGAGCCCTAACCGCAATTGTAAAAGCTGATCGTCGCCAAAATTTAAGAAATTTGGCATCAGAATGGTCTGAGAGAATCGGGAAAGAGCATTTTAAGAAACATTTGATGTTATATAATAGAGAATAAAATGATCTTTCAGAAAAAATAGGTTTGCATGTGTAAATTCTATGGTAATAGAAAATATTATCTGTGAAACATTTCATATGGGTAAAAACAGCTTGCCGTTTGAATTAAAAGTGGTCGAGGCTTGTAGCTTATCAATTTGTGTCTTTTCCAATGCGCAGTTGGTTGAATCACTAATTACTATATAATTTATAATTTTTAAAAGTTTCTAACATCTAATTTTGCAAAAGACAAAACTTTTTTTTTACTGCTTTTCATAGAAACTAAAAATTGTGGAAACAAAATTTACAGGTCAAACATTTAACTATTTGACTATAAAAATTACTCTTAAATTGAGTGCTTAAAAAATAGTCAAAGTATCCAAAGCGCAGTTCAGTTCCTGCAGCAATATTTCGCCCAGACCTTAAGGATAAGTGTGTGTTAGTGAGGCGTTGGAAAAGTATAAAAGAAAATGCCGAAAATGCTTTATCTTTATGTTAAATGCACCTCCAGTACTAGACTGTAACTGTAACTAACTAGAAAAAACCACACAAGCAATAGTATATAGAGGACAAAATAGAGCGGTTGCAGTATGTCTATGTTTTGGTTAAGTTCTATCGATATTATTTCCAAATGATCTTTCAAATGTTTCCTGTTGTCCTGTCTGTTGTCCAATGTAAAGTGAATGACCCGCATGCGATTCAGTCCTTACCATTATGTATGCAATGTGTTATGTCTACGTCTCTACTTATCTGTGTCTCTCTTTCTCTCTCTCTCTCTCTCTCTCTAATCTTTATCTGTATATCTCTTTTTAACTATCTATCCTTGTCTGTGCGTGTGTAAATGTTAATCGAATCATCAAATTATGTCCAACCAAAAACCAAATACTTCTACTCCAACCAAAACAAAACAATACAAAAATCCAAAAAAAAAAAAAAAACCTCCAAGCAGAGCACGAATTTTCCAATAAATCCTCGCTAATCCGACGCGGTGGCATCTGCATATTTGTGGATGAAGATGAGGCCGAAATCATTGAGCATAAGCCGCGGGGCATCAGCTTTGCGCCGGCGCCCACTCCCAACAGCCCGCTACCCAAATGTCCGCTCTGCGGCGCCGACATCGCCGCCGCCTCCAATGACACCAACACGACCAGCACTGACACCACAGCCAATGCAAGTAGTAAACGTAGTAGTCACGCCCACACCCAGGGGCGCACATGCTTCTGGCACAAACGTACGGCAGCGGTCACAGCTTGTTGGCAGCAGAGCAAGAAACGAAGGCAGCGCCTTAAACCCGGATGTAGTCAGTGTGGCGCAACCGGTGAGTTTTGTTGTCTCCACCACCTCCTACTTGGTAGTTCTCCACCCCCTTCCTCTCACTCTCACTCTTTCTCGCTCTCTGTGTCTCTTTCCCCCCCCCCCACTAATCCTATCTATCGTCCTCGTCTAGTCCGTTTCTGGCCATCTAAAAATCTCATTTCACGCATTGTCCACGCAAATCTCATTCTTTCTTCACATTAAAGCAGCACATTTTGCATCCATCTAATCAATCAAAGCGCACACACACATTCGCATATGTAAATATATGTACATATACATATACAAACTGATCCTGTCTACACCAAAAGCATAATGGCAATGATTAAATCACGCTAAAGATCTTGATACATAGTTTAGTTCAGAAGAAGTAGCTTTGAATCAAACTCTTCACTTTACCGAAAACCGCTTAGATAAAGAGCCTATTAATTAAGAAAATTAAGACAGAAGTAACAAGCAGTCCACAAATGCATGAATTTTTATGTAGAGCGACGCTGAGACTCAAAACCTAGAGCAGAAGGCTGAAAGTGATTCAAAATGATGAAAGCTTGTTTGTGTATCACTTGATCCATAATGTGATCTCGTTTGAGCTTTTCTTAGCCTACCAGTCCCACACGGGTGTAAGCTTTTGCATTCAAGATCGAGGCCTAGAAAGATAAATTGCAAACCCTGCTTTTCGTTTGAGCTTTAAGCCTCCCAGTCTCACACGGGTGTAAGCTTTTGTATTCTGGATCGAGGCCTAGGAATAGAAATCGCAAACCCTGCTTCGCGGAGAAAGTTAATGTCGTTACTGAAAACCTTTAAGCTTTCACCGCTTTAACCGATGCCATTATTAGGATTAGATTTATCGAAATACTTGAGCAACATAAGTAGGAAATAAGTACCAAGAACTTGACCTTACCTGAACAGGGAGAGGGCTCGAAACTCTTCTCATTTTGGTCTACCTTGCGCCTACTTTCGCTATCTGTTTCGCTTCTTCTTTGCTCTGTCATGCTGTACATAATTGCTTCCGTTTTGCACGTGCGTTTGTTTTCTTGTTTCGTGTCTTTCTTTTGCTTTCGTTTGCGCCCTTTTGCATTATGATTTCTTACTCAGGTTGGGGCAGCGCTCCTGCCAATGCCAATCTCTTACTCCCTAGGACAAACTTGTTTGCCACTTCCTGTTGCTTACTGTTTGTTGTCTGTCTGATTTGTTTTTTCTGTACTTTCACTTTCCCACTGATGTTTATGTTTTTGTCCGGACTTCGGAGAATGAGGGATGGTGAGAGGGGCTGTGTGTTTGTGTGTATATGTGTGTGTGTGTGTGTGTGTCTTTGTGATAACAAGTGTCCTGTGTAAATATTTTCAATTGTTTGCTTCGTTTTTATTATTTCGCCAGCCCTCCCCCTTTCCTCCAACGACAACGACACATACAGATACCGACACAGAGTGACACAAGTAGTTAAATGACAGCGACCCAAATAGGGTCTGGAATTAAGTGGGAAGGAGGTTGGGAATCGGGTGAAGTACTTGCCATCGATTCAACAACAAATGCCGTATTAATGTCAAAGTTAAACATGCCAGGACATGACCCGTAACACGTAGCGTGTACACAACATGCCTGGGCATTCTCTCGCACATTCCCTCCACACAAAACCCACCAAAAAAAAGGACCATCCAATTGACCAACTGACCAACCGGCAAGCACACAGACTTTGCATCCAAACGAATAGCCTGTAAATTGCAATGGATAAACAAAAACTTCAGATTGGGATTGATGAAAATAAATCGAAATTAACCAGCCAATCGCTTTTGATCCTTAAAGAAAAGCTCGTTGAACTTCTTTATCTATCTACACACACAGGCGGATCTGTGCGTCCGGCAAAGGGTTGGAAGGCCGAGCATAAGGCAGCACGGACTCTGGGTATCATTATGGGCGTCTTTCTGCTCTGCTGGCTGCCCTTTTTCTTGTGGTAAGCTGCGACTGGATTGGGTCACTGTATTTCTCATCTTTTTGGTGGGCTTCTTTGCTTGATTGCTTTCACCTCTTACAGGTACGTCATCACCTCGCTCTGTGGAGCCGCCTGCCCTTGCCCCGACGTTCTGGTGGTGGTTCTCTTCTGGATTGGCTACTTCAACTCGACACTGAATCCTCTTATCTATGCCTACTTTAATCGCGATTTTCGTGAGGCCTTCCGCAATACGCTCGAGTGTGTGCTACCGTGTCTGGAGAAGCGAAATCCCTATAATGCCTACTATGTTTAAAAACGAATGAAATCCCACTTAAATGTTGAACAATGCTCCTGTAAGTGATATTTAATACTCTCATTGCAGACATGAAACAAAATATATAGAAAACCAGATGGCCAATGTGCTAACTGCAGAGTGTTTCCGATAGATAGTAAAAATGTTTCCAGCCCAAGCAATACTCATTGTCAGTGTGTGTGAGTGTGTGTGCTATATTTTATGTATACGTGTGTAGGGAATTTAAATATTAAAATTCTAATTACTGTACTAACAATAAGAGAGTACGTAAGCCCAACTAGTACTTATTAACTTATAAATGTTGTTCGTCTATGGGTTATTCATATACACAGATTCATGTACAATATATACGTAAATTCAAATTACAATTCAACCGAAAATACATTCGGAAAGCATTTCATGAATTATGTAGTCCTAATGATGATAAGTCTTCGGTTTATCGAAGAGTTTCAGGTGTCCTTTAGTGAGAATTGCTTCATATGTTTTTACAGTGAATTTCCCTTTGGTTTTATACTTAAGTAAAAATAAATCAAAGAAACAAGAACATAATTGCCTCAAATGTGGAAAAGTAATCTGAATCTTAGCTTATTCATAGATTCCCAGCTTGATCTTAAATCGTTACATTACAATAAATTTTCATCAATATCATATCAAATGTCTTTCCGAAGTAGCTAAATTCGAACTATAAATGTCCGATGTCAGATGAACCACCATAAGGAATTAACTTAAAAGAACAGACCAGGCCAACTACCAAAGAAAGAACAGTCAACTATATATTTTAAAAACCAGAGAGTGAGGTTCACTTCGGCAATGTCCCTTACCCTTACTCTTGCAAGTTCTTGTGTTACTCTCTCCTTATTTGCTCGTTTCAAAGTGCTAAAAGCATTTTAAGAAAAAGTCAAATTTTCGCAATACGGATGGTCCGTTGCTGTTTGTTTTTCGAGCAAAAGTATTTTGCGCCGATTGATCCTATAGAATCAGATGCTCGCAGTATACATAATCCTACAGCAGCTTGCAGGGGAGCTCGCGCTGATCGAGACGGGCAGACGGGCATACAAACAGACGGACTGCCTATATAAGCACGTCTCTTGGTGCTGACCGAGAATATATACTATATATGGTCGGAAATGCTTCCTTCTGTGCGCTCTAATGACAGAAAATAGGCCAAAAACTTTAATTTTTATTGATAGACATATTAATTTTGAGTCTTGAGAATTGAGTTTCGAAAAAAAATTACAGGTCTTACGAAAAGTAGCTAATATGGTTCGAAATCACATTGTCTTATTCTGATCAGAAATAGGAGGAGATTGTATCTTTGTTTCAAAAACATTACCGATATCGGTTGAGGAATATTAGATTATAGTTATACGTATAAATATTCAAATACGGTAATTTTAAGATATCTAGTGTTATACAAATGCGATATTAAATCAAGCATAGACATAGCATACCAAAAAACAGTAAACAAATTCTGTTCAAATGAAAGTTAATTATTACATAAAAATTGATAATGGGCATTGCCAAGAGTTTTCAAACGGAATATTGACAATCTTATCAAAAACCAAAAGGAATAGCGTTTGAGATTAGCAAATATTGGCAAATGTAGATGATTTTTGAATTCGACTAAGGTCCAACAACGTTTCCCATGTATTTGAGTTTTTGTTGTTAGCCTAGTTTTGGGATACTTTTGTGATAGTCAAGGATATTGATTGTACTTTCTAGTTGAATTTAGTTAACTTTGTCTACGCTAAGAATAAATACCATGTGACTATGTATATTTCTATGTATTTGCTGATGAAACAACAACTAAAGTGTTTTAAAAAGAATGCGTCCATTTACTTATTGGGAAGACGGTATACTGGGTATATTTATAGCATCAAAGAGAAAGAGAACTACATCATGTCTATATCGATATGTACATACATAAATGTATGTATACAAATCTGTGAGGAAATTGTTACACTTTGGCCAATAGTTTCGACGCGCTCGCCAAATGCCCAACATCGAGCACACATCTTCGGAAGCTCATGAAGGTGATGCCACTTGTTTGGCCTACCACAATCATCGACTGTTCTCCGGTGGCGCCGATGGCAAAATCAGAGTAGGTCCACACTAATCATAAGGGTGTTTCGCAGGAGTCACGCATTGCCGTTAACCCACAGATTTGGTCGGAATCGCTGCAGCTACTGGACACGGTGGACGCTCACAATGGCTGCTACATCTATTGCATGGCCGTGAATGAGCAGGGCAAGCTTTATTCGAGCGGTCATGATGGTCAGGTCAAGTTTATGGTGGCCCCATATGGCGATGGCTTGGTGCAGGATCTCTTTCGCTGCGATGATGCCATCCAGGCCATGTACTGTGACGGTTCTGTGCTCTACACAGGTGATGACAAGGGCGTTGTAACCACTTGGACAAATGATCGAATGCTCTTTAAGTACAATTTGGTGGAAGAGGTAAAGTCGCTGGCCGGCGAACAAAAGCTAATCTATACAGTGCGAGATCTGGATGTTGTGATCTCCCTGGTTGTGGAGGGAAAGTCCGGAAAGTATAGCAACAAGGCGGTGCTCCCGGGTAAGTCGCCTCTGACCCTGTTGGGTCCGCTGGTTGACGGCAAGCGGAGTTATCTAGCGTTTGCTGATCGCTCAGGCATGGGCCTTCAGTTGGTCAACAATTTGCCGCAGCAAAAGTTTGTCCACATTTGGCAGCTGCCGGTAAGTACAAACTCGTAATAGGCGTGGCACCAAATTGACTCTTCCAACCTTTTTAGCAATGCCATGAGATGATTGTTAATAGCGTTTGCGGTGACGAGAAGAACCTGTACTCCGGGGGCTATGACAAAAAGGTCAAAGGCTGGTCCGATCTGGCCTCTGCCCAACCTCGTGCTCTGGGTGAAGTGGATGTGGGGAGTTGTGTCAACTGCATATGCTGTGGCGAAAACAATCTGGTCTATATAGCAGCCAGTGATGGCTTCGTGCGAGCAGCAAAGTTTGTTTAGTTCTACGCTCCAATCTAGTTGGTCAATGCCAACAAATGCACGAATTATTTCCCTGTATTTTCACGATTCGCTGAGAGGAGCAGTTAGAATAAATCACTAAACATTTAAAATAAAGGTATTTTTGGATTTTTGCTAGGCCAAAATTGTGGGACTGATTTACAATAATATTGAACGTGTGGAGGAATCTGTCCTTATGTAGTAAAGCATTTGGCAAATTTTTGTGTTACTCTTTCCGTGAAAACTTTCACAAGAGAACCTCCTGCGAAGTAAAGCCACCATAATGCGGCTGTATTTTCTGTTTTTTCTTTCGATTATTCCTATTGAAGCTATATTATATAGTGGACTGATCTTAAACAAAATTTCAAACAAACACAAAACAACGCAGCGATTTTTCCAAAACTATATTTTCTACCTTTGGGAGCTATTTGATATAGAGCTCCGATCCGGCTGAGACAGAAGCCTGCATGCCTGCATAGACAGGCAGGCGGATAAACAGGTATGGCTCTGTGATTATGCTGATCAAGAAATTATATACTTCATAAGGTCAAAGATACTTCGTATTATACGTTGCACACTTCAGACCAAAATTAAAATAGCCTTTTTGCAAGGGTATAAAAATGCAGCTTAAAGCCAACAAAAGGCATCAGTAATTTATTTATTATTATTATTTTTTTTAAATTGACGCCCTGTTTCTTCCCCTCTTTTTATAATTTTCGAGAATTTTCAAAAATACAGTCCAAATTTCATTTGTTTTGATTACTATATCATGTAGCTTCCATAGAATGACCGGTCTGAAAAATATTAATGGTCGCAATTGTTTTTTTTTTTTTTGATTCGGATTATATTTCTACTAAACTAAACTAAAACGTGGTGGGAATGAATGGAAAATTTTATATATGCAGTGTTTCTTACATTAACTGGATCAACATCTTTTTCAAAGGATTCATAGATGTACCATCAATACCAAACATTTGGATCACTTGTGCTAAATTAGTGACCAGGCGAAATTCGCGGTTCCAGGTACAATTTACGGTATATTTTTTTTATTTAGAACGCTAAAAAAAATTGTAGACAAAAGTTGTTTAGGAGTTTAGAGCACCCTGCGCTCGGCCCTTTAGCACTGTCATACAACAATGCAACACAAGAAATTGCAAACAATTGTATACAAACTTCTACATGGCAAAAGTTAGACCGCCTCAGACTGCTGGTCTCTCAAATAGTATTATTACCAGCACCATATTAATATGTACTTGTGCAGGTTGCATTTTAAACTGTAATTAATTAATGCAATGTTTATGATTCATTCCCAACATCTTATATTTCATTATGGCATGTAATTCTATAAAAGCAGTTTCAACGCAATTTTTTAACTGAAAAACAACACATTTTTGAAACACATAAACATAGTTTTAAAACTGATGGACAATCTTTTTCAAACTCAACGGTTGCAATGACTCTTACAGAAAAACCAAAAAGAACATCAGTGTACACTTCGACATTTGAAATGTGTTGCACCCTGCCCTTGGTAATGGTTGACTCATTTTCCGCTGAGAATTTCACAACTAAGGCGCTATATAAGCAGCCGCAATCTGTAATTTTATTTAGTCTTTGACGACCGCGCTTCTGGGGAAGCGGCAACATTCGCCAGTTCACTTGGCTTTGTTAGCTGTGACTCACTCAAATAAAATAGAAAGTTAATCGCATTCGCCTTTAATTTAAAGAGAGCTGCGTCACGACAACAAAAACATATGCTCTTCAAGCTGGATCTCTTATCGTAAAGTTGTCATCGGAATCACCATGCTCCTCGATAGTCTTTCTGGCGATTGTCAACGAAATGATTAATAAACATTACTCGACCTGCGTCCTCCTCTGTGCCGCCTGTGTTCGAACAAACAAGAGACATAATCAAGGAGAGCAACTGCAACGGGAACAACAACAGGAGGCACTGCTTCCCATCACCGGAACTACATACATTCGTCAAATTGGCTTTGCGTTCGGTGCTTCAAACATAACCTAAAAACACTCTCACCAAATAATCCGGCACGTCTACACACCAGACAACTGCTACTCTTGGAATTCGATTTCATATACAATATTTGGTTTCGAATCTTATGGGAAAAGGATGATAAAATGACTATTACATTACTTATATGTAATGTACACGCTCTACTGCGCTGGCTGCACTTTAACCGAAACGAGATCGACATTAAGCAGGATCAAAATGGAGCCCCCCTTGACGACAGCAATTTCAGCAGGAACAAACCCAATAGGAGCATTTACATCGCCTGCCCTGATGCATCGCTCCGTCAGCTCTTCGTTCACCTCATTACATTAATATTTCTCCGGTCTCAAAAAAGTGGCATGCCGGCATGTGGAGCCAGAGCATTAGCTTTCATTGAACAGACGCGCTTCTTGTGCTAACTGATTTAATTCATTTAGTGCAAGAAGCGCGAAGAATGTAATTTCAAATCGGCGTAAGCCCGCCTCAATCCAACCGCCTTTCGTGATCTTGTGGTTCTCGAGTGGATCCAACAAACGAATTGGCAAAACAACCATCGCTTAGGAAATATCTGCACAGTAATCTGGATCGGCGTGTGCTGTGTGCAGGCCAATCTATGGCTACTGTTGCAGATGGACTCTGAGTCAGCATTAGCAAAAATCTCTTTACTGATCATAATTGTATTTTTTATTCGATCACGGCTACAGTTACGCCAAACTTAACATTGGCACGCTAAAAGCTCTGGCACGCCACAAAGTGAGACTTTATCTCAATCGGCTTAGAATTCGCTGCTGAAATAGCCAGCTCCAGCTAGCAGCGGCTTTTTTGACCACTCATCCAACATAAAAAGACCTGGAAAACACATACACCTAACCGAGATGAAAATTCCAATAAGCTCTATTGACAAACTAGAGTTCTGATGGAAATCTATTTGCTCTGTCCTGATGGCAATCTAATAGAGTATGAAGATCTGGAAAAATAGTACTTGGCACTTCGGCTCGGAAATGAATTTCTGCATTTTGATTCCATCCTCACCTAAGGTAAAAAGACTTTATAACTGAAGTCGGCATCAACCTACATGGATTAAATCACTTGCCTGGATTTGAATAAATTAAAAAAGCCACCAAGGATCCAATAATCCCCATTCACAAAATGATTCCCCGGTAGGACTAAATAACCTGCCGATTTAACTAGCTGCTACATAGAGAGCAAAATAAATAAACACTATCAAAGACTGAATATCACAAACAAATTAAAGCTATATTATTTTATTGAACAAATCTTTTTGTAGGACTACATCTTTCAGCAATCTCTAATATTTTTTGACTTAATTCAGCGTAAAAAAACATACGCCCGGGCATAGAAACTGTTACTATCAACTATTGCGCGACCGCTTGTACCTGTGTCCTTGTCAAGCATTCAAAGGAAACCTGAGCTTCAACCCAGCGTGCTACGGTAAGGAGCAGCTGTTCATTGAGACTATTACTCATTAGTTGCAAGCTGAGCGGAAGTCCGGTTTGGGACAGACGCACTGGGATCGAAACTGCTGGGATGCCAGCCATGTTGGCGGGCTGTGTGCAAAAGTCCTGCACAGCGCATTGATCACGATTGCTCAATGATGAAAAGTCTCGAAAGAGTGGAGCCTCTGTCAGTGTGGTGGGGGCGAGGATAATATCGACCGCCTGATTGTTTGTCTGAAACACTTTAGAAAAGTCCTCGGCTATCAAGCGACGCACGCGAAGTGCTTGCTCAAAATATTTTTCATAGTTTTTGCGGAGAAGTAGGAAATTGCCAGTAAGTATTCGGGTTTTTACCACTTGATTAAAGCCCTCAGCGCGCGTTGTGGCATACAACTGCTCCGTGCTCCGTTCGTCCAACGCCCGGTGTCCGTACTCTATGCCATCATAGCGGGCCATATTGCTAGCCACCTCGCACTGATTAAGAATGGAATAAACGAATATACTAGCTGCCGTATGGGGCAGGGAAATTTGTTCCACTTTGGCTCCTGCACACTCCAGAACATCGGCGACTTTTGTCCAAGTGGCGAGCATCTCGGAGGAAAGTCCCACGCAATGGTATTCCTTAGGTATGCCAATACGTATGGATCGTAAATCAATTTGATCCACTTCTGGAAGCTGTAGTTTTGTAAACGGTTGCCTAATGGTTGTGGAATCCTTGGGATCAGGACCAGCAATAACATTAAGCACATTAACGCAGTCGTCCACAGAACGAGCAAATATGCCAGGCACATCCATAGAATTAACGAGAGGTATGAGACCATGACGCGAGACTAGTCCATAAGTGGGTTTTAGACCCACCACACCGCAATATGATGCAGGATTTCGTGTAGAGCCCCCCGTATCGGAGCCAATGGCGCTGTAAGAATAACGGAAATATACATTATTTAGTATTCACTGATTAAGCTTTCAGGTTTGGCGCGTAATATTTCAAAACTATCGATTTTGCTACAGTCGATTAATATCCAAATAATGTGACCGTACTTTTAGGATTTTTAAGTAAAAACAGCCAAGCTGTCAAAATTTGGTGTTGCCAGAACGGATGGAAACCCGATCAGGCTACCCTAGGAATATTGTGAGACAACTCTTAGCGAACGGCGAAGTAAATTGCAAACAATTTGGTGCCTTCTTTTGTGGCCATGTCTGCTCTTTTTCGTCTCACCAGTCGCGCTGTAGCGCTCCAGCGTTCCCTGGTCATTAATCAGGCATCCAGCTCATTGCATGCCTGTCGCAGCATCAAGACATCGCCAAAGAAGGACGAAACAATCGCCGCACCAGCCAGCGTTACTACTGAGGATTTCGCCAATCCCAATCCCAAAAACTGGGTGAGCTATGGCTTTGACTACAAAACAGAGGCGGAAGATCGCAAGGCCACCAAATCTACATTCTTCTTTGCGGTCACACTCTGTCTAGTGTGGGGCACCTTTTACTGGGCATATTTGCCCGATACGCAAATCCGCAATTGGGCTCAGCGAGAAGGTTTCTTGGAGCTGCGTCGGCGTGAGCAAGCGGGAGTCGATCTCGTTAGTCCCAATTACGTGGATCCGGCCAGCATTACACTGCCCTCAGATGAGGATCTTGGCAATACGGACATTATCATTTAAACAATTTTAGTTTAGTTTGTTATGTAATTGAGAGCTGCGAGCTACGGGCCCACTGCGAACTAGTTGCCTGTCGTTCTGCCTAATAAAGTTGCGTATTTCGATGTGAATTGAAAATAGGATTTCTGAGTCTTGGAACCTTCTTAAGGCCGAAAACGCGACAGAACGGCTTAAACTTCTTTCGAGGTTATGGCGAGTGCTGCAAAATGTAAACAAAAACGAATTCCTACTTACGCGTAGCAGAGCCCAGCTGCCACAGCCGACGCCGAGCCGCCGGAACTACCGCCGGCTATCCGCCATTTGTCCTGGCTCAGATCCTCACTCCAAATGTTTTTGGTGGGCCCGTAAATGGAGTCTACGGTCCCGGCGCCCATGGCAAACTGGTCCATATTTGTCTTGCCCAGCAACACAGTGCCCGCTTGACGAAGACGAGAAACGACTGTTGCATCATAAGGCGGCACGAAATCCTGCAGCATACTAGAAGAGTGAAGTAAATTAAGTGTAATTTGTTTTTTTTTTTTATGAATACGCACCGCGAAGCACATGTCGTGGGTACTTTTGCGGTGCAAAAGTTGTCCTTTACAGCTATGGGGATGCCGTCCAGTGTGCTTTTTGGCATCTTTCTTTGGTACCGCTGCTCCGATTCCTTGGCCTGTTGCAGAGACATCTCCGGGGTCAGCCGAATAAACGCATTTAACGTCCTTAATCTGTGTGCATCCTCGAGCGCCTCCTCCGTGACCTTGTAAGGAGATAACCGCCCATCTACATAGCTGGCATGCACTTTTTTAATGCCCAAATGGAAGTGTCGCCGCATATTCTTTGTTCGACGACCCACAACATAAACAACACTTTATTCAAACCGCAATTTTACAATATCACCAGAAGAAGAGAGGGAAAGAAACAATGTAGATAACTATCTACATCTATAACCGCAATACATTAAATATTGTTCTCCGGTCACTCTGTTAACCATGGACATGAAACTATGAGTTCGCGATAAAATTTTTTAAAAATTTCTTAAGTCATGTGAAGTTATTTAGATTTGGACTATATAAAGTATATATATTCTTGAGCAGCATAGCCAGGTCGCTCCGGCTGGATCCGAGCTTTGTTCCTTTAAGTCAGTAAAACTGCATAAATCCTGTAACGGACGAAAATATAGTTTTGGATCAATAATTATGGTTTTTTCCAATGGATAACCAAAAAACTTAACAGTTTTAAATTGCGCTGAATCATAATATGTAATTAACATTCGTTAGTTTGATACACTCATTAATATCTGGGCCAAACTATGCGGAAATCGGCGAATATATCATAAAGATCCCATCGAACGGAAGCAAGAGGGTAAACAAACTTTGGTTTTGGTACCAAATTTATCTTTAATTTTGATTGAGCCGCGACTTCCCACCCTGTTTTTGTTTTCTATGTCTAATATCGCATTTTTGGCACTTGTAGGCCAATGTACGATTTTGTCTACTTTAGCAATAATACTTAAAAAGCTAGGATTTTTGCTTATAAAAAGAATCGTCAACAATAAACCTATACGCACTTTTTTTTTAATTTTGACAGGAAACATATTTTATACATACCTTGCCAAATTATTATTAATACCTTTTGAAACGCTACATTTTTGTTGCCTTCTTTTAAAAAAAGAAGCAGACGAAAGCATTTTTTTTAAGTCTATACTATTGCTATTTAAAGAAATTTTTGGATTATGCTACCAGAAATTTATTAACTTTAACGTGCCAAAATTGGACAAAAGTTTTGTCCACGCGGTGTTTATTTTTCCAATAATATATTTATTGTTCGTAAGCAAGCATATACAATTTTCACTTATGTTTTAGGTGAGTAACCAATTAAGTGTATATGTATATAAACACAAAACGCATACAAGTTTAAAAAATAAACAAATAAGCTACAGAGCTGCCATATCTAGGGTGGAAAAGTGGCCAACATTATTGCAGTTAAAAACGACGCCCCTGGCATTTGGCAGCTGTTATTGATTAGAATCCAGCAAAGATCGAGTTGTTTTTGTATTTGTGTACACTTGGCTTGCCGGCGGTGCGACAGATTTTACGCAAACATCATAAAGTTAGATAACGCCAGCGAATTATCAAACTATAATCTAAAGTGTCTCTTGGGTTTTACTCGTCTCGAATTCCAGTTGTTCCTTCGAAATGGCCAAGCTGGATGAACGAATTGGTTTCATTGGTGGCGGAAACATGGCTTTCGCCATTGGATCCGGTCTCATTCGTGGGGGAATCGTGAAGCCCAGCCAAGTTCTAGTATCTGGCCCTCACATTGAGAATCTTGCCCGCTGGCGTGAGCTGGGTGCCGTTACTACTGATGAAAATTATGAAGTCCTGGAGCACACCGACATAGTTTTCATTTGTGTTAAGCCCCATATGCTTGCTCCATGCGCTGCTCAGCTAAAGTACAAGCATGTGCCGTCGGCTAAAGATGCCAACAAGTTAATTGTTTCTGTGCTTGCGGGCACAAGTCTTCAAACACTCGAGGAGAAGTTCGATTTTATAGAAAGTTCAGGGCTGAAGGTGATTCGTACGATGCCCAATACATCTATGCAGGTGGGCGAGGGATGCACTGTGTACACAGGCAACTCGCGGGTCACTCATCAGGATCTCGAAAAAGTGCACTTGATGCTAAATGCCCTGGGCTTAGCTCAGCAGGTGCCAGAGTCCATGATTGATGCTGTCACCGGGGTGGCTGGCTGTGGCCCGGCCTTTGTATACACCATGATCGAGGCCATGGCAGATGGTGGAGTCAAGCAGGGTGTGCCCAGACAAATGGCGCTACAATTTGCTGCCCAAACAATGCTGGGAGCGGCCAAGACAGTGTTGCTAACAGGCAAGCATCCGGCTGTATTGCGCGATGAGGTGTGCTCACCAGGAGGAGCCACCATAGTTGGTGTCCACGAGCTGGAAAAGGGGAATCTCAGGGCCACCCTTATAAATGCTGTGGAAAAGTCGTCTCAACGGTCAGCAGAGCTGGGAAAAAAATAGAATAGAATGACGGATGACTTGGCTGACATAGAAAGAGCTCTCTACTTAACTACATATGTATATTCTGTTCCATTGAAGTTGAAAACTTGCGCATTATACTGATATTATGTAATTAAATAATAGATATACTTATATAATGACCGTTTTTTTTTTTTAATTATTTGAAATATCTGGATAGTGCTAGAATAGTACTTGTTTGGGTGGTATTCAATATTTAAAAACACGACAGTATTTTAATAGCTTTAATCTTAATAATTGATTCAGTATATCTAAAAAATGATCCCAAACTTACAAGCCAGTTCGAAATAGAGTTCTTTCGAATGTTACGATTTCTTGATCTTCAAATTGTTTACACTCCCTCTATATCATATTTTCGGGGATATGCATATGTGCAAGCTTAATAACAATTTGTCTTCAGTTACCCCTTGAGATACTTTTTTTAAAGGTCACAGGACATGTAGTTCCAATGACTAAGATTTCATTGTTATTTAATGAAAACTTCATGGCAGAAATTATTACACATTTTTTTTTAATATTTAATTTAATTGTAATTTTCTTTTTAAAAATGTGCTTTTAAAACCCCGGCTCACCCCTTAAACTGAGAATCGTTTGCGATCGAATTCAAAATTTATTCGCGATCTTTTTTACTAACATATTCCACACACTTGGAGGGGTCGGTGGGAAAGTACTCCTGGCATTTGGTCATCAGCCGTTTTAGACCTTGTATATACTTGCGCTGTGTCTCATCATTCATTACATGCGCAACATTTTTGGAAAAGATCTTCTCGCGACCAGTTCGCGCATGGATGCCCACCATCGTCACACCAATAGGCCACGGCGCATTGCCTATTGCCATCTCCAGGTAGGCATCACTCGCAGATATGTAATTTCGATTCAGTAAGTGCTTGCAAATGTCGCGCAGACTGTCCAGAATATCTTCAGGTAGTGTGTGGTGTTTGAGTTTGCGAAACAATGGTTTAACATATTCCTTGGTCTGGGTGTAGATTACGCGCGTCATTTTAACCTTGGTCGACATCTTCTCGTGCTTGCTGTAGTTGGCAATTTGATCGTTCCAAAGCTTTAGCAGAAACATCAGAAGAGTAATTATTACGTCCATGTCATAGTCCTTGTTTCGGCCCATTTTCTGGGCCATGATCTCTATGCTTTCCCAAGAGATGGACTCGTCCAATTCCGCCAAGTCTGATTTTTTGTCCTCCTTTGAGCTGGGCGCATTGGCGAACATCTCCTGTAGATATGCTGCGTCTACTTGCTCCATAGCCTCTTGGAAGTCATTGCGGAAGCCACGATTAGCCTCAGGCTGGGAGATTTCGCACTGACGCAATCTCTCAAAGGCATCGGATTCGCTTTCACCAAAAATCAAAACAGGCTCGCCTCGCTCTCGCAGCCTACGTATAACTTCATTGCGTGGCAATATGTTTTGTCCATCGGCCACAAAGCTGTAGGCGCCCTCAGTAGTCTGGCCCTGCGCCTCGACCGACTCCTGTTTTTTGTAGCCCACCTTTCGCAAAATTTCCTCCGTGTCTTTGGCATTGAGATCTCCGCGCTTAAAGAACTTTTTGTTGTCGTCCACCAACTGCTTCTGTTCGAGCAGTTTTCGTTTGCGTGCTATTTCTGCCTTTAAAATGTCCATTTCAAAATTATTTTAGGCGTTCTGGGTTTAAATACTTCATTTGTGTTTGTCGTTTTGTCCCTTTCCATACTTTTACAGCTGTGCGAAGTAAATTAATCGATAAGTCATCAGATATGGCAATAAAAAATTACAAGCTAGATAAAGCTAAATGCTATATTCTTGTTTTCGAATCATTGTCAAAATATGTAAATATGTAAAATATGTTTCATTTGCAAATACTTTGAGATTGTCATATTTTTGAGGTGATACACTAACCAAAAGACAAACGATTTAAAAGTGAATCAAAAGGTCAAAGAAAATAAATTAAATAAATAAACGGAATAAATTGTTTGAAATCGAAAACCGGAACATGCCTAGATTTTATATTTTGTTTGAATATAACATATTTATTTATTCTAAAGAAAGGTTATTGTGTTTTGGTGAGAAGAAGTCTTTTCTTAATAAAAATAGTTAAAATGTGCTAGTTTCGATTATTTGATAAAGGAATTTACAAAAACGCCTTCGCCAAGCAATCAAAATGGAAACAAACATGAAAAAATGCAAAGCGCATTTAAAAAAAAGCCAGAATTGCAGCTTTCGCTGTTGTCCATTTTGTCCCACGATATGGCTGGAAAAAGGCCGAAGCGACAACACTGCGAACCACAGCTGCATCAGCCTAAAGTATCGACATCGGAAAAATAAAAAAAATCAGAAACTGGTTGTTGACGAAATTTATCCGGGCGGACGCAAATATGCCAAAGAAAATGGGTATCAACTCCAAGGCCGTGGAGGCCCGAGAGCGTAAAGAAAAGGAAAGGAAAGCTACACAAGAAAAGAAGGCCAAGGATGCAGAGGATCGTTTGTGGGAGGACAACGATAAGAGCTTGGCCAAGAAACAGCAACGTCGCGATGAAGAAGAAAAAAGAAAGGCTGAGGCGCAACGCCGAAAGGCCGAGTCAAAGGCTCTTTTGGACCAGGAAATGAACGCGATTTCCACCCATAAAAAGCAACCTCTCGCAAAAATCAATCGCCAACAAATTCTCGAGGAGATTGAGAAAAAACAGCGAGTCATCGATGCCATCAATGAGGCAAACAAACCGTCCGCCCCGAAAGTTGTTGTACAGCCGCACACCATTGAGGAAAACTTAAATCGGTCCCTGGCTGACACTGAGGTCGCCACCGACATTGACCAGGCATTAAATGTTCTCAGGTAAGCGCTAATCGGTAAACAAAATAATTTGAAATAATGCAAATAATGCATGCGTTGCTTGTCTACTGTGTAACACCTGTTTTTGCAGTTTTACTGACGCCGATGAAGACAAGCATCCGGAGAAACGAATGCGTGCCGCCTACAAAACGTTTGAAGCCAACAATCTGCCCCGCATAAAAGCCGAGAATCCTTCGCTTCGGATGTCCCAGTGGAAACAGCTGTTAATGAAGGAATGGAACAAATCCCCGGACAATCCTTTCAACCAAGCCCGTTAAGTGCTTGCGACGCTTACCTCCTTTCCCCATTTTAGGCGAGTGTGTGCGTATTCTAGTGACTGTTCAGCCGCAAAGCAGCTGTCGAAAGTGAAATAGGAATTAGCCGTCGAGTATGTCAAAGAATTTTGGTTTGGAACAGTAAAATAAATTTTAAATTATTATCATTATCAATACACCATACAAATTGAGTTTTATATTAGAACGATATGATAATATTCCATCTGACAGTATCAACTAATAACTAATTCATAATATAAAAAGCATGTGGGAATATTATTGGAATTTGTCAAATGTGTTTTGTACCCATATCCAAGAAGACAATTGTGGAATGAGGAACGAGTTTTTATCCAATTACTTAATTGAAATGCATTGAAAGTACGATTATCACCGGCAAGATCCACATCTATAGTTTTTCTCTGGTTATCGAAATGTCCATTTTGATTGGCTTTAACAACTTTAGATTTCTGTGACCCTTATCCAATTCCGGTTGAGTTTAATTTTAGTGCTTTCTATGGTTGTTTTGAATGAAGTAATTATAATTTGGTGTGTGTGTGTGTGTGTGCAAATGTGTTTATATATACCTTTTTGATTGCTCTGTTGTCGTTCATACTTTTCGATCATTATGTAGGTTTTTGTCTGTCGTGCAAAATAGAGAATAATAAGTGCTTCCGCTTTCACTGTTTACTACTTGGGAGTCCAAAAGCGTTTTTTTGAACGAAAAGAAAGACAGCCATAACAAATGTACGTAACATCAGAAATTTTAAGTACGTATGTTTATACTGAACGTAATTAGCTACATACTTGCGTTTATTTCACCTTCAGAGTGCACATTTTGTGTATTGAATTCAATTTTATATAACATGAAGAAATGGCATTTGGCATATGTTTTTCTTAAGTTTTGGCGTTATTATTAAAGCCATAGCTTAAGCCTAAATCATAATTAAGTAACGCAATTTAAAGTATAATGTCATTAATGGCCCTTAACACCCTAATGAAGGCATTTATTTATCCCCAAACCGTAAATAGCCTTATCACCTCGTACGTTTCAATCGGATTGCATACGAATACGATTCAAATTAAAATGTTCCATTGCAGTGGATCTTTGGTGATGGCTCTTAACAGTGGCTCGCAATATGTTAACCGTTTTGCCTCTGTCTTTCTCTGTTATCTACTGTTGGAGCTGCGGCTATGCTTTCTTTTTAATAAAAATTTCTTTTGTCGTGGCTTCAAGTTCATTCCGTGCGAGACGATCGAGAGCGGCGGACGCGTCGTGAGTGAAATGTGAATGCAACAAAAAGCTGCAATACACAATATTCGAATAATACAACAGCAGAAACAGAAACGAAAAAACGAGAGAGAGAGAAAGAGAGAAAAGAAAAGTGTAAAGACGTGTAAAGAAAATTCAATTGAACGGAAATCACAAAACGGTAAAAGCGTTAGTTAGTGTTAGTTGTGCGCGACTCAAAGTTCTTCAGGTGTGCGAGTTATCTAAGGTATTCGGCAAACGGTCGAACGAATCGATTTAAAGGATATCAGCTGCGCAGTCGTAAACATCGGGTAAGAAGCGGGCTGAAATACGGCACTTACAGTTGTTACTTATTAGCAAAAACTGCCTTTATCTGATGACAATGGTCAACTGGGAAATCAGGGCCACTAGTCCAATCCAATGCACTTAAAGGTCTTGGCCGAGTTTGTGCCTTAAGTCGTTTGTTTTCTTCGACTTGACATTGTGCACTTTTTTTTCCTGTTTTTGCCTTTTTTGTTGTTTACAATAAGTGCGAGCATAATTACCTACAAGTGCGTGCGTGTGCTACCCCAGATCTGGCAGATCGACAATTTACTTTTCTCATCTCTCCCATGAAATTCGGTTGACCCAAATATACCCTCGTATGTACATATGTATGTATGTATGTGATATCATAACTTGTTAATTGGCTGAACATTCATTTGGCCAGGTTCGATGACCATTGAAGGCAGTATGCTATTTAATTCATACTTTGCATGCGCCTCAATCGCTTGCGTGGTATCCTCAGTATCTCACTCTCTTGCTCCCTCGCAAGCAAGCTGGCTGGCTCGATGTAATGCATTTGGATTATTTAATAGCAAGATTAATTGTTAACTAACCGTAAGCTAAACTAAGAAATGAAATTTATTACTTTCACAAAAAGAGGCCAACCTCAATTGGCATTTGTTCAGCCTAAGTGAACCCAATCGCGAAGCGATTTCAAGCAGAACTTGGAGCCAGCCAACCCATTTATTCTATCGGCACGCGCTCCATGGCCGTGGCCATGGCAGTGCAATGGAAATGGCAACTGCCGTTGCGCCAAAAAGCCAAGTGACCATAAACGAGCTCAATAACAAGGCCAACGCCAACCAAATTTCGCAGAGGAGATCTGAGCGATACACTAGCTCCATATTTGGGCTTATCTTGTTTAACAAGAAGTGCTTTGTGCCCTTTTCAAGGAAGAAAATGCTTCAACGCAGAAAATTTAATTGACAGCCTCCAGAAATCTCTTGGTAGGAGGCAATAGGAGACTGGTCGCAATGGAATCGCACAATAATGTTTACACATATTCAATATCTATCATCTGACCAATTCGTTGCCGATAATGCAGACCCTTTTAGCAGTCAAGAAAAGACCTTTCTGGAAGTGCTGGAGTATTCGACTTAGTTTTATTTATTTCTTGTGAAAAGAAGCTGTATTTTGTTCACTGCGCATTTAGCCCGATCTATTCCCGGTCTATGCCCAAATGGATTATAATATTCATTTCGCAAAATTCATTCCGCAAAATTCTTTCATTCAATTCATGGAAATCTGTCTGACAAATGAATGAAATGATAATATTTTTTACATATGGCGAGTCTGTGTTCAACACTTTCATTTTTATTTGAACCGTGGCTGGTGGCTCGTGGCTCGTTGTCTTGTTGTTGGTGGTGGTGGCGGTGGTGGTGTTGGTTGTGCCGCCAGTTGTTGGTTTTGGTTGTTGTTTCCGATGTTTATGCTTACCTTGCTATTTACTGTCATTCATTTCCACTTTTCTTTCAAAAGTTTGCACTCAATGTGTGCGTGTGTGTGTGTGTGTGTTGGTGTGTTGGTGTTCGCGTAACGTATAATTTTCCAGCTTTGTTCCATAAAGTGTTGTAAAATTGTATTGTTTATATCAACTTCATTAAAACTAGTAAAAAATCAAGTTTGACTGACGCATCGGTGAGTGTGAGTGTGTGTGTGTGTGTGTGTGTGTGTGTGTGTGTGTGTGTGTGTGTGTGTGTGGCATTTGTGAGTGGGGCTTGAACTTCACACTTTGCTAAAACTGAAATTTCACAATTTCTCTCGTTCTCTCCTGCTCGACGATAACCGTTAATAGTTGGCTTTATAATTAAGATTTCAACACACGTAGACACTACTTTCATTGCCATTTCTAACGAATTTTAATACTATATTTTTAATATGTATATATATATAGGTTTATTTTTTGGAGAGGAACACGCTGTCCGTGCCCGATTTAGTTAATGGGGTTATACATTTCTATATGCAAATTTCATTAAAATATTTGGCATGTAGGTGTTACTTTCTTTCGCTCTTTCCATTTATTTATGATTCGATATGTCTGATATCTTTCACTGCAGCCAGAGCGGAAATCCGATTGGTCATTGCGGATTTCCTAAAGCCTTGCCCAGTTGTAGTGGCGGAATTCGGTTGAAATTTCAGTTGCGATTGCAACACTCGAATGATTCACAGATCCCAAAGGTGTTTGCCACAACGGCAACAAGCCGAGGAGATCAGCTTTTGAGTGGTCAAGACCGATTACGCACCTTAAAAAGTGAAATTTCTGTGTCTGCCTCTTGTTTTGTTTCGCTTTTTTGTTTTTCTTTGGTTTCGTTTCTTTTAATTGTTTATTTTTGATTTTGTTTTTTTTGTTTTTTTTTTTTTTGCCAAAAAGAAATGCAAATGCAAATTAATTCGAATGACTAAGATTATGTAGATTTTCGTTGATTTCAATTTCGGTGGAAATTTAAATACTCTTGGCCATCAAAATGGAAACCGGCTGGAAGCAAGGAAAACGCTTTGGCATTCAACTTGGATTTGAGCATGAGATAGACCTAGGGGAGCGGGAGCTGTACCAGCGCCGCACCGCGTCCACATTCCAGACGATCCAAGCTAGCGCACTCGCCATCGCCATTGCCATTGCCATTGACTGTGTTTGCCCAATGATCGTTAACGGGGTCAACTGGGGTTTGGTCTGCGTTGAGCGGAGTGTTTTTTGAAGCAACGACAACGGCAGCAACGAAAACCAAACGTGACTCTTCGACACAGCCATAAAGCAGCTGCAGCAGGTAACTCTGTAACTCTGGATTACAGACCCTGCCTCAGCTGTTGTCCGAGTATGAAAACCAAATTTCACTGTTTTTAATTATTTTCATTTCATTTTGCGTCCTACCTACGTTCTGGTTTGGCTACTCTGAATCAGATTCAGATTCGGCCAATTTTAACTGCGGCTCGAACTCTGCTTGAGCGTTACTCGGAGCTCCGCGTTACTGGTTGTATCTTATTCGTGGTTAAAGTTGAGACATACGATAAGTTTGTTAAGCCATAAATAATTCTCTCTTGTGAACTGGCTTCTCGTCAGAAGCTGAGCGAGAAATTTTTGGCTGCCAAAAGTGAAAGTTGCAGCTGGCATTGGCTCTGGCTATGGCTCCGCCGAATGGCGAGGCCATTGAAAGAAATGTATGAAAGCGGTAGCTCGGGCCTTGGCTAACTAACTAAGCAGAGGCCGATAAATCAACTAAGTTTTAAGCCAAGTCTAGCTTGGGCTTAATGACTTTGTCAACGTTTGGACTTGGTCTGGGCCGTGCGCTTCAACGCACCGGAAGATATTGTTTCTTGTTATTATTACTACTTGTTTCGTTTTGTGGCATAGTAATTATAATCACCACGCTTTTCATTGTTATAGCATCACCAAAAAAAAACTACAAAAATACAAAAATTAACTGAAATAGTGCCTCTAATTGCAGCTTGTATTAAACGTGAGAGTTTTAGGTGGCCAAAGTAATAAGCTGATGTGTTTGATGTTTATGCACTTTGGTAATTGTGGGAACTATTCGAGTTGGATAAATGAGTTAATGAGTTAATCTGTTGTGCAATGTAGAAAGTAAATAACGACAAATCGGAGGGAAATAATTCAATTAGTTCTACTCCAGACAAAATGAAATCGGGGCCAGATGAGTTCATTCCACTCTCTCGGGGAATTGAATTAGCACTTTCTACTTACCCGACAACTTCACATCGAACTCATAGCCATATTGAATAATAATTACGAGCAATTAGCATATTAACCCAAATGCGTAAATTATGAAAAATGAACCAAGCCCAAAAAACGCCTCCGATCAAATGCATACTGGAAGAATAGAATGGCACAAATGTGCACTCAAAATCATGTACTACACACATTCAAAGACAAGTTTGTCGCTTCAGTCTTTCGATTTGTACGCACATCAAGTGCTGAGCGCGTGCGAGTTTTGCGACAGGTTTTATGAGAGTGTTTGTGTTTGGCTTGTGCTGGCCTGGGTTATCCAAACAGGATGATGGTGATGATGGCTTCCCCCCTCTTACACTTCTCCAGTTGTCTCCATTTTTTATTAGCATACTGATAAAAGCGAACGCGTCGTCAACATGAAGATCAACATCCACATTCATATCGACATCAAATTATGGAAAAAGCAAACAAGTTTCCTAAATTGTGACCCAATTACCCAGTTAGCTAGACTTCTTCGTTAGCTTCCTTCTTCTTGTTGTTGTTGACTCGGCAAGTCATTATTTTTTTTTTAAGGTCTGGCAGCGGATCGAAAGGAATGCGACGGCATATTGCAAGATTTGCATAACACTTTTCTTTGTCGTCTGCTGCGCCACATTAGAACCTAAGAAAGTTTGATAATTTGCAATTCGTTTTGACAATCGGAATGAAAGTTGTCCACGGCGAGTGAACACCGTGAAACGGGTTGTCAGCTAAATGGCCACGGCTCTTACTATGCCGGTTAGCCACAATTGGTTTTTTACTCTCAGATTGCAGCAATTGTGAGCAAATCTAGAGTAATAAGAAACAATTGGACTCACACATACACAAACACACAAGCGAACACGCAGAGAGAAATGGAAATTGTGGTAAATTGCACTTTCGTTTGAAATTCTGACTCGGAGAACTCGCTATAATTTGTAATTTATATATTAATAAGTGTGTTTATTGCGGAAAAAAGAGAAAATCGCAAAAATCGAAAAGATTTCCTCGCTAAAACGATCTATTCATTTTGAAGAAGATGATAGAAATGTATGCACAAAAAATATGAGGGCAAGAACTTAATGCAAAACGTTTTCCAATTTTTATAAAATTGCATTAACTAATTAGATTTAAAAACATCTTCGTGTGTATCCACTGTATTCGCATTTATTAAATCAAAACACTTAACATATTTATTTAAAAAAAAACCACAACAACATTTTAATGATTTTGTTTTCTAAGTACCCTAGTTCAAAAAGAAACCTCTTAAATTAAGCCCTTCCCATTCTCTTTCCATCTCTCTGATGTGAGTGTCAATTTGGTCGCTTTGAAAAAGTTTCATCCATTTGATTGACAGGCAGCCCACTGCGATCAGGTTGATTCCCTGACTCTTTCCCACATTGAGTGTGCTCGGCGATCGGGCTCTGGTGATTCAGTCATAATTAACTTTGGTATTTTCGGTTTAAAAGAAACATTTTTTGTGACATTATCGATGTATGCTTGTGATTTTGATTGAATGAAAGTTGAACTGTCGCTTTTATGAAAGTGAATTTTTGTCGTTATGGTAAACGAAAGCATTGTCAATTAGGCCCCTCTTCTGCTGCATGGCTGTTGAATTTTTAATAATTTCTTTGCTTTCGGGTAGACTACACGATCAAATGATTTTTGATTGCGACAGAATGAATATTAAAGTTATTAGAAAATCTCCAATCTCCAATCAAGTAATAGGTTATTTGGCTGCTATTTGCTTCTTTTGACATAACACAACTGCAACCACAAACAACAACAACAACAACAACTACAACCACAACTTCACTTCATACTAGTTTTTCAAAGTGCAAAAACTCGCTGTTCACTTTTGGTAAAATTTCACTTTTTCCTTTGTTTGCTGATGATATCTTGGAAAAACACTACGCAACACCAACACATAATACGCAAGACTATTACCAACTTAATTCGGAATCATAAATAATTCCATAGATCTATGCAAAGATACAAAGTTAGATCTCAAGTACTAATGAACAGCCGTCTGTGGGGCTGACTAATAGAAATAATGCTTAATGTGACCAAATTAAGACACGTTGTGCGAGTGTGGTGTGTGTGTGTGTGTGTGAGATGTGACCAAGACGCTTAATTTGAGCATGACCAAATTTGGTATTTACCAGTTTTGTTATTTGCAATTTACACTGGGCGATGCTTCGATTCGAGTTTGAGTAATCTGAAGGACTTGCTGTCCATGGTTTTAGTTTTGTTTTGGTCTCTTTCGCCTTTGGATAAGCACACACTTCTCCATGATGGAAACAACAGAAACCCATGTCTCAATTAAACCACCTACCTACACCTGTCTGCCACTGGCAGGTGATCAACTGGTGATCCAGCTCACAAAGGCTGCTGACAAATTGCCGGTTGGCTGCAACAATGACAACTGGCTGCATTTTCAGCACCATAAAAGGGGACGTGGGGGCCGAACGGCACTGAGCGGCTGAGTGGCTGAGTGGCCTTGAAATCGAGAGTGCCTTTGATGTCTAGGCGGAAGGTTGAAACAATCTCGTAAATACCATTTATCCCAAGTAGACGGAGTTGCTATTGTGTTTGATTAATTTGATTTTGTTTTTTTTTTTTTGCAGCCGCTGCAGCCATGCAGACCAAAATGAGGAGTCGCACCTACGCCCTACCTTGGGTAATTCAGCTGACGCTGTGCCAGCTAATTGTGGCCCAAGCAACAGAGCTTCCATCGGCACTGCTACCAGTTGAGGCCCGTAGTGCAGATTTTTCGGGGGAGGAGGACGTCATCTCGACCAGCTACGTGCTACCCAATCAGATTTTTAACGAAGGCAAACCATACTATGCCCGTCAAGATCCAGTTTCAGGGCAACTGGACTTTAGTGCTAAGAAACCGGCGGGCATCGAGCCCGAAGTTAATGAAGTGCTCGAACCAAATGAGAAGATAGTCATCAGTGGCGCTCCATCGCCCAATATACATGATTTTCTTAATTTGCCAGTAAAATATTCGTCATCGAAATTCGTTTATCCGCTGGTATCTAGCTCATATGCGAATTTAAAATATCAGGGCAGCAACAAGAACTACATGACGAACAAGAAACCAACTTCGGTGATAGCACCAGTCACTCCGCCGCCGCCGCCGCCGCCAATTAACTATCACAGCTCAAACTACTTCACTCTGCCCACCACAAAACTAACTGCAGTGACACCAACTGAGGCGGGTTATTATCCCACTAGCACCAGTACAACAACAACAACAACAACAACTAAAGCAACTACGACTACAAAAGGAACCTCGAAAAAACCCAGTCCCACGCCAAAAGCAACAATTCCAACCACCCGTTACACTTCTACGTCTCGCCGACCCGTGCCTCTGTCTGGTTCAACCACTCCAATCCCTCCACGTACGAGCACCACGCGCAAGAAGTTTGTGCCCACCAAGAAATACAGTACGGCCGCAACTTCAGTAAAGACAACGCCAACAACAACCACCATAGTGCAGCCCAAGCCCACTGCCAGTAGCGTTGATGTGGCCTTCACCACCCACCATGCCACTCCACAGGCAGCTATTTTCCCCACGGATCCCACAACAACGACGAAAATGTATTCCACCACCACAACGAGCCCGCCAGTGGTGTTCACTGATGATTCTACAAAGCCTCCCGCCTTTAGCCCTATTCCTGGAACTGGCCTGCCCAATTTGGATCCAGCTGATGTATATCACACACTGGGACAAAAGCATAATCAA
The DNA here is from genome assembly GCA_024703675.1 of Drosophila nebulosa. NCBI lineage: Eukaryota > Metazoa > Arthropoda > Insecta > Diptera > Drosophilidae > Drosophila > Drosophila nebulosa. The sequence continues at coordinate 1,296,683 of JANFPS010000004.1, read as the reverse complement.
GCTCAGCAAGAGCAACAGCAGCAAAAGGAGCAACAACGCGAGAAGGAACAGCAACAACAATTCCAACAGCAACAGCTGCAACAGCAGCAACAACAACAACAGCAGCAAACTCCTTCGAAGGCACCTCCCATGACACTGAGTGAGATTTTCAACAGTTTGGCCGAAGAGGAATCCGCTGTGGCTACAAACTATCAACCGAACCAGGGATTCGATGCTCAGGGCAATCTTATTGAGCCAATAGCTCCATCTCGTCCATCGCCATTTGCCATGCAGAACCAATTTCAGAGCAATGCTAAGCCCAATCCAGGTAGTCCCAGGCCCATGGGTCCCCAGGAAACTAAAGTAATATCGGGAAGTCAGGAGAACTACAGCAATGAATATGTCTCCTATCAGGTTCAGCAACCAAATGTGATGCAGTACCGACCAGTGCCGGGCCAGATTAACAATGTGGTGATCTCCCCAGAACAGCAATCGGCCACCTTTGTGCTGGGCAGCCAAGTTCAGCAAGTGGGAGTAGGTCAATTAGTCGGAGGCCAATACGGCCCTGGAGAAAAGCAATCTTCCTTCGTGAAAGAGACAGTTGGACCTGTGCAATACGGTCAAGTTATTAACGAGGATATGGCCAACATCAACACCAAGCATCCCCTGCCAGTTGTCCGGGATCAAGTGAAAATGTCGACTAATTACCAACAGATGCCCAATGTCCAACAGAACTCAAATTTCCATCAAAATGGTTTAACGAGCGGAACGTATCAAGAACCACCGCCAGAGGCTCCTTCGCCTTACCAGCAATTGCCACTGATTGGATCCAACAAGGCTTCCACCAAGCCACCGACATCTATGAAACCGATGACTACGGTTGTGCCCACCGCCAGCCAAGTACATGATGTCAAGGAACTTCTTGTTTCAACCAACATACGCTTTCCGGCAAATGAAGGCGATTCCGTTGAATTTTCCCCCGCATCGCCCGCTCCAGGACCTCCGGCCGGACCCCACGTAAATGGTCATGCCCAACCGCTAAGTCTTCAACAGATCCAGAACGCCAACCCAGTAGTCTTTCCCAAGGTCAAAGATGACGACGCTGTGCAAATACAACAACATCCGGTCGTGAACCTTCACAAGCCGCAGCAAGAGCAGCAACTTCCATTGGTAAGTCGTTCTCTTCGGTTACTTCGATTCGTACTAACCCATTCTGACGCATCCACAGACATTCCCTGCTCTACAGCCGGGACAGCAACAGCCACAGGGTGAGCTTCCCTCACGAGATATGGAGCCACCGCCACGTTATCCCACAACCTCAATGCCCGTGCAACGGCCACCGCCGTTTTACAACGAATTCAACCGCAAACCGCAAGCAGGTGGTCCGGGTCCCAGACCCAACATAAATTTGCCCAATATTCTGCCACAGTTCCGACCGAATGCTAAATTGTCTAGCGGCCATCCATCGAACTTGAAGCAGGAGCCCGGTAATATTCGCTTGCCCAACCAAGTTTTAAAACGTCCATACAATCCTTCAATGCCACCACAATTCGCCCACCGTCACTATTCCCTGCATCAGCAACAGCAACAACATCCTCAACAGATGATGCAGAAGCGGTATCCCATGAACCGGATTTCCGAGTACCCAATTGGTCCGCCGAGTCCGGGTGATGTGAACAGACGCATTTACCGTCCGTCTCCACCATATGGTGGCCATAATCTCGCCTATGTGCCCGATCATTTGTATGCTCGTCGACCCAATGGTCCACCACCCAATGCTCCTCTGCGATCGGTCGACGGTTTTCCTGCGGAGCGACATGCAGCCTCCCACATCGAACCCTATAAGACTATCAACGATGAGGGTCTGGACAATATCGAGGAGGAGGATTTGGTTATCAATGATCCGCCCCAACCAGTCACGCCCAGCAAGGATCAGATGATCGGAGAGACCATCAAATTGGAGCCAGTTGTCACCTTGCAAATGCTGCAGTCGCAGAAGAACGCTGTAAGTTTACCTGGCGACGACACGGGAGATGGCGAGATTCAGGTAACGGCAGACAACGATCCCCAGGAATCAGAGGCCAGTAAACTAACCCAGCAGAAACTGGATCAGAGCGGCCTTTACGTTGTCTTTCCCATGAAGACGACAGATGAGAAGCAGGCCAGCGAAGCGCCCTCCGCCCCGGCCGAGTATCAGAACACCCCCTTTTCAGTGATTCGGGATCAGCCACAGGAGCCCATTCTGAAGAACAAGAAGCCCCAATCGTTGCAACAACAAACGAAGACTCAGCCCTTAGCCAAAGAAAAGTTTCCCTATCCCATTGAAAAGCCTGATCCATCCTACGCAGAATTGAACGCAAACACAGTACCCGGCGTCTTAATAGCCCCTCGCATAATTAACGGCGCTTATGGCAGTGGCACTGAGGCGCCTATTGCCATAGCCTACACGCCCACCGAACCAAGTGCTCATGTGCGAACGGGACAAGAGAACAAGAAGTTCTCGAACATTAACTTGGCCACGACCGTGATCAATGAGATTCGCACACAAGATACTCAAACGGAGGAAGGACTCAGCAGTGACTTTGATTTGCGTGGCCAAAGCTTTGAGAAGGATTTTATGGCGCCCTTCTATCCAAGTCTGAGCTTGGGTGCTGCCACTGGCCCAGCTGGCGGTGTGACTAATCCCAACTGGAATATTGTTGCCTCTACCACGGACAAGGCCTTATATGAAAAGAACAACATCAACCGAGCTGATGTCGATGCCATCGAAGAAAACAAAAAAGAGTCAGATACCTCTGAACTGGTCTCGGACAAGTCTGAGCTTGACAATTTTCAGCCGCAGTTGCAGGGCGGCTTTAAGCCCATCTATCCCCCAGGCTATAAGCATGTGGAGCAAGAGCAAGAGCAACAGCAAATTCGAGATCAAGAGGAGCAAATCCAGAAGCAACCAATTGAAAGTAGTAACAAACCCCTGGCCTTGCCTTTAGTGTCTGAGAAGTCTACAACCACAACGTCGAGGACAACAACATCCAGCACGAGCACAACAAAACAGCCAGCAACAACGGCCACAAGCAATAGGATTAATAGTAGCGACAGTTCAACCTCTCCAACAACCATTAGTTCCACTAAAGCAGCTGTCGCCGGGGCGTCGTCATTATCAACCTCGACAACAACTACAACCAAAGTGCCAGCACAACGGAAGAAATCCACCTTTGAGACAAGCCTAGCAGCTCTTCTCTTCGGCGACGATGAGGAGGAATTCGAGGAAGCGGGTGCCCGCAAGTCAGTGGAAGCGGCAAAAGCACAAGCCCAACCCCAGCCCCAAACCCAGACTGGGCCGCGCAATGTTCCACGAATGGGACCGCGGAGTCTGTCGTTCAGCTAAAATTGCCGGATGTGCTGCTGCATCTAGGAAATTACAATAGATTAGACGAATTTTAGTTTATATTAATTTATTCAAAGTTTATGTGGTAATCTAGTTTTTGTTTTTACAGCTTATTTTAAGTCATAATAAGCATACTGGCCTAGATCCCCCCGCTTAAAGCCACCAGCGAACTTGTTACATTTTGCGAGTCTGATTTGAAATTATGATTATGAGAAAAACGTTTCTCATTGGACTCTCGAATTGTCAAAGTCGAGACAAATACAAAACTCAATTTAAATTCACAATATGAAAATAAAATTAAATACAATAATACTACATCATGTGGAATGTCTCATATGTCTCGTTTGAAAACGAATTATAAAAAACGAAAATCTCTGGCAATTACACAATTTTGCTGTATACTTTTAGGCGCACGCTATAATCGGAAGCATTTGACGTGTAGATAAGTCTATAATAGGTAGATAAGTCTATAGCCTATCATTTAGCTTGATGGGGGAATCCGGGGAAGACCAACAACTGTATGGATTCAATTACTTAGTATTACATTTACATTTCTAATGCTACATGAGTACATTTCAGTTCGTTCTTTTGACTACCACCCTTTGCTTTGTTCATTGTTCGTGATTGGGATGGATTTTTGATTTGATTGATTTTAGTTTGATATGATTACGCACGATTTATAGTTTAATGATTGGCAACCGGATTCGAATTTGAAATTCATGCTCATAGACGTTTGGCCTTAAATGAGAGTAAGTGCAATGTGATTGTGACTATGAATATGAATTTGGACGACTTGAATTTCATTTTTATGTATTGTACACATTCGTTACACGTTCATTTGATTTCATTTTGTAGGTATTTACAGCAGATGCGTTTGCGTTTTGTTACTTTCTGATACAGTGATTATTAATTAATGCATTTATTCAACTAATTTTTGCAACTATTATGCAAACAGCAAGCAGACAAATGAGAAATTTTTGTCTCAGTCTATATGTCATATGTATGTATGTATGTATGTGTTTAATGGCTTTTAATAAGAGCCTAATTGCATCTAATTAACAAACAAGTGAGCGAAAACGAAAGTGTGCTCTCTTATTTTGCTTGCAAGTAAAACTGTAATGATAACAATTGCCCAATATCATTTATTGTGTATCTAGATTTATGTATATTTATGCAAAAATTTTTGAATGTAAATAACCACACATACACTTTGATCATAAGAAACCAGGAAGTATAAGTATAAGTATATGTATAAGTGTATGTATATATGTATATATAGCCTATGTGATAGTTAAGCTCTCGCATCTTAAATTATCGCACGGATAAGGGCAACATCTGTACAGGTTTCGGTTTATATTGGCCCTCCTTTCCTTATTATCAAGTCTTACTGCGCACCCTCAGGTGGAAAAGTGTGTACAATGTACATATTTAATATATATTATTTGACAACTTAGACTTCTACGAATGCTAATTTCAAGATAGTTTTAATATTTATGTATGTATGTATGTATTGCAATGTACTTTCCATATGTATATGCAAGTAACATTCTTGTAAATATACGCATTTTATACAATTTATGATAGAACAAATAATAATAAATAGATAATTACAAATTGATGGTGTTTATGTGTGCACTTATAAGGAATAGCTCGGCCATTAGGTGTTGGGAGTATACCAGCGACAGGTTTCATAATTAGAATAAATACTTTTCTCGATTGGTTTGTTTCTTTCTTGTATGTGAAATAACTAATTTACAGTATAATTATAAAATTGAAGGACTAGGAACGAGTACGATATGTATAAGGGTAACAATTTCGCAACTTTTTCGATTTTAAAAATCTAATCTTGCAAGGACAAAACATTGCAAAATGGTATTGCAATTTACATTGACAAATGATGTCCCGGAGTGGGGCGAATGTTTACCCATATGTGTATGTATATAAATATGTATATGTAGTAGACAAAACATCGAAACATTTGTGATTGTAAAAACAATAAATATGGTTTAAATTAGATAGAGGGGCTCTTAAGTTAACGATATAGTCGAATATTTTGGCTTGGTTGCAGTTGCACTCCTGTGCACAGATACACAGGCGCACGTGCCAATGGTGTTCAAAGGAAGGGCCTAACTAATCAGTATACAATGTATTTTATTCATATTATCCTTCCTCTGAAGCGGAGCCAAAATGCGTTAGAAAAAGATCAAAAATACCAATTGAATTGACAAAGAAATTATGATTAATTATTTTCCTAGCCTCCCTGGCTGCTACCGTTCATTTGTTGGTGTTGCTGGATTTGCTGATGTGGCTGTTGTTGTTGTTGTTGTTGTTGTTGTTTCTTTTTATCAAAAATCGGAAGCTTGGATTTGACTGCACCCTCACACACCATCATACGCTGCTGGGCCGGCTTCTTGTCCAGGTCGAAGCACAAAGTGTCCGTGTTAAGGTGCCTCTTGAAATCGGAATATCGTCGAGGTTCATACGACAGGTAGTTGGAGCCCAAAGCGGAAGCAGCAACTGCAGCGGCCACCGTTCCATTGCCATTTCTGTGATGCAGATGCATCAAAGGAGGCGACGAGTCCTGTCGCTTGCGCTCGAAATATTCGACAATCTTTGCTATTTGAGCGGAGCGCGTACTGGGCAGTGCCGTAAAAGAGCGATCATCCCAGAGCAAAGATTCGGAACCAGCCAGACTACTAATATCATCCGAACTGTCTGTGTATATGGACGAGGTGCGATTTTTGCAGTAGAGCAACTGATTCGTGGCGAACGGATGACGATGTAGCAGCGGGTGAATCTCCGTGTCGAGGGCCAGCCGATTAATAAGTCCTGCAGTGGCTGACATCTGGGGATCGCTGGTATTGCCATTGAGCAGGGCATGGTGACACGTGTAACGGCGTTGGTGTGTCCTCGAGCCAACAAACTCTGCATCCAAATCATCCATTGAGTCAAGTCCAGTAGACGACGAAGTATTCCCGCCCATAATACCGGCATCGTTCTCAATAAGCAGCACCGATGACGACGTTGTCGAGGACGTGTCGTTTAGACGTTGCTGCTGCTGGGCAGCTGCCGCTGCCACTGCAGCATTTGAAGTAGAAGTCGCATAATAGCAGCAACGACACAAGCTAGCCAGTTTATCGCTGTGAAGATAAAGAACAAGATTATTTTCTATCAATTAACACACCAGATATCGGATTCTACTGCAACTCACTTAAGTTCACTACTAGCACTGCTACCATGTCCACCACCGCCACCGCCACCGACACCGCCACCGCCACCGCCTGCCCCTGGATCAAGGCTTAGTTGTGACTTCAGTTGTTCATAGCAACAGCTGTTGCCGCCGGTCCCGCCACCGCAGCCGATGCCCAACGAGCCAAGCTGTCGGCTGTAGCTCGTTTGGGTGATCGCCGCATCTGACTCCTCGTTAAAGCACGAGAAGAAGCCGCTTTCGATGGAATCACGTCGGGTTAGGTTCGTTTTAAAGGCCAACTGCTCACAGGAGTTCTTCAATTCGTCGAGACCAAAGCAGTTCAAGAGCTCTAGTTCCAGATCGGTAAATCGTGAACTCGCAACGGGCATTTCTTCCATTCGTGCTGAGCAGACCGATGTCGTCGTCGGTATAGGCGATACCAAGGTTGTCGCAGAGGGATTACTGCTTGGCAGTTCTTTGGATTTGTCCTCCTTCTCACTCGGCTTCTTCACGTCTCTCTCGTTTGCTGGGCAGGCTGCTGCGGTGCCTGTTAGCGTAACGGTTGAGGCACTGGCTTTAAGCAGCGTCGTGGCGTCCACTTGCTCGCTGGAAATGCTCTTCACACTGGCGCCGCTGTTGCCGCGATACAGGGGATGAAAATACAATGAGTTTGCCCGATATTTGCGAGCCGTTGGCACCGTGGAGGGCCGCACGGCGCTGTCGTCGCTGCTCGACTCGGCATCGGCACAATTGCCGCCTCCATCAGGGTCCGGATCTTCGGCGTCTGAAGCGCACTCATCGCAGTCTTCCTCGTCGGCAGGAGGCGCGATGGCGCTGACCCTTTGGGGCAGCTTTAACTCAATGGCGCTGTATTTGCGTGTTAGTTGTGGCGAGACGGGCATGCTCTTTGGTTCACTGGATGGTGGGGGGGCTGCTGTTCCCTTGCTATCAGTTTCGTTAGTCTGAGCCGCTGCCTTGCCCTGCATGGCCACTAGCTCCTTAAAGAACGGCGCAGACATCTCGAAGCACGAGCTAAACAGATCGCCAACTCCCGCCGCATAGGTCTTGGGATTGGCACCGAGAATCTTCTTGACTCCGCGTAGCTGGGCCAGAGCCGTAAATGGATTTGGCTTGGCCCCATTGTGATCCTTTGTTGTCGTTCGCTTGTATTGCGGATCCTTCAGGCACATCGTCTCGCCCACTTTGCGCAGCGTCAACACTGCTGAAACCGGCGGTGGCAGCGGGGGAGGATCAGGAACTGCCGTGGCCGTTAGTTGGTGGCCGGAAGCCATCTTCGAGTCGCAGCTGGTTAGCTGACGGGGTGGTGTCGGCGAGTGGGTGGAGGAGCGCTGCCTCTGCATCTGGTGGCAGCGAGCCTTGTCGCTGGGTGTCGTGTGCAGTGGAAAGTGTATGATATTCTCGCTCAGCGACCGGCGGTGTAGCAGAATCTCGGCCTCCAGTTTCTGGGTGGCACGACGCACACGACTCTTAAGCACATGATCGGTGAATTCGTTGCTACCCGCCGAACCATTGGGCGTTCCGGGCAACGCTGCTGATGCAGACTTAGTGGGTCTGGCATTGGGAAATCGAAATCCGTTCTCGTCCACCTCGCACAGGTGCCGGGGCGTCAGCACACCCGCTGGAGCAGTGCAGATTGTGCCGACTGCCGAAGCTGGTGGAGTAGTAGTCGCAGTGGATGCAGTTGCTGCAATGATGTTTTCCGTATCGCTGCCGACCGGCGATGAATTGATCAGTTCGAGAGAGCTCAGTGGACTAGTACCCGTCGAAGATTCGTGTTCATATTTCTCCAGCAGCAAGGCCAATTTCTTTGAAGCATCATGAAAAGTGGGCCGGCTCTTTGGATCATACTGCGGGGAATGGGATGGGGATGGGGAATGGTCATCATAGCTCGCCTTTCTCAAGCCTATTGAATATGCTTACCAGACAACAGTAGAAAGCCAGTCTTAGGAAGACAGGAGGTGTGTCCATGGGACACAGTTCGACGAATGTCAGATAGTCTAGGCCAAATGAGGGTGTACGTGGCATCAAATCGGGATCTGCCTCAATGCGTGCTATAATCTCGCACTGGATGATGCCGAAAGAGAAGACGTCGCTGGTCTGATCGTACCATTGGCCCTTTAGGCACTCGGGACTGACCCAATACGGAGAACCGACTGTCTCCAAACGAGATTTGGCCCTACAAAGGAATCAATGAGTATTATTTAATCCGATCTTGGCGAGAGTTTTCTTACGTTTTGATAGGTATCTTTGCAGCCAAACCGAAATCTCCGACTACAGCTTCATACTGATCGTTGGCCAGATTACGAATCAGCACATTCTGTAATAGATGCCAGCAGTTGATTTAGAATGGATATTTCGTATTTCATGAGCGGGAGAGGAGCTTTACTCACCTTGCTCGTCAAATCTCTGTGAAAGATGCCGGAATCATGGACATATGCCATGCCACGCGCTATACCCAGCGCCAGTCTTATTTTCTGTGTAGCGCTGAGCACCACCTCCTTGTTGGCCAACAGTTGCTCCAGCGAGCCGCCATTTATGTACTCAGTCAGTGCATGGAGTTGGCCTTCTTGCACACAAACGCCCATAAAGCTGCAGGAAATGCAAAATAAAAAAAAAAATTGTAATAAATTTGGGTTGACTCAAACATTGACATTTTGCTGCATTGAAATTTAGGTGGCCCCAAATAAGTTTCGCTTTCTCTCTCAGAGGGGGTCAGACAACTCGCTCGCTAATTGGCAGTTGACATGCAAATGCTAGACACCCAATATTTGATTCCCTTCCAGTGACACGCAAGGAAATAGCGGGATCAAGCGTCAAGCATCATTGAATGTGGGTAACAATGAGGACAATGTCAATGACTTCCAACAACTAAAGGATAAACATCCTTCTGGTTGGAGAAAAGTGTCAGACATCATCGAAGGGGTGGCAGGCAGGCAGGCAGTCAGTCAAGCAGAAAAGGTCAACTGCAGTCACACGGCACACAAATGGCAATGAACTTTGCGGACTCTCGGTGTTTGCTGTTGCATCATCATCATGACCGTCACCCTTGTTGGCACATGTGACTAGAGTCCCATGCAGGTGTCCATCAAGTCGTTAGTGAATTATATTTCTATCATTTGCGATAACACACAAAATGTCTTCCTATCGGCCAGTCGGCAAAAATGATAAGCCTAATCACCAACAGCAGCAGCAGCAACAGCCACAGCCAAGGAAGATGGCACTTAAGTTGCATTGAAACTAAAAGTTAACTCCACAAAAGTTGTTCAATAAATTTGCACGAAGTACCTTTAATTGCTTTCAGCACGCACACCACTAAAAAGCACACATAACCTGCCAATATGCCACACACGCACCCACCAAACCACACCAAACCACACCACACCACACCTAGGCACGTTCTACCGTAAGGGTAATGAAAATTTGATATGGTCACCCCCCTTTGGTTATGGGAATAAATATAATTATATTACCATATGGCTAAGGGAATGAACCACCTGTTGTTGCCTACTCCTTTACTTTTTATTGAGCTGGCGTGCCGTGAGACTATAGAGTCATCCAAACAATTCAAACCTTAATTAAAATATAAAGGAAGGATCTGAGATTTTAGGTGAGAATTTCTAACAAAACAAAACTCGCTTACATAAGCTTCTGCTCTAATGCTGATTCAGATTCAGATTCTTGAGCAGACACATGTCAGACAGACGATGACGCGGCGGCGCCCACCTGAAAGGGTCGACTTGGGTAGGGTCGGCGGCTGCGTCGTCTAATCTGTGAAATGAAGTTATCTGCTAGGTGTCTGTGTGTGTGTGTGTGTGTGTGTGTGTGTGTGTGGCTGTTGACAGACTTTATATCAGCCTAAAGGCGTCTGCATATCCCGGCACCTTTCCAGTCACCTTTGACTTGTCGTGACCAACTGAGAGGGGAATTTTACGGTTCTAATTTAAATTTATCTGCACGATTTACATCCATAAAGTCATTCGATGGCTGGTCATTTTCTAATCTAGTTGAAAATTAAATTTTGATTCCGTTAAATGAGTAATTAATATATATAGTTTTTGGCATTAATAAAGAGCATAAAAAATTCCTGAAAAGGTACATTAACCTTTGGCTGAACCTAGTAGCTGGCATCTGCGAAAAGGTGTCTATTCAAAGGGTATCACTTCTCTGTGTGTGTGTGTGTGTGTACAGGAAATGAATACACGTTCAAGTGCCTAAGCACTGTCTCAGGCTTGAGGCGAAAGAGTTTTGCGACAGACAAGCAGGAAGAATAAGGAATGCTGGCAGGGCATGGAGTGAAGTGGAGGGGGGGGTGGCAGAATCACTCAAGTGTCTGTAAACCTTCTTTTGCTAGAGTTTATTTTCTTTGTTCTTTCAATTTTCCAGTGTTTCTACTATCCATAATGACGATCATACCCATCCCCACAGAGCATTATCGTCATCATGAACATAATCATTATCGTCATCATCATCATCATCATCATTGGAACTGTGTTTGTTTGGTTAGTTAGTTTTAGTTTTTTTTTGTTGGTTTCTTTCTTTCTTTTTTCACCGGATTGGATTCACTGGAAACACGCTGGCCGGCATTTCGCTCGGCAATGGTAAACCATAAATTGACACGTTTGCACGTTTCTCTCAACTGCACACAGCTGCTGCTGCTGGCTCCTCGGCCGGAGTTGTCGGAGGAGCTAACTATGTACATAATACCGCTAAGCTCATTAATGAAATGCAAACTCCCGCTGCAAATTATCCCGAACTCTCCTCCCTTGCCTTCTCTCCTTCTCTCTTCTTTTGATCAGCATTCAATTACAGCATTTAGATTGAAAAATCGTAATTGGAGTATGAAGCATTTGCTGCTTAATTGAAAAATATTACCACAACTTTGTTGCTGCAACAGGCACAGCGGCACGATCTTTAGCTGCAGGTTAAAAGGTTGCCACAATAGCAAATAGAATGCGGCAAGCAAGCGATCGGTAATGGGGTAATGGGCGTGGCTTAAGCCGGATTAAACACTCTTAAATGCTCACCAAAATCCAAAGATAACAAAATTCAACAACTGCAATTACCAGTCAACATGCAGCAACAAAAATTTCGAAATGAAAATTTGATTTTCAATTAGAAACAATAAATGTATTTCTATGTGTGTGTGTGTAGTAGATAGGAAAACGTGATGCGAATATTATGCTGATTGCAACTGCAGAAAACTTGCCACAATGTTGCTTCATGTGGCATGGGTCACTTCCCATGGCGAATTTTAACATTCTTCCTTCTTCCCTCTTCCTGACTCTGTGTGTGTGTGTGTGAGCGAGATATTTAGCCGAACGTCCCCATCCTCTCATCCCCTCATCCCCTCATCACCACATTGCCAGCTAGCCAAAAAAGAAAGCCATTGCAATTGAGCCACATCTATTATGAGTGTGTGTGCTCGCTCGTTTGTTGTGTGTTGCATAAATTTGAATAACTAATACTTGAATATGTTTTCTATTGTGCAAAATTGATTGAAATATGTGTATTGAAATTGATTGAAAGTTGATGACATAATTTCTCACAGTTTTCGCTGCTGCTGCTGCTGCTGCTGTCAAAGTGAATGTTGCTTGGCCAGAGAAATGGCATTTTATGGGCCTCGGCATAAGGAAGTGGAAGCCTACAATTCGAACAAAGTATCCACAGAGGCGCAGGCATACAAAGAGGATGGAATGTAGTTCATTATATTCGCTTACTCAATATAAATCTGGTCAGCCATATTACTCATTGCTGCCATCCGTTTTACATGTGTTCCCACTTAAGCACACAATGTAAGTTTGCGAGTTCAATGACTGACAAAAAGATGAAACAGTGCCCACTCTTCTCCCCCTACACCTAGCCACACCAACGGCACCAGTCAAAATAGGGTAAACCATTTTTAGTCGTCTCATGCCAAATGTGTCCCAAAAATATGGAAGCTAATTGTTGTAAACGTTATTATGTGTGTTAATATTTTGTGTGTGTGAGTTTAGGCAAGCTAAATATAAATACCAAAAATTAGAATTCAAATATTATAGCTCAAACAAGAGAACAACATATTTCAAATGCATCGCAGACGAAGAAGGCATATACCACAATCAAGAAGCCGCCCAAGAACTAACAGAAACCTGTGATCGAGAGGTAAGAGACAAGAGGCAAGACAAGTTACTTCGAAATGAAATTGTGTGTGCCATGTTGGTCATCAATCAGAAATTAACCCAATTTAGCTTGCACCAGTGTAATAGCAACTATGCCACACGGCTTCAATTATAGATAAAAGACAACGACGACAACAACAACTGGCAACAACAACATGCAAGACAATCGGCAACATCATATCGATTGACAATCCAAGTTGGCAACAAATAAACAACCAACTCTGAAAAAAAAAAAAACATGAAATGATGCACTGATTAAAGTGTAGCACGGAGAGAAGGAGAGGCCGATGCCCAACCTGACTGCTCAACTGCTAAACGACGACTCCAACTCGAATCCAACTCCAACTCGAAACCGACTCCATTAAGCAATAGAAAGAAATGTCCAATATGGCCGCAATATTGACACACTCTCTTTCTGTCAGTTAGCCCCCTGTTAGCTGGTTTTAACTGCACTCATACTCAGTCTCTTTCCAACCGATTTCAATCCTCGAAATTAAGTGAACAATTTACAATAATTCTTCAATTAGAAAATTGACAAATATCTCAAATAGCCATGACTCCGCTGGGCTCTGGCATTTCAAGGCAAGCGCCTGCGTTCTTTTATAGAGAAGAATAATGCAATTACTGTATTACCTAAACACTTAAATGAAGAAGCCAACCGACCGAGAGACCGCCATGAGTGACTGCCATGTCGATGGATGGCGGACATAACATTTGACCTTCAACTGAGCACCAAGTTAAATGCATTTCTGAGTGAAATATCGATGTCAATATGCCCTAATCATTAGATTAGGAACACATAGATGGGACAAACTCTTGATTTTTTGATTGCAAACGCTAGCCTAGTCATGGAACCTCAGAGAACTTCGGGAAAACCCGAACGCTCGTACTCTCAATGAGAGCGTAAAGTGGAGAGAGGGCCAAGCAGCTCCCATCTATGTGTTCTATGGTTAGTGCTAATATTTATTTCACTTTGTTCTTCGCCTGCGTTTAAGCAATATTCTTGATTATGAACTGCATGCAAGAAGAGTAGCGCATTAATTTTTAATTACAACAACAGGCATATCAAAATTTGGGTACATGAACGCTAAACTTATCCAAAATTATCAAAGAAACTAGCTGCGGCCATGCTGAAGTTTGTATACCCTTGCAGCGTTTAACCAAGAGTCAAAGTGATTAAAGCAGACCAACAGACTGAGATCGAGACTCGAACTTTCATGCTGATTAACAATATATTTAGTTTATGGGTTCGAAAAAATCATGTATCTGCGGTTACTATTTAAAATACTTTTTGCTAAAGTATAAAAACTGAGTCGAACACAACAAATTGGATTGTAAATGCACTGCTTATTGTTTTATTATAAAACTTGTTGATTTAGAAATCGTAGTGACAATAGAGAAATTAATTACTGGTCAATTTCTAATTGCCTTACTTAATTATCTGTGCGACTTTTGGGCAAAAAGGTTGAGGACAACCGCTGCAAAGTCATTAACCTTTTCTTTGCCCTGTGCTCACACATTTGCGTGCCAAACAATTTGTCAACATTTGCACACAATTTATCACCTGCTTAGCATCATCAACGCTAAACACATCCACATTGGCTGGGGATCGGCAGGCATTTGCCATTGTCTGGGCCCCGTAATGAGCAACACCAGGCCAAGAACTGTGACACGGCTGAGTCGTAAATGAGCGTTTAAATGGGCTTTAGGCCCATCACAACATTCACATTTGCTGATGTTGCGCGCTGATGTTGACTTGCTTGACGCTTTATTTGCACACGGTAGAGGGAGGTGGGTGTTACGCGCGGGCAGGAAAACTGCTGGGATTTAATATAAAAAGAACTTTGCGTACCTGATGATGTGTACACACATTTTGAGAAATGCATTCAATCCAACTCAAACAGCGCCGGCAGAGACAACAATGCAATGCGAACGAACGAAATCTGGAGTGAGTGTAACGTCGAGTTGTTATTGTTGTTGTTGTTGTTGTTGGGTGTGGCGGTGAGTGAGTGAGTGGATGGGTGGGTGGTAGGTAGATCCCATTGCCCAGCCGCATGCCGAATGCAATTCGTCTGTGCGACATTCCACTTACAGCGAGCGCTTGATAAGGCCATAAAAAATGTTACAGTGAATGCTAGTTTCAATTTCAATTTTATGGCCAATAATTTACACTCGTACTCTACCTCTGTCGACTGCCGTCGGGCGAGTGGGCTGAGAATGGCTGAGAGCACACGAGCTATGTATGACATGTATTGTTAGAAAGGTGGTCTCAATTACCACAGCTGGTTCTATTGATATACCTATGTAGTTGTTGCATTTGCATTCAAAGAGGGTAACAACAGCAGCAGCACATCTCACATCCTACATCCAAGAGCTCGGGCAAATCAATAGGCTTCATTAGAGAGCTAGGGGAGACGCCTTCATGGGAGGCGACGCTACGACGATCGCGCTCAGTGGTATAGCTGTTAAATTTTGACAGTTAGCCGACAGCTGCGATCGTTAAGCATCATTAAACATGCTGCCTAACTAACTAACCAGTCAGCCAGCCAGCCAAGGAGTGGAGTGCCAAGCGATCCACATCACTGTTACAGATAAACGCACACAACGCTATCTTAGCAAAAAGACCAATACGAATAGAACAATTCTTCTGCAGAGGATTCAGATTCCCGATACGCCAACTAGTTTCATTAAAAGCAAAATTCACTGCGTGTGACTGCATTTAATAACATTATTTGGATTATTAAAAGGAAAGCACCATTCCATTCCTTTCCCCCCCCCCCCCCCTCAGCTGGTAATGAGTAAAGAAAATGCACAAGAAATGTTTCGGTGACCCAAATTAATATTTTCTTTAACAAATATACACATAGGCAGGAAATATATTGGTCAGGGTGAACATTTAATTATAAGATTCCGTTGCATTAAATACTTTTCACTGTTGATGGTGGCACGTCTCTTTCATCACTCGTACCAACTCGAAACAAAAGGGAGGGATAATATATTATGTGTCTTCATGGATCGAAGTGGATATATATACATATAAACAACTGGCCGTGTTCTGATTAATTCAATCCGCACTCAAAACCAAAAGTTTTTGAATTTAATTGGATTGACATAATGAATATATATACATATATATACAACCATTTTTGTTATAAACTATAGCAGTATCATGAAGTTCTTCATTTGTTTAAAACATAAGTATTAAATAATCTTTAATTTAAAAAAAAAAAGGATCGCTAGCTTTATTGGTTGGGGAGTAGTGTGTCATGGAAAACATACGTTGGAGGTGTCCTATTCAAGTGATGAGGAGTGTATCATATAATGAGCACAAACCATAACTCTACAGCACTCAGACGAAGATTTAGAATAAGATTAAGGTAGGTAAAACCAGGATAATGCCATATCTGAACGATATTAGGAATTTAAGACCGCTGTATTTGCTTATCATACTTGCTCTTTTATAATGGCCATATTTAAATAGACTATAGAGTGAAAGAAAGCACAGCAGTGTCCAACCGAGGCGGTTCAATGGGATAGAGCCCCAATTCTACAACAGATAGCGTCAGATGGGAAGTACGTATTAGTTCCTTGTTATATTGGATTCTATCAAAATTGTCAGGCCTCTTAGAAACATCTAGAATTCTTTACTTACAAATGAGTGAGACAAGTTAAGATTTGAAAACAGAAAGGTTGTTAAAAAGTAAAACATTCATATTTTTAGATTCAAGTTTACGGAAAATTTTAATAGTTGTCGGAAAAAAACCCAATGAAAATTGCATACAATTGAAGTTGAATCGAGTTGCGTGCAATCACGTGAGGAATGAATTGGGCAATGCAAACGAAAGGTCTAAGCAAGCCGACTTCCAAATACCCTATACCATTATTACCTAACACTTAAGCCAAACTGTTCCCCCCCCCCCCCCCCCTTGCATATTTTATCCCAATAAGTGGGATTATTACACAGATCCCCAAATGGTTCCCTATTAAGCTGTCGAGATCCCCAGGAGTAGGTAATTGCGTACTCTTTCAATTTATACTACAGGGTAAAATAGCGAAAAATGAAGTGACTACGCAGCTTGGCAATTAAATCTAGTCAAGCCAGACGACCGTCTACAATGTCATGACTATTTAATGTGCCTTCCTAGCGAAGCCTAGTCATATAGGCAATTACATCAGCGCTGCTTACTCTACCTCTAACACAAATTGGTGTATTAGCTTTGGCAGCAAACTAATCTAATCGCTTTCTATTAAAACACGGCTAGCAAAGATACGGAATTGCATGCATTAAAACCATCTAATTAGCCGTTCCATTGAAGTCTTATGAATATTGTTTGAATAATCATTACAATAATTAAAAAGAGTACCCAAAATTCGGTGGGTGCGTGGCTACTGGTGACCCGGGTCCAAAACACACACGCCCAGTCATTGCCAAGGCAATCACATGCCCCAAGCTAAGTAGAGGACAGCAGCCGCACTGAACTTGACCTTTTTGATGGGCCCGCAAACGCATTTGCTCAGTCTAAAACTCTTGTGAAAATAAATAGTATTATTATGACTAACTTCTCTTTTATAAAAATATGAAATAATTGTATTACGCTATTGAGAAAAAGTCAATTGGCGACATGAAGAATGTACTCAACACAATAAATAATTTAATCAAATCAAATACATGCAAATGCAAATGATGTCAGTCCACAAAATTGTGACCCAGTCCCAGCAGTTCCATGCAGTCTTGCTGGATCCGTTGTTCCCCACAGATATGACTCAGCCTGAATGTGTTTGTATATCTATAATATGAAATATACTTACATATGTGTAAGTTAGGTCAGTGTTTATTTTGCGGCCAAACACTAGATGAGATTTGAGTACGTGCGTCGTCGTTCTCATAAAATCAATTTGGCAGTGAACCAAATATAAACAAAATGCTCCCCCACATTCAATTTTGTATGAAATACGCGTATAAACCATGAGTACATATGTATGTAGGTAATGGATAGGTAAGTACAATTCATTGAAATGTTTTACGTAATAGAACAGATAAACTGTAAAACTCACTACAGACTAGTGAGCTTTGTTTCATAAGTGGAATATTATGATTTCTTCAATAGCAACAATTCTAATCTGGAACTCATTTTAATGATATTGTGTCAGCATGTCCAGCGGATGACTCAGATGCCACCATATAGCATTGACCCATAAGCCGAGGCAAATAAGCAAGCTTAACATCACAACAGCTGATTAGAATGGGATCTCACAAATATAATGGGCTATTTTTAACTGGCATTGTTTCCCCACCATGCATACATGATTAAACTTAGCTACTTACCTCAATATATTTGCATGGGACAACTTATTCAGCAGCTGGACTTCTCTCAGCATATTTGGTCGATTGGCACGCAACTGATTCATTTTCAGCACCATCACCTGGCCAGTTGTCCGATGTGTGACCTTTAAATGCAAAAAACAACAAATACATGAAATAATATTAACTACATTTAAAGCAAGCAAATAATAAATCAATCAGATTTGCAATGACAAACTCAAGTGAAAACACGGGAGGACGAACAACATTAACTCATTGGGAGTGTGTGTCTGTGTCTGTGTCCGTGTCCGTGCCAGGGTCAAGTTCACATTCAAGTGTAGAAAGTAGTTGTTAGCCAGTGTGTTGACTTAAATAAATATGGCTGGGACAATTGTCGAACAGAGTGTAAAATGGATTTCATGGCCCGCAGCTTCATCGCAGATACGAGACAAATGACAAAATTTGAGGACACGTAAAGGTTATGCGCCGAAGCGTGAATACTCTAAAAATGCAACAAATATTCTATTCATTAAAAATCAATCTTATATACATAAGTGGTCAGAGTTTTATTCAAAAAGCATTTCTACTGACAAAAAGGATGACTATTTAACCATGCTTTATTAACTCAAAGTTGGCTTTCAGTGCTGACTAATGGGAGTATTTACCACAAAATTTAGTTCACAGTCATAGAGCTGACACATTTTTATTTCAGTTTCTTTTTAGATTACTTGCGATGAAAACCTCAGACCAAAAAACGAATGTACACTTTTTGCAGGGGATAAAAATCAATAAACTCGTCTGTGTTTGCCATTGCCAATGCAATAGATGGCCGACAGCATTGTTTTAGCCATTTTTCGTTTTATTGCTTTATCTGAGTTAAATTGCAAAATGACAACACATTTTAAAACTGTAAACTACCATGACAAAAAGTTTTAGATTTGTCATAAGCTATAAAGACCAATCCTATAAGAGTTTAAGTATCATTACTAAAACAGAATTCAATTAAAAAAAAAAAAATAAACATTTGCTACCAAATAGCCAATCTAGTCAGCTCTGATTAATGTATAACGTTAATCGATAAGAAGAAGTCTTATAACAAAAACTGAAATATAATTGAACAACTTAGATGATGTAGTATATAAATAGATTCAACATTCAAATTAGTCCTGGCTATGGTAAAAAGAGTATAATACGAGATATAACAAAATGCCTTCTCTAACTTTTATGTCTTGCTAAAATTAGACTAGATGTCTGCCACAAGTGACAAGAGACTATGACAGCGAACATCTGAGAAAAAGCTAACAATAAACAAAACAGAAAATGATTGACAGTATAGTTTCTTGGTCATTTCCCTTTCAGCCTCGCCTATATTCATTTATTTACATGTATATATCTTGTATTTATAATTGAATTGGGAACATGTATTTTATAAAATTACATGTGGGCTAGTTATAATTTTCATCTAATCAATTAAGGCTATTTTAAAAATCTTTGAGTAGATAGATGTCAGAAAAATTGGTTTTTCTAGAAAATTTTGCCAACCAAAATTAATATTTCATTTACCTTAATATCGAATTTGACCCTGTTTGCAATGTCAATTCAACTGCAACATGGCGCCATGCAACATTCTTCAAAAATACTTATACTAATGGCCCAAAAGACTGACTGTTTACTTCAGGCCAAGGCATCCGCGAAAATGGCAACTGTTTGCGTTTATTCTACTTACTATTGGCACAGCAAGACAAACAAATTCTATTGCTTCTCTCTCCTCTAGACGGCTTAGTTTAGCTCACTTTCCACCTCTCCCCTGCATTGGAGACCTGAGCGGCATAACAACAAACTTGGTCTGTAGGTGAGTAAGTATCCCCCCCCCTCTTTATGTATATTGCATATGAAAATGGGATTAAGAATGGAGCTCTAGACCGGGACACGTGTGCGTGGGTGACACACACTCTATGCCGTCAACAACAAAAATAACAACATAAACTAAGTCTCTTTTTATACCCTTGTTAAGAAGGGCTATTTACATAAACCTGTGAAGTTCAGAGTTAACATTTTATAGAAAAAAAAAAGAATCTCTGACTTCGCATTTCTTCTGTCTGTGTGGATCATTAGACTAAAATTATGTTTTATGCGATTTGATATTTGCTGCAGGTGCCTCCATATAAAGCTGCTCGCAGTTTGCAAGAGTATATTCACTTCGGCCTGGCCATAGTGGTTGGGCCTGATCTATGGAGTTTTTTTTTTTTTTTTTTTTTTTTTGTCCTGTTGCGCTTTTTTCTTTGCTGACTCTGACTCTGAGTCTCAGTTTGCCGCCTTCGCGTCGGTGTTAAGAAATTTATGAGCTGATGTTTACATATTTGCGCCCCCGAAAGGCCAAAGTCCAATTTCATGGCGGTCGACGGTGGTACACACCGGCTGTCTATAAATTCATCTGAATATGTCTGGCCACATGTTGCTAAGGCACTTATGTTGCAAAGATACTCCGCCGCAAAATAGTTGAAAAGTTGATTTCCGCTTCATGTCATTTGATTTTGTTATTTTCTGATATTTTTTGGCATGTCAGTCTCATGACGCTCCTCATTTGCTTATCTGCCGCAGTCAAAGTGTTTTTATACCTACCTTTTGGGCGATAAAACATACAAATATACTTATATCACAATAAAGAGAAGAGGAAAAACTCATAAAAAATAAAACTCTTCATAATGCCGACACACCCAAAACCAGAATTTGTGTGTGTTTTTCTGTAATATGACGTGTTAATGTTGTATATAAAATCAGAGGAATTATATTGAATCAAGGGAAATATTCCTGTCAATATTTATACAGTTAATGGCTGCCAAATTTGTTATTCATTTAAATCAAAAAGTGCGTGACAAGTTTGCTAAAAAACAGCCGGAAATTGAATTAAGAACCGCTCCCTTTTCGGTTCACTCACTTCTCGACCAATTAAATCATTAGGCGCATTGTAAAACATTTTAGAAACGTTTGCGTCAACATGAAACGCATTTCTTACAAATGCATCGAACGTGAATTTATCGAAAGAATGTCCAAAACGATCGTGCAGCAAACAAAGCCGTCCATGGACCAAAAGTGGCACGTCCAGATGCAGACGCTGAGACACCGACAGAGATCCATGGCAGAGACCGCAGACCGGAGACCGGAGACCATAGCCCAGGGGGCAGGGGCGAAAAATTTCTTAGACTGCAACTGTGCTAAAAACTAAAAGCGGCTTGCTTTAAAGTTGTCCATTTAATGTTTATAGCTTGTACTCTCCACAGAACAAACGAAAATGGGTATAAAGCATTCAACACAAATTTTGAAACAGGCCAAACAGATCGTACATATGTATATATTGTTGGTCATGCAACTCAACATGAGCACGATTCAACCTTTTCGATCGATCCGCTTATTCTCTCAGAACATTGATCATTTAATTGCCGAAATTGTTGGTACAGGGTACTTAAAAGTCGGCAACCCGACTCAAAAGAAGAAGAAGAAGAAGAAAGAAAAGTATTTAAGCAGTGACGTGAGAAAAGAAATCCATACACACAAACCTCTACATACAAAAGCACTCGATGGGCATCAAATATAATCAATTACTGATGAGAAACAAAAGGTGTTCAATAGGTAGAGTTTCATTCAGCTTTTCGAGTTACGATGAAAGATCGTCGTGTGTGGGAAAGTCGTACTTCTTATTTGCTGGCCCAGTTATGGGGTCTAAAAGCTTTTTCTCTCTCTTTATGTGCGTTTCTACGCAGTAAGTAAATTCTACTTTTGTTTATGGTCCACTTGAACAATAGGTAAATTACTCGAGAGTTTCTACTGAACTTTTAAAAAGAAAACCATAAACTTGACCTTAACAAAATTTAACTTAAAATGCAAGCCTATGTCTCTGCTTCGATGAAAACAGACGGTTTTACTACTTTTTATACACCCAAAGAAGAAGAAATCTTACTATGATCATATCGATATATCACAAATACTAGTAACTTCTACATATTTTTATTGCCGAGTCAATGACATTGCAGACATTATCGATACTGATTGGATGACTATTGGATCTTGATTGAGCTTCAGAAGTTCAAAATGAATTGCGCAAGACTGTTCGGTAAGAGCATAAACTCAAACTAATGTAACGAATCGTATCTGAAAATCGTGTATTGTATAGTCCTAATTTATTTGGAAGTGCGCTGATTAAGTAAGTCCAATTTAGAACGACCTTTTATGACTAAAAATTTCCCTAGAAAAGCAGCTAAAATCGCAATGAAAACCACCAGATACATATGTATCTTTCTTAAATGGACACAAACATGCAAATGGTAACATACAAAAAATTGGGCTTAGAACAGCACATAGCTAATTTTTTGCCATGCCCATATGAAATTGGTCTATTTTATTCTCCATTTCATTTTATTCTCCATAAGCAAGAAAAATCATTTAAAAGAAGTTTAAACATCCCCCCCCTTGTTTACTTTTAAAATAAGCATGAAAAAGCTTTCTTAATTTTCTGTTTACCGACGGACCCCCGGGAGGTGGAATGGAGATGGTGGGGCCACAGTTGGCAGTGATTGAGAAGAAATCGCAATAGAACATTAATTTAACGACATTCGAGTCGGTGCTTGACCAGTTTACATCACAGCAGGTACCGAAAAATCCAAAAACACTTGGCATCAATGGTTATGTCAACACTTTGGTTTTGGCATCCGATCCGTACGAATGGACGACAAGTCGTTGCCGTTGTGAATACTCGTATTTTCACTTTCAAACAAAAACCACAAAAAAATGAAAATCAAAAGGCAGTTGCGGAAACAGAACAACAACGAAAGTTGCACCACCATCAACCAGCCGCCAAAAAAAAAAAAAAAAAACCACCATCCTTTTGGACCAAAACGCACAAATATAGAGAGGCCAGCAGCCTGACCAGAAAACCAGTCTCCACCTCTGCCGCTGACATTTCAACCGGCAACACGTCTGGTCTGGTCTGGGGCGCCGACTTCTCCTTTGGAAAGAAACGCGTTTTGCGGGCGGTCGGCGCATATGCTTGACATTCGATCTGTGGGGGCCCGAGCCTATCTGAAGAGGTAGGCCCCTAACGATGAAGCACTTGCTCGACCGCTCCCGCCGCTGAGAAAATATTTCAACAATTTCCCCACAAAAAAAAACGTTGCGTCGCCTTGCGTTGCGTTTCGTTTTGCTGTTAACAAATATTTAATGCGATTTACAGTTGGGTTTTCTGGCCAACCGCCTAGCCAGCCAGCCGGCTGGTCTGGTCAATCATCTTTCACATACGTTGACGCTGACGCTGACGCTGACGCCGAGGCCAACGCCGACGCCAACGCTATGCCAACACCAACATCTTAGCGGTACAATGTCATACGTGAAAACGTGTTCCGCTGGGCATGCTCGCGTGCGTTTTTCACGCGGCAGTGCGAACAGCGCTCAGAAACTCTACGAAACGACGCACGACAAATGTCGGCTAAAACGATGTAAGACACAAATATTAGGCTGGAGGTGTTGCTGTTGAATTAAAGAAGCTGGTTCTGATGCCAAGTTCTGGTCAGTTACCCGATTCGAGCTTGTTTCGTGAGTGTGTGAACGGCAGTCATGCCCATTTCAAGCAGCAAAACAAGCCGTTGTCTCTAGTGGTCGACGTTGGGGCCGGCTTTGAATGGAATTTAACCTAGTTTGCTTTCTTTTCTTTCAGTCGGTCTTCATTCATTCGTAGGCAACATGCTTTCAGTTAGTATTTTTGGGTACGCTGCTTTTTTTTGCAACTCATCATGTCAGAATCTGCTCCAAAATAGTTTTTTATTGCTTTGGTCAGTTATGTGCAGACAAAGAAGATGCTGCTTAAATGATTGGCGATCGAAGATGGCCGTTAAATGTTTTAATTTGAATAATATTCCACGGTTAAATCGTTTTCAGATAAACGAAAGCCAACAAGGAATTTTTTTTTAAATTATTGTGCCAAAGATATGCACAACAATTAAAAATTGAGCGTAATATCCGTCCATCAAATTGCAAAAAATACATAAATTTAGTTTTCTATTAAAGTAGTCATAAATTATTGGCTCCTAGAACGTAACTAAAAATTCATATAGAACTTTGTTTTAATGTTCACAAGTTATCGAGTTCTTTGTAAGCTCCCTATAATTATTTATTTTTTCTTTGTGGTTTGCAATTGTGTTTCTCTTATTATTTTAAGTGCCCTTGTCACATATTTTGCACTTTTTATTATTCCTTTTCTTCTCCATACTCCTCTTTCAGTTTATTGTATTATCTTTTTGTTCTTTTAGCGTTTTTATGTTTCAGCATTCGATTAATGATCTATTGTCGATTTTCACATTTCGCTTTGTCGTTTGTTTTCGATGTTTTTTAATGGTAAAGATAATAACTATCCGGTTAACTGATGGAAGGGAAGAGTGTGGCGCTCTCACTTGGTCGTCCAGCGAAGAAGACCCGTTTTTTGAGCCCATACATCCAGGCCCACTCTTTATTTCATTCGAACTTCCATATAATTTCTCATTTCACCTGTCTCATCGTTACCATTATAATTATGAATAAACTATGTATGTATGTATTTATATTCACATTGAAAAGATATGAAAAATATTTGGATTATAATTTACCAGCTAATCTAATCAGTGAAAAGAAAAAAACAGCCCAGACCGACCAAATCTTATCTCTATTGAATGAGCCCCACACACACACACACACACACACACACACACACACACACACACACACACTCACGAGCAATTGGCAACGGGAAAGTATAAAGAACCTGACGAAATAATGAAAGGTCATAAACGAGGAGCTGCAAAATTAGGAGGTATTCATTTAGGAGGCGGACGGACTTAGGGAAACGAAGGAGGAGGCGTTGTTTTTTCGTAGATACGAATTAATTAGCAAAAACAAAGCTCGTGCATCAATCATCATAAAGCATTTATGATTTACCGAATAACGGATCACAATTGCAGATAAGACTCTCGAAACAGAAAAACAAAGCTGTAAACCAAACGAGTAAAAAAGGAAATAAAAATCACGGAACGACTGTTCCGTGGAAGATTTTATACCCTTGAATGGTTTACCTTCAGAGACTGACAATCAACCTCAATTTTGATTGAACCCCTCGAATAGGGGACACAAACGGTGTTTGCTGATCCGCCCATCAAGAAATGGACTCAGACTGTTTTCCTTCAAGTTAACAAGAAAAACATCCTTTTAGAAAGGGTATACACAAATCTCGCAATACTCAAAGTGTTGGCATCAATTTTATTTGGTTGATGTGAAGGCGGCCTGCGCAGTTGAAAAAGTAGGAGGAGCAGTGCACTGAACATTGACCAGGAAATCTAATGCCCACGTGCATTGTTATTAAATGGAGAAACAAATTATACATGCTCAAATAATGGCCGTCGGGTGATCGTCAAAGCTGAACCAAATGAAGATGTTGTCAAAGACTTGACATGTGAATGGAGACGGGACAAGCTGCTGTTGGCTAAATAAAGTGATCGCAACCTTTTATTGAACTTGGATTACGTATTATTTTTTGGATAATTATTGTTATTGTTGTTTTGTAGGCCCGTTGCATTTAATTGTTAACGGAAGTCTCTTACTCTGCCGCCTGCTTGTTTGTAGTTATGCAAATATTTAACTGTTGTTTCACCTTTCTTTTCTGCCACACAGCACAACATCGCAACATTACATGGTTTAACAAAATTTTATATCGTGTTAAGCAAATAATTTAACAAGAAAAATGTTGCTGCTGCATGTTGCTAGTTGTTGTTGGTGTTGCTGTTGCTATTACTTGTTGGCGGTGGTTAAAGGCAGGAAGCAACAGCTGTAAAGCAGGCAAAAAGCCAGCCACAACTCACGCATATTGCACAACACTTTTGTGGGAGGATGAGGATTGAGACGAAGACAGAGACACCCAAATTGGGGGATGGGTGCAAGAGAGGGGAAGGGGAAAACTCTCTAACAACTGTAATTATTAGCTGTTAACCTAATGGAAACTCAATATGAAATCTAGTCAAAGGAAATAACAAGAGAAAACCTAGATTTTCGTTTTAGCAATATTGCATAATTGATGCCAATAATAAAAATGAGACACCTTGTCTCTATCAGCCTTTTAATTGTGATCTCACCTTCAGTAGTTCATTGCACGTAGCAGCGATTAAGGGGTGGGGCAGGGCATGAGCAGGGCCGAGAGCTTATCTACAGCCATTAAATTGACTACGTACATTTGTTGATATAGTGTATAAGCTAGTTATGTCATTTCATTAAATGCCATTTTCACGACTACTAGACTGATTTTTTTACACACACACACACACACACACACACATATATATATATATATTAAATCGAACCAACGAACGCGTTCTACATATTGAATTTCTTTCATATTAAGCCGGGACATGAACTTGGAATGCCTTTGCCGACAACACGGAAAGAAGAAGGCGACATGGCCTGCATATGAACAAGTTATGCCCCAAAGGAATGGCCGCCTGTCGATCTGTCCAACGGCTGTCGTGAGCAAGCTCTTTAAAAATCATTTAAAAAGAAATCAGCACACTAAAGATGCTGAAGGGATGGATAGTTAGTAAGGAAGGGATGCATTATCCTCCTACCACACCTGGTGTCTGGGGCTTTTTTAGTTTCTTTTCTCAAGTGAAGGCCATTCATATTTTGCACAATAAATACTCGACCACAAAAAACATTTATCTATGTATATATGTATGTATACATATTAATGAAATAATAATTGTTGCCGGTTATATCTTAAAAGCCGCTTAACTTGTTTACTTTTCGTATCAATGGCATGAAACGAACGACATGATGACAGCAATACAACACCAAGTCTATAAGTAAGTACGGGGTAGACCCCATGAAATGGGTTAAACACACAAAACAATAATAACGAGAGCCCAGCAGACCCCGGAGCCCACAAAATGTTCCGTCATTAACTGCCGTCGACATCGTGAGTACATACAAACGACTTTAAGTACGATCTTAGCTTAAATATAGAGATAGACAAAGACATTAATTACAGTTGATTTGACTTTTGTTGCTATTTTGTTGATATACAAAGAGTTTAAATATATTTAATTAATAGTTATATTCAAAAAAACGATCTTCTGTCCTAGTGAACAATTATTGGATTAGATCAATGACTTGTTACTTGGACTTAGTGTATCTGGAAGTCGCTGCTTCAACTTGATGTGCCAATTCGTTTTGTTTTCTTCGGTTTCGGTTTCTATTTTTGTTTTGTTGGCTCAAGGTATTTCCGCAAACCTGGAATTAACCTTTAAAATATATAGAACTCGATGTATGTACGATGTATGTATGTATTGGGCTGGTAGTTGCAACATAGTAAAAACCTCGCTTGTCTCTTAAAAACTAACAGCAAACAACCAAGATACATACAGACATATATATAGCAATTCACAATATCTTTCGTCGTTATGGCTGCGCTGAAATTGTACCAAATAGCTCATAAGAACCCCGTAAACGCTGTTAATTGGATGTGGCGACTACAAATCGATAGGCTCGACGAGTGTGTATGTTGTAGGTGGAAACGAAATTGGAATCCCTTATTGGGGTGCATCTACGACAATTCACAGAACAAATGGGTCTCAGTTTCTTTCTAGTAGACGTTGCCAGGGATTAACAGCAAGAACCGTGGCGCTTTCTGACCTTAGTACCCACACCTCTCATTGATCGAATTGTAAACTAAGTGTATATACATATATGTATATATATATATATATAAACAGTATTTTATTGATTAATTGGGTCTTGGAGCAGTATTAGTGTGTGATTGCAAGTGAGTGTGAGCTGGTGTGCGTATTTTTCTTGATCAAATATGCACTACGTCAAGTAACTCATAGAGCACTTAATTGCTTTTATCACACGCCTTAAATCGCCCAGCGACGACTTTGGCAGCAGCGGCAGCGGCAGCGGCGACGTCTGCATTGTCAATTAAATTAGAAATCTATGGGACACGCGTCTCCTCTGTTCGTCTCTGGCTGGATGGTCAGACAGACGGCGTTTGGCCAGTTGTGACACGTCTGTGTGATTAAAATCCCTATTAAGCACTACTCCCCACTCCCCTAACCATCCATTAACAATAAGCTAGCACTTCCGTTGCCGTTGCCTTTAAGGGGGGAGATGCAGCCTGTTATGTCTGCCTCTGTCACGACAAAGAGCAACTCCAACCAACTGAGAGCTTAGCTACATGTGCACTGGATGTCGTTGTCAGTTCTTTTGACATTGTCTAGCCGCCACTCGGTTCTCGCGTTTCCACTGCATGCCACAAATTGATTGCCCTTAAAAGGGTTAAAGGCGCTTACAAGGAAAAAAAAGGAAATCTATCTTAAAACTGGGTTCTGCTAATTTTTTTAAAATTTTTTGTTTGGCTAGAATATTGAATTTTTATTCTACAGCGGCAGCCCACTCAATGGTAATCAATCAATGGACGCGTTTTGTATGCGGTGACGACGTTTGTTGTCGCCAGACCAAGAGCAATGTACATATGTATGTATGTATAAAAATACATATGTACAATATACATAGGTACATATATATGCATGGATTTGAATGCGAAGATATAGACCCATTTCTTGCCATCGAGCTTAGCGTCTCTGCAATTCAAGTGCACTGAGCGAGCTCCCACCAAGTCTGCTCTGGTCTGTGGTTACACGTGTTGGCCAAGTGTAACTGGTTCTTATCAACCCATACCTTAAGAAACCAGTTCAACTGGCTCCCCATCGTCGTCATCGTGGCATCTTATGGCGGCGTTTCCAACTCAAGTCCATCAATCAATGTGCAAGTTTTGGATAGCTTGGCTAGCATTTTGCTCAATGGTTTTTTTGCATTGTCGCAAATATTTATTTGAAAAACAAAATTCCCACGCATTTGCAAAACAAATCATAAATCAAATTTTTCACGTCTGGCAACCAAATCTGTTCATTTACAATTCAAATACTGTACAAAAAGTGTATCGAAGTTTTTGAACCTCTCACTATTAAATAAAGTAAAATAAATAGTTGGTTTGACAACTCACAATTGACGGATTATTAATGTCTAATTCTAAGATTATTATTTTATATTCTGCTTACTTGAGTTCGTCTGCTAAATCAATGCCACAGATTTTAATGTTGCTTACCTGTAAGAAAGAGAAAATTTTTTGTAATAATCTGCAAACACAATATTAGACATGGACAATGACCTTAGAGCAACAAATCTATTTGGTTTATTTGTAACCAATTAAAAAAGTGCGCATAAATAACTGTACAAAAGCTAAATTTTATGTTAAGAAAGCACAAAAAATAACACAAAGACGAAAAGTGAACAAACAAAACACAATAAACAATTTAATTACGCATCGTTTGTGTATAAAAACAAAAGTGAAATGCATGTTATAAAAATATCATTAATAATTGTATTTCTTTTTTGTTGTTGTTGTTGCTTGAGTGCACATTGCCCACCGCCAACTAAGTACCAAAGTTTGCAGCTCGAACTTGGCTAATCTCAGCTGATGGTACCCATCCGCCAAATCATACGTATGTACGTATCACTCGCCAAAATAAACGATCAAACTAAATGCATGTTCTATTCAAGTGACAGAAAAAATTTACTCAATTTCATACGAATTCCAACACAAAGCAACATAAAAATATAACGGCTCTTTTCCAGAGGTTTCTGTTGCGTTCTGATAGACGTGAATAACTGCTAAAAGACAACTTGCAAGAAAACCGTTATTTTATCATTTCGCTTTTGAGTTCTTCGCAAAAATACAATGACCGTACAGGCTGTCCTATTCAAGTGATGAGGAGTGTACATATACATAAACCCTTGATCGGCATCAGCTGACGTGTTAATCAAGATAGTATTTATTTGTATCATAGTACATCTCCCAATAGTTATTCACTTGCTGTCCAAGCTGGGTATTTTAAAGTCGAGGCTCCAAGTCCGCTTTGAGCGGTATATATTTTCAGCATTTCAATTTCATATTTTAAATGTGAGAAAATTTACAAAGTTTGCTTGGCTTCTTCTCGAGTGTTGGTTCGATGTTATGTTTCAACTATAATTCATAAACACGACAGCAATAATGAATATTTTTTTATATTGAAGGAAAACTGTAGGCACACACAACACTTGCACACACTCGCACTGACTCCTCACATGTGCACACACCTATCGCACACCAAGCGTTACATTTCTCAAGTGTTGTTTTGTCGCGTGTAGTTGAAATAGAAAGTTTGAATTATAATTGCTTTGTTTCATTGTTGGCAGCAGTAGCAAAGCAAGAAACTAGAGCTGCCAGCCGAAAATACTTCAACTAAGTTGAAAAGAAAAACCAACAGCAGCGGCAGTAGCAGCAGCAGATAGTTAATCACAAATCTAATATTTTATTAGTGGAAAAATGTTGTTCGAAATGGGACAAAAATCTTCTCCACGCCACAGATGACAATGACAATGAAAAGGAGAAGGAGACGGCCAGTGATAGAGGGAGATGTTGCAGCTGGGGCAACAACATCTGCTCATGTGGCACTCTAAAATTATTTTTATTACTTCATTTCGGTTTGGAAGGGGAAAAGGAAACAACTCGCCATGCTAATGGCAAAGTATGCGACATTTCAACTAGTTTCAAGGCTAAATCGAAGAGAGAAGGGGGGAGGCAGTCGCTCACATGTCAACAATATGCCCACCCCCCTCTCCACGCTCCTCCTCATCGACATAATGCTCGGTTCATTGAACTGCCCCCGGGGGCATATGAGAATAAAAACAAAACGACAAAAGGGAAATGCATTTGCCTGTCATTTTTGTTAATTGCACGACAATAAACAAACACACAAACAACGTAACAAAACGAAACGAATCGAATCAGAGGAAGCACTAATTGAAAGTCCTTTTTGTTTGATGCACACACTAACTGTAGACTAACTCTCTAAGTCCCGCATGCAAATCACAATTTGCAGTGCAAATATTTGAAATTATCAGTAGCATTTGATCTAGCAACATGTATATTCAGGGCTGCACAGCCTGAGGGCTCTCGCCCTCTCCCTGGTTCATTTCGAGATTTGTCCAAGTGGACAGGGTAGACGACAATGTTGCCCAACATTTGCCACATTGGCATCACATTTGACAATACACTTTTGGATTTTTCTTTTTTTTTTTTTGGACTTTTTGCTGCAATAGTCAGATGCGTTATTGCCTCACCTTGTTGCTGTTGATTTGGAAATGCAACCAAAATTAGTTGTTGGCGTCAATAGTAGCGCGACAAATTTAAATGGGGCCAACCGAAACTGACAGTATTTGGGTGCAGCCAGCCAGCCAACAAAAAGATAAACAATTTCGTGAATAAATCGCCGTGTCGACTATCTTATGCCCTGCAGACGAACAGTAAGTGAAGTTAAGCTATCGATTTCTAAAAACGACTTCGTATATATACATATATAGTAATTTAAAATCGTAAAAACTACTGATAACATAACCTGCTAAAGCAAACGGCAAGTTCTCGAAAACAAACTTTTCTTTGAAATTAAATAATAATGCTAGTTGTATATTTTTATAAGTATATTTTCAGACTGAAAGAGGAAGGAAAAAAACACCATAAAACACGGAAGTGGGGAAAACCAATATACCCTTTCCATTGTAATGAGGGTATTTCGGGCTTTATATCCAAATGAATCAATGCAAAACTATGAAATGCATATCACAACAACGGCCACAACGACGACAACAATGACATGGATGTTGACATGCGTTGCCTCTGGGTATCAGCGTATGAATCAACAGCAATTGGAGACACCGACACCGACTCCGACTCTTAGTCTCAGTAGTCTCAGTCTCAGTAGTCTCAAGGCCTGGTGTGTCAGAATTTTTTGAATGAATGAATAAAATAAGTGAGTGAATGAATGCACTGTTGTGCATGCACTTGCATTCAATTTTGCACATTCACATCATAAACTTGTTTATTTTACATTGTTTTTGTGCACATTTTTCGGTTGAACTTCAATTCGATGCGAGTTGACGAGGATGAGTGCATTGAACCTACTCCAATAAAACAGGCGAAGAAAACAAACAAATGGACAAACAGTTGCGGGTAACCAGTCGTCAAATGAATTCAGCAACTGCAACAAACTGGCAACTGGATTTTGTAAGTAACTAAGTAGTTAGTTGCCCGCCTCCTTCTCTGGCTCAACTCAAAACATGTTGCAAATGTTTCGTTTTCGTTTTTCTTTTCTTTTTGGGTTCATCCGCTTGCTGCTGGTCACGTTTTAACTGCTATAAACATCAATAGGGGCAGCCCTCAAATGCGGAAGTTAACTTTGAATCTTTGCCATGATTGAAGCGGCTTCGGCTTCGACCAGCTCTCCTCATCATTGTCACCCTTGCATATACTTTTATTAGCTTAATCACTCACGCCCTTCATTATCATCTTGCCCGAATCTGATGATGAACAGAAGGGCCCAGAATTTGTTAGTTGGCCCACTGTGAGTTGGCCTGTTGCGGTGGCCATTTGATGTCAATAGAACCACCTCTCCCCCCCCCCCCCCTCATGGGGCCTGCATTTGGCATTTGATTTTTTGGCTGGATTCTCATTATGCATGCATGAGTTGCTGCTACCAAAGCTGCTGGGTCCAGAGTCTAGAGAAACTGGAGACTGGCTAGAGGAAGCGACGATTGCAGCTTGCCACTGCAGCTTGTCATTGTTTATCTGCGGCAGTAGCAACAACAACAACAACAACAACAACAACAAACGATATTTTTTACTTCTTGGAGCTTGGTGCTTTGCTCTCTACTGTGTGCTGTCTGCTTCCGCTGGTTGCCATTTTTCTTTTTGCTTGCCCAAATGCTGTTGCAGCTTATCTGTTTTCTGGCACGACTACTTGCGTTATGCGATTGGGTTCTATGTCATGCCATTTGTTGCTTCTATTAAGGGTCGACCATCAGAAAAGGAAGCCATAGAAGACACAACACTCACTCACTTGGCGGTGGCTTTCGACTCTCGGCTCTCCCTGCGAGCTGCTGCCGCTGCTGCCGCTGCTGCTGATGGTGCTGCTAATTAAAAGCAACTGCCAGAAACTGGAAACAATGCAGATAAAGATATGGGCCGACGAAAAGACATAGGAGACCGACTGGCAGGCCAGTAAATGATATCTACAGAAGAAAGGGAATGGAACGGAGCGCGCCTTTCCAAGACAAAAACCATCTTGGGTGTCCTGGTTGGCGACCCTCTTACATTATGGCAATTGAGTTGACCTCTATTATAGTGACTACCAAGCCATTTGCCGGAAATTCAAATTTAATTAGAGCACTGCAAATACGAGAACTCTAGATAAAATTAACTGAGTAAATCTCAACACAAAAAGAAAGGCTCTGTATATGTACATACATATACGTTTATATCTTATTCTGTTTCAAACTCTTATTGTGTATCTAAAGAATTATATATTTATATAAAGAAGATGTATACAGGCCGTACCTGCCTTCATGCTTCAAAAACCAGAAGACCGTTAATGGCTTTAAACAAAATTTTCGACCGATCCTTCGTATTAAAGCTATATGATATAGTTATCCGATCTTGATAAAATTTATCACGGACGTTTGGATGCAAAGCAAACTATGATTTGTTAAGACTATTAACAAACAACCAAGTTAATAATCCAAAACTCTATTTTCGAACAATTTTTCCTATGGGATATAGTGGTCCTATTATACAGTATACAGAAGACTACATGCAATTTCAGTTTTGTAGCCTTAGTGGTCTAGGAGGAGTTTGGGCTAATCCAGATAGACAGACGGACATAACTGTATGAACTTGTCTCATTGTCCTCGTCAAGAATCAACTTCAGAATAAAATGAAAACAATTAAAATTAAATTAAATAAATTGTAAACTTTTCTGCAAAGTTTGATCATTGTAAACTAAATGATTTAACTTCATGATAGCATAAGCTTTAAAGTTTAATGGTGTAATTTACTATACCTTCATGTGTGTTTAAGTATCTACGATAGATCCAGAACTACTTTTCAAATACTTATAGTTATGTACAGCTGTGTTTTCTAATTGGAAACAGTATTTTACAGTCTTCTAGAAAGTAAATCGTTTAGTAATAAAAAATTAGATGACCTAATGAAGGATCTACCTTACGTGGCTTAGTTACGATTTCTATCTTGTTGCCACTTAGGCAAAGCTTTCATTTGAAGAACAAATTTGTATGTGAATGATATAAAATGAGTACACCATCTACTGCAAATATTTATACAATAGAGATAAGATAATTTTGATACTGTAATCATCATTGCATATATTATTCACAATGCAACTCTGCCATAATCTAATTCTGAAGGGCTATTAACTAAGCGATATTCTGACCTTAAGCAGTTTAGCCGACAATGTAAGTTCCCCTTATTACCTAGGTTTCCATTCCTTTAATTCCTTCATAACTTAAAGAAATTTGTACAAACCACAGATAACTCCAAGAGAATGAACCTACATAAATCACTCTTCCAAAGTCATAGAATCATTTTTGGTCGCGAGATGCGTTGAGTATAACCAAGAGGTGGGAAAATTAAAAGATTTTCCTGGACACAATAGTTATTCGAAGGTGTGAAAAACGGACGCGAAACTAAATCGTGATTTATGATGATTAATTATATTGGAATTGTTTTAATCTAACAAACGGAGGCAATTTTTTTGTTTATCTCGCTGCAAATAAATAAAACTTAAAATTGGGACTCTAGACTGGCTTGTTGGGTTTGACCACGAACATCATGGTCATGCAGCTGCTGCGCAAGATAATGCAACCATTGTTGCTCCCTTCAGCAACCATGCATTCAGGTTTATAGGGCGAAAGTTTAATTCATTTGCAAGACCCAGCGAAAGTTACTTGCATACTTAGCTAGTCTTCAATTTATGCAAATAATAGATGATGCATCTTGTGAGGCATCGTGTCAGGCCTCATAAAGCAGCCTCAGCAACAACATTAATTAATTTCAATTAACCAAAGGTTAGATTAAAATTTGGGCTCTCTTGTAATCTCTCCCGGCTACGTTTTAAATTGCAATTTCACTTTTTAATTAAGGACATGCCCCCACAACCCCAAACTCCCAGATTACTCCAAGCTCGACCAGACAGAAAACTATGCAAAATTCAATGTAAACACATAAAAAGCTATTTTTAATTAAATATAGTAGTAGTCGGGGCCTGGTCTGGGGGCAAGTAAAAGTCTGGTGTGGACTGCAGTTGCGAAAATAGGGAATCGGACTTTTCTGGGCTTGGTTAGAATACACGAGGAAGAGGAGGACCAACAGGAGGAAACAGAACGAACGAGAAACCTTAAGCGACGTCAAAATGTGAGGGCGGAGTCGGGCATAAAATAAAGACAATAAATGCGAGTCGAAGCCAACTCGCAACTCAACATTTTGCAGTTTTGGGTTTGGCTTTTTTAGTTCTGTTCTGTTTCGGTCCCAACCTACCTCCCTCCCACTCTCGCTAGTTGAATAGTTTTGCTCTTGGCATTGAAAAATTTATCATGCCGTGCCTAAAACTTGAAAGTGTAATGGACATGCTCCATTGGACTGAGTCCGCTTCATCTATTTATCTAAATCTGAGGGCTAAACTAAAACATTTCCTAAAACAAATTAAATAAAAAAAACTATCTTCCTATGGGTCCATTAACTAAGAAGGAAGCCCTCGCTAGCTTGTCATCATTGACACGCAAAATGCAAAAGTTAATTGAAGTAAGTTTCGTTTTAGAGCTAAGGCGACGCCGACCAAAACATATTCTGAAGTCGGAATTATATGGTCACTTTTCTAATGATTAGTTGCGACTGTTAGTATTGTTAAGCTCAATTGATTTTTCAATGACCGACGTCCTTTCCTCGATGGGACTATGATGTGGGTACAACAGGTTGACTTAATTTCAATGCGCACGCCTCGTGAATAAATAATAACGTGGGAGTTGCCCCTACAAACATTTAAACAATTTGTAAATACATTGCGCAAAACCGACAAGATAAACATTTTGTTAAACATGTAAACGCGGCGACCGAAGAAGAGAAGGTGGCCCCAAAAACAAAAGCCAAAGCGAAGAAAAATGATGGCAAGGTCAGCAAGCTGCTTGTTTTACCTCCGATATATTGTACATACATAAATGCAAGCACACAATATACATAGATCGAAACATTTGTTTCAAAATTCAAGCAAAATAAATAATGCAGACGCTGCAAAGGAAATAACTAGAAAAGAAACATCAGCCCAACGACGCCACACGACGTCGGCGCGTTGAAAGATCTTGCGAAATCGGAAATATATGTCGCGAGCAGCAAAGAAAATCTCAAAAAATTAAGGCAGCGTCAAGCAGCGTGAAACGAAAGAGCATAAATAACAAAAATAAGCAGAAGAGAGAAGAGACGTATGAAGCCGATGCCAAGATGAGCAAATCACACATATAAATTAAGCAGCGGATGCAGGTCCACAAAATTCTACACTGAGCCAAAATCACACAAACAAAAGAGAACCGAAAATGAAGCATTCAACGACTTTCCACCGACGTGAATAAAACAACATCTTTAAGATCTCAAAGTTACACAGTTGTCTAAGCGGTCCTCAGTCCCTTTTAGGCTCTACTTCTCATGGTGTGTGATAAGAACTTGCTAGGATTTCGAATGCAGTGTTTTTTCGTTGTTTCGTGTGTATGTATGTCAGCATATTTATGACAGTTTTTATTTGAGTCATAGGCATACACCAAAATCAACTTGAAATATTTGGCACAGATTCAACATTGACACAACAGAAAATCAAAACACAGAATACAAAAAAGAGGCAAATCTTTGAAAAAATTGTTGGGACACGCGACGCGTGAGTCTAGTAGGGGGCGGACAATAATGACTAATTGGAGTGAGTTGGATGTTCGACTGTGGGATACCCTCCTGCAAAGTCAAAGTCTATGTCAGTTTCGATTGGAATCAAGTCACTTTATACTTATGACCCTACAGAGTAGTCGGTTTAAAAATAACCACTTACATATTATGGTCAAAGAGATGGGTGGGTGGGCTAAGACAAGAATGTGGCGAGTAAAAGATAAGAGCCAAAGAGCAAGGACGATGCAGATTAATGCCGCAACACGGTGCCCGGTACACGCCCGTGCCTCTTGCCTTTCTTTCTTTATGCAGCTTCTCCACTTGCACCGGACCGGCAAAAGGTGAATGAATTCAGAAATATTTCTGCACGCAACTTGTGCGCGTAATTACACATTGCACGCTCCACGTTGGATCCAGATGCTCTTGCTTGCTCTGATCTAGTCTTCTCTTGCTACCTTTTGCTGTGGGCTGTTCGACGAACTAGTCAGCGGTATTTGTGGCTAAGCCCGCAATCAAGTGAAACCAGAAGGAAGTTATTTCGCTCATTCGAACTCAGTTTAGAAGATTTGATGATGGTGAACGTGATCTAGTTTCTCTATCCACTGCTATCGACGTCAGACATTTGAATCTTCCAGTCGCTCGTTCGTGTAGGGGGCTCTAAAAATGTCGCATGTAATATGAAAATCATCATCATCATCATGATCGTAGTCGTCGTCGTCGTCGTCACAGCACCTCGACAAATATGCAGCTCGTTAGACGACGACAACGCATTAGGTACGAAACATTTTTAGTTGTGTTGAGTTGGGTTTTTCAGTCTTTCTTTTTTTAGCCTGTAATATGTGGGTCTGACATACCTCTGGCTGGCATCTTATTAGAATTTATGATTTGGCGTCTTTTGTGTTTCTGCTTTGGCTTCGGCTTTGGCTTTAGCGGCGCCAATTTGCTGCTGCTGCTGCTGCTGCTGCCCAGCTGGCATTTTCTTTAAGTTTATTATTTATCATGCACTTTATGGTTCGTATGTTTGTATATATATGTACGTTTATCGTGTAGGTATGTATATATTTGCATTTATAATTTCGAAAATGGTTTATGGCTCAGAGCGTGCAAAATACTTTGCGCAAGACTGAAAAATTTTCCTAACAATTTCATGCACATGACTCATCATCAGCCCTCCCCCATAGCAAACAGCAGCCGCTCGGCGTCTTAAACAGGTAAAATAAGTATTACAAATACAATCGGAAAAATGATTTAAAATTCAAAATTAATATTTCCTCATCAACCGATCCGATTTGTCTAAATCGATTACGTTTACAAAGAGAAAATTGTAGTCAAATATTCTTGGGGTACATCCTTGAAATGAACTTGGAGTTTTTTTAAGTAAGTTTAACGTAATTACTAGCCAAATATTTTAAGCTTTGACGATTAATATTACGGGGCACGTGACCCACGTCGAACAACGATTCGCGGTCTAACAAAGCCAATTAACACCTTTATTATGAAGCGAGTTAAACATGCTAAATTCGGAATATTTGATTGAATAACCCGTTCTCAGCGCCATTACCAAAAACAAACTGATTTGAACATACATAATCTCGCACACATAAATCAAGGTGTAAATCCCAATCTTTGTGGGCGAAAATCAATATGGTAAAGTGGCTACCAAATTCACTTAATTAGCCGACCAGCAATGGGGTTCAGAGTGCGAGCGAGAGAAACACAGATTGGCGGGAAAAAAGATAGATGAAGAGAGACATTTAATGTTTGCATATTTAAGGTATACGGTAAATACTTGAGGCAATTACATAACTTTTGCATACGTTTTTCGGATTATTTTATGGCATTGTTTAAACCAAATTTTAAAACTGTTTGCCCTTTGTTAGGTCTGATTAGTGCTCACTTTTACTTTTTACTTTTGAGTTTTCTCTTAAATCTTTGCATAAAGAGTCCGATGAGCAAGGTAAAAAAGAAAACAAAATATCTTTATTAAAAATGAGAATACATATATACATATACATAGTGCTGCTACTTCATATTAATAAGTATTTCAGTGTCAACTTAAGATTGTACCCCATCTGTAAAGCAACTAAACAACAAAAGCTTCCAACTTCCACAAAGCACTGGTTGCCCTCACAGGAGTTTGATTGGAGGTCAATAGACACACAAAAATTTGTAAGTAGGCACTTTTTGCGGAGATAAGTTTACTAGAGAGTATCTGCAAGTCGCTTCGTTGTCTTAGGACGTAATATTTTCGCGCTTTTTGTGAACAATGCGCATTGTCATTGTTTCGTAAATGGAAATTTGTTTCATATTGATTGTATTAAGTCTGAAGCTCTGGCTCATCAAAACTTAATTAATTAAGACGAATTGATTTGCTTATTATTGCAATATGTGGAATGTTCATCTGCCACAAACTCTTCCTATGTGTTTGTTGTTTAGTGTAAACATACCCATCAAAAATAACTGTTAGGTCGGTTGGTCTGTCTGTCTGTCCGACTGCCAAACAAAAAGAAATAGCCACAACAATCCGAAGGAGAGAAAAATTGTTAAGTTTACGAACGGAAGATAGACCGACGCGGCGATTAGACGAACAAACTAACCACTCCCGGACCAAGATGCAAGATGCTTACAGTGTTGTTGCTGCTGCTGCTGCTACAGATGTTGCAGTTGCAATTTCTAAATGCCGCTGCGCACCAATTCACCGAAAGACGGACGAGAATGCAACTTTGCATAATTTATGGCAATCCATTTCGCGTGAACATCAACACGAGGCAACTAGACAAAATGAGTGAAAAGAAACTCAAGCTGCAACTGCATTTTAGACTCGAATCTCCAGTCAATCTCGAAACTCCATCGACTGGTATCAACTTATTTAGTTCTGCTTAAGTGTTTACTTTCATCATTGCCATAGTTAATGTTGGTCTTTGGCGTTGGTAATGGCATTGGCCAAGTATTGAGTCTTTCAAACTGAAATGAACACCAGAAACCATCGTAAGCGCACATCCAGGATGCAAAGTCAAATTGACATTCACTTTTTCACTTTGTGTAGCATTTAGAGTATACTTTTGGATCCCTTTCACCCCTCTCAAGAAGCTGTAATGAACTCAAACTCAAACTTCAAGCAAGAAAAATGAATAAGTCCCAACAAGCATCCGTTATATTTTACTGCCAAATACCACCCAAAACTAATTTATTGCATATAAAAAATTTGTGGATAGTTCTGAATTAAAATTTAAAGTCAACCGCATGTGAACCAAAAATTAAATTGTGTATAGCAACCCTTCAGTTTTTTTAATTTGTAATAACTTGGGAAATTGAGTTAATCGAAAGGGGTTGTAGTTATGCCAACTAAATATATAAACATGATTATAAAGCTGATAAAGAAACACGAGATTCAATTCAATTTTCAAATCAAGGATATATAATTACACCAATCCCTTTCTTTAACCGATTTTTATGTGAATTATTTTCATTCATTTCATTTATTGCTGACACTTGCCAATATGAAATTTTTTGACATCAACATAGATTATTAGAAAAACACTTTACTTTAAAAAAAACTGAAAACAGTTATCGACCCTAACGACCCTTAGAAGGTTGGCTAACTTTGAAGCCATTTTAAATTACTTTCCACAAAATGTTCATAACTAAGAAATTTGATTCTGGCAACTTTTTAACTATACCCGACCCGTAAACATCTTAGCTATCATCTTTCATTCACAGACTGCTGGCAGGTGTTCAGACTCTTTGTGCATTACATGCCATGCTCTCATTCTTCTGCTTGAAGCTGCGCCAGCCAGTCGACTCACACCACAGCGTTCATTCACATTCACCGTTCTTTTGGCCTACTTATGGATACAAATTAAATCAAAAACACAAAATGAATGCCAAGTTATTAATTCCTGAATAATAATCTGTTTTCCCTTTTATATAGTTATTAAAACTTATATATTTCAGAAAAAGAGTCGCGGCATATTCCTTGAAACGCATCCGCCACATTCAAACGACCCGCGACAATTCTTTTCTATTTAGGGGTTTACTTTTTATTTGGAAACATCTTTCTAATTAAAGGGGGCCACCAATCGAACGTTGAATGAGGGCAACCAAAAGCGTGGCAAAAGAATCCGTACACTTGACGAAATCAGATTTAAATTTAAATTTATTGGCAATTAAATTACAAACATCGTCACAATTCTTTTGGGTTGCTGGCGTTAAAGAGTGCAATGCGGAAGTAGAATGGAATCGATTCGAATCGAAACGATTCAAATCGA
Source organism: Drosophila nebulosa (assembly GCA_024703675.1). Classification (NCBI taxonomy): domain Eukaryota; kingdom Metazoa; phylum Arthropoda; class Insecta; order Diptera; family Drosophilidae; genus Drosophila; species Drosophila nebulosa. The sequence goes on along the minus strand of JANFPS010000004.1, from coordinate 1,255,503 downwards.
ACGCACTTAACACGCAAGTCAACAAACTGGAAAGAGAGACAGAGGGGGAACCAAGAAATTGTAGAATTTCTGCATTTTGTAGCTATAAGAATCAGCAGGTAGTCCCAATCCCTCCCACAACAAGTCATTCACCCAGATGTTGTGTGAAGTATCTAAGAGATTCATTAGAATCCAGTGGATAGAGCCACCGTGTACGCCTTCACATAATTTATGTCTCTCTTACACGAACTCTATTTCTATTTCCATTTTCAAGATGTTGCAGCGTTTTGCAGACAACTTTCATTCGACAAAAAAAAAATAATTGCATTTTTATATGAGAGTGAATAGTGGATGAGGTGAAGGAAAAGTGAGGTAAAGTGAATAGTTCATTGTGTGTGTCATTGTCATCGGTCGTCTTAGCCCAGCAGCAAAAAAACATATGAAAATAAAAAGAAATTAATAACAAATAACCAAATATAATACCCATGTATATATGTAATACCAAACACACAGAAGGCATATGAAAATGAAAGTAAAACTGTGTTTTTTCTCTTTCTCTCTTTTTTTCTCTATTGTTTGCTTTATGCTTTTAAGTGAAAAGCCCAATGAGGCATATGTGAAATATTTCTTTAAATAACTGAGAAAGTTCATTCCGTAATTTACCACCCATTCACTGATAGTCGGCGCATTCAATTTAGTATAGGTATGAGCAAAAACATAAAACGTAATCAGAAATAAAATGTAACTTTTTAAACAATGATCAAAGTTGTTTCCGATTTCTAATTTGTCAAGGTGATAAAATAATGTTAAAGGAGAAAGAAAACCAAATCCATCATTGAAGACGATGACAGAAGAATACACTAGACTGGCAACAGAATTAGAGGTGGGAAACTATCGATAGTTGATACTAAAATAAAAAATGTGATTTCAAGTGCGTCATTTATTCAGAATTACTTAATTGTTTTAATCAAGCAATCCACTTCTTAAATGTTATTTGGACTATCGACCGTTTCAACTATCGATAGTTTCCCACCTCTAAACAGAATCTATTTCTCGTAATGGGGTTCCGGTTCGATTACAGACACAATTAGTGACAGAATGTATTATTAAAATGCATGAAAAGACAAACTTGTTTTGTTTTAATCACTGAAGTGAATTCCTTTAAATGACTGAGCCTGCAATAGTCGCTGAAGAAAGGTGAATTGCACAGAATTAAGAATTTATATCTCATATGTATGTTATAGGTCTAATCAAATAGAATCTTTTATTTGAGATTATGATTTGCGATTGGGCGTTGATGGCGACAGCAAACATGAATTCATATTCGTAACTTGCATTATTATTATATGAAAATATACGAGTGTGTATCTCAAAAATCGAAGATGGATCGTCGACTAGTCTGAAAATAGCTACTAATGCTTTGTTTCCCACAATTGGCAATTTAATTAGCCAACCAGATTCGAACCCGATATCTCAGTGGATTGAGCTCTGGGGTCTTTCAAACGAAAGGACTTGATTTGATGAAAAAGATGAACAAATTTTAGATCTTTTTTTTACATTGGTTTTTATATAGCATTGGGCACAGCCAAGCTCAAGGTTTTTCTGTATCTGCTATTTTGAGTCACTTGACTTTTCTATATTATTCAACTTGCTGAGTCAAATAACTTATCGCCTTTTTTAGGGAAAGACCTGAAATATTGTTTCAAGAAAGGGAAGTTCGCGTAAGGAGGCAGGTTCGCTCAGTTCTAGTAAGTGTTTGCCTTTAGCAAAAAAACCGACTTTACAGGATTTTTCTTAGATTAGAGAAAAATATTGTCTCACGCTGCTATTCGTATTTCTAATAGGAGCGGAATGGCATGACTTTCAGTTCGTCTTTATTGACTACGGATTTTCCCTTAATTAATTGAAAACTATCGGACAATAGATATAGATCACAATCATGTGTCAAGGGGGAAAAACACAAATGCCTTAATTCCAAATTGTTCGCTATTAATATTTACCCACAGATTCACAGCAAATTTTAAACGGAATTGTCCAAAAGATACAACAAACCTTTAAACAATGTTCATTGTTGTGTGTAATTACGAAAACTTGTAAAGTTTACAAATTAAAATGAAAATTGTGTAAATAATCGTATTGTTACTGTTGCGGCAAAAACAGTTTCGAAAATGAAAGTGGAAGTTTAATTACCGAAGCTGGATTGTGGGAAGAAATGAGAATGACTCGAACTTACCTTGTACACCTCCGAGAAAAATCCAGAGCCAATTTTCTCCTTGACAAAATCATCGACGGAATATAGAGCTGACACGGCGGTACGCAGAGCGCGACACGAGCTGCCCGTGACCAAGCGATCCGACGATATAGTACGCGTTACCGGCGGCGGTGGTGGCGGCATTCCACCACCAGAAACGGACGATGAGGATTCCGCACTTTTTTCCACTGGCCCGGACCCAGAACTGGCCCCATATGCCAGGCTAGGGGCTGGCCATGTAAAGGGCAAAGGGTGGGAGGAGTCCACCTGATCCATGTTGATGGCGTGGCTGTTGCAGTTGCTGCTTTTTATATTGTTGGAAGCTTGGAAGATCGTCGTCTTTGTCGGGGGACCGGGTCCGCTGTGTTCATTCAAGCTCATTATCACCTTGGGCGAATGATTGCCTGTGTGTGGGTGTGTGTGTGTAACGGACTTAAGGCAACTCCACCAACAACACGGTTAAGTACACTCGACGACTCAATTTATTTTTTTTTTTCAAATGTTTTTCCGCGCACAACACTGGACACTATACTAAAACGATCCCATCGGGAGGGTGGTGAATGAGGGTGGTCAGAGATTGTTAGATAACTTGTTGGATTTGGAAATATGAAAAAATATACAAAAAAAAAATTAAAAAAAATCAGGGGAATAAAATTTCTATATATGTATATGACAATTTTTTCTGTTTGCTTAGTGTGACAGAAAAGGCTGTACCTATGTATATAACAATTTACAATGTATTTTGAATTTGTTGGCACGGACAATCGTACTTGGAAGCTGGTCTTGTTGTTACGATGCACTGGAAGCATTCTTGCCCTCTAGCATGTATGGAAGTCTGTGAAGTAGAAAAGAGAAAACAAAAAGCAATAAATGTAGTTATCAACAACCATTGAAAACTCTAATGAAATGTAAACAGAGCTAAATATTGTCTTGTGAGTGCGGCAAGGCAATGTCGTGGCGCGTGATAAAGCTAGCATACCCTCTATCCATAGAGTAGACATTATAAGCATTTTCGACACCGACACACAGTGTCATAACTATTGATCTACGCATTAAAACATAATGTTTCTAACCGATTTCAGTATTTTTCAATTAATAGCATAAAAAAACAAATTCAAATGTACGCCAAAAAAAACTTTAAAAATCCGACTTATATTTATTATTATTATTGTATTAAATCAGATTTATAGTTAATCCTCCTTTGTTATTGCACTTTACGCAAACAAATTGATCCTCAGAAACACATCAAACACACGCTTAACCTCTAGCTTCATCTTGTTCCTCATGTGCTTAATCTGTTTGGGGGGAAGGGGTGCTTCTTGTTTCGGAGGAAACCGGAGGACCAAATGCAAGTTGAACTGTTTCGGATGGAACACATCCTTTTTCAATTGCTTTCTGGGTAAAATCAGGCGTCATCTGTTGACAATCTTGGCATTTCGATAGGGTATAAAGATTCGACCTTAAATGTGATGGTTCTTGAGAATCTTAACGAATATCTGCATTATGTTCCGTCATGTAAATTACATTTGGCCAGCCACAGCATTAGAAAAGAAGAAGGAGACTTTTGCTCACTGGTCGAGTTAAATACCTCTGACTGTTATAGGATATTTGCAAGTCGTCTCCCTTTTTGTTGCCGAGTATTTACGTTTCAAATTAGAAACGAGTTCAGAACAACAACAAGTACTCCCTTCTCCCCTAAATACGCCGTTTCTATATAGAACACACAGTATGCTAATAAATATTCAGGGTCAAAGTCAAACTGTACCTTTTTCTCCGATTGGCAAAGTGATTTTTTGGCTAGGTATGTACATAGCTATGTACGTACTATTCAACAGCCGAGTCGCCGGTTATTATCATCAAGGCCCGCTGCTTTTAATAGATAACAAGTGCTTGATAGGAGAGGAGGACTCGGACGATAAAAAACAATCAATTTTCTCAGTTCTTTTTTGTTCAGTTTTTTTTTTGAAACAAACAATACAATTTAGCCGCAATTTGGTTATCTGTGTGCTGGATTTAGAGCCAAATGAGTTGTAATTTTATCAACGTTTACTTTGAGCTTGACAAATGGAAGGCGAACGCAAAAATTAAACGTTTTAAACTAACATGAGCTAGGGCTTTTCTTTTCGAATTTAATTTAAAATTGGAAAGCTCAAAGAAAGACATTTTTGGCCATAAGCAACACCACGTGGATATCAAAGAACCAGAAATGTCTTTCTTTGAGCGTGCTAAAGGTCTAATCGAAATTTGTATATAAACGCCTTTTGTTGTTGTTACTGAGTATTTCAAGTGTGTAAGTGTTTGAGTATAGAGTGATGAGTTAACTCAAATACATAGTTGGCATGATAAGCCAGAGTACCGCACATTTTTCCAATGATATAACAAATTATTTTTTGCTCCAACAGGCAATACTCTGGCATTTTAATTTGCACCTTTTTTATGGTCCCCGTAACCAACCGTACATACTATGTACTGATATAGTTACATATATATATGTTCATATGTACATACTTATATGGCTATATATTCATTTTTGGCGATAAGATTGCGACAAATTGGCCCAGAAATACATAGCTACACGGTGCGATCAAGCGACAGAAAATTTAACGGCCATGGCAAAGGTGCTTCTCTCCTTCTTTCTCTTTTTCGTTTTTTCTCTCTCTCTTTCTTCCCCGAACACACTGTTCCAATCGCCTTTGTAATTAAAACTATAACAAAGTAATTACACAAAATTTCGAAATAATGATAATGATATAGCCAAAAAACCAAGAGGGGAAAATAATTTTAAACGATCTACAAAACTCTCACTTTTCTGAAGGGCAAAAATACAAATTACTAAGCCCAATTTTGTGTTTGGTCCGAAAAATCTTGCAAATTTCATTTTGCCATTTGAGTCATAGAATTAGCAAAAATATTTCAAAAACTCTTAACCAGCGCCCAATACTGCGAACTATCCTAATCTTTTGGAGTTCTGTATATTTCTAATTGCAAGAGTATATGTACTGCGTTAATTCAAAATAAAATATTGTCTGTTTTTATTCAGTTTTTGCAAAATCTGTCCAAATACATCGCGAATACAAAGGCAAATGAGGCAAAAGTTTCAGCAACAGACCCATAATTAGGGTCAATTGCGGCTAACCGCGCGCCAATCGACGACTACGGCAACAACAACGACAGCAACAACAAATAAAGGTGCTGCAGCTGCGGCTGCCACACATCATTAGGAGCCATTTCGCGCAAAGAAAGTGCGAAAAGATGAAGGGCCAAAATACTCATTTTGTCTACGCAATCGAAACAACCGAAATGCACTTAAATTTTTGCCGTTTTGCCAGTTGACAAATTAAACTGATGCAGTAGTAGTTTGATAGATCAACAAAGTAACTCGTGGCGTCGACTTGGGGATACCACGCGCCACGCACAAAGGAAAGGAAAAGAAAGTTTGCACCGTAAATTAGCTTGGAATAAGGAAACAAGTTATGTAATTTCCTTTCAATTAGAGAACTGAGCGTAAATCTCCCGAAATTTAAAATTGAATACGCGAGGTTCTACTACAATCAACTTAATTTCCTTTTCCAAGGCTTTGCCGAGTTTCTGATATATGAAAACTGAGTAACGAATGTTAAATCACAAAAATATATTATAATATACAGTCATTCTTAACACAAATAATTGGAAAACAGATGAAAACAATAAGAAGACGATGCTTTAATAAAACATTCAGAGAAAGACTACGTGAAGCAGTTATACAGGATTTAAGAGCATGAAATTGTTTAGTTTTTGAGCCATGATTTTGGTGAATATTTAAATTTAGTAACTAGTAAAAAATAGGGGCTGTGGGATTTACATCGCCTTAGAGTGAAACCTGATTAATAGTCTCATATATTATTTTCAACCGCATTGCATCCAGTCAGTGTGGATTGTTGAGCTGGTTAGTTGACTTTCCGTTTTTGTATTTCCTAAGTGTTTGGGCAACACGTCTCAATCCCACTGAATGACCTTTGCTTTTTTTTGGATTTGGTTAATGATTTTTGGTTTTCCACACGCACACTAATAAAACGACTACTTGATGGAACGTGTTGTAAAAATGTGAGAGGCAATAAAACAGCTTACTTGTCTGAATACTCTTAAGAGATGACGTTTCTAGTGATTCTTCTGATCGAAATTGAACAAAATGTTTAGACAAATAAACATTTTTGTTAATTCTTTTCTCAATCACGAATAATAAATATTTGTGTTTTGTAAATTAAGATAACACTGCTTTAATTTGACCATTTAGAAAAGATTGCATACTTTTAATTGAACTGGTATGCCCTTCTATGGAAGAGTATCAAAATTGCCGTTGGTGAACTTAGCTCGAGTGTTTCCCTCATCGGTATTGAGTTTGATATCGCAAAGAAAACGGTTTAATAGATCTAACCCCATCCCCCAGTTCATAAATACATTGCTTGGGGGCCTTGACTTAGTTTGCCGAACGTGCCAAGCTCATTTTTTGGTGGGCCATCATCATCATCATCGTGGCTAGAAAACCATTTGGTTTGGCTGTTGAAAATTTCTCTGCCAATGCTTCAAGCACTCTTCGTCGCCCCGTCCTAACTATGCATTTACAAATATAATTTTATTTCTATCGCTTTTAATACACAAAAACTATGTATTAATTTGATCGGCCTTTTAAGTTGATCAAATGGTTTTTAATATTGCGAGTTTAATAGGCTTAGCTTTCACAAAATGATTGAGAATGCACCCTGAAAACGGGGAAACTCAATTGGACAATTGCTAATTGAACTCAGTTCACTTCACTCTCTATTTACCACGGTCTACACACTAAGGGCCCTTTGTCTTAGACTATTATATCGATATGGTCACTCTATCGACTCCAGTGTTTAATTTCCTAGCCACGATTGCGACTGTGTGTGGGCACACCTTAAAAAGACATTTTATTTCTTTTCGTTTAATTCACAAGTATATCTTCGTTGGGTGTCTAATGAGTTCAGTGAGAAAGGGGTTTCTTCTAATAAGAACTAATAGAGCAAAAACGTTAATGAAAAGGAAAGTTGGTCAGAAGAGTCAACAAAAGAAATGCCATTTCATGCCTTTTATATAGACAAAAACCAGCGACAAGACAAATTTGTCTGAACAAAGAGCAGAAAGCTGAAATTATAAAAAAGAACAACACCGATGATGATGTGGAAGTAATGACAACAACAAATCTTGGATGCTCGATACGAAATATGTATAAAAGAAAACGAAAACAAAACAAACCCAAAAAAAAAAAAATGTAGAGAACCAGAGAAAAGAGTAATAAATTCAAATGCAATCGAATTCAAACCAAATTTTTCAAAATACTTTGGGACTGGTCACGAAATGGAAATCAGAAAGAATAACATTTGTCGGCAGCGAAGGAATGCGCTGCGGCTGCTGCTGCAGCTGATAAGGTAAATAACGAAAGGTTTAGATGATTTCTCAATATTTCACTTTCTCTCACAGGTATAGGGTGTAGAATTTTTACATAGTCGCTGCGCTATTTAGGCAACAATTTACAAATTGTTGGCAAACGCTTTACTTTCTATATCCTATCACATGGCGAACCATTTAAAATGGAAACTTAAAGAATGTGTTTATATAGGGGTCCGGTAAGTTCTTATCTAAAGCATTATTTCAAGGTGATGTACATTGGTGAATCGATAATAATCCAAGAAACAGGTATTGGGGGGGCTCCCCCTCATTAGAATCAATTAGAGCCGATGTCAATATGCCTGCCTGCGAGTATATATAGACAACGACGGCAGACTCTTAAATGAACTTTATCGACGATGAACCAGAAAAAAAAATTGGTTTATTTTTGACTTCAAGTGCACAACGAAATTGCAGAAAAACAAACATAGAAAAGAGAATGAAAAGATAGAGGAAGACAAATAAGCTTAGGCACAACAGAAAGGAAGAAAGGGACGCTGAGCGGGTTGGTGGTGCGCGCGTGTCATTCTTTTGGTTAATTTCATCAATGCCAGCGCACAAACCACCCCGCTACCCTGTCAACCGAGCCAGCCACCACCAAGATACCACAAAATTGCAATCCCAATTAGGCAGCTGCACTTTTTCGGGCTAAATCCAATTGGAATCCATAACAACAACAACGTTCAAAACATCTGTCGGTGTTTCAGTGATCACAGCGCACAGTGCGTTGGAATATTAGAAAAAGGCGCCTTTAATCGGATGGCGTTCAAAAGTATTAATATACATATGTATAAACTTTGATAACCTTTGAGGCAAGTTTTCAATATAAAATTAATAAACAAGCAAACTTTGAAATTGGTGGACGAAATTCAGATAGATAATTATTTTATATGCACATAGGGCACAATTTTTTGTGCCAATGTGCAAAAGCCAGATGACAGATGGATGAAAAGTAAGACAACTGTGATTTGAAACGGGACTCGTCGGTTAGTGCTTAAAACAAAATAGCTACTTAAATTGAAAAATGTTTGTTTAAATTATGTATTGCATCCCCATTCTTTTAACAGTTATCCAAACCATAAGAAATAATAGAAAACTACATTAAATGTGTATCCAAAAGGCAATGCATCTTCGAAAAGTTTCCAACTTATGTAGAACCGCAAGTCTTATAAAAACTACTCCCAATGTGCAACAGCAATTCCAGGAGGAGGCGGAAAAGAAACATAAACGGTGGGAGAGAAGATAGAGGTAAGACACTCCGATATCTTCATAATCACACAAAACATATGTATAGCATAATCAAAAGTTGCAAATGTATTAGGGTTATTTTTACATTTCCGTTGCTTACAAAAAAAAAAACAAAACAAAAATGTTTACATTATGCGTGCAAGACAATCCGATCACTGTAAAGTGACGAGGAATGGAATAGAGGAAGGAAGCTGAAAATGGAAATTGGAATGTAGAGACAAGCCTCCGCACTCCCCCACTTCAAAGAGTGTCACAGTTTATTGGGCTCCCACCACTTCACATCTCCTCTAGACGCTGTCAGAGCGAGGGAGAGAGGCAGACGACGCCAACCCACGTACATACATACATATGTACATGCATAAAAAATTGTTGTACCACAGTAGAAGAAGGAGAGCAAAAGAAATGCAGGAAATTGTTCTTGTTTTCAGCATTTTTTTTACCAAATTTTTTTACATTTATTTACCAATTGTTTTTTGTTGTTAGAAATAATCCAATTATGTGCTTGTGCATTTGTCCCTCTCTCTCCTAATAGACGACCGCTGCATTTGCATTTATTTATACACACACTGCACTGCACTGGGAAATTGAACGGAATTTCCTGTATATGGAGCTTGTAAATTTAGCATCCTATTTTATTTTAAACTTAAAATTTCACCGATATTTTATTTTATTAATCTACTATTTTGTGTTTTTTTTTTGTTGTTGCATGGCTTTACTTCACTATTTGGCTTTTTGTTGCTGTATTGTCTGTAACGCGACGCGACTCTTAGTCAATTTGAATCGTTTATGAGAAAACCCTCTGTAAATAATACCTCTTATTTATTTATTAACTAATTGACAATATTTTTTGCTGTTTTTGGATTTTCTCTATCCGCTTTCCGAACGCGAAACAAACGGTTTTTATTTAATTTTTAATAACTCCCACGTCCGTTCGCCTTGAAAACAAAAACAACAATAAAAACAACAACAATTATCAGCGCCAATTCGCCCAACTATCGTAATTCGCTTATTAATTTTTTAACATTCGCCCAACTTTTTCGAATATTCGCTCGGGATGGTTATCGAACAAAAATATTACGGCATTTACCCGATAAATACTCACTATTTGCGACGCGCTATCGATAATTACTATACACATATGCTGTGTTATCGATAATTACTTACCATTCGCGATAAATTATCTTCACACATAATTTGAAAAATCAAAGTATTTAATTTTTTTTATAATGCTTTTATATTACATTTCACTGAGATAAGAATTCTAGCTCCGAATCGGTGTGGAATTCCCTTTTGTACGACAGATTTAAATATATATAAAAACCAAATATTGGAATTTGACTTGCTTTACCTTATGCATACTTTGCATACTGCTATTAACCGTTAACACACGTTAATCCTATTTCCTTGCATAGATATTTCAAGGTTAGCCTGGCAAAAAACTCATTCTTTTTCTCTGGTTGACCGATTCTCTATAAAGGTACACTGCCCGACAAACGATTAGTACACTCACAGCCAATTCCATTATGCTTTTAGGATAAACTTTGTGTCATTAAAAGTTTACATATTTTTTAACAAACAGAAATAAAAATAAACAAATAAAGTTTATATCCTACTTTATTAAAAGCGGTTTAACAGAATTTTGTCTAAATTAATATAAGAAATTGACTTTTATTTTTAGCCGATTAGTACACCCATTCGAAAATGTCAAAATATGTAAAAAAAAATGTCCTCTGAAATCCATGACAAAATGTTTTATTGTTAAATAAAGCTTTTTGAACATAATAATAAACAAAATAAAGTAAGCAAGTCTCGGATATACCCTGTACCAGCCCTTAAATCAGTCTGCGTTATATATTGTTAGATGTCTATCCACATCTCTTTCTCTCTTTCGCATGCAAGGATCAAACACATACCAATCGCATGCTATCTCACTCTGAATTGCAGAGGCGGGAGGGGGCGTGACACAAACTATACAAGTATACATACCAAATTTAGTGTCTCAAGCTCTTATAGTCTCCGAGATCTAGGTGTTCATACAGACGGACGTGGCTGGATCGACTTGGCTGTTCATGCTGATCAAGAATATATGTATATATTGTAGGGTCGGAAACGCTTTCCGCCTTTACCCTATGGGTACGGGCAAGGAAAAAGTGGTTAGTAGTAGGTCACCCTTAGCACAAAAGTCTCCAGCAGGTAAGGACTTATTCGCATTATGTGTTTTTTGTCCGTCTGGCAGCCTCCGCCCACGGAAACGAATTTTGTATAAAAAATTATAGTAAAATTCTTCTGACTGTAAAATTCGTCCGGCTACGAGAGATGTCCGCCTGCGCAAGCTGTCCCCGACAAGAGCTTTCATAGTAAACATAGCCACCTTTTCTCAAATTAGAGTCTTCACCTTTTCTATATACTTTTGAAGTTTATGAAAGATTTGCAGAAAATTATTGCCGGGAAAACCCATTGATTTGCAATGTGAAAAAGTGAACAAAAAGGACATCCCTTGTTGTGGTTCTTGTGAGTTCTCAAAGCGACAAAACGGAGAAAGTCATCTACTATTGCTCTGGCACGTTAATAGATCGCAAATACCCACCAAAAATCACCACGACTTTCTCTGCGTATTTTACTGAAAATCTATTTCTATTAAAATTATTTTTTTTCTTTTAGAACATTGTTTGTCCGCCTTAGTACTTCTAATCGCACTGGTGAAGCCAAAGTCCAAGAGAATAGGGCAATACCAGAATAAAAGATTGCAATATTGAAATTAGTCCATTTCATCGATTTTAACGACTCCATTATGCCCGCCACAAGGGGAAATAGCTTTGGTGAAATAACTTAATTGAGTATTCGATTAGCTCAACTGAATTTGATTCAATGCCTTTATCCTTTCTTTAAAGCAAACAATACATTTAACATTTGTTAACATTTGTAGTGTTAAATCTGATCCAAAGAAAAGAAAATTGTCGATGCTTGTCCTGGTGACAAGGGCGGACCTTTGGTGCTAGCACATCCCGTTGAGGACAGTTGCTTGGCACAAGTTTTTGGGAGTGATTACAGCAGCAACCGATTGTTCGTTTCCAAATTCAAGAAACGTACATGCAAGGATTTTCAAATATCTCAAATGGATTGTATGATTATCAGAGAATTAATATGTAAAATTGAACGTTTCTCCTTAACTATTTATTTTTCGCCTTATTGCAAATTAAACAAACGAATGTTTATCAAAAAATAAATTTTGATATTGGTTAAAGAAAAAAGACTGATACATTGTATAAACTAGCACAATGGGATTTTATTTCCCAATTTCCTAGAAAAATTGTAGCATTTCAGCCAAAATTGCTTTCGATTGGAAGAGGTTCGTTAAAGCTTAGGTTCCACCAGCTTACCATTCACTAAATAATACCCAGCTTAAGAAGTAATGAAGTACATAGCATTTTTAAATCAATAGGATCAGAGAAAAAGGATAGTAATATCAATACCAAGCATAACAGAATTCTTTAAGATATTTAAAAACATATTCATTATAATTGAAATACATTTATTATCTATTCAATGAATGGTTACTTTTACTTATCTTACATTGTAAAAAGCAGATGGTAAAAATTAACTATGGAAACCTGAATGCCATTTATGTATATTCAACATTGACATCCATTAAAATTTAATATGACAATTTATTGTTTCGTAAATCAAATTAAAGACAGTATATGTAGAATTTTCATAGTATTTCTGAATATTGATTGACAGTTGGAATAAAAGTTAATGATTCTCCATTCCAATCTATCGTCTACCGTCCTTTCAAATTGCTGTTTAAGCAGAGCACACTCCCATTGATACCGTGAATCATTTATTCGCCTGACTGAGATTAATTACAAAAGGATTTTGAATACAGTTTTTAAACTGGAAACTGTTTTTTAAAGCTTTAGCTTACTGTCCGTAACGACATCTACAATTTACACTGGTAGGCAGGGTTTTTAGGTCTACTCTCTCGATTTAGCAAAAGGATACTTCTTAAAAGTAGATTAACATATTAATGGTTTAATTGATTTTATAAAACATATGTTTAGTTATCTACTTTTTCTTAATATACTTTATGTACTTCTTGGCATTGAAATTATCCTCCACCTCCTCCATAATCTTCACCTTCTTGCGAGGTTTCCGAGCTTCCAATCGGGCTTTGCGTGCAGATTCTGACAAGGTGCTTAAGTCCAGGGGTAACTAAGATAAAATGGATTGAGCAATTTGAAATTACTTTATTCCTCTAAATACTTACTTTAATGATCTTCCGGGGTTCCTGGTAGCGTATGTTTATTGTGGAGCCATCCGGCTGCACTACTACGGTGGGATACAGACGACAATAGACCGACCGATGAAGGCGTGTCACTGCGGCCGTGGCGGACGACAGGGAGCGCACATGTTGCAGTGCTAGCGGGAGCTCTTTTAATAGCATTTTAATTAAAAAAAAAGGAAAAAACTTCATACGTTTTCGAAATTCACGTAACAGAGATAAGTAAAACAACAGAGTTGCCATAAACACAAAATATTGCCAACATGGCATCACCTGCTGTTACCTCAAACAATCGGCTTCCAGCACTGAACTCCCAGGGATTCGAGAAGAAAAACTATCGTATGGGTTTCGATACTAGAGATGGAGAAGAGCCTAGATGCACGGCCCAGCATAAAATCATTCACTTCCAAAAAGTTAAGTTGGGGTCTCGAAATCCACACATGTGGTTAATATCTGCCGTCTCCTGCATCGCTAATAAATTTCTAAAAATTTTAAATCACTAAGAAGAGTTAATTTAGTACAATGCAGTTATTATTTTCTGGATGAGGTAATATTTTTGGACCAATTATATTCGGACTTTGAGGTTTCGTGCATTTCGCAACCTTCCTGCTTTGCGCACCACGCTTACATCTCTAGTCAATACATTTGACAATTTGCGCCCATCACTATCGAGAAGTTGTACTCAAAGTGTAAGTACTTGGTTGAGGTTTAGGGAACTCATAATTTTTCCAAATAAAAATTAAGTACGTTGCAAAACTAAGCAAAAAAAATAAAACAAACATGAAAGCAGCAAAACAGCATACAGCCAACGAGCTACTCCATATGATTGTGTCCAAATCTGGCAGAAGAATACCTAAAAAAACTAGTTTAATTTTTCTGGCTGCAAAATTACATAATTTTGGTTAAAGTAATTTTTTTGCCAAAACTTTGGAAAAGAAACTATAAAGTGCTGCATTCAAACACCACCAGGCCTAGTTATATAACAAAATTGGATGAAACTTGAATGAAACTTTCTTCGTTCTAACCTCTTAATAATTTTGTTTTCCAGTATAACCATGGCAGCCCGCCGCGTCGCGCAATCCTCGATCAACTGGTCCGCTCTGGCTGAGCGTGTGCCCGCAAACCAAAGGAGCAGCTTTGGGGCCTTCAAAACCAAGTCCGACATCTATGTGCGTGCGGTTTTGGCCAATCCCGAGACCCCACCAAAGATCGATTGGGCCAACTACAAGCGCCTGATTCCTGTCGCTGGTCTGGTCGATAGCTTCCAAAAGCAGTATGACGCCTTAACTGTGCCCTATCCCAAGGATACAGTGTCGCCTCAAGTGGATGCTGAAATCAAAGAATCGCAGTCCGAGATTGCTTCCTACAAGAAGGCCTCTGAGCAGCGCATTCAAAACTACCAGAAGGAAATTGCTCATCTAAAGTCGCTGTTGCCATATGAGCAAATGACAATGGAGGATTACCGTGATGCATTCCCTGAAAGTGCTCTGGATCCTATCAATAAGCCCACATTCTGGCCCCACACACCAGAAGAGCAGGTGGGATACAAGTCCAAGGAGCAGCTGGAAGCCGAGGCCCAAGGCCACCACTAAAGCATCAACGGAAGGTTTAGGAACACGGTCACCAGAAAATGGAACGGAGTCCTTAAAGTCTTCTCGATTCGAAATGTTAAAATCGATGTTAACGTAAATTACAACAAATAATAATAAAATTATGAAATGAATTAATTTTATCGCTTTGGAAAGTAAAGAAACAAAGTAAAAGAGTAAGCTAAATGGTTTAAAACAATTTGTTGGACTATCAAGCCTCTATAAATGAAAGCAATAAACATAAGTTAACGGACTCGCTTTTCGACAAAGAAATAATTTTGTCGAGTACACAACGTGCAGCAGAAATAAATTTTAGAAATAGTAGTGTAAAACCTGAGCTCTTTTGATCAAGTCGCCAAAGTAACATGTTTGCAATATATAATATATTAGTAATTTTTCTAGGACCACATACATTTATATGTAAGTAAATGTAGTATATATGTATAAAAAAAGTATGCAAATGCTTTTTAGAGTCAACATCAAACTTAATAGAATTTATACGCTTGCGTTGGAGTACAACCGCAAGGTGTAGAGCTTCAGCTTCTTTTTCCCAACATTCAATTGCCCTTGAGTGATTTGTCTTTGGCTCGACGCAAGAGCAGCATCGGCTTACGAATGCACAGTAACATTGCTAAATAGTTCATGCGCAACACCGCCTATCCTGAGAGAGTGTTTTATTCCTGTCGCTGACGCCGTCGCCTTTGTTTCTCTAGGTAACTGATGGAGCTGGATATACACCCCGGGTTCATGTGAAAATACGTTAAAAAACACTACAAGCATCTGTTTGCTGTCTTCTTACGCAACACTGACACTACTTACATTTTTTTTAATATTATATCCCAATTTGAATTGAATTTTGATAAGTGTATGTCCTACCTATAGATTAGGGACCATAGTTAGTAACTAACTAACGCATAGACTTTTAATAAGGTAAAGCCCATAGAATTAATTGGAGACCATAAAACACTCTATATTTTATAAATATTTTTCAAATGAGAATGTTTGGAAACGAGAATTAAGCTTCATTCCACTGACTAAACTGCAATCGATCTAAACAATGATTAATTTGGCCTACAAAGTCATTTGTATCATTGAAAACTATATATTCTTATAAAAAATATGTTTTAAAGTAATTTAGAGTCAAAAGCCATAGCAGCTACGAGTCTTTTAATTTTTTTTAATTATTTTACTTTATAAGATATCTATTATAGTAAAAATATAATTTAAGAAAATTGTTAGCTTAAAATATCATCGTACAAAAGATGAACCTACTGATAAGAAAACTTGGTATTTCTTGATATGACGATATACTGAACATATGCTCATCTTTGACTGTTCTAATGAATAAATTACTCCGAGCATGTTCGATCGAATGTTAAACTTTATATGGAAGTTGGGATATATGTATATATTTTTGATTTTGGTCAGTGTACTTTAAAAAGGCAGCAAACAGCTGTTTATGGTATTTTTTAGCGCATTTCCACATATACCAGGGCTGCATGTTCATCTACATCAATGACCAAGAGAAACAAAGGCGACGGCGTCAGCGACGACAGGAATAAAGCACTCTCCCAGGATAGGCGGCGTTGCGCATGAACTATTTAACAATTTTGCTGTGCAATCGTAAGCCGACGATGCTCTCGCGCCGGAGCAAAGAGAAATCACACAAGGAGGGCGTGGTGGGAAAGTACGTTAAAAAGGATACGCCGCCAGAGGTTTGTGTTTGCATTTGTTTTACGTTCGTTTAGTCATTTGGGTGACGCCACTCAAATGTGGCGAATTCATTTTCCTCTACGGATTTGGGGCGAATTTTGGAATTTCGAACGAAATCCGTTGTCGTTCTATACAAATATAAATGTGTCTGATCTGTACATATGTACATGTGCACTCTAATAGTTTAGCCATTACCGAATCCTCGATTCTACCTAACTTATTTTTATTTGTTTTTCTATGTACGATGTAGATACCGGTGATCAATGTGTGGACGACGACGGATCAGAGGGTGGCAGCCAAAAAGAAAACGCTCCAGCGCTGCGCCAGCACTTCGCCAAGTTGTGAATTTAAGCCGCGCAGCTCCAGCACCAGTCGGAATACATATTCCTGCAACGATACTCAGCCGGACTACTATCATGCGCGTCGTGCCCAAAGCCAATTGCCGCTCAATCCGCACTCGCATTCTCAACCACATACTCTGCCACCGCCGGGCCCGCCGTCACAGCAGTTCCGACAGAGCATCAGTGGCAGCAGAAGCAATAGCAGCAATTATGTAAACATCGAGCAAATCGAGATCGAGCGCATGAGGCGACAGCAGTCTTCGCCACTGCTGCATATTGCCACAACGCCAAAGATGGGATTCCAGCGAAGCTATTCAACGACGCAAAAATCCCCGCATGGCCAAAATTATCCACATATGGCAGCAGCCAGCTATGATGCGGATCAGACTCTGTTAAGCGCCTCCTATGCGAATATGCAGCTTCTACCGCGACACACTCCGACACACTTTGCCTTTCAGCAACAGCAGCAGCCCCCGTTTGGATCGACTCTTCGCCAGCCGCGTTACCAGCAACCTAGGTACAAACATCTCCGCTTACTGTGAGATGACAGACTGGTAATTGGCTTAAATTTTTTCTATTTCAGATCTCCTATGCATCAGCAACAACAGCTTGCAGCTCACCTGGGTGGCAGTTACTCCAATGATTCGTATCCAATTTATGAGAATCCTTATCGTGTTTCTTCTATGCGTGTGACACCCACACAGCGCTCGGAATCGCCTATTTATAGTAATACGACTTCAGCTTCATCTACCACATTGGCACCACCTCAACATCATCAACAGCAGCACCAGCAACAACAGCACCAGCAACAGCAGCATCAGCAACAACAGCACCAGCAACAACATCACCATCACCTGACTTTGCCGTCTGGTGTCGGCGACTCGCTGAGCGTCAGTGGCCGTGGTGGTAGTTCTACCTCAGTGCAATCTTTGTATGCCCCACCACCGCCTCCTACGCCACCAGCGTCTACCGCAATTGGCACTTCCACTGGATCCGCAAGCGTTAATGGATCTCTGCAAAAGGTGCCGTCCCAGCAGTCGCTCACAGATGTCGAGGAAGAACTGCCACTGCCTCCTGGTTGGGCCACTCAGTATACTCTGCACGGACGGAAGTACTACATCGATCACAATGCCCATACCACGCACTGGAATCACCCATTGGAACGGGAGGGCCTGCCGGTGGGCTGGCGTCGTGTGGTTTCTAAGTTGCATGGCACTTATTATGAGAATCAGTACACCGGCCAGTGCCAACGTCAGCATCCCTGCCTCACATCCTACTACTACACCACATCAGCTGAGCCACCCAAGGCCATCAGACCGGAGCCATCGCTTTACGATGCACCGCCACCTGCTCACACACACAGTGCCTTAGTACCGGCGAATCCCTATTTGCTCGAAGAGATACCCAAGTGGTTAGCTGTCTACTCAGAGGCCGATTCGTCCAAGGATCACCTGCTGCAATTCAATATGTTCAGTCTACCCGAGCTGGAAGGTTTCGATAGCATGCTGGTGCGTCTCTTCAAACAAGAGCTCGGCACAATTGTGGGCTTTTATGAACGTTATCGGTGAGTGTGCAAGGAGGTGTGGCCTCTGGCAGATTCGACTGAATGGAAGGCAATAAAACTCTCTCTTATTTCTTTTACAGTCGCGCTTTAATACTCGAGAAGAATCGACGCGCCGCGGCCCAGAATCCGACGTCTTGTGGAACCCAGCAACAACTCCAGTAGGAATCGCGTAGGCTGTTCCCCACAACAAATTTGACCGCATACTCGCCAACATCTTTTTGATGTATTTGTTTTCGCTCCTATTTATAACAACACTGTGCAACATGTTCTTCTTAACGAATGGATTATCGACAATTGAAACTATATGGTTATTTAATTGCAGAACGGAAACCAATGAGTTCTGTTAAAGTTAGAGGCGCACTCTATGTCCGAAACTCACATAGAGAGTAAGAAATTTAGCACACACTAATTTTACAAAATCATTGGGGTTCAGTTTCATTCGCAGTTTATTTAATTTTCGAATATCATTACCTTAAAAAAGACTACGCTAGAGAGCCCAGCATCCATGTGAGATTAAAAAACATAAATTTCAATGTAAAACGTATAAATGGCTTACGTTTGTTCAGTTTGAATTAAAAAGAATTATATATATTTAAATTCAATTTTTCCAATAATAATCTATCATTCATCATCAAAATGCGCTGATTCTATTAAATCAAAATTATGAGTTTCCCCACAATCTTAACGGAATTCGCTGTATCAGAACTTTATTCGTCATGTCACTTGCTGGCGATAAATCTGCCGGTGCTTAGCTCTGCGAAATTTGCTCATTTCTGCAAAGGTTTTTTTTTTTGGTTTTTGTTCGCCTACGAAATTATATGCATCTGGCGCATTTCGTTAACCCAAATTTCCTATTTCGGCAAATTTATAATGTATGCAAAGAAAGAGTTATCGATGGAAAGTGAATCTTATTTTTGATTTCGTTTATGTGTATATGTGTTTAGATGGTGTTTTATTTGTGTGTAGTGCGAGTAAGTGTGTAGTGAAGAACATTTATCAACTGTTTCTTTTGCTCGTTTAGGGTTTTGTTGCCGCTTATCAGATGCTTGTAAAACATTTTTACAGTGCCATTTTGCGGTTTTCTCGAGACACAACACACAGCTCCGTTTGCTTTAATAAGTCGTTTCTACTGCCATAAATGTGTTATAACAGTAGAATACGCTATTTTTGGGCATATGTACTTTGCGAAGAAGAATTACCATACACCTCCGATCCCTACATACATGTGTACATATGCATAAACAATTATTTTGACTTATCAACAAAGTGTTCCCATGAGAGAGAGAATTTTAAAACCAATAAAGCAATTTTTTCCTAAGAAAGTCGGAACATTGATAACGATTTCGAAGAAGTGGCACAACATATCATTAATAATAATTTTTATTTCCATCAAGTCTTTTATAATTTGCCTCTAGCTAGTCAATTTTACTTACTCTTATCAGCCCGTTAGCAAACTTATGACACTATCGGCCAAACACACAAACAGAGAAGTAACCCGAAGCGATCTTGCATGAGCTGACCTTGAACCCTCTCGCCCCCATCAACGAATTTCTTACAAATAGAACTCCGACGAAATCAAGTAGGCAATTTTCTCATGTTTTCTGCAGGGTCAAAGGGTGCATGCAAGTCGTCTAAATGTTTGTACACTTATGGGCAAAGGTCGAGTTTGGTGCAATCTGAAAAGGAAATTGGATCATTGTGCCAGAAATATGTACAATTTAAAAATTGTTGGATTTTAATTGTTTTTGCAACTGTAATGCATTTGTAGCTACGTACTTCCCTCGGCACAACGAATTGCTTACGAGTCGTTCTTAACGGACTCTTCTTAAAAACAAATTTTTGGAAATGCAAATATCGGATTTAAATTGTCGGTCATTTATTTTGAAGCTCTAATCTAATTGATAGTCGGGGTTCCTTGATTAGATGGCCATTTAATTGATTTGGATTAATTTGGCCATCTCGTTTTCTAGTTGTTATGTGCGTGTATAGGGTAATATGATTTCTATCCTGTTTATCTTTACTGATATTTCTTTAAAAAATGTATTTTATTTGATAATTGAGTATATAAGAGCAGCAATTCAATTCATCAAAACTTCAAGTGCAAAAAAAAAAAAAGGTTTAAAAGCCAAGCGGTCTGAGTATCGTTTAGCTCTCGCTCGATTTTTTGTTTTTCTTATTTTGTGTTATTTTTATTGTCGCCGCTGCTTGCCGATGGAGTCGCCGCTGTTGTTGCTGCTGTTGTTGGTGCTGCCGCTGCTGCTGCTTTGGACTCCTCCAGCAACACCTTTAAACGTGCTGGCTTGGCGGGCAGCTGTTTCAGTATCTTGAGAGTCGCGTCGTCCGTCGGGTGTTTAAGTTTCCAGTTGAGTGACGTTTATTTATGCGCAAGCAACTTGATTAACTGCCATGTTCTGGCAGAGATCGCATTAAAGTTCACATCTTTACACTGTTCATTGATGACTGTTGTTTGAGATGCTATTGATCTCGATTTTGTGATCGAAAATGCTTGGTGCAAAAATTTGTGCACGGCTTCATGAGTTGGTTGACAATTCCACTGGCCAGACCCGACACAGACACAGACACAGACCTATACCCATACCCATAGCCAGACAAGTGAAAGTTCTAATCCGGCTGAGACGTTTAACGCGTCTCTTTTGAGTTGATGAATTATTTATTTTGTTTACACAAATGCTTTGGGTTTTCCACACGTGCAGTGCGCCAATATTGATATATAATCTTCACAGAATTCCATTCAATTCACACCGATCTCCGCTGATCAAATACCCCATACCCCAAGTCCGTCGACTTGCCGAGTCATACGTCTCCCAATTGATAATTATCTGCAATTCACTTGGCACTTCCCACCCCTTCCCCCTCCGCCCTTGTTCTAATCGCGTTCACACCCAGCCCATTATTGCTCAATCCGTCTGCTGCAATAATATTACGGTTTACTACGGTAAACCAGGCGGTAAATTAATCGATTAACGCTATCAGCTTGCGCCGTTGACTTATCTGCCATTCTGGGGCGCGTTTTACTATTGGACAATAGCTTTCCGCCTGCATTCTGCCCAGTCATTCACTCAGCTATAAATACTCAATTTATTGAACATATATTTCTTGATATTGACATCATACATATGTAGTTCCTATGATTTCCACTTGTACCGGTATTACCTACAAAGTAATTCAAAGTGTGTGTGCCGTGCAAAAACCAGAAAATTACTTTGCTCCAATTGCAAACGATGTAACATTGAGCTAAGGTTAACGCAATCTGGCAGTAATATAAACAAATGTAGATACTGATGTTAGCCACATTTCACTTCTATACACTGAAAAAATATTGATCGAGCTCTTGTTATTTTAACTCAACTTTTCAAATCATTATCTTTTGTGAGGATGTCCACTGGTAGCTCTTTGTTTTAAGACTTGCCATGAAATTCGATGCGATAAAAATGATTTTTAAAATGAAGTAACAAGATCGTTATACTGCTTTCTGCATAGTCTACAGTTTAAGTGGACAATTTTCAGACCAACTTAAATGCAATTTTAGCGCACTTTAGCGCATCTATCGGTGAAGTTTGCTCTTGTGCGCATTGCTTATCATACATAAAGATTTTAATAAAATTGCCAGTTAATAGTGCGGTTCCTCTTGACCAATAGCGATAAATGATGTCTGATGTATAAACATAAAAATGGCCTAAATACAAAATTTGGTTGACTTACTCTAACAAAGGAAAAAGTTATTCTCAAATGATATATTATATGGAAATCATGCGGACCCAAACAACACACGTTTAGAAAACTTGGAAAACTTACGAAACAAAGAAGTGTTTCTCAATAAGACTGCATATTCGAGCGATCGTTCCGTATGTTATAGTGGTCCAATCCGGCTAACGCAAGAACTTAACCTACTTATGGTAATACAAAGCTTATGTCCGAAATTTCATCCCGGTTTTTCGACGCACTGAAACGGACGGACAGACAGACGGAATAGATATATCGAGTCAGTTTTTCAAGCTAATCAAAAATATACATATATGCTTTACGGGGTCGGAGAAGTCTCATGCTTTGGGTTGCAAACATATGACCAATTTTCTTACACCCTCTGCAAGGGCTTAATCACTGGAAGGAGGCGTGGGAAAAGTTTGAAATGAAGTTTAGTTTCATTTACTCTAATCGGGTCTACAAGATTGTTAGCCACCGTTGCAATTAGGCTCCGCTTTCTCGAATATGAATACAGAGTATAAAAAGTTCGACACAGAGTTTCATGCAAAACTGATGATCGTACGATTGCTCAACAGGGGCCGACAGTCGGCTAGTGATGCTGATCAAGAATATATATATATATATTACATGTGGTCCTTTTCAATCTCGACAGTCATTCCATTCAAAGATTAGGAATTAGAAGATGTTTTGTATCAGTCAGTGCTTTTGTACCTTGAATTGCGCTTTAACGCCGCAAGAAGACAGTCGAAGAAGCAATCATTGCGGTGAAAATTTTTCTTCTTTAAACGTATAAAGTATATATATATATATATACATTATGAGACGCGTTCATATAGTCATGTTCTTCCGTCCGTCTCCTCCTAGACGATTAAAGCTACAAAGCTCCTAGTTTTCTATATACTGCAGGCATTGTATATCTCAGATTCAGCTGGATATGACAACTAATCGGAAAAAATTTCAGTTTGCCTTTCAGACAAACGTACATACCAAATTTCGTCAAGATCGGACTACTATAACGTATAGCTCCCATAGAAATGATTGCTTGAGAATTCCGTATAAGACCGAAAACAGTTTTTTCTTTTATTTAATCAATTATCATAAAAATTAGAATATCATATTTTAATATAGTTATTAATAGCTGTACCAAATTTTGTCAAGATCGGGCGGCTATATCATAAAGTTCCCAAAGGAATGACGGGCCGAAAAAAACTTTAACTGCGCTGGTTTAAGTAGACATCTGTAGTTAGTACATAATAGAAAACCTTTCAAGGATGTACAAATATTGGCGCGCCGAAGTTAGCCTGGTCTACTGATTCGAATTCGTACATTATTTTTTTGAATTGTGCATTTGCAGCGTGCTAAATTACTTGGAAGCCATTGACAATGCTGACATGGTCAGTGCGTAAAAGAATGAGTGAAAGGGTCTTGCAACTTTTGGAAGTACTTATTCCCTACTTACGGGTAGAATGGTGAGAGAGCCTTTTATGTAATTAGCCTAACTTCAACCAAAGAACAGCCAACAAATTTAAGCCGGAGCATTGGGGCACATGCGTTTTTGTCATAAGTTTCTATGACAGATACATATACTATATATTGTCTAATTTTATAACGTGTTTTGTGTTTCTACTGATTACCATGTTTGGTAATTCATTGAGACAAAAATGAAGTAAATCGTCGCGTCGACTTCGGCATGCCATGCAACGAGTAAAAAAACTATTTAAAATTCTTAAACTAAACATTTCACACGCAGAATGGCAAACCCTATCCATGTGGTGGAAAATCTGGCGAATAACTTGACTATTCTTAATCCCAATTTTATGAAATTTAGAGATCTAAAAGATATTGCTAACATCTGTTGTGGTGTGTACTTGATCTGTCTAAGCACTTTACACAAGTCAACATACCAAATTTGGTGGGTTTTATGAAACATTCCGTCGATCGTTTAAAATGCGATTTTTGAGAAACTAAAGCTTACAATAGCGTAAAAGGATGAGCCTCTTTAGGAATATTGATTATTCCTTCGAAATAAATTGAATTTATCAATTATTGCAGTTAGCTTATATTTTAATGGCATGGTGACAGGGGCGAAAGTGGGAAACCGGCTTAAATGGTACTATTCTATAGGCTTCTCTTTAAACTTCACTATGTTGTCCACCTTCACCATTCCTTTTCTTCCATTTGTAGAGTAATTATCCATAGTGTAGAGCAATTTATCATGGGGCATGGACAACTAGGTAACGCCCGTTACCACCAACTTGAGGCTAAAATTAAGAAATTAAATTATAATTTTGGCACTTGAAAACTAAACTTTTGTGCATCATATATCAATGTGGAATCATATAAAAAAAAGTTTCTTACCAAAATCTTAAATAACTTCGAGATGGCGAAAGATTTGCCTGTTGGTTAATCGATGTATTTTTGAAGCAATTTTTAAATATCTTTTTGCTTAACAAAGGGTATAAACCCTTTAAAAAAGGGTATATTATTCATGGTCAGAAGTGTGCAACGCATAGAAGAAAGCATCTAGATATATAGCCATGTCCGTCCGTCTGGATCAGCGCAAACTCCTCCTAGACCTCTATGCATATAGCCTTCTATATAATGCAGGCCCTGTATATCTTGGATTCAGATGGATCCGATAAATCATATAGGAACGAATATTCCTATTACTATCAGTGCCAATTTTTTTCAAGCTCGGGCCAAATACCAACTTGGCCCGCAAAAACAGAAAAACAGCCAATTCAATTTTTTTGTTTCACTTAGACAGCTACACGTTAGGAAAATGTACCAAATAACTTGCATACCGAAGTTAGTACGTCCGTCTGGTTTAATATTTAGTATTAATTTATAGTATTTATATTTAGTATTCATTTAATTTAGTATACTAATTTATTCTAGGGCACAAGTTGAACCAAAACAAGAATCGCAATCGACCCTCTCAATGTACCGAAAACTGTCATTAAATGAGTTGTGTCTTTGTATGCACTTATTACAACCGAAACGGCCACCGCCAAAATATTTAAAATTAGATTTTACCCTTTAACCAGAGGGTAAAACAGGATATTAAAGTCTCCAAAATATATGTAACAGGCAGTAGGATCGTTTTCGGCACATTCAAAGTGCATACATATATTCTTAAGCAGCACCAACAACCGAGTGGATCTAGCCATGTCTGTCTGTCCGTCCGTCCGCCCGTCCCCCGTATGATCCCAAAAGCTAGAGTCACAAAATTTAGCATGTAGTCAAAAGGGCAGCAGCCGGATGAAGATGGGAGATGGAGGGGCGATTGTATGCGAGAAATAAAGAGAGAGAGAGAGAGACACAGATAGATATCTAATACAATATAATGAGAAGAGGACGCATCTGAAAATAGAAATGGGTATATTTGAGTCGGTATAAGGACTTGCTTACTTTATTTTAAATTACATTTTGTGAGATCCATCCAACACAAGTCTACTAAATTTGGTACCTCTAGCTTTTATAATTCCCTCGATATTTATTTAGGCAGACATTGTATTAATCGACCTGGCCAATGTGCCATTGATTTAGAACATGTTACAATATAACATCGAGCGGGGGTAAAAACAGTTTCTGTTTCTTGGCAACTTTCTTAAAACTAATCGGCTAACGAATACCACATGTTTTTATCATATGTATGTTATATATGTACATACATATTGGCTTGATAAGTTGGAAAATGTAGATATTCGCCCAAACCTTACACCAGCCCCATAAAGTATTAAAACAAATTAACTACAACACAAAAACATAAGTAATTACTTACTAATTTTGTGCCAACTATCATGGTAAACCTATTTTCATTCTTTAATGAATGATTTATCGGTTTATTGTCAATAATCTTTATTGGCGTTTGCTTTGAGTGCAAATTCTAGACTGTGGGAATCACTTGATCTTACTCACACTTGGGTACTGGAATTTGCACTTTGTCGAACTCTTCTGTTATTTCTCACACAACTTTCAATCAACTCTAAGTGACTTCAATTCAAAGTTAATTGCCACATATATTCCAATATTCCAACTTAAATTGTTATTGATTGGGCCATAAATGAATCAACTTTAATAGGTGTTTTTTTTTTTCTTCTTTGTTTCCCTATTCTCTAGTGTGTCCCCAAAGAAAATGAACAAAAATTTGCAGTCTGGAAATTAATTGTAAAATAAGCCTTAACAATGGAGCATAAACTTCAAAGATTTTGCCAAGGGCTAACCCTGCTGTCAACGCGTAAGATATAAAAAGAAAAGATCCTAATAATCAATCATAATCTCATAACTTGCTATTTGCTTGTCAGTAATATCGGTTGCAACCGGCCAGGGTCTCACTGTGGATACCCACGACCTCACCATCATTGTCAATGCGAATGAAAGTTTTTTGGTCTATGCGAGGTGAGAAGATCTTTGCTTGATCAATGTTTACAAAAACAAAATCAACTCGAGTCGTCTCCGTCTCATTGTGATTAGCGCCAATCTGGATACAGATGTCAGTGTCACTTTGATAAAGCAACATGAGGACCATTTGGCCGTGTTTCCCCAAACATTTACCTACTCCGCTGCGAGCAGCCAAAACCAAACGATTGTTGTGACAGGTCTGAAAGCTGGCTACGTCGAGATCACGGCCAACAGTGTTCCCAGTGAAAGTTGGATGTAAGTGTAGCTAAAAGTGCCAAAGTCTTTTTTTTTTCATCCACCCCATGTCCAACCATCATATCTATCTAGCACCGACGATCTCTTTGTACGCATTACTGTGGCCAAATCCGAGGCTCTCATTTATACATCGATTGTGTTCGGTTGGATCTACTTTGTGGCCTGGTCTGTGTCGTTTTATCCCCAGATATGGATTAACTATCGTCGCAAGTCCGTGGAGGGCTTGAACTTTGACTTCCTCACATTGAACATTGTGGGATTCACCTTGTACAGTCTGTTTAACTGTGGCTTGTACTTCGTGGGCAGCCTGCAGGACGAGTACGAGAGTCGTCATCCCCGTGGCCTCAATCCAGTGATGCTGAACGATGTTGTCTTCTCCCTGCACGCCATGTTTGCCACGACCATCACGATTATTCAGTGTTTCATATACGAGGTGAGAGTCAACCAATCAACCAATGTCCCTGTGTCTACTTTCTGGGCTTATGCCTAACTCCTTCAATCTTTTCAGCGTGGCCAGCAAAGAGTTTCCAAAACGGCGTGCGGCATACTGGGAATCTTTGCCCTATTCGTGATCATTTCAGCCATATTGGCCGGCGTTAGTGTAATCCACTGGTTGGACTTCTTGTACTATTGCAGTTATGTGAAGCTGACCATAACGATTATTAAATACGTGCCCCAGGCCCTCATGAACTTTCGCCGAAAGAGCACTGTCGGCTGGTGAGAATCCACAGAAGCATCAAAACTAGCCGAAAATAACATTCCAATTGTCTTTAACTTTGTAGGAGCATTGGCAACATTCTGTTGGACTTCACCGGTGGCACTTTGAGCATGTTGCAAATGATACTAAATGCCCATAACTATGGTAAATAGAGAACTTTGAAGCCATATGGAAGGCCTTGTGTAATAATATCGGCGCCATTTCAGATGATTGGGTTTCCATATTTGGCGATCCCACAAAGTTTGGTCTTGGTCTTTTCTCGGTGCTGTTCGATATATTCTTCATGCTGCAGCACTACGTCTTTTATAGGTAAATGCTCCGTCAGTAAGTTGGGAAACTTGGCTTTAACCTTTTTTTTAATTTCTCACTCACCTGCACGACTCAACGCATTCCCTAATGGGCAACATTCCAATGTCTTTACATCGTTATCACCTTAAGAACAAATGACAGGCTTCAAATGAAATACAAAATATAAATATTTAGCAGCCATATATTATCTTAGTTCTACTTACTAATCTTAGTTAAACTGATAAATAATGTGGAAACAAATACTTTAGTAATTGTTTATTCAAAGCAACTGCATCACATGTCTGTACATATCGAAAACTAATCATCCACCTCACAATTATTCACTATTCACAGACATGCTAGGGACACCTCGACTTCTAATCTGTCGGCTGTTACGGAAGTGCAAAACGAATCCGAAAGGGGTTCATCAACGAAAGAGCCGCGTGTTGTAGTCACTGAGAAATATTAGAAAGCATCGATTGCTCCCTTCTGTTACCTTTAAATATTTGTATATTCTTTTAAATATTTAATCTTAAGCATGTAAATATTTATTTAAAATAACTGTATAAACATACTCAAGCAATGTTTTATTTTGAATTACATTAGGCCGAACTTAAAAAAAATTTAAATGCAGTTTTATTAAGTAGTCATTTATAATATATTTGGGCACTTCATTGTTTTTCTTACCTATAAAATAATTATTAAAACTAAAAAAAATGAACATCAGTGGCTTTTTCTATGTCACAGCTGTCGACCCTCTAGACCCAATTTCTCCGCACTTTGAAGTAAATTCTCCTTTAAAATTGATAGGTACATACATACATATGTTTGTCGATTGTTCCTTCGATAAAAACCAGGTTTCCAACTCCCAAAGCCGCCATGCATGCCCAAACCATGACACTGCCACCGCCATGCAGAAATTGGGCGGAAAACATGATCCTTGGCAAAATTAAGTCGACACTTCTGGTTTTTCGTATTTATGAATGGCTTTTTCATGCAACCCGGCCATTAAAATTCTGATCCCGTAACACACGACGAACTGTCTCTGCCGAACATTGTTTCCCCAGTTCTGTCTCAACATCCGATGCCAATTTTGGTGCCGATAATTTTGGATTGGCTTTAATTTTTCGCACAATAAGTCTCTACTCGGCGTCAGTGAAAATTTTGTTCGGTGCTTCTCGGCCTTCATCTGCCCCCCGATTTTCCAAACAAAGCGCTGTATGAACGATTTCGGCAATATTTCGCTGAAATTTACCATTTTTGAAATGAGTTATTACTAATTCCCGCATACCAACAGTTGTACGTGGACTCATTTTTGTAATTCCCAATTAACAATGTACTCAAGTGTGACCAGATCCATTATATCAAAAAACCCTGAATAAACATGTATTTAATAGATAGAACTTTAAACCGTGATTAAAACCGAAATTTTGGCAATAAAATCATTAAATAAATAATTACGTGTGCAAAACACTTGTAGCTGATCATTCGTACGTAAAGTGTTGGTGTTAAAGACTTATTTGTGAAAATTTGATTATGTAAATCTCTATTGTAAGTATATAAAAAACGTTAATTAATACTAAACAGGCATAGTAACTGCATAGGTAGGTTCGTGAAAAACCCATCGAAATATGGTGCTACTCGACGCAGCGGACGCAAGACCAACATTAAAGAACGATGCAAACGCCGGATTCGACGTCTTGCAGTCGAGGATTCGATGAGCAGCGGTCAAATGAGGGCTCACTTGGATCTTCAAATAACGAGGAGTAGAATCATTCAGATTCTAAACGAAAATCGTTTTGTTAAACATACCCCAATGGTCCCTAAACTAAAGCTTCAGGAGCGGCATATTAAGGCTCGTTTAGAATTTGCCAATAGATATCGATTCTGGGATAAGGAATGCCACAACATCATCTTAAGCGACGAAAAAAAAATTGAATTAAGAGAGAGATACGCGCCCATCTTGCTACAAATTATGGTATGGGCCGCGTTCTGCTATATAGGAAAGACGCCTATATCTACTCGAATGAATGTCAATAGACGGTGTTTTGATAGACTTCGCTGGAAATCTTTGGCGATAATTGGACTTATAAGCAAGACCATGCTCCAATCCACACGGCGCAGGTCACCAAGGACTTTTTTGAAGAAAGAAAAATTCCTGTATTGAAGTGGCCCCCATTGAGTCCGGACCTTAATCCCATCGAGAATTTTTGGGGCATTCTGTCGGCTTGCGTTTCTAAAAATGGAATACAGTTTGCGACTGTTGGACAGCTTAAATTGGATATAGAACACGAATGAACTAATATTGACGCATCTGTTCTACAGTCGTTGGTCTTGATTGATATTGATTATTAACATAATTAATACGTCAAAAATACCAACGTTAATTACTTTTAAGAAACCAAAGTGAAACAATGCACACACATATAATTATTTACTATGAAAATACATAACTATAATTTTTAATTTTTTTTTTGGTTGAATTGAAGTTTGAAATTTTTGTTTATTTCGCTATCTTACATCATGCTCTAAAAATAAAATCACATTATTAGAAATAATTTAAAAATACGATACAACTTTATTTGCGAAAACATAATGCACATATAATTATTTGTATGTGTAAATAAAGCCAAACGCCCTTACTACAATATTAATAGATAAACAAAAATACTCGATAGCAATTCAATTAATGGCTAAAAGTGTGCTTCAATTTGAGCACACATGGAAAATCGTAGTCACTGTAACTGGACAAAGAAAGTCCTCAGGCCTCACTACAGCATCCTATCGCTTTAGCTAATCATCCTGCGCCATTACTTCAACAACTGTTTGGTAACATTTTATTACGCTCCAAAGAATTCCAGGTAAGCCATATGATCAGATTACAGGCTCTTAACATTTTGCCATTAACACTGATTTATACAGCGGAACAGAGCAAAATGTTAAGAGCCTGTAATCTGATCATATGGCATATGTCATATGTTGGTTTTGGACCTCAATTTAAGTCCCAGCACAGGCAACTAAAAATTCAGTTACCGTGCAAACCTAAAAATGATTGATACGGGAAATACAGAAAAGAAATAAGCAACTTAGCGACGACTTAGCCAAACAAACTTATATTCTTTCTGGCTCATCTAAAAGTGAACAAGTGGTTTTCCCCACACCGATCTCACCCCTCAACACGTCGTATCTTTTTCAAGTGGTTTCCCTCACACCGATCTCACCCCTCAACACGTCGTATCTTTTTCGCCTGAACCTTCGCCAGTCTTTTTGCACGGGTTGTATCATTAAAGGAAAACACCATTCACTAGAAACTTTGACGGAGTTTTTAAAATCAAATCTTCGTTAGGGTTGGGGGGGAAAGTGTTCAGTATAAATCTTACAATTCTGTTAAACTTGCCTTACATGAATAACAATAAAACATGGAACTTCTTGTTAAGATACAGCTAGCGCTCATTTGTGTCTTATTTATGTGACAAGGACACATCTCTTTTTTCTTCAGAAATCAAACATTTTCCCCAGCAATAAAATATTAAAAAAAATCCCTTAGTTATTTAAACAGTTTACAATATAAGCACATAAATATTATTCCAATTATACCATTGGACGAATGCGAGTGGTTATCTCTTCGTGAATCACCGAAAACCTCACAACAACCGCGAGGCACCCAAAGTACAATATTCTCGATGCGGTTTCTGCTATTTATGGACTAAAGGGCATTCACCACTTATGAAATGCTCAACAAAATCAATCGCACGCCAAAAAAAAAACTCATAGGACGAAAATTTTTTAGTAAAAATGCAGTGTAATTTAAAGTATTTATTTAATAGTAGCTACCTCGGCAGATGTTGCTTTGCCTTTTTTCACCTATTGACAATCGGGTAAATAGGGCAGAAATTGCTACTCTGCAGCGCCACCTGCCGTGGAGGGGTATCAATTAGCATATCATACAAACTTTCTTCGATCATAATAATAGGTCCAGTAGTTTTTGGGTTCGTTGATTACATGCAGACAAACTTTTAGTTTTAGAAGAAGATTCACAAGGAGACTTTCTTTCATTTTAAAGGTAATATCATTATGGCCCCTTCGATCTCTGCAAAAGAAAGCTAAACTACATCCTAACCGATCATCTGAAGCTTCTGACACATAACAAATTGTGAAGGACATTTTTTATTAACTGTGAAGAAAGCAGGTAATTTGCTTCCGAATTAAAAGCTTTGCCTTAGGGAAACAGCTCGTAAGAGATGATTCTCAGTCAATTCCATTATGCACATAACAGAACCTTTCTGGCAGTCAGACCTCGGTTACTTACCATTCATCCACGATCGTGTGAAATCGAAATAGTGCCTTTATGGCAGTCGTCTTCAAAAATTTCCATAATTTATTTGACGAACTCAAAATTTCAAATGGTCGGCTTTGATTTACTTACACGCTAAACGAGGCTTTATGGCGAAAGTCCTAAAGACACTCGAGCATCTCCTCTGTGAGTGCCCGGCCTTAGTGATTGCTAGGCAGAAGGACAGGGTACGAACAGTATAAGCTAGCAGGCTTATGACAAACACTAGCGTATCCTAACAGATATAAAGTAAGCAACTCGCCTCACCTACTCGTATATACCCTGGACCAGTTTCAAATGCGTCCTTTATTTATTACCAATTGTATGTCATCTCACTCATTCACGCCCCTTTGACATTGCCTGTAAAAGGTTTGTGCTTATAACTTGGCTATTTTTCATCCGATTTTTATGAAATTTTGTGAGCCGAAACATAATATTAGCAAATATATGTTTACCAAATTTCATTGCGATTTTTTTTGTAATATTGCAAATTTTAAAAACCTTTACGACGGCTAAAACGATTAAATGACCTTTTCTGTATGATGACATAATTGATACTAGTAAATTTTTGGCGAGCAAAAAAATCCACCAAGTGGGAATTGGGCTCCTTAATAAACCGTTGTGAAATGGCACTGGAGGCGTAGGGGTGCGTCTGATAATGAAGCACGAACAAATATATAAAATTGACTACATTTGTAAACCATATATGTATGTATATATGCAACATCATTTCCAGAGAAGTAGGCTACGGTTTTAAGAATTTAGCGCAACCAATGGCCAAGTCATCCGTTTTGGTTCTCCTGCTGAAAAACGTTTTTGAGAGCAGGTTAACGCAAAATTAATGACAGTGACCAACCAAGGATTGGCAAATTAAAATTTAAAAATTATTGTTCCACAAATGAAAATTACGCTCGCTAAAATTTTCGCTAATGGGTCCTTGGAGAAGCTCGACCCCCTGGAGTCGACAGTCGGCAAACGGCTCTCAAATGAATTAACAAGCTGGTAGCCTACATCAACGAGGCTGCGCGACAGCAACGACGAGCCTCAATAGTTACGCTACACTCGTCCGAAGTGGTCACAGGTTGTCAGGAGGTGAAGCCCTCAACAATGTTCACAAAAGGGCTTTGTCATGTTGAAAATTTCAGTAAATTTTATAGATGACAAATACGACAAAGTTGACAAATAATGGCATAGTTGGCAGGTAACTTATCTAATTTAGATCTAGTTTCCGGGAAACTGCTTTTTTTTATCTTTAAAGTCAATGTCAAGGACAAAGCTAACCGCCTACCAGTTTTGAGTGTTATCTTTAACCATAAAAGTAAAGGTTTCATTTTTTGCCAATCCTTCAGATTCGCCAAAGGATGATTTGCGTCCGATGCTCTAAATTAAAGTTCGATAGATTAATGGCGTTAGTATTCTTTATTCGATTAATACCGTTAACTTGTTTGGATTGACTTTCTCCCAAATATAGACCTGCAATGGTTAAGGACACCACAGAAAGCGTAAAAGTGAGTATTACATTGACTACATTTTGGCGAATATTTTCGATAGTAGGATAGGAGGCCCACGCAATAGCTTTGTGATACTTCAGATTGGGTTGTTCCGTAGTGGACCTAGTGGTCGGTTTTAAAGATCTCAATGACGTTTTCTGATACACGCTTTAAAATTATTACCCATCTTACTCCATTGGCAAACTCAATACAGAAGCCTTACAAGGCATTAATGTATGGGAGCATAATGAGGTTATGTTATAAATAAACTTACCACGATGGGGGTGGGTCTTGCAAAAACTTACCTTAGAGAGAGAGAGAGAGAGAGAGAGAGAGAAAGAGAATAAAGCGTTTGCAATTGTTTCATTATTGACTCATTTATTCATTATATGTAATGTATGTACGTAATAATAATAATAATAATAATAATGGCTTAGACGCAACTTCACGGTAACACATTCACACACACACACACACACACACATACACGCATACATATATATTTACGTACGCATACATTTTCATGTACATGTTTGCATTTATGTATGTATATGTATGTATGCATGTGTTGGTGTTTTTGTGTGAATTTGGATTAGTCCGTTATGCTTGTTTCATGTTTGTGTTGCGTGTTTGTCTGTTTGTGTATGTGAGGGGGGAGGAGTTTTTAATCATCAACTTTCAGTATCTTTAGGCCACTCGAATTTATTTATTTAAATAACTTGTTTTTGCATTTGTGTTGTTAAATTGTAAGTACGTAATGCAATAATTTATGTATGTATGTAATGTATATGCAAGATAATCTAGTACCAATTGGAAGTTTCACACCATCATCATGCGTATGTGTTTGTAGTTGTTGTTGTTGTTGTTGTATCAGTATGCAGAAATGTCTCCCACGCAATTCGCTGCAGAAGGTTCAGATGCGCGGGCAGAGAGCTAAGGAGTCTGTTTGGCTGTCAAACTCAATACCCCATTATCCTTTTAATTAGTTAATCGCATTTGTGCTAATTGCATGCGATTTATTGATTTAATTTAATGTTCTACAGATAAGCTTGAGGATATTGAGAATGATGCGCATTTTGGTTTTGTTTTGTTTATTTGTTGGGCTTTAGCACTCTCGTTTACCCTGCAGTGTTTTTTTATGGTCTTTGTTTTGGTTTGTTTCTTCTTTTGCTCACTAGTTTGTAGGTATACATGAATGTTGTTGCTGTTGTTGTTGTTGTTGTTATTGTTGTAGGTATGTCGTGTGGGGGTTGTTTTGTGGGTTGCAGTGTGGATGCGGATGCAGATATATGTATGTATGTATGTATGTTGTTTTTTTTTCTTTCGTTTTTCTTTTTGTTTTTTTTTGGTTTGTGTTTGGTTGGTTGTAAATGAGCTTTACACAGCTGTTTCGGTGTGACTGTGGGATGATAACCGCTCAACATCGATTTCGGGTATGGTCAGCTCATCAGGTATATTATCAGCATACTCAATGGAAGATGTCTCCGAAAGGCGTTTGCTCAGCGAAGTCTGCTTGCGCAGCACCTCTGCCAGCGAAGTGTTGGTGTGCTCACCATAACGGGCGTCGAGACCTTGCCGGAAGGCGTTCACCACGCGAATCTAAGCGCAAGTCGTCGAGCAAAAAAGAAAAGAAACAACACCGATAACAGTGACAAAAGAGACAGAAACAACAATTTGAGGAAGTACAGGTGTACATACAGGTACGGGTACAGGTACGTACAGGTTTTAATCGGTCAAATTAAATGCGAACGGAAAAAAATAACGTAACCGAACGAATCAAAATGCGAATGCACAATTATGTTTTTGTGTACACTGAGTATGTGTGTGTGGGTGTCTACACACATACATACAAACAAAAACACAAATTGCGAAAAAAGCAAAATAATAAATTAAATTGCCAAAGCAAAAAGGCACAAAACATATTGTTACAGCTGCTAAAAAAATATAAATTGGATGCAAACGGACCGGACGCACGGACGAGATGTTCAATACGATTGTCAGATCCGAATACAGGGCGCTCCAGGAACTAGGAGCAGCAGCAGCACCACGTCCGACATTAGCCGAATCACACTACATATGTACGTTCCATTCTTTGTCATGCAAAAAAAAAAAAACAACAACACGTCTCAAAATCCAAAATCAATATAATACTTAGTACTAATGATGAAAAAACTTGTTACTCAAAGAACACTTTCAAGCCAGTTGGTTAAACAGGAGGAGGTTAGTAGTCAGGCAATAAATACTTATAAACTTAATTAAGATAGAAGATAGATGAAAACGAAAAACAGAGAGTAAGAATAATGAAACCAAAGAAACGAGCAGAGAAGAATAGAGTAGAAGGAACACACATTCAAACAATAAAATTCTTCGAAACTCCGAAGATGGCCTACTCGATTAAACAGGCCGACAGACAAGACCCTAAGAACCAAGACCGGCAATCACTTGCCCAAAGGATTTCGATGTCTAGAGTTTAAAATCCATTAGCAAAGTGGCGACCGATTTTTGGTTATAGGTTTAAATGCAAATTTGTCGTCCTGCGTTAATTACTATAGATACGATACGTTAACTACTATTCAGAAAGACAGATGTGGGAGGGGGAGGAAAAAAGAAGAGAGAGAGTGAGTGTTTTATAGCAGGCAACTAGAGGACCAGGCTATTCTCTTCTATTATTTAAGCCTTCATTCATCTAATCGCTTCAAGTAAGGGACAAGTCGACTTGAGTCGGACGGAATCAAAAGATTTGAAATTTCTTCTTTTTAGAGATCAAAATCAGGATCGTTACACACACACACATATTCTTTAGTTGTTTAATCAGACAAAACGGACACGACACTAACTAAAACTGAATCAATCTCGTATCAGTGATTGGCAGCGATCAATGACCAATCGCCAAAATTTTGTTCTCCTTGTCACAAAGTTATACTTGGAGACTGCTTCCATACATATGTCGGCTCTGTTTTGTAAAAAGATTAATAAAATGGAGAAGGGCTTACAGCTTGATCAGTGTTGCTCTTGCTATATGGGACCGGTATCAAGCGTTCTTGCAATTCGCCGCCTATTACCTTTAAAATTGGAGAGAGAGAGAGAAAGTAAAATAGAAAATAATAAGTGGGAAGAGAAATACAGATACAGGTTGAATTCGAATTTAAGTTTTAGTCAAGTGTTGCTACATAGATTTATAAATTAGAGTTATAGCAATATATAATATATATATATACATACATAAGTATATATACATATATATATATACATATACATATATACATAAATGTGTGTATATGTTTATAGTGTATACATATATATATAAATGCATATACAAATATGTATCTTTTTTTGCATAGATTATAAATAAATTACAATAGAAATAGGAAAAGGCAGGATAGCATAGTGGGCACTACGAGGTAAGGACTAGGGGTGGTGGACGGTGAGTGGGGGGTGGGGCGGTTGTAGCTGGGGTTGGGGAGAAAGGTTAAAGTGGTAGGAGCAGTGGGTGATATTGATGTTCTTGGTGTGCAAGTGTTGCTTTGACTTGGATTGGAGATAACGATAACAAAGTAAATACGACAGCTTCAGATTCAGATTCACGTATGTAATAATAATAATAATAATAATCAACTTTTACGTAATGCAACAAACATCACGATCAAAAATCGCACGGTGTTTCGATCTTTCGAGTCGAATTTGACGTATCCGTTACCGAAATCTAATTGATATTTGCCAGATAGTAGATACATACAAATGAATAAAGCGAGAGATTTTCATCAATGTTTGAATGTGTAAATGTTTGTGTTTGTGTGGGTGTATCTGTTTTAATTCCATGTTTGTGTTTGTGTGTGTGTGTGTCTGTGATAAAAGGACTGGCTTAACTGAGACAGAGAAAAGGAGGGATAGAGAGTAAGAGAGAGAGAGAGATCAATTACCAATTTCTAACGAGCCATTTGCTTACATGTCAATCAATACCCTCAAGTCCATTGTGGACTGTTGGACTGGTCGGCTTTCAAGAGAAAAACTTCCCGATGGAATTCGAATTGCATCAATACCAACAAGCTTATACTAAGTATATATAACACATACATATTTGATTGGATCAATGTGGTTTGTACTTGCCACTGCCATCGGCAGGCAGCATGGATATCAGTATCGGGTATCGGTATCTCTTACGGTATCCACCCCTTTGATATCCATCCATATCAAGGGCGCTATGGGCTTCCGCGCTCATTCACACACACGCACGCCACGCCACGCCACGCAATTAGCAAATAAGGATGCATTTGATGTACAGGTACAGTTAGTAATACGAGTGTACCACAATAGTAATTAATTAGTTTATACAAAAATAAGAAGTAAAGAATATAAAAAGCATGCTCTAAATAACATTTTCTATGTGGTAAGTATTATTATATGTATATTATTAGAGTACATAATTATCGGTTTTTATCGAAGGAGCAGACTCGAGGATTCTCTGATTTTACTCTCATTTTTGTGAGCATATTGAGTGTCTTGTTGGATATGGTTCATCGTCTTCTTAATAAATTCTTTTCTTCAGCCGAACAGAATACAGAATACGATATGTCGGACAGTGCAATGAAAGGTAAGATAAGGTGAGGTAAGAAAAGGTAGGTATCATCTATGGGGCATTGGGCAATATAATCCAAGTTCCACATTGCTGATTTGCAGACTGCAGGTTACAGGTCGCACGACACAAACCACACAGCGACCCCCACTGGTCAGTCAGTGGGGAGGCAGACCGAATCGGCGGCGGCTAAAAGATAAGCATGTCATGGTCGATGGTCCAGTTTGGTCGTATGTCAATAGTCAGGAGGATGGGGGATGGCATTTCTTGTTATCGCTCAGTAATCAGTTTAAAAAAAGGTTTTCTCCAATTTACTAAAGTTCTAAATTCGGGTTTCACTCTGTCCGTTTCTGTGCTGATTATTATCGTTGTGACTACGGATTTGTTGTTGCAATGTAATAGCGATATCGGAGAAACCAGGACCGGGACCGGGACCGGGACCGGGACCGGGATTGGGGCCAGATGTAGATGCATTTGATGTGGGTGCTTGGGAAGTACGTCCGTTGTGAAGAGTGCGCTGTTGCTGCTGGGGATCTTCGTCAATGTAAGATATGTCGGAGGGCAGCTGCTGCTGCTGTTGTTGTTGTTGTTGTTGTTGGGGTTGTGCTGGCGACTGTTGCTGCTGCTGCTGCTGCTGCTGCTTGCTACTATAATTGGGGCTCAGCAAGTTAAGATTGTACAGCGGGTGGCCAGCACCACCTGTCGGCATGCCCGTCCTGGGACTGCGTAAGCTATGCAAGCTGTGCATTGACCGCCGCTCGTTTAGGTCTTCCAAAGTTGAGCGGAAAGCACGAATCACGCGCAACTGAAACAAACGAAATTAGACAACAAACGAACAAAAACAGAAACATAAGGAACTAATAAGCATAATAGTAGCTAGCAATAGCAGTCAACAATGTGTACGTGTACGTGTACGTGTACGTGTACGTGTACGTGTACACACTTACAACAGGACATACATACATGTGTAGATATATACTCAAATTAGTTCACTCGAAATACTTAAATTTAGTTATTTCAACTTTTCATTAAAAAACGCAAACGTAAACGCAAAACAATCAATCAATAGCAACCTATGCGCATACATACATACTCAATGTAAGCTTCATCTCCAACAGCTGCAAAATTGTGTTATTTAGACCAACATAAGCTGCATTACCGGGAACTGGAACTGTGGTATCGGGTCGCCCACGCAAACGCGATCGAGGTCATTAAGGTCATGATGCGTATGCAGATTGGAGAACCGCCGCCGAATCCCTTTGCATTAAAAAAGCCTTCGGCAAGGCCGAAATAAACCCCAGAAAGATCTTGAATACTTAAAGTAACAGACTATCAAGCGATATTTAAACTGAAACCAGACGAACGGACAAATTAAATCTTTATTTCTATGCATTTTTAAATGCGGAGATGGAGTGATGATATCTTGACAAGAATTCAGCAAGGCTATACAAATTTTTTAGCTAGAATTATGAGCTGTGAGATTCGATTGGCTGTCCCTCCAATACGCATACGAAAACACGTAACGCTGACTGCTAATGGGCATCATGCGGGTGTGTTTCGGGTTAACGGCTGAGACCGGACAAAAGGCGGACAATAACTACATACATACATATGTATGTATATGTAGGTAAGGTAAGGTAAGCAATGGAGGATGCGGACGTGGCTGGGCGCAGATATTATTATTATACGTAAATTCTGACTAACAACTTAAGGAGGTCCCGAAACAGAAACAAAGTGTATTTTGGGAGCAAAGCAAACTATTTAAAGTTAAGAGAGTATTATTTAGGTATCGTTAATGCAATTATAGTGTAGTAGAATAATAGAGAGAGGTAAATCAGAAACAGTGCATACATTTCAACAAGAGCATAAAAAAAAAAAACAACTCACCGCCGACGTAAGATATTTCACTTGGGAATTTGGTCAAACGGACTGGGTAGCTCTTTTTTTTTTTTTTTTTTTTTGGCTTGTTTACTTACCCAAGAATAATATTCGTTATTCTGTCTTAATTTTGATTAAAAACACTATGTAAATAAACTGATGATGCAAATATTTATGCAAAAGGCTGCGTAAGAAAGGTGAAAGATAGAATACAGTAAAAATATATCACATGGAAACAGAGTGTGTGCTATCAGTAGCAACGAAATAAATCAAAAGCCCCAATTTTCCATAGAGCTTGGGGGCACACACACACACACACGCGCGCGCATACACACCGATACATACATACGCGATGGGAAACAAACCGCAACCGACATGATTTCGAAGTGAAGTTTCTTGCCTCAATGAAAGAAGAAGAAGAAGCCGCCTGATCAAATAATACATTAACTGTAAAACAAAAACAATTAGCTGGCATGCAAAATCAAGAAAAATCAAAAGTACTACAATACATAAATCCCGCACACCCCCGCCCTCCCCCCACCCCAAAAAAAAAACCGTTACAGCAAGCTATTCACACAGATAAGGGGGGAGAGGGGGGAGCGAAACAACCTTTCGACCTAATGCATGCAAAATACACAATAAAGATATGTATCGACAACTGATAAAAGATAGATATATATGTATAGGCTGGCTGCCTCTAGTGTGAGGCATGATCATATCGTTTGGGGTTACATATCTAAAATTCTTCCAAAAGAATCAGATGGGTGAGGGTTGAGCGAGAAAGAAAGATTGTCCCAGATTCTTCGAAACTCAAGCAACAGGAGTAGTTATGGACTGAGTGGGAGCTTTGCCGTCTAATTGTGCAGGTCGGAACGGGACTAGGATGTGCCGCTGGGACTACGTACGATGCACGCAGACTTTTATGTGAATTGAGTATGTTTAGTTTTTGGCATTGGAATTGGAATTGGAATTGGTTGTTGTACTATATTTCGACTCCACGTGCATGTTTTTGTTTTTTTTTTGCTCA
Source organism: Drosophila nebulosa (assembly GCA_024703675.1). Lineage (NCBI taxonomy): Eukaryota > Metazoa > Arthropoda > Insecta > Diptera > Drosophilidae > Drosophila > Drosophila nebulosa. Next base: position 1,214,396 of record JANFPS010000004.1, on the reverse strand, counting down.
TTTTATAGTTTTAATTTGTTATGGGACAAAAAAATTAAACAAATAGATTTTACGTACGTTTCCTTATGCTCGTATGAAGAAGTTAGCTGGACTACCTTAGCTGTTTTGTGTTGTAGATAGTAGTAGTGGTAGTAGTAGTAGTAGTAGATAATAGTAGTAGATAGTAGTAGAAGATAGTACAGCAGATAACAGCAAAAGTTGAGAAAGATAGATAGATAGATAGATAGAGAGAGAGAGTGGGAGAGAGAAAGTACGTAACATACAAGAATGTGGATCGTGGATTGTAGCAGAAGACCCTTCTACGTTGTGGTTGTTCTTGTTGTTGTTGATGTTGTTGTTGTTGTTCTTGTTGTTTTTGTTGTTGTTGTAGTATTATTGTTGTAGGAAGGGTTAAACAAAAAAATAGTAGTAGTAAGAGTAGTAGCAGTAGCAGTAACTAATTGCTGTTTTTGTTGATGGTAACACTGATCGAAATTTGTTTTGTTTCTTTGTCAATGAATAGGAGAATGAGGAAAGGAAATATAGAGCCAAGAGTTAGCTCGGTTAAAGGAGACCGATTTCGGTTCACTTCATTACAGTTCAACTGGCCGACTAACCATAAAATATATTATTATGTATAGATGAATGTAGTCTACATCGAGGCGTGGAGCTGTATGTGTACATATGTATGTATAGAGGATTGAGTATTGTGTCACTTTATTCATGTTGATCATGGATAGTACTAGTCCGATGCAGGAAGCAAGTTCCGCATCCTGTTTGGTTTTTAATTTTGAACAAATTTTGGCGAAAGTCTACAAACTACATAACAACATTTGAATTATTATTAATTACCTATGTATACATCTTACACAATGCAACGCATTTCAAAATGTTCCCCAAATGACTATATATGACATTTGATATGACGATTTTAGCTCAAGTTACTCCGAATGGGTTAGGAATTATGATTTTAAAGCTAACACACAGTTTGAAGACAACATGTCAGCTCTTTGCTATTTACAATATGTCCAAAAGATTAAGGCTAAGGCAATAAAATCATTAGCAGACCACCTTGTCGGTTCTTACACCAAGTTTATAAGATTCAAGAATAAATAAGTTATTTATTTACATCCTGGAAACTTGCAGGTTTTGTTTTTTTTTTTTTTTTGGTTTGGTTTGAACGGCACTTTTGGGCTTAACTGACATTATATACAACCATTTCTCAATTAAAAAACCAATAATTGGCTTTCAGCTTTCAGGAGAGAGAGTAGAAAGTTATGAAATGATGTTTAAACCGGATGGATATTTGTGTGATGCTTTAAAATGTGAATTGGCTTAAGAAACTCGAGGTAACTTTAAAAAATCATTTGATGGTTTACCTACTGGCGCTAGTCGTCATTTTGATTGGGAAAGATAAGTGATGTGTTGCACAGTGTAAAAGGATGTAGTACATACTTCTACGTAATATTACTTTTGTTGATCATTGATCAATTTTATCATTTCATTGAACTATTGCTAATTGCATTTATTAGACATCTATTCACCGGAAAACAGTTGTAAACTTTTCGGATCCTAACTAAATATATATTTTCTACAATTTTCATGTTTCATCTTGATATCTGGATATTATTAATCTAATTGTAAGTGGAGTTTCTGTAGGTAGTGTATGTAGGTATGTATGTATGTATGTGTATGCAGCGTACTATGTATATACACTGCATTGCTTCGCATTTGCGCACTCTCCGTGCCCGTGAGCTGTGTGTCCGGAGGATAGTATAGGCGCTTTCACATTTTTTTCTCAACTTATTTCATATGTTCATCGTATTTGTATATATAGAGATTCCATTTAACAATTACAACAAATTCTTGTTTTGCAGCAAGGCGGTATGAGTTGACTTAGGTAATATGTATGTATATGAGAGAGTGTGTGAGTGTGCGAGGATAACTGCAGGTTAGTTGGGTTTTAACATTTATGTAGAACTCTTGTTGCTTATTATTGCATTTGTCAATTACACTTCAGTCTCTCGTATTGGTTCCGCCGGCTTTAAAATTACAAAAATTAACAACAAATATCCGATAATTACTTTTGAAACAAATAAGGCTCAATTGAAAGCTTAATAATTGTTTGCCAACACAAAAGTATTTGAAACTAATCAAGAACCAAAAAGTTAACTATAAAAACTAAACCGAAATCATAAATAATTGTGTGATAAAGCAGCAAATTGAAAATCTTAAAGCCAAGGCCAAATAATAATAATAGAAAGCTGAAAATTTTAAATGGTTCAATGGCTGGTTGACGCCTGAATATAATCAAAACCAAATATGAATATATGTCAAACCAAATACACGCAGCAACCTCAAAAACCGCACAAATATTTTCGCAAGCAATTATTTCCGTTTCCATTAAAAAATCAAAATTTTCTAAACAATTTTGAAAAATTCGAAGGTTGTGGGAGAAACATCTTGCAATTACAACAAGTTGGGACGTAAGGAGACCACATATGGATGTGCTGTGGTGCTTTGCAGGAATTAGTAAACATTTCTGAAGAGAGTCTATCAATGAACCTTCGTTCCTTACTGCCCCTGGATAAAAATTCAAATGTAGATCAACATACTTGGCCTAAATCCGTAGAATCAAATAACGATCATCAAGTCGACAAGTTTTTTATCTGAAAAATTTTAAGTTAACCGATGTGGAAACCAAAATCCCGTTGTCTATGAATGAAAATCACGACATGGATTTTTCAACCAAATGTGATAAATGGATCGCCTAGGCCTTGTCAAGTTGCAACCATTCAAAATCTGCATTTGATTAATTTAACACACATACTTATATACATACATACTTACTGAGCATACTGCTAGTTAAGGACATGAATTTACACTCGGTCTATAGCAATTTCTCTCTGTTAAGTCAGTGTTAACACTCTGTTAACTGTGTCACCCCCGAGACCACACACTTAAGCAGACACACCCACACAAACACACACACGGCCCACATACATAAACTCATGCACGCCAATTGGGGCAGGAGAAGGGGTACTCAGATTGCAAATTTCGCTGTGATTTATCGATAAACATAAACATAAACGATAGAAGTAAAAACTATATATGTACATTTACAGTTTTCACAACTATGTATATATAGGTATGTATGTACAGTGACAAGAACACAAACAAAACCAAAACGAAATGGCACAAAGAACTACATACATATGCACATACATACATACATACGTGTTCATATCAATACGTACATACATATTGTATTGTACGCTTGCACGTAGATCGCACGTACATACATACATACATACATATGCAAATTATCGAACACGTAGCGACTATTCGATAGTTTATCTTAGAAACAAAAGCATCCAACGTCACGTCAATGTCTCGGGGTGTGAGTTTTCTTTTTGGTGGGGTGGGAGAAGGTTGGGGGGGGGGGGAATAGGAAAGCAGGTAGAGAGCTTGGAGAGCAGGAGCAGGAAGTGGGAGCAGGATGCAGGAAGTAAGTTTAACGGGATTAGGAAGCAGTAATAAGAAGGGAAAGTGGAACATTACGCAGTCTAGTTGCCAATAAAACTAAATCATATAGACAATTCTTACCGGTACTGAAATCTGGACGTAAGTTGAGTTTTCACGCAAATATTTAATAGTACATAATTTTATGGTTTCGGTTTTCGGTTTTTTTGTTTTTTGTTTTGTATTTGCATTTATTTTACACCACCACATGGGGCGATGCAAAATTTATTGATTGATTATATATAGTTGAGTTGGTGGTATTTATTTATCGATTTGGTTTTGCATTTTTTATAGTATGATATGCATATATGTAGTTATTTTGTTTATATTTGCATTTTGGTTTTTGGTTCAATCAACCGATCGGGATTGGTTAAAAGCATTTAAGAGGGACGAAAAATATGAAATGAATATTATCAATTTTATATTATTTATAGAAAAGAATTTTCATCAGTAAAATGGAAGTTAGATGTTATAGGAAGAGTTGGTCCACTACGTTTCTTACATACATATACTATACTCTTTTACACCTACGTAAAAATCAATGTACCATACATTACCGTACCATTAAAATATTATTCTCACTAATCAAGAAATTAAAATCCACTTCCTTTGACAGAGAAGCCATTTGACAATTTTAAAAAAGGAAATCATTTGTTGTGTTTGTTAAAAGAGCCAATTTTGTTTTTAAAATGATTTGAAAACATCAACCAAAAAGTAATGTCTGAGCTTGGTTTTTTGCGGAAAACGAGCGAGAGAGTAGTCTTGGAAAAAACAAAGTATTGTCGGAAAACTCCCCTTATAGAAAGATGAAGATTTCGGTTACAATTGCTTGTCAGAACCCTAGTCTAAATGTGACCTTTTAAGGAGGCCAGCGATGATCAAGGGCGTAGCTAGGATCGCATTTAGGAGGCCATCCTTTTGTTTATCAAATTGGCTTCCGTCAAGTCCCTTCTTTCTTGACTTCGGTCTATGCCTCTTTTTTATAGACTCACAGACATTACTTTTCGGCTAAATCACTGTTAAAATGTATAAGAGTCCTTTCAAATTACTTTAGTTTACCATTTCTACCATTTATATAAAAGAGTATATTATACTTCGGAACGCCGAAGAGGGAAAAGGTGTCAAATGTTTTGGTTTATACGCTTGTACACAGTGTTTGCGTGTATGTGAAAGGAGTTTGATGGAGTTTTGTAGTTGTTGTTGTTTTTGTTTTTGGCTTTTTGGTTTTTGGTTGTAGTAGATCGGTGTTGATAGCATATATGGTAGAAGACTTGTCAAAGCTTTTTAAATTAAACGATGCGCATGCAGTGACCGAGAAAATCAACACGAAGAAAACAAAAATCATTGGGTAAACGAAAACGGAAAGTTAAAGTAACGGTAACTAACGATAAACGGAATAAACCTAAGACAACAAAAAAATATTGTACAATAAAGAAAGGAAAAATTTATAGTTACAATTTATATAGTTGCGGAAATAGACGTGGGAGTTATGGAAAAGTAAAGTAAAGTTCACAATGCTGAGCACAGATGACCTTTGAAGAACTTCTCAATCATTAGATTTTCGCCTAATGAGTGTTTTTTTTAAGTGTGCAATTGTGTGTGTGGAAAAGGACTGGTTAAATGTGTCTGTATCTGTCGCTATCTGTCCCAGTAATTGCATGTCACTTCGCAAACTCAGTTGCATAGGCGTATGTGGCGTATGTGTGCTTTGTCCGCCTGTTGTCGCTTTCTCCTAGAACTATTCAATTCAAATTTTGATTATTGAACTTTCGCAATATGCGCGTGCATGTAAGTATGTATGCATATAGATCTACATATATGTGAGTTCGTTCTAGAATCGATCGGTTATTCACATTGAGTTATGCACATATACATATGTATTTCGTATGCATGCTTTCAATTCCATATACATATATGTATGTAATTTTGCACATTTCTTTAAATTTGAGTGAAATCCTTTATTGGGGTTCCACAAAAAAAGTCCATTGAAACACATCACCCGCCGCGGTTCCACAAGCCTCTTCCTTATCTCCTTCACCCTCACTTCTCTGCACTTTTCGTTTATATATGTATGTATATAGATTTCGCATTATATAAACATTAGTTAAATTAGAATCGTTTTGGAATAAATTCGTATATAAAACTAATCGTGGGTTAAACAATGCATAACAATGGATCAGTATGGGATCCGAACATGTATTTAAAATATACAAGAGACAGACATAGAGAGATAGATATACACAGACATTGAAAGACAGACAGAGAGTTATAGAGAGATAGAGAGAGAGAGAGAGAGAGAGAGAGAGAGAGAGAGAGAGACAGAGAATAGGTAGGAGAGCGAGTAAAAAAGATAGAGGATTTAAAGGTAGGAAAGACATGTGGCTTGTTAATAGTCAAACCAATCAAATTTTTCTACTGAAAAACAGTAAATACAATTCGAACTACAAAGTGTTTGTTAAAGCAGTAGGTACAGTAGGTATTCAATAGCAATTCAACCAAATTTTGAGTTAAATGAAGCCTAATTCGATCTAACTAGCTAGCTTGAGCCGATTGTCATTATTGACCAGAATTCATAACATATATACATACATACATACAAAGAACACATCTAAATATTAATAGATTGCATTTTCACTTTGAAAATTTGTTTGTTCCGTTGCGATCTTCGGCATGCCGAAGGCTCATACATATATCGTCCGTTTTGAATCTGTTACCCTGTTTCGCTAGGTATTTTATATATATATAAATATATATACTTACATATATGTATGTATATATATATATATATATACATATATATATATTTATATATGTACCAATATGCGTATTATTAAGTATGTATGTACATATGTGTATATAAACGAGAATTATGCTTTAGCTTTCAACATAACTACCACGCCCCGCCTGGAAACTGGTCTTACAAAGAGCAAGCCGAAGGTATGTATCTAAATAAAAATGAAACAAACATACATACATACATATGTATACCAGTAGGTATGTATGTACGATTTCGAATTCGATATCAAGATCTGGAAATCGCTCAAAAATACAGCATTTCCGAACGTTCTTTTGGATATATGTATAATCTCGCATTGACGTTTGAAACACAGGCCATTCCATTTAAAAAACAGTACCACCAAATACGACAAAATTAACGAAATCATATAAAAAAATCAACCGAAGAGATGAATAGAAAATGTTGTCGCATATTCTGCCTGTCGTCGTTTGCCATTATGCACAACGCAATTTCAATTAAATCGAGTCAAATACAAATACAAATTAAATCAAACTAATCTCACTAAAAACCAAAAAAATTTGAGCAATTTGATGTGAAAATGCATTTTGCATTTCACCGCTAACCGCAAACTCGAAAAAACCAAGTCCAAACGAACTAGAAACCAAAATAGATATCACCTATCGAGAATAGGCATCTGTGTAATATATATGCTGTATTGGTACATATATGGATGAGGTGGACATTCTTATGTCCGATTAATAAGTCCAATGTTGAGAGAAATGCACGATTTCAAAATAAAAAATTTGAAAAATAATAATAATAATAAAAATAAAAATAAAAAAAATAACAGAAATGAATTTTAAGTAAATAAGACAACTATAAAATATATATATAATTGATTATATATTGATAATCAAAAATTAAACTCCACTCCTTAATTTGAATTACTGAGAGAACCAAATATAGATATACTTACTTGAGTTTGCAGGCGAGTTAGACCGCGTATCCACAGAATTTGTCCTGCTCTGGGCTTCTTGTCGGAGTCAATGGAATCAAAGCGCTCTTCGCCCAAGTTCATGGCATCGGTGTACTCCTCTGGATGGCCACGACCCCATCTGAAATGTTGTATTACATTTTGTATAAGTCTGGTCCGTGATTGGTAACTTCTACATAGAATAGTTGGAATTCTACATGTGTAATGTGTGTATTGTGTGAGATAGGTTAACATAATAAGTAAGTTAATTAGCTATTTTATTCATTATATTATTGCCGTGGGCGCATATAAACATCTCCCGCAGCAGCAGTCGGTCGAACTTAATTTATTTCACTACTTCTAAGATTTATTTTACCAGCGCAGGTCGGCACACGATGACATATGCCAATATAATCGAGTTTGTTAATATATTTTCGTTAATTTATGATAGACTAATGAACTATTTCAGTTGTGGTAATGATTTCTTATTGGAAAACAATGGTTTCTGAAGTTTGAATTATTTTGGATTTAGTTCCATTAGAATTTACAACATTTTTTTTATGTACACATTAGTAATAAATAATTAGAAGTTTTGATGTTAAAATAAGCTCAGAATATATATCTATATACATATATTAACTAACTGTGACTCCACAATATTTTTAATACATCATCAACATATAAAATGCTTTTGGAAAATTTGTATAAAGTGAAATTCAACAAGAAAATTTACAGCGGATCGCTTATCCATTCACTAACTGAATAATGGTCAAATATGAGTCTCGTGAATGAGTTCTGTAATTAATCGATATTCTTTATGCGTTATACTTTATCTGATAGCTTATACATAAAACCACCACAAATGAGATGTGGATCTTCAAAATACATATTTACATTAAATAGTTGTGGAGTTTTTTTTTTTTTTTTTGTAATTACTCAGCCTTTCAAATATCTATTGATATTTCTCAAAAGTAAAAGTACTTCAAAAGGGGTTGACCATCACAATTAAGTGATAGTTGCAGATTGACTTCATTTTTCCAGTGCTAATGGACATCTACGGCAATTTTGAAAGCGATATGACCGACTTCATTCAAAGCTATTTGCGGAAACTGACTTATAATATATATGTATATCATACGTGCAAAGCGTGGAAAGTATAAAGGCATATAGATAGCTAGTGCAGTGTAGTGGGAATAGGTAGGAGTAAGTATAAATTTATTGCGTACAATCTAAAATACTGGTCAAAGTTTATACGAAGATTACATGATATTAGAAAGAAGCTTATTCTTATGTATTCTTATGTACTTATCAAAATACATACGTACATATCTTATAGTTATTAACGAATATTTTAGCATGCGATTCAACAGATTTTGGGTATAGCTTAGATAGTCTTATTACCCTACATACATTTTGTGTTTATATAAGTGTATTTGTATTAACGTACAACTACCAGGTGCAGGTGCCAGATACCAAGTAATTCTATTTTTGTGTATTTGTGTCGTAAATGGAAGTGAATGCGAAAGCGTTCAACTTAAAATTTAGAGCAAGGTCCAGTTGACAGCAACATCGATTGTGATAATATAACATAAAACATTTACTCACGATAAAATCTTGGGCAATTTTCTAGTAGGCACAGATGTGATTAGTTGTCCCCAGACCAGTGTACCAATTCCGAAGAATATGCACCAAAGCCATTGATCGAGCGTTAACGCTTTTGTTGAGAATGCCATTTTACCGTATTGAATGATTACAACCTAAAAATCGAAACGTTAATGTAAATTAGCGCTGCAAGCGAATACATTATCAAACATTGCACTTTAACCTACCTGCGATATCATCGTAAATATCCAAATGGTGTAGAATATGGGATTCGTAAACAGTCCCTCAACAACATTACGCTGACCATGAATCTTTCTGGCATTGATCTCGTTGAACAATGTCATCATAACAAAGGTGTTAAAAATGATGGTAAAATGTTGAGTTGGCCCAGCGTTTAATTCTTGTCCACGTCCAGACTCGATATCAAGAATCAAATCACCTATGGAAGAGATCATAAATAAATTTGAATTATTAGTTATTATTTTTAATTATTGTTAATTTTCATTACTCGATTTTATGTGCCGCATGCCTACCTATAAAGAGCAGTCCAAATATGATAACCAGTTGATATAAGGCTTGACCCAAAATGTTCTTCATCATTGTCTTTGAGATAAGTGGTTTTGTGCGACCATACGGTTTGCGTAGCAAGAGATCTGGAGTCGGTAATTCCGTGGCCAGAGCAAGGGAAGCTAAAGTATCCATGATCAGATTTACCCATAACATTTGCACCGCCTGAAATGGAAAAAAAGAAGGAAATTATGCACTTGTAGAAGATGCAAACTTGGATCACACATACTTTAAGAGGAGAGTCCTGTATAGCACAAGCACCGATAAATGCGACAATTACAGCAACCACGTTAACTGTTAGCTGAAACTGCAAGAACTTTGCGATCGAGTCGTATACATTACGGCCCCACATTACGGCTTTCACAATACTGCTGAAGTTGTCATCAGTGAGAATAATATCAGAGGCCTCCTTGGCCACATCAGTGCCAGCAATGCCCATGGCAAATCCAACATCAGCCTTCTTTAAAGCGGGACCATCGTTCGTACCATCGCCAGTGACAGCGACTACCTCACGGTTTTCGCTTACTGTGCTGTCAATAATGCCTGGAAACGCCAAAGGAGAATCAATAAATATAATTCAAATTCATTCCCACTTTAAATCCAGTATAGAAACAGACCTTTGACCAAAGTATACTTGTCAGTCGGAGAGGAGCGAGCCAGTACACGCAATTTTGGCCAGACTTTATCAATAAGATGTTGCTGGATCTGCAAATAGAAACAAATCGGCATAAGACGTCGTGTAGCAAGCAAAAATAAAAAGAGGTGCTACTCACGTCCCCATTGCTGTCGCGAATACGCCGGTTGAACTCTTTGCCCTCCAGGATCAGGAAATCGTCGTTGGGTCGCAAAATTCCGCACTTGCTGGCAATTGAGCGGGCTGTGTTAATGTTGTCTCCAGTAACCATGCGGACAGTTATGCCTGCACGCTGACATTTGCGTATAGCATCGGGAACCTCCGGGCGTACTGGATCCTCAATACCAACGACACAGAGACAGGTGAGATTTGTCATAATATTTTCCTCGTCGTCCCAGTTTGGCTCTCCATCGATGTGAACCTCGTTTACCGCGGCTTTACCGGGGACAAAATCGCGGTAAGCAACAGAAATAGTTCGCAGACCGTCGCAGGCCATTGGTTCAATCACTTCTCGTATTAATCGCTCCTGCATATCCCGAGTAAACTTCTCCAAGGTTCCCTCATGGCCGTAGATAAAGGCACACCTGAAAATACAGTTGCCATTATTGTAAATTACCCTGCGTCACGGCTAATGAACTCACTTTTTCATGATGATTTCGGAAGCTCCCTTGGTGTATAGACGATAGCCGCCATTAGGTCTAGGGATTACTGTACCCATGCTTTTTCGCACCGAATTAAATGTGTAGACACGTGTAAACTTATCCTCGGTTATTTCATCACGAATTGATTGGTATTTCACACCCAATCCTTGGACAAATCCCAGCAAAGCACACTCGGTCTTGTTGCCCACTTGGATGGGCAAATCACCAGGATTGTGACCCGGCTATAGGTTGGAAGAAGCCCCATTACAAGTACGTCATTGAATTAGGAAAGAATGTCTGTCTTACCATTATGTTTGACGTGTAAGCCGAGTTAACGGAGATGCCCATGGTGATCAGGTTTCCGACGTGCTGGGGTATGTCATTTAGAGTTGGCAGCACTTTACACAGTTTCTCGCAAATGTAGGATTGCACAACGGTCATACGATTAGTTGTGAGTGTACCAGTCTTGTCGGAGCAAATGGCAGTGGCATTACCCATCGTTTCACATGCGTCCAAATGACGCACCAAATTGTTATCCTTCATCATTTTCTGTATTAAAAGAACGTGTGTGAAAGATCATATGTCGAAACGTTTTGGTGGTTGGCCCACTTACCTTCACCGAATAGGCAAGCGACAGCGTTACGGCTAGCGGAAGACCCTCGGGCACAGCCACCACTAATACTGTGACACCAATAATTAAATGCTTAACCAGATTATTGGCATAGGTATTCTTCCAGGGTTTCTCGTCAATTACAAACGTCTTAATGCAGAACTGGATTATCAGAATGATGACTGTGAGCACGGCGATGGTCGATCCAGCGTAACCGATTTGAATCGCAAGTTTGGTCAGCTTCGCTTGCAGCACGGACTTTTCCTTCTTGTGCCCCGTTTCCGCAGCTGGTGTTGAGGATTGCTGTTGCACGTGATTGCCGTCTGACTCGGATTTGATTGCCTCACCGCCTCGAGATGCTGGCGGAGCTTGTGGAGCATGAGCCGTCGGTTTCATTGGAGTGCGACCATCGTTCTCACCTGCATGGTCATTGTCCGCAAATCAGTTAAATTTCAAATATTTCATTTCATATACTTTAAATTTAATTTAAAGCTAGTCACATTCCCTATAATCTGCCAACCCAATTCTCATGTAATCTTTGTCTTTCTAAATGCGAAAATTTAACTTGAATGACTTAGTTGATTACCCGAAAGGACATGCAACAACAAAACTGGATGGATGAATGGGACGGACAAAATTATATCTAATTGGACAAAATTTAGAATATTATGAAATTCACCTGTCAGACTCTTGCTCTTTTGCTTGTTCGCCTTTTTAGCTTCTGATTGTAAAAGTCAAAATTACAATTCACGACGTTCAATCATTCCATTATATTGATAATAATATCAATTTACATTCAATAGAAATTCACAGGTGGTTTTTTTTAGGTTTGTTGATTTTTGTAGTTTGTTGGTGTTTGGTGGTTGGTTGGTAGTGGTTTTGGTTTATTGATTGGTTGGTTGGTTGGTTGGTTGGTTGGTTGGTTGGTTGGTTGATTGGTTGATTGGTTGGTTGGTTGTTTGGTTGAGGTAGATGAAGGAGTTCAATGATGGAGCAATCAATTCACGTCATGCAAATCACGTATGACAATTGGAATATGAAAAAAATAAATAAAATAAAAACAAATACATAATATAGATTATTTATAGTAATATAATTAATAGGAAGACACATTTAATAACACCGCGCAAAACTACGTTCTTCTTTGCTTGCTTCGAAAATTTCACCAAATTTTTTGAACGCACATAGAAAACTTAAATTTAAGACACCCCAAAAATACAATAAAATTTGAATTAGGTAAAACCTAGCTCTACACACCGTTTAATTTCCCTTCCTGGCCACACTTGATTTAAATAAATTATGGACAATATGCCTTTATACGACATGTGACAAAATTGACCGAAGGAATTCAAAATAATTTGATCGACTTGGGGGTAAACGAGTAATTTTTACAGGCCTATTCGTATTCGTGTTTACATACCCTTTTTCATCTTTTTAATTTCGGCCTCCTGCTCGTCCACGGCAGCTCCAAGAAGGGTAAATATAATACCAGCCTGCGAGTTGACACCTACAGCGGTAACAACCATTTTTCCACTACCTTCCATAACGTGTGTGCCAGAAAGTACCATGGGATCGACATCTGTGCCTTTTTTAACATGATCGGATTCGCCAGTTAGCGAGGATTCGTCCACCTATAGCAGAAACGGGGTTATCCAAGTTTTCGTCGCCTTTTTCTTCAAAAACACGTTTTCTCAGCCGCTTACCTTCAAGTCGTTGCTTTGAATTAGGCAGCCATCGGCCGGTAACAGATCTCCATACTTTATCTGAGCAATGTCACCCACAAGTATGTCACCAACCGATATTTGGCACACTTCACCTCCGCGAATAACGGAGAATTTGTGCTCGCCCTCAATGCGGCTTTGCAGGCCACGGAATTGTCTTTCCTTGGAGTAATCATTAAAGGCTGTCACTATGACAACCACAATAACGGAAATTAAAATCGCAAGACCCTCGATCCAACCGTGGTGTTCTTCTTCTTCTTGCAGTAAAGCTATTCAACATATTAGTGGAACACAATTAGTCAAGTCGTAGATCATAAAATTAAAACGCGGCTATGATGTGCCAATACTTACGCGCATCCTCATCGGCGGGTTTGTAAAACGATAAACCAAGTGATACTAAAGCGGCTACCTCTAAGATAATAAGCGTGACATCCTGAAGGGCCTCCCAGACTAGCGTAAGAAACGTTTTCGGTGGCTTCGGTGGTATTACATTCGATCCGAATGTCTCCCGTCTATGTTCCTCATCAGCTTTCGATCCGCTCAAGCCTATAAAGCGTCACCAGATATTTATACTTAAAACAACCAACTAAGCCTTCAACCATCTCTCTGATTACCTTCATTCGGAGATGTGTATAGCTTTTTGCACAACTCATGAATACCACCGAGTTCGCCAATTTTTGCTACACCTTCCCTACCGCGAGTCTCCATGAGCTCGCGTAACTGCTTAAGTGATATCCCATATTGCGCAGGTCTTCCATCGATTGTGGCCATTTGTTAAAATGTAATCTGAAAAAGACGCCAAAATTGTTACCTTTACCGTTACTCTCTTAAGATAAGTTCTTATATGAGCTGCATGTAATTTCGTCATGCAGTAAATGCAGTAAATCTTTTTTATCCGGCCCGGCTTATTGATCAACCAGTCTCGGCGTTATCCGCGTTAGCCGATCTGTGTGCTTGGATATTAAAGACAAAGCCTCGTGATATTCACGGGTTCACTCAATAGTTACATGATTATACCCTGGAACCATAGGGTAAAAGGGTATATTAAAGTCGCCAAAGTGTGTGCAACAGGCAAAACGAAGCGTTTCCGACCCTATAAAGTATATATATTCTTGATCAGCATCAACAGCCGAGCCGATATCGCCATGTTCGTCCGTCCGTCTGTATGAACACCTAAATCTCGGAGGCTATAAGAACTAGAGTCACCAAAGTTGGGATAGAGAGTATGCACGCAGATCAAGTTTATTTCAAATTTTTACCACTCCCCCTCCCGCCCCAGCAATTCAAAAAAGTGATTTTCTCGGCTCACTTAAAATCAAAATCCGATGAAAAGTAGCCAAGTGATACGCACAAACTTTTTACAGGCAATGTCAAGGGTACGGCAGCTGGGTGAGTGAGTGAGATGGCATACGATTGTAATGTGTTTGGTCTTCGCATGCGGAAGAGAGAAAGAGATAGGGCTAGTCATCAAACAAACATAACGAAGAGTGAAAAAAGGGCGCATTGGTACAGGGTATATCCGAGTCGGTGAGCCGACTTGCTTCTTTTATTTTTTAAGTAACGTGACGATAAATAAGAAAGCCTGACTAACACTGAGAAATTTGTGGTGATTTCTTAGGTCTGTTATAAGGGGGGGTTTTGAAAATGATTAAACATACATACATATATAACAATACATAGTCAGACAAGTCGTTTGAAGGCATTATTATAAAATCATACAAGTGTTTTTTTTAATTATTTGCATGCGTCATCTTTTTTTTTAGTTACTTAAGAGGATCAATACCAGGTCATTTTTCTCCACAGAAAAGTAAAAAAATTAATATTAATTTTTAAAACCAGTCTAATGAACAAATTTATGGACATGTGTGGCGACTCGTGTCACGCACTCAACAATTGTGTGTGTATGGGGATACATATCAAAATAAATCAGTATTTCGCCTGGGAAGAATTTTTTCAATGCTAGACCAGGCGGGGCGGCAGATAGATAAAGAGAGAGAGAGAGAGAGAGGACAAGAGGGCGAGAGAGACGGCATAGCAGACATCTGTAAATATAATTTTAAGCAATCATGGCCATAGGAACGAAGTGAATCGAAACGGACAGAACGCCAATCATAGTGGACTGCAAGGAGGCGATAGGCCGTGGTGTGGTCAGTTTTTGGATCTTGATGTTCTACCCTTTTGTATAAACACATCTACATATGTGTGTAACAATTCTATTTTTATCTGTTTCATTTCCGCATGCTACGATTACATTCACAAAGTCTCCTCTGTCCGTCCAAATTGAATTTTTTCTCTTATAATGTTTTTGTAAATACAAAGTGTACGTACGTATCTACTAATGTTTTTTTTTTTTGCGATCATTTTCTCTTCTGTTGAAGTCGAAAATCCTATTTTAAAAATAGAACCTTTACCTGAGTTTCCCCGCCAAACCATAGAGATGGAGGTCTAAAACTATCGCCGATACCAATGAACCGATGTTTCTATCAAAACACATTCATATGTACGCATATATGTACATACATACATATGTGTAGAAGAAGTTTGCTCGTGTCTTTAATTGATGTCATGACTTCGAAAGTAATGCCGGCTGTCTGGTCGGGATTTGATGACGACAACGATAGGGAACTGATAAGTCTATGACGCCGTCATTCGACACATTCATCACATGCATTTTGGTGACGAGTCGATTACCATCTAGACAAAAGTGGATTGGTCCGGTTTGCCCGCAATGACGGCATAAGATTATGAATAAGTAGAACGGTTCCCAAGATACGACCTCGCTTTCCGTTATAATATCATGGTCGCAGTCAAAGCCTTACAAGAGGAGAAGGATTTGTGTTAATTATGAAAAAGAAAGGATTGTTCCAATCGTTTTGAGACCAGTGTAATGGGCAATAAGTCTTACATATATCGAACAGGTAAGAAGTGTGGACAAGGTTGAATATATGTACATGCGGGTACGGGTAGGGTAGCTACGTACAAGTGTTCCCTAATAAATATTTATGGGCGAAGTTTTGAAGCGGGAAACGAACTTGTCACAACACGTTTTGATATGGCCAAGGCAGGAATAAAGCGGTAACAACTGATTTTAGTCGGCATTAAACTGTCAATTTTAATGACGTCAAACACACAAAAAAGATATGGCTATTACGGCAATAACCAATCTAATCAGATTTCACCTCAGGGGCAGGCAAGAGCGACCAGATGTATCCTTCAGTTAAGCGATTTGTATTTTAAAGTAGTTTTTTTTTTGCAGAGGTGGGAGAATAGGGGGACGCTCTCTATATCTTTTCTCTATTCTTGTTGCTGTTGCCCGGGCGGGCGCCATGTTTCTCTACACATAATAGTGTATATTCTTTGCCACGCCTCGTTACAAAAATGTTTATGCATATGTACATATGTACGTACATACATATATACGCATTAATTTTAACTGGCACTTAACTCCCACAATTTTTATTTGGGAGAATAGCGGGCAGGACACGGACACACACACTTACAAGCCACAGTTTCACATATACATATGTGTATATACCCGCGCGCACACACACACAACTAGTATTTGTGCATGTATATGAATAAACGTGGCTAGTCCACCTCGATTCGGGACTCGATTCGCTTGGCCAAAACTGACATCACACAGTGAAAACAAAATTACGTCATACAGCACTGTTAAAATTTTGTATTGGTATGAGGCATCTCCTATTGGTAATGTAATGTAACGTCGAAATGGTCAGTGGATTTTTAGAGTCATTGCATTGGAATTTGAATCGGAATTATTATTGATTCTGGCTTTAGCTTAGGCAGCGACCTTCGCCGAATTCAATCACCCATTCGAACTCAACCAGCTGGCTTCTGAGTGTATGCTTGTATGTGCGTATGTACATTGAAATTTATGTACATGTTTGTATGTATGTTGCGTATCGGAATGCCAGACGAAGGCGTGGGCGTAAAATTATTCTTTTCAACCGATAGAATATTACTTTAAGTTCACTTTGGGCTAACAATTATTATCAATGTTCACTGATATTATGTTGATGATACACCAGTCTTAGCATATTAAATACGTACACGGCTAAATATTTTATTTTTTGTGTGTATAACGCCGCGACACGAACAAACTGCTTGACGCTGCTGCAGGCAGTGTTGCCAACTGACTTTAGAGACAAAAAGCTAAATGCTAAATTACTCTTAAAACAGCCAAACAATTGGCTGGAAATGTTGCCAGTGATATCGCTTATTTAGATAAAATATTTTTATCGTCATCTAGCTATATATATATACATATATATATATCCGCGATTGCGTGTTCTGAGAAAACCAAAAAACTAATCTCGTAACGGGTAATGTTCTGTTTTTAAACAATTTCGCATAGAGTGCTCCCAGCACTTCAATAGAACAAAAAAACGGCATGCATTTCAATTTAAATTATTGAAATGAGTGAAAATTTTATAAAAAATTTCTTTAATTGCTTGTTGTTGTTACACATTCACATTAAACGAAAGAGGAACCAAAAAGGCGCAAGTGCCGAATGTAACGATTTATTTGGCCACTATAATTTTTATTTATTTTTTTGATTTGTCACAAATGTTTCTTGTCATATATGTATGCATACCCTTCTGCTTAATCACAGGTATTTACACACTCAGCGGCGGTTTGCGAACTTTGCCAATGTTTGTTGATGATCCGTGCATTCAACGATATTTTCGAATTTAAGCCGTGCGAGCTCGACTCTAACTAAACGACTGCGCTGCGGCTTGGCAACGGATGGTCTATTTGTAGAAAATATCCGAACCGATTGAGATATGCGGTATAGGGTAGCCAGTCCAGCTCTATTTGTCTTAGTTATCTCTCGTATGTCGCTGTCGTTTGTTTGATTTCAGTTGATGTTGATTACACTGCGGTGTTACCTGAGCGCGTACCTGAGCGATAAAAGATAACAGTAACACAAACAACCATGAAGCGTTCTTCTGATCATTGTCAGTTTCAGATGCGGTGGCGGATTTACGAAATCCCATGATGATGCCATTAGCACATATGCATACATATACATGAATATACACAAAAACTTACGATTTCTTATAAAGATCGTACTAGATTGTTCTTAGTTCGCATCAATGTATGTGCATATATGACCGTAAATTGATCATCTTTCTTGACCTTAGCGTACTTTACGTTATATTTTAGTTGGTCTTTTATCACAACAAGAGTAGCTTATTTCACTTTAATGTTGTTCTTTTGTGAACACGTGACTCACTTTTGGTAATTTTCAGTGTAAATGTAAAATTTAATTTAATTTAATTGCAACACGATAAGTTAGCTAAAAAATTTAATAATACTGTCAATCCCAATTTCTTTATGTTGCCTATAAAACAAAAAAATTTGTAGCTAGTGTTGAACGATTTGGCATCTCCGAATCAGTGCTTCGGCTTACTTATGGGATAGTTTGCTGAAGTCCAAACTTTTTGTTTTAAGCAGCAAAGCTTAAGTTCTAGGATCCGAGCTTTTACTTTTTTCTCTACACCTACACTTTGGCATTTCCCTAAATTCTTTCCCTAAACTCTTTGGTGTCTTTGAGTTTGCGAAAAAATGGTTATGTTCTATAGGAATGTAGTAAGATGGAAAATGTAGGAAAATGGAATGTAGAAAGATAGAAAATATGTATGTCTTTTTAAAAGTAATAACAATTTAATATTCATTTTTGTGTTCAATGCTTACTAATAACTGTGAGTTTTGGAGGTTCACTGTCAGTTTTATTCCATTGATGTCAAATGGCGTGGGTGTATGTTGTATAATTTTACCCGTAGTATTACGCAGTTAAATAACTGCGTCGATTTTAAATCGCTGGTGCTTTCGATATAACCGCTATTGCATAAATTTTTCTGCCATTTGCAGTTGATTTTGAATCATTTTTAACGCCACAAATTGTATTTATATTTTTAGCCCGAGCGATTCTTCTGCACTTGTGTCACTCACCGTTACAACTTTCAACTTGTAATTTTCTCTCTCAAAGCACAAAACATCCCCTTAAATATCCAGGATAATTTTATCACATTCCTTGCTCTTGTTGAGTGGGAGCAGACGCAGATTTCACAGTGCTGCCAACTTGTTGGAGACATCTAAAAAATAACTATGTATTTAAATTTTTATGAAAATTTTACATTTCCTTTTGACTGTTTTTATGCAAACGAAATATGTGCAAAATATGTTAAATAAATTTTAAAAATGTTTGTTACATTATAATAAAATTTTTATATTTGAATTATCACTGTTTCTAGAAACTAGATATTCGAAAATGGTTTAGCAATTTAGGTCACAATAATGAAAATTTAGCTTTAAATAGCTGGGTGGACATCTCAATCTGCTGAGCTCTGCTATTTTAACAGCAACATTCTAGAGAAATGTTAGTTTAACAGCCCACATAGCAATGTACAACGTCAACAAATGTAAACACGTATCCCAATAATAAATAAATAATTAAAGTAAATAATTTTGACATGGCCGAGGAGACCTTGATTCTTGTGTTGCTGGTTCTCATGATGTTGGTGGGATCCTACATTGCTGGAAGCATTCCAATGATGATGAGATTAAGTGAGGTAAGGAACAGGCAAAGGCTATTACTAGCCCGAAAATGGCTAATACGGCATCACTATACACACGATTAAAATTTCTGTTGCTTTCTTTTCTGGGATTAGGAGAAATTGAAATGTGTCACAGTTCTCGGGGCTGGCCTGCTAGTAGGAACAGCTTTAGCTGTGATTATTCCAGAGGGCATCCGGTCGCTTTATATGGACAATGAGCGGACACATACACATGCAACGAATGAGGCGACTATCCCTGCCTCGGATCACGCAGGAGGCCATGGGCCCCAGGACTATTCGCAGACCATTGGGCTCTCTCTTGTACTTGGATTTGTCTTTATGATGTTGGTGGATGTATCTCAAAGAAGAAGCAGCAGTAGCGCCAACAGCGGTGAGAGAAACACGGCCACTCTTACCCTAGGTCTGGTTGTTCATGCCGCAGCCGACGGCGTTGCTCTGGGTGCTGCCGCCACAACAAGTCATCAGGATGTGGAGATGATTGTGTTCCTAGCGATAATGCTCCACAAGGCGCCGGCGGCATTCGGCTTGGTGAGCTTTCTGCTTCATGAAAAAGTAGAACGTCAGCAGATCCGCAGGCACCTTGGAGTGTTCTCCCTTTCGGCTCCACTGTTAACTCTACTCACGTACTTTGGCATCGGTCAGGAGCAAAAAGAGACGCTGAATTCGGTAAATGCTACTGGAATTGCCATGCTTTTCTCCGCCGGTACCTTTCTCTATGTGGCTACCGTCCACGTTCTTCCGGAATTAACCGGCGGTGGAGGCGGTCACAGTAGTCATCACAAAGTTGTCGGCCAGTACGAATATCGAGTGCTGGAGGAATCTCGAGAAGCTGCCGCCACTGATAGTGGGAATGGCACTGGAAGTGGATCTCAAGCACATAGTATACAAGGTCTTCGGTATAGCGAACTGATAATCATGATTTGTGGTGCTCTATTGCCGTTGGTCATAACGTTTGGACATAAGCATTAACATTCCCCTAGCATGTACATAAATAGGTTTAAGGCAAAGATGCCAAACATTTCTAAGTAAAAAATTCTACTTTTGACTTGGTCAATGTTGAAAAAGCCTTAATTATTTCTTTTGTGAAAGCGTATTTCTCTTATTAATTTTCTTGTTGTCCCAACGCACGTAGTTTCAGCATTCTTCAAGAGGCAGGAAATTAGTTGCTACTCTAATTAATCTTTAGGTTCATGTGCCTTAAGTTCTATGCTAAATAGCTTGCGCATAGTGGGGTCAAAGCCAGGGATACGGCCCAACTATTGTCGTTCAATATAATGATTTAAGAAGGCTCCGCGCCAATTAAGACTGTCATCTTCTCCTTAGTTTAAACATTAAAAACTGGAAAGGCTTTCATAACTGTTGCAACTTGTTACTATAAGATATCAATTCTGATCGATCGTTCAGAAACCTGATGTGGTCTTTGACAGTTAGAAAAATTGTTGTCTGTCTTTATCGGGTCATTTGAAAATCGGTTTGGCTTTCGACTAACTGTAAGAACTTCACAAGAGGTCCGTTAGTGGTTAGGGACATAATTTATGCATGCGATCTGATTGGCACCATAGACTAGATAATATGCATACTGTACCCACTGTGCGACTTCTGCGCGAAAGACAACCAACATTGAGCGCGCATTGCAGTCGCTGTTTGGTGTTGAGGTCAAACGCCTGTTTTTGACTAGCACCTTCAAATTAAGTGCCAAATAGTGAAACATTTAAGTACAAGTCGGATCCGGAACCGGAGTGACGTCAAAGCCTAAAGGTCAATTTTTTTTAAAAAATTTAATATTTCGGTCTCGCAAAGAATTCGGCCTATATTCTACATCTTTAACAAAAAAGGCTGATTTAGAATTAAAAATAAAATACACAAAAAATTATAAAATATAAGGAACAAAAGCGATTAGCAATGTTTTGGTCAATATTAGTGACTGCACTCCTCTTACTCGGAGTGCATTCAAAGGCCATGAGCCCAATTGACTACAACCATATGGAACAAGACGACAGCCTGAACAGCCAATACCAACAGCAAATAGAGAGGACGTCGCCATATGAGTATAGGGAAATACAGAGTGCTTCTAACATTCTAGCCGCCAAGTAAGTAGACACTGGTCGTCACCCCATCAATGTTAATTTGTTCTCTTAATAGGCGCCTGCCCTTCCCCTCGAGGTTTCCTGTGTACAGACGCGTCTGCATTCCTCGCAATGGCTTATGCGATAATCATCCCCATGATTGCTGCTTTAATAGCTCCTGCAGGTGCAATCTATGGGGCAACAACTGCCGATGTCAGCGCATGGGACTCTTCCAAAAGTGGGGCTGAATGGTATGCGGAAAAACATAACTGCCTCCCCTGGTCAAACGATACACAATTAACCACCAAATACGGATATAAATTCAAATAGTAAATACAAAATATGAATATGTATGGGTTTGTGTGTGTGTGTGTGTGTGTGTGTGTGTGTGCACGTCAGTAAAGTCTTGTAATTACGATTTCGGTCTCATTTAATTCCAATTTTTCTGCGGGTTTTTTACTCGATAAACCCTTTTAATTTATTCGGTAACGAGTTCGTTATATATAGAAGGTAGGTATATTGGGGGTAACATCTTTCACACTAGGCCGGGTCAGGTCGGGTGGATCGTCTCAATCATCAAAACTGGATGAGAGTAGAAAATTCGCAGCTAACTCCTCGTCCTTTTCGCATGCAAAGTAAGCCTGCAGTACAAGGGCCTCTGGAAACCCGAGTGCCTTGAGCTTTAATCATAAAAAAGACAATTAGAACTGGTTTTCGGATGTTTTCGACATTCCCTATATACCCTTTCTATTGCGTCCTGGTCCTGGGGATTAAGACGAATGGTGGCCACGCCTTCGGCGAGCTGCTGCTGCTCAGTATTATCTCTTTCAGTGGCGCCCCCTTCAGTGGCTGAGGGAGAACCTGAGACAGAAACGCGAGCTGTGGAGGACGTTTGTTGGGCGCCAGCAGCAGATCGCTGGGCAGCGACCCCCTCCAATAAGCCAGAAGCCAAACCCTCGGATCGGGCAGTGCCGCGTGCTGAAGATTCCCCTTCGAGCGGCTGGTTTAACATATTCAAAAATGCGTCCTGATTTTCTGAAATTAGCTGCAGCAGTGCTGGATTTGTCTGGCCAATCTAAATGAGCATGGGGAAACCTTTTAACGTTGAACTTTTCAAACAAATGACTTAAATTAAACGTACTTGCTGTAAGACCGCATCCAGAAGTTGCGGATTTTGATAGATGAGAGAACGCATTTGGAGGAACTGCGGTTGGCTACGCAGGAACTCAAAAGGATCTGTAAGGTAATTTCATAATTAAAACTTAGAATTAACTGTTGCAATATCTGAAAGTTATTGTTGATAAGCATCACGCCAAATCGATGTGACCGTCAGGACTATCTAGACTACAACATTACCAGCTGCGGTACCTCCCGAAGGAGCGCTGATTGCCGATGCATCAGCTACTCTAGGATTTGGATTAGATTGTGAAGTTGGATCAGCTTCGTTGAAAAGTTGTTCCTCTTCAGCGGGTATGCCATTGATCAGATATTCCACGGCGCGTTCAGGATTGTTAAAGCTAGCAGCCATTGCCCGTTCCACCTGTTCGCGGGGGTATCCCATTTCGACCATCGATGATACAGTGCGATTGTATTCTTCGCCCATAAGCAGACTTGACTCGGCCCTGGACTGGTCTGTGCTGGTAGCCGTTGGCGACACAGTGGTCTCGGTATTTGGCGATTCGGAAGTGCGGCCAGAAGAAGCTTCATTTGCTGGCGTTTGTGCGGGCAGCGATGGTAATGGTGCCGGTGTCGGAGCTGCAACTGTCGGCTCGGGATTTGTTTTCTTCTCACTAGTTTTCTCAGAAACCTTCTCACTAGCGCTAGCAGTAGCCAACGAGGACGCTGGCGCCGCATCTCGGGTTAGCATTACAACAATAAACTTCTTTTCATCTACTTTGTATGAGCTAATTTTTCGGTCGTCCACTAGGATGACACCAGCGTAAATTAATTTCTGCTTTTCCGGCAGGTATTCCGCGCCGCGCTCCTCAAAAATCTTTTTTTTCAGTTCGAGTACCTGAAAAGAAAGCAATAAAAGGAGTAAGAGTAAGGCTGGAATCAACTACATCTGTAATGTATTAATGTTGGTTTATTCGATGTTTCATCATCAATATACATTTGTAGGTAGAGGCCATCAAAATGCCCTCACCATCATAATTCTTGCGATTCCGAATGATGACACGGTCAACAGCAATGCTTATTTTGCCTGTGCTCGGGCCTTTGCCTTTCGGCTATTATTACAATAAATATCAATTTGATTCGCCATTGAATATGCACACCTACAACTTACCGTCTTCTCCGGGTCAAAATCAATAGTAAATGTCTGCTGTTGCAGATTTTTCACGGTAATTATCATTTTGTGTGATTTAAGCACTTTCCAAGATAAAAAATAAACTATTTAATTTTTGTAGGATAGCAGGATGACGCAGCAGTGTTGCCAGAAGTTTTCCGCTAAGAGCGCTTTAATATTGCGCTAGATTCCGCTAAGGGTGCTGCCATTTTCCGCTGTAGACCTTATGACACAACATTCGTTTTGAAGCTAGAATTTCAAACAGTTTGAAATTTAATTAATATCAATATAATCAATATAATATTAATTGTATGTGCCTCTTTTACAAAATATTATATATTATCGACCATTATTAAATTTATATATTAAACTCTTTTTACATGCCGTATAGCAACCATACTCCACTGTTGGTCGGAAAAACTTTTTTCTTAATGTCAAATATTTTCTACGTTGATACATTTGGGCAAAAACATGGTGATTGAAATATCGAAACAGAGGTCAAAATAATTACATTAAGTAATTTAAAACTTTTCGATTAATGTAACAAACATGTTGGGATGGCGGGATAATTACGAATATCTGAATCAAGTGACTACATATAAACTAGCTTTTGACCATTATTAATCAAATTCTGGAGAATGATGAACAAACATCAGAATAATCAAATTACAAAACTTGGTTGACATACTCCAACAAAGAAAAATCTTTTTCTCATAGTAACTTGTTTTCCCATTGTTCCTGTATGATATAGTAGTCCGATGATTATCAAATTTTCCGAACAGTTGCGGACTACAAGTAGTTTTTCTCACTAAAACTGATTTTTCAACCGATCGGGCCTATGGGAGATATATATTGTAGTGGTCCGATCCGGTCACCGCAAAAAATAACCTATTAAAAAAAATAACAAAAGGATTTTCGACGCACCGAAACAGACGGACGCACGTGCATGGGTATATCGACTCGGCTTCTTTTGCTGATCAAGAACATATTCACTTAAAAAGGTCGGAACATCTCCTTCTCTGCTTTATAAACATCTGACCAATTTTATTACACCCTCTGCAAGGTTGCCATTTTCGTGAATATTGATTGATATTCAGTTAAAAAGATATAAATAAGTTTAAAGATGGGATTTGGATTTATTATAATTTATTTTTTTATTATCATACACTAGTTATAGGGTTTTAATTCTAAGGGTTTCGAACATGTTGTTTATATATATAGATGTATATATATATATATATATATGTAGGCGTAATTGTATGTACACATATTGTTATTGTTGGTATTGAAACTTCTGCTGCTGCTGCTACTGTTGATGTTGCTGTTATTTCAGTTTTCCGGTTTCACCATATGTACTATATAATATCAATTCAATGCTAAGCATACTGAACAGCTACATGTATGTAACGAACGAAACCCAAAAGTTAAATCGACGGCTCATGGGGGAGGTGCAGTCAAGAATCCCACAATATATATATTCTGTTGATCTCAGTCGATAATCTCCGTGTTGTCTGCCCTCTCCCTCTTACTTATTTATTATACACAATTCACTTCGGTCCATATCGACCAAAACTACCCGCCCCGTTTTGCCCCGCCTCCCCCACTCAACTCAACCTAAACCACAGCGACAGCATATACCGACTGAGTAGAAGCACCCCCAGCACCCCCTTTGGATATGGATGGGCTGCGCTATGTTGTTTCATAGCTTGTGAGCAGCGCAGCATCAACAGGCTCCAAGCAGCTGGGACAAGTGAGACTTCTCATTAGCCAGTCGTCTATGCAATGTACATGATAAATATGCATACACGGCAAGTAACGCACCGCCTCATCCCTGCAGAACTCAACCATGCATATGACGCATTCGCGAGCCTTTTTAGTGGTGCCGTCATAGGTTCCTATTGGTAGATGTTGCATCAAACCGATTCGCTTTGCTATCTTAATCTGGTCCTCCTCCGATAAATGCGAATTGGTAGCTACTGGAGCTGGTATAGGCATTATGGAGACAGAGGGTGCTGGGTAGAATACTTGTTGTAACTGTTCATGTGGAACCTGAGCGCAAAAAAAAAAAAATAAATCAACATTTATTTGGCAGGTGGCGGGAGTTTCTCACCTGATCCTGGCTGTGGCCGTGGATGCTGACACTGTCCCCGCGTAGGAGTGAAATGTCATCGGAGCTGTTAATTTTAAGACAGTTTCCCATGATGATTCTGCAGGAACAGGATAAGGGGAAAGCGTTAAAGGCATTGGTTTACAGATGCGACAACAACAATTTTAATGCGCATCATGGACAAAACAAAGACAGTGACGGTGGGTGGTGGAGAGGGTAGCTGACCCTACTACAAATCAAGGAAGAGGCGGCTAAATGACAAAAAAACACACCTACTACGGACACAGCTGATGGCCGAAGAAGTTTGTGCATGAATTTACTTACTTCCACTTCCTAATGTTTGGCTTTTGACTGGCCTTTGTTTTGCTTAATTTTTAAGACACTTAGAATACCAGAGTTGCCAGACGTTCAATCCACATTTCCCCTAAGAGCTGTCCGCAATTCCGCTAAGATGCAGCTCTAAATTCCGCCAGATAGAAACCAAAACATTTCAATGTTAATTTCTAAGGTAAAAGTTCATAAATTGGATAGTATTGTGACCATACATAGCATTTTACAATTTATACAGATTTAGCCGAAATAAGCAACATTCTCTTAAAGTTTTAAATAAAAATTGGCTGGATTGTAAACGGATTTGGCTTTTTTTGCAAAACGTATCGATACTGAGTGCATCTGGCGTACCGAATTTGGAATCGCCCATCTCTAGTTGGCCTATCTGGTCACTCTAATTTTGAACTCTACTCTGCGTCGTCGTCTATATACATTTTCGGCTTTTTTTGCGCGATTTGAGTTAAGTGAAATACACTACTAGTGTCGTCGGACTTGCAAATCCGGTAAGGAGCTCCAATTCTAAAACTAGATTTAATAAATACGAATCGAAGAAATTGATTTTATTTAGTTTAAGTTATCTAGTTAGTGGAGCGTCCATTGGCGGCATTGCCAGCCGATGGAGTCTTTAGTAGTGTTGCCAGCTCAAACATCGTTTGTAATCTACGCCAAATTTAACATCATCATTTGCGAGCACTGTTAATTTTCAAAGCAAAGACTTTCGGTAAATGTTAGTGGATATGCATTCGTTTGGTTTAACTTTTTATATTTTTAACAAAGTGGGTCCACATAGTCAAGTGGTTTTCTCTGTCTGCTATCATATAATCTTTTCTAAATATGAATGAACTTAGTAAAATTTACAAATTTCTAAATCATTTAATTTTAGTATATAATGCAAAATGACAAGGTGAGTGTAATAAACATTTTTGGATACACCAGGATTAGCCAAAATTTCTATATTACATTTATATGCAAACACTTTTATTTATTTGCTGAATTTGACCCTTCCAAATTTGTTTCTTTGGTACAGTTTTGTGTTATTTATATGTGAAAGGATGAGTTCGGGATTCGACAATATCCTTCAATACAGTTACACAGTTAATCGCATAACTAACTAAAGGAAGTAGTTCAGAGATAATTGAAACAATACCAGTTGGAAATTATGGAAAATGCAGAGATTGCTGGGACCATCGCAAGTGGCGGTGGAGCGTCCGGAGGAGCGGGAGGTCTTGCCGATGAAGATCAGATCCATACATTGGCACAGGCGGCAAATTGCCTTACTCGCATCAACACGGATATTGAGGAGGAGGTTGGAGGCCTAGGCCAAACCACTGCTGCTGGCAATTCGGGATTCCGATGGAAGCGCGTGCTGAATCCAACAGGACCTCAGCCGCGACCCCGACATGGACATCGCGCCATCAACATAAAGGAACTGATGGTTGTATTTGGTGGCGGTAACGAGGGAATTGTTGACGAACTCCATGTTTACAACACAGGTAGAAATTGCAGAGCGAGATCTGTATGCGTCTTTATTCAACCCTATATTATATTTCAGTCACTAATCAATGGTATGTGCCGGTCCTAAAGGGAGATGTACCTAATGGATGTGCTGCCTACGGATTTGTGGTTGAGGGAACGCGCATGTTCGTATTTGGTGGAATGATCGAGTATGGAAAATACTCGAATGAACTTTACGAGCTTCAGGCTACCAAGTGGGAGTGGCGTAAAATGTACCCAGAGTCACCAGACAATGGACTCTCACCCTGCCCGCGCCTGGGTCACAGTTTTACCATGGTGGGCGACAAGATATTCCTCTTTGGCGGCTTGGCCAATGAATCTGATGATCCGAAAAACAATATTCCAAAGTATGATTGTGTCACTTGATCCTTGAGCTACAATAATGACTGCTTCTCGCTTCAGATACTTAAATGATTTGTACATCTTGGATACACGCGGAGTACATAGCCACAATGGCAAGTGGATAATACCGAAAACATACGGCGATAGTCCGCCCCCTCGAGAATCGCATACTGGAATCTCGTTTACAAGTAAAATGACGGGCAAGCTAAATCTCCTGGTCTACGGAGGGATGAGTGGCTGCCGTTTGGGAGATTTGTGGTTGCTGGATACGGGTAAACTTTGGCCGATTTACCTTTAGATTTGCATAGATACTAATTCCATGGCGGCTCATTTTAGACTCAATGACCTGGTCAAAGCCACGCACCCGAGGTCAGGCCCCTCTTCCACGATCTCTACACAGCTCAACCATGATTGCCAATAAAATGTATGTTTTCGGCGGTTGGGTCCCATTGGTAATAAACGATTCAAAGCCGACCACCGAGCGTGAGTGGAAATGTACAAACACTCTTGCAATTCTTGACTTGGGTATGAAGGATTTGATATTTACACTCATTTGAATAATGCTAACGATTTTTTAATATAGATACAATGACCTGGGATAATCTTACTGTTGATACCGTAGAGGAGAACGTTCCAAGGGCACGGGCAGGGCATTGTGCCGTTGGCATTCAAAGCCGATTATATGTGTGGTCTGGTCGCGATGGCTATCGTAAAGCTTGGAACAACCAGGTTAGGGTGAGATATTTTCCTTTTTAACTTTGATTATGACCGGATTGGATTGCTGTTTGTTTGTTTGTTCTGCTTATGTCTTGCGCAAACTTCAACGATCCTTTTGTGATTTGACAATTTTAGGTGTGCTGCAAGGATCTCTGGTATTTGGAGGTAACGAAGCCCCTGTATGCTGTCAAAGTGGCTCTGGTGCGTGCTTCCACTCATGCTTTGGAGCTATCGTGGACAGCGACCACCTTTGCCTCAGCCTATATACTGCAAATTCAGAAGATCGAGCAAGCTCCTGTCACACCTGCGAAGCAGGCTAGCCAAAGTCTGATACAGCAGCAAGTAGGAGCAGCTCCAACCAACACTCAAGCAGCAAATGGTGCGGAAGTTGGAGTGGGCGTAGGCGTGGGAATAGGAGCTGCCCCGGCCCCATTAAAAGTAGAGAAGACTCCAATTTCTGTGCTACATCTTGGGGCGACTGGCACACCACAGGCAGCGGCAAGTATTGCAAAATCTGGCGAGTCAGCTCAAACTCAGTCGGGCTTAGAATCACCACAGATTCAAGTAAAGTTACCTGTTGGTTCGGCGATTCCTCAGTCAACGGTCGCTGTGCAACCACAAATATCGATCGTAAGCAGCACGGCATCTCCAGTAAGCACAAATCCCACTACCAATATCTTGCAAAAGTTCCGCCCCAGCGTGGCGGCTACTTTACGGACTGCCACTTCATTGGCGCCTTCGACGACCACAACGACTTCTGTGGAAGCCCAAAACGCTGTCCGTGTCGCCAGTTCCGGATCTAATGTGGTCTTAACTTCGGCAGCGTCCGGTACTGGCGCTTTGCGTTTCATTCCCAGTGTAACGGCGTCACAGACATTGCGCCTGGCCACCACACAAAGCGGAATCAGTGTACCCAGTAGCTCTGGCACCGCCTCTACAACCACCATACTGAAGGCCTCCTTGCCCAGCACAGCTGTACACACACCACAGCAGCACACAACAGCAGCGGGGGGCAAGCAGTACTTTATCCAAAAGCCTCTTACTCTAGCGCCCAACGTCCAACTACAGTTCGTCAAAACTAGCACCGGGGGCATGACCGTGCAAACTCTTCCCAAAGTCAACTTTAATCTTGCCAAAGCCACGGCAACTCAAGGCCAGGTTCAGACTCCGGCGACCATATCCGTGGGAAGTGCTCAGCTCTCCACAGCTGGTTCCACAACTCAAATTCAGGTGAGATCAACCACACTATTCCATTTTGTTCGCATAAATGATGAGTATCTGAAAAATAGTCAATGACTTGGACTTGTTACATTCTTAGCTTGATTATGCTTTCCAAGAGGATTATGTTGTAAATTTGAAGAGAAGAAAATGATTTTGGTTTCATTCTGAAATATGAACGTATTTACCCATGAAGTATTTGAGAACTGGAAGATATTAGGTATTAGTTTTACAGACTAAAAGACGAAATCAACCAGTTAGGAAAGCCACTTTGATTTTATTTAGGATGGAGTGTAGACTATCTAGCATTTCACAATCTTTTTAGCGTCCATCCTATGAGAAAATATCATTGCAAAATTGTCGTTTAAAAAATCCAGGGTTAAATTTGGGTTGGGCAACCATAAAATATCCACTTCTGTTTGGAGCGAACACGTTCGCATAAACCAGACAAATCTTTGAAAAACAAATAATTTGACTCCTAGACAAAATCAAGATCAGGTCTTAATTCCGTTTTCGACACATTTACTGGAAAGTGGAGAGAAAAACAGGTCTGGGTATAGGTAAAAAGACAAAATTGCTTTCGAATTACATATACAATCTCGATCTGTCCATCTTTCTGTAATGTAAAAAGCTTTGGAACAGAATAAAAAACATAAATTTCTTTTTGTATAGGTTGCGTCTGGGCAGGCAAAGACAGTATCGGCTGCTGGGGCAACTGTGACATCACCAATAGTAGCAGCAACTGCTTCAGGATCTGGAACCCAACAAAAGCCGATTGTCTCTGGCAACGTTCTGAAACTTGTCTCCCCCCACACAATGGCTGGCGGAAAGTTGATTATGAAGAACTCCAACATTCTTCAGATGGGCAAGGTGACGCCAAACGTAATGGGCGGTAAGCCGGCATTCGTTATAACCAACAAACAGGGAACCCAGTTGGGCAACCAGCAGATAATCATTGTAACCACGGGTGGCAGCTTGCGTACCGTTCCCGCTTCAACTGTTATGAGCACCGCTGGTTCTGGCCCGGGCATAGTCAGTTTGGTAGGATCGACTGCCACCACTGCTAGTCCTTTGCAGGTGGTTGGTGGAACACGTACCGTGATATCCAACCAAGGAGGAGTAAAGATGATTCGCAATATATCAACCGCATCGGCGACGCCAGGCCAGAAGTTAAGCGGCACACCTTTGCAACAGAAAACCGCACTGTACATAGGAGGCAAGCCTGTTACCGTGATGAGCGGCTCTCCGGGAGCAAATAAGCTGGTGATGCTTTCCGGAGCAGGCACGTCCACTGGAGCGACCACAGCTGGCGGTGCAACGGCATCAGCAAGAAAGAGTTTCGTAAACATATTTAATGCCACGGGAAGCCACCGGGCATTGACATTGGCAACTCCAGGTAAAAGCGTGACACCGGCCAAAACTGGCCCAGCAGCGATTGTTCATCATCCCAAGGAGAGTAGTAACACCAGTAGCGGCAGCATGGCCGAAGTAGCCACAACAGGGGAGGCGTCCTTTACCGACGCCGATCCGATGGATGATATCATAGAACAGTTGGATGGCGCGGGCGACACAATAAACCCGCCATCGTCTAGAGATGCTCAAGCGGAGTCCGAGATGGAAGATGACATTGACAACGCTGATGCAGCTGCCACATCCACGTCAGCGGCGGCTACGGCAACACCAGCAACGGCAATACCAGCAGCAGCGGGAGATGTTACGGGGAATGAATCGCCGGAAGACGATGTATCCGGTGTCAGTAGCACCACGGACTCTCAAAAGGTAAAGCCAGTGGAGTCGGAAGACATGGATACTTTCACCGCTGGCCCCCCCTCAGAAATGGTCTCCACATCGGCGGAGATCAAGCTCATCCGAGAGCAGCCAACAGCTTCAGAGACTGAAGCGGCTAATATACTGACAACCATTAAATCGTCAACTGGCGATCTTTTGGCCATTTCGACCACTAGCAATGCTGATGCCGAGGCTGATCGCCAACCTGTTTCGCATTTGGATGCTTTAGCTTCAGCAGCGGTGATGCAGGCGGCGACTGCAGCGTCCGCTTCAGCGGACTCCAGTCAAGCAGTCAGAAGCTTACTGGCTGGATCAGGCAATGCTAATCTAAGCGCTAACCTTAAATCAAATCTGACGGAGCGACCAAAATCTGGGCAGGATAATGACAATACTACCGTAGCGAATGCCAGTGCAAATGTAAGTAACCCCCACCAACGCCTGTCTTAGCTATAATTAATTTTCTGGCATCCGCGTCCTCTTAGGACTCAACCAACGACAACGATAAATGGCACACAGTAGGCATATTTAAGGATCTTTTGCACACAGTGTCTAGTTACATCGATCAAAAGTACTTCAACGAGGCATTGGTAGACGATATCGCAGCTTACGATTTGCCCGAACAGCTCAGTCAGTATCCTCGAACCAGTTTGGAACCAGGAACAGCATATCGATTCCGCTTGGCAGCCATAAATTCCTGCGGTCGCGGAGAATGGGGAGAGGTAAGTTATTATGAATATCGTTAATATCGTCTATAATCAATCAAAGTGTCATAGTTGTTCTATCTGAAAGTTTTCTAAATGGAAAACCCCTTCTTTACCAATGCCAAAAAAAGGGTGTATTAATTTCGGTCCAAATCGCACATCCCTGGTTTTATATTGGAACTATTGATTGGTACGACGAGATCCGTTCTTAATGTCATAACCGTCTGTCTGTCTTTTCGGGTTTTAAATTTACTGTGAACATTGTATACTTTGGATTCGATGACTACATCATACATATGTACATACATACATCATGCTTAGGAATCGTTTTAGTCACTTTTAAAAACAGTCGGTTTTAAAGAATAAACTTTAAATAATATAATATATATATATATAATTCTGGTAATTCTTTAGAATTTTTAAGATTTATATTTATATCACGCTCAGATAGAAGTTGAATATCAAAAAAAGCTGCGAGCGTATTAACACTTCGTCGAAAGTTAGCTCGGACCCTGATTTATTTATCCATTTCGAATAAGAGAGAGATTCATTTAGCTGCAAGGCTTTCTTAAATCGTCCAACAAGATAGAATAAATAATTTATGTCGCAATATCGGCATCGACGGGCATTGTCTAGTCTCTCTTCTTCCTATTTTCTCAAGTCTCTCTTCTCCTTCAAAAATCTCTAAAAAAAAAAATCCCTAAAAATTATTCAGTTCTAAGCTCAAAATTCTGTTGGTTAGATATTTTCGTACATATTCGTATATTTTCTAATTAAATTTTATAATGTTTCAAAATATTCACTTTAAATTTTTAGATATCCAGCTTTAAGACCTGCTTGCCGGGCTTTCCAGGAGCTCCTTCTGCCATTAAAATTTCAAAGGATATTAAGGAAGGTGCTCATCTAACATGGGAACCACCACCGGCCCAGAAAACTAAGGAGATTGTCGAATATTCGGTTTACTTGGCTGTCAAGCCGACTGCCAAAGATAAGGCGGTTACCTCTCCTCAATTAGCATTTGTACGCGTCTATGTGGGCGCGGCGAATCAGTGCACCGTCCCCAATGCCTCGCTCTCAAACGCACACGTCGACTGCTCCAACAAACCGGCCATAATCTTCCGTATAGCAGCGCGCAATCAGAAGGGCTACGGCCCAGCGACCCAAGTGAGGTGGCTGCAAGGTAATGTACACTCGAGTATATTTAATTTAAATTCTTTCTATCGCTTGCATATGCAACTCTTAACGTATTACATTCGAGTACATCGATTCAGTTAATACCACCGATTTTGGATATTGGATTAGTTCAAAAATTGATTATAAAGCAGATTGCATTAGAAAATTATAGGAGTCTTCTCGTCTGAAAGAAAAATGTGTCAGCTGTATTTGCATTTAAATATCTTAACACGTGTTAGAATAGAGGCAACAAGTTCGATAAGAATTTTCAATATTATATAAAATTTGTTAAAAAATTGCTGACTGCATTGATTATGCATTAACCAAATTCTTTATTAATCATCAGATCCAGCCACGACCAAAATGCAGAGTGCAGGTGTTGGAGGTTCAGCAGTGAACAGCTTGAAGCGGACGCAAGATAAGACGAGTTCTATTAGCGGCACTGGGGCCAGCTCACCGCAAAAGCGCGGCCGGAGTAGCGGCTTCCAAGGCAGTGAATAATAATTTTCTCCAAGGACATGAGATAAGAATATGGACATTGATATGGATTGGCATCGGCAATGCTCTCAGTAAATATAAGTTTGGCAAACCAGCGCATCGAATTGTCCAGCAAATTGACAAATTGATGGCGATACTTTTAATCCAGCTCAATACTTATCATAAGCGAATTCCCCTCCCTCTTCCTCTACCCGACCCATTGACGGAGCGCCCCCGATTAATGAAATAGAAGCGGGACCTCGACCTCGACTTAGTTTAGTGCATGAACACTTCTATATAATAGTTTCCACACGATCCACAACAATTATGAGTAAACACGAAGCGATGGATCGAAATGCAAGAAATCAAATGGAAATACTTGAAAAATAAAAAGTATAATTAAATAATACAACTTTAAATTAAAGAATGTTTTCATTTATATATATATTAAGATATATATATATATATATATATATATATATATATATATGTATTTGTATTTTTGGATCCCCAATTCCCCTTAAAACGTATTGCACAAAACACACACTTTTTTACGCTATACAATTTAAAAATTTGCATCTAAATTGTGCTCGAGTTCTTATTGGAATCAATGGCCATTCATTGGGGGTCGACTGGAGTCGATGATTGAATGATTTGGATTCCGCTTCCTAATGCTTTTACATACATGCAGACATTCACATACATCCATCGATATATCGATACATACATAAATACATACATACATACTTAGGTAGGTATATTTATAGAGGTTTTACACGTCAATACGCAATTTATAAAAGTTTTCCCATCTTATTGTAGTTAGTTGTAAACTGCTCTTGCGTCGCTCCAATTCTGCATTTTGTGATGATGCATTCGATTCGATACAAAATCGTTGTACTTGCTTCTGCAGTTGCCCCTTTTATTGCTGGCTTTGGCAATGATCAGACCCTTTGGTCTGGTTCTGGCTCTGGCTCTGGCTCTGGCCCTGGTTCCAGTTGGCCAGATTTCATGAACTCGAAGGATTAGAGGCCGACTGCTCCTGTTGTTGTTGTTGTTGCTGTTGCTGTGACGATGATCCAAAGTTACTACCAGTAGAGGCAGTTGACGCAGGTGTTTGGTCGGACTCGTTTTTGACGCCCCCGCTGGCAGCCAAGCGAAAGGCGGCTTCCGTGTGGGAGCGGAGAATGGCCTCAGCTTGCTGATGCATGCGCAAGGACGTCTCAGGATGATGATGGTGGGCGTGGTGAGGCTGCGACTGCACTTGTGAGCTTGGAGCTATCGCGTGTTGAGAGTAGTTTGACCCGGATGCCTGATGATGCTGCTGGGGCATTATGTTGGCGTTCATGTTCATACTCATGTTGGGCACGTTGATGGCAGGTGAGCGTCGGGAGTTACTATTCACCGAATGGGAGACCTGTTGTTGTTGCTGCTGTTGCTGGTGCAGGTGGTGATGATGGTGCGGGTGGTAGGGGTGTGTGTGTGCGTGTGGATGATCGCCATGCTGTAAATGAGAAGAATCTTTGGACTCAGTATACTAAATGGACCAGGAATCTGGTGAATCTTACGTGTTGCTGGTGCTGCAATCCCGCGTGCGGGTGCCCATGTGAGTGTGTGGAGTGGCCAACCAGACCAGAGGAACCATTGCTGGGGTTGTTCATGCGCATTGCGGCGGCCAGATTAACCACTGCAGCCTGGACGGCCGCACTAGGGACTGATCCTGCAGGTGCATCGACGCCAGCTGCTGCTGCTGCTGCTGCCATCAACGACATTCGATTGGCCACATGTAAGTCCGTGTCCATTGTGTATTGATTTGCACTGGGCAGGCGCAGTTCGTTCATTTTTCCTGAGCTGCAGTTGTTGTTGTTGTTGTTGTTATTGTTATTGCTGTGATTATTATTGTTGTTGTTGTTGTTGTTGTTGTTCGTGCAGTTGTTGTTATTGTTTGTGTTTGCAATATGGCGGTTGTTGTTGTTGTTGTTATGACTACTATTCTCATTTTCACTAAGTCCATGCTCATGATCCGGATCATGATCGTGTTCAGAAGCAGATGACGATGAGAGACGCCCATTTGATGAGCACTCCGAGTTCGCCGACGGCGAGGGACACTTCGATCCTCCCGGATTGTTGGCACCAATGGGTAGTAGGTTTCTCGCCTCGCCAATTCCTCCACCAGCAGCCAAAGTGGCCGCAAGAATGGATTCGCGCTCCCGCTGCTCTGCTGCCGCTCTCGACTAAAATAAAAGATAAAATTAAATTTCACAGACTGGTAAACTTGATCTGCGTACACACTATACGGAATCTGCACTACCAACTACAACAGACGGACGGACAGTCGGAAATGGCTATATCGACTCAGATACTTTACCCTTTTACCCCATGGGTACGGGGGTACAGGGTATAAAAAATCAACTAAGGAGTACAAGGAATATTTTTAAACTTACCAGAACATACTGCGCTGCGAACTGATGTTTGGGATCCATGCGCATGGAGTCCATGTGCGTTAAAAGGCCTAAGACAAAAGTGCGAAACTTATAGAAAGGGCAAAAAGCTTGATGGAATCGATCGGAACGTACCGTTCTCGTGGGTGAACACCGCCTGACAAACACTGCATGGCCACATGCGGAGGCTGTTTGTTAGCTGGGAGGTCTCGGCGTGGCAGGCCAAGTGCTTGCGCAGGGATCCTTCGTTAACATAGTGTTTGCCACAGACCGGGCAAGGGTGGTTTGCCGTTCTCCGCTTTCCCAGGTAGCTGTCGTTTAAGTTTGAACCTCCGGTGGCCGAGGGATGTGGAGGGACCTGGCCACAGCTGGACTCGGAGAGGCATTGCGGGGCAGGAGGGTTGCCCCCGCTGCTGTTGCCACTGCCGCCATGTATTACCTCGCCGAATTGGGAGACGGCTGCAAGGTGAATGATGGCAGTGAAGGGGGGGGTGGGGGACGATAGAGAGGGTGATAAATTAAACTTACCGGCTCCAGATGGCGGGGGGCTTTTTTCTTTGTGTACGTGCTTCATGTGATCAACCAGCGCCTCTGTGCCGAGGAAGAGCTTGTGGCACACTGGACAGGAGGTGGCGTTGGGACCGCCAATCAGTGCCGCATGCTGCTGCAAGACACCAAGATGCAGCTGTAGCTCCTGTCATAGGCGGGATTGGTTGATATTGATGGCGTTTGGCAGAATAAATGGTCGATGGTCGGTGGGAGAAGTCGAGAACAAATGGAGGGCAGAATAGATGAGTATGAGTTGTGGAATGGGTGGAATTGGAGTTATGAAAGTGGTTGGCCGGTTGGCCAGTTGCCCAGATCAGCTTGTGGCGCCTGGACAACAATGATCGGGCGACTGATTCAGTAGGAACCTACCTTAGATGTGTGTGTGCGCAGGCTTGACTCCGTGGCGAATCCTTTACCGCAAATGTTGCAATGGAATGGACGATTCTTAGCTCGTTCCACTTGAGCATCATGGTTGCGGAGGTGCTGCTGGAGATTGGATAGCTGAATGAAGGCGCGCCCACAGTCCGGCAAATGGCATTTGTAGGGGCGTTCTCCTGGAAAGGCCAATGAAATCAATAAATCTAAAATCCAAAACTCGGAACTTATTTGGTCTTAAATAACTGTTGTCCCAAATATTTGTTGGGCGACAGCGACAGCGTTAGCGGCAGAGGCGTAATTGACTGATTGACTTCATTTTAACAAGATTAAAAAGTAAGCACTTGAAAATGATGGGGCAGACAGTCCCTGGAAATCCTTTGGGGCCGCGTCGGAGACATGCAACTGAAAGAGAAGGCCCATA
Organism: Drosophila nebulosa; assembly: GCA_024703675.1. NCBI lineage: Eukaryota > Metazoa > Arthropoda > Insecta > Diptera > Drosophilidae > Drosophila > Drosophila nebulosa. The sequence continues at coordinate 1,176,301 of JANFPS010000004.1, read as the reverse complement.
CCCATACCAGTTTCGCGAAAAACGTTGCAGCTATGCGGCAATTACGTGTTTCAGATTTGAAGCAAAATTAATTTCATTTGAACGCGCAATTAAATGAAAGAGTGGAAGGTCAGGAAAGTGGAAGAACAAGTACAAGTCGAAGAAGGACGACGACGACGACGACGACCAAAGCGACAATGAGGACGAGGGCGAGGACTAAACCGTTTAAGCTACTTACAGTCACTTTGCTCCTGCCCCAGCACAGCAACATTAAGTGCAAATAAATAGTTACAAAGTGCAGTCGTGTAGACGAAGATGCGGATGCGGTCACTGTCGCGAAAGCGAAACCCTTTCGTCCCCTCCGCCATGCCACCTTCCCACGCCACGTCCAGCAGTTGCCGAAAACGGCCGCGATGCCAATGGGGGGGTGGGGTGGGGATGCAGCGCATTTTCACACCTTGCGGCACGTAGACTTGGCCCTGGGGTGCGAGCCTGGGACATCTTACTTTAAGCGACTTCAACATGCTTTCAACAGGAATGCTGCTTTCTGCGGCTGTGGCTATGTGCATTGGAACTGGACGCCTTACTGCTAATGGGCCATCCATTATCCGTATCTGTCGTTGGGCCGTAAGTGTTGGAGATGATGCTAACCCTCTCAGAAATCGCCTGGGACGCGACACGCCGTTGTGTTGTCTAATTACCCGTACCAGGACCAGGGCTGCAAAACACCGACTGTTAAGGCTTGAAGGTCGTCATCGACGTCGACGTCGACGTCGACGTTGACGTCGTCTTCGTTGCCTTGCGGGGCGCAAACTGGTTTTCAATTAAAGCGTATTTGATTTCTTTTCCAGCATTCAAATTTCATTTCCACAAGAAAGAAAAAACAAGGCGAAAAAAAAGGAAACAGAAACAAGAAACGAGGTACAAAAGCAGTAAAAAAAAAAAAAAAAAAAAAAAGCATCAGCGGCAATTGTGAAGCTGCAATCAGGTGTGAATATAATTTGCCCAAGAAGCAAGAGGCTCAAGAGGCAAAGCTGAAGCTGTAAACGGAAGACTGGGCCGGGGTGGAGTTCGTTAGGAACTGATATTGAATGCAGCTAATGACGTTGAATAATTTGTATTACTGGTCTAACCTAGCGCTCGATATTGCTTGTCATATTCCTCTTATCCTTCTTTGAGGCGGTCGCAGCTGCTGGCTGGAGTTGGGTAGGGTCGCGGCGGGTCGGACGGGTCGGACGGGTCGAGTCGTGTCGGGATGGCACCAAGACAGTCAGTCGCGACGAAAAAGCACTCCAAGTTTATTTAATTATCATTGTCATTGGCATTTGCATTTGCAATGCCGACGCCGAGTTGATGCTTACTTGAGTACAGCGTCGCAATAATAAAAATATTAGTCGTGCGCCGGATAAGGATAAGATGAAGATGAAGACAGATGAAGAAAGGGAGGAACAGCAGCAGTGACCAGGGACTAAGTACCCAAAAGGCAGGCCCTGGGAGTGGCGTCTGTTTTAATTTGTCACAAGCAAAAAGCATTTTTCATCAGCTTTTTAATTACAATTACAAGCAGGAACAGGACGAAAAAATAAGCAAATCATAATAAAAAATTGTAACTCAAATTGCGAAAAGAGCAAAAATAAATTTACCGCCAATGTCGATGGGCAATGGTTGGGTGAGTGGATGGTTGGGTGGGTGAGACTGAACGAGTGAGTCAGGGATTGGGTTTGATAGGCGTTTTTTTTTCACTTACCGGTGTGCAGGCGCGTGTGCTGCTGGACGTGGGACAGCTGCTTAAATCTACGATCACAGTAGGAGCATTTATATGGCTTCTCTCCAGTGTGGACACGAATGTGCTGCACCAGCTGATGGTTGCTAGAGAAGCTCTTCATACACTGCTGGCACTGGTGTGGCTTGGTGTCCGCCCCGGGCGTTCCGCCCCCCAAGCTAGTGGCGCCGGGAACGCCGTGTGTGCCCAGGCCGACGCGTGGAATCTGTTGCTGGATCTGCTGCATGGCGCTCTTGTGCATGAAAAGCTGCAATTATATTTGACAGCCGAGTGGGTTAGAAGGCGCCACAAATATGGTATTCTGCTTAATACGCTAGTACGGCCAGTCGTGGTCTCGATCTTGCCACCGATTTGAATTGTTTGAATATTATGTATATTGTATATTGTTTCAAACTCGGTCATCCGATTTTGTTCATATGGCAGAATCGTAAACTATTTAATATAATTTAGAAACTAAAACATTTGGGCCCACCCTCGACCGACCCAAGGAACAACTCTGTGTGTGTGTGTGTGTCAAGGTTATTCATTTGCGAAACTGCAAGATTGGACTTTTTAGTTCTTACCCCTACCTCCATGAGTAAACTGTTAACGCGGCCCTGCATCTGGTGTCATTTATAGATTTCTCAAGTCGATTCTCTGAGAATCTGAAATACATTTTTTGTCCATTACCGTTCGCTCTCTTTTGGCCGTTTTTTTTTTGTTTTGCCACATTTTTTGTTTCACATACATTTTTTTTCAAAATTAATATTTTTATAAAAATGTGTACCGTTGCATGTCGAACAAGTGAAAAACAAGTCAGCAAAAGAAAACACTTTTTGTTGAGCCAAAATGCGAGCATATATAAACTAAATTTTCGTAGGCAACACACACACACACACATATGTGCATATATACATACATATGTACATACATATCTGTATTATGGACGTACATATTAACTTAACTTAATTAAGTCGCCGTTCTCCAGAGGCCGTCAGAAAATATTGCTGATTTTTATGAAATTTATTGCCGCTGTGTAACAAAAAAAAAATGAGATTGGCAAAATCGAAAGACCTTCATCATATTTGTTTCAGACGCTGAAGGTTGTGCATTAAGCCACTTATCTAAACATCTTTTTCATTATCCTATTATAGGTTTTAGCTATCGGCCAACTTACACTCGTTCGTTGAGTTATTCTAACAAGTGAGTTATTCCGTTCTAGGAGCATTTCTAACATTATTAATACACACCGAAAGTTCCAATATTTGTAACTTATTTGTAAATAAAGGAGTAACTATCAAAGAATGTGTTCTTTGACAGGTTGGCAAGCGAAATCACAGAGAATGGACTCAATTTGTGATTAAAGTGATCATAAGTTTATTATGCAAGCGAAGAAATATATAATAAACCCCACAACGACACACCTTAATAATCGATTATTATTAGGGATAAACAAATATCAGTTGGAATTTCAGTTAATTCAATTTCCAAAGACTAATTTAGTCGATGACTCATCTAATCAAATAGATTCTTGGCTCTTAGATTTTAGTGCTGGGATCCCAAAAGGAAAACAACAAAAATATATGTATCTCGAGACTTATTTTTAGTAAACTAATTTTCGAGTTAAAATGAGAGTGTATGTAAAACTATTGAATCTATTTACAGTGTTGGAAGAAATAATAGAAACGGCAACCTTTTTTTTTTTGTTGAAATCATTTTTTTCAGTGTTGGTGAAATTATTCGACCTAAAAATCAGTGTTTAAGTATGTGGGATAGTAGTACTGTTATTTTCATTCCTTTTTACACCGATTTTGGCGAAACTTTTTTTTCTATACGCTTTTTAGTAGAACTACCACGTGTTTCGGTTGGAAAAAACAATAGAAACGCTCAGTATTTTTCACGTCAAAAACATTTTAGATCTCATAAAAGTTAATTTTTGGTTTTATTTTAATATTCTAAATCAAAGGTATTTAATATCCATTAAAATTGGTTCTGATTTCTGTTTTCATTTTTTAACATTAGGTAGGTAGAATATCCCTAACTATGCAATTAGGTAACTTTCTTTTGTGTTCGCTTAAATATTAAAAAAAAATACAGTAACTAACCAGCTTAAGCAATGCAAATTGCATCTTTGGCACTTTAGTCCCTTTTTTGGATTGATTGCGAGTATTGTTTGGAAGAAGGTTAAAGGGAATAACCCACAAAAAAAATCCCAATTTTCGGTCAAGTTCGAGTGTAAAATGTGTACATGAATGGGGATAAACATCGGTTTCCGTTTCGATGCAAGTCCAGCGATTGGATAATGATGCCCCATCGTGGACAAGGGTATCCGCGAGCAAACATAAACTTTTGTTAAACATCTTTTTACGCACACAGCCGCAATCGTACCTACCTATACCGATATCGTCGTAATCTAACGGGCAGTAATGGGGGAGGGGTGGGGAAGGTGGCCAGTGGAAAGTGGAAAAAATAGGTGCAGTGTGAGGGTGTGTGCGGTGCTCTCTGGTTGGTTGGCCGCCAACATTTTTTATTTGCACGAACAGCAGCGGTGGCAGAGGAAACAGAAACAGAAACAGGCAACGGGCCACACCGCCCGCCTATTCGCCACTTGCTACTTGCCACTTGCCACTCGCCGCACGTCATTTGGCCGAGACACACTGGCAGTGCTATTGCACTTTTTATTCATTTGGCAAGCACGGGGCACGGGGCACGGTACACAGGGGCCTTGGTCCTTCGTCCTTCATCCTTCATCCTTCGTCCTTATGGAACATCGCATAAAAATGGCGAACGAGCTCTGGCGGCCAACGGCAGTTCTGCGAATCGCAAATGAGATTGCGATAATAGACGGCGAGGCAACGAAACCGAAGGCTAGGACCAGCTCTAGCTGCAGCATTGCTCGCTTCGGTGTCTTTCTGTCTCGGAGACTGTGTGTGTGTGTGTGTGTGTGTGCCAAAGAGGATGAGGATGCGCCTGGACGCGGGTCAGTTAATGTTTTTGTGATTGTGAGAGTGAATGGAGGGGAAAACGGACAGGATCCACAAAAGCTAAACTTATTTTGGTCGCAGCCTAGATTGGCTTTGAGTTAGACGACCAAAAAATGTCCAAGTGGAAAGTGGATAGTATGGACCATACTACAGAACTACTACAACAATAGCAACAACCAACAACTAACCAGGACCAGGAGCAGGAGCAGGACCAGACCAGGACCAGCAAACTTTACTTCAGCTTCATAGTCAATCTTGCGTTTCTCTTGCCCATTCCCCTTCTTATCCTGCCGTGAGACAAAAACAGTGTGAACAGAGAAGAGAGAGAGTAAGCAAGAAAGAAAGAGGGACAGAGAGTGAGGGGTAGACATAGCGAGGGTGAACGATAGAGTGAGAGAGAGAAAGAAACTGTGAGTTGTGTACCTAAATCTTTTCATGTATGCATTTCCATTGTATTTGTATTTGTGTAGGTACAATTTTTTCCTACTTTCTTTTCCCAATTATGCTGTCCCTTTTCTCTCTGTTTTTGTATATATATATATATATATATGTGTGTGTGTTTGTGTGTGTGTGTGTTTTTTTCTTTTTTTCTAATTCTTCGACCCTAGCACGCGCCGAGGACGAGGGATGGACGGCGACGTGACGAGGACCTCGCTGCGCCAATGAATGTCTACGTATTCCCCTGCCCCTGCTACCCTCTCGGACTCGGACCGGCTCACCGAGAGTCGAGACCGGTGTTAGGGTGAGACACACACACACACACACACATACATACATACATGCATATGCACATAGTACATACATACTCAGTAGAAGGAGGCGTATTCCGTTGCTTGTATATGTATATGTATATATATATGTGTACGTATGTATGTAAGTAAAAAAAAAACTGAGTGGTCGAAGGCGAGTAAAAATGGTTGCAAAAAATGCGAGGGGTGAACATGAGAGTGTGAACGAATGTAAGTAAGCGTGTGTGTGTGTGTGCGTGTGTGTATGCGTTCGTTCTGAGACTCTGTCTGTGTTTATGTCTGTGTATGCCTGCCTAAGAGTCGGAGTTGTGGTCGGGGTGGAGGTGGTAGATGATATCGAAGACATGCGAGGGCGGTTCCATAACTAATCAGCAATGTCTCAAAGCTACAAGTCTTGCAAGTGCCTGCTGCGATTTGAAGTTCTTCGATTTGTATAAACAAATTTGTTAACTAATAGTGTTAAGGTGGACCGTAAAGAGATCCTCTGACATCAGCAGAATGCATGTGCTTATGTATTTCCTGCTTACAACAAAAAGTGGCTATCGCGGTAGTCAGGATATTGTGTGCGTATTTGGCTATTTAAAACTTTGGCAAAATATTCTAAAACTTTATTATTATTTTGTAAAGACTAAAGTAAATTTTTTTCCATTCCAAAATCCCTTCAAATAAATATGTATAAACAAATGAATAAAAATTTTACACCAAGTGCCAAAATTGCAATGGCCGATTAGACTCGTTTACAACTTTGACTAATCAGCAAAGAGCCCACCCATGCGTGCTTTATGTTAGATTTTTAATTGAATAAGCTTGCCTAAATACTTTGGAAGGATGGACTGCACTCTTGTATGAATTCTTTAAATATTTTCTCATTTTTAAAGCAGTAAATAAACTTTGACTGCGTATGACCTTGATGTCTCTGGGGACACCCTTTTGTAGATAAGAAAATCGACATTTTGCACACAGACTTTTAACCTCATAACTTCCAATTCTGGAGTATTAATGAATGTGCTAAAATATTGTGGATATAGTCGCTTATCACATCTATAATATACAAACGGACAGACATAATGATTGACACCGACGTCGGTCTAACTTTTAGCAGAATTATAAGGTATCCCTTAAACAGATTTTTATCAAATTAGCTTATTTTGTTTAGTATTAGTTGATTTTCTAAACCTCTGCCCAGTAATCTAGAAAGAAAACTTGTCTTATGTTTCACGTTAAGCAACTTGATAATATGGTATATGTATATGTACATACATATGTATATAGCAAGTATATAGTAAATAATGTGTGTGTATATGTGTACATATTATACTAAAAATTGTTTGCAACAGATCGAACTTAGCGATTCGGTATTGCGGTATGCTCAGGTTGAGGTGTGTAAATGAAACTCATTGGTATTAACACGTCCATCCATTTGACGTGTTTTCAAATTGGTCAGTGAGTAGTGGGTAGTGCGTATGTGTAGATACATATGTATGTGAGGCCTTGTGCGTTTAGTTCGTAGAAAAAATCAAGCAGAACAACTGTAGTTAAAGAATAAAATAATGAAACAAAACAAAAAACAAAAGCAAGGATCCTCGTTGCGTTGCTGAGAATAACTAAAAAGTTTATTGGACAATTAACTAAAATTAACTAAAAGTTTAACTTAAACTAAAATCAAATTTAACTTAGGAATAATCTTAAATTTTACAATTTGTACTCAGAGAAATGACTATGTAAAAAGGATAAAAAATAACAAAATAGGAATATTACACATTTTTTTGAAGTCCTTCGTAGTTCCGGTGCCCGACTCGGACTACGTTTCTAAATGTGTTATTGTTGTGTGCCTCCGAGTGTGCGAGTGTGTGTGTGTGTGTGTGTGTGTGTGTGTGTATGTGTGTGTGTGTGTGTTTGAAGTAACAATAACTATTTGCTGATTGTACGTATTTTTTTTGGTTGTGGTGGTGGAAATTGTATTAGTCTTCGACGTGGAAGAGTACTATACACAACGGAAGAGATGCCAACTCACTCGTTGCAGGGTTGACCAACATTCTTCAAGGGTGCGTTCACTGATCGCTGCGGCGCTGCTCGACCTGGAGAGCTGAAGCTGCAATGGTAAAAATTTATAAAAATTAATTACAATTTGAAGCAAAACTTTGGGTGGTGGGTGGTTGGGGGGTTAGTTATTATGTGAAATAATGGTCAAAGAATAAATTTGATTTCGTTTTGAGGAAGGGTGGATCCAAACGGAAATGCAATTTGGTAAACAATAGTAGCCATAACAACAACAATAACAATAACAACAACAATAACAACGACAAGATCTTAGGTTAATGGTAGATTTTAGAAAATGTTAGTTAATAAATCAACATTACGTGCTTGTTCTCATTTGCCGTGGCAAAAAAACCGTTCTGTTACTCGATTTACTTTTACAAAAATGAAGTATATGAAGAATATGCACTAATTGAAAGTACGTTCTACGATTTGCTCACTAAAAAACATAGGAATTAAAACCATAATCGCACAGGTTCCGAATTAGTCTGTATAGTATAGTATGTGTACATATGTCCGTGCCGTCTGTATGTCTGGCTGTCTGACATATGTATGGTCATTTCGTTAACGAAAAAGAACCTATAAATTACACGCTATAAAACTGTTGCCAATTGTTTTCCGGAGACAATACTCTGCCAAACTTAGATCAGTATTTTGACCAACAATGGCTCTTAAGTTGGAAACCGATTCGTACTCCATCCAATCATTAAACAAAACTCGTGAGCAAGTCAGAGACAAACAAAACAATGAACAAAAAAACGACGAAGAAAACACACAGCGCGCAGGGTTAATATAATTTTGACAGATTTCAATTGAAAATAAAATTACATCGTGCTCCTCCTCACAGTCAAGTGTCATTATAAAAACGATAACGATTCGATCGGGTCGATCGCAAAACGAAACAGAACGGAACCCAAATTTTAACAGGGATTTTTTGTTTTTGATTTTGTATATTATTTGCAGGATTCGATAGTTCGGTAGTAACGCGTCCGTTTTTGTGTGTCTCGGAGCTTAACTCTTGGGCGGCACACGGGTGAAGAAAGGTTGAGTACGGTAATCAAATGCAAACGTAATCAGCCGGAGAACACCACCATCACCATCAGCAACGACACCAAGCGACACCTTGCTCACGTGCTCGTGCCCGTGCCCGTGCCCGTGTCCGTGGCCGTGTCCGTGTCCTGTGACTGTGTTCTTGCTCCACTGTTTGATTGTTTGCTCGTTCCGTTCTCGTTCTCTCGTACAACATATGCATTTCATATGTGTGAACCCATACCGACACCGGGAGCGGGAACTTGAACGTGAACGATAGGTACGGGATGGCGGCAGGGCCAGTACAATACTAGATAGAGTTAATGCTTTCCTTATGGCATTGGATTTGGTATTGGTATTGGTTCTGGTAATACAATTTGATTTTCTTGAATTGATTTAGTATTTGTGCCGGCGCCCAAGACGACCAAGACGCCAAAAAGAAGCACTCCGGACGCGGCCGCGAACTCACAACGAATGGACTTTCACTTTACTTTCAAACGCGGAATCGCACAACCTAACGGCCCGATGTCCTTTGAACTTCTGCCGGCAGTGCAGACGCCTTATCATCCACAAACGGGACACCGTCCCGGCGCCAGCGCCAGCGTCTTCTTCTTACACTATAGCTGCTATAGCTGTCGTTGTTGTCGTTGTCGTCGACGTCGGCTTCTAAATTTTGCGTCTCTTTCTATGTGCAGTGTGAGCAAGAGCGGGGTGGAGGTCCTATTATTGTTTTCTTGAAGAAATTATGCGCGAGTTCAAAAAAAGCGAAAAAAAAAGTATCAGAAAAAAAACCCAAAAGAATGAGAAGAAAAACTCTCTTGCTCTCTCTTTTTATTTTTATAAATGCGGCGCGGCATGGAATGATGGCAAGACAAAATAAAAACTGCGACAGCAGCAGAGGCAGAGGCAGCGATAGCGTCCGGCGCAGGAATACCGAGCAGAGTTTGTGTGTTTGTGTAGTGGTATAAAACTAAACTTGCACCCACACCCTTGGCCGTTACCTTACTTCACCCCATCCCCGTTTCCATTCCTTTCGTTTTCCCGCTTCTGCTGTCCCATTCTATTCTCACCCTCATTCCCCGCACACTCACAAGATACAAATGGATTCCAACCCATTCGCTCACTCACACACACACACACTCGCACACAAAGGAGAGAGAGGAGAAATTGCAAATGTTAATAGAACGCGGATACTTACAAAAATGGGGGTTACTTGAGAAAAAGCTTAGTTAAAAACTAAGCAAACGATAAGAATTCGTTCTCTCTCTCGCTCTGACACCTTTCCGCTAGCGTTCGCGCTTGCTCTCCGCGTCCCGTTTCGTTTCGTCTCGTCTCGTCTCGTCACCCTCACCATAACTCTACCCCTTCGGCCATCCATATTTCATACTCTGTCACTCTTTAGCAGAAAAATGAATTAAATCTCAAACACACGCTGCAAAAAATGTCTGCCAAGACAAAGAAGAAGGACGTTGCCGCAGTCGCAGCGAAAAAAACGAAAAAGGAGTTGGCCAAAGGTCCAGCAAGACGAAGTCAAGTCGAAGCTTACTTCCAAAAAGCACACTCTCCCTCATATCCATGTGAATATCCCCTCTAAGAGGGTTACCATACAGTGTACCCCTTACGTGAGCTTTCAAGCAAAAGGGGTAGCAGCCGATGGGAAATTGTGAGAAACGCTCTTTGGCGAAACTCTCTTTCCATTGCTGGGATCAAGAGTACTTTTCAGTCCTGTTCTCTTTAGTCAGTGGCTCTGCCGCAGCAACAGCCCAACCACGACCACGACCACGGCACTTGGACTACTACTCCGAACACACAAATTCATCAAAATATGAGCGAGCGGTCAAGGCGGACATTGAAACTTTTTTGGGCTATGATAAGAACTTCCAAGGACGTTGATTTGGACGACTATTGAGCATGCAATAAGGTTGATGGGGGACTCACCTGAATCTCGTTGGCTAGCTTGTCGTTATTGTATTTGATGTCGGGCGTCGAGCTGCCGCCAGATGGCGTAATGGAATGCTGCGGCGACTGTTGACCTTGCGACAGCGGCTTGGAGCCTGGACTATGCGCTCGTGGCTGCTGCGTGGGACCTCCACCTGCTGGCTGTTGCTGTTGTTGGGGGTGTCCAAGCTCCTGATCTGCAGTATTGCCACTAGTTCCCGTGGTGCCGGTGTCGCTCTCAACAGTGCTCGATCCCACAACCGCATTTGAACCGAAAAAGTCGGAGGCGTAGACTGTGGGATCGGTGTGTTGCTGCTGTTGCTGCTGCTGTTGGCCGGACTGTTGCTGTTGTTGGTGCAGGTCATGCTCCTGCTTGGGTTTTATTCCGAGACCGGCGCTAGCAGCAGCAACATTGATTGGGTTATGGATAGGAAGCGTCACATCCGGGCCAGAACTATGGAGGGCCGTTGACTTTAGGTGGGCTGCTGCCGCTGCTGCGGCGGCCGCATTGAACAGCAAATGATGGTTACTCAATTGTGTTGTTGGTGCGGATTGTTGACTGATTGCTCCGAAGGCTTCGCCCCCAAAAGGCGGCTGCTCAACATGTGACTGGAGGAGCGGTTGTTGATGTTGGTGCTGGTGCTGGTGCTGGTGCTGCTGTTGCTGCAACTGACTGGATTCCAGTTTGGAGCCGAGTTGGGAACTGTTGTTATTATTGGCTGCAAGTGGACTTGCATTGATCAGCTGGTCGTGGTGCTGGGGCGGCGGATCGCCATGTGGATGGTGCTGAAGCTGATGATGTTGATTCAGGCTCTGCTGCTGATCCTGCTGACCGAAGGGTGCTCGAGCCTGATGCCAGAAATCAGCGGCATCCATTTTAAACATTGGGACCGGCGGCGATGCCAGTGCCCCAGTGGTTTTACAATTAAGTAGCTTTTGATGTCCCTCGGGCCCTCGTAACTGTTTAATCAATGTTTTAGAACCCAAAGCGATTTGTTCCTAATTGGCATCGAGGTCTTGAAAAATGAACATGCCTGCAAGCAAATGATCGACTTATTTTAATTACTTATAATCTGCACTTTTCCACGATACTCTAAGATAAAGCAGAAAGCTCCGAAAATGTTGTATGATAGATACTCTTAAGATGTCTACTTTGCACCTTGCCACAGCTAGTCCTAGAGTCTGCATAGACTATTAAATTCGCCTAGTTTTAGATGGCTATTTGTCATTTGTCAAACCTTCTAACGGGTTTTCGATTTCAATTGCCTTAATCAGGATTTCAACTTGTTGTTGTTACGTCAATTAATTACCTGGTTATTACACATAAATCGAAAGAAACAAATTTTGTCGTTTCTGACCCAGAAAATCTATTCCGCATAAATTGCAGCCTAAAGTCTTTTACCCCCAAAACATTCTTTTTTATTTTAAAATAAATAAGCATTGTTTTATAGCTTTCAAATGAATTTATCTTTGGACTTTAATTCCTGCAACATGGCACGATGCCGATCAATGGGTCCTGCATCCGGTGGGGTCAAGGCGGTTTTAGGTGATATGATTTTTGATTTTATTTCTTTCACACTTAAGGTTTACGAAGTTCATGGAATTACTTTGAATAAATCATAATAATTCATTTATGCTGTCTTAAGAACCACAAACACACCGAACACTTTGGGATTGTACCTTGGTAAGCGACGTACAAGTCAGATTATTGGTGGATTATATATGAGCTTCTATTCTTTCAATCTGAATTCCCATGAAACGTCCAACAACTGAACTTTGTGATGCATTGCGGTAATGTCTTCACATTCACGTATTCTTTGGTTGGGCTTTCGCCAATTTACACGCGGACACGGCTGTTTCTGTCTTAACTATAGATAACCAACCTGGCGGCACGCGAGTCATTGAAAAACTAATTTTGTCGCTGCCTCGACCAAGTATAAATATGATTGTCGTTCGTTGGGGGTTCAGACACATCTCGCTTAGAAATAGAACTTGGACAAAAGCGCGTATCGACGTTGCCGCTGTCGTAGGCGCCTCAAGACCACCCCCACCCGCCTTGGCCTCTCCAAGCCTCTCCAAGCCTCTCGAAGCCTCTCTACGCCTTGGCTTGGCTATAAGTAAGCCAAATGTCTTCGTCTTCGTCATCGTCATCGTCTCGGTTTCTACTTCGACGCCACATAAACGTCTTCGGCGACTACTGTTTGTCTTCGTGCCAACGGGAACATCCTTCGCTTTCGCTCGCTCCGCTCTGTCGTCCGCAATGTCTCTGCCAGCCTCTCTTAACTGGTGCTCTTGCAGCAACAGCAAGTTGTACATTTTTGGTAGCAACTTAAGCATTTGGACCAGACCGGATCTGCAGTTGGCACGGGCGTGGGCGCCAGTATTAGTTCAGCTGTGGCGGCCGGTTGGCTGTTGCGGTGCGTGCGATTGAATCGATCTCAAATGGAATCGCCGCCAACACGTCATCTCTTACAAAGATGAGAGAAAGGTTCCCATATATTGCTTAGTCTTACTATTTAAAAATAATCCTTTGCTTGTAATTCAAGATTTTCACAAATCTACCTGGTGATTATTAAATACTAGTATATCTATTAACCTGACTGTTTTGTTCTAAGTTGAAATCTATGTATATACAATATTCCAAAAGTCGGCAATTCGAATTTCTTTTAGATCAATATTATAGTGCACTTGATACTTACCACATAAGGGAGCTCATTTTTTGGCCTAGATGAATACAAATGGCGCTGCTAGTGGAGCGCCTGTGTCTGTGCCTGTCATTAATTAAAGGACGTGGACGATGCGGGGGCGATTCTGCTGATGTCGTTCAACTGGTTACTTATCCTAGTCCTGACTTATGAGTATTGAAGTTATTACTTTTTGGTTTTTGTTGCTTATGTCGAGTGTGTAATTGTATGCATTATTGAAACTAATTTGAACTTAAGGCCGGAATAAGGCACGCGTTTCGGTCGTAACTTGGTTAATTGCTCATGTGTACGACGGTATTCAAAACTCACAAATTTATTGATTGTTCGCTTTGATTTCATTTTAGTTTTTTACTTGAATGTTCCTTTTTTTTGTTAAATTTATTTTTGGTTATCTCTTCTTGCGTTTTTATGTTTTAGTTTTGGTAAATTTTAGATCACAATTTGTTGTCTATTTGCTTTGCTTACGAGTAGGCCAAAAATATCACCCAAATACTGCTTTCGCTTTTTCCATACCGATACATATATAAAAATACACATTCATACTAACTTAAAGTGCGATTCCGAACTATTCTTCTGCTCCTTACTGGTTTCTGCTCATCAACTCCTTGAGCAAATGTCTTAATGAACTAAAGAAAAAGCAAAATGTACAAACTGCTGCACTTGAAAAAACTCTACCAAATATTTCTATATTTATATATTTATGTACACTTGCTAAATCGAAAGTGGAGATTGGGTTTTTTTTTTTTTCAGGGGCTCTCCTCGGTCTATTTATGTATGTATTTATACGATGTGTTCTTATAGAGTGCTATGTGGTAGGTGTTTATATGAAGTCTGGGTTTATATGTAGTCGAATAGTAGTTGTGTTATTAATGGACTGTTACTAACTATTTTTACGCTGGCTATTGATACTTTCGATTATCTTGAAAACTGCAATGAGAATATTGCACTTGGTTTTGGTTTAGAACTATTTGAAAAGTGATGTAATGGTTACTGCTGAATCTAAATGTATATATGTATGTATATGTACAATTGCGGAATACTATATTCTTGTAAAGTGTGTCGTCTCTTGGTGTGGTTGTGGGTGTAGTTGTGAGTGGGTGTGAGTGTAGCTAGCTGTATGGTAAGTGGTATTCCAAACTGTCTGTTCCGGTGTCAGTGTGTTTTGCATTAACTCTAGGTGGCCGTATCTTGATGCTGGGCGTTAGGGATACGTGGAGAGAGGCTTTGGTCTCTTTTCGCTCGAAGTTGCCTTCGGTTTTGATCTCGATTCGAATATGGGGCTATATCTGTTATCGCTATAGCTATGCCTATGCATGGGATGAGTAATAAGACGGATAAAAACGAATGCAGAAGACTAAAACGAAGTGGCAAGCGATCTTTGCCACAGACCTAATCAATTTCAGTTGCCGATCTGCGATCTCGCACTCATACTTATAGATTTATGTTGCGTGATTTGTGTGATTGCATTTATTTTGATTTTTAGTAATATTTCATTGGCTGATTGAAGCCAGTTTTTATTCGTTTCGAGTGTTTTGCTTTTAGTTACTTTTTTGGTTTATTTAGTTTAGTTTCGGTTTGGTTGGTTTTTTTTTGCTTAAAATATTTTTCAAAAATGTGTGATTTTTGTTTTGCTTATTTGTTTCTAGGCTTGTTAAATTTTTTGTACTTTTTATTTCAATTTTGCGAAATTCTGTCGATTTGGATTGATTCGTGATTATTTATATAAAGCGCCGTTGAATTTGGAATTTATTTATTTATTATTTTTGGTTTTTTTTTTTTTTTGTTGGTTGTTGGTTTCTTTTGGTTTTCAAAAGCGTTTTCGTGGAGTTTTGATCAATTTTGAACTTTTCGTTGTCGTTTATTGGTTGTTGTTTTATGTTGTTGTTGTTGTTGTTGCAGATGTTGTTATTTGTTGGTTGTTGAATTATACAGGTCTAAAGTTGATATTACTTCCTTGTTGTTGTTGTTGTTGTTGTTGTTGTTGGTGGAGATGATGCATACATAAATAAATCAATAAGTATAATTGTATCCGTTCTATTGCGATATAAACTGAATTATGGTTGGGTTAGTTGTGGAGATCTATGGTCGTTCTGGTTCTTCTGGTTGCTTAAAAACGTTTTTGGTCTATTGTTTTTGGTAAAATTATGATGATCTGTAAACGAGACGAAGAGAAGAATTTTGAGGTCAGTGTATTGTGCACAAAACGGTTATTCTGAAAAGGGATTCGCGATTGGATTGGGTGACTGGCGAAATTAATTGATTTGGTTTCGTTTGAAGATATCAGGATTTGGGAATCATTAAGGGAATATTTTTGGGGTTTTTAAAAGTATCCAAAGTGCTGCTAATTTTGTGTGAGTGTGAGTGTGTGTTGGATAGTTTTGGCTTAGTTTTTGCTCGTCACACGCGATTAACCGATCAAAATATTCACATTTGAGAAATAAAAATGCTCCGCGTGGTCTGGACGATCCGCAGTCGGTTGTGCTACTCCATGGACTTTGCGTGAATGCGGCGACCAAATAATTGAGAATAAAAATCTGCTGCTCAAAAATCGTCGGCGACGTCGATGTCGGATGTGGTGCGGGGGCTCTGGCGATGGAGGTGGCGTGGACATGGACAAGGGACGGGGACGAGAACAGGGACGGGGTACCTGAGGGAATGAAGCGGTATGCTTATTATAAGATAAAAATTCTGTGCGATAAACAAAAAGCGACAGCGACAGAAACAGAAACAGAACAGCAGCAGCGTCAACAGCAACGGCAACGGCAGCGGCAGCGGCAGCAGCAGCGGATGTGAATGTGAATGTAGATGCAGTCCATGTGGATGCAGAGTCAGAGACTGGAGAAATTGCACTTGCAATTGTAGTGGCAGTTGCATATCTGACAGCTGCAGGTTGCCGGCGTAGGCATGTGGATCCCTGTCTGTGTGTGTGTGTGTATAAGTGCATGTGGAAAGGGGCCACAAAATTCGTCTGCGTCTGCCCCATTCTGCTCTTCTCATCCCGATCCCGTTACTCTCACATGCGCGCACACACACACACACACACACAGACACACACAGGGAGAGTCGAGCTGCAGTGCAGCGTCAAATGCAGTTTTCGGTTGCCAGAGCTGCATTTGGATGCAGCTCCCGCTGCACTTTCTGCAGTAATATCATCCCTTATGTTGCGGCGATGACCACCAACAACACCATGCCCCCCCCGACACTTGCCACTCCCCACTCCCCACTCGCCACCCCCACAGCCGTTCATGCCGTTCATGTTGGCGGTATGCAAATTTGTGCACGATTAAATGTCTGCGTCAAGGCCTCTCTATCTCTCTCATGTGCTTACTCCGACTCTTTCTCTTTCTGTCTGGCTTATGTTTATGCGTGGCAGCGGTCCTTGTCCCTGTCCCTGTCCCTGTCCCAAAATGCATTTCCGCTTGTCGTCACAGCACTGCATGTGTCTGTATGCCCATTTATATATATGTATATATATATATATATATAAATATGCACTATGTGTGTGTGTGTGTGTGTGTGTGTATGTTTATATACACACATACAAAGTGCATGTGCATTGGGTCGGACTCGGTTTCTGTTTCTGCTTGTGTATATGTGCATGCATTTTCCTATGTACAACTACAACATTTGGGAACCAGGCTCGAGACTTACATGCAGAATGCATATGTATGTATGCACACACACACGCACACATACATAGGCGCAAACATATATTATTATAAGCATGTGCATGAGTGTGCGTTTGTATGCGTGCAGAGTCCATTTTTAATGGTCGCCGACGCAGCTGCCGTTTCATCGATTTTCGTCTAGCCAGTTTTCGCCCTCAACTTTATCGATTTCCCCCCAAAAAAGAAGGAAGCAACAACAATTTTTGGACTGCAGCCTCAATGTTTAATACGGGCTTAAGTTTATATCTTTTGTTTTGTTACTTACACACTTACTCCTACAAGTAATTAGTTAAGTAATAACTAAGCTAACGATAACGCTGATCTTAAAAACGCAATTGATGATGCAAATTGTCACTTGTATTTAATACCAGCAATCGAACTATTACAAAAGACAAATATATTTTTGCACACTCCTTGACGGTGTCTCTCTCTCTCAGACGTTGAATGGGCCGTTAGATAACTTAGTCTTGACGACAAAGGTTTATAATATTTCTTTTATATTTGAAAAATTTCTTAAAGATGCGTCAGTTTCTCACTTGCGATCATACAAAAAGTCGTCTTAGCCATGGGAATGCATGAAAGAGGGGATTGGGGATTTTGTAGGGGTAACCTCTTGGTTTATTGGATTTATATGAAAATATTTCGTTGTTAGCCTTTATGACTATATTTGTTGAAATGCATTTTTTCATGTGGAAATAAATTCCCCGCCCATCAGGAGGATTGTTTTTCCATCGCTAACTGAATTAATGAGATATTTATTTTTCGGATACAGATGCAATTGCAATATGGCGCCCATGTGAATACATATATTGTGCATATATATATTTATATAAAATACATAACTAAGTATCTACACACACACACACGACAAAGGAGCTGACGTTCGACCTGGCGCTGACGCCCGGAATCCGCGGTGGATGACGTCCAGCATTCCCCACCGTAATGTTCTTCACATAAATATATGCATTCCCATATACTACATACAATGAGTATATATGTACATATGTGTGTGTGTGTGTGTGTGTGTGTGTTTGTGCGTATGTGTGTACATATGTTCAGACAGATGCACATGCAACCGTTATGTATGCACCGATGCTCATTTATTAATTTATATTAATTTGTGTGGACCCGGCCTGAGCCGACCCGGCTCGGCCTACCCCGGACTCGAAATGCAATCGAGAATATATGTATGTATATATGTACGAATTATACTCGTCCTTATATACTTTTTGCCTATGTACGCTAGATTGTTCATGCAGGCTATTGCACCTGTTTGTATGTACATACATACATACATACATACATATGTGATATGCAATTGTCAAATAATGAAAATTCATAAATTTTCCTATTCCCATTCTTACGAAATTGTGAAATATTAATTTTTTTTTATTTGTACTCTTGAGATTTAATTAAACAACGCAAACTGTTTAAGTCAACCGACAGACATATGCAGAATAGATGCTTTATAAGTCTGTTGAACTTGGCTTTTGGCCATTGGTATCAGATGGAATATCGCGGATATTGAAAAATGAACTCAAATGATGTCCACTTAGTGCAGTGAAGCAGAGCACAAGCTAGCCTCGGTGGTACTTTCGTGCTTTCGTTTGCGCCTGGACGTGTCATAGTTTGCAGTCAAGGCCTATGTCAAGGTTGTTAGCATTCGCTAGACTAGACGTACAGCTTCCACATCCGTCTCTCTGCCTTTCTGCCCTTGAAACTTAAACTGGGCACTGTGCATAGTAGTGGATGGGGGAGTGAGGGATGGGCATTGAGGGTTGCAGCTAGAGGCGGGTGTGGGTTAAGGGTAAGACCAGTCTTTGATTGTCTTTGTCTCGGTTGACCCGTTTCTAACTACTTTGCTAAGCGCAGGAGCAGAAGCAGAAGCAGAGACAGTGGCAGTGGCAGTGGCTGTGGCTGGGCACTGAAGGCAACAGAAAACAGAATAAACTTTTGGCCAGTGAGCAGTGCTTTTTGCTTTTTTATTTTCATAGCCTTAATTCAGTTCTCGTTTGGTTGGCTTGCTAGCACTGCTACCGGATGAAGATATCGTCGGATTCTTGGAATCTCTATGGGTCCTCTACAGTGGATTGGAGGACCTGCCAATGGCGGGCAATATTTATTGAGACGGTCCCACGGGACGGGCTCTAGTGCGAATATTTTAGACACGCAGGACAAATAAATATATATAAATATATACATATATGTATATGCATATGGATTTGGTGGCAAATGCGTGAATCATAAATAATTGAAGTAGCGTCAGTGCGAATTGCAAGTATATACTTAACTGTACATATATGTATACCGACCATTTGCATCCGCATGCATACACAGATGCCTACAAATATATACACACATACATATGTGGACACATAGGAATGACTACATGGCGATGGACACAAGCAGACGCACTTTCTCCTACTCCCACTGCCGTTTCTTGCGAAATAATGTGGGGTGTTTGAATGCAATTTGTTGTGAATAAATAATTGCGCTGAACGGAGAAAGGAGTACGGAGTACGGAGACACGGAGAGGCAGGCAATGGCAATGCATTCGAACTGCACTCGCCCGGACATACCTACTTATGTATGTATATACTAACGCACATGTGTGTGTGTGTGTGTGTGTGTGTGTGTAAGCACACATGCACACGTTTATTTACAATTCATTTGCAATGCGGTCGCCATTTTGTGTGCGATAGGTGTCCATTTGGACGTGGACCTGTATGTCCATACAAGGGTTTATACATGCGAATATAATTCTATATTTGTATGTACTTTCATAGTATATAATTATATATATTTTTATATGAAACTTATTATGTAAAGTTGTTTCATATGCAAAGGAAGTCGCAGCGAATTCATCCTTGTCTTTGGACATTAATATGAGTGCTAGTTCCTGCCCCACATCCACATTCACACTCAAACCCAGACCCAACTTCGACTCCCAACTCCCCTATACCCATTCTCATTCCCATTCCCATTCCCATTGCCGTGCATATATGCAGTTGCATATACGCGAGAGCGACAGTGACTCTCTGGTTTCTGTGGTCATGATTATCGGAAGGTTGACCCTAACTGCCTGCATGGTTCTGCAGAATCCAGTTCATAGGCGGATTCTCCCTTTTGCTGGCGAATATTTGAAATTCATTTAAACATGCACGCACACACACACAGACACACACACACACACACATGTCGGCATTTAAAATGAAATTACAAATACATACTTATGTACATATATATCTACATATATAAATATATATACATATGTATATACATACGTATGTAAGAACATGGGCGCAACCAGGATCTTATTAATTGGTAATCGGGGGCCTCTACTCTTCGACAAGTCCCCACACAGATGGACATCCCTCGCACACTAGCAAGATCTAAAAACACTTGGCACTTTGGCATCCTTATAGAGGGGAGGGGAGCAGCTACGCCCACATCAAAGAATACACACACACACACACACGCACACGCACAATTCTATGTACTTGGAGTTGGACAAACAATATTCATTGTGCTTGTGGTAGTGGAAATGTTAATGTGCCTCAGACTGGATGGGCAGGCAACATACATACATAACTAAGTATATACTTCTAATAAGCACAACACATACACACTTAGATTTATGTACATTTATCTCACTCTGGACTCTTATTGGGGGCTGCAGGTGATGAACATGAAGACGCCATTGAAAGGCTTGTGTAAGACATCTCTTCATAATGGTCTCCCTTCCTTCCTTGCGATCGAAAAGAGCTCCGATCAACTACAGCAACGAAGACAATTGCGATTTTAGCCCTTTCTTCCCCTCATTCCATTCCAGATACGTTCATAATGGGTATGCACTTGGCATTCTGAAGCCACAATTTACAACTATAACGGCAGAATCGAGTCGCGATCACGATTTGCGGTCAAGGGAAGAGCAGATGGCGCACTACTGACCCAGCAAAGGTTCCTCGCGCGCGTTCATTGAGGAAGCTATTGCGAACTTGCGGCCACCAGAAAAATGCATAAATTCAGCGAGAACACAGATGTTTGTATCTACATAAATGTAGGTACACATAAATACGTGTATGTGTGTGTGTGTGTGTGTGTGCATACAAGGCATATCCACATCTGCTTCCGCCACATCTCGACTCCGATTAAAAACAAGAACAAGTAGAGCGACTGTGCAGGAGCAACCTCCTTCCTTCCCTGCGATCTTGCAACACTCTCCTTGCCGTCTTGCCCCCACAGACAAGGGTCTTGCCTTGAATTTCAAGCACCTCGAGCCACGTTCGCACACAAAAACCAGAGATAATATCACACAGATCACATTGGGATTTTGTCCCCTTTTTTAAACATTTCGCATTCCGTCATATTAGCATCCTAAGGAAAATTCAGAGAGAACTTAATGATTTTTATTCGAAACTCGATTGTTTTAATAATAATCTCAAACTGCAACCTTTCACACCGAAATTTTCACTTTCGTACACTCGTACGTACAAGGTGCAGGTCAAGTTTCTTTAATAATTTACTCTGGTTCTCTTTAATATACTTATTTTTCCTACAATATGTATCGGCCCAACAAATTTTATAAAAATAGCCAAGTTACACGCCTTAACTTTTTACACTAGAAGAAACTTAATGGCGTAGTTGGCCGCTGGGTGCGCCAAAGTGCTCGTTGCAAAAGTGAAAAATATACCTGGTCGGCATATATATTTTTACATAGCGTTGCCTTAGTTTCGCCAATTTACAGTTATTAGTGCGCACTTTACTTTGGCATTCATTTTCGCTTCGTTAAATGCAACGGTACTTAGAAAAAAGACTAATAGTGAAATGTAAATGATGTCAAAATATATATGTATGCCGACCAGTGTAAGGCAACGCTATGTCAAAATATGTATGTATATATGCCGACCAGTGTATACACATATATAAACTTTGTAGCCATGAGTACGAAAAATTTATTTAGGGCAAAGGTTTCTTATTTTCTTAGTTTTTTACCACAAAAAATTCAGCAATGGCATTTCATTTACAAATTATGTACACCTGCAAACGTATGTATACTGCTTTGTTTTTTAATTTTTGATTTAATACAGGTTTCTTGATCTATACCGTTTTTTCTTTTTTATTGATTTTCCAATAAACGCGAACAAGTGTTAATTTTTATGTTAAATAAAGTAAGCAAGTCGCTTTGCCGACTCGTAAATACCCTGCACCACTTTGAAATGCGCCCTTTTATCATTTTTTGTTCTATTCTATTAGATGTCTCTGTCTATCTCTCTTACATGCGAAGAACCAACATAAAGCAATTGCATGCCATCTCACTCACTCACCCGGCAGCCGCCCCCTTAACTTGGCCCTTATTTTTATCTATATATGTACATATATAAATAGCAAATATTTATGTATCAAATTTCATTATGTTATTATAAATATATCGGTAGAAACTGAAAGAAATTTTAAACTTGATCTGCGTACACACTAGAGCTGGGAAACTATCGATGGCACTATCGAATATTTACTTCTTTGCGCCACCATCGATTGTTTTTGGCCACTATCGATAGTATAACATGTGATGTAAGTTATATTAATTGTTTTTCTTTGTTTTCCATTTATTTTTTGTTTTAAGAGATGATCTCCATAAGTTTGAAAGTCTGAAGACTGAGGTATGTTAATTTAATTTTAATTTGTTAATTAAGATAAGTTATATTTATATTTATAAAATTTAAAAGGCTGAAAATATATGATTTTTGTTATTAATAGGCTAAGCAAAATCGTAATCATTTTTTGAAAAATGATGCTTGTACTTAATTTCTTTTATTTTTATTTTGAACTCTATTTTTGTTTTTGCCAAAAAATACAAATGATTCAAAGTTTGTGTAATTTTTTTTTTAAATTTTGTTGAATCCTATTAATTTAGGTTAAAAAGCACTATCGGAAGTAGCACACACTTTTGTGTGTTACATACATTATGGCGACTTTAATATACCCTTTTACCCTATGGGTACAGGGTATAAAAATGATGGAATCTAAAAATTGTCCAAATACTGAAGCGTTTTTTTGAACTGAACAATCGCCGTCACAATTGAGAAGATACAAAAATGAAAAATGTATATATGTAATTCGGTAAAGGAAATCAGTTACCGCTTGTGTCCTTCCCTGGCAGAAGCCGAGCCATACACTGAATGGCATGGGCAGCGTGAGCCAACGGCCAAAATGGGATTTCCCATTTGAAAAGCGCAAGCGCAGGCGACTCAAATGCAGATAAGTCGGCTATTCATTTAACCCATCCCATTTATCCCTTGGTCTTCGAGGAAACAACAACTGTAATATCAGCATCAACCCCTGGAACTGGCCCTGGCTCGGCCCTGTCATGGTCAACCCTAATCGAAAAAGCTGAAGGGGTCAAAAAATGCCCCAAATCATTTTTTATTGTTTAACTGTAGATGAGCTATTCAAATTTCAGCGTCGCTCGTGGATGTGTCCTCGCCAGATGGTGTCATGTCAGCAATACAGCAACGGCTACGGCAACGGCAATGGCAACGGCAAGGGCAACGGCAACGGGACCGGTCCAGCTTGGTCGCGCGCAGCTCCAGCGGCTAACGGGACAAGCGATCGCTGTCGTCGCAAAGTCCTGCCCGGCCCGGCCCGGCCCGGTGATGCTGATGTTCGTTAATTTATGCGTAAAAAGGACAACGACAGCCGCTACCGCTCAAACGGAAATCAAACATTTGGACAGGTAGGGCGACCCCGAAGAGCAGCCTAGCCCCGACAGCGGAGAGCAGGCAAAAGGGTTGGACAGTGATTCTGATTTGCTTGGTGCCGAGCAGATTCGATCGCCGGCTGCGGCTGCGGCTGCGACTGAGACTATCCATCTGCGACTGTCCATCCCCTTGTCAGCTTGCAGCTCTCATCTCATTTGCATATTCGCACCCAAGCCGCAGCAGAGGAGCGCTCACTTCACCTAGGTAAACGTCTGTTTGTGCTTTTTAATTGTTAAATCCTTGTTGTCTCAAGCTACCGTTTCCCAAAGACGCCAATCCGGCCCTAATGGGATGCATTTCTTTTCCAATTTTCTACACCCGTTGGTTCCTCTTTCCTTAGATCGCATCATCTGCGCTTTTCGAGAATTCTTCGTTCATGTTTCCCCTAATATATTGTTGATTAACAGGACGAGACAAGTTCATAGAGAAACATATTAGTCGAAAATAGATTAACCCTACCAAATTTAATCAATAGTTTTATTATACAGCTCAAATAAGAGTTAGTACGTAAAAACAATAATTTAGAATTTCATTAGAGTTCAGGTCTAGGGACCTTTTCAGCTATGTATCATGTTGTGTAAGTAAGGGGAAAACATAGCGAACGACCCCACGGCCTACTCAAGATAAGACTTCTTACATCAGTTTATGTGGCTATAGGTTGAGTATCTACATTTATCTTTGCAATTACTATTCAGCCTGGATACATTGTTTGCGCTTTGAGGTGAAGGGTCAGCGGTGGCTTAATATTACTTTTGAATACCTTGTTTTGGTCTTTTTGCAGTCTTTTGATAAGTCACTTGGCAATTTCCGAACACAACTGCCCGGAAAATCGACCTGAACAGGTTTTATTTGTTTTTGTCTATTGATAAGGAAATATAAAATTCTGGAAAGGGAATGGTATGGTCCCTAAAGTTTACTTTTGAGTCTAAGATCCTGGGTAGCGCATCTTTTTATCCTTTTTTAGAAATATATTGCTTGTAATTTTAAAATGATGAAAGTTTTTATATTTCTTATATATTTGGTAAATGTCGCAAACTGGTTAAAGTTTTAAGTTAAAGTGATTTGGCAAGTCTCATATCATTTTCTACCATAGCTCGCAAATAACTGTCGACCGTTTCTCGTTGTCTACAAATAAGTGTCTTTTCCTGACTCATTACGAAAAGACTCCGCGAGCAACAGATTTTTCGGTTCTTGAATTAACACGCTCGCGCTCGGAGCGAAACCGTTTTTTTTTATTCTGTTTTGTTTTGGTTGTTCCAAGACAGTTTCGTCGTGTTCAGTGAAGCAAAGTGTCTTTTGCGTATGTATTGGTATACATTCACACGCATAGGTAAGCAAATCGTTAAGCGTCTGTTTTGCAGACGAAATGTATTAAGTGCGATCGTGAATTGAGTGTGTGAAGTTGTTTGCGTGTGAGTGTGTGAAGACAGTTTGCGTTGAGTTTTTCGGTCAATCTGTCTTTTGCTGAGTCTCATTGTGCGAGCGTTTCTCGTTTCGCTCTTTACTCACTGCTCATTGAAAGATCAAAATACAAAGAGCTCAACGAAAAGAGCTCAACAGAAAACACAAATGAAGACAGCAAAAGTGTCTTGCTCAGAACAAGAGCGAAAGAGTATGAGCTTTTTCGGTTGTGCTCGCAATGAGACCGCAAGAAAAAAATCTGTCGACAGTTATTTGCGAGCTAAATTTTCTACAGTTCCTCCCAATGGCTTACATTGAATTTTGCTACTTTGTTGTTGATATGGATGAATAGCAATTTGTCCCCCAGTTCGCCCTGTCGATCCGCCACTATCGGTCATCAGTCTGTCAATGTTAATAAATTTCGATCGAAGAAAATGAAATAAATTCGGGGGCGTTCTTTCCATAAAGTCAAAGTCGAAGGTTTTTGGCTCTGCCTTGGGGTGTTTTTTTCGAACTTGCATTTTATGGGATATTTTTGTATATTGACAGAGCTGGCATTAGAATGAACTTTTCAAATTAGATGCCTCATAGGGATTTAACACGGAAAAATGAAATACTAATAGCTATTTCCTTAATTATGGTTCTTTTCTGATTCAAGTTGTTTTCTATACGAGTTTTTAATTTTGGTTTATTGCTTCTTGGAGTATTTATTATAGCACCAAAGGATTTTGTAATGTTTCTTTTGTCGCATCATAGTCAACATCGGCGAAATATGTAAATAATGCGAAGTACTACTAACTCCTAGGGCTGTGGACTGTGGACACGCTAAGACCTGTCCAGATTGCACATAAATGAAGATACATTTTTTCTCCTGTGCTCCTCACCTCCTTCATTGAAACTTAATTAATAAATCGTGTACTAATTCGCAGACACATTTGTGTATCCATTATCTGTCATTCCATCATTTCATTAAATCGAATACAAAAAAATCATTGAGATACATATGTACATACATAGAGGACGCGAATGGCGGCTGTATGGCGCCAGGGCATTGATATGTCAATTTAAATAAATAAGATTTATGCCTCTGTTATTCTGACGATAAGCGATGAATTAAATTATTAAAGAGGTGTCAACTAAAGTGGACTGGGCTAACATTTACTCGTACAGACATACAGCGAATTCTGAAAAGACCTCATTCTGCTTATTGTACTCAATATCCTTAAACATGTGTCATGAGTGCCACCAGTTGGCAGTCAGATTATTCACCAAAGATCGCCATCCAAAGAGGTTTAAGTATTGATATAGTATCGTTATAGCTTTTATAATTGAAACTAGTTGTTAGTCCACACTAACAAAATCTAATTTAGTTGTTGGCCGGTCGGTCGGTCGGTCGGTTGCTACCACTTTCTAGGGAATCTAACCGAAAGAATGAAGGATAATACACGTTTGATTTGAAATATATATGTAATTTGAAATAAATACTTTGGCTGACACTTATTGATGGAGTCTCTGAACAATTGTGTGCTGCAAACTTTAACTTTTTTTTCCCCTTTCAGAATTTTTTGTCGGCTATCAGGAGGTTGCGTTTTGTTTTATTTGGCTCATTTTTTCCATTGTTGGTTAAAAATAATCAATCATTTGTCGCAAAACAGCTAAGAAATCCTCGAAATCCAAGCAGCAGCTGCTCTTTATATGGGCAGGAGCGTGGCTGGAGGGATAGACAGGGACACTTTGGGTTGGACTTGCTCCGAATGCGAGGAAGAAGAAGAAAATGGTAAAAAGAAAACACCGGAAGAAGTGGGAGGACGAAGTGGAAGCACTGCCATTTTGTTTGCCAGCGTGCCAGTGTGGGAGTGGACATGGACATGGACGTAAATGTGAATGTGAATGTGAATGTGGGTGAAGCAGCCCTCTTCAGTGAGCCGCACCTCACCGCACCGCACCGCACCATACCGCACCGCAGAACCACCCCAACTCACCAAACCCAAGTCATCGTTAGTAGTAGTTGCCCTTTTTTTTCCCATTTTTTTCTTTCCTTCTGTCTCTCGCTTTTGGTTTTTTCTTTCAGCTGGTGAATAGATGTTGGCATGGCGCACTTCCTTCCGCAGTGGCAACAACAACAAGCGTTGATGGATGGCGATGGCGATGGCGATGGCAATGGCAATGGCCACGCTCTACTCTACTCAAAGCTGAGTCGGAGGCAAAGCGAAGATGCCGCGCGAATAAAATGTAATTGAAGGGAGGACCAGCCCTTTTACCCAGTTTTAGTCCAGAGAGCCAGGAGCAGGCCTAAGAAGGTGCTGCTTGCCAGCACAGACAGAAATTGGAATTGGATGTGGGATGATGTGCGAGAGGGGGTTGTGGGGAGCATCCGAAACCGGACTCGCCCAGTTGCCAGTGCTCAGTGCTCAAAACAATTTAAAATTTAATTTTGCCGAAAAGCAGAAAAATCAACAGAACTCGATGTGAAAAAAAAAAGGGAAAGCTTGCGGAGCAACGGCAACAGCAATAGCAACGGAGAAGGGGGGGGGGGGAAGGGGAGGGCGTCCTACTCTCGCATCCCCCATTGTTTTGTCCTCTACAATAAATGACTAGCAGCATGATGGTTTTGCCAAGTGGCAGGATACTTTCTGTTCGAATCACTTCCACTTGATAATTGAAAGCCCTCCGCATGAGACCGAGTGTAGGGGCTTTGCGATGTCGGCGAGACTGAAAGTGCCTGTCCTCATACTGCAAGTGTAGAGCGGGGTGGATGGGTGTGGGGCTGGTTGGTTTGTTGTTTCTGTTTCTTTTACTTTTCTTTTTACATTCTCCTTTTTATTTTTCTTTTTCATTTTTCCTTTTCTTTTTCTTTGCCTTATTTTATCTTCACCAGCTTGTTTAATTGTCCGAAAAGTGGCGCAGTGGCCGAATATGGAGTGGGAGAAGAAGTGCGCAACAATAACTGCGGCAGAGGCAGAGGCAGAAGCAGAAGCAGAAGCAGAGGCAGGAAGCAGCAGGCAAACATTGGTGGGATGGGGGAATAATATTGTAAGAATGTAAAGTACTGGGCAAGTGCCCAGCTCAGCCACTCAACCGCCTCCCTGCCTCCCTGCCATTTCATTCCCGAGTCCTTAATATGCACACTTGAAAACTAGAACTATTTGCTGTTTGCTTCGTCACATTTAGGCAAAAAACCCGGAATGAGGATGGGAATGAGGACGAAAACGAGGACAGGGGCAAGACAAAGGTAAATGTCCCACCACGATTACCACGATTGTGCGTGTGTGCCATCATCTCGAAGTTGGAACGAAAAGCAAACCGCAAAGTGGTATAAAAACCATAACCATAACTCGTAAATATAGTAGCAGTTCCCTAACTGCTGCATCTACTCCACGTATGGGAGGAAGGGCAACGAGTCAAGGAAAAAACAACAACGAAAAAAGCGCCTATGAATGGGCGAGCCCGCCACTTAACTATCTTTTTCATTTTTTTTTTTTTGGGTAACTTAATAGAAATAATAATATAAATTATAATGCAAAACCAAATGAAACCCTTTTCCCCATACAGGATTGCGCTAGAAGTAAATGTGTTTTTTTTTTTTGTTTTTCAATTTTTTTGTTATTATTAACCGTAACCCTTTCACGCACTTTTCAGCGAGAGCACACTCTCACACACACACGCACATGATAGGAATAATTACAAGTTTGTGTTTCGTTGTGTAGTGTAGCGTAAAAACGACCTGGACTCGCTTGGTAGTCTGCCGATTGACTTTTTCTCAAAATGTCAATGGGACAAACACACCGACGGCCACTTGGCGAATGAAGTGGGAATGGCCTTTTCTTGCCTTGTACTTACTCGGGTCCAGGGGAGGAAGAAGGTGCCCGGGGAGAGTACCCTGTAAAAGGGTAGACTCATGCATGTACTCATACAATGTAAAAGGGCATCCTTTCGTTTCCGGCGAAGTTGGAATATAGCTCGAAAAGTTGCAGTTTGAAGGATTGGTTCCTTTTTCATTGTCCCAAATCAGTTACTTCATGACAATACGAATATCTTTTTGGAAGCCGCATACCAACACTCAGCGAAACCAACCCCCAACTCTATCATCCCATGGTCATGGCCAACCCCAACCTCATCCCCATCCCCGACCCGAGGCCCAATCCACAACACAATCCCAAATAACCCAAACCCTTTTTCGCGTACTTTTCGCGTTATTTTTCATTTGAAGTTTTTTCTTGTTGGGCATCAAAATTCGTAATAAATAATATTTTTATAAAAATAAGCAAATAAAAAGTAATCAAAACTTTTCCAACTGTGAATCCTGCGCGAAGGTGTGCCGAGAAATAAATCTGTAAAAAAGTAATGACCGCAACACCCACCCACCAACCCCTCCCCACCAACACCATTAAACATTGAAGATAGATATAGATATAGATATAGATATAGATATAGATATAGATATAGATATAGATATAGATATAGATATAGATATAGATATAGATATAGATATAGATATAGATATAGATATAGATATAGATATAGATATAGATATAGATATAGATATAGATATAGATATAGATATAGATATAGATATAGATATAGATATAGATATAGATATAGATATAGATATAGATATAGATATAGATATAGATATAGATATAGATATAGATATAGATATAGATATAGATATAGATATAGATATAGATATAGATATAGATATAGATATAGATATAGATATAGATATAGATATAGATATAGATATAGATATAGATATAGATATAGATATAGATATAGATATAGATATAGATATAGATATAGATATAGATATAGATATAGATATAGATATAGATATAGATATAGATATAGATATAGATATAGATATAGATATAGATATAGATATAGATATAGATATAGATATAGATATAGATATAGATATAGATATAGATATAGATATAGATATAGATATAGATATAGATATAGATATAGATATAGATATAGATATAGATATAGATATAGATATAGATATAGATATAGATATAGATATAGATATAGATATAGATATAGATATAGATATAGATATAGATATAGATATAGATATAGATATAGATATACTTATCTATCTATAATTCTCCTTCCATTGATGGCGTGTTGTCCAAGAGCATATGATACGGCCGGCACCTTTGTTTGTTCGATTATAAGTTAAATTGATGTAGTTGATTTTCGGTCGTTCTTCGACAAATTCAGTTGTGGCAACCCCAATGCTGCAGTGGTGGCTATTAATGTGAAACACACCCTACGGAGGACAACATTGGTCATCTAGAGAAAAATGATTCACGGTAACTGGAAACGAGCATTTTACATATTTTCCAAAGGGGAGGAAAATAAACGTTTCTTTTTCACTTTGTTTAGGTGTAGGTGCTTGTTACAATTAAATGCAAAACATATTATAAAAAAGGTATTTATATCATTTTTATGTACTTAAGGCGCTGTGAAAAGAATCCACAATGCAACATTTAGCATAACAATTATGATTAAATTTTTAAAAGAATACACTACGCGGCACAAATATTTTGACGAAGAAAAAATTGCGTATTTTGTAGTTTAACTTTGAAATTCTTTTATGGAAAATTGTTATTTATTTTCCCATGTTGTGTATGGTTAATACAAACTTAAAAATAAGAAAACAAATTTTTTTTCAAACAAACTTAACAAAATTATAATTCATTTTATATTTTAGAGGATGGCATGAGTATTTTGACAAGCCCTGCCATACTTAAAAATCATATTTTAGGCTTAACAAAATTTATTTATCTAGCTTATATTCAGTAAAATATATATCCTCCTTTAGCTTCAATGACTTTTTGAAAGCGTCGCGGTACAGAATCCACTAAATTTTGAAGGGTTTCTGAAGGTATCTCTTCCCATAAGGAAGAGAGCTCAGAAATCGTTTCTTCTCTGGTTTTGTTTAACGATACTGTTCTTTTGCGCTTCAAAAGAGCCCAGACGTTTTCAATGATATTTAGATCTGGACTTTGGGGGGCTTAGGGCCAGTTTAGCGTTGGAACATCCAGAGGCTTGGCAATACGTTTTTTTTAAATTCCCGTAGCAGGGCTCGGTCCTCATTCAGGGTAGTCTTCCGTTTCGGGCCTGATCTCTTTAAGTTTTTTACCGAATTGTATTTTTTTTCCTTATTTATTTGGTAGTGCACCGTTTGTCGAGACACGTGGTACTCTTTGGCAATGTCCACTATTTTTTTTCCAGCGTGAAACTTAGCTACCATTGCCGATCTGACCTCCAAACTTAATTCAGCCGTCTTACCCATAGTTTGTATTATGTTTTAATAAATTTTTTTTTTTCACGAGCTTAAATATTTGTTAAATTTAAATTCAAAAGAATTTTGGTTGAATCTGCTCAAAAGTAAAATCACATGTGCAAAATGATTTCGTCAAAATAGTTATGCCGGGCTTAAATTCGATGTTTGCATGCATTCTTATCAGCAGAAAGAGAATGCAAAAGGTAAACAACGAAAAATTTGATATGCAGAGACCTATTATTAGAATCTTTGTTTTATTCATAATTTTCGCACCGTTACTTAACGGTTCGTCAAAATATTTGTGCCGCGTAGTGTATATAAACGTATCCAAGTTTGTGTTTTGATTGAAACAAAGTAATTCCCATTTTTAGGTTTTTTAAGTTCTTAATTAGCTTAATTGGATTCAATATTATTGCCATTATTTCCTTTTATCCATTTTCTTGACTTGGTTTAAAGAGTAAAGAGTAAAAGGTGAGAAATCCATGTTGCATCTTTTTTCACTCGTTCGACTAAAAGAAGCTGGTTATTTAAAGTTGCAGCAATGTTAGTAATAAAATTAAGGACAACAATTTATAAAATACGCACGAATGTTGCCGAATGTTGCCTTTTACCCTTATTACAAAAAGGTAACAGTCACAAATAATGAATTTAGTTAGGGGCGTGGTGAAGGAGTTTGAGACAGAGAGGAGAGGAGAGTTAGAGCCAAATCGAACGGCTTCTGTATAAACTTAGTAACATTTTTTTGAGTTATTAATTATAATGATTGACAACTTTGATGGCCAGCTCTCTCGAACTTACCTATTAAAAATTAACTGAAAGTGGGTCTAAAGTTTCTCTAACTGGGTAAGGATAATTTTGTTTGCAAAATGCACATTAGATTTAAGCATGAGCTAAGGTGCAAAGTTGTCCATCCATTGGCAAGGATGAAGCCAACCATTATCACATTAGTTGCCCACTTCTTACCAATCGCCCCACATTTACCCATCGCTCCACATCTACCAATTACCCCACATCGAACACCCTCACTCAATTTGTTTGGACATTTTCATATTACTGCTCTCTCACGGAAACATTTGCGAGAGCTGGAATAAAAGGGAGGACAAAGAGAGCTGAAGTCCGCAAGAGAAAAAATCCCCTGGTACTTTGCAGGATTTCCGACAGCGAGCAATTGACCAGTAGGCAGTTTGGCTCTCAACAGAATCTTTGCATGTGAATTGCGACTGTATTGGGCGCATCACGAAAGCCATTGAAAGACTCCAGATTCCCATTGTCAATTATAATGCGATCCGCTAGATAAAATTGGTGAAATTTTTAAATTTTCTTATTTTTTTTTTTTTTTGCTTTTGCACGGAAACACAACGTACATAAACTAATTTAATTTTTATAATTTATTTTCCACCTAATAAAAAGATAAACGCTTGCAACTTTCTGACTTACATAAATAAGATAGACAAGGCCTAAACCAAGCTCAGTCCATATCAAAGAAGATCCCAAGGCATATTTATTGGTTAGCTCAATTAGTCTGTAAACAACGATTGTTAAGGGTAATGCCTCAGTGTATTGGATATTATGTGTATTATGGGAAACAATTTTTTATTTTTGCATTATTTTTTTCTCATTTTAGTGGCAAATTGATTTAAAAAGTCGTAAAGCCGCAAAGCAATTAATTTACTTTTGATAGCGCCCCAGACACGGTGCAACTGGCGAAGGGGACTGCGCCGGGGCGCCATGAAATCCGATTTACCTTTGAATTGTGCAAACAAACAGCAAAAACAGAAGAACAGAAAAAAAACCTTGCGCAAAAAATGCAAAAATAAGGCAAAAAAATGTGAGTACTCCATGCAGAAAAAAGAGAAAAAGAACATAAAAAAAAGGGAACGAACGGCAAGTGCCAGTGGAAAAAAATTGACGCGAAAATTCTCAGGGGATCAGGACACGTAATTGCCGCGATTTGCCGCCTTTTAAATTGTTTTCATTTTCGCTTTCGCATTGCACTGGCCAGTATCCGAGTCCGAGGCTGAGTCTGAGTCCGAGTCCTCGTATGAGTTTGAGTCGGGGGCCTTTGGCATTTAAACAAACACATTATGTTGTTGGACAAATATTGTGCGGCTCCGGCTCCAGCACCGGCCCTGGGTCTGGGAACGGCCTACGAAACGCGGGGGGCTACGCCACTTGACCGCAAAGTCATGTTAATTAACATGCGGGCGAAGCGAATTCATCTGAGGTTTGGTATGAGGTTGGGGTCATCAACCAGGACCAGGACCAGGACAAGGACGAGGACCAGCGAAACGGACAACGGCAACGCCAACGGTAAGTGGTCATCAGTGTGAATGGCTCTCCTGTTGCTTCAGCTTCCGCCCAAATTCGCAAGTGTGAAAAAAACAGAGTTGGTAAAAAAATGAAGACAAGGACATCCCCATACTCGTTCCCGTATCTACGGCCATCCATATGCCAGTGCCATGCCACTGGCATTGAACGAGTATTTTTTCACTTACAACCAGCCACCAATGGGGAGGAAGAGCAGCAACACCGCCAAAGGATTAGCTGATGGTATTGTTCGATTAATTGGCCCACTCTCGCCTCATTGCCCTGTAATTGCATAAATGAAATCTTAATCTTTCGACGATGCAGGAAGGAGGTAAAAAGTCGCTGTGTATTAAATGCATGCGCCTTATCTGTATGTTCCCCGAAGCAGAGAGCAGAACCAGTTATTGTTGTTGTAAATCGCATCGGATCGGGATTGCGGTAGTTCCGCTGGTCCAAGTCGGCCCAACGTGCGGACCCGCCAGGAAGCATCGTAAAAAGTTTTCGCCTTTTCCTTGACATTTAATTAAATATGGTTCTGCTTCTGCTTTTAACTTGCCCGGTCGTGGATGGCAAGTAGAAGTAGGGAATGACTTTGTTTTAAATTTGAAATAAAAATTTAATGCAAATGTGCAAGTATGACAAAATTACTTAATAATTATTACTAACTACATCAATTTTTATCTTAAATGTTTTTTCTTTTTAACGATGATCATTAGTTACAGTTACTTTACATTGTTTGAAAAAAAAAATAATTACTAAACTTAAACGTTAAAAATACGTTTTCTAACTGACAATCGTAAGATGTTATTTGTTAAAACGTTGTTTTATTTATTTAAGATTATCTATTGATTAATCACGCTTAAACCAAAAATTTCCTGCTGACTGCAAAGAGTCTTGTATAATTTATAATATAAAATATATTTTATTCAAATAAATGAAATAAATTAAAATTAGTCGGGTTTCGTTAGAATCTGTTGCATACTTTACGGTGCTTGCAAAAAGCCAGTTGATTTGTAGTCAAGCAACTTGTATTATATTGCATACTTTTGGGCTCTCGATGAAAATAGTATTGCCTGCAACACGGGGCTTTCTATGCTAAATACATTATGAAAACATCAAAATTAATTTCGTGCACTACAAGAAAAATAGATTTGCACATGCAGTTTCATGCGCTTAAACTCTTGCCATATTTAATTTAAATTATAAATTACTATGGTGGAAAGATTGGTGAAAAAGAACAGAAGGTAATTGGCTATTAAGCTTTGTCCTTAAAATCACTGACTGGCACATATTTCATAGATTGCACACTAATAACAAGATTCAATGCTGACACGGAGGACAAAGAGTTCTGCTGGCTGCTGCTGAACAACTATCTGAATCTGAGCCTTAGATCGAATGTGCTTCTCTGAGATGTTTATGGCTACAAAGCATCGTATTGCGCCTGGATT
The DNA here is from genome assembly GCA_024703675.1 of Drosophila nebulosa. Lineage (NCBI taxonomy): Eukaryota > Metazoa > Arthropoda > Insecta > Diptera > Drosophilidae > Drosophila > Drosophila nebulosa. The sequence goes on along the minus strand of JANFPS010000004.1, from coordinate 1,141,241 downwards.
TCCTGCTGAGACTGCTGAGCCCCCTCCGAGGTCTTGTACTTGATGAACTAAACCTCGGGCTTGTGCACTCCTTTCCTCATACACACACACACACACACCTAGAATATGCGACCGAAAAAATAGTTTTAATATTTGGCAGGCTACCAACTACTGCCAACTGCCAACTGCCGGCTTCGTCCTTGGACTATTGCCAAAGGGACGGTGTCCCTGATAATGCTCCTTTATAAGGATATCGATGAGCATGCAGCTAGATGCCGAACCAAGACATGTGGAGTAATCACTGACACTCAGGCTTGCAAAAGTAAGTAAAAGCAAAAGTAAGAGCAGGAATAACGAAGCATCGCGCAAGCGCCATCTCTCTTGCTCTTAGTCTAGCCCTTTCGGCAAAGCAAGGACTTCTGACTAGGAATGGGAACGTATGTGCAAGCAGCAACTATGTCTCTGTGACACAAGTGACCGATTTTGAGCAATAAACTATTCATATTAATCGATAAGATTTTTAATTAGTTTTCCCTTTACTCCTTTTGGGTTCAGCCACTCCCCGGCCATGGCCATACTACGGCCATGCACTTACGGCTATGCGCCAACAAAAGCAAATCAAATTGCCGGAATAAAAACAATAACCGAGAAAATACTGTTACCGAAAAAAATGCTCAAACCCCTGGAACTACGGGTCGAGGCCTTGGTCCAGGCAGACAAGAATCAACAGGCAGTTAGCGCGATAAAGACCATTTCCCTTCCTGTGCGTTCAACGTTCACCAGGGACATCCATTTTTTATTCTTTACATTTGGTTTTCCTTTTTTGTCGAACACTTTGTATCCATTATCACATTTTTTGCACGGTTTTGGCGGTGATTTTTTTTCTTTTTTTTTGAAGCACGTGTTGCGCCCCAAAAAAAAAGGGACGCTGGCGAGGATGAGAAAGAACCGCAGCCGCACATCTGCTCCGCAATTATCTTATAAACTGCACGCCGAATGACGGTCGACAGGTTTTAACTGTCATTGACGAGAGCAAATTGGAAAAAATTACAATTAACTGTCGGAAAGCCGAAAGGCTTGCGGGCATATTTCATTTTCATTTGCTCCAACAGCTAATTCAATTAATCTCAACGTTCACTCTGACCATTTGTTAGCGGTCAGTTAGCGTTACCGCTAGGACATGAGAACCGTTGGAAAACCTTTTGACGTTTACGGGGTACCAATGGATACTTTTATTCGTTTTTAAACTAATGTATTCACTGATCTTTGACAGTGAGTTCGGGCTAAATTTAATTTTCACATGTGCTTCCCAGCTGTGAATATTTATGGGAGTATAATAAGAAATCGCATCAAAGTACTTAAATTCCATTTGCTGTGTACACGGAATAAGGAAAGAAAAGAAAGTTTCTATAAAGATAGATAGAGCTTAGAATGTTTTGCAGATGGCTAATCGGAGTAGAATCATGTGTGTTGTAAGAAAAATAACTGATTTACTCCGAAAATATTCTTTATTGTTTTAGATGTGTTAAAATTTTCTTTATAAGTGTGATAAATCTGACATAAATGCCGCAGTTCTTTAACCCATTTTTGCCCAGCTTCTAAGTGGACCAAGTAGTCCACCGTAGTAAAACAAATGTTTTTTATTCATTAAACCAAATTTATATTTTTACACCTGACCCTCGACTAACACTATCCTACAAAATATCGTATTAGGCGAGTTTGTGTGAACCAAGGAGTAGGATTCATTTAAAATTATGGGGGCCGTTCTAAAATTACCACAAGTTATAATATGTCAAACTTACATAATTTGTAAAACTTTTACATTTTTATACAATAGTTTTCAAAACAAAAGTAAACTAAAATCGTTTTATATGTTGAGTATACAAAAAAACGATTTATTCATAAAAAACTTAAAAGTATAAATTTCAATGATGAATATATAATCCGATTTAACTTTTTCCTTACTTGTTAAAAGATAGACGGTAGCAAATTTGTATTCGTGTAAGACCGAATTAGTGCTAAACGAGGGCCAAGTGGATTAATGTGGTCAGAAGTGAGCAACGCCTGAAAGAAAGTCTTTGGACTATATAAGGTATATATTCTTTATCAGCACTACTAGAAGATTACGCCGTACGTTCGTCTGTGTGTCCGACGTGATTAAGCCAAACTCCTCCCTAAGCCATAAAACTACCGCGCTGAAATTGCATAAAGTCTTCTATTCTAAAAAAAGGAATAAGTCGCCTCACCGACTCGGATATACCCTGCGCCAATGCGCCCTTTATTCACTCTTCGCTATGTTTGTTTGATGACTAGTCCTATCTCTTTCTCTCTTTTGCATGCGAAGACCAAACACAAACCAATCGTATGCCATCTCACTCACTCACGCAGCTGCCGCCCATTTGACATTGTCAGTAAAAAGTTTGTGCGTGTAACTTAGTTATTTTCCATCCGATTTTCATGAAATTTGATGAGCCGAAACATACTATAAGCGAATATATTTGTACCAAATTTCATTACGATATTTTAAATATTCCTGGAGAAAATCCGAATTTCAGGGGCGGGACGGGTCGTGGCAAAAATTTGAAATAAACTTGATCTGCGTACACACTGTACGAGTATGCATGGTAACTCTAGTCTCCGAGCTCAAGGTGTTCATACAGACGGACGGAGGGACAGACGGACATGGCTATATCGATTCGGCTGTTGATACTGATCAAGAATATAAATACTTTTTAGGCTCGAAAACGCTTCCTTCTGCCTGTTACATACATTGTGGCGACTTTAATATATCCTCTTACTCTATGGGTACAGGGTATAAAAATTACTTCTTTTCGAAACCATGGTATTTGCTATTTCACTCATTAATATATGCGCCAAAATTTTGGTTACAGAAACAGTGGCATTAAATGGGCTAAGGTTGTAAGTTTGTAGATCGTTCTCTTGTGAGAAATCGATAAGAAACGAGTAGTATATAATATTTGCAAGGGAATACAAACTTAGGTACGGCCAAAGTTAGTTTGGCCCGCTGGCACCTACAGGTTTTAGAGTGGACAGATCCATTATTCAGTCAATATACTTTTGTTTACCATGGAGTAGGCTTTTTACCGTATGCTTTGTTTTGCTTCCCCACGCTCTTCTGATCTTTTTATCCTACCGCCCTTGCTATCAGCTTCTTGTGGCCTGATATTCTGTTCTGGATTATTTTTCCAACTTAATGGGTCAGCGAGTATAACTAACCCAAACCAACACTCTTCTGCCGTGTAATATTAAAAACTTAAGTCGAATCTTTTTTAATGTCTATAATTAGTCCGTCAAATAATTATATAAATCTGCAAATATAATCAATTTTTACACTTTAATGCGTAAAGTCAAAAATATGAAAAGCGATCGTGCTCATGGGACCTATGTACATATATATTGATAGAATAACGCTCAGACATCGGGATATCGCCTAAAACTGAGATCGTTCATTTAAGAGCAAAATGATATAAAATTAGCATCGTGATGAAATTTGAAACAGACATTTCGATGTCAAGCTAATTTTAAAGTCAGGAAATAAGTTATTGATTTGAAATTCCTTTTTGGATTGATTGTTTTCATTGAAGCTACATGATGTAGTAGTCCGATCTTACTGAATCCCAGCGAGAATCTGAAGGGCCTATATGCGTAGCTTAACAGGTCAAGAAAGAGTTTGGTTTAATCCATACAGACAAACAGACAGATGAACATAGCTTTATAAACTCTTTTCGTCGTACTGATCAAGAAAATATTTATACCTCATATAAAATATCCCAAAGAGACACAAGGGGGTCCTATTAAACGTAATGTATCCTTGTTTTTTAAGCTCAAACTTATTTTGAATTGTTGTGTATTGAAATTTCATAAAAAAGAAATGAAAACAAGTGGTCAAAACTCATTTAAAATACATAATCGACCATTAGACAGTTGAATCTATTGTACATCAATCTCGACATAACTGGCAAATCCAAATGTAAATTGGAGCTGAAAAGCTATTTTTTTATTTTTTTCTACTTTGGGTCAAAGACAATATTCGAAAGTTGCTTGCTTTTTTAGCATGGAAATCTTCGCCGCTCTTTTTGGATTCAGCCACTCCATCCTTAACAACACAAATACTAACTAAACAAAAAAATACCAATTCTTTCTGTTAAAATCTGGAATATTTCGAAAATGCAAATGTAATATTGAACTTATGAGTTACCTATACTCACTGAAAAAAAAAAGAAGTTAAATTTGATTTTTCCATTTGCAAAACTTGATGATCCTATATGTATTTTATTTTGAAGGCACACTACCGGAAAGACTGTACCTGCTGGATCAATAAAACTGAAATGGCACGGTCTGTAATAAAATAGGTCTATTATTGGACGATTAAATAGTAGAACGACTTTAAACATTTCCCACACGGGAAGAACTGCATGTAAAGAACAACAGTCTTATAGGACAATTTGACGTGTCTCGGAGACGAAGTGACACCCTTATATCAGTGTCTTGCAATTAAGATGTTTTAAGGCGATGCAGTGGAAGAGTTACTTTAAAATCGGAACAAAAGGTGTCCAGTTATTACTGGACACTGAAATATTTAAAAAAAGAACAGGAAAATAATGCCGTAGAAAGAGATTGACTTAAATACACAACGAAAAATTATGTTAATCATGATAAATAAAGTTTCACCGGTCGCACTAGATCTCTATGCTTAACCGATTGTGCCTACATACATATATCAACTGTCCGATTTGGCTTAATCCAAAATAGAATACTAAATGAATTTCAGCACTATAACTTGAAAGCTTTAGGAAGAGATTGCAGTAAATCAGACAGACTGTTTAAGAAATAAGTCAAGTCCATTCTAATAGAAAGCATTACAAAAAATAGGTCTTGACTATCTATTAAAGCTATGCAATATAGTCTTTCGATTCATCGGAAGGAAGTTCGTCCAAATTTCTTACCAGAATCAGAAATCACTTTATCGAAACTCCGATTCCGGGACTTAGCCCCTAAAAACTGCCACTAAACATGAACTTGGGATAAGTCACATTATAAACAAGAACTCATCCCTTTCAGCAAGGACCGAACCAAACTAGTATGCGATTTTTGTATCAAACCAATTCGGAGGACAAAAAAGGGGTTGATATTTTGGTGTGGTCAAGCCAGTTGACCGGCGGTCAGCTTTTCCTTTGTTTTTTGTGTTCGTCTTGAAATGTTAAGAAAAATAAGATTCCTAATAGTTAGAAGCAATGATGTTTGTTGTCCCTTTAAGAAACTGACCATTCTACAAAGTGACCAACACGAACTGGTTTCCTGGCCGTCTTGGTGTAAGCCGACTGCTGGGAACGGAAACCCGTTTTCGACCGTTACAGAATGGACTCGTCTGGACTGAGCCAAAAATCGGACACTCAATCGCAGCCGGCGTTATGCGTGGTCAAACATATTCTCCCAACTTCCTGCCCTTTTTTTCTGGGCTTTTCATTAGAATTTATTCGGCCCAGCAACCCTTTCCAATGCCATGCGCTCGTTTCGTGGATTTTATTGCAATTTTAAATAAAATTCCTTTTGGGTGATTTACATAATATTTATTTGTGTAACACGAAACCGGACTGGACACTGGATGGACATCTGCCTGACCCTTGAACCCGTGTGTTCATATCCCTAATTTTTAAAATATGCTTATGTAAAGGAGAATTACCGGATTTTCCAACGATCTTTTTGATAAGCAATTTGTAAACTTAAATTAAAAAGGCGACTCTTTATATCTTCAAAAATTCTACGTATGTTTTCTTATTCCTTTGGTCTTTAAGAGCCAATATTTTAAAATACAAATGTTTATTTGCAGTTTATAATTTTGCCCATCTGTCCTATTTTTATGTTGCATAGCAATAGAAATGGAATAGAAAGAAGAAAACATTATCTTTAATGTTAAAGCTCTTAGAACAAACAGCAAAAAGCTTTCTTATTTCTAGGCAAAATAAATAACAAAACACAAAATTTAGTAGCTACTTGTGAGTTACTTTTATCCAAAAGTGATTTAAGTCTTCATAGTCTATTTGCTTGGGACACGAGAGGTAATAGAAAGGAATTCGGGATTTTATACTTTGCAAAATGTTTGCAATAATTATTCTTTCAGTTGTTTCTTACTGAAATCGGGATAAATGTGTCCCGTGGACGTTATATCTGAGAGGGTTGCTTAAATTATATGAAAGAATTGTAATTTAATCAGATAATTAAACAAAAATTGTATAACATAGTTGATTCAGCCTAAGATAGAAAAAAATGTCTATTACCCTAGCAACTTTTAGTTGGTTTTCTTTGCCACGTTTTGTGCCCGATACCCAAACCCAATCCCAAGCCCAAACCTGACTCGAATTTTCTTTTGTCATCGTCGTATAAAGAAAGCTGCGAAACAAATGAAGGAATATCTAGGAGGTGGGGCCGATTGGGGGAGAGTTGAAGTTCTGCTGCATAAGAGGGTGGATTTTTATAGAGTAACCATCAAGGGTCCCGAACGTTGTTTTCGTCCCACAGTGTGTCGAAGTCAATTTACATAGGACGAATCAAAATGCGTAGGGTAGGACAACAGCACGCCCATTGTATTAATTGCCTTACATTATGCACTTGGACCACTGTGCGAACGGTCTTGGTGTTGGTGGCTTTCTCAAAAAATGTGTAACCAGGCGAAGTGGGAGGGTAAGGGTTGGTTGCTCCACGATGTTTCGAGCACTTAAAAACTGGCGTTTTATACCTCATTTTCGGTGAGCTGCAAAGCAGGCGACCTACCCCCACCCCGTTGCCTCGCAGCCACCCGCTGCGCACCCCCGAAAATACATATTCCAACAAAACGCCGCCATTTTTGTAAACGGAGCGCAACTCAACCACCAACTACCACCACTATCATAGCCATTTTTTCTAAGGAAAAGAAAGAAGAATCAAAAATGCTCATTTACTCTTTGTAGTGGAATGGCTTGGGCTTGGGCTTGGGCATGAGCTTGTGTGCTTGCTTATCCTACAAGTGTATATACTCGTAACTGTACGTGAATATGATTGTGAGTGTGAGTGTGAGTAGGAGTTTGTATTGATTTTTTTTTCCAGTGGTCGCAGATCTTTTGAAATCAAGGCGAGCAAGGCAGATAAAACAAGGAGATAAAACTAAGGAGAGCGCCATGTTAATAATGGATAATGATAAGCTCAGATATCAGGGGTTTTGAAATAAATATTGAGGTTTTATATAAAGAACTTACAAATTTATTTGTAGAGATTTTTTATACACCAATAGAATCCACTACTGAGGTACAAAAATACGGAATAAACCAAATTAATGCCTAAAAAAAATTGCAACCAACCATTTCCGACCCATTGGCGAAAGGCCCCAACTCAGGGATGGGTCACGAGCAAGGCGATATTCAATTGGTTTCTTTCTAGAATTTATCGGAGATTTCTGTAAGGAATTGAGCAGAGTACAAAAACATGAGGAGAGACGTATGACTTTGTATGAAATGTGTATTCTCATATTTATTTAATCATTTTTCGATTTTTTCAACTATCATACCGATGACGTAGAAACATCGGTTATTGATCATATAAAGATATAACGACATGCCTGTGCTTCAGATGGAGTTAACTTTAACTAAGTATATATCATTTTGGCAAGGTTTTAGCCTCGTTGTTCTACTTTTAGTTCGAACTTGCATATTAAATTTAAACGAAACACAATAATAGATAGATAGTAAGAATGAAATCTTTAATTTAGGGTTTTTTTTGTTTGCTTGTCTTAATTCGTCCTGAAATAATTGTAATTTCTGTTTATAAAAATTACAGATTGCTTTACAAACAACGCTGTAGACGGTACACGGTACAGTTGAATTCAAAGTGCAAAATATCAGGGCCGCGAACACTCCTTGGAACTTTTCTTTATTTTCTTAATTTTCCAGAAGTCTTAGTCGCAGCCGAATAAATGAAGCTGAATCCCACTCGGTGAGACTTCAGCTCCAACACACGCATAATGAGTTTCTTTCACTGAGGGCTGGCTCTCGTTTCCCCTCTCCGTCCCTCATCTTGGTTGTCACTGCCTTCACAAGAAGAGAAAAAATTATTTCACTTTCTTCGAGGAACGAATACTCTTTTAGATGCTCAGAAAATGTTGTTTTACACCCCCTTCCCCCATTCGTAAGTTCCTACAGAGAACTTCTCCGTTTCTCCGCTTCTCCTGCCCCTGTTTCTGTTGCTGTTCCTGTTCCTGTCCCATCATACGCATCTATCCCCGTGCCCATACTCGCGCGCTCTTATAAAACGGCATAAGGACCTGAAAAACTAGAAAAGCACAGTATCCTTATATATGTCTATATATGCGACAAAAGCACATACTTTCCATACATATTCACATTCAAACCGAACAGTTGGAGTTGCCATGTGGAAATTTTGCCCGGTTGCCATTGAAACTCTGAGTTCACAGCTGACATTGGCTAAAGATTTCCAAAATTCAATGATTCTCTGCTCGGCTCAGCGAGTTATTGCCTTTTAGCCACTCCAAAGAAGATGTTTGAAATCTTCGGACCCGCAGTAGCCTTTGGAAAAAAGCATTTTCAGTTCAGTTCCATTTTCCACTGGGCATGCATGTACGAGAGCAGGAAAGGCAACAAAACCAAACCACATTTTCGCGCATAAAGATGGAGACCGAGACGAAGACGGAGACGGAGACAGAGACAGAGACGAGATGAAGACGACGAGGAGATGAGGAGATGGCGAAGGCTGCTTACATACAGTCACAGTCAGCGGTACACACACACACACACACACAGTGGCACATTCTGGCATTTGTATCCGTATACAACCGACCCGACCCACACACAACGGAACGTTCGCCCCCTCGTCGCTCCTCTTTCCACCGCACTCCTGTTACCGCCAAATAGCATAACATTTTTTGCAGAACATTTTTGAGCAACTTTTCTTCAATTTCTCCGCCAGCGTTGGATTTTTTCTCCTTCGTCGTTCTTCTTGCTCCTTGCCGGGTTCTGTATGTGTGTTTGTGTGTGTGTGTGTGAGTATATATATTTGTAGCTCTAGGTATAGGTGGTACATATATACATCTTTATATGCACATACACACATACATACATACATATATTTATGTATGTATAAGTATGTATGGATATGTGTACGTGTGCGCGTGCTGGTGCTGTTTTTTAATGAAACACAACCCACTCAAGTGGCGGCTTAAGTTTCAAAATGCCAAAAGGAAAATGGGCGAAGGCGAAGCGACTGTGGTGGAGGAGGGATAGGGGCAGAAGTAGTGGCAGAAGTAAGGCGTACCCGCTGTCATTTATGGAGAGCGAAAGGGACAACGACAACGGCAACGGCACACAAAAATACAAAAAGGCAAAGCAAGTTTTGAAAAATTAACGCAAGCTTTGGGGATAAGATAAAGGATAATGTTTTGTATGTATGTCTCTGTGTATGTGTGCCCAAGTACATAAGCACAAGAGAGTAAATATGTATGTATGCACAGTTGTAGAAGTCTCGTACGTGTTTCTCTCCACGATTTTGCATTCAGAAAAAAATACAAACAGAAAAATCAAATTAAAATGGGAAAAAAATAAAACCAGTTTAAAGTATTTATGTTTCCTTCCAGTCTTAGGGCTGCGCACAGCGAACGGAGGTGGGCACGTTGACTGAGACTTCACCTGGCAGTGCCTTGTCCGTCCGATTCCGCCATCTTGGTTCTGTACTGAAAGAAAGATAAGAATTAATCCCGACTGATATTACTAATGTCTAATTTAAACTGACACGTTTTCAAATTTTAAGGAATCACAATTAATTAAAGTTACAATAAATTATAAGAATACATTTTACATTTTGGGTAAGATTTCTGTTTGTTGGCTCAGACTCTACCGAATCGCAGTGGTCGTTATGATAATCTTCAATGGCCATATTAATCATAGAATTGATGAACTGTACCTTTGCTTTATTCGCTTGAACTATTTCTTTGTTTTTAAAGATTCAAACCGAAAGTACACATTACCTGAGTACATATGTAATCCGGCAATGATATACGATTTCATTGGTATGTATATGCATGATTTAACGGGAGCCATTAATATATATTTAATTGAGAAATTTAAGTCAAGTTGAAAATTTGTGCAGTCTGTTTTTTTTAATAAGACAAAATTGGTAAAACGGTTGGCCAGAATGAAGAATATATGCATCTACACCTTCCACCGATTTTACGACTTCCCTTTTACCCTTTGTTTCTGTTTTGGAAAAAACATTTATACCAAGCCAGAATGTACCCAACAGGCAAAGACAAAAGTTTCCGATCCCATCTAATATATATGTTCCTGATTGATCTAATCTAAGGCTACAGTCACCTAATTCGGTACGTAGACTCGTAAAGTGTATACGAAGATTAAATTTAATCCCACGCCCACTTTCGCTCCCGTAATAAACAATCAAAGGGTTTCTTTTACAATATTTAACTCATTGTTAAATCTGGTCCATTAGTAGTTGGTAACAATATCTTACAAATAATAAATCTACATAAAAATTGCATTAAAAATAGCCGAGTCATATGCATACAAATTAATCACCTAAAAGTGTGTTTGCTTCTCGTTGTACTCAAAATAGTTGAACACATAAATTTAGTTTTATGAAATTCAAATAGATTTTGAACTCGATGCTTGGTATACCGAAGTTGACGCGATGAAATTACTTAAATTTGCTGGGTTTTAGTTAACAAATGTTGTTAATCTATTATATTCGGTATTTTTCTATTTCGGACTTAATTTATCGTTTTTATTATTATTTTACTTACACGTTTTTCGACTTACACGGAACTTATCTGCCGTGTATCTGGGGATAGTTATATTTATTTCCTTGTGAGATATAACGAAAGATATATATATAGGGATCTATATAGTATATAAGTTGTGTCTATAACAAACAATACCTCCAGCTTGATTAATGCATTTAATTTTAACTTATTGCTTTGTGCGGCAGAAATATTAACTCACTAGGAATAATTTTCAAAAATTATGAACTTTTTTTTTTGTCAGTTTTCACCCAATTAGTACAAGGCATTATAAAAGCTAATGCTAACAATAAATTTTATATTAATATAGCTAATCAATGTTTTTTATCTAAAACTTAAAATGAATCTTGTTCCTATTATGGTATAATGAGCAGTGGCAGAGGCACAATTATTACTTAATATTTAAATTAAATTTGTTATGTAAGAGAAAATCTATAGTTCAATGAATTTTGTTGATCTTTGACTCAAGAATGGCGGAACAGTTTGTACATCTATTTAAAATTAAACCACAATCGCTAATAGTAGATGTGCATTGCCTCGAGAGCAGCGATTTGTTAACATTAAAAAAAAATTAATAAAATCTAGAGAACATGTATGCAAATTATGCCATCTAAACTGTACCAACAGCATGCTGTTTTTTCCATTTGTTCAGATTTCTCGGCAAATTTGCCGGGCTCTGTGCTTGCCACCGCGCCACCCTCGCCCAACCTCCACGCCCTAGCCGCCCTCAACACATCTGGCATCTTCGCCGATACATGCTAAGAAAAGCAACAAAACTACAAAACATTCCAACAACAAAAAAGAGAAAGAAGGAAAAAATGCCAAAAAAAAAAAAAAGAACCGGGAATCCAAATGCAAGGGAAACTTGGGTTAAGACCGGGGTGCGCCGCAAAAAAATGTCGACAAGAAAAACGCAAAAGCAAAGAAAGGCAGAAATAGTCGTTGGGCGGAGCTACTGCCAGTATTACTTGAACTTGATGCCGGGAACACCATGCCAGGCCAATCCAAATCCGAGAGAGGAGCTTTGGCGCTGCCTCTGCGCGCAGTTTTTTCGCCAGCCCCAACACTTTCCACTTTCTTTAATTTAAAATTTATTCTTTGCATTCAAGTGGGGAACGCAGAGCCACTACACCCGCACACAATTTTTCCATGCTGGGCGTCGGTGGGTTGGTGAGAGTGCATGTGGGGGGAGGGGGTTGTGGGTGTACAGTGGCGGGCTTAGGGGGATATGAGTTTTAGAACTAAGCACTTTTCTTCTAGAGAGTCATATAATGCATGCGGACAATCCAAGGTGACTGTTTTCGACTGTTTTCGATTGATATACATATGCAAAACTTAAGGATTTACATTCATAGAGGTGGCAATTATATAAAGATATGATCAAAAGTTGAAAAAGTTAAGAAGTAGAAGCAACTTTGGTCATTTTCATACAAGATACCATAACTTTTTCAAAAGAAATTAATATTTTATCCGTCGGTTACCAACAGACGTACATATATTCTCATGCAACGTTTTAACTAAAAATTCATTGTTGAAGCACTCTTATAATTTAAAATAGAAAGGAGCCAGTTAATTTCCAACATCTTTACTTACCACTTTCTTCACAAAGCTTGTGAAATAATTATAATATGGTACTTTACAGAATGGAAGTTCTTTTAATGGTTCTAGGGAAAAAGTTTTCCATTATAAATATAGTATAGACCACAGTGTTCAAGTAGGTTTCAAATTATTGTACTAATATGGTATACGTATTTCTGATATATATTACGGTCTTTTTACTGAGAAGATCGAGTAATATTCTATAAGGCTTTAACAGAACTCTGTTAACTCAAAGCTAGGTTAAAAGTTAACAGAATGAGTTAACATTACTCGCTTGCTGCCAAAAAGTATGCAACAGAAAATAACGTTAAGTTTAACAGCATCATTTGCGAGCTATGTTACATTTAAAATTAAAATGGTGAGCGGGCATTTCAAAATAAATGCACGCTAAAGATTTATTGGCATAGTTATTCTAAAAATATCAAAGAAGCAAACTTCGACTATGACGAGTTTTGTATACCCTTGCAGTCCTTGTATATTTTAGATTATTATGTTCAAAATTCGTTTGCCTGCACACACTCCGTCTCACTTCATATTTTTTACGTATTTTTTGTGTATCAACCGAAGCCGCAACAGCATTTACGCAATACAAATAATTGCCGCCGCACTGCGGAGCAATGTGGCAGAGCTATACACAATTAGGTTTATTTGTCCAATTTTGACAAAATTATTTATTTAAAATATTATCTAACTACCAAAGCATGCAACGCTTAGAACGAAGCATTTCCGACCATATAAAATATATTTTTATGTTCCGTCTTTTTATTTATCCGTCTGGATCAACCCAAATTCCAATTAAACCGATAAAGCTACAAAGTTAAAATTTTACATAAGCTCCCACAGAAACGATCGTTCGAAAATAAAGTTTTGGATCAATAACTACGTTTATTCCATTGGATTATCAAAAATTTTACAAATCTTAGTGCCAAATTTGATTAAGATCAGAATCAGAATATCATAACGCTCCCCTGTGCGATGGGGAACTCTATGGGTTCCTATAAACGATCGATCAAAAGTCAAATTTAATAAAATAAGTAATTGTTACTTTAATATATTTATTAATTTGTGTGTCAAGTTTAATTAATTTCGGGCGAACGATGGACCCAAAAAAACATTAGGCTCAAAACCAGAAAGCTGGACTAACTTCAACCGTGCCGAAGTTTGTATACCCTTGCAAATACTTTGCGTTTCTCTTAACTTATGTAGTCGAAAATATTCTTCAGACCGAAATTGGTTTTCGGCCGATTGTTTCTACAAGTTCTATATGATATAGCCACTTGATCTTGATTAAATTTTGCACAGATATTCATGAGTGTATTTAACTAACGAATATTCATTTTTTTAACAATCGCGTGGGAAAAAAGGAAGTTTTTGGTCTAAAACTGGAAATTTGACCAATCGTTTCTATTGTTCGATCTTAATCAAATTTGGCGCTTTCGTTAGGATGCAACTAAGATTTGTTATGTCTGGAAGCTATTTATTGTAGTAGTCCGATCTGGCTTAATCCTAGGTATACAACATGCAAAAATTGAAGCGCTCTAGCTTTAGTGGTCCAGGTGGACAGACATGGCTAAGCGAACTCGTCTTATTGCGTTGATCAAGAATGTACAGTTTATATGGTCGGAGATGGTTTCTTCTATGCTTTGCAGACTTCTGATTAAAATTAATATACCCTTTTTTTGAAGGGTATAATTGTTAAAGAAAATTTGTTTACCACCCTTGCAGCCCTTGAAAATTATCGATAAAACTCCGCGATATAATGTTCTTTGAACCAGCTCCTGCTCTAGAAAAGGTGTGTTGGGTGCCCGTGTTCAGCAGTATTACCTCAACCGTCGCAATGCATTCTAGAAGTGAAAGACCTCTTGGGTTATTTCTTGTACTACCCCATTCTGTGGCCCAGGCATTGAAGTCTCCCGCAAGTATCAAATGACTTCTTTCATGAGCATAATCTGCAGCCAGTTGCCCTGTGATCTTGCCTGTGTTATCATAGGCCCGAACAAAGCTCTTAAGGAAGCTATAATAAGGAACGCGGAGATGTTCACAGCTATGTTCCCGATATATGGAAGTGCCAAAGGCTTGTGCTTATACCCAAGGACAACAAGCCTCCAGAAGACCCAGCGGCATATCGTCCCTTATGCATGCTAGATGCTGCGGGCATCAGAGAGTCAGGAGGACTATCAGAACAGCAGTTCGGCTTCCGGAAAATGAGATCAACAACCGATGCAATCTCGTGGGTGCAGTACATTGTTCAAGAAGCCGTTAAAGGCACTAGATGGAGGTGCGGCACTTAAAAACACTGCCTAGAGATAGAAGGTAGAAGTTCCAAAAATACGGGTTGGAGACCGTGTCATTGAGTGTCATTGACTTTTTACATAACTTTGACACCTCTTTGTATAACTTGACACAAATCCTGCTAAGGATACAATCTTCAGCACTGTCGAATTTAGCACTTGGGCCTTTTTAAATTATTCTTTTACCATCAAGACGTGACAAAATCAATTAAAATTGTTATATTTCTCTATCGCTTCTAAAAATGACTTATTACACGCTGTACCCATAGGGCGAACGAGTTATTAAGAAGGAAGCGATTTCGATCATATAAAGTATATATATTCTCGAAGACGAGATAGGTTCATTTGTCCGTCGGCATAAACACACAGATCTTGAAGACTGCAAAAGTTGTTTGCATAAAGTTATTCGCATATATTTTACAAGGATGCATTCCGCATGAACTTTGTTTTTTCTAACGAATGCATGCAAGAGAAAAATAAATAAGGATAGAAATAAAAAGAAACCGTAACAATGAGGTATTAAAGGGCAAGTATATTTAAGTCGCCACAACATGTGTAACAGGCAGAAGGAAGCGTTTCCGACCTTATAAAGTATGTATGTATGTATATTCTTGATTGGCATCAATAGCCGAGTCGATATAGCCGTCTGTTTTAACGCCTGGAAAACCCTTTGGATAGAGAGCATTGGGATTAAACTTTATATATAAGCTTTGTCTTATCATAGGTAGGTTAGTTTTTGGGGTATCCGGATCGAGGCACTATATTATATATCAACAATCGGTCAAAAAAGAAGTCTTAGTGCGGAAAACTTTTTTAGCTTTTAATTTTTTCCGAGCTAAACTTACTACTAATGTGTATTGTTATGGTCTGCAACTTTTTGCCAGGTTTTGTAAGGATCGGACCACTATATAATATAACTCCCATAGGAACAATCGAAAAAAAAAATATAATTAATGAACAATTATCGATATTTGAAGCATAATTTGTAGGGTTTTGATTGTTCTAAACGAACTTTGATGTTTGAAAGAACTAAAATTAAAGAAAATATCCAGCAATTTCACCTATAAAACTCTTGGACATTTTTTCCAGGTTTACACCAAATTAATGAGAAATTAAGACTTGGATAATTGCTTTATTTGTGCTTGTCGTTTTATGTGTATTATTGGAGGCGCACTCGTCGTATGCGTAATGGAAATGCACACTACATACAAGTCCTCGTGCTGTCATTCCTTTTTTTTTTTTATGAGATGTCTTACCAAATGACCTTATGTGCTTCTTAGGAGCAGCAAGATCACTAGATCAAACATTCCACTAAATTTTTTCGAAGCAACTCTTTAAATTGGAGCTCTCACAATTTTCATGGCACATGTAATCTAATCGATAAATGATTTGCCACAATTTGTTTAGCTGGGACAAAAACGAGAAGCTCGGGCAAATTCGACCGTGCCGAAGTTTGTACACCCTTGCAAGTTTTTGTATTACTCTTTCTAACATGCTGGTGTGAAAATGAAAAATAAAACCTTGACACAGCCTACAGACGGCATACGAGATGGACAACCATCCCATAAGCGATAGCACATACTCTACCAAGCATGGGCATGCTTTGTTCGGCTATTCACATAGACAGCGTCTGAGTGGCTTGGTTTCTTTGAACTGAAGCATTTCCGTTTTATGAAATTTCAAATCAGCCGATTTGAAAGAAGTTTCTCAGCACCTGAATTGAGCAATGGCGCCTTTTCATGTCGCTACTGGATGGCCGAGCACATCGACATCGTTATCCGTTTTGCAGAAGATCTTCTCTAAAATCAAATAATAGAAAGATGAACATTTTGAGTTTGAGTTTTTTTGGAGACACAAATCGCTGGACACTTTATGTACACATTTCACAGCATTTACATATAGAGCTAAGTCCCCCAATACGTCCCCCAATAATATTATTTGTGACTTTAAAGTTATTTGGGTTGTATATACAGTGGCGAGCACATGTGGATACATGTTTTGATACTGTGACTTTGAATGACTGTAAAACCCACAAAAATGCATTAATCGATCCCAAATTTTCAACAAAAATCCATTAATAATATATAAAACGAAAACCAAAAAATTTTATGAACATTTTGAGTTTGAGTTGACTTATAGAGCTACGTCCCCAGATATATGTATGTAGGTATTACCGCCACTGGGAAAAACACAATAATATTATTTGTGACTTTAAAGTTATTGGGTTGTATATACATATGAATAATGCAAATACAAACTATTTGTGAAAAATCATTTGATTGTTACAATCGAGTTTAGTAAAGACTTTCTGTAGACGGTCTTAGGAGGGAGGATGGAGGGAGCTCCGTTGAACGCTTGTCCCCCCTTGCTAAGCAGAAACACGCTATAGCTTGCGATTTTATAAGAAAAAACGCTTTTCGTCAAGTGGGTTGAAGGGAATTTGTTGCAAAAATAGGTATACGGAACAGTTATGTCACTTAATTTATAGTAGCTAATGGTTAAAATATTTCGCTGAGAACCAGTAATTAAATTATTTGTCTTTTAAATGATTAATCTTTGTAGATTTTTCTTTCATTAAGAGTTGGGTAATTATCTAGGCGTATGTACATACATATGTGGGGATCGGGAAGGCAGCAAGAAGTTTTTGAAATATTCTTTTTGGTTAGAAAAGTGTCTATTCGTTAAAAAATCAAGCTAATTTATATCGACGTTTTCTGAATGTTTTCGGCATGGGAAAGACACGTTTCCATAGATATAGATTTTATGTACATACCTCGAATATATGTATTATGTGTACTCTGTACATAAAAGTGTGAGTGTGTTTATAATGACATTTCGTAGACTAGACTCCGGGCGTGGAGCAACCGTCTGTTAAATATTTATGTACATGCAAATACATATATACTCGTAAGCACACACAATTCGACACACACACACACACCTAGACACAAGCATACATACAGAAGTTCTCCCGCCTTTTCTTGCCGTCGTCTTAACTTTTTCCGCGACAACAAAAGCACAGCCAGGACTATGACTAGGACCAGGACCCAAGACCCAAGGACCCAAGGACCCACCACCAATAACAGCAACCGTCGACGCCATCCCTTTGCCTGTCCCCACCGCCCAGGCGTTTGCGCCCCGCACTTTACTGCCGAAATCTTTCGGCTGTGGCTTTGACTCTGACTACTTTCTTCAGAGTCGCCCCAAGAGTCTGACTGCGCTGCTTAGCATAATGAGGGTGTTTTATATATACATATGTATTAATGTATGTACACATGGCATGGTATATACTTATGCCCAGTACATAGAGGACTATATATGTGTGTGTGTGTGTACGTACAGTCATACATACTTACTTAGGTACGGTGTCTGAACGGCGCATAGTGGAACCAGGCCTGACGAAACTTCGGCCTGACTTTGATTTTAAATCGACGAATGCCAAAGTTTGCCTTGCCTTGCCTTGCGATACTCCTCGCGTGGTTACCTAATTTCTGTTAAAACAATAATAATTCTTGGCTGTTTATTTTTTTAACCAATCTGCTGCGCAGCCCGAAGACAATGGTGCTCAGTACTGCTCGCACTCACCCTTACGTCCCGAAACCCCGCCCCGAGTCCCGTTTCGCTGTCCCGGCCCGTGTCGTCCGTGTTCCGTGCCTGTTCATGGGCCAACCTCTACGTTTGTGTGTGTGTGTGTGTGTGTGTGTGTATCTAAGTAGGAATGTGTGTGCACATCGGTGAAGTTTTTCTAGCGGCACTGAGGCCACGCCCACGCTAGCGCATTGGCGAAAAAGTTCACTTTAGGATACGAGACACGGATACGCCTTTTCTTAGAAAGTTTTCGTAAACGTGAAGGAAAGGAAGCTTTTTATTTATTAACTTAATTAATTTGGTCTCTGTTATTATTCTGCCAAAAGTAATCTCAAAGTGGGTGTGGCTGGTGGCTGCTAGCTGGTAGCTGGTGGCTAATGGCGGGTGGCACCGACAGAGGCAGTCGGGGTTGGATGGCAGTTGAAAAGTTTTTGCGGCCGTATTGGGGATATAAATTAAGATTGAAAAGAAATAACGAAAAACCAGAATCGACCCATTCAATTAAAACAGAAATCAGTTTTTAAATCTTACAAATAAATAGAAATTATTTTATACGTTACTCCCCTTTTCCTCAATAAATGTTAGTCCACTTCTTTGGATTTCGCTGATTCCTAAGATATATACCAACGCCTCATCACAAACTGTAGCCATTACATTGGCTTCCCTGACCGAATACCCTTCCCAATTCAGACTCATATGTTTTCGTTATAGCAAGGAGAAACAAAATATGTAGTACTTGTTGCCAATTAATTTACCGTTGGCCGATTGTAACAATTCCAGAAAACTAGTCGCAACGGCTGGGATTTGGTTTGGAAATGGAAACGGAAACAAAACAGTCTTTTTGGCAGAATCAAGAGAGTGAATTGGCTCTCTTTCTCTCTCTCTCTCTCTCTGTCTCTCTCTCTTGGGGACTGACCACACGTACAGTTACAGGTCAGTTGGTTCCACGCGCATGCTCCTCCACCCATTTAGCTCCCGCATCGGCGACTACCGTGTGGATATCAGAACTTAGATTTCCATATAACAGATACAACGGCTTGACCTCAGACGAGACGCAGCCAGCAGACTGGCCCTCTGAAGAGTTAGGCAGTTGTTGTTTCTGGAAGCATCGGCATCGGCATCATTTTAAATTCGTCAGTGGCCCCCACTGCCTCCGCAACTGCCTCCACCTGCAGGAAGGCTATCTATCCAGTACGTCCAAGCGTCACCCATCTACATCTACATACATCCCGACTGTGCTCTTCCTGTCTCGAATCCGACTATTGCAAATTGGTTTGCATTGTTTTGATGAACAGGAACACGTCAACTGCCACTGACCTTGTCCTTCGTTTTTGGCCTTGGCCTGGTCAGACCGGCTCTCGCCTGTCTCTAGCCATGGCTCCCAAAAATGCAAACAATTCCGTGACTGTTGGCCCAAGTGAAGTTCTGTTCAATTGTCATGCTCGATAAAATCACAGATAATTTTTTTTTTTTTTTTTGTTTGGCATTTCACTCAAAATAGTTTTAAAGTATAAATTCTCGATTGATCCGAACCTAAATCGGGGATGAACTGAATTGCATTTGAGCAAACGAAGGAAGACCGAGGCGGTTAGTGCACCGTGCACGACTGAAGACAAGATAGACGCAAGAAGGGTTGGTCAAGCGGCCGGCCGGACGGTCGAGGTCAGTAGATTTTACGTTTTATTGTCTTTTTGCACCCAAGAAAAGTATTTAAAATTGTGAGAAAATTTTGTGGAATGACTGGTTTACGGGTAACCCCCCCGTCCACAAGTTTGTCTTTGATGTCTTAAATTAATCGAAACTCGCTTATTTTCTCATGGTTTTTACAGTAAACCGAGAAAACAGCAAAGCAACTGGATTGGAACCAGGAAAGGCCTTGCAACTGGTTGTATATTAACATCATGTCAGGAGCAGGGGCAGAGAGAGGGAGAGGGCCATAAGGGACCCTCAAGCATAAACTTAATCCATAGCCAAGCAACGCACAAGGGCATCAAATGTGGAAGTTGGCAAAGAATTGTAAGCGCGAAAACTGAATTTGTTCTTTAGCACGGGGCGAAGGCGCGGATGTCAGCGCCACCCCTCTGTTTGGGGTTGGGGCTGGGACTGAGCTGCATGGCGGCGTGACTGCGCGAAGTGGGTAAGGTATCCAAGAAGCCAATAGGCACATGGCAACATACTTCGTCACAGACATGGTGTCGGCTCACCATTGGTGAACATTATTTTCAGCGTTTTTCGTATTTTCCTTTTTACAAGACAAGAGTTTTCAAATAGAAACGAGTTGCTGTCTATGTATGCGGCATTACCCTCCCGCCCCCAGCTATCATCAACCTCCTTGCATTTGCATATATATGTATATGCGTCGGCGTCGACATCGGGCCAAAGAACCAAAGCGAAACTTATTCGCGCGCTACAAATTCCCCGTCCCCCGCAGCTACCAAAACACTTTTTCGCTGACTATAAATTTTGTCTGAATGTTTTGTATATAGAAGAGTATACATATATGAATATATCCACAGAGATGTACATATATACGGTTAGAAAGGGCGGTTTTGGTTTTATTTCACAAATTTAAAGTCGAAAAATAAACCAACTTAATGCTTCTAACTGAACTTCTTGAAAATGTAAATGTGGTTACATACATAGATATAAAACAACATCAAAGGCTTCTTTCCAGCCAAGAAAACAACATTTTTTATACTCCTAATGGAATTCAGTTAACTGCACGAGAATTTGGTAGTTCTGAGTTACTTTCAAAAAAACCATCTCAAAAATTGGTTAAAAACTATTTTAAAAAATTCCAGTTTTCTTAATAATTAATGGTTTTTGCTTGGGCCGGTATACAATAGATCAAAACCAAAAGCTAAGGTACACCCTGACATTAAGAAATACCCTTGCATACTTGCCAATTTTTAGGGCCGGCGAAACATGTTTAGCCCAGGTGAGTAGTTTCCCGTATCAAGAAGTAAAGGTGGAGGGCCCTCCTCAATTTTAATAATGTCTTTATTCTCAGGGAAATGTAATTAAAAAAGACTTTGAATTCTGATTTGAACAATTTTATTTATAATTTTAAATTATTAGTACTAATAGTAAATACCCACAAACACGGAAAGTCATCCATGAGCAATTCAAGATCGAGCCGGTCAGCTTCCTCTGGGTAGGAATGTGAAATTGCGACATGGTTTAGTCTATTTGGCGCCCTGATCGATCGAAGGTAGTTTTTTACCCTACGCAAAACGAGAGAAGTTTCTCTTGTTGGAACAAGATGACCCCGGAATAGTCATTAGCAACTGGATAAAACGTAAATGCTCAGGAACATGCCCTCTACATCAGTCATTATTCTTCATAAATTGCACTATATCTTTCAAAGACTTAGGTTCTACTTTTTTACGTTTCATCAAGTTTAATGCCATCTCTTTGTCACTTTCTAATCTAATTCATTGATTGAGATTTAAAAATTTGTTTCCCGTTAAATTTTCAGGTGGGTAATTACCCACCTTCAAAAATTTCAGGTGGGTAGTACTACCCACCATACCCACCTGTTCCGCCGGCCCTGGGCGATTTTGGTTAATGAACAGCATAAGATTCGCAGTTAGTGTTGAGCGGATCAATATATTTAGAAAAATAAACATTTTTGTAAAACAAATATTCCTTTGCAGGCTAAATAAAACTTTCATCTCTTAAAGTAACAATAATTTATTCCAAAAACTTCTTAATAATGCCATTGCCATAAGCCATTGAAATTTATTGTTATTTTTATAATCGTAATTGTTAAATGGGGGCGATATAGTACTATCTTACTACGTTACTAACTTCTTAAATACGAGCACCGGCAACGTAGGCCATCGGCTTGGTCGAAAACTACATTCTAAGTATTACCTGCCTGGGACTCGAACCTTACTGACTAAGGCACTAAGAGCACTTGTCCTCCGAGAAGTGCTCGTAAAAAGTTATTTCACAAATATTACATGAGCTTATATGGTTTTTTCTCTTTTACTTTAATGCACATCATTATTTGATAACATTGAAAAAAGACCTTAACAAATTTCATTGTATGATATACTCATTGATGCCACTCCCCAGCAGGTGGCGCTGTAGCCGTAGTGTAGCGGCTTCTGGTCCATTCAACCGTTTGTCATAGTGTAGAAGAAGGCAGAACAACATCTGACGAGGTAGCTTTTTTTTGTCGCTAAAAATAAAACTCACTTACTGCTTCTGTGTCCGATTTTCCCTCAATATTATTAGCTAGGTACTTAATAAGAAAATTGATTCTATTTAGCTTGAAACAAATTTTTTGATATAGAGTGGCGGCAGCGTATTTGGCACGTTTTGTGTTATCGGACATTAATTCTGATTATCTCGACTTATCGACACACAATTTTATTAATTCAAACAGTTTTCGATAGGCAATTGGCGCTTTGTATCAATATCAAAGAGAAACCCAGGCAATCGGGCTAACTTGCGTGTTTTCGCATTTCTCTCTACTTACTGGTGTCAAGGTGAAAAACCTTTTACGTAATTTCCGAAATTCCATCATATTTGTATTAGAGGTGGAGAACTATCGATAGTTGAAACGGTCGATAGTCCAAATAACATTTAAGAAGTGGATTGCTTGATTAAAACAATTAAGTAATTCTGAATAAATGACGCACTTGAAAGCACATTTTTTATTTTAGTATCAAGCAATCCACTTTTTAAATGCCACTAGGACTATCGACTGTTCAAACTATCGATAGTTCTCCATCTCTAATTTGTATGTATTTCTACGACAGATATATAGTATATACATATATCTATAAATATATATAGTCATATCAAATTCTGATCAAATTTGACAGAATTATAATTTATTTTGTACTTCTGGTGATTACTAGATTTGGTGACAAAGCCGATCCCTTCTATTAGAGCTACATAGGTGGTATACAAGCCTGATCTTGATTTAATTTGGTAAAGTTTATAAAAATTCGTCGTTAAAGGTAAACATTCGTTTTGCGCCACAAAATGGAGTTTACGTTCATCCAGATCCAGACCGGTGTTTCCCATAATTTTGCTTTTGTAGCCCTTTAAAATATTGACTGATGTTGGTGGCTAATATATTCTTCATCGGCATCAAAAGCGCATTCGATCTGGCCATTTACGTTGGTTGGATCATACAGCATTAAGTTTATTTTGAAATTTTTACCGCGACAAAAGTAATTTTCTCTTGCAGTATTCGAAGTAGCGGAAGTTTGGAATACTTATATACATATATCGGCCTACCAAGTCGAATTAAATATAGCCAAGTAATATGTTTTGGGTCCATTCATGTGAATGGTTCCTGAGAATAAAGCTTTATAAGGGACGATACTTAATTAATAACTGTATTTTAATGACAAATACAAAGTAGCACAAAATCATGGCATTGTTCGCTTGAAGTTGTAATTGATTTAGGACTGACAACTCCTTGTAGCACCTTCTAACCAATGGACTAAGCGAAACCTCTCCAGGACTGCTTTCGCTTGCTTCAAAAGTTAAGTTTAAGTTTTCCACCCTTACAATTTCGGTCATAAGCAAAATGGTTGCACATCATGGTCGCCCACCCCGATTGTGGGGGAGAACTGCTGAATTATGTTTGCGACCATTCAAACCATGTAAGCCATCATCCGCGAATCCGACGAGTCTATTTTTTGGATGGCAAGTCTTTTTAATAAATATCGAACTACCTTCAAAATAAGAAAACTTCGGTAAAAATGTATGCATTGCGAAGATAAACAAAATAAAATTTCCTCATATTTATTAGACTGAACGTTTATGTATTCCCAAGGCATGTAGAAGCCCTAAGCCTAGTTTTTTGCGTATGAAATTAAATCAAATGGGTTTTGACGCTATAATTGTGGCAATAGCTTAAACATGCAAAACGAAAAAAGGGTATACAGGGAAGACGAGAATAAGAAGAGAAGAGATGCCTAGGAAGAAGATGCCTTTCGGTCTGAAATTAAAAAAAGAAAGCAAGTCGCCTTATTGACTCGGATATACCCTGTACCAATGCGCCCTTTATTCATTTTTTGTTAACTTAGTTATTTTCCATCCGATTTTCATGAAATTAGGTGAGCCGAAACATTTTATAAGCATATATATTTGCACCAAATTTCAATTTACGATATTTTAAATATTCCGGGAGAAAATCACTTTTTTCCGAATTTCGGGACGGGAGGGGTCGTGGCAAAAATTTGAAATAAACTTAAACTGCGTACACACTATACGAGTATGCATGGTAACTCTAGTCTCCGGGCTCTAGGTGTTCATACAGACGGACGGACGGACAGACGGACATGCCTATATCGACTCGGCCGTTAATGCCGATCAAGAATATATATACTTTATAGGGTCGGAAACCGAAGCGTTCTGCATTAAACACATTTTGGCGACTTTAATACACCCTTTTACATAATATACTTCGCCATAATTTACATCAATTAGTCAAGTCAAGTGCATGAATTCTGTCCTTTATTAGGCCGAACTGAAAATGTATTTTAACGAATTACGACCCTTGCCCTTTAAACCCCTTCAGAGTGTACAACGTGTGGAGATCCAGAGCGAACTACATAAATGTGAAAACTGCCATCGGTTAATGGACATAAGTATCGCATCGTCGGCACTAGTCAGACTGGAGGCCTTCGGAACAGAAATTTCCAAGTCTTTAGAGTGGACAAAGAAAGCGAGTTTCAATCCCGAATACTGTCTATCCCCGAAGGCTACCAATCCGTTTGTATTGGAGTTGGCCGACAGGTGCGCTAAAGTGCACGTCCTTTGATAAGTTAATTTCACTATGTGCAGGATTTTTCCAAAGTCAGGCACCACAAGAATATATATATTGTCACACTGAATTTTCAGTTTTTCAATTTTTTTCTATTTCGGGTCTTTGATTTTCAATAAATAATGTTTGAAGCTAAACTAAATTTGTCTAGTATTTATCATATACAAATGTAAGGAAACGGCTCAATGGTAGAATCCCTTAACCGTAGCTAACTTTTGCTTATCCTTCTGCTAGCAACATGTTAACAGTGGCCGAATAATAAACTTTTAAACATTGCCAAATTTAAATGAAAATGGAAATAGCAAGCACGTCGCATAACCGACTTGATCATATCCTGTAAGTAAGGAAACATTTCTAGATTTCTGGAAATTTCCATCGTATTGGTTGAGTTGGCCGATAGTGGCGCAAAGTGTTGACATAATCTAGATGGAGATGGCATGAGAGTTCCTTTGGGTGTGTGAGCGATTTCCATATCAGCTGTAAGTTGTCTGAGGATATAGCCAAGTCGACTTCTGAGCGTGCTACACACAAGTGTGTGTGTGTGTATATGTAATAATAAATGCTGCAATAGAGTGCAAATGTATGCATGTATCTGTGTATGCAGAAATAATTAAAACAGATAACAAAAAGTTTTCTTATTGCATACTTTTTTTTGGCCGAGGGCAAAATTGTAATTAGATGAACATTAAAAAATTAAATCAAAGCTCTTTGAGACATAATCGTCGTCGAATCTTTCAAGTAAAAATTATTTTAAAAATCCTTACAAAATATGCTATTTAGTTTTGGAGAAGTTTGAGTGTTCCTTTTTTTTCTAAGATCAAAAAGTAACCTCAACGACATCGCTGACCACCGAGGGGAATAAAGAATAGTAAAGTGAAAATTGTTCTCTATTCATAGTATTAAGGATTGTCCGATGCCTAAGTTAATCTCTGTGCACGTCAAGCTAAGCTAGAGCTACGATGGAGATTAAATACCAAATAGGCAACCGATCAAGACGATGTTCATAAAAATAAAGACTCACCCTTATTTAATGTAGCTAATTGGAGATCAAGAAGTAGGCTTATTATCAAGAAAATGAAGGTTTTTTCCAGGCAACTCAGATACTCTAAAAGAAACAGTCTTAGGGTAGAAAAATATAATAATTGCAAGCTCTTTAAAAAGAAGTTAAGACAAATTAGGATAAAATTAAAAATTAAAAAGGAATTAGATTGAAAAATCTTAAACCAGAGAGACCAAAGTAGAATTGACAGCAATCAACGATTTCCAAAATGTTGTAGACACCACTCGTTGGGATTTTCTCTCTGGACGTTAAATTCGTTTCTAATTTCATTCTAATTGGCCGTCCCCTATTTTTTGCCTTCCCTAATATTTAATATTCCTTTTTTTTTGGGAATTACTAATCTTATTCGGACTAATTCCGTGTCTCATTCAATTGATTCCTAAATGTTGAGGTGTAATTAAGTGAGCGATGCTCTCACATTCACATAATTTCTTATGAAGAAAGAAGATAAACAGATTGAGTAAATATGTATGTTTATTTTTTGATCTTTAGCTTTGGCTTGATCTTTATTCATTACATTCTGATCTCTTTCTAAGCTAAATAATTGCAGTCTTTTAAAACATTTGTGAACAATGGAAGCGTATTTTCATGTGAGTAAAATGTCTAATCATTCTGCTGATGCAAACTTTTAATCTACCATCAAAGGGTAAAATATTGTAGTTTATAATACAGAAATCGGCCCTCAGAATTGTAGAGGATCTGGATATCAAACACAGGTTAAAAAAAGGGACAGGCATAGTTATTTAATAAAAGCAAAGGCTAGTGCAAATTGCTTAAATTAGAGAAAGGTGTCTTGTCGTCCTTAGAGTTACCTTATTCGGATGGTCTGATATAGGGAAATGGGGTATATGATCATAAACCTTATGTAAAAGCTTTACACAATACTAGTTACTTCTCTCAAAAAAGAAGAAGGAGTATATATTTTGACAAGAAGTTTGAAAGACCTTCTGATTGATTACCTAATAACCCTGATAACCCTTTGCGATATATTTGATCTAGTGACGTGGACATTCCCATTCGTCTGGAGCAATCAAAACGAACTCAATTGTAGGAACAAAAAATCATTAGTTGTACAACTTTTAAGGCCATTTGAGGTTAAATAATTAAACTTCCAATACGTTCTTATCTATATTTTTCAGTGTTTTAAGTTGAGCGCAAAAATATTGTTTCGAAAAGTCATCCGCATTGAAAAAGGGAGCTCTTTTCTAACATTGGTTCTCAATGCTTGCGATGGTCCGATTTAATAGATTTCTGATAGCTAAGTTAGAGAATCTGTCTCTGTCTTGCTTAAAACTAAAAACTTTGCTTTATTAAGTTACTTTGTGAGTGACAAGGAAGAGGTGGACGGGGCAGTTAATCCAAGGGAAAGTCTGAGCATTGGATGGATGGATGGTGAGGTGGCCTGGTGACGCCTTTATTTTATAGTTTGGGAGAAAAGCCTAGTTGGCTTATTTTAATTAAATAAATAATCGTGTTCATCTTTTTGTATATGGGAAGTACTGTCGCTACTGTCGTGCCCGCCATTCACGTTGAAGGGAGCGGGTACAGTTGTGTCTCAGCAGCTAGGTCGCTCTGCCTCTGCTCTTTCTTAAACTCTGGCAGGCTGCGGCCAAGTGTCTTAAAAATGTTGCTGAAACTTTCATTCCGCTCTCCTCAGACTCACACACATTTACCAATGCTAGTCCCGAGCTTCCTTCATATACATATACAGTGTATATATGTATAATCGAATACATATGTAAATCTGTATGTATGTATGTATGTATCTACGAGTTCTTTCCATTTTCTTTTCGTCTTTTACGGCAGCGCAACCAAACCACAGTTCGCGAGATTTTCCTCATTATGTTGTTTTCGTGCATACAAGCGCACATTCGTGCATACATATGAATATATATATAAATATGTGTGTGTGTGTGTGTGTGTGTATGTATTCTGTATGTGTATATATATTCACCCCTACACAAACACACATGCACAGAAACCCGGACAGAGAACAAAAACAACAACAACAGCACCATCAGCGACTAAGGAGGCTGCGAAGTCGAAGGGAATCCTCGACATTTTGATTGGTCGTTAGAAGTCGCGCTGCCTGCGTTCCTAGGCCATTCAGAAGAAAAAGGACAAGGAACGAAACGAGTCAACCAAGATGCCAGCGCCATGAATAAACGCACATCTTTGCCAAGATGCGAGAAGAAAACGGCGGCAGACGAAAGGCAGGAGGCGGGAGGCAGATGGCACATGGTAGATGGCACATGGTGGATGGTAGAGACGCTTACTTCAGCTTGAGGGCGGGCGACTGGGCGGGAAGGCAGGCAAGTTGAAAGCTGAGATGCTTGATGAAAATGCATTTATGTAGGTATTTGAAAAGGGGCGCGGGCGAAAGGTTCCCAAAGACGTGGGGTTTTGTGAGTTTCATTAAGGCAGTTTCCAAAAAAAAATTTAGAGCGCCAATGGGTTTCGCTTGAATCTTTTTCTTGCTCTCACGAGGGTATTATTAAATAATTTTAGTTTCTCTGACGTCAATTTGAAAATAAGATTTTCGGAATAATCTAATAACAAATGGCAAGAGTTTTAACTTTTTACTAGTAGTTAACTGCTACAAATTTTCCGACGATATTGAAGCAACTTAAGACTTAACCAGTTTGAGGTTTCAGTTTATGTGCTTTACGAAATTGATTTTGAAGGTGGCCCTATCGGTAGAATAAAACTTTGATTTACCGACTTGGTTCTTACTCTGATGCTCGCCAAGTTCTTATATTTTGTATACTGCAAGTTATTTCTCCGTCTATTATATCTGATACTTGATGAAAAGCCAATAAGTTTTTGCTTCTGTTACATTTTTGAAAACTTAAATTGCGATATTTTTTTTGAGGTCTTAAAGATTTAGAGATCAAAACCTTCGGTGCATCCAAATTTCAAATATGAAATATGGTTTTATATGGTTAACAAGATATTCGCATTGTCCTGGATGCAAGAAATCCACTTGGAAAGTGTCCAGTTTTTAATGCGTTTATAAAGCTTTAAGATCAGACAATTTAGGCCAACATGGCTATATATTTAAAAATAACTAATAGCTAAAAGAAAATATTTATTATTAATTCCATCTATTTCTTTTCTTTTTCTAAGTATGCACAATAAAGACTAAAAAATTTTAATATATATTTATTATAGTCAACTTTTTTTCACAGACTAATGCTTCAAGTAAAGCAAATCAATTTGTTTTCAAACCGTGAAAGGCTGGAAGCGGTGTGCGTCCGTTCTCGTGCTTTTACAGTCCTACGGATAGGATTAGATTATGGCATCGGCAACGTTTCCGATTGCCTGTCACATACATTTTGGCGTCTTTAATGCACAATTATGTTCTATGGCTGCATGGCATAAACGTCAAAAGAAGATCAAGAATTATTTAACTTTTTATATTTACAATATAATGTAGTAAGTTAACTAAACTGCGTCTAAAAAAAGACTCACATTGTAAATTGTACCAAAGCTATGCCAAGGTTTGTATACCCTTGCAGCTCTTTTAATCTTTTTTTGTGTTTCGGTCACACTAAAATTCCGCAATATAAATATTATCTACAAACTAAATTTGTGTGACCTACTCTAACAGGCATAGGAACTTATTTGCGATTGTCCCTATAGGAGCTATATGATATATACGTAAGTTCAATCCTTACAAAACTTGCAGAAATGGCACGGATCATAACAAGTGTGGCTTGAAAAATTTAAGAGACCAAACATTTTTCCCATTAAGATTGACTTCCGACCGATCGATACGCGATAATAAAAGGCTTAAATACAAAAGTCCAATCTAACAGCTCCTTAGCAAAAGTGTTTTCAACGCGCTGAAACAGACGAACAGGCAAACGGACAAGGGGAATGTCCACTAGGCTTCTCGTGCAAGGGTATAATAATTCCATTGGAATGTCAGGAAAGCTCTAAGTCTTTTGATTTTATGTCCAATAATTTAATAATAATTTACATTTACAATAAAAAAAAAGAGTCATAATTGCGACCAATAATATTTGGTTACATTCAATTACAAAAAAGAAAGGCGAGGAGCAGAACCTTTACCTTTCGTCCTGCAGGCGCACGCTCTAACCGCAACCGCCACATAAACAGAATCGCCGCGGAATTCAAAACCCTTACTTGAGCTTCCGGTTTACTCAATACGAGCAAATTGTTGCTCACGAGGCAGGTTTGCGTTTCAGGCGATAGATGGCGACAGAGAAAAACAGAAAATATTGCCTACATTCAGGAGTTCAATTTGCAACGGATCAAAATGGTTTGAAATGGAAAAGGCTTACAAATTTTAAAAGAAAATGGTGTAACAGCGCAAAAGTGTTGTAAATAATATGTGATTTTCGAATATAACTCAATCTTGGCACTAAGAACTTTTTTTAATGAGGGAAATGTTTTTCTCTTCTCTGCCAATGTCTGCAAAGGACATTTTCTC
Source organism: Drosophila nebulosa (assembly GCA_024703675.1). Taxonomy (NCBI): domain Eukaryota; kingdom Metazoa; phylum Arthropoda; class Insecta; order Diptera; family Drosophilidae; genus Drosophila; species Drosophila nebulosa. The sequence continues at coordinate 1,110,659 of JANFPS010000004.1, read as the reverse complement.
TTTTCGTGCATTAAGGCACTCTCTTTAAGGGTTGGAGTTAAGAGGTGTGAGCTTTCTGACTTTCCCCTTAGTTAACTCTCAGTATTCCAGTAGGGGGAATAGAGAAAATGTCCTTCGACAACAACCAATCAGAGGCTTCAATGTGAAAGGTGGTGGAACTGATTTAAATTGATCTCGAAGGACTTCCAGCACTACGTTATGTTGGCGAATAGTTCCGGTTTTTGATAAATCTATGTATTGGTCAGCTTAGTCAGTGGTCTATGTGGCAAAACAAATTCCTTCTTCTGCTAAACTGAAAAGCAGTAATATCATTATATCGCTTACCAGCGATCAGTTCACATGGTTGACGCCAAATTAAAAATTTAAATCTCAATTTATTAGTACTCCTGTTAAATTGCGAATCGTTCAGATTGACAACCGATCCTGAAAAATAAAAGCCATCTCAATATCGGTTAGGCCATTTAACGCCGCATCGCTGCCTTCACGCTATTTCCACATTGTCATCTAGTAAAAAGAAGTGCAAAACTAACAAATCCCCAAAAAAAATCGCCAATTGAGCAAGAACTGGGGAAGACGTGTATTTAAATACAGCAGCCCACGGCGAGCTTTCATTGCTATTGTTTTGCAAGTGCCAAGCCAAGTTTATTGAATAAATTTTTCTCCCCGCGTAAAAGTACTTAAAAGTTGCAAGAAAAAACCAAAGGGTGATGGGAGCACGCGTAGTCGAAGCTGGCTGAGACTGATGATGATGATGGGGCAAAGGAAAATGGGACACAGTCCGACTGAAGGAGTTCGCTCAAGGCAGTAGGTAATGCTTTGGGGTGGGGCTCGAAGCATCAAAAAAAATTTGAATTGTGTTGAAAGGGTTTTAGTCAAAGGACCAGCAGAACAGCAGTCCGCCTTCTTAGTTTTCAGTTGTACTTTTATCCGACCCGAATAGACGGATCCTATTTCCGATTCGTTCAGAATTTAGACTAAGCAGGGATTTACGAAATCAGTCAATTAAATATAGTTAAAGTTTGGCCATTTAAAATCACCCACTGAAATTTAAAAGCATAAAAAGGTCGTCAAAATAACTCGTAGCTATGAGACTTTTATTAAATTATAGAATATGTTTATAGCTCGAAAGCGGGAAAATGGGTATGTCAGCTCAGCACTTCCACCTTTAACTAAATAAAGCGAATTCAAATTAGAGAATCCAACAAAGTCTTGGACCAAATGAAAATAAAATTCCATTCAATTTAGTCGCGCAGTTAATCTTGGTTTTAGCAGCTTCAAAACAAAACTGGCCAATAGACATAATCTATAGCATTCATTAATTTTAAATTTTAATTGTGTAGAAAGGGTCTCAGTCAAGTTTTTAAAGTTCTAACACCACACCGATTCTATTTTCGAAACGTTCAAAAGTCTAAGCATGAATCTACTGAGAGATATTCAATTCGATTAACGTAAAAATTAATTATTTCAAATCACCTTCAGATATAATAGCCGTTAGTTAAAATATTTTTAAATATCAAACAAAAGTTTCCAAAAAAAATCACACTTGACTGCAAAATGCGGCATAGCCATTTAAATAAAATCTTCTATTATTCGTATAAAACTAAATACCACAAAATTATAAGATTTTACCAGCTTTGATTTTTTTAAATAGTTAAAGTTTGGTTACTTTTTAAAAAATTGAAAACAAAGTTAAAAATAATTTCCTTAACTGTTTTTCTGGCTTGCTTTCAAGCAGTATTCTGCGATTCGGTTGATCTTGATATATTTTTCTGTTGCCTCCCAGATCTTTTGGGAACACGTCGAGACGTTAGCCAATTCGGAACTCTTGTTCCGTGTGTCTTGTCTAGCAGCAGCAGGAGAAAAAAAAGAATCTTAAAGAACATTAGAAATTGGCGGACACTTTATAGAAATGATACCTACTTAAAATCGATTTTATTTAAAATTATTCAAAATACAGATAAATTTTGGGGTTAATAAAAATGGTTTCGGTTTGGGACACTTGCTGATGAATTGTATTTTGTAATCGACTATAGGATTGGATTAAAGCCTGCTTCTATGATGTGATATTTGCTTAATTGCGTCTTGTTGCATGGCCTTTTTCATAAGTATTTGGAGCGCCTTTGTTGAGCTCGTGCTTTCGGCTTCGTCGTTTCCTCGACTTTCTTTTAAAAGACGATACAAAATTTCCAGCTACTAATTCTGTTTCTTGGCCTGAGGAAGGAAGATGGTGATGATGATGGCGGGGGCGGTGTGGGATGGTATGGGGAGTCCGTCCGCGTCCGGGCGACCATTGCGCTGGTGTTTTTATAAAAAAGGGAGAAAAAAGAATTTGAATAAATACGAGTAAGATGGAAACCAACCACCAAACGGCAGCATCAGGCCCAGATAGCGCAATTGGCATCGCATGAAGTGAAACTCAGAGTCCTCGCACCAGGACAGCGACGAAGCCAAGAAAAATCGGCATCGGCATTGGCATCGGCATCGGCATTACCCCCGCATCACAGCCCAACGCCAACGTCAGATCCCAGTTTCACTCTGGACTTTGATGCTGCTGAAAAAGTGTTCGCGGTTGGGGTTGGGCCCTATCCCTGTCCCTGTTCCTGTCCCTGTCCCTGTCCTTGTCCTCTCTTACAGTCCCCCGTCCGGGCACAGTGTGCCGTCATCGTCATCATCAATATTTGAATTTAAAATTTCTTATTTTGCAAAACACGCGCCATATTTATTTCTTCTTTTGATTTTTCTCGCCTCCCCTGTTGTCGCTTTTCCTTCGGTCAAACCGTCCTGCGCACACCGCCGCTCATCATTCCCCTTCACACCTTCACCACCGACCTGTCGTGGTCCTCAATGCCGTTTTGTTTTATTACGCGAGCATTTTCCACCATTAATAGCCGCGAGGCATTAAATTTTTAAATCAGCAGTAAGACGCTGGAAATGGAAATGTCTGAAAGGCGTGGGGTGAGGAGGGGTGTGGATGGAGTGCGGCAGGAGCGGGCGATTGTGGGGAGGGGGGTTTTTTTTTTGCTTCTTGTGGGTGGAGTGAAAGAAGCATGGGCAATGGCAATGGCAATGGCAATGGCGTGGGCAGAATGGCGTGCTGGAGAACGAAGAAAGAAGTCATCGCTAATGATGTACCGAGTACAGTCGCGCAGAAAAAAACTACATTTTATTTTTCCAGCAGTCAAACGCAAGCGAATGCCAATGCCAGAAGCAGAGCTGGGGCAGGAGCTAAAGCTAAAGTGTGGGTCCAATTTATTGTAGAGAAATCATAAAAATTCTCTTGATGCTACACATCTTAAAGGGCAAGGCACTTCGCCAAAAAGTCCTCTAACCTGGGCAGAGCGAAGACATGATGATTGTGTATAACCACTTGAAGATGCATTTGTGATCGCTCATCCACACATTGTTAAGGATACGTTAAGGGATAGAGCCCAGCGTCCGATGCCAACATACATATATGCAAATGAGTGTCTTCCCGAAAAGTAACCCTTCGCCTTGGCAATTAGGCGGCAGCTGCGTCGGACGGCCACCGGACACTCCCTGACCAAAATCAAACAACGGTGCTACGCATCGTCTAACGGGAAAAGCGGCCCATCATATCCACATCTGGGAAACTGGTTTTCTCACGAGTCAACAATAGGAGGCATGGGCATCCCTAGCCCTATCCCTTTCGGGACAATTTCGGGGCAAAAGCCGCCGTGCAAGTATTCAAATTTGTTTATGTTTGCTGGAGAACATGTCAGCAAGGGCCGCGGGGAGCGGACACGGCTAACGGACACTGGACAGGGTAAGGGCTTTCAGGGTTACTTTGGTCCGGGTTCGGGGCTTACCTTTGGGTCAGTTGCAGGCAATCGCAGTCGGACGAAATTTGCATATTGCCGACCTTCAACAATCGGAAACTGGTCAAACCGGTCACTCGGCCGCCATCAACCCCTTCCCTTTGCCTTTCCCTTTCCCTTTTCCCAGTCCATTGCCCGTACATGTGTACATATGTGTGGATGAATACGAGGGACGACATTACAGTTGCATCATCATTTAATTGATCACATTTAATACTTATACATTAAAGGGTTTTATTCAACACTAGTTTTTACTCTCTTAAGCTTTAAGTTTCGTTAATAAACACTTAGTATATGCGAGTGAAAATAACAAAACAGGATAAAAGATAAGCATGCCCTACAAAGAGCTTTATAAGGATACACTTGTTCAAGCTGAGACTTCTACAACAAACCCAAACAAATGTATTAGCTACTTGTTTGTTGTTTGCTCATCCTGAAACTATTAAAGTACCCCCCGAATATTTTCATTTGGCATTTATCTTAGCTTACCCCACTTTTAACTTACACTCATGGGCTTAGTAAGGACCTTGTTCAAAGGGTAGTAACAACCATCCAAATTAAACATATCTAGCTCAGATTTTTGCTTTGGATGCTTTCGACAGCTCACTGTTATAGATGGTATTCGGCGATTTAGAGTTACATTTTACAAACATTTCTAATAAAATCCATAATCGATTTAAATTCGTTCTTATCCTGAACTCAGATAAAACTTGTACACCAAATAAATCAACTAGCTTTAATTTCTTAATAACATTAAGCACTAGGCTGTATATTCAAGTTTTCTGACTTCTTTATTAACTTGATTCCTTATAATACAAATGACTTGACTAGGTAACAAAGTAACAAACTGAGTTGTTTTGTATTTTTAGGCTACCAATTTCCCAAAATTAAATACATACATACGTCCCATCCAATAAGAGTAAGAAAATTACAGTGCTCCAACTGTGACAATCGGAAGACCGTACGACTAAGACCTTGTATATGGCGAATCCTTTGCAGGGACCGCTTTGAAATGTTGCAGCCCGGGGCTACTTGTGAATATTTTTGAAAAATTTTCCAAAAAGATCTTAAAATATAATTCTGTGATTTAGAATTGCATTTTTTCTTCTCACCTGGCTTTTGTTTCTTCAGCCCTAATCCTGTATAATACCTTTATTAAGATTGTTTCAAGTAGTTGAAACTGTCAGCTAACTGTGGAAATTATCCTTCCGTACGCTGTTAGTTTTCCCAATTGTGTTTTCCGCAGGTTTTTAGGGAATGGCCTTAAAGCATAACTTCATTTAACCCTTTATGTTACGCCCATGCTCAAGCCGCCATGCTGTTCGTTCGGCACATACGGCCACATATGATGATACGGGTGCATGTGTTGTCGTTCGACTCGGTCGCACATTTTATGTCCTGGAGACCGGGCTCATTTCTAGTTTGGTTGTCAGCCGTGCAAGTTGAGGTATTCTGAGGACCGGTAAGTCGTAAGCTTCGGAGGAGCGACTCGATGGAGGCTGTTGCCAACATAACGTATCGGATAACATTACGACACATAAAACATCCAAACTGGAGCCTGGTCTGAAATTGTTCGACACCTGGATATTTGAACACAGGCTGATGAATCGGACAGATCCTGCCCCTATTGACACTAGACTAAACTACTAGTTTCGACATCTTAAATTAAAAACGGATAAGGACATCGGGATTTTTACCTAGCAAACCACATACAATCTAGTGGGAAAACTTTTTAACCGTAAAATGATTAATTTGTGAGCAAATAGATTGAGAGATTGATTTATAGTGAGCCTTAATCACGCCATTTTAATAAAGCGAACATAATAATCGTGAAGCTTTTTTTACTTAAAAATGGAAAGAAAGTTTTCCTAAAATAATCAATAAATTCAATAGATATCAGCAACGAATTTGTGAAGGTGACGCGTTAAATCAGTGAATCAATTCCAACAAAGTAAACCATGTTCCCAGTGATAAAGACGTGGGGTTCCCTATGCAATGGAATTAAGATCAATGTTGACAACATGGTCCGGGTCCGAGGAAAGGACATTTATGTTAAATATTGTTAACTTTCTGTGATTCGGTACAGTTTGACCCAAATTGCGTTCTTTTGAAATATTTCGCCATTTCTTTGGAAAAAAGAGCAGGTTGTCATGACCACACCGCATATCAAACGTCCTTGCAGTCATGCCAACTTTCCAACTTACATACAAAAGAAGAGAACTTTGTATAGATGTTTCGCATTCTCAACCAATACGACAGAATAAAGAGTGCCTCCTCCGCAGAAAGGAGAAATTAAAATGTTCTTCCATTTTTCCATTTTTTGTATATATTTTTCTCTACACCATTTTGTGTAACTCTTGGGGAGATTGCCTAGCCTGTCCTTCCCCCGTTTTTTGTTTGTTTTGTGTTTTTTGTTTTTTGTTTTCGTTTTTCGCCTTTCGTTCTTTTTCCTTTTTTTTTTTTTTTTTAATTCTTACGCAACTTGGGGGTGGACCCGGACGGCTTCCATTTGTATTCGATTGTGTGTATCTCTGTGTGGATGTGAGTGTATTGTGTTGGACAACGCTCGACCAACCATTTCGTTCACTCGAAGTTCTCACCCTCGCCACGACCGTCTTGAACACGGGATGGTAGAAGGCAGGGTGGGCGGGGCGGTGCGGTGCGAGACGTGCGAAGCGTGCGGGGCGAGGCGAAAACAAGACATCGCCATCAAAAAACAGGGCCAGAGTCCGAGCCAGGATAGCTTCGGACGCGTTCGGCAGAATAGGAGACGGCCAAGCATTAAGGAGCATATAAACCCATTCTCAACAGGACGAAAGCACATGAAACTATGATGAACTTCGTTGTTGAATTTTTGTTGTTGGGGTACATAAATTTTAGTATAATAATATCTGGACAGAAGGTCATTTTGGAGAGGTGGATTACTTGGTTCTCTGCTATTTATAGGAGGAATATGTACATCAAGCTGCTGGACTAGAAAATTGCGACTGTGCGCAGCTCACAGCTCACATCTCACAATTAGTGAAAGAAAAAAACACTGACGAGTTGCATTAATTTTCGGGGGTTTTAATGGAAGAATTTACACGCGTGTACAGTCATCTTAACATTGGTTACATTAGAGTGGGGAGTGGATTAGAGTTATAGTAATCGTAATCATTATAATATATTAGGTAAGTTAGGCAAATTATTTTACATACACTTGCTAAATTGCATTTAACACAGAGAGCAGCGTACAGATTATACAGATTATTAGAAAACTGATTGGGTTTTTCTCAAGGATTTGTACATACTTGCCAGGCCACCGCCATCGGTTGTCTGATATGGCAGGCTGTCGGTAGCGGCGGCGAGCGCTGGGTTGTCTAAAACACATGTACTTATATATATATATAAATATGTATATGTATGTGTATGCGTATATGTATGTATGCATTTATAAAGTATGCGGATTAAAAAGCAATGCGCTGTGATCTGATCTGATCTGATTTGATTTGATTTGATTTGATCTCGCGGTAGATTTCTATCGATTGGGATGCTCCTTGGGATCGATCGGCTGAATCAGTCGTCTCTACTTATTCACAAAGAATGCTGGATTGGGAGACAAGTTTGGCGGCATGGCAATCATGTTGCCCTGCTGCTGCATCTGCTGATGCTGCTGCTGCTGCTGGCTCCGGGTATTCGTGGCGTACAGTTGCTGCTGGAAGCTATGGTATTGCTGGGCATACTTCAGATCGTTGGACGATGGACCGACAAAATTTACACCGGATGCTCCATTTGGTGGACCGCCGCCAGTATTCATGTTATTGTTGTTCGGACCCATAATTGGCTGACCTTGACCTGGTCCCGGACCTGGACCAGGTCCATGTCCAGGCATTGACTTCATGTGTTGCAGCTTCGGTTGGCCTTGCTGCTGTTGTTGTTGTTGTTGTTGTTGTTGTTGTTGCTGTTGTTGTTGTTGTTGCTGTTGTTGCTGCTGCTGTTGTTGTTGTTGTTGCTGCTGCTGTTGTTGCTGTTGCTGCTGCTGTTGAGATGCAGCAAACATGGCAGAGCCAGGACCAGGCGCTCCACCAAACATGCCTGACGGATCGCCGCCGCAATCTAAGCCATCCGGTGTGCCAGCATGAGGGAATTGTTGCACCTGTTGCCTATTTATACCGACAGGTGCCTGAAGACGTGCTCCCATTCCCATTCCAACACCGTGCTGGCGCATGCCATGTGGACGCATGCCACGAATCATTGGCGGCTGCCCAACCATACCGGGCACCATTCCCATGTCATGTCCTGGCAAACCAACACCGCCCACTCCTAACGGCCCGCCGGACACCTCATCCTCCATTCCACCCACTTGGTTGCAATTTTGAAAGAAATTCATACCATTGCCACCTCCTGGTCCAGCACCCGCGTTATTAACCATCTTGTTTTGTTGCTGTTCACTGGGTGAGTTCATCATCATTGGCCCGGGACCGACACCGCCTCCAACCTGCATCATGCCACCGACGCCGCCACCCGATTCGGGGCCCACCCCCACACCGCCAGCCATCTGTGGATTGGCGTAACGCTGTAGAAACTCCAGACTTGGTGGCATTCGTATGTTCCCGCCTCCGTTGTTACCGTTCCCATTATTGTTGCCCGGGGGGCCACCGCTGTTCTGTGGCCGAACCGGCATGTACTGAATGGTGTTCGGAGTACTCGCCTTAACCTGTATATTCGGGTTGAAATTCGGTCCAAAGTTGACCGGCATGCGTCCCATCATGCGGGCACCAGGTGGAAGAATCCCATGAAAATTCGGTCCTGACACTTGGCCAGGCCCTGGGCCTGGTCCCGGACCTGGCCCGGCTCCCAAACCATCGCGGATTCCACCATTGGCAGCATTTGGATTGAATTGACCAGGTTGACCACTGGGGCACATTTTCGGATTCAGCATTCGTTGGCCACCCATTGAATTCATCAGAGGATTCATACCCGGATGGCAGTTGCCGGGCGCATTCATTGGATCCATACCAGTGGGCTCCATACCAGGCAGCATTGCATGCTCCAGGTTCATGTCCACCGATCCAGCTGGACCACCTCCCATCATTCCACTCATGGCTCCAGCTCCTGCCGGACTGCCCACACAACTGGTCAGCTGCTGCGACATTTGGGCCAGCGACGAAATGGGATCGAAGTTCTGCGCCATCTTATTTTGCGGTGGACGTTGCCCACCATTCGGATTCAACGGCATATTATCGGATCGTCGCCCAAATTGAGCAGGACCAGAGTTTTGACGCTAAACAAACAAAAACACAAAATTGGAAGTGAATGAAAATGATCAATGTATGAGGGATTACGAACGATGCATCAATGTATGCGTATTAGACGTGCTTACCTCCATTGGTATGTTAGAACTGGGTCCCGGTCCCTGTCCCGGTCCTGGTCCCTTATAGGCATTCATGGCAGTGTTTGCATTGCTTTGCATATGTGGATGTGGATTGAAATTTAGACCAGGACTGGATGATGCAAAACGTCCTTCCATATTGCCTGGCTCAATCAGGTGGTTAACTGGGGAACGTGGTCGCTGCGGGCTGGGCCTTGCACTCTTCAAGCTGTTGTCTCCTGAAAAAGTGAAAAATTTTCAAATAAAACTGCTGTAAGTTTCTGTTAACGATTACATCCCTTTTTACTTATAAAAAAAACCTTGGCACAAAAAAGTTTCGCTTTTATTTTGCATATATGTACATATATAAAGATTTCAAGGAGACAGTTTAAATTTTACTAAGTTCAATTTTTAATTAAGAATTATTGGATGTGTTTCAAAATGAGTGCAAAAATAGAGTATATTAATTTTGATCAGAATTGTGCAACGCATAGAAGGAAGCATCTCCGACCAAAAAACTATATATATTCTTGATCAGCACAATGAGACGAGTTCATATGTCCGTCCGTCCGTCCGTCCGTTCGTCTGTCCGTCAGTCTGGATCAGCGCAAACTCCTCCTAGACCACTAAAGCTACAGTGCCGAAATTTTGCATGTAGCCTTCTATATACTGCAGGCATTGGATTCAGACGGATCGGACCACTATATCATATAGCTTGCATAGGAGCGATCGGTCGAAAATTCAGTTTGGAGACATTAACTGTCTCCTTATTAAAGCTATTGTTATTAAAATAAATATTTCTTTGTTTAATATACTCGTAAGTATAAGTGCCAAATTTCATCAAGATCGGACAACTATATCATATAGCTCCTATAGAAACAATCGACCCAAAAACCAATTTTTAGTTGGAAAAGCAAAAAAACAGCAAATGCGCCAGCTTTTTCGATTTTTTACTTAAAAAAAAGAGAAACTCAAAAAACTTGCAAGGCTATACAAACTTTGCCATAGACAAAGTTAGCCCGGTTAGCCTTCTGGTTTTTATTCTAATTTGATTGCTGCAAAGCATAGAAGAATGCATTTTCAAACCACACACATGCAGCATACGCCCTGCACAGATGAAATATCATCTGATTAAAACGCCGACCTTGCCAAATGTATCGGGTTCTCAAAGCTTAAATTTAGACCATTGCAATCACACTTTTTCTTCCAAATATTTTTATTTTAATTTTCTGTTTTGACAAATTTAAAAAAAGAAACCAAAAATCGTCAATAGGAATTGTATAAAACGTATAATGCAACGTTTAATGTAGCAACGGAAAATTAATTAAAGAGATACTAGGAACTATAAACCGATAAACACCCAAAACTAAGTATGTATTATCAACAAACTATCCCCAAACTAACCGACGACTGTATAAAAAGCACTTTTTCCACTTTTCAAATGTAGGTAACAGACAGAGAAAAATATCTACATGATTTATATCAGCGTTGATGTAGTCATTTTGCAATAAAATCAAAATGCTCTTTGGTTGCCAATAAGCGATAAATAAATTTCATATTATATTTATCTTTTCAATAAAGTTTTAGTTACCTTTGTTTGTTGAGAAAAGAATAAAAATGATAAATAAACTATTAACAAAGGTAAAATAACCTGTGTAATTTTTTGTAAAGTTTGAAGATAAAATTACAAATGGATTCTTCAATAATTATAAACCTCGCCAACACTCTAAGCTGATTCGGCAGACAAAACTAAAACGTTTCCAACTTGGTTTGAATATAGGGATTAAAAGATGGACATTTTACTGTGAAGTGAGAACACTAAATTCGAAAATTTACGTTTGACAACGATTAGAATCAGGGATTCGAAGATAAACGAAAAGCTAGATTTGGTAATTAATATGGGAGCAATAAAGCTTGCGTGACCATCGGTATAGTTGACAGCACTATTCACCATTGCATCGTCAAGAATTTGTATAAAACAGATATTTTTTATTTTTCATTATACTCTTTACCTACCCATATGGTTCTAAAATGCTTAAAGTTCAAATTTGTTGCAATTGTGTCGGAAACCAAAAACTTCAACTTAAAATACAATATTTGTACGTTTTTGAAGTGCTAAGGGAAGCCAAGGAAGAGAAGTGGTTAGAAGAGCATTAGCACAAGCTTACTCATATCTTTGCTTTTTCTTTTCGCTCAAGCATTTCTTATAATTGTTTTGGATTTCGAATAACCGGTATATCGTTAGCTACCTCTATTTCCTTGGCTTGACTATCTGCTTTGTTAATATTTTCTCAAAATTTCTACAAGGCAAAGCGGACAAATGTCTGACTTTTTAAACAGTGCCGAATTATGATATCTAAAAGAATGACAGGAAAGTTATGATTCGTTTAAAACTCACCTGCGTTGGACGTAGGCTGATTGAAATTGTCAAGCTCCTTGGGCGACATATGAGACAGTGGTGTACTGGGATTGCTGTTCATGTGATTTAAGACGGGTCCGGTGCTGCCACCACTTCGATTCCGATTTGCGTTTTGTATTTGATTTGGATTCGAATTTGGATTCGATGGGGACGGTGCATCTGTCTGGAAGCAGTTTTTCGATGTGGCGTTTGGCGGACCAGATGTGGATGTGTTGTTTGACGATGACGGGCCCATACTGGAGTCCATGCTAGGCGAGGCAATTGACGGTAGCCCCAAACCAGCTGCAGCTGTGCGCGGAGACGGCAAAGACAGATTGTTGGGACTGGAGGGATTCGGTGATTGTATGGCAATCGGTACCGAGGCAGATCGCTGGGTAGGGTGATACGGTGGTGGAGGTCCCTGCACATTGTTGCGCATGCCGGGCGCATTGGTGGCTTGAGTGGGGTTCTGGTTCGCCGAATTGCTGCCTGGTCCAGGCTGTTGCTGTCCGGCCATCGATCTGGCCTTACCCCCCTTAAGGCGTTCCTCGAAGAACTGTTGCTGAATTTTTGACCATTCCATTTGCGCCATTCCAGCTTGCGGGGGCAAAGAACCATCTTTGGGAATTTCTGGTCCAGCGTTTGGACCCTGTCCCGGACCCATCATTCCTACGCCACAGTTTGTGTTTCCAAATGGTCCTAGCAGGTCAGGTGGTGAATTTGCCAGCAAATTGCCGTTTGGAGCTGGCATGTTACTATTGATAGTTCCTCCTGTTCCAACTCCTGGTCCTGCTCCCGGCAGGTTGTTCTTTGGACCATTGCAGGACATAACAGATCCTATTTCAGCCATTACATCTCCCGGAAGAAGCACGTCGTCGCCCAATCCAGGCACAGCGCCGGGACCTGAACCGGGACCTTGGCCCGGCCCGGCTCCTGACCCCGTCATATGCTCCTGCTTCATATGCATCTGTCGCATTTGAGGATTTATTGCGCCACCAACACCGCCAGCACCAGACATTCCCATCATCTGGCCGCCCACACCAACTCCAACTCCACTGTCGTGCTCCGGAAACAGAAACTGATTCATCTTCTTAAGTTTGGCCAACTGCTCCTCTCTGTGTTGGCGCTGCTGCGGCGTCAGATTCTCATCCGGAACCTTGACGCCTTGAAGAGAAATGATGTTGCTTTCATGTTGGGACAGGCTGAGGCCCAGCTCGTTGCACTTGCCCTGTCCTTGTCCTTGACTAAGTCCTTGTCCTATGTCAACGCCAGCCGCCTCCAACAATTTCATGGCCTGCGCCTCATTTGTAGCGTTGCCGGCCTCGAGATTGTTACGACTGGTTGGAGCTCCGCCACTGCTGGGACCGCTGGCTCCGCTACCGCTGCCGCTCTCCCAACACATGAGATCATTCTCATTTGCCAGCGGGTCAGACTGATCGCCAAAGGAACCCCCAGAGCCAGGAGCTGCGTTTCCAATTGTATTTCGTTTGCTGTTGTCAGATGGATTAAAGTGTGGCTTCGGTCCTGAGCCTGGTGGTTTTTGTTGCGGCTGCTGGAGGAGTTTTGTTCCCAGATTTGGGCCAGACGTACAGTTGGATGCCGGTCCCCCTGGTCCTGATCCTGGTCCTCCAACTCCTCCAATCCAAGGCATGCCCAACGAGTTTTGCCGCTGCAACTTATTCATCTTCATGGGGTTCTTCATAAAGAAATCCTCAAGGAAACTTTTCGTCGCCGGCTGGGTGCAATGGTAGGCAATAATAGTCTGAAATTGACCGCTTAATACCGACTCAGCCCCTTTATTCGCCAGTTGAGTGGAGAAGACAAATATGTGATTCTGCTGCTGCATGTAATCCAAGCAGTTGCCCATGCCTAAGCCAGAGCCAGAGCCTGATGGCATGAAATTTCCCGTTGAAGCACCTCCTGGTGGAACTGCTATCGTCGCCTGACCCGGTCCATGGGACGCATTCATGCCATGAGGTATCCCTGTAGATACATTGCCACTTGGAACTGGAGCATTACTATTGTTCGAAGACTCACTCATCATGTCCGATCCTAGTTGGCCGAGGCCAATGTCATCACTACTCATGCCCATGGTAAGTGGCGTCTTTTCTGTGCTGGAATTGCCGGGAATCACCTCCATTTTCACTAAATAAATTAGAGGAAAAAATGTTTTAAAAAACAATTTTGGTATTTTAATTTCTTAGATTTAACACTATCGAGCATTGGATTTTTGTGCAACATAATTGATTTAGACTCTTATTTGGATTGATCTTTAAGTCTACCAAAGATTTATTGAAGATTTCTTTATAATTTAATGAAAATTCAATCATTTTTTAAAATAATTTTAAATAAAAAAAAATCCAAAGATTCCATTTTAAATCCATGGTAAATTAAAGAAACGTTTCATTGTATTGTGTCATGTTATTATGGAATTCAGATTTAAATGCAAAAGATGAAAGAAAGCGATGCCTTACCTGGCGTGCCTGATCTGTCTTGGGCCGAGCTAGATGTCCCACCAATCGCTCCAAATCCGACTGGTGACATGTTTGGTGACAGATTATCCTCCTTTTTTAAATTTACTAGGCCGCCCAAAATATCGGGGGGTTCCTCTTTGATAGCAACGGATGCTCCCGATCCCGTACACGAACTTGACCCACTTCCAGCTCCAGAATTCTTTGCTTTGTTTGTCTTCTCCAACACTGCTGACAGATAGGTGCATCTGATTATTAAATTCTTTATTAATTTATTTTCCACCTACCCGAATCTTCTTCATTGGCACATATCTTTTTTGCCAGCTCTTGCTCTTGCTGAGCCATATCGGTTTCACCCATTGGATTTGGGTTTGAATGCTCATTGGAGGTGGCATTGGTGTTTGGAGAAGCAGCTAGCCCAGCCATCGAATTTACGCTGCTCGATGAATTCTGTCTTAGCATTGGTGCTGCCGTGCCAGTTCCAGCTCCAGACGATGACATCGCCGCCGTCCCGTCGGCCGAGCCGGAAAGATTTGTATTTCCACTTGTCATTGTGCTATCCTTAATATTACTATTCGTAGAGCCGTTCTTTCCATTCGCCTCATCTGATCCGGACATCGATACTGGTGCAGGCATTGTTTTTGCTTGATCTGAAATGGAGGTGGAATTTTTAAGTGTTAATGTTCACAACTCGCAGATCAATAATCATCATACCTGGTGACTGAGTGGATTGGCTGGTTTTGGAATTGGGCGAGCTGCCGCTCCCGTTCCCAGCTTCGGCCTGGGGCGGGCTACGGCTGCCTGGCGTGGTTGTGGACATATGGGCACTTTTTTGGCCAGGCCACTACAGACCCTGGTCCATCCGAGTCCGATATCGATTCCGATTCCAATTCCAAGTGTGAACAAAAGGGGCGAGGGCAGGAGAAGGAACCTGGAAACCGAAATGCACAACAACTCCAAGTCAGAGCATTCGCTGGGCTCTGCTGCGGAAGAGAACGCGCAATTATGTGTGCCAATTAACTTGCCAAATAATTAATTTCTTGCCAGCAGCAGCGTTTTCTTTTTAGGGCCCGACGCGTCGGGTCGCAATGTATCTATATTTATCGGCTATCGGGCATCGGTAATCGATAGGCAATACTTAAGTGCGTGAATAGATTTTTTTACTGTATAGTGGGTGGGTAATTAAATGTACTTATTTTGGTGTTATGCGTCTCATATACCTTAATGACCTTTTATTTTTGCAAATAAATACAACATTGGGAAAATTGTTAAAATGGCATAACATAAACAATTAGATAGTGTTGGGTAATACACATATTAATGATGTCCGAGTGGCACTAGTTTCATGGCGGTATGTTCAATCGTACATCGCTACCTAATCTGCATTTAATTCAATTCAAATTCAATTTTAACTTTTTTATATGTCAGACAGAAAATAGCAAGCTTTCGCCTTTGAAATTGTAACACTCATTGAATTTTCAGATAATTCAATATTTAATGAGTTAACTAGGTAACTTAGCAACTTCTATGTTGGGCAACATATGAATTGCCTTTTAAACAAAATGAATAGTTGAAAAGCTGATTCATGGTTAGTTCATTTTGCATTGTTAAATGTAGAAAATTAAATTAATTTGGACTTAGAATTGAACGCTTAATATTCGTGACAATTTTGCAAAATGTGATTTTGTGGCAAACGTTATCCGTATCTCTGGTCACTCTCTTCCTGTAATTCTTTTATGGTCACACTTAACTAGTCAAATTGATTCAGTGCTGCCAGTATAGCGAATTCTAGCGGAATTTGGAGCCAAATTTAGTGAAAAATAGAATTTATCTTCTGCCAACACTGAAAGAAAGTAAAAAGAAAGTTGAGCTGAATTGTTTGCGCGTTGGGTTGTTTTGCTGCATTTGTTGCATCTACATTCGTATGCACCTGTGACGGTAACACATTGAAATTCAGTCGAATACAAACAAATGTGCCCGAGTTCTAGAAATCGATGATAATGAAATAGTATTGTGTGTATTTACAGGGATGAGAGCAGGGACGGATGTCGATTTTTTTTGAGGGGTGGGAGAAGTGCAATTTCCTAATACATATACTTACAGTGCAACGTGGTTAAGGATTTGTGAATGTTGTGTGTAATATTAACAAATGATTTTTCTATGTAATTTAGCGCTCGAGACGCAAAAGTTTGAGAGACTTTTGAACCTCCAAAACGACATATTCGATCCGTCCCTGAATTCATTAGTTTGTCTCACTAGACGTAGACATGTATACAGAAACTAGGCAAAATTAGAGCAGACAATAACGTAGAATTTTTTAAGGAGAAACGAGTGAAACAAAATTTACTCCAATAGTTGAGTTTTTAGTGAAGAGTTTCATCGCATAAGTACATACATATACATACATGTGCATACATAAGCACCAGTGCACATACACATGTGTGTGCGTGTGTATGTGTACAATATGTACATGCATGTACATACATACATATGTATATGTATAGACTTTCAAGGTTTTTGCCAGAGCAGTTAAATTGAATCGAGTAATAGAAAGGGGGAAGGAGTTAACACTTCCATGATGATGTCGATGTGCATATGGATGGCAGTGCATTTTGTTCATGTTGATTGATTATTCCCATATACTGGACAATACTTAATAGAGAAATATTTAAATTGCAGCAACAAAGCAAGCCAAACGGCACACACCAAAATACATAATTATTGCGCTCAATAACATTTTCATCTCAATTTCTCCCAGCTGACAAAGGAAAGTTGCAAGGCCAAGGCGCTGTCCAATCCGATCCGATCCGATCAGAGACTAGAGAAGAAGGGAAGAGGAAGAGGTAGAGGCTGGGGCTAGGCTGTGCACAATTGCCATAGAAGGAAATTCGTAATGTCTGATCTTGGAAGCGGTGACGAAGGCATTTCAGGATCAAGTATGTATATTCCCGTAGTGTACTATAGGATTAAAATTAATGAAGGTGACAATGTCTTCTTGCAGAATATAATGCAAGCAATATGGAAGGTTCCTCAAATAGAAACGACTTCGATTCCTCTGGTAAAGGTAAGCTGAATAATTATTGTACATCATTAATTAGATACTGGCAATACAGAGGGAAGCTTTTCCGACACATAATACCAGCATCAATAGCCGAAATTAAAATCTATATATTTTAGTATATCGGAATCAGACATATCTTTTGGCAAATAGGCCTCTTAAAATCAATTAGTTATGAAATATAATATGGATATTCATATATTATAATATGAAATAACACTAACTTTCTTATGATTGAAATTTAATATTTGCAAAGCTGTCTAATATCTCAATGTTAAATATTTATAAAGAGGTTCAATAGGGCACTTCATTGTTCGAAATCATATGGTAAAAATGTTTAATCACCTTTGTCAGACTTTAGCTATAAAAGCTTTACTATTCTATTACTATTTACGACTTAAGCTTTACCATTCTGATTTTTTGCCTATAGTATAGGATTTCCTTAAGTTGGCGCCCTGATATTAACAGAGAGCAAATATTGTGCCAAGATGGCATTAACTAAATAATAAATCTAAATCTAAATAAAATACTTGCTAATTTCTTTTTTAGCCGGTAGCGCCGTGGAACAGGAGTTGGCTACAAAAATGCTTCAAATACAATCAAAACGATTCTACCTGGATGTAAAACAGAATCGTCGAGGACGTTTCATAAAAGTTGCTGAGGTAACTCAGCGAGTGCTACTTGTTTTTGACTTTCGATCAGAAAGCTAAAACAATTTACATCTTGACAATCTGACAATTCATTTAATTCTCTACTCAGATTGGCGCTGATGGCAGACGTAGTCAAATATATTTAGCGCTTTCGACTGCAGCTGAATTTCGCGACCACCTTTCGTCGTTCAGTGATTACTATGCTTCTTTAGGTATGGATTTTAGTTGTGCTCTTGCAGATTAGCGCAAATCTAACACGATTTTACGAGCCATCAGTGACAGTGATTCCCTTTATTGTGGAAATAATTATGGATATGCTAAAAATATGAAATGAAAAATATAAGTAAACTGTTTTGCTCAACAATGTTGATTGGTTGATATTTCCGTCGAGAATTGTTTGCATATATTTTGAATCATAATGACTCACGAGCAGCATTGGCATTATATGAACAAATGTTTTATTTGCATAGGTTTTTTTTTTTCTAATCGCGCTGTTATGTCTGCAAGGGTACTTTGTCCTCGGCTAGCCGAAATGGACATTTGTTTTTAGTTAGATTTCTTTGAATTAATGATATAATTATTAACAATAAGCTGGTCAAAACACAGGCCCTCCAAACACAGACAATTTACCGGAGGATGGTAAATTAAAATCCGAGATGATGATCAAGGATAATAGAAGATATTATTTGGACTTGAAAGAGAATGCTCGTGGACGTTTTCTTCGGGTAAATTAAATAAATAACAAAAAATATACACACCTTAATTTAATATTGCAATCCATACCGGTGCTAATCACATTCGCCATGCGCTAAGTTTCTCATGCAAATTTAAACTTTGTTAGTAAAAACAAGGCGATATCTTAGATATTTCAATGCATTTTTGCTTCTCATGGTAATGGGATTGGAATTTTGGCAAATTGCGGAAGACCGATGCGTTGAAAAAACGGAAACAATCATGTCATTAACATAATCATTAAAATATAGTTATAAAGATTAGATAGTAAACTCGAAATTATTATAATTTCAGGTCTCTCAGACTATTACAAGAGGTGGTCCTAGATCTCAAATAGCGTTACCAGCTCAAGGGATGATTGAATTTCGTGACGCTTTGACAGATTTACTAGAAGAGTTTGGCTCGAACGATGGCGGGTGAGTACTCTGGGCTGGATGCAATCCGTTCTTTACAAAAAACTACTGTTGTAAAATTGCGCAAAAGTCTAAAATTGTGTTAATATTTTGGTTTAGAATTTGGAATAGTACGTTGGTAGAGTTATACAACGATTAAAAAATATGTTCACCTCTTCGGAGGTCGGCATGATTCAATGTATAAATATTGCGGCACTAGTAAATTGTATTTTTGTTTTTAATTTCCAGATTCAAGGGCGAATTGCCAGAAGAACGCCACATGAAGGTTGATAACAAGAACTTTTATTTTGACATTGGACAAAACAATCGCGGAGTGTATATGCGCATAAGTGAGGTGTGTATGATCACTGCGATTTCTTAACCGCTGCCCCTTCCTATTATCCCATATTCCTAAATTCCCACATTTCTTTTTGACCCCGAAAGGCGTTTTCCAAACTAATGTGTCGAATTCTTGATAACAGATTAAAAATTAACTTTTCGTTTGCAGGTGAAAAATAATTTTCGAACTTCAATAACTATCCCCGAGAAGTGCTGGACACGCTTTCGTGATATTTTCAATGATTATTGCGACAAAATGAAAAAATCGTCCGATTCAATCACTGCCGATAATAATCTACCGACAACAGCAAATAGTCTAAAATAAACTGGATGGCATGGACACGTGATTTCAGCAATTATGATAGATAATGCACCATATATATTGTAAAGAAATGTAATGAAATGCTGTTTTTATTTCTGCCCTCAAATCGAAACAAACCAAACCTGAATTTTAAATTTCCAAAATAGAAATACCATAAGCTTACCGGCTTTAATTGGAAATACGTGTACGTCCAAGACGAATGGAGGACCTGTGACTCCTGGGTGTTTGAGCGCGCAAACTAAAACAGCTTAAATACTCACACATATATACACCCACATGTGTCGATGCGATAACAAAGATAGCTTTGCATTTGTAACCTTTTATTGGATGCATGTGTGTGAATATATGTGTGTGGTTAATACATATATTTATTTATAAACATATATATTGTAGCATTTAGCGAATAACGAACGTATTAGTAATTTTTAATTTTTCCCCCTTCTAATTTATTAAATTAACTAACAGTTAAATGTTAAATAGGGATACATATATGTAAATACGTATATATTTATCTATATATAAATATATATGTATTTGTATATGAAGATACATATGTATGTAAGCATATTCAAATAGATACAAAATCTATTGGATACTTTTATCACTCTCAGCTTGTGTTGCAAAAGTTATGTTAATTGCTCATACTGAGACACACATTCAGATCGGGGAGTGCAACCGATACGTATATCAGTTATGTTTTTTTTTTTTATATACTGCTGGCTTAACGGTATTTAGGTACTTATTGTTAACAAAACGTGTGTTTTTTTTTTTTAATTATTCTGTAACGCAATTTGAATTCGGTTATTCGATTTTATTTATCAGTTGCCTATTCGTAATTTAATACAGAAAAAGGGAATGTGTTAACGTTTAATATACGTATAATCAATTTTAAAGCGATCGTTACTGCTGAGAATTTGTTATTTAATAAATTCTACGGTCCTGCGGTTGCATTCCCTAACGCAAATATAGGGCATGTTCTGAAAAGTGGCTAAAAATATGTTTAATGTACTTGGCTCTATGGACCAATATTGCCCACTTACAGAATGCCGTATTTTGACTATTGTATTAATGTCGTATTCTTGTTTTTTGCTAGTTGCTAGTTAAGTATGGAGTCGGATAGGTCGAGAACTAGAAAGAAATAAGAATCATCACACCACTTCGTAGTCGATGCATCTCTTATAGTCTAATTCAGGTTGATGTAATTTGAAAATTTCATAGTATATATGTACGTTACAAATTGTTAAAGCTTCTAGAATTAATAATAAACGGGATTGTTCGGATCTCCGATTTATAATTGCCCCAAAACGTGTACACGTTATTAATTGTAACTATCGAAAATATACACGTGTCTCAAATTGTATAATTGTTTTGGGTAAAATAGATAATAAGGTTTTAGGACAAAATTTGAAAATAATTTTAACTATTCAAGAAACAAAACTCTCCTAAAATTTGGAGGGACTACAAATCGGAAGCCCGAGCAATCCTGAATATGTTACACATTACTACTACTAAAACGTTTATAAAACAAAAGTTTCAATGTGATCACGTAGAATAAAACTTACTAGGTACGATGCATAGCAAAATAAAAACTAAACTCGAGGCGCAACTAAAGTCACCGCAAGTCTCAATATTTTAACACGCCGATCTAAAAGCAACATCAGATTAATAGGCAACTCCAATTCTAATTAGAGCCACGATTTATGTGTATATGTACTATATTTGCGGTTGGTCGATTCCATTTGCCTCTGCGGTGCCTAAGCGCGTGTACATATATCAAAGCCAATATATGTATGTACATACATGTATGGGAATGGTATTGAAAACGAAGAACAACCAAAACAAATTATTAAGTGTTAAACTGTTATGTATCAGATTTAGATTTCAGCTTAGTCAATGACAACTACATCTATCCTCCTCCTCATAAAATGTTTATAATTATTAAAGATAACGATGATAAAAAAAAATTTAAAAACAAAAACGAGCGCTACTTCATTACACAAAATAGTTGTTATACGAACAAGATTCGAAAATAGAAATTTCCATCTACACAATATTTTCTCAATACTTTCATTTTTTGTTCCAGTGACGGATATACAAAGCTTGAGTTTATGACTTTAAAGAATATTTCAATTATATTAATGGCACGGGAAACAATTTCGTCCATTACAAATTTTAAGTCATTTATCGCAAATTGTGCGGCACATATTGTTTTCAAAGTTCTGACGCCTCTTTCCAAATAGCCCTTGCCCTTCAATTGGTGAAGTGAGTTAAGGACTATCCATTTGCATAGACAAAAGTTTTACCTTAAAAAAAAATTAAGAAGATTAGTTTGCTATCAATCAAGCGGACCTATTAACCAAGAGGAAGAGTATTAATCAAACTGGTTTCTATTCTTCTAGATCCGTCACTCCCACTCTAACAATATACATGCATACAACTTACCTGGTAATACATAAGCAGCAGCAAAAACTATTTAAAATGATCATGATACAGTTAAATACATACGAAAAGATACAAGTACACTTAGTTTATCTTTGATGTTGTTTGGCAAGCATGCATACAAATACATATGTATATTACTAATTATAAGAATTTTGTGAAGGTAATGGAAAATAAAGTTGAATTTAACGCGAGCTCCAATAGAAAGGGGAAAGGGTTGATCTTGAGGCCATCTGAAATGGTCCAGCCGATTTCGGCAAGATTGTTGAGATTGGTTGGTGAGAACTGTTTAAAACAAACATCATTTTGCGTCGTAGTTGAAATATCCGTAATCTATATCCGAGTATTTTATATCAACCAGCTTTTGGACTAAACAGGAAGTAACCTAAAAAATAGTTTAATGTTTAATTTATACTCGCAGGTGAAAAAGGTAAACTACATTTGGTTATAAACTCTTTCGCAATGAAGGGGTATACATGAGTTTTAGAGCTATAGCCATAAGAATGTTGCTTTGACAGGCCTATTTAAGTATCCATAATTATGTATAAAGATAACGTCGGTTTTAGCTTCTTCTTGTAAACATGTTTATAAGAATAACTTGGTTATTTTTAATCCACTTTTATGTAAAATGGTGCGCCGATAGAAATTGGTAACTTTTATATTGTCCGAGACATAGGTGCCCATACCGACGGACGGACATGGCTAAATCGAGTCGGCTTTTGCTCCTGTTTAAATATATATGTATGTATATACATATGTATAATTGTTGTGACTTTTGTCTACCATTTTAGGCTATGGCTGCAGGGTTTAAAAATGCCTTGAAAAATATCGCAGGGCAAACAAAAAATTGTCTCTCATGGTAACTAAGTTTTTATTGTTCTTATAGGGAGTCTATGTATAGTAGTCCAACACTTGCAAAATTTTGCGAAAAGATGTGGCTTGGAAAACGGCGGGGCTGTGCCGAAGTTTGTGTACCCTTGCAAGTTTTTATGTGACTCTTTCTTTAGCTACAGATGTTAAAGTAAATAAGTCTTTTATATAATTTTATATCGAATTTTTACAAGAGAGCCTCCCACAAAGTTAAGCCACCGTAGTTCGGTTGTTTTTTCTATTTTTCTGATTAAAGCTTATACTTTACTATATAATATAGTGTACAAATCTTTGTAAAGTTTGGCACGAATGTTTGGATATAAGGCAAACTTTAAATTGTCAAGTTTTATTATAAGCCTGTGAAAGACAATTGAGTTGTTGCTCAAAAACTCTATTGTTGGTCAAAAACTCTCGTTCCTATAGGAGATATAGTGGTCTGTTTCGGCTGAATTCAAAATATACAATTAGCGTTCCAGAAGGAGTTCGTGACATATATATTTATTTTTATGATCGGAGGTGCTATCCTTATTGCGTTGCTTACTTTTGACTAAAATAAACTCACCCGTTTCGCAAGACCAACGTGCATACATTTTGAAGTTTGTGGCGCCAGCCTTAAGTTTAAGGTCCACGAATATACATGTTATACGGTAAAAGGTAAAAACAGCCAAGTTATACGCATAAACTTTTTACAGGCAATGTCAAGGGGCGGTATTTGGGCAGTAAGTCGCCTAACCGACTAGTATATATGTACCCTGTACCCCGTTAGATACGGACAGATCTCTCTCGCATGTAAAGAACAAACACATATCAATTGCATGCCATCTCAATAACTCACCCGGATGCCGCCCCCTCGATATTGCCTGTAAAAAGTCTATGCGTGTAACTTGGCTATTTCTCATCCGATTTTTATGAAATTTGGTGAGCCGATACATATTATTAGCAAATATTTGTTTACCAATTTGCATTACATTATTTTAAATATTGGAAAAAGAAAACACATTTTTCCGAACTCTAGGTGTTCAGACAGACGGACAGACGGGCGGACAGACAGACGGACATGGCTATTTCGAATCGGCTGTTGATGCTGATTAAGACTATATATACTTTATGGTGTCGAAAACGTTTTCATTTACCTGTTACATGCATTTTGGCGACTTTAATATACCCTTTTACCCTATGGGTACAAGGTGTAAAAAACCACTTTAGTTAACTAAGTAGTTTACATTAAATGTGTCATTTTCAATGAATTTAAAGTTTATATTAATTTTGGTCTGAAGTGTGTGTAGAAAAAAGCATCTCCTACCATATAAAGCACATATGTACACCAGTAAAGCTATAGCGCTGAAGTTTGCATGTTGTCTTTTATTTGGACCAAGAACTCAGTAGTAGTATTTCATTTAATTAAAAAACTTTACAAATCTTATTCTGCCTTACAAGTAGACCTCCGTATCAAATTTCGTCAAGATCGCTCAAAAGTTTAGTCTTAGACCATTATTTTTCTTTTTTTTTAAGCGATTGCTACAAAAATTATTATTGTATCAAGATCGCGCGATTATTTTATGTGGGTCCCATAAAAACTATCGGCCCAAATACCAAATTTTGGTCGGAAAAACAAAAAAAAACAGCCAAAAAACTTCGGCATGGCCTTCAGGTTTAAGTGGATTAGATCTTACTTAAACACCAGGAGGCCGGGCTAACTTCGACTGTATACATATGTACGTATACATTACATTTACAAAAATGTTGAAGTAAATAAAAAAAAAAACCGGCCATCACGGATAATAGAGGTAATTACAGTTGATCGAAGCAAACAATTTGAAAACATTGCAAACAAAAAACAATAGAATGGTCTTTGGTTGTCACGGTTAATCGAAATTAACGGTTAACCGGATCACGAATATTCGGGGCCCGACTGTACTACGCCTCGGCTTCTCATACTGATCAAAAATATATATCGTTAGGTAAGGCGACCTGTTTCCTATCCAACCAAAAATTTATCGGAATAAAGGGTTACTGGTTATGCCTTCTGAAAAGTAGTTTTGTCTTAAATAGAAACAGGTTTTCATATTGTTGCCATACCTACAAGATGTACTGGGTCCCAAAGAAATTCCGTATAGCTTTGGCCTTTTTTTTACCTTCGTTATTAAACTAAAAAATTTTGATATGTAGTCAAACTTTGATGTACTGAAAATTTTGTTTGTTTTTCAATTTTCTCACCAGTTTAAGGGCATTATTTTCACAATTTAAATATTTTTAAAAAAATCGCCAAACGCAGCTGCATTTTTCTAACTGTAACCCCTAAGAATCGTACAGTGTGGCACAACTTTTTGGCTTGATTTTAATTAAATCGATATTATATTGATACAAATATTAATATTATTTTATTAATATAACAATATAACTCAACGCAGCGCACGAATACCAATAGAATTTGTATTTTTCGTTTAATATCGAATTCATAGTGGAGCAATGTCTACCTTTAAGTTTCGGTTTCCTCTTAGATGCTTCGTGTTACGATTAAAATAGGCATTTGCACATCTCTGGCACTAGGCAAAAGGGATGGGAGTCCATCGATACTATCTATTCGATACTATCGATGGTTCCATCGATGGTATTGTCAGCCCTAACAGCGAATTGTATTCCCAAATTTACCAGCGGGACTGTTATTTAATTGTTTTTTAAGCGGCAATGGCGTTTGCCAATATCGTGAGACGTTCGGTCGGTACCGGATTAGGTCTGTTCAGGGGACAACCGGCTGCGGCAACAGCGGGAAGCTCTGTGTTTGGGTAATTTTAAACTACAACATTCCCCCAATTGTTCTTACATAATCTTAACTATTTTCCTTTTCAGTTCGCAACAGCAACGCGGTGCAGCCAAATGGTACCCCGATCCGGAGTTTATGAAGCAATTCAGCGGTGCTGTTATGTATCCTGACGAGGTAACCTCGCTGTGGAAAGTGCCACCATGGAACAGTTGAGTATTGGCAAAAAGTGTGCCTTATGTTATTGTACTAAGGTTTTTCTATCTCTACCACGCCACAGGTAAGGTCACTCCTGTGGAGAAATCTGTGCGGAATCTGACCCTGAACTTTGGCCCGCAGCATCCCGCTGCTCACGGTGTGCTTCGGTTGGTACTTGAGCTTGATGGCGAAACCGTAATGCGTGCCGATCCCCACATTGGCTTGCTGCACCGTGGCACTGAAAAACTCATCGAGTACAAAACGTACACGCAGGCGTTGCCGTACTTTGATCGCCTGGACTATGTGTCCATGATGTGCAATGAACAGTGCTACTCGTTGGCTGTGGAGAAGCTGCTCAACATCGAAGTGCCGCTTAGAGCAAAATATATCCGAAGTAAGTGTGAGGGAAAACAAACTAAAGATGTCATTAAAATCACAACTCTCTTATGTAGCTCTTTTTGCTGAGATCACTCGCATTCTTAACCACATAATGGCGGTAGGTACCCATGCCTTGGACGTGGGGGCTTTAACACCCTTTTTCTGGCTGTTCGAGGAGCGCGAAAAGATGATGGAATTTTATGAACGCGTCTCCGGCGCTCGCATGCATGCCGCTTACATTCGCCCGGGTGGTGTCTCGCTGGACATGCCTCTAGGACTAATGGACGACATCTATGAGTTTGCTTCGAAATTCGCAGAACGTTTAGACGAAGTAGAAGATGTGCTAAGCACAAATCGTATCTGGGTGCAACGTACCGAAGATATTGGCATCGTCACAGCAGAAGAAGCTCTTAATTACGGCTTCAGTGGCGTAATGCTACGAGGCTCTGGCATTAAGTGGGATCTGCGCAAGCAGCAGCCATACGATGCATACCATCTGGTTGACTTTGATGTGCCTATCGGTACCAAGGGTGATTGCTACGACCGCTATTTGTGCCGGGTAGAGGAGATGCGACAATCATTGCGTATCATTGATCAGTGTCTAAACCAGATGCCAGCTGGGGAGATCAAGACGGATGACGCTAAAGTGACGCCTCCATCTCGGGCGGAAATGAAGACCTCAATGGAAGCTCTGATCCATCACTTTAAGCTCTTCACCCAGGGCTATCAAGTGCCTCCCGGTGCCACTTACACTGCCATTGAGGCGCCAAAGGGCGAGTTTGGTGTCTATCTAGTGGCGGATGGCTCCAGCCGTCCTTATCGATGCAAGATCAAAGCTCCTGGTTTCGCCCATTTGGCAGCGCTAGAGAAGATTGGTAAGCAACACATGTTGGCTGATGTCGTCGCCATTATTGGTACTTTGGACGTGGTATTTGGCGAGATTGATCGATAGAATATTTAATGTTTACCTTTAAACAAAATATGGGTTATTAAAACATCGTAATTACTATATGCTGTCTCATTTGTGCTATTAGTGATTAAAAAACTAAACAGCTGACATTCTTTCTTAGGTTTTAAACGGTAAAGTGTTCCAACATCGTGTCCTAATAGTTAACCACTGTGTCAAAATTACGAACATGGTTTGAATATTGTTCTGATTTACTTGTCTATGAAGAGGCGAATCAAAACATCGATCGGACCCAAACAAAATAATAACCCCTAGATCGTTTGTTTAAATTATAGATGAACACATTTTTACACTTTAATATCGGAGCTACGACTTTTTTTGGGTTAACTAACGCACACTTGTTATTGTGTCCAAATCACTTTTTGGGTTGAGAAGGTATATCAGCTTAAACTTTTGTATCATAGTGAACTCTTTGTTCTAGTACTATAGTAGAACTTTCATAAATATTTTACAAGTGTCGGTGATTAAATGTGAAGAAACAGCTGAGCCAACTTTGGCTTAAATATCCTTACAAGTTTTTGTGTTAGTCTTTTCTTATTCATTATGTCAATTATGACCGAAATTGGTTTTCGGGCCCATTGTTCCAATGATCTTGATCAAATTTGGCACTCAAATTGATGACAATATTAAACTAACCAATATTAAAAAAAGAAGTTAAACTAAAAATATTAGTACGATCTTAATAAAATTAGGCAGATACGGTTAAATGTAAAGCTAAGTAAGATTTATAAAAACGTTTCATAATCCCAGTGAAAACAACGAAGCCAAACTCTATTTTCGGCCGATCGCTCCCATGTAGTCCCCTTTTCTGCTTAGACAAAAGACTAACAGAGGTCATATATTTTGTAAATGTGGCTAAATGGTAGTAAAATGACAAAGAATCAATAATCAAGGAACTGCAAGTAAAAACCAAGATCGGCGCTTCGAACGAAAAAGAAAAAAACACACTGGAAGATTTTAATTTTTTGAGAATATGAGTGCATATTTTTAATAACTTATATACATTTTAGATATTCAGATTATCCATAGGAAAGATTAATTTTAATTCGAGTGACCAAGCACAAAGCTAGATATTTACGCGGCCTTGGGTTTCTTGTTCGGTACAAAGGTGGACGACTTAATGGCGCACTTGTGCTGTCCATGCAGGCCATGGACTGGCCAGCAGCGGCAGTCACTAACGATCTCGGTCTTGAACAGAGTATCGGCAATGGAGGATGTAATTTGGTTCAGCACCTTCTTTTGCTCGGGAGCCTTCAACTTGTCGAAGCTCTGTGTGGCAAATACCCATCCGCCGTTGTTAAGCACAAAGTCAATTCCCATATCGTTCTCAAACTGGAGTTTGTTGCGCTTCTTGTTGTCCTTGTTTTCGGTTGTGGCAACCAGACGTGAGTTAAAGCCTGTGTGGGATAAAAAGTTGACTTGAGTTTGTCTTGCAAATGGAAGGAAATGGGGTTCTTACCAACTAATTTTTCGGCTGGCACTCCCTCCAAAGACAGTCCCTTGACTGGTGCAATCAGATGAAGCAGCGCACCATCAAATTTGGTGACACTTCCTGTTATTTGCGCCCGCACAAACTTCCACTGGAACAATTAAAGGACATAGCTAAATGTTAGACAAACATTTTTGAGAAGCAATTGCGTATGCATCACATACCCAGTTTTTGTATTCAAGCGAATCACTGCGAACGCCAACGATGCTCTTGGCTGCGCCGGCGCGGAATGGATAGTCGAGGGCTAGATGGAACGCCTTCTCATCCGATCCGGGAACAATGCTCTTGACGAGCCGCTCCAGGACATTGTAGATCTCCAAAAGTCGCTTTTCAGTTATTATCTGCTCCACACAGTTATCGCAGAAGTTCTTGGGTCCGTTCAGTTGAACATTGGCCACATTGCCCTTGTAGTTTATTTTGCCATTGTCGCTGGTCAGCAATGCCGGATAGCGTTTCGATTCATCAAACACAATGACACCCACTTGCACATCAGTGAAGCCGCGAGTCTTGAGCGAGTCACGTATTTCGTTAATTGCTGGAGCAACCAGATTGCTCAGAACAACTGGGGTCACGTTAATGTCCACGACGAAGACGACGTCGGCCTTGTTGTTTGGAATCTTTACAGAGAACTCTTCTGCCACTTCACGTTGGCCAGGAGCGCCGGCGCATTTGAGGCAGCGTGAGGGCAACAAGACCCATTTGTTCAGTTGCTTTAAGGCCGATCCGTAAGCCAAGGCAAATGTGCAAGCAGTCGATTCCTTGTCTTTCTCGGCCACCTTTTGTAGGGCGATGTCACATGACTTGCGGTAGGTTCTAGAGTCCAGCGTTAAGTAATGGAATGCCAGAGGTGATTCTAATCCAAAGAGCTCGCTGCAAATTTCTTCGCGTGTCGGGCTCTCGACCTGATCCTTATTGAATGCCACGGCCGGACACTTGCCGACACCGTAATCGTTACCCAAAGTGGCGGAGTCGCCAGCCAAGGTGCCGTCGATAAGCAAATAGTCATCGTAAGGCTCGGCGTTGCCGTTGCCCAACAGACCACGGGTCCTGCTAGTGTAGAAGCCATTGACGTTGACGTGGCAGATCTTCAAGTCGGTGGTACAGACGACAGTGACTCCATACTCCGAATGCAGGTGGACTGTGTAGAAGCGGCGCCAGGCGTGAATGCCGGGCAAGTTCTGTGGGTACTCTACAGCTTTGCCGTTCACCTTAAGGGCAACAGTATCAGATACTTCAAGATAATTTTCATCACGATCGACCAGGGTAATGGACTTCAGCTTGCCGTTGGCCAATTGGGCGACCACTGTGAAGTTATTGTCCACACTGTCCTGGGCAAGAATGTACTTGCAGTTGCCCGGGTACGCGTAGTGCTGACCATCAAATGTGAACACGTGCTGACCATCGACAATGTGGCCGCGCAGCTCAAAGTCTTGGAAGAACACCCACGAGCCAAAGAGGTCCTTTTTGAAAATGGTTTCCCAATTCTCGTTAAGGAGGAAGTTGATCACGCTGGAGCGGAAAGTTAGGAGAGCCGGCAGCTTACCAAAGGCATTCACAGAGTGGGGCAGTGAACTGAACCAGGCCTGCAAATCTCCCACAGGGAAGCCAGTAGATGGAGCACTGCTTTCAATTGAGTGCCAGATTGAGCGCACCGCCTTGACCAACAGCTTGACTAGTTCATCTAGAAGTTTCTCGTCGTTAATCGATTGCTGTTTCAATTTGGCCTCCAAGTACTCATGGAGCTTCTGCAGCAGTTCGTTTGTTTCCGGAGTCTGTGGCAAAATGTGCAACTGGTCAAACAGGTTGTTGAGGAATTCGAGGGTCTTCTCGACGAGCTTTAGGCTTTGGATCTTGCTGTTAAATTCAGTTTGGATGCTCTCAAAGGATGGCAGCTGGGCCAAGTACTTTTTGATTTCCTCGATGATTTCCTCAGCGGCATTTACCAATACCTTGGCGATTTCCTGAGCTGCTTCCTGTACCGGCTTGAGGGACTCGTTGATGGCCTTACCGTAGTTTTTCAATGCTGGTCCGTATTTCTCGAGGATGGCCAACACATCCTTCAACGCCTGAGTGTAGGCATTCACAATTTCAACACGCAACTGACCGATCAGCTTGGTGGCAGACACAACAAACTGCTCCCAGGCCTTCAGCACGGAGTCCTTCCACACTGCCTGCAACTTCTCGTAGATTTCGACCAACGTCTTGTGAACCTTTTCATAAGCAGCCGATGTCGATTTGGTCACTTCTTCAATGATCTTGGTAAGTTTTTCGTACAAAGTGCGACTGCAATTACATATATCGTTTAAATTCAAGATCAATTAAATTAAAATTAATTTGTGCCCCAACTCACATGGTCTCAATGATTGACGCCAATGTAGGATCAGATTCCAGCTCGTGGATAATCGACTTAACATTTTCATCGTAACTGGCCTTCAGTTTAGTGAAGTCCGGTGTGCTTTCCTTGGCCAACTTCAACTGATGATCTGAAACTTCGCGCAATTTCTCGAAACGCTGTTTGATCTTCTCAGAAATGGCTTCGGTTTCCGCCTTCACTTCCGTTTCGACAGTATTCTGTAGAGTAATAAAAAATATTTCCAATATGTAGCGTGCCTAGTGGCAGTGGAAGATAAGCTTCTCTTACCAGGAATGCTTTAACATCATCCTCGTTAGATTTGTAGCTGGTTTGCAGGAAGTTAGCCGCATCTAGAGCCACGCGTCCATTGAAAATCTGTTTGCCGCTGCCAATCACATCGAACTTGATCTCCTTGCCCAGTTTAATCTCGGCATTGGCGTCGATTAAATCGGCCCGCTTCAGAGTGACCTTGGCCCAGGTTGGCTGGAATTCGCTTGAGACTTCCACAGCCTTCTGGCCGAATGCCTGCAGTTTAGAGTTCAACTTCGCCACACGTTTCTGCTTGTTGTAGTCGCCGACAACTTGGAGAATTTGCTCATTCAGAGCAGTGACCGAAATTTCCAGCTTCTCTTTGTTGGCATAAAGGAAGGCAGCAGCTTTGTCGCTGTTGCCGCTAAGCAGCTCAGCACCGGCACTGACCTCATGTGTCTCAGTATTCACGGCCGAGTGAGTGTTCAACTCATATTGCAATTGAAGGCCAGTGGAACGGAGCTTGTGGGAGGCCGTCACGTTGAAGCCATGCTGATCCTTAATATTGCGTACATCACTGTTCAAAATGACCTTCTGTTCCGGCACTCGGAATATATCGAATACCAGCTCACCATTGGCAATGCGCTGGTTGCGGTTGGCATCCAAGTGTCCAGAAATACTGAGTGGTCGGATGGTTGGATGTTCCAGCTTGATGAGACCCTTGGCATTGAGAGCAACACGTTCGACTCCTGAGATGTCCAAAACGGCTGATACACTGGCCACATCGTTAGGGCGCTGCAGTTTGTCAATGTAGAAGGAGGCTGATTGCTCATAGTGGCCAAAGAACTTGCCACCGCTGGGAATCTCTTGCTTAGTTTCGAACAGTATTTGACGTTTCGGAAGAGTTAGCTTAACTGTTGAACCAGTTGGCAGGACGTTGGCCTGGACTTGATACTTCAGGTTTTTGCCGGACACGATGAGACCATCAAGGTTGTATTGGTACTTGAAGCCCTGACGGATGGTCTGTGACTTCAACTCAAACTCATACGGATGTCCGAGCTCTCTCAGATCGACCAGAATGAGGGCAGAATGCTGCGCCGAGTCCAATTGCTGTTCGTCAACGGTAATAATCGACTGGACTTGAACGTTGGTGCACTGTTTCTTCTCCTCGCACACAGACAGTTTCGAGTTAAACTCCTTATTGGTTATCTTCAAGGTCGATACGCCATTCTTGGGGCCAAAGTTGCCATTGAAGATGTATGCGAATCCGACTTCCTTGTCTGTATTAAGATCGAACACTTGGCGCGTCAACTTAAAGTTGCCCGAGTGCGACTTGCCCTGGTACTGAACCTGTCCTTGACCCTCAATGATAGCCTTGTTCTGCTCCTTTTTCAGTGCGTATGTGGCAGTGCCTTGGAAGACACTTCCCTGGGCATTCTTTAGCTGCACCTTGATGTTCTTGCCTTGGGCGCGTGCGTCCAAGACGTATCCATCGAGTTTAAGCTTTTTCGAGTCCCAGTCGCCAACAATGTAAAAGTCGTCAATGTTCGCGTAGGACGCTTCGGTATTAAGCTTGAAGTCCAATTCGGCCAGGTTTTGAATATCCAGAGTCAACTTAGCCTTACGCTCACCAAGCACTTCCAAGATGGCGGTAAGTACTATCGGTTGACCCGATGGCAATTTAACGTGAACATCGACGCCCTTTTTGTGGGCAGACCGATACAGTTTTGTGTCCAGGTCATAGGATTTACCAGCCTGTTTGGCTTGCACTGTGATCACGTAGGAATCCTCAGCTGCCTTGTGGCTGCGAATGTCGAGCTCAATGTTTTTGGCTGTCTCTTGGCTCGAATCCAATGTGAAGTGCAATGTGGCCGTTTCTCCAGCAGCATAGGACACATCAGCATTCGTCTTGATGTACTTTTCGCCGTACTGAGCACTGAATCCGTACTTTTGCTTGCCGTTGGCATCTCCGTCTCGAATAGAGCCAGCCTGCTCGCGCTGGTAGCTTCCCTCGAATTTGAGGGGAGAAGCCATGTTATTGTTTTGGGACTCGAACGAGTAACTGCCCTGTTGAGGTGTGCCCTTCCAGACGGTATTCACACGTGCAAAGAGTCCGTTTCCGGTCTTTGTGTCAAAGAACAGTTCAATGTGGTGGGCTCCGTTGTTGTCCTCGGTGTCCACCGATGGCTTCAGCAGCTTGCCGTTGCTGTTCACCTCCCACGACTTGATGGTGGAATCGGGGGCTTGCAGGTTGCTCTGGAACTCATAGGTAGCAGGCGCATTGCCTTGGGCCAGTGTGTACTTTCCATTCAGATTGACAGATAGGCGATCGCCATATTTGCCCGAAACGCGTCCAACAGCATGCGTAGCGCTATATTCATCCACTACGATCGAAATTTGAACGGGCTTGACAAGTGGGCTTCCACTGGAGGAGGACTCGAGCTCAAAACTTTTGCTGCTGCCCTTCACCAGATGCTTCACATTGTTGGTGATCTCCCATTTTTGGCCGTCGTAAGGAGTGTATACTATTTGGTTATTGGCGGAGAACTCCTTAGTCTTAACGTTGAGATTCTCCAACTTGCCCTTGATGGCCAACGAGCGTTTCTTGCCACCGCCGGGTTGCTGTTCTCCAATTTGAGCATCCACATTGCCCTGAGTAATGCCTGTCTTTGGATTGGCTGTTACTTTGCGGTTAATGCTGCCATCAATAACGCGACCCTCGGGAGTCGTCAGAACAAATGTGCCCTGGATTTCGCCATTTGAACGCCAATCGCCCTTGACGCTGCCAGCGGAGTCGAAAGCAAGTTTCTTGTTGTTAGCCTCCACAACATTCTTGGTGGAGAACTTCAGCTTATCCAGATTGTTCTCAGTCTTCAGATGCAGTTTCTTCTCACCATCCAAAGTGATGCTAGTGTCGATATCATATTTGGGAGCCAGTACAAGGAATTTGGATTCAATTTCAAGTTTGTGCTTGGGTTCCGTCTTTTGTGTTTCCGCAGTGGCAGTCAGTTCGCCCTTTCCGTTCTTGGCGACCTTGAAGTCAGCCTTGGCGGTTAACAGATTCTTGACAATCAAATTGATCTTAGCTGCCGAGATTTTATCCTGAGGGTGTTGCGTCTCACCGGTGAATTTAATAAGCTCTGCGTTATCGCGGCTTAGATGGAATTCGCTGTTGGTCTTATCTGGTGCGCCAATAACCTTAAGGGTCCACTGGGTGGGCTTGTCCTTTCCGCTGAACTGACCGCTACCCTGAAGATCAATGTGGATATCTTGCGCCGTATAACGTTGGCCCAGTTCACCCTTCAGTGTCAAGGAAGTGCCCCAGCTGGTGGTCAGAACGTTATCAACAACAAAAACGTTTCCATTGACGTCACACTTTGAGACAAGGTCGACGTAATGTTTGTTAAGCTTTACGTTAGCCTCCAATGCAAAGTCGCGAACTGATCGCTGATTGCTTTGGTACTTGATGTTGATGGATCCGACTTTCTGGTCGCGAGTCGCCTCTGCCTCCACTTGGAATTTGTTAGCATCGAACGTGGACTTAACCTTGAGGCCTCCAACTGGCTTGCCCTTGTGCTGAACGGCCACATCATGTGAGAATTTGCCCGATCGGATGGCGTTCGAGTTTTCTGCTTTCACAAACTCGAACTCGGTGGCAGTGTCGATGGCCCAGGTAACAGCTTTGCCAGTCGTCTTCAAGGAGTACAATTGGTTGCCAATGGTCAATTGGGCAGAGCTTCCGTAAACAGTGTCCGGCGAGCGCTCATCGTTGACGAAGAAGCCAACAGCATATTGTCCGTTCTCAAGCTTGAAGTTGCTCTTTACCAAGTATGACTGCTGGCCCGGAGCGACGTGCAGTTCAGCGTTAACTGAGGCGGGGCCAACATCTGCCCATCCATTGACCACAACACGTTCGTTGTTGGCATTTGAAATTTGGAAGTTTTGGAAGTTGTATCGGGCCTGCTTCTCGCCGGTTTGCTGGACAACAATTTTGCCATCTGCGTGGTACCCGTTGATGTTGTTGGTCACTCCATTTTTGTCCTGGATCTCGATGAGGGGCTTGTATTCGTTGCCATTCTTGGAGAATCCGATCTTGCTCTTCTTTATCTCCTTGTCATGTTCGTACTGGCCATAGAGGACCAACTCCTTGTTGTCGTTCGAGACGCCAGCTTCGACTCCAAAGTGGTATTGTGGATTGTCGAAAGATATGCGGCCGTAGGTGCGCGGCTTAGATCCCAATTCGAAGGCCACGCTAGTGTCGTGGGAGACCTTGGATCCGGGTGTGCTGTAGTCCAGTTTCCATTGCTGACTGCCTGTTGGCAGGGTCGAGTGGGTACCCTTGAAGTTGAATTTTCGCTCTGTAGTCAAATAGATGGCAAACGAGAATGGCCGCGATAGATGCAGTTCATCGATAAGAGCATGTCCCTTTCCAGCACCGCTTCCTTGACTGGTAATCGATGTTATCTCATTGACACTAGTCGAGCTAACTACGCAAACATTTAGTCCAACGATCTCCAACTGGTTAAAGCACAGCTCACTGGGCTGGCTTCCCTTCTGTTTCTTGGCCCCCTTTAAAGCGACAGTCTTCTGCTTATCCTGCTCGGCGACGAAGAATTCTGTGTTTACGTTGACATCAATCAGCTCAAGCTTTTCGCGGGGCAATTCAACGTCGACATTGAAACCGTCTCCGTCCTTGGTAAGGGCTACAGTAACGTCGCTACCAGTCGCTGAATGCGCGGTGGAGACAACTCGCAGACCAGTGGAGAGGACTTGGGCGTTGAAGCCCAGCTGAACATTAATGTCCACATCGACACTGGGCACGAATTTCAAACGGTATTTGGCCCTCTGCCAGTTCTGCTCCAGAATGTCGTTGACGTCAATATTAACGGCGAAATCGATCTTGTTTGC
Organism: Drosophila nebulosa; assembly: GCA_024703675.1. NCBI lineage: Eukaryota > Metazoa > Arthropoda > Insecta > Diptera > Drosophilidae > Drosophila > Drosophila nebulosa. The sequence goes on along the minus strand of JANFPS010000004.1, from coordinate 1,074,499 downwards.
GGCAAAGCCCTGGGCAGAGAATTCGAGTGGCACACCAACGCCCGTTGGATAAGAGAATTCCGTGTCCAGGAAAAGGTGGTGAGAGGCGAATTGTTTTTCGAATGAGGACAACTCCTTCTTCACTTTGTCAAAGGCCACAGAGAAGTGTTTGATGATGTCGGTCAAGGTGCTTGGTATATTGTCACCCAAACTCAGGAACGCTAACTCCGAACCGAACAGTTTCAGCGATAGATCCAGATTCAAATCCTGGGCATTTTTGCTGCCGTAAGTCTTGTATTTCTTTGCAGTCTTTGACGTGTCGTCGGCAATGGATCGCTTGGCGCGGCCACCAGCCTCAGGTCCACCTACTTCGATAAGCTTAACAATTTCCTCAAAGTCCTTGTTCAGCAGTCCCTTCGGTCCCAGATAGTATTCCAAAACAGTCTCCAAATTCTCTTGGCGCACGCTCGCTTCGAAAACATTGAAGTTGGTGCCAAAGACTTCGGTTGTCACATTCAAACGGGCAGATCGCGGAAGGAAGCCATGCTGCGAGTATATCAATTTGTAGTCCGAGCTTGCTCCGAATCCCAGGGCGTCAATCTTATAGGAAACCTCGTTGTTGAAACTGTAGCGCCTGTAGTCGCGGGGAAACTGCTTGGTCACACGGATATTGGACAAGTGGTACCGCTGCTGCTCTCGCGTAGCATCTGTTGAGTCGCGAATGGCCTTTAGGTTGGAGGCAATGAAGCCGCCGACCTGGTACACCTCTTCGGAGTTGACAATCTCGGCAATTTGGTTAGCAATCTCGGCGGTGGGGCATGTGATGGCTGCCAGATAGGCTTCAATGCGAAGCTCAGAGTCCTCATTATGATCCTTGAGCAACTCAATGGCCTTCGATTGGAGGCCACTGTCACATCCGATCGTCGAAAAAGCTTGCAGGGCTGCGACACGAATACGATTGGATCTTCCGGTGGATGCGCACTCGGTCAGAGCAGATGCAATGCTAGAGGCCAAACTCTGGGCATTACCAATACCCTTCAGAATGTACACAATACGCTCCTCATCCTTTTTGGTAGTTGCTTTGCAGTGCTTGAGATTATCGGCCAACTTCTTCGATATTGGCTCAATCACACTTGGCTCACACCCGTGGCGAATGCAGTACTTGGCAACCAGAGATCCGACTGCCAAAAAGATTTCCTTGGGTGCGTTGGGCGTCAGTTGGGCTGTGGCTTGGGTCAGAGTTTCCTTATCGACCGACTCCACCAAGTTGAGTGACAAAATAGCAAAGACTTTCTCCTTTTCGTCAAGTTTGTTGAGCTGCTTCAGTATGGCCCTGGCCGATTCAGCAGTGTTTGTGCGGAACAGAGCATCCAGGTACACCTTGCGAGCCTGCACCTTGTTGGGGTGGGGGAATGCCGCCAGTTCCAGCAACGTGTCGCTGTCCGACTGACGCAGAAGACGGATTAGCTCAACGAACTTCTTGGCACTGTCCTTCTTTACGTAGTCGCTAGTGGCATCTACCAGTTCCGAGAGAGCCGCCTTCAGGGCATTAATGTTTTTGGCAGTATAGGTTTCGGGCTTTTGGAAAATGATGCTAGCCTTGTCCGATCCGGTGGCTGGAGCAGATCCGGCTGTACCGCCAGCATTCTTCAGTTTCAGAGTAGTCAGTACTTTAGCGCTGACGTCGGAGTTTCCCTTTGAGGTTCCTGCAAACTTGTATGTCTCCACCAGCTGCACGTTCTCAACTACACCGCGCTCAACCTTCGACTCTTTGGAGTAGTCTGCCTGGAACAGAAGGCTGGACGATATTCCAGCTTTCTCATTAACCACGCCGGAGATCAGGCCGCTGTTGATTTGCTCTCGATGGGCGCAGCTGTTAAGATTACGCACTTTCGTGATGGCATCAGCATTGCCTGCCTTCGATATGGATGTGTGGGTCGGGCACTGGCCGAATACGTCCACTTCGTGTCCCGACTCGGTTCCCGATTGCAACAGAGAGATAATGGCACGCTTAATGTTCAGCGAGTAGGCCGAGTCCCCAGCATCCGTGCAGATCTCCGGCTCCACCTGGCCGTTTGACAACGTAAAGTGCACTGGCTTCTGTATGTTGCTCACTATCTTCTTCTCCACTGATTCCTTTGTGTTGGTCACCTTGACGGCGCCCACTTGGAGTGTGTACCCACAGTTGCCCTTTGCGAAAACTTTGGCAGTGCCGGTCACTTTCAGGCTCGTATCATCGGCTTCGCTCACAGCGCCGGAGCTCAGGCCAACCGTTAAAATACTGTCGAACGCATATTCATAAAAATGGCCTGGGGTATATTTCAGGAGACCATTGTCCGCTATATAGAGGAAAGGGAATACATTAAATTGATTCGGTATTTTCAGCATGAATTTTCTTCAACTTGACTTACATTTGGGACATCCTCTGCTGCAACTGCCATCTGCAATTGAAAACGCATATAAACAAAGGAATATATACACATTTAAATGGATAAAGTCTAATTTGGTATATTTTTTTTACCAATTTTGATTTCATTATTGATGTAAATGTATTGAAAGTTTAATTAAGAAACGGTTTTTGTTGGTAAATGAATTTGGTCAATTCATTCAGATCTGAGTTATTAATTCAGACATTCCGTTGCGTAATATTGACAGCCTTTCTTGATCAGAACAAATACTTTAAGTAAAATATTTAGCAGCGTTTTTGTCGTTTTATCCAATCTAACAATTCTAACTAACTTTTTAGACTTTAATGAAATGTTAGAAAGCAGTTCTACTTGAATTTCTTCTATAAACATATTTTTATAACACAAGTTAGACAATCATATTTAAGACTGTGAAACAAAGTACACAATACAAATGAATACTTTGTTAACGTTATAAATTGGATATTAACCAAAGCTATTAAATTAAGTTATCTGCTAGATTAATTAACTGGCGACTTGTATTTTTTTTTAATATTACTAAACGTGGTGACTAAAGTATTAATGTACATCTCATTATTCCAAGGGTGAGGTCTTTGATTAAAAGCGAGTTTATTACTCGTAATCCGTCGAACAATCTACATCATACATGTACATACATATGTATGTATGTATGTATGTATTTATGTATGTATGTATATACGAAGAATCTAGAATTAAATTATCCAATAGTGCAATCCTCACTTACCGGCACTCGTAGCTACCGCAAAAAGCAGACAGAAGAGGACTCCACTCAAACGGCAAGGATTAACCGTCCTGGCCATCGCGTTGGATCCTTTGGTACGTCTACGGAAGAAATTAAAGGTAATTGAGCACCAATTTTAGACTCATTTCATTGTGTTAATTAAGTCTACACGAATATTCTCGAAAGGGGAACCAACAACAACTACATATGTATGTATGTGTGTATGTGTGGCTTTGTGTAGATGTGGAAATAGCGCATTTAGAACGAGCTTCAGTTTTATTTAGCTTTGTGTGTGTGTGTTTTTTTTTTTTATTTTATCCTCGCTTTTCACAAATTAAGGATATCAAGGCTATACCTTAAGCACCACTGTAAATTGCACTTTATTCCTTTCACACCACTAAATTGAATGGCATATGTATGTGTGGACGCACGACTCTGACTCCGACTCGAACTCGCTGCGGAACCGACGACGACTAATTTCGAATTAAGCCGGATTTCAGCTGAACACCCACTTTAAATACCTCGTCCACTGGGACCCCATTCAAGACGGGGCAACATCCAGTACATACATACATACGTACATATGTATGTATGTACATACATATGAATTGACAGCTCTGCCAGCGTCAGCGTCAACGTGTGAGAGTGAGAGTGATCGCTTTGGGTGGTGCGGCTCCGGCTTCCCTAAATAACTCACTTGTCGGTACACACGGGGTACAGGCTATTTTCCCGTCCCGCTGGATTGCTCTCATGCACAGAAACAGAAATCTAAACTTATCAGCATTGAAGGGTGCCCGGCGTAGCCTCTGCACCCCTGCCCCGCTTTTGCCTCTGCTGCTGCTGCTGCTTCTGCTTCTGCTTCTGCCTCTGCTTCTGGTGCTAAGTACTTTCTATTATCTCATGATGATCCGACTTCGACGCATTCGACCCCAGACCAGGCTCGGTACTCGCATCACTATCTCTGTTCCGCGCTATCTACATAAGTATGTATTGTACATTGTATGTGCACAATTTGTCTGTCTGTGTGTGTGTGTGTGTGTGTGTGTGGAGTGCACACATACTTACATATAGAGACGTAGATTATAAGCCTCTCGGTTACCTGCAGTTGAGGGTGTGGATGAGCCGAACTGGCAGCTGTCGAGGACAAAAATTCCCTCTTCCCTCTTTCCTTGTTCAAAGTCGCTGGCTGCCAAACGGTCAACTTGAGGCAACTTTTTTTCTACAGAACATTTAGATTTAGTTTCGATTCAATATTTCAATTAGATCAAACTGCAACATTAATAGTTTGGTATATCCAGTAAAAAAAACAAAAAAATCGAAAATATCGAAACTTAAACTCTTTAGCGTAGCTTGGAAAATAAAAGAGATTTCGGAAAACTATCATAAAGTGTCGGTTACCATCATCTGAATACTTCCAGTTCTTTGACTTGCTTTTTCGGATTAGGCCTTCTGGTTTGTGCACATATTTGTGCTTTGGATCGACTACGTACAAACGAATGTACATACATGAATTGCAGTAATTCCTGATAAGGAACTCTAATCTTTAATTAAAAGTGGCTTGGAAGCAAAACACTGCTCGATAAGCACAAAATGACTCGCGCTCGAGCCGTATGTACCTGACAGAAAAAATTACAGTTCGCTTCGAAAGAAATTTATTTGTTGAATGGTAGGCGTGAAGATATTTCCGAGCATACATATCCCCAAATCCGAGGCCGAACTCCGACTAGAACTTCCACTTTACTCGGTTTAGTTCCTGACCCATTTTAAATTAATGCAGCATGTCGATTACTTTCTCCTCCTACTCCTCAGTCTATTACAAATACGAGCAATCCTAGGGCAAACTTCTTGTATAGCCATAGTCAAATGACACATACAAATGTACAATTACAATTGGTGTTGAAACCTGACTAGTGAGTCCACATAATAAATGATTAATTCATGCAGCACTTGTGTTATTGTATTCTAATTTGTTACTTACATTCAATTTCCTAAACACTTGTCACCCTGCCTCCATTGGAAAATAGTTTTGTTGTTTCTTTTCTACATACATAGTCTCTGTTTGTAAGGCTGCCTAGTTTTAAAAGTGCCACGACATCTAATTAATAGGAAAATATTTTAAAAATTCAACTTATGTCGGGGCTGTCCTTAATCCTTTCATGTCAGAATTAACTACTTGTTAGTAGGGCTTAAAATTGTTTGAAGACATTGATGAGCTAATCTAAACAAAATGTCATAGTCCTTGGTGCCCTAGCTAGATAAAGTATTTTATTTTCTTTCTAATAATTCCTTTACCTTTGTTTAGTCTTAAAAAACACTTTTTGTTTACACACTTTAACCGCGAAAAAATTGTGATCGTAAATAGCGATGATCTCTCAAGGGGGAACGACTACTAAATGAACACGTGTGAAGCTAACACAAAAACAAAAAGCAACAGCATGCGCAAAACATGCATGAACATACATGTTGCAAAAAACCGCAAGTCAACAAAATTAAAATAGCGGGACTTGTGAGCACAATGTTGCCATAAGGCAGCAAATGACATGGCTTGATTTTATATGTACATACGTAGACGTTAATTTGCACAAGTATTACGGACACACAGTAGTTTTAAATTCTCTGGAAAATTCCTAGATTTTATAAATTTTCTAAAATGGCTGTGGGTGATCTTTGCAATACTAAGTTGTGACTTGCGTTGAATGAGTTATCGCTAGGCAGCTAGCCTAGCTTTATTGAATAGGCGAGACATTTTGTATTATTTTCCCCGTCATTCAAAAAGCGAATACATATAAAATACTTTATTATATTAATATGCGAATAAAATCAATAGTTTTTGTTTAACATTCTCCAGTGTTTTATATCTGTGTACCTTAGCTTGTTGTTCGTCAATGTACGTAGGGAAGCAAGAGAAATGATTCTACCAAATAAAATCTGATCAGTCAATCCACACAAACATTCACATCGAACACTGTCTACGCAGGGCCAGGGCCAGGGTGTCGGAGTGGGAGTAGGGATAGGCTCTCATGCCGAGCATATGAGTCAATGAACTCCTCACGCCTCGAATATTGTGAGTGGAAAGGGGACAGATAAGCAGAGATTGATATATATTTCGATGGATCGCTCATCAGTAGGCATGTGTTAGACTGGCTCTTAAAAAGCACACAGTCTAAGGTATCAAATCGCAGGGTGGAACATATTCTTTGTGCGACGGAATGAAAACCAGTCTAATTAACTCGTCTCACTAATGTGAGAAGGTTAGAGGACTTTGACCTTTCCAAAGCTATAATTTGTATTTATTGTTTATTGTTAAAAAATAAAAGCCATCTAAGCTTATCTTAGATGTCCTGCTAAAGATCAGGTCTATCAACGCAGAGGATAATGAACTCGTTTATGACTGTCTTACCTTGGAGAAATTGTTTTGCATTTACGCCAGGAAGAAAAAACAAAGAAATTTAGTTTTATTATAATTGTGATTTAATTCAATGTAGTTTTATTTCTGTTTTTAAGATAACTGTATCTGTATCTGCAGGGAAAGCTTCTTTGCGTCGTAGATAGCTTTATAATTATGTATAACTTTGTATGCATTGTTATTTTAGGCACTTTTGTAATTTCGAATAAGATAGAGATAGATAGTAAATATATTGTCGTCATACTGCTATATAGATTTAGTTTTAGTTTTACAATACAATTGAAACTAAACTATGGGAAAAACAATAGTTCATATAAATACACGCCTTCGCCCTGCGTCCTGGAAATATTCGAACATGTTCGAGTACGAATAAGTCGACTGCAGATCGCAATTAACGGTGTGCGTCTATGAAAATCTATTGTTTCTACTTATTACTGAACTGCCAGTAATTTTCCTCATTCTTCGAGTTTTAAAACTAAATTTACCGGACGGAAACTCGAATACTTTAAAGGTTTTAACCGTAAGTAGAAAAATCACCAATTCGTTGCGCAACTTTTGGCATATTTCGTCTTCCTCTTGAATAGCATGATCCATAATTATCATCGCCGCTCACTCTGGTTATACATATTAAATGGCTTCAACAATTTGGCAAACTGCACTTCAAATTTATAGCTTAAATGTCTCCGCAGAGGCTCTGGAGATTTGTTTTTTGTTTTTAATTCTCTGATTAACTGAGAGTCGGCTGTGAGTACCTACATAAGTACCTACTTGTTTCCATGCGAACACCGGAAATGTAGATTTCCAAATTATTTCCTACCACTACATGCGCTAACAAGGCACTTGTGTTTTCGATTTGATTTCTGTGAAGCAGGTCAATAGGTTAATAGCTTGGATTTAACCATATCCCGCACAAATAACCATCGATTGTTTCGCTCGATTCACTGTTGATCGAATGCATGATCTTGCTTTATCTGCAGATCCCGCCTCTGTTATATATGTAAGTAATACTAATGAACCCGAAACCTCCTTGGAGCCATTGAAAATCAAAGTACTTAATCTCAAATTTCTTATTGTTAACCCCCGGCACAGCTAGTTACACTCCCACGTTTTTACGTTATGGGCAGCCGCATTCATCGACAACCATTTTGGGCAAGTCGCGCTTGATTATGCCATCATCCCCATAATATATTAGGGACATGCTGGAGAACTTGACAGGCGCACAGCACGGCCGCATGCCGTTTAGGAGACCCATCTTCCGATACTCTTCTATAAAGTGAGCATGAAAAGTTTGAAATGTGTCGGGCGTTCGAAACGGTCCCGTACAGTCGCCCCTACAATAGTTGGCAAAGTATCCCCGTGGGGCAATGATCCAGTCGTCCCATCCGAGCGCCTTGAAGGAAACGTAAAACGACTCTTTGCAGCATTGGCCGCTCAAGGCGCCACCGCAATCCACTGCCCGCCTTCTCACTCGGCGATTTCTCGTTGACTCAGTGTGAATCACAAGAAACGGTCGATATGGATTAAGATTCGCATCGGCGCTCTCCGGTTTCGTTTTCAACTTCGATGATGACAAGTGCAGCGAGTAATGGTTACCGCATCCAGTACAATCAATCATCAGTCTCAGATTTTCCTCGCTGCCAGGGCTGCCCTCGCTGTACCATTCCCGTATCGTTTCGGTCAAATCAAATTTCTGCCATCCCATGTGCTTAGTGTCAACCTCGAAGGAGGTGCGGAAAAGAAATGCCTGATCAGTTCCCTGTCAGGAATAGAATGTGATTGCAGCCCAATTAGCACTTAATTAGAGTCGGTGTGGCCTATTTTGTGGTCAAGTTACCTGTTCAGTGATATTGATTCCCGCCGTCATTTGGAATACCCAGATCTTGATTCGCTGCTGAAGTACATTGGACCGCATTTTGCGCTTATAGTTCGCATTAGGCTGTACTTGGAGTCTGGCTCTTGACTTTCCACTGGCACCTCCGGACCGCTGCTTGTCTACTCGGATATGGAGTTCGGCACTGCGTATGGAGAGCTTCTGGTTAGGAACACGGGTCCGTTGCGGCGCAAATTCCACTATGCGATACTTTCGATATTGCGTTCCTAAAACGAAAATGCAACTCTATAAAATTTCCATAGGGGCAGTGGCAGTGGCAGTGGGAGTGGGAGTGAGAAGGGCAGCGGGGCTTCAGGGGGGTAACAACCAAGGATTTTGCGCGTTTTCGCATTTTTAATTGTTTACACTGTCTGATGGTCTTATTTCACACCTCAGAACAATAGTGAAAGTACTTCAGAGCCCATCCACAGACACAGTCTGCAATAACTACTCATACTCGTACTCAGACTCAGACGCCGTCGACAGTACTGCACTTTCACGCGTAAGTGGCTGGGGGGGGGGGGGGGGGGGAGTGTAGGGCGGAGACCGGGGTTGTGTGTGGGGCTGTCTCGGCTAGACGCAGACATACTCACACCTACATACATACATAAGTGGTCGCTCAAAGAACACTGCATGCATGCACAATGGGTTAAAATCAGCCTTGGGGCGTAAGGATTCCGATTCCCCGAGTCCCTCGAGCTGCCCGAAATCTGCCGCTTCCCCCGAGTGTGAGCTGGGAACACTTATAGGATTTTGATTTGAACGTTCACATTGGAAAGTGTCATTTTTCTAATGAACATCACAACTCGCAGGAAGCAGGACGCGAGACGCATAACGTCCTTCACGTAACCAGCACCAACACTCCGACACCGTCTCGTGCCATGTACCCTCAAACCCAATCGTCCCACTCCCACTTCCCCCACTCTCACTCGTTAGCCCGTAGCCTTCAGCATTGACTCGCCTCGTTTCCATGTGCATACTCACATTTGTAGGCATTTTTTTGTCCAGACAAACCCATTGGAGCTAGTGGAAATGAATGCGGCTACATGTATGTGTATATGTAAACTGTGTGCATACACACACACTTAAACAAATGCAGAGACATTTGCTAAGATGTGTGCGTGTGGCAATGCATGCAATTTAGGGTGGTTCAAAAGAGATTTCATGACTTTCAATTTGCTGACCCAAAAATGGAAAATATTATTTTACTTCAAGAAGAAACGAACCTCTTGGAAATATGTATGTTCCAAAATACGCGAAGAATCTTCTGTATACACAACCAAAATAATCTCTGGAATGATAGTGATAAATAATACGATTGCTCGTCTTTACTTGGACACGTTTTTTGATTTTTTAACACTTGGAATAAGTTTGAACAACCCTAATGTGCAGACACACATATACATACATACATATGAACACGAACGAAATATTTTTTACATTGTTCCCCACTTTACAGTTTAGTATTATCCAGACGGTCAGTGGCATACACAGACAAAAGGCAGACTGGGGCCAATAGGCGGCGGCTTAGGCAAATCTTTAGGCGATGCGGATACCAACGGACGGGGCGGGGCGCAGTGGACGAAGTCGACGTCGGTGTAATGTACGATTAGCTTACCTTCTTCAGCAAAGGTGATTATTTCCTGAGTGTTCCCAAAAAAGTCTTCGCGATCGGAGAGATCCTGGTCGAGCATAGGGATGCCGTTAGCATCGTTGAGCACGTTCATGGGCCTGTGGCTTGAACTTTGGCTGGGTTTGGGACTACCGCTGCTGCTGGAACCACTGTAATCGTTAAAATATACATAATCATTGGGTCCGATGCTGCCATGATTGATGCCCCTATTGATGCTACTATCACTACTACGATTTATATCTATCAGATATGTTGATTTACTGTACGCATTCGAATTGCTCTTTCGGTTACGGTTTTGGCTCTCGTGGCTCCTCTGCCGGCTTGCAGTGCGTGAGGTCGCATGGGCTTGGTTGTGCGAGTGATAGCTCGCGTAATGGAGCTGGCCCACCTCTGGCCAGTCCTCTTCTGGACTAATTTGATTCAATTCTTCAGCAGCGTGATTGGCGCGTGTGCCACTTCGATTCCGTTGAAATGTGCCAAAGGCGTTTAGTTCACTCGATTCCACGTAGCTATCATCGGGATGTAGATGCAAACGACCGCGGGGCCGTGCTCGTTGCTCGTGCACATGATCGTGGTGGCCATCAAATTCAAATTCGCTGTTTCCTTTATCGAAACCATCATTGGCAACCATCCGCCCGCCATCGGCCCGGTTTATTGTCTCCCAAATGAACTGCTTTGGCAGCGGATGCGATACGTTCGGTTTCTGCGAGAGACCGAGCTTCGTCAGAATTTGCCGCTTTATTGATTCCAAGCGCACACGGTCGCTTGGCGCGATATTGTAATGGTTTCGGTTAGTTTTTTTGTAGTAATAATTGTTGTTATTGTACTTGTTGTTATTGTTGTTGTTGTTGTAGTCTGTGTGGGGGTTATCTGTGTAAATGTGACAATTGTAAAGTGTTATGTGAGTTACAAAGTTTGTTGATTTGCATTTGTCTGGTGTATGTAGGCTGGGGTGTGTGTTATAGTCGAAACAAACCGAATACCAGAATCCCTTTCTCCTAACTTCAAGGGCCATATAAATTGACAGAGACAATTTGCAGCAAGATTTTCGTAATGGGCTAGAGAATAGTGCTGGGAATACATCGATATTCGCCTACATCGATACTTCGATCTTTTGTATGGAACCCGTATCGATGTATCGATCTTTGTATCGAAATAATTAAACTCCAAAAAAATTGGAAAAACAAAGTTCATATCAGAAACAAAAGATCATCATGTCAAACAGGTTTCCAACTTGTACTCTTAAACAACTCGAAATATTATAGATTTCAAAGCTGTACAAAAAGATTTAAGACTTCAAAAACGACAGTGGTCCATGCTAACAAAATCGACTTTAGTCCTCCATAAAAACCAAAAATTTTATTATTAATTTATTCTTAACAAAAAGGTGTAAAGCAACGATCAAAAATTAGGTAGTATCAAAAATTTGAAGTATAAAATATGTTCCTAAAAATTTTACCTATTTTACCTATGCCACTATTTTTACACAGGTCGAAAAATTAGCTGAGCACCAGACTCAGGCACTTGGGTATCCTTTACTAATAAATTCTAATGGAGCGTTGAATCTGAATCTGTGGTCTGATTGTTCGGATTGACTGTGACTATGTTTAGGAGATATCCTGATGTATAACTACGAAAATAGGTGACAACACTAACGACACCTAATATATCAAATATCGAAGTTAGCAGTATCGATGTTTTCGATATTTCTTAATTGATCGATATTGTTCCCAGCACTATGTACTCAGGAAGCTTTCTTAGAGACGATAGTAGATAGATTGATTAATACGGATGACTTGAAATTTATGACACATTCAAGATAGTTAAATCGATTATTATTCAATTATCGGCCTCAACCGGTTAGAAGAATCTGTTGAGAATTCTTTAATTCGCTTGTTTCGAATGTTAATGTTGTTTTTGCGTGTATTTACAAGGCATATATGTGGATATGTATGTATGTATCTGGTAAGTGTGTAAAAAGTGTTTTTCCAGACGTTACTTTTCCGAAGCCGATCCGATTTTTAAATGTTTACCGTGCGCTACTTACAATGGATCTATAACTCAGAATTGGGTGATGTGCAAGATAAAAGTCTACATTACACAGAGAAAAAAATGGTATACACCTTTTCTTTTTCTTTGTGTATTCGTAGACTTGAATAAAAATCAAAGTGTGAGTGCGCCTAAATGTAGGGTCGAGGTTAATTGATCCTTTGCTAGAAATTACTTTCAGACCAAGTACATGCACAATAAGTGAAAATCACTTTGGGCTCACCTTTGTCGCTGTAAAAGTTGCCTTTACCCTCTTCGTGGCACATGGTGCAGCCCCTATGAGCCACGAAATTGGAGATGTAACCACTGCCACTACCACTGCCAATGGCATTGCAGTTGATTAGCTTCACCTCAAGCCAGACGAGTCCAATTAGCAGCCAGACGAGATTGGCACGGTTACGCTTGTTCTTTGCACAGTGGCGAATGGTGGTTCCATTGGACACCGGCCACGACGATACCAAGTCCTTCAGCGATGAGACGCGCACATCCACATCAGGGTCAGCTGTGCTCCGCATCCACATTGGAGTCAATTCAGATGCTTGGTCGGTGTCGTTAATTACCTTGAACTTGAACGCCTTCAATGTGGGACACTGTCGTTGACGCTTGCGGCTATTGCAAAACATTTTGCACAGATTGTTGGACTTCAGCTGCTGGTTGTTGGCCATATCGTAGGAGACGTGTCCGTAGAGCATTTGCACCTTTAGCTTGGTAGCCGCTGATGTGGGCACCGTCACGGGCACCGGCTTGCTGTTGGAGCGGCTATCATTGGGAGTCGACGGTTGGCTAATGCCTCCATCTAGTTCCAGGATTATGCAGCTTGTGAGCAGAGTGGCCAGTGCCGTGGTCCAGCGTGCGAATGCAGCAGCTGTGCCCAAGAGCTTTGATATCCCCATGAATCCCCCAAAAAGGGGAACAGGGACTTTTTTGCGTGCTATTAGGGGCGGGCAATGGCTCGATCTCGAGCTGGAGCTGGAGCTGGTACTGCAGCTGAGGCTGAGGCAGGAGCAGCAGCCCACGACCACGACACAGCATCCCTGGCGACAACAAAAGCACGGGCAATTGTAATAGCATCTGCTGGCACTCGGCAGCGGAGGCGCCTGCTGTTGCTCAAAATCGAATCTCATCTTGTTTGTGGTTCTCTACTTCTATTCCTGTTTACATTTGCATGTCGCATAATCTTAAGTACCAAGGCGACTTTCGAAATTCCCTATTTCGCCTATGCCCATTGGCTTTTCTTCACATGGAATTTGAACTTAATAGTTCCTATTCGTGAATTTGTATAGTTTGAAATCTAGGGGAAAGCAAGAGAAAAATGCAAAATTAAACAAAATTTCTTGGCTCGATTTGGTATTCTTTGCAAAATTGTGTAGTGATAATGTGAAGACTGATTTGCGAGAGGTTGGAGGGTTCAAGGCGTTTGTATTATATTAATTTTGTAGATTAAACTAAGATTAAATAAACGGAAGTGCTTACTTTTTAAAAAGAAATTATTATTTCTTAATCAAACGAGCGCGTTTCGTATTCCATAGAGCATGATTTGACCTAAGGGCTGCTGTGTTTGGAAGCACGGGAAATAGGGATACAGGGTGTATGTATGTCTGCAAGGATATTTGAGGTCCGTCTATTCATTGAAATCGAAAATAAATGCCAGAGAGTTCAATTTTGCATACTGTTTTAATCTGGCGTTAAGAAATTGCATCTTTTAAATGGAAATGGAAATTGCTGGACTTATTGAGCTATATCTATTGAGTCCTTTCCCCGTATGACTAATCTCCGACTCCGTTCTTTAGACAATTTCTGTAGGCCCTCTGACCATGGCACACATTTTTACACACACACACAGTGTGGCTCTATACACTCGTACACAGAAATGGATGGATGTGTGTGTATAGAAGTTTGAGCTCCCATGCGGTAAGGGTACACATACACTCACACACACACACACAAACACGCGCGCGAAATCTAAATGATATGAGCCGACACTCAGACCTCAGAAAAAAGGATGCGCCGAGACGACGCCAGCAGCGGCCAAATACGAGCTCAGCGGCAGCGAAAAGGGCAAACAAAATACAAGCACTATGTGAAAGACCGATGTGGATTGGGATGGGTACGGGGATGGGGATGGGGATGGTATGGGATGTAATGGGCATGGGCTTGGGGATGGGGACGATGATGAGGGTGGGTAACTATTAGAGAAATCGTTATGTGGAAGCAGAATACATGCCAAAAAAAAAATGTTATAAGGCTGCGGAATTCTTACTTGAATTACCAAATTCGTTAATCAGTAATTGAGACTAAACTGCTCGATTTGGTAACCGGTTAAATGTATTCTCGCCTCCACACCGTTTGTTCTTTAATCACTCTGCGCCGCCAACGTTAATTAAGTGCAGCTTCTGCAGAATTTCCATTTCTTTGCGAACGTCGATTCGGGCATGGTAATTACATATTTCGATGACACTTCGATGGATTGGATGTATTTTTTCTCTTCTTATGGGTTGCGAATATGTATGTATGACAATTCGGGCCCAGTCAGAAGCGCGTTGATTCGTTATCTCCGCGTGATGGTAACGGACTGAGCTGGGCTGTGCAAAGTCGGAAGAGAAACCGTATCCAAGCAGGCACGGAGACAGGGGTAGGAGCAGGAGCAGGGGCAGGGGCAGGGACAGAAACGGGTCAGTTTCGGTTATGCGCATGGTGGGAAGGCTGAATGTGCTGTCTACTCTCTTCGACCCAGGGGGATTCCCTTTTTACTCTCTCCCTTCTGCTACATCACTCTTACCTCTTTTCCGTTGCCATCAATTTGAAAGTGCCGGTCTCACATGCCAAGCACGCTGGTCTTGATTCTCTCCAGGAATCGATTCTCTCCTAAAGACCTGCGCAGTCTGGCAAAGCGATATAAAAGCCCATTTTAATTCCATCTCTAGATTTATTCGATTTGTTCGATGTTCTCAAAATTATTAGTATTTCAATTTTCCGAAATTCATTTTACTGATCTCCTTCTTCGTTTTGGTAGAATTTTACTGAATTCTTCCTGTACAATGTAGCTTCGAAATAGATCCAACAACATTATTTAAAAGTTAACGCTTTTCTGCACTTTGTCAATCAATTTTTCTTATAAATGTTTTAACTTCTTAAGTCAGTCACTTTTGTATATACAACTCATTGATATCTTATATTGCTTATAGCTGAGGCCCTTGGCATAGATTAAAGATGAAAGATCAATGCGAAAGAACGCGACCGATAGTCATCGGGCAGTCTTAATCATGTCCATTATGTGATTTCCTAAAACTTCTTCGGCATGCAATGATTATGGACGGTAGAGTAACCCCCCCTATAGATGAACCAATAGAATAAGAAAGAAAATTAAAAAAAATTAAGCTTATGAAGCTATTAAGACAGTTCTTAATATAAAGTCCGATATTGTTGATTTGCATTTAAACGAAAAGCAGGCAAATTCGAAAACTATCGTTTACAAAAGATTTTTTTAAGCCCAATTAGAGGTATGTAGATAGAGATACATATGTAATAATAATGAGATAAGTAATGATAATTTACCAAACATTTCTTAAATAAATAAACATTATTTTGTGTTGACAAAATAAAAGGCATAATCTTTGTACTCGAATTAGCAAACAATTTTGTCAATCCCAAGAGTGTCTGCTAATGGTAGTGTTTACTGTATTTGGACAAGACCCCGTCCAAATTAGATTATTTCCTTGCAATATATGCGACATATCCCGATCAACCTGTTCGGTGTGAGGTAGCACCAGCGAGGTATTATTTTAAGTGATTAAGTAATTCACTTGTGTTTATGCCTAACTTACCTCTCATTTGGAATTTTGACATTTGTCAAGTTTGTTTAATCTAGATAGATATTCAAATCATCATGACTTGTCAGGAAAAGCTAGAACGTCAAATAGAACTTTTGGCGACAGTTGATACGGGTTGGGTGTTTCTTCTTTAGGTTTGTAGACGCAATTCGGAGTTTTCGTTAAGTATTCCTAACTTATAAGCCTGAAAATCAAGCCCTGAGTTACATTTATCCAAAAAATGAAAAATTGGTAATTCGATATGAACATGAAATATCTTTTTTGACGGGTAATCAAAATATTTGAAGTTAACAATCAAAAATTATAGCATATTTCATGCCAATTTTACTGTGTCCTAGTGTATTAAATAAAACTAGAAGGCGGGGCTAACTTCGACCGTGCCAAAGTTTGTATTTCCTAGCTTTTTTTTTGTAATACACTTTCTTTAAGTATTGGTGTCAAAAGGTCAAGAAAAGTGTTATGTAAAAAGTCGAAAACAAAATTCTGTCTGCTTTTCCGACCAAAATTGATATACGATCGGACCGTTCCTATGGGACTTATAAGATATAGTCGCCCGATCCCAATCAATGTTGGCACTGATATTAATGAAACGAGCAATTTTCAAGATCGACCAAATAACGCTTCGTCTCCATTGACGAGACAGTGACACTTTACCCAAGTTTTAATCCACACATTTTGATTATTGCAGCGCATTCTTAAAGGCAATGGTTTTCATGATGCAACTCGTTGGTAACATGCCTCAGGTGGAGAGATGAAACAAGGAGTCCTGGCCTTACTGGATATCCTGAATAAGTGCAGGATAATTGACCATCTACCCGCACCAAACAATGAGACTCAACACGAAGTGGAGAAATTAGCATCTATACGTATTCCTGAACACCAAAGAAGCATTTGTCTCCAACGGGATTTTAGTCATTTCGTCAAGTCCATTAGCAGATGCAGTAGTGGTAACCAGTTCTGCACACTTTTTCATTCCGTATTTTAATTTTCTCGACTCTCAAACAACTTTTTGCTTTATGCGTTGGTTTGATCGATAGATATACCGTTTTACCATTTTGGGTATTTGCCGTTTATTTCTAGGTGCAATTAGGTAAAATAATCGTTAATTTTGCCTGGTCACTAATTTAGCACACGTGATCCAAGTGTCAAGGATACATCTATGATCCCTTTGCAGAAATTGTTGGTCTAGTAAAAGTAAAAGAAACTCCACATTCGGAATTCGGACCAATCGAAAATATGACATTTGTATGGATTTTTTGGGGGTTTACTGCGAGGATGTGGCGAAACAAAGAGTTACCCCTAATTGCTACAACACGGTGGAATCAGTGGATGTCCAAACATTTGCCTTGTTTACCCTTAACGGAATATCTGTATCTTAAGAAACTTGAGGATTTCAAAAGGCCCTATTATGTAATTATATCTATATAATCTATTTCACACGGTCGCTCTAGAATGAGCACTTACACTGGTTGACGCAAATAATAATTTCATATTAGGCAAGGGTATAAAGTACCTGTTTGCCAACGCGAACTAAAAGAAGATTTTCAATTGCTGTACTCGTTGCGTTTTTTGATTCCTGCCTCATACACCGTTCATTGTTCCCATACATTAAATATTTTGCTTTGTTTTGTAGTTTTTTATTTGGCCTAAGCTATTTTTAAGGGTTTTACCGTTTTTTATAATAATCTAATTCAAAATCATTTGTGGTTTTCTGAAAGAAAAATCGGATGTATATAAGGATTCTTGATCCTACACTCGATGTGCACTTATTTTTCTAGTTTTAGAAAAAGGGAAAGAATTCTGCTACGCTCAAATAATGAGTTGAATTTTGTGCCCAGTATATTGTTAAATCGACTTCTGCCCCTATTTGTCGCTTCAAACGTCGCCATGCGAATGGCAAATCCGACCGCGACTCGAACATGTTCGAAAGCGGCTCGGGCTTTTACGATTTTGTAGTTTGAATACCGCGAGAAATTTGAATCGTTGGTTAATAATTAACATTCTATTCTCTAATCAGGTTAAACTAGTTGTAACAACTAAAAATTCATATTAAATGAAAAAGCATGAAATATATATTTTTTTAGAATGCACAATCTGGTGGTTGGTTCTGAGGAACATTCCACTAGAATCCAGAATCGCAAAGTAACGATTCTTTCTATGAAGTAACCTTCTTTCTATGAAGATCTTATGAACTATTAAATTAGTTCACCTGATAAGTGGACTGAACTCTATCAGATTTGTTAAGCAATATAATCAAACACTTTTAGTAGTAAGGACGAACGGTCAGACTCTCTATTATTCTACAAGAATAAGTAAGGGCCATTCAATATTTTTCTTCTTTATAATCACATTATGCTGTGTCTATTAATGTGTCTATGTATCGTGAAGGCTCTACTTGCGAACAGCTCCTTCATGCGGACAGTTCCCTTAGGCGAACGAATTTTATAGTACCAAGTTTTTTGTCATGATTTTCATAAAAAAAACTCGTTTCCTTCGGCGGACGGTCCCTTGGCAGGACGCAGACACTCTTTTTTGTACATTTTTATACAAAATACTTCACTCTTTTTTGTACATTTTTATACAAAATACTTCACTCTTTTTTGTACATTTTTATACAAAATATAAAAGAAGTAGTCGCGAAGCTGCATATTTCAAGTCTTGATCATTTTTTTAATGTATACAGCTCCTGGACCACAGATGACGACAATATTGAAATTAATATAACCGATCAAAGTGAAGTTGACTTAAGCGATACAGATAATGAGATTATTGTACGGAACATTGGCATTGCAACAAATGGAGAGGTGCCTTGATTTTATATCTTATCAATCCATTAACATTTTTCAACGTTGCATCCCTTCGGTACCAAATAGTTGTCGCTGCTTTGTCCGAACCACCGACGTCGGCAGGATAAAAATTCTATAGTTCATGTTAGAGTCTCCCGTGTCTTGTGCACGAGACGATTGGACAATTGTCGCCCAATGATCTTGGTCGCCGGGGCTAGAGGGACAATGTCGGCGACACAACTCTTGATTGTCCCAGCAAGTTCAGCAGGACATTTGGACATTTGGACATTTGTCTTTGGGACAACGTCACTAGGTTGTCCTTTGTGTCTTGAAAGCTGGGACATGCAATGTTAAATAACCCTTGCGATTTCCCGGCGATGCAGTCTACAATTAACAAATTTTTAAAAAAACACAAAATTGTTAAACACAACGTTACAAAAAAAAAATATATATATATACATATTTATATTAATATTAAAAATAAAGATTTTAAAATAAATATTTATTTTGTCCACATATAGTAAAAAAAAGTGTCTAATTTGTTTCACATTCCCTTTAGCGGACAACTGCCTTGGCCGGACAAACATACTGGCACCGTTGCTGTCCGGCCAAGAGAGTTTTCACTGTATATAATTCTCGCAATTAGAACACTAAGGAATTGTTAAATATGTACATCTACAGATGGTAAAAAAAAGGTTCTGTTTATCTATTCTAATGTTTTGCAACACTTTGCAACACTGTTAACGGTTTATTTTCTTTTTAAGTCGACCTTTTTGATTAATATCAATCCTTTGCCGGCTCGGGGTCAATGAAAAATGCACAAAGTGTTTGTTTTTGATTTCCCAATAAATTTGTATCTTTTTCAACAATCGTCATTAGGGGCCACAACAATTATTACACAAATATACATAAGTCTTTCTTTTAAACATGGAAAATAGCTAAAACCATTATACATACAAATAGCTAAAACCATTATATTTACACGTTTGACTTCTGTTCTGTCCGATGTGTAGTTTTGAACTGTCAATGTGAGTCAATTAGATGTCGATATATGGTTTGTTGGTGTGTGTGTAAATCTCTTCGTGCAATGCTGCCTCTTGCTGCAGGATGGACACCTCTAAGAAATCTGGTGTATGGCCACTGGCGGCACAGTGGGCCGATAGCTGCGTATATTGTATATTTGCATCATTTATTTTATTGATGTCTGATCTATGTCCCGATAATCTCCTTTTTAGTTCACTCTTCCTTAGTCCTTCCAAGCGCAAGGTGCATATATTATATGTATGTATATTTGTTTAGTTATTCATGTGCATTTTACTTTTTGTATTTGTAAGAAACATATGTATGGATGTGTTGTGAAATGAGGTTTGTGTGCGGTTCGTCTGAAAAACCTGGTATATAGGAAATATTACATTTGTGCATTTTTGGAATTGATTCCAAATTGAAAGCATTACCTTTTTAAATGGTTTGTTAGATTTATATTCGGATTCCACAAATTCAAATTCAAAATTCCGAGAAATATAAATTAAATTAAATTCAAATAAAAATATCTGCAATTGTGTTACATTTTTGTACTTTTTATTTAATTCAAGAAATGATAAAAGCACTTACGATAGGAAAATACATATATAATCTTTTGTTCATTGCAAATGTCCTCCGATCCATCGGCTCCTTGATTCTTAGAAGTACATAAGTAAACATATGGTTTTCCCTTGAGTCGGGGGTTAAATAATAATAAATAAGCAATTCCCCCGAGTCGACTTTAAAATACCTTCCAATCAAACGGCTCACTCTGCGTGTATCCAACTTTTGCGTATGACTTTCTCCGTTCTTTCCGAATTTGATGAATTTCGATGAAAGATCTTGGTAGCTTTTACGGGCGTTATAAACTCGTGGAACAGATCTTATTTTTCGATTGTGTGGGGCAGAAGGGAGATTGGCAAAAATTTTAAATAAATTTTACTGTGACTAAACATATTCAATATGGAGCATCGAGCATTTACAGACACCACAATCCAACTCAACCAAGGTTGATGTCAGATAAGATGCAAAATTCTTTTGTTGGATGGGATCGAATGATACCGCTTAATTCCGCTTCGGTACCAACATTGTTCTTCCCAAAAATTCAGAAACATAAAACGTAAAACACAAATTTAATAATTCGTTTTATCAAGTTGAAATAGTTTGAAATAGAAGTATCCAAAGACATCACATTAAAAACAAATTTTGCTTTCTGGGTATACATTTAGATAATTTAATAATCGGATCATTGCGAGATAAATGGGTCTAAGAAAATAAAAAAACCGTGTGTTCAATCCAGAAGCTGCTCAAAAGCAGACTCGTTCTAGACAATCCATCCTGTTGAATTGTGGGATATTTCTTTTTGATTTTGACCACCTCCACCTCTGACCACCAATCAGAAAAATGTAGATTAATATATGTATATGTGTTCGACATTGAATACATTGTGAATATATTGAAACTTTACTCCCAAATCTTAAGTGAAATCATGAAACCGGGTCTGTTAAACGAGCTCTTGGTATTTCCATAGTTCTTGCAATTGATGTCATGTTTAGGTCTACAGATAGATACCGACGACGATCCAATTTAAAATGAAGTGAAATGACCTGCCGGAAGATTTCCCCTTTCATTCAGAAGTTCTGGTTCTGTTGAATGTTGGGTCTTCTGTCGCCCCATAGTGTTCAGGCAATATGGGCTTCATTGTGTGTTAGTGTTGGTGGTTTGAGGAATTACGGTTCGCTGCTCATTTTCCTATAAATACATGTGTATATGTATGTGTATGCATATATGTACATACATATGTACATATGTATGTATGTAGGTACATACATATACAAACACACACCCACATGCGTTGTTGTCTGTGTGTGCGTACATGTGACTAAGGTAAGTTGGCAGAAATATGACCGAATATAACGATCCACCCGGGTCCGACTTTTCTATGAAACATACGACACCAGATTTCGATACATCCATGGAAAGCTATGATTTTCAGTTGGAAAAGCGCCGATAGTTAATCTTGAACTTCTCAAGATTTCTTTGTCATCTTTCGGATGGCTATTTTGGAAATACAGTTCAGTTGTCATACAGGTAGATACATACATACATATGTATGTGTGTAGTTACATATATTTGGATGTAAAAAGTCTGTAATTATTATTTTGATTATACATAAGTCTGATTTACTTTGTTTTCTCTTCTATTTTGTTGATTTTTTTGTACATTATGCCTTTTTCTTTTTGTCTTATTAAATTATTGTTTTCTCGAGTATAAACCTGCAAGCAGCCCGATGCCAGGGCCGGTTCAGTCGGTATAGTACCTAGGCCGAGGGTCACCCAAGAATATTATTCCTGGTACAAATTACTTGTTATTCATTCAACTAACTTACACTACTGATAACCAAATACATATACGTTTTCTTTAGATAATTCCTTCTCTAGACATTTATCGGTTAAGAAGTATTCGAAGCTCTCATAATAACGCAGCCTAGCAGAGTAATACATACATTAGTGCTAGAAATAACATCATCATAGATAAAATAGGTGCAATTTAAAAGAACACATTTTATGCTTCAAATTTTTTATGCTACCAGATATTAAATCGTTCCCTTACACATTTTTGTTAAGAATAAATAACTTTTACTTGGATATCATTATATTTTTGATATGCTTGTACGGTTACGTTAGTTTTCAAATTTTTGGGAGCTTAAATATTTCACTACAAAGTTCGATACATCGATATGGGTTCCATACAAAAGATCGAAATATCGATGTAGGCGAATATCGATACTTTCCTAGCACTAGTATGTGCATATGTATGTACCTACATATCTCCCACCAAAGTCCGTCCCTGAAGGAAGTAATAAAACCAAAACAGCGAGATGCAGCAAAGCCCTAGTCAAAAAAAAAAAAAATAAATAAATAACAACAACAGTAATAGTAATACGCAGTACATAACAGCAACAGCAACAGCAGCAGCAGCAGCAACCAAAGTAAAAAGAAACAGCAGAAAAGCTGTCGCGGTTGGCTTGCAGAGCGTGAAAAGCCACGAGCCACGATTGAAATACCGAATTTCATACCGAAACATATGAATACTGATTGTTCAAATAAAGAGCGAGCGCTATGGATGATTCCTATGCCGGTGTGTCTGTATATATGTACATATACATACATATGTGCATATGTATGTATAGACTGGCTGTGCTAGTGTGTGTGTGTGTGTGGACTCGAATGAAAAAGGGGGTCTGGATCTACAATAGCAAGCCTAGACCGATCCAAAAGCCGCACAACCAGGGAAAACAACACTGTATCTTTGTATCTGTTTCTGTATCTGTGTCTCTATCTTTGGCGTGACGATGGTCCATATAAAGAAAGGATTATAGTCAAGACTTAGGTTATACATATGTATGTACATATGTATGTATGCATTTTGTAATATTTTCATCATTTCGATCATTTTGATCCCAAGCAATTCGGTTGAACGTATTAAAGCCCTTTATTTTTATTAAAAAATAAATTCACAAACTTTCACTCTGCTTGAAAACGCTTGCTAGATAGCGATTCTTAACATTTTTGGTTTTTTTTTTTTTTGAATTTTGAAAACCAGGAAATTATTTGACTTAAAACATTGTCAATGGTGGTGGTCGCTTCTTTTTTTTTAAAAGGTTCATCTTCGTATGGCAATTTAGGAATAACAAAGTTTGGATTTTCGACCAGCCCTAAAGTGACGATAGCAACGATCGTTGAACTTGGCCCGACGCAGTTGCATTCGGAGTTCTTCGAAAACCACAACAGAACGGCCAACACGGAGCAGAAAGAACATGCCGCCTCGGATAGTCAGAAATGGGGTGGTTTTCTCTCCTTGTGATCACCAACGCCGCCGCCACCGCCACTGCCACTGCCACCGCCGCCACGGTTGTTTCCGTCTAACAGGTGTTCGGAACATCAAGCGCGAACTTAAAGAGTTTTCACTCAGAAGGGAAGTCGGCGAGAAGATGGGAAAACACACTCACGCCGATAATGAAGTAAAAAGAGTATTGTGAACTAACCCCGTGTCTTGGACTTGGAGTGGAGGCAATGGCAACCCTCTTCCTCCTCCAGCTGCCGATGGCTTGTGTTTGTGTCTACTTTTTTTGTTTTAATTCCCATTTATGATTAGCTTTTTGAGATAGTGTCTGCCAAAGCTGGAGCAGCACTACCTTCGATTTGGTTGTGGGGATTAGGATCGAGACCTATCAATCACATTTTCCAGTTTTCTCTCACACTCTTAGATGCCTAAAGATAGTTTCTTCGTCCAAGTTGGTTGGGTTCATGCCAGTCGTAAATGACTGTACGCTGCGTAAGTACATACATATGTATGTATGTATATGCCAGGCAAACGTAGGTACTCTAAGCTAGATTAAGAGACGGTTGAGTGATCCGTCACCCTCCCCCCCCCCCCTCCCCCCCAGCAATAGTACTGTGGTTTGCAACGGTAGTCGACGATTTGCTTGGCACGCGCCGTTTTCGTTTTGCCAGCACCTGCGCCAGTTTGCGTGTAGATAGTTGGCCACCAGGTAAATATATGGTATGGATGAGCACACTGGGATCAGTTCATATATAGCGCCATAATTCCATCGCGACTCCATGTCTCGTACGTGCAAAGCTCCCGGATCAGGATCGGATAGAAAAGAATCAAGTGCGTTGGGGCCAAAGAAGAAGAATGGTAGCTGCGTAACTGTACCGCTCTTCTCTAAGCTCTCGGAGCTTTGTACATGGACAGAGTTCTGCCATGTACCATGTACATACATACATATGTATAATAATATGTGTATGTACATATGTTGAATGGAAAATATTTCGTCAACCTGTGGAGTGCACCTGAATTCCATAACATGGCCAGTACCAGCAAAAAGGAGGGTTGATGTTGACGCTGATGTTAATGAGGTGAGCAGGCTTCACTTCCGCTCGAAAATTTTGTTGGGAAAGTTTCTACACACACACACACACACACACACACACACCTAAATTTAAACACACTTATATGTATGTATGTATGTGTGTGCATGTGTGTTAGTGTTCAAGCCAAGTTGATGCCGCTGATTAAAATTGCGGCTATGACTGTTGCTTGTTGCCGTTCTTAGTTCGTTAAAGCCCCATACGGATCGGGCGAATGGACGAACTTCATAAGCCACGAAGAGAAATCAAGGGCTAGGGCCCCTAGAGCCCGCCCCGCTCTCCCAAGCGCATAAATCGTATGTATGTATGTATGTGCATGTGTGTATACAAGTTTATATAGTATGTATGGCTTATAGGAAGGTATATACAAACATATGTATAATTATCCAATGTACATAACCACGCGCGGCGTCCGAACCGAGAATCGCGTCGTTTCTAAAGCCCCGTCCGCAGTTTACCAGTTTGTCAGAGCCAGCAGAGCCAGCTCTCCCGCTCCCGATTAGTCGAGAGCCAGTTTGAGTCGATTCGGAGCCGACCAACCGTAAAGCCAACTCAGACCAGGTTTTTGAGCGCGGCTCAAAGGTGCGCACACAAATACAAATACAAACACACACATATACACACACGCACACACCTTCTAGCCGACGAGTTGAGTGAGTTGAGTTGGCTTGAAACGGCTTCCGCCGTCCATTGCCATTCGACAATTCAGTTTAGCTCGAGATCTCTTTGCGCACGGTCACTGATCCATCCATCTATCGATCTACCGATCTGCCGAGCTTTGGCCACCAACAAGTATACACACTTCTATGACCTGTATTATCTGTATTGTGACCAACGCGAAACCAATCCGACCCGACCCGACCCGACCCGGTCAAAAATCAAGTGTCAAGTGATCTCTCAATCGAGCCGATCGGCAATCTCTGTACGGCCGGAAATTGTCTGCCTAGTGAATCGACGATAACACGCCACATACAGAAACATTTTGGCCAAGCTCCCCCGCAATACGATTTCAGTTACCCCGTCTGCCCCATTAACCGAAAAGAAGTGCGTATGTGTGCGTGTGTGTGTTTCGGTCTCCGTCTCCGTGTCTGTGTGTCTCTGTCCATCCACGAGTATGTGTGCATGTGCTGTGAATGCATTCAAATAAAAGTTTAAACCTTTAACTACAACACACAAACCATGCCGAACCCCAGTCCGAGCCTGAATCACAGTGATTTGTAGATTCGAACTCGAGAACATCAACCGACATATGTGCTTCTGTGCTAAGTATTGGTAAGTATGTATACAAAAGTCTCGAGTGCTAGTTCCAAATACATTTACATACTTGCGTACTGCAAGCACACACACAAGAGGAACAACAACAACAACAACAAGTCGATGTACAATTTCAGTTGTTGTCATTTGACAAAGTTTCTTAAATAAGCTCCTGATGGTTAAAGCTCCCACGAAGTGAAAAGGCCAAGAAAGAAAAAGCCCGATCGGTGGACTCCTTTTAATGCACCCCAAAAGGCCCCCAAAAAAAGAGGTTATTTAAATAGAAATTGAGTGCTTCGGCACGGAGTGTCCCCCCTGACATTAAACTTATGCTAATATGGCGGCAAGGGCATGGCGGGGACAACTATAGAAGCCCCGAATCCGAATTCGAATCCGAGTGCGAATCGGGGTAGACTATGATAATTATTTATATACTACTCGTGTGTGTATATTTTGAAGATCGAGACAACTTCACCTGCCTTGCCATGGAGCTCGAGTTGGAGTTCTCTTTGTTCTTTGTGTAGGCAGAGGTAGCAAACCAGCGCGCATATTTACCCACGCTTCTGACCTTGAGCTTATTTTTCCCGTTTTCGTAGAGTTCGGCTGGAGTGAGCTGGCTATGGAGCTGGCGCTGGCGCTGGGTCTGGGTCTGGGTCGTCATCGCCATTATTCGGCGCGAGTGTGTGAAAATGCGCTTACATTTTCCCACTTTTATTTTCTGAATTGAATGTATTACGCGACCAAAAGTGAGTGAGAAAAGAATACTCAGAAGACACTGAACACTGCGGGCCCTAGACACGCCTGTGACCGACCCTGACTTTAGCAGTTAAGGCTGCGGCTGCGGCTGCGGCTGCCTCTACTTATGTTGGGCCATGGATTTGCTTCTGCATTTCTACGTAATATTTATGCATGACATCACGGTATTTGCGTTAATCGGAAAATTCAAATGTGAATGTGTAAAACTTAAACGCCCTCTACCGGGCTCTAGCCAGTGACTTTGGGATCTGCGATATTTGGGCAGCAGTTTTGCTGTTGGCCTGTTGAGTCACCCGCTAGTTTCCCGCGCTTTTGTCGCATTGGGCATGGGAACACGAATACCCAACAACAAGTGCCAGTGTCAAGGTGCAGCAAGTGTAATGTAAAAGGTGGTGGCAGAGGGGACGTGGTGGTAGTTTTTGTGAGCGACAAAAGCGCAGGGTCGAGCCGAAGACTCGAATTTGGACTACGACCCGGCTAGTTTCTCACGTTTGCATATCCCGGTGGCACATGCTCAAAAATGCAGGTGACCATTTCCTCTTTACTGCTGGGAAAACAGCAGCAGTTACACGATCAGCTGATTTGAGTGTTATCCACCAGAAAAGCGATCATCCACATCCGACTTGGAGGCAAGCGAGAGACAGAGACCTGCTTGATTTTCTCATTCAATTCCTAGTTTCTAACAGGTCCCTGGGGTTTGAGTGCATGTGTGTGTGTGTGTGTGTGTGTGTGTGAGTGTTTTTTTTTTTTTTATTATTGATAATAAACAACCCTCGGGGCTGGAAAATGTTACGCAGCGACATCGGCAACCCCCAAAGCAAACAGATGGCATGCCACTTTACATAACAGAACATCAGCTAGACTCAACTGAATAGCGCAACACCATCCCATCCCATCCCATCCCATTCCATCCCATCCCAATAGGTAGCACGCAGCCACAGATGATGCAGTTGGCGCGGGGGTGAGTCAAGAGACATGAGGTACACTTGACTTCTCGACTCTCAAACCGTGTTGACCCTAGCGGAGGGTGAGTTCTCCGATGAGGTCAATTAACAACAGGTGAATGAGCTGAGCGCCAGGAAAAGAGCCCGCGCGCGCGGTCCTAGCTCGTGCTGCAGTTCCAGGTAGACAAACGGGTACGAGAAGAAAAACGAGGATAACGATAGGGATAGGGGCAGATTGCGATCAAATAAGCGGGAAAATGCAATTCGCGCAAGGCGCAACACAAAACATGAAATGAAATGTGTAACGTATTATTTAATGGTTCTAAAAAACTTTCTCAAATTTGATCCATCAAAATAATAAATGTCCTGGGCCATGTCTGTTTCCTCTTCTTAGTTACTTTGGGAACTATGAAAGACTTAGACAATCTAATCGAATTTAATAACATTTTCCAGGAAGTTATCAAATAGCTGAAAAATATTTAACCGTTCCAAACGGCACAAACGACAAAAACATAAGTAGATCTCTAAAATAGCAAAGACTTGGTGGACTTAATATGATCTTTAGAACAACTGAATTAGAATTCATTATTTTTGGATGGAAATATGCGGAAAGGTTAAATCAAAAATTCAATTTAAAACATAATCGCAGCATTAAACATTCTTATTGACCTTTGACCTTTGAATAATGCTAATCCATTGGTAAACCATGAACTGAAGAGCACAGCAATCATAACTTTGATTCTTTGGTAAGACGTGACTCAGTTATTTAAAACAAATAATTTCTGCTAGATACATAAAGTTTTAATTGAAATCCCATCTGTTTTTTGAGAATTTGCTATTTTAGAAAATTTACTTGAACCAATAGAACTAAAGCAACTGCCCGTATCTGCCATCTATAACTTTCTTTATCTTTTATTCCGTCGACAACTTCGAACAACAAATCCAGCTTCCATTTAAGTTTAAACCTAAATTAGGAATGGGTTCAACTTATCCAATATTAAAATGTATTTCAAGTTGAACTACCCTTCCAAGCCCAATTGACATTATCGGCCAATGTCTAGCTAATCCATATCCACATGAATCTTGGTAACCTGAGATACTAATTGTGTTAAGCAGAACGAGAAATACTTTTCTATATGCATCTTCAGTCACTTAGCCATGGCCAGTTACCATCCACTTACGTTTATGTAGAAAATTGTCGTTTTTGTACCTATTTTTCTTCATCATATTTCAACATTTACTGTAAGTTTTAGAATAAAGAAACATATTAAAAAAGTTGTTCCAAATCAAATGTGTTAACTTTGAAATTAAGGTAAAGCTAAGCAAAAACTCTTTCATCGAACACATTCTCAGGAATTAGAAGAAAGCGAAGGAAATCGAGATTATTTCGAATTGAAACTACGAAATATTGGCCCTGAATTTTCAACTTCAATAGACAATTCGACTTCGAGAGATGATGAGAACAAGGGAACGCGATTTGAAATTTCAGTATTTCCATTTGTAGGAAGATTATTAATAGAAACTCATGTGCATTGTGACCCACTTCCACACTGTGAGCCTGTATCGGAACAACAGATGCAGCCTGATCACACCCGTTACCCTTCGCTGTTTTCGTGCCCGTCATCCCAGCCAAATACCAATACCCATCGACTCATCGACCCATCGACCCATCCGCCCTGCGTCCATCGTCATCGATTTTCTGGTTAAATGCTTCGTTGGCTTTAAGGTACTGCTTATGCTTATCGACGTTGAAATTTCCATCGACGACGAAGTCGGCAGCGACGTCGACGTCATGTCGATGATTTTCGTGTTCCTTGTTCCTTTGTTGTTCTGTCCTCGCCCTCGCCCTCGCCCTGGTCCTCGTCCACATCCACGTCCTCTCGCTTTTGCAGTAGTTTGGAACGTGCCGCTGCCACTAGCTCAGACCGTTTTTAATGCCCGTTCAGTTCCAGTTCCAGTTCCCTTCCCTGCACCTGCCACTTGCTCGGGTATACTGGAGTCAGCCAGCAAAGACAGACAGAGATACATATAAGTATCCAAATGGCCGATAGATATGAATGGATTTGATTTTCGGAATGCAGGGTAAAATGGTTTCTTGGGTCACACTTTGGACGCAATTTGAAGTTCATTTTTAAGTCTTCTTAAGGACAAGTTCGACAAGTGCGGAGGCAATCGGTATCCCACAGCCGAACCCTTTTCGAAGGAGGGTGAACACACTTTTCGGTTCGGCCTTATGCAGCAGTTTTGTCAGTAGCCAGTGATCACCTTTGTCTTCTGCAAGTGGCTTCCGTCAAGTGGCTTGTATGTAGTTACGTGTTCGCGCTTCGAGCGCCAGTTCAAGCCGGCATCGGTTAGGACCCTGCAAGTGCTCGTTATCTATAATTATGAAAATGTAGTTGTCTTGCACAGTCCATCCAGATTGCAAGTAGGTACCGGTGCCGAATTTAGTTAGTGGCAGTGCTCCTACTGGATTCGAGTAGCTGCAAGGCGGGCAGTTTCTGTTGTTATCGCTCTAGTTTTGAGCTGCCCTCTCTCCGCTCAACTTTAACTGACTAACGTTGCATTTGTTGCTCCATTACAGGTACTGCTATGCTCACAATGGAAATGCAGACGTCGTCACATCTAACCCATGGGCTTGCGACGCTTTCGCAGCACCAGCACCACATAGTCCACCAAACACCGCCCCAATCCCTGCCCATGCCCTTGCCCCTGCCTATGTCCATGCCCATGCCCCAGGAGGAGAGCCAACAGCAGCACCAACATCTACCACATCAGCAACATCACCAAATGACCATGGCGGTGGCCGTGTCACCTACACTGCACTCACTGCAGGGCGGTGCGCCGCCAGGTGAGAGTCTGAACAGCACAATGCATCAACATCAACATCAGCATCAGCATCACCATCATGAACTCCATCACGCGAGCGGCCTAATCTATACCTCAACGCAACTGGACGACAAATCGAAAGGTAAGTCAGCCCAGTTGACCCCAGCTGGATTCTAGACACAATCTATGTACATATATGAATCTATGTATGTAGAGGGATTAGAATAATGTATAACAATGCCTGGCCAGTTCAATTCCTAGGCTCCGTTCTAGGCTTCTAGCAACAGAGGCAGAGGAAGTATTGAACAAAAGATTTAATTTTCATTATATTTGCATTTGGTTTGGCAATGCTGAGGGGCGTAGAAAAGGGCGCCAAGGGGGATCCAAATCCAAAATAAATACATATATATTTCCAAAATTTCCCATTGACACTTCCCACTCACAGGAGATGCAGCACGAAAACTGTATATTATATTCTTATTGGAAGAACATACATTCCAACTGGATTCCAACTCGAACTACGCCTGGCTAGAGTGGGCAGGCTGGCTAGAGTGGACAGCTAAAGAACAATAGTGCTGCATATGTTGGGCTAAAGACAAGTGCATCGAATATTACATTATTGGGTGGGGATTGCGATTGGGAATGGGAATGGGGACTTGGGACAAAATTCACTTCCTCATCGTACTCGTACGTAAGTCAGATTCGACTTGTTGCTTGACTTCGAGTTGGACTTGGACTCCAGAAGCCGCATCGTCGTTTGAACATGTCGTTTGCTGCTTTCAATGCTCAACAGGCCAGTGGAATTAGGCAATGGAATTTGCTCGCTTCAGTCACGGATTTCGCGAGCAAAAGCTGAATATCCTCATCCTCATTCAAATGTAACAAAAGGGCCCAAATGGATTTTTGGTTCCGTCCCTAGGCCAATGTACATACATACATACCTCATCTGCACGTGCCGCCAGAATTCTGAATCCGAATGCAACAACATGCAAAAGGAAATGGAATAAACTACATACTTGCTAGCTACTGGCTGGTGGCTGGTGGCTTCGAATGTTTTGTTTTTTGTTTACAATTGAATGGTTTTCAAAATTAGCAGACACCAACCGAATTTGGATAGCCACACGAGATTGGAACTTGCATTTAACGTTTTGTCAATTTCGATTGCAGTGCACAAATTCGATGATTACTCGCACAGGATTATGGGCAGCATATCGACACCCGTTGCCATTCAGGACTCGTCAACACCCCCAAGCAATAGCAATAGTTTCATGTCCCAGACGCAGGGAGCTGTGGAATGGATATCGGCAATAAACGATGTCCAAAACGGGGCTGGTATGTATCAAAATTCCGTCGTGTGTACCTCCTCATCTCATGCCACCTTTTGACTATTATCGTTTCAGAGGATTCGCATAGTTCCCAGGGCAGCATATCTGGAGATGGTGAGTAAACTTTTCCCACACATTAGTAGTGATCCCAGTGAGAAGTGCCGATCGGATATTCCTGCCATTAAATAGCACCTGTCCACCTGCTGACTCTGGCTCCCACGTGATGTCACAGCCACAGCCAGTCACCAGTCCCAACCCCACCCCACCCAACCCACCATCCGATCAGCTTTCTGTGGCTTTGCAAGAAGTGTCTCAAATAACTACGTGCTTAATTGAAAAAAAAAATGCAATCCGACCGCAAAGGTGTTTTTTTTTATTTTTAGTTTCTCCTGCTCTGGTTTAGTCTTCTTTGCATTCATTCATCTGCGGGTCAGGCCCATGGGTTTTACTTTTTTTGTGCTTTTCCTTCTTTTCATCCACTTCTTTAAGGTGGTCACTCAAAAGTATCCGCTAGTTGTTGTCTTCTCTGAATGCAATCTGAATGCCTTGGATTTCGATTCGAAGTCAGACCACGGTGTCCATTACAACTGCTTGTCTCATTCCCGTTCTCATTCATTTGTTCGTTTGCTATAAGCCAGGCCAATAACCACACGAAAACAAAACACTTTGTTATTACAATCCGAATCAGATTATGTGCAAAGCCACAGATTCGAAACGGTTTCCCGGCTTCCTGACTATCTATCTGGCTATCTGCACGGCCGGAAATGTGAGAATTATGTTAGGTGGCGATAACAAGTGGATGCACCTTCCACGATGCAAAAAATAATTGATAGTTCTATTTAGGATAGTCACATTTGAGACTATCCTAGAAGGTGACATCTGTATTTTGAATTGAATTCCTAGATGAGAACAGTTGTGGAAAGTGCAAGGGATCAGATCCTGCTCGCCCATCAATTCCCAGTTGTGTGTTCAACTGTTAATATAAGGAGGACTAGGCCGAGGACTCACTCTCTCTCTCTCTCTCTCCCCCCCACGGCCGAGCACTCTTGCGTTAATTTTAATTTGACAAATCGCTTTTAACTTATGCTTTGACTTTTCGAGCAACATCCATTGGGGATTCTTTTAATTATCATTGTGTTACTCTTGCTCTTACCATTAGGATTGCGAGCACGGTAGCTGAAGCGGTCGTAGGAATGGGAGTTGTAATAAAAGCCATTATTTTATTTCGCTCTGAGATGTGGCATTTAAATCGCAAGCATAATTTGCATAATTCGTCGCCATCCACGCTCAGGAAAAGGTTGTCCTCGTACTCCTCCCCAATCCAATGTACGCCTAATGTGCTCTTATTATCCTTACAACAAGCACACGGATAAACACGAAACTTGTACATGAATCTGTGTGTATGTATGTATGTGCTCAGGGAATAAACCAAATCCTAGTCACCATTTCTACACTTGCCACTTCAATCAAGTAATTTCGGTTAAGGTTCATACCGATATACATATGTATATATGTGGAACTGTTACCGATTTCGAAATACCCTAGACCAAATTGCATATCAAAAAGCACTTTCAAAAATTGAAAACCTAAATTATATAAAATTATATATAATACTTATTATAGAGCTTCGTCACAATATGCAGTCGGTTGACGATTCTGTGTTATGTTCTATGCTAAAAAATTAATATGTATTTTTAATCTCATGCTAAGTGATAAATATTCTTGACAAAATCCATAAGTATTTTATGGTAAACAACAACAAAAAAGATCCCTTAAACAGATAATGAAACTAAAACAAATTAAATGCCTAGGCCTTCACATTGACCTAATGGAGGTATACCAAAAATCCTTTTCTATTCTATTATTTAGTTTCTTCTGACTAACTAAAACACGAACTTAAAGTGAGTTTTGGCTTTAATGAAGCCGCAGCATCCAGCGCATATGGCGAAACGTGGGAATAGCACCCCAGGACCACAAGTTAATCATAATCGAATTATGTATGCCATATTTTTATATGGGAGTACTGGATTTTTAGTTGGCCAGATGGGGGGGTGGGGTTAAGGTCTCTTGAGTTTGGGGGAAAGTGGATTTGATTCCCGTCTCCTGCTCTGTTCTGCTCTGCTCTGTTCTGTTCTGTTCTGGGTGCACATCCACATCAAAGTCAAAGTCGACAAAGAGGCAGCCAAAGCGCAAATGTGCACCGAAAAAACCGCTTGTTAATATTTTTGTCGCTAACATAATTACTTTGTCTTTAAACATTCATCCAAATGTGTTGTTGTTGTTGTTGTTGATATCATAAAATACGAAAGTACGAGTCGCACCCAAAAACACAAGCACAAGCACAAACACAAACACACACCCACTCACACAAACACAAACACACACGCAAACGCAAACGCACATGCATACAGACAGGAACGCACATACACAAGCTAACGCCAACGCCAACGCCCGAAACGAATGCGCGAGTGTGAGCGAGATGGCAGAGGCAGTCGAGGCAATGCTCTCAAGTGGTAGGCATAACGGTTCGCTGTGATTGGTGCAGAGACACAACGAAGCCGGGCCATCTTGGCGCGGATTGGCGGAAGTGGAAACCATGTCTCATTCCCCTGCCACAGGCCACAAGTTTCCACACAGACCAAGGCAAAGTCGGGGCGTGTCCCTGCGCCAAGATGTTATAAACGATGGCGATGATGCCAGTAGATACGCATCATAAGGGGAATTGGCCAAAAATCGCCGGTGGCTTTTGAAGATACTTTTGTATCTTTTGCTGAGTGTGGAGGACGAATTCAACGATCATTTGATCTTTGAATTCGTCCTCCACACTCAGCAAAAGATACAAAAGTATCTTCAAAAGCCACCGGCGATTTTGGCCAATTCCCCTTATGATGCGTATCTACTGGCATCATCGCCATCGTTTATAACATCTTGGCGCAGGGACACGCCCCGACTTTGCCTTGGTCTGTGTGGAAACTTGTGGCCTGTGGCAGGGGAATGAGACATGGTTTCCACTTCCGCCAATCCGCGCCAAGATGGCCCGGCTTCGTTGTGTCTCTGCACCAATCACAGCGAACCGTTATGCCTACCACTTGAGAGCATTGCCTCGACTGCCTCTGCCATCTCGCTCACACTCGCGCATTCGTTTCGGGCGTTGGCGTTGGCGTTAGCTTGTGTATGTGCGTTCCTGTCTGTATGCATGTGCGTTTGCGTTTGCGTGTGTGTTTGTGTTTGTGTGAGTGGGTGTGTGTTTGTGTTTGTGCTTGTGCTTGTGTTTTTGGGTGCGACTCGTACTTTCGTATTTTATGATATCAACAACAACAACAACAACACATTTGGATGAATGTTTAAAGACAAAGTAATTATGTTAGCGACAAAAATATTAACAAGCGGTTTTTTCGGTGCACATTTGCGCTTTGGCTGCCTCTTTGTCGACTTTGACTTTGATGTGGATGTGCACCCAGAACAGAACAGAACAGAGCAGAGCAGAACAGAGCAGGAGACGGGAATCAAATCCACTTTCCCCCAAACTCAAGAGACCTTAACCCCACCCCCCCATCTGGCCAACTAAAAATCCAGTACTCCCATATAAAAATATGGCATACATAATTCGATTATGATTAACTTGTGGTCCTGGGGTGCTATTCCCACGTTTCGCCATATGCGCTGGATGCTGCGGCTTCATTAAAGCCAAAACTCACTTTAAGTTCGTGTTTTAGTTAGTCAGAAGAAACTAAATAATAGAATAGAAAAGGATTTTTGGTATACCTCCATTAGGTCAATGTGAAGGCCTAGGCATTTAATTTGTTTTAGTTTCATTATCTGTTTAAGGGATCTTTTTTGTTGTTGTTTACCATAAAATACTTATGGATTTTGTCAAGAATATTTATCACTTAGCATGAGATTAAAAATACATATTAATTTTTTAGCATAGAACATAACACAGAATCGTCAACCGACTGCATATTGTGACGAAGCTCTATAATAAGTATTATATATAATTTTATATAATTTAGGTTTTCAATTTTTGAAAGTGCTTTTTGATATGCAATTTGGTCTAGGGTATTTCGAAATCGGTAACAGTTCCACATATATACATATGTATATCGGTATGAACCTTAACCGAAATTACTTGATTGAAGTGGCAAGTGTAGAAATGGTGACTAGGATTTGGTTTATTCCCTGAGCACATACATACATACACACAGATTCATGTACAAGTTTCGTGTTTATCCGTGTGCTTGTTGTAAGGATAATAAGAGCACATTAGGCGTACATTGGATTGGGGAGGAGTACGAGGACAACCTTTTCCTGAGCGTGGATGGCGACGAATTATGCAAATTATGCTTGCGATTTAAATGCCACATCTCAGAGCGAAATAAAATAATGGCTTTTATTACAACTCCCATTCCTACGACCGCTTCAGCTACCGTGCTCGCAATCCTAATGGTAAGAGCAAGAGTAACACAATGATAATTAAAAGAATCCCCAATGGATGTTGCTCGAAAAGTCAAAGCATAAGTTAAAAGCGATTTGTCAAATTAAAATTAACGCAAGAGTGCTCGGCCGTGGGGGGGAGAGAGAGAGAGAGAGAGTGAGTCCTCGGCCTAGTCCTCCTTATATTAACAGTTGAACACACAACTGGGAATTGATGGGCGAGCAGGATCTGATCCCTTGCACTTTCCACAACTGTTCTCATCTAGGAATTCAATTCAAAATACAGATGTCACCTTCTAGGATAGTCTCAAATGTGACTATCCTAAATAGAACTATCAATTATTTTTTGCATCGTGGAAGGTGCATCCACTTGTTATCGCCACCTAACATAATTCTCACATTTCCGGCCGTGCAGATAGCCAGATAGATAGTCAGGAAGCCGGGAAACCGTTTCGAATCTGTGGCTTTGCACATAATCTGATTCGGATTGTAATAACAAAGTGTTTTGTTTTCGTGTGGTTATTGGCCTGGCTTATAGCAAACGAACAAATGAATGAGAACGGGAATGAGACAAGCAGTTGTAATGGACACCGTGGTCTGACTTCGAATCGAAATCCAAGGCATTCAGATTGCATTCAGAGAAGACAACAACTAGCGGATACTTTTGAGTGACCACCTTAAAGAAGTGGATGAAAAGAAGGAAAAGCACAAAAAAAGTAAAACCCATGGGCCTGACCCGCAGATGAATGAATGCAAAGAAGACTAAACCAGAGCAGGAGAAACTAAAAATAAAAAAAAACACCTTTGCGGTCGGATTGCATTTTTTTTTTCAATTAAGCACGTAGTTATTTGAGACACTTCTTGCAAAGCCACAGAAAGCTGATCGGATGGTGGGTTGGGTGGGGTGGGGTTGGGACTGGTGACTGGCTGTGGCTGTGACATCACGTGGGAGCCAGAGTCAGCAGGTGGACAGGTGCTATTTAATGGCAGGAATATCCGATCGGCACTTCTCACTGGGATCACTACTAATGTGTGGGAAAAGTTTACTCACCATCTCCAGATATGCTGCCCTGGGAACTATGCGAATCCTCTGAAACGATAATAGTCAAAAGGTGGCATGAGATGAGGAGGTACACACGACGGAATTTTGATACATACCAGCCCCGTTTTGGACATCGTTTATTGCCGATATCCATTCCACAGCTCCCTGCGTCTGGGACATGAAACTATTGCTATTGCTTGGGGGTGTTGACGAGTCCTGAATGGCAACGGGTGTCGATATGCTGCCCATAATCCTGTGCGAGTAATCATCGAATTTGTGCACTGCAATCGAAATTGACAAAACGTTAAATGCAAGTTCCAATCTCGTGTGGCTATCCAAATTCGGTTGGTGTCTGCTAATTTTGAAAACCATTCAATTGTAAACAAAAAACAAAACATTCGAAGCCACCAGCCACCAGCCAGTAGCTAGCAAGTATGTAGTTAATTCCATACTTGCTAGCTACTGGCTGGTGGCTGGTGGCTTCGAATGTTTTGTTTTTTGTTTACAATTGAATGGTTTTCAAAATTAGCAGACACCAACCGAATTTGGATAGCCACACGAGATTGGAACTTGCATTTAACGTTTTGTCAATTTCG
Organism: Drosophila nebulosa; assembly: GCA_024703675.1. Taxonomy (NCBI): domain Eukaryota; kingdom Metazoa; phylum Arthropoda; class Insecta; order Diptera; family Drosophilidae; genus Drosophila; species Drosophila nebulosa. The sequence goes on along the minus strand of JANFPS010000004.1, from coordinate 1,036,644 downwards.
ATTGCAGTGCACAAATTCGATGATTACTCGCACAGGATTATGGGCAGCATATCGACACCCGTTGCCATTCAGGACTCGTCAACACCCCCAAGCAATAGCAATAGTTTCATGTCCCAGACGCAGGGAGCTGTGGAATGGATATCGGCAATAAACGATGTCCAAAACGGGGCTGGTATGTATCAAAATTCCGTCGTGTGTACCTCCTCATCTCATGCCACCTTTTGACTATTATCGTTTCAGAGGATTCGCATAGTTCCCAGGGCAGCATATCTGGAGATGGTGAGTAAACTTTTCCCACACATTAGTAGTGATCCCAGTGAGAAGTGCCGATCGGATATTCCTGCCATTAAATAGCACCTGTCCACCTGCTGACTCTGGCTCCCACGTGATGTCACAGCCACAGCCAGTCACCAGTCCCAACCCCACCCCACCCAACCCACCATCCGATCAGCTTTCTGTGGCTTTGCAAGAAGTGTCTCAAATAACTACGTGCTTAATTGAAAAAAAAAATGCAATCCGACCGCAAAGGTGTTTTTTTTTATTTTTAGTTTCTCCTGCTCTGGTTTAGTCTTCTTTGCATTCATTCATCTGCGGGTCAGGCCCATGGGTTTTACTTTTTTTGTGCTTTTCCTTCTTTTCATCCACTTCTTTAAGGTGGTCACTCAAAAGTATCCGCTAGTTGTTGTCTTCTCTGAATGCAATCTGAATGCCTTGGATTTCGATTCGAAGTCAGACCACGGTGTCCATTACAACTGCTTGTCTCATTCCCGTTCTCATTCATTTGTTCGTTTGCTATAAGCCAGGCCAATAACCACACGAAAACAAAACACTTTGTTATTACAATCCGAATCAGATTATGTGCAAAGCCACAGATTCGAAACGGTTTCCCGGCTTCCTGACTATCTATCTGGCTATCTGCACGGCCGGAAATGTGAGAATTATGTTAGGTGGCGATAACAAGTGGATGCACCTTCCACGATGCAAAAAATAATTGATAGTTCTATTTAGGATAGTCACATTTGAGACTATCCTAGAAGGTGACATCTGTATTTTGAATTGAATTCCTAGATGAGAACAGTTGTGGAAAGTGCAAGGGATCAGATCCTGCTCGCCCATCAATTCCCAGTTGTGTGTTCAACTGTTAATATAAGGAGGACTAGGCCGAGGACTCACTCTCTCTCTCTCTCTCTCCCCCCCACGGCCGAGCACTCTTGCGTTAATTTTAATTTGACAAATCGCTTTTAACTTATGCTTTGACTTTTCGAGCAACATCCATTGGGGATTCTTTTAATTATCATTGTGTTACTCTTGCTCTTACCATTAGGATTGCGAGCACGGTAGCTGAAGCGGTCGTAGGAATGGGAGTTGTAATAAAAGCCATTATTTTATTTCGCTCTGAGATGTGGCATTTAAATCGCAAGCATAATTTGCATAATTCGTCGCCATCCACGCTCAGGAAAAGGTTGTCCTCGTACTCCTCCCCAATCCAATGTACGCCTAATGTGCTCTTATTATCCTTACAACAAGCACACGGATAAACACGAAACTTGTACATGAATCTGTGTGTATGTATGTATGTGCTCAGGGAATAAACCAAATCCTAGTCACCATTTCTACACTTGCCACTTCAATCAAGTAATTTCGGTTAAGGTTCATACCGATATACATATGTATATATGTGGAACTGTTACCGATTTCGAAATACCCTAGACCAAATTGCATATCAAAAAGCACTTTCAAAAATTGAAAACCTAAATTATATAAAATTATATATAATACTTATTATAGAGCTTCGTCACAATATGCAGTCGGTTGACGATTCTGTGTTATGTTCTATGCTAAAAAATTAATATGTATTTTTAATCTCATGCTAAGTGATAAATATTCTTGACAAAATCCATAAGTATTTTATGGTAAACAACAACAAAAAAGATCCCTTAAACAGATAATGAAACTAAAACAAATTAAATGCCTAGGCCTTCACATTGACCTAATGGAGGTATACCAAAAATCCTTTTCTATTCTATTATTTAGTTTCTTCTGACTAACTAAAACACGAACTTAAAGTGAGTTTTGGCTTTAATGAAGCCGCAGCATCCAGCGCATATGGCGAAACGTGGGAATAGCACCCCAGGACCACAAGTTAATCATAATCGAATTATGTATGCCATATTTTTATATGGGAGTACTGGATTTTTAGTTGGCCAGATGGGGGGGTGGGGTTAAGGTCTCTTGAGTTTGGGGGAAAGTGGATTTGATTCCCGTCTCCTGCTCTGTTCTGCTCTGCTCTGTTCTGTTCTGTTCTGGGTGCACATCCACATCAAAGTCAAAGTCGACAAAGAGGCAGCCAAAGCGCAAATGTGCACCGAAAAAACCGCTTGTTAATATTTTTGTCGCTAACATAATTACTTTGTCTTTAAACATTCATCCAAATGTGTTGTTGTTGTTGTTGTTGATATCATAAAATACGAAAGTACGAGTCGCACCCAAAAACACAAGCACAAGCACAAACACAAACACACACCCACTCACACAAACACAAACACACACGCAAACGCAAACGCACATGCATACAGACAGGAACGCACATACACAAGCTAACGCCAACGCCAACGCCCGAAACGAATGCGCGAGTGTGAGCGAGATGGCAGAGGCAGTCGAGGCAATGCTCTCAAGTGGTAGGCATAACGGTTCGCTGTGATTGGTGCAGAGACACAACGAAGCCGGGCCATCTTGGCGCGGATTGGCGGAAGTGGAAACCATGTCTCATTCCCCTGCCACAGGCCACAAGTTTCCACACAGACCAAGGCAAAGTCGGGGCGTGTCCCTGCGCCAAGATGTTATAAACGATGGCGATGATGCCAGTAGATACGCATCATAAGGGGAATTGGCCAAAAATCGCCGGTGGCTTTTGAAGATACTTTTGTATCTTTTGCTGAGTGTGGAGGACGAATTCAAAGATCAAATGAAGATGTCCACATACACACACACACACACACATACAGTTATCTAAAGATGTAGATGTGTGTGTGTGTGTGTATCTGCCCAGCTCCGTGACATTGGGAGACTGTGAAGACGGAAGGCAAGGCCAACTGTGACTATACACAATTTTGCTTTGCAATAGCAACACCTTCACCACCACCACCACCAACACAGGAGAGCAGCCAGGAGGCGATGGGCAGCGGGCAGCGGGCAGCGCCCAGAATCGGCATTCAGTAGTGGTTTGCGTTGATGCTCTGGTGTCTCTCGGTTTTTGGTTCGTCTTCATTGGCTCGGTTCTGTGGGTCGGCAGTCGAGAAGTACGCGCAAGCCGATGTGGTTGGGCGGTGCGGTGGCGTAACAAGGACCAAGGACCGCGCAGCACAGCACAAAACGAACCGCAGCAGTCACTGTCACACACACACACACACACACACACACGCATACACACACGCTCACACCGACCCATACAAATGGAGATGGAGATAAGCAAAAATGCGTCGTCGAGCTAGATAAGAAACAAGCCGTGCGCAGGATCTCTGCGGCTGCTAGCAAACAGTCCGGAAAAAATGGGTAGCAATATTTTACGGCACAGAAAACGAAACAGAAAACAAATTTTTTAATAAGTAAAACAGCGGCAACAACGCTAAAGACGCAGGAGAAGGAGTCGGAGACGGACACGGAGACCGAGACCGAGACCGAAAAGGCACAGGAGGAAAAGGAGCACAATTGCTCCTGGTCGTATTCGCGAGCACAGTGCTAGAAGTAGACAAACCAAAATCAAACGCTTCACCAGCCAGTGTCGGTACCACGGAACGCAAATGTGAAATTGTTTTTCTGCTTCAAAATCGGCCATCGCAACTAATAACAAAACACAGATCCGTCGCGTCCCTTCCCTTTAATACAAATGGAATTGTGTGTGAAGTGCAAAATATATATGTATATGTGTTCAGTGTGCTCTCAGTGCTATTTCGAATCTGAATCTGAATCTAAATCTGATAATGAAATGCTAGTTCCAACTTTATTCTGAGTGTCCTCTTCAATATCATCGACGTGCAACAGCCAACGCCCACGCCCCAAAACCACGTAACTCCTACAGCATGGATCTCTCGACGGCATATCGTTATAATCAAAATATGATGGAATACTATACATGTAATTGTCCCACACATTAGCATTATAATCAGCATCTGAAGTGATTCTAAGTTTCCGCAAAAAAGATTGTATTAAATAATCGTGCAGCAAGGGCTTTGGGCCTTCCTTCAAAGGATTTCGTTTTTCTCATATCCAAATTTTGCAATGTGGCAAAACATATGTATGTATGTTTGGCGTAGTTCCGAAGCAGCTTCCCATAATTGCCTTCTCGAAATCTGTGATCACTCACATGAAAAGGTGTTACACGACCCGAATCCCATTGCAGCACTCAGGATCGCACAATGCCAGAGAGAATAGAAGAAAATGAACAAAGCAATAAGAATGGAATGTCGCAACGAGGGTTGGACGTTCCTTTGGGTGTGCTCGGCGATCATATGCTCACACACACGTGGTCATCGCTGGGTAAAGGCCTGGTCCTATCCCTACCGATGGCTGCGTCTAGGAGTGAAGTGCGACAAAAATGAGCCCATGCAATGTTTTGTGTTCTGCGCGAACATCTATTGAAAGTCAATACATACTTCATTAAATGACACTCTGCCATCCATCCACACAATAGCCTTTTGTTCCGACTATCACTTCTACCGGTATATACATACATCCAGATATCCCGCTGTGTCCTCGCAGTCTGTCACAACTGCAGATTGGATGAGCATCTGACTTATCGACTATAATAATGTTTACTGTCCCTGCAAAACATCTCCGTTTGTTCTATCAACCAAAAAAGTATCGCAATCACTTTAATAAAGCAATCGTATTTGGAATCCCCAATATTGGCATTTCAAGGATCTCTTATAAATGCTAATCAATTGACCATATTGATCCCCTTGACAGTTAAGTTATATTTACTAACAAATTTCAAAATTGAAAACTATTTGCTTCGGGCGATTCTCTGTATGTAAATTTATTTCGAGAAATTATAATCATTTGATTTCGCAATCTCAGACGAACACCGACCGAAGGATTAAAGAATCGCGCGGTTTGCCACCGATCCCCCGTTTGCCCAGGGCAATTAGTGAATTTATCTCGAATGCCGCAAACGCAAAACACAAGTGCCAAAATGTGAGGGTAAATGGCGTGGAAACAAGTGCCTCGGCGGCATGTTTGTCATTAGGAAAAGAGCGAGCAGAAGACGCAGACCAAATGCGGGCTCCCTTGTGGATCAGTGGGCATGGGCATGCCCACATGTGGCTGGCTGCATGGGTGTGAAATAACCAAATCGAGAAGATGTCGAAGGGTCGTCTAGATGCCGATTCGGCATTAACTGGAACTGTTAATAATTTTCTCTAATGCGCAATTAAAATCTAACTAAATCGGTTAGCAAATCACTGCACATCTCTCTCTCTCTCGCTCTCTTTGTCGCTCTTCCATTTAATGCATATTCCCTTCAGTTTTGATCATTTTCTACATGCATGCATACATATGCACATATGTATGTATGTATGTGTGTATTTAATTAAAGGCAACCACAACTTTGTACTTACAACAGAAAAAAAAAAGAACCGTCAAGTAACGGGACATTATTTTTGTCTTCTATTTTCCTTTGTCTTGATTTTCGTTTTATATTTTTACCATACACAATAATAAACAGTTAGTTTTGTCGTTAGAATAAATAAATTTCGTGCACATTCATGATTTTTGGTGCAATTTGATGCGAAATTCAATTAGAGTCATTTTGTCCATTTGTTTGTAGACCAACATCAATTGTGGGAGCAAAGTGAATTGAATAAAAATGTATTAAGTGCGTTTCGAACAAGATTATTTCAACATGTGCATTTCGCTTTCATCACAGGTCACGGCGGCGTCAATCAACTTGGAGGCGTTTTTGTGAACGGGCGCCCACTTCCCGACGTGGTTCGCCAGCGCATTGTGGAATTGGCCCATAATGGTGTCCGTCCATGTGACATATCGCGCCAATTGCGTGTAAGCCATGGCTGTGTATCCAAGATTCTATCAAGGTAATTATACAACTGTTACAAATAAGTTCGCGATTGCAATTTTATGATCGGCAGTATACTCTTGCTCTCATATCTCTGCGTACACCTAAGAAAATTTCTGTATTTCAAGTTTGACCACTAATTGCGCTCAGTATAAGCAAGATATCGAATTTTTTCTTTTTCTATTTGTTTTTTAATTATTAAACTTAATATTTACTTAATATTTATACTTAATATTTACTATCATTTCATTTATCAAAACAAAAATCTTAGGCATAATTTAACCATTAGAAAAAAAACATAACATATGTATGTATGTATGTAAGGAGCCTTCGCTCGAAAATGGAATAATGTCAATCACATTTTTAGCCACAAGTGCGTTAGGTATGAAATCCGAACAACATTTGGACACTTTTAAGGATAGAATAGTTTCAGTTAATCTATGTATGTACATACATATGTATTATCGAAGTGCCTTATTCGCTTTAAAAGTGCTGAATGTAGTTTTTAGAATAGTTTCAGGAGTAATCTATAATTTCAATAACAATGGTTTTTCGGTTTTTTTTTTTTAGTTAAATCTACGACTTTTGCGCTTACAAAGTATTTAAATCTCTGGTGGGCCAACTTTGCTTGCTTTGATTTAATTTAACAGAATCCCTAACCAGTTTGGTGATAATATTATTAAAAACCAAAAAGCTGTTGCTATAGGAGCTATGATGAGTCCGATCTTGGTAGTGATATAGAGATATGCCTAGGAGAAGTTTGCGTTAATCCAGGCAGATGAACAAAATGACAGAAATAGCCAAATGAGATGCTTCCTACTGACCATAATTATTTTAAATTTTCGAAAGGGTATTCAAAACGGCTTGGTATTGGGTTTTACTGCCAATAAACGATAGAATTTCCTATGGTTTAAAAATTAAGAATAGCTTGTTCCGAATTTTAAAAAACAAAGTTAAGTCTAAATCTTTGAGCTGTCCATGAGAGGCCATTGTTGATTTAGTGAACTGCGGGATTCAAAGGACTGAACTAGAGTACAGGACACGTAAATGCATATATGTATGTACATATGTATGTATGTGTGTACAAGTGTATGTATGAATATGTATCTTCAATGTACATGTATCTCAATGACGTATCACACATGGGTGTGTGGCAGGAGGGTAGTGGGGGAGGGGGTGGAGGATGGGGCCTGGTCTCGGCAGTGCAAATAGGACAATAAATCTTTGCGGTCGCAGGACCAAAGCAAACTTGGGTGCTGCTGCCTGCAGCCGAAGCTTGTAACGGGCCACATTGTGCTCGACCTAAACGATGGTTGACATTTAAATTGTTTTTAATTGAAAATGGTAAAATTGCTGGTTCCGTTTGCAAAATGTATGCATTAATCAAGGTGGTCCAGGTGGCCAGGGCAAACGCATCAGATAATGGGGCGAATGACCACCGATTTTCCCGCCGTCCCCCGCCCTCTCCGTCAATCATCTGGAATCGTCATCGTTCGTGCACATTTAAATACAAAATATAATATTGAGATTGGTGCGACTTGAGATTGATAGCTTGATATGAAGCACACCTGGAATGAAAGCTAGAAATTAGGTACACTAATTTTTACTAAATATTCATAAACATTCGTTTTTCTGCTTTCAGATATTACGAGACTGGTAGCTTTAAGGCCGGAGTTATTGGCGGATCCAAGCCAAAGGTGGCCACCCCGCCAGTGGTTGATGCGATCGCCAATTACAAACGAGAAAACCCCACAATGTTCGCGTGGGAAATTCGCGATCGGTTGCTAGCCGAGGGTATATGCTCCCAGGATAATGTGCCCAGCGTGTCGTCAATAAACCGGTAAGCAAAAGCAACACCAAAATATGCGAGGATGCTGGCAATTTGGGGGGGGGGGGGGGGGGGGGGGTGGGGGAGTTGGGAGTAAGGAATCCAGTCCAGGGATACGGACATGCGCACGTCCGCAATACGTTAGTGTTGCCATGTTTGTTTGCTGTCATGCAGTTGGCTTCCGCATCCGTTTCCTCAAGACCTTGGGCGCGGCAATGTGCCGGACCAGACTCCGACTTCAGCCCCATCGCATCGCATCGCATCCATCCAGGCACTGGGCTAATAAAAATATCTAAGTAGTTTTTAGCGTTCATAATTGCGGCACAATGCTTGACACACGACCACCACAAAAGGCAGTTTCCTCTGCAGCATCCGGTGCGGCTTCATTGCCGCCATCCGCAGCATCATCATCAGCATACTCCAGTCTAGCCACGGCCACGCGGCCGTCGCTCTCCCATAGAGCTGTTTTATGTACGCACTTCCTTTCTGACCATAATTCATTTTAGCGGTGGCCAAGGATGCTGCCAACAGGCAGCTGCTTGCCAGGGCAGTCCTCTAGCTCGGAAAGCTGACGCTATAAATTAGCTCTGCACAACTGCAATATAAGTGAGATCCCTTCGGTTTTGGGAGACTTTTCTAAAAGGGACTTGTGCGAGGTGAGCAAAGTCAATCCCCCAGACTTGCCGCACTTGTCGCACCCACAACCCACAACCCACTAACCAAAAAAAAAAACAAAAACAGGCCCAAACAGAAGCTGAGAATTTGAAATTGGAATCCGCAACCGCACGCGACACGTGCTCCCATTCAGAATCAATTCGCGACGCGCCACAACGCTCCGCGCGAATATGTAAAGCTCCCGCTCTTGTAGGATGATCTGACATGTGACCTGACCGATGATGTTGCCCTGGTCCTGGCCCTGGCCCTGGCTCTGGCTGGGGGTGGGTAATCATCAGCAACTTTTCATAATGCGACAATGTGTGATGCGATGGCACTTGAGCGATGATTAGGGTGGTGCTGATTCAATCGAAGTGAACTGCCCCCAGACCCAGTTTCAGTCCCAGGAGACACACACTTAATAAAGTGACTTTCATTGCACTTAATCTCCTCCAACCCCAGTCGACGTCAGTTCTCGGGATTCAGTGCTTATGGTCGCATCAAGCCAAATACATAAACAAATCAAAGAATATATTTTTGTAGCCAGTCAGAGTCGGGTCGCCGACTTCCAGCTACCCCGTGTCAAGTGTAACAACGACTAGAACGCACCGGGTTTGGGTTGGAAATTGCTTTAACTGGGAATGCCTCTTTCTGGACAGGGTATACAAATAAAAGCAACGAGTTGTACGTTGCTCGCATCCCAAACATATGTTTCAATTGTGTGCACTACTCATCCAACTCCAACTCCAACTCAAACTCAAACTATTCAGATTCCAACCCCAGGCCCACGGCTATGCCCAGGCCAGTCCAGCAGTCCATCAGAACTGAAAATCTCAATCCAATGTGAGTGTTCTTTTTCCATAATTTGATTCAATTCCGACTGAATTGGCCGATGCCAATGCCACCCTCAAGCGTCCGTGGTGCGAGCAACCTGTCATACGTACGTATGTACATGCGACACACGCACCAAATGGTGTAGGGGTTGATTTTGGGGACGGATAACAGGTACCAAGAGGGGGGAACCGCTAATCCACCATCAAAAAGAGAGCATTAGGGCGCCGCAAGAAGCAAGCAGGATTGAGATTTTCTCACCTAATGCGATTACGGAGACATCAATAAAACTTAATTGGACGACTCCATTTGCCATGCCATGCCATGCCATGATTCCATGGCCATTCCATGGCAGTTGCGGTCTTATTTGCGTGTTGTTTCTGGTGACGAGAACGCCAGATCCGGATGAGATAATGTTAGACAAAAATGCAAATTAGCTGTTAAGGCCAAGGAAAACACCTCACAATTGGACAATTTGGAGTGAAATGCGAGATACTCAGATCTGTGAGGGGTGAACGAGCATGGAGCTCCAGTAGGTACCCAGCACCAAGTCGTCAATTTGATGTGTGCTCTTTTCTCTCTTTATTTCGTTTACCAACGATGTCTCTTTTAACAAAGCCAAAATTCGTGATGGGGGATGGGGGATGAGATGGGATGAGATGGGGATGGAAACGAAGACTAGGACGAATGATTTATAGGCCTCGACCTCTGGTCGAATTTGATTTGCGTTCTGGTCAACTGGTTCTATTCCATAGACTGACATAGATAGACTGAAGCATTTTTAATCGAAATTCGATTTGACAATCACAAACTTTATTGGCCCAGGGACCGGAGGGCTTCCGGTTAATTCAATAGGCCGGCCGCCGGCAAGTCTATTCCTTGAGCAGACGAGCAGATTGCCAACTGACGAAAGTATCAAAAATCTTAGCCAAATATCCTTGCAAAAAGGTCAGCTTCTCCCACCATATAGAGCACATTTACATATATTCTCGATCAAAGTCTGCCTAGACTAACGCAAACTCATCCTAGACTTCCAATGATTCTAACATGTAGTTCTCCGATTCAGCAGCACTTTGGCTCTCTTATAGGAACAATCAATTAAAAATAGAGTTTAAGATTCAAAATTAAATAACCCTTATCAACAATAAGTCCATTTAAAAGAAGATGACATAAATGAGCCGAGTATTTAAAATAAGCTTTGCCAATGGATTACGATTGGATTTTTGGGGCCAAAAAACATTTTTGTGTCAGTTGAAAATCGATCAACTTTTTTAAAGTATAACTTTCGTGATTTCTTTTAAAATGCCGTTGAGTTTACCTAAAAAAAAGGATGTAGATAGATATACATATAGACCTTTTTGGATGTACATATCAAAAGATTCGGTATTAGCAGGCTCCAGATCAATCTTGTGGAGATTATTGCATTGCACTCTGATCTTTGGAGTTGGATCAGGAAAACAGTTAAGTTGTTTTTAATTAGTACAAGTAGGAGTATAAGTAAGAGTACTTAACTGGTAACGCTTAAACTCTCAACTGAAGGTTAGATGTGGGTTAAATAATGTTTTTTATATAGTCAAAGAAATGATTTTTTAAGTATTTCTTAAGTATAAGGGCGTTTTGAGCAGGCGTGACCCTTTCGAGTTGCAAATTATCCCGTTACATGTAGTTCCGATTATGATCAAGGATACGATATTTAAAGTAAATAGTTTTATTTCTTAAATTTAGTTCAAAATAAGTCGCCGTTGGCTTTTCTGATGTTACATTTCTGCCTGGCAATTCAAATTAATAAACTACATACTCTTGCTCTCATATTTCTGCGTACACCCAAGAAAATTTCTGTATTTCAAGTTTGACCACTAATAGCGCTTAGTATAAGAAAGATATCGAATTTTTTCTTTTTCTATTTGTTTTTTTAATTATTAAACTTATTATTTACTATCACTTCATTTATCAAAACAAAAATCTTAAGCATAATTTAACCATTAGAAAAAAAACATAACAAAAAATTACTTTCCAAAAGTCTGCGTACATTGGATAAGGAACAAAAAAAAACAGCATACAATGCGTTTTGGATTTTAATTAATATCTGGTTGGATAGCCTTTTTTCTTTAGCACATCCGCCAGACGTCTAGGCATCGATTCCACAAGTTTGCGGGTATCCTCGATGGTAATTTTGCTCCATTCCTCCATAATAACCTGTTTCAGCATGTAAATACAATTGGCCTTCTTTATATATGTTAGCGTATGGATAAGAGAGAAATACAGCTGCGGTGAAAATAATAAATAGCTCCATAGGATGTTGCGAAATTCAAAGTTGTAAAATTTTGAAAATATTTTTCTCACTAATAATTTGCTTTGTGCTTTTTATTCACAGCGCTATTTTGCATTCTCCTTTCGATTTTGTCTTTTTCTGAGAAGAACCGTTATAATTTTTGTTCTTTTTCTTGCTCTTCCAAATCAGAGAGACTGTCAGTAAGGCAAGAGAAAAGAAACTGCAAACCAAAATTATTTTAGTGAAGTTTTACTGTAAAATAAAGTGAGCTGCTTGTTTCGGTACTATTTTTTTCACCGGCACTGTACATTTAAATAGTGTTGATAAATAGTGTTGTGTTACATGGCAAAAGTCTCTATTTTTGCAATATGTATTGTATGTTAGGCTATCAAATTCAATTGAGACATCTGGACCATTAACACATTGAAAGTAAATTGTGTTCTCTGGATCTTATGATAAAATCACTAAATTTGCTAATTTCGATTTACATTTTTTTAATGTAAACTAACTAACCTCAAACAACGTCGGATAATTATATCATTAATGTTATTGTTAATGTGTGTCATGCAACACAAGAAGTCGGCCAGGAATCCCCTCTCTCTGTTGTCAATTTTAAGTATCTTGTATCGGATCTAGTGTCTACTTTGTAGGCTTCAGATGGGATCTATAAGCTTACAAAAGGGTATACTACAATTGGTCCGATGTTTGTTTTCGACTCGATAAAGTATATACACATGTATATCTATCTATCTATCTATGTTATGTTCGTTTCTCCAACATCTATGGATTCCAAAAATAAATGAACCGATTGCGCCCAAATTTTGACACACTATGGAGTCAACTGTCAGCTCGGTTTATGGCGCTAGCGCGAATAAAATGGGTTTTATAGTAGTTTATAAAAAAGCATCAGAGTAGAGAGAAGCAGTGAAGAGTACAGAGACTATTTGTTGCTTTCCAGAGCGTGCATGGTATTGATATTAGTGTTTAAATAAAAATGCAAAGTTGTTCAATAGCGATTAGTAAAAATATTAGTGACCTTATTAAATCCTAAGAATATATTTCGTTTTTTATTTAATTAAAAATTAGTAAAGTCACTTTCAGGTATAGCGAGACCAGGGAATTATGGATTCATTTTTATATGGAGGATTCAGTTCAAATTGAATAGGTACTCCTATACCTAAGATAGGTCAGCTATACAAAATAAAGTAGTGCATCATTGCAACGCTAAGGCGGTACAAAGTTCGCCGGGTCAGCTAGTGGATTCGAAAACTACTAAACCGATTGCGCCCAAATTTTGACACACTATGGAGTCAACTGTCAGCTCGGTTTATGGCTACTTTTTATGTCGTCTCTCTTCTATATAAAAATGTTCATCCGTTCATCCGTCTACCGTCGGTTTCAGTGCTTCGAAACCCGTTTTGTAAAAGTATTATTAGAATGTAAATTCTTTTAAGTTTTTTTTGTAGCCGAATCGGAGCACTTTATCGTATCGTAGCTACCATAGACATTAACGGTCGACAAATTAGTCTAAGTAAGAAACCCTTTTTTATTTCTTTCTTTTCGACTCCAACTCTACCCTAGGAACAATCGAAATATAAGTTTCTATAACAAGTGCTTCTCCGATTGTTGATGTGTGTCAACCAAACATAATTTTTGTATATAGACATTATATCGCGGAGTTTCATTTATAATGGTTCTGAATAAAACTTAGAAGCTACGCAGCTTATTTGGTAAATACGATTAAGAAGCAACAAAAGACTTCAAGAATGGCATGTAATCCAAAATAATTGTAATAGAATCATTAAATCGGCAAATCCAATAGTTCAATTTTATAACATTAAAATAAATAGTGACACCAGTTCAAAATGTAATTTCCACTGAAAACTACTACCTGATGAGGACGAGAATCAGGTGGAAATTGGATACTTTTCACCAACTGACCTCACCCTTTCTTTGTTATCATCATATTCCAAAATAAGATTCGCTCGACTTCTTCAAAGTTCCGACTTGTATTCGAAAAGTTAAATTATTTTGGCACATTTCATATCTCTTCAGAATTGTGCGGAACAAGGCAGCCGAGAAGGCGAAGCACGTGCATCATCACCAGCACAATCATATGCAGCAGAACCTCAGCGTGGGAAACAACACAACGGAGAGCCTGGACAGCAGCACAGGAGCGGGCAGCGATCCACAAGTTCCAAGCGGAGGCAACAACAGCACAACAAATTCAGTCAGCACCACTGCTGTCGCAGTCACATCCGTTGGACCCGGATCGGGAACGAACTCGGTTATCACCCACGTTCCAATGACAGCCAGCACTTCCGAGTCCGGCCAGGATTCCATTGGCCATCACAACAACAGCAATGGCAATGGCAATGGCAATGGCGTCGGCAATCCTGGTGGAGCGGGTGTTGAGCAACGAACGGCTGGTTACAGTATAAATGGCATTCTGGGCATACAGCATCCCCATCATTCCCACAACAACAACAACAACAATAATAATAATAACAACAACAACAACAGTAGCCCCAATAACAACAACAACACAACCGATCCAAACTGCAAACGCAAGCGAGTGGAAGCCCATGGTGAGTACCCCCGATCCTCCACTCCATCGCATACCAAAACTTGTGGCAACAAGTTTTCTTTGCCTCTTGTGTATGTGGGTTAATTGGCACTCAGAGAGTCATCCCCGCAACGAATCCCGGGAAGCCGAGATTTGCATATCGCGGCAACATTCTGTGACCATAATATGGTCTCTTCATCCAACCGCAGCCATCGCGACAAAGTGCCGCATGTGTTCCTCAAATCGAGCTCAGAAGCTCTGGTGCAAGGAGATAAAATCTTAATTAGCAGCGACAGGTTGTGGATTTGGAATCGGATCTGCTGGCTAGATCCAGCAGGCCGCATGGGCGTACCATATTTCACGTACGAATGATGGTGGTGGCTCGATGGGCGGGTGCCTGGTGCCTGGTGCCTGGTGCTTTGGCATTAAGTAGTAATGACAAGGACGAGGACGACGCATAAGCACTTGTCCTTTTCAATAATCGACCGCTAATGGCAATCGCAGGGCAAGGGCAGGGGGCCAAGGGGTGCCAGCAAGTGCTTAATGGTAATTCATCAGATAACAATCATGTTTCGACGACAATGGACCGCCTCGACTTTGCCCAGGCTGCAATCCCAGATGGCACAGATGGGGATTCGTCTCCGTCTCCGTCTCTCTTTTGTCACGAAAGCGGTAATAAAAAAGCAATAAACCCGATACGAAACCATCCCACTCCCCGCCTACCCTACCCCACCTACCCCTTTGTTAGCGAGCTGCGTTACGACATATTCTCAAGATTGCTTGTCGAATCCCTTTGGGATGCTGCTGGGCCCAAAGTGAATGTTGATGTAGCAGTTAGGCTTGCATTTGTGGCAAATTTGTACAAATCAGGCCGATTGACGGTCGTGTCGGATCGGATTGCGTCGAGGTATCGGTATCGGGGTCGCCCGAAGTGCCATTAGTTAGCGTTGCGTCGTCGGTGGTTGGAAAGTGGGCGTGAACCAGAACATTGAGCTCCACCCCCGACAAGCCCAACAAACCCAACAAACCCGACAAAGCCGACAAACCCGAACAGCCGTCGCTGGGATATCTGCCGACGGGTGGATTGACTTCTGCCCGGTGGATGATGATGATGCGAGCCCCAACTAGCTTTAGTTGGAGTGCTTTAATAGTTAGTAGTTGGCATTCCAACGGGCAGATGAAGGCGGTCAAGCGGCCCGCGAAAAGGGTTCTGATCAGCGATTGACAGCGATTGCCGCACGTGTCTTTTCCGTGTGTCGCCACACAAAGTTAATTCCATTATAATAATCGGAATTATGATTCTTGGTCGTCGTTGGGATGGGGAGTGGGTCTGAGAATGGAGAGGCGGGGATATATTTACATTTCATAACAAAATAAGACTTTCACTCTCTCACTCTGAACTGAAGACTCATACTCAAAAGTGCACTTAAACGACACGTGGCACTTCCCGGGCAAAGGGAAGGAGACAGGCGAAAATATTATGATATCAGCCGCAGCAAATGAATGAATTATACTTACAAGAAATTAAATGTCAAACAATAACTTTTTCCTAGATGAAAACCGGGACACCAATATACATTCCGAGGACGATGGCAAACGACAGCGTTTGGGCTATAGCGGAGACCAAATTTACCCGAATGTAAGAGGGAGACCTTTTAATCGTACCATCTGCCTCACCCATAATCTTTGCATCCGCCCATTTCAGATTTGGTCGGGCAAATGGTGCATCAAGGAGGAGCATAAGCTACTCTCGGAACTGGGCAGCCTGACTACCACAAACGGCGCAAACAGTGCGCCGGCCTACTACGAGGCGTCGAACGGATTTCCAACCAGCACAATTTCAGGAAGCGGCGCTCCTCCTGCCGCCAATGACTCGTCCATGCTGTATGACAGTATAGCCACCATTTCCCAAGGCCAAGGCTCTCTCTACACGCCAACCATCGGCCCTTCCATTGGTAAGTGCCTGCAAGGACCGTGTCTTTGGTTTTTGTTCATTCAATTTCTTGATTTTTTATTTTTCGTTATTTTCCTTTTTTTTTTGCTTTTCGTTTGTGTTTTTGCTTTTGCATTTGCATCGATTGATCGCTGAACCAATAGGCAGCAGTTCCCTGACTCCTTTAGTACCCATAAGCATGCAAGACATGAAGTTCTCCGCGGCTGCCCAGGAGCAGACCATTGCCCCTTTCTACACAGGTAAGAAAATAATGAAATGGTGTACCATCAGCTGGGGGGATTCGGATTGTGTTTAGGTTAGCACACGCGTATTTTGGGGGCGGCCAATGCATATCCGGATGCCTAGGTTCACTTCACTTGAAGTCCTCATTAAACATCAAACGACATTACCACAATCACAGCAATCGCCTTTGAAAACGGCGGCTATCCGACAATAACGAGCCTGGACAGCGGCTCCGGCTCCGGCAACGGCTCTAACGGCTCCAGCGCAGCAGCGGAGCAATCTGTGATTGCAATTGCGGGGACAAGCAGATCCGCAGAACCGCCAAGTGGCGTGCGGATTTTAAGAAATGGTGAACCGACCCACTCGGAGAACAGTCTACATCTAAAGGAGTCGATTGGCGCCGATTCAGGAAGGGATGAGAATGCCAATAGGAAGGCCGTTCGCCTAGAGGCTGGTAAGCCACATTCTGGCAGCGAATTGGATCAATTGCCTATGGCACACATGCATCATTTGACGGCGGAGCACCAGCAGCAGCAGCAACAGAACACAAATACCTCATCGTCATCCCTAATACTCTTGCAGTCAAGCGGCGGCGGCGGCGGCGGCGGCGGCGGCAGTAGCTCTGGCGGTGCTGCCGACCGCTCCGACATCGATGCAAATGCTGGGTCCAGCGGCGACCCAGGGGCAGGGTCGACAATTTATGCCGCACCCACCATGCTGCCCAGTTTTAGTCACTATTCCGCAGGCAAGTTGCACACAGAAACTCATCAAACTTGCGCACTTCAGCTCTGCCTCCGCGATAACGAGATAGAGATGGCGAGGGGCAGACCGCGGTTGTAGCCACCACATAGCACTTCTACCTTTGATTGCACCTACTAAGCCAGTAAAGGCAAACGTATAATTCTGGTTTGGGGACTCAACTAATATTGCAATTTCTTTTGGGCACTGCGATCGGAAAGAGAGGACCGCTTGATGGTTCATTAACTAATCCTACAGTAGCTGATCCCAAATGCCCAAAATGTGTTTTTTGTTTTTGTATCTTTAGTTCCTTTTCAATGCACTTTTTCTGTTACTGGCACCAAATACTTTAGTTTCCAAATTTCCAGGAGCAATTCTCTAAACTTTCCTTTTACTTACAGCCTGCAGCTCCGTTGTGCCTAGCACGGACTACGCCTACAATCCGGCCTACACACAATATGGCGGAGCATACGGATCCTATGGCTATGGCACTGGCGGCAGCCTAATAAGTGAGTAACATCGCAACGGGAATCCCCTCTGCCGTCTTTAACTAAGAGTTTTGCGCGTTTTTTTCAGACTCGTCGTACTACTA
The DNA here is from genome assembly GCA_024703675.1 of Drosophila nebulosa. Taxonomy (NCBI): domain Eukaryota; kingdom Metazoa; phylum Arthropoda; class Insecta; order Diptera; family Drosophilidae; genus Drosophila; species Drosophila nebulosa. The sequence continues at coordinate 1,018,917 of JANFPS010000004.1, read as the reverse complement.
CGAAGGTGGACAGAACCAGTCTTCGCTCAACCAGGACCTGCGATCTCCGCTAGCCGCCACCCGGGCCAACTCACTGGCGTCTGCGGCATCGCCAACTGGCAGTGCGTGCACAAAGTCCGAGACGTCGGACATATTCCTCGTCTAGCGGCTGAACCAAAAGCCAATCGCCATCGACGAGCACCGCAGGCTTTGAATTTAGATACCATGGAACGGGCACTTTCTGTCCTAGATATCGGTCGCAAAATGGAACTGAACGAACACCCGAACTCAACGAGACCAATTCTCATACATTTACATGAATATATGTAGCTTATTTTGCATTTATTACACGATTCGATTCGTTCGATCCCTCCCCAAGAGGTCCCGGGCCGCTCAAAACAAAACAAACGAAGTGATCGGGAGTACTGATAGCCAATCTTTGTATTATTTTAAGTGAAAAATGGAAATGGCAATGGAAAACTGTAAAACGCAAGAAACCAAAATGTCCGCAAGGGGAAAACTCAACCAAAAACCACACAAGTTTTTTGAAAACTTTCAAATAATGTATTAAATTTAAGGAGTCTGTTTCGTGTAAAATTTGTACATATGCCTAGGATTAAGCACTGCAACTGCTACCGAGCTGATGCCCCGAAGTCGTTTGTGATAAGAGATAGCCCGGGACTCTGTGGCAAGCCCCCGGTGGGGGGCCCCCGTCCGGATTCTGGATGACTTCGATGAGAGGTGACAGCCGAAAGAAACCATTGGAGAATGGAGAATGGAATGGAATGTTGTATGATCTTATTTATTAATATTTATTTTTGATTTGCATTAAACCCCATCGCTTCTGGCATCAAATACTCGGGTGTACATCGAACTCACTCTATTTCTTGTACCCGTTCCCCCCCCCGTACCCCCTCTACTCGTTACTGTAACTATTTATAAATTTAAGTAAGTAAGTAAGTCCTGGATGTCGCCCGTTAGGTTAAGAAAGCACAAACCAAATGTACTTAGTAGGCGTAGGCATATTTACTACATTCAGACACATACATATATAGATATATATATATATATATATTAGTAATACATAAATTAAATCTAGGCTTATCAAATATTTAAATAAAAATAATTAATTCAACGTGGAAACCCCAATGGATGGATGGATGGACTTACGGTTCGGCAGCTCTCCATTCCTCTCAAGATCGGTTAGCAAAGAATCGATTATACATACATAAAATATAGCATAATAACAATCGCGTTTTGTCAATATATAGAAGCATTTATTTCTTCATGATTTCATTTATTGCATGCTCGGTCTTATGTGAATATGTGGTACATATGTATATACGTATTTCGTAACTCTCAGAATAATACTTGCCCCGGCCCCGGGTCAGACGAAACAATAACTTTTGGTTTGGGTTTGTCTCTCTCTCTCTATACAGGTTGGGGGTACAATACAATACAATATAGCTAATTGTCTGTGTCTGGCGCGTGTGTGTGTGTGTGTGTGTATGTATGGACGAAATGTAAGCGCTCGAAAGCGGACTTCACAAGGATTTTGACGAGGAATACAATTTTCGGATTCGCATCATGGTGCTGCGGCGGCACAGGGTGTCCTACAAGTAATTATCCTATCGTTCGATTGCAGTGCGAGATGCAAAACGTAAATGAAGAGTGCATGAAGACGGACGGTATATTAGTGATATCTAATTGATATGATGGAGAGTAGCGGGGGTATAGCTTTCGTTGCGGGGATACTGGGGTGTGGGGGGGGGACGATTCTCTGAACTATCGTTTTTCGACAGGTTTATCGCTAGTTACATATATAGTCTAACCATTGAAAGAGGGGGGGATATGTGCTATCACTTAGATATATACGAACGAGAATCGAAGGAAAGGAAACCTGCGTTTTCGTGTCACCCACGTCACCTAATCTGATGGTGGGTGATCTGCTTCCTACAATATATATGTATGTGTGTGTGAGTGTGTGTTTGTGTGTCTTATTATAGAGTTCAAACTTTTGCAGTAGATCCTTGCACATTGTTATAGTCGGGTTTCACACCCGATGGAATGTGTGTGGAACTGATGCAAAACTCAACGAATCATGAAGGATGTTCAACTGAATGGACAATAAATTGATCTAATCAAAGACTTTAGGAATTCAATGATGTACCTCCTTCGTTCATGCGCTACAAACGGAAATGCTATTCACGTGTACTTAGCATTGGTTCTTATGTGCTATGCTCGTAGGTCTATGGCCTTCACACTGGCTCTGCCAATGTGGGGTTAGGGGGATTACAGGTGTATACATAAGTGTAATTGTACTATGCCTTAGTTATAATTTGTGTCTGCAATAAGATTACATGGTACATACATATGTACTTCTCGTCACCAGCGTGCATCCATCAAATGCTACTGCACGCATGTTAATTGTTGATATAGATATATAGGTCAATATATATATGGACAATTCCAAATGGATGCACGTTCGTACGGAATTAACTGCTGGCTATTTGGGGATTACTATCGAAGTATGTAGTTGATCTTGTAGTTTATATTTTAAAAGCACATTTACATATCTTTAATTTTTCAACTTGATAGATAAATTCAAAACACACCCTCGTTTAATTTACCGTTGAAAACATGTTGGTGTTGTCCCACTCGAGCTGGTTGATGTGGGCAAATCCATCCTTCATGACTGCAAGGAGATTAAAATGGATTAGGGCGTTATAGCAACGATCACAAAACGAATGAATGAGTTTCCTTTTAGATTTATAACTCGCAAATCGAGGACATGTCTTACCTTCTTCGTCCTCCGATTCCGAATTCTCAGAGTCAGAGCTATCTTCAGAGGCAGCGTCCGTCTGCATCGGATTAATGGTGATTGTTAATGCCGAATCATCCCAGATCAATCCTTCATCTGCAATCTACAGAATTGGAGGTGGAATTAGCTATATGTGTATATGATACTGATATCGCTCGCTTTACCTTGGGACACGGCTGGTGCCGATCCGAGTACTTCTGGTTATTTTTTATTCGTGCAATCGACACACCGCAAAGCAGAACGACGAGGAAAACGCAAATGAGAATTATCAGCATTGTGGGATGCGATGCTTCCGCTGCAATTGACAAAATTGACACACAAGCCCATGAAGACCATTTCCGATGCACTCGGACAATCAGACTTACCCTTATGCACAATGGAATGCACGTGCGACTTTGGCTCCTGCACTTCGTTGGTGTGTAATAACGAATAGGAGAAAACCTTAGTGTCTGCAAATGAAATAGAATGGCGTCAGACGACAATCCCTACCAGGACCGGCGCGGGTACCCACCTGAAGCCTGCTCGCCAACATCGGCCGATGAGTGCCCGCGGTAAGCGCCGCCGACATTGTCGTTTCCATTGCCAACCAGGGAAGATGACGAAGCTGGTGCATTGGTAGTGTTGGGCACGGTTTGTTTGGGATGCAGAACTGTCAACGTTAGCGTGTACTCGACGCTCTTGAACTGGGAGCTGAGTTGCGCACAAGAGAGCTTGAAGACGCGGTTCAAATAATACGCCGGCTTCTTGTTGCTGTATACGAGGGCACGGAAAACATTGAGATAGTTACGAATCGAGTCCGTGCCGATCATTTCGACGCCGTCCTTATTGATATTGGTCTTAATGTCCATGGTAGAAGAGAGCGACTCATCTCCGTCTATTTGGATTTCCTCGTGGTCCGGATTCAGCGAGGGGAAAACAACCACGCTACACGAATCAAGGTACTCCTTAGCCACAACCTTCTGACTATTTTTCGTAGACATTACAACGTGCACTTTGTCCAAAATATGAACGCCCAGCTTGATTTCCTGATAGGAGACCAACTTGTTAGATGTTCCTGTAAGATATTTAAAAAAATTACATCAAAGTTTGTTAACATAAAACTACAAAGAACAATAGCCTGGCGTCAGACCGCCAAAACCCATTTTTAAAGGGTATGATGAATGTGGTCTATCCGTCTGTTCTCGTACTTAAGTTTCTTGTTGTGTTGCATTTACCGACCACATTTCAGCGATCGGAAACTATAGCCATAGGAATTTCCGGCCCATATTCCAAACGAATATCATGTGTCTTCGTTGAACAGAGATCTTACCATAAGACAAAGCTCACTTGGCTCCCAGTTTTTAGTTTAATTTTTCTACGTTTTTCTTGAGACTTTTGAGGATTCTAGTAATTTCTTTTGTTTATTTTCATTTTTTTTTTCATATTTTCCTGAGTTTCTTTTCTATACATTGTAGCGGATAATATAATTGATAGACGATTTCCTCATCAAATTGTTTTTCGATTTTGATGAAATTTGGCTAGATTTAACTTTACTTTCGAAATACTTTCGCTGTATACATCTGATCGAAACTAATATACGCTTTTTAAGTGGGTCAAATGAAGTTCTGTTGAGAAAATGTTTTATTCTTCAAGACTTTTCTATAAGTATATCTCTCTATATTCGGATCTTCTTTGAACATCAACGAATAGAATTTTAGGTATGCTAGAAGGTCTTACTGTAGGACTGATCAAATTAGTTTCAAAATATACTTTTGATTGTTAAAGAAACAAAAGGAACACTGTAGAAGAATTTTGGAATTTTAATACCATGAGAATGGGATATACCATAAAAAATCTTTTACAACGAAGATTAACGAATTATTCTTGGATCTCTTCCAACATGATTCCGATAGAACAGCCGAGATCTACGGACGGATCTTGGCTTGTTCGGTCATTTTATAAGCATATGGAATCGCTTGTTACTGGAAATACTACAAAACATACCTGTTATTGTTATCTTGTTGGCCTCGGTTTGAAGATCCTGATCAGCTCTGTCTGGCTGTTGCGATTCCACCTTGTCTACCTTGTACATAGCAGAAGTGTCAAGTGCTTTCTCAGCAGATTCGGACCCAAGGTTCACCGGAATAATTGGTTCATTGACCATAATATAGGTCTCGATGGTTGGTAGTCGAATGGCGCTCTGATTGGTGCACAACATTGTGGTTCGAACTTCGATATTGCGTCTTCCTATGGTAGGCCTTTGTTTGACGTTGATATACTGGACCTTCCGCATCAGTTGTTCGATTTTGTGCTTGCCCTGAGCTTCAATGTAGATCTCGTTCATTTGGGCATTTGCCTGGATTTGAATGTCCGAGGAATCTGATTGCTCGCTCGATGGGTTGGGTTCCAGCAAGTGCTCAGCGCAACTGGTGCCGCACTTGATGTCCTCAGCCGAAAGCACACCATTGAGAGAGACCTTCACCTCGGAAATGTCGCCATTGAAGCCGTGCTTCAAACGATTTTCCGAACTCTGATAGCAGGCACCGACAGCCATTGTAGTGTTTACTCCGTGAGCAGCGTGAAGGGGCCAATCGTCGATCACCTCCGGGTTGCTGTGGCGATCCTCAACGGAACTCTCGAAGCGCAGTCCGTCAATGAAGAGCTCCACCTTGGCCGACTGGTCCACGTTAAGGACATAGTGATGCCACTCGTTGTCGCACACTTGGGGTATTTTCCAGCGCCATTCTGCAGGACTGAAGATATTTAAGTCGCCCTCGTTAAAGTTTTTGCGCAGCAACAGGATAAGGCGGCAGTTCCGCACGAACAAAGCCATGTGGTGACGGTTCATCTTGTGATCGTCGGCACTGCATAATATATGCTCCTTCACATGCTTATTGGTAGAGCTTTGACTGCTGTGACGGAAGATCGTCACGATGCCGAATGGGCGTACAGAGAAATCATAATGGCCAATGAAGGAATCGGGGACAACGACACCAGCCGATCCGTCAAAGTGGAATATCGGCTCAGCTCCTTCATCGTAGCTCAGTTCCTTGGTCCACTCTGCTCCCTGGGGCAACAGATCTTTCATGGCCAAGCTCCCAGAGCAGTTGGATATGTCGCGGTCGCATCCAAATGAGATGTGCTTGGTCTGTAGGGACGTGTTTGTAAATTGTGGTTTATTAGTTCCAAACTTCATTAACCAAAGATGTTGTTGTTGCCCACTTACCTTCAGAGCTATCGAAGCGTGTATGTTAAGCTCTTCGTTGCTGCAGGAGATGTCGCACAGATCCAGCCTAGCATTAGGGAACAGCTGCAGACTGTCAGTGCTGCCAGACTACATAAAAAGCAAATAAACGTTATCAAATACCACAAATTGACACCTCCCGGAACCAGATCATTTTCGGTCTCCGATTTTAAGGGAATCGGCACGATATGATTGATTACAATTTTAAATCGAAAATTAATAAATACTGAACACTTACTGTGTAATCAATGCGTTCAGGGATTCCCAAAAACTTGGCCTCGCACACGCGTCGCACCTTGATGCTGACCATTATGGGCGACGACTCCTTCATAGCACAGTCGTAGGCCACGACGGACAGGATGTGATTGTGGGATGCCTTGTGTGACAGTGGCTCAGTGTTCTTGATCGATCCCTCGTTGTCAATGGCAAAGGGCTCATCGTTGTTGAGTATCTCGTACTTGCACACATCCCCAAACAGTGGGGTGCAGTCCTTGTCGGAGGCTTCGACACGTATGATCTCATTATACAGACGACCCTCGTCGACCTCAGTAACGTACGATGGCTCTAAGAACGTTGGGGCGTACTCATTGATGTCAATGACGGTTATGTGAACATTTGCTGTGTTCGATGGCGTTCCGTCGCAATATATGGCCACGATCTCGAAGTGATAGCTCTTCCGCTTCTCACAGTTGAGCGTACGTCGTGCTCTCAAGATGCCCAGGTTGTTCACTAGTTCGATCTGGAATTGGGGAGACAGAGTATGATAGAGGGAGCTGTGCGTATGCGAATAATCTAAGGTTACTCACCTGGAATGGTATTTCATGGTAGGGCTTTTTCAGAATGCGAAAGTTGCATATCTTCTCTTCGTCCACTTTTATTAGCGGCGTTATCTCCACAAGAGTCTCGTTTTCACGAATCAGCCCATGGTAGGATTTTTCCAATATATTTTCTAAAATTACATTAGGCATACATACATATATGTATTATAGGGCTTTTTCGTAATAGTCGGTTTATTTTTATTCTTCACAAGGGCCAATAAATCGTGTCACTTTGGAAAATGTATTTCGAATGGGAACAAGCTTCGAGTTCACGCCACCCCAACTAGACACCCGTCGCTATCTCAAATATAATTAAATATAAACATATCTAGGAATTCAGTGTTCAAGACACCCACTCACCTCGCTGCGTTAGATACTCGTCTTCATTTTCATTTGAGGTCGATCCAATCCCCATTCCATTCAACGAGGAAGACGCGAATGCCGCACCGAGCAACACGGCCAGGTAAATGTAGCCGTAGACATAGCAAAGATTGTTCAACGGCATGGTGCTGCGGATCCGTAGGCAGAGAGAAAAACTCGAAAACGTCTTTTCTGAAATGGATTGATTGGATATTTGTAACCGAAGAAATCAATATGTTACTAACTTTGGTATTTGTCGAAAATGCTTCAATGTAGTTTTCTTTATTATTTGTAATCTTTGCAATCTGTCTTACTAAATGGGAAAAAGTCGAATTGTTTAACAATAACACAGTTCAAATAATTCAAAATAGATGTTACTTGCAATCTCCGTCAAACCTCCTCACACATGTTCGAAGCAACAACAACGACAACCAGGTAGACCCAGTGTGTGTGTGTGTACATTTGGATATGTATCCATGAGATACACACTTTGTGACAGTTTTACTTCGATTTTGATGCACGAACAACACAAACACACACACATACACAAGTACATACATACATACATACATACACACCAGTTCCTCAGAATACCACGGATTGGCAGGATATTTTACCTACTTCTTTGATTTCACATGCACTCATGCACCTGCATCTGCATCAAAGCAGCCAACAACACCAATCCCAATCTCAGTCCGCTCATGTGTATCCACACTTCACCACCCACACACAGATTTTGACTCGGGTCTTGAAAAATCAATAAAATATACTAACATTTCACTCGCACTATTCGCTTTCGCTTAGTCCTTGATTATTTAACTTGTGTAGATGCATATGCACCTCAAACTGCAGTTGCAGTCAATTTATTAATTATTTAAACGCAATGTTTATCCGATTTTATCTTATAGATACATCTTTTTCTGTTCACAGGTCCAGCTCTCTCGTTTCAACTAGCGCTGGGCGGGAAGTCGACTGCTCGAATCGATAGTATCGAGTAAACCATCGGTAGTCCCTGTTACGAAAACGTAGTCTCTGTTCGGGTAAACGTAAGGTCTATTACAAAAAACGTAGTAGGCATAAATTTGGCTGGCAAAGCAGTTCACATCGAAATAAGCAGTTCTCAGACTCTTAGAAAGCTGCAGGTTAACTATGTAACTATGCAAACGTAAGGTCCATTACAAAAAACGTAGTAGGCATAAATTGGACTGGCAAGCAGTTCACATCAAAATAAGCAGTTCTGAGACTCTTGGAAACTGCAGGTTAACTTTGTCATTTTGATCTCTCATCTCTAGTATGTTATGATGCTGCAAATTACCCGACACGAGCTGGTTCCGGCTCATTTTCAGTTCACATCATTCAAATTCAAATCATCCCTTTTCATTATATGAAACTTTATTAAAACATGAGATTGCAACAACACTTAACGGTAAAGTTAGAAATATTTAGAATATTACTTATGTTTTAGTAACTACCAGCAATAGCATCAATTCTATGTATATAATTTAAAACTGTAGGTAAAATCAAAATGTATTCACTCGGAGTTAACTTATTTGCAGTGCATGTAAAACTTTACATATTATTGATTTAACTTCAATTGGCGTCGAAGCATTAGAGATAGATCCATAAGTAATTAAAGAAAATAAGTTAAGAGTCAGATTAAAAAAATTCTTTTAAGCTCTTCTTTTTAATTGTTTTCCATTTGTAAATTTTAGAAAAAATGAATTCGAAAATAAATTTTCCACAATTGTTAAAAAAAATTAAAAGACTTCACCTGGCTCTCACTAACTATGGACGATTTAAGGCAGTACAAAATCATAACGCACGCCTTGTTTTCCTTTCCCAATTTTGGGTTATTTGAAAGAAATTTGAAACTTCTGGCAAAATTTGTTTGAGGTAACCAAATGATTGCTCTAAAAGAGATTGATGCTGGGATTGACAATTTCAAAGAACTCACTGCCGGAGACATGTTGAAAATTTCGCCACTCTCGAAAAACTGCCGAAGTTGGTTATCTACATATTGTCAAATTGTCCCTAGGCTTACTTACGTCTTTCATAGGGCTAGTAAAAACACTGCTTTCTTTACGTAACCGTTGAGTTTGATGACACACTGCTTATTTGAACATTGTATACCTAGGCGGGACGAAATATGAGAAGCAGTTGACATGATCGATGCAACAAAGTAATACATATTTCTTTCATTGCCCCTTTTCAAAAGAAAAAAATAAACTTACGCAATGGAATTCTAACACTTGCAAGTTTCTTTATACCCTTGCGATAATGACTCTGAGTGGTGGCCCCCATTCAAAACAGGTAGGCTTGTCTAGAGTATTCAGCTTCTAGCAGGGGCATAAAGTTGTTTGCCTTTATAAGACCATAAATGGTGGTCACACAAAATAGCGGCACCAAATCAAAACAGGTAGTTAGGCGGGGCAAGCTTCTAGCAAGATGATAAAGGCAGCCCCAACACTCAAGATTGTCGCCGAGAACCTCGAGAATTAAGAAGGATCGCTAACACTATAAAGTACAGATATTTATAGTTCATAGAGTTCATGTTCGTGCCCCGTGCGGTAGCTGAACGCAATTGAATTTAAAAATCAATTTAATAAAATGTGTATTAACTACATCAGGACGCCTCGACTGGAAGAGGTTAACTTTAATGATGGTAAGCCTCTCTGTAGCTCAAAAAGAGCATTGTTATGGAGGCTGACAGCATTAATGATATTATTTATAAGTTAAAGGTGTTTTAAAAAATAATATCACATATCTACTTTGGTTTGTTTTGTCGTCAAGCGCGAGAAAATGTCCTAAGTGATGATAAAGGAATATTCTTTGTCCAAATAGACTTCTCATTTAAGAATGCTGCTGCATGAGGTTTTGCTTCTGATTAAGTTCTTCTTGCCATTGAAGTGTGGCAAGTCAAAGTGTGGTGGAGTCAAAGAAAGTGGTGGCCATGCTACTCGCCGTGATAGTAATATTTTTGTCCAAAGCAACGTCAAATGGTGACTTTCTCGAATGTGGCCGGCAAGCTCCTTCGTTAATGAGTGTGTTTACACTGTTAATATTTTTTTTACACTTAAAATGTGTCAGATGCTAGTACCACAGAGAAGGAGACATCTTTGACCGCATTCTACATCAGTGTGAAAAGCTGAGTCGGTCCGGTTTGGACCACTAAATCAAATAGCTGCCATAGGAACGATCCACAAACTTGTTTGTTTCTTAAGTTTTTCAAGCCAAATTTGGTACAGATTCGCAATATTGTGGTCCATTTGTTTGTTGGAGTACATCAAGAAAATTTTGTATTCCAATCTTAAAATTGAATCTTTGTTTGTGGTTTTTTCAAAACCAGCAATTTCTGTGAGTGTTGAAAGTCACTTGGAAGTTTCCGATATGCCACTTTTAATTGTGACTGTAAATCATAACAATTTGTGTAATAATGTTACATATTCTCCTGTGACAGACGCGGAGAATTTTCCAATCAGTGGAAAGCAGTGCATTAGATGACCTCTAAATTGGAAGGTAATTATAGCTATTTATTTAAATTTCTATTGAGAAGTTCCTTTGTTAAGTAGAAGTACGAAGAAGTGCACAAGACGTACAGCTTCCATGTTGTTCAGATTTACAGTTTTACAATAAGATGAATCCAACACATCCGAAAATCATACATTATATATACGTTTATTGAAGTTTCTATATTTGTAGGTACGTTTCGGACTTAGTTTCCAGGTTATTGTTGGTGTTCTCCGTCTGTTTCTGTTCGATTTTCGCGGTGTGACCGAGCGTAGAGGCATAGATGTTTGCATCTTTATATTATTATTGTTACTTGTTAATAGTGCTGTATAATCTTGTGAAGAGATTCCTTCAGACCTCGAGAAAGCAACGTCGTTATGGTGGGCCAACAAGTTTCCCTTTGAAAAATTCGAAAACAAATTAACTTGAAGGGTCTCAAGAATGTTTAAGAAACAAGCCGACTCACTTTGCCAATAGGAGAAGGAGAATGCTTCTACGGTTTTACCTGATGAAACTGATTGGCGACTATAAGCCCGAGCCCGCGAACCAGCCACTTTAACCAGCCATAAGTCGAATAAGAGCACCAATTTTATTGGTCTGACAATACTGTCATACATTTGGATTGGGCAAAATGCTTCATCCACGCATTCGTATCTGCTGAAGGCCATGGTGTGTCTCGCCAGCCCACTGGCAATGGGCTTGTTTAATAAGTTGGTCAATTTCGGCAATAAACAAGAAAAGGCAATTGTTGTTATTGTTACTCATATTTGCAATATCTTATCGATAACTATTAAAAATCTCGACCAGCTATCGATAATGCGCTCATGTATTACGAGAACGTATCGATAACGCCCTCAGACTTGTGACAACTTATCGATAAGCATCAACCCTGCATGTGTGTCATCGATTTTTATTAGCCAGTGACACAACTATACCCATTTCTCGATAGTTTACTCAAGACAAAAAGCGCTCTCTATCGATTGGATGCTGCACTACAATGTAAAATTTTTTTTACTTATGTGTGGCTATTCGCCCTTAGAGACCGCTTTACCAGTTCACTTAGTCATTAGTGTGGATATTAACCGACAGAGAGTGCTTAATTAAATCAAAACTGTAGTCGTATACTAATTTTCGTTCCTACACCGTCTTATACCGTTGTGAAAGTAAATTCTTATAATGTCTCAGAAATTCGTATATCGAAAATACTTATGTATACCGTGTGTATAAGTAAATTCTTATGTCGAATATTCTTGTACCGTATGTATAAGAAATTTCGTAAATCAAAACTTCTATACTCTTCTAATACCGCATAATGTAAAAAAAAAAATATATAAAAAAATAGTTAGCGGGTGACATAAAATATTGTAGGTCTATAAACACTTTTTATATGTTTGAAAAAATAATTTTTGCCTTGTATTGAAACTGCGCACTTAAATTGAAATTAATTCCCAAAATATGGTTTTGGCTAGTATATTCGGCTTTTTAATTTAACAAAAGGTCTAGCGTTGGTTTTTTACTCGGAAAGAAGATGAAAATATCGCATGTAGTAGGTTGAACCATTGGGAACCGAAGATATTCAAGAGATCAAAACTTTGCTAACTCAGTGGCGACTATATGTTCCTTTTACTCTCCTTTTGCCGAAAATTCAAACCCCTTTAACCCCTGCAGATAATAAATAGAATGTTGGTAAGACATTGAAAAAAGCGTTTCCAACTTTATAGCTAGATTTGAAATTCGGATAAGAATTGGTCTGATTGGTCATCCAAGAAGAACAATATTAAGAGAGATATGTAGGTGCAACTGCTTTAAAACGAATACAAATAATTTTTTATTATGTTTTCCAACTCAGCCCGCGGCAAGACAACCTAAAAGTAAGATTTGTGTTTTTCGAAATATCCTCACGAAAGTCCTGGCTTGACAGTTTGCGGAGGCGCAATGAGGAGGTATCAAACGTATAAATTGTATGAAAAATAAGAATCAGAATTAAAGAATAATGTCTGCTTTTCCCACCACTGCCACTCCTTTACCCTTTGTCTGTGAGTTTACCTATTCGAATTCCACAATGGGAAATGAGATTGGAAACAACAGCGATGGCAATACAATAAAAATAAGCATGACCTCCTCTATGGAAGCGGAAGTAAAACTGTGTATTTGTCTCCCTCTGTGTGTGTGTGTGTGTGTGTGTGTGTGTGTGTGGAGGAGGGGGGGTAGGAGACACTGGAACGGACATGCTTCTGCTCTACTCTGGGGGTATGTGGGCGGGAATACTATTGCAGCGTGCTGCTATTGGCCAGATCAAGCAGTTGGTTCTCGGCGTTCGCCTATTGGTCGGCATTTTTGTGTTTATTTTCTCTTCCCTCTAACCGCATCTCTTAAATGTTCTGCGAAGAGAGGATGATGCGCTCTCATCGACAGACTCGGTAATGGGGCACGGGACAGTTTGCTCTCTTCATCTCTGGGGTGGGGGGGGAGGGGGGGGACTAACGAGATGCTGGTGCGCCAGTCGCAGGCCGAGCATCTTGAGCTGGAGGAATTGGAGTCAGTGAGAATTGAACATTGCCACGCAATGGTGGTGGGTACCGGCTCACCAATAATTTCGCCTGAATCGCGTCTCTCCGCCGTAGTTCCGCTTACTGCTTACCGTGCATAAAGGCACAACGTTCCAAGGCCCAACGCCCAGCCCCACGCCCACTTTTCGCCTCACCCACCTGCATGTAGTCATACCGTCAATTGTCGCTCCGTTCGCATTCGAGTGAATCTGTATCTTAATCTGAATCTGGCACACTGGTACAATGCCCCTGTCTCTGGGATAGTGAACACAAACTAAATCTGAACTGGCCGTGGAGGTCAAACACTTATCAAAACGGAAAAAAAGAAAACACAAAAACCAACAAAAAAAAATACTGAAAATGATCGGTCTGTGGAGCGTCGTTTGCGAGTGATGACAACGCAACGACAACGCATGTATGATGATGTATGATGTATCATGTATGATGTATAGTGTGTGTGTGTGTGTGTGTGATCATGTGTGATATCTGTGTGGATATGGCTGAGGCCAAATGATTAGATTCGCTCCAGGGCAGTCCTAATCCCACAACAAACAATTCATTGAAACTAAAAGTGAAATGTGAGCAGCCGCAGATCGAATCAATAGGGAAGTGCAGAAGAATATGCAATAGTGCCATAAAATAAAATACATATATATATACATATACATATACATACATACCTAAACACACATGCATGCATCTGGGCATGTTCAGATGTGTGTGTGTGTGTAGCCATATGTTGCATAAGCTAACCTAGTCAAAGGAGTACAACTCTTACACGTCATGACGAAATCGGATTCGGAATCGAAATCGAAATCGGAATAGGAATAGGAATAAATCAGATCCTCGAGACCATCGCAAAGCCCTACAGAGGTGAGTTAATGTTCGCATTCAGATCCGATCCGATCCGATCGAATCTAACCAGTTCAGTTCGTTCGATGCCGGGACGAGGGAATTTCTTAAATTCTTATGCCTGCCTAATTGTGAGTCCGAAACTAATGCCTTTGCCGCTCGCTTTTCGTTCGCTCTTCTCCTTGCTCTTTCCACCTCAGTCCAGTGCTCTCTCGTCTGGCTGGTGCAAGTCTGGGCGCACAAGCATTGGATGCGACAGGTGCACTTGCCACGCAAGATGGGCTTTGGAGGGGAACTGGAATTGGAATTGGAATTGCGGGCTCGTGAGTTGATCGTGCATTCAGTGGCAGGACTGGTTTTTGGTTTGTGTTTGCATCAACTCCAACTCCAACTCCGACTACAACTCCTCGACTCCAACTGAATTCGACTCTGATTTCAATTCGTATGAGTAACTGTAACCAGTGGAACAGGAGGCCGAGCGGAATGGAAGCGGGAACAGGGGTCTCGATGTTGGGCTTTTGTCTTTGATTTATTTAACTTTTTGGTCGTCTGATTTTTGTCTGAGATTTTTCAAATGTATAGCCAAAATTGCCATCCTGAATTTCACATCATGACTTGCTCCCCCGGCTCTCCAAAGAGACTGAATTGAGGAAATGGGGAAAGAGGAAGATCATTAATGATGTTAGTCCATCTGTCAAATTATTTGTTTTTGTTAGTTGGTGCGGCAGCGGCAGCGGCAGCATGTCGATTGTTTGTTCAAGGGTGTCACCGTGGAACGCCATAAATTCTGCGACTGGGCAGCATGCTGCTGCATCTTTGGTTATTCAAAATAAGGTCCACGAGTACGGATACATCAAAGAGACAATCAAGGCGAAACAATGACGCAAACATATTCAACCCGAATGCCTCCTGCCACCTCCTGGCCGCTTCCCTTGTGCAGAAAGTGCAACAACAAAGAGAAGATGCGGCGTCTTAGAGAATTTGCCTACAACCAGGCGAAGGGGAGACGCACGCGACCAGCACAGTAGATACTCGTAACTGTAGGATTCTACTCATGTGACTAGGCTTTGTAGAGGAAGCCATTTGGAGCAGGACTCTCGTTGCTAAAGGTCCATCGGGATCGAAGCACTATATCTTATAGTCCACTCAGTGAAGTCATCTATCCGAACTCGATTATCCACTGTACCTGCACTTCACTTTAGTCCCTAGTTTAGTTGCTTTGGACTAGACCTCAAAGTTCGACAGTGACACTGGCGGCAAAGTCAAAGCCGCCTTGAAACTGGCCGGGAGAAAGAAAGGCTGGAAAGGGTGGCAGGCAGCGAAGGCTGCGAGGGCATTCTCGCAAATTGGGAGAACAAACCTCGTTTGTTGCGAACTGTCTATACCCTTTGCATACAATGTAGTAACCGATCCTTTCTATGTCTTTCCATGGAAACCTCTTAAGGGTTAATAATTAAAGCCAATTCTCATACTCGTACTCGTACTCCTTATACTAAAATTCAAATGTACTTCATATAAATAATGGCTAATGATGTGTTCAGAGCAAAAATTATAACTTGTTTTGTGTCGTATTTCTAAGGGCCCAACGGAGTGTTTATAGAATTATTAGAACACTCCTATCTGACCTTATATCGGAAAGTCGTTAAAGAAGAGACCACGTAGACTTATAACAGAACATTAACACCTTTAAAATCGATCTCAAATTTACATAAACAAAAATGTTATTCCTGAGATTCCAGATCGGTAGGGCCTTGTCTGCCCTCTTCTCTTTCCGCTCTCACCTGCAGTGCCGTTGCGAACCTAGCCAAACACTGTCCGCACACACACACACACGCGCAGAAGTATCCTCTCGCACGCATGCTCATTAAGCTAAACTCGAGAGGGGATGCTATGCTCCGAGGCAGAATGACAGGTTTTTATCCAGTTCTTGCAAGCTGGTAAAACTGGACAAGCGGAAAGCTGGCAGCGAGCCAAACAAAACAACAAAATAAATCGCTTTTTCTGAACTTGCTTATCTCACACGCATTTTTTAGTGGCCTGCCACTATTGCGATTCCGATTTTGATTGTGCACCACCTTTGAAAACTGAAAATTGGTTCTAATAAGCTCAAGTTGTGGCGGAATGGGACGGTCAGGGGGAGGGGGGCAGACTAGAACCATAAGTCGATGCATTGGCTATCTATGTATCTGAATGTTTGACAGCAGCTCATTTATTCCACCGAATGTGCTGAATGAATTTAGACCAGGGAAATCACTACGCATTCCATAATCCTTAAGATCCCTCCGAATCCAAGGGCTCTTAATCTGCATTTCGATATGTTTCCGACACGATCGTTGCATTAAGATGGATGTGTCTATTGATGGAAGTTGAATTTTTGTCGTTGTCATTTAAGAAGGTCATTCTGTATGTAGATTGGCCTAGTGCTGAAAATATCGATATTCGCATATATCGATATTTTATATGGGTCCAGTATCGAAGTATCGATCTTTGTAGTGAAATATTTAAGCTCCCAATATCAGAAAAAAAGATCATAATTTAGAACAAGGTTCCAACTTGGACTCTTAAACAGGTTAAACAATATGTTTCAAACTTGTTCAAAACCATTAAAGACTTAAAAAACGCCAATGGTAAGCGAAAATTAGTTCGTGTTCACAAAACCGACTTTAGTCATCCATAAAAACTAAACCATACAAGCATATCAAAATATTATGATATCCAAGTATAATTTATTTATTCTTAACAAAAAGGTGTGAGGCAACAATTTAATATCTCGTAGCATTAAAAATTTGAAGAATAAAATGTGTCCTTTTAAATTGCACCTGTTTTACCTATGCCACTTTTTTACACAGGCCGAAAAATCAGCTGAGCCCCATACTTAGGCACACAAATATTCTTTTCTATTGGATTTTGGTGCGTTGAATCTGAATCTGAGTTCTGATTGTTCAGATTGACTGTGGTTTAGGAGATATCCTGATCCATAACTACGAAAATAGGTAAAAACACTATTGACACCCGATATATGGAATTTTGCAGTATCGATATTAGATCGAAATTTTTCCCAGCACTAGATTGGTCAGGAGTGGACCTAGTTACGTTCTCTGAATATGAGCAATCGTACACTTATTTTTGCAAAATTCCCATAGTGCCTACTATCGGTCTATCGGTCTGCACAAGCTGGTTGCTCGACACATAGATCCTCGTCAGGTGATTTGGATATATTTCGGTTTCGTAATAACCACCAAGTAATGTTAGTATGCTCGCTTGTGGCTCCAAAGAGCTCACATGCGTTGAGACCTGTGTAGTGGGAATGGAGATGGAGAACCGAGAGTGGCGGGGCAAACAAAGACAGGTTGGGGCTCGGTCCGGGGGCTGTTTGCCGATCTGTCAAGGGTCTTTGCTCTCCCTAAACAATGATACATCAGTTCCACACATTTTGCCAATATTGCCGCGTCTTCAGCTGATGAAATAGCGTCTTAGAATGGACTTGGGCCTGGATTTGGATTTGTCACGCATAACGCATGCACATGCACTTACGCATACATTGAACGATGTAAATTTGTTGTATGTGATGTCTGTGTGTGTGTGTGTGTGTGTGTGTGTGTGTGTGTGTGTGTGTGTGTGTGTGAGCTTGCGTGTGCCAGTGCTAGTCCGAGTCTATTGCGAAAACGTGTTTTGGAGTACATAGATAAAATAAAGTCGAATCCGAATTGCGGCGCCGGACCGACGGACAGGCGGGACAGAGGGACAGGTAAGGACAGGTAAGAGATATGGACGTGGACGTGGACGATGGAGTGCGGCGTGGAAAACTAGTTGTGTTGTTGTTTTACGTCGACGCAAAAATAAACACACTCAAAATAACAACAACAGGTGAATGCGAATGCAAACGCGAATACAAGAAATCAATAAAATACGAAAAACGAGAAATACGTTCAAAGAATGCTCGCCTGGCCGATACCCTGTAATCTGCATCCAAGGCAATCCGCAAATGAACGCAAATGCGTGATGGCCATGTGGTCAGCTACTCCAGCTCTACCCGTGGCCCCACTGGGTACACTGAAGAAAACGTACAATGTTGTTTCCTGTTTCTTCTGACCGAAGTTTCAGCCGCAGCCGCAGCCCCAGCCGAAGTCGAACCCGGAGCCAGTTCGAAGCGTAGAGAAACTGAAGCTGGAGCTAATGTGGATGTGGATGTGGATGTGCGTTTATCATTCGAGAGACAGTGCGCGGTCGGGAATGAGGATGATGTTCGATTTGTGTCCAGTCGCGTCTGTCCACCTGGCAACGCACTTGCCTCTGTTTCTGTCCCTGTCCCTGCCTCTGTCGCTGTCTCTGTCTCAGCCTATCTTTCTGTTCGTCTGTCTCTGTTATCAAAGTTATGCAGATGAGTTTAGATTTGATGCGGGCACGGGGATGGGAATGGGGCGGGACAACTGCATGCAGTCTTCTGTAAGCGTCTCCATGTTCTCCATCGTCGTTCCCGACCCCATCTCCATCCCAACACGCAGCAAGGCTCAGATCGCATTAAAATATCAACCTGTTCCTGTTCCCATTTCTCAGCGACCGCGCAGTGAACTCAATCGAGAGCAATGGCACCGTAAAGTGGATTCAATTTGCAGAGAAATAAATGAATTGGCGAATCCCTCTCTCTCTCTCTCTCTCTATCTCTCTTTCTGTCTATCTCTAGAGAAGTGAAAAAGAGTTTTTCACCAAAATTTCAGACAGAACTGCCTGGCTGGAGCTCGTCACAATTGCGGCATGGAACAGTGAGAGGAGGCTCGAGATCCGAGAACAAAAGCTGTATTGTTTGTCGGGCCTCCGATTGTGATTGGGATGTGGGCCGGCTTTGGTCAACAAACGAAACGTTTGTCTTGCATTTGGACAATGTGGGCTATGAAATGATCACCATTGATTACAATTACACCCCAACACCCCGGCACACTGACACTCCGAGCTGTGCCTTCGACTAATACTGATCTCTTCGGAGACGAACTTGCGTTATGCCTCGCAATAGATGAAACTTTGCAAAAGTAAAAGACACAGCAGAGGCTAAGAGATGCTCCGATCGTGTACAAAACAACTCCACCTCTACACTCCTTGCCCCTCCTTTGTCTCCGCGCCTTGGCTGCCTCGACCCGATCCCGGGCCCATCTTAAGAGCAAGTAAACAGCAAAACAACAAGCTCGAGAGAGACAGACTCGCCACTCTGGGGGATTTAGAACGACATTGGGATACCCTACCGACCTGCCCGTGTATGCAAATTGTTATGGAATTTGAACCGTTGCCTGGCGTAATAATTAATTTAATTGCGCTGAAGTCGAGAAATGGGTCGGATTAATCTGCATCAATTTGGGAAATCGGTATTCCCCAAACTGTCGGCTGTAGGGTGCACTCTGTTGTACACACACTTGCCATATCTATATGTGTCTCCGCACATAAAGTTCCCAAAGCAAAACAAAAAACAAAACGATATACTAACATGACAGCGAAGCGAAGAAAACAAAATAAAACAAACGAAAAGAAGAAATAACTGCAAGTCAACGACTTGGCGACCCGGTGCTGGAGCTGCAGCAGCATGAAGCATTGCCATTGCATCGACTTTGTCTTTGACTGCGACTGCCACTGCGACTGCGACTGCGACCAGTGGAGGCAAGAGCACTTTGCAGCATCTCAGCATCTCAGTCTCTCTCGCTCAGTCAGTCCTTGTCTCAATCTAGTTTCCGATCGTCACACGCTCTCTTTTGCACTGGCCTCTTTATGTAGGTAGGTATGTGCATACCTGTTGTCCCTGTACCTGGGACCTGTACCTGGGACGAGTGGACTTGGAACTGTACATGAGCCGCCTGGACTGCACGCACAATTCGAAGAGGCCTGGCTAGCGGTTACCATTCCGCTCGGGGGCAACACCAATTCGTTTGGAACTCGTCGGATTGCCCAGATTTCGGATTAGCGAACTCATCTTGAACTTGACAAAATTCCGAGCATTAGATCTGGGGAACATTATGATTTCTGGAGCGCAAGGTGCACTCATTTCGCTTCCTAATCCATAATCATTGAGTTGACGCAGTGCACACAATGGCAGCCACATATGCTGTCCAGATGTGTCTCAGATGTTGTCATTATCTCCCATTGTCAAACGTTTTTCTGATCTTTTGTCTTTGCGGCATGAATGGCTTCCTCTTGCCCATTTTCCTTTCCCTTCTACTCTTCACCTTCTCACCAGCCCTCGAGCAAGCAGTTTATTTTCGTATGTACTGGCTGGCAACCAAAGGGGGATGTCGAGCAGCGCCCCATCTCCCCCACTGCCACAATTATGTGAACTCACCTACTTACTTGTGGTCATAAGCCGGATAAAGTGCTCGCCGGGAGTTGAATTCCAAACCGAAAACTTGGGCGATGACAATAAAATGTCATCTCAACAGTTCCAGTAATGCAATGCCCCGAGAGGGCTCAAACGGAATCGAATGGACCGCCCACTCCAAAGACAACTCCAACGACAATCGCCCACCGCTAATGCAGGCGACATGATACCAGCATCTGCGCTCGGGGCCCATATATAATTCTGGGTCAGAGTTGGTTGGGTTGGGTTTGGGGCTGACGACCAAGCTTTCCGGCATATTGATGTGGTCATATACAAATAGGCATTCAATATTCATTGATTGGTCAAGTGGTCACATTTCCAGTAATTCGACAGCCATAAAAATACAAATCATTCTGCGTTTGTCGCATATGGACATGAATAAAACAATGAGGATAATAAAAAGCAGCAATAAGGGGAGGGGTGACACCAGTGACACTAAGAATTGTGTGTCCTTGAAAGAGTTCCTGAGGGAACTATCCATATGGGACTGCACAATTGCGCAATTTTGTTTAAAGCACACCAGGATCGGGTACGTCTATTCATTTTTTTGAAAATCAAAAAGTTTTCTCAAATTATTGCCCTTTCAGTTCATTAACTTTCGCCACGCCAACAGGTCTAGGGGCCAATCTATCTTCATGTCCAATATTGAGTTCGGATCGGAGCCAGGAGCCGGAGCCGACTGCATCCAAAAGGACATGGTGAATCGGCTTTCGCCTTTTAAAAATGATTAGAAATATATGCAGTGGCCATTCAGATGGATTCAGAAAGGCACTTTCAAATTACGTCTGAACACAATTAATTTTGGGTATTGTCTGGACTGCTGATAGAATCGGAGACCCTTGTCTTAGATTTGCATTTAACCCTTTGACCCAAATGCACAAAGCATAACTGAACAAATTTTAGCCGTGTATCACAGGTTGTCACTGTACAGATTGTGGGTATGGGAGTGTTCCCAATCTTATATCATAAAGATATACTTCTTGGGCGAGCGCTAGGGCTGCTTGGTTGGTCCTTTCGTTGCCCATAAGCGGATTAGGGATTAGATGAGCGGAATATGCACTTTTCCAAAGCTGTCATAGACAGCATACTTGATTCGAAAATCAATAAGTCTCATCGCCCTTGGCAGCATTTTGCTGCAGATTTGCCACCGACCTTTGGTCGACCAACAACATAAGTAGACGGAATAAGTGAACTCCATGCAGGACTAGGACAGGATATTGTGGTTGGCTGGTGCTTTTAGGGGGGGTCCGCAAACACAATGAGGAGTGACAAGTGTAATAATCTTTAGCGTAAATAGTGGTCATGTCCGTCTGTTGGAGTTGGGTATGGGGACAAGAATCTAGAGGTTGGACTCAACTAACTCAGACTTTAGCTCCACTGGTTTTACCAAATATCGAAGAGACATTGTTTGTTTGGACGTAATATATATTTTGATTTAAACTGAAACTACGTCGATTGAAAATCTGTCCAAACTTTGTCATGTCTGAGTTACTTCCTGCCGCTTACTCAATTCACCTTCAGCAACAGGTGGAAACTAGGAGAATTACACAAGTCTTTGTTTAGAATACAAAAAATAATATTGAAGAAAGGTTGCTCCAATCTTTGATCTTTCTTCTAGTCCTTTTCTGGATTTTTTTAATTGCTCCTTCAAGGATCAGTTGCTAAACGCAGCTGACGGAGTGGCTAAGAGTTCTGATCTATTATCTATACATTGAAGGGTGCCGGGATGACGATGATGCCATCATGTCAATGGAGATTGTGGTAATACATTCTCTGAAAGTAAACAACAACGAGAATAATGTTTTCCCAGTCAAGTCAACGGTTTCCAACCCATTCCCATCATCAAATGTAAACGTACCGGACATATGCACATAAAAGGGCAACTGTGGGCCATTCTTTTGGTTCGTTTCGCCAAACAAATGGAAAATGGGTGTGGGATGGGAGGATGTCGCAAAGTGTAATGTAGAAACGAACAAACATAAATAGGCATAAATAATGGACAATCCTAAGGACAAGCCACCGTCCTTCGGCCTTCGATACGGTGAGGGTGACCTGACCCCCAGCCCATTTGCCGTCTAACGAATGGTCTTGGTCCTGGTCCTGGTCCTGCTCCTTTGGCCGCAGTCCAGTCGACCTTTTGTTTGCGGCTTTTTGACCAAACAAGTGCGCCATCAACAGCAACAAAGCACAAAGCGCATCAACAACAAAAACAGCCGCAAATACAAAAGCCTTCGCTCTCTTTGAACTGCGATTTGTAAGTGCCCCACGCGGACAAAGACAACGCACACTGAGAACCGACTTATTGTGCACCCAATATGCAAATAAAACTCCACCGGAACTAGTGGGTGTGGCTGTGTGAGTTTGAGTCTGTGCCCGTGTCTGTGTCTGTGTTGGTATAGGAAAGTGGCCCCAAGTAATGTGATTTTAATTTGAAATCTAACAATTCTGAAAACGCAAAGCAAATTATTGTTTCCCAACAAAATACTATGTGCCTGAAGCCTGGTGACTTAGTGGGCACAGAGGGCCTAAACAAAGGGACGTACATATGTACATATATGTATCAGTGCTGTTATCATATCGAACTGATTAATTGTCGGTTGTTTTAACAAAACGGTCGATTAACCACTTTTAAGATAAATTCAAGATTAAGAACTAGAGTCTAGGGAAGGCATCGGTTGTAAAAGAAAGTAGCGATACAAAACCATTAGATTTTCATAACCTAGCATAGGGAATTATGTACATATACAGTGTGCCACTAAAGTTTCCGTACTCTTGTTATATTTCCACAAATCACCAGGTAAGTTGGCCAAATTTTTGTTAAATTTAAAAAATTTTGAAGTAGGCAAACAAAACAATATATTTTCTCTTAAATAATGAAAAAAAAATAGTAAGATTTATAACTTGATATAATATTATTAATGCAAAACAAACGGATCTTCAAAATCTGCTTCAACAAAAGTCTACGTACTCTTACAAACCAATATAAACTTATTAACTATAAGGAACATTATTTTTATGAAAACTTTAAACTAGTAACACTAGTATCTAGTGGGATAACCCTTCATCTTAATCACCTCTTTGAGACGATTTGGCATTGACATCACCAGTTTTTCTATATAATTTGGATCCATTGCGCACCACTCTTGGTACAATGCCTCTCGCAGGAGGTTTTTGTTGGTAATATGGTGCTTCCCAATTTTTTGTTCCAGCATATTCCACACATGTTCAATCGGATTGATATCCGGGCTTATTTAGGTCCTGAATGCCCACTAAAGAATACAAATTTATGAAAATTGCATATGGAAGTTTTGAGCTTGGAATTTTGGCTAAAAGTTAGGCTACTGCTTGAAATTTCTTAACGCAAAAATATTGTACATTGTTGAGAACTACATACCTTATAACTGAATCAGTATACCTGAATTTATTTTGTATTTAAACTAGGTAATCGATTTGTGGTGGATCGATGGGATATAGTCACACATAAGACAATTTTGTCGTTCTTCCTTCTGAAGCAGTTGAAGAACTTTACACTTTTGTGAGTCCATTGCTTACGTTTTGAGGATTTATTAAGCTAGAGCTAGAGCCACCAAATTGGATATGTAGAGTTGACGCAAATTAATCGCACCCATATTGGCTGCCAGTTCGCATAAACGTTTCTTAGTTGTTGGCCGCTAGGTGCGCCAACGTGTTCAAATGCTTTTAAGAGTAAAGAAAGATGCAAATTTTTAATAAATTAAGACTCATAGCCGTATTATTATTATTTACGTTGATTTATAGAGCTGGTACGCAAGGGGGGGCAGTTGACAGAAAATTCATACAAAGTAATTTTGATTGGACTTTTTGTTTTAAGATCAAATGTATGTATTACCTATTTAAAAATGATGACTTAGACTTGTGGGCGTGTTGTCCGATTGAGACTTCTTGCAATTTGCAAAGTGGTCGTCGGCCTTCTCAAATGAACCCCCATTAGAATCCACCGACGGAGGCAATCGACCGGGACCGGGCTGGGACCGGGAAGACCAAATTCATTTTTAATGCAAGCACGTGCGCGGGTTGCCGCATTAAGGCCACTGCCGTGGGCTCGTAAACAATGCCACAGAAGTCGATGGAATTGCGCCAGGGTCAGAGCCTGGGCTCGTCAGCTCGTCAGCTCGTCCTTGGGTTGGATTGGCTAGAACTCAAATTGAAAATTCGTTATTGCGCCAGGCGGTTTCACATTTTTATGTGTTGTTTGCTGATGATGTTTTGCCAGTGCTTAAAAAGGAAAGCATAATATTTATTGTGTGCACCTTTGGTTCCTCACACAAACCCATACACACACACACACACACACACACAGTCACACACTCATCGACCACGTGCCTACTTAGTGGTCATACATTTTTGAGTCAACGAGCCGGCCGCGGCGGAGGAATCAAGGACGCTGCAGGGGGAAGCTGGGCGGATGTGGATACGGATATGGACACGGGCACGGGGTGGGGTTGGGGTCGAATCGAACCCATCAGCAATTTGGTCGATGAGGCAGCAGCTAGCGCCATTGGAAAACTCTCACCACGGGTTATGTTTCTTAGGCTCTAAAGTTGAACAATTTGCGGCCACTTCGACAGCGAATGATAAATGTAACACGGAATTGCATATAATGAAAAATCGTCTCGATAGGAAAATAACAGCAGAGTGTTTTCGATTCATGCTGCACTGAAAGAAACAAAAGTAAATTAAATTAGAGTAACTTTTATAATTTTCTCTTAATTCAAGTCGACATTAAACTCTCATGAAATTCCAAATCGCAGAATCATCGATGCAGCAATGCAGCTCTTTTTGGTTTGGGCTATATTATGAGAAGATGTGTATTTCTAATTAAGATAAGTAATATCTTGTCAAGGAACATTTGAATTAATTTCAGGCATATAGTATAATAAAACAATATTCTATTTTGTTGAATCATCGCACTAATAAAACTATTTTAATTTGATAAAGTTAACTGAATGTGATAAAATTGAAGAAATAAAGAAGCTTGGATGTGAGTTGTACTTTTGAACCGTCCTGAAGTAAATAATAAGTCGCATTATCGATGATTGCCTGAAAATCTGAAGACAAGAAGACCAAGCATCGCTTACACTACAAGCCTTACAGGTCGTGTTAACCTTATGATTGCATGAGGATAAATGTTAACCGAATTTCGCTCAGTGTTTTGCTAAGTGTGGGTGTCTTTTGTCCGTCCATCGGCGTACTGTGTTCTGGCATCTGCCCAAAAACTGAAAGATGTAACCACACTCTCTGAAATCGCAGAGAGTAAAAGAATGACAAAGAGTCAGTGTGAGAGAGTGAGAGAGAAAGAGAGAGAAAGAGAGAAAGAGAGAAAGAGCGAGCAAGGGGGTGGTTGTCATTGATGTTAGATTTTGTACCGTTATTGTTGCTCTCATTTATGGCCATGTATTTGTGTGTTTAACCATTCGCCGTAACTAATTTATTTATTTATTATTCTGTACTTTCGGTTTCGGGCGTCGGCCCTTTCACATTTACATTTCGGAAATACATATGTAAGTGTGTGAGTTCATAAATATTGCTATTTAAACAAAACAACAACGCCACAGCCCACAGCCCACAGCCCGACAAAAAGGAACTCGAACCAAACCGAACCGAACCGAACCCATTCAAGTGAATTTGCGGAAGCTATTTGTAAGTGTACAAGTCAATATTTGAATTGCTTTGCCAGTGTGTAGGTGTGAGTCAGTGTGCGTGTGTATGCGAATGTCATGTGTATACGAATCTTTATCTAAATTCGTATGTTCGCACATACACACACATTCACACACATATGTATGTGCATACACATGTACACAAGTGCCTTGGGGATGGATTGGACTCGGAGTCGGAGTCGAAGTCGAGTCGCCGAGTAGCGGAAGTCATCATTATAAATAAAACGTTCAGTTCAAAGCAAATCGGAAAAACAATCAGTTGTTGTTGTTGTGCTCAGGATGAAGATGGGCTACGAAGGGAAAGGGGTGGGGGATGGGGATGGGGATGGGTTGCATGGGGCCATTTCGACCCCAAAAACTACGGCCTGGGTATTCTTGATCGGCATCCAATGTCGGATGTACAATGGTCCTAGAATGGTCCTCCGCCATACTCGGCATTCGCTTGGGTGGCACACAAAATCTTATCTCATATGTACATACATGCACTTACCATCTAAATACGTATGTCTAAATATATGAATACAAATATTGTGCATATATGTACATACATATATGTTCGAATGTGTGTTCTGATTGCATCTAAACAAATTTCAGTTTCCGTTTTTAAGGTGCACGCAATTGCAGAGAACGGGAACGCGGTTTTCCCCGCGTGATTTCGTTGCTACCAATTTGTCATTCAAAATGAAAATGCAAAAAACATACAAATGTACATACATACAATGTATGTGTGTGTGTGTGTGTGTGTATGTTTGTGTGTAGTGCCTGTACGATTCGCAATAGTGCAGCACAGCCGGAAGTGCCTCGAGAGGACGACTGTTCCGTTATTGTTTCGCTAAATATATAACACAGATGAAACCACTGCTGGTGCCTCATGATTAGCGCCATAATAAAAACTCTTTTACGCATTGGATGAGTAAATCCAAGGGAGAAGTTTTCATCGAAATCGGGTTTCTTACAGAAATTACTTGAATATTCTATTCTTTAATGTCGCATTTAGTATTACTTATTAATACTTAGGAGTTTCATATAAATGAAACCAAGTTAATTTCTTTTTAAAATTAAAGATTTTTTAAAATTTTGATATAATATTATAATAATATTATATTTAATATAATATTTATATTAATAATAATAATAACTAATAGAAGATGGCACTCTTACCATATGAGGTATATATAAGGATATATATTCTTGGAACAACAAAAACTCCTTCTCCTCCATAAAAATTGTAACGTTTTAGTGTTAATATACTACAAGTGCAACCGAATCTGGCAACTATATCCTACAGTTCTCATAGCTTCATTAAAAATAAAATGGGTTGTAAGAGATTATTATAAAATCAAACATTTGCCGAGCCAAAAAATAATGAGTCTGGAAGCACTTTTTGGTTAAAATAAAGTTGCTATTTAACAGATTCGCGTAATATGAAATTAATAGGAATTTAAACAAATTTAAAGTAAGTCGACGTGCCAACTTGGATGTACCCTGTACCAGTTCAAAATGTGTTCTTATAGATTGTGTGCTAGATTTTTATACCTATCCCTTTCTCTTTCGCATGCCATCTCAATCACTCACTCGGAGGCTAGCCTTTTTAAGTTTCCTTGGGAAAAACACTCATGCGTATAACTTGGCTAAAAACACTATTTCCTAATTTTAGGGGCAGAACCGTGCGTGGTTTAAAGTAAAATAAAACTGGACTCTATACGAGTCCACGTACCAAACTTTTTGACACTAGCTCTTATAGTCACCGAGATCTAAGTGTTCATCTGATCAGATCGACTTGGCTGCTGGGATGCTGCTCAAGAACGGATCATGTTCGTCGTATCATTCCGTTGGCTGCAGCGTTTTACACACATCTTTCTTTGCTACCTGTATATAGGGATCAACTAATAAGGGGACTTGCAAGGGATTACAATTTTTATGCTCTTATACCAAAAATCTTCAGTATCAATCTGTCCGTCCGTCAATTCGTCTCTCAATTGGGCTATTTGAATTAAACCTTTAAGCGGTTTCTTCTTTCAAGTCATCCAAGGTATGAAACCCTTCCCCCTTGTAAAGATATACATACATCAAACTGATTCGACTGATGTACATATGTGTGTCCTTCCATTTGTATTTCTTCTAAACTCAATCCAAAAATAAACCCCATCGCATATGGAATAGTGATATTAAGCAATCAATTAATCAGCCGATTCTGTTTTAATATTCGCAGTATGTCGGGAAAACGAAAATCGCCGCCCAGTAAAGTCGATGCCGATTCAAAGAGCAGCTTGCAGAAATTGGAGCTGCTGGAAACTGCAGATCAAGAGACACACCCGACAGATGCCATCGAGCTTACCGCTGATACCGACAAGATGCAGCAACAATTCTTCAACAATAATAAGAACGAAGATGCCGGGTGCACTGTGAGCAGCGAAACTGGTGGTGCGGCAATGGCCAATGAGAATACGGATATGTGTTTGAGATTGGGCGTCGGCCTTGGCCTTGGCCTTGGAATGGTGTCAACTAGTGATACAGACCTGGATACAGATACACGCAGCGTTAGCCCGGGACTCAGCTCCAACAACGAATCTGACGCGGACAACGTTGCCCATGTAAGTCCAGTCCAGTCCAGTCTTGCTCTTGGATGCACTCCGAACACATTCTGTTTTGCTTTTCAGTCGACACGGTATTCTGCGGCCAAACGACGCATTAAGAAGACGGGAGCGAAGTCTCGTCTCAGCAATGGCGGTGGCAAGTTAAATTTTATCTCATCGCAGGTGGAACAGGAACAGGCAAACGTGAGAGTCTCTAATGGCCGTGACACGGAGGAAATGCATCTGGCGGAACACTGGAGGCTACCGAGAGGGGAAGGAGAAGACGACTCGGAGGAGGTTGAGATTCAGGACTCAATGCAGCTTTCGCTGGCTGATGTGGAAGTGAGCCAAAAAGCGACATCGCGGTTGCAGGATCTTGTTGTTGATCAAGACGAAGGAGGACCAGATGGAGCACAGTTGCCATCCCATCCCAGTAAAGATCGACCGGGCCAAGGGGCAGCAGCAGTGGGGACTTGCATGGGATTCGGCCTTTCGGAAATCGATGAGAAATGTATTCCCAGTCCAGAGCAGCGAGTCTCGCCATCCGCTCCAGGACCACCGCATCAACTTTTCTCGAGCTATGTCAGTCCAACCGCACCAGAATATTCCACCATGTTGAAGCCAAGTATTTCGCTGAGGTGAGTCTGATTTCTATATAGCTAATACCTCGCGGTGATAGGCAGATGCACTCGAAAGGAACGGTGGATAAACCTACACAACATTTTCCCACCTTCTCCGATATTAAGGATATTAGCTAAACGCAAAGTCATCCCATCCACATCCCTGTGCCAGTTGTCGGATTACATGGGCTTCCTTTTTGAAAATTGCTGAATCTAATCCCATTAAAAATGCACACCGAAACTAGCAAACCGTTTCTGTTAAAAAGGCGGTGTCCTCGTCGTTGTCCTCGCACTCTTCGTCGTCGCGACGGCACGTCCGTCCGAGTATCCTTCTTCTGCTTCTGCCTGCGTCTATCAGAACGCCAACCCGCTTGATTTGCTGCTCAAATTTCAGTTTACGCTTTTAGATTGTTGCTGAATAATTGAATACCACGAACGGAAATGGCGAATATAGTTAGCAATGCCAAATTACAAATACGACCACAGAGCACCCAGCCACCAGCCACCAGCAACCAGCCAGCAGTAACCATCGCCAATATCAATATCCCCTCCAACCAGCTCGGTCCCTCTCTGGTTTGAGTGTCTGTCCGATTGGCGCTCACCGAAAAATGTTTTGGTAATTTTCTTGGCTCTGTTAAATTAGCTTTTCCTAGGCGGTTGGGGTGCTGGCGACGACCGGAACTGGTTGATGTTGGCCCATAGTTTGGGCAATCCTCGATTTGGTGTGTGTTTGGATTTATTTGCACTCATAGTTAAATCTATTTACAGGGAATCGGGAATCCTGCCCGGCGCCGTTTCTGAGGAGCGGGCGTATGAGAAGGATCGCACGGTTTCCGAGATGATTCGCCAACTGCAGATGATTCGCAGTCGACTGCTCAATCAGGTAAGCTTTTGTCCAAATGCTGTCCCAATGCTTTGAGTTCGAATTTGGCTTTGCCGCTTTGTTAGCCCAGACATTTAGGCATACAAAAATTGCCAAATTACGGAAGGTCGACCCAAATTTTGTGCAAAACAAACGACATTTATTATTCATGCGTTGGGCGTTGCGCAACAATTGTCAAAGTGTTCCTTCCCCTGCTCCCGGCTCCCGCCACAATCCGGGTTGAGATGGGGGCTCGATAATGGACGGGAATGTTAAGGCAGGGATAATATGTATGTAAATTGAATTGAACTCCACTTAATTTTGGCTTTTGGCAATGGATTTGAACACCTTGGAAAGGTCTTTCTCTCGGCACTCGGATCTCAAAGTGAGAGTGAGTCACGTGCCAGACCCACAGCCAAATGCCCCACATGGCTTTCAGCTGCAGATTGAGAAATTAGTATCCTCAAATAACATAGTAAGCACGTAAACAATAAAAATTTAAATCTGGCAAAAAAAAAACAAAAAAACAACTACGTTATTATGCATGTGAAATTCGGAACTTCTTGGTATCCTATACATAAGTAGTATATATAAAGCTATGTAAAACCTGAGATAACTCCCTTATTCTTAATGATTCTATCCGATTCTGGTCCGGTCGTGTAAAGCTTTAAATTTGAGATGTTGTGTGGTGTGTGTGTGTGTGAATGTGAATACGTACTTTGGGTACGTATGGGTGCGCAAATCCCTTTTCTCTGTACTTTTTATTACATATTTCATTCTTCTGTTTTCTATTCATTTCATTCATTTTGCATTTGCCCGGCTTTCTGCTTTCTGCTTTCTACTTTCTACTTGTACTTGTGCTTCTTGTTCTGGTTCTGGTTCTGGGTCTGGTTCTCCTGCTGCTGTTCCTCGTGCTGCCCACAAAGTTGTATTATTCTTCCTTATTCCTTTATTCTCCGCTTTGCGCCATTGTATAAATTCTATCCTGTGAACATTCTATTCCATTCTACCTGTGCTCGGTACTCTCTTTCAGCTTTTCTGTGCCATGCTTAAATCTCCTTTTGAATCGCCTTTGTACTGTGTTTGGCATTCAAGCTTCGAACAATAAGCTTTTCTTTCAGCTTTCACCTTCCTCCTCCTCCCTGCCCAAACGCCCCTCACTAGTCGCCGTCCTCGCGCACACCCACAACCATTGCCCATCCCCCCAACATTTCGCCATTCTCATTGCTCTTTGGTGATGACCACCCACATGGGCATAGAGGTGGACACAGATGTCGGTCCAACTTTTTAGGAACGCCCACGCTCCTCTCAGTCTTTCTCAATAGTTCTCTATGTATTTATGTATGTATGTATATGTGTGCATGTATGTACCTAGGAGTATGTGGGCATACACACACATGGACAATCTAACTATTTATGAGTACAAATATGATCCTTTGTTGGTGTCTGTGGTCTGCAAATAAATGAGGCTCACCGCCGGATCCTTAATCTGCGAGTACGAGCGCGATTGCGTGAGGCTCGGTTCTCCGTGTTCCGCTCTCGATCCTGACTTTACAAACAGTTGTGGCCAGCGAGGGGGTTCCATTTGAAGCCATGACCTTCTGTGCGTCAGACCCCAGCCCGACCACTGGCTGCCCCTTTTGTATATGAAGATGAGGCAGCAGTTCGTCCTGTGACCGTATCCGTTTCGAAAGACGGCGATGACAGCGCAACATTCGCGTCCCAGCCTAGCCTAGCCTAGCTAATCGGCTTGGAATCACGCTAATGTGATGTTTATCAGCAAGATTTGCGAAACAAAAGGGATGAGGATGAGGGAGGATTGCCCCAAGAATCTAACGAAATCTGCATTTTCCAGGGGTTGTTGGTAAAACGAGAACTGAACCGCGTAGCTGCCGCAATTGATAGCGTCAATAAGATGATATCTTGGTGCTAAGTAGTTGTAGTTCAAAGGTCGTCCTCATTAAAAACGCATTAACACACATGGACACGGACGGGGACGGTAACGGAGAGAATAGAGAGAAGAGACGTTTCCCGAATGTACCCATTTTATGTTAATTAGACGTTAGATGTTCTCTGGGCGCAACGTGCAGAGATTCAAATGTGCCTGGACTTAACTACAAAGTTTCAAAAGTGTCTGTGCCAGCTGTCATTCTCATTCTATGATGGGAAAGTGGTTCAGATTCACTCTCCACTGATCCCCTACAGATTCCATTTGGCAATGATTTTTGTTGTATTTTAGGGACCATCCAATCCAATTGAACTCTGTAAGTTTATGTACATACATACATACATATACAACAATCGCTCGTGATGGCAAACGAGTACGAGAAAATACTTACTATGTGGGCTAGAGCATTTCCACTTTGGCCAACTCCCACTCACCTGCGCATGTATGTAAGCAGGAGCAGACGTGTGTGTGTGTGACCTCTCACCCCTTGCGTTGGACTTTCCACATAGGTACATACATATGTTTGTTTGTACACGGAGTCCACTGTATGGGCGTTTGAATGGGCAATCTCTTCGCTCCATGTCTGCCAATAGGAAACAAATAAATTGCGCTCTCTCATTTAAATCCGCCTTGTTCTTCGGCACCATTGATAACCACATACATACATATCGAGCTCCGTAAATATGCATGTATGTATAAGACCGTGTACATAGACTATTCAATAAGAGTTCGAAATCGGACGATGGATCTCTGCATAAGCTTCCATAGGTCACATATATTTATTGTACTCGAAGCCAGGATCTATGTAGGTTCTGTTATCCAAATTAATATTAGGTATATGGGCGAGTTTTATGCTGGATATATTTAGTTGGATTGGGTGCACAAGTGTAGTATCTGCTCCCCAACCCACGCCCCCCATTCTTTCCATTTGCAGTTGCAAATCACACCGGAAATGCATTTAAAAATTTGCCCACAAATATTCTAATATTAATCAAATTGTGCTAACCTTGCCTTGCGTCAACTTTCTTGGCATGGGAATGGGAATTGAAGTTGTGAATGGGCAATGCGGGGAGTGCGGACGGGGAGTGCGAAGTGGAGGATGCAATCGTTGCTAAGAAGATGTTCTATTTCTGAAAGCAAAATTTATGAATGAAAACAGAAATTAATACGAAAGCGGAAAACAGCGCACACAACAACGCGATGCGATGCGATGCGATGGGATGGGATGGGATGGGATGGAACGGGCGGGCTAGGACGGCAGGAGATGGAATAGGATGCTGGCGCTACATTGACTCGAGGTCGGCATAAAAATTCAACAAAGTTTAAGTTTTTCTCCTTTACAATTAGAGATCACATAAAACGGAATTAAGAAAGAGTGGAGAGAGAGAGAGAGACAGAGAGAGAAAAGAAGAGATTGCCATTGAGGTTATGTATCGATTTTTCGAAATCGAAACAATAAATATTCGTATTCTGTCGGCGAATGTGTTTGTATAAATGGATATATTTCTATATAAAAAGTCTATTTCTATGTGTGCTTATGTGCTGAGGCTGGGGCTGGGGCTGGGGCTGGGGAATGCTTATAACAGAAACAAATATATATCATAAATATAGAATACGTACAATACACTAGATTGTCGGAAAATATTTCGTATTTTATACACCATGCATATGCGCGTATAAAAAATTTATGATCCGTCCACTTGGTTCTTGCGTATCCATGGTGTGGGTGTACCACGGAGAAATGCCGAACATCTCTCATTTAAATTGATCGCCCAGTTCATATTTTATACCCACGACAACAGCGAATGCTCAACACATCCATAAATGTCATAAAATTCATAAATATCGCTGTAAAATGTTCATTGTCTATCTGGATCTGGGGATATTAGAAGTCATAAAATATAATTTGAACTCAGTGGGCGTTGTCATTTGGAGAGTTCAAGCAATTGTCACAGAATTGTCGAAATTCTGAAATCCATAATCGAATTCGAAATCGAGATCGGGACTCCAATCCAAAATATTGAATATCTAGCATTTAAATTCCAAGCGCTAGTTCCATATCCAAATCAAAATAAGAACACGAGCCACTGTGTGTGTGTCGTTCTACCAGGGATTGGGATGCGGATGGATGGTGTGTGGGATTATGGGCGGAATATGTCGAGAAGATATTATTTTAAAATTAGAAACTGTCAGAAGCCTTTCAAAATCAAAGCAAGGGAAGCCCGAAATGCATTAGGAGCAGCAGCTGTAGTTGTTGTTGTAGTGGTCCCGATGGCGAAGGCGGCAGCAGAGGCGCGAAGACGAAGGCGGAGGCGGCTGGTGGTGCCAGCAGCGGTTGTATGTGGCAAAAAAATGAGCAACAAAAAATAAATAAAATGGGAGAACAAACGCAAAATGGCTAATTCGAGGTGATTTATTTTTGAGCCATAAAGATTTTAAGAGGAACTCTTTGGATTAATGCAATGCATGGCGAGAGCGAGAGTGAAAGTGAGAGCGGGAGAGGTTTTCCAAAGGGCTCTCTCTCTCTCTCGCTCTCTCTTTTTCTAGTTTAAAAACCACACGCACTGGAATTTTTGGAAAATTCCCATGGGGACACTCGTATACATAGACGATTTCTTCGACTAAGATTGTCAGTCACAATTATGAATCAGTCAAGTGAGTTTTTAATTTTACACAGGCTACCTCCTCTGCCCATTGATGCTGGGCGCACACATATGTATCTTTGTATGAGTGCCGATGTACGAGTGGAAGACGCGGTCCTCTATTAGCATTAGCGTCTTCGCATTAACCCTTCGCACTCGAACCATCCGTTCCCGCCCATCAACTTGAGCGGCGCACACGAGCCGCGCACGAGCCGCCATGCGACGCAAACTTATCATATCCAACATCCACATCCACACCTATTGCCATCATCCTCCACCTCCATCTCTGCCGCTGCCTCTGCTTGCTTTCTCCGTTCCGATTCCCTACCTCTACCCTACCCTTCTACCGAAAACAATAAAACATTCGAGCAAGAGGTTCAGTAGAGGGGTCGGGGGGTTGGTGGAAGAGCAGGCACTTGATATTTATAAGGCGTCTTAATGAAGTGAGAAATGTTTTCATAGTGCCTCCGAATCAGTATTAGAACTAGAATAAGTGCCGGCAGCAGAGTCACAGGCATCCATTCTCATTCACATGCATTCACACCCGTTCGCCACTTTTATGTCGATGACGATCCTATCAGCATCGGGGGGGGGGAGAAGAGAAAGAGCTGAGGAGAAGGGAGCGACTGAAAGTGTGAGAAAGGCGAGCGACACGGAAACTGAGGAGGAGACGCAGAGGTCGTCATGGTAGCCTATTCTTAGAACCGGTACACTCCAGCACTCCGAGTAGTACCACTAAGTGGGTACACCACCATGGCACGAGCCAAAAGTGTCCATGTCCCAAGTGACATATTCTGCGCGAAATGGGGCTAACATCCAAAAATCAATGCTCAATCGAGAGGGGAATCAAATGTAGAAATCACCATCGATGAAGCCCCTCACATGTCGTCGGATTTGGTTTGTTTTCCAAATCCATTGGTTTTGAAATTTAAAAAAACCCAATCTGAGGACCAATTTTGAAGTTCGCAAAAGAACAATGCATATTTTGTTATTGATTAAGGAATATTGCAACATCTAAGCCAACCCAGAATAGTCATCCCACTGGTGCTCAGTGGTGTCAAATACTATGAGCACTTGCTAGTCCGATAGAGTGGATTCCCCGCAAAAGCACGTCCGCCGACTCTTGGGCCACATTATTATCTTGGCAAGCAATTATTAGCGAATGGTTTTTAAAGCCCTGGGATAATAACTTGATTTGCTGACGACGGCTTTGACCGACCCGGCACTGCAATGAGCAAAGTTTTGATGACTTCGAACAGGACAAGAATAAGGATTACGGCGCACGCCAGCAGCAAATGGTCCACGTCAGTGGCAGCGACGGAGGCTAGTTAATTAGTCACCACTCCACCGTTCAATAGCAGCGATTACCCCCAACCAGACTCTGCCGGAGGCACTGCCGGAAATTTCGTTGGCCGCAGTGGGGTGAGGTGTGTCAAGAGTGGATGTACATAGATGTGCCGTGCCGTGCCGTGCTCTTCGCAGTTAATGACTCCTAAAATGGTAAATAAATCTGTGGTGACGAGCCCAAGTGTCCATCGACTACAAATAGGCTGAACAATGTGGAAACGAGATAGCCATCGCACCTACATACCTCGCACCTGCTCAACAGGCAACAGGCAACAGGGATGGCCGGCCAGCTCTCTCACCTTCTGCGAAAATACCAGTGCCCAGTCGCCAGTAACATTCTTGGCCTGGTCATTGAAATGTTGGGAATCGAGGCTTGTGGGTTTTTGAGTTTAATTCATTGGCTACGTTATTTTGTGTGTATCATTAGAAATCGTGATTCGAACTGTGTTTCCTGTTCTCCTGGCTGCCATTTGACAACCAAAATTAGAACTGCACGGTGCACGGGGCGCAGAGCACGGGACACGGGCCACGGGCCACAATCGACCCAACGCGCGCTCTCACCAGTCACCCGTTCTTTTGTTTTTCTTTAGTTGTTCGCCTCTCCGCTCCGCTCCGCACC
The DNA here is from genome assembly GCA_024703675.1 of Drosophila nebulosa. Taxonomy (NCBI): domain Eukaryota; kingdom Metazoa; phylum Arthropoda; class Insecta; order Diptera; family Drosophilidae; genus Drosophila; species Drosophila nebulosa. The sequence goes on along the minus strand of JANFPS010000004.1, from coordinate 982,137 downwards.
GCTCCACTCCACGCAGATGAGATGTTTTGTCAAAAAAATTTTGACTTTTTATAAATTATTTCTTGGGGGAATCATAAATGTTATATTTAGACATGAACAAAATTTATAGCGACATATTCCGAGGCAGAGTGCGCGCATGGAACACAAAATCGAAATTGTCATTAGCATTAAAGATGTCCCCGTGCTTTTGCGTTACGTGACACGAGGGCCGACGGTGTGTGAAATATTGGCATATTAGGTCCTAAATGTAGCATACCGAAATACCAAAAGGGCGACTGCTTCACGATCTCTAAAAATTAAAATAAAATCACTGTGATTTCACTTATTCATATTATGGTGGCATCAAAAATTTGCTGAATAAATTGTGTCCTTTTAAATTGCAGCTATTTTACCTATGCCACTTTTGTACACAGGCCGAAAAATCAGTTGAATATTCTTTTCTAATGAATTATGGTGGGTTGAATCTGAATCTGAGGTCTGATTGTTCAGATTGACTGTGGTTTGGGAGATATCCTGATCCATAACTACGAAAATAGTTAAAAACACTATTGACACCCGATATATCGAATATCAAAGTTAGCAGTATCGATGTTTTCGATATTTTAAATTAATCGATATATTGATATTAGATCGATGTTATTCCCAGCACTAACTCATACCTAATCTAAACCAATGAATGAATTCCACTCACTGTTCCCGTTCCATAATTCGGCAGGGCTGACAGATTACAATTTAAAAACGTGAATTTATTTGGAGGGCAGCTCATAGATTATGGAAAAATAAATAAAGACTTGGCGACAATTCATTATGACATTTTGATGATGACGCTGGGACTACGGAGCATTAGAGTGCTGTCCAACGAGGTCCGATCTGTCCAGCTTGAAACTATTGTGCTTTGCCACGCTCGGAAGTAGCACTAATTGCGCTATATTATATTAGATTTGCGGACAACAGTGGGAATAATTGAGAGGGCGCACCTGTCCACTCCTTCGAGATATTCCTCCCCTGGAAAGAAGTCCACAAGCAACGCCAGTGAACGAAGGGTGTCGGGGTGAGTCAAGTGGAAGGAGAAGGCACAGGGGCTGCTTTGCTCAATGGCGTCTAAATTTGCTTCGCTGGCAAAGTTTTTGAGGCTGTCCCGGAGGCAGTTGCTCATAGTGCTGTCCCATGTAGGAATTATTAGACATTTATTGTTGTGCGTGGTGGTAATGGATGAAGATGGATGATGGCGATTGATGATCGTTATTATCCATATCCATATCATTGACGCGCTAGCCATACCTATTGACAGTGACAGGCGGTTGCCCTTGTCGTGCCAGTGCCAGTGACGGGATTGGTATTCCGATTCGGATTCTGCAACGGACTGAGTCAGCTGAGGAAACTGGTGTGTTCGTGCTTGTACTCGGCTATGGCTGTGCTGTGTTCTGCTCTGCTCTTCATTTGTGACCCCATTGTCTAGAGGAACAAAGCGACTGCCTCCATGCAGCATTGGCGCTGCTTTGGCAACAAAACATCGACAATGAGCTTCTAATTTGAATGCTATTTTGTCCTTTGTTGTCGCAGATTTAATCATCTCCTTCTAGTTTAAGGCCGAGTTGCCTAGCCCGCTGTTAGGACTACGACTTGGGCCGGGTTGTGGGTGGGGTTGGGGTTGGGGCTGGCTGGCACTTTTCCCATCATTAGAGCCACCATTGTTTTCAAATATGAATGAGCAGCTCCAGTTTCCCGTTCCCTTTTCTGGGTAAACTTCGACAGGGTGGGTTGGCCCAATAGAAATGTGATCAAAGCACTCACACACAAGTCTACACAAATCGATCACAATTTCGGGCAATGATGCGGACCCTGCAGAATGCAGGTCAGAGTCTGCCACTGTCGGCTTTTGTTTTCTCCTGAAGATATGTAGTTGTTGTTCCACCCGTAATAATTTGCACAAATCATGTTTTCAATTCAAATTTCAATTTCCCCAATTTGTGTCTGAATTTCCTGAACGGTTTAGGGGGAGGGACAGGCGGCAGCGGAAGCGACGACATGTGGAAATGTCGTACGTCGCCCGTTCTTGGTTTTTGTCCTGTCCTGGCCTGGCCTGCTTCTGGTCCTGGTAGTTCACCGTACCCCCGGCTTAAGCTTATCGTCAGCGTCAGTGCGAACGTGAAATAACTTGTAATTGAATTGACGCCGACGCCGACGCCAAAGCGGACGCAGGATGCAAAATGCAGAAGGTACTGGGAACTGCTAACTGGTAGCTGGTAACTGGCAACTGGGGAGAGTTACGAAAAGCCAAGCAAAGAAAGAAAAACAATTACCTTGAGCACACTGGGCGGTCCAGTAGCAATGAACCTCAGACCTCAACCAGCGTCACATGTCGCGACTTTTGCCTCAGACCTCAAGACCTTTGCACTTGACATTGGCCGTGCGGGTGGGCCTAGCCAAGGGCTGGGGTCTGGAGTGGGCATGAGCTTCTGCTGGAGCAGGAGAGTCAGGCTTCGTAATTAGAATAAAGGCAAAGTCGAGTGCCAGAGTCGCTGACGCGATCCAGTTCTCCTTGTTTCATTCCGCTCTCACAAAAGCCGTTTGTTATAATCCCTCAGCCCCAGCCCTAATCCTAGCCATGGACACTCAAAGGTCTGCACGTGCAGCGCCCAGCCGAAGTGGCAGAGAGCAGGCTCATTCGCATCTCTACGCGGCATTCTCAGTGCTCCTCGAAAGCCTTTAGTTTGAAGATAAAATCTCTTGGATTGGACTTGCGCTTTTTGCCATTTGTTGCAAACTCAACGAAAAATTGCATTAAAAATTGTGAAAAAGCTAAAGTCCCGCTTGAAAATTTAATAAAAAATAATAGCCAGAGCACAATAAGGACTAGATGACATAGCTTGATCTGCTTAGATCGGTTTGATTAATTTACAAAGGTGAATTTTCGAACGGTTTCAAAAAATCCTACCAAGATATTAGGAAATTGATAGGATACAATTAATACGAGGGGTAATTGGTCTGACTTCCCATCGATTCGGTTTCTGTTTCTTTTTGTCTAGGGATTCCCTTGAACGGAATTAGAGGGAATGGCATTGTGAAAAGCGATTGTGCCCTTTTGTCCTTTAGATTTCGAGTTTCGCGCATATTTATGTAGCTGCAAAATTAAATTACCGACAACAGGAACATAAAACGAGCAGTTTATTATTATAATTGAGTTGAACTCATTTGAATTTCACGCCACTTTGAGTCTGAATGAAAATAAGAATGTGAATAATCAGTTTTTCCATACATTTTTCATTATTTTATTTTGTCGGAGGGCATTTTTTGCCGAGCAGAGCAACATTGCCAAAGGAATGGGAGTCTGTGTGTCCGCGTGGGAGCTGGAATTAAAATGGGAATGGACACAAGGCGGGGCGCAGCTCTCATCGGATTCATTTACAACAAAGGATATGGAAAATCTGCAAACTTGATTTATTTTTTTGGATTAAGCACGATTACCAGATACAATACAAATAACAAATTATGAATGGGCATACGATCCATTGTATTGTATATGCATTTCAATCGAAATAAGATACTCCGTACTCAGAGCATTGATAAGTACAATGGATTCGACTTTACGATAAGTTTGGAGACCAAAGAAACTCAATTTGTCTGGTCAAAAATCTTTTGTATATTTTGGAAATGGTTTCATTTTATCTATTTGTTTAGATCGAAAAGTTATTTCATTTTGCATTGGTAGATGAGGAAGTTTTAAATATCCTTCTACATCTTGGATGAGGGTAATTTAAAGTCGTTGTTTCTATAAACCTTAAACAATTCTTTGAAATTTTTATTCAAATTTTTTTTTGTTCACTCTTATCTGAGCGACAGATCTCAGCTGTACTCAAATTCAAACAAAAACAGCGAAAAAAAATCTTTTCGTAATTGATTTTTAGGTAACGAGAAAATAAAAGGGCAGCATTTCGCCCACCCCATCCCATCCACTCCTCCCTTCTCTCTCCTTCTTCCTCCCCCCCCCCCCCCCCATCGGAAGCGCAGGTTTAGGTTGTGACAACAAAGGCACTAGGACTAAGCATAACAATGGCAAATTATTGAATGAAATTGAAAGAAACTTGCTGCGAAACGAATGCGAGAAGCAAAACTTTTTTTTGGCAAAGTCATCAACGGTTCCAAATCACCTCTCCAAACCCCTCACCCATCCTTCATCCAGCCTTCCCTTCTTCGTCCATCAGGCGGCGTGGCCACTCGAGCAAGTCAATGAAGCGATGACACAGCGTGTCATCGATGTAATTTGCAGCCGCAGCCGCAGCCCCAGAACCGGAGCCAGAGGCTGTGCCAGCCCCTTAGACAGTATTCAATGGATTTACGTTTACTTGTACCTTAGGGATTGTGGCTGTTGTTGCGATATTAACGGTTTTTGTTACCGCTTTCGGCGACAGCGACAGCCCGTTGGGGAATCGAACAAGTCAACGCGTCAGCGTAGAGTCGCTACTTAGTTCTTAAGCTGATGCGGATGCCACATCCGCTGCCTGGAACCATAGCCACAGTGTCACAGTGGTTGGTGGCGGTGGCGGTGGCGGTGGCGGTGGCTGCTGCGGTTTGCTTATATCCTTATCTCAAGATTCTTATCTGATTTGGCCTAGTTTGCCGCCTTTGCGAGACAGCACGGGCGAGCGTGTCACTGAATTTTAATGGCAATCGCAATCTCAATCGAAATCAGAATCCTAGAGACAGAACCCTCCCCTCCACCCACCCGCCGCCTCATTCAAAATGTTATTGCTCATTGCGGTGACCAATTTCGCGATATTGGCAAGCATTGACAGCAATATTTTCACCCTCTTCTGGGTTAGATGCGTGCTGGATGGAGGACTCGGACTTTAAGCCTTGCTAATTTGAAATATTCTTAATGTTTTCCATATTGAGTGAATTCATTTTGTTTCAACTATTTCTCACTGTGCATCGAAGACTTACCGTGCATTTATCGCATTACACAACTCGACTGATGGATAATTACTATTGCGGAGTGCGGGCGGGTGCATCAATACAAATAAATGCATGAGAAAGGGAAAGGGAGAGGGCAAAGGGGAAGAGGAAGAGAAACGAGTATATTAGACTTTTATCATACATAGGTACACACACACACACACACACAACATAGATACATAAATAAATAATCGTGTTCATAAACATACATACATACATAGGTATGCCACTGTGTGGGTGGTTGGGTGGTTGGATGGATGGATGCCTGAGAGTGTCGGTAAGCATCGCTACTCGCTCGATTATGGAGTCGGTGAGGCATTCCCATTTCGTGGGTACTTCTTTGAAGTCGAGGTCCTGAACAGCACTCAACTGGCGCGAAGTTGCAGAAGCGTTTTCAAGCCCAGATACATACATACATACATATGTAGGTATGTACATATGTGTGTGTGTGCAGCCAAATAGGATGAAGTCGAGCACTGGCAAAAACCGCGAGGCAGATGACATTCCTTAATCCGTCAAATCGACCTGAATTGGATTGATGATGAGACAACCTTGTTATGCCTGTGGCAGAGAAGATAAGATTACCATAGGACAAAAACCTTCGTCCTGCCTCCTCTCCTGGGGTCGGCGGTCGGTCTCTCATGACGCGTCAATAATAATAAAAAAATAACATAAGGAGAATTGCAGCGAAACGCAGATCTAACACATAGGTCTTAAAAAATGTGTCCGCGACGGCGATAACTCCTTCTCGCCGGGAATGTAACAACCCTGCTCTCCATGCATGATTCACAATGTTCGCCTTTAAGTACATACGCTCGTACCCATGCGGATGTATGTACATATGAATGAGGTTGAATGTTTGTCAGGGGAGCGGGGGCACATTGTGGCTAAGGGGGCTGTGGGTGGAGAATTGGTAAGTACAGTTTCCTGCAAAGCGAACTACAGTGATAACCCGTTAAGTGTCCGCTAACCATTCAACCACATCTGTTCAAGCAATTCAATGTGGGGGACATCTATCAAATCTTTTGTGAAGTTTATACGAGATATACGAGAAATACATAGTATGTAAGATTATAGAGATAAAGATTTCTAAGAAGTGTGGCTACATACATATATGTATGTATGTAATGGATTTATTTGTATAGAAACAAAAAGAGAGTTTTAATGCTATATAAGTTTACAAAAACAAATTAGTTCAATAGGGTTCACAAATTAGGCTTAATTAAATACAACGTTTAAACCGACTTGACTTTTCTACTTATTTTCACCGACGACTTTCGGCTTCACTCGCAGACAACTTTACACCGACGATGCTACTTCACCACTCTCGCCACTTTTTCTGCCTCTTCTCTCAATCGCCAGGGCTACAAAAACGACCAGCCACCCAGCACACATCTTACATGTATGATTAAGACCAGTCAAAATGTTGTCTTAATGAATTTAAATCAGAATAATCAGATATGAAAATCATCTGGCAGATAGATATACGAGAAATAGTATGTACAATAAAGATTTCTAAGATTAAGACCAGCCAATGTTCTCTTAACAAAATAAAATCAGAATATTCGAAAAAAGTGTAAATTTCAAGCTCATTAAATATCAAAATAATCGAGTCTGTTTGGCCAACCCTTAATAATGTGTTCGGTCCATTGTGGGTGAGAGATTACTGTACTCGATGGATGATATACTCATATCTGTGTGTGTGTGTGTGTGTGTTCCTTTAGTTATACATATCCGTCGCATTATCTCGACATGTATCCGTACGTATGTATGTACATACATACATACATAAATAAATGTGGCAGTTTGCCAGCTATTGTGCGAGTGGTTGTGCCGTGGAGCGAGGCAACCTATCCTTGGGTTCATCATTCAGCCTCAGCGGCAATTTGCAGCTGACTTGCTGCATCCCAAGATCCAGTCCTGGGCCGCTCGTAAATGAATATGAAACGAGTGTCTCAGGGCACAATATAAATATAGTATCCACGGGTTCACGGCGTTTATTTATCCGAGAGACCTGAACAAAGCAATGCCACAACAAAGCCTCCCCCACCCGCCCAGTTTGAGCCAGCCATGCCCACCCCCACCCCCACCCAACGAGAGGCTTTTGAGTGTCCACTTGAAATCTTGTCATTGTGTCGTGTCGCATTTCGTGGCGTTAATGAGATGCAATGCCCATCCTTCTATGTGCTCTCCATGGCCACCCCCGCCCAGCGAGCTCGAGCCCAGTTCCGCCTGGGAGAGCCAAGGGCCCGATTTCGTCCTTGCGATTAGGACTTAGTCGTATACACACACACACACACCCACACACACACACACGATTCGTATGGTAATCGAGCCAAAACTGTTTTGGCATATTTTCTCTTAACCTATCTTGCACCTTCTGGGTGACCCACCCACCCACTCAGGGGGAGGGGGATTGCGTATGGTGGATAGTGACATCTGGCGGTAATTTCGAATTTATACCTGCGGGAACAGGGAACAGAAGCCGGGTCATCCGCTTTATGAAAGAGCACTTAATCAATTAACAAATCTTCTTTGAAGCCCTTCCATTCGTTTTGATTATGCGAACTGGATCTGGTTGTATCTGCGTATGCAGATCGCCGTTTGGGGATCTTATGTTTCGCCGGATCCGGTGAGCCTGTGTCTCCTTCCACCAACATGGAGCGGGATGAAACAAAACGGAATAAACAAATGAAGTACAATTTAATAATGAAAACAAACAAACAAATAAGTCTGACCAGACTTTGGGTGGTGGATGTGGGTGGAGGTGGTTGTTTCGGTGGCGGTGGCGGGGTGTGCGGAGTACCGGTGGGTGTTATGGGGGAGTAAACGAGAAGGAATAAATAAGCAAAGACAACATACGCCCTAAAATCAACAAAAACTGCAACAACAACAAGAACAACAACAACAACGGAGCGCAAACAAAATAAAATAACGGAATAAAACAATCAGGAAATTGTCCTTTGATCTTTTTCGTCATGATTCCCAAAACCGCCCCCGCACCTCCTCATACCCTCATCCCGAACCGAAAACTGCCAACCAACCATGTCAGCGTAATTTTCTACTTGCTGTCCCTGCCCCATATCCCCGTTACCGTTCCCGTTACCCTTCCCGTCCCCATCCAATTGCTTTTGATGCCATAACCGAAATAACAAGCTAAGTAAATAAAACAAAATAAAATCACATAAAATTTATCTACGTAATTTGCGATTTCAGTTCGCGCGGTCTCTTCTCCAAAGATAAACACGCGTTTGATCAGTCCTCAAAACAAAGACAAATTCCAATTATGCAATGAGGATTCCCACCGAAAAATTACTCACTCGGATATGGAAAATACCTTAAGGGAATAATTTTAAATGACAAATATCTCAAACATTGTCGAATTTTCGAATTGAACGAAATTTGAATAATGCATTCTAAAGGTCTATGTTCAAAAATAATTCGCAATAGGTTAAGAACGGGTCTCTTACCTTTGACCTTTGTCTTCTACTGCCATCTAAAGCAATAATGATCAAACTCTGTTAAGTGTCGAGAAGAATAGATTTCGAATAGAAAATATATTATATTATTTCATATCTAGCTCTGCCTCAAATGACTTATTAAGTCTCTTGGCTTTTTCCGTATTTCCAATTTGTAAAAAACAGAATCGTAAATGTGATTTTCTTCTTTTCTTTTCATAATTGTTATTACATATCATCGCCTTACGTGTATTTCGAGCTGTTCTTTTTCTTTAATAAAGATTACAGAAGACAGGAACTCCTACCCGGTTACAAATCAATTTAGACTCAACATTTTATTAACTGATATAAACTGATATGTTTTGTTGTCCCTTACCAAAAACTGATAACGCTGATGATGGGATTGAGTCAATTCGCCCTGTTAGGTGTAGGAATCACACCTTTGGTTCACATATTTTTAATCAGTATTTCTAGAATTCTGCTTGTTCGGAAAGTGTCACTTCTCGGTGTACCATCGCCGCGGAGTCTGATGGTGGAGCATAATTAAATCTGTGCACACACCAGAAATAATGCGAATCAAAAGCAGGCCAAGAGTCTCTTCGGGCTAGAAATATGGCTATGGGGTTCAAGGTACAAGCAAAGTCGACGTGTAAGGACACCTGCTAAGTGCACCAACAGCAGTTTGTCCCTATGGAACGAGAGCACCTTCTCCCTTTATGTTGGGAGAAATTGCCTAATTAACTATGAACTTCCCAATCCTTGTCAATTTAACATTTCCGATTTTGGGATTTATGTCCTTGTAGCTATATCTCACAAATTATTGAATGGATGATAAACAATTAATTTTGACTAGAAGCAGGCAACGGACCGACCACATAAAGTACTACGAGACAATGTAGTTCCTTAGGCGATTCGTGTCAACCGCTGTAGTTGGGAACCCTTTTTAATGGATTTCAATTCTGAATGACTATTTCACACAAAAGGTATTTTCACTCTACTACCACAATTTGGGGATTAAGTAATGCAGGAACTTGCTCGGGAACTCAATTAAAAACCGTTTATATGGTTCATCACATGTCGTGTCGTCGCCACTTTCATCTAATAAAAACACAGAATATTTTTGGGCCCTCCCGAGACAAATATAATTTTCCTTAACAAAATCAAAACCAAGCATAAAGTCAATGTTCTACTGTATTAAAACATTTTTAATCAGAACGTTCGTTATTCTATTAGATCGTTTTCTATTAGATATAACTATATATAATATTTAAACATTTGAATAGCAAGTCAGGTCGTAAAGAACGAAGCAGGTAATAAATTTCATTGCAATCGTACAACGGTTTATTTTAATTTGAAATGTATTAAGGCTTTAAGTACAGTTATTTGTTATTAAACGGTAAATAAAGTTCAATACAAAGCATAAAAACAGTGGCTTCTTAGTTCGTACGCATATTATTTCTGCATTGAAATTCGTTGTTTTTTAGTTTTTTAATTATAAAAAATAAACTATAATAAATATTGAAAAGAAAAATTTGCCCAATTTATTCATAAATAATGCGTTTATCATTAAAAAATATAATTTCGTCAATATCTTAGTTAGAAATATAATTTTTTTAAAAACAAAGTTTCATATAGAGCTTGTACGCATAGTTTTTCTGCCGAGTGTATATTCTTAATCATCACGAAAAGACGAGTTCAAATAGCTATGTCTGTCTGGATCAACAGAAACTCCTCCTAAACCGGCAAAGTTACGGTGCTGCAATTTTTCATAGTCTATATACTGCAGGCATTATATACATATATACGGATCGGATCAATTTATCCTACAGCTCCCACAGAATCGATCAATCGAAATAACGTGCGTGCACAATTTTATGAAGATCAGACTACTTTATCATGCAGCTGCCATAGGAACAATCGGTCAATAGTTCAGCTTTAATCCAATAACTTTTTTTCAAGACATCGTCATAAAATATTATTCCTTAGATTGAAATACTCAATAATATCTGTAACAAATTTTGACCAAAGTCGAGCGACTATATCAAATATGTTCCATAGAAACGATTGGCACGAAAACCAGTTTTGGTCCGAAAAACAGGATAAAAAGCCAAACTGGTTGCCTTAGATCTTATAGTAGTTTCGACTATAGACAGGCAAACGGCTTAATCAGCTCAGCTATTTACGCTGATTAAGAATATACAAGAATGTATGTAAGTCTTTCAGCCTGTTAAATACATTTTGGCAAATTTTATATATCATTTCGCTTTAATTCCAAAAATATCTGAAGTCTGAAAATATACCTATTCGACAAAATTAGCTCTGTTTTTAAAGCCTCCTTAACGCCATTTTTAAGTTTGTTTCTTAAATGTTTAAATGAATGGTGGTAATATTCTATATCCCAAATAGTTAGTTTTACACCCTTCACCCATAGGGTAAAAGGGCATATTTAAGTCGACAAAATGTCGACCGTCTCTGTGAACACATACATAGCTAAACCCATCAAATTTGGTAAAATGTGTACGCAGATCAAGTTTGTTTCAAATTTTTGCCCCGCCGCCTTCCGTCCCCTAGATTTAGAAAATTCTTATTTTTTGTCGCAATATTTAAACTATTGTAATGAAAGTGGGCAGACAAATTTGTATTATTAAACGGCTCAGCAAGTTTCATAAAAGTTGAATGAAAAACAGCTAACTTGTACGCATAAATTTTTGACAAGGAACAGCAGGGGAGCGGGCGCAGCGTGAGTGCAGAAGCGTTATGCAATTGATAAGAGAAAGAGAAAGCGATAGAGATAGAAATCGAACAAGATATAACAAAAAGGATGAAAAGGACGCATTAAAAATTGGTACAGGGTATATCACAGTCGGTTCGGCGACTTGCTTTCCTTATTTATTACCCTATTGGTGCAGAGCATTAAAATTGCCATACTAATATAGTATGCTATGAATATTTATCGGCTTATTATACCCTGTACCCATAGTGTAAAAGGGTATATTAAAGTCGCCAGTTTGTACATATGTAACAGGCAGAGGGAAGAGTTTTCGACCCTATAATAATCTACATATTAATCAGCATCAACAGCCGATACGATATAGCCATGTCCGTCTGTATGAACACCCAGATCTCGGGTGTATGTACATATACTATGTATAGTGTGTACGCTGATCATGTTTATTTCAAATTTTAGGCACGCCGCCCCTGCAAATCGAAAAAAATATCGTTATGAAATTTGGTATAGAAATATTTGCTAATAATATGTATCAGCTTACCAAATTTCATAAAATCGGATGAACAAGAGGCAATCTGAAGGGGCGGAAGCCAGAAGAGTGATAACTGGTGCTGGGTGCATTCGAGTCGATGAGGCGACTTTCTTACTTTATCAGGACAAAATTTACAAACCAATGATATTTTATCATATTTTGAAATAGTTTTGGAAGTATCTTCAATTTAATACTATTTTTCCTGGAAAAAAATAAAATGCCATTAAACAAGTAATCTAAAAATTTTAAGCCCAACTAAAAATTTGTTTACTGCTTTAATATAAGTTTCTGTTACAAAATTCGACAAATTTACTGTCGCTAACCATTAGAACAAAACTAAATAACACGAAATAAAGTATCCTATAGAGGGCCGGGCTAACCAACTTCAAGTTTGTGCTACATTTCCCTTACTTAAAGTTATTAACGTGAAAAATTCAATTGGTAAGAGATCAAATTTTTACAAAAAACGACCTCGAAACTTTTTTTTTAAATTATTTAAGGGCCGATCGTTGCTATTGGACCTGTATGATCTAGTCAAGTTTGACTCATATATAATTGAGTAAATTAAACTAACAAATATTAATTTCTGAGACAATCGCTTAACAAAAGTAATCTATTAGTGTAAACCAGAAACGACAGTTCCTAATTAAGCTATGTGATATAGTGTATGTACTTTTGGAACTCACATCTTAAATTCAGTACTGTAGCTGGGGAGTTGGCGTTGATCCAGACGGACGGACGGACGGATAGACAGACAGACAGAAAATCGAGAAGAACAAAAAGGGATATATTTCTCCACTTTAAAAAAAAACACTATTGTCTCATTTTTAGTATTTTATTAATTATAACACATTCAAACAAATTTGGTTAAGAGCGTAAAACACAAATATTTTTCAAAAATCTTAAAAAAAAACTTTTCCCAAGAATTAAATTTTGTAAACTTTGACAAGACATTAGTCTTCCTGTGATATGCAGGGTATACAAAACAGATTTATTTGAATATAAACCATATTTCAATGAAGAATAACGATGATAAGAATGAATCGATAATAATTTCAGCAGGCTTTAAAAATAAAAAAGGAGCTAACTTTAGAAGGCTCAACTAGGGTTTTGCTGTAATTTTGGTCAAAAGTAGCAAAGCAGAAAAGCATTCCTCTTGGACCTTTAAGTTTGAAACTTTGACCTTATCTTTAAATTTATAATATGTTCCATTAATAAAGTAGGCAAGTCGCCGTCTCGACTCGCATATACCCTGTATCAGTCCCTTTCTTCCACCATTGTGTTCCCTATCCCTTTCTCCCTTACTCTCGCATGCATACTAATCACAAATTTTGGTGACTCCAGCTCCTACAGTCTCCGAAATTTAGATGTTCATACAGGCGGACAGACAGACCCTTTATGTGGTCGCAAAGGCCTCCTTTTGCCTGCTACAATCATTTTGCCGACTTCAATATACCCTTTAAAATTCAATCGCATATTCTCAAACGTTTTAACTGTGTAAATGATTTACTAATCATTTATTTGTATGACGTCATTGTATAAAAACACAAAGATTGAGCCTGCTCAATAGAAAGTTTGAAGCAATTAAAAATGACACAAAGTATGGATGGCCCGCCGTTTACAGTAAAACCTCTGGAACGTAAAGTATATATATCCCTGATCAGCAAGAGTAGCCAAGTCGATATTCTTGTCCGTCGTCCGTCGTCTGTTTCAGCAAGTCGAAAACTCTTTTGCTAAAATGCTATTGGGATGAAATTTCGTATATAAGCTTTGTATTACCATAGACAAGTTAAGTTCTTGCTGTATCCGGATCGGTTTTAAATTTCTCAAACCATACTCGCCACTAAACTGTATCAGTGTTGCCCGCACCAATTCGCCAAATTTTGTAAGGATCGAACTACTATAACCCCAATAGAAACAATCGAAAAAAAATAATGTTTCCATGAATGAAACTTTTTTGTTTCTTGAAGTATTTCCACCAGATTTTGTATTTAGAACATTTCCCCAAATAAGTATCATATTTTATTAAAATCGGATAAATAAACCTAGATGCCGTATGTAGCTCTGCCCCTTTGCTCTGCAGCGCCTCGACGGTTATTTGACTTGCGTAAATGGGTTCAGTTGGCTTCGGTTCATACACACACACATACATAGGCACACACAACATGGATTGTGACTTTATGTGTCACAATTTTGAGCATAATAATTTAAATTGGAGAAAGACTGCAAGGGTATTTAAGCTTTTAGCTTTTTTTATATTTTTGGGATTCCCAACTAGTTTTAGCGTTGAAGTGGTGGTATGACAATTCAATTTTGGAGTAGTTAGCGAAGTCTGCTGATGAAAGAACTTGATAGTTCTCAAAACAGCGCTATTCAGACAACCTGCTCATCTTTGTTTGTGCCAATAAATAAGTGACATCGAAAGCATAAAGATAAACACTTAATGTGCCTTTAATAGCTTCTTCTTTAAAATATCAATAACTTACCAAACTTAAAAAAAAAAATAAGAATCAGCAGGAATAGCCGTAAAACTAACATTTGCTCTCATAGCTAATACACAACTTTGTACTAGGCGTTTTCTTGATAAATGTATATATATATGTATATACATAGTTCGAAAGGCCCAAAGCGTGCTCTTTGCGTATAAACAATTTTTTGTCAATAATACGTACATATGTACATATATATTCCAAAGATTTTAATTGAAATCACGTAAAACAATTATTAAAAAAATAAGCAACAACTTTAAAGTTTGTAAGTAAATCCTAGAACAACTAATACAAATCGCCTAGAAAATCTTTATTACAATTTTTTAATTTCATGAGTATCCTTTTGTGAGATATATAATTAAAGTAGTCGTTGGATAGCTCTACTATATAAGTAGGAGAAATGTTTCAAGCTATACATACATACATAGGAGTGAGTAAACTGGCAAGGACTGCGCACTGCAGCAAGAAAAAACTTTCTAATAAACTTGTTAAGATTGCATATGTATATGTATGTGAAATGGAATTGCCGTACACATTGTGATCACTAAATATTTTCAAGTCTTCTATTTCAAGAAGAAACTTTAGGGTTTAGGGCCTCATCAAAGATTAAGAAAAACCGATTAAATGGATAGAGATGGGATATACCAATGCGTATAATATTTCCATGTTCGCTGTCTGTATTCACGGAGTTAAATCCTTTTGGCCATATTCCCAGTTATCTGGGTGCAGATACCTACACACACATATGTACATACATACATACATACATATGTGCACATACATATGTATGAAAATGTATTTACTAAGAATAAATGGGCTGCCTCATTCATACAAATACATGACTGTATACATATGTACACGTGTATGTATAAGTATGTATGTATGTATGTATGTACATATAAGACACATAAGAGGATGGGAAGGGGCAAAGTGGAGTGGAGGACAGACGAAGATTCGCCACCCGTCCGCCAACCGAAACGCAATGGGGCACACAATGGCAAATAATTGACGAGACAATTGGCTGAAACAAGGCAGCGTGCATTAACCACCGAGCATTATTAGAGGGAGGAGCCACGACTTGAGCTTCAGCCCTCGTTCTCGTATTGTATTGCACAATGTTTGTCTGTCTCGCCCATCGATTTTTGAGCTGAAACAGAAAGGTTTTTGTTTTTAAGCGTTTATATACTCGGCCAAAAGCTTCTTCTTGTCGTAGGTGCCCCTTGTATCCCACTTAGTGCTTCCCCAGCCCAGCGCCAGTGCCCGAAAAGAGAAAGAGAGGAAGCTTTGTGAAGCCAGTGACAGCGTGCAAGAGAAGGATAGCAAAAGAAAGAGAGCGACAGCGAGAGCGAGAGCGAGAGCGAGAAAGACAATAACCGTAATTCGTGCAACAATGTGTGTGCTTTGAACGAACAATTGAATGCACGCCCACATCCACTTCACAACCAACCGCTCCGCTCCAACGCTGTGCTGATTTCATGACCTCGATGCTTGTAACGAACGGGGGATGGAGAGCGAAGACTAAGAGCAGGCCGAGAGTGAGTTGTGAGAGTGGGTGGAAAACGGCACTCAGAGAGGGAAAGAGCATTCGTATTTAAGAGAACGCGACGCTGCCCGACGATGAGGGGGCCCATCTCTTCCTCTCTCTCTCTTCAAGCATGCAATGCGCAGTGTTCGGCTCTGACGGCCCCAGCATCATACGATGCGATGGCAGCTTCGTTGCCAGTATTAGCATTAGTGTTTCGCGATGCTTCGACTCGAGCAGGAGGAAACGGGAGGCAGCAGCAGTATCACTAACAAAAGCGCCTGAATCGGACATCGAGTAGGAGGGATTGGATTGGGGAAGCACCTTGAGAACGGGGTTGGGGTGCCAGACCGTCTCTCATTGCGATTTGCTATTGTGTTGAGCAAGACAAAAGCTCCAGCAGCACAGCAACACAAATAGAAGGTACTGCATGGCTTGGCCAATCACGCGCAGAGCAGCCCAGTGCCAGTGACAAGAGAAGTAGAAATTCGGTTACGGCTTCGTTCTCGGTCTCGGCTTCTCATTCAGATTTAGGGCCAGGTCCTAGCTGGTTTTCCAACTCCTGACAGGTCTCGCATACACATTATTGTGATGGCACGGCTGCTAACGATGCTGGAGGTGAGAGCTAGTTCACGAAAAGACATTCAAGCAAGTGACAGTGATTCGATTTATGTACATATGTCCATGCATATGTATGGACAATAGCAACTGCAAATAAATCGGAAGTCAGATTGTCATTAACAATTAGTGAACGGGTGAACATTGAAATAAAATAAGTACGAGGTGCATAGTTCTCAGTGTTAAATTGTGATTTGTGGCGAAACAAGCTGTAAAACTGTTGAAAATATCAAAAGTTAAATCATATATTTACTTACATTTGTCAAAAACAGTTAGTTAAATAAATAAATTCTCAATATAAAAGATGGTAGATAACCGTCTACATAACGCCCTTTCATCTCGTCTTACCAATTAGTAAGAGCCCCGTCGATAAAACAAAATGAACAGATTTGATTAGTTTCAAACTGTTGCAATAATATTTGAATTGGGTTTTTGTTGTTGTTAGTATTACTTAGAATGGGCAATTCCCTTCGGGCCTTCACTTTACGTCAATAGAAGGGAAACCGAACACACAGACAGCAAACACCAATTCCCAAATGTTTATAACGCATTACAATAAATAGGCCTAAACATTCGAATTCGAATTTATAGTAACTGTTTTCTAAATTTTACACACACATTTAAGTGTTGATAAGATTGAGTGAGTGAGTGAGATGACAATTTCTTGCTTGTGTGACGTTCGAAGGGAGCTTAAGTTAGGATTTCTTAACTTGCAGAGCAGAGCTTTTCACCACTCCACTTTCATGGATCATTCATTAAGTTTGTACTTTAAAAAAACTTTTGGAAACTGTGGCCGATTATTATTTCAAATTAATAATTGTGTAGGTTTGAGAATTGTTGTGTAACTTGGAAACTAAGAAGTTGCATTTGGTCTTGTTTGCAGACGCAGTTTGAGAGCATGACCGACATCGAGGCCAGTATCCAGCAGCAGCAGCAGCAACTGCACAATGTTCAACGACTGCAGCAGGAAAGCTGTCTGCAGGAGCTGCATCAACAGCTCAGCGCCCAGTTTTCGGCAAATCGTTTCCCAGGACCACAGCATCATCATCACCACCAGCAGCACCAAACCAACTCCGGAAACTTGGTACCATTCCTCCCAGCCTTCCTGCGCCCACCAGTGCCCAGTGCACAGCAACTGATGCATCTGATTCCCGGCCATGTTGGCCACCAGTCACAGCACTCCGGTCACAGTCATGGTCACAGGCCCATGTGGCCGACTGCGGTGGCTGCGGCGCATATCCAGGCTCTGGCTGCTGCGGTGGCTGCAACAAACAACAATAACAGCTGCAACAACAACAACAATCTGATGTCATCGTCGCTGTCGCCCATGGTCAATAAACAATTGAGTGGCGAGGCTGCCCCCTTGTTGGAAGCGGGTGCGGGGTCGGGTGCAGCAAGTGGGGTATGTGCTGTGGCAGCGGGCGTTGTTGCTGAGGCAAGGTCCGAATCGCCGGTCTACGGCCACGCCTACTGCCACAATACCCCACCCGACTCGCCGCACGGACCCAGGGCAGGGAGTGCGGGAGCGGCCCAAGTTCAGGGCCAGCATGGCAGTGCCGAAGCGGATGGGTCATTGTTTGTTCCATCCTCGCCAACGGATCACCACCATAGCATAGCCAGTCAGTCGGATCCCCACGATACGGAAATGGATGCCCCTCTAAATCTTACAAAGCCGAAGAATTCACCAGGATCATCCCCGATCAGCTCTTCCGGACCGAGGGATCATCGCGAACGCCTGACTCCCGCAGTTGTTGCTAGTCCCCCATTAAATTGGCAACCAACGACAACAGTTTCTCAACACCAACATCAGTTTGTCGAGATGGAGGCAACACTGTTGAAATCCCGCGTAAGTACATCATTTGAGAGCATATTTTAGGATACATCATTTCAGAGCTGGGTTTACAAAAACACTATATTTATTCTGGATCAGCATCAACCGCCAGGTCGATCTAGCCATGTCCATCTGTCCGTCCGCCTGTCCGTCTGTATGAACAGATCTAGATCTCTGAGACTATAAGAGCTGGGGTCACCAAAGTTAGTATATACCAAAGTACAGTGTGTACAAAGATCAAGTTTATTTCAAAATTTTACCACGCACCCATGCGCCACTGCGATTCGGAAAAAAGTTATTTTCTCGCGCAATATTTAAAATATCGTTATTAAACTTGGTAAACAAATATTAGCTATTAATACTTATCGGCTTTTTAAATTTCATAAAAATCGGATGAAAAATATCCAAGTTATATATGTAGGTAAGCTTTTATAGGTAATGTCAAGGGGGCGGCAGCCGGGTGAGTGGGTGAGTGAGTGGCATGCTATTGGAAAGAGATAGGATAGGATAGGATAGATATCTACAGGGTATATCCGACACAACAAACAAACTTGAGAACCGAATTAAAATAGAAATTCCAAGGCAGTAAATGGGATGTCGACCAATCGAGTAATCTTTTTTGCTTCAAGGTATTTTTACCAGTTTCATGAGAATCATGCTCGATTTTTGATGATTCTTCTATAATTTAAAACTTGTAAAAGTTGATTAACTTTGCTTTAACTATTGCCCTTTGTTCTATGTATGTATGTATATTCGCAGGGCCGAATATGGAACTCGGCCGGCGGTCAAGCGGCAGCGACGAACAACGATTCATGTCCCGCTCTGTCCAGCAGCAGCCTAGGCGTGGGTGGGACACGGGCTGGTCGCATAAGTCGCGACTCAATAAACAGCTGTGGCACCAGTTCCGAACGGTCAGCGGCTGCACTGGACCCAGAATGTCATACCCAAGTTCAGCCGCCACCGCCGCCGACGCATTCGCAGAGACACGGCAATGGTCATAGTCATGGCCATGGTCATTCCGGTCATGGCCATGGGCACAGCAAGCCACACATTAAGCGGCCGATGAATGCGTTTATGGTGTGGGCGAAGGACGAACGCCGCAAGATCCTGAAGGCCTGCCCCGATATGCACAATTCAAACATATCGAAGATTCTGGGTGCCCGCTGGAAGGCAATGTCCAACGCGGATAAGCAGCCTTATTACGAGGAGCAGTCTCGACTCTCGAAGTTGCACATGGAACAGCACCCGGACTACCGTTATCGGCCACGCCCTAAACGCACCTGCATCGTAGATGGAAAGAAAATGCGCATATCGGAGTACAAAGTGCTGATGCGCAACCGGCGAGCTGAGATGCGGCAGCTTTGGTGTCGGGCGGGCGGTAATGGAGGTGGCCCCGGATCCGTCTCTGGCGACTGCCCCGCGGGACAAGATGGTTCGACAGTGCAGGCAGTTGTGGCCGCTGCGGCAGCCGCCTATCATTTGCAGGATATGGGGCAGGGCCAGGACGGAGGAGCGGCCTGCTCGGGAACTCCTGTGGGTGGCGGCAGCTTTTATTATCCTCCCGAGAGCTTATCGCCATCTGGCTTCTCATCGGAGGACATGGAAATGTCATCGCAACGTGACATGGATGACTGAAGAATCGGTCATAGCGTAATGTGCCATAGCAGACATCCCAGTCACGAATCGGTTCCCAATCCTTTCAAGGACAAGGAAGACTGGCATCTGGACATCAATGCAACGCTCATCGGCTTTGTAAATAGAACAACTTAAAATAGTATCTGTGTATAGTCCCATAAGTTTCAGTTCAAGTGCCATTACATACATACATACATACAAGCATAATCATAAACATACATAATTATATACATACATACAGACAAACATACATACATACATACATACACACGAACATTACATACCCATTTAGTTTCAAACAAAAAACAAAAAAAAATAATAATTGCAATTTTGTGCCATTCATGCCATAGCGTTAGCCATAGTTATAGCAAATATCCCAATTTACTCGTAGGTAGTTAGTAACTTCGTACATCATATGCACATACCGACATTGTATGTATGCATACATACATACGAACTCGAACTGTACTCATACTCATACTCGTACATTAGAGACAAGCACACACTAAGTTTTAGTCGAATAAGCTATGTAGGTGGGATAGGTTGGTTAGTGGAGGGTGGGGATTGGAGATTGGTTATCTCGGTGATAGCTGATTGGTAATTGGGGTTGTTGGTCACGTCGATCGCTTTGTCGAGCATCCATGTTGCCTACATATATTGTTCAGAATTGTGAATTGTGAAAGCCTTATGTAAAATTTTAAGGTGTATCCATTTTGTTTCATTAATTGTTGACTTTTAATTTATTTGAAACATGCTTATAAAATCGTATCTAAAAATATTTAGATAATTAGGCGAAGCGATGTCTCGGCATTAATTTAGTCAATTTTCAAACTATGCGTTCCCTGGCATTCAGAACCACCACCTGGTTATCTATAGATCCCTTCTCCAATTCTCTTCTGAAGATCGACAACCCCATGATCCATTGTGGGAAGTGCCAAGAAGTCTGCCCCAGAAATTTAAGTTGAACACAAACAAAATCTCGGCCACGGTTGTTTTACACACATACATATGTACACACATATTTTATACCCTCATTCGCGGTTCATACGTACATACATACATACATACATACAGTTAGTTAATGGCAATGGGTTTGTTGGACAGCTCCCCTAGCTTTCTTTCAATGGTTAATAGGCAAAGAGGCGAATGTTCTTGTAGGTGTAGGTCTACATTATATACACATGTACGTATATACAAGCAACCATACACATGCATAGAATTAGATTTTACGTAAACGTAAAGTGCAATAACTTTTTACATTTCAGTTTTGATATGTACCCAAAATGTACATTCGTGGATAATAAAAACAAATAAAACTACACAAACCAACGAGACTTTGGGCTCAACAGATTTAATATTTCCAAACTCTGTCTATTTTGATTGATCAGTCTCAGTTTAAGGGATCCATAGCAGAATCGATTAAAAACTATGACGAAAATTGATGGCTGAAACTTCATAAAAATCGAAGCAAAAACCAAACAAATATGTTGGACAATGGCGCTAACGTGGTGCAAGTAACTGAATAGGGTTGTAGTGTAGTGTGGTGACATCATTTAAAGAGTCGGGTAAAAAGATTCCAAAATATGTATAAAATGAAGTCTAAAATGCCGTTTCGTCGCCATTGCCCAAAGTCCCGCCAGTCGGGTTTGCCCTTAGTGCGGCCCTGATAAAGAAGTTTATCGATACTATTAACAATATCTAGGCTACCGATGTACAAACTATCGAAGGGTGTTACCATGGACCATCAACTGGTCACACTAACAGACAATTCGTACGGTTACCTTAGTCATAGTGGTGAGTAAATCCACAGTAACGCAAAATAATCACGACATCGTTAAATCACAGTACTAAATATTAGCTCATTTACTTCCCGCCGCTGAAACAATAGAAAAAGCAACGCAACAGAATATTATCAGTACATATAGAATTAGTCCAAAAATTCTATAGAAGCAGCCGTTAATATGATTGTTAATGTTACTGTTGTTATGATATGTGATGATTTGATGTAACCACAATCGAAGTATTTGCGACTGGTTACACACATCTCTAACTTGTTATCGGCTGTACAGGAAATGTCATTGACTTATCGATGCTGCGCGTATCGATTAAATATTCCTGCATCCCTGCTGCTGCTGCTGGTGAAGAAAAATTAGTAAAAGAATTAAATTTTAATTTCAACAATTTGCCGTACGCAACAAGTGTGTCTGAGCCTCAGCACAACGCCAAGATTAATGATTTAATCAAACAAATCAATTAAAAGTAAGGCAAGACGCTCGTGTTTGCATGCGTGTGCGTGTATGACCCTGCCCTTCCCCTCTCTGTTCGCCATCCTGTGACTTGACAGTGTGCGTGTGTTTTAAAGCTTTTCAAGTACATACGGATATATGTAGATTTGTATTTGTGATCCAATTTGTTGCTAAATAATAGCATTCCAAACATTTTAAAGAAAAACATTCCGGGACGACCCTGGGCCTTCCATACCACTACGTTTTGGGGCTCACCACGTAGTAGTAGCATATACGCGCATACATACATACCTATTGCATATGCACATGTGTGTGTGTGTGTGTGTGTGTGTGTGTGCGTATATTAACTATTTCGCTTCCATATCCAATTTCTATTAACAGCTCCCATGCTAGTTTGTGGGCGAGTAGAGACGGAGAAGGAGACAGAGACATCGAATTTGGAATAGTTCTGTGCCAAAATCGGGGTCGGTATCAGGATCAGGCTTGGTTTATTTTATCCTCCTGTGTGGCTGGCATAAATGAACCAAAACCAAATCCAACAATTGACCTCCCACCTATCGCAGGCACTCGATCAGAATTACGATGTAAGTAAAATCAATATCAATATGGAGAGCAAATACCTCTCAAACCGCAACTTAATTACGGGGCTTAATTCACAGGTTGTCAATTTGGAGGCAGTGCTCTCTGTTATTTGTGCACTGGAGGGCACTACGATCACCAAGGAGCAGTTGGAGGCCACCAGATTAGCTAAATATATAAACCATTTGCGCCGCAGAACGAAGAACGAACAGCTTGCACGCCGCGCAAAGTCCCTTCTTAAGCGATGGCGAGAGATGGTGGGAATTCAGCAAACTGCAACCGATTCGCAGCCAGCTCCATCTCAGCCATTGGTTCCGGGCGAATCCGCTGTTGTAGCCGTGCCTTCGCAGCAGTCGCCATCTCCGCTGGCGCCGCCCCAGCTGCCCATGAATTTACAAAAAATTATTGCCGACGCCTCCTCGGACCAACCGCTGGCTCTTCCAACTGTAGCTGTCCCTTCTTCACACCACACGAACTTCTCCAACTTGATTAATAACATAGCCAACAAGAACGACGAAAGCAAACCATTCAAATTTCAAAGGGAAGGCGGGTCCATTATCGATCATTCTTCGAACTCCGTTTCAAATTCAACTGCTGCTGACAGATTCACGGATGCCGCTATAGTCATTGACATTGTTTCTGACTCAAATGACAATGATGGCGTCGTCGGTGGTTGCCCAACGGTGCCTACCAATGTTCCGGCGCGAAATAAAAAACTCAAAAAGGATAAGAAACGCCGGGAGAGGGAGAGGCCAAAGGCGACCCTACTAAATCGTAATGAAGTGATGGGTCAACAATCCAGATTCGCAACCAAAATCAATTGCACGCCCTACAAAGAGGGCAAGACTCAGGCGGTGATTCCGACAGATGCTGGTAAATATTTTCTAACTGTAGCACGTTTTCCATATGATCAGTTTATTTGCGACCTTGTAGAGGGTTTTCCAAGAGTCGTCATATGTGTATAGGAATATGAAAAAGAAGATTTATTATAAACAGATAAAACTGCAATCGATTCCTGAATAGATGTCCTAACTGGCCTGATAGTTATGCAAACTCAACACGATAAAGAAATTAGTTTGGTTGTTCCAAATAGGAGGCCATTTTTTTTTTAACTAAAATGTATATGTTATGTTTTAATATTACTCCCAATTGAACTGAGTGAAGAGATAAATATATATGTAGAGTATTGGAATAGGAAACAGTTTTACTTTCTTTTTGATCCACTCACTTCCTTATTTTAAGGCGTTCGTTTGTTTAATGAATTCGATAGTAGAATAAGAAAATTCAGAGTTTTCGGGAAATATGCAACCGTACAATTTTTCGGATGTCAAATTGGCCAAGGGGACTAATAAATGTTTATTTGTCTCATTTCAGCAGAAATATTGTCTTTGTCAAATAGCTCGATGAGCTCAATTTTATCTGGTGATGTTACTGTGGGAAATTCTCATAGTAAAAACGTGGTCCCACGACCCAATAACACCTCGGAATTGACATTTGCTGGTCGGTTCAAATCTGTCAGTCAGCCGGAAAGCGCTGCAATGCTGAATGGTCACCAATTTCGAGGAACGGAACATCTGGCGCCAATTAGCTTTGATGATTCTATAACCAATGACTCAAACATCTCCTTCAGTCGACTGTCCCCGACGCCGTCGCCATTTCCGTTTGAGGAGCGACGAAAAGCGCTTGAGGAAGCTGGCAAGCAGCAGATTGAAATTTCAGTTTTAGTACCTCCCTCAACAACAACGTCGTCAATAAACAATGAGCAGAGCAACAGAAGTGTCGATTTCGCTGAAAGCGGAGCTGCCAGCAGGAGTAGTCTGCCGCAAATTCCAAAGAAGCGTGGTCGAAAAAAGGGGTCAAAGGGCGTGGATTCGCTAATCGCGAAGGAGTCGTCGAGCCTCTCGCAGCAGATATTTTTCGGTTCCGGTGTTAAAAAAGTAAAAACCACAAAGGAACTGTTCAACGAGCTGCAAAGTCGGAAACTAGGCAATTCCGTTCAGCCCGCGAACAATCTGTCCAACGCTTCCTCAGACAGAGATCGAGGAGAGGAAGCACTATCATCCCGCTCTCTACAACCAAGACCAACATCCTCCTGCTCAGGTGCGTGCCTTACTCTGCCTACTCTACTATTCTGTGCATCGCTTTATGTAAATCCGTTTGGTCTTATCCTTTTATAGAAGCGTCCATGCACTCGCCACAAATTCTGGACACTTATTCTTCTAACATCACTTTAATGGATGCGGATAAGTTTTCAAATCAAAATGAAGGTGAGTATTGCTTAATAATTATATAAAAGACATTCTTTGCTCAGTGTTGGCTAAAAATGCGTTGTTTTTTTTTTGATACGATTATTGTATTGAATTAATAACTTGAATGTTTTTTAAAATTATTTTTCATAATCGTAGTTTTGGTTGAGTTCGAAATTGGTCAAACAAGTCGGAATTTCTTAGGTCGGAAGACAATTTTAGTTGAACAAAGATTGATATACAGTGGTGGATAAAATTTAAACAAATTTCGTATGGAAATGGAACTTTGACGATTTTTGATATAAAAAATCAATTATCCGTTCAAATGATCAATTGTCAAATTAAACTAAAACTCTCTTTTTTATGTTTAATCATATCAACGCGCTTACATAGTTCCTTTCCACATTTTAGTTTGTATCAAGAATAAGTGCTACAAATTTACAAAAAATCTTACTGAGCATAAGGACTCTGAATTCTGCCTATTAAAGGTCTCAATTTTATTCTATTGTAAGATTTTGTCGATCTGATAATATAAAACAGTTGTTTTCTGAATAATAGAAATAAAATGCAAATTCAAATGACAAATTTAAATGACATTTAAAACTTTTTTTGACTAAGATTGATCACATATATGCCCACAAACTTTTAAGAAACAAAACTATTAACTGGCAAAAATAATTTTGGTGGTTCCCCATTCTTTTGAAGTTTTTTCCAAGTTTTTTGACAATTGTATTAAAAGTTCCCTGTTCAATAAAATGTGAATGCCGTGTTTAATCGCTTAGAAAAATAATAAAGGAGGGGGTCAATGGAGAAAAATAAATCTGACATATGTAGGTAAACTTTATTAATAACATTTTAGTGAAAAAAATATTGCAAATTCACAAGTATTTCCATTTTTATTTAAAAAAAAGGAAGAAGTCATTTTCTATTCCTATCGAAATCAGGTTGGTGCATGACGACAATGGCATTCAATAACTATTCGGGACAAAAGAATGTTAAAAAGTCGTTGCCTTCAGGGTAGAATCATGTAATGTAAATTGGTTTTTGGTGCATAGACAAATGTAAATGTAGACAATGTAAAATCAACGAACACACCTAACTTTGACAACAACAAGTTTTGATTTTAACTCTTCTAGTCATATGTATGCTAAATTTAATAGTATTTTTACATTTTGTATAGGATAGTATTTAATCATATTTATATTAAATTCGCCAAAATGTATGTAACAGGCAGAAGGTTTTCGACCCTATAATATATATATGTATATGTTCTTGTTCAGCATCAACAGCTGAGTCGATCAAGCCATTTCCGTCTGTCCGTCCTAGATCTCGGGGGCTATATAGGAGCTAGAGGGTGGATGCAGATCAAGTTTAGTTCAAAACTCCCAAAACGCCACTTCAATTCGGTAAATGTTTCCCTGCAATATTTTAAATATCAAATTATCAAATATAAGTTGATAAACGTTTATTTGTTATTAATATGTATCCGGCCAATAAATTTCATAGAAATAGGCAATGTGTATGGGCGGCACCCCGATGAGTGAGTTAGATGGCAACCGATTGGTATGTGTTTGGTCTTTGCATGCGAGAGAGAGAAAGTCATAGGAAAAGACATTTAAAACGGTGTATTTCAAACTGGTCTGGTACAGGGTATATCCGAGTTGGTACGGCGATTTGCTTGGTTTGTTTTCTAGCAGATCTCGATGATTTTAACCCAAACTTTTTAGTCTAGTCGAATCCTTTATAAAAATTTATTTTTAACTTAGATGAATATCATATAGAATTCAATAATTTAACATTTAATACATTTCATTATAATTAATTATTGTTTTAAAGAACAACACGAACCCACGAACAAGTTATTC
The DNA here is from genome assembly GCA_024703675.1 of Drosophila nebulosa. NCBI lineage: Eukaryota > Metazoa > Arthropoda > Insecta > Diptera > Drosophilidae > Drosophila > Drosophila nebulosa. Next base: position 955,432 of record JANFPS010000004.1, on the reverse strand, counting down.
AGACGTAGATATGTATATATAAATAATCACCTTTTAATCAATAATCGATGTGCAAATCTTGATGTTAGGTATATTATTGTTGGCTAAGACAAAAATTTCTATCTTCATCTTAGCCATTTAAAGCAATAACTTAAATTTTCTTCATGCATAAAATACATTGCTGAGTCATGACCATAGAAATCGTCCACTTTGTAAAGGAGGAAAAAGGGAGTTTTGCTGCAAAGCGCCAAATTACCCCCTTACTTCGCCGTTTGTCTTTTAGAAAATGAAATTTTTAATTTTTTGATAACGTAACGTGGTCAATAGTTTAAAGATTTAAAACATCTATGAAACAGTTCAAATACCTACATACTCGAAGCGAATAGCTAAAATAATAAATTTGTATTGTTTATTTTTAGATGCTGGAAATACTGATAGCGATACAATTACATCGGAGCCATCTCGCGATAGCCAGAAATCGCAAGAGGTCAAGGGAACGTCGTCAATGGACAGTAATAGCAACTCCTTTCAGACCCCTTCAGCTACAACGGGGTTTCCTAACAAAACTCATAATGACGTGACTACACAATTGATGCATATGGTCCACAGTCTGGGAAGTCCGCCAAGTGTAGAAGATACTGAGAAATTATATCAGACTCAGATAGTGCCATGCACCTGCATCATTGTGGAGGAAGAGACAGAACCATCTGCCGACCAAACAATCTCCGCTGATCAATTGGACAGCGAAAAGGTTCCTCCAACTGAACCGGACAGTGCGGAAGTGCTTCGTGATAATGAAGTGCGTGGTGATTCCACCCAAAAGCTCGAGCGTGCTGTAGCCGAAGAAAGGGCGGCGCATCCTCCGCCTGTACAGAAACCCATAAAGTCAATTTTCGACTTGGATTTCGATGAAGATGACGATCCCTTGCAGTCGATAATTAAGGATCTTCGACCGCCGTCTGACGATTTGGAAGTAGCTAGTGAGGATGTAGGTAAATCAATGATGACGATGTCGACGGATCCAAATACAGCAAACAGTGGCATCAATGATGGGGTTCCCGTTGACGCAGACAGAATGGATATGGATCAAAATGCCGCTGAAGCGACACTCGTACCTCTGCCAGTCTTCACCGTTCACGAGGACCCGGATTGTTTGGCAAAGAAGCGATTCCTTGTCCAGACCAACAAAGTTACCGATTTCCATATAAATGCTTTGCACAATTACTGCGTTCCGAATATTAACGGCAATTGGGATGGTGTTGGAACGGCATCGGATTCCATAAGCAGTCTGGAACTGTATGCGGTAACCGATGGCGCTGATGTTGTTCCGAAATATGGTTCACTTACGTGTGAGCGAATTCCAAAAGACCTCAGTGGCCTGAAGCTCGGACGAAGCATTAGTAGGACAAAGACTTTTAAATCATACTTACCTCCATTTTTGGGAGTGGCCAAATGCTTGCCAACTTGTCGGCGGGCTAATCGTCAGCGACGGCGGGTCAAGGATTCAACGATGCAGTCAATGCGTCCTGAGATCTCATGTGAACTGGATGAATCGGAAACGAAATCGCCATTAATGCACTTAGAAAACGAAAATGTTCTGATTGCGAAAAGGAGCCCAAGCCCACTACAAGTAGATGTGAGTTTGGGCGATAATATTGAAGTCGTTGCCAATTTCGATGATGGCCCTATTGATAATAGCATTCATAACAACTTATTGCTTCGGCGTCCTTCGGAAAACGAAAACAGCTACAACCTTTTGAAGTTGGCTAATGACGAAGACTTGCCTTTGGAATTGGCAGCTGATGCCGAAATCGGGGTGCGCGAAAATAGTCGCTGCAGCAGCAGCTCCAGTAATTCCAGCTTGATTAAAACCCAGCAAACAATCAATGCGAAATTAAGGAGCCAACAGCTAACTGACCAATATGTGATAGAACGCAATCGAAAGAAGCGTAGAAAAACTAGAGAAAAGAAGCAAAAGCCCCGCATCAAGAGGATAAAGATCGCCATTAATGGAAAAGTGACCAGTCAAAGGCAAATCTCCAACATTAGTAGTAGTAACAACAGCAGCGACAACGAGGACAGAGACCAATATAGAGAGGGCAGAGATAGCGATACGGTAAGCTTGAGCGACGATGCCAATGCCAATGCCTGCAAAACAACACATAGCCATACATCCAGCCAAGATGAGCATGATGACTCCTTTCAAAGCGGGACCACAACTTTCGATAGCGTTGTCGCAGACGAAGATGCTGACAGGGACGGGGACGGGGATGCTGATGCTGATGGTGATGGTGATGGTTATGGTGATGGTGTTTTGGAAAACGATTATGAAAATAGTGACGATGAGGAATATGCCATCGTGCAAAAACCTGTTGGTTGTGGAGGCAGTAGCAATCACATTGTACTGACAATTAAAAAGACACCAAGTAAAATTAATTCTCCGGCAAACTCAATATCCGGTGTGTCGCCAATAACCGGTTCCGAGTTTGTCCCTGAATCTGCAAAGAAGGCTTATCTTATTAATATGATAGACCAAAGTATGCAGCCCACAGTGCGATCAAGCATAAAGGAAGAGGAAACGCTTGTAGAAACCAATCCTCAGCCATCTTTAGGGAGTGCAGAACCATCGGAAGTCGATGATAAAAAATTATTGTTATCGTCACAGACTTGTTTTATTGGTAGTTATCGCAGACGATTGCATCGTCTTCGTCGTCGTCGCTCCCGTATTCAGAAATCTGTAAATCTTCGGAACACCATAGATATAGAGCTAAACCATTTATTCATTTCCAATGTTGAAAGAAAAACCCCCTTGTCAGAGACAAGGCTGCATCGGAAACTGTTTTTCAATGAGGAATTATGCAGTCGAAACAATCTAGGTCAAAGGGAGCGAATTATAGATTACAGTAGTAGTAGTAGTTCGAGTGATGATAGCGATATCCCGAGCGAAAGTGAACAGGAGGACAATAGTAGTTCAACCAACGAAGCAGATAATATTCAAGTTGCTAAGCATAAAACAAACAAAATTAATATTGAGACTGATATAAAAGCCTCGGCATCTAAAGATGCAGCTAATTATGAAGATGATGATAATGAAGATACTTGCGAATCGTCAAGCGATAACGATGGCGATGATGATCCTCCTAAAAGCGATATTGCTAAAACAGACACTAATATGGAGATTGAGACAGTCAATGATTTGCCATTGCACAATAATGGCATGTTGCCATCTTTCAATTCAATCTGTGCTAAGCATCCCCCGCGGTCAATGCCACCTTCAGCTGCTCTAACCGATGAACCGGAAACGAATCCCAAACCCCAAATCGCATCGCTGAAATCCCTACAAAATGAGAATTGTGATGATGTTAATAACCTATACTATAACAATAATAATTTAGATGTAATTAAAAATAGCCTAGTACCTAGCCCCATCCTTAATGATAGCATTCGGGAAAGCGTCACTAGTAATATATCCGCCATAGAAATGGCCAGCGACAACAAAAGCAGTATCCAAAACGTTTTACACGATATCACGGAGACGATACGGCCCGACTGTCAAACTGGTATTCGGACAGTTGTCTCATCGGAAACATTGACGATTAAGAAGGAGGAGGAGGAGGAGGCGGACTCGAGCATCTCTCAAATTCAGCAGTTCAAGGAGTGGCACCAAGTTTTGCAGTTGCCGTCGTACAATGACGAGCCATTAATAGTTCTACCCTATATTGTGCTTGAATGAATTCTGTGTGCACGTGATATAGCATGGCCTAATACATAAACCTTTTCATGGAATAAGCATGGGGCAATTTAATACTATATATTTTTTGAATAATTCAGTACACATTTATAAGTTGAAATGAACAGTAAGTGAGTTGTATATGAACTGTAAATAAATTAGTTATACACTATTTCTGATTGCATTTTTAATCAACTCCCAACAGGCAAGTCATCCTACTGACACATCTCTTTAGATTAAGGATTTGCATTTAGCATTGCGACATTCCGATGCGCTGCTGATGTCCCAAAGAGATGGCTCCAAACCCATTAAGTAAACAATTGGTTACTGCATATTATTTAAGTTTTATTGTTCAATTACACAATTATTATTTTGTTGTTTATGCATATTATATTGTTCTTTTTTTTTTTTGTCAATCGCCGGGTACTCGTTTTCTCGTTTACGGCAAGATGCAAACCAGGCGAAACTGCTTATGTGACTAATGTGTTTTGTGTTGGTGTTGGTTGAGGATGCTAGCAGTAGTCACATAAGCGGCTCTCCTGAGTTTGAATTGCTCTTCTTTTGTTGTCAGTGTTTTGTGAGTTTATGCATAATAAAAACGTAAAAATATCAAAACTATGAATGAGTATCCAACTCGGGCAGGTATGCGCGAATGGGCTATGAGCAGTGTAGTTAGTTCGTTAGTTATCTAGTAGGTAAGTTTCATACAGTCGTTCATAAATTAGGCATCGGCACTATGCACATTCACGGAGAAGGCACATAGGCTTTCGCCCTTCTTGGCCACAGCCTTGGCCTGATACTGCCCAACGTCATCCATATTACACTTGGCCATGTTGAAAGTATAACGATTGCCGTCCTTGGTAAAGGAGTAGCGCGCACGCGTCTCGTCAATGGGCTTGCCATCCTTTAGCCAGGCAAGGTTTAAGAGATCCGCATCCAAGGCGCACTCGAATGTGGCGCTCTCGCCCTCGACGACCGAAACGGAGATGGGGAACTGCGTAAATGCCGGTTGCTTAGGCTCATCTCCAGGAACGGTGACATTGATTGTGCAGCTACTGAAGGATTCGCCGGCATCGTTAAAGGCCTCGCATGTATAGGTGCCACCATCTTCAGGGAAGATTTCGGCTATTTGCAAGCGGTAAATGTTTGCCTCGTTCGTGTATTGGAAGTCTTTGCTGGGTTTGATTTCTTTGTTATTGTGCAGCCAGACAACATCAAAGTGTTCTGGCCCAATGATCCGGCAGGCCAAAGTCACCGCATCTCCGTCTTTCACGAAGCGCGACTCCAAATGGCTGACTATTTTTGGAGGCTTGTCACTAGCAACTACGTGACGCTTGCTAGCGTTCTTATCTAAGGCTGAAATTTTAACCAAAATTCATTATTTCAATCTGATCAATACCCAGGCAGGCAGGCTGTACGGCTACATACGTTTTACAGTAAGTTTGCATTTGGTTTCGACAGCGCTGATAGAGTTGGTTGCCGTGCAAGTGAAGACGCCCTCGTCCTCAGGGAATACCTCATTAATGGTAAGTGTGGCGACGCCGTTCTTGTATTTCAAGTCCATAATGTCAGAGGAGGCAATGGATTTTCCATTCTTTGACCAAGTGATTTGTGGCTCTGGGTCTCCCTTAACTTGACAGCTTAGGACTAGCTGCTCACCGTCCCGAATGCTCAGATCGTGAAGCGGCTTCGTGAACTCCGGCTTGCACATTAAGGAATCATCTGGGGGAACTGCATGGTGCAGTGGCATGGACCATTTTGATAGCGTCAACTATGTATATCAATTGAGCATAACAAAATCAAATACTTACGAATCAGCTCTTTTGTGGCACTGCGAGATCTTGAGGGGCTTCCAGGTGTCTGCAAGCTATTGGCAGCGTATTTCTTCTTGCCTGAAATGCTATTCTGTGTGGTTGAGGAACTTGAGCTTGATGTGATGGTAGTATTGCCATCCTGCAAATAATAAGATTTCGATGTAGTCGGATGATAGCATCTGGACAATATAGCAATGACAAAACATACCTTTATCTCGGATTTGTTGGATGAAGTTGATGTAAACTGGCGGGTTGTTATAATCGGCGGTGGAGCTGGTTTTATGGGCTGCTCAATATACTTCCGATCTAGAGGGGAAAACAAGCTAGATTAGTTTCTTTCATAAACAGCGTGGCAGACAGTTAATTTGTAAACTCGTATTGTAGGGTAGGGTACGGGGAGTCAGTTGGACACAAAACTTGGGATCTTGTTATTTTTAATTGGACGTGGACTGAATTGTGGGTGTATATTAGGAAAGGTCACTAAGTCTACTTCAAGCAAGCACTTAAATATACATATATAATAAAATACAATATACTCGATTTGCATATGGGATTTTGTGTATTAAATGCATGCGATGGATGGGTTTGGTAGGGTAGGTAAATAAAATAATTGGAATTAAATTTGTTTCATTTTATCATAGTCAATTACCTCCTGAGTAAAGGAAGTTGTGCGCAAGTTCTGCCTGTTCAGGCGTAACCCATTCTCCTGGGGAAATGTTTAATTTTTATTACAGTAAAAAAGCAGATGATAGATGTATTTAAATCTAATGGGCTGACTCTAACATAAGCGAGCATCTTATCCCTCATATATCGTGTTTTAAATTTAATCATGATCCTAGAAATTGGCGGATTGGCCTCAGTCTAACATTGCAAAATGCAGTTGCCAGTTGCGATCGGAAATTATCATTCATTAAATTGCCTCTCCGATTCATGGGCATAAATTGGAGCCTTGCACGAGTACCTTTTAAATTATACAAATTTCGGATGGCATTCGATTCCATAAGAGCAAAACCAAATGAAGAATCCAAAATTTGATTGCTCTTCCTTTCTTTTTACCAAACGGCGTGAGCTTAGACAATTGGAAAAACCAGAGGGCCGGGTTAACTTCGACCGTGCCGCAGGTTGTACACCCTTGCAAGTTTTGGTTGGTACTCTTTCTCCCTAAATCAGGTGTCAAAGTGAAATAACCTTTTGTGTAAAGAGTCGAGAACTTAAGCCGTCGTTGTGTAATCGTGAATACAATATATCGACCTCTTTTAAAATGTATTCGTGCAAGGCGGATTAATGTACAAACATGTACGACTTTCTAAGGTACTTGAGTCTTTAAAAATGTTTGGTTTGTTGCGAATCAGTTGGCTAAAATAAAATACAGTAGAGTTCGGTTATAACGATACCGGCTATAACGATATACCGCTTATAACGATACCTTGCCTTGTATGAAAGCACAATCGGATATAAAAATATATCGCTTATAACGATACAATTTTGATAACAAATATCGCTTATACGGTGATGGCAAGTAAGAAAAAAAACAAAAGAAAGAGCAAAATACAGCACCGGTCGGAACAAAGAGAGCTGAAAAAAGTCTTAATGCATTTGTGCCAGAGTAATTTCGTTTTGACGCTCTCACATACACTTCGTATGGACTTCGGCCTATCTGTGTGAATTGTCAAAGTGCGCGAAAGCGGCATTGTTTGCATATGTGAAGAAGAGGAAATGCTGTTCGTGAGTCGTTTTATAACGAAAAAGCTAATTTAAAGCAATCCAAAATTACTGATTTTGTTAAGGATGTCTAAAATGTATCCACATTTAAACGATCTGAGAAAATAAAAACTAAAAAAAACACTAAATTTCAAAAATGTGTGCTTCAATATCGGCTATAACGAATATCGGTTATAACGATGCTATATGGCCGGTCCCTTGAGTATCGTTATAACTGAGGTCTACTGTATACATATGTATAATCCAAACATTCTACCTCCTGCCTTTCAATCACAAATCAAAAGCCAATTCAAGAGTAGAGAAAGAGGTTAAAAATTACTTACCTTCCACAATGACGACGCACTCAGTTTCATCGGTTCCATGGCAATTGGTTGCCTTGCAAGTGTACTTGCCGGAGTCCGATGGCTTGCAGTCAATTATTTCCATGGTCACAACACCATCTGAGTGGGTCATGGCATACTCGTATTTGCTAAGCTCGCGTCCGTCCTTGTACCACTTGACAGTGGGCACAGGCTTGCCGCTGAGACAACATAGGAGCTTGCATGTGTCGCGAGCCTGCATCACACGTGGACGCAAAAGGAATGTAAAACTAGGTGCCGACTCGGACTCTTCCTGCCAGAAGGTATATGGCAAAGGCTCGCGCCTACGCACTGGCGTCGACTCGGTTCGATATCTGGGCTGCTCTTTGGGCAATGGATGAACATTGAGGAAGACGACCTCCTCTCTGGAGCCATAGTGGTTTTCGGCACGAATGATGTACTCGCCACGGTCATCTAGCTTCACTCGATTAATAATAAAGTAGTAGTCGTCGCCGGTGTAGCGTTTCATGAACTTGACACTCTGCCGCAACTCGATATTGTTGTGGGACCAGGTCAATGTGGGCGTGGCAATCGCAATGCACCTGCAATAGAACTTTACGCTCTGGCCCTCGTAGCAGAACTGGGAGGATGGCCGGATGACGAAGCGTGGTGCTGCTTGGCGACGATCAAAGACCGCGTCATGGATTTTGTATTTTTCCATCAGAAGTTTGCGCAGCGACGAATACTCCGACAAACGACCAATGGGCAAAAGATATTTCTCAAAGTCCTCGTACTTCTTGCGAAGCTTGTCGCGATAGGCGAGATAGCGATCACGAGCAATCTTTTGGGTTAGGCCGCTGTGATCTCCAGTAAGCCAGGGATGCAGCAGACACTCGTGCGCAGTCATGCGCTTTTCCTTGTTCGCCAAGAGAAGCTTACGAATAAAGTCCTTACCCTCCTCTGAAATGTGTCTGAACGACTCCACATCGAACTCCCAGTCACATGCCTTGACGTTCTTAAGAGTCTGTACATCGTTCTCCCCGGCGAATGGCGACAGCCCGCTTAGTCTATGTATGAGCACAGAATAAAAACCATTACCATGGTTGACCGGTGACCATCAATGGCAGCTTTTATACTTACAAAACATAAGCCAGCACTCCAGTGGCCCACATGTCAGTGTAGAAGCCAACTGGCTCTCTATTGACAATTTCAGGGGCCGCAAACTCGGCCGTTCCCGTAGTAATCTTGACGACTTCATTTGGATCCAAGCGAGTGGCCAAGCCAAAGTCAATCAGCTTAACACTCGTGCTGGAGCGGGTTTGACACATGATGTTCTCCGGCTTAATGTCCAAGTGAATGATATTCTTCTCATGCATATGCCTAATGCCTTCGCAAATCTGTCTCATGTAGTTGATGACTTCTGCCTCAGTCATCACATATTTCTCAGCTGTGATGCGTTCAAATAGCTCTCCGCCAGATAGGCTGAAAATAAGTTGAAAAACGGAAATTGATAAAAAAAAAGTAAGTTTCCTCACTCCTTGTTACTTTGCTTCACTCACAATTCCAGGATGAGAACCATTTCGTCATCGTCTTCAAATGCATCGTGCAGGTTGATGAGCTTCTGGTGGTGCAGCTGATTCATAATATCAATCTCACGACGAATCAGATCCTTCTCAACGGCATGCGAGACAGGAATAAACTTGGCTGCAAATATGTTGCCGGTGCTGCGCTCGCGGCATCGATGTACCACACCGAAAGCACCTGTGCCAATCTCCTCCAAAATGTCATATCTGTCGTAAACACTTTGCTGCGAAATCTCCACTGGCTGTGGCACGAATTTCGAATAGATGTCAAATACGTATGAATCGTAATCCTTGATGGGCCCATCGGCTTTTCCGCGAATTTTCTTGCCGTTCGCATCGACTTCGTACTTGCGTTCGGCTGGCTTCTTTTTGATCGATTCCTTTGTCTTAATCAATGTACTGATTTCTGATGAGTCGGAACGACCGTACACATTGTCGGCGAAGATTCGGAAGTCGTACTCCTTTCCAGGCGTGAGACCGGAGACGGCCATCGACGTGAAACGAGTATTGCCAACACGAATCCATGAGGAGAGTGGGTGTTCGCGGCGCTCGACAAGATAGTTGGTAATGTCACTGCCGCCATCCCAAACAGGAGCCTTCCAGCTGAGGGATAGTGAATCGGTGCCAATGCTTTCCACCAATGGGAAGCGTGGCGGATCTGGGCGATCGCTGATTTGCACATGAATTATCGCCGTGTCCGAGCCAAGCTCGTTCTCGGCTGTGATCTTATAAGGTCCTGAATCCAAGCGAGAGCCGTCTCTGATGGTCAAGACGGCATGACGCTCCTTGACATCCACACTATAGTGGCCACCGGACTCGATGTTTTCGCCCTCGCGAACCCAATGAATGCGGGGCTTGGGGAATCCAGTGAAGGGAATTTTAATAACAACATTCTCGCCCTTGTCGAAGTAGGCAGTGTCTCTGAATCGTGGAGGAACGTTCAGTTTTGGAGCAGCTGCGGATTATAAATTGTACATAGATTAGTTAAGAAGATACATACATATATGAACATTGTAAATAGAATTATCCGACTTACTCATAATGGCAAGAGCGGCCCGAGTGGACTTAGCTCCGGCCTTGTTCACAGCGCGGCAGACGTATTCATCAGCATCCTCACCAAATATGTCGTTGATGTTGAGGAAGTGATTATCACCCTCGGAGTAGATGTGGTAGCGGGCACCATTGGAGATCTCGCGGGCCCCCTTGTACCAGGTAATTGTTGGCCTTGGTACACCAGTAATTGTACATGTGAATTGGGCATTATGATTTTGAATGCAGTTGGCATCGCGTAGCGGTTTCACAATCAATGGAGGCGTTGCCGCCTTTGGATCTATGATCTTGACCGCCTGGGATGCGGTCGATGCCTTCGATAGGCCTGCCACATTCTGAGCAAAGACTCGGAACTCATATTGCCGTCCTTCGATCAGATTGGGGCAGTTGATCTGGTTAGCAGCGGAGATGACAGCGTTAACACGCTGCCATGTCTCGCTGCCAACTTCTCGTTTGTCGATCCAGTAGCCTTGAATGTGAGCACCGCCATCCGATTCCGGCTTGCTCCATTCCAAATGCACAAAGTCGCCACCAATCTCGGTGATATCTGGAATGCCTGGGGGTGAGGGTGGATCGATCGGCGCCTTGGCGCGGATGGGATTCAATCCCTCAAGGGGCGGGCCCATGCCGTTCTCATTAACAGCCATCACGCGGAATATGTACTCCTGGTTCTCGATTAGTCCTTGTACATTAAACGATGTATCTTTGCAGGTGCTAGATACCGTTATCCAGTGAGGTGAGGATACATCCTTACGCTCGACCACATAGTGGGTCACTCGCAAGCCACCATCGTAGGTAGGTGGCCGCCAAGCGAGAGTGCAAGAGTGCTTGTTGATATGCGAAACGCCCATCGGTCCAACTGGAGCCGAGGGCAGGCCGGTAATGCGGGCATCGAATTGCCCTGTGGCCGATCCTGAATCGTTGGTGAATTGAATTTGGTATAGACCGGCGTCACTCTTGACAATATCGCGGATGAATATTGCCACATAGTCATCAAAGACCGTGAACTTGAAGTGTGACTCATCTGCGCTGTCCGAAATGACTTCATTATTCCTTGTGATTTTCACATTCAGTGGTTGGTCACCAGAGTAGTAGACCTTGATCTTTGTATTATCCCCTTCGGGTAGGAACAACTCGCTGGGGCATTTGTTGATAATTGGGGGCGAACCGATTTTCAGATAGCCCGACGTATGCACGAATCCAAGCGAATTAATTGCCTCGCATGTGTAGTCGCCATCGTCACCGGCCTGTACATTGGATATGTGCAGTCTGAAGACGCCATCCTTGGCATCGCTGGTAATACGGCCGCCTCCCATTTGGATTTCCCTTCCATTGCGCAGCCATCTAGCGGTGGGGGCGGGTTTGCCCGATGCAGCACACTGGAGAGTGAAGTCCTTGCCGCATGGAGCGACTCTGTCTTGCAAGCGGGTAATCCAATCTGGCTTCTCGCCGCCCAACACTTCACACACCTTAATGGGCATGGTGCACAGGCTCGGCTCTGAACGTCCAGCAGCGTTTACGGCAAACACGCGGAATTCGTAATCGCCCATTTCTATTAGGTTGATTACGGTGTATTCGGTGTCCATAACATTGTAGTCGTTGCACTTTACCCACACGGCACCGCCTATGTCTCGTCTCTCGATGATGTAGCCAGTGATGCGGGAACCACCGTCACTCACAGGCTTCTCCCACTTCAGGTCGACGTAGTTCTTGCCAACCTTGGTAACTTGAGGTGTACCCGGAGGAGACGGCACATTGAATTTACCCTTCAACTTGAATCTGAGCGATGGTAATGATGGTTTACTGAAACCGGCTGCGTTCTTTGCCTTGATGCGGAACTCGTATTCGGATCCGTTGGTCAGGTTGTATAGCTGATATTTAGTGTCTTTTATTAAGTACTCGTAGGTGTTCCAAGAAGAGTCGTTGACTATGTCACGGTACTCAATCTGGTAGCCTTGAATGCGTGAGCCACCATCACTGGCTGGGCGTGTCCAAATCAAGGTAACGTTACCAGAGTCCCAGTCAATAACCTTAGGTTGTCCCGGCTCATCGGGTACAGTGAACTGGTGCTTGGCCACAATAGCATCGGGCATCTCCAAAGGATCAGACAGACCATATTGGTTCTCTGCACGTACTCGGAAATGATATTTGTGATTGGGTTCCAAGCCCATCACGTCGTAGTGAGTGTTACGCACAAAGCTGCTTACCTTGACCCATGTGCCACTTGTGTCGAGTTTCTCAACCACATAATTGGTGATTGGAGATCCTCCATCGTCGAGAGGAGTCTTCCATGCCAATGTGCACGTATCTGGTGTAATGTCGTAGGCATTCAACGGGCCCTGAGGTGGACCTGGCCTATCGACGACGGTAACATGGCACGATGCGGTGTCTGAGCCTTTGCTGTTTGTAAGTGTTATGGTGTACGATCCGGTCTCTGATCGTTTCGCCGACTTATTGTAGAACACCGAGCTGTAATCATCGGTGTCGAAGCGAATACGTTCGTCGGAGACCACTTCAACGCCGTTCAGATTCCATGAAGGCGTTGGGCGTGGGTTTGCGTGATATGGCACAGTAATGTGGAACTCCTCTCCTGCTATGACTGTCATATCGCGAATCGATAGATCAGACGTTATCTTAGGAGCATGAGGCGGTCGTCGGCAGTAGATTAGGTCACTGGATGCGCTGAATGGTGATTGGCCGGCTGCATTGACAGCGGCTACTCTAAACTCATATTCAGCGTTTTCGATCAAGTTTGGTATCTTGCAGGTTAAGTCCGGACAGAGGGCGTGAGTGGCCTTTGTCCATTTATCTTCGCTTAACAGGCGTTTCTCGATAACGTAGCCAGTGATTGGAGAGCCACCATCGTGCTTAGGCTTGGACCAAGCGATGGTGATGCTGTCTTCGGTAGAATCAATGCCACGCGGTATGCCAGGAGCGTTGGGAACATCGAATGGATGTCTGGCTCGAATAGGTTCTGATGTATTAGCCGGGTCTGATTGGCCGTATTTGTTCTCCGCAATTACACGGAAGTCGTACTCCTTGTTGATGGTCAGGTTGCGAACACGTACAAATGGAACTGTGCAGAAACTACTGACCTTGGTCCAAGTAGATGAACGAGCTTCCTTCTTTTCGACGATATAGTTCTGTATGGGCGAACCACCATCGTCTCTTGGTGGATTCCAATACAAGGTAAGTGAATCGCCGGCGAACTCATCCGCACGCAAATTGGTAGGTGGCTTAGGTCTATCTAAAACCTTAACGTTGATGGTGGCAGTATCAAAACCATGTGGGTTCTTCAATTGTAGACGATATTGTCCGGAGTCAGAACGTTTCGAGTTCTTTACTACGAACGACGCTGCTTCATCGGTCAAATGCTGGTGCACACGGTTATCATCGTCGAGCACAGTGTCGTTGGAGTACCAGAAGGCAGTGGGCTTGGGGAAGGCAACATATGGGACATGAATGCTGAAATCGTCTCCAGCGCGGCAGACAATGTCGCGCACACCACCCAAATCCATGCAAGGTTTGTTTGGTTGCTCTTCGATTGTGATGGGCTGTGACGGCTTGGAGGGATTTGATCGTCCAACGTCGTTTTCAGCGATAACGCGGAACGAATACTCTTCGCCTTCCTTAAGATTGGGTACAGTATATACGGTCGAATTGATTGGTAAGTCATTGACAGGAGTCCAATCCTTGGAGTTCTTGGGTCGGACCTCAATGTAATAGCCCTTAATTTTGGACTTGCCATCGTTACGCGGTGGGCGCCACGATAGTGTAACACTATCCTTGGTGATACGATCTGGCTTTGGTGGCTCTGGAGGATCGGGGCGATAGCGTTGAAGCTCGGCAGTCATTGGTTCCGATGGTTTGGAAGGCTTGCCAGGGCCGGCTTCATTCACCGCAGTTACGCGGAACTCATAGCGGGCTCCTTCGCGAAGATCGGGCACTGTATAGCTTGTGTTTGGTGTCGGGTAGTTGTTACACTTGATCCATTCGCCTCCGCGCTCACGACGTTCAACAATATAGCCGGAAATAGGCTTACCACCACAATACTCTGGTGGATGCCATTCCAAGCTGGCTGAATTAGGTGTGTATGCTGCCACTTGAGGCTGGGATGGTTCTCCTGGTGGGTCGAATGGAGACTTCGCCACCACGGGCTTACCTTCGAGAGCATCGGATACTCCGTAAATGTTTTCAGCCCTAACCCGGAAGACATATTTCTTGCCTTCCGTGAGCCCCTTGACAGTATAATTTGTTTTCGGACAATAGCCGGGCACCGGTTTCCAGTCATCCACTCCGAACTCGCTGAATTCAATGACATATCCGCTGATTTCACTTCCACCATCGTCTTTAGGTGGATTCCATTGCAACGAAATGTGGTCGGGGGCTGTGTCTGTGTAGGTTAATGGTCCCTCCGGTGGGGATGGTTTGTCGACAACGATAACCTCAATATCGGCAGTATCCTTGCCAAACTCATTGGTAGCAGTTACCGTGTACTTGCCACCATCTTTCCTGTTCGAATCGTCGATGCGGAAAATGGTGCGTTCGGAATTCGTGTCGTACGAGATACGTTTGCTTTCGGGTAATTTTGTGTCACCGCGCTTCCATTCAATTGTGGGAGTTGGTGCACCCGAAATCGGTATATTCACGTTAACTGGCTCGCCAGCACGTACCTTGATACGTCTACCCACCAAGCCATCCAGATGCAACCGGGGCTTCTCCCGCAAGGGGCGAGCATCGAAGACGGCAGACGGTTCCGAGGGCTTGCTGCTTCCGGCTGCATTAACAGCCGATACTCTATATTGATACTGATGGTTTGGAGACACTCGCTCGTCATTGTACTCAGTGGTCGGTACGGGTTCGCCATTTATTTTAATCCAGCGGCCAGTGTTGACGTCGCGTCGCTCAATATCGTATCCCAGGATGGGGGAGCCTCCGTTGCTAATAGGCTGTTTCCACTTGAACGTTATGTGATCTTTGTCGCTGTCGGACACCTCTGGTTTGCCAGGGGATCCTGGGACAGTGTATTGATTCTTAGCCACAACGGGAGAGTCTGAGGTCAGAGGATCAGAACGGCCCTGAAGATTTTCCGCCATGACTCGGAATTCGTATTTGGTGCCCTCCAACAGTCGCGGCACAACTGCATGATTGTATTTGGCGTTGACATAGTTCACGGCTGGTACCCAACCGCCACCGTGGGTCAGATCGCGTTTTTCAATAACGTAAGAAGATATTTCGGAACCGCCATTATCCTTGGGCGGTTTCCATGATACAGTAACTGAATTGGCTGTAATTTCTTCATACTCCAGTGGACCTTCCGGTGGTCCGGGACGATCCAGTACGATGAGCTCAAAGCTTCCCTCATCAATGCCGGAATCATTGCGTATCAACAGGTGGTAAATACCCGAGTCTGATCGTTGGCAATTGACGGTATGCACAACTGTGTGATGTCCAATTGATGTAATGGTTGACCTTTCGTTCGATTTTAGCGTATCATTCTTATGTGTCCAGATCGCCTCTGGCGCAGGTTCGCCAATAAAATCAATATCGACATGGAATATAAGACCAGCCTTGATGCGAACCTCCTTGAGAGGTGTTATTATCTTGGGTCCAAGATAGCGGGGCTTGGCCATAATCATGTCGGACGGTTCCGATGGCTCTGATTGACCGGCTTGGTTGACAGCAATTACCCTGAACTCGTACTCTTGTCCCTCGACAAGTTCGGGGACTGTGGCCGCTGTTTTACCAGGCGGCACGTGTAAAACATTTGTCCAATAGGGACTGCCCTTTTCCTTCTTCTGGATGATGTATTCGGTAAGAGGAGCACCACCATCTGATTTAGGTGCTGCCCATTGCAGATCAACGTGATCGCGATCCCAGTCAGTGATATTAGGTTTGCCCGGTGCATCGGGTTCATCGAACTCATTCTTAGCAATTATACTCTTCGATGCTTCCAGCGGTTCTGACTCACCAATGGCATTCACTGCTTTTACACGGAACAAGTACTCCTTACGATGGACAAGGCGTGTTACATCATGTATTGGGTGTGTGCTCATTCCGGCATCAGACCATGTACCTCTAGACAAGTCCATTTTTTCGATAATATAGTGCAGTATGGGGGAGCCACCATCATCATCGGGAATGTGCCAAGCCAAATGGCAGCCATCCCTTGTGATCTTAGTTATATCCAGTGGGCCCTTTGGAGCCGATGGACGATCCAAAACAGTTGCATGTGCAGATGCATCAAATGAACCATGCTCGTTTTTCAATATCAGCGTGTAACGACCTTCGTCGCTTCTCAACGCCGAAGGGATCTCAAAAGTAAGCTCGTTTTGGAATAGATTCGACTCTCCACGGCCATTCTGTTCTATCTCTTTGCCATTGTACAGCCATTTAATAGAGGGTCTAGGTGAGGCTTCGATTGGCAAAGTCCAGCCTAAACGCTTGCCAGCATGTACAGTGATGTCATTGAGCAGAGATTTGTCAAAGAATGGAGCCAAGAATCGGGGCTTGCACACGATTGTGCCGGACGGATCCGAAGGATCACTTGGTCCACCACGGTTTACGGCAATCACTCGGAACTCGTACTCTCCACCATCAGTTAGGTCAGGTATATGAGCCTTACGCTCATCTCCAGGTATAACTGCAGCACGCTCCCACTGACCGAACTTCGGCCTCTTCTCGACGATGTATGACGTAATTGGTGCGCCACCGTCACGTTTGGGAGCTGCCCATTCCAAGTCGACGAAGTCTTTGCCCCAGTCGACGGCTTGTGGCTGACCTGGTTTGTCTGGATGCGAGTAGGGATCCTTTGCTGTGATCGCTTGAGTCGTAGTCAATGGCTGCGACTGACCCTGCTTATTAACGGCTCGCACTCTAAAGTTATAGTCGTGGTTCTCGATGAGATTGTCGGCGCGAATTTCGGTACCGGCACATTCTCCAACTGGCACCCAGCGCATTGCCTCGTTGTCCATCTTTTCGACAATGTAATGGGTGATTTCAGAGCCTCCGTCGTCTCTGGGTGGTCGCCAACTGAGTTGAACTGAGTTCTTGGTAACATCATTGTGACGAATCGGACCTTCTGGCGCCGTCGGAACGTCTAGGACTGTTACCTTAACGGTGTGTTTGTCGACGCCATTTATGTTGCGGGCAACCAAGGTGTACGATCCGGTATCAGCCCGTTTCGCGTCGAGTATGCGCAACTTTGTGCGGTCGTCGAAATTGGAGATTTTCACGCGATCCGTGTTTATAACCATGTTATCTTCGTGGGACCATTCCTTGCTGGGAATTGGTTCACCAGTCACTGGCACATCGAATTCGAAGACGTTGCCCGCCTTTATTTTGATGTCGAGCATAAAGTTGCGATCTATCTTAGGAGCTAAGTTCTTGGCCCGCGCAATGTGAGGTTCAGTGGCATCACTAGGAACGCCTGGACCAGCCTTATTAACAGCCTTAACGCGGAATTCATATTTAACGCCTTCAATCAAGTCAGGCACATGTCCGCTCGTAACGTCTCCCTCAACTTCAGCACATTTTTCCCAGTCCGGTGCATATTTGTCCCGCTTTTCAATAATGTAACCACTGATAGGAGAGCCACCATCACTTTCTGGCCTAGTCCATTCCAGGTCAACAAAGTCCTTGTCAAAGTCCTTGATGGCTGGAGTACCAGGCTTGGTGGGCTCATCGTACGGATTCTTAGCTTCAATTGAATGTGGCGTGGTAAGGGGATCTGAGACTCCCTGTCGATTCTTGGCACGCACTCTGAACTTATACTTGTGTCCTGGAGTCAAACCCTTGATCTTCAGGTCAGTTGTCGGTCCATCAGTCTCACCTGCTGGCACCCATCGGCCAGAAATTTCATCAAGCTTCTCCACAACGTAACTATCGATTGGTTGGCCTCCGTCATCATCCGGAGGATTCCAATGAAGGGTGCAGCCCTCTGCGTGCACGTCGTCAACCTTGAGAGGTCCGTTGGGTGGTGATGGTTTATCAATGACGGTCACCTTAACGTCTGCACTGTCCTCACCATTGGCGTTTTCGGCGTGAACGGTGTACAGACCAGAGTCAGCCCGTGTGGCATTTGAAACCTTTATCTTGGTATTGTAGTCCACGTGAGTGACTTTGACATTGTCTTTTGTATACACTTCCTTCTTCTTGAGCAACCACTTGGTCTTTGGTGCTGGCTCCCCAGACACCTTACAATCAAATGTGAACGCTTGCCCAGCCTTAATACGAACTTCTATTAGGTTGGACCGATCAATAACTGGAGGCTTGTTGCGCGATTTGGCCACAATTGGTGGTGTTGCGTCCGAAGGCTCGCCAGGACCAGCAGCGTTAATAGCGCTGACCCGGAATTCATAGGCCTGACCTTCTATTAAATCAGGTACAGTGGCTTTGCATTGATCGGCTGGTACTTCGAGAGTTTTCTCCCAGTGGCCGTATTTGTCTTTCTTTTCGACCAAATAACCAGTAATCGGGGATCCACCATCGGAAAGCGGTGGAGTCCAGGCCAAGTCGATGTGATCCTTATCCCAATCGGTGGCGCGTAGATTCTCCGGTTTTCCTGGCTCATCAAATGGATTTTTGGCAACGATTGTTTCTTCACCAACAAGTGGTTGGGATTCACCCTCTGCATTAACGGCAGATACTCGGAATTTGTACTCATTGCCTGGCGTAAGTCCAGTTACATCCGCTTGAGGCTCAGAGGAGCGGGCGCATGGAGTCCAACAGCCCGTCTCCGGATCCAATTTATCAATTTGGAAGTACTCGATAGGAGTACCACCATCATCGCTGGGTCGTTTCCATTTGAGATGGCATCCCTCCTTGTGTACATCAGATATCTGAAGTGGTCCGTTCGGAGGTGTCGGCTTATCCGTAATAACCACATTTATTAGAACACTGTCTTTACCAGAGCTGTTCGTGGCGGTGACCAAATATTCCCCTGAGTCACCTCGTTCCGTTGGACGAATAACCAACTTGGTATAGTAGTCAGGTGTCTCGATCGTCACATTCTTGCCAGTCTGCAGTGGATAGTTTGAAAACTTCCATTCCACTTTTGGTGCTGGTTCACCTGTGATATTTGCATCCAACTTAAGCGCAGTTCCTGCCGATATGGTCACATCGCGCAGATTCCTGCGGTCAATTTTGGGAGCAAGATAGCGTGGCTTTGCTGTGAACGTCTTGCTGGCATCAGAGGGTTCTGATTGGCCACCTTTGTTCAATGCAATTACCCGGAACTGATACTCATTTCCTTCAATAAGACCATTAACAGTAGCTACAGGAGTTGGCGAGTCTGTTTCCAAGGCCTTTTCCCAGAGTGGACTGTACTTATCCTTAACCTCAATTATATAGCCAGTAATGGGCGAACCACCATCACTTGCTGGCTCTGACCAAGCAAGCTCCACTTTGTTCGCAGACCAATCAGTTGGCTCCGGAGCTCCTGGCTTCGATGGTGCAGCTAATGAAAATGAAACGTTTAGAATATGTGAAATTGTCAAGGAGCCATTTCGCACTCACTGAATGGATCTTTAGCAACAATTGTGCCCAATGTCTCCAAGGGTTCAGATTCACCCTCCTTGTTCACTGCCTTCACACGGAACTTGTATTCGTGTCCAGGTACAAGACCGTCCACCGTAAACTCTGGCACATCACTCTTGCCAACAGGCAACCAAATTCCGGTATCGGGATCAAATTTCTCTACCAAATAACTCTCAATGGGTTCACCTCCATCGTCCTTTGGTTTCTTCCACTTGAGTTTGCATCCGTCCTTGTGAATGTCGGATACTTCCAATGGACCTTCTGGTTTACCGGGCTTGGCTGAAGGGCAAAGAAATGTAATAGACTGTCGCAAAACTTCTAGTTTCGAATACTCACTTATGATGTTTATCTGGAACTCCACTTGATCCTGACCATACAGATTATGGGCCACAATTTTGTAGAGACCAGTGTCCTTACGCTCAGGATTGTTATTGACATATTTGGTGTTATATGGAACGTTTTCTACGCGCGTAGCCGACTGCAACGACTTGCCATTTTGGGTCCATGTAACTTCCGGAGCTGGCTCTCCCGTAACATTGATGTCCAGGAACAATGGCTCTCCGGCCTTGACATTGTACGTTCTAATATTTCTGCGATCGATTTTCGGCGCCACTGTCGGATAAAAACGATAATAATATAGTGGGATTCTGTTTAAATGGGAAATGTCTAATACATACGCTTTCTTGGCTTAGTGATGACCGACTTGCTGGCATCAGATGGTTCACCTGGACCAGCCGCATTGATCGCCTTAACCCTGAACTCATACTCGCAGTTCTCGTTGAGATTTGGAACTGTGGCCTTGCATTCTTCACCAAGTGCTGGCACGGGCACTTCGGCACCCTTGATCCACTTGTCAGTGCCTTTCTCACGTTTTTCCACCACGTATCCAGTGATAGGCGAACCGCCATCGTTCAATGGTGGACGCCATACGAGATCGACACGATCCTTATCCCAATCCACTGGTTCTGGAGTTCCAGGCTTTCCAGGCTCATCGAACGGATTCTTAGCGACAATGGATTGCTCGCCGTCCAGTGGCTCGGACTCGCCCTCTGTATTAACAGCAAGGACACGGAATTTATATTCATGTCCGGGTTCCAAGTTGTTTAGTTCGGCAAATGGCTCCTTGAAGCGTCCAGAAGGCAACCAACGACCCGTCTCGACATCCATTTTCTCCACAACATAATGCTCGATGGGCAATCCGCCATCGTCTAGCGGAGCATTCCACTTTAGCTTGCAGCCCTCCTTGTGAACGTCTGTAACTCGAAGAGGTCCTTCGGGGGCTCCGGGCTTGTCCAGCACAGTAACTTCGAATGAGGCCTCATCATGTCCTGACTCGTTTTCGGCTTTGATTGTGTACTTGCCGGTATGCAAGCGCTTGGCAAAAGGTACAGCCAATTTGGTGCGATAGGACTCCATATCGATATTATAATCGCTGTCGTCTCCCTCAAGCCGAGCCTTGTTATGGAACCAAGTCTTGGTCGCTGGTGGCTCACCAGATACTTTAATGTCATAGCGAATATGCTGGCCGGCCTTGATGGTGATATCCTTGATATTGGTCCTGTCAATTTTGGGTGGGGCAAATCGATCCTTGGCTGTCATTTGATCGGATGGCTCAGAGGGCTTACTCTGACCCGCCTTATTGACGGCCTTTACACGGAACTGGTATTTGGTGCCTTCAATTAGGTCGTTAACGCGAGCCTTGGGCTCTGGAGTGTTCGTTTCCAACACCTTTTGCCATTTTCCCGTATTGTTGTCTTTCTTTTCGACTATATAACCAGTAATTGGTGCTCCGCCATCGTCTTCGGGAGCACGCCACTTTAGGTCGGCATGGTTTGCTGACCAGTCGGTGATCTGGGGCTTGCCAGGAGTATCGGCGGCATCGTAAGGGTTTTTGGCTGTTGTTGGGGTGTCGGTTACTAAAGGTTCCGACTCACCCTCGCTATTCACAGCCTTGACACGGAATAGGTACTCCTTGCCCTCGGTGAGACCTGTAACGTCGGCTTCCGGTGTTTTGGTTGTGAGCACTGGAACCCATCGTCCAGTCTCTGTGTCCATGCGCTCCACAACATAATGTTCAATGGGCTCGCCGCCATCATCATCGGGCTTGTCCCATTTAAGGTGCACTCCCTCGGCAGTGACATCAGAGACAGCCAAAGGACCCTTTGGCTTGCTGGGTTTGCAAAGCACCTCCAATTCCACCTCTACGGTATCTGTGCCGGAATCATTCTTAGCGGTAACAATGTATGTTCCGCGATCGGCTCGCTTCACCTTGGGCATTATGAATGTGGTCTTGTAGTCCTCGTTTTCAATTTTAATTTTGTCGGAGGTTTTGATCTCCGCTCCATTGTATGTCCACGTTATTTTAGCTGGCGGCTCGGCCTTCACAGCAGCATCCATATGCAACATTTGACCACTGCGCATGACTTTCTTCTGCAAATTCTTGCGGTCAATATGCGGCTTAAGGAAGCGTGGCTTGGCAACCACCGACTTGGAAACATCGCTTGGCTCGCTGGGACCAGCCTTGTTGACGGCCACAATACGAAATTCGTATTCATGACCCTCTTCCACCCCTGTTACGGTGCCCTTTGTCTTGTCTCCCGGAACAGTTGCTGCATCAACCCAAGCGCGGCCTGACTTGTCGCGCATTTGGATGATATATTTTTGGATCGGAGCGCCACCGTCATTTTTGGGTGGGTCCCAAGCCAGATCAACGAAGTCTTTGTCCCAATTTGTGGGCTCCGGACGGCCAGGCTTATCGGGCTCATCGAATGGATTCTTGGCGATGATTGGCTTATCTGTTTCCAAATCTTCAGACTCGCCCTCCTTATTTACGGCCCGAACACGGAACTTGTATGGCTTACCCTCGTGGAGTCCGATAACCTTAGCCTCAGGCTCAGAACTCTTTCCACATGGCAGCCATTGCCCGGTGTGAGGATCAAGTTTCTCGATCTCATAGTAGTCAATTGGAGCACCGCCATCATCCTCTGGCTTTTCCCACTTCAGCTTGCAGCTGTGCTTGGTGATATCGTTTACCTGCAGTGGACCCTTTGGCTTTCCCGGCTTGCCCAAAACAGTAACCTCCAGCTCTGCTTCGTCTTCGCCAACCTCGTTGGAGGCTTTGATCGTGTATTTGCCACTCTGTGGCCGCTTGGCGCGCATTACAAAGAACTTGGTGTTGTAGTCAACGTTATCTATCTTAATGCCTTCTTCGTCGCTGACCAATGGAGCACCATTAAAGAACCATTCCACTTTCGGAGCGGGTTCTCCTTTAACGTTGATGTCCAGACTGACAGATAGTCCGGCCTTTACAATAACCGGCTTGAGATTTGTGCGATCAATATGTGGCTTAACTATAAAAAAAAAATATATATGTATGTATGTAAGTATATCAAGAAAAGGTACTAGTACTAAGCGATGGGGGCAGTAAATGCATTTTTGTAAGACTTACGGAAGCGAGGCTTGGCCGTATGCCAATTTGTTTGTTCGGATGGGTCCGAAGGACCTGCCTTATTGACAGCTCGGACACGGAACTTATACTGCTGACCTTCTTCCAACTTCTTTACTACGCCCTTGCAAATGGGACCATCCGTTTCGGCTGCCTTGACAAACTCGCCCGAGTCCTTGTCCATAACCTCAATAATGTAGTTGGTGATGGGAGAACCGCCATCGCGAATCGGGGGCTCCCACTTCAACTTCACATGGTGCTCATCCCAGTCTTCGAGCTCTGGCAAGCCAGGTGGAGCAGAGACATCGAATGGATTCTTGGCGGTTATGGCCGATTCTGTTTCCAAAGGTTCTGATTCGCCCTCCTCATTAACGGCCTTTACTCTAAACTGGTAGCGGTGATTTGGATCCAGGCCCTTGACATCAATTTCGGTTTTCTCAGGATCCACAGACCCAGCTGGCACCCACTTTCCGGTGGCTGTGTCCATCTTTTCAACAACATAACCAGTAATTGGTACGCCACCATCGTCCTTGGGCTTCTTCCACTTCAGTTTGCAGCCTTCTTTGTGCACATCCGAGACTTCCAACGGACCCTCGGGCTTTGATGGTTTGTCCAAAATGGTAACCTCCACTTCCGCCTCGTCCACACCGTTGATGTTCTCGGCGCGTAGCTTGTAAACACCATTCTCTTTGCGAGTTGTGTCCAGCAGGGTCAGCTTCGTGTTGTAGTCTTCGTTGTCCAAGCGCGCTTGGCCCGAGGGCGTGACCTCCTTCTCTTTGAAGAACCAGGTTAGTGTGGGCGCAGGCTCACCCTTGACGTCCACGTCGAACTTGACCGTTTGGCCAGCCCGTACTTTAATTGGCTTCATTTTTTCGCGGTTAATCGAAGGCTTAACTAAAATGATGACAATAGATTTGAATTAATATTCATGGCAATAAACAGAGTTCTTTTTTAAAGGAGCACCCATATATGTACATATATATCACAGGGTTTGTAGCTTTGGCTTTAACTTGACATACGAGAAGGCAATTATGAATAAAAAATAATTAGCATCAAAATAAGAAATAAATTATAAATAATGATTTTAGAATATATGATTTTGTGGCGCAGATTTCCAAGCGGTTCGTGAATAAAATAAACAATCTTACGATTTCTGGGCTTCGCTAAGTGGGGTTCAGTTGCATCGCTGGGATCACTGGGACCAGCCTTATTGATTGCCCTTACGCGGAATTGGTATACATTTCCCTCGGTGAGGCCTTCGACGGTTGCCTCTGGGGCAGGTGTCTGGAAGAAAGAGTGTTGTTGATGATATATGTACATATATGTATGTATGTATGCATGTACTTACATCTGTGGTAAGAACCTCATCCCAAATGGGAGAGAACTTGTCCTTCTTCTCGATGATGTAACCAGTAATAGGTGCACCGCCATTGTCCTTAGGTGGCTCCCACTTCAACTTGACCATGTGCTCGTTGTAGTCCTCGATATTGGGTGTGCCTGGTTTACTGGCAGCATCGTATGGATTCTTCGCGGCTATGCTGCCATCGGTCTCGAGAGGTTCCGATTCACCCTCTTCATTGATGGCCTTGACCCGAAACTGATATTCATGGCCTTCCTGAAGACCTTTGACATCAAATTCGGTATCATTGCCAGCAGTTCGACCGACAGGTACCCATCGGCCTTGCTTCTTGTCGAACTTTTCGACTTGGTAAGCGGTAATTGGTTTGCCGCCATCATCCTCGGGCTTCTGCCACTTGAGTTTGCAGCTGTCCTTGGTAATATCCTTCACAGTTAGAGGGCCCTTTGGTTTGCCCGGAGGAGCCAATACATTGACTTCCACGGTTGCTTCATCCTCGCCATGCTCGTTCACGGCACGGATTTTGTAAATGCCCGTATTCTTACGGACAGTGTCAATAATGGAAATTTTCGTATTGTATGGCACATTTTTGATTTCACTGCTGCTGGGTAAGTCTTCTGGCTTGAGTTCCGTATCGTTTTGATACCATGTAATGGTCGGTGGCGGTTCGCCTCGAACATTTACATCGTACTTGATCGGCTTGCCAGCTCGGATTAATAGTGGTTTCAGGTTGGTCCTATCGATGCGTGGTTTCACTGTGGATCAATTCGGTTTTTGCCATTAATTGTGGGGTTCGATTTTACATATTTAGTTAGTAAGCTTAGCTATACTCACATTTCTTGTATTTAACAATCTGTGGGACACTTGCGTCTGATGGAGGTGATGGGCCAGCCTTGTTAACCGCTATCACACGGAACTGGTACTCGCCGTACTCCTGTAAACCGGCGACGGTGGCCTCCAGTTGGTCTCCGGGGATCTCCAGAGCTTTTTCCCAGTCCGGCTTATTTTTGTCCTTCTTTTCAATGATATATTTCTGAATGGGAGCGCCACCATCATTCTTGGGTGCGGTCCATTTCAAGCTTACACTCTGATTGTCGTAGTCGGTGACTTCAGGAGTGCCTGGCTTATTGGGCTCGTCAAACGGATCTTTGGCGACGACGCCAACCAATGTAGTAAGTGGCTCTGACTCGCCCTCCTCGTTTACTGCCGATACGCGGAACATGTATTCCGAACCCGGATTCAAGCCTGTGACATCAAAGCTCGGCGGCTCCTTTTCACCCGGAGATCGTCCAACTCGTATCCACTTGCCGGTGGCAGTGTCCATCTTTTCGACAACGTATTCCTTAATTGGTACTCCGCCGTCGTCTTCTGGTTTCTTCCATTGCAGTTTGCATCCGGTAGCAGTTACATCGCTGACTGCTAGTGGTCCCTTCGGTGAACTAGGCTTTCCTAGCACCACCAGTTCCACGGTTTCCTGGTCCACGCCGTTGCGGTTCTCAGCCTTTAACTTGTAGAACCCACTGTCCTTGCGCACCACATTGCTGATTACAAAGTCGGTGTGATAGTCGACATTTTCTATCTTAATGCGGTCTCCATTTGTCAGTGGAACGTCATCTCGCCAGCTCCAGTGCAATTCTGGAACGGGTTCTCCGACAACATCCACCGACCACTTGTGTGTGCGGCCGGTCTTTATGGTTACCCGTTTGAACGTGGATCTATCAATTTGGGGCTTCACTACAAGTGCAATGACAAAAACACATTCACAGCCGGAAAGGCCGAAAGGACTTAGTTTCTCTCCAAGTTAACATTGTTAGTAAGTTAAGGCCATATATATATATATTGGTGCATACATACATTACGTAAATAGCGATGTGGGTGAGCATTAAAGCTGATACAATTTGCTGTGAAATGAATTAATATTAGGAGATCTATGCCAGTGCGAGCTGAAGGCGGCAAGCTTTAAAAACGAAAATGGCAAATTAGACTTGGACTTGGACTTCGATGTGTAGCTCATCAAGCGTTCTATGAAGCGAAGCCAATCTGAGCTTCCTTTCCACTACAAAATCAAAAATTTGAAATGAGAATGGGGACATTCTTGAATCGGGAGATGTCGACAGGATAACGCCACTTTCCAATTCGGTGCTACGTAATTATATGTAATTATATTGGGGCACAATGGATTATGGTTTATTATTTCATGGGTGAATCCTTGAGCTGTTGATAAGTTTCGATTAAATTGTTCTGAAAGCAATATGTTTGCGTTAGCCTTATTTACAATGCATATGTTAAGCCAAAGCCAAAAGCATTTTTATTAAATTGTACTCTTATAAAAAACATTATTATATAGAATGCTAAAGATGTGAAGTGAAAAATGCAAATCGATATACTTACGGTTCTTGTGCTTGCACAGATGATTGTCAGTGGGCTGAGATGGCTCTGATGGGCCAGCTTTATTGACAGCGCGGACGCGGAACTGATAGACCATTTTCTCCTTGAGTCCCTCCACCTTGCACTCGGGTGTGGGGTCCTCTGTCTTTGCAACCTCACTCCAAGTGGGCGAGAATTTGTCCTTAATCTCGACAATGTAGTGGGTAATGGGTCGACCACCATCGGAGGGAGGTCTCTTCCATTTAAGGAGCACACTCTTGTTGTCGTAATCGTCGATAACTGGCTGTGCTGGAGGACTTGGTGGGTCGTATGGATTCTTGGCAACAATGGCGTCTGTTGTCTCCAGCGGCTCAGACTCGCCCTCCTTGTTAATGGCCTTAACGCGGAACTTGTACTTCTTGTTGGGAGTCAGGCCCTTGAAGTCGAAGGATGTCTCATCAGGACCCACTTCGCCCGCTGGTATCCAGCGGCCAGTCTCCTCGTCCATGCGTTCCAGAGCATAGCCAGTAATTTCACAACCACCGTCATCTTCAGGACGCTTCCATTTCATTTTGATGTGGTGAGCACGCACCTCCTCAGGCTCGAATGGCCCTCCAGGGGCCAAGGGGCGATCCAGAACCACAACTTGAGCCTCAGACTCAATTGTGCCGGAACTGTTGGTGAGCACCAGCTTGTATTTGCCCGTGTCCTTGCGGACGGCCTTCTTAATCGTAATAGATGAATTGCGTTCCAATTGCTCAAGGCAAATTCGTTGATTATCGAACTTGAGATTGTCATTGTTTTTCACCCATGTGGCTGTTGGCTCGGGTTCACCGTCGTACTTAATGTCGAAGCGAACGGTCTGACCCTTCTTGACAGTGATGTTCTTTAGGCCGTCTCCGACCAGGAACGGCTTTACGAAACGGCACTTAGCAATAATGGCTTTAGTTTTGTCGCTAGGTTCGCCAGGACCCGCCCGATTAACAGCACGGACTCGAAATTCGTACTGCTGGCCCTCTTTGAGGCCATCCACTGTGCCGGCTCGCGCATCGCCAGGCACTTCTTTGCCCGCCACCCAGTCGTTTGAGAACTTTTCCTTATACTCAATAACGTAGGATGTAATCGGATCGCCGCCATCGCTATCGGGTGCTTCCCATTTGAGGTCGGCATGATCCTTGTCCCAATCAGTTAGATCCACAGCCTTGGGCTTGCCAGGCTCATCCCACGGATCCTTGGCGAGTATAGAGTTCTTGAAGGTGGCCGGGTCAGATGGACCGATCTTGTTCACGGCACGAATGCGGAATCTGTACTGTTTCTTTGGCACCAAATCATCAATCTTTTTGTGAGTTGGCTCGCTAGGTAGAACCTCAGCGACTGGTTCCCAGCCAGACTTCTTGCTTAAGTCTTGCCGTTCGATTACGTATTTGGTAATGGGAGTACCTCCGTCATCCGCTGGAGGTTTAAAGTTCACCACACAAGATGTTTGATACACGTCGGTGACATCCACGTCCTGTGGTGGTTGTGGAACATCCTGGCAGGTAATTTTGACATCTTTAGTGTCCTCGCCTTGTCCGTTTGAAATCTTAATCTGGTACGGTCCTGAGGCATCCCTCGAGGGTTTCTTTATCTTAAATATGACCTTATCGTCGGTAACAGCAACTTCCACATCTTTCACCGGTAGCGGTTTGCCGTCCTTAACTAACTTGGCCTCAACTGGAGACTGCTTGGTACCGCTTACTGCACAGGACACACAGGAGCAAAACGAATGTGAATTAATTGGTAAGCGGTACAACGGCCCAAAAATACTTACCTTTGTATGGCACTTCTATGATAACAGGCGCACTAATTGGGCCTGCAAACTCATCGGGACAATCAATGTTGGGCCTACTCTCGCCCTTGCGGACGGAGAGCTTGCACGAGGACGACAATTGACCCGACTCACATGTGATCTCTCCCTCATCGGCCAAGTCGAGATTGTTGAAAACCAGCTGGTGCTTTCCACCGCCCAAATTCTTGATCTCGATGCGCTCGCTTGGCACTATTGGTTCACCATTGAACTTCCAGTCGCAGGGCGCTGTCTGATCTTGCAGCTCAACATCAAGAACCAGTTTCTCTCGTTCCACGGCATCTGTATCTTTGAGCTTCTTGTTAAAACGATTTTGATCTGGAAACAGTGGCGAACGAACGTTCGATATTAATATCAATCAGAATAAAGATCTCCATAGGCTTACAATTTATGATGATTTCTGCCTCAGTCTTGTCCGCATTGGTCGTACACTTGAATTGTCCAGCATCAGTGACCTTGCAATCCTTGATGACCAGCTTCCGTTTGCGTCCATCCTTAATGACCTGAATGCGTTTGTCGGGCTTAATCTCTTCGTCGTTGCGGAACCACTGGACATCACCCTGAGCATCATCGAGCTCACAGGCTAGGGTTACCGTGTCCTTCTCAATGCATTGCTGAGATTTCAAGACCTTCACAAACTTGTAAGGATACTCCACCACCTTCAGGGCACACTCAGTCTTATCTGGTTGCTTGTCCAATTGGCATCGGTATTGGCCTGTGTCCTCCAATACGGACTCCTTAATAATCAACTTCAGATTGCCATTAATGTCTTTGGAGATGAGGTAGCGTGGATCATCGGACTCGATCTTTGTGTTGTCCTTGAACCAGTGCACATTGGCCATGCTGCTGCTGACAGAGCACTCCAGAGTGGTCTCGTGTCTCGTAAAGCCCTCCAGCTTCTTCTTCAATGGCTTTGTGAAGGTATACGAGGGATCAGGCTCCTCGACATTGAGGAATGCTGTACTAGATACGCCACCGATTTCGATGGTATATTTGCCAGAATCCTCCACCTTGGGTGTCATTATGATTAACTGGTATGTGTCATTTTCCTGCTTGAATTTGTATTTGCTGCCCGTAAACACCTCCTACACATTTGGAAGGAAGTCAGTCAGTTGTCCAGTATGAGCATTTTATAATTTTTCAAGATAATTCAAGTAAACACCAACGGATTTTTCTATCGTGTTGCTGTCATGTCATACTTACGTCTTTGCGGAGTAACCATTTTGGCTTGCAATTGGGCTTGCTGAATCGGGCCTCAAACACCACCTTCTTATCCTTTCCTTCCTTGGCGAACTGGTCAATCAATGGACTAAGGAATGACTCAACCTTCTGTGCTCATATATCGCGAGATTTTGCGTTGTCAAAAATGGGTAAAGTTTTGAAAATGGATATACGATTACTTTGCGCTCTTTGATTCTTAAATTCATAAAGGCGAAAACGATTAGTGAAATAAAATCATCGCAATGGAATTCATCAAAAATTCTCTTGGTCATTGAACGTCAATAACTCGAACATTTGTGTTATAGTCCATATGTGAGATTCTTATATCAAAATCAAAAGCGAATTCAAAAACCAAAGTTCATGTCCATTGGACTTGCAGTTGGTCAATAGTTGGGGCCGGATAATTAATTGAATCAATAAGTGGCATAGCTTTTCTAGATAAAAGGCTCAACTGGGCAGAAGAGCTATGCCATCATATGCTGCCCACTAACTATTGATCCGTCACGGTCACACAAAATATGCGTAGCGGCACAAAGTTCGATCTTTGGTATTGGTAACCGTGCGAACTTTACTTCGCACTCCATAGAATGGACGCAACGGTGGTGCTCGATGTTCAGGTTCATGCTTGAGATCAAAAAACCATTGTCAAAATCAAAATTTAGCTGAGATCGAGGAGCCGCCGATGGGAACCATGTCTGTGGAATGCGATGGACCGCGTTACGTCTGATTATATTAATTTCAGTTGTATTGTATTGCCGGGATTAACATGTCGTATATCTAATTTTCATTCGCGGCGTGATCAAAACAAATACACAAACAAACACATACATATGTTGTATGTATCTATGTATGTATGTATGTGTAGCTCCTCTGTATATCAATACGTATGCGCGGAGCCCGGGTGCAAAAATCAACATTTAGTGTTATGGATATGTTCGTTGTGGATGAAGTGGATAGAATTATGTTCATACACACACATACATATGTAGGAACACCAAGAACAAAATACAAATAATGCCCGTCAAGTACGTGTGATAGCAGAAAATCAGGAGAAATTGAATCCAGAGCAAATGGTACTGGCGCCACTTGAAATAATAACTCAATTACTCTTATGCGCTTTTATGTAGTTCCATTTTGAGTTCTGGTCGGTTCTAGCTTTTCTCAGGATAACTTGTCAGTTGTAGATACATACATATGCAGGACGCATACACACACAAATGTTAAATATGTATGTATGTTCGTATGTGCAGGAGAGCGGATTACGCTCCAAAATGCCCAAAAAACAATTTGATTAGTTGTCGTATCTGAAAATCAATCGAAAAGGCCATCGTAAAATTAAAACACATTTGAAAATGTGTTCCATTTGTGTGTTACAAGTATTAAAGAAGAAAAAGTATAATAGTAGGACAGAAATCGATCGAGCGCACCTCTTCACGTCGAAATGGATGCAGCGTCGGCCAATCGGGGATCAGCTCAGCCAGAGAAGGTCTACGTGATCCTGGCCCCTGTATTGGGTTGTAATCAATCGTATCAGATCAGAGCATAGTTGTAATCATTCTTATATTTCTCATACCACACACTTGCACACATTGTTAACTATGTTTGTATGTATGTTCGTAAGTAAATAAGTCGAGAGCTGATCAGTCTTCTGAAGACCACCAGAATTTATTTACATACATACATATATGTATGATAACTTGATTCTAATTATATATACTATGCCGTTTGTGTGCCAAAGCAGAGTATTGTCCAAGGTCGCGGAATATTTTAGTAATTAATGCAACTCCTCTTACGAGAGACAGAGAGAGAGAGAGACAGCGAGCGAGCGAGCGATTCTTGAGATAAGTTAACAACCCAAAATGAAGTTGGCGCAAAGGTTCGTCCATTCCACAAATCACTTTGAATTTCTAAATAAAATCGACTCCACACATAGAACGATTCCAATCGTTTTGAATTGCGAATCGGACCGAACCTGTGTGCCAACCCAATTGGGATATATCACTCGTATCATTATCAATATTGTTTGCAATTAACAAAGCCTGGGCAATCTGCTTCCTTACCCTTTCAACTTTTTTAAGGGCCGGCAGTGGTTTTTCGGTTTCTTTTAAGTCACCCCAATTGGGGTCCTGTTCTTCTTTGTCCCATTTTTGATAACGACGTTTTTTGAGCATGGCACGGAAATCCATGCCACTTGAATCGGAAACGTATAGCTGCATCTCGGCCGAATCTTCGCCGTGTATATTAGACACGACGACCTTGTATTTGCCTTCATCGTTGGGCTTACACTTTCGCATGCAGAGTGTAATTGTATTGGTTTGGCCATCGGTAAGGAACTTGTACCGGCCACCTTCGATAATTTCGGTAACTCCCTTGTAGAACTTAAATGTGGGTGCTGGACTACCTTCGATGCCGACGGTGAGGTAGGCAGTCGAGTCTACAAATAGATGAGTGTATAACAAACAAACAAATTGAATGGGTTAGTCAATACATAAAACACCAAACGACAACTTACGGCGAATGTGTTTGAAAGTCGCATAATTGGATGGCTTTAACCGTTACCCGATAATCGATAACATATAACCGATAATCGATAACCGATAATCGTTTCGTAGATACATACCTTCGACTGCAGAGTATGATTCTTGGACATCAACAATGTTTGGTGGACCGCCATCACCGATATCGCGTAGCGGAGTGGAGGGTTTGTTTATAAGATCTTCCAGATCTTGAACGCTGGGACGGCGCACATCGATTGAGGGTCGTCTCCGCTTTAGTGCCAACACAAACAACAGATCAACAGGACCACGACAAGACGAGGAGAAGAAACAGACACAGATTCACATACATAAATAAAGAAAAATCGATTAGTCACTTGCTTTTTAAATTCTCTGGCATGTTCTCTGAAAATATTAATTTCATATCTCCAAACGAGTTGAATGAATAGAATTTGTTTGTCAAAATTACGGATTACATACAAACGCAAAACTAAAATGCATACTGCGGAAGTGTAAAGGTAATATAGCAGGATTTTAACTACTAAAATAAATAATAAAACTCTACCAATTACATACATACTACTAATTTACTACTAACTACTTCGTTACATAACTACTTAAACAAGACCAATGAATGGTTGCTGTGTTTGGTTTGTTACATACATTCATTCAAATGTGTGTGTGTGTGTGTGTGTGTTTGTGTGTGTGTGTGCGATTTAATTACTAGCTAATTGTAAGTCATATTGTGCAAACAGAACAGGTGTCTTGCATAGATTATTTGTACATATTTGCCCAACACGTATTCGCACATATTTAGTGGGGCAAATAGTGGGGGAATCGGTTGTTCAGTTTCAAATGAGAATGTTTTGCGAACGACCCCTGTGTGTGTGAGTGTTTATGTATATGTGTGTGTCGGTGTGTCTGTGTGTGTGTGCCCCCTTTCAGAGAACAAGCTCTGTTCTACTTAGTTCCGTATGCAAAGGTGTGACTATAGCAACACAGGTGTCAACTCGATGGTTATATACAGTCTGAAAACAATCTCTGTATATCAAGTCGGACCGCCGACATACGATGATACATACCCTGTACACCAAGACATACAGAATCAAAATTATTGGCCTTATTGGATTCACTTTTGACTATTTATTTGGCTGCCACCAAACTTGGCGGCTGTTCATTTGGACAGACGGACCTTCAGCAATGTGATCAACTAGTCATCAGTTGATTCGATACTGATATTAAGGCCTTTGAAAATCTATGTACATATGTAATGTATGGTGACAGGGTATTGAAATGATCATATTACCACGTGAAAATCTTCTATTTACAAATGCGATTCGACAAAAAGAACACATAAGTGAATGGGCTAGTTACAACTGCAGATGCGTCGCACAAACGAACTTGCAAGGGTGAACAGATCTGAAGGGCTCAACCCCCCACATACACTTGCTCTCATATCTCTGCGTACACCCAAGAAAATTTCTGTATTTCAAGTTTGACCACTAATAGCGCTCAGTATAAGCAAGATATCGATTTTTTTCTTTTTCTATTTGTTTTTTTAATTATTAAACTTATTATTTACTATCACTTCATTTATCAAATCAAAAATCTTAAGCATAATTTAACCATTAGAAAAAAAACATAACAAAAAATGACTTTCCAAAAGTCTGCGTACATATGTACGTAGAATTCTGCGTACAATGAAGGAATTCGCGATTACCGTTACCTTTTACCGCTTCTTATTTTCGTTAAATATTTTTTCGGAAACTTGAAACTTGAAAATTCGATATCTTGCTTATACTGAGCGCTATTAGTGGTCAAACTTGAAATACAGAAATTTTCTTGGGTGTACGCAGAAATTTGAGAGCAAGAGTATGTATGTACATATGTATGTACATATGTAGTTCGCCCTTGAAGATTGTCATGTGTCACGCGGAATCTAACGCCAAATATTTACAAGAGGAGAACTTTTGCGTTTAATATTCTGCATATTATATCTTATCATATCAAATCATTGACCAACGGGAAAACAAACGAACACACAATAAGAAATAGGAAATAAGAAAGTAAATGTGATCACTTGATCACCAATAAAGACCTGTTTTGTGTCCCCCATTTCGCCGGGTCGTTGTTGCTTTTGCTACCACAAGAAATACAAAAAAAAATAACATAAATACATATACAAAAATGCATTACAAGTCACTAGAAATTAGGTAGCACCGATTCCCATTGCGACGACCTAAGCTCCTCCTTCTCCGTCTCACCTAGTCGCCTAGTCGCCTAGTTGCCCCGAATGTGTCAGAGAGAGCTGTACCGATGTGATTCGATATTTATTCAGCAAATTGTACTCGATTGGTTAATTTGATGAACGTAAGTTAGTGAATCAAAATCATAGTCTAAATTATTGACCTTTCCCGTTTAAAGGTTTACTTATTTTTTAACATATTCATGTGAGTGCTGTATTATGAGTGAGAAGTACATTTCAATGAGTTTCTCGATCAATTCCCCTACCCCTCATTTACCGTCTAGTGTGCCAGGACACGAGATATGAATATGTGTGGATTATCGTGTGTGTGTGTGTGTGTGTGAGTATGTGTGTGTGAGTATGCAGATGTTTACCAACACCCACATACAGACGCATACATGGTGAATCGAGTTTTTGGTGTGATATTTATCGAGCAACTGAGGAATGCAAATGCGACCAAACAATGCGCAAATATACTACTAAATGCAAAACAAAGCGCCACCAGCTCTCTCACCTGTCCTTCACCGACCTCGCCTGGCCTCAATAACTGTAATATTTTGTTTAAATTGCATTAAATTACTGAAGAACACACATTCGAGAGCAAATGAAACAATTTCGGGTCTTTAGATGAGAGTCAATGATATGATATGGGTATATGTTATGATAAGTATGAATGACTGCTAGTCCCAAGAATGGAATGGAACCTTGAAATCTGAACGATATGGGTAGTACACGCACACTTCCCCTACCACCCACTACCAGCACTTTACACTGCAAGGATCACCCTAGTCCTAGACTTTGCACGCTTATCCTGAGAAGGTCACCTTGAATACTTATCAACGCATATTGGATCGCATCCGTAACCGTATACGTTATTCGTTTGCCGTATCCGTAGTTGTATCCAATAATTATTAAGTAGCAACACCGACACTTGACCACCGAATAATTTAATAATATTTCTAGCGATTCGAAAGCACACTAATTATGAGCACCCAAAAGATATATATCTAGAGCAGTACCTTCGAGGTCGGTTGTTTGAATGGAATGAGATAGATACATACAAACAAATGTACATAAATACAGATGGCAAATGCACTTGGCTAATTTGTAGAATACGGGCGGATAATTGCCAAGCCCTTGCATATTGAATTAATCCGAAAGCGAGTATATGGCAAACATACATACAATGTAATTGCAAAAGGCCAAGATTCTCGGCGCAGGTACAGTGAACTCCTCATATCAGACACACAGGTCCAATTGGTGTACACCAATTAGGACACGAGTCTCTTGACTATCGATCCCCCACTGTAGCAAAACACGAAATATACATATGTATGAATATATACGTTCATATATATGTTTGCTATATCTAGGGACAGTCGTTATATTTATCCAATGCACAAGCATGAGTGTTTCTTTTTCTGTTTCGAGTGGTGAGTCTAAAATTAGACGCGTCATTGGTATGCCACAGCGATTGGAAGGCCAGGAAGGCCACAGCCAGCCACCTCGTCGTATTCTACACACAGCACATCATCATTTTGAAACTGAACTGAAAATATTAAATGTTTGTGATATTATGCTAGCATCTATCTCATATTTCCCACGCTATGACCTTGAATAGATACCCACTCCCACTCCCACTCCCACTCCCTAATCAGATATAAATAATACATTTATGTAACTATATACATATACCGATTATCCTGTTAAGCTGAAAGAGGTGAGCGCTGCATTTCAAAGCTGGGATAATATTTCTAAGGTCTTACCCGTGTATCCATTACTTCGCCGGGGCGTAGTTTCTTCTACGGTTTAGGAATTGTTGATTATGGATTTGGCGGTGTTGTGTGTTGGATTTCGATATCGATATGTGGGCAAGCACACACATTATGTGTGCGGGTGTGTGTATAAATATGCCAAATGGTTGTTTCATGGCAAAGGGTATGCGGTGGAGTTGGAGAAATTTCGTTGTTGTTGTTGTTGATTGGTTGGTTGGTTGATTGGTTGATCGGGCACAGTGTTCGGATATGTTATTGAATGGTTGTTGTTTAGTTTGTATTTCATGTGTGTGTGGAACATAGAAGGGAACATTGGAAGTACATATATATATAGAATTAGCTACGTTCGGACTATATCATCCACATATATGGTACACATTAAAACAAAGTTAGCACTAAATAGTATAACACGATACCAAAGTACCGAAATACCGAGCCAATTAATTAGGTACAATACGGGTATTGGAGTATTCAAGTATTCGAGTATTTTGTAACTCTTCTAAACATTCCCAAATGCAGACAGATAAAATTAATAAAAAATAATCCCAAGCGATACATATAACATATACATATACAATCAGGTTATTCAACAATACTATCTCTATTGTCCATATCCAAATCGACTTGGATTCACCGATCGACACAATTCTTGGCCTATTCTAAGTCCGTTTCCCCATTGTCAATTTTCTCCAAGTCCGCCCCTGGCGCTGGCGGGCAGGTGTTCTCTTGGGTGTTCTTGA
The DNA here is from genome assembly GCA_024703675.1 of Drosophila nebulosa. Lineage (NCBI taxonomy): Eukaryota > Metazoa > Arthropoda > Insecta > Diptera > Drosophilidae > Drosophila > Drosophila nebulosa. The sequence continues at coordinate 918,227 of JANFPS010000004.1, read as the reverse complement.
GACAACACGATGAAATGTGCAAATGATTTCCATTAAAACTATGTATAATCTTCACAGTCGATCGAAAAGCACATGTCTACTCAATCTCGGCTAGGGGTGCAAATAGAAGCCCAAGCGTACATAGTATATGTATTAAGAAGCTAAATGGTGATTATGCCGGGTATTGTGAATTCGGATATTTTGTTTACATTTTTAAAGCGATTGCGATCTAAGGAAAAATGGGGGCAAATACTGAGGAAGTTACGTGACCATGACTCTACAGCCCTTCGATTTTGTTTTCGTTTTCGTTCGATGTCTTCACAATCACACTTGATGACCCATAATCGGGAATCTGAGCAATTGCTTCGACGAGGAGGTAGAGTAACTGGTCTGGGACTCCCAAAACTTACCTCGTCATTGATGATAAGTGATGGTCGACGACCCATTTCAGGCGGAATCAGCGAGCCGCGGCGACTTGGTGGCTCCGGGGCCAACGAGGGGCGTTTTTCTCGTATAACCTCAATCTTTGGTGCCTCTCCCGGTGCTGGTGGCTGCATTTTGGGCACCCTCGGCTTTTCGTCCTGATTACGGAAGGAACAAAGAAGAAGTCATAGAGTTAAAATACATTCACATTAACGGATTGTCTTCTTTTTGTGTTTTGAAATGCTTTTGCAGCTGTATAAGCTCTCCGGCGACTCCGACGACAATTTCATCTGCATCGAAATATGAAATATTCTTGGAGGGAGAAGGAAGTGGTTGGGTGTTCTTGATTGCGGGATGGGTTGACTATTACAATTACGTACCGAAGACACTGTCACCTTGATCGTAGTTGCCATATTGATGTTCCCACGATCTGATGTATCACAGACTTATGTTAGCTATATGTATTTATGATAATTGGAATCGCATTGCTAACTCGTTTGGCTAAGTGTTTCCCTCGCTTACACTCTGATTTAAAGAGATTTTCGTTTACTGTTTTCAGTTACAATCTGAACAACCAGATGACATTTTAACACGCGCAACAATGTGATTGAATTTGAACCGTTTGGCGTGAGCGACTAGAGGAGACAGACATCAAATAGTTGGAATAGGTATTTGTACATATAAACATATTTTTGACAAAAGATTTTCAACACATTAAAATAAAAATATAATTTTTTATACATGCATATATATAATATATGCCACAAATATATGCATATATTTATATTTTTACATATTCACATATTTCAATATATATATATGTATATACATTCTACCTTGCGAAAGAAGTCTTGCATAAACAACGCGTTCGCACCGATATTTGCCAACATATGTGACTCTGATGATTGGATTAGACGTTGCAGATGCATTACGAAAGATACCAAAAGAAACAGAAAACAATCCTAAAGCAAATAGCGCAGTAAAGTGTAGCGAAAGAATCCCAAACACAAGTATCAGTTGCACTTACATAGATTAGATTCACCTAAAATACTGCCCTTACGTTGCGGCTTCTAACTCATTGTTGACATGTTTATACCCTCTACGGATTTTGGCCAACGATGAAGGTAAATACGACACGATGAGTTTATATAATCTTCCTGTCTATGTTCAGTTTTTTTTTTAGGACGACCATATCTAGTACTCTTAGAAAGGATTGGTTGAAAATATATGTAAATACATACGGTATATACACCTTTCAATATATACCGTAAACATAACTGTAACGAAAGTCATTGTTGCCGGCTACACGCTTAAAAAACCAAAAAAAAAGAAAGGGTATACAAATTTTACCGTTGCCAAAGTTAGCTTGGCCTTCTGATTTAATTCAATATTTCATAAATATATACCCATTTGTTTTATTTTGGACTGCAAGAATATGATTATTTAAAATAGAAATTTCGAAAATCATTATGAGTATCAAAGGAAAATCTACGAAATTTAAAAACAAAACAAATTCATAAAATGTATGTACATATATCCATACATACAAATATGTACATATGTATGTATGCATGTTCGTATGCTAGAGAACTATTTGACTAAAATATGATACTTCTGCCTCCAAAAATCATTTGACAAGTACACAAGCACTTTAGCGCACCCAGCGGCCAAATCACCTCCTGCAGGAGACAACAAATTTTACGCTTATAACTTGGCTATTTTTTATCCGATTCTTATTATATTTCGGGGTACGATAGATAGATAAGAACTTTTATTGTGACATATCTTTTTTATTTTACAAGTGAAGGAAATTGTTTTTTTGTTTTAAGAAAAACGGGACGGACGGAAATAGGCTTGAAAACATTTTTCTTTATTCTTAATTGAATTTGAACACTAAAAACGTTTGGGGCTCTTGTCCGTCAATCCAAATTGAATATAACTTGCATATCTCTCAAGCAGAAGGCAGGGTTTCCTGGTATACAAAAATATTATTGATCAGCTTTATAGCCGAGCCCATTGTCTCGAGATCCCAATAACTAAAAGAACTATAGCCGCCAAATATGATATGAGAAATCGAATGGTGTGACGTAGATCGGCTTACCTTTAACTTTTTGCCACACAGCCGCAATTCACAAATAAGTAATGTTCTTCCTGCTATATTTGGCGAATGAGTATGCTAGTAAAAACTATCGGCCGACCTAATTCATTCATAAAAATCGCTTAAAAAATTATATATTTGTCACCTGAATGTGAGAACCAAGGGGGCTTTCGACGTGACGACTCACTTCATTTGTCTTATTAGCCTCGCGAAAAGTTAGGACTAAAATATTTTTAGAAAAAGAAGAACTAACTAGCCGCAAGAAACCATCTAAGAGACAGCTGGAAGCAACCTCAAGCACCTTAGCTCGCATTTGGCTAAAAGATAATGCTTACCTTTGGTTTCTGTTCTTCAGGGGCCTGTATTTCCGGCGCTTTAATAACTGGTGTGGGTGCGGGTGAGGGTTTCTCTGCTTTTTGTTTCTCAATGTCAGTGGGCTCGTATTTTTCTAGGACAGGACGCTCGTAATTGTCCACAATGGGTGCCAGAGCCTCTGGCTTTTTCAACTCGGACACCTTGGCCTTCATTGCATTCGTGGGACTAAACTGCTCCATGGCGTTTGCCTTTACCAAGAGACACACGGAAAGAGAGGTCAGAATCACGGTTAGCTTTTGCGCAGAGGCAAGCGGAAGTGGAGCTATAGGTGCTATAGGGCACTTTAGAAAAGAGATGGCGCAAGCGGCAATTGGCAAGCCTAAAGTAGAATTTATTGCTTTCGATTTGGGGCTAAAAGATCGAACTGCTTATTAACTTGTTCTCACTCTCCCATTATAAATTTTGTTTCGTTTTGGCAACATCATTGAAGAATAAACACAGAGATAGAGTGAGCAAGAGACATAAGTTTAGGGAGGCACAGAGTAAGGGGGAAGAGGATAGTATAGAAAAGATGAAGACATAAACATAGCGAGAGAGAGAGAGAGAGAGAGAGAGAGAAAGAGAGAGGGACAGAGAGAGAGAGAGAGAGAGAGAGAGAGATGAAAGTAGAGACTTTGACAGAGAAGAGCGACACCAAGCAAAAAGGTAGATGAAAGTCAGAAAATTTAGTTTAAGGCTGGCTCCAGAGACCGGAGAAATCGAATCAGCCTGCTTTACCTTGAGCAATTGCTTTGCCTGCTGTGGTGTGGCCTGCTCTTTAGCATCCTTTACGACAGGCTTTAAAACTATGCCAAGGAAGGACTCGTTTTGAATGGGTTCCTTGGTCATCATACTTCTTACAGAAGAGCGACGTCGCTGTTTGATAATATCCATCAAGGATGGCTTATCGGGTTCATCTGGGGTCTGGGTTCAAGGAATTGTTTTGCGATTGAGAAGCATATTATTTCTGTTGTCCTTACAACTAGAAAGCTTATCTCTTATGTGTTAACCAAGTGTTAACTTGTCTATGAGCCATCAGGCAACGCAACGCAACGAAAAGAAAAGAAATAGTTGCTAAAAACACAATACAGTGTCTTTTGGCACAATTTCCGTACTATACGTTGGGTTTCATTCCATGATGATATTGCCCAAATATTCGGAATATATCCCGGTGTGGTAACTCATTGAGTCCCGTCACTCACTTACCTCAGTTTTTCCGGCAGCCCCATTTTTAGGTTTCTCCTTCTGAAATGTGTTGTGTAATGTTTTGTTAGTGTATTGGTATTCAGTGGGATGGTTCGAGACCGAAGGCTACAAAATCAATTGATATCGGAATCAATAATTCCTTAGCCTTACGTTCGCGACAGACAGATAGATCAATGGAAGGAGCTAATCTATATTATATGGGCATATGGAACAGCGCAGCGCAAATCGTATGGAATGGTGATCTTACCTCTGGTTCGACAATGACTGGCTTAAGAGTGGCCCCGTCCCGAGTGTCCTCCTCATCGGGCAGCTTACCCTTGCCAATCTTGAGACCTTTCGGCTGTTCAACAGGCTGTTCAACAATTTCAGATTTCTGTTTACACAATAAATTACAAATAAGGAAACAAATACATGTAAATAACAATAACACAAACATTTCGCACAGGGAAGAACTTATATGTGGTGGCGGGACTGTGGGGACATTGATGACGCACTCACAAACTTTGAGGGAGTCACTTAGCTGAGTTGGTGGCCTTACCTTTGGCAAACCGTTCTTCTGGACTGCCTGCTCCGGTTCCTTTTTATCAGCCTCAAGGAGTGGCTTCTCCATTTTATTAGGAATATCAAGTTCGCGACCAAAGTCAGTTGGCGTGAATTCCGATTTCTCGTACTTCTCAAGAACTGGGCGCTCATAGTCGGGAATTTCCGGTAGCTCTTCATACTTAGCTTTTGCCTTTGGCTTGGCCTTGGCTTTGGGCTTAGCCACCTCAGCTTTGGGCTCCTCTTTTGGTTGGGCAATCGAAGTTTTCCGCAGTTTTGGCAGTTCCTCAGCTGGTTTTGGCTCCTCAATGGGCTGATTTAAACATTTAAACAATCACAAAACGAATATTACATTTATGACAAACAAAATGGTAAAACAGCGATTGTTAGATCTCAATAAAGCCCCACATATACATACATACATACAAATGTCCAAAAGACTCAATTAACTAATGTAGTAGGCTACATATAAATCCCCTGGTCTACGTATGTATATAATACTTATTTACTTACTTTAATAATAACGCTAAGCCAATACACATATAAAAGAACCCTATTATATAAGCGATAACCTGTATTATGTAGCTTTTAAGTTATATCGATATCAACGCGGTGATATCGATGACTTTTAAAAGGGACAACGCTGATACCTTCATCCGTTCTGAAAAGTTGGAGCGACCAGACGTGCATTTTAGAAAACAATAAAATATTAAGCCATCCATTGTGAATTAATATTAAAACTGAGATAAAAATAAACGATTATAACTCTTACACTAACAATATGTAAACTTTTTGTAAGGAAAAATTAACATTTTGGTCGTTAAATACGTTTAAAACTACACAGGAAAAGGAGTCTGATTTGGGATGAAACACTTAACAATTCCTGGGAAACCACCTTGAATACATTCCTTTTCCTACAGAGCTATGTATAAATGTATGTATGTATGTATGTATATATGAGGCTCCTTGATTCATAGAAATTACAAATGATAATTATATACATATAAAAGATATATTTGTATAACTGCAGATGGTTAGCCACAGAGATAGATAGAAAGGTAGATAGAATAGATTTGATATTTATTAGGCACACTCAAGCGGATAGATGAAGAGCTAGAAGAATAATGCGAATAGAGACCAAGTCCTTAATTTGTCCTATTGCATTTAATAGATAGACGAGAAAGTTGAAGTACTTCAGAAGCCTCGGCTATTGGACTATATATGGATATGCATGGAATCGATCACAACATATCTAATCCAATAGCGAGGTAAAGATAGCGACAGCGATAGTTTGAGATAAGCAACATCATTAATCGTGGCTGATCGACTGTTGACCTGGTCCGTCCACTGTCGTCTCAACTTTCTCACCTTAGACACACGCCGCTTCTCTGCTGGCTTAAGCTTGGGAATCTCTTCCTTAAGAGCTTGAGGGTTTTGATTAGCGTCAAGTTTTTTGCTATCAACCTGCTACATACATAAGAATAAAGTATGCTTGAGTAACTATTGGTCAATTTGGCCAATTGTTCTAGCTTGCAGCCTAATATAATGTATGCAAACAGATGTGCTGGCTCTGATGGATTACGATCAAAACACAATGATCGCGCGCTCTCACGCTGTCTTACCTCTAAAGCCTTCCGATCGATAATGGAAGAGCGTCTCGACTCCGTCTTGGACTCCTCCACCTTGGGGAACGGACACGAACATACACTCACATAAATAAATGAACATAGAGCGAAGAAAATCGACTACTCACCGCGAGTGATGATCTTCTTGAAGACACTTTGGTGTCTTCCACTGATAGGGATTCCTCGGAAACCTTAACAATGGAACTGCGACGAGACTCCTCTTTAACAGACACAATACTGGCCTAGTATTACAATAACGGGCAAATGGGCAGAAGAAGAAACATACATATTACATTTATACAGAGGAAATTTGGGTTTGGGTGGATGGATCACCAGATTTTTTTGAATGATGCAGAATTGTTTGCGCCGTAGCCAATTCAACTTTCAATTAAATAAACCGTCAGCACTTGCTTACCTTGCGATCGACTTTCTTGAGAGCAATTTGTTCCGTGACCTCTTTCTGTCGGCGAACAAGCGGAGAGAATGAAAAATCAATTAGAATGTGAAGCAATAGTAGAGATAAAGTATGCACGAAAAACTCGAACAACACAAAAAATAGAAACTACACACATATATGTACAACATTTAGCAAGTTTTAGAAAGGATTGTTTTGTGTCTCAATGATAGAGTGCGCTTTGGATTTAAGCACATTGCATTTTGGGCTTAATCTTACCTCTTCTGGGGTTTTTTCATCTGGCTTCTTACTCTTAGCTTTGGGCTCCTCATCCACGGGCTTCTTCTTTGAAACCTTTGCTGGGGCTTTTTCCTGCTTGTCCTTAGACTCTTCTAGTGGCTTTTCAACCGTTTGCTTCTCGGCAGAGCTGGGCTTAGCCTCCTCTTCCACGGACTTTTTCTTTGTAACCTTTTTAGGTGCCTCATCCGGCTTAGCTTCTTCTACTGCCCTATCTTTCTCATCCTGTTTTTCGGGATGGCGGGCTTTTGACACATCTTTTGGCTCGTCATCGACGGCCTTCTTTAAGACTTTAGCGGGTGTATCCTTAGCTTCCTCTTGTAGCTTATCAGCCTTTTGTTTTGGCTCCTCTTCAACGGTCTTTTTCTTTGAAACCTTCGCTGGTGGTTGCTCCTGCTTATCCTTGGCTTCTTCTTGTGGCGCTTCTTCCTTTTGTTTTGGCTCATCTTCTATGGCCTTTTTCTTTGAAACCTTTTTAGGCTCTTCCTCCTGTTTTTGCGTAGCTTCTTCTAATGGTTTTTCATCAACTTGCTTTGTTTTTTCTGTCTTCTTTTGAGGTTCTGCCACCTTTGGCTTTTCGTCTTCCACAGCTTCTTGTGGTTCTTCTGAGGGCTTGTCCTGCGCCGGTTTTTCAGCTACGTCAGTATCCTTGGCTTTCTCTTCCTTGGATTTCTTCTGTTTAGCCGCCTCAGCTTCTTTTTTCTGTTTTTCCTTTTCTTTTTCGGCTTCCTCCTTCTTTTTCTGTTCTTCCAGAAGCTTTTGCTCCTCCTCCTCCTCCTTTTTCGATATAATTTTTATTCGATTCGATTTAGTGTTATGAACGTGTGTTCGTGTGTGTTCGTATTTTTTGTTATTAACAGGTTAATTTTTTAAACATAGAAGTACAGTAAAATAAAGTATTGATGTTAGCACATAAATTAGACGAAACAAAGTATACGGTCCGACCTCTCGGTCGGTAAGCACAAGTCAATTAGATAGAGCATTGATATAGAGTATAGACAAACAGTGGGGACATAAATAGCGACAGTAAAATCAAAAGAATTCCAGATAGCAGAACTAAGAGAGAAGACTTCCTTGGGAAATACTATAATAAATCAATTATTAGATTGATATAGAAAAGAAAGATATAGATAACCCAATAGAAATGCGCTGAGCTAAAAGTCCGGGTCGAAATAGAGTGTAATAGTTCAGGAACAATAAAATGGAAGAGGAAAAAGAAGACAGTTGTCTGGATAAGAAAGATATATATGTAGATATGTAGTCTAGGAACTCCCAAACATAGATTAAATGGCAAACCTCATCTATATTAACGTGGCTGACGGGCTTGAGTTGCACCCCAAATATCGAGTCCTTAGACACCTTCGATTTGGAAGTATCCACTGGAAACTGCGCTGCTCTTCGCTGTTTTAACTTTGGTACACTGTACACGGTTACGCCCGACTGGTAATTGAAAATTGATCATTTTAATATCCGGATGTGATTTAAATATCCTCCAAGTGCGAATCCGAGTTGAGTCTAATCAACTTTCGTCCGACACTAGAGGTTCGCATGCACGTGTACCGACAATCGATTTGACGTACATACATCTATCAATATATGTAGTATATGTACATATATGGTCTGTATTCTGATGAGGAATATGTGGAATAATGTTGGCAGCAGTAGTAATTGCCGATTTCAACTATTACCGAATGATGAAAAACTTTGGAAACTCAAAAACCAGGGGGAGGCATTCGCATTGAGGGTGTTTACTAACCGTTGCCAGCATCGCTTGGGAAGTGGTGGAAACCCTTTCCTCCTGTACACTCATCTCACTTCGATGCGTTTCCTGCTTAGCTAGGTTAACTCGTTGTTTGACCTGTTGTACCTGTTCGATTTTTTCGCTTTTCTCCACCTTTAGGGATGACTTTTGTTCCTGAATAGCTACATGTTCTTCCACTTGTACTACTACTTGCTGCTTCTGTTGTTGCTGCTGCTGCTGCAGTTGCACTTGCTGATTGACTGTCTGAATTTCTAAGGACTGCTTCTGCATCTGCTTCTGATCCTGTTCGCGTACTTGCTTAACCTCTTCCTTTTGCTTACTCTCAATTACCTTTTGTTTCTTTTCGGTTTCGCTCTTCTCCTGCTCCTTTTCCTTTTCGTCCTTCTTCTTGTCTTTTTTCTCTACGGTAATCTTACACGTTGACTCATCCTTGCCAACTTCGTTTGTGACAATGACCTTGTAGTTCGAGGTGTGCTCCGATTTGGCGCTGCTGAATGTCAGACGTGCTGTCGTTCCATCGAATGTGGTGGTTATGTCCTTTGTCTCGCGGATCAGTGTGCTGCCCTTGTACCATTCGATCTTGCACTTGCGATCGGACTGCTTAAGACTGATCAATAGCTCAAAGGTCTTGGACTCCGTGACCTTTTGGTCGACCAACTTGCGGGAGATTTCGGGCTTCGTAGGTTTGCGCTCTTCCTCGGGAATGTCAACTAGGTGGACAACCTGAGAGACGGCCTCGCCCTTCTCATTCTTAGCAACAAGCTTGTAGGCGCCCTTGTCGCTATCCTCCACTTCGTTGATCTCCAATTTCACGGCAAATTCACCTTCCTTCGTTTGCTCGACGAGATAGACATGGCGCTTGCTCTCCGTGACAGTGTTTGACTCCTTGTACCATGTGCATTTGGGCTCAAATTTGGATGCGACCGTGCATTCGATAACCACAGTGCGCTTTTTGATTATCTTGATGATCTTTGGCTTGTCCTTGATAACAGGAACAACTAAAAGAGAGAGGCCAATTGGATTAAATGACACAACTATCGCTCTCACCATGCTTACTCTCTATATTAAGGGTCAAGTTTGCGTTCAGCTCGCCCAGTGTGTTCTTTATGTTACACTTGTAAAGTCCTGAATCTTCCAGTTGGGGATCGATTAGTTCCAGTTTAATATAGTACTGATCGCCACGCTGCTCCATGGACATTTTAAGTTTGTTGCTCTCCTTGATAACCTCGCCATTACGGAACCAAACAATGTCCGGCTTGGGATCGGCCTTCACCTTGCACTCCATGATAACGAGTTTGCCATTATTCTCGGAAACAATGCGAGGCTTCTCAATGAACGTCGGACCTTCACCCTCAGGCTCAGGCTCGGCTTCAATATTTAAGTTAAGATTGGCGTTAGATTCGCCATATTCATTTTTTACGTTACATCTGTAAGTTCCACCATCGGTTGCGCCGGGATCCTAACGGAAAGCAATGAGAGTTCAAAATCAAGAGACAAGAGACAAGAGCTGAAAATGGGTAATTCTACCTTAATTTCCAGCGTCAATTCGTATGTGTCCTCGGCAATCACGGCCGTGTTAATTTTGATCTTCTTGCTCTTCTCGACCACATCTTGGCCCCTGTACCAGGTGACTGTCGGTTCGGGCTTGGCCTTACATTTGCACTTCATAGTTATCAAAGTGCCTGATTCGTTCGGTATGATTCGCGGCTTCTCGATGAATGACGGCGCAAAACCATTAGCATCACTGGCACCTGTGTCAAATGTGTACGAAGGTAATTTAGTTACCGCCATTCAGGTGAGTGGTTAGCTACAGGCTAATGTTAGTATCATTCGATCTAATAGCAAAAAGCAACCAATGTAATGCACAATTTCTTACAATTTAGTGGCTAATTTAGTGTCTTGTTAGATCATTAGGCTAGTTGTCCCCGGTAATCGGGGATATGACTGAAGTTTTGATTGTGCACTAAATAGATGAAGTAAATCGGAAAAGGCAATGATGTGGGATGCCCCAATAATCGCAGGGCTGAGTGGTAAGTGTGTGTTTTAAGATGATATGTAGAAGAATGAATGTAGAGAAGCGTGTGTGAGAAGCTATGCTTTTGCGATTTTAACATGCTCTGCTTATGTGATTACACACACAGTCTCGTCTTTATAGTTGGTGGGTGCTATTTGTCTATCAATCTAAACTAAAATCCGTTTTGTACATATGTATGTATAGAGTAAAAATAAATATATATATATATATAGTAGGTATAGTAAATTTTATTTTAATCTGTTGGCAGGCACACAGGCTACGGTTGAGTTGGATTTCTGGTGTTTTCTGGCACATTCGTGTTAATGTTATTTTGGTATGTAGTAGTACATAGTATGGAGATTTGCAGTACCTTGGAAGTTTAGTGCTATGTTTGCATTACTTTCGCCATACATGTTAATGGCGTTGCAGCGGTAATTGCCGCCGTCCTCTTTGGTCGGATTCTGGATCTCCAGTGTGAGCACGTAACTGTCTTTGGTTACGGCCTTTCGCGTCATTTTGGTTCTTTGACTATCGATGATTTGCTTATCTGAGCAATACCAGGTAATATCCGGCACTGGATGTGCCTCCAGTTGGCACTCCATGATCAATATGTCCTCTTCTTGACGGATCGTTGGTTTTTTCGGAAATCGTGGCGACTTGCCATCCGGTATTCTGCATAAATTGAAGCCATTTCGTTATTAGTTATTGCAAGGAAGGGTGTGACATTGAGTAGTGAGCAAGTGTGGACACCACCTGTGAAGAATATTCTATTTTCCTTACTTTTTCGAGCCACTTTCGAAATTCAAATTAATCGTTGCGACGCCCGAGCCGTGCTTATTCTTCGCTTGCGCGCGATACTCGCCCTGGTCGCTAGAAACGACGCTACTGATCTCCAATCGTGCCATATGATAAAGCTTTTGATCCATTGTCAGTGACATTTTGTACCGTTTGCCCTCGCTCAGCACTGTCTCGCCATGGGACCTTTATGGACACGGAGACACGGAGATGGAGAAATTCAAATTTACATACATATGTACATTGGTTCGGCGGCGCTTCTCAAATAATTGATTATTAATTCACAACCATCTTGGATATTTTCAATTTTGTGGGTTGGTTTTTTGTATGTATTTGCGTACCATGTGACAGTTGGTGTGGGATCCCCCACGCATCTGCATTCAAAAGTTACGTTTCCGCCATCTTCGCTTTGCCGAATAACGGGACGTTCGGTGAACGTTGGCTTAATTCCATCCGAGGAATCCGGAACTGGTGCCTCGTCGCCTATGAAGTTGAAGTATCCAAGTTACACAATTTACAATACACACATTACAATAACAATATTCAGAGCGTACAACATAAAAACCCTTAAATGATTTAAGGGCCAGGCGGAACATACATACATATACATATATATATTGCTTAATTATCGCCTAAGCTTAGTACAAAGAACACATCAACGAGTCCGTTAACAGAGCCGTTCTTAGGACCGCTGAAGTCCTAAGCCCTAAAGCCTATGCTGCTCCCATTTATGTAAATAACTTTAGCTTAGGTTAAATTAGTTATATGGACAAACATATAAAAGCGAAACGGCTATCAATTTGTTCTCCTTAACATTGCACGCGATTTAAGTTATAGTCTCAAAGAGTAAAAGATTGTTGATATAAACGCATCGAATCCCTTCGTGTCGTGTCTGGTCTTGTCTTGTCTTGTCTCGTCTCGTTTCTTGTTCGTCGCGACTCGTTGATAACAGAAAAGTGCAGTGCAAGCGCAGAAAGCTTTAAAGTCCGCTTTGATTCATTTGAAGAGCTTAATTAGTTCATACACCAGCATGTATGTATGTATGTACGTATGTATGTATGTGCTTATGTACGTATATGTGTACATATGTTTCCATGTATGCATTGTATTAGTATCCACAACGCGGCGTCAATTACAGTTGGAAGCCACAAAAAAACACTGCCAGAATATCAATTATAAGATCTATAAAATTATTAGGGATGCAGATTGCTAATATCGACGAACAAATGGATAGATTTTATAGACTAATTTTAACAAAAAGATATTTAAAATTCTAAGTGGCAAATCGGTGTTCCCCTAAGCTTACATATGTATCAGCTATAGCTTCAATTTTAACATCTATTAAACTTTGACGAATCCGTCTTAAAACAATCAAACCAACCCCAACTCAAGGACTATTTCAAAAACTTTGGGGAGTCCTTTAATGCATTTAAAATTTTTCAAGAAGTTCATAAGCGTTTTTATGGATCCGATGGATTGAGAGGCAGACAATGTTTTGTTTTGATTTAGTTTTTTAACTTCTTCACATTGTTTCTTTTTTCTATACCATCAGCTTATACCACTAATACATATGCATCTGATGTGAAACTGATCAATATTTCATTATTCTGCATCCCTAATATGTATCACAATGAAAACAGTTATTAAAGGGTCGAGAAAATAGCGCAACACTATTTGATCAGATGACCAATGCTCCATGGACGTATGTAAATTAGCATTTGATAGCCATTGGCACTTACTGTCAAAATTTAGGCTTATCGTTGCATTGCTTTCGCCCAGCTCGTTCTTTGCATTCACTTTGTATTTGCCAGCATCCTCAACTGTGACATTTTGTATTTCCAGTGTTGCAAAATATGAGTGGGCATCCTTGTCAATGGTTAGCTTTAGAGCGAAAAAATTTTGGAAGTTAATTTGGGCTTCGTGCTCAGGTAAAATGTCCACTCACCTTGTGTCGTGGCGATTCCTTAACGGGAGTTCCGTTATGAAACCAAGTAATATTGGGGAGGGGATCTGCATTAACGCGGCACTCAAACAAGAGGCGCTTTCCATCTTCTTCTTGTCGTATGGCGGGTTTTTTCGCGAATGTCGGCGCGAAACCGTCGATTTGCCTGGGAGCATAGAAGTCGAATTAGGTTCAAAGTTCTTTTCAAATATCAAAAGCCAATAAGCGCAAGCCAAACATAACAAATGTTTAACTAGACAACTTAGAACTAAAGGTTAGTTAAGTTGGGGCCTTTACTTTAAGAGACCCTGCGGCCTATGTGGAAAAGTGCATAACATGAAGTTGATTGAAGTTTTAGACAAACTGACTGACATAAAATAAAGTACATGCAATCTCAAACGGTTCACCTTTACTAACAAAATATACCAAACATCTTGAAAAGTCCACCCTGAATACAAAAAACAATTTTCAACTAGCCTTTTTCTGTCTTAAGAATTCGAGAATAGCATTGACTTATCGTTAACCAGATTCCAATTGGGGACAGATTGGGTTCTCATCTCAAGTTTTAGAGACATACAAGACATTAAACATGGAACCACAATAAATCACCTTCTTTTCACTCACCTTGTGCTTTCCACAATAGAAAACTTTCCCACTTATTGAGAACATCATAAACCCCAAATAATATACAAAAGAAAAAGAAAATGGATATCATTGTATCTATGTACATATATACATATACAATAAGCCTCCTTTATACCTAATTGAAAAACCAACGAGTCGTATGTATCTATTCTAACTAAAGATTTCTTCTAAGTGGGTGGTTAGTTCGCAATTCTACAAAATCTTTCAAAAGCATCAACTAAAAGCGGAAATACTAAAGGAAATAGCTTACTTTTCTTTGGGTTCGTCAGCAGCTGAATATATAGAACGGAGAAATATTATTATTAGAAGAAAAGAACAAAGCAAAGTTTATCGTAGGAAAGTCGGTTTCCGACTCATAGATACCCTGTACCATTTATTCTCCCTCATTAAAGAATAAATTTAAATTTCGATATTAATATTTAAGAGACAAAGTTAATTACCAAACTATTCTTTATGGAAACAGAATGATATAAACGGACTATGCAAAAGAAATACTTTACAAAAGCTAAAAAATTTCGTTGAGGACACCAGCCAAGAGATCTGACCAAGATCTGCTGGCGTCTGGACTGCTTTAAATGGAGCAAATCACTCCGAGAAAGTACTTCTCGTACATTTAATTTAAAAACTTTATTGGTTAATCTTTACGGTGATTCCTATTAGATTAAGTTCATGAAGTAAATAGGGCATAACATTTTTGAGTCGATTGTGTTCGGTCAAATTTGTATTTTTGTTTATGTTACTCTGACTATGAGAAAACAGACTTCTAGATACGATTTGCCAGTGGCTAATACTCACGTGTGAAATTTAAATTAATTGATGCAGATACTTCGCCGGATTTGTTCTTGGCCTTGACCTTGTAAAGGCCAGCATCTGTTTCTACTACATCATCGAGTTCTAATACTACCGTAAACTTATTATCTCCAATGGGCTGGATCTTGAACTTTGTTCGACCATCCTCTGTCAATTGATTGTCGCTGCGAAACCATTCAATATCCGGCTTAGGCGATGACAATAGTTGGCACTCAAATATGAGGCGATTGCCGTCATCCTCCTGATGCAGTTGCGGCTTCTTAACAAAGCTGGGAGCGAAATCTTCAGCCACCCCCATGCTGAGGGTTCTCGTTTTGCTTCGTCTTCAACGGTTCTGGCTCTTAAGCTCTGCAATTGATTATGATTAATAATAGAACTAAATTATTTAATAAAGCAATATTTGTTAAGTCAACAGAATCAAATATTTAGATCAGTATAAGTATTCCATTTTGTAATTATTTGCCATCAAAATGTCTAATTCAAAAAGGGCTTGGGCCATTAATTATTCGTTTCCCATGTACAACCTCTGCAAATTTAATTAATTATATGTTCCGATTTTGATCGAATTACGATCATCGTTTAATTAGGTATTTTGTCGCTTCGTATACGAAAAAGTTTCTTTCGGCACAAAAATAACTATTCGGAACTTTCGCGCCGAAGCTTTTTAAAGTAGTAGTCCGATCTGGCTGAATCCGGAATATTTAGTGGCTGCAGTACATGGAAGCCTACATGCAAATTACAAAAATACACTGCTGGTCTGGGAGGACTGGATGGCTACGGCTTCATGAATTCGAATGGTCTTCCGGATAAAGAATCTCTATACTTTAACTGGAGATGCTTCTTCCATCATTCTTCCATTCATACATATATGTATATATTTTGCAAGGGTATTAAGTGGAGCACGAAAGCCAATTTAAGAAACTAAAAAATATCTTAAACATAATTTTTTTAGTTTTATTGGTTTTTTTAAGAACAACCGGCATTTAACGGCAATTTTGAATATTTTGGACCGAATGTGTTAAACATTTGTCCGGTCCTAATTGGGGATTTTGCATTCGATTGCACCTGGCAAACAAAAGTCGAAGGCTAAGATGACAAAAGTTAAAGTATATCATCTCTCACAAGTAGCACAGAATTTGTTTAATACAATTTTATTAAATTTAATATATGTGTGTGGTGGATATTCAATAATGTTCAAAGACTATTATGGTATATATTTACTATATTCCGACAACCAACAACTTAGCCATGTTTTTAGGTATGATTTAGTTTTTATTTACTTTTAAATACTTCTGGGATTGAGATTTATCAGCACAGTTACTTTGGATAGAAACGGACAACCAGGAATATAAGGCATAAATAAGACTTTACTTATTCCAATTCTGAGAATATTCTTTTAATAAAAATGTTGAAAATCGAAGTCGGCATTGCAAAAACTGGAAGCAAACATAATTCAAGAAAGATGTATTTTAGTTGTGGTACCAACCACTTTTCCATTTCCGTATCTTATTGCTTGCCACCTGGTAATAATCAATGATCAGCATCAGCTGACTAGTATATCATATAGATACATAGCTGTCATATAAACATTTCATAAATTTGTGTGCTATTTGTGGCGCACTATTTGGGTGTGAATTATTAAACCTGTATTTCATATAGATTTGGCCATTTGCCCAAAAGAATAGTAAAGTGTATTTGATTACTTTCACTCAAAGGTTTTTACAATTTCATTCAATTTTTCAATGGCTTGCGTCTGCTGAGTCGCATCTGAACTTTTACAAATTATTGATCAAATTATGGCCAATTTAAAAGAAAATTAAAAAATCAACAATTTATGCTTTTAATTTATATAAAAAATAATGTAAAGTACTTCAAGTTAAGCCTACTTGTTCGGAACTATTGAAAACTATTCTCCAATGCAAAAACGTTAAGAAATATATTTAAAATACCCAGTCGTTTGACGTTACATACATACGTATGTATGTACATATATGTTAATTATATAATTAAATTCATTTAATTTATTCTCCAATTATATGGAAGCATTCTGAATTCTCAAAAATATAAACAGATGACGAAGCAAGGGCAAGTTTAGAGATTGTGACAATATTCACGTAGATACATAGATCTCCCTAAATCCGTTTATACCAATTGGGGCATATCAATCAATAACGATTATATATGTATTTATCTATATACGTATGTATGTGTGTACATATGTATGTGTATCTACAGTGCATATTGACAGAGGTGTTTGTGCAGCCTTCGACGTTGGCGCTTTGGCTCTCAAGATTGCGCACGCCTCACCAATTTTTTGGAAAATGGAAATTTGATCGCCGCCTCTCTTTCGGGACTAATGATTTCAATGGAAAATATTTTAGCGTAGAAAACCAAAACGAAAGATTCAAATGTGTTGCACGTTTATTTTTAGTAGTTCGTAGTCACCGTTTCTGTATTTGTGTTTGTGTATCTTC
The DNA here is from genome assembly GCA_024703675.1 of Drosophila nebulosa. Taxonomy (NCBI): domain Eukaryota; kingdom Metazoa; phylum Arthropoda; class Insecta; order Diptera; family Drosophilidae; genus Drosophila; species Drosophila nebulosa. Next base: position 900,869 of record JANFPS010000004.1, on the reverse strand, counting down.
TACACACACACAGACACACACAGACACACACACACACGTTCACACACAAACCACATATAAATGTATATATGTATGTACATACATATACATATATGCAGATATATATTTTTGAGTGTATTGTGTATATTTATGCTTGGTGCTTTTTCCATTTGATTTTTCTAGACGAAAATATTTATGTATCCATGGTTGTAGACATTGAGTATAGTTTTGGCGATTGAATCATAGATATTTAAATAACATCAAAAAAAAAAAAAAAAACCAAAAAATAATATACATACATAAGTATGATTGTATGTAGATATGTAAGGCAAAAGGTATGCAGAAAGATGCAGGAACCGAAAGGTATGCAAGCAATTCGAATAATACATTCACAAAGATTGGTTTGCATATTCTACGAAATCCGAATGGCAATAGATTTAATTCGATTCGATTTCAGTTCGGGTTCGCAATTTGTCGAAATTATTTTTCATGGCCATTCTTGATCGTGGGGGGGGGGGGAGTGGGTGCGGCCAAGGAATAGGAAGAGGGTCAGGCCAGGGACAGGGCTATGGTAAAGGCACTGATAAAGGAGGGGGGCATAAGTACATACGTATGTATGTATGTATGTATGTATGTATGTACATATTTACTAATTCTTATTTATCATCACTTCTGTCGGTTCGTGGGACTCTTAATTTGAATGCCCCAATTCTATTTTTATGCCCGACAACACCGTTACACAATTCCACGAATAGACACAGCCATTTTGCGTGTATACACATACATACATATGTAGTATGTGGATATAAAATTGGAATTCACGAACACAAGCACATAAAACTTATATGAATCTATGTACATATACATACATTGGTATGTATGCACCGTTATTTATTACACATATATACATAATTCTCATATGTATGTGCAGAGCCAACAGGTATTTATTTTTTAATTATGACAGGACTTGCGGTGATAATGGCATTAACTTTCACTTTCGAACGATTCGATTATGATTTGCACTTAATTATGCTGCTGTATGTACATATATATATGCATAATCCCCACCCGATTTGTAACGACACGCACAATGTTTGCATTGAACTTCAAATACTCAAAGTATTTATCCACTGGGCAATTATTTAATGAACTCTCGAAAGTATATAAGAAGAATATTCACATATATTTATATACTAGATGTATATATGTATGTATGTATGTATGTACATATGTATTATGTATTTGATCGATACGTACAACTAGACTATAGACAACACGGTGCGAGCGCAACACGAAAAATATCCTTCTGGGGCACGAAGCGAACTCCACGAGTGTTAGTCTATTACTGTCAGTTGTGCTCTCGATCTGCACCAGATCGGCATTAGCTTCCGCACCGGCACCAAGAGCCACTAGCCACTGGCGCAGGCGCTAGAAGGCATACCCACACATGATACAACAAATATGTGTACTAGACAAACTCGACAACAATTTCGAGGGTACGTTCGAAGACTAATCCAAAGAGAAACTGACCGAGGCAAACCGAGGCAAAGTGGAGAAATTTTGAGAGTGGGAATATTGTTCTCTCTCTTTAGTTTTAATTAAATACTTACGAATAATGAAACAAATAATGAAAACTTTTATTTGAACGACAATGATTCAAGCGGGGGGAAATATAATCCTTATTGACTCCCTGGATCTGATTAATAATCCAAAATAACGCCGTCACGAATAGCCCAACTACTTCCCCCTTCTACTTTCACTCAATGTAAGTCAATTTGCTTATCAAACAAGAGTAAAAACATGCCTTCAATTCAATTTTGTTGGTAGCAAGGGCCCTTGTTTAAGTCAAGTAGAGCAAACAGTTTAATGAAGTTGTTTTCCAGTCAGGGGCGCACCTTAAGGGGGGGCCCATGACCACCTCCTTCGATTGGAAACCCCTTGCCAACCCCTTGCTACACTTACGCCGCTGCGTCCGAGTGCCGTAGCCGGGTCATAAGGATGCATCTTAGCTGTGGAAAACATTTCAAAATCAACAATATTACAAAGTGGTTGCTAAGAGAGCGTCGAGCGTCATCGAGAGTGAGTGCGTCCGCGTTTGCGGGGTAAATCACCTCCCAGCCGATCCAAATCCAAATGAAATTGCCTTTCGTGTGCCACCCTTAAATTTGATGAGTCCCATATAGAGAGCAGGCACAAAGCGAAAACAATAGCAATGAAAGGCATTCCCCCATTCCCCTTTCCGATCAATCGATCTGGACTCGATGTATATGTATGTATGTAGTATAGTGTGACGGCCATTCTTCGCTCTCGAGCGATGCAAGAGGCGACGATTGTGCAAGCAAACTCTATCGTCGGCTACCAGAAATAGCTTTTCGTTAATGTCATAAATAAAGAACAAGTGTTTCTATTAATAAGTTCATTTCTATTCTAAATTCTGTATCTAAAACCGCGCGATGACTATGAGTTAGATGGGTGGAATGGTCAGCATTTATTCTGAGACTACGAATGCCAAAACATTAGATAAACGAAAAAATACAAATATTTTGATGCATTTTTATTTGATTAGAAGTAAACCAGAAAAAAAAAAACTACCAATCCCATGGCATTGCTGAAAAAGATAATAACTGAAATTGGTATTATTATCTACAATTTAATTTTGGGCAAATTTGAAAAGTGGCAAAAGGTGCTTACTTTTTATAACTAACTTTTAGTAGTTGTTATCAAGAAACTTTCAGATTATTTTCGAGTGTTCATAGTTGTGTCACTTATGTGGAAACTGTAGCGTGAAACAGTTTATTATACAACTTTTTTAGGTTTCTCACAAAAATTTGTCACATGTCGAAGCGTCTATTTATGTGGTCGGAAGTGCCTTTGCCTAGTGAAATTTCTGTAAAAATGGAACAAATTCAAGCCACCTGCCGTTTGGCCGATTACCGCGTACTCTGTCTCTAAATAGCTACCTACATATGTATTTATAATTGACGCCTATTCAGCTTTATGGTATGGATTTCGCCGGACCCTGGCATTCGCGAATGTACTATTTGTTTGTTTGTAATTTATATTACTTGTAGACTATGCTATATGGCTTCCTTTATATTTATAAGGCACTCGATTCAATATTTCATATTTCAAAAACTGTTTCTGGCAAGATGCCAGGAATATGTATAGAAAAATGTTGGTGGTAAAATAAAACTAAAGCACTTTCTAAACTAGTAATTAATTATTTAACATATCAAAGAAGCTTAATTTACTGTGCCGAAGATTAAATACCCTTGCAGATTGACAGCTAAATCCTTCTGTGTTCAGATCTCTCTGTTTGTGTTTCAATACGATGACGTCATGCAATTAAAAAAATAAACTTTCACCTAATTACTTACTTTTCCCTTCATTCATTATTCAAGCCATTTTAATCTTCATATGCCTTGGTCAGGACTGATACATTTTTATTTTGGTTCCTCATATGGTAGCTGTATATCAGGAGACATATTCTGATCAAGATAAGAATTATTTGAAAGGTCGATACAGACATATGTATACACTGCGCTGCACTAGTGCCTTTATACTCTTATGGCAAGGGTATAAAAATTAAATTTTTATTTATAATAATACTTTAGAAAATACAAAAAAAAAAAACTGTGAAAAATTAGTCATCGGAACAGTGTCACTAAGATCACTATACACAATTTTGGCATTGACCGTCTTTTCCTCTGTCTAATACTCGGTATTTAAGCTTTTGCCTTTTATACCAGGCAACCATAGGGTCAAGTGGTATACTGAAGTCACCAAAATGTATGTAACAGTGTATCTGTGTATGTCCGTCTGTCCTTAAGTCCATCAAAGTGATGCCAGAAATTTTGTATTAAGTCGTAATGGTTGTCGTAGATTTTGAGAACCAACGAAATTGTTTCTGGATCTAAACTATTATAGTTATTGCTCAATAATACATGGTTAATTATATAAAAACTCTTAAGTAATACAGTACTAACTATTATTAAGGTAGGCAAGTCGCCTTACCGACTTGTATATACCCTCCAGTTGCAGTTTCAATTTCACTCTTCTTTGTGCTTCGTCAGATGTCAATTCTCATCCATTTCTCTTTCTCTGACATGCAAAGACCAAACACATACCAATCGCATGCCGTCTCACTCACTCATCTGGCTGTCGCCATTTTCGCTCTTTACGGCTATTATTCATCCGATTTTTATGAAATTTGGTGAGCAGATACAGTGTTGGAAGAAATAATAGAAACGGCAACCTTTTTTTTTGTTGAAATCATTTTTTCAGTGTTGGTGAAATTATTCGACCTAAAAATCAGTGTTTAAGTATGTGGGATAGTAGTACTGTTATTTTCATTCCTTTTTACACTGATTTTGGCGAAACTTTTTTTTCTATACGCTTTTTAGTAGAACTACCACGTGTTTCGGTTGGAAAAAACAATAGAAACGCTCAGTATTTTTCACGTCAAAAACATTTTAGATCTCATAAAAGTTAATTTTTGGTTTTATTTTAATATTCTAAATCAAAGGTATTTAATATCCATTAGAATTGGTTCTGATTTCTGTTTTAATTTTTTAACATTATATGCAGTATGGGTCGTGGCACGCACTTCTCAGAGGAAGAAAGGGAAATCATGAAAAAACTAAAAAATTCTGTTCGTTCAATGGCAGAAATCGCAGAATTAATGAATTGCTCAAAAAAAAAAGTGTTTTCAGCTATTCATTATAAATTAAAACCAGAAAATTGAGGTCGAAAACGTGCCACAACATCAAAATTTTACCAGGTCATCTTGGGAGAAGTGAAAAAAAACCCATTCCTTTCATCGGAAAAGCTCAAAAACAGGCTAGATGCATTAATAACGAGTAGAACTATCCGGACAAGATTGGTATCATTTGGGTTAAAGGCATATAGTGCTAGAAAAGTACCGTGCTTGAGCAAGCAAAATATAAAACAGAGAATAGACTTTGCTACTCAACATGTGGTTCGGGCCAATTGGAAAAACGTGCTATAGTCGGATGAAACAAAGGTCAATTTGTTTGGATCTGATGGCAAGGTGTCCTTAGGACTGCCAAAAAACACTGCTTATGATCCAAAACATACTGTAAAGACCGTTAAGCTAGGAGGTGGAAACATTATGCTTTGGGAATGCTTTTCTTCCACAGGTGTCGGTCCGTTATTTTGGATTAAGGACAAAATGTGTGCCATCGACTACGTAAATATCCTTATCAATACTATAGCGAATACTTGTTTACAGAATGGCATTCTTTAAATATTGCGAGCGAAAATCACTTTTCCAAATTGCAGGGGCAGAAGAGGGCGATGGAAAAATTTTAAATGAACATGATCTGCGTACCTTCTATACGAACCACATGCCAAATTTGGTGACTCTAGCTCTTATAGTCTCCGAGATCTAGGTGCTCATACAGACGGACATGGCTATATAGACTCGGCTTTTGATGATGATCAAGAATCATCATTTTGGCGACTCTAATATACCCTCTAACCCTATGATCAAAGTGAGAGGGAGTCATTTGTAGGATTTTCTACAAAATGTATAGGAAATGTTCAACATTAACTAAGTGTGTAAAGACAGCCTGTTTATTTATCGACTTGTTTGAACTAATTAAAATAATCAAACATAATTGTTGACAGACATATCATTCCTGTTTTTTAAATAAGCTCTTTCTGTTTCAGATAAGTCTTCTACTTACAAACTTCTAAACTAAGGGGTTTCATCTGGTATTATGTTCTTTAAGTTTTAGAAAACATTCATTATAAGTCATCAAGGTAGAATCAATCGAAAAGAATAAAATCGTGAAAGCTGTGCTAACTTCCGCCATGCCGAAGTTTATATACCCTTCCTTACGCGTAGGTGTCAAAGTTAGAAACCTTTTATTTAGAAAGACGACGCGTTTCTGATCAAAATTGGTATTCGAGCCTGTATAAATATATTTTTATATATTGGAAAAAATTATTGAACTAAAACTGAATTTTTTGACCGATCGTTCCCATACGAGCTATATAACACAATTGTCCGATATGGATAACACTTGGCACGGCCGTTTACATGTAAGGCAAACTAAGTTTTATTTAAGAGGAGTTCGCGCTGGACGGACAGACAAGCAAATGGACGGATGGACATGGCTTTATGAACTCGCCTTATCGGGCTGTTCAAATGGTCGGAGATGCTTCCATCTATGAGTTGGACACCTCAGACCAAAATTGATATACGCTTTTCAATCAAAGCAAAGTTTTTCATAAACATTAATTACATTAATATGTAATGGGTAATACTTGGAAATAGGTTTGATGGAAGAATATATAATTTTTACAAATTTTTTTATTTTTAAATCTGACTTTTTGACGTTTGTATCGGGCGATAAATCCATACCCGTCTGACAGTCTGTGGCAACCGCTCGCACGCTTAAGAACTATTGACATAAAATTTTGTGTTTTATCTTTTTAATACCAGAGGCTCAGTTAGTAAGATTAACAGTAGATTCTAGGTTAAGTTTCTGGCTACTCGATAGAAGTGGGTGAATAAATAGGTTATTAAGAAAACCATCCATCAAGTTAAAAGACCCAAAAATAAAAACAACTTACATACATTGTTATTTTGCCATCTCTTCGTGAAAATTATATTATTTAATCACACCAAGTACTCTTAACTATAGGTTGAAATCCTTAGACGGAACTAAAGATACATTCATATGCTTTAACTACAACCTTCGGGTTGGCTTCTATGCTTTGTTTAATTATTTATTTAGAGATATGTAAATTCGATTTTTTGTTTTAGTATTATTATGATAATTATTTTATTTCTATTTTATGTTCTCTTTTGTTGCGGTTTGTTGTCCATGTTTGTGCCTAAACCCAGGGCGAGTAGAAACAGGACGCGAAGAACTGCTGTTTCCCACTTGCTCCATGAGAATTCGGCCCGCCAGATGGCGGCACATTGTTGGCAGCCGCTGCATAGTTGTAACTCATGTGCGCATATGAAGGGACAGCGGAAGAAATAGACTCGGAGCCGAATCCAGAGCTCACTCCCAACTGGTGTGGACTGCCAGTAGACGGACGTGGCTCCATCATGTGGTGGGCGGCGGCAGATGAGACAGCAGAAGGGTTAATCGACCCAGCCGTAGCCGTGCCTCCTGTGCCACTGGGCGGAAGCGGCGGCGGCGGCAACCCATAGGCGGACAGCACATCGTAACCAGATCCGTTGTTGGCTGCCGCTCCCGAATGCGAGTTCCCAATCTCAGGGGGACCATCGCCACCGCCAACTATGTGGTGGGGACCTAACGGGGCCGGTCTAAGTGTCATGTGGCACGGATACAGCGATGGAGGCGTCAAATCTCGCTGCTGCGATGCGGGGGATGGTGGAGCCAGCGGTCCCACCGCCGAATGATTAAAGCTCGGAATGGATGCGACAGATCTGCAAGAAAATGAAGCAGCCAATGTTATAGAATCCTTAAGGGCTGATAGGGGCGCGTCACTTACCCGTAGCTCTCACTCATTGACATGGCTGTGTGGTGCATGTTCGAGTACATTGCGCTCATTGAACTGCTGAAACCTCCACTGTTGAAATTAAGACGTGGCGAAATGGCAGGCACGAGGGTGTGAGAGTGGCCAAGGTTGTGGTGCTGGTGATGGTGATGTGGATGGGAATGATGTTGGCTAGACAAGCCCAAGCCAGGAGAGTCTGCGTTATTACCGTCGTGGCCCTCATTGGATCGCAGCTCTCCACCCCCGCCGGCAGAGCCGGATCGCATGTGCGATGTTGCCGTCGATGAGGATGGTGTACCTAAGTGATGGCCATCAGTTGACTCGATTCCCACTCCCACCGCACTGCTCGGTGGTGAGGCCAAACCATTTATTGCACCTGCAATTACAAAAAAATGTTTATTCTTACTATATCCTCGTGGAAGATATTAGCTAACCTAATCCTTTCGTTTAAATACTCTAAATACATAAAGTGTTTATTGCCTGAACGGAAATTTTTAATTTACCAAAAACTTCTCATCGCAAGAAAAAAGCTACGCATTGCGATTTATCGATCACAACAAGTGATTTAATCGATTGCTCGCTCAGTTCATCGATCACAACAAGTGATATAATCGATTGATCGCTCAGTTTTAACGTTGTCTGGCTATAATCTTGCAAACGGTAAGAGATAGAAAAGGTCTTAATGTGTTTTCCGCGACATGGCAACTGTATTTACTTCGATTAGCTAGTAAATGAACCACCAGATTCCATGTAACCAGTCCTTCTCAGTCACTTCTATGACCAATTGGAATTGTCTACAAATTGCCAATTGTAATTATTCTTTATTATAACCTGTATCCTTAGAGTAAAAGGGTATATTAAAGTCGCCAAAATGTATGTAACAAGCAGAAGGAAGTGCTTTCAACCCTATAAAGCATATATATATATATTCTTGAACCGGAGACTATAGGAGCTAGAGTTAAATCATTGGTATGCAGATTTGTATAGTGTGCCCCTTCCAAAATGTGAGATTCTTTTCAAATATTTCAAGCATCATAATATTTACTATAAATATTTATCGGCTCACCAAATTTCATAAAAATTTTAAGAAAACTAGCCAAGTAATACGCATAAATGTTTTACCGCCGGGTGAGTTCTTTACAACGCATGCAAGAAAGTAAAGAGATAAAGATAGAAATCTAATATATGTATATATATAACTAAGAAGGAGAAAAGGACGCATCTGAAACTGCTTGTACAGGGTATATCCGAGTTGATAGGGGGACTTGTTTACTTTTCTTTAGCTATCTGGTTTGATGTCATAAAAACTGATTCAGCATACAGCAATCCTAATTCACTCAGTTTATTATTTCTTTTACATCTTAATACGGCTTCATCACAGAAGAGAGACGACAAATGATAATGTCCTTTGTAATTTGCACCCAGGGTTTTTTTTGCTCGATTTCCATTCGGTTTTTGTAATCAAGTGAACGGGATACGTTTGCGGGTGCTGAAGTTTAGTTCTTTTTTTTACCCATGAAAAACAATCAAGTTATCGATTTAAACACTCTTTTTGACCAAGTAGTCTCAAGATTATCAATAAACAGAAAGATTGCTTCGAAACTCAAGGAAGAGTGTGCGAGAGACGGACAGCAAGATGGGTTATGGCTATATACCCACATATCTTCTTGAAATAGTCCCATTTTTGATGCTTTTTGAAGATATAAAAGTTACGCTATATGTCTAAAGGTAAATATCAAAGTTTCTTATACTTACTGCCAGATGAGCCAGGCCCGACCAGTAACGAGTTGCAGGCACCCAAGCTATTTGGACTGTCGGTCAACGAGGCTGTGGCTGAAGTCGATGAGGAAGTCCCGCTGGCCCCCGTCGAATTCGGGGTTCTTCGCTGGTTGCGCAGCTTCTCTTCGCGACGCCACTTCGCTCGGCGATTTGAGAACCAGACCTGAATTCTAGCCTCCGGCAGACCAATTTTTCCAGCCAAACGCTCGCGTGCGAATACATCGGGATAATGTGTACGTTCGAACTCTGTGAATTTGAATTGGAATGACAGTTTTGTAAATCTGCAGATGTGAGTTAGAGTTAGGGCTTCATCGACTTACCCTTTTCCAGACTGTCAATCTGCTCGTTTGTGAACGATGTCCGATTCCGTTGCAATTTCCTCTTAAGAATTAAGCGAGCCTGATCGTCTTCGCTGTTCCCAATATTGGAGACGCCCCCGTTGGAGTTCTCTCCCTCGCCGGAACCCGTTTCATCCGACTGATGTCCATCGAGCTCTGCAAGATTACGACCAATGGGGTCAGTTTTCCATGAATGCCACTTGATACCTCAACTCCGAAGGTAGTTCAACAAAAAAAGGGGTAAACAAAAAACCTGAAACAGTACTCCTCCACGCCTGGAGCCTGGCTTAAATTACTCCACACCCCTTGCCTCTGGCTCCAACCGCGAACCTCCAACTGAGCCGAAATACTATACACTCCCTAATTGACTGGCATAGATGTACGTTTAGGCTCGGCATTTTGGACGTCAACCGAACGTTAACCACTACCGAAAAATAATTTTGCCATCCTCTTTTTTAAAGCACCCTTCGCCCCAATCTCTCTCTGACTTCTGTCTAAATATTTAAGAAGACTAAAAGAATCGAAGGAGCAAACATTCATAGACTTTGCTTGCAGCCGTTCGTTCCATTTGCGCCGAGTTTGCAACATAGCAAACGCCATGTAATACCTACATAATGTCTGCATGTGTGTGTGTGTGTGTTTGTGTGTGTGGGTATCTATGTAGATTTGTATGCGGCACCATAACGGGCATTCAAGCGTAAAGTTGTGATAACCGAGGCTGCTTTAGGATTGGCAGGGGGATGCGGATACATACGTACATATGCATGTATGTGTAAATGCATGTGAATGTTTGAGTGTGTGTGTGTGTGTGTGTCTGGATTCGCATGCAGTAAAGATACATACATAGATACAAAAATACATACATATGTACATTTCATTAATTTCTTTCAATTGTTAAAAAAGTATGAGCCTTTAAAAATAAAAATAGCTGAACGATCCTCTTTTGGCTCAACGTTCTGTGTTAACTTTATGTTGGTGGCTCACAAAACCATAAAGATTTATGACTGAATCGCGGTGTCCGGTGTCCGTTTTACCAACTCATTCAAATTTCTAAAATTCTGTCGAGTATTTCGATATATTTAAGTTTGTTAGACTTGAAAATCAACTTAGTACGATTTGTAGACTATTTTCGATTAGATTACCTTCAAGCAACACCTTAAAGTGGAAGCAATACAAAATTTCAGCTTCCAAAGTAAGTTCTAAGTACACTGTGAAAATAATAAGTTGTAAATATTAAAAATTAATCACTGACTCTCTGAATTTTGATTGGACAAAATTAGCAGGCATTCTATAGGTGTTCTCTTAAAGCGATTTCTTCGCGTAGTAGACCCCTTGCAAATTTTTACTGGTCTCAGCAGACTCTCTGAAGAACCCCTACTGAAGAGGACCCCAGGGCCTGGAGATCGAGGTGAGCCACTTTGGTACTTATATATTTTAAGCTCTATGTTGTGAACAAAATTGTATATTTATGGAAATTATTTTAAAGCAAACTAAACTGCATTTCATGTATCATGCCAAATAAAACTTATATGAATATTTGTTTCCCTAGCTCAGCAATGCTAAATATTTCTTGCTTTTTAAAAATTATATTACATTAAAGTCGCAAAATATATAACACCATAAAGTACATATGTATATGTTTCTGATCAGTATCAACAGCCAAAGCGATCTACCCATGTCCGTCTGTTCTTCCGTCGGCCTGACTCGGACACCTTTAAAAGCTAGAGCCCCCAATTTATATAAGTGGACTCGAAATTTGTGTGGGCTGACAAATTTTGTTCTAAATTTATATTAAACCCTCTTCTGCCTACCTAATTTAAAATATCACCGACTCGGATATACCCTATACCAATTTCAAATTCGCCCTTTATTCACTCTTCGTCATGTTTTGTAAGACATCTGACCATATCGCTTTCTCTCTCTCACCATTTCATTGGAATATTTTCAATTTAAAGTTTATGCAAAATAAACATTATCTGCGTACACACTATACGAGTCTGCTTACCAACTTTGGTAACCCTAGCTCTTCTAGTCTCTGAGATCCAGACGGACACAGCCGATTCCTACAGACGGACACAGACGGCTGTTAATGCTATTCAAGAATATATATACTTTATAGGAACAGAAACGCTTTATTCTGCCTAATACATCTTTACATCTATCTATCTATTATATATATAAAATTGTTATTTTCGTTTCTCCAACATCTATGGATTCGAAAACTACTGAACCGATTGCGCCCAAATTTTGACACACTATGGAGTCAACTGTCAGCTCGGTTTATGGCGCTAGCGCGAATAAAATGGGTTTTATAGTAGTTTATAAAAAAGCATCAGAGTAGAGAGAAGCAGTGAAGAGTACAGAGACTATTAGTTGCTTTCCAGAGCGTGCATGGTATTGAGATCAGTGTTTAAATAAAAATGCAAAGTTGTTCAATAGCGATTAGTAAAAATATTAGTGACCTTATTAAATCCTAAGAATATATTTCGTTTTTTATTTAATTAAAAATTAGTAAAGTCATTTTCAGGTATAGCGAGACCAGGGAGTTATGGATTCATTTTTATGTGGAGGATTCAGTTCAAATTGAATAAGTACTCATACCTAAGACAAGTCAGCTATAAAAAATAAAGTAGTGCATCATTGCAACGCTAAGGCGGTACGAAGTTCGCCGGGTCAGCTAGTAAGGTATAAATACAGGGAATACGAACATTTTTCAGCCAGCCTGGTCAGAAAGGACGACTTTAATGTGTATACATAAGTTTCAGTTAATAATCTCAGTCCGATTTGTGTGCGGTTTAACCTTTATACTGTATACAATTGCCATAGATCATAATAATCGGCTTGGACGAAAACTACATCCATACAATAGCCGCCTGCGACTTAAACTCGGATCCTCGTTGTTCAGTTGCCTAATTGGCTGGGCCACTTTACCGGGAACCGGATAAGTGATTTTACTTTGCTCTTAATTAATGTTTAAAAATACCAAGCTACGTTTTCCGATCAATTTTTGCAGACTCTAATTTCATTGCCACCAAACAGAAGAAGTTTTATTTTCCCGAGAGAATATTGCAAGATTTCTGAATGTTAACATTTTCCTTGCTGCTAAGCCAGAGATAGAGATAAGTTAATTATGAATTTAAAAATTTCTTCCGGCGGTTAATAAATCTGTTGTTGTGGTAATTGATCAAGTTTGGCATAATTAGTTTATCTCCCCCAATGACAAATGTATGTTAATCCCATAAGCTAATAAAAATAGCCCTTAGAGCTACCATACATTAGAGGTAGAAGGTAGAACCAAATAAATTCGGTATCGCTTGTTGGGAATTATAAAATTAAGAATAGGAGAAAGCAGAAAGAAAAAGATTACACTGAAGCAGTGAGAACAAGAGAACGAGTAGGAGTAGGAGTAGGAGTATGAGTAGTCGAACTGTCCTATTTCAAACCGCATCAACTTCCACATCAAAGAAGCCGCAACATTTGTGAATGTGGATATCGGGCTTGTCATTTTTGATATGGTCCGCGTTAAGCCTATATCTGTGTGTTTGTGTATGTATGTGTGTGTGTGTGTGTGTGTGTGTAATTGGCGCTGACTGTTAGTGGATATGACAGAGCAAATAGAGGCTGATAGCTGAGACAAGGCGCGGGTCAGAGTACCGACAACGGGCCCAGACCAAGGTTCACTCCAGAGCACATGTCACTTGCCTAGCAAAATGCAATGTGCTGACAGCCAACAACAGTAACAACAACAACAACAACAACAACAAGAGACGACAACAGACAGGGGACATTGTAGAGAAGACAGCGGTTCGAGGCAGATCAGAAGGGTGGGTCCAGGGGTTCGGCCAACATTGGCTACAAAGCAAACTAAACCAGACAAAGACAACAATGTGGAGGACGATGCGGCGGCAAAACGGCCAAACAGCCAAGGGCTAAGGGCAGGCAGGATGGCTGTATAGCTGTATATAGCTGTGGATTCTGACACTCGCCCACTGTTGAACACATTCGAACCAAAAACTTGATAAGGCAAGAAAAAGTGGAACTGAATCGTAGTAGCGTGAGGATTTTGGGAACGATTTTATAAATATGTATTTTCCGCTTTCTATTTATGCACCCCATCATCACCGTCATCATCACACGCATCTTCACCCCCCAACTCCATTGCCAAGTCCAAGTCCAACTCCAACCCCCCGACCCCCAACCACAGCCACCCTCACGGTTTGCCGTTTAATGAAGTGTCATCGCCTGTAAAATGAGTCTGTAAATCGCATTAAAGCAACTACACGGTTAAGGGTAAACCTGTCCCCCGGCCACAGTTGTTATATGGCCCTCTCTCCCCACCGTCAAGCACGGCAGCGGCATCAGCGGTTGCCCGATAGCTACGGATTATAAGTACTTCTCTGCCTGCAACATTCGGAGGCATTCGGAGGAGATGAAGGGAATGTACAATGGATGGCAACACAGTTACAGTTTTGACATACTCTTGAAGTTGAGGCTGACAGGCATGTGTACAAGGGGCGCTTGCGGTCGCCCAGATTTTGTTATCAAAACTTTGTCGTTGAGCTAATTTGAAAATGAAATGTTTCCCAAATCTTCCTCTGGAGCGTGGCTTGAATGTTTAGGTGTGTATGATTGTGGTCTCAAATGGTTTAATAGGTTAGGACAAACTCCTTTGTCGTTGACTTCTCACAAAGAGCAAATCAAACTGAACAACTTGAGGTAAGAACAGTAAGCAAATACACTAACAAAAGGATTCGTAAGAAGCAACCTTTTTAAAAGGGTATATAAACTTGAATTTAGTATAATTTACTACAATTTCACCAGATAAAGGTCTATATTAAAGTGTTTGAGATAAAGCTACATACATATGTATGTATGTGTTGTGTATGCAGCCCTGTCATTAAGTACCACTCTGGCAACACTGCTCATTCTAAGACGACGACAATTCACCGTGGAGATACCATATCGACACAACTTATTCTTCATATTGTCCATCACATTTTTATTGTACTTTGCTAATAATAAATAATCTAAGCCCATATTCCACTTCCAATTGGGAAGGTAAGGCTTGGTAGCAAAATAAAATGGACCGGTTGGAGTAAGTTACTGGTTAAGCAGAAAAATTTTGAAAATTTGGATTTATCGAAATAAAAACTAACTTTATGCTCTTGTTCAACCGTCGATTGCTTAAGTAAAAAGGTGAAGGCAGTGGATTTGATTTATTATTAATTATTGATTAGAAAATGAGCAGTATTCCAAAGAAAAAATAAAACATTTGGAATACTTCACTGTATTTTTGAACTTAAATAAAATTGATTGAATGCCAAAACCCTATCACAATTTTTTCGCGGTTAAAGTGGGCAAAGAAAAAGTGTTTTCTAAAACTAACCTAAATATTTTATATTAAAAGTAAATAAATATTTCTTATAAATTAAAGTAAACGCAATGTTTAAAGTAGAAAGTTAATTGACAAAATTAAGTTTTTTTTTATCATTTTTGTTTAAAGACATCATCCTTCAAGTCACGAACAAAGAACTAGGATTAAAATTTAAACTCGGACTTACTCATAAATGTCCTTTTTTTTGCCATACCTATTTTAGTTAAAGCATGAAAGGGTTCAAGATATTTGTCGTCAAAGTTAATTCTCTTATCTATGACTTCTTTAATTATTTGAAATTAAAAACTTTTTAACAACATGCTAAAGATGCAAAATCAAGTTTTTTAAAACAAAAAACGTCTGCAGTAACCTGCCATGAAATATTCCTGATTGAAATGTATTAACCTTTTTGTAAAGCGGAAACGGAACGGATGGGTCATCCAATTCAATTGACAATCGTCTAGAAAACCAAAGATCACCCTTAGTCCAACAACAATGATGGAAATAATTTCGACTTAACTTCGACTAGAATCTACTTATATCTCGACCGATCGATCTAGTGGTCTGAATTCTAAGTTTCAGCTGCTGCTTACTACTTATTATATCTAGATTATATCTAGAACACCGGTTTAAAACTCCTTTGCTTCTGCTTGTGGTCAAAGGTCATTTAATGCGCATCCTCCCATACAGGGAAACTGCTGCAAATTAAATGCCAATAGAACGGACTGGAGCTAGCTGGTTGTTCCGGTCGAAACGGTAATAGTCAGTCCGATCTGCCGTCATCACAACGTCACAAAGAGGCTGAAATACCAGAGGGCTACCAGTCGAATGAAACATGAATCCGTGGGACAATAGCAACCTGCCCAATTCGCTACAAATCGCGAATCGGTCACGTGCTGCTCACATTTACGCACGCACGACGCGCGAAGCTGAGACAACGACAACGACAAAGACAAGGACAACTTAGACTTGGTCTGATAAATAAAATAATAAATGAAATATATTTTAGTATCCTGGTATACGAAAATACTGAGTGACGCACATCATCATAGGTGGGTTGGGCAAAAGCAAATATGTAAATGGCGGAGAGACGCATCCATACGATATTCCAGGTCAATCGTGCGTACTTCGTGGCGAATTGAATCAAGGGGATAGCTCTGATTTTGGCTAAGAGGAAAGGACAATTGTGTGCCGAAGAAATCAGAAATTTGAATTGAAAATCTTCAATGACTTTTGCCCCTGAGTAAAATCTCCCTGTAAATCTCTTTCTCTCTCACTCTCAATGTTTTGAGACCCAATGGCCAGTCCGATAATGAAATTATATATGTATATACATATATATATATATATGTGATTTGGTCAGATGAGACCAAAATCAATCGATTTCAATCGGATGGAAAAGAGTATTACTGGCATCGCCCTCATGAGAAGCTTCAAAAACACCAAGTAAAAGAAACTATGAAACATGGAGGAGGCGGCTTGATGGTTTGGGGATGCTTCACCTGGTGGAACGTTGGCCCATTGGTCCGAATAAGTGGAATTATGAAGAAGGAAGATTATTTACGTATTTGGAATGTATATAAAAGTGCGTATCAAGAGAGCGAAGTCATTTTCCAACAGGACTGCGATCCGAAACACACGGCCAAAATTGTTAAGGAATGGCTCGAAAATCAAAATTTTCAACTGATGCAATGGCCGGCTCAAAGCCCCGATCTAAATCCGATCGAAAATCTATGGGCTCTGCTAAAGAAGCAACTGTCGCGCTACGATACTCCGCCAAGGACAATGGACGAGCTTTGGAGTCGAGTCCAAGCGGAATGGAGCACTCTATCGCACGGAATAATAGAAAACTTGGTGGAGAGTATGCCCAGGCGCATTAAAAGTGTCATTACAGCCAAAGGCCTTTGGACTAAATATTAAAAAAATACCTTAATGTATAAGTTTTGTTATACGAGCAAAAGTGGATACATGCTCATTTTTAAGTTTTTTATGGATAATTCAAGCTAAGGAGGGGATAATGAATACAATTTTTTGGTTCTCTTTTTTTATATTATTAATGGGTTTTTGTTGAAAATTTGGGATCGATTAGTGCATTTTTGTGGGTTTTACAGTCATTCAAAGTCACAGTATCAAAACATGTATCCACATGTGCTCGCCAATACTCAACACCCAAGAGTCAGAGTCCGGCAAAACACAGAATTTAATGAAAGTATTTAACAAACGTAAAAAGAATTCCTGAACACGCAAAGTCTTTGAGTGACTGTGGCATTAGAAGATTGTCTGAGTGACATAAATTATTAGAAATAATTTCTTAGTGAAGTTTGTTTTCAAGATTTGATTTAAAATTAAATTTTGATTGTGCGATTGTGTGACACTTACCCTTCTTAAGCAAGATATCCTCCGCGATGATGGGGCAGCTGCTTAGGTTATTGGCTGCTCCTAAGTTGGTGAGGTCGGTGGGTGGACTTAGTGGCTGATTTGTTGCTGCTCCTCCTCCTGCTCCTAGGCCCATGCCAGTTCCATAGGCAGTGGCCGAAATAAGACCGGACGAGCCCGGAATCGGAATATCGCTGCCACTGAGTGGAGCTGCGTACCAAGATCCCGTCGAATAGTGACGCGGCGGCCAACTTGACTGTTGCTGCGGTCCTGGAGACTGTTGCTGCTGCTGCTGCTGCTGCTGCTGTTGTGGTTGTGATTGTTGCTGCTGCTGCTGGTGCTGGTGATGTTGACTGTGAACCAAGTGGGCGTGGCTGTGGGCGTGAGAGTGGTTGGAGTGCGAATGGACATGCGGATGCGGATGGGGGCTAAAATGATTCGGTACACTTGTCATTGAGGAAGCAGTCACTGATGCTGACGCTGCCCCAGATAAGGCAGGATCCAGTGTTCCAGTCGCATGCTGGGTATTAAGCAGACGTAGCTTCTCATAGATGGACTCCTGTTCGCTACCCTCGCCTGAGTTACTGGCTCCACCACTCTCCGACGAGTTAAGGGGCGTGGCTGTTTGCATCAGATTGGCTGTGGCATTGCCAGTGGTCGTAGAGCTGCTGCTGGTGGTGGTGTTGCCGCTGGTCGAGCCCGAGACGGAACCAGAGCCGGAGCCCGAAGTGCCATTGGGGGGCGGCTGGCTGTTCGAAAGGGGTCCGGTCCCAGGTCCGGTCTGTTGCTCCTTTTGGGCGGCCAAGTTCCGTAAGACCCGATTTATTGAGGAAACCTACGAGAATATGGAAAAATTTTTTCAAAATGGTTGCAATTCAATTGCATCTACAGCAAGGAGTTGGGTCGAGGTGTGAGTTCAAGTCAAGTCAACAGGAGTCCCAGTGAGAGTCATCAACAAAAAGCTGCGACTTCACCTTTTTTTGTCCTAGCTGACTGGCTGGCAGCAGCTGACGTATGCTGCTTTTTGGGGTTCTGGATGTTGCTGTTGTTCTACTCTCCGTATTATTTTAAGGCTATGCCTGCGCATGACAACGCTTTTGAAACGAACTCAAAAGGAAAGGCAGCGCAACGCAGCGCCGAGGAAAGAACAAACGGGCAAACATATAAATGAGCGAGTGAGAACAACAGGGAAAGTGCAGTTGAGTGGAAAAATTAGGCAGAAATGTCCTTTCAAGAGAACGAAAATGAAAAAACGTGAAGCAAAAAACGAGAAACGAGAAACGAAAAATGTAACGAACAGTCGCTTGCAAAAAAAAAAAAAAGAAAGAAAGAAAAAAAAAACAACAACAACAGCAACTTATTTAAAAAATGAGAGCTGTCCCCTAAAGCAAAAAGTATACATTTACATATACACATATATATATATATATATATAGGTACATACATTTAAATATATGTGTATACTTAGGTACATACTAAAATACTTATTACAGAAAATAGTTTTCAATAGAAACCGTAAAATCTACGTCGATAGGTATAAGAAAATGTGCATTTAACTCGATTTGTCATAAAACTCTTTATACGTGGGAGCTCAATCGGTTAATGAAACAACAAAGTGTAGTTAAATTCAATAAGTAAAAATAAATTTTATATACTTCTAACCGGATGAGATTTCGCCTAAGGCCAGATGCATTCACCGAATCATTATACTCTCTTCAAAGCAAAGTTTTGTTCTTACTTTAAAGTAAGTTAAACTTTAAAGTAATTTCTAAAGAAATGCAATTAATAAAGGTTTTTGGATTTAGGCAACATTTTTAGAGAGAATCTCGGGCAGCGTGTGGCTGTTTGCAAAATTCTCAAACATTTCCATCTCTATTATATCTAAATTCAATTTTCTTACGTTGGTTTGAAAACGATTTAGAAAAACTGAAATGACTGCTCTATTCATCTGCTCAACACATCATCAAAGTCTTATTGAACTTTGCCAAGGTTTTGGTTTTGGTTTGGGTTTCAACTCTAACTTTTACTCTTATCTTGGGCTTCTTCAAGGAGACATCTTCACTTTGTTTTTTGGCCATATAGTTCTATGAATTTGAGAGTTTGGAATTCTTCATTTTGAGCTTCATTCCAACATTGTTGATCTTTTGATTTCATTTCACTTTTGACTTGGATATCAGGTAAGCTAGCTAAAGAAATTTTCACAATTAGGTTGGATGTATTTCCCTCGCTTCGTACTCGCTCAAAAAACAAAATGAACCGCCCAGTTATCCCTACAACGGCCACAACAGATCACACTCGTCCTCGTAGTTCCCTTTCCCTTCGCCGTCCCCTCCCTCCTCTTGGGCTAACAAACCGTGTTTTCACCCCTGAGCAAACGCTAGCAAACCTCGTCCTCGGCCAATCGTCCGTTTCTCTGGAACGTGATTTGGCGATTTGGTGATTCTGATTCCGATTTTAGTGGCAGGACGGACGGACGGACGGGCGGACGGACGGATGGTGCGAGTCTCCCTCGCCCCTTGCAATCGCGCGTGAGTTTCAACGCTTAATGCTTTGTGGTGGCGGGCCGTATTTATTTAATATTGTATTTTTCATACTTTTTCTAGCACTGATTTCCCTTTTTGTCGTTTAATGTGCATAAAAGATTTTCCCTTCCATTCGAATGAGCACATTTTCCGCACAACTGTCAATGGGGAAAAGTACAACGCAGGCCATCGGCATCTCTGTCACAATTCATTTTGCTTTTTTTCCTTCGTCCTTTTTTCTTTTTTGTGTGTGTGTGTGTGTGTGTCTGTGTGTGTGTGTGTGTGTTTTTTTTTTTTTTTGGCATACTTAATAAACAATAAAAAAAACGAAACGAAAAGAAAATGGTAATGCCTTGAAAGGAAAATGGCGTCAGGAGCAGGAGCAGGAGCAGGAGCCGAAGCACAAAAGAAATTTAAATGACAAAAATGGCACATAATAACGTGCGAAGCTTAAATAATTGTAGCAACAAATCAAACGGGGTTCGAATCGAAGACGAATTTCTCTAGTAAACATCAGACAGAGGTCAAGCAGAAATTGTTTTACTTACGCTCGGAATGTTGTCGTTGGTGCACACATTCTCCTGCAGTAATCTATCCCGGATCTCCCAAGCAAAGATGCTGGGACACTCGCGTTTGTATTGAGAAATTTTGCTGACCACTTCGGCCGTGGCCACTCGTGGCTTGGAGCCTCCAATGGCGCGTGGTCGTATGCTTCCCGTCTCGTAATATCTGGGGAAGAGACAAATTCATGTGTCTACATATATCGAGGACTACACCTGAAGGCCAATGATGTAGATGTAGCCTTACCTTCCTAAAATTTTGCTAACACATCCATTCGAGACCTGCAGGATCCTAGATATATCACATGGTCGAGCTCCCGAGTGAGCCAGTTCAACAATTTTCTGGCGCGTCGAGTCTGGCAAGGGACGTCCACCCACAAACACACCGCCCAGCTGGTTGACTCCGCTGTGACCTGTAATATTTAAATTCAGAATCACACTTGAAAACTATTCTGCAAGAGGGGTGAGGAACGGGGCAGAGAATGAGAATGATGACGAGAACAAGATAAGTTATAGTAGTTATTGTCGAGCCCAACTTTCCCTTCCGCTCATCTTGCCTCAATGAGGCAGATAATTCGGTTTGGCACGCTTCTAAAAACGTCAACATAAGTCGACCCATCCACATGTCCCCGTAGCAATTGGACGTGGAATTTGGATTGGGTTTGGGCATCGAAGACGCTTCAAAAAGGTTTGGTCATGCCTATAAAATAAGGTTTAGTTTGTGTAGCATCTCAATTTGTTCTCTTCGTATGCGAATCCTTTCTCAAACTCTTGCAATGGGCATACTGACTTTGGCCAGGAACTAGCGACTTTTGAATCCTCATGGCAAAAATATATTTTTACAATTATGTTGCCAAAATTGCACAAAAAATATATATATCTCTCTCTCTCTCTCTCTAAGAATAATCGATAATGAATACGAAGAATTGGCAGAGTAACGAATATTCGGTTAATGGTAAATTGACCATTTCGTTTTAGCTTTTGCTTTGGCAACTTTATTTTAATATCGAGAGAAAAACAAAAAACTTAGCTGACAATCAGTTGAAGCGAAACAAAGAGTTAGGAATCAAAAGGGCCAGAAGGGTCCCCATTCGGAGTTCCACTCAAGCATAAGCATGGATTTCAAATAAATTTCTCAGTATTGATTGAGGAGAGAAAATCCCAAAATCTGCGTATCAATTTAATTCCTTACTGGGAACGGAATGGAAGTATGTTAGGTAGGGTATTGGTATCGCTATTGGTTTTGGTTTTGGTATGGGAAAGGAAATGGAGACATGGGGATGGCCCCTTATTCAGAGAGCAAGGGCAAGGGTCAGCACCGCTGCGAGGCTAATCCGAATAGCGTCGCTCAGTCAATGAATGGAATGCACTTCAAGCAGATAAAAGTGATCCGAAAGTCATCTGTGCGACACTACGATGCCATCCATGGCTGCTTCATCTTAATCTCAATTATTATTTTGTCAAAGTACATGTATGTCTGATAAGTGTTCACCCAAAGGAAATACCTGGAACTCTACGTTATTCTCAGACATCACAAGATTGTTGAAATGCATCAGGTCACATGAGTTAGATGGGCGGAGAGAGATCTGGCCAAACCATCTCCCGCAAATGCTCGTATTTAGGAATCGACACAAAATTATTCTCATTCAAAAATTACCCAACTTTGCTGGCAATTTTTAATCTTGCTTTGGTTACAAATTATACAAACAAACATTGCCATAAAAATAAAGTAATTTAGACGCCACGTCGACTTCGGTCTAACATGTGCTAAGTAAAAACTATTTCCCATACATAAAATTACATTTTTACGTTAAACTCTCTTGTCACACCGAATAGTCTACCTGTCAATAATGATATTTTTAATCTGATATATAAACTAGAGGTGGGAAACTATCGATAGTTGATACTAAAATAAAAAATGTGATTTCAAGTGCGTCATTTATTTAGAATTACTTAATTGTTTTAATCAAGCAATCCACTTCTTAAATGTTATTTGGACTATCGACCGTTTTAACTATCGATAGTTTCCCACCTCTAATATAAACCATGACGGTATGATAAATAATGAAAACATTTCAATCTACGGATGCATAAATTTCATCTATTTCGCCAGCCAGATACAATGTTTTGAAGTAAAATCACATAAAAGTTCAATGTTATGGAATTAAAATTCGAAAAGTCGTGTAAATGGTCCGATTGATCATATTGCTACTTAAAGACATACCATTGAGATGTTAAATTATATCCATATGGGATATATGGGCAATTTTGAAAGCTGAATGCATCTAAAATACACTCCTCATCACTTGAATAGGACAGCCTGTACGGTCATTGTATTTTTGCGAAGAACTCAAAAGCGAAATGATAAAATAACGGTTTTCTTGCAAGTTGTCTTTTAGCAGTTATTCACGTCTACCAGAACGCAACAGAAACCTCTGGAAAAGAGCCGTTATATTTTTTTTTTTTTGCTTTGTGTTGGAATTCGTATGAAATTGAGTAAATTTTTTCTGTCACTTTCTGCAAAAATAGCCACAATTTCAAGAGCAAATCTAGGAAAGATGATTTTGTGTCGAAAACCAAAATCAAAAAAAAAAAGAAATCAATCTACAGTTGATTTAAATCGAAAAATCTCCTTTAGTTAATAGTATAATGGAAACTGAAATATTGAAATTCTTATTTAATGAATCCTTTTTAGCTGCTGAAATATGAAAGTTTAAATTGATAATTTCGAAATTAGATCAAGTAAGTAAAAGACGTTTGACCATTTAAGGTCTTAAGTTTTGAAAGGTGTACAAAAAATCCGTTTGCCCATCTTAATAAAGCCCATTTGGAAATATTTTGCTGCTGGCTGCCCATAGCTAAAGGTAATTATTGGCTTCTGACTTTGCAATCTGTGCATATGCAATATTTGTATTGTTTCTGTGTGTGTGTGTGTGTGTGTGTGTGTGTGTGTGTGTGAGTGTGTGTGAAAGTGAATAATGTGATGATTATGATTTACCAAAGTGACAGGATACACAATAAACGAAAACATCTTGCCAATGGGATTAACAATGTAATTGCAACACAAATCAGATGGCAAACAATTGTGTGTGTTTCGGCCAGAGATTCTCTGGACCTAGAGGGTGACGGTGACGAAGAGCGAGACCCTCCCTCCATGTCTATCATCGGACGGGTCGAAGTCGGTCGGACGGGCCCTAGAACAGAGGGGACCCTTACAATGCAACAAATACACAATGAACCGAGCCGCTAAAGAGGCTCATTTGGTATAGACCAAATAAATTCATGTATGTATGTACCTAAATGTGTATGTGTGTGTGTGTGTGTGTGCTTGTATTCACAATGAGTGGAACAAAATGCCAACGCTTTTGTTTGTTTTTTTATTCGACTTTTGCTTTCAACATCGATAATTGTTTTCATTTGTAACGACATGAAGTGAATCAGCAACCGAAAACTAGCCCCAACCCTGACCAGACAGACCGTGAAGACCAGACCATGGGACACACTCTAGAAGATCATTAAAGGTGGAAAATGATTGTATTGATCTGCAAACAAATAATGGGACAACACAACTGAGAGTACTTAACAGCTCAGCGGGAAAGAACATATTACTGACAGTAGCTGGAAACAAAAGTAGAAAGAAGTAGGACAGAATAAAGGACCGCTCTATGTATAATACAGACACACATACATACATACATACATATGTATGTATATTGCAAATGCCAGTCAATGTCTTAGAAGCCGCTGATGATCAGCTCTTAGCATTGTGGGTATTTGGTAATTGGCAGCCCGTGCCTGAGCCCGTACCAAGACCCAATTCAGTGAACGGGCACAAAACTTCATGCAATTTTCACACCAAATGCCAAATTTTTCATGCCATTTATGTGAATGTACATAGATCCGACCGCTACGGCTTTTGATCCCCCGTGACGAGAGCAGGGAAAATTTCTATATCTCAATTATCCCGGATCGCCATTCTCTATTTTGACACACAATTTGTATAATTCAATTACAAGAACCGCCACCGCCGTAGAGTTTGGTCCCTAAAACAGAATGAGAAATAATATTTCGGTAATCTCTAAACAGAAGTTTGAATATTGAGCATTTTTTTCATAGTAAGCGGGAAATCAAATTATGAGAATAAACCGCTGGATTTTCTTAACAAAATGTTGCATTAAAAAAGAAATAAAAAAAAAGGGCAGAAAACCAAAACCAAATTAGGATGGCACCTTCAATAGAATACTAACACTAATACATCTAAAGAGTATATGCACATATGAGATCTTAATTTCTCTGTAATTTTCTGTCACTAACCCGAATGAAAAAAGGTGTGAAGTATTTTATACTTCGAAGAAGTTGCTTTGGGTTAGGTTAACAGTTTATGTCCTTTTTTCAAACACACACCAAATAATTCCCGCTCCTTAGGTCAGTCAGCAGATTTGCACATAGCCCATAGTAATCTAAATTTTTCGAACCTTCCTCGTCAGGCTATGACAAACATAAGTTAGAAATATATTCATAATTTGAATAAGAAAACTACATATATCTAGGGAATTTTAGAAATTTCTACATGGACTAGACTATTTAGGTTCGAAAGCGATTCTGCCAGCTTTTGGACTTAACTCAACAACAGAATTCTCTCGTAACCGCGAAAAGTATGCAATGCATTTGAGCAATCAAGAGGATGGATGATGAAGAGCACTGTGTGGCTGATTTTGTGGTGGGTGGAATAGGTGGGTGGTTGGTATTGTAAGTAATGAAGAGTTGGGGTGTGGGAGTGGGAGTGGGAGTGGGGGGGAGGCACATGAAAAGAGGGGAAACATACATTCGTCATCAGTTAAGTGGTAGTAAGTTGTGGTAAAGTATGATGATGTCGAATGGGGCTGTGGTGCTGTGGTTGCATCCGCGGCTTCCATCGCAGTGGCAGTAGCAGCAGCCTTTCCGCCAATGCCGCCGAGTCCGCTGCCACCAGCGACACCCAAACAAGGCAGATTTCGCATGGCAATGACATTGTCTATAAAAAAAGAGCAAAGCAAATAGAGAAATAATCACATCAACAATTGGTATTAATCTAGTTACAAGAGTTATTATGGAATTCATTTTATTTGATGGGTGGGTGGGGGGAGGGGGGGGGGACTTAAGACGAGTCCGATGTTGGCATTTGACAGCAAGGATAATTGGTTATAAACTTATAAAGTCACAAAGGCGAATTTAGCCACTTGACACGCACGGACACGGCAGTAAACAGAATCATCAAAATTGCCTAATTAATGCAAATTGACTGAAATATCTATTCTAGACTTAAGACTAGTTCAATGTTTGCTTATCGAAAATGAACTAACTTAAGTTACTGCAATTAAAAATAGTTGAATAGTTCAAGTACTACTTATGTATATCGAAAGAATACACATTCCCTTTGGAGAAAGGCAAGCCCTTTGAATGGAGGGTTCGGAACACAGAGTTTTGCGCGGGAATTGAAGAGGAATCGGAAATGATGCAATAATAAGCTTACCCTTATGCGCCATATCCTCCAATGTTGGCAATCTTTCGATAAGAGTGCTCGCAGACCATGGAGGTACTACGGTACCTATGGCCGGCGTTGGCTGTAAAGTAAACATTGTGGGATCCGGATATGTCGATCTGTCGAAACTACTCCGACGGCTGTTCAGCTGACAGTTCAGTTCAGTTAGCCTTTCCCAGATTACGAGAACGTTCCGATTTAGCGTACGCGACAGCGACGATAACAACGGGCCCGATGTTCGAGGGAGCTTTCACAAAAAAACACTCGATGAAGATTCACGGCAGGCGGCGATTGCATGCGGCGCGGGCACCGCAGGACGAACTCTGGTTTGTTGGCCTTAGACTCTCAGATTCACCAGAATTTATGCAGATGTGATGGAACCTTTGTTTGCCGATAATGCGAGAATGAATCGCTGATTACAATATGCAGATTGAACTGAGCAGCCGCTTTTGTTTTAGTCCACTTGTTCATTTCAGCACAGCACCCGATGGGGCACTTGCATTCCCGTTTCGCACTTTAGCCAATGACACAGGAGTCATGGATATATGTACATATTTTTAATTATTTTTTTGGCATTCGTAATGAACTCTTAAGTTTAATATGTAGACAAAATATTATGTTTCGAGCACTTATTGCCGTTACGGAACCGACGACTCCGATTCCGATTCCGATTCTGTATCCTGTATCCGTGCGTATTGGCGCAGAAGCTTCGTTACGTTCGTATGTACGGTTAATGCGCGCTTCAAATCGAGAATGCCACAGCCAGCTTTGCTGCCTTGCTGCTTTGCGTCTGATCCACTCGGCTTCTACTGCTTCTACTCCGGTTTTCAAGTGCAAGCGCCTGCCTCTGGGCTAATTGGCAGCGTGTTGGGCAAGCGCTGCTGCGCGATTGGCCAACGAGTTCCATTGCTGGTTGAGCGCACCCCATTGGTTGGCCGTTGCGCCGACAACCACTAGTTGTCTCGCTCTGGCTCTCGCGAGAGTAACATCTTGTTGGAAATGGGGGTGAGTCGGAAAACTTGGTCTGAAAAGCATTTAATAAACAGTTAAGTAGTGTATCACAAACATAATACTAAAAGTAACTTGGGCTTTGCCTGACTTAAACATTCGGTCGCATTCGATTTAAGACAATGTCATTTCTCTCTCTCGCTGGGCGATCTATGCACATCTTTTAGGAAGGTCTTGCTGAAATTCTAAATTTAACAAGTTACATACATGTCCCAACAATATGCACACCTATTCATACATACATACATATGTACACACACATATGTATGTATGTACAGCTGTCTTACGCATGCCACTTACAGGACGCCTATTTACGTAAGTGTGTGTGTGTATGTATGCATGGCATACACATTGGAATTCAATTTGAATTTCCCGTATGAGCGGGCAAGAGGTAGCTTGTAACTGTGGTAGTCGCCCAATTGAATTGTTTCATTCCGATACAATAACCGCTACACTCTTCCGCTAACAACCCGCACAGCTTCCGTTGCAGGCTCCATCGACAAACAGAGCGTCAGCCCCAAGTCTTAGCCTTCAAAGGCCGTGTGTTGGAGGCGTGGGCGTGCGGTTGTTTTCAAAATGACGACAAGTACGAACATGAACATAGGCACACCCACATTCACATATGTATGTATGTATGTGCGAGTGGGCCAGTGGGCGATTGCGCGAGTGTGTGTGTGTGTGTGTGGGTGAGCCATGTAAACTGTGAAACGCGTCTTGGGCAACCGTCGGTCTTGTTTTAGCGCTTGTTCGTCCTGTCCTCTGAACGAAAGAGATGGCAATGCATCGTGTACGGCGCAGGCAAAGAGCGGCTATTCAAAATTTCGTACAAAATGTTTATAGAATCGGCGATTTAAATTTAGTGGCGATTGCTGGCTGCACGACTGCAAAACCAACCTCTGCAACAACATGAACAATTTGTATATGTGTGTGTGTATGTATAAATATATACATATGTATATATATATGTATGTCTGTATGTATGTAAATCTGTACTCTTGTATTTGCTGATAGTTTTACCCATTTACATGCATACATATGCACATTTGTATATCCTGGCAATCGCATGCAAAGGTCCTCAAATTTATTGGCAGCAGTTTTGTGCGAAATACTCAATTTTCTATCTGAAAACGCAAAATACCCAACCGCAATCTCAGAATGATTATTAAGGACAAATCGAACTTAAAATGTAAGTCCTTTGCAAGAACAAACAAGTCTTAAAATGACTTGAAAGCACGTTTCTCCGAGGAGTATCCTAATTGCCTAAGTATCTTTCGAAGAACGGAACAGAAAGTTCTCAAAAAATATGTCATTATGTATTTTTATTACGAGTAATTCGAAAGCTTTGCTTATGGCATTACCATTTAATACCAAAGGAACCTGTTTATAGGTATCCTTGTTAAAATATTAGTACCACATTTCAGATCCTTATGCTTAGTCTCAATCAATCAACAATCATAATTTTATCAAAGGCCAACAGTTATGACTTTTACATTCTGATTGCGCGTTAAGAGATTCTCGCCAGGGTCTTGGCTGGGTGCCGGGTCTTTATCGTCTTTATCGTCCATTGTGAAATGGTTTTTCATTATTTGTTGAACTTTTTACATTTTAATATGTAGAGATTAGATCTGAATCTAGAGAATGCCTGGCCACGTTGCACAAGAATACGAGAATACGTTATTGTACCAATATGGAGTACATGAAAGTAAATCTCTCGGCAGGATGTTGTAGCAGTCGCTAGCAGTGGCACGTGTCGCTGACACGGCGCACCATCACCAGCACCAGCGCCAGCGCCAGCCAGTGCTCAACGTAGACCTTGAACACTGTCCGTGTCTGTCACGGAGAACGCATCCCCGGGGTTTGGCCCAATATTAATAAGTGAGATCTCAATAATCTGAGCAAAAATACGCAGACAATGGGATATTAGCGGAAACGCGCACTCATGCAAAGGAAGCCTTTACAATTTGAAGAAAGAGTGCGAGTACAAGGAGGATAACGAGGACGAGGGCGAGTGCGAATGCAGCAGCATATGGACGTGGGTGTGGGCATATGTAGTAAAGACAAAACTCCAGCTTGATATGACAGCTTTGAGCTGAAGAAAATCGCAACACGCATGTTAAAAGGATCGACATGGCGCTTATCGGGCCAACACTCGCCGAACACCGAATCTAATAAATAAAATAAGTATGTACATACAAACAAGTAAATATACATACATACATATATCTGTTATATCCAGCATATGTAGCTTTCGCATAAGTACAGTGTTGGAAGAAATAATAGAAACGGCAACCTTTTTTTTTGTTGAAATCCTTTTTTTCAGTGTGCATATCCAGCAATCTGTGCATATAATGTTAAAAAATTAAAACAGAAATCAGAACCAATTTTAATGGATATTAAATACCTTTGATTTAGAATATTAAAATAAAACCAAAAATTAACTTTTATGAGATCCAAAAAAGGTTTTTGACGTGAAAAATACTGAGCGTTTCTATTGTTTTTTCCAACCGAAACACGTGGTAGTTCTACTAAAAAGCGTATAGAAAAAAAAGTTTCGCCAAAATCGGTGTAAAAAGGAATGAAAATAACAGTACTACTATCCCACATACTTAAACACTGATTTTTAGGTCGAATAATTTCACCAACACTGAAAAAAAGGATTTCAACAAAAAAAAAGGTTGCCGTTTCTATTATTTCTTCCAACACTGTATGTATGTATGTATTTGTATGTGGGTAGTTATGTACATATATTTTTATATATTTACTTGTACTTACAATTGGAAGCGTCTCAAAATGTTTATGGGCATTAAAGAGTCGAGCTACCTACCACTTGTTGTGGCTGTCGGCGTGCACTCGCCTGATATAGACGACCACGCCCACACCAGACCACCAAACCAGAGCCATGCCGGTGCCGCTTGTGAAGTCTTGCGAGAAAGCGATAAGGCGAGAAAAGCTATTCTTTAAATTTTGAGCACTAGAACGAGCAACTGTTGCTGCCAAGAGCTGCTGTCCCACACTGGATTCATATACCAATACATAAATGGACATAAATTAAATGGCTAAAACTGTAGTTATTACAATCGCTATCGCTAGTATTGGTTAATCGATATGGATAAATGTTGCAGGCCTGACTATTTTTTTGACTTTTGAGAAAAACGGACATACGTGTATGTTGGGTATTTTCCCTGCCCACTACAATAAAAAATTGTTAAAAACTCTATGAAAACTGTTCACCAAAATATTAATTACTTCATTACACTTACTATTGAAGATTTTTTGTTGCACTAAAAAGTTATTTAAATTGATTTGCAGCCACTTACACCGGGCACTACTATAATTATGAACAGGCACTTTTCGGTGTATTTGTCAAAAGTCATAAAAAACTTACACACACCAAGGGAAAACTAACGGGATCTAATCGCTATTCTCTTCTTTGCATCCTATTCTTAAAAAATAATTGAACACGTGTTCATTTAACATGTTTTAACATGTCGAAAAATGAACATATGTGTTGTAAGGTGATGCGCTACTATATTTTTGAACACAACTGTATGTTTCTAGCTATGCTAGCCCGGTTGGGTAGTTTCCCGTATCAAGAAGTAAAGGTGCAGGGCCCCTCCTCATTTTTCTCAGGGAAATGTAATTAAAAAATACATTGAATTCTGTTTTAAACGATTTTATTTCTAATTTTAAATTATTAGCACCAATAAGTAAATACCCACAATCATAAACGATTAAAGAGCAAACACGGAAGTTTGTATCGAATTTTTGTTTAACAAAGTCATTCATATGCATTTCATTTTCATGGTTTAGTCTATTTTGTGCCATGTTTTTTACCCTTCGCAAAACGAGAGAAGCTTCTCTCGTTAGAACAAGTTGACCCCGGAATAGTTAGTTAGTAGCAACTGGATGAAACGTATGTAAAATACTCGAGATAAAGCCCTCTACACCAGTCATTATTCTTCGTAAATTGCACAATATTTTTCAAAGACTTAGGTTCCACTTCATAATGCCATCTCTTTTTCACTTTCTAAACTTAATTCATTTAAATTACCTTTATAAAACAGGATCATTTTTTTCACGTCGACAGTACTGCACATTTTTTTAAAATCGACTTTAAATACCCGCAGAAGTTCTTGAACTTTTAAAGGAACATTCTTACGAATCTTCTTAAACACTTGGAAAGAATGCTGGTTCAACAGAAAGCCAAGAAGAGGAATATGATTCCCAGGATGATGAAGACACTGAAGTTAATTGTATTGAGTTGGAAGAAGAAGAATCGGAAGAAGAAGAAAAGCCAATTGAAAAAATATTTGATTGACCTATGCTAATATCTATTTTGTTTTTTCTAGCAATCTAAATGAATCAAAACTAGCATTAATGTAGACATCTGAGTACATAAATATATTAAATGTTTAATAAAATATATATATAATATATATAGGTTATAATATAATTAACATAGCATATACACAACGAATATGTAAGCAACAATATTAATTTTAATATTAAAATATCAATTTCAAAATCCGAAATTACTAAAAACTCATACTAATATACATAAAAAATTTCAGGCTTCTATCTCTTCAGGGACAATTACCCTTTTTACCCATAGTGAAGTCTGAAAAAATTTGACTGAACCAGTATCAAATCTACTTTTTAAAGAAGAAAGAACTTGGTCGTATATTTCGCAATTAAAAATTTCAGGTGGGTACCCACCTGTTCCGCCGACCCTGTATGTATGTATGTATGTATGTACTGGCGAGTCCAACACACTAAAGACAGACTACATAGAATACACACACTATAATTCCCAGAACTTGACTTCAGCTCGGAATGAAAATTTAACCAAATTTAACTTCTAATTGCATACTTAATCAAGTATTCCTATATCTATGTACCTATATGATACCTTCGACTTTTCACTTATGAAAGTAAGTGCTAAAGAGTTTTCCATGCTTTATACTTAGTTCATAATACCAAATTAATTGATCAAACTCTTTTCTTACAGGCACATAACCGCTCTGGCGTACCAAGTGGCCAACGTCGTCCTTGAGGTTCTCCCGGTGTGGATCCTTAATTGCCATACTTTCTATTTTAATGAATTTCGAGGGGCGAATAGATATTGATATTAGCAAATATTTAAAACTAAATTGTTCAGCATACACACAATACAAATCGAAATACCAATTAATGACTCTAGCTGTCTAAGATCGGGCCTTCTGCTGATCAGAAATACATACATATATACTTTTGGCAACGTTAATATATATTTTTTCATCTTTTGGGTTGATTGTATAAAAATGCTTTAATATAAATTCAATTGATACCAGTCTACAAAATTCCAATGTCACAAAAGCTGAAATATAAAAAAAAAAGACTCTTCTTTGATCGTTCCTATGGGAGATTTAAGATATAATGGTCGAAGTCAAAAAAATGATGAAATTCGTTTAAAAGATTGTCATAATATTCACTTACTTATGAAAATTTGTGAAAGTATCTCACCAAATAGAACTGCTACAAGAAAACTGAGAGGAGATTTGAAATTAGTAAATCGCAGTGGGAAAACTTCTTCTACCTACACACAACCAAACCCAACTCTGGTACCAAAACCGTTTGTTCAAAATTAGTGTCCATAATACTATGTAATAATCAGATTTGTCGAACTAAAAAACTCATTGAAGAGCACAAAATAAAGTATTCGAGAAATATTTTTATTAAAGACTTATTAAATTTAAACAAATCCTGATTATGCCGGTGTTTATCGACGAACTGGCTATCATTTTACCCAAAAAGAATAAAAGCCTAAACGGTTCTTACTCAAAGTGTTTACCAATAGCATTTACGAGATAAATGCCACAAACTTTATATTTTGTTTTTACCCTGCATAAGGGTAAAAGGGTATATTAAAGTCGCCATAATGTATGTAACAGGCAGAAGGAAGCATTTCCGACCCTATAAAGTATATGTATTAGATAGAGCCATATCCCTCCGTCCGTCCGTCTGACCGACACCTAGTTCTCGGAGACTATAAGAGCTAGAGTCACCAAACTTGGTAGTTTATTTAAAATTTTTGCCACGACCCCTTCCGCTTCTGCAACTCGACAAAAATGTGATTCTCCCGCAATATTTAAAATATCGGAATGAAATTTGGTACACATATATTTGCTTATAATATGTATCGGCTCAACAAATTTCGTGAAAATCGGATAAAAAATAGTTAAGTTATACGACTGTTATGTCTTCGCATGCGAAAAAAAAAAGAGATGGGGCTAATCATCAAACAAACATAACGAAGAGTGAATAAAGAGCGCATTGGTGCAGGGTATATCCGAGTCGGTGAGGTGACTTGCTTTCTTTATTTTTAATAATGATTTTTGCTTCGAATTGCTTCGAATTTTCTTTTCCTTTCCTTCTTAGCCAACATTTTTTCCTCTCCTTTTTCATTGAGTAAATGACACAGATAATTGTGTAAATTATACACAAAATATGTACATACATATATAGTTTTCCGATCAAGAATTTGATGTGACCCGTATCTCAGGTAACCGCAGACGGAAACGAGCTAAACATGCTTTTGTCGCCCCTTTTTGTCCTTTCTTCTCACAATGACGCCATTGTCACATTGGAACATTATTCGTGAGATATAATTTACAGAAAATTTGCTTAATCCTTAATAAAACGCTACAATTATCACACTTGAAAATCCCAGCTAGCCTGTTGTCAATGCCATTGCTCCCCACTGGGAATTCAAGTAACGACCCATTAAACAATTAAAGCATCGTCAGACCCAGACCCAGACCCAGCCCAACCAGGCCCAATGATGACCAGCCAAGCATTTGACCATCCAACCAAATACAAACAACGAAAAGCGTACTCTGCATGCGAGGATGGGAGAATATGTCTGCTTCAAAGAAGAAGAAGAAAAAGGAGGGGGAGGAGAACGAGAAAAGGGGAACGTCATGTGTGTTTCTCGTTTACCACGATGGGCTTTACGCACGCCCATTCCTGGAGCTGTTGCTGGTGCTGGAGCTGAAGAGGCAACCACTGTGAATATGCTTCAATTATTATGAGCATCCCGCGGCCGCACCTCCCACTCATCGACTGCCTGACGACTATCACTTAACAAGGCCCAACCCCTCTTCCACTCCTAACTGGTTATATTGTAGTACACAAAAGAATAAACGGCCAGCGCCAATGGAAAGAAGAAGGGGGTGCAAGGATAGAGCGGGTTGAGTTGGAATGGAGTGGGGGGTTGAGTGGGTCGAGAGGTGGGTCAAATGCGTAACAGGCTGTAGAGTGGCAGTTAAGGATTCATACGTAATTAAAAGGAACCATGCTGCTTTCCTCTTTGGTTCACAAGGATGCCAAACTGGTTTCACCAAGCACTTCCAAAGAGAGAGAGAGAGACAAACTTACCATGAAATTTTGAATCCCAAACTAAATACTTTTGATCTTTTTCTTACCCATAGATTTATTTCCTAACAGTAGTGGATATAGCCGACCTGGTTGATGAAAGGTAAAATCTAAAGGATTTCCAAAGTTGTTTGGTTGTTGGTAATTTTGGACATATCATTCTGGGACTCGAAACACTTTTGGTAATATACAAGGTCTAGTCTAATTTCATTGGATATATGTATGTACAACTGGGATTCGATATAAGCTGGCTTCGGTTAAATTCACTTATAACATTTTCCGCTTTTTAATAAGTGGAGAGAAAAATGTTGATTTTCTATTTGTTCCACTCAGTTGAGTTTTTAAATACAGCGCTTACCCCATCCATCCCATCCATTCCATCCATCCGAGAATCAGCCCTCTTTCCCATCCTCCCGCACATGCTGTTAGTTGAAGACAGAGCACAAAGAAGAACGGGAGGGCATGGAGAGAAATATTTGGCTGCCACTGCCCCACTTTTTTTTCAGGTCCTGAATTCAGCAGGCATTTGCCACTTGTTAGCTGCTGCTGCTGCTGTTGCTGTCCTTTCGATAACTTGGGGACAGAGGCAGGCCATGGGCAGGGGCAGTGGCAGGGGCAGGGGCATGGGCACAACCAGAGAGAGGGCAATCAGTCACCACCACTTTTATTTTTGTAAAATTTGATTCTAATCCGCTGATAATATTTCAGACTTTCTCGAATTTTGATATTTCGCTCGGTTGGATTTAATGCGATTCAATCATAGACAAGAACAACAACAACAACGACAACAACAACAAAAGCGACGCAAACGGGCGCAGAACGTCAATGCGGCAAGGGAGGGGGCGGCACATGGGCAAAGGGTGCGAATGCCAGTGCGAGCAATAACAAGAGTAAAGCAAGGATGTAACGATGTATGGATGTATGTAGGTACACACATAATAACAAAATATTTGGACATGTTAAATGCCTTTGTGGTGGATGTACTGTGGGTGGGGGTTAGCGGGGTAGAGGTGTGCGTGTGGGTGTGTATTTTGGTAAAGTTGGTGGAGAGCTTTTACTGTATCTTTTTAACGGATTGCTGCGCACTCGCACAGCACATACACAAATACACGTAGGACCCGAGATAGGGGGAGATGCCCAGATGACACTGACACTGAGACTCGCAGAATATTCTATCTAATTCCAGGTGGGAGCTAACAAATGCATGTTAATCATGCATATGAATACATATTTTATATATGTACATACATACATACATATGTACATACATACATTTATGCTTGTACAGAGGTGATTATTTCGCGCAACCCTTATGCCATCCAACCCTGGGCCCCCAAGATTTAGTTTTTTAGTTGTTGTTTCACATACTCATGCTGTCCTGGACTTCAAACAAATTCGTCTCAAGAAAGGACTCGGGGAAAATAGTACAAATAAAACCATAATTGCATGTTTTCACACGAGAATCGATAGCGGTGTTCCTCTCCCATCCCTCGCCGTGTTCGGGGGGTTGCATTGGGTAGATCAGAACTTCGTTCTCGGCGAAGGCACGCTGACTTTGCCACACGCTGTGAGCAAGAACCAGCGAAGATCAAAACGTTCGATCTGCTCTCCAAAGGCGCGAGACAAACGAAACAACGGAAGAACAAAAGGAATAAACTATAGCCGAATATCGTCGCTACGACCAGAACAAGATTCGGTTTGAGTATGAGTTTTGGGATTGAATTGTTAATGTGAATGCCCTTGCATACATACCCATACATACCCATACGTACATATGTAGTAAGTGTTTTTTCTCTCTTTTTCCAAGTTTTCGACCTTTTAATTACTAACAATGCTCTCTTTGAAAGAAAACTACCCGACCATTACAATGGCATTACAAAAGTTTGTATTTCAATTGCAGACATTGTTGGCCCAATATCAACATTCAATTCGGTTGAAGTGCAGCAGTGAACTGTTATTTCAACACGATCACCTGTGCCGCTGTTGCACTAACAATTGAACGAGGTCCAAATTTTGAAAACTTTTCAATTATGATTCTTCAATCTTCTGTTTCGTAATTCTTTTAGTTACAAGTGTAGCTTCTAGATTCGCACAGGAAATATCACTTGAATATACATAGTACTTACAAATCTACATATATAGGGAGATGATACACTCCTCATCACTTGAATAGGACACCTCCAACGTATGTTTTCCATGACACACTACTCCCCAACCAATAAAGCTAGCGATCCATTTTTTTTTTAAATTAAAGATTATTTAATACTTATGTTTTAAACAAATGAAGAACTTCATGATATATAGATTATAACAAAAATGGTTTTCTCAAACTTCATCAAATTATGGCAGTCAAATTGTATGTTACTTGAATAGGACACCTCAACAAAAATACATTTTTAATTCGTTTCAATGTTTTAACATATGCATAACTTCGTTAACATACAAAAATAGAAAATAAGAAAGTAAAAAAAAAAAGATTTAATAATGATTTTGAAAACTTTTCAATTATGATTGTTCAATCTTCTGTTTCGTAATTCTTTTAGATACAAGTGTAGCTTCTAGATTCGCACAGGAATTATCACTTGAATATACATAGTACTTACAAATCCACATATGTATATAGGGAGATGATATCTATTTAATTAAACTAGGGCACAAAAAATCAAATACAAATTTCAGCTAATGTGGACAGATTCTTGGATAGTCTGAGCGGATTGGTCAGAAACAACCAAAGTGGCTCCACCCAATTATTTAAAAATGTACATAGATGGTTTTTATCAAGTGTTTTTCAGCCCTCATCTTAAAATCGAAAGCTAATTCAACAAAAATACGATCCAATCCACAAATTTGACCCCAAGCCACTGCAGTCGCATTAATAATTTAGTAGATGTGTTTCACCGAGCAATTGATTCATTAGATGCCCTACTTTCAAGTAAATATTTTTTGGATAAATACAACAAACAAAATTATAAAAAAATTGCCGTCAAAAGTACTCGAACCCAATGTGAAAACTGACGACGAAAATCTCGCCTTAGTAGATATCGAATATGAATCAGATTTAGATTCGGATTATAAACTGTTAGATGCATATTCATATGAGCTTGAAGCAGAAGAATATTAAATAAAAGCGATATTTTAAGTAAAAAATTAAATTTTTTTTATATGAGTTATATGGGCGGAATGAGTGGGCGTGGCCTGATACGTTTGAAACTTTTTCCAATTTTTCTATATACAAATACAATCCCGTGTACCAAATTTCAAGTCCTTACGGACAGTATTTTAATTTATGCCGCTATTTTCTTCAAATCTGCCACTGTGCACTGTCAAAAAATTACTGACCCCCCGCCATAATGCACATCACCTGTTTATATTCTAAAAAAAGGGATTCGGAATTCAAGTTGAAAATGCATTTTCAGTCGTCACTGGGTTGTGCATGTCAATGGCATATTTAAGAATCATAATCTAATTGTCCAAAATTTTCCATATGCATATTTTCATCTGTTTTTTTTTTTGCAGTCTAATAAGGTCGACTTAAAAGCCAGATTTATATTTGATTAAAACAAATTGAAGTCCCTATTTCGATAGTGCAAGTATTTCGCTTTGGATAGATGTACAAGATCCTAAGGTCGAGAAAGTCTCTTGTTTTTGCAAGTGCATTATTCGATTTGTTTCACTGAAAATAAAATAAATAACTACCATCGCTTACAATTTCCAATGTTTTCAGCTACAAAAACTGCCTTACATGGTGAGATACGAGGAAAAGCGAATTTAAATTCAAATGATGCGCTCACATAGTGCACACTTGTGGATCTACACGGGGTTGGGGGCCAGCCACAAACCAAAATCACACCCACAAGTACACATTACCACATTACGGAAACAGCAACCGCAACGAGAAAGCCAAACCCACATAGTTCCATTTAACTAGGCGATGAATGAGTTTTGGGGAAGTTTCAGGGCGATAACGGTTCACTTTGCCCGTTTGTTTTTGGTATAAGTGGAGCTGCAATGGTTTAATTTCTGCACCCTTTAACATTTAAGATTTTTCTGCATTTTTGGAGACCTTCGCAAAAACAATTTGAGTATTCAACCAGAAGGCCGTGCCGAAGTTTGTATACCCTTGCAAGTATTTTGTGTTCCTCCTTACTCATATACATATATACATAGGTGTCAAAGTGAAATAACCGTTTGTGTAAAAATTTAAAAAACCTGGAACATTTGCTTTTTTTTACCACAAAATTGTTTTTCAGGTTGATTATTCTTATAAAACCTACATATATGATACACTCACTTGATCTTAATCAAATGTGGCGCAGATATGCATTAGTATATAAAACTAACCAATATTATTTTTAAACCAATCGATTGAAAAAAAGAAAGTTACTGCTGTAACACTAAATTTTTGACCGATCGATTGATCAAAAACTCTATTTTCGACCGATCCTTTCTATGAGAGCTATATGATATAGTGGTCCGATCCGTCGGAGTCTGAGATATACAATGCCTGCAGTATATAGAACACGCTTCAATTTCAGCTGTGTAGCTTTAGGGGTCTAAAAGGAGTTCGCAACTTTAAGTTTATGAGAAAAAACTAATTAAATGTAGAGCCTAAATTTGCATATTTAACTCTTTTTTCCATGCCGAACAGCAAACACAGACTATCTCGCTAACTCATACAAGCTGACCCAAGCACTTTAGCGCACCCCGTGGACAATTCTGTCAATTTTTGTGGCCTGTTGAAAAACGTTTTACTTACCAAAATTGGTGGCTCTAGCTTCTTTTAGTCTTCTAAACATGGCTAGATCGACTAAGCTATCTGCCCGTTCGGTAATAAATTTATAGAGTGAAAAACGTTCCCCTTTGGCTGTTATATAAATTTAAACCACTTTAATTAAACATTTCATCTCACATGTATTCGAAAATGTATTGTTTATTTATTTGAAATTTGTTCTTTACAAATTACCAACGAGCTTAAAGCTGCAAAACTATGGCGGGAGTTAAAAGCTTCTCGGAAAGTTTTCACGTTACACAAAGCTTCTTACGTAACGGAGAATGAGGAGGATAGAGACACGGCGATCAGCCACAAGAGAGCACACTTTTGGCTAACTAGAGAGGAGAGCTGAAATGGGAAATTTAGAGACGGGAGTCGCATGAGCGCAGTTTGGCTCCAACGGCAAGCTGGCTCCCTTTTAATTAGGACCGCTACGTATGCCATTGCATGTACACCTCCAGGTCGATCGTAATTTAAAATAAATATTAGACATATCCCAAAGACTTTTTATGTAAGATATAGTATTATGAAAACTCCGATTTCGATTTTCGAGTGTTTTCAATTTAAGACCGATTATCCAAAAACCCCCTTGAAAGCGCCTTCGCTACGCCCATGGATCGATTTCAGATCACATCCGTTCTGACAGATATCGGACTTATTTTGCAGTTGTCGATTCTGTCGTGTCGTTGACGCTCCGGGATTTCGACTGCCATTCCCTTTTGGCATCTAACTATGCGTATGGGAACGCATTGCAATTGCATTCGCAACGAAGTGAAATAAGTGAAACATGTGCGAAACTTTAGTGCCTAGATACAACAGCTACGTAGATATAGATACAGATACATTCGTACGCCTTCCTTTGGTTTGCTCAGTGTTCAAAATAGAATTCGCGTGCATATACATGTATGTATGTAGAAGGAGAAGGAGGAGTACATGTATGTATATGCGCCAACGTGCGCTTGTGTTGAAATGTTTGTTATCTCAAGAGTACATACACGCACACACATACATATGTACATACATATGTATGTATGCATACCTATGCCGCTCATACGTATATATGTATGTATGTAGACATACACATCCATGCAAACATACATACATACAATCTGATCGGATCGACGTCGCTGTGTCTGAAAAAAAGGGAATACTGCACTTTCAGCAGTGAACTGAAGTTCAAGAGCACAAAAATTATTATGTTTATAAATGATTTTAATTGAATACAATAGAGTGATCGTCAAGGGGCATAGTGCGGGCGGTGGCGGGGGAGGACGGGAACGGTGGGAGGCGGGTAAATGGGAGACGAAGATTGAGATTCATGTGAATCAGAATCGCACAGAGTACACACATGTGTCTGCATACATACACACATAAACACAGACATTATGTGTGTGTGTGTGTGTGTGTGTGTGCATTTAAGACGTTGGGGTGGTCATTTTTTCAACCAAAGATCCTTTGCTTGACATTGAGATAAATTCTTGGACGAATTCTGGAAGCCTTCCCCCTGTAGAAGCTGTAGTGTATGCATGTTTGTAGATATGTACCTACTTATGTATGGATGGCTGTGCTTATGTATGTATGTGTGTATTAATACCAATTGCAATTTCAGAGTATACGCAAAAACTAGCAACGACAACAACAAGAATAAATATTATACATACATATGTATGTATATTCACATACACCCGCACCCACACCCATTGATGGTACCTTTATCTTCTCTTTATATCGAACGCAAACGGAGAGGAACAAAAACAAACACACGCACACGCACACACACACACACACACTCACTCACTCACAAGCGCTCATATATAAACTCACACTCCCACACAAACGCAGATATATTATTCCGAATTGTATTTATGTACGTACATTTCGGTCATACGAATAATAAAGAAGTCGCCTCTCTGTGCCGGTTGAAGTTGAATGTCTTAATCTTAATCTGAATGTGAATCGAAATCTCGCTTTTAAGTTGAAGAATGCAATTGGTTTGAATAGCAAACGTGAAAGTGAAAAGCAAAAAAACACAATAAAAATATCTGAATATGCTGGAATAATAACAATTTTGGACTTGGACATAAACTTTGGTGAGTGAAGCTACAAATCGGAGACGGAGAAAATAAAGAGAGGGTGACAAAAATTTGCAAAACTTCTAAAAGAGACTTTTTGAAATATAACATACGATACATATGTACATACATACATACATCACATAAAGTTTGTTAAAGTTGCAATAGTTCAAAATTGTGGATAATGCGTGCTTGCAAAAAATTACATTACTTTAATTGAAATAAATAGATGGAATGGAGAGCTCCTCATATTATGGGAGGGGGAAGAGTCTTAAAATCAAGTCGGACAGCACCAACTTAGCTAAAAATGACTAATTTCCGGACACCTGATATTTGACTCTTCACACGTGTATTTTTAATGCTTTCAGCACTCGAGCTCAGGCCGCTAAAAAAATATGCAGGGCCATTATGGGAATAGTAGAACCTCGGATCACACCAAACACCTGTGGCACAAATACTCTTCTCCCTTCTTGGACCACCATCGACCACGACTCACAACGAGTGCTGACAGCTACTTTAATTTCAGTCTTTCTAGACTTAGTTCGGACTGCAAGTGCAAACTGAGTCGTAATGGATATGGAAATATGACACCAAAACTTTACCAAATCACAAAATCGCCTTGGAATCGAAGTCGGTTAGCCATTATAGCTACGTTCTTGGTACTTTTACTTTTCACAACGGCTTCCGGTGTGAACTGTCAGCAGGAGGAGCAAGAAAGCTCAAGCGTTGGATTAGAAGTGGAAGTGCCTATATTAAGCAGCAGTGAAAAGAATTCTTCTCAGGGCCCTGCTTCGTTAACATCTTCCTCCCTGTCTTCACCGACAACTGAAGCATCCATTTCGAGTGACAATATTGCAACGGAAAAGGTCCTCGAGAAAAGCAAATCCGACGAGCAATCATCTCTTGAAGCAGAAGTCATCGTTAGCAACAAGGCATCCGGGGCCAATGCATCTTCGCGAACTGGAACCTTTCCTAATGCGAGCGTCCGTGGAGTATCCTTGAACATGAACCGCAATACCTTAATTAATGGCGACAACATGCTGCAGCGTCAACTTCGGGAGAAAGCCAAGCAAGATAGCTTGGAGTCTATCAAGATGCACATTTTGTTGCGCTTAAACCTAAAGAAACTTCCGAATATAACCAAACCGATATCAGTGCCACAAAACATAATAGAAGACTTCTACAAGGGCTACAACGCGTCCTTGTCAAGCTCAGAACGGCGACGCAACAGCGAACAGTCGACGTCAGCATCAGCATCAGCATCAGCGGGTATCCTCAATTCGAACAAGAATCTTCAGTCCGAAACAGCCGCGTTAGACGTTTCCGTTTCGGGCGAAAGTGAGAATTTGTCCACCCAAATGCAAGGAGATGATGCAAACGCGAACTCTTTAAACCATTTTAAGTTGGACAACGACAGGAGTGGATATTCCACGGAGTTTGGAATGGAGTATGAGGATGATGTGGGAAACGAAAGTATTCTTTCACATGTAAGCAGCATTTATCTATTTCCCGAACGTAAGTTAAACAGCAAGGCGACATAAATCCACGTAATCACCTCCGCTTCGTCGGAGACAGACACGTTTTATCTGTGTTCCTATTTTTCCAATAGAGCCCCAATCCCATATGCGGCATCGGAAGACAGATGTCCTTCGGTTTAAATTTGATAGCAGCTACACGGACGTTTCGCATGCCACACTTCACCTTTATCTCCGGGGTTGGGACTGGATCAGCACAC
Source organism: Drosophila nebulosa (assembly GCA_024703675.1). NCBI lineage: Eukaryota > Metazoa > Arthropoda > Insecta > Diptera > Drosophilidae > Drosophila > Drosophila nebulosa. The sequence continues at coordinate 857,921 of JANFPS010000004.1, read as the reverse complement.
ACCAGCCGGAGCTAATTGAAGAGATCAGCAGTCAGCAGAACAAGGACATTGTCGTGGCCATCCATCGGGCTGTGCGTCGTACAAATGGCACCAGCTTCACACATAAGGCCAAAATGTTTGAATTCAGTCAGCCGATTCCCTCAGGACAGGGTCAGTGGGTCAATGTGGACCTGAAGCCCCTATTTGGGCTCACATTGGCCGGCGTTGCTGGCCGCGGATCCAATGGGACGCAAGAAATCATTATCAAAGGCGTTGAGTCCTGGATGAAGCAATTGGTCGTGACCACGGACAACACCTCAAAAAATCCATTGGTATCTCTCAGCACATCATTTATTTTTGTTGGCAGTAAACTCTTAATTTGATCATATTTTATCCACTCTTTTTGCAGACAGTTCACATTGAGATCGGATCAAAGAAGAAACATCGCCGCAAACGGAGTTTAATGGACTGCACGGAGAGTGACCAGGACGTGCGGTGCTGTCGCTACCCTCTCCGAGTGAATTTCACGAGCTTTGGGTGGAACTTCGTTGTGGCCCCCACCTCATTCGACGCGTACTTCTGCAGCGGCGACTGCAGAGTCGGATACCTCGAGCAATATCCTCACACACACCTTGCCGCTCTAACGACATCCGCATCTCCATGCTGTTCGCCAACCAAAATGAGTTCCTTAAGCTTGTTGTATTTTGACGACAACCACAATCTGGTATTAAGTGTTATACCAAATATGTCCGTCGAGGAATGCAGCTGTTCCTAGCCGGCAAATGTAATGTAATGTAATTCAAGGTTTTTTATACAAATCACTTAGAAATAAATAAAAATGTTTATGTAAATATGTATGTATACACTAAAATCTATACCCATCTCATAAATTAAAACAAAGTATTATCCATAATAACCAGTGCACAGATTTACTATGTATGTATATCTTGGCACATACAGAATCAGCTGGTGAATTAACTGATTCAGCTGCTGCCAAGAAGCAATTCGGTGAAGTGGAAATTGTACCTAATTTGTGACAATCGTCCAATTTCGTGTACTTCATTTGTAGATACTTATTTTTTGTCAAAAATCAGACACTTGTAGAATTTTGGTTGGGATCACTATTTTGAGCCAGTTTGACTGGATCTTATGAATCAATATGACAACAGATTAAGAAAATGGAAGGTTGAGAAAGAAAAAACTTAAATAATTCGGTATACCTTGCACCAAGTGAAAAAACTAATTTCATTTCACAGGCTATTTCGCTCACTTTTATAAGCAAAACTTTACTTCCTTTTTAATCCAATTGTTATAAAATTTAGATTTTGATTCGATAGACGGTAATAAAAGTTATGGGACTCAAGTCTCATGTGGATAAATGGACGTGCCGGGACTGACTCCGCTGTTGACGATCAAAATATATATAGTTAATAAGAAATAAACGCTTCCTTCTGTCTGTTACATACATTTTTGTGACTTCAATTTACCATTCCACCCTATGAATGCGTGGTATAAAAATACTGAAACATCTTGCTTGTTTTTTTTTTTTATTTTGTAATATAATTACAACGTAATTGGGCGGTACATCATATATATACATACATATATATATAAATACAATTATCGTGCCCTGCAGTTAAGACTTCGGCGCCAATAACTTTTAAAATCGTTAACAGAGATGCAATTTGAATATTCTGTAGACGAATTTAACAAATTCTAGGTGGTACCCATTATTGGAAAAGGTATATCATTTCAATAAAAGTTGAAACGTTTCTTCTAGTTTTTTTTAGTTAAAGCTACCCACGGTATTGTTAGACATATTTAAAACTCTTTCAAATTTTAAACTAATCAATTTTACAAAATGTGTTAGAAACTAAATATCTTCATCACCTATCTATCCTTAGCTGTAAAAACAATACAAAGTTTCAGCATCCTACGCTTGTAAATTCGCTGAAAGTTGAATTGATTTGAGTGACTTCAGTTAGCCGTACATCAAGAATATACACATCCTATGTACATATGTTACAAAAATGAATGCATCATTTGGCAATAGTACAAAGTAATTGCTAAGGCAAATGGGACAGTGCAAAATACAAATATTATATCTTAAAAATATCAAAAAGAAATGGCTGGTTAAAATTGGTAAGCAATTGCCAACTTTTTCAGACATACATTCACACTTACTCTTAGAACTTTCAAATATTTTTCTTTTAAATAATAAATAAAATTCGTTACAATGAGGATGCAATAAATTTAAAAACAGTTATAGTTTTCTTAAATATTGTAAACGTAGATTGGTTGGGTATCGATAACATGTTTCTTTTTAAGAGAGCCGCGAAACTCTAGCACATTTGAAAAACAGGAGACATCTGTCGATATATCGATAAATCGATAGTGGATACCATCGATTGCAACTATGGAGAATTTAAAAGTAGCGTTACACTTTAAATATTGGGCAACTCGCAAATGCTGGATCGGAGTGCGCTTCCGCTTACCACGATATTAAAAATTCAAGATTGTTGAATTTTTAGGTTGGCAACTCAAGCTCTTCTCTTCTAAAAAAAAAAAAACAATGCATTTATTTTAAATTCTAACCTCAATATCTGCATCTCGAAAAAATTTATAGTAAAAGTCGACGGAAAAAGCAATTAAGCATTTCCTACCCAACCGAACGAAAGTGAAATAATCAGCCACACGTTGTAGACCAACAAAAAAAATTCTAGCATAATGCATAAACCAGGAGACCGGCCTAAATTCGTCCGGGCCAATGTTTGAATGTAGGAATTCAAAAACTTAGGCCAGGGCATTTGAGTTTTTTTTTTTTGTCCAAAATTGAATTTTGGGCTGATAGTTCCTATGGGACCTATATGATATAGTCGCCCGACCTTGATAAGTTTTGGCACAAATATTAATATCAAACTATCAGATTCTAATGTTTATGATAATGCCTTGCAAAGAAAAGTTTTTGGTTTAAAACTGAATTTTCGACCGATAGTTTTCTGTTATTAAATACATTTAAGTAAATAAATAAAATAAATAATATTGCTTAGAAATCATATTTAAATTTGATTACAATTTGTCGTCGTAAAATAAATACGCACCTAAACAAAATTTTTCTACGATAAGTTAAGAAACCCCTATATAAGAAAACACTTTTTAACAAATACAGATTTGGCTTTTATTCGACTCGCCGGAGTTCCTATTCAGATAGTCATTATTTCGGATAGTATAATTAAGATAAGATTCTTGATATAACACAATGTAATTGTATAACCAGGCACAGCACAAAGAGGCCATTTTCTCCCCGCAGCATAAGAAGACGAGTCAATATACATACCTTGGGTATACCCTCCTCCTCCTGTTGTTGCTTAAACTTTTACGCTTTTAGTTAAAGGTAGGTAAAAGTCTTGAACTACCCGGGTCGGACTACCAAGCCTATATAAATTACAGCCATGTATAAGCGTTCAAGTTGGTACAGGGTGTATCCCAGTCGGTACGGCGACATGCTTACCTAACTTTTGCGTTCTTAAGTCGTCAATACTTCGTGTTGACTTTGGCTTACACACGACTCTTAAATGGGAGAGTGTGTGCAACTGCGTGTTAGACATTTTTTCCACTGTTGTTCTTTCAGAAGTAAGACAAGTTAACAAATTAGTTGAAAGCTCGCCGCTCATTACCTCGTCTACTAAAAAGCCAACTTTGGTCAAAACGATGGCTTCTTTATTGGTTTTTACACTTTTTGCCATAAAACAGCTTTAATGGTGTGGCCATATGTCCTAACATGTCCATAACATTGCCTTGTCGACCGAAGAGACAAATGGATCGCCGATGAGTGGACCTGTGCTGATTATTGGAGGAGACGTTCACATAAAATTTTTGGCATATTACGTTTTTCAATTTGATCCACAAAAAGACCATGTTCCTCATTTTCTGATTATCTAAAGAGCTAGTAGATCTGCTTTAGCCATAGGTACCTTTAGAAAGCATTCGTTCATTATATTGCCGCCTTCATGAACCGTACAAAGAAAACTGTATCCACACAGCTTGCTCGGTGCTCCGATTTTCTATGCTTGGAACAAACGAAAAGAAACACCCAGTCAAGTCCAGGCAACGCATTGAGTCCCATTTATTGTGCAATTGGACACCATACCTTTTGTGATGAGACTTCCAAAGATTCCAGCTCTTGAAGTCTTTCGAGCCGTGCAAATTGAACCACTTAGAACGCAATTTCTGATAGACGCGCATGGGCGTTTAACGCGAAAGGCGGTGTTCTTCATGCTCCAGAAGATTCGATATTCAAATAAGCTTCGTATAAAAAGAATGCTACTACATGGAGCTTTCTTTCTTGTTTCATGTCAACGATAATTGGTTTTCCTAATGTTGGGGCTATATTCCAAAATTGAACAGTAGTTCCAAAAAGGCACTAAATTTCATGCTGAGCGAATATTTAGCATGGCTCGGCGAATATCGGAATTGATGAGCGAGTTCATTCGGCGAATGTTTGATTCGGCTCCTTGTGTTCGGGCTTGAGCTCCTTTTGTTCGATTAGACTCACTTCGTGTGCGAAAAAGAGATGAGATGCTCGAAAGCGGGGAAGACTCGAACTTCAATCTGGTATGATTGAATTTCCCATTTTAATCGTAATTTCCCATTTTTATGACATTCTAACTGAACAGCGGGAATACATTGTTGTTGGAGTCACGAATGAGCCATTAAAAAAGAAGAAATTTCTGAAAATAAAAAGCATATTTAATTTAATATGTAATATATTCAAGGGCCGAAAAGGTCCCAAAAGCAACATGGATATTGTCGAATATGTTGCGATAAAGGTACGTGAGGGTGAAGAACCTCAGGACAGAGTCAAAAATGGGCTAAGAAGTGTGTGTTCAAAGGTGTTGTAATGGGAAGGGTGGGGGTGTCCATGGGAATGCGTGAGAGTTGCCAGAGGCCCATTGAAGGTTTCCTTTGCTTATGGCAACTCCAAAACGGTCGGCCAGTTAAAATTCATATCTAGTGTCCTGTTCCCATTGCAGGTGAATGGATATGACATTAGTCATTTGTCGAATTATGAAGCGGTTCAAATGTTCCTCCAAGCTAAAGAGACTCTAGTAGTGGAATTATGCCGTCAGCAGCGAAACGAAAACAATGATGGTAGCTGTTCTGCGAAGGACATGGCCGATGCCACGGCTACCAATGCAGTGACGAAAGGAAATAGTGACGGCGTTTCACGTCCGAATCAGTTAATTCTTACACTCCGCGCGAAGGAGCCACATCTCCCGCCACCATTAATAGATAAAGAGACGCAAACTGTGGATCAGGATATAGTCCGAAGTATAGCTGATCATTTTATTGAGCAGGAACATCACCTGTTCGAACAATGTCTGGAGCCAGAAATTGATATTGAGGTGAGATGAATAAATTTTCGCGCACTCTGTCGTTAATATATGTAAATGGACAATTGTTTTTTCTTTAGGAAATTACGCTCGTAAGGAGCGTTGCCCCTGATGCTTGTAACGACGCTGATCCTGGCAGAGTTCAGAAAATTGGACTCAGTGTGTGTTGCAATGGCTTTTTTAGCAGCCACAGTGATGACAGCAGCGATGTTGTTAAGACCTCGCAATCGCTTACGCACTTAGCCACGGCAACGGTAGTTGGTGACGATGTCGTCGCTGAGAATGCCGCTGATGCTGATGCGGAGGTCTGTGAGGATGTATTCATTAGTGATATTCAACCCGAAAGTATTGCAGAGCGGGACGGCCGCTTGAGACGTGGCGATCAAATCCTTCGTATTAACGGAGTGGACATTAAGAGCAAAGAGGAGGCAGAGGCACAGATCGCCGAAAGCGAAAATGGTAGCACAGCCGTAACGCTGCTAGTCAGTCGACTGCTGTATCCAGTAAGTATCTATTATCAAAGAAATTCACATGATTCATAAGGAGGAATATAGGCGAATACTATGTTTAAATATATATCCTTGGTAGCTAACTAATCAAAAATTTGGGTCATTCCAGTTCGAACACTGTAATTTTGGGTGACTTCCGAGCATTTAAAAAAAAACCCAAACTACTGCGTACAATTTTTACCACATACATAAGACTTAGGATGTTTGCGTACAATACTTCATAGTTTTTTTTAGTTTCGAGAAATAATCGACATATATGCACTGCTGCCCCAATTCCGGGAATCCAAGTTGCTAAAACCAAGAAACATCAATTTGTCCTTAAGCTAAAAAGATTTTTCCATGCAATAGACTAAAATCTTTACAAAGCATTGAAGTTTACTAAAATGGAGTGGGTAGAAGCAAGGGATCCTTTCATTTCCAGCACACTTAAGTTAATGCATCTTTTTAACTTCCTCCCAAATTTGCTTCTAACAGGAGGACGATGAAGATGAGGATATTGACAGTAACTTTGAATACGCAAACAGTTTCCTTCCCGATGACTACACCAATGTTGTTGACAAATTGGATAAGCTGCTCTTGAGCCAAGTGGTGCAACCATCGAAAGCACAGACAACAAATGAAATAGCTGCTGGAGCGGCAAACAACCTTGTTACAATCTCAGCGCCTCAACACAATACAGACAACCAAAACGTCTCAAAGGGACAACAGATCTGTACCCTTCCAGTTCAAAAATCACTGTCTACATCGTGCTGCCATTCAAAAACACAAATCGATGGAAATCTGAGTCTCAACCAGAGCCTGGGCCGGAATACGTCTTCGGTTAAAACACAGATTCCAAATCACATGAAAAGTATTAAATCAACAGCGCCAAAAAATCAAAAGTACGATTATGATGAAAGCGAGCATATCTACGAAACGATACCCGAAGATTCCGAGTCGGAACCATTGTATTGCTCTCCCTACCAAAGTTCCAACTACATGACCGCTTTAGGCTCTTGCTCGTCTGCCGCAACGGGAGCTGATGCCGAGCCCGAAACTGTAGAAATGGAACAGCAATCACAGCGTGTGGCTCAATGGCTGGGACTCAAGTCTCAGTCGCAGGGAAGTCCGCATCTCAACTCGAGAGCTCAGCATTTCCAGACGCACACACTGGCTGGCCGTCCAAACCAAATAAAGCAACACCAGCAACAACAACGCCTCTCTAACCGCGTTTTCACCTTACGAAGCACACTTACAAATACGAGTGGCTCCAGCAGCAGTGGAGCCGGCTACATTGATAATGGAAATATTATTCTGGGCGAAGAAATAGACAATTCGTCAAGTGCCTACAACACTGGAGGCTCAAACAACAGCGCCTCACCTCGCCAGAATTTGTTGAATGCCGCTGACGCAATAGATGATAATTTAACAACCAATCCAAAAGTAAGCAGCAAACAGCAGATACTGTCACCAAAAGAGGCGGTTGCGTCGACACCTGTTAGTAGCATGCTTATGTTACCCTTTGGAAGATCCGGTCGCATTGGTCTATGCTCGTCCGCCGGTATGTATCTGCAGTTTCCTTATGCCAAATTATTATCATAAGTTATTTTACATTCTAACGATATTTTCCTCCGAAAATGCCAATTAACCAGGGTTTTTGAACACTTGTTCAAAAAATTACATTTATCCATGCCGACGTTTTCATATAATTTTTAGTTCATTACGTAAATTAAAAATTACGAAATCATGGGCCCAAGACATCGTATCACAAATGTAAAAAAAAATGTTCAACCGTTCAATATGTGTACCAAGTCAAGATACATCCTTTACACAGTTTAGCAAGAGAATTTGAAAAAAAAGTAACGGAGGGACTCGAACCCAAATCTATTGTTGTTATGGCCAAGATCAAACCGAGCATGACGATTTTGCTTATTTTAGGAATCTAATCGATTTGGGTAACAATTTAAAACGCTTTTGGACATCTAGTTGCTGAAAATTTTATCTAAAAATTATGTTTGTGCAAAAATTTGAAACATAAAACATTATGTTTGGTATTTTTTCGAACAAAATCAAAAAACAAAAAATGAGCTGAACATCCACATTCAAATATTTATCGACAAATTAAATTGCTTTAGCTCTAATTCCATCAATAAACTGAAATTATAAAAAAAAAAAAAACGTACAGAAGCCTAGCCAAATAGCCTTTTCTAAAAATAAATATCATTATTTGATTAAATCTTGCAGAGTGTTCTGGCCAACCCAAGGCATCATCATCAATCCAGGACGAGCTGCAGGTATTTGGCAGCACTCTGCTTCGGACGGACCTTAAATTAATGCGACTGAAGCAACCTGAAGAAGCTCACAGCCAATGCCCGCAATTCAACGCGCCCAACCTTAGCCGTTATCACTTTGTTAGTAGCCAAGAGGTAGGGCCAAAGATCGTGACTTTGGATTCTTCAAAAGCATAATTTTTTTATACGCATTCCTTACAGGTGGCAATTAAGAACCACAATACACTGGGGGATCCGAAACCGAATTCCATAATGATAGGCGGGGAAAGAGTCAACGAAGAAATTCCCATGGTGTGGAAGGTAAAACGTCGACCAGACGGAACCCGATATATTGTGAAGCGCCCCGTGCGAAACCGTGTTCCTTTCGGTCTGCGTAAAAATAATCGCAATAATGAAGTCACCACAACTGAAGACGACACAGTGTCAGAAGTTAAAATTGGACGATATTGGACTAAAGAGGAGCGCAAGCGTCACATAGAGCGAGCCCGAGAACGACGGCATCATCAACAGCAGCAACAGCAGCAGCAGCAGCAGCAGCAGCAACAACAATAGTAGTTGTAGCTCCGTTTATAATTTAGCAATACAAAAACTATTTAGCTTTAAATTGTCCCAAACCTATAGAATATGTTTAATTTTGTGTTAGATGAATATTTAAAATTCCGGGTTTCAGAAGCGACTAGATAATACTTGATTGTAAACAAGCTGGTCTATGCTTGTTAGTCTTGGGGTGCACGTCTCCCAACATGAAAGGCCAAATATGTGTAGTTCACAGAAGTGTTGACTTTCCAAAAGTCGCATTTAGCATTTTTACCTATAATCAAAATAAACTGTATGCATCACCTTCAGGAGTTTCAAAATTATGATATGGCCTCACAATTTGTGGTTGTTGTAAGATATATTCATTTATTCACCTAAAGCGCAATATTGTCTTCAAAGTATAGGGGTAATACGTTCTTGCATGTTTGTCTTTGCGGATCGCACTGCAGATACATACATTTCGGAGCACAAGCACATTTTTATCGATAAGAACCACGAAAACCAAATCTTCTATGATGTACATAATAAATATTTCTTTAAAAATTAATTTGTAGGGTGTTATAAAATTAATTAAGTCTGTTCAAGTTTTAGGATGGCGCAATATCGTATTTTTATACCTTATGTGAAATGAACTTTTATTTAGAACCGCCTTTTGTTTCGTCCGTACTAAGTTTGTATACCCATGCAAGCTTCTCGAAGATGGTGGGAGATAGATAATAGAGAAAAACAATATAAAAAGTAAAGATTCTTAGTAGATTTTGAGAAATCATAGAAGTAGATATATGCAGATGGATAGTGCAAAAAGGTGGTAATATGTGTACCCGGGCTTAGACGGATAAATTGAATTTATTTGTGCAATTAAGATTGGGAGACTAGAGACGACATCAAAAGCTTTCCAAAATATGTGTGAATCGAGCTTTGTGAAACCCAAGTGGAGAAAATTTATTTTTACGTAAGAGAGTAAGAGAGATTTTAGAGTTTAATAGCTTGCCTGGGTAAGACATGCTTACCTAACACATTTATTTATTCAAATCGAGCAATATTTTTCATTTCTCCCAGCATCTATACAAAATATACATAAATGTTATGCATTGTTTAAATTTCTTCTTTTCCAGCATTCAAGTGTTAAGCGAAATCCAGAATGGAACTATCCTTCCTTTCCAAATTTCGATGAGTACAGACCAAATCGACATTGTGACCGAATTTCTAATTACTCTACGAGCAATTTAAGCGACTTGGGGGACTTATCGAAGTGCCCATAATAGACAATTTATTAAAAAAAGAAGTGGGACATTTACGGAAGTCGATAATTTTGGAGTGCTTCATTTCGATTACACGTATATGTCCAATATTGTTTTCCAAATTGTGAAGTTCCGCAATATGCACTAGCAAGAGTCACCGCTATGCATTTCATTATATTAATACTAATTTCGTTTCTATTATTACTTGACATTCGCTTTGTAAAGTGATACTACAAACATCATACTAAAATTTATCATAACCGTTTTTTGTTTCGACCGCCAACTGTATTATTTTCTGAAACAAATTATCTGAAAACTAATCAGAAATTACTACTTCAAAATTTTTTAAACTTTGCATGTTTCACGAAAAGTATTTTTATTGAAATATTTATGAACTGTCATCATTTGATAATAATTTTCCACTGATATACTGAGAATAATTTAAAATATCTGAAAAATTTGGAATAAACATACAATTCATCAATCAGAAAGTGCCATATCATTTTTTAATTATTCATATAGAACTTTTTAGAAGACAAATTTTTGTTGAAGATCACAAAAAAAAAAAAAAAAATAAAATAAAGAATGCAAATAAAATGCACATAAAATGAATATAATAAATATAAACAATATAAAATGTGTATATAATACATGCATAATGTAAATATTTATATGAATATTATAAACAATATATAAAATATCATATTTGAGATAAAGGATTTATAAATAATTAATTTATATATAATTAAATGAAATCCCATTAGACTTCCGTCTGCACCTGTCATTGAATCCTAAATAGTACATGAAATATAGATGTCAAATCTTCATTTTGTACTTGGATAATTGCTGAGCGATAATTTGGATTATGCGTACTATATCTTTCCAATGTTTTCAAAACGCTTTCTATGTGTACCCAATGGAAAGCGGTACGTGAAAATTGTATTCTATACATTGAGACATTGTTTTATTTTCAGTTTTGTGAGCTGAAAAGATATAGTGAATTATGACTTATTAGCTTAAATCAAAGCTCGGTTGTAAAGTATTTATATTATAGTTTTATATGTATAGTTATTTGTATTTATATATTAAAGTCGTCAAAATGTACATATGTATGTAAGAGGCAGAAGGAGGCGTTTCCGACCCCATAAAGTATATATATTTTTGATCACCAGCAACAGCCGAGTCAACAGCCATGCCCGTCTGTCCGTCCGTATGAACACCTAGATCTCGGGGACTATAAGAGCCGGAATACGTATAGGCTTAACAAATTTCATAAAAAACGGTTGTAAAATAGCCAAATTATACGCAGAAACTTTTTACAGGCAACGTCAAAGGGGCGGCACTCGGGTGGGTGAGTTAGATGGCATGTGATTGGTATGTGTTTGGTCTTCGCATTTGAGAGGGAGAAAGATACGTCTAATAATGCGTCGTTAGATTTCAATGTTGCGTTGCCCAAGAGTCCTTATTTTTTTCTAATACTTATTTTTTTCAAAAGGTGGCAGCCCCTTTCGTTTTTATTGCGCTATGCTATCGAAACTGTGAAATTCCGGTTTTGTTGTTTCGGCTCACCTTGCCATTTGCTTGCCCACCTTTTATATAGTGCATCGCGTTTTAATTGGTGAGCTGTGCTTTTCAAAAGAGATCAATCAATTTTTTCGTGTAGTTTCTGATTATACAAAGGGTAAATATTTTTAAAATTTTGTTATTGACGTAGTAGTTTTATTTTTTTTTACAAAAAATAAGAAAAAAAAACGATCAGCTTGGAGACAAAATTAGATATTCTGCGGCGATTTAATAAGGGCGAGAAGGCTGTGAAGATAGCGAAGCATTTTGTCCTGGCTCCAACAACTGTAAGAACTATTAAGAATCAAGATGGAGAAAACTTAGAAAACTCCAAGGAACAAAACTAACAGAGACTCAAGCTTCATCCAAAAGTGATTCATTCTAATTTTTGTGTCATTTTTGTCAATATAATCATTATTTTATTATTTTCGAAATATAAAATAGAATATAAACAATTAAAAAAAAAAAACAGATAAATATACAGCCCCTTCGTTACCATTCTCTTACTGGGTTGCACCACCAATCAAGTTGCAAGTTACTTGCTCTGCAGCGCTGCGGCCGTTATTCGTACTGCGTAAGTATATGCTGCTGTGGCTTCGGTTGATACACACACATACGCAAAACAATATTAACTGTGACTGTATATGTAAGATAATAATAATAACAATATAAAATAGACAAAATAGACTACAAAGGGTACATAATTTGGCGATATTTAGTTGTAATTATATTTAAATACAAACCACATACACAATTAATAAAACAAATCGATACATCGAATATATATTTAAAAGCCTACTTGTTGCGAAGTTTATATACTCTTGCTGCATGTATACATATGTCCTTTTGTATGCAATTATCTAAGGTCAGGTACATATGTATAAAAATTTGTGGAGAACACCAAGATCTTACGATCTCACTTAGGGGAAAATTTCCACTTTTTGTTTTTATGTTGAAAAATAGGGGAAGGGCGGAGCTCGATTTAAACCCACCACAGCAAAAACAAACTTTAGTGCCTTATATCAGTAGTTGGTTTTTACGAAGAGAAGATAAATGCTAGATGGTTAATATCAACAACGACGCGAAATAAAAGAAACAGAAGAACGTTTTACAGAACAAATTTTTGGCCCCCTAAAAACCTTCCATACATTTTTGCACTTTTCATAAATTTTCCACATTTAAGAATATAGGGAGTCTATTTTATACGCAATAAAGGAAGGAAATATCAAACTTGTTCAACTGAAATTCATTTTTCTTGAAATCAGTAGTCATGATTTTAATTAAACTTGGTAGAGATATAAGTGAATATTTGAAAAAGATTCAGGCATTCCTTCTTCATTGAGCCGTGGAGCTACAGAGCCGAGAAAAGCTCTTTTTTATGGACAAATTGTTAATATGTGCGGTGATGAAACCCCCATAAATTTATCAAAACATATTGAGGAGTGTAGATAACTCAGGTTTAAGAAGATGACTGACTTTGCAGACATAATCCTGTTTAATTATTTAAATATACTGTTTAGGTGAGAGGTGGCCCTGGCCTAGCTTAGGAAGAGAAGTCGACGACCTGTTTAGAGAAATGTTTTTTACTGTTCACGTGGGAGTTTTAAAAATTAGTTGCTGGTTGTGAGGACCGTTACATAGAATATGCAGCGCTAAGCATGTATGTAATGTATTAAAAACATTGCATTTTTGACTAAGCGAGACAAACGTTGACGATTACGACTAAAGTGCAGATAATCTTGATCATCTATGCATAATCTCAATTAGCTCACTTGGCGAAACATAATGTATTCATTGCTTTTAGATATGTCGCAAGTCACAAAAGACATAACAGCAACATTGCACCAAAACAATATTAAATAATATGGAAGGATAACACAAAATATATATAATGTAGATAAAAACAGATGACTGCAGATTTAAAAATCGCTGGTGCATTGTTAATCAAAGCATGATAGCCGTAAGGGTAGAGAGCAAAGCTAGTTTCCTTGTTAAAATTCAAAGAACTTTAGTGTGTTTTGGAGTCCTCGTCTGGAGTTGGGTGTTCCAGCTTTTTAGTGTATATTGAAAATAAACATAACATAAAGTAATCCGTAATAAAATTCTCAAAATTTATCTGATAATTTGTGCTATCACTAATAAATTACTTTTCATCGATAGTATTCGATAGGAGACATTCGATATCAAACACTTTCGCCCACGCTCGCGCAGCGGCAAGCCGGCAAAACTAAATTACTGTTTAAAGTTTTTTTACTCTACGCTAATGGTGTAAAATTGGCAAGGAGAAACTATTTAAACAAAGACCTGTGCGTCCTGACACTGAAGTGCAGTTTGTATAAACTTCCCCCATACACATATTCCGTTATTTAGTTTTTTCGTCCTGCACTAGGTAGGCGTGCCGCTACTGCCGGAATGTGTACCTATGTACATACATGGCATGTACATACATTGTGCTTACATTGTGTATATACATACATAATTTTTCATCAGATGCATCGTATTGGGAATAGTTGTGGCGGGGCAGTACAGAGCAAGTGAATCTTTACATAATATAAAGATAAAAACGACATCTGAAAGAAGCGATCTGTTTTACAAATCTTTGAGTGTAAAAAAAAAAAAAATTGACTGGGTGTAACTCGTTTCATAGATACAAATGTATCTCAACCCAGCCTCTATATTATGATGATGTGCGGGGGTGGGCTGAGGGTTGGGGTTGTTCTTTGGGCTTTGGGAGAGAAGTAGAGAGTAAGAGAAAGAGAGAGTGAGAGAGAAGTGGAAGTTACAAGGGGTGAGTGACACAAGCACAGAGTTGTCGTTGTAGTAAGTTAGGGGTTGCTACGAGGAGAGAAATCCAGGCGCAGGCGAGACGCGGCTAAGACCGACCAGGAAGACGGAAAATAATAAATCAGAAATAAATATTCGAGTTTCATAAAATTGTTTTAAAAAATAGACAACATTTAAAGGCATTGGCATTGGGTTTAGTACACTTCGTCCCTCAATGTAAGTAATCGGTAGTAGTACTCCATTGCACCCAGAGCCGTATGTATGCTGCATACCTATACAAAAATAAATATGTACACATGCAGGCATACATACATACAAACATACATACATACATACATACATAGTATTCACTCCCATTCACATGCGTGTGTGTATACCAAATCCAAATGCATTCCTCTTGGTTTCGGTTCTTTTCTTTTTCTATATTGCAGAAGTCATTCACAGTTCTTATGAACGAAGGAGCACTATCAGTAACGCCAACAATGTGGTGAAACGACAGTTACCACGCGAAGAGGTCACTAAAATTCTGGGAACAGTTTTTCGAGAATGTGTCGGTAATCGGCTACGATTAGTGCATGGTACATATTCGTAAATGGAGGAGTGGCCACCAAAGAGTGATACCAAAGTTTTAGTTTCGCATAAAATATAATGACATGTCTGGATCACACATAAGCCCGGAGTCCAAAGGAATCAGTGGGGTGAGTTCAGCTTCTGGTTCAAGCTCTGGATCAGCGGCAATTGCTATATCATCTTCGCTGGCATCATCATCCTCATCGAGTACCAGCTCCTCGTGTGAAAGTGGTATTGTAATTGGGGATAGCTTTGCTCTCTCGCTTTCACATTCCGAGCTAGTAGGCAAATCAAAGGTGTCGCATCATATTGATATTGTTGATAGTAGTCCTGCAATAAAAAACGATACCACGAACTCCATGTTGTCCACACAACTCACTCCCAAGTTGCTGAACGAAATTAATATGGCGGAGTCGCTTCATAAGTTGAATCAAGCCCATCATCATCATCAAATGCTTGAGCCCACTAAAGTGATCACTTCGCTGCCCCTGTCCGAAGATCCGCGGACTTTGCAATTGGCTCTGGAGTTGTCCTTGGTTGGGCTGAACGAAAATCGGAACTGTTACATTCAGCCATCTTTGCCGACAGTGCCCATGACTATGCCGGCGCCCAGTGATTTTGAGCTCGGTTCGATGAATGTAAATCAGGGCGCTTACACGAGAGGTGACACCAACCTTCCGTTGCCGTCGGCGTCTGGATCAGGTCTTTTAATACCCACCGCTGGATTGGAGGACCGATCGAAGAAGTCTCAAAACATGACCGAATGTGTTCCAGTGCCAAGTTCTGAACATGTGGCCGAAATAGTCGGCAGACAAGGTACGCTATCGCACTCATATTACAGATTAAAAGCTTTCTATATTCAGATAAAACTCTCGTAAATCGATTTCACAAGTAAACCATACATAAACCATTTGGTATATTTACTTTTTTTTTTTTACTTAGGATGTAAGATTAAAGCGCTAAGAGCCAAGACAAATACGTACATCAAAACGCCAGTTCGCGGCGAAGAGCCGGTTTTTGTGGTCACAGGGCGCAAGGAAGATGTGAACAAAGCTAAACGCGAAATACTTTCAGCAGCGGATCACTTCAGTTTGATACGAGCCTCGCGAAAACCATCGATTGATGGTCATAACTCCGGACTAGCGGGAAGCGGAAATGGCTTGGGTACTCCGACCAGCGGCGGGGCCGGCGGGGGGATGGTGTCTCGTTTGCAATCCGGACCCCCTTGCCTGCCTGGCCAAATCACCATTCAGGTACGTGTACCTTATCGTGTTGTAGGTCTAGTTGTGGGGCCCAAAGGTGCGACAATCAAACACATCCAACAAGAAACGCAAACATACATAGTCACACCGTCTCGCGAAAAGGAGCCGATCTTTGAGGTAACCGGCTTGCCGGAAAACGTTGAAAAAGCACGAAAGCAGATTGAGGCCCACATTGCTTTGCGCACTGGGAATGGCAGCGGTAGTGGGTCCTCAGGAGGAGACAAGGGCCATGGCAGCGAAAATGGCAACGACTCACTTGAATCAAATGAGTTCTCCTCACTCCACACCATCAACTCGTTAACTCAGATTCTGAACGATGACCTAAATCCAGACATACTGTCATCCATTTACAAAAGTGGCATATCACCAACTGTGGACTATTCCGATAATACGCTCAAGGTTTACGGCAATGGAATAGCTGGTAATGGAATGGTCAACTGCATCGACACCGATGAGTTGGGTAGCGTTAATAGTACGAGCTGCTCCAATGTAACTATGAAATCAATACCAGGACATCTTATAGCCAACTGCTTTCCGAATTCTGAATTGGGCGACATGAATATGGTTTCCATGTTGCCAGCAAAAACGGGTACGGGATCCGTCTCTGGCAGTGACATCCACATGCAGTCTGCCAAAGCTAATCATTTATACCGCAACACAACCACCATTTCCACAAACAAATCGTTGTCGTTCTGCCCACCCACATCCGCATGTGCATCTGCATCGGCATCGGCATCCGCATCAGCATCAGCATCAGCATCCGCATCTGGTGCGAACATTTTGACGCGCTCATGCTCATCAGCCTCTTCAACAGCATCAACGAAGAGCACCAACAATAGCGCCAATAGTACTAATAGCGTCAATACTCCCCCAGAGCTATTGAATTTATGGAAGAATTTAAGTGATTCGATTGACATCGACGAAGGCATTGGTGACTCCCCTAGCATTTGGAACCTGCCACCTACCGCAGCAGCCACAGCCCACTCCCACTGCTCGCCAACAACATCGGTAAGTCCGACGGACTCGCTGCTGGGCCTGGGTGACCATGCAGCAAGCACCGGTCCGAGTCAGCGAATCGCTCACCAAGCGATGGAGTCCGGAGCACAGCGATCCGTGGCAAATATAATCACAGCAAACCAGCTGCCACCCAACAGTGCAGCCGATAAATTGATAGGGATCCACCGTGAATGCTTTGTCTGCAACGAGCGTGAAGTCACTACAGCTCTTGTTCCCTGTGGGCACAATATGTTCTGCATGGACTGTGCCAATCAGATCTGTGTATCTGTGGAAGCCATGTGTCCCGTTTGCCATTCCATCGTCTACCATGCAATGCGAATTTTGGGTTAAGCCCATTTGGAATTACTGTTTCGCAATCACCACCTGCCTAGGGGTATCTATAATTCCATATATATATATATATATATATATATATAAAACTAATTCAACTAATTTAAAACTAATTCAATTAACTTGCCTAATCCACGGCTACTTTTCTCTACTCCCTATTTTCATATTGGCCGTTGATAGGAATTGACAGTTTCAGGATCTTCATTTTTCGGAATTTAATTAAGAAGAAGCAAATGGGCGGGTTAATTTTTGGATAGTCGAGTTCATATAGCTCTTAGAATGATTCATAGTTTTCTGGGTAGGTGTGGTATTTCCAAGACGTTAACAGATATAATATAGAGATTAATTAAAATACAAGTAGTGAAAAAGAGTGGGGTATTTCTTAAAAAAAACATATGGTTTCCCTTCTTTCTTAAAAAATGCTTTCTGGCAGCGAAAACAGACAGTCAGATTCGAACTTAACCTGAACCGTAACTTCGGAGCATTTTTGATGAACGATATCACGTCTACGCAATTATGTATATTACGTGACATCGGATATTCCTTGGTCAAAAAAAGGGATACACACACAAACACTCACATACACACACACTCACAAACTTAAGACAACTCAGAAATTATTTCCATAATAATTATGGCCAACGCACACATAGAAAAAAATCAGAGTCGAAGTCTTCTATGTAACGAATTTTAACAATTAGCTCTACTTTTGGATGTTGACGATATTCTAGTGAAATTACAAAATGATGTATTTACATATGTGTAGGAGACAGACAGGTACATAGCTCTGCAAGGAGATTGAGATCTATACAATTAAATACAAATTATAAAACAAAAGAGAAAATTACGACAAAATAATTCCAACGTTTACGGTGGTCGCTCTAACAGTGAATGTTATTAGACCACTCTCAGAAATAAAATAAGTTGACTGATAAATAAGCAGTAATATTAAGCCAGAGCCAGGCACAGGCACATATGCAATTGCAAACACATATATTACGAGTACTATATGTCAAATACGGATATCATAACTATATTATTTATCTCGATATGATGCATGAGCCAACATGTGACAACTACTTATACCTACATATATACAGTGTTGTGGATCAAGACACTTGGGCGCAAGGTACTTCCCCAAGGGAGTGAACCAACCATTGATATATAAGTATATATATATATATGTGCAACCCATAAATAGATTATTTTTCCGTCAAACAGATATAAAACTTAATGAAATGGGCTAGAGATGCCAACAAACATCGCCTTGGGTAAATATCTTGCACCCAAGAGCCCATCACTGTCTATATACATACAGCTTACGATTAATGTGAAAAAAGACTTATATATTGATAGTCAATCATATTTAATATTGAGAGTAACAATATATATACAAATATATATATATATATATATACATACATATTGCGCAGAAGCCTATACATCAAGTTAATTTCTGTCTCTGTTGATTTGTTTTTTTTTAATTGTTAAGTTAAATTAATTATTTATTCTTGTCGTTTGTTAGTAGTCATTGCGAGACTTGTAGATTAATCTATTGATGATGTTCTTCTCAGTTTCAATTCTCAATTGCCCATTTACTTAAGTTTTGAATATAAACTTGTTTGTTTACAAACGGTTTCGAATTGGAGATTCTTATTTACTCTTTTACACTCTTATTACAATTTTGAATCGGTTTTAAGAACTATATGATTTTTCACCACCTCAAGTTTTGGTTTTGTTTATTTTAACATTGTAGAAATCAAACATAAAATGAGTGAGACTAAAAAGTTTAATGAACGCGCAAAACATATTTACATATAATATACATATATTTAAATGTTTCGGTAAATCATTCGACTAGTACAATTTAATTTGAAACTTAAACATAAATCATAAACATATATATATATATATATACACAAACATACATACATATATAAAACCATAAACATATATATATATATATATTAATTAACAAAGGAAAATATGAATCAGATTTAACAGGAACCCGGAACATAAGGTACCAAAGTTCACATACACACATTGAGTATTTACTTAGAGGGGATCCAACCATCTTACGAGCATAGCTAATGCAGCCGAACACTATCAATGCATTACCCATTCCCAGTTTGGCATTGCCAAAGATCAGTGTAAAAATTAACGCAAATCGAATCCAATCGGCAATCGAGACACACTTTCTTCTTAGTTGTTTCTTTTTTTGCGAGTTAGTCAATTCTTTAACTAGTCATTACAACATAAGCCTCTTTTGTTTTCAATACTTTACTACGATCGCAACAATATAAAAACATTTTGAAAGTAAGCTTACACATCGGACGAAACGACTGTTGCTATCAGAGATACGGCTCATCCCACATTAGCGAGCATAAATAGAATCCTTTGCGATTTCATTGATAGTATGTCTTAGAGGTGTGGACTGCATGTTGCAAAGCTTATTGTATTCTTTTCTCATGACACGATCAAGACACACACTCGCTCATATTATACTCCAACTCCAACTCCAACTCCGACTCGAACTTCAACTTCTATTCTTAACTATATTCTACAACTTAGAAAGTTTTATGAGATCAAATCGTGCATACCAAAAAGCGAGAAATATTTTTTTACACAGTACGTAAGATTTTACATTAAATTTGTAGTAGATGGCGAGGCGGTTAAAATATTTACAACGAATATTTTATAAATGTTTCTTAATACAAAATAATATAATATAAATAAACCGAGGTACATTCTAAAACCAGAGCTACTTTCTGAAGAAAGCGTTTTCGAAAAAATGACTGTTCGAAATCGAATTGTTCAGGAGATCGGCCCTGGTTGGTAACCGAGGAAAATATATAAATTACATATATATATATATATACAAATACAGACAAAAAATAAATAAATATATATATATATATATATATATACGTAAAGATACAAACTGATGCTCAGTTGAGGGCATGAGTAAACATTAAGAAGCTCATTAATGAAATAATACGGGTTGTTTGGATTTCCAATTGGTATTTCCTGTAAATTGTCTCTAACATTTCAAACAAAATTTTTCAAAGTTCTGAACTTTTAGTGCGCTTCACCGAATTACGAATCGGAAATCAGAGCAAGCCCGAAAACATTATTACCAATAGTGAAATATCCGCATTGTGTTCGTGACAAAAGTATGTAATATCTTAAAAGTACATTTCATAAATCAACTTAATTCGGCGTACTTTTTTAAACAATAATCAGCATGTATAAATGCTGAACAAATAAACTTTATATGACAAATACATATAATTAAATCAATACATATATATGAACATTAATATATATTTATATATATGTATATATATATATATGTGTAAACATATATGCATGTATAACGTTATTATAAAACTATATATGGATATACATATATATATATATATATATATATACATATATATATATCTATATATATATGCGATACATAACGATGTATTACTAAATGGTTATATAATAAAAATTTTCGGAAATATGAACAAAACTGTTTTATTTATTTATATTTTTTTTATGGTCGGTACTTACAAGTTACGGCGAATTCTTCTTTTAGCTGTAAATATTTTGGTAAAACACTTTGTCCACAACATTCTTGCGCCTGGTAAGTCACTGTGTTACGAGCAATAAATTCAGATTTATAATTGATATTCCAAAAACTTCAACATTTTTTTCATCTTTTACGAAATTACCGATATTTTCGGAGAATGTTATGTAGGACACTCGTGGTCCAAATTGTCTAAGGCTGCGATTTTGTTTAAAAATCAGGAAATTAAACCTTAAGATTAAAAATGTCATTTTGGAGTAACATAGGTGTGACCCAGTAGCAACAATGAAAATTAAAAACCAGAGTGAAAAAACAGAATAATAATGAAAGCAAGCTTTGCAATTTTATCATGTCTTTTTTTCAGATCCAGAAAAATTATTAGCATTCGTTAATTACCTATTTAAGTTTTTGAGATAAGGTTAATTCAAACGGAAGGATGAACATGGATATCACATAGAAAATGCTTCTTCTATGTTTTCAACACTTCTGACCAAAGTTAATATATCCTTTTTGCAAGGGTTTAAGATCTAGGAGACTGCAAGAGTTGAAGCCACGAAACTTGAAAAAAAATGACAGAAACTATCTTTGGCACTATCGAATAAAGTTCCTCAATATGACGTATAAGTTTGTAGAAATATTATCTAAATACAAAATTTGATTGGTCCAAAATTTTCCATTGAAACTTATTTTCCGATTTTCTTAATGATATAGTAGTCAAATCACTGCATAAAAGTTTATCTCACTCAGACTGCCTAATCGTTTCCATATCAGCTAAATGTTATAGTGGTTCGATCCGACCACCGCAAAAATTTAATTTTAATAAAAAGCTTATATACAAAGTTGCATTCCCATCTCCTTAACAAAAGGGGGTTCGATGCACTAAAACAGACCAACATGGGTATATCGACTCTGCTTTTCATGCTGACCAAGAATTTTTATACTTAATAGTGTCGGAAATGTCTCCTTCTCTGCGTTACAAATATTAGACCAATTTTTGTTATACTCTCTGAAAGGGAATAAAAACTTGTATTATATACATTTATAACCTTTGCATTGCCCCGAAATTTGAAAAAAAATAAAAAAACAGCATTTAATTGCCCTTGACGAAAACACTATATGTATATATACCATCTATAGCTACCTATGCAAGGGCCGGTCGAAAATAGAGTTTTGGATCAATAACTCTTTTTTGTTTTCAATGGGATTATCCTAACAATTTTATGTTTACTTTAGTTGAAATCGAGGTCAATAGTGATAATATTGACTTGCTCGGCTTTAAAGCCACTTGAACGAAATTAATAGTTCAAATGTTTTGATTTTTTTCAACGTATTTATTAGAATTAACACTTAAATTATTCAAACCCATTTGTTTGAGAAATATATATTATATATGTTACAAACACTCATGCTCATACACATTAAATTCAACTCAATTTGCATGTGTTTATACATATTAAATGTATGTTGTCTATATCTAATATAAGACAGATATATTTTTAGATCAGTTATAAATTGTGAGTTTAAGTAAAACAAGTCATTTGATTACCATATATTCGAAGAACCTCCCAAGAACTCCGATTGCAGTTCTTGATTATTGGTGCAGTTTCGATCTCCCAATTTCTGTATACCAAACAATAAATCATTCTTTAGAAAATCAGGTCGAAAAAAATGGAAAGAGAAACCAAACCTCCGCGTGCATATACGATAGATCGAATGCATAGTAAGTAAACCAACTGACTGACTCGCTCGGTCATCTTAAGATTAAAATATCCCACACAAATTATTCTGCGAACTATCAATATCTGCAAACCCTCCACGGTATCTGTCCCATATTCGAATACCAGCATAGGCTAGCTAAAAGGACAATTGGCGTTTGGGCTACCAAATTTGATGAAATTCGTATCTGAAACCTCTCGAAACGGTTAGTAGGGATCCGCGTTTATGATAAACACAGCTTAATAGCAAAAGCGTATATATTATTATGTTACATTATATAATTATAACTATTACAAAAAAAAAATATTGTGGAAAAAATTAAGTTTGAATGATTTTCCAAAATTACCTTATCCTATGGTTAATCCAGGTATAGTCATGAAGAGAGCCGATAAAAATCATGTGTGATACACTTTTGCTCGAATTACCAATTATATTTTACCCGAAGCCCTGGACCGCAATGAAAAATTAGGGATTTCTGAGTGCTTAACCTAACTATTGATATGTTGCTCTTCTGGCTAATAGAAATTCATGTTCTTTGTTTTGTCCTATTTTATTTGTTTTCAGAATATAAACAATATTAACATAACAACATGACAACTAAAAATGTTTGCTGGGTATGCCTTCCTTCGCCATACACGCGTGATGTTTACTGGGGTATCTTTTTATTTCTCTCTTGGGCCGAAGTAAATTTTGATTAAAACAATTTCTTCCTTTAACAAAAAATAGATATCAAACCTAAAAAGAGCGTTTTGTACATGCCAAAGCCATGGGATACGTATCGCCACTCTAATTTGTTGGATTTCTAACACATCTAAGTGCAAGTGCGAATGTTTTCATACCGAATCGAGGAATTAATTTAATTAATTATTGTTTCGATGGTGCCCCAGCTACACCAATAACCAAAAGCCGCACGTTAATTGCAAAATAATATTAGTGCTGTCTTACTTCACGGGTCTTTATTATGAACATGGAAATACTTCAGCAGGAGATCCACTCTTATTTCGCCAACCTTAATCCGTTGGCCGAAAGAATAAGTCGTGACATGGCAAAGGCCAAACTGGACTGGAAGGATTGTCAAACTTTTAGTACAACGGAACAAGACAAAATGCTAAACAACTTCTTTATGAAGCCAGAAATAACTTTGAAATATGAAAAATATAATCATGTCGGCAACACGTCAACTACCTATAACTTTAACGGACGTAACTTGTGCACTTTTATGTATCAGAATGTGGCGTCGAAAACCCTCCATGATGAAAACTCGAAATACCGAGACGAGCATTCGAGCCCATTCTGTTACCGGACCAAGTCCCAAATGAATCTGTCTGTGATAGCTACGCAGAAAAGTGAATCGTCCAACCCCACCGAATCCTGCGAGCCCTATGATGTCAACCACTTGCCAAACAGTCAGTTTTTTGAAATCCCAGCTCCACAAGATGCCCATAAGACGGGTCTAGCTGAACTGGAGAACTTAAAAGCTGTAACAAATATTTCAAATGAAAAGAAAGTTTTATCAAAACGTAATAGTCACACAGAGCAAATCACATACGATGATGGCGACGCCGGTTGTTACTTTATACCGGATGAGAAGACAAACCTATTGGATAATTTTGGGTCAAACGGAATTTCCAACAGCTCATCCACAGATCTGTACGAGGATGAAAATGATGCCAAAGATCTTAGTCAAGAGGAGAAAACTAAACTTTTGTCCGCGGAAGTGGAAATACCAAAGGGATTTGACTTTTTGAGCAACTGGTAGGCGCCTATTAAGACAAAAATTAAAAAATTTGTTTTGGAAACAGTATTTGACCAAAGCACTCAATATCAAACAAAAATTGCAAACCAAACTACAAACGCCTAGTATTGCATTCACTTCACATACATATTTTTCTACTTTAGGGTCCTTAAGATACTCGCATCTCCTCTATACGATAACCATATAAATTATTAAAAAATATTTTTATGCATTTCTAAAAGATGATGTGTTGTTCTTTAACTATCGACTACTAAGTAGATTTGCTTTATTTTCCTAAAAAAAATATTTCTAGCTGTGTAAATACTTTATGTTACTTAATAATAAGGTACATCCATGGCCGTGTAAAACGGAGTCACACAAAACGAAGAGACAAAGACGAAAAGGATGTCTACGAACAGGCACATTCCACCACTTGCATGTCGCTCCATGTAGATATCTTCAGTTTGTCACTGTGCTCCTCGTCGACATGCAAAATTTCTAGCTCGGTCAGCTTGGATGGGGCGCAACAAGGACGCGGCGCACGATTGGGATCCTGCTGCCAAATAAGACTCTGGAGCAAAGCATGATGATGGGCGGGGTTGTGGCGTGGTGGGCAGCGTCCTACGCAATAGCCAGCATCGAAGGTTTTTGGCTGCAAAATAAACTCGAATCCTTTAATGTCCTTGAACACCACTTCCAACTGGTGTCGGCAACATCGTTGGTGCTTCTTATAGCAACTATTTGGCCAAATACGCCGATTAAAGTCCTGCTCGACCCGATGAGGGTAATACTGATTGCCAACTCCGGCCCCGGCTGTTGGACCTTCACGATGGGCTTGTGTGTGACCCAGATGGCCGATAATGTTCAAAACCGGCATGAGATGAAATCGCTCCCGTTCGAAGTCCCCCTCTTTTGCGTCAGCTGTTGGCGTTGTCGTTGTCGTCGTCGTCGATGTTGAAACGTCACTCAAAATGCGAGCGCCGATGCGTCTGCACTTGTCGCACTGAACTTCGATGCCTAAGTTTTCCTGGCTTCTGTTCAGCCATCCGCGAACAGCTTTGGTCACATCGAATTCCAGCCATTGACTATGAGTGTCCTCGTAGTCAATATTCTCAAACTCGATCCTTCGTTTATCCAGGAGCTGTCGTTTGTTCAAAGACAACAACTGATAAACCTTGAGATTCAATATACGCGGACGCCTTTGGAATCGACTCCTGTGTATATCGCCCCTAGGCTGAACGACGCCGGAGATAGATGCGGTCTCAGATTGTTGGGATATTGATTCATCCTGTTGGCACTGCTTCCTTCCATTCAGTTTGTGTTGAGACTTTTTTCTGCTGGGCATCGGTCGCGGATTATTATTGGCTAACGACGAACTGTACAGCAGCATAAGCCGAACATTGGCTTCGTCAATTTTATCGTATTGGATATGGCCATTGTCCAAATTTAGCGGAAAGTGTAACAGAATACTTGTCCTTTCCTTAGATGCTTCTTTTTGTCGCTCCTCATATCCTTCTGAACGGTTTGAAGTGCTTTTGGTTGACCGCCTCGGACGCCAACGCTTGCGGGATATATCCCTGAAGCTGTTGGTCACAATACTTAGGAGGTGAAGATTCATCAACTGAGATTGGCCATGAAATTCGTCGCTCAAGTCGGAGCTGCGATCCTCCCACTGGTTGCGATGTTCCCTGACCCGTTTCAGGTATTCAATATATTTGCTTGAGTATTCTAATTGGCTTATGTTTGCCTGGCAAAAAGAAAGAAAGAAAAAAACATGCAAGAGTGAATCGTCGAATCTTTTCATTCTTCTCGTCTGACTCACCTTTTTCATATCCGGTAATTTTTTAAGTCCAAGTCCATGCATTACGAGCCGGGTGAGCTTCTCCTTGTCAATGCTTTTGGCACGCGCGTGCTGAGGCCTGGTTGTGGCTTCTGTTCGCCTCATTCTGATTTGTCTACGAGTGCGGACAATGTGAGCAATATTTTTATCAGATCCGATAGACTCGGTCTCTGCCTCTGAATGGCTTATATTAATCAGACTATAGTTATTATTTGAACGGTAATCGGGATTGGACTGGGATTCAAGCTCCGCACATTTTTCAGTGTTGTTGCTATTCTCATAGCTATAATTTAATATATTATTTATCTTGTGACTACATTTGGTATCAGTTTCATTGACTGGGACACCAATTTGTGTACTCGTATCTTGTACTCTCTGCTGGTACTGCTCCATCGGCCGTCGGAGTCGGAGTCCGTTAATACTATTGCTTGAGTTTGACATTGGGCCTAAAATGTCGTGACCGCTGACTGGCCGAATCAGCGATGTTGAGGTGAGGCAAAACAGGAATGGCACTAGCAAGACGATAACAAGCCATAACTGGGTTAATTTGAATAATAAATTCGTTGAGAATGTGAGCTGGGTTTGGTCTAGAACTAGATTTGGATGTGGCTGACGACTAGTCCATTGGCAATTCGATGATTTACAACCGACAAAGGGCAAGTGTAAATTAAAATTAAATTTTTGTGACCGTGACGCGGCAGTTAACTCCGTGGCGGGAACGGGGAGTCCCTCGCACTCGCAGCTCAACCTGTTCGTTGTTGCTGATGCTGATGCTGTTGCTGTTGCTGGTGCTGATGCTTCATTTGTGAATGATGCCGCAGAGTTTATTTTAATATCTATGTTCATTTTTCATTTTTATACCACATGGCCAACGAACTGCGTATGATATAGATATGAATTCGATCTCGACCAGCGATTGGAGTTTCCACACACACATGAGCATATGTTTCATCTGTGTAGCGTTCCAGTTGCGTCAACGTCGAACGTCGACGCAGCGCAGCGCAACGCAGCAAACGAAACAAATACCTTTCCGTTTCGTAAAGGTAAATAAAAGATCTCAGAGATCAGAGTTTATCAGAAACAGAAACAGAAACAGAAACACAAAACAGAAATTATTGCGCAGTGCTGTCTCGTTCGTACACTCAAATCAAAATCATTCACATTTATCTACCGTAGAAATGTCAGACCACGAGCGGAGCGGGAACCTGTTCGGCCGACAACACTTCAGATTCGACTAAAATACAAAATACCCAAAAGCCAATGCTTACTCAACAGCCGCAAAATAAACAGCTCACCCACACAAAGACGCTTCCAGGGGCGTAGTAAGGGGACACATGGCCTCCTTTTGAAGTGCGTGAAATCTTTGACTTCAAACCATACACCATTTGTCAACAGAGGTCGGTACTAACTAAAGCTAACACCTTAAAAATCTGAAAAGTTCATTTTTGTAAAAAATAAGTAGAATCTTCCGTGGCACTAATTATCCGGGGGGATGCCCCCCAATACGCCCATGCACATTGGACTCATAGTACACTGGCATTCCCAGTCGGAACTCACAGCATGGGATTCTCCGATCACTGCATTTTTGCCCAACAATATTGATGGCTAAGACTATGTATATAAATATTTTCAACACATTTTGAAATATAGTAATGACTTTATCCGAACCCTTAATAGTCATCGGCTTTTAAAAACTCCCGGATCTTAATAAAAGTGTTTGGGATTTGGAAGTTGCAGTTTTCTTGATACTTTCGCAAATTTACTTTCCATCTTTGAGACAGTATGACTTAAGGTTTTGGGTCCCTTCTGGAGGTGAAAATGTATATTCATTTAAACCTGCCCTCGTGTCTCTGTAGTCTGCATTGCGGATTGAGGTTTTTTGTTCCATTCATGATTGCTGGCAAATGTTGACGCAGGCCCTTTTTGTTAGGAAAGATTGTGTGATTAATGTTTGGATATGCACACAAAAAGGTTACAGACATCATTATAAGTACTTACGACGTTGTACAGGGTGAGTAGTGACTGCTGGCCACTGACCAGAGGACAAGTCCCTTAGGTGAAGTCCGTGTGTGTATATTTTTTTTTTGGGTGAGATTGGGATCCATATGAAATCCCTAAATTTCTACCTACGCATCTGGTTTTATAAAATTTATTTGGTTATTTTTTACACCAGCCCACACATGTTTGCTCGTATGTATGTATGTATGTTCATGCATGTGTACACTCACAGATATACACACATACGCACACACAAGTGTGTATACATATACATAAATTAAGTGTGCATGTGTGGTATTCTGCTTTCTTTTCTGATGAATCCACCTACACTCATCAAAACATTGAAGAGCAGAAGATAATTAGTAGGAATCCGTTGTTGGGGTGTTTCCGATTTGCTTCTGTCCTTAAAACAGAAGGCATCACTTGAGTCCGACTACTTTGTAAAAAGTGATCCTGAAGTACAGGAAATGTAGTTCCTGGGCTGGGATTAGGTATGGAAGTGAAGTTCGTAACGATAGTATATAGATTTATTAAAGAAGTACAGTTATTCGACACAAGAAACAACAACAACAATGTATAACGTATTTTAAGATAAATTACAATAAATGCACCTTGTACTTGTCCAACCTAATCCTATTCGTACCGGCGACAACAAATAACCGGCGACAATCGAATACGATAGCTGGGGGTCATCGTGCTCTTCCTTTGTCCTCTGTGCTATCATACTTACAAAGATACACTCTCACATTGCCATACAGAGATACATATTTATGTGCATATTATGGGACTCTATTGCTAAATAAATTCTAAATTGTATGAGTAATTTTAAATTAAATTAATCAGTAAAGTATTAGTAATATAATTAGAAAATTAAATGGAATGCAGTTTTACGATTCCCGTCTAGCAGCCAATCCAACTGCGGGACCGTGATCGGGATCAGGATCGGGCATATGATCGATGGATCGACCGACAGCCTAACGTTCTTCTAGTTGAAAGTGAATGCGTTATTTAGTGGTTGTATTTTATGTTGTTTTTTTTTTTTTTTTTGTATTTTTGTATTTTTGTATTGCGGCAAGTTCTCGTCCTCGTCTTCTTGTTCATTCCATTTTCTTTTACTTTTCTACTCACGAGTAAGTACTACACAAAATGACAAGAGCAGGTTAATGAGAATTTTTAAATCCGGATACTTGATGGTTTGCTGTAATAGCGATGAAATTCGATGCGAATGCCTACACACGTAATTTAAAACTTGGTCTCACACACGACAACAATGTAAATGGACCTCGCTTTGCACACCTCTACCTGTACCTTTACATGTACCCTAACGCTCACCTAACAAGGTGGTACCTATAACGAATTAAACTCAACTTCCTTAGCATATGCCTCCCTTTGCATTTTTTCACGCAACTGCGTGATGTCCTCGTCTATTCGAACTATCGCACGTATTTTCTGAGGAAGGAGACATTAGAGCGTTAATTAAAAAGATTTGGCTTACAGGATACGGGATACGGGATACGGGATACTCACTTCGCACAGGTCTCCAGGTGTGCGCTTCCACAGCCAGACCATGTAGGCTGGTATGTAGAGCATCGACGAGAGGGCAGTGAACCAGCCAAAGGCGTGCGCCCACCATGGGTAACTGTAATCCAAATACTTAATAGGCGTCCACTGGACTATGTTGAAAAAGAAGACGCCCTGAAGAAAAGAAAAACAGTGCATGTGCATAAATGTATGTATGTAAATCGATGCTCGATTGCCATTCGAGTTTGAATTCTATTCTAAAGGTGGCTCACCACACAAATAGCTGGAGTGGTAACACACCAGCAGAACTTCCACCACCCCATTGGATAGTAGCCAATCATATCCTTAATGCCATCGTAGAATCTGTCGACTCCGTAGCACCACGATATAGAGACACACTCAAAGAAGATAAGCCAAAGTAAGCAGAACCCACTGACTGCATACGAATCCAGAATTTGGAAAATATACATGCCGCCCTGCAACGAAAACGGATCAATTGACAAGCGGATCCCTTTTTGACAAGCGGATACTGATGGTGGCACTTACCTGTGTTATGCACGTTAAGCCCACCAGGTAGCTAAGCATGCAGACAACGGCTATGAAAATCTCCTTGCGCTTCCGCAACAATTGGGGCCACTCATCGATGATTGCTGTGATGAAGCCCTCCATTGTGCAAAACTGTGAGTCAAGACCGATAAGCAGCAACATGAAGAAAAATAGGCAGGACCACAGCGGTGATCCGGGTAACTGCAGCACCGCCGACGGATACACAAGGAAAGCCAAGCCGGGACCTAAAAGACATGAATGACAAGAATATACAAAAAAAAAAAAAAACAAACCAATGGTAATCAAATTGAGTCCAACCTGAGGCAGCAACCTCGGCCACTGGCCGTTGCTGCTCGTGAGCCATGAACCCAATGACAGAGAAGATTACGAATCCGGCAAACATACTCGTACTGGAGTTCACTGTGCAGACAATCAGAGCATCCCTAGCGTTCAGATAAGGAGTAATTCGTAATTAAAATTGTACCCAAATACCGGAGCTTCTTACTTGTAAACATTATTCGTAAACTTATTGTAGCTGCCCAGGGCTACCAGAGTGCCCAGACCGAGACCGTATGAGAAGAAAATCTGAGTAACTGCGTCAATCCAGACCTTCAAAAGAAAAAAACCATGCCCATTACTACCTACAATAAGAAGTCAGTAACTTCGGCAAACTAACCTCAGACTGCGAAAGCTTGGAAAAGTTGGGAATCACATAAAATTTAATGCCCTCCATGGCGCCAGGCAGGGTGATACCCCGAATGAGCAGCACCGTCAGCAGAACATACGGAAAAAGCGCTGTGAAATAAACAACCTTTCCGGTCCACTTGACTCCTTTCCAAATGCAAAAGTAGCAAAGAATCCACACGAGCAGTAAAGTGCCAGCCAACTCCCAACGAATGTTTCCAATCTCCTCTATGCCAGACGAAATTTGTAGCGCTCGACGCCTGCGGATTAGAACATGTGAGGGATTATGATTGGTGCTCGATGGTCAACGATTGGGTCTGTGATACATACTGCCAAAACTCTTTAACTGGATCTGTAAGCTCTGATGACGAAATATTAGCCGCCGCCACTGAGCATACCTTGCCAGTGGTTCCATTAATGAGCTTATCCCAGCAGTGTAGGTTTTTCCTCTCGTACTGGTTGACGCAGTTGATCGTGTTCCACCAATTGTTGCACGTTCGCCAGGGCACATCTGTGACATTAAGAACGTATTTTTCATATGTACATACTCACGTGATAGTAAAATTCCAACGAACTTACCGGCCCGCATAGACATGAAAAAGTAGAACACCGCCCAGGCCAATATGACAATGTAATATACATTCATCCAGCATGACATGACGGCGGCGGCATATCCAATACCTAACCGAGTTGAAGAAGTGCGGATGAAGATTCTGAGAAGTCTAGCCTTAGCTTGATTTCACTACTTACCCTTGAAAATGGGTGCAATCTTGAAGACTCCCAGTCCGCCGATTGTCAACATTTGTCCCAGGGCCAACTCCATGAAGAACATCGGAATTCCGGCGAGAAAGAGGGTCAAAAAGTACGGCAGTAAAAACGCACCTCCTCCATTTTTGTAGCACAAGTACGGAAATCGCCAGACATTGCCCAATCCGATAGCGAGACCCACCACGGAAAGGATGAAATCCAACTTTGACGACCACGATCCGCGCTCGGGTATTTGATCAAGTTTGACTAGCTAATAAAAGTTATAAGAAGTGTGCAATTTTTATGTGGTTAATAAGAAGAAGAAGTGGTTAATAAGGACAAACACCATCCCAGTCGAAATAGAAATCCGGCGTAGAAAATGGACTTGG
Organism: Drosophila nebulosa; assembly: GCA_024703675.1. NCBI lineage: Eukaryota > Metazoa > Arthropoda > Insecta > Diptera > Drosophilidae > Drosophila > Drosophila nebulosa. The sequence continues at coordinate 825,713 of JANFPS010000004.1, read as the reverse complement.
CTTGGCCATATTCTACGTCACCCAAACAATGAAATCGCTAGAACCGTTTTAGACTGGAACCCACAAGGGCAGCGCAGAAGGGGACTCCCTCGAAATACATGGATCCGCTGCACCAAAAGAGAACTGGAAGCAACCCAAGTATCATGGAACCAGGCTAAAACCTTAGCCAAAAATAGAGTTAGATGAAGAGAGCTTGTAGATGCCCTAAGTTCAAGCAATCCACTTCTTAAATGTTATTTGGACTATCGACCGTTTCGACTATCGATAGTTACCCACCTCTAATATATATATATAATAAGAATTCTAGTATGGCCAGAATCTAATTGAGGTGGTTGAGTAAGAAAAATTACAATTTACAGCAAAAGGGTAAAACATTATAGCATTGAACATTAGCCATGTGATGGCTGGCTGATAGATGAAAGTGCCAAGTATTACAAAATCTCAATAGGCCTTGTCGAGTCTGTTAGCCGAGAGTTTTCTTTGTAGTCCCCAATCAGGCGTGCCAGAGTTGAATTCCACTGGCAATAATATACTTTTGCACACTCCAATTACAAAATTTCTTGCGGATATCAGCTAGCTACATAGATTAGCAGGCAGAAGATTAAGTCTGAAGAAATGTCTGGGTTTCTGTTATTCACCAGAAATAACGAGAAAACTGAGGCCAATAATGGGTGGTGGTTTAGGTTTGGTCTGCGGCTCGGCGTGAGTGCAGCTCTTCATCCCTTTGATTACTCAAAGACGTTAATACAATTGGGCTATGAGCCAATCTCACCCCAACAAGGAACGTCCTTGCTGGGCAAGCCCGTTCTCATGCTGCCAAACATCTTGCAATACACAGCGCACATAAAGAAGATCGATGGCATCTATGGTTGCTATAGAGGACTGGCTCCAAAACTAGTTGGCTCACTCCTAAGCATGGTGGTAAGCGAGCAAGTGACGCAGCAATTGGGATTGGGATACCCTCAAGAAGATGTAAAAGACGAATCGAGTTTGTCCAACGAGGAGATCTATGTCCAGTTTAAAGAGAATCTGAAACGGGATATTGTCTTGACAGTCAGTGGAATTGTAGTCGCTCATCCTTTTCATGTGATTTCGTTGCGCATGATGGCCCAATTCGTCGGACGAGAGAGGTTGTATACCTCGATATCCAACTCCATTCTCGAAATCTGGGAAACTGAGGGCATTCTGGGATTCTTTGCTGGTCTCGTACCAAAACTGCTTTGCGATGTGGTCTGCCTGATTTTGAGTAGCTCCACAGTTTACATGCTCAATAAATATTTGATTAAGGATCAGATGGCCAGGCAATACAATGCAAGAATCACACAATTCGCCTTCTCCAGTTGGCTGTATTCCCTTCAAGTGGCCTCCACATGCTCGGCTGTAAGCGGATCACGTCTGACGGCCGGACAGCCTCCGATCATGCCTGTGTATAAGAATTGGGTGGATTGCTGGAAGGATTTACAATGCCGCGGTGAACTCAAGCGAGGTAGCTCGCTCTTCTGGCGATCGCAAGCCATACAATCCTCGTCCATGGCCACCGCTTTCCTTCCTCTGCCAAAATTGACCCGTTACCAATAGACGTCAAGAAATATACTCCACATAAATATGATCAGGCTGTGGCCCATCACTTCAACTGCCACCATATTTGATTGTAAGACGTGTCTGCGTTCTATTCTTATCCCCACGTCCCTAACCCCAATGCTACACAGCGGAAGTTCGAGAATAAATGTTTAATTATGTATTGATTTATGCATTTTGGTAATTTCCGTGGGGCAGGAGGCGGCTGGCGTCTTAGCTCTCCATGCATTCCCATAAAAAGTAAGAAACGCTTGGCGCTTAAGATTTCACGAAATCAAATAATCATGACCTTTATTTACTGCTTAACCTTATTTAAAGGAGAACCTAACCCGCTTAGGGGAATCATAATCATTTCCGAATACAATGATGAGGATCTTTTGGTCACACTCACCTGCTGACTTGTGGGCGAGACTATTTTAGGTGTGGTCCCCAGTTCTTTTATGTCCATTTCAATGGTTTCGTGCTTATGTCGATCGATTCCTCCACCTTCACCATCGCCCTCCTTTCCACAGTTATTAGACATAGCAAATTTTGTGCTCCGTGTGCTCCGTGTGCTCCGTGTGCTTCACCTCTACCTCCAGCCCCTAGTCCTGCGATTATGGGACACTGACTGTGAGAGTCGAATGGAAATGTATATTGCTTCGCCGGCGACACAGAATCCTTTGCTCTTTGTTTTTTTTTTTTTTTGACGCAGCTCTTTTTGAACCGTTTCACGCACCCACGACACCCTAACGGAGCACTTGCTTGCCTCCAACTGATTACGGTCTAGTCTTGAAGTCCGGTGCTGATGGTATTTTTGTTCCTCAATCAAAGCATATACGCGAGCTAACTAAACGAGGGGTTACGCAGCTTGGTATTTTTACATACAATTTAATACAATAATGATTTAAAGAGGGTTCTGATTCTGATTCCGATTCTGATTCTGTCTGCGGGCAATCACCGCCACATTCGGATCTTCGGATGCCCGTGTGCCGTAGTGCCAGTAGTTTCCCATGCGGGCACAGTGGGACCCCTAGCATGCTACACTATCGAAACTATGTGCATCATGTCGATCCATCCAGTTCACTAACTGGTTCAATAAATTGAGGTGTCACTGTGCCCGGCACCCACGCAGAGTGTAGTCCAAAGCAATTGAGTGACCTATTTCAGGCACTTGAAGCTCATCCCTCTTGTATGTACATACACAACCGAGTCTGCATAAAGAGTGGGTGTACAGTTTTAAATTTGTTGTTTTTTAGGGATGCATATGAATACGAACGTTACCATATCCGACCCTCACAGACAATCTTTAAATTGTATCTAGATACATTTACAGAATTGTTTGGTTATTTCTCGTTTTTGGACTTGATTTCAAAATGTGAGCAAGGGTATTATTGACAAGTCGAGTACAGTCTTTTCAAAAAAAAAAAAAAAAAAAAATGGAAATAAACGAATCGGGGCATTTTTTGTTTTCATTGTGAAGAAAATCAGATGTCTCTTGTCATTCTTCCACTGACATGATTTGCTTGCATCAACAATAATAGAATAAATTAAATTACTAAATGGCAAAATGTCAACGAGTGCGCTCGAAAGTCATATCAGTGCCTCCTCATTGCTAATATGTATGCCACTTCCGAATCGGATTATTTGCATTAAACTAAACCATACACATGAACGGAGCCGGGACTCGTCTCACCTGAGTGCCTCGTCTCCCCTCCTTCAATATTTGAAGAATGAATTGGGCATTCTTATAACCAAGCACTTTTGAGCGCGATCGGCTGATTAGTATTTGGTGATAGCTTTTATAATACATACATATACGATATATGCAACCAATCTACATTTTTTTAATACTATTAATGATACTTGCAAAGTAATTTTATTGAAGCGTTTATGAGTTTATTAAACATAAAAGTTCCCTTTCTTCTGACATCTTTTACAAATCGAAATAGTAACGGCTTAACAATTTCAACCCTGATATTACGCAGCGGTTTATATATTGAATTATTATATGACAACCCTACGATGGACATCGGTAAATAGGTTAAAGCAAATGTGGTAAATGATATCGCATAGGGTTCCTTGTATGTAGTAAAATTGATGATCAAATCTAACATATCCTTTTTGCAAGGCGAAAGATGCCTTTTGGAGTCGCAGATCCTATCTGGAGCATTGAATACTATAGTCGGGGGTTTTCCTGTTTCAAATTGTTTCACTTAACAGCTTGGCTTTAATTGTACCTGTGTATGTATACATACATACATACTTAAGCTGAGGCATGTCCTTTTCCAGAACAATGCGCATGCTCGTGCTCATTCCACCAAACCAGTTCCAGCAGAGACATTGAAAAAAAACGTAAATAAAGTATTCGCGTTTTAAAGATAAATTGGAAATGCATTCAAAATAAAATGCATATTGTTCACTTCGTGCGACTTTAGTGTGCCGGAATTCGACTATTCGATAGTGCCGCTGAAATAGGCATATCTAAATACATTGCCTCCAGCAATAAAACAGGACGGTGCAGTCGCAAATGTAAGTACCACAGAATTCGCAGCCATCATAAATCAATAAAGAGCTCCTGTTTTCTGCCTTCCCCACATATATATATGCATATCTTGCAGACCTAAAAGAAGAACGGAAACACTATGTATCTACAATATTCACGGTATCTACGCAGAAATTTGGCGCTCTGTGCTGTCCACATTCTGCTGACGATTGCAGTAATAGGGCTCCTTCTGATCCTATTCGTCTCAAACAGTAGAACAGATCTACCATTTATGGTTAGACCAAGGCTTGACAAGCCTGCTAGTGTCGTTGCCGTTAATAGAATAAGCGAAAGCTTTGATTCCAGCGATAGTTCACTCGATCTAAGCACTTCAACCAATTTAGTTGACAACACAAAGATAGAGACGCTGGAAGGAGCGGGGATTGAAATAAACACGGAGGCAGAGCAACAACATATTTACATTGACGACGTCTACAACGCAAACCATAAATTGCACAAGGAGGAATTCGTACCGATTACTGATGGGCCCATCGATATGGATGTAGATGGAGATTCTAGTCAGGGCTCTGGAACTCTAGTCGGTAATGCATTTAATTTCAACGAGTTTGACGATGACAACGATGATGATGATCCGGTGATCAGCGGAAGCGGTAATAACCGGGGCACAATCTATGATTTAGAAACGAAGGACTTTATCAAGCGGATTAGCATAAAACTATCGCAATTTTCCAAAGCAAATAAGGTATTCAAATTGGGGAAGAACAGTCTGATAAATCGTGAACTCGTCCCAATCCCTGATAATCACCATCGCAGTGCTACGGGAGATAAGCGGACGCCGCCCAAGACCGCCTTTGCCCCGCAAAAGAAAATAGGCATTGAAACAGGTGTTCTGAGTAGCTCCAGGGGATTTCTAAAACCAACCGTTATCCGCGCACCGCCGTTTGCAACGTTGGAAAAGCAACTGATACCGAGTGAGACTCCAATCCGTACAAGGCGCATCATTACCAATGAAAAAAAGAGCGAAGAACGCTCCAGGAAACTTTTGCTTTGTGAAAGTGAAATGGGAAATTCGGGCGGTCGCGAATTGTGCCGCATGTTGTTCAAGGAAACAGAATCCTGAGTGTGATCACACTTTTCCTAGTCATAACTTAAGTATAGAACGTACGATGTGTGTATTGTGTGCTATAATCTAAATACGAATTCGATTAATGTAGATGCACGCCATTAGATGAATTAATGACATGTATTGTATTATGACTTTGGCAGGCCGAAGCGAGTTAGCGATTAATAAATATTCACGGTAAATAAATAAATCAAATACTCCTTACCCAATTCAAATATCAATTCCCACAACAAGAAATTTAAGACATTAGGATCAACACCAATCAGTTTCATGAAGAAGAATAAAGCGAAATTTTACTACGCATCTGAGAGTTGAGAATTGCTGGGCAAAAGTGGTAGTTGCGCGTAGTATAACAGATCAGTTATACACAATTTCCTACCAGCAATGCCGTCGAAATACATAGATACAGGATGATTCGAACAAAGTTTTGAATTTAAAATATTTATTTTCAAATACTTATTTCAAATAAGTTTTATATGTGTATTAGGTATGTGATAAATTGTCTCTTTCGTATCTTAAATACATAACTTGCTTGTTGTTATTTGTTTCCTTCAAAGTGGGTTTTTAATTTTTTTTTTGTTTTTGTATTTTTGTTTTTCTTTTGCTTTGCTATGCTTTTCTTTTTATTCTGGTTTTGTTTTCTCTTTTTCTCATATGTATGTTTTTCTTATAGACTGTACTCGCTAACAGTATAATTATATCGTTCACTTTCATATTCATATATTTACTTTTGTTTGTCGTAATTTTAATTGTAATTAGTTGCAGGCGTTCAATCAAATTACACAGATAACACGTTTTAATAGTAATACTACAAATATCAATATCTGAAGCTAGTGACGGTGAACCAATTACCTACCGGCTTTATATGCACATACCCACATACATAGATACAGATCGGAGACACATGCTCTGGAACCAAAACCGAATTCCGAAATTATCCATAAGCAATACTAGCAAACCCTAAACCGGAACACTTGTACAGCTACGGTAGTAGTTTCGGTTATCTACGCATGATGTATGCATTATGTTTTTATTTATGTATACAAATTATATTCTGATTGGTATTGGTATTGGTATTGGCATTGGTTCCAATCGGTATTCGTTTTCTTAATTCTCGTATTGGCCTTTTGCTAGAATTGGCTTTGCTGACACATTTTTGATTGAAATCACAGCTTTAAAAAAGGGAACAGTTCAGTTTTTATTACGTTTAACTACAAGTTGAATGCAGCACCAGATCCCGGCGCCGGTGCTAACAACAATCTCTCGTCCTATATCTATATATATATATATGCAAATTTCGAAATGCGGTTGCGTGTCGTTGATATTTTGTTTTTGTTTATTTTCGAGTCATATATTTTTCATTACTCATTTCGAACACCAATTCACTTAGCATTAAATGAAACTTTTAGGGGATAAGGATACAGGGGTACATACGAATATATCCGAAGAAATCTTGAATTTATTTTCATTGTTATAAGCGTACGGCGATCTCAAAATTTAAAGGCGATTTTCTAATTAACTTCATTGATATTTTATTGTGATCTAATTATGTATGTATAACCGAATCATTTCGGTGGGAATGCTTTTAGTGAAAGCAAAACCGTAAAAAGATTATAACTTCCTATAATGTATATAACACAGGTTCAATTTTTTTCTCTTTTTGGAAATAGAAATACACAAAAAAACTCATGAATAGCAGTGCAAGCAAAAGAGGACGATCTAATTGAGAACTTGTTTCCCGAGTTCCAAATGGATATGGACATGTGGGAGCCACAGAGTCTAAACACTTGCATTCAATAGGAAGGTTTGCGTCGTCGTATGTATGGTATATAGTATACGATTCAAGTATTCTCGATTTCGATTTTCGAAGCTTTTATATATATATATATATATATAAACATACATTCATTCATATATTTATATATATAGTTTTTTAGTTTTTTTTTTTTCTTTAAATTTTATCTTACATATACAACCCTAACTCTATGAACGATGAAGAAAAATAAATCTACGGGCATACAAAATTCTAAGTCCATTCGTCTATCAGTCGATCCACTTTATATACTTCACAACATGGTCTTGCTTTCCATACATACTTTGTATTGAATCATTTTGAAGCTTATGGGGTGTGTGTGTGAGTGAGTTTGTCTTAAGTCACAGCAATGCCATGCTCCCTTGCCTCATCTTTATCGCCATTCGCCATCAGACTAATCATCAACAATGGAACAAACAAATTGAGATATATAATCGTAGTCAGCCGCCTCCCTGCCGCCTGCTGGTCTATTTTGCCCCTGCAGAGCTTGATTTTGCGATGTCTGACGCCACGTCGAGTTGTTGCTATTGGGAACACCAGGAGCGTTGTTAGCAGAGGCATTTTTGCCACCCGCATTATTACCGGATGCCCCACCATTTAGGGAACTGCTGCTCCCTGCTACACTGCTACCGCTCCCAACTCCAGCTGTGGTGTTACTATTACCAGAAGTATTGGACGAGCCGGACCCAGAGCCTGTGCTTGTGCTGAGTAGATTCGTATTGGCCACACTTGTATTTGGATTGTTGCTACTGTTGCCTCCGCCGCCACCATTTCCTCCGTTTCCATTGTTGCCGTTGCTGGCATTGCCACCGTTTCCATTGCTACTTCCAGACACACTAGCACCGGAGCTGCTGGCACCGCTTCCACCACCAACGCTGCTGCCATTCCCGGCACTGGGTCCACCTCCGCCACTTGTCGTATGCCCCGAATTTCCAGAGGATGGAGTTTGCGGCAAATGTTGGAGAATGTTTTGTACCTCGGCTTCATTCGGTGATTCAGCGAATATTGTTGTATTACCCAGAACACAATTGTTCAAGGTCATCTGCGCTTTATTTGACTCTTCCCGCGTGGCGTATTTACATAAGGCAATTCCTTGGTTTAGGTATAGGTGAAAGCTTACAAGGGGGCCGTGCTGCATACACAAGGTACGTAGGGTTGCACCATCAATCTGTGAGATCAAAACAAAAACCAGGAGAAAATTAACATTTGCCTTAGTCAACAATATAAATTACTTAAAACTATTCAGTTGCATCTGGCTTACTTCTGCATGCCGTGCTCGTTCTATATATAATGAATAACTAGGGAAATACTTATACATAAAATGAACTGTAATACTATTTTTATTTATATCCTTTTCACTATATTGCATCATGTCAATAGTCCAGATAGTCCCTTCAATATAATTTTTGGTTTTCCCAATTTGCATGTCTGGATAAATTAAGTTAAATTTTTTTTAGCGATTTCGTTTTGAAATCGACAGGCAGAAGGACGTAAAGTTACCAAAGGAGTTTTAAAAAGAAAACTAAGCAAGTACTAATAATTTAATACCGATGTCCGATCCAACTTGTGACAACATACCTGCGCTGTAAGATTTTTCAGAAGCAACCAACTAGAGCTCCAAGAAGTATTACCTCCAGTCCACGTTGTGTTTGCAGTTGAGACGGAGACACCACCACCTCGGGTCGATAGCCAGCCGTTAGCGTTGCCAGGGACTGTGGATGACGATGTGGCTGTGGCACTACCTGGGCCTGTGGGCACCCCAGTGACAGATTTGTTGGCATTGGAAGTCAAGCCAGGAGGCGGGCCACGTGAAGCAGTTTTGTTAAGTGGGCTTGTCCACAGCTCCGCGGTGGCACACTGTTGACTGTTGTCCGACCAACTAAAAAGTTTTCAATTTCTTTGTACCTCAATCCATATACATAGGCTAGTGATGAACTTGCATACCTTGGAAAGTTCTGGTTTGGATTAAAACTCCACGTTGATGATGAAAGACTTAGTGGCGGCAGATCAGTCGGTGAGCTCTTGCCGGTATTGGCAAAAATATCAGCATCTTTTGGCGTCGGATTTATGGACAATGGAGATCTGGCAACACTGCCAGGAGTTATACTAGGGTCGTCCTCTATGCTCTTAATCTGAGAACCCTTAAAAATAAACATCTGCTTGGATATGTTTCGGCATTATGCAATCTAACAGTGTTACCTTCCACGGTTTTCCCGGCTCGAATTCTTGGACGAGGTCCGTATAAGCAGTTGCCGCTGCAGATGATGCCGATGCTGTTGATGGCTGAGCAACTGACCAGTCTTTATTCTCGTTATCAGTTGATGGGTCTGGCCAACCATCTCCAATATTGCGCCCTGTTGACCACGTACTATGTGATCGAAAAGACAAAGACAATTGTAAGTCAGTTGAATCCTTCAATTATTTAACCACAAAAAAAACCATAGGGTATAGAAACTCTTCAAAATGTCTGCTGCGCTTAATGATAAGAGATAAACAAACAATGCAACAAAGACACATTTTTCACTTACCCATCGTTTTGAAGGCCCAGCGGCCCCATATTGTTTGAGTTGTTTGATAAATTTTGTTTGGTTGCACCTGGAGCGCGAGAAAAGTCCGTACTGTCAGCAGCTATATCCTTTTCTAATACTGGAAGCTTCCACTGATTCAAACGGGATTGCTGATTGGACGCCCCTTGGTTATATGTTGGCTATAAATAAAAGTAGTATTATAAGGTTGACATAAAACCATTCGATCCAATTCTGTATGCCCACCTGTTTTAGATTGAGTTCGGAGAAGCTACCCGGCAAGTTGGCGATCGCATCGTGACCCCTCAAATAGTCGTTGCCAGAGCTATTAAGGTGTGCGGATGGATGTTGTGGCTGTTGTTGCTGCGTATTCGGTTGCAGGTTCTGTTGCTGCTGCTGCTTAATATAGACAGCTTGTTGTGCATTAATTTGGTTTTGGAGAGTTTGAATTTGCTGCTTGTACTTGGCGATTGCCACATTGACGGCCATCGGATTCGCATTGCCGCCTCGCGAAAGTGACGACTGTGCTGCCTGGAGGTTCTGCAAAAGAAAATCATGAAAAATGTGTTAGGCACACTGTCGAGCTGTCTGTTCTCTGCGGATAATTCGACATCGCAAACAAAGCGAATACATTGCATTTGCAACATTCTATTAGCTAATCGTTTCTTAACTGGTTAAATCATTATTACTTAACAATCGGACATATTTAAACACTAAAATTAATTGAAAGCAGACAAATTCTTATTTTTATGTGGGTTTGATAAAAGCAGAATATTTTTTTACCTAATTTGATAACGGATCTTACTAGAACTAACTTTGGTCCCATTTCTTATAATATAATTATATCCTAAATATATAATTAAAATATATATTTCATTATCTATATTATACATATATTAAGTATATCATTATAATATACTAATAATAATAATATGTATAAGAATAACCAGACAATTGGACTGGGAGGGATAAGCGAGATCAAAGTTTAAATTATGCTGATCAAGATTGGGACCTAAATGATTTACTTCCCTCTTTTTCTTATTGCCATCTCACCTATTTTATAAATCCCATTGGCTCAATAGAATTTTTTACATATGTGTAAGATTACTTACGTAATTGAAACCCCTACCTTTATATTGATAAGAAGTTGGTTTAGGAGGTTCAGTGTAGTTTGAGTCAACGGCTGATTTAAAATTTGATTGGATATAAAGCCACTGTGAATTGCCAACTGAATTTGCTGGCCGAGCATGCGGATCTGTTGGCCTGATGGCTGTTGATTGTTGGTGTTCGCTGCGGCAATGTTAACTGTTTGCGCCGCATTTCCAGAACCCTGACCAAAACCAACCGACACACCGGACCCGGACGCCGATGCTACGCCGTGAGGCCCCTGCTGACTGGACAAATACTTCTGCACCTGTAAGGTGGACACGTTGGGATTATTGCTACCGCCTCCAACGCCGGTGGCCCCAGCACCTCCGGCATTCATAAGGTTATTCTGTTAAAGAAAAATTGGTGCAGAAACAGAAAAAGTTTAAAGTTTAAAATAAATGTGAAAGAGACTCCTAGTCTTACCGGAGGGAATGACATCGAAGGTTGTGCTCCACCGCCAACTGGATAGCGTCCAGCAGCGAATCCTCCAGCGCCGCCCGCGTTAGAGTGATCGCCATAGGATCCAAGGGACTCTTCGTGACGACGCCAGCCTTCCATGGCCATGGTAGAGTTGGCATTAGCCCGTAACATTTCAGCTGCATCATCGATGTTCATGTTGGCACTGACCAAGGCGCGTTCAACGTCTTCCTTTTTGAATCCGTTTTCGACCAAATATCGATATTGCTTGCTTTGCTTAATCATGTCTGTGTTGAGCACATTCATGTTAACCATACCACCTACACCGACGCCAACACCCACATTGAGGCCAGCCAGCTTCTGTTGCTGCTGCTGTTGTTTTCCAACAATACCGCCGTGGGAACTCCAGTCAGAAGCCAGTTCACTGCCGTCGCCTAAAACTGCACCGGTGCTCCATCCAGAGGAACTGGCACTCGTTGACAATTTTGACTGCTTGGCGCCCCAGCCACCAACACCCGCAGCGGGTGCATCGCTCCACGAGTTAGCGCCACCCTTGTCATCAACTTGCCAGTTGCTACCAGATACCGATACACTTCCAGCCACACCCACGCTATGGCTATCGTCTCCCCACCCGGCAACATTGACTGGATTTCGACCACCGCCGCCATTATTGGGATGCACCCACATTGTGCCGCCATCCTGTTTGTGTGGCACGCCCACCCCTACACCTCCTACTGAGGTGAGACGAGCTTGGGGACCAACGACGTTGGTCATAGGATTATTTGGATTGCCGCCGCCAACTGGTACATTGCCGGCAATCCCAATGCCCACTGACTGATTCTGGCCACGAATCAAATGGTTACGGTTCATCGACTCTGTCATATCCTTCCAGTGACCTCCACCACCGCCTGGAACGCGGGCTTGCTGTTGCCCCCACAGTGAGGTACCGTCATCGTAGTTTGGAATATTTCGTCGTTGTGGCGGGGGCGATGGCTCCTCCCATCCGCTGCTAATTTGCTTTGAAATATCCTTAGGGCCGCCGACTGATTGATTGGCGCCCCATTGCGTTCCAATATTGCTAGATACTCCTGTCCCAGGAACTCCCCCGGATCCAAGGCCGGCTGGACCGCCTGGACCAGGTCCACCAGGTCCTGGTGCAGATCCTACTCCCACACTTGATCCAGCTGCTCCAACAACTTGACCCACCATTTTATTAATGCTTTGCATTTGATTGTGGGAAATTTGCTGATGATGACCCCACATTTCGGACGTGCCATTGAGTCGGCCTGATATTCCCCGTGGGTCGCCTCGAATCGGATCCCGCGGATCAATCATCCGCATGTCACGTGGATCCCCCGAGGTAGCACTACTATTACCGCCACCTCGCAATGCATCACGATGATCAACATTCCGAATATCCATAGGACCCCCTCCACCACCAACGCTTCCAGGCAACGGACGAATTTCGCGCGGATCTCCCCAACCATTACCGGCGCTTCCAGCACTGGTTGCCGCTCCAGAAACTGCTCCACTAGCTCCGCTTATGTTTGCTGGCCCGGCTCCGCCTAAAAAAGAAACAAATTTAACGTAGTTAGTAAAATTAGTTACATTTCAGCAGAAACACTTCAAACACTGTGCAACAACGTAAAACAAAAATCTCTCGACTATCCAATCTTTCAGAATTTGGATAAATTTGCAAAACTTTTTATAAAATCTACTTCCACTAATTTAACATGTTGCTATCTAATTGAACTATATTGTTAAAATTTTTGGTGTATAATAGCTATTCTTAGAATTATTAACGGAATGTCTGTACAAACTGTAATTTGTAAAAAACAAAAACTAGTTCAAACACAAATAAAAGATTGGAGCTATCATATTAAAACTCAATCAGTTTAAAGGAAAAAATCAAAAATTTGTTTGCACAGTTAGTTTGAATTAAAGTTTCTATTGTAAGAGGGTATGGTGGCAACCGAGTGTCAATTCGGAAAGCTTACATCCTGGTGTTACCACCGGCAAGGCTCCTCCTCCACTGGTGCCAGTACCATTATTACCAGTTGATGCCAATCCCCATTGAGGGCCACCGCCAGATGCACCGACAGATCCACCAATGCCAACATTTACGCCAGTAGGATTTACGCCAACAATCGCGGCTCCAGGACCAGAACCTGCAGCACTTGTCATGGCGCCGCCACTTCCACCGCCACCCGTCCACACACTGCTGCTATCAGCCCCGTCATCGTCCTCGCCCCAGGTGCCGCCCAAATTGGAAGAGGGCGTATGACCCCACGATGGTTTCGGGACTTGTTGCTGGGCTGTGGGCTGGCCCCCATTTCTCAAATTGGATTCCCAGAGGTCTGTTCCATTGTTTATGCTGGGCTTCCACATAGGCGGCCCGCTAGGATCCTTGTTGGCCGGTTCGGGCGAACTGGGCACCTCCCAGTTTGTGTCCTGATTGACGTGCTGGCATCCCCAGCCATCCTGAGAAAAGAGCGCTTCGCGCATTGTATTCAAGTGCTCCAACTGATGCTTAGCAGCGGTAACTGTTGCATTCCCAACTATTCCAGCGTCCACCTGATGGCCAACGTCATTATCAAAGGCAATTATTGCTATCTTTATAGACGACGACGATGACGATGAACAGCGGCGGTTTTGTTCGGCTCTTCAGCTTTAGTTTATTGCTTTTCTGCGATTTGTTTTTGTTCGGTATTCCGGGGGCGATTCGTTACCTTTCCACGCTATTTGCTTCTGTAAAATAAAAATAAGGATTATATATTTATGCGTTCATATATTCACCACACATATCCACGTATCTATGTTTTTTTTAAAGAACAGTTTTCCCATCACTGAAATTTCGGCATACCCGCCGCCCCACCCGTTCCACAAACACATACATACATACAAATTGTGTATACATGAACACGATATAGAATGAGAGAAGTTTCAACAGTTGGAATTCTCATGTTTTTTTAAGTATTATTTCTCGTTTATTTTTTTTTTTTTTACTTTTAAATCGAATAAAATAAGTTAATTGCACGGTATCCGTATTCACACGCACACAGAAGTACGTCCGTATATATGTAAGTACAAAAACACACTTGACAACTCTGGCAATCGTCATTGACGCAATCACCCTATTTTACTTTTCTTTGCACTCACTCGCACTCGCAAAGCAGGGATTCTTCTTTTTCTCCTATTTTTCTAACAAATAAAACCCAAGTAACACCAAACAAAATTTTGGTAATTTCTATTTGTATATGCATAAATAAGAACATACAAATGTATGTACATACACATGCATACATCGACCAGTAGAAACACAACAATCTCTAGATTTAAACGTTGTGTGTGTATGTGCAATACACACAAACACACACACACATATACGTACATTTATATGTACATACATAGGAAAGAAAAAATATGTGAAAAAAATTTTACAAAATGGAGAACAACGAGACAAAAACTTAATGAAGGCATACTTTAGGGTTCACTTCTGTTAATTTAAGCCTCTTTTCGTCTTTTTTTTCGCGATATTAATAGATTAAATAATAATAATTGCAATAATGCGAATTAATTTCGCAGCAAAACAGAAAAGATGGTTTTTTTTTGCATATGTATGTATGTATACATATATATATGTATGTCAAGCCACTTTGACGATTTCACAAAGTATGTATGTACGTATTGTCGCATGCATAGATACATATTCACATTCACACACTTAAGGCGCTGCGAAAATTTCCCTTTCGACGAGCAAACACTGCGAAAACGTCAAACGAATTCTTGAACTTTTGTTGCCAACGATTCTTAATCACTTAATAATTACATTTTTTCGATGTGAACCTCAATTTAAATGCGAATTTGGATTCAAATTAAAATTCAGAGCGCACGTTCAACGAGGACGGTACGAGTTACTGTTACTTGCGAATGAAAATATGAACGCACACACAGAGAGAGACGGAGACGGAACGAATGAAGCGAGCTGGTATAACTGCTCTAACAGTGTTGTCACCTCGTCGAAATTCAAGTTTGGCATCAAAAACAAATTCGAGTTTGTGGCATTAAGTAGTTATTATAAAAAGAAGCGTTGGTAGGTTATTAGAGAGCTAACACCCAGTTAAAACTAACAAGTGATTGGATCTTTCTAAAATGTTTATAAATTTTATATGTCATTATATAAAATACAGCAAACATGACAACCCTGGTGAGGAATACACACGCGCACACACATTATATCGCTGTCACTGTCTAATACATACATATACTGACAAAACAAAATTTGCTTTTGCATTTCTAGATTCACTTGCATTTCCCACATTCACATTGATTTTCATATGATTTAAATCGTAACCTTTAAGCAACAACGAATTTCCATTAATTTTTTACCTGCCCTCGTGGTTCTCGTCCTCGATCGATATTAAATAAAGTCCAGTGTTGCCATAATCCACATGTGAAAGTGCCGCTAAATATAGCTCTGCCGCTATTAAATTTCGGCTAGATTGCCCTCTGAATGAAAACGAATCCAAAGCTCATTTAAATATTGGAACCAGTTCATTTTCGGTTTCAAATGTTTAGTTACTTGTATAATATTACTGGGTACTTATTTTTTAACTTAAACCGTTTTTCTGTTTTACCTTTATATCACATTTTTATCACATCGTTGCAAATATTTTTTTTTGCTTCTTTTTTATAGTTATATATAATTTTACCAAGGGTATAAACGTCAAATAAAAATAATTGCATTAGTCAATTTTAATATAGAATTGACCGCCTAATTAGAAGTGTGAGAACTAGATTTGACTTATTTTCAAAACAGTTTTCGCGATGCTTTTTGAATTTTACTTTATTTGGATGGTTCTGTAGAATAGTATTCGTATTGTTCATTATTTACAAAAAGTTGTAAG
The DNA here is from genome assembly GCA_024703675.1 of Drosophila nebulosa. Taxonomy (NCBI): domain Eukaryota; kingdom Metazoa; phylum Arthropoda; class Insecta; order Diptera; family Drosophilidae; genus Drosophila; species Drosophila nebulosa. The sequence goes on along the minus strand of JANFPS010000004.1, from coordinate 809,716 downwards.
ATAAGTATGTGTTAGATTTAACTGGCTCCCAACTATTTTAATAATATATTTTTTGGATTTGAGACTTGTTAGAACTAAGATCACCTAAAACTAGAAAATACTTTTGCAGGTTATGGAAAATAATACTCCTGTTTGCGCAAGAGATTCGCTTTAAAGGTAATGCCACATTCCTGACACTTTCGGCTTTTACGATAAATCTGTACGATATGAGGGCCTAAGTGGTTCTATTCTATTGGATTTTTACGATAATGGTAGAATATTTATAAAATTTAATATTACACTACGAAGTTTAAGCTTACCGAGAGAATACGTGAAATTTTTCGAAAATGATGAGGAAGCCTTTCTCATCCAATAAAGTCCACATATGTAGTACGTATAATCAACTCCACTACTGGTGCTGGACAAAAATAGTTATGGAGTTGATTTACCCAATCAAGCTTGTTTACCATTACGGCATTTATATTTTATTGATATTTTAAGAACAATATTAGGCACCGGTAAATTTCTTCGGTTCTTCCTTTGGAGAATTAATGACACACATAGCGTAGCAGTTTGTGCACCGGAAACACGAACACTAATTTGAAAAGTAGGAAGTATGAAATATGCGGTATAATTATCTTTACAAAGGTGGCTCCCATCAAAATAATTTTTAAGTATTTACTTTTTACAATATTTTTGTTTTTATTTTTTAACGATATTAAATGAATCGCGCTACAAATAAAATACATGCTGCATTGTGTAAATAATACTAATACTTTTTAAATCTACAATAATATATGTAAGTTTAATTGTTTGTATGTAGATAGAAAGTGGATTTCGTTATTTTATTATTCCAAAATACATATTTATGTATGATTGCAAGTTTGCACGAACACTATGTATGTATGTTTATATATATACTATGTAGATATAAATGAAAATAAGAATTCAGCCTCATCAATAGTTTAAAAAAGCATGTTATGTATGTATTCGTATATGTCCTATGTACATATGTATGTATGTTTGATCGTTTTGCATGTGTAAACATCGGAATGCAGAGTCCGACCTCGAAACTAATAAAATAAAATAGTTAAGTAGATAAAGAAGAAAATGATGGTAGACGAAAACGGACATCGGCATCCAAAAAACTCTACAATATTGTACCAATTGATTTAGCACCGTTATCACACCGTAGTGGTTGCTCTGCCATTCACTCCTTCCACGTAAACATTGTTAAGGATATATAAGTATTGATTTGGCAGATTCACAATATAAGTGCAGAGCTCTTTTTACCGCTGATTAATTGGCGTTGTTGGTCAATCATTAAGGTGTGCGTTTGCCAATACAATCAGTGCGAAAAAGTCAAATCTAAAACAGGTATTGCTTTTTGTGGCGTGGTAATGGTTGCTAATCCTATGGACCAGTTTTTTGAATCAATTTCGTTAGTCGCGTTAAGGTCTGATCAATGTGGTGACACACGATATATATATTTATATATATCAGGCTCCCAATTAAGTCTTGCGAATTGTCAACGTTAATGCCTTAAATCTGATTTCAGACGTTTAATGAAAGTTGCAGCGAAGCAAGAGAGATAGCTATTTAAATCTTTTAAATGGGGCAGAAAGTGTATAATTTGTCAATATTCTGAAACCAGACTTAATCCTGATTTATCAACACTTGTTCAACTTTTGCGAAATTTAAAAGGCAGCCTTCTAACCTCACTTAAAGATACTAAGCTACAAAATATGTCTTAACTTATGTGCTGTGTCTTGATGTCTATGTACATTGTATTAGATTATTGTGTCCAGTTGACGGGCTTGGTGTAAGATTTTCTTTTGATGTCCCACCAATGTGATGCCCATATCCGATAGCTGTTGAGCTGTTAATCTTGAGATCTGGGGGTAAAATTGGGTGTTAAAGATTGACTTGCAAGGAGAAAAAAGTAGTAAAATATAGGTATTTGGAATCTCACCTGCTGGGCATTCACCAAATTAGCCTCTTTGAAATGCTGAGAGTACCTGGACATTTTTATGTTCTCCAGCCACAAATCGGTGCTTATGAATATGTTCTGGCCACGTTGAGAATCTAATATGTGGGTACCATCCGTTTCTGGTGAGTTTCGAGTAGTCAGCAGCGACTGTGGTTGTCTGGCCAAATTGTCTAGCGTCGAGACAATACTGGCAAAGGTAGGACGGTGCGTTCGTTGTTTCTGCCAGCAGTCTAACATGAGCTGATACAGCGCCTCAGGACAGTCCATTGGTGCCGGCAATCGATAGCCCTTTTCAATACTCTTTATTACATCCTTTAAATTTATCAAACGAAAAGGGAAAATCCCAGATTAGTGACTATTTTAAAAGATCTCCGAACCACTTATACCTGATTCGACCAGTTCCAGTATGGGCGTTCGCCGTAAGACATAACTTCCCATAAAACGACCCCATAGGACCATACGTCCGATGCAGAAGTAAATTTCCTAAAAGCTATTGCTTCTGGTGCGGTCCAGCGTACTGGAATCTTGCCACCCTGCGATACAAAGGAAAATCATTAATAAATAAAAAATTTAAATAAAACCCAAAGCTGTAATTGTTTACATAGATCCAAGCAGACATGTTGATCTATATATGTATATAAAAATGAATGCCTGTCTGTATGTCATCGATGAACTCAAAAACCACTAAACCGATTATTATGAAAATTGGTATATGTATATATTCTTTCACTAGGAAGGTTTTATAATATTCAAAGTAGCAGCTTCTGCCCCGTTTAACCGATTGTCATAATGTGGAAGAAGGCAGAATAACGTCTACCTGGGTAGCTAGTTATATGTATATAAACAACAAAAGCCCGGCTAGTTCCGACTGTGCCAAAGTTTGTACACTTTTGCAAGTTTTTTTTGCTTCTCTTTACTCACTATAGAATGAAAAACTCCGCGTGAGCATTTTCTCTTAGTTCTACTAGACCAACAACAACTTCCTAAAAGGATTTATAGGTGTAAGTTTAATATTAAACATTTTGTGTCAGGTGTGCTAAATTAATGACCAGGTCAAATTGGGGATTCGTTTACTCAAACGCACCTAGAAAAAAACCCCAAAAGCTGAGGTGATTAAAGTAACGGTATATCTTCGCAATAAATCGACTAACACAACGCAAAAAGAATTGTTAAAAAGGTTGTTTAGGAGTCTAGAAAATAAAATTTGAAATCCGAAAAATAAGTGCCAAATTAGTGTCCATCGCTGTATATGATATAGTCATTCGATCTAAATCAAATTTGCTACGGATACTCATAAGTATATTAAACTAACAAATGCCTTTTCTAACAATCGCTTAAAAAGCAACGAAGTTATTTAACCAAATACTTTTTATAGGAGTTATATGATAGAGTAGTCCGATCTTGCTGAATTTTGGCAAGGACGTTTGGATATGAGCACACTTATGTAGATTTGGAAGTTTTTTTGCTTGTCCCGGAAAACGACAGAATTATTACTATGCTATATGATAAAATAGTCCGGATTCGGATGAGTCTGAGATATACAATAGGACTACATATGTACATAATTTCAGCGCTGTGGCTTTACTGGTTTAGAAGGAGTTTTCGCTGATCCAGATGGACAGACGGACGGACATAGTTATATGAACTCGACGGAGACGCTTTTTTCTCTGCAATATTAATATACCCTTTTTGCAAGACTATAAAAATCAAAGTATCGTTTCGAATACAGTATTACACACACCAATCAGTAATTCAAATATTCAATCTAAAAGCATAAACCTACCCGAGTTGTGTAAGCATCGCTTGCATTTTCGATTTCCCGCGATAGGCCGAAGTCGGCAATTTTGCAAATCAGTTGCGCGTTGACCAGGACATTCCGAGCCGCCAAGTCTCTATGCACATAATTCATGTCGCTCAGGTATGACATGCCACTAGAAATACCTCGCAACATCACAATCAGCTGCAGCGTTTGAAATTTGCCATCGTTAACACGAAGAAATGTGTCCAAACTACCATTTTCCATATACTCGGTGATTATCATAACTGGATTTGAGCGCGTAACAACTCCCTGTAGGTATATAACATTCGGGTGGTCAAACTGTCCCATTATTGAGGCTTCGGTTAAGAAGTCACAGCGCGCCTTCTCTGAAGATCCTAATCAATAAACAAAGTTATTTATTAATATTAAACAAATTGTTTACTGTAAAACAATTTGCATACCCGGTTTGAGAGTTTTAATGGCGACATCAATGTCCTGCACGAAGTTTGGCGGGATTTTAAGGCGTCCCCGACAAACATCTCCGAACTCGCCACCACCTAATAGACAATAAAAAGTAATAGAATCAAAATTGAATTAAAGAAGTCGCGTTTTTGCATACCAATTATAGCTTCAATTGTTATATAGTTAGCATCAATTTCGCGCGCAAATTCTCTTATAGCTTGGTTGGGGTCCTCATATGTGTGCGGATCAACGTAGCTCCTACTGTTGCCAAACAGGGGAGTTGTCACTGTAAAGGATACAAAATACAAAATGATACCGTCAACCCCAACACCAACACTTATGAAAATAGATCGATTTCGATCAAATGTCAAATTCAATTCAAGTGAAAATTTCACTCGAAATAAAGATTAAGTATAAAGAATACAAGTCATGTAATAAAACAAAATAAGAGAAGACCACACCAGAAGAACATATATGAAAATAATTGATTGTACCATTTGAATGCAATGTCTTGACAATTGGAGTTGTGTCCATGGAATTTACTAAAAATAAAATAAGAAAAGACGAGTAACACAAAATAAACATAAAAATAAAAAATGTAAGTATAAAAAGCATTTATTATCTAACTCATAGTAAGGCATCTCACTTTCAGTTCAATTTCTATTTTAAAAATGGGGTGTTCAACCTAAACGTATAATCGGTTTTAAACCACTTCGAATCTCTTTAATCCAATTAGGTTAAATTGTTTCTAATTCCCTGCACTTTAGATAGATAAACATATGTGTACCTATCGAACAAACACCACGTTTAAGAAAATTTCGGTAGAGGTAATACATATTGCTTAAAAAAAATGATCGCGTAAAGCGCTCAAATATTCAACAAATGAATTTAATAGTCAGCTTGACAACTTTTTGTAGCAACCCATTTCTTTAAAACGTTTTTTTAATACATTTTATTAAACTACTCTGTGGGTTTTTGACTTTTACCTGAATTTTAAATTAAAAACACAAACAAATCTAAGTTTAAATACCTCTCTGGTTCTATCTCTAATAAGCGTAATTAAATGAATACAAACTGCGTGGTGATAAATCATAAGATAACGATATATTTTGTCTAAAGCTACTATGTACTAATATATTTTGTATATATTTGTAAAATAACGTTGTATTCATATATAATTGAAATCACTTACTATATGTCACAACAAGTCCTTAAGGGGGAGATCGTTTTTTGGGATTAATGGAAGGGGATATAGATTTGTATTATGTATTAGGCACAAGGTTTATACATCTGTGATTGCATTAAGAGTATAGTCCGTTCGCCTGCATTCCATACATGCACTATGTATGGAATCGATTTAGCATGTAACGGATAGAGCTTACCTTCATTACTGGCATAATCCATGGGAAGAGGCAAATGGTTAGTAGACTTCTTGTCAAGCTCATCCTGATGCTTTGAGCGCATGAAGTATACAGTCGCCACAATAAAGATCACAAGAAATAGCACTCCGGTTACTATAGCTCCGGCAATGAATCGTATTTGCACCGAGTCGTCATAAACTTTTGAAGATGTAGGAGAAAATATGGGAACAATGTTATAAACACTTCGGAAACTTAAAATAACCGATTTGATGCAATAGAATATTGTATTCATTGACCAACAATAAATAAAAATTTAAAACGAGTTCCTCAAAACTTTCAATGCACTATTAATTCATTTGGGCTTTGGCGGTGAAGTAGAACATATTGATGGCCAACCCAAAGTTATATGTATCTTAATAAAAATTGTTATTCATTTTGCGCAAAAGTTTGCAACAAAACAACTATTTAGCTTTCTTGTAGGCATAGATAGATCTCGAGCTTGTATATGAATCAAATTAACTAGCAGCAACCAAGATGTTTTATAAAACACTTACCTGAGCCAACCGACTGATGTGTATGGGCATATACCATATTGCTGTACGAACCATAGCCGTTAATGGTCTTGCAACGAACTTGGAAACCATACTCAGTATTTTCTATCAGACCATCGATGTGTGCGTTGGTCTCCTTTGTATTTAAAGAGGTCTTGTTAATTGCCTCTAACTCGAGTTTAGGAAACCAGCGTACTTCGTAAAACTCAAGGGGTGCATCGCTAAGCACTGGCTTGTCCCACGTAAGATCGGCATCCTTACTGGTTATAGCCGCTATACGTAAATTAAACACTGTTGAAAGCATTGCTGACTCAGTCGTAAATATAATTTCAGAGTGCTCCGTCTTTATATCGTTCAAATCTAATTGACTGTTAACTCCCAAACTTGTCGTGGTGTTTGCGTCACTAAGCGAAACAGTCTCGTTGGCATAAAAAGCAGCATCGACCAGATACGAGATGCCGTTGATGGCATGGATCTGAACGGTGTATGTGGTAACTGGGTCAAGATTGGTCAAAGTTATCTTTGTATCGTTGAATGTATCTGTTGATGGGTTAAACATCACATTTGGACTGCACATGCTGCAACGTATTTTATAGACGACATCGCTTCGGTATTTTTCCACCACAGACAACTGATTTGCATCGTCCCTGATCGGTGGGCTCCATGATATTATTGCACTAGTCTGGTCGACAAACAAGAGAGTAAGATTTGTCGGAGCTCCAGGAGGTCTATAGCAGGGCATATGTCGCCCATCCCGCGGATGTCGGTAGAATCCTGGCAGGCAATTGCAAAGTGGAGAGCCAGCTTTTAGTGCATTGGAGTTGGGCGGACAGGGAACGCACCTAATGACCTCAGCCGATCTAAATGTGCCCACTGGACACTCGGTACAGGTTTTGTTCATATCGTTTGGTTCATATCCAACGCGACAACGACATCCTCCAGTAAGAATGGTCCACTTGCCATCTCCTTTGCAAAGATAGGTTGGCGGTTCGTAAGGTTCTGCATTTTCGACACACGTGCCATTCTGTTTTTCAATTATGGTAATTTCTCTGCCCGTGGGCGTTTCGTTAAAGTGCGCGAAATTCTCGGTAACTGCTGGACACGTAATGTAGTAAACCTTCACGGCCAGCACACTAATGCATGCCCCCTGATCGCGAAAGGCGAAATACACTCCCTTTTTATTTACGGCAATGCTCTTCACTTCGGTGTTAATGTCCACATCGGAGTTTTGGTTAAAGCGACCCTCGCCCGCCGCTATGCGAGCGATCAACTTATAGCTGTCTGTTTGCCATGGCGGTGGCTCGCGTGTGGCCGCATCAAATTCGTAGAACAACAGACTAAACGTTTCCTTGCACGACAGCGCGTTGCCTGCGGGAGATGTCATACGAAATATAATGAGTATAGAGTCCACTCACTGTTAAGGTTTCTCATTACCTGGAAACAGAGAGCAGTCACGAATTGTAAACTGGATCTCAATGTACAGTCGATTGGCAGGCCCTCGATCGATGAATGGTGACCATAGCCAGTTGTTTACATTGTGGTAAGCAACATCGCAGACCACGTAGCTCCTCCAGTTGATTCCTTTTACGAAATCTGTAAACGATTCCTCCACCCACTGATGCAAGATGGACAGATGGCAATTATAAAAATGTAAATGATTAGGAAATATTTAGAATAAAACACGTTTCCATTCAAAAGGGATAAGTTAATGTTTTCTGCTGCAAGCACCTCATTAATCATTAACTTTGGCAGAGATAAGAATTTTGGTTTATAGTTTTTTTTTTACAGAAGGCGACCGAGGCGAAATGTCAAATCAGTGCCACAAAGAAAAAAAAAGGATTTTTTAAAATAATAAATCAATCAGAATTGGCGTCTCTCCCGTTCCGGCGCCTGATGTGACCACTCCTCCCTCGCGAGGACTCTGACTTGTGCTTATAATTTTTTTTTTTTTTAATAATACGTACTCCTGGTGTTTGAGCTTGTGGACCATATGGATAGCGCGTCCATTCTAAAGTAGCTTCCCTAGTAGTGTCCAGTAAAACAACTGAAATTGGTTTTAAAGTGGGTGGATACATGAAATCAATTATATACTGGATATACTCATCAAGTTGACTAATATTTTACCTTGATCGCAATTGGCAACCTTTAACTGACCAGCCATGAGCCAAATGGCAATTATGGAAATCGTCAGCGATGACATATCGGAGATGAATCGATATCTACTACGGTGAATTTGTTTTTGCATCGATGTCGAAATCGAATTAATAGACTGAAACCCACTGACTGACCTTCCCTTTGTTTTTATGGAAGCCACTTGACTTATGGAAGAAAAAGTTTCGACTTTACTTTTACTTTTTTCTCTGCATTCTTGTCCTTCTCTTTGACACTCCGGTTGTTGCATAAAGATTCGAAGAAATTATAATTTGACTTTGTTTATGACTTGAGTAGACCACGGAAAAAAACGCTGTTTATAAGCAAAAGTAATGACATCCGAATTGGGGTCTGCAAAAGAAATATTCATAATAATTCAGAAAGAGATTTAAAAAAAATAAATATAAATAAACATTTCCTATTAATTTTTGTTTATAAACCTAATCCAGTTGTTTTTTTTAGGTTTATTATAAGCAACGTTTACATATGTAAATGCAGTTTACTATGGTAAATGCCAAGAAAGCTATATGTACATAATCAATTATTTATAGATAATTGATATTATGTGTTGTCTGTTATCCAGGAAATTCATAAACAGAAAATGTTTGTGGTGTTTAAGTCTCACGAAATATCGTTCGCTGAGTCTTTTTATGAAGATTACCTCTTTACGAGTCAGGTGGACTATAGGAATCTTCGGTTTAAATTCTTTGAAGGCTCTCTATGTTTAATGAATAAAAATTAAAATTAAAAAACAGTACGGAAACAGGGGGATTTTGGATACAAGTGTACAAAAGTATTAGTATCATTCACCACATTACACAAATCATAAAATTTTGTTGACTGTTTATCGTTTTAAGTAAGGACAATTATGACTTCCAATTAGTAATAATTACACATTCTGAAATTTAATTTTTGGGCTGTGTAATATTAACACGGGGAAGCACAGAAAACAAGAAAAAATATAATAAAATTGGTTTAAATTTATATAGGAAGAGGAACTCATTACAAAGCGATAAGGTTATTGGCACTACACCGAAATCTAACTTTTCAAACCTATTGTTAAAGATAGAGTACAATTTTTACGATTCCATAAAAATGTAATATGGACCCGAAACGAAACTGTTATAATAGTGCTTTGGAATTTAGCCCGAGACTTACACATTCAGATACAACAGTTTTTCGAAAAGTTTTAGACATTAGATTGTCCTTAAATGTCCTTAAATTTTGTCATGTGTTTAACTCTTTTGCTTAGCTTAAAGTAGGTACTTTTATTTTTGTTGAAGCGCGAAATAATGGAAGTAAAAATTATAAAAAAAATTAACGGGTTTGCTTTACATCGACGGTAAGTTGACATAGTTAAAATGATTTCACTTATTCATTGGGTTGTAAATTGCAAAGTACCGGACTCTAAAAACAACACATTTTATTAAAATATAAATGAAAGCACAAACTATTTTTGGGACCTGGTGAACTCCTTTTAGTTTTCGTTCACGATCATTTTATTTTCAACAAAAGAAAAAAAATATATATTATATATTTATTTTTTTAGCTAAAGTTTCGGAATATATATATATATATTTACCAAAGAACATGGTGTTACAAATAGTAATGCTTAAAACATTTTTATTCAGTTTGTTTTCGACAACGACGTTTACCTGTAAGGACACTTGCAAATGCATTTATATACACTTATATATTTGAACGTACACGCATCTACATACATACGTATGTACATGTGTGTGCGTTCTGATGTACACAACCACACGGAAAAACCAAGATAAGCAAGGCTCGTGTTCTTTTTCTGGTTATTATGTATTAGAATGTGCAGAAACTTACCGTCACTTAATTTAAAATAAAACAAACTCTGTTGTAAGCCGAATTGATTTCATGTATTTTGTTGTGTGTCTCAGGATATCCGATTCCCATTTCGTTTAACGCATACACACACACGCATACAGTCGCAAGCATACAGATTTCGTATACACACACATTTTGGGGCGTCCTTTAATTCTGTAGTGGATTAGTTTTTTTAACTTTAACTGTGCCTGCATTTCTTTAGCATGTTTACCGTCAGCACAATGACCGTATGTATTTATTTATTTACAAATCCTATTTTTTAATCTTAAATTCTTCAGTTCCTTAGAGTTATGAATTAGAGCTGGAGAACCATCGATGGGACTATCGATAGTATCGATGGAATATATTGATATATCGATGGTGATATATCGACATTTTATTGCAAAAGTGGAAGAGTCCGAATTTTTTTTAATTTTTATATTTTAACAGCTATTTACATTTTAAATTTCAGTGAACAAGATTCGCTTTAGTTCGGGAAGGTAACTAATAGCACTTTTTTATTGACTTGATTTTATGATTGTTTTCTTTACGTTAATTAACACCAATTAAATGCCCTAAGTCGCTGTCCATTAAAGTTTTTGTTAATCCTGGCTAGTTCTGTAGAGTCGAAGAGCATCTTTGGCATCTTTGATCATAAGTTATTCTTAAAGAAAAAACATAACATAAACTCATTTGTATTAAAGTCATTAATGTAAGATCTCTCATAAAACATCGATCTCTAAACTGTAACAATAATAACAGACATCGGAATTCTAAGCTTGTATTCATTTTTTTTAAATATTTATAATTAATGATCAACAACGCAGGTAATTATGTGTATTATTATTGTTTCTATTTTGTAATTTTAAACAGTAACGGATTTTCGATAATATCAATATCGAGCAACGCCATCGATGGAAAAATTATCGAGCAACGCCACTATCGATGGCTCTCCATTCTACTTCCTGATAGATAGAGTGACCAGACATTTGTATGCTTATAACGTAGTAGAGGTGGAGAACTATCGATGATTTCAAGATATCGGTGGATAGTGCCATCGATAGAGCGACTTACATATTTTCAAAAAAATATTGTCTCGTGAAAAAATATATTTTAATGTGCTCAATTTATTTTAAAAGAATAATAATTATAAAAAAGAAAGAAATTGAACCCTTCCTTAAAAAAGGCAAATGTCGCCACTGGGCAGCGAGTTTCGATTGCAACAGCACCGACAGCCAAAAAAAGCTCTGTGCCCGAAAAACCTTTTGCGAGCCTTAGATCAACGATTTAAACTTCTTAGCACGACACATTTGAGAGATGGCCAATTTGTTTAAATAACTTCGACAAGATTGTCCACAAGTTTGGGGGAGATTTCTGACATTGCTGTTACATGCGATTTGTGGAAAGCAAGTGCCAGTGATTTTGGGCAATTTGATTTGAGCATGTACGACTAGTACTAAACCATTGTTGGATTTTTTGGACCGACGATGCAACAGTAAAAAGAGGAATGTCCGATCGGATGCGATCATAATAAGAGAGCCTTAGCTTCTAAAAAAATTAATCCTCTACCATAAATTAAGGTAAAAAAATGGTTAATAACTTTGCTACTTATAGGTAGGATCCGCTTCAATCAAGGCTTGTCTTTCTTGAGTTGCTAGTACAGGTATTCGTCGTCCTCCTCACTTCCGCTGTGCTCGGGAGTATACTTGTGTTTTTTAACGTACCGTACTAAACTTTATCTTTACAGCTACTGCAGCCACGGGACGCTTTATGCATACTTTTTGAGAAACCGTTTTTGCAGAATATTCACACTTGGTTACAAATGAGTGGACTATATTAATCTTTTTTCGGTTAGAGATTATGAACTAGTAGCTTTTAGCTCTTCTGCCTTGCATTGGGTCTAATGTATAGGCGAATAACAAAACCAGAGTCAGCTCGTTCCCAACCCTGTCTACCCTTTAGATAAAGAATACAATAAAATAAACTTAAGCTATTTAATTCCCAATCAACACCTGAATGTATTTTCCAAAGTCATTTTAATATTATTTTTGACACCTAAAAAAACGGTACTTAAGTAAAAAAGATTAAATTAACAAGATGAACAAGTCGAGAATAGGATGATAAATTATTAGTATTAGTTTTTTTTTTACAATTTTCTCTTCCCAATGACGAGAGATTGGGGAAATTTGAAATTTAGGAAAATGTACGAATTCTTGTAACAGAAGGAATTCGGCGATGATGCAATGTGCAATAATCTTTATTAAGAATAAACTGTTCTTTAATGTAATGCCCTGCTCAAGTTAATAAAACCCCTTTACCTTAGTGACAGTGTATAACTAATTTGAATCGAAACGAACAATTTTTTGTGACGTCATTTGTAGGGTGACCAGGTAATGAATTTTTTGCGCTTCTTTGTAAAATATTTATATGGGCACATTTTTATTTTTCTAAAGCCTGTTTGAAGCGAATTAAATTCGCTCCTAAGTTAATCGAGAACAACAAAAATCAATGATACGACGTGTAAACTGAAAAATTTGAAAAAAGTTTTCCGTCTGAGTGCTACACACATTTCTAGTTTTTTGAATTCTGATTGAATTCAAGTTTCAGTCTTTTAAACTACGGTCGACCAAATTTATTTGGAATCCTATTAGCTTCGGCTTGCATTCAAAGTTTAAAGTCGCGATTTATTTTTGTGGTGTAAGTAAAGTTCACACGGACACAGACATACACATATTGTTTGTAAATTCGTTTGAGTGTGTATGTATCCCCCCTCCGCCTACGAGTCAAAAACTGCTACCGCAATCTGTTTAGTTTTAAAGTTTAAGACAATTTAATCGATCGTATCTATGTATGTACATATGTATGTATATACTTTTGATTGTATGTTTACAATTACTGCTACTGCTGCCATTAGCTTTTATATAGCCTGGTCCAGTTTTAATACTCTCACAAAGATACATACTATGATTTTATACAAATACTTGGCAACTTTAATAACATGTTTATACATATGTACATATATAAATACATATTTTGTGTTATATGCATGTGGTCAAACAAAGGACTCCAATTTCAATATACGAAATATATTTTGTTGGCAAACACATACTTATAAATATGTCTGCCAAGTGGAAAATTAATGTAGAAGAGAGTATTAAAGAGTATTGTTAGCATCAGCATCCCAAAGGTGGTTTAGATAATGCTATTTTTTACTAAAATTCTCGATTTGCGTAAACACATTTGTAAATGTGGGCGCCCCCATAGGGTGCGCAAGGAGGGGAGTCGTAGATGCTTTAAGTGGAAAGAATCTCGTGCTATATACATATGTGTATCGAAGCAGAGATATATAAATTGGACGATAGTCTAGACGCGATTCACAAAAGTTGTGCGGTCATACATACATACCACAATAATATTTTGGATTTCCCGGAACAAATCTCGGTTATATTAAACGTTTTCTTTCTACAATCTTGTGCACGTGCTTCAAGGCTTATTGGTATGATTTTGATGGCTCTTCTTTTTGTATCCTGTTTCATTACTTCGATACTTTGACCAAATTGAGATCATCGTTGAGTCAAAACAATCTGAAACTTTGAGTAATGCTGGTGCAAACACGTTCAATATTTACGGTCTCTCAACAACCTAAGTATATTTGAAGTATGAGCACCAATATAATCCGTTCCGTTTCCCTTGACATCGTATAATTATTTTGCATAATTGTGCATAAACTGCAAAATAACTTAAACCTGTATTTAAAATAAAACTGTTAAAAGCAGCGCGATAATTAGAAAAACTAATTAATTTTTGAGTTAGAATGTGGTTTTTTGTTTAAATGGCAAGTTTACTGATTTAATAAAAATATATAAGCATAGGCAAGTACAATACTGAATACCTAGACAAATCCAATTATCTTACAACAGAAATGAACGTAAACATTCCCTTTAAAGGGATTGGGATTATCGCCGAGAAGAAACAGTCTTATCAGCTGAATAGTGACCCCAAGAACTTTTGAAACCAAAGCGAAAACAATATTTTTACTCTATAACCGTTAGGCAAATGGGTAGTATGAAATCGCGGAATCGTAGGAATCAAAACCAAATGGGCTTATTGAGTTTAGTTAAACCTTTGGCATATTCTAGTTCTAGGAAGGTAGTAGTTGGTAGCATATCGAAACTAGCTTTATTTAGGTTATTTAAGTTGCATCGTTGCTACTCGTCGATCATACGTAATACATTTATACATTCAAATATATTTTTAATAATGTTTATATGCACACTGAAAATTAGAATCCGCTGATAAGCTACGTATCTCATTAGATTTTATTTTAGACTTCGTTTAGGCACAAGCTATGCGCAATCATCGAATGCGTTAGTCGCTGTTTTGCCAAACAACACCTGCAATAACCACTATGCCACTATTTGGTAAGAAGGACTCTGGAAAGAAGGCCAAGGCAAAGGATGTCAAGGAATTGAACAAGCAGGTGTCCATCGAGGAAAAATATAACCTGCATGGGCTCCTTGGAACGTAAGTTCTACCAAAGCATTCAGATCTGTATGCCTCTAATTCTAAATATATTGTATGGATCCCAAACAGCGGCGCCTTTTCGGAGGTGCGTTTGGCGGAGAGCAAAGATACTCCTGGTGAACACTTTGCAGTCAAAATTATCGACAAGAAGGCATTAAAGGGCAAAGAGGAATCACTGGAAAATGAAATTCGTGTGCTGCGAAGGTAAGTAGCGTTTAAAATATCCGCAAATGTTAAAAAAATTGCACTTACTTGCTGTAACAACAAAACCATTCACATCTGTCATCCCTCCCCATGCGGTGTTAGAATATTTTCTAGTTGCTCAAAAACAGAGACGTAAATTTTAATTCTATTTGCCCCATAAACTTCTTTTTTTGTTAGATCTTATACATGAAGTACGGTTTAAGAAAGGTGAAAAGCATATTGAATATTGTATATTTTTCATGAGTTGTTGGTATCAAGGTTTACCTGTTCTTCGAATTTTAATTAATTTCGAGATATTTTCGGTTAAAATTTGTGTTTTAATTTTAATTTAATGTTTTCTTTGCCAGAGGCGGCTCTCTCTCTCTCTCTTTCTCTCGGCGTAATAAAAATGTATATGGAAATGTTGTAGTTGTTTGAAACTCCACACCCTCCCGTCACCCTTCCCCTGGCACACAAGTTCTTTGTCCTCCTCCTCCTCCGGAACGAAGTCCGTCATTGTCGAGTGTATTGAGCATGCTCTAGCAACATAAAACGCAGATGTTGTGAAATTTGACGAGCTACTTTTTTGTTCTTTACGCTTCTGTTTTGTTGTTTTCCTTATTTCATTAAAAAATCTTGTTATTTGCTTAATTTGCTTTCTTTCTATGTAGGTTCAGTGCAAATCATTTCGATGCCAACTGCCCGAATGGAGCGCGGTGAGTTATGACCCCACGAAAATGATACCGATAACTCTAAACCGATCATACTTGAAGTAAAACATTCCTGATGCATAACTGAGTTAGAGTATGGGCCATCTTAGAGTAAACATGCAATTTCTGGGATGGGTATTCCAATTCATAGCGACTTCGACCCACTCACTTCACTCATTCAGCAGTGTGGAAGGAATATTAGTATTTCAATTTTCCCCTTCCGCACCGACGATGTTTTTCAAAATACGATTATGGATATTGTGGTTTATTGTTTTATTTGCAGGCTTACTCATCCGAATATTGTGCAACTTTTGGAAACGTATGAGGACAAATCTAAGGTGTACTTAGTAATGGAGCTGTAAGTCATTCACATTTGCATTCACCTTAAACATATTTTGTAATGACTTGTTATTTCCACAGAGTCACTGGTGGAGAGCTGTTTGATCGCATTGTGGAAAAAGGAAATTACACTGAAAAGGATGCAACCGATTTAATACGACAAATTCTAGAGGCCGTTGACTACATGCACGAGCAGGGCGTTGTGCATAGAGACTTAAAGGTAAATAAATAGAAATCTTTGAGAATGTGCCAAAGAAACAACTATACACGTAGTCTCTGTTTTTAACAATTTTTATTCGGAGATTAACATAAGATAACATAAGAACGCTTTGCATTTAATATTTAAACTCCTACCTAACTGATGAGTGTAAGAAGTACATATAGTCATTTAAATGGGCACTGCAGAAAACGAATTTTTAGTTTACAATATAACATACATATGTATATCGTGTACACTACACATATTTTTGATCAGTGTCAGAATGTATTATTTTAAAAGATATTTGTTTTGAAGATTAAAAAATATATTATTTAGCCTATCAGTTGCATATATAATTTTAAGTGACCCTTTTTTTGTGCAAAATTTTGAGGTAATTGGAGATCCGACTGCACAAGCCCTATACTAGATATTATCACATCCTTATACTAATTATTAGCAAACTTAGGACTACACATGCCCACCTATTCCGATCATTAGAAGCTTCTAATTGCTTTTGCGTTTTATCTAGTGATAAACTTTTTATTGATTTTAATTTTAACCTTTTTTTTTTTGTTTTATAGCCAGAAAATTTGCTCTACTACAGTCCAGATGATGACAGCAAAATCATGATTAGCGACTTTGGTCTCTCCAAAATGGAGGATTCTGGCATTATGGCCACTGCATGTGGAACTCCTGGCTATGTGGCACCTGAAGTCTTAGCCCAGAAGCCATATGGCAAGGCGGTTGATGTATGGAGCATAGGTGTTATATCATACATTCTGCTTTGCGGCTATCCGCCTTTCTATGATGAAAACGATGCTAATCTGTTTGCCCAGATTCTCAAAGGTAATTGACGATGGCCTCTCGTCTATTATTATTTTTTATAATAATACATAAACTTTTGAAATACTGATTTTAAGACCATTATTGATTGCATGTTATTGTGTTCGTTTAATTCAAACTACTTTCACAGTGTTGAAATATATAGCATAATTTTGTTCCTCTTTTGTCGTGCTGGTTATAGGTGAATTTGAGTTCGATTCTCCATATTGGGATGAAATCAGCGATTCGGCTAAACATTTTATCAAGAATTTAATGTGTGTTGCTGTCGAGAAGCGTTTTACATGCAAACAGGCCCTAGCGCATCCATGGTAATTTATTGTTACTATACTTTAATGTCTCCGCACACTCAAAACATTTGGTTTCACAGGATTTCTGGAAACGAGGCAAGCAGCAAGAATATTCACGGCACTGTATCAGAGCAACTTAAGAAGAACTTTGCAAAATCTCGTTGGAAGGTACACTCACTTGCAATGCGCCAATCTGAATATACTTTCTTATCAAATGCCACCTTGTTCTTTAGCAAGCTTACTATGCGGCCACTGTGATTCGACAAATGCAACGCATGGCGCTTAGTAGCAATAGTGGAGCCTCAACTGAAGGAGCTGGCAATGGCGGCACTCGCATTGACGCAGCAATAACCACGGACGGAGCCACATCCATGTCAGCGGGAAGTGCACCAATATCAACCTTCGAGCCATCAACAAACCTCAGCGCACAACTTCAGAGGGAGCCGACTGTGGAGCAACCATTGTGCCCGACGACAGCAAATACGAAACCAGCGCATGATATCAACAATCACCAAAGAATCTCGCCAAATTGTAGTGGCAGTGGCCAAACGAACTAAAATATTCACATAAGTTAGTTAAATACATATAAAGTACTTTTTCATGAAGCTTGGCTATCAGATCAAAAGATCGAGAACCACTATCGTGCGGCACACGTATTTTATGGCAAAGCTATGTCCGGTTGGACACTAAACCTAAGTCTGGCATTCGACACCTGCAAATGAGTGGCGGGAGCAATCTAAATTTCTTAGCAAAAACATAGTATTCGTATCAATGCCGCTTAGATTTAGGACATGTGCCATCAAATTATGTACCGGCTGTGTCACCTTCATATCTCTGTTTCTCTCTACAAATCTCGAGATTAGAACAAGAAAAAATTGATGTCATATCAAAGATTTTCTTATACTGCGCTCTCTTCCTGTACTACTTGCTTATCAATGAAGCTTAATGCAAAAATTTCTTGTACTTACACCACAAAGCACGTAATCAGCATATTTCACTACTTTATTTTCAACCAATTCTGCGTCTTTGTATGTAATCGAAAGGAACATTTGTTTGTATAACGTTTTGTCTCGAAATTAGGTTTGTATATCGGTATATAATACAATACCTAATTCACTAATATGATTTTTCACCGTAAATGAGGGAACCGTTTTGATACTTTTCCCTGTTAGTAATAGTTGTCAGTGGCTGAAAGATATACATATATATATATTTAAAATTATCTACTAACAAAAAACTATATTCAATTACAGATTACAAATTTGGCCACCAATTGTAGCACTTAGATAGGTACTCGATCCTAAATCCTGGTGAATCTGCATTAAAAATAATTAATTGAATTATCTAGCTATATCTTATGTCTACTTCTATCCTCGATATGTTTTCTATCATATACATAGTTGTTCAAATATCTCCACACTCTCAGAGCTCCGAAGTCCATGCAAAAACATACGCAACCTCTCCACTGGGTTTACGCAAATTGAAATCCAAATATGTACTAAGCGCACAACAAAAAAGGAAAACACAGACGGCCACAGGGTTCGGTGCTCAATTATTATTTGTACATAATATAATCAATTTCAGTTTCTCGACTCCTGATATATCTTCTTTGTATATAAATTAAGGATACGTGTATCAATTGCTTGATTTTTTGCCGTACTAAACAATTTATTATACATACCTAAATATACGTTATAATAAAACAAAATAAAAAATCCGTTACATTCGACGATATTACAAAATTTCAAAATGGGCGAGGTCATGCAATAAGCTCCCCCCTTAAAAAAAATAAATATATAAATATGCTTTATTTTTTCTTGTTTCGCTTCTTTTTCTTCTCCGACCCGTGAACTTTCTTCCGGGTAATGCAAACACGGCAAAACCAGTCGTCGTTATCCTTGGGAGCAACTTGGATTCCGACACATATCCTTAAATTGGATAAAACAGAAAATTAAATTATTTTCTTACGGGGTTCTAATGATCTTACCAATGATACCAAGCATCGCATCCATCGCAACCGATCATTGCCGAGCCATCGTCCACTTTACCACATGCCGGACATATCCATATACGATTTCCCTCGGCGTCCACATAGGATGATGGCCGATTTGATTCGACAACCTGGAGAGGCGGGCACTCCGTTTTCAAAACTGGCGAAACTGGCACTGTTGGAGATATAATAGTGCTAATCGGAGGGGGAACAGGATTAGGGTTAGACGTCAACATCAGCTGTTGCGGTAGAAGAACTGAGCTGGCCGACAATGTAGCGGAAGCAGGGGCTCCACTGTCCGTTGTCAGCCAGCCGCTTGAATTGACAGCAGTGCTAGGTGGTGCATGGGTGTGAGTGTTGGGTATTGTAGCCATTTGCAGCGGTAGCACCACTGGGGGTCCTCCACTTGCGCTGGTGGAAGCAGATGTAGGCATTGATAACTGCAAGTCAGCTAGAATCAAAAAACCCAAATTTAAGTTCTCTATCAATCGTTGAAAAAGTTTTCTTTTTTTAGAAATCAAAAAATGGTCTATACACCTGAATATTGCCAAATTCATAGACTTTGAGAGTATTAAATATTTCCCAATATGCTGAATCCAAATCCGCAACATGGCACCATCACTTCTTATTTTTATGACAAAAAACTTCAAAAATTAGATGGAGCAAAGCTCTCATAGTAGTAATGGGGTTTAACCCATCAGTTTAGTTATCTCAAATATTGTAACCAAATTTTATAATTAGCAGAGTAAAGTGTATTTTTGAATGATTTTGTAAATGTTTAAATTAATTTTCTTAAAATTACAAATTCTAAAGGTCATGCCATCATTATAAAAGGATAAAGGCATTTTATCTTGTATATCAAACCAATACTTTTAGGTTACAATATTTCGAAACTAGAAGGGCTGACGTCGTTCTGAGATTTGGATTCAGCAACAGGAAATCCTTAAAAAAAGTGCTCACTGGTTTTTGGAATAATTTAAAGAGTTTTGCAAATAAACTTAGTGTTAATTGGGGAAGCATGCATGCGGAAATAACCAGTTCTTAAAGCATTCCCCGGATTGATATTCGCTGCAAAAGGTCAGACACTGACATAATTGTTCGTCAGCGAGTCTCCCTGTTTTATTCATTAAAGAGCTTTTTGTTGCTCTTACATTGTTTAGGTTTGGGCGGGCCTGTAACTAGTGGTGAGAATCGGGCTAATTCTGGAGAATGTTCCCGACCACGATCGCGTTCCTTTTTACCCGAGCCAACTTGTGCTAGAAGTGCGGGTTCCTGTTCCATTGGCAATGGCGTGGATTTTCCACTGAGCTTCAGGGTTAATTTCGGGACTTGATTGGGCGAAAGTTCCAACTTTGGTGAGTTTGAGACATGTACAGTCGGCGCTAAAGACGATGTCACTGCGCTGGTCGGGGTATTCGGCAGAAGAGCGTTCTGTGGTGGAACGGCTATCAGATCGGAATCAGCGATTGTGACACTTGGTATGGGATTCTAGAAAGAATTGAAACCAGTGGGCTTAATGGCGTGATTTATTTGTCTCCATCTAGACGACTTACCTGCTGCTGTAGTTTATCCTTCTTTTTCTCCTTTTTCAGCTTTTTATCCTGTCCCTTTGCTGGTTTCTCGATCGGAATTGAACCAAATTCGCTACCTATTAGTCGTTCTTTATTTTTCGACTTATCCTTTTTATCCTTTTTCTTTTTTATTTTTCCATCTTTAGGCTTTTTTAGTTTTTTGTGTAGTTTGCGCATTCTCAATTCATCCACTGAACCAACAGTATAAGGAG
This sequence comes from Drosophila nebulosa, assembly GCA_024703675.1. Lineage (NCBI taxonomy): Eukaryota > Metazoa > Arthropoda > Insecta > Diptera > Drosophilidae > Drosophila > Drosophila nebulosa. Next base: position 788,769 of record JANFPS010000004.1, on the reverse strand, counting down.
CTGGATTTGCTGGTGTAATAGTGATGTCCTCGAAGCTTCCAAAATTAGATATAAACTGTTGATGCGGCCGCTGAGGTTGCAACTCCTCAGAGGCATTTAGATTAATCTGAGCAGCTGAGACACCGGATGTGCCTGACGTAGCTCCAACTGCCAAGCTAGTGACGGGTACAGTTTGTGAAGAATACGCTAATCCACTTTCGACTCGCGACAATGGAATGAGATCGGCCCCTCCTGCTAAACTATACTTATCGCTTCCTATAAGGTTGTGTATATTGAACGGAGAGGGGGAGATGGGCGCAACGGTTGCAGGATTAGCACTAGGCGATGTAGTGGGCGGATCGCTTGGTTTTGTTTGTTTCTTCAATTTTTTTATAACAGCAGGAGGAGTTTCAAAGACTGGAGTACTACGCGGTAGTTGCGTCATTGGGAGTTGGTTGCTTGTCTCTGATTTGGATGAAACTGCTGAAGCGGGCGACGCTAAGGCAGGTGGTCCGGCAACAGAGTAAGGAAGTTGGGATGGTTGTATTATGTTTGGTCGGCCACCGAGCCCATCAAATGCCGCTACTGCTGGTGATAACTGAGACGTTTTCATGCTTGTTGGAACTGCGGCTGGCTCATCAGAGTCATCAGATACCTCAATCGGATCACCTAGATTGCCAGTTGCCGACAATGGCTTAATGTTTGAACCAAACGGACCTTTCTTATCACACTTTTCGGGTGATGTCAATTTCATCGACTCGGGAACCAAAGGAGCCACAGGACAATATCCAATAGGTTTCATTTCTGCAAGATCATGTCAAAGATTAAAGTTATAGTTCAACTGTAAACTGCACTTACCTGTAGGATTCATTGACGTAGGCCTATTAATAATAGGATCGGTAGTTCCGGTGCCGCCGGTAAATTGCATAAAAGGTGGCATAGGAACGGAACTTTGCCCAAAGCTGGGAAGCCCTCCAGTTGTTGTTGAAAAAAGCCCTGGACCTGAAGGAATCAAGCCCGGCCGCGGAGGAAAGCTTAAGAGCGGCAACAATGGTAACTGATTACTGGGATATAAGCCTGGACCTGATGGTAGCCCTGCCATACCGATTCCTACGCCCAATCCGACAAATTGGCTAGAAACGGGATTAATTCGTTTTGTTGGTGAAATACGCAAATGCATGTCATCTGGCGGCAAACTGTCACTAGTCTGTATTGGAAGCGGATCGTACTTTGTGCTTTTGTACTTCTTCCGCTCTTTTTTCTCTTTAGTTTTCGGCTGCATAAGATTGTCTGAGAATTGTGGAATATGGCTTAAATTGAGCGGCTCCATTGTCACTAATGTAGCAGGATCTGCAGCTTGGGCAAGGGATAACGCTAGTTCGGGAGTTTGCCCCACCATGGTCTTGCTCGACTTCAACTTTTTTGGCGATGGTTGCATTAGCAACGGATTTAACAGTTGCTTTGCCTGATTTTTTCCTCCAGGCTTGCGGCCACGCTTTTTTGGCTTGCTACCATCGATGTTAACTATATCAACTCCAAGAGGAGTAGCTGTCAGCAAATGGTTTTGGTTGGCTGCGGTCGACGTTGATATCATTATGGGCGAGAATTGTTGTGGTTGTGGTGGCGCAGTAGTCATCACACTCTCGGCGGCTACTGCCGAAGCAGGCGGCGCAGGAGTTATTGTTGTTCCAGATGGCAAACTTATCAACGGTGGACCAGCCGTCGTGTGTCCGAACAGTGATAGCCCAGGAACCGATGGAATTGGCGTTGTCAGCTTCTGCTTGGATATTTTTTTAAAAATGTTTAGTTTATTTCGGTCGGGTTCACTGGCCAGCTTGACACTAGGGTGGGCTTCATACTCTCCTCCAGTTGGAACACTTTCTGCTGAAGGCACAGGTAAAACAGCTTTGTCTACTGTGACAGGAACAAAGGAGGTTGAAGTCTCTTCAGCCATACTAGTATTGGCATTACTACCAAGTCCATCTGCGTAACCAAATTGTTTTACTTCAAGCTGCTGCTGTCGCTTTTGCCTTTGTTTGGCCTGTTTTTTAAGCAGTTTTTCTAGTTGAACACGGTCAGAGCCGTCGGGCAAAGTAGCAATTACGCCACGATTTAGATGCTTCTTCGATTTCTTTACCAGCATTAGAGCGTTGCCACCATCACTATGATTCTTAGATAGTTTTTGAAACATTTTCATAGCCTTTCGCTTTGCCTTATCATGTGACTTTGTACTGGTTAACTCGGAATTATCACAGAGTGATCCACCGGCACTGCCAATCGAATGCTTTTGTTTTTTACTTTTCTTGGTGGCCTTGGCCGTAAGTAAAACAGTCTCAGACAAGACGGGAGCTGTTTCACTTTGGTTGAATGGTGTTGTGTGGTCCCCCTTCCGATCTCCACTGACCAATATACTCTGTCGTTGCTGTTCATCTTTGTCTCGTGCCAAGTCGATGTCACCAAAAAATGAGGACATCTTATCCTTTGTACCCGTTTCCATTTTTACAGGTGGTTGCAACAATGCGGGCGATGATGGCGGTGGTGATGGAGGAGGGGGTGGTGGTGCGTCGAGACCCTTCAATTTTACTGTAAATCAGCGTATGTATAGTGCCTGCCCTTCTTCGAATATTTTTTTTTTCTTACCAATAATATCAGGAATCACAGATTCGGGCAGCTTGCCTTCGATCGCCGGCGAAATAAATCCACCACTTGTCATAACCACGCTTCTGATTTCGCGAACTGTGTGGCCCTCAATGTCCATGCCATTGTCTTTAGCAGGAAAATTTAGCAACTTAGCGGACGAAGCAGTTTCATTAGCATTAGAAGAGTTTCCCAACACAACTTCCTGGTTTACAACTCTCTTTGCAGCTTCCCCATCCACTCCTTCCTGTTCTTGATCAGAATAGGGAGCTTGCGATGCAGAACACGAAGAAGTTGCTGCATTTGGCTGCATCGGTGGAAGGTATTCGAATATGTAGACGGGACGGGTCAGAGTCTCTGCACTGCCGGGTTTTAAGAAGTTCAAATTCGACGCTCGCTTTACTGGAAACGACGGCACTTCCCGTACAAAAGGTACAGGCTCAACATTGCCGATATAGTCTAACAATTCGTGCACATTAATACTAAGGCTCTTGAGGGTCAGACGTGCATCCTTTAAAGTTGGTTCGATTCGATTTGCTGCAATGGTGTGTAATGTATCCAATAAATAAAGTACGAATTATGCGTCCAACAAAAAAATGGTGGCAGCGGGAGCGTTGACTCACCATGTTCCATTTGACTATGCAGGTCGTGGGCAAACTCTTGCATAAATTTGTGCAAAATGTCCTGCAACAATTCCAGCGGGGCATTCTGCGTGCTGCTATAGCCAATAGTCTGGGCTATCTGGGCGATTATTACACGCATCAGCTCCATGTCTGGATCACAGATTAATAACCACTTTGAAGCTAGTTAATTTAATCGTCGTACTTAGTACTATGCATCGATTACAATTCGAACAAACTAGTGTGTTGGAACGTATCCTTTGGCTCTGCCACGCACAAGGCGCTTATTTCAGCTGCGGTGTTAGGTTATTTTTTGCAATGCAAATCTTAATTTTTTCATTACATCTTTTTCGTAAAGGTGGGAGTTAGTTATAGGAAACTCATCGATAACAACACGAAATATATAGAGGGTGGGTCCCGGGTCACGTAACCCAGCGAACATTAAAGTTATTCCATCGCATCCGGCGGCATGCGTGCCACGCAGACGCACGAATCTTTAATGGGAAAGGTCGGCCCCTGGTTTTCGATGTAATATCTTTGTAAATTCTCTTAACCAGTAGCGCTGGTTTTTTTTTTTTGGGCTTTCATCAAGTCCATAAAAGGCAACCAAAAAAACATATATAAAATCACAGTTAAGGTGACATTGACTTATATTAACAGTGATTATATGGAGAGACGTGGGGTCGAGAATAATATTTTAAAAAAAATAAGGTAATTTAAATTCAATTTGTGTCAGAAAATTCCACTGAATTTTTATTTATAAAATTAAAACTTTTCCCACTGAATCAGACAAACTACTCCTACTCCAACAAATGAAATTCCAACTCCAACATTTGAGTCGCCTCTCTTTTCTCACATCGATAACATTATCGATACTTTTGAATTTTTCCATACATCGACTATCGATGTTTTTTTAGCGGAAAAAATAATCCAATCTTAGAAACGGACGACAGGATTGGCGATTGGAACATTTTTAGGAATGGACAAAAAAAATAAAAAGAAAGAAAGCACAGTGAACGCTTTCACACAAGCAAGTGCAATGCAAAATGCAACGGTCAGGGCGCGGCTGGATTTGTCCTAAGCGTCGATTATTAAGATTAATAAATAAGTTTGTCTTTAATTAAAGCAGTGTTTCCGTCATATTGCTATATTTACAACTGTCGGCATAAATATTTTAACAAAAAATAAGTTAAAAATGAAAATCTTAAGTTACTTTTTGCACAGAAGTAGTATTAAAAGTATTATAGACATTTGCAAGACAAATAATATGACGATTGCTTTTCCATTCTTTTTCTATTGAAAATTGAAAATTTGTGTGCGGCTTCAGTACTTTGTCGGCATGCAATATTATCTGAAAGAAAACTATACTATACTAAAATAACACTACTAAAGAAATTTCTACGATATCCCTATGAAAGACAATAGTTTAATTTAGGTAGGCTCAAGTGTACAAATGGCCATAACATTCACAGTTTTTGTCAGATTTTCATTGTGGAAAATTAGCTTAAGAAAGACTTTTCTATCGTCGGGTGTACTCTTTTGTAAATCTTTTAGTAAAAAGTACTAACTAGTAAAAAAGTTTCTATGAACTGATAGGAAGCAAAAATGAGACACAAGCGACCTGATGATACTGAATTTTATTAAAAATTCATGAATGAATTTATGTACATTATAGGACCAAATGTTGGTTTGACACCTAAGCGCATATATATTATTCCTTCAAACATCGCATGTAATGATTGATTGCATTTTTTTTTTAGATTGTAGGACCTTGAATATAAGAACGTTTGCACAACTAAGAAACCTTTCTTTGTGGATTAATTAAAAATATGTATAAAATTGTAGGTAAAAAATACTTTTTTTAATCATTTAACTTTATAGACTACTTTGATTTTGACGAAAAAACCTGTCAACTCTAAAACAAACTGTTTACAATATAAAAAATATAAGTATATATGTATATATGCTTATGATCAGCATGAGAAGCCGAGTCTGTTGCTCAGCATGCGTTTAAATTCAAACTGACGAGAAGTATCTTGGTATTCGCTTTGTATCGACACGCTGAGCCCAAAGGGGAAATGCCACGTAAAATAAAATTCGCCTTTATGTCCTTCTGTTGCTATATTTCTCACGTTTTCAGTTTAAGAACTATTGAGCTGGGATTTTGTATATACTCCTTTTAATACCATAAGTTGGTTAGGTTCCTGAACGGCTCGAATGTTAACACTACATTACATACATAGTACAACAAATGGAGGAAGAATAGGTGTGTCTAAGAAAAACTTTTTTGCTCCTTAAGCTTTTCGGAGCCATACTCCACAATTCTTGTATTATGGTCTATACCCTTTCGTGATATTTTGCAAGGAACAACCGGGAAAAAAGTTGCTATGAGAAAAACTTTTTAATTTGTTGCAATAATTTTCCAATGTTGTATAGTTGTGTAACATATTTCATCGAGATCGGATAAGACAACATACGTTAATTTTGCTCTGCCGCAGCTCTGGCTAATTACACGCTTGAGAGCAGTTTTTTTTTTTGCATTTTCTTAAAGTGTGTATATGTAAAACTATGTTTTTTGAACTGGAAACCACTGTAATTAAAATTTTTTTTTAACAATTAACTGTCGTTTTTTTTTTTTTCTTAAAATCTGAAAAAAATTCCGCCATTTTGTAAATTTGAAAAAAAGCTTCAGACAGGCACAAGATTATGGATTAATAAAACTAATTTTTCTTGTGCGATTAATTTTAAGTGAATCTCCAAGAACTTGTGATGATCACGGCTAGGGACCTCTAGAGGAACGGCGATAACTTTTAAAATTAAAATATTTTTTTTGTGGAAGTCAAGTCAAAACATTACGAATTAAAGCGATTTTTTTATTTTTGAAAAAAATTAATTAAGTAACAAAAAAAAGATTGAAAATCATCATTTTTTCGGGCCTCACCACTTAAACGGCAATCTTTTTTCTTGCGACAGCCCCAAGTACTTGTACTTTTTATAGCCTTGCAAAAAGGGTATATTGGTTTTGCTCAGAAGTGTGCAATGCATACAAGGGAGCATCTCCGACCATGTAAAGTATTGCATTCTTGATCAGCACGATGAGACGAGCTTTGGATAATTAAGTCTGTTGTTTTCCATGCGATACCATAAAACATTTACATCTTAGTTTGTTTTATATTAAAACGTCCTTGCCAAATTTCATCAAGATCGGGAAACTATATTATATAGCTCTCATAGGAGCAATCGGTCAAAAAATCAGTTTTAGACCAACCATTATTATAAAATTTAATATTTGTTTGTTTAATACACTTATTCATATCAGTGCCGAATTCGATCAAGATCGGGCGAACACATCATATAGGTCCTATAGGAATGATCAGCCTGAACACTAATTTTGGTCGGAAAAACAGAAAAACCGCCAATTTAATTGTCGGCTTTTTACATAAAATTGTTTTTTTACTTTGACGCCTGTACAAAAGGAAATAGAAACGAAAAACTTGCACGGGTTAATAAACTTAGCACGGCCTTCTGGTTTTAATTAATACATACATATGTACATCCTTATAAGTAAGGCTAGGGGAAGCGACTGAAGTCGATTACAACAACCACATAGAATTGCCTATTGTTGTTGTTGGTCTTTAGTTTTATGTATGTGTTCGTTAGCTTTGTATGTTTGTATTCGTTTCTTACGCAAAGTGGCGAGAGAGCACTGCTTTAAGGTAAAGGTTCTATATTTCAGAAGAAGCAGATCAGGGCCACTTAGATGATGGCAACTTTTTACTTAAAATATTCTTTATAGAAAAGAAAATTGTTCTAAATTTATTTTCCTAGAATGCCGTCAATTAGATTGAATCTTATTATAGAGCAATTGAAAGTTTAAACATATTTAAGGATTTCCAATTGAATTAAATTTAATTTTTAAAATTTGTCCTCCACAACTTTGAGCTTTGAACTGATGGCTTGCAAACGCGAAACTCGTATTACATATCAAGCAACAGTCTGTATTAATCTACGTATTTAGTTTGACAACTGATATTTAAAAACAGACGGAAGGCGGATCAATAATCTAGGTGCTTGGTGAAATGAAGGAGTTTATTGTGTTAGCCTAATGGTTTTTTAAATTACCTGTGGATTTTATCGGTTGAAGTGTATACGAGAATGTTACTTTAAGTTAATTATTTGAATCCATTCTTCGTCTCTTAAAAAAATCAGGTAGGTGTAGTCCAATTAATTAGAAACGTGGTTTATATATATATATGTTTATGAGTATGTGTCTGCCAATTAAAGAGTTTACGATATTGTTCCTTAAAACCTTTTGTTTTCCGATTACAAGTGAGCGTTTCGATACGATTGCGTTGCCAGAGTTATAATATCGATGTGTAGGGCTTTCACTTTCCTGCAGCCCTTAGAGGACCGATACGAAGTAGAAGGGGAATTCGCCAAGACTTGAAGACGTAAGACTCATCGCAGACTTAATGAGTGACTAACTCTTGCTCATTAACTCTTTAGAACGGCACTTGGGCCTTTATTCATTATTGCATTCACTTTATTGTACATACATACATACATACATATTATGAATGGTCTATATATGCGTATAATATAAGTTGCATGCTTGCTTTAATTTAATCTTTATTTTTATTTAAACTAAATTGACTAGCGCCCTCTTTGCATCTGGACCTGTTTAATCCGCTGCTGTTGCTGCTACTGCTGAGTATTAATATTTATATTAGGAATGTAAACAAATATATATACTTATGCATATAGATACATATATAATCTGTGTCTCTGCTTGCAGTGAGCAAACGGATTCGGATTCAAATTTTCATTCCAGATACATCTATGTATGCTATCTTTAATTTAGGCAAGCGTGGGGCATTTGTGTATATTATTTACATTTTGCTTTAATTTCAAGTGACTGTGACTCAAGTTATTAATTATTAATTTGAATGCAAGTAAGTACGGGCAGGGTTACGGGTAGGGGCAATGCTATGGGTTAACGCTAATTGTAGGTTTATTATAATATAAATTTGACTAGATATAGTGCATTCCCGACATAGTACATATTCTTATTCTCATTGCGATTGCATCACTCTTCTCTAATTCTGATTATTGCAATGGTCCAGATTCACATCCGATTATTTACCACGCGTCGTGCACTCTCTCGATCTGTCATAATTGAGTGAAAATATAGTACATTTGGGCATAGGCAACGGTTGCGGTTATGGTTCCGATTCGGGGTCCTCAATATTGTGCTTTGCGTTCTAGCACACAATCATTACCTTCAGATCTTCTAAATACTCAGCATCTAAATAATCAACACAAATGTTTGCCTGATCTGCAGTATAACTCGGCGACCATTCGGAGTTTGGCTCAATCTCAATTAAACGTGCATGCCCTCCTCCATTTCCTTGCCCATCTCCGACGCCATCGCTTGCATCTAAAGCATCTTCATGCTTTACAGGCATCTTAAGGCGCAGACGCTGACGCGTAATCGCGCCGGTATCCGGAGCTGGAATTTGGCCCGTGTGCGTGTGTTTTAACTTATTGATCTGATGATCGGTGCGGGTGAGGGTGCGGGAAGTGCGAGAGGTCTGGACCTGAATCCTATTTGAATTTGCGATTATAGTAGGACTAAGAGACGGAGTCCCAACCGGAGTTGGTGATCGTCGTCCGCGCTGGCTATGACTGTCATGTCACAACATGTCATCATGTTCAACACCATCGTCGCCGTGATCATCAACCAAGTCAAAGTCATGGTTATCCAGCTCCAAGTCCATATCACCATCGTCGTCAAATGCTCCCAGTGGTGACATGGCCGTCGTGTGAAGATTGCCGTAATTGCCGTGCGCTAAGCTGCTGCCCTGGTTCTGATCCTGCTCTTGATGCTGCTGTCTACTATGGGAGTGCCCTGAATTTTTTGAATCGTCGTCGCGCCACTTGTCCATGGAGCGCCGGCGAGCGTTCATAAAGAAGTTCCCCACTGTTGTTGGCTCCAACCCTAGTTGACGCGCAATCGTCACCTGCATTTCCTTTGAAGGCCTCTTTGTTTCCTAGTAAAACGCAGGTCATTAATATGAATTTTAGCCAATCTGCCAGCGAATTTCACTCACTTTGAATATAGCTTGAAGCGTCCGGCGTTGCAAATCGGTAAAGACTAAACGGGGCTTTTTCGGATGTGGCATTTGCTCTATATGGGGTTCTTCTTTCCGCCGACAAGTAGCCGTCCCGCCAGTGACAGATGCAGATCCGCATCCACTCAACAGCGCTGAAAGCGACAGAAGAAGCGAATTCAGTTTCAGTTGCAAGTGACTCAGATACTTTTTAAAAAGTTTGTCTTTTAACAGAAAACTACATATGTAAGTATGTTAAAATCTAGCATCACTTGTTAAAAACTGTCAGTCAGTTAGGCCTTAATCTACGAAACTTACTATTTGCTGATATCGTGCTGCTGCCGCCACCGACCATTGGTGGTGCACCATCCGAAGACACACTTGCGACCGGCATTGTGGATGATGAAGATGTTGATGTTGGTCCTGGAACAACTGGAGTACGCTGTGGTATCTGTGCTGCGGCCATGCGCAGCGCGGACATGCGCTGAAACTCCGGTTCCTGTAGCCACTTGAACATCCGACGAAAAGTCTCTCGTCCTGACTTGAGCTTTGACCAGGGCTTCGGGTTGCGTAACAAGTCGGATAGCGTTCCTTGTGATCGACAGAGAACCCGCTGTGCAAAAATAGCTTGTGGTATACTATACCGCTTGAGCTCAGCCGATATGCGTTGGGCCAGTTCTTTGGTATTGATTTCTTCCATATCGCTGGAGCGGCTTGAGACACCCGCAGCAGCACCTGAGCCAGTACCAGTACCAGTACCAGTACCAGTACCAGATGAAACGTTTGCAGTTGGTGTCGCCGCGGTCGTAGACTTTGGCGAAGTTAATTTTGTCTCTTGTTGGTGCTGCTCACTGGAATACCCATTCTGGCTCTGATGATGTGGGGGGGGCACCTGCTGCAACTGTAGTTGTTGCTGCTGACTTATATTGCACAAGTTGGAATTATTGCTATTCGCTATATTAGTGGGATGAAGGCCATTAGTGGAGTTGCATTCACTGTTAATGATTTGCGTAGATGGTGGTGTGGGGGTAAGGGACACAACGACAGGGAGATCAGATGCTCCCGCAACCGAGAGGCTTGTCACCGATCCGGATCCATTGATGTGGGGCAGAGTGACAATCGAGGCGGGTGAGTGAAGTGACATGGACACCACGGAACCGGCGGAAACTGAGTGTGGGCTGAGCGTGGGACTGTGCTGGAGTCCTAGCTGAGAATTTCGCCCGCCTGTTGAGCTGGTCGATGATGACGTTGCCATGATGAGCTCGTGGTCTTGATGATGTCCGCTATATGAGGATTCATAGTGCGACGGCGAGCCGGCATAATTATGTGGTGGCGGAGAGATCATGGAGGGTAGCTTGTCGTATGACGAGTAGGGTGACTGCACTCCTCCTAAGCCGCTTAGTCCAAGGCTTCCCAATGAGCTCTGATGATGTGTGAATGAGCTGCAATCACTACTTGCTCCGCCACCAGTTGCGAGACTACCGGAAGAGATGGCGCTACCACTGCCACCAGTTGCATTTGCAGCGCCACCTTCCCCAGAGCCTTGCCCCCCGCCGCCTGTGTCGCCAGAAATGTGACCAGCGTAGGCAAACTTATCGGACATCGTAGATATGGGCGGAAGCGGTTGAATTGGCGTTAATGTAGCATATGACGTGGGGCTAAAGCCCGTCGGAGTTATGCGATCGTTATCGTGATCGTTTACCGAAGCCGATGTTAGAGTTTGATAAGTACTGTGCTCCAATGGATTGTCGACGCCCAGGGCAGGACTGAGTAAGTGGCTGCGACCACCCGACTCGCCTTCATCCTCGTCGTCGTCGGGATCGCCATCTGCATCCACAGCATCCACATCGTCATCATCCTCCTGCGATTGAACCATTATGGACAGTTCCTCGTGGTGCTGAGCTTGACTTGGTCGATGCTGAAGGCCCTGGTGATGGTTTGTGTGATGCTGATGCTGATGCTGCTGGTGATGGTGATGGTGGTGGTGATGATGGTGGTGATGGTGCGAATGTTCATGGAGCATTTCCGAGGCTGGCGCATGTCTCTGTCCGTTACCATGGCCATATTGCTGTTCTAAAAGCTGCTGGTGATGCTGATTAAGCGTAACTTCTTCCACGCAGCCGCCGCCGTCTGAAGATAGCTCGTCCATTACACCGACGGTGACATTCGATACGTCCATGTCCATATCCATGTCGAGTTGCTGTCGATGCCGAATGGTGGCTCTCCCGATTCTTATCGCCTCCTGATCGGAATCTGGATGGTGTCCCTGATCGCGATGCACAATGAGAAGCTTGTGCTCCTGCTTGACGGAAACCACATGGCCGAGACGTTGACTCTGACCTGCAGTCGTGGAACTCACGGACAGTCCATCCAGGCTAATATCAGAGCCAACGAAATCCACGGGGCTGCCTGCCAGTCTTTCTTGTCGCTGTTGTTGATGTTGATGTTGATGCTGGTGCACGGGGAGCAATGACAACGGCAATGTTCTACCCTGCAGATGCAGCTGTTGAGGCACAATTTGATACGTTGTCTGCACTGCATTGGTGTGTCCCATCTCGTCGATTACCATAACAACCGAGGAGTTTGGTTCGTCCACTCCTTCTCCCTCTGTCGCCCCCACTCCAGTCCCGTCCACGTCTGACTCAATATCACCGTTTCCAGCCAAACGACTATCATCGCTAGATGCAATCAAAGTCCGCATTTGCATGGACACCGCTCCGTGTGACTCGGACTCAGAATCGACTTCCTGATGCTGGTGTCTAACTGTTATGAATTCACTTGTCTCGTCCACCAGTTGCTGGCTAAAAGTTTGGGCATCGATTATCTCGTTGACGTTGATTGATTCCATTCCTTTGGCGATGGCGTGGGCTTTGGAGCTGAAACAAGAGCTGACAACCATCTAATCTGGTGAGCTGCAATGAAAATGCACAAACAAGGACTTTCAGTTATTTCTGGTGAGTAAAAGCCTAGCTAAGGGGGATGATCATATCAGATACGTATTTGATATATGCACATATGTATCTGAGCAACATGCATACCGCCGGAGATCCTGGCTTGCCAACTCAGTTACCTAACACTACGTGTAAGGCGGAGACGAATATTATTTCGGAACCGGAAGTCTTGGCTACTGGCTTAGGCTTTTGCTCTGGCACATCTTGTGTCGATTTCGAATTCGAAATTTCACTTGCATTTTTGTTGGATATTTTCTTTTTTACACCTACATTCATACATACATACATACATATGTAGTATTATGTATTTAGTTCTTTTGGTGCAAGTGTGTGGGTGTAAATGGTATGCCTATGCCAGTATTTTCTTTTTTTTATTTGTTGTCAGCCGCATGAGTTCGTTGTTGTTTTTGTCGCCTTTGACGTTGCCATCGTCGCCGAGCCGATCCGACCCTTAAGGGTTGAAACAAACCAACACCAACACCAACACCAACCCAACACACACGCACGCACACACACACACAAACACATAAACGTGTATGTGTGTATAAAATACATTGTACATACATACATATGTACATATGTATGTAGTTAGGGGAGTGGGTTGGGGTTATTGCTTGCACTTTAGTATTTTTTCAGATTGCTTGTGTTTTTAAGTTGTTTAATAGTATCTTAATTTTTGGCGTTGCTTTTCATTTTGCATTATTACCTGAAGATATATCCGGACTGCAAATTATATATCAACTAACGCAAGCAGCTCAATGGGGACAAGCTTTGCCCCGTTTCCCAAGCGCGTATCCATATCTACGCGTACACACGGAAGGAACCTATATGAATTTCGATTCGAGTTTTAGCTAATTCGTTTCTTTTTGACTTTGCGCAACACAACCGAAAACGGTAAAACCACAATCAAAACCAAAAACCAGTGTGGCTTCGAGGTTTTTCCGAATCTCCGAGGAAAATGCCTAATTTATTTTCAGTAACGAAACCTTCATTTGGGAAAATTCTCTATGCATGTAGTGTATACACATACACGGACACTGACACACACACACATACACACTCATATGTAGTTAGTTCTAGATGTGTGCTTTCTGAAACTGAAACTTTGTTATGTGATGTGACGAGCGCCGAAGTTTCGGCCTCACGCGGAATATATCCAATTCGAACTGAACCTGAAATGAACAGCCACATATACACACGGGCCGAGCCGAACGACCCAACAAGACAGCGAACTAGCCAGTTGTAGCAACATTATTCGTGCTTAACCAACCCAACCCCAAACGCAGCCCACCCTTGTTAATATAAAGTTCTTGTTCTCGGCGCATGCGCCTCCTGGGTTCCTGTTCTCTGTATCAGCTGTCGTAGCATACTTTTAGGAGAGCAGTAAGTGAATAAGGATGCGCGCGTGAGGAATTCCGCCAAGCAGCAAATTTTTAAACAAAACTGAAATTTCCTCACAAATTTTCAAATCGGTATTTTTATATAATGTTCTTTTTTGGATTGAGAATAAAATTTTCAACGGCATTTTATTAACAACAAATTTATAGCAGTTAGGTTTTCGATTTAATCTCAGATTGACTTTCATTTCGACTTGACAAATGACGCCTTGGGGGTATTGTTTTTGACTATGTAGGTGCGATCCTTGGGATACAATGCAATGGCAATCTGGTGGGCAGCAAGTGCTCATCGTCGGACTTAATAATATCAATATACCCATTCATATCCTAATCTAGTGGTAATATTAAAGCGTTTAAATAGGTTGTGATTACAGATTTTGAGTGCTATATTGAAGTAAAACGTGAAGCTCCCTCGCTTTGTTCGGATACTGTTTTTGATTTGTACCTTATAAAGTAAGACTTAGGATGTATTATATTAACTAGTAAAATTTGATAACACCATAACGGGAATTTCTGCTTTGCTAACATTTTGTAAATATCGATTTCAGAGGTAAATATATAGTAACATATATTTATTTTTGTTTGTATGCGAATTTATATCTACGCATGTCGGGATCTGAGATTCGCTACTATTCGCTAGGTAAGGTACTCTAGTCATTCAATTATAGATTGCGGATTGAGATTCAAGCCACGAGCTTGAAGTATTGAGAATTGTTCTACTACAATGTGCGTGTAAATACTCGCACTTTACCCAAAGTTGGCTATACTCTGCGGTTACCTTTACTGCTATTGTTAACTTTGCATGTGTGGATGTAGGGGTGGCATTTAGAATGCTCCAAATTGTAATACGTCCATAAATATGCAGCTATCTACGTCTTGGATCAAAAAAATCACAATTCTAATACTGCGTCCAGTTGTCCAAGCAGTTGACGCGCAAACAAATAAAAAAAAATCCCTTAATGATTATGCTGCAGTTCACACAGAAGACGTAGCGTTCCTGCCGCTGCCACTATCGATCGTCAGACTAGAAGCGCGCATGCTGAGCGAAGCTAATGACAAGTTACTGTGGTACACTTTTGGAGACGGAGGAGCCGTGCCGGCTAACAGGAGTGTTCCGCTTTCAATATTGGGCAATGATTTGTTACAAAACACACCCACACCCACACCCGAAACAGACCCCATCTCCATGGCACGTGCTTGGACTGGCAGTGGCAGTAGAGTGTCCCCGTTAAGAGCCAAAAGTCCATCTACAGACAAGCCGTTGGCATTGAGAGTGACTGTAGTGGCGCTGCCTCCATCAGTACTTTCGTTTTCGCCTGCGCAAAGATGCAACCGGGAATTCAGCAGCTTATTGCAGGCAGGGCAGGATCGTGTAGGTGTATCTCGACGCCGGAGAAATTCATGAGCACATCTAGAGGAAAATGGAATTGGAGCAGTTTATTAGAAACAACATGATATTCCGATGACATACCTGGCGTGAAGAATGTGTGCACAGGGCAGGGCTTCTAGGCTGGAAGGTTGCATGCCAAATAACTCACCACATCCTCCGCAGTTAAGACCCAAAGCTGCATCTGTTTGTTTAGCCAAGCGGGAGTGGGTGTTGTATTGATCTTCGTCACCTAGAGCGCGGTAAATTAAAGCCAGTCGGCACCGTATTTTGCGAACCAGAAGCTTGGCGCCAATAGAGCTGGCAACTTCCAGGAGACGGGTGTTGAACTCCAAGGGTCTGCAATTGCAAATTTTGTTTTGAAGACGCAGCGTTTCCAGACAGCGGGCGGCCCCATCCATAGCTTCCATTTGAGACATGCGATCGCCCAGACTAGCCGATGTGCCCATAGCCTGCTCATACTGTCGAAATGCTCGCTTCATAAAAAGAGTATAGAACATTATTTAATACATAATTGTTTTTGGGTGAGCATATGTTAAGTTTGTTACGTACATCGATGTCCATCTTCTTGCGGTAAATATCACCCATGATTCGTATGCTGCGAGTGTACGTTGCCTGATCTCCGGATATGAGCGAGAGTCGAGTCGCCTCCTAGGAACTTGCGATATTAAACACCTGCCAGCAAAGCAAATGAGGGTGAACTCACCTTGCAATAGTCGTGAGCATCTCCAAGCTCACCTTGCTTGCGTAAGGAAGCAGCCATACGAAGTAGGGCCGCTCGATGGTGACAAGAGTTCAAATCACCCAGCTGTAAGGACCGGGACAAGTCGTATGCTTTAGAAGCATATGTGGCGCTTTTATCATTATCCTGAAGACGACCGAAAAGCTCAGAAAGTGCTACGTAGACTTGCAACTCCAGCGATGGGTCACCTATAGCGGTCGCTATTTTATGTGCTCCTTGCAATCCCTCCAATGCCCGCGAGAATCCACCCATTTCGAGGTACACACGGGCCACTGTTAAGTGGACAAGCCCACTACGGCATTTGGTGCCGCACTCGTTGTACAAAGAGTGTCGAGCGTAACTAAGGGCTCTTTCCAGACCGCCAAGACTAGCATGGGCGCGGCTTAAGTTCAAGTACGTTTCAGCTCGCATGTTTGGCGAATCCACCTCTTCTGATATTCTGCGTTACCATCGAGTGAAAGATTGGGATGAACTTATCAATGTCTCATGCCTCTGTTCTTACCCTAGCTGCTGGTGCCCAAATTCGATTGCTTCGCGGAACTTTCCCCAGTCCATGTGAGCCTGGTAGAGATAGCCCAATAACTGAAAACAATCTTCTCGCCGACAGGACATGGCCACGCCCTTCAACGCGCTTCGCCATGTTCGGACCGCTGCCGTTTGATTATGCTGCTCATACAGGCGCAGGCCGCGCTCGATCTGTCAAAAAGAAATTGTCTCATAAATTTCCTTTTTTCGGCGTTGTTTGCAGTGAAATCATTTACCTTTCGCTTTGCTATATACTGACGCAGACTTCGCTGGCAAGCCAAGAAACAACTAATCACCGTGCTACCATGCCCGGGTCGCAAGAGTCCTTGACGTACCCAAGGTGAACGAGCTCCTCCATCGGACCCATATCCCGCAATTCTCGAGTAGCTTTCATCCAACTGGCACACATCTGTAACGAAACATGTAGAGATGTTCGAACTTAATGGCAGAGATTAGGGAAAGCTCACATACCATTGGAGTTCTCCAGCAGATATCGCGAGCCATCGGGCGAAGCTAACAGATGTGTGGCCGACAAGTTGTGGCTGGGTGGAATACTAGATAGTGAAGAACGCACAGGAATAAAAATTGCTAGGGAGTGTCTGAGGAGTAGAGTGTTGTGTTTGGGCTCTCACAATACCTGAGCAAATCCTTTGAGGCGATGCTCTCCCATGACATGGCTCAAAAAGCGTTTTTCCAATATGCTGAAAATGAAATTCAGTCAGAAAAGAATTTAGTAAACACCTTCAACACCAACTTCCTTGTCTGGGCGCAGCATACACGTCACAATTTTGGCCGTGGACCTTGATCTACTCCAGGACCTGTTTCACTGTGTTGCGTGACCTTCATGTATACACATACACCTACTTATACACATAAACATATGATTTTTTATGAAAGTGAATAAATGTATATGTTCCAAAGCCCTTCAAAATTATATTAGTTGAATTGTATTCGCATTAAACCAACTCAGCCTTAGATTTTGGGAACATTTAAGGAACACACAACGTTTTACCTAAAACTTTTGTGGTTGGATGACTTCTGAGATGCAAAAAAATACGCGATGCTGTGGCCAAGACAGAGATTCAGATTGCACTGGGGGTTAATTTTCCTCTCAACAGCTTAAAATCCCCGAGATGCGCGTTTCGTGAGAGCTTTTCCAACTGGCGGGCTACGATTAAACGAATTCACTGCGGAACCAGAACTGGTTCAGAAAAAAACATTTACAGAGACCCTGGTTGATTTAAAAATCCGTTAATTCGCCACTGCATGTGAACTGAAGTCGCATATTAACTGCAGATAAACAAATAAAAACACAAAATATTTCCTGCTTAGAGAATTAATTTATAAATAGTTTAAGGAAAAGCCTCTTTTATAATTGCTTGTACTGTGGTGGCCACTAATTTAGCACAGTTATTTTTTCCGAATTCAAATTGAATTTTTTCGACTACTAAACTTTTTTTTTTGGCAATTCTCTTTGCGTTCGTCAATTTATTAAAAAGATATGGCGTAATTGCATACATGCATATATACAAAGGCGGTTCGATATGTACTTAGCCTACAAAATAACCAGAATGCCGTGCTAACTTCTGCCATGCCGAAGATTGTTTACCCGTGCAAGTTTTTGTCTTACACTAAAAAAACCGTTTATGTAAAGAGTCGAAGATTTAATTGACTGTTATTCTGTTTTCCGACCAAAATTGGTTTTTAGGCCGATCATTCATATAGGACCTGCATGGTTTTGTCACCCGATCTTGGTTAAATTCGGCACTCATTATCAGAGAACTAAATTAATAAATATCCGTTTTAAAATAATCGGTTGAAAAAGAAGAAAGTCATTGGGCTTCATCTGAATTTTCGACCGATTGTTCCCATGGGAGCTACATGATACAGTAGTCTAATCTTGATGACAAAAGATTTGTACATTTTCTTTTATTACCCATGGAAAACAACAGAGTTATTGATCCAAATCTCTATTTTCGACCAATCGTTTTTATTGGAACTAAATGATATAGTGGTTCGTTTCTGCTCAATCCGAGATTTACAATGCCTGCAGTATGTAGAGACTACATGTACAATTTCAGCACCGTAGCTTTAGTGGTCTAGGAAAAATTTGCGGACAGACAAACGGACATGGCTTTGCAAACTGGTCTTATCGTGATGATCAAGAATACATATATTTTATGTGGTCGGAGATGCTTCCTTCTATGCGTTGCACACTTCTAACTAAAATTAATATACCCTTTTTGTAACGGTAACCGACTTGGGTATACCCCGCACCAGTTTAGAATGCGCCCTTTTATCACTCTTTGCTATGTTTTGTTAGATGTCTTTCGGGAAAATGTACCAATCCGATTTTTATGAAATTTAATGAGTATTATAATATAAATATTAGTAGCAAATACTTGAAAACCAAATTCCATTACAATACTTTTAATATTGCGAGAGAAAATCACTTTTTTCCAAATTGCAAGGGCAGAAGGGGGCGCGGCAAATACTTGAAAAAAGATTGATCTGCGTAGACACTATACGGACGGACTGACGGACCTGGCCATATCGACTGGCCGTTGACGCTGATCAAGAATGCTGATCGCGAATTTCCCGCGCGGTTCGAAAGACAGTATATTTTTTTTAATATTTAGTGACGGTTCTCCTTGCTTGTTAAAGACATCAGTCATTGATTTGATTGCTTATTAACTTTTAATCCTTTTTTATAGCATTCCTGTTCTGTTCGGTATTTGAATCAGACTTTACAATTGAAGATTTCAGGTTGACCTCTTGTGAGATCGAGCTTGTAGCGTGTTAAATAAGAGGCGGCAGCAAATTCGCAATCGTCAGAGACCGAGCTACCGTTTAAAGAAGTATAACGAGGTAATGTTCAGCGATGGATAGGTGTATTTGTTTTATTTACTTACAATGGTGGGCACTAAGTAAGTACTCTTTACGTGCATGTATTGCAAATCTAGTTTTCTTTTAAACAATTTCTTTTGCGTTGTGTTGGTAGTTTTTATGGAGAAATTTTGATTAAATTTTGAATTTTACCATCTAAGCTTTCGGCAAATAGACTTTGAAATGAATTTAAAGAAGTTTTAGGACTTGTAAAAGTAAAAAACTGCATTCCAGGAAACTTCATTTTTCCCCACAATTCGTAATGAAGCCAAATGAAAATCTGAGTTTAAGGCCTTTCGGCTTCGCGTCATTAAGACGCTAATTTAGTCACACTACATTGAAAAGAAGATATAATTCGCTGTAAAATGAATAAATGTTATATATAATATAATCGGATAAACACAACTCCTGTTTTTTGTCCATTTAAATTGCTTTACTTCCTTGCGGTAAAAATCGTATTCTTGTTGGACACTTGTTGCGAAGTTGTTTAAGTTTCTCAACCCATACCACTAATGTGTATTAATCTTGCCCGCAACTTTTTGTTAAATTTTGCAAAGATCGGACTACTATATCATATAGCTCCATAGGATTGATCGGTCAAAAAGTTTTAGTGAGAAAAACGTTTGTTTTTTTTTTAAATCTTACAAACTAAACTTGCTCCTAATTTGTATATCATATACACTTTGCTTATCAAAAACTTCTTTGTTTGTTAGAGTATTTCCACCAGATTTGAGTACTTACATCATTTATACATCAAAATATTTATAAAGCTCTGCCACAAGTGAAGCACAATAAGTTCATATATTAACCTAGATTTCACCATTGTTGGCAAATATGAGACCATAACCAATATAACAATACAAATAGACTGCAGGTATTTTTTTTGTTAACTTTTTGAATCCGACTTATCGGCGTTTGCCCGATTTTGAGCTAGATCATCAAAGGAATAGCAGTGAATGGTAAATTGGTAAGTGCAATTGTAAAAATTAGGATATATGTACATACATACGACGTTTATGTGCGACGTTTTGTATAGAAAGATTTTGTGACGTTCATAGACGTCTACCGAACTTTAAATCTTGCGTACATCCTTATTCTAAGTATGTATACGTTTGGCTCAACCTTCTATAATTTCAGTACCCTTCTGGAGGATTCACACGTTACGCACCTTTAAACTTACTGATTAGCGACCCGTATAAATTGGAATGGTTAAAAAAAAGGTAATTAAAAATTAAAACGACTTTAGATATGCAAGTTGTAAATTTAAATTTTTTTTTTTATTTGCATTGATACATTTCATTTCATTTCTGCATTCTGCACTGGTTCGATTTCGTCTCTTCATACATAGTTTGGTTTGTAGATATATAAATATGCTGTGCTACTGTTACAAACTACTTTATGCTCCTTCTTTCCACCAACCTACACCTACCTACAGTTGTATACGAAAGATTGCCTTTCCACTTGCCCGTTCCAATATAAACTATAGATATATATATATATATATCTATAAATATAGATCGGTCTGCGTTGCGTGTATGAGGTTGTGTTTTGGTTCGGTTCGGATTTGATTGGATTTGGATCATTGTGTGCAATATTAGTGCATACATAAAAACCTGTAATAAATGAAATGAAGAGGCAGGTGTGGTTTCAATCTCAATTTAGGAATGTTAGTGGAGTGGAGTGTCTGTGTACTTCTGATGTACAAAATGCGTATGGAATAAATGAAACCATGACGTCCGAGGGTGAGGAACATAACGATTACTGAATCAACTTATCCGATTGCATCAATAAGATCTGTCCCACTCCTACCCATCAATTCCCGTTCTCCAAACGTCTTTTATTTTTGTTGGGTCAAAAAGCTGCCTCGACTGGATGGATCCTTGGCTGTCATCTGTCCCGCGCTTGTCCCCTACCCTCTCCCTCTATCTTGGTATTCAAAGCTGTAATGCATATCTGCGTGTTTCGTGTGTGTATGTGATTGTATGAATGTATTGTATGAGTTATCCTAATGTGGTAATAATGCTTCCTATTGTATCTGTATCTATATGTATGTATGTAGTTGGAAATGTATGTAATTGCCTATGTGAGAGAAAGCAGTGATGCAATCGTAGTGTAGGCTATGAGTCCTGGGGCTAGGTCTGGGTCTGGGTATATGGATAAGTGGGTCTCTGCCGTTGGTTGGATAATATAAATTCGGTTTAGTTGCCAGTTTATTTGAAATGGGGGACTTTGAATCAGGTCAGACTTAGTTCAAGTTACAGAACCAGAGAGAATTTATAATTTCGGGTGGGTGTGCTTAGATCTGGGCCCGCTCGTATTTGTGTGTCTGTGGGTGAGTGTGTGTGATAATGTGATAATGTCGATTGCAATGCAGAAATTATAAAACAGAACTACACAGTTAGTTTACACATAATGCACAATAGCGAATTAGATAATGTCGAATTGTATTTCTTCGCTGCTCACCGATTTGGGTCAAAGTCATGTTGTCTTGCATGTATGTAAGTATGTGAGTGTGTGTTTCTATGTATATAAATAAATAATACATAAATGCACTTTCGCATTTATGTGATGCATTTGCCTGTGGTATATTATTATGTAAATATAAATCTTCAATCAATCATTTTGTTTCATCTTCCCACATGCATTTGCATACATACATTTGTAAATGTATCTCCATCAATATCAATTCATAATTTATAGTTCTTTTACATGATATTATTAAATATACAATCGTTATAACGTTTTCACCTAAACATTGTTTTGTGTTTATCCACATGCACATTTTGTTGGTATACATATACATACATACTTAGTTATGTTGTATGTGTACATAAATTTATGTATACAGCTTGGTTCATTTACAAAAACTCGCTGCCTTCATTTTATGCAAAAATATAAAACA
Source organism: Drosophila nebulosa (assembly GCA_024703675.1). Classification (NCBI taxonomy): domain Eukaryota; kingdom Metazoa; phylum Arthropoda; class Insecta; order Diptera; family Drosophilidae; genus Drosophila; species Drosophila nebulosa. The sequence goes on along the minus strand of JANFPS010000004.1, from coordinate 766,633 downwards.
AGAAAAGAATATATATAAAAAAAAACAATAAATCAAAAACGAAAAAGAACCTAAAACTTATAGTTACGTTCTTTGAATTTCTTTCACCTTTCCCATATTCGAAATACTTAATACGAATATAAATATACACATAAATGCATACGAAACATACATACATATGGGTGTGATTTATATTCGTCATTTACGTGTCATCATCCTTATCTTTATCTGCCTTTGGATCACTTATAGTCTAGTTTCCTACTTCCCACGTATGTATATAGACGTACGCTAATACATATTTTTAATTTCAGTCAAAAATGTCGTCGTGCAAGGCAGCTGCACGAGGAGTGTGTGTATGTGTCTGTGAATCATGTATGTATATGTATGTAAAAGATCGGAAGAAAGCATTCGACTGCATTCTTCCTTACTTCAATAAATTACATACTTATTATATTATTAGCTTACTTTACTCAGTGCCACCTGTAGAGTTCGATTCTTGAGTAGGGATGCAACTCGCAAATTATTAGTAATCAGTATCGAAAATAAAATTGTTTAGTATGTATATCGAACAAGAAAAATGAGCTACAAAAGGCATACCAAATTTAACGTATTAAATCAATTTTTAATAATTTATATAAATAGGATTGAGTTCTGGACGAATCATAAGCATTTTTAGTAGGAAATGAGAATGTTTAAAATGTAAATAGTACCTATTTGGTATGATGTCAAATAATATTTGATTTCGTTACAAATCAAACATATGTATATCGAGGTGCGATATTTCTGCATCCCTACTTAAATTTGTTCTAGGTGGCATAAAATGATGCTGTTATAGAGCCAAAAGGACACAGGATTAAGGAGAATAAAGAGGCAAATTAAGGGGCCAGGCACATGACGGTATTGCAGCTTACTAGCCATTGCTATGCCTCCTGCTGTCACGCGTAATATAACACATAGATGTATATTGTAAAAACGCACAAATAATGATGCCTGTCCTCTTCCTATTTACTTAAATTATTTTCGAGTTGTTACATCTAGAAATCGCTACAAACTATGTTTTAATGCGCTTGAAAATGTTCATTTGTTTACTTATAAATTCTATTTCACCTTTCTCCTTCTTTTCTACTAACGTTAATGCTCGAGTTTCGAATTGGTATAATTCGAATTAGAATATTGGAAAATTAATAAATATAATTTTATCTTCATTTGTTGCCATTCACCAAGCAAAAAAAGTGTTCACTCATGGTGATAAAAACGCTACGGAACTAGTGTACTAGCGACTTGCGTTAATCCCGGCCGGTGATGGTAATAATGCTGGTGGGCTCATGGTGTATGGTCGATGCGTTAATCTAACATTGCTAGCTGGGTTGATGGTGATGAGGCGCTGTATAGCAATTGTCACGAATATGATGAGCAACGCGGTTGCTGACTGGCTAATACTTCGGCCTGATGTTAGAGTCGATCCACTATTATATGTCAACTCCTCGTTCTTCACAACCTCGTTGGGATGTTTGTCATAATGATGATGATCATCTGAAATTATTCAAATAGAGTACAATTAATTTTATAATATTTGCAACTGTTGTTGGTGCCAGGCTCTATAAAGGAAATTGTTTGACTTTATACGGGTGGACGGATCAGATCGGACAGGCAAGCGCAGCGCGAACAGTTTGGGGCAAAAGTTTAATGCTCAAATATTTCTTCTTTAAATGGTGTGATCGATGTCTGGTATTTAGGACGTGATGACTGTGGAGTGCTCAATGGGGAGTGGGATTTGCATAGGTTGTCTATTAGTTCTACTTACTTTTCATAGTCTCATTACTATGTGCTGGCGGACTTTGGGATGATCGTGTGTGATTGCTAACAATTTTACGAGTGTCTGAGATAGTGTTAATTTTGAGAATGGTGTGTTTGGGATCAAGCATTTGTCTTTTCTTGTTATCAGAAGCAGTTGTTGCATTTGATGATGGTTCTGCTGTACCCGTGCCCGAGACCGCACCCGTTCCCTTGCCCCAAGGCGGCAAATTAATTGTGCTCTGCACTATGTTACTGTGGTTCGTATCAACCACCGGCGGTAAGTAATGCACATCACTTCCAATGTTAATGGGAATGCCACCAACTTCTTTTATGTAGAAATGATTATCGGATTTGTCCTTACCATTTCCATTAGCATTGCTGTTTCCGCCATTGCCCTTATGCGGTGGATAATTCTGTTGAGTTGGCACATTATTAATGCGGATGCCAGTTTGTGTATGATGGTGTCCCGGATAAGCCACATTTACGCCACCTCGTCCAGGAGGCAACATATTGATGCTGCCATGTCCATGGCCTGGCGACAAGATAATACCCCCACCAATACCGAGTCCTGGCCCTGGTCCAACGCCGCTAGATCCAATGTTATTGCCCATTATGTTCGGCTGTATGGGTATGCGGTTAAATTGATCAATGTTTGTATTGATCGAAGTGCCCATTCCCATGCCAAGGCCGTTATTAACATTAATTGCGATCCCGGCGCCTCCCGCTCCGTTTCCTCCACTGCCACCCGAAATTAGACCAGTATTTACACCGCTTATACCGATTGTGTTGCCAGCGCCAATGTTGTGGTGGCCATGTGCATGCTTTGAATTATGATCTTCATTGGTCGCCGCATTGTTTATGACGTTTCCACCTCCTCCTCCTCCTCCTGCACCAATTCCTCCATCCGCACCCGCCACTGCCACGGATGTGGTGGTGCTAGGTATCGTCTTGTTCTTTTCCTCGGCTGCACAACAGACCTTAAACACAACTTTCATATTATTTGTGGAACAGCGACCCCCTATGCGCCGATACAAATCGTCCTTCGATGAAGTCGCTGGAAGTAGGAAAAGAGCACAGGGGATATACAATTTAATTATTCTGAAAGCTTTTAAACTGATCTACTCGCTTAATGTAGACCAACTCACAAATGAAGTAGTAGTCGTTTCCAGGTAGGAACTCCAAACCACCTGGCTGCGGTGTAAATGGCCGGAAAGTTATCGTAAAAAACATTAATTTCTGAGGTTTATCACAAATAGCTATTACTCGCGGATCGGCGTTTGTTATGCGGCATGTTTCGTACTCTACTTTGGACACATTATATATTATGTATTTTTCTGTCTCATTTTCAAATGTCCCTGGCTCATAAACTGGACATATTATGTGCACTTGGTCGAACTCGAAGGCAAGATTGCCTTTATTCACGTCAATGATGTGATCGGTGTTATCGATTCGAAATCTGGGAAGGAAAGAACCACATAATTAATTTGCATGTAATAAATAGTTCAGTTTCAAATTATAAAACCAGTCGTTTTTGAGGTTGTAAATTCCTGCAAAATAAGTGTAAACGGCAATTGTAAAACTCTATAAAACATTCTAAGAGGATGTTCAACGTTCCACAAATATTAGAAGATAGTAGTGTGAGACTCGGAGATTGGAAATCTAAATACCCATAGTAACAAATTAATCAGTGATAGTACCAACAGTTGTCTTATGCGATCAGGTAAATGGTGATTATAGCTGTTGCATGGGCGCTGGTGGCCGAGCAGATCATTGAATACCGGAAGATGCACCAGTGTTGTTGGTAACATGCTTAAAACTGCAAGCTCAATATATGGGACAAACGCCAAGGTCATCAGGAGCCTTTTTAAAGGCAGTTAATTGATTTCCCCGTTTTATCACCGACAATGATCATGTACCAAACTCGACTCGACTTATTTTGAGGCAAAAATTACATAAATGCTTCTCAATTAGATCAATAGGCGCTAATTTTAAACACTGGTTCAAGTCCGCGGAATATGGTTAAAAGTCAGAACAGGATCCAGAAACCGACAATGTAATTAAATTGCAAACAAATCAAAAAATTTTTTTTTTTATTTGTTTGCTATAATCTAGATTTTCTACAACAATGAATTAATCAGATATTTTAAATTCGTTGGTTGTGTCTATTGAAGTATTCAGTTTGGATTACGTGTGATTCGCATCAATTAAATTTAAAATCATTTATTAAGCAGGGGAATGATTTGAAAAATAACGCATTGTTTTTTGGGCCATATATTATCGCCTGGTCAAATTTGACGTAGTTATTAATGATTACATTAAAGTAACAAATATTTATTTTAATGACATTCGCTTGAAAAAGAAAGAAGTTTTTGGACCAAAACCGAATTTTCGACCGATCGTTCATTTGCCTCCCATATTTGATATAATGGTTCGATCAAGCCGAATCTGGGATACACACTTATGGCGAATATAATAAGTAAACAAGTAAACGTTTTACTTGAAGTAAAATATTTTTATTTTCACTTTTTTTTTTATCTAACCGTAAATTAAATTAATTTTTTATATTTTAATGTCGGCTTACTGTATATAAGACGTCAAGATATCTCAACTGGTGTTTTGGACCAAATTTTTTTTGACAAAATTTCTTATCTTTGAATTTTTTTTCAATGTTTCCTTATTGGATTAAAGTCCGGAGATTGACTTAACCAGTCTAGAAGTGACACATTTCTTATACAAAGCCACATTACTTTACGACTTTTGATGCATGTTTTGCGTAATTATCCTGTTAAAAGACCACCCCCAGAAGCATATTCTTCTCAGCAAATGGAAGCTTGGTGTTTTCCAATATGTCCTTGTACTGGATTCGGTTTCAACGGATCAACGGCAGACCAGGGAAAACATCCCCATACACCAATCATTATTTTTAATTTGTACTTTTTTGACCAAAAATAATAATAATTAATTGTATCTATAAAATTATCCAAAAATAATGATTACTAACACTCGGCTGCTGCCCCTTTACATTGACTGCGAAAAGTCTATGCGTATAACTAGGCTATTTTTAATTTGGTAAGCTTATCGGATAGCAATTAATAGAAAAATATTTGTTTAACAAATTTCATTACAATACATTATAAAATTAATAAAATGGTCCCCGAGATCTACATAGGTGTTTATACAGACGGACGGACATGGCTATATCGACTCGGCTGTTGATGACTTAAATATACCCTTTTACCCTATAGGTACAGGGTATAAAAATAGAACTGATCTTCCAATATTTAAAAATTCGTTTTTTCATTGAGTCTGTGAACTTTCCCAATATTTTTGGATCTAAGCTTAAAAATTAAGTGTTTTGAAAAACCAGCTCCGAGTTTATTTATTGGCACATTCTGTCAATGTGCCCCAGACCAATCGACAATGATTAAATTTAAATTCTGTGCGCATGCCAACAAGTCTATAAAGTCATCTATCTCTCATCCCTATCCCTTAACGCTATTGTCCGGCGACTTGCAAATATTTAGTTATCATTCTGAATGAGAATTAATTATTTTCTTTAAATAGAGAGATTTATTTTAACTTTTTAGCTGGCAAGCGCAGAAAACGCGAAATAGTACTTCTCGGTTTCTTGTTACTTTGTAACGCATAGAAGGAGGCGTTTCCAACCCCATAAAGTATCCATGTATATTCTTGATCAGCATAAGAAACCGAGTCAATTTACTTATGTATGTCCGTCCGCTCGTCTAACTCAGCGCGGTGAAACCCCTTTTGCTAAAGAGTTATTGGAATGAAATTTCGTGTATAAGCTTTTAATTACCATTGGTATGTTAAGTTCTTGCGTTATCCGGATCGGACCACTATATCATATAGCCATAGGAAAAAGAAGTTTTAGTGAGAATAACTTTTTTGTTTTTTAAGGTTTCTTCTATGTATTAACGTTGCCCGCACCTATTTGTCAAATTAAAATATTTTTTTTTAGTTTCTTAAGTTTTTAGAGCTAAACTCGCTCCAAATGTGTATTGTAGTGGTCCGTAACTTTTCTCCAGAATTTGGAAGGATCGGTCCAATATATATCATAATTCCCATAGGAACGATAGAAAAAATGTTAATATGAGAAAACATTTTTTTGTTTGTTGGAACATTTCCACCAGATTTGGTAATTAAACCATTAAGGGTATATAAACCTCGGCATTGCCAAAGTAAACTTCATTGACATTTAACGGTAAAACTGATCCTTTATATTTGTTTTGATCATATTCCAAAAGATATAAGTTTTACACGACAGAAAAAATTTTAATGTACCTCGAAAGTTAGAACCGGTAAAATCGAATACATCATATAAAATATTGGCAAGGAAAATGTTTATTTTTGTGCTCTATACCTATAAAATGTTATTAAAATCGCCAACCATGTTTGAGACATACATACATATATCAATTATAAGCAAATGGTATACCTATTGATGTGATCAGGACGGCAATATTAAATGGTAATAATAAAGAATGTACCGAAAAGAAACTGCACACTTCCAAATTAATGCTAATGTATTGTACAGTCAGAAAGCTTGGTCTGTTCTTAAGAATTTCGCATTCTTCGCTTGGTCTAATTGTCTTTAGTTCGAAAACAAATTGTGTATAAATACTGAACCAAAAATGGAATTTCGTAGAGGCGATCAGCTCAACTATATAAATTTAGTGTGAACAGTGTAAAAAAATATATTATAATCAAGTTTAGGAAGAAACGTTCGATTCAATATTTGCCGAAAAAGGTAACAAAAAAGTGCGGTTGAAAAGTATCCGACAAATAAAAGTGGGAAAACAGAGATCTCTAAAGCGTTACAGTCGGTTATGCAATGATGCCATCGAATGCATTGTAAAGGATAATGAAACAAATCTAAAATTGGATTCCAAAACTTTAACCGTACCACAATTTTACACTAAACGGAGAGAAAGTCCTGTCGATGAATATGGTCGAAAACTTTTGTCGAAATTCTTGATTTCACAGGCAATTTGCACTTTTGCAATTTGCTTATTGGATTAATGAACATGTATACAATATGCCAAAAGAAAAACCTAAAACAGAAAGTGCAGTTTCTTTTCGATACATTATTATTGTTCGCTATAGGAGTAATCGATTAAATGAACATAATAAGTATCATAATAACATATTCGGTACATGATTATAACGTTGAGATTAAAACAATAACCAGAGAAAATTAAAGACTATAATACAATCTGCTATGTCAAATGGTTGTGCCGTGTTGAATGTAAATGTGAACTGTCGACTGCTAATGTCTGCTTGCCTGTTAGCGGTGTTCTCGAACTTCTGCTCAACACCCAACCCCAACACCCACCAACGCACGCACTTACGTCGTTTCCTTGGTTTCCCTGTGCCATTCCAGGTTATTCTCCTTTTGTTTTTCTTCTCTTTTTTATTATATTTTTTAAGCGCTTTGTAAATCAAAAATCACCCCTAATGATGAAGTACGCATATTTTACATGCTTTGGCGACACACACTCACGCATCGATGTAGGGAGTGCAAGGTGCGCGGAACAGGGGACAGGGGACAGGAGACAAGGGACGGGGTATGTGTGTGTGTGTGTGTGTGTGTGTGCGACTAGGGTTACATTACATGCTCACGCTGGGCGCATGGAGTACATGCATTCACACCTCACCCTCCTCGAAATCCCAACAGGACCAGTAAGAGCAAAAAGGTAGTACAACGCCAACAATAACCGCACCAACAGCAACAAAAAGCGAAGCAACACCAGCTGCAGACCCCAGCGACAAGTTGCACGCACTCACCTCACCTTGAGCGTTTGAAGACGCTGATGGAGTCTTCCAGCCCTGCCTTTACCACGAGAGAGGGTGGATATTAATGTACCTCTCAATGTGGGTATATGCACATGTCTTGGAAAGCCATCGCAAACGTTTCGTTGCGTATCCATTGCATTGCTTTGACAATGCACCGCAGTAAAGTTGACGTAGTCTTGCCACAGTCCCAAGCACCACCCTCGCTATCAAACGACCCAGACCTGCTGACGCCTCCTGTAGAAACACCTATGTCACATGCGGCATCGCATAACCATTACCTTTGCACCCCTTTGACGACATTTTGCCCTATCCCCTCTTGCACATCACGCATTTGGTGCCCCGGAGAACTTATCCTTTCGGCAAAATTTAATGACTATTAAGATCAGAATTTTCTTCAAAACAACATAAGTATGTAGTTCGGCGATAATGTCTCTAACACTACATACGAGTATATGTAAAATATGTTTACAAAAAGTCGACATATATTATAAGCCTTCTTATTTCTCAAACAGAAATATCGCTCTTGCGCTATCTGCATGTTCATATAATTTAAATTTTAAATCTGAACGATAATTGTGTATATTGTAATAAGTGTTTACTCACATGCTGTTCGATGTGTTCCAATGCATGTAGAATGTTTTTGCGCAGCTGGACATGGTCGATAGGAGCACAGTTTCTATACAGATCAGGGTTAGCAGAGTAACGAACGACGTGGTGCCCAGCGTGGGTAACGGAAAAAGCATCCTACATCGACTTAATGATGGCGTAACAGGACTACCAGTGCTTCGACCGCGACGTCGTCGTTTGGTCTTCGTTGCACTGAGTGACAGGACTGTTCGTACAGTTCTCCCCGTTGCAGAGTCTGCAGAATTGCTGTTTGTTGTGCTTAATACTGTATCCGTCGGTGGCTGAGTCGCTTTAACGGATGATGGGAACGGCATGAATGTCACAGGTTTGGCCACCATCTGGGCCACCGATTTGTTCTTACTTTTGCATTTGGACTTGCGATGCATCGCTGGCTTGGCGATTATTGCCGTCGTTGTTTGATTTCGATTTTGAGCTTTTGGCATACTTTCGATGGTCGTGGATGGTGTAAATGGGCGGCCACTGGCCCTACAGCCAGACTGCGGTTGGACTCTCTGCTCTTCGGGAGGGCGATTGAACGAGGATTTTTCTACGGCTGTTGGAGGTTCCGAGCCCAATACAAACCCCAAACCCGATCCGGGCTTAGGGTCAAGTCTGCTCACTGCAGTCCGCGGCGGACAGCTCGATCTTTTGTTGCGCACCAGCTTTGACTTGAATTTGCAGCATGGCACGGATTGGCTGGATTGGTTGGCAGCTTGAGTTAAATTTGCTGATGAAATGTGACTCAGAGTGGACTCGGATTTTGGGGACCAGGATTCAGTAACGCACACGCTTTTTGGCAATTCATGCATAATGATCAACACTCGTTGTAGTCCACAAATTACCTAGATTGTATTTGTATTTAGGCTAGTTTGCAAATACTAAAGCTGACGTTGATTCTGCTTGTATTCCTCGAAATGGTATCCTAGAACGAACTGAAGGTGCGTCGTCGTCAGCAGCTACAGGCAACATGCCGAAAATTCTGTCCCGGTCACTATCTCAGCTATCTGCAATCAAAGATGGGAGTACAACAAAGTTTATTGGCCAGTTTATTAAGTAAATGCACCGTGGATCGACAGCACACGGACATCCAGAAGAGGACCAGGCAGACAGTTTTTGATATAACTATTTACTTCGACTAGCATCGGTTTGGGCGCATTGACCGACTCCCGACTGCTCAACTCCACTCTGCCAGAAAGACCTCCTACACCCACATGCCTCATCCCTCATTTCACACGCGCCCACCATGGCACGCAGACATAACGGCGCAAGCGCTTTAACCATTCTGAGTTAAACGAAATAATTACGTTGCTTCAGGAATGCGGATTCTAGACCTTTGAATTGACACCATTTAAATCAGTAAGATATCCCAAACACAAAATGATTGTAGAATGATTAAAACAGGATTCCTGTTTTTCAATGGGGGTCGGTAGACAAATGAAACCTAATATGTTAAATTGTATTCAAATATTATATATTGGAAAATTTTTAACTTGCACACGCCGAGGTCTGAACACTCTTAAGACTTAGTTTTTATTTGCCCATATTAAACTCTGGTTCACTATGACCCAAAAAATAAACGAGTGTAATAAGAGTGTGTACGGGCTTCGACCAAGCTCAGTCGGTCGGATTAATGCCCGTGTTAAAACACACTTACTCTTCATTTTGGTCATCGTCAGCAAACCCTAACCTGCCTACTTCATCTATATTCGAGACCACTGGCAACAATAAGTTTAAGGATTGTTTTTAATTTGCATTTGAATTTAGGTTTACTCTGGCTCTGTCTCTGTCCCACTCTTTCTAGCTAGCCTGGTTGCTCTGGGTCTCTCTTTCGCTCTCATTTATGTATATCGGAAGACGATTCCTGTATACATACACAGTGACAACGACAAAACCAAAACTGACAAACGACAAACCTGGACGAATCCTAATTAATAATACACAAGAATTGGGAGATTGGGTTAACTAAATAACTGAGTAGTAATCCATAATTTAACTTTTCATTGACTTATTTGCAACTTTTACGCAGCCAACGTTTAGATACAAAAATACACACATTTGGCCAAACACTCTCTCATACTCACACACACACACACACACACACATAGATAGACACACACTCAAGAACAGAACAGGGTTTCTTATGTACACCATTTCTTTTACTTTTCTTTTCAATCACATTTTCTCCCCTTGTCCTTGGTTTGGGTCCTTAAAATGCATTCCGCTTGCACATCAGATGCCGTAAAAACCGTATTCACACAATATATATTCTTAACTCTAGGCCAGCATTTATGGAGCACCCTCGCACTTCGACTCGCCATGGGAGTCAATTTGCCTTTTCTTCAATGTCTATTAACCGCCAAGCTTAATCTCACATGTTGAGCGCCGCCGCGTCCGCGTTTAGGCTCGAGCCATAATTTAAATTTTAAAAAAATTATCCTTTTTATTTTCAGCAATTTCTTCCTTTTTAATACATTCGTGACTCCAACAACAAAATTCTCCAGGTATATGACCCTGTATTTGAGTGCACATTTCCCGGTATTTAACAGCGGCTCCCTGTATTAGAGTGCACATCTCCCTGTATTTGAGCCCAACCACAATGATGTAATTAGTTAAATTTGTTCTACTGCATCATACTATATTCAAGTTCGATCCCTTTTTATGAACAACTTGTTCCTTTTTTTCACCATTCTTCTTCTCTTTCGCTTCCACAACGGCGAGGCTAAGCGAACAAGAATTTGAGCAAAAGAAGCTCGAGCTCAAACAAAAGGAGCCAATTCGAGCATGTTTAGTAGTGGGAAATTCAGTTGTACTGTCTCAGTATTTGACGGCGGCTCCCTGTATTTGAGTCCAACAACAATGATGTACCAAGCAAGTTCCTTTACAAGTTGCAATGAAGTGTGAGAAAAATAGGCTTAAAATTTTTCAAATTACTTTCGATGGTTTCTCATATAAACTAATTTCCTTTTATTTCTGCAAAAGAGGGTAGAATATTAAACGTTTGCCTAGATTTCAGAAGCTCTAATTCAGCGAAACTTGCTGCACTTGACTTATCTTCTGCGGAGGTGCGTTCAACCGCCGCGCCACTATTAAGAAAGTCTGGCAACATTATTATTGATAAATTTTTGAAACTTTTAAGAAATTATCAAAAAGTGCCCGCACCCATTGTGAAAAACAGCTGATTTTTGCTGAGCGAAATGACAACCTTTCGAAATTGGTCATGCCGCCTCCAGCCATCCTTTAAACTCTTTTTTCTTTGAAAATTGTTATTAATTCTGCCCTAGACTTTGAAAACTTATCATGTGGAATCTTCATCCTTTGAAATTTGCATGCTTTATGGTCGCCAAACATAATTAATAAAAACGATAAATTGCACTAAAAATAAATTTTTTGTTTTAATGGAAATTTGTTTTTGGAACAGTTTTTTGGTCAAGAAACACGACAAAGACATCGTTTTTTTTTTAGAACATCAGAGCAGTTATTTAACCGTAAGAAAATATATAGGTTAACAATTTTTTTTCATAATTTTTTATGGATCAGTAATACACAGGAAAGTATCTTGAGCGCAAATATATAGGCATAGGCATACAGTTCAAATATTTATTCTTACTTCAGTTAGATGCTTGGAGGCAACGGCAAATGTATATATGTATAAACGCTTGTCTTTTTGCAGAAGCATCAGTTCTGCCAATTTGTTCGCATATTCGAAAGTGTGACCGCGAACAGGTCATCGAGCTGGTTCCAAACTGTGGTTTCAAATGTCGATATTTTTTCAGAGGCTGCCACTTTTTTGGCCAACAAACATCGATATTACGTCTATCAGTTACGCATTTCGCTCCTTTTAAGAGTCATGCTCTCAAGTTTTTCGCTGCTCTTTTATATTTAATATTTTTCGGCAGTTTAAAAAATTTCGTTGGTCGAATGCTTTGGATATAATGTTTAAATAACGGTGCTTATGCTGACAAAGTGGTGTAGTTACTAATCGTTTACACCAACTTTTTCTGATGCTGATGTTGTATGTAAGCGTATGTAGAAATATGTGCAAATATGCCTGGATTTAATAAATATACTGGATGACTCGGAATCCAATTGTGAAACATTATCTTGAGTTAGGTATTAAAATATCAATATGCAAAATCTAAGCTTTAACTCCTTCACTTCGCCGCTTTTACGCTGTAATAAACAAAATACTGCTAATTTTGTCGGGTTTCTGTGTTCGTTGGTATGTTTGTATGAATGTACATATATGCCTGTACATATGTATACATAGGCAGGCTGACAGACTTGACTATTAGATAAGTATCGCTAATTAATTTGAAAATTCGACCGCAGTTAAATTGCACCCACACTGAATCGTAGGTGAATATATTTCAATGTGTTGTATTCTTTCTATAGACAATAAAATATGCAAATGTGTGTATGAAAATAATTATCTGCTGCGATCTCCTCTTATTATTTGTTGTTTCCTCTGGACTGAATAAATACATGTACTCAAATAATGCAAGAGCATTCCTTTATCTTCAAGCTATCTTCAATATTTATTTATATACATATTATTATACCCTTTCATAAAAGGGTATATTTTGGGTAGAAGTATTCGTGAATGTTATGTTCATTGTATTAAGCGTAACAAATGTATCGGTCGAATAATAATGAACAATAAACAAGTTAGTATAATTTTTAAGAAATAATGAACATCATAACACAAGGATTTTTAAAAATTGCCATTGTTCCGATCCTTGTTAGATTGCTCGAAAATCCTAAAGACAATTGTGAAATGTTTTTTAGAACTCTTTGTGACTTGTTTTTAAAGTTAAAGTCGGGAATTGATTGAGAGCCCAAATCCTTGTTTAACTGGCGGTCGGATTGACTATTTCTAAAAAAAAACGGCTATACAGTGTATTCAAAATTCAGCATGGCGGCGATACCCTCTGTTTATTTATTTATTGTGTGTTTACAGTATACGCAATATTTTATCTATTCCGGTGACAGTGGCCAGACTACCAGTGTAGTCTCCGGTTTCTTGCAAAGTTTACAAATTCTATAATGAATTTATGCGATTGTCATAAGACCGTGTGAACTTGTTGTTTTATTATTTGTTAACTTTTAAAGTATATATAAGTACTACAAATAATTTTTGAGTGCTTGGTATACAGCTCAAGGTTCAAAATTTAATTGAATTGTTTATGCTTTATTTAAAGAGTTCACTTTTTTTTTCTTACTAGAAAAATAGAGACCAAATTTTGGTAATGCACTCAATTCGATCACACTTGATAAAGTTTACTATAACTTTTAAATCTAAGTACGTTTTCTTTTATTTCTTTCAGCTGTTCAACTTTTGAATCGAAATTTAATAAATAAGAGCTTGCAACCAGTTTACAAGTAAGTATATATGCTATATAAATATATACATATAATTATACACATATGTACATATGTACATGATAAATCGCAGATAATGTCGTCAAAGCATTGTGATAGTCGCCTCTCCGTTGCTGAAGATCGTACAAACTCCTGTGGCAGTTTGTATGCCAATTGCAATTGTAACTCTGCTGTGCAATCATCGGACAAAATCATATACAATTGGAATCGCTTAAGTGATGCGGAAGCAGACCCGAATATGTCTTCAAAGGATCAGTTAGAGCTCAGATCACGACCACGTCGGGAACACAATTCCTTTTCACACCCAGACACTGATGTCGTCTTCACAAAGCTGCCTGCGTCCAGACCCGAGCCGATTCCAAGCCAGGATTGGGATCGCGAACTCAGCTATCGACTCTCGCAGCAAGAGAAAAGTTTTAGGACAAACATAGATTTGTCGCAATCCTACGGACATAACAAAATTGAGAGGGCCCAGCAGTTCTTTGCGCAGAGCGGGATTTTAGGTCCGACCAACTTTAGAGATTCTAGTGACCTGATCAGAAAGACTTCCAGAATTCACATAGACCCTATGGTTAGGGAACAGGTGCGCATTTTTTCTAACTTACCTTAAAACCACTTCAGAAACCTTGTGCTCCGTAGATAAGAAAAACTTCGCTCTGCCTACGCTCAAGGGTTCCCGTTGGCCCGGAAAAGTCACTAGATCCGGTAATCGGTTCTTGGTCACCGCAGGAGATCCCAAATCAAAAAAATTGCGATGATTTTGAACTACTTACCAGCCTTCAGGAGCAAGTCTACGCCTTAAGAGGAGTTATAGAGCATGGAGAGACAAAAATAATAATGCTGCGCACAGAAATCAGCAAAATGAAGGCAAGCTTCTATTACACAAGTATTAAATTTCAATTTGAACCGAGACTTTATATTGCAGAGGATACTCCAGCAAATGTCACAGTCCCATGCTCTATGCTTGTTTTGTCAACCGGAAGTTGGCTGCATCGAGTCCTAGTCAAGCGCCTCGAGTTTTTTTTTTTTTTTTAAATAAATTTGCCATGGATAAGCTGTGCATCACAATTTACTTATAGGTCATAATGCATTCGCAATTCATTCACTTGCGCGCCTGTAGAGAACTATCGGGCACCTGAGTCCTGAGTCCGATAAATTTACTTTATATTTACCCGTTTACAACAGTTTTTGTTAGACAAAATGATTAATTATAATTATTATTACACTTTATTGAGGTTAATTTGTTCTATTACAATTGGGATAGTAGCGTACATATATACAGAAAATTAAATGAAATAATTCTTATGTATATGCTGTGGCGAATTTAAACTGTTAATGTTTTGGGACCACATTTGCTAAGCTTCTCACTAAAATACGTCTTTTGATGGAGAACACGATCCCAAAACTACAGCAGCAGTCTTTGGGGATTTAAATGCCCCCATATTCTCTCTTTAATCCGCCACTATGTATAGAGAACTTACATCTCGTTGCAATAAAATATTCGCAGAAAAAACTTAACTTCATTAGAAAGCACTTTGTATAATGTGTAAGCATTTCACGCTCGACGGCCATTGAAGAACCAACTTATTAACTCAGATATTAATTTGGGTTCGGATTCAATTTATAACCTAAGCTAGGGAATGCCACCGAAACAAATTTTGGATTCTTACGTAACATTTTGTCGGGTCAGGCGAAGTGCTTTCAAAACATCTTTTCGTACATAGTCTGGTAGGTACTCAACCTGATTGCTAAGAGTACATACATGTTGTCGTATTAAATAGAGCCAAAACTCCAAAAACTATATTTGAACCGAAATTTGTTTCGGCATCACTCCCAGATGTAACCACAAGTTTGCCGATAATATAGCACCCTTGAACAAACATACAACTAGCTAACTGAAAATTGAATATATGCTAGTATTTGGTTTTTATAGATTTTTTGTAGTTGTATTAATTAATAATTCATATTTACCTAACGCCCAAGCAAGCCTCCATATTATTTTAGTTAAGACACCGTTACGTGCTTCATTGGGATTAAGATTAGAGTACTAATTGGGTAATAGGGACAGGGGTCGTCGTCGTCATTTTACTCATTAGGTGTGAATGTGACTATTAGCGTAGTAAATGACATATCGGATATAAGTAACTGTTCTTTCTAATTATTATTAAATTTCGGTACACTAAAATTCTAAATTTGGTGGAATTTGCGTTACCACTCGAAACTTCCATAAGTCCTTTTAATATATTACGAACTTTTAGAAACTTTGGAAACTGTTTTCATAAACTAGTTTATGCGGAGATATTCTCAAAGTAATGACATCATCATCCCCCCCCCCCCCACCCTCTTGCCCATGGAAAACTAATCAGTTACAGCTCGGTCTCCCGTCATTGCACATCCAATATTGCTTTTACCTAACATAATTATGTAAGTACGTTAATCTTGAAATTTGATTATTCTATGTTGTGCCTATACCGTCGTAGGCGCGCACTATTTTCGATTTTCGGATCGCCAGGAGGAGGCGAGATAGAGATATCGCTTCTAGCTTGTGGTTCTGCTGCATTGTCATTCCATGGAAAATTGTTCGAATTTGAGTCTTCGCTTTGTTTGGCGAGTCCCAAGTTCTTGACACCATGACCTTCGCTCATATCGGCTGAATGATCCTCGAAATGGCCCAGCATTGTTGTAGGAATGCCGCGAGATCTGTAAGATATGTATATTAATAGCTAATTCTTGTTGTTTTAGATTTAATATTAAACTCCTGAACGTACCGACTCGATGTGCGTGATCGAGGTCGTTGAAATCTTAATTGCAATTGGGCTGGGTCCGTTACGTACTTTCCTTCGGAGGACTCCCGACGTCGCCGTAAACCTAAATTGGGAATGGTAACAAAACGTTAAGCCCTTGCAAAATATTATATATTATTTTGGTCAAAGTTTTGCAACGAGCATACAAATGTTTTCCAAATGTGCAATAGAATTCCGCATTTTATTAAAAAACAAAATAAAACAGACTGCGCGGCCCATTTGCGTGAATGAGGAAGACATATGAAGATATTGAAGCTACAATTTAACATCCTCTTTTTTTGGACCTTTATGTATTAAATGGCGGATTATGGATTACTATAGAGTTCGACTACAACACGTACTACATATATGTACGATGTTATTTATGTTAGTATTCAAGGTGTGTTCAAGAAGGACAGATTTTTGTTAAAAACAACTGTTTATATATAGTATAGTATAGTATATAGGGAAATGCTCCAAATTCCAAATAGTTCCAAATTCTTAGTTGCTTAATTAAAAGCAAAACAATTGAGGCCATTAAAGACAAAGTTTTAAAAATTAGCTAAAAATAAGAATACATGACTTGTTGGGTGAATTTTTATATAAGCCGTAATGTTTCGTTCGTAGCTGCTCCATGCCCACATTAATTATAACAATGTTTACTTACAAAAATCTATGTATATGGTTATTTACTTTAAAAAATGAACTGTTTTTCTAATCTATTATTATTTAAACTTTCTATAAAACAGGCAAGCTTATTGGAGGAAGCTTATAAGGATTTTTTCATGTTGCTTGCAAAATATTGTGCAAACATAAATCGAGTAAAAAACACAGAAAGTACGAGTATCAAGATCGAATGCAATTGTGTAATAAGTGGTTTGTTTGTGTTAATTTAGCATTGGTAGAAAGGTAGAGGCATAAACTATGACATCTAGATGAAATTTATACATTATTTGGTAAAGTTAATATCCACAAACGAATTAACTTCTATTGAAGATGATATGAGAACAAAACGAATTTGTTCACTAAACTGGCTAATCAGCGGCTCGAGTGTAAGGAACCCCAATTGATAAATATGTACATATCCGGTACATGGAAACAATATTCAGTAAAATAAAGTTGTTGGATGCTTGAGTTAAAACAAACCTGGTGTCAAGTCCGTCATATTTGGGGGATTCGGTAAAGCACCAGAACATAGGACATTGCGTATAGGGCTGGTTACAGTCTCCACTATAGAATTAGGAGATTCGTGTGAGGCATGCTGATCAGATTTAGTTTGAGGTTGCGGTAAAGATTGCGGTTGCAGTGCCGATGCACTGGTTGCATTTGTATGGTCGACACCTGCCCAAGAAGCACACTTGGACTGACGCGAATTGGAAGTAAGTACAGGGATCTTACTAGGCGCCACAAGAGATAAATCACATCCACATGTATTGCTACCAACTACAGTTCCATTGGAATCACCTGATCCTTGTGCCATCCTGTGATCAGGATCGGCTCCATTCCGGCTGCCATTCACATTGGCGTCGTAACAGCTGGCCTCATTGGGCGTGTCTGGAGTAGGAGTCTCTTTGTTAGTTGGTGTGGCACAATTCTTAATTGTGTGTGTTTTAGAGGAAGCTTTGTCATCACAGTTTATTGGCACCGGCACCGCATTAACACTTTTAAGGGGACCTGGTTCTACAACCGCTCCTTGAACGTTATCAGCTATTTCTTGGCTAGTAAGTGTGAGAACAGCGCTGGGCGTCGTCTTAACAGCATCGTAGTAATCTGATTCCTCTAGATGCGAGTTCTCTGTATTGAAGAAAATAGTTATAGAAGCCTGTTAAGCAATGTTGCGGTTGCGGTGGTTTTCTTGGCGTAGACGCCTTACCTTTGGGAATGACACGAATTTCAAGTCGCCCACTTACACAGCCGTCATTCTCCTTCTCTCCGCCAGCGTCGACCTGTGTTGGAAAATGGCTTCGCTGACAAGACGTGGTTTGAACGCACCAGGGCCTGGCCATTGCGTCGCTATCTTGCAGTCGCGGCGGTTGTGGCTGCTCGTCAAACAGGTCAGTCAGAGAAACGTTTGGAAGGCTGTTGCGATGTTTGCACATGTGCTGGCTTTCATTTGACGTGTGGGATGGGAACTCCACATGCATATGACCCGGGGCTTCTTTGTACGACGATGATGGAACTCGCGGCTCTATTGGCAAGATACCTTCCGAATCGGCAGTGCCCTCCCCGACTTTGGGGTTCGCTTGCGCCAGTGGTGCGATTTCTGAATAAGATTCTCGAACGCAAACATTTCGGACTATATCCATACGATAAACCTGAAAAAAGATGATGACGTGGTTTAATAAAAAATGAGTGAGCAAAAAGCAATTGATTTATAGTGTTCCTGTTAATAAATTTCAATTACTAAAGATGTATTAATCTTTTCGATTCATAAGAATCCACCTTGATCTGACTGTTAGTGGATACAGGGACATGCACTCAGATGTATAGAGAGCGGTTGCACTAATGATTTAAATGCTTAAAATGTCCCCAAATACAAAAAATTAGCTGGTACACATGCAATTATTATTTTAATTTTTTTTTTTTTAATACGAAGGAATAGGTAGATTAGGATGTGGGTATAGAAATTGATATGGCTAAATGTGTATATAATTTACAAAATGCTTACTGTTTCGTCAAAGGCTGCTTGTTGCACAGCCGGCGGCTCGAGGTCTTTGCGTAATACATTACCCATTGCAGGCTCAGACCAACAATGCGGTATAGAGATTTGTAAGGTGTCGTAGTTTTCGATGCCGGCTATGTTAAGGGTGTATCTATGGTAAGGGATATATAATATATACATACATATATACACACATTGCATACAGACTCCGACTTAAATAGACATATCAATTTAAATTAACGAATATTGAGCTAATAGGACTAACTTACATTCTGATACAGGGAATACAACCGTTAATTATATTATTAATTAAATAAATTCATTAAACATTATTTACACACTGACATTTCAGCATTTGCAGCCTTAACTTGTTGTGAAGAACTATGCATAGGATTAAGGGAATTGCCACTTTTCTGCCTTGTGGCACATTAAATCACTATGAGTAAAATATATAAGTAGATAAAGGTGAAACACGTTTCGGTAGCATTTAACAAATCGAACAAATACAATTAGCTTCTTTCCTGATGCATACCTATTTTAACATAATGGAGCTCAAAAACGAAATTGTGTTCGTTTGCATTCCCTGATTTCAGATATTGAAGATTCGGCACGAGTACCAGTATTGGCTGGACACTTACCTCTTTACCCTATCCCTCTCAACTGCGGCTGGCTGTGACTTTTTTGACTGGCTGTGGCTATAGTCAGCTAGACCAGCTACTTGCACGTCCACATCCGATTTATGCAATTGCTCCAGATTGGGTTGCGACTGTGTGGCGAGAGTTATATAGGTGGGGTATACTTTACATGTGTTTATTGTAAAAATGTTCGATTCTACACTCAGGATTGGGGTGCACGCAAGTGGTGTAGTAAGTAGATTAGCTAAGGCACGAAGGGCACTATTTTTGTTATTATTATTATTATTATTATAAGTGGACATTTTAAGCACATATCGTTAGTTCAAGCTCGATCTGAGAGCTAATACCTGAGTCCTGCTCAGACGATAAGGAAACTACCCAGCCCCATTTACCTGTGGCTCGCGGTTCCATTCATTGTCTGTCGTGTCCTCGGAGTCATCGAATTGGCTTTTCCATTGTGACGCTAGGGTGAGGGCTCCGCCCCCTTTTGTTACCTGTTGAAGAGCCGAGACGTTTTCATCGTCGATCAACGCGAATTGGGTAACAGAGTGGTCGCCAGCAACGCTGCTTCTGGCTGTGTTGCTTCCAGTTCCAGTGCCTCCACCGGTTCCACTAGTATTGATACGTTGAATCGACCCTGAACCCATACCCGATGAAGAGGGGCGTAGATTTGTGGATGTCGCTGAACGGCGATTGGCTGGGGGCATTCCAACGATCCCGAAAACACCATGATTACGCTGGCCGGACTGGCTAACTGCTTTTGACGTCGACCCTCCAGTTAAAGCATTTCCACCAGAGTTTCCGTCAAAAACTCGAACTCGCGTTTCCTGGTCGAACGACTCGGGAGCATGTTGGCTCTGATTAACAATACCACCTCCAGCGACTGTTAGATCATGCACACTCATGGGCGGGGCGGTAAGAACACGAAGACGCCCATATGTTGACTTTGGCTCATCTGAAGCTCGCTTGCCATCGGCGCTCTTCTCTAGCCCCGACTGTTGCGCCTTGCCCTCAAGATTAGATGCTACCGGTGAATTCGTCCGTTTTGCTGTTTGCTGTTGCTGATCATTACCAAGCTGCGATCCGTTGCTAGCACCACTCCCGTCCACTGGTCCATTGGCCTTTGCGTCATTTTCCAGTCCTACTGGTGGGGCAATGTCGATGTCTGTTTGTAGTTTCGTGGGTAAGGTTGCCAAAATAACCTTATCCTCGGTATGCGGATACTATAAATTTTTTCTTAATTACGAGCCCAAATGAACAAAAATGTTGATTAAAGCAACTTACGTAAACTGGCGCCGAATTGTTTTGATTCGAGATGGACAGTGATCCAGTTCCTACGTGTGGCTGGCATTTTTTTGCATGGATCGATCCATGTCCATGCAGAGATTTTATTTGGCCGACAACGGCTGCGGGAGTCTCATGGTTTGATTTGATCAATGCACTGGGGAGATTCGGATTGGCTGCGGCTAGTTGCTGCTGTGCCATAGTCTTTGGTAAGGGATTTTGATTTATGCCCGAGCTAACGTTTTGTAACACGCTATCACCAGGAACCCGACTCTGACCCTGCGGCGGTGGTGCAGTTGCTGTTGCATTGCAGTTTTTGTCAACCTAAAACAAAAGTAAAACATATGTCAGATGCCTTGCCAATCTAAAATTCTCAATTAATAGACATATTTACCTTTTCCTTCATGTGAAGCGGTTCTGTGGAGGCCATCTGAGCGGTGTCCACGTCCGTGCGTTTCCGTATCTATTGACATAATGTAATATTACTAAATTAGAGATAATGCAAAACCTAACTTTGGCGCAACAAACTTAAACAAAAAGATTGAGATCAAGAATATAGTGAAAATGCGTTTTTAAACATAGAGCTTGATTTGTATGTTCATTTCTAATAGGTCAAAGAGTGAAGTCTGCAATTATATTAAATAGACGACAATTCTTTAAGGTAAGAGATTATACATATAGATAATGGGCTTATTATTCTGTTCAATGTTTTTTTTTTTTTTGTGATCTTTAGAAACTCTAATTCCAAACAAGCATTTTTATAAACATATTGATAAACGATACCGACATGGACGGCATGTACAATTGCCATAGGCAAAAGGGAAGTGTAGACTTTAATAAGGTCTTACTTTCTGTATCGGAAAACTTACGAATTCAGTGCCGCTGGCATTAGATGCAGCTACTGTCATTTGCGTAATATTGCCATGCATATATTCGTTTTTAACTGGAACAGCGGCGTTGGCAGATGCATTGATGTTGCCAATGGTTGAAGTGTCGACCTTTTCCCAGTCATACGGATCTGATTCCTTGACTCCGCGACGCTTCATGCAGCGTTCGAATAGACCAATCAGCATCTACAAATAGAAAACGAAACCCAAAAGTATTTTCTGCCACTCTTCATCCTGCGAAATGGCAACAGGCGTAGTTTATATTTACCGCATAGTCCGGCCGATCTGCATACGTGAGAGATTGTATGTGCTCCAAAAACTGCTTTAAGTCTGATGGCAAATGTTTCAACAGTATTCTGTGGTCGTACTTCTCCTTCGTCAGACCCACTTGCTCCTTGTCTTTTATTTTGCGCCATGGCAGTTGGCCATTAACAAATTCAACGAGCATATAGAACAGAGACCAGAGATCATCGTGGCGACCCATCTCCCGGTTGCGATGTGCATTGATCGATGCATATCGCACAGTGCCACGAAAACCAGCTGCCGCCCTTGGACAACGCACTTCGCCAGTGCCCGTCGTATATTGACGAGCCAGCCCAAAGTCGAGCATGTAAACCCGTCGGCAGTTGTAGGGCAAGCGACCCACGGAAAAATTGCTCTGCAAAGTACAGAAGATTGCAATGGAATGATTTAAATAACTTTAGATTGTTCGTATAGCTTACCGGCTTGATGTCCCGATGGAGAAAACCCACCGAGTGTATCGACTCGATTGCTTTCAGTATCTGTAAGCCTAATCTAAGAGTTGTACTGAGAGAAAATGCACCACGTGGCTGAGCCCGCCTGAGTTCTGCTAAATTTTTTCCCTGGAGCTGCATTACCACATAGTTAAATCGATCGTTTCGGCCGCATCCAATGAATCGGCATACATGCTCTTTGCCTTGTAGCTTTTTCAGGACGGCTACCTCCATTTTGAGGACTTGTTTCGGTTGACGAGCTGATTCCACTTTGAGTGCAACTTGCTCGCGAGTTATGAGATCCTGTCCCTCATAGATTTCACCAAAGCCACCACCTCCGATTTTACGCACAACCTAAGGGCACAATACCGACAGGTCAAAGAGAAACAAATTACTAAAATAATAAACATATGCCAGATAAGGATGAGATGTGCACAAACCTTCCAGCGTTCCTTTACCACGTGCCCCGGCTGCAACAGGTCCTCTGACGTCATTTTGCCAGAGTCCTTCTGCCCAGCAGCAACGTTGCTGTTTTTTTCTATGGTGATAAGGGGTCCAGGGGCTGCCGTTTTGGTTCCTAAGGTTGCTTCTACTGTTCCGACTCCTGCTGGTGCTCCTACGCCTGGACTCACTGTAGATGGCACTTTAAAAGTTACTCGGCTGCGGACACCTAAACGATTGTGTTTCGCCGGCAACGTCGCCGAACGTTGTAGAGCATTTAGTGGATATCTATGTTCTTCCGAAGTCTCAGCTTCACCCGCTCCCGTTCCGGAACCAAATTGATGCAAAATGGGGGCGGGGGTTGCAGGGGGCGGATGCAGCCGCAGAAGGTGCAGGTTAGCGTTGGAGCTGCGCCCCGGACTTATATATTGCTCCTGCTCCTGTTTCGAGATCCGATCCCGCGGACCAGCCACATTTTCGTCATTTCTAAAACGAAAGAGTGCCGCAATATGTAGAACATAGTTACAAAAAAAAAAAAAATAACAAAAATAAACAAACAAATTGAAGATGAGCAATCAAGCGCTCGATCTCGTCAGAGATGAGCGCGTATGCAGTCACTGTGATAGAATAGTGATAAATGAGTAATGGTGACTTATATTTTAAATTTAAAATATCGCAGCCTTAAGAAACGAGAAGTCGTTTATCAAAACTGAGAAATTTTTCAGCAGATTGATTTTTCGTTAGGTCCGAAATTAAATTTTGTTGTTCACACACACAAACACATGAATGAATGTCCTGATGATCTCATACATCCATTTATATACATAAGTATGTACGTTCGTAAATGTAAATAATGAGATTTTTGATGTTATAATTGCTTTTTGAAATTTTGCATCGACAGTGTTCGTTTGCTAAGAATGAGGCCATTCAAAGATTCAGAGTCCACGTAACGCTAATAATACCTTATGTATAACAAGACTTGGAAATTATTCCAACGAAAACGTATTTATTTAAAGTTTTAAGTGTATCCTTTGGTCAATAGTCCAAGTGGTCAGTAGCTCGGGTAAGCGGGTATAGTAATTATACTTTTAACACTGCATTATTGACAAAAATGGGAGTTGCCGTCCATTTTATAATTACAAATTTCTACGGATATAAAAATCTTGTCGTATCGATTGCCAAGCTTTTCTTTCCAGGAAAGGAAAGGCAAATCGGAGCTTTTTCTGAGCCTGAGCTTTCCAAACTGAGCTGGCGCCTGCGCAGCATATATTTACACAGGTGTAACTTGTTATCTGTGTAAAATGTGTAAAAATGTAAATACAGTGCTTGACAGCAACTCGATCAAAATATATTCTACATTTATTTCATTTATGCCTCGTTTTTTTTTTTTTGTAATAGACAAGGAGTACATCAGACTAATCTTGAGAGAATTATCGGAATCGCAGGATTTTTGGTGCTCCACGCGTTTTGCCAGGACAAGTCAAAAATAGTTATCGATAGTACGAAGTTATCGACTAAAGTATCCTTCATAAGCAAGGTACTAGTTGATTTGATCCCATTATTTTAAACTATCACTAAATTCGTTTTTAATAATGCCCCAAGAGACGGTAAGTTGCTACTGTTTTTTCAAATTTTATTTAAAATGTAAGGTATGCACCATCGATTGCCATATAACTAGTCCTTGATTGCTAAAAACGACAATAGGTTAGTTTTAATACGTAGAAAAACCACTTACTTATGAGTATCCTGTAAATGCATTTTCTGTTTTGGTTGACTTTCACTTTCACCTTTTTTATTTATACTAGTCCATATTGCGTATATCTAATTTGTACACATTACCACATTCGCTAGCATCGGCAGGAATTTGATTGTTATTTGATTTTTATTTGCTCAGGTAAGTGTGGGACGGGTTTTGTAATGTTTTTATTTATTCAGATTTCGATCAGCCGGAGTCATCATAGTCACCTTTATTCGTATTAACTAGAAAAGCTTGCGTGTGTGTGATGGGCTATTTTTAAAATATACATATTTTTGTCGATTTAATTATAGAGAAGAGTTCACTGAAAACTTTTACCAAGCATCACCGAGAGATAGACGACACGTGACACAATTTTGACATTTGCTCGTATGTAAGTTCAAATTTGTTTTGATACCTTATCGATTCGATATGAAAATAAAAAGCATTAGCAATCGCGATCGGGATCGTAATCGGGATCTTTTCACACTTGTGTACACACGAACAAATCCGAGAGATATGTAAACTGTTCTAATTATAATTAAGTAGTAGGTAGGTGCACCGTACATACATATAAAAAATACATATGGATGTATGTCTACATTTAGGATTTGAAATACAAAAGACAGCCGCTGGCGATTTTCTTTTTGGAAGGTGTAGATTAATTCTATAGTACAATCCACCGGGCGGAGCTTTTACGTCATGCGAGGTTTTCCACTGAAATCTCTGTACCGTACTGAAACGCTTTCAATATTGTCGGAAAATTGCTCTCGACGCGAGAAAATTGCTCACATATAACGAAGAACTTTCCGAACGCTTGGGTATTGTATTTAAGAAACCACAAAAGCGAAAGCTACCAATGAGTGGGAGGAAGCTTTATTTTCGTAAAAGATTACGTTGGAATGCAGGGAGCACAGAAAATATACAGGGATGCGACTCGTCTAACTTCTTAGTTCCTCACTTGCTTCGATAGGATATTCTGTTTCCAGAGGCTGGAGTACAATTTTTACATTAGCTGATGAGAAAAAATTATAACTACCAACACATCCAGCTGATAGTCGTTTTCTTTTAAACTTGTAAAATATAAAACGTTACATATGTACATATAAACACAAATATCCTAGATTTCTATGTATCAGTATTGTGAACGAGACTAAAGTCATCAGAGAGAAGCACTAGCGAGTCCAAAACAGGCTAAGGGGCTGTCGATATATTTGCAATTCGTCATGTATTCTATATACTTATATATAGGTACATATATTGGGTTCACACCTTTTGAGATTAGAAACATCCGTAAAATGCCCGTTTGCTAAGCAGAAACTTATTGTTATATGTTGCAGACGCCTTGTCTCTCAGTTCCCAATACGGATGTATAGTTAACTATTCCTAAATCATATCTCCGATTAAAACACACAAAAGGATCGAAAGAATGTTGCCTGCGAGTTATTCCATGCGTAATACATATTTTAATATATTTAAAGTTAAATTATATGCGGCGGAATAAAGGATCTGAACGCCAACGAAAAAAATAATTAATGTGCATTATTTGTTTTTCTAATCCCGGCCCCATTCACGGCCCATCGTTACCATAAAATCAAATTTCTAATTTTTTGTTTCTTTAAAGTTGTTTTTAAGGTTAACAATATTATATGGTAAAGAGTTGAGGTTTGACTTCACGGAAAATCCATTGCAAAATCATTGTTAAAAAAGTTGTTTTACATGTAAGTAGTCGTCGTGATAATTGTAATCCTGCTGGCACTTTTAGTCGAAGTTTCTACACGATAATTGCATCTGCGTTGGCCGTGCTGCTTTTGAAACGACTATATTTTTAATTTAACAAATTGTCCCCCTTTTAAATTGATTATCTTGAAGTTTTAATTATGTGCATCGAAGTAAGTAAAATTATGTTCTTACCACGGGATTTAATCTCTATGTTTTAAAAAATATTTAAACCAATTAAATGGCCGACATATTGGAGGTAGATGATTGTGCACGGAAATTCTAACCTGGCGCTAATCTATATACATACATCTATACATCTGTAGCTAAGTATTATTAAAAATAATATCAAAAGTCGAGTTAGTAAATAAATATTTAGAGCCACATATAAAAGCATGACTTTTAAAACAGTTCAAACATTGGGAAACCTACTTTCCTAATAATAACAAACTGACAAACGAATGTTGCATATTAAGGATGAAATCAAGATTTGTGTGCATAAAACGCAATACCCAATATTGGAGAAAAATATTTCGTTATAATTCAAAACAATACTTATTCACTCGTTGGTCCATAAATGTCAATTTAAAAGATAACGCCCTTAATTTAACAGTCCGCTTTTTATTATTCTCTTTAATTAACAGACTCTGTTAACTCAAAGCTCATTTAACAGTCTGTTGTTATTCGAATTTTGATGTAACATTTTTCGATAAATTTGAGATGGAAGATAATTTATTGTGCCACGACAAACTAAACGTTAGAGATGAGAAAAAATTTGTTATCGCAAAAAAAAACAACAATGTAATTTAAAAATTGGCGCGTATTTGGTTATGCTGTTATGTTATCACATATGTAGGTATATTAAATTTACTTCAAAATAGTTTCAAGATTCAATAATAAAAATTTATTTAAAACTATAAAAATCAATATGTTATATATATTCGAAGCTGTCGCTGTTCCCTTATTGTGGCTTCAGATTTATCTTCACATAGAAATAACAATAATAATAAAAAAAAATTAACATAATTAAAAAGACGTTTTTTCATATTTATTTTATAATCATTGGGGACAAAACTTCTACAAATAATACAACTTTTAAATCATTATGATCATCATTTTAATGTGCAGCGGTTTTTTTTTAAGCATAATTAGAGATACAACGTTGTGGTTTTAAACGTTGTATTTGGCACAAACATACATACAATGAATACAAGATTCCATATATTAAAAAAAAAACTGTTGACGGTTACGGTACATAGGTACATCGTTTGCAATATATAAATAAGGTTAAGCCGGTGGACATCTTGCGTAATGACCCACATGGAATGGTCTTCTTGAAGCGAGTTCAAAAGACAGGCACCCAGGATGGAATAGATACATACATACATATGTACATTAACATTTTTGTGTTAACTTCCAAAAAAATCGGGTAGAAATTGTTTTTGCTATTTTGCACACCCGATTCAGAAGTTAATAAATTTCTTCTTTGGACTATTCTTAAAACAGTCTACTATTTCAAATCCAGCGCTTTTGTAATTATACCCTGTACCGATAAGTCAAGTGAATATGGCCATCTCCGTCTATCCGTTCGTCCGTCCGTCTGTCCATCCGTCCGTCTGTATGAACACCTAAATCTCGGAGACTATAGCAGCTAGAGCCTCAACGTTTGTAGACTCGTATAGTGTGTACGCTGATCAAGTTTATTTCAAATTTTTGCAACTCGGAAATAAGTGTTTGGAAAGTATTGTAATAAAATTGGGTAAACATATATTTGCTAATAATATGTATCAGCTTACCAAATTGAATGAAAATCGGATAAAGAATAGCCAAGTTACACGCACTAACTATTTAAAGGCAATGTCAAGGGGGCGGCAGCCGGAAAAGTGAGTAAGATGGCATGCAATTGGTATTGGTTTGGTTTTCGCATGCGGACATTTTACAAAACTTAGCGAAGGGTGAGAAAAGAACGCATTTAAAACTTGTAAAGGGTATATCCGAGTCGGATACTTACTTTATTTTTAAAATATCAGGGATAATTAAGTTGGTCAGTAACCCGTCCGTCTGTCTTAACCACGTTCAAGTTAAATCATTATGTCGCCGCGATAAGGACGATTATTCGACAAAATTTGTGTAGACGAGAGAATTGTTTCGTTTCCTTTGCTTTTCAAATAAAATTAAAAAATTATTAAGTCAGTTTGGATCGGTTATAGTGATCCAGTTCCTATTAGGATCACAAAGTAAAGTTCTTAAGTCAACTTTCGTCTGTTTAGGTGTCTTAATTTGGATCCAATACCAAATATTTTGGAAGTTGTGCATCATATTGCCAAGTTTTAATTAAATCCGATAAATACATGTTTTGTTGACGTCTATATAAAATCGAAGCATGCCCTTCAACCAAGCGATGCACAGCGTGAAAGTGGCGGAAAGATTTTCGGTATTTAGTTTTTGGAGGTCAATAACACGAAAAAAACTTAAGTTAATTTAAATAACACGACGTTAAGTTAGTTTATATCTTTTGTGATGTCATAAAACACTTTAGGTTGTTGTTTTTGCATAAAAAGAAAAATTTGAAGGACGTTTTCAATAATATTGAATAATAACTTAATATTAAAAAATACTTTATTGTCAATAGTTCCGGTAGCGGTATTTAAATGAATTGCTCCATAGACAATGACTTTGTTAAGACCATAGCACATCATTTACCTTTATTAAAAGTTGTCCATCAGCCAATAGCAAGAAAGTCAACAGATTTTTTCAATTTGGACTGCTTTGATTTTCGAACCTACTTATAATGGCTATAGGACGTACATAAACGATAAGGCTAATCGCTTCTAAAGCAATGTCATTTAGGTTTTTAGCAAAATATCAAACTGTGTAGTGGTATATTAGAAGCTAGATTGCAAGCATCATTTGCAAAACCAAATAAGCTGGTTAATAGAATATGCTTGCTTTGCAATGCTGTATATCGTTGCGTTTTTATAAATTGTATGAATTTAATAAGTTCTTCTTCTTAAAAACTATCTCCTTTTTCCGATTTCCGATTTGGGGCTCTCATGCTATTATTACTAGTGTACACATGTACATATATAACACATTTATATTATTAAGATTGCAGACGAATAGGAATTAATGCATTTTTAACCGGCTCAACCGTTTGTTTTTATCCATTTGAATTTTGTCACACATTTTGCTTTTTTCCTATTAAAAAAAAATATATATATATACATTTTAAATGAATAGAAGTTATCGAAACAACGAGACTGTACCACCTTAAAGTCGTTCTCGAATTAAGGGGGTGTCGCGATTGAAGGTTTGGAAATCGTAAGTTTGACCACGTATAGATTTACGCTTGATATATCTCATAGAAAAAGGGTTAAAACGTTGAAATTCCTGGCCTCAGCCAGCTGAAATTGTCTGCAAGTTGAATTCTTCGAGGGTGGGAGTCGAAGACCAGCCTGTCGGCGGAATCAATATGGAAATCAATAAAAAAAATGTATCCAGCAGCAGTATCAGAGGCAGTCGTCGTCACCCTTGATAGTGCTAAAAAATGAGCACCCCTCAAATCAACACACATTCGTACATACATACATACACATGAACCTTCATACATACATATTTACAATTAGATACATTTGAATGTGTGTTTGGTATGGCATACATACGTACATGCATACATCTAAAGGGATGTTGCAAAAGTTAACGATGCAAACTAGTGTTTTTTAAGAAATATGCACAACTAATTGAAAATCTAAATTGGGAAAACGGAAAGACCAAATGTTTCGTTCGGGGATATACTAACCGCGAACTACTTAAATATACACGCATACATACAGTGATGGAAGAAATAATAGAAACGGCAACCTTTTTTTTTGTTGAAATCATTTTTTTCAGTGTTGGTGAAATTATTCGACCTAAAAATCAGTGTTTAAGTATGTGGGATAGTAGTACTGTTATTTTCATTCCTTTTTACACCGATTTTGGCGAAACTTTTTTTTCTATACGCTTTTTAGTAGAACTACCACGTGTTTCGGTTGGAAAAAAGAATAGAAACGCTCAGTATTTTTCACGTCAAAAACATTTTAAATCTCATAAAAGTTAATTTTTGGTTTTATTTTAATATTTTAAATCAAAGGTATTTAATATCCATTAGAATTGGTTCCGATTTCTGTTTTAATTTTTTAACATGTATGTACATGTGTATGTCCAATAGGTCTTAATAGAATATATGCGTTTACACTTTTATATTGTTCTTCCATTGTCCAATATCTTATAGAAATAGTTTGTATTTGTTTTCGAGTATGTCGAACAGTATAGAATAGAATGTCGGTAGAATAGAAATAAAGCTATATCTTTCAATGTACATATGTATCTATATGTAGTAAGCTTTATAAAAAGATCTCCAACCTGATTCGCTTACTGCAAAGAGTCTCGCGACCCACGGGTTAACTTTCACCTTTGCTTTCTTCCCGATTTACCCAAAATTTAGAAGTCGTCTTGTCGGAGACCAAATTTACCATTTTCCTATCCCTCTATTACTCGCATTTATTCATTTTTGCCAGACGAAACACCTTTGCAACTTAAAGATACATAGCACAAAATCATGTACATACATATATGTATGTATGTATGTACATATGTATGGATGCATGTATATACATACATATGCTTATGTACATGTATCATCTCAATTATGTATTTCCTTCTAGTCTCCGCTTTGGGGGATGGTGGGGGAAAAGAGTGAAACGAAATTAAAAAAGAATTTGCGAATTTGAACACTTTGTATGTGTGTTTGTGTGTACATATGTATGTATGTATGTACATCATAGCCCTAGAGCCCTTGGCTCGCTTCAGTTCAAAGTTACTATAAAAATTAATGTTGTACCCTAAAAACAAAAAAAAAACACACACACATACACACACAGCCACACAAACTCACACAAAAAAAAGGAAAACAAAAAATCAGGCAAAAACAAACCCCTCCGCACCGCATCTAGACATCTACATACACATACAAACATACATGCACGCATACTTATGCACATGCCTTGTACACACACACACACACGCACACATACATCACACACCCACAGAGTATAGACACACACACGTATACATACAGACATAAATATTACTTGAGTTGGAACTTTGTGCTGGCTGACTCTTGGGGTGGGGTGTTATTATATCCTGTAAAATTACGGTCGAAAAGGATATATGAAAATTTGGAAATTCAAGGAATATGCATTCCGACCTCTCTGTTGAAACGACTGTAAGCGAGCATTTTTACTTGATTTTGCGTATTACAGGGTATCGTGAAGCCGGCAGCCAGACACACCATCCAGGTCCGTTTTTTTCTATTTTTCATCAACGTGGATGATCTCGGTTTTTTATGTATACATAAACCCACGTTTTTTTTTTTTAATTTTGATGGTGTAGGGTGGTGACTCGCTGCCAGAAGGAAGAAAGGTGGCAAAAATTGCCCGCTCCCCGTTTTCAAACGCACATTCATTCTGCCTTTGCGCCACCACCAACTTCATTATAATTTCGTCGGGGTAGTTTTTTTCGGTTTTTTCCTCCTCGGGTTTTTTTTCCTCTCTTTTGTGTGTGTGTGTGTGAGTGTGTTTTTTTGCCAAATTGCTCTGCACGGGCTCGAGGATACCCTACGACAGCTCTGGCCCGATGTTTCAATAAGAGCAAAACGGCTTTGGTAGGTCATCGAAATGGTGGATAGACCTGACCGAACGAGACTAAAACGACACCCCCAAGTTTTTTTTTGTCGGTCCGTGAAAAATTGGATAAAAAATTCTTGGCAGTTTTAGCATCTGAAATTTCTAACATTGAATTATGGAAAATCGATTTTTTTGGTTTTGCAAAAATGAAGCGACATCTACTACCTACCCCCTGTCATACCAAGAGTTGGGTTGTTGTTGTTATTGTTGTTGCTGCTGTTGTTGTATGATGTGTGCACATTTGTGGCGTGCAAGGCAAGAACTTAGGGATTGGGATTTGGATGGAGACATGGGCACGGATTGTGTAATTTTAGCACCAAGAAAAGCTTGCCAGAAAATATTCTGGACTCCTCCGTGCACATTTGTAATTGCTGATTAATAAATAAACGTTACTTTCATATAGTTTCATTAATATTTACGAGTAGAGCTGTGATCATTAAATCAAATCAGAAGCCACTCTAGTGTATGAAAGTACACGCAGAGAAATGAGACACGGTCGATGCTGTTTGCCAACGTTCTCTCTAAAACGCATACAAAATAGTTAGTTTGTCTTATATAATCTACTTCTGATAAATAAAAAACTAAGCTTTCGGTCTTTAATGTTCGTCGATAGAAGAGATTACCAATCGCTTTAGTTGCAATCGATTGTTTTCTGAAGAGCAATTTTTACAGTCTAGGAGGAACCTTACAGAGAATGCCAATTAAGAGTTTTTTTATCGGCTGCACTGATAGACTGTTTCCCGCTAGATTGGATACAGGTCGTTCAGTTGGACTTTTGTTTGGCTCAGTGTACGGGATTACACATGTTTCACATGGATTATTTAATAACGAGTAATATATTTAGGTCAATGCATCGGTATCACTAGTTATCTCCGGACCAGAATTTCAAGCCACCCCCTCCAACTGAGCATTGCCGGGCACACGTAGACCAACCCGAGGAGGAGCATGACGGTCGAGAGGTTATCATCCACATCTTTGTCCTTGTCGACACCGGTGCGACAAGAACGGTATCCGTATCCCAACCACGACCGCTTCGCAAGCATTAACGCTTTAATTGCCTTTGTTTAATTTACCTTGGTGTATACCGGAAATTTACAGGAACTTCATTTGTACGATATACGCTCAACGTGGCGCCTTGCGCCATCTGGCCTGGGGGTTGCTCCTGCCTGGGCTGTGCCTTTGCGTTCGTGCGTGCCAAGATATACGATTAACTGCATCAATAAAAGGAGTCGCAATGGCTCGGACTGAGGTTCGGACTCTGTGTTATTTAGTTTTGCCCTTTTAACTCACGTTCCTTTCGGAAGTGTGAACATTCTTAAGATAAAGTATTATTTGTACTGGATCCCAAACCCAGTGCTAACTGTGTGATAATTTAACTTTGTTTTGGCGTCAAGTTTTTTAGTGAAAAGTTTGGCAGTCGCCACTCGCCACTCGCCAGTCCCCGGTCGCCGGTCGCCGGTGTGGTAGATTGAAACAACTCCTTTTTCGCTTTGTTATTTCAAGCTTGCTTTATATCGATCTGGGCCAACGAATATAATGTCCAATTTCTATTCATCATATTCAAACCGATTAAATGTACTCTTACTTACACATACATACATACACACAAATACATATTCATCCCTTAGACTGAATGTGGTCATTACGCAATGTCATTGGGATATAATTAATTTCGCTACGGCGGCAGTTTAATCTTGTCTAAAAGCATAAGTCACAGCCTCCTTAGAGCTCAGATACCTAGTCGAAGTGGTCGTAAAATACATAAAGGGCAGCATTTATATGCTCGAGTTGCATAATTATTGTGAAAGCTCGAGTGAGCGGCCCGAATTATCATTTCGTTTTGTGCCAAAATTGATGGAAATTACATACGCTCGCAATGCTGAGCGCCCTTTCCGGCAGCGGCAACAACACCGGGCCCACGCCCACTCATATCCTGGATGCTCCCGTTACCAGTTAGTTCAATGCTGCTAATTCACTTTTTATGAATATGAATTCGCATTCATTGAAGGAATACGAATGTCATTTATGCTCAGTTGCCGCATCCGCTCCCTTTCCTCCTTCACAATATCCACGGCGAACGCCGGCACATCCGATAACATCAATTATTTACACGCGAAAACCCCTAACTAACGGACCCTGTATGTCTCCCCTCAAACACCCCCTCCCTCCCGCCTCCACCCTGCCACATTTATTTGATTGTCAATTCACTTATGTATGTATGTATGTACCTACCTACACACACACACATAAACTGACATTGGGTTCCCCAATAATTACACCACAAAGACATCGACCTTTAAGAAAGTCAAATTAATATTTGGCCCAAGTACAAAGGAAATGAATCGAATATTTTACTGAAAGTCAAGCGGACGAGAATTCATCCCTCGTAGCGCATTTTCACTGTTCAATGATCTTTGCCTAGTCCTGATCTGGATTTTTCACTTTAATTGTTGAGAAAGAGACTAAAAAAATTTGTTTAATTGTGATGTGATGGTAGCATTCCAAGTTCTTTTCGCATTCCACCCCGAATGGTACTGGTACCCTTGATTAAAAAGCACAAAAATTGTTATATATTTGCAATTCTGCTGGTAAAACTGCGCCAGAATGTTCTTCAGATCGAAGAGATCAAGATTCAACAGAAACTCGTTTATGTTTCAGGCCCCGGCACCTTTATACATTTGTGCGTTCGCAAGATCGTATTAAAATTTTTCTGCATAAATCAGTGAATAAATTTAATACCGTAGCAGCGCGTCAGGCAGCATTGTTCTCGCCAGGATTAAAAGCTCCAGCACTGAATGTCTTTGGCGTGCTTAGTACAATGCTTTGCGCTGAGCGAAACCGGACGGGTCTGGAGCTACACCAAGCCCAAGACCAATGTCAAAAATGGTTGCCATGTTGCTACGCATTGTCTGTGTCTCTTGTCCAGATATGTGCATATGTACATACATACATACATACATATGTATGTATGTACATATGGAAACAAAGAGCTCAGGAAGGGTATACATATGAGCATACTAGTGCATTAATTGTGAGATCAAGATAAAAATTCGACTTTCTTGGCTACGGCGATGGAACGATAGTGTTCCATTTTCACTAGATGCTAATGAAAAATGTACAAAACAAACAAATCAAAGTTTAAACTGGTACCTCTTGAAACACACCAATATTTAAATATATGTACATATATTGATTAAATCGTCCAATCAATAATTGTGTATGTATATAGAAAGAATATTGCAAGTTCCACTAAAAAAAAAACCTCTTCCCAAATTCCCCAATCACTGTTTTTAATAAAACTTTTGAGTACTTTTCTTCTAATCAAAACATTTTTCTTTCATACCTACAAGTTTAAATTAAGCAGTGTAACCAAAAATTGTTTATTTTGTAATAAAAGAGCTAATTAAAAATACCCCATGAAGTGTCAAAATGTTTGGTTGCTTGCTTGGTTAAGTGCTTTGTGGTCGGATATGTCATTTCCACGGAAGCTCACATGGTCTTGGAGCAGTTTGTATATACCTACATACATATATGGCAAATTTTAGACCAAACTCAAAAACCCTATTTGATAGAGTATGAAAATGCCTTTAACGCATTTGTAACCGGAAACTAAGTATATGTAACAATATCTTTTACCTGAGTTGTTCGGTCCTAAATAAGCAGAAGAGAGAAGAAAAACTATCACCATCCCGTTCCCGGCTGCGTCCACCTGTGTTCAACACAAAGAGTTCTAAAAACAACAAACTCACCACTCGCAGAATCCCAAATCATAATGATGGACTTAAATCCATCAATGAATAGCGCTAGGTTCTGTCTCTGCGTTCGGGTGCGGGTGCGGGTTCGGGTGCGGTGCCAATTGCTGCCTGTTGCTCAGCAATTTCTTTCCTTTCTCTAAAAAGGAACTGGATTCTGCTGACGATCCTTTGTGTTGATAATGACGCTGTCGAATTTTTGGGCAAGTATGAATGTACATACATACATACATCGAGGATACCTGGGTGCTCACGGTGGCTTCTTTTTGCCTCAGAGTGCACTCAGAGCGGCGGCAACTTTCCGTAACCTTCGACTAGCTCGAACGGAACATACATACATATAATAAATACAATCAATTACAGATTTCCATCAATATAAGCGAAACAATTACTGACCATTCACACACATACATACATATAGATTCGAGTGCGGCATACGGTCCGGTGCGGGTGATTGAAGAAAGCAACAACAACAATAACAGCCACTGCAGCAGCGACAGACAGCAAGACAACATTGAAATAACAATAACACAAAAGCCGAATAAATCTGTTTTAATCAACATTTAGCTTAAAAGATGGGGTCTGGGTCCTTCAACACAGTCACAGTGTGGCCAAGTCCAGAAGTAAACAAGCGAATCAGGCATTAATTAATCAAGACACACAATTGGAGTAGCACAGGCAGAAGCATAACCGAGCGTAGAAGGAATATAATATACTTTCGACTCTATCGATAGACGCGCCAATCGAAACATCTTCATACGTCTGCAATGCACCCGAAGGTCAAAATTGTATACATATTTAAATCTCCAAAATGTGCGCAACAAACAGAATAAAGCGTTTCCGACCTAACGAAGTGAACAGCATCATCAGCCATGTCCGCCTATCCATCCGTCAATCTATATGAGTGAATGGGTCTCAGGAAGTGTAAGAGACACAGACACCAAATTTTAACTTAATTATACGCATAAACGTTTTGCACCTCCTAGGACAAAGTATCAGGGCGATGTTGGCCGCTCGGTGCGCTAAAGTGAATGAATGCTTCTAAGAGTGACTAGGATATCCTGTATTTGGTGAACTTCTGCAAAATGAATATGAAGCATAAACAAATATATGTATCTTTACTTTAAATTTCGTTAAAATGAGAAT
Source organism: Drosophila nebulosa (assembly GCA_024703675.1). NCBI lineage: Eukaryota > Metazoa > Arthropoda > Insecta > Diptera > Drosophilidae > Drosophila > Drosophila nebulosa. The sequence continues at coordinate 729,533 of JANFPS010000004.1, read as the reverse complement.
AAACATAGCTAAGCTATGACTAAAAACTTCGTAACAGGACACTCAAGGGAATGGGCCGATTGGGGTGCCAATGTACTCGTACTCGTTCAATAACACATTTGATGTGATTTTGGGTATCCACCGACGGTTTGTTTTTCATCATTTTATTGTGCCGTTTTTAAGGCTTTCTTATTGAACACATCTGCATGTTAAATCGTAAATATAGAACAAGATGCTAAGGAGTTAATGTGGTAGGTGAAGTAAAGGAACTAGTTCTCAGCGCATTATGGAAACTTGAAGCTTCTGCAAAGTAGTGCTGGGAAAAACATTGATCTAGTATCGATACATCGATTAACTTAAAATAGCGAAAATATCGATAATGCTAACTTTGATTTTCGATATAGCGGGAGTCAATAGTGTTTTTACCTATTTTCGTAGTTATAGATCAGGATATACCCTCATTCACATTCAACGCACCATAATCCAATAGAAAAGAAAATTCGTTGCCCTACACCATTTTGTTGAGAATAAATAAATTATACTTGGATATCATAATATTTGTGGGGTTTCGTTTTTATGGATGACTAAGATCGGATTTTGTGAACACGAACTAATTTTGGCTTACCATTGGCGTTTTTTATGTCTTTAATCTTTTTGAACAAGTTTGAAACGTATTGTTTTGAGTAGTTTAAAATGTTTAAGAGTCCAAGTTGGAGCCTTGTTCGAAATGAAGATCTTTTTTCTGGGAGCTTAAATATATTTTACTATAAAGAGATAAAGATACATCGACACGGGTCCCATACAAAAGAGTCGATAATCTATTATAATATGTTCAAATATTTTATTTATAAAAGAGACACTTGAGAGAAAAAAGTCAGAAAAGTCCATTCTAATTTAAACCACTGTGCAGAGTAACGACAATTGGTGTTTGTCCGCGTCCATGTCCGTGTCCGTGTCCGTGTCCGTGTCCGTGTCCGTGTCCGTCTTTGTGGTCGTCTCCGGTTTGCTTTTCTCCCGTTTTCTGGGCAAGGGCAATCTGGGCTGAAGAGATTTAACAGAAATTTAATTAATTATGTTGTCGCAGTAATAGTGGCACAAAACGCTAAATGCATAATTATGCTGGTAATTCCGGTCAAGGGCGAACGGACGGATGGTCGAGTACCAGAGCTGAGGGATGCCCACTCTCATCGGCGCCGGCTGTGGTTGTGGCTATGGCTGCGTTTCAATTATAATTGTTTTAACAGAGTTTAAAATTAACATTTACAAAATAGGGGAGACGACTCTGGCGAGACAAAGGCGTTTGACTTCCGGAATTAAAATCAAAGTCGAAAAAAAATTACGAGGAACTGTATACATCGGAAGTCCGACTCCAGGATACCCTCCTTAAATCAATACGATTGAGAATTAATTAACTTACACTTTGATTGATTGATCATCTTTTGGCGGTAAAAGAGAAATCGCTTCACCACTGATTTCTCATATTCTTGTTCTGATCGGGAACACATAGGCTTAATGGTGTCGAAAATCGGGTACAGGGTATGTAGGGTAGGCTACCATTGAGCAAAGAAACAGCGTAACGATAATCGGGAAACGGACAGAAGCATGGAGTGGGGTGGGGAGGGGGGTGGGGGGGGGTTTCACAACAAATAAAGCAACTTGGGCTCACCCGCACAGATTTGTTTAGGCATTAATTTGGGATTAAGAACCGTAAATCGTAAACTGTTAAAGGCACTTAACGAACTTAATTGAAGAATTTAAAATCATCCACCGCCCCGCATACCGCCCCTCGCCCCACGTCACACTCGCTATCGCACACTTCTTAGCACTTTCACATGTAAGTCAATAAGTTGCTTCCCTAATAACTAACCAGTCACGGTCAAGTGGTTACGTTGACTTCAACTCCAACGGGTTTTCCACGAACTTTTCCTGTTTGCCTGAAGTTTTCCGTGTCCTTGTTGTGTTGTGTTTTGTGTTGGCTGTGCGTGTTGAGCCATGAGAATCAGCTGTCACTCCCAAAGCGATAGTCCGACACAGACACAGACACAGACTCGTCTATGTACATACATATGTATGTATGTATGTATGTATGTATGTATGTATGTGATGATGACATTTTGCCGGCCTCTGTGGGGCTCCCTCCGCCGCTAGCGAAAGGGCACAAATGAGCAAAAATCAGTTTAGAGTGAGAAATTCCCCATCAATTGGGCCTGTTTCTGGTCAAGGGAAAGGGATAGCGATACCGGCACAAGCAGGTATACGCGCACTCTCACATTTCGCACCCACAGACGGTGAAAAGGGGGTCAAGGGCCAAAAAGGCGATTTATTCTTTGCATGCTCACTCACTCACTCTTACATTTCTCACTTACAAACTATTTGGCAACCTTTGGTGAATTATCCTTTTGCAAAGATCCTGCCTACGCCCATGGCCCACACTCGCCACTCTGGTCGACGCACTCACATTCATGTTGGCGTGGCACGCGCCTAAATTTATTACAAGGTGATAAAGTTTTGCGATAACACAAGTTGCCCGAGAGCAGCTCGCAAGAAGTACGATGTCCATTCTGACTTTTTGTCCATTTCCTTGACCACTTTCAAGCTGCGAGACCAGCCGAAGGTTGCTAACACGACCCTTACGCTTATATGTATGTACACACACACACACAGTCACGCAAATGTCCATATATATATGTATGTACATATAGTACACATGTACGTCAAATTTCGGTCAAGTTCAGTTCATTCACGTTTGCTGCCTGCCCTCTATTGTTGTTGTTGCTATCATCACATGTGCTACTGCATACACACATACATACACATACATAGACATACATATGTATGTAGGTATTTCGATTGAAGTTTCATCGTTTCGCCTTGATATATGTACATACATATGTATTGTTTGGGAAAATCACCTGAAGATAGGCCTATCGAAATGTAAAAAAAAACAACATTATTTTAAGTCTAGTCTACGAGGCGATTTGATATCATTACCAGCACGAAACATACAGTTGTGTTCAAAAATATAGTAGCGCATCACCTTACAACACATATGTATGTTCATTTTTCGACATGTTAAAACATGTTAAATGAACACGTGTTCAATTATTTTTTAAGAATAGGATGCAAAGAAGAGAATAGCGATTAGATCCCGTTAGTTTTCCCTTGGTGTGTGTAAGTTTTTTATGACTTTTGACAAATACACCGAAAAGTGCCTGTTCATAATTATAGTAGTGCCCGGTGTAAGTGGCTGCAAATCAATTTAAATAACTTTTTAGTGCAACAAAAAATCTTCAATAGTAAGTGTAATGAAGTAATTAATGTTTTGGTGAACAGTTTTCATAGAGTTTGTAACAATTTTTTATTGTAGTGGGCAGGGGAAAGAATTGCACGGCTGAGAAAAGAGATTTTTTCGGTCTATTATCCCAAAGTCATAAAAAAATAAGAAAAACCAAAGGAAATCAAAAGGAATCTAATAACTAATCTCTTGTTTGTATCCTAATCTTTGAAATATTTGCAATAAAAATTTAATTTTTAATGTTTACCATGTCGAAAAGTGAATATAAATGTTGCAAGGTGATGCGCTACTATATTTATGAACACAGCTGTATGTATAAAAATTGCAATTTATTTTAAAACTCGACGACCAAGGATATCGATGGACATGGTTGCATAATATCTGTTGGTAACACGTGCTTTCATCTGATCAATGATACTATATCTACTCCAATTCTATGGTCTTACGCTTACACAAGAAAACTGTCGTTCGAAAACTTAATATGCCCAATCAGAAATACATACATACATACATATATAGATTTCGAAAGCTAAATATTTCATTTTTAAATACAAATATGTACATATATGTATACTGTGTATATATTTAAGTCTTTTGTCAAAGATCTAAAACTATAGGACTGCACTGGTGCTTTGAGCTACAACAAATTAAATATGTTTATATGGTTGATAAAATACTATCAAAACCTTTTGTCAATGAAAGGCATTTTTATACCATTTAAGCTGTCAACATTCAGAAACGTTCACTAATTTAGTATGGAGAGTTGTAAGCAATTTCTATCGATCCACCAAATTTGATAAAAATCGGATTAAAAACAGCGAAGAACGTTTTTCGAGAGAACTTATTTGCTATTTGACATGTCGTCATTTTTCAATTTATGTACAGTGTTGGAAGAAATAATAGAAACGGCAAGCTTTTTTTTTGTTGAAATCCTTTTTTCAGTGTTGGTGAAATTATTCGACCTAAAAATCAGTGTTTAAGTATGTGAGATAGTAGTACTGTTATTTTCATTCCTTTTTACACCGATTTTGGCGAAACTTTTTTTTCTATACGCTTTTTAGTAGAACTACCACGTGATTCGGTTGGAAAAAACAATAGAAACGCTCAGTATTTTTCACGTCAAAAACATTTTAGATCTCATAAAAGTTAATTTTTGGTTTTATTTTAATATTCTAAATCAAAGGTATTTAATATCCATTGGAATTGGTTCTGATTTCTGTTTTAATTTTTTAACATTATATGCACAGATTGCTGGGTCTATAGAATACCATTCATCCTGGACCTTTTCCCATAAATCTTGCTTATTTTTTTGGTTTATAACTAGCAATCCTCTTCTTTAATATACCCCAAAGGTGTTCTATTGGGTTTAAGTCCGGGGACTGAGACGGCCACTCCAAAACATAAACTTTATTGTCTTAGAACCACTTTTTTGCCAGCTTAGACGAGTGTAAAAAGGAATGAAAATAACAGTACTACTATCTCACATACTTAAACACTGATTTTTAGGTCGAATAACTTCACCAACACTGAAAAAAATGATTTCAACAAAAAAAAAGGTTGCCGTTTCTATTATTTCTTCCAACACTGTATATATTTTGTGTTAGAAATAACCCGGTCGTATTTGAAAATAGCTAAACATAAAATTTTGCGGTTGTTTCTCATACAATGTTTGCCGTGAACTTGTTTCCCAAGAAGGATTCGGCAAAAATAAAATTTGTATTTTGCCTTTTAGCTACATTTAAAGTCTGCCAAACGACTCACACACCAAACATTCTCATCTGTTGCCACTCACAAGGAAAATAATACATTCGAAGGACTGAAACTCTTAAAGAAAGAAGCAATTAGGAATCCTCACACACATGCCCAAGATACATACATACATAGGCTAGATTGTTGTTTTGTGTTGTTGTGTACAAAAACAAAAACATTAAAAATCACACAATCTAACCGGTGCGCATCATCCATAATGTTATTATCATCTCGGCAGTGTTTGTATAAACAATCCTAGAGTCGGTCCAAATGACACAGGCACAGGCACAGGCACAGGTAGAGATGGAGATAGAGGTAGAGGTAAAGGTAGAAATGAGTGGGATGAACGGACTGTGGACTGACCGGGGCTGGTGTAATTCTTGACAATCAAAATGGGAACGGAATATCAATAAATATAACCTGATCACTTTAGATCCAACACTCAGTTGTCGTTGTATCAATATCAATGGGATATCGGATGGGGCAAGGGCCCACATGGGCAGACAACAAAAACTAATAATAAAAAGACAAAAAAACAAATTCCATACGTTTAATCGGAGCGTCGACTTCGCGATACCGTCTACAGTCCATTTAAATTCATCCATTCATCCGAATGGATGTAAATTTCTCTAGCACCAATGCTGGAAACGAGTTGCGAATGGTTGGTACTGATTCCAATAGTTTGTGCCTTTCACTTGGACAGAACTAATATGCCCTTCTAGTTTTATTTAAAAAAGGGTACAAATAGACGACATCAATTCGAATACAAATGATCAAAATTCAGAGTCACGAGAGAAATCGAAATCATAAGCACAATCGAATCGAACTGGATAGGCGATACTGAGGCTCGCTCTAATCTGTCAGCCCATAGATGACCGTTCAAATACCAAATATTTATGGGCAGACAATACACCAGACGCACACACACACACACTCACACACTCTCTTCCTCGTTATGTGATTTAAGGCAGGTACCACTACCACATATGTACCTACTAATATGTTCTAATCGTATTCACGCTGCTTATTAACTCTCAAATTTACGATTTCATTCATACTTTCGATTCAGAACGACTCACACACACACACACACAGGCACACCTGTAGATGAGAGTTCCCCATCAACGTTATAGAAACATTTAAGACATCGGAAGTCCATAATGGAAGATATTTGCAAGTCTTCAGAAGAATCTGTCCTCAAATTTAGCTCACTTAGATATATGTACATATGTATAAATCGATGGATAGATGGTTAGATGGTTAGATGGATGGACGTTGGATGGACATATGTAATATGGTTTTTAATATATGGGTGTGTGCCCCTGCCCAATTGTAGCGGACGCTGGGACGCTCTGGTCCGCTATACATTTGGACAAATTAGCATTTTATCGCCTCGAATGTTACGGTACGAGCTCATCAGAAATTCGTTCGAACTGTGAAAACTATCGCGCTTGTCTCTCTCACACCGATAATCGGATAAAACTGATGGGTTAATGAATGGGGGACCCATCTGAATGAATTCATAAATATGCAAGCAAACCGGTCACCGGTGTGGACCAACTCAGAGTCACATTCAGAGTCAAAGGCAGGGCACAGTAAACAGGGAACAGGGTACAGGGGGCAGCGAACATCGGACAAAAACTAAAACCTAACCCATGAATGAAGATGGTGAGATTAATCTGTAGGCTGGGCTATGGTGACATCTATGTAGGTACAACAACCAGCAATTACCATTAGCCACGTGGTGTTTGAAATTCGAATAATATATGTAGATACATATTTAGCACTTTGACTCCCATTTTCAAGCTACACCCAAAGAGACAAAGAGCAAGAAAGAAAGATCTAGCCAAACTAGTGGCTTATAGAATATTCCTGAATGGTATACAATTGCTATTCAAAATAGCGAATACAGATTAAAATCTTTAAAACAATCGTATGCGACTCTTATGTGCGATGCTGCCAAAAAAAAAAAAAAAAAGTTATACAATTGGAAAACCAGTTTCCAAATTGATGGAAACTTCGTAAAAAGTGTCTCTTAGTCGTAGCATCATGAGTGACAACATTTCTAAGCTAAAAGTAGACTGTTTGGAAAATATACTCATCAAAGTTAAATCGATCACACACAGTTTATTTAATATTAGAGACAACTCTTTAACTTACTTCAACTTCAATCAAAAAATACATTTCTTTGAACTTTAAAATGACTTCAATGTCGATTTAATTTGTATTAATCCAAATTTTCATCTTCTCGTCTTCTTGGTGCAGCAAATCCGAAACTCTGAACCTTTAGTTTCTTATGGGATATTTCAAAAGTGTAATAAAGCGCTTAATTCTTTCGAAACGGAGTTGTATTCCAAAATCATAGATACCTACAAAATATGATTAACATTTTATGGTTGAGGGACAAAAAATGATCTGTTTCCCATACTTAAAAATCCCTAGATGGTTCTTTTACCAAAGGATGTCGAAAACCATTGTTTTGCTGATCCATGAATTGATTACCGCATCCATTAGAGTTAATAAGAACACAGAAAATTGAAAATTGCGAATGGTTACAACCTGCGATGGCGACTTATTAAATTATTACAACTCTGTAACGTCTTTTAATTAAAATTAAAAAAAAAAAACAATAATAACCTTCTGCACCAAACTGTTAATGAGTAAATAATTTGTTGGTCTTTATTTTTCGGTGCCGGTTATATCGGCAATGCTTGAAAATAATAAAATCATTGGCATTACGATTTAACAGCTAATAAAGTTTGCGTAAGACTTTCGCCAAAAGCCATTCAAAGGAATTATTTTCGACAATATTCAAAATTCACGGCTTCTTTCGTTAAAAATCCGCAAACTAACACACACAAACTAAGGCGACCCTCCTTTAATATGTCGAACCATTGACGTCTTTGTAATTTTTGGACACATTAACACGATTAGATCCTGTCACTCTAAAATATAATAATTTTTTTTTATCCAATCGTTACAGGTCTGTGAGCGCCATAATAAATATTCAGATCATAATTAAATGCAGTTTGTTTCAGCATCAAGACACTGCTTATACGACTGACTCTATACAGAAAGATATTTCAAAAACATATAAATGAGCTCCAATAATAATATTTTTGTTTTTCTTTGCCAACTCGGTCAAAAGTTTTATTTACATTTTTTTAAGAAAAGGATTGTATTTACCATCTGCATTTTAAATTCTTCATATTTTTACACCCTTTATTATACCCTGTACCCAAAGAAGAAGGAAACGCTTCCGACCCTATAAAGCATATATATTCATGATCAGCAACAACAGCCGAGTCGATGCCCGTCTGTCCGTCCGTTTGTCTGTCTGTATGAACACCTAGATTTCGGAGTCTATAAGAGCTAGAGTCACCAAAGTTGGTATGCAGACTCGTATAGTATGTACGCAGATCAAGTTTGTTTCAAGTTTTGCGCCCCCTAACGCCCTTTTCCTACAACGGCGTGGGTCCTATCCATATGATTAACGGCATAATGGATAGACATGTTTATGTAGACATTTTAGAAAATGCAATGCTACCATATGCTAGTTGGGAAATGCCGATAAAATGGACCTTCCAACAAGATAACGATCCGAAGCATACCAGCAAGCTTGCGAAGGATTGGTTTGCTTCGGAAAATATCGACGTTATGCTATGGCCACCTCAGTCCCCAGACCTCAACCCGATCGAGAACTTATGGGGAGACGTTATGCGGGTTGTGGCAACATCAAACCCAACAAACAAAGCTGAGCTTTGGAAATTAGTTAAGGAAGCATGGTCGCAAATCCCCCTGAAGCGTTGTCAGGACCTCATCGACTCGATGCCCCGCCGATGCGATGTCGTTATTAAAAATAAAAAATCATTCCCGAATTAAGTGAATCGTTTTTTTTTTTTTTTTATTAAACCACTACTATAATTATGAACAGGCACTTTTCGGACTATTATCCCAAAGTTATAAAAAAATAAGAAAAACCAAAGGAAATCAAAAGGAATCTAATAACTAATCTCTTGTTTGTATCCTAATCTTTGAAATATTTGCAATAAAAATTTAATTTTTAATGTTTACCATGTCGAAAAGTGAATATAAATGTTGCAAGGTGATGCGCTACTATATTTTTGAACACAGCTGTATATCCTAATAATATGTATTGGCTGACCAAATTTCATGAAAATCGGATATCGAAAAATATCCAAGTTATATGCACAAACTTTTTACAGGCAATGTCAAAGGGCGGTAGCCGGGTGAGTGAGTGAGATGGCATACGATTGGTATGTATTCGGTCTTCGCATGCGAAAGGGATAGGCATTGGTACAGGGTATATCCGAGTCGGTGAGGCGACTTGCTTTCTGTATTTTTAATAAAAAATTCGCCAAATGTCTGGCCCTAACTACTTGTAGTTAGCTTAATAATCGGAATTCCAAAGAATTCTTCGACCTCTAGAGGATATTTAGGTTTAAATTTTTGCCAGTTTTTGGCAACTTAATTATTTTACTTTGTCAAACCCAAAACCCATCGATCGAATCCATGTCCAAAACCACAATTATCAGGCATATGTATGCCATTAGACGTACTTAACGAATGCATCACTTTTATAACGAACCGATTTAAAAAGTCCGCGCACACGATTTATTTGATCACCTGTATTTATTTAAAATGCCCAACTATTTAGTAAGCAGGTAAGGGTATGCGTGTGTTTGTGAGCGATTGACATACATGTATTGTATATACATATGGATGTGTGTATGTGTTACTTGGTATTGCTGTCGGGTTGGGGTTTGGGTTTGCATTTTCCTCTGTCTCTATGTCTGGGCCTGGGTCTGGGCCTGGGCCTGGGTCTGTCTGTTTGTGATAAGCACGAAGAAACTATGGTTTCTAACAGTCAAACAATCATTTTCATTACCTCACTCAAGCCCATGCCTATGTTTACCCGCCTGTTTCCGAGCGTCCCCACCTCTGCCCCTTTCCTTTCTTCTTGCCCTTCCCTCCGACTATGCCCACGCAATGATTTTTAGGAGTGGTCGCCAGGCATCTGCTCTGCGTACAATTATTTGTTAATGATTTGTGTAATTAATTAATATGCAAACATTATGCACTATGCGTGTGTGTGTGTGTGTGTGTGTGTTAGAAAGCACGCTAATTAGTTAAGACGATACTCGTATCTCGAATACTAAGAAACGTTTTAGTTGTTCTTTAAATTATGGAAAAAATGGTAGCATATACCAGATACTACTTACTACTTTGTGTGTATATGCATACCACGATGAAAGCTGATCTTGCTGCCAGTCGTAATGTTTGCGTATTACCTAGACACAATTGCAGAGAGTTTTTACAGTTTTTACATTGCTCCTCAAAGAGTTAGACAATCCCAAGGCTTATTTTATAACTCAAATGAAATGAGCGAGAAAACCATAAACTACATTTTCGAAATCGATAGCTGGATTCAGCTCAGAAGTATATTACCATGAATTTTTGCATTAAGCATTATCCATTTGTGAAAAGTAAAGCTTCTGGGTCTCCAAAGCTAGCACAACTAGATTTGTCGTTGTGAGTAAACGGTTATCCATTTCGTGGTTTCAAATGTATTTTCCTGGAATTCGGGCATCTGTCAACTTAAGTTGTTAAATCAATTTTTTTTATTTTCAGTTAAAAGTCTGACATTTAGGAAAATGGATCGCTTAACTATTATTAAAAAACGCATAAAAATTATTAAAACCTACTACAAAAATGATGATTCTGGCACAGCCAAAGATTTATTGCAAGAGACATTTCATGATCGCCTAATTTCTCGTCGTAGCGATATCAACTGGCAACCAAGATCATGCGATATGGCACCATTCGATTTTTTTGTGGGGAGAGACCGTGTTTATGCAGATAAACCTTTAACTCTTGAGCGCTTAAGAACCAACATTCGTCAAGTTATGGCTGGGATACCGCCCAATATGTGTCAATATGAAAGAAAATATTTTATATGTGTTTCATTTACGTTTACTTTTGAAACCGCAAAATGGATAACCCTTTATATACAGGATATAATGCTTAAATGGCATTGGTCACCTGCAGAAATGTCTTGTGTTTGGTAATCGATGTGAGAATATTGCAAGAAAGCCATTACCTATTTTAGATCTGTTGAAACTAGGAATATCTGTACAGTTATCTTAATTTTCAATCAGTTTTAAACAAGTCAATGTATAATTTAAATCGTTTCATCAAATTCATTTGTGAATCTTATATTTTGGAGAACAATTTAAATAAATTGATGCTACTATGAGGTGGGAAGAATGAAAATATGCTTTCTAATTGCATCTAAATATGATTTTTAAATAACTTGGCATTTATTCAAGATTATATTAATAATTACCTCTACACACTTTAAATTTTAAAATATTATTTAATGGAAAGTTTCAAACCGCAATGTTAGGAACAACCGTTTGGCAAAATCTATGACCAAAACACTGCCGAAGTCAAATATGTAAAAAGTATTGCTTTCTTTTTTCCAAATGGCCAAGTTTGTCTGGAAATATCTGGAATCCAATCAAGACGATACATGGTCAGAGGAGCAATTCAAGCAGGGTTTTTCCGCAATAGTGTTAATTGGACAATTAATTTGAAAAAAATATGAGTTTTCAATTCATTGTGGATGTATTGTGAATAAAAATAATAATCATTAAAAAGACCAAATTGCGTTCAACGTCAAACTTGGGGGATTTCGGGTAGAGAGGTGGGCTATGTTATTAACTAAAAAGTTATTGCCAAGAAGTGTGGTGTTTTTTTTATTTTTTCTCTTTTTGCAAGACGGCGCAGTACGCAGTGCCCGTGATCTGTCAGGGCGACGTAGAAGGGTGTGTACACACTCGTATACATGTCCTTTTATTCTCGCTCTCACTCTTCCCCTCAAAAATACATATATGAAGCTACACACAGTTTCAAAATCGCAGCGTTTTCACGTGAAATTAAAAAGGAAAACTGCCTGCTGACGGCAGCAGCCAACCAACCAACCAGTCGACGTGCTTAAAACCCACCCACTGCCCACCTACGACCGCGAAATGAGCAAAACTCGCATGTACATACTTTGTGTACATACATACATACATACATATGTGATATGTAGCAAAGTTTGTGTGTACATACATACAGCATGCAGCATACGCTTATGTATGCATGCCCATCTACATACATACATACATACATACATACATACTCACGAACATACATACATAATTGCGAAGGAGTTAAAAATGCTTGCTCGTTAGTCAAAAAAACGAAACGAATCCGAGGGCTGTGCCATCGCCAATACCGTCTGCAGCGCTCCAGCTCTTGCTGGAGATGTAGGAGATGGAGATTCTAAAAGCCCCCCCTCCCCTCACCAAATATCCATATACATACATGCATATATGTAGATACTTACACACACGTATGGTACATGTGAGTGTGTTTGTTGTATGTTAGCTCGATTGAGTGTGTGGGCTATGGAAAGGGGTGTTCTATTCCTCTTCCTTTTCCTCCACTTTCCGCTTTCCATTTTCCACTTGCTTCTTTTTGATTCCGCTACACGCGTTTCTCATACCCTATACCAGATACTATAGCGTCTCAGTTATATCGTAGATGGTGGAACAAATTTGTGTTAGTTTAATGTAATGAAAGTTAAGTGGCAGGGTATTCCGAAGTCGGTGCCACACTAACAGCACCAACAGAATATTGTTCATTTATATTTAAAAGCGTAAACGCAGACGCGAATTTTATGTGTCTTCTCTTTTTGGTAGTCGAGTGTGACTTTTTCCTGCGAACTGCGAAATGAGAATACATAAATGTGTATGTATGTACGTGTGTGTGTGTATGTATGTATGTTTGTATGTAACGTCGTTGTATCAGTGCAAATGATGGGATGGCAGCGGCAATGAAAATGAATCCGAATACACACACACACATACATACATACATACGTGAATACATCTGTGTATGTGTACGTGTAAAGGGTGGAGCATCATGCGGCACCTGCCCTGGTCCTGGTCCTGCTCACAGTCGCACTGCCAACAAATAAAATGGAGTTTGACAACAAGTTGGCTATTCAAATGAAGTTAGTGTCGATACTCAGAAGAGAATGAGTTCGCCTTGCCACAAGTCCAATCAGCGAGCTGCAACTGCATTTTTGACGAAACATGGAAGATTTATTACCCAAACTTGCAGCTCGTATTGACGTACATATATGTATGTATGTATATGTATATGTCCTCACAAATAGAAGAAGTTTGAAAATTGCAAGAAACCTTTCATTACAAATTCCAAGGAGAATAAAAAGGTGTCAATAAGACATTTCTTAACGAATTTTCTGGTACAGTTTCTCCAAGCCTACACATTGTTGGATAAGTCTCTCTAAAATACAAATACTAAAATATTTTTCAGTTGGAGTTCATACTTAATTGTCATTTTGTTTTCAATATCGAATTTTTTAGGATGGATCAAGAGAAAATAAATTAAAAAAATAGGAAAATAGGTTAGTTTTTCAAAACTGTTTGTATGATTTAATGGCTAATTAAAGCATTTTAAAACAGAAGCAAAAAACTAATGACAGTTCAAAATTGTAAAACAAAAGGCTTACGATCGTCTTTAGGAAAGGTATGTATGTATGTATATACATACATCCAGCTGGTTCTGTGTCCAATTATTGGAAAAGTATTATAAAAAGTACCTACTTTTTCTATAAAATAAAGCAAAGAAAGCTAAGAATGATGTACTTATGGTTATCGTAAAATTTAATATTTTCTATATGTACTTTATGGGCTGATTATTGCTTAACTTTGTGAACTTCACGTGATTTGACCAATGTTGATAAAAGCGTTAACATATTGCTTAAATATAGTTGACTTGCTGGTTAAAATATGAAACAGAAAATTAAAGAAACTATATCTTTGTAATTGAGCTCAAATATTAAAGCTAACCAATAAAATGAGGTCCTGGAATTTCGGTCATTGTACAAATGAGCAATTTACTTAGCCAGTCCGGTTAAGATTTAGTTTTGGTTGCGATTCGTATATGCATACTATGTGTTCGAATAAAGTTTAGGCCTGTCTTAACGCGAGCCATCCTGCTACATCGCCAACACTGATGCCGCAACTTCCGACGGCAGTTATACAAAAATAATGAACGATGATTGCATCGACTACAGCACCCACTCACGCGCGAGCAGAGCAGATATATGTATGTATGTATGCATGTATACATGTTCATGGTGTGTGTGTGTGTGTGTGTGTGTGTGTGTCTGTGTTTATGTACAAAACAGAAAAAACACATACACACCCATACATACATACAATAAAGCACATTGGTACATTGTTTTATCACATCTTGTCTCGCTCTCTCGTAATTACCACTCTGCGTGGCAATAATTACCCCCATCCCCACCACCCCCATTGCCATCATTGCCATTCCCATTACGATTACTCTCGCTCTCTCTTTCCTCCGCTCTTTACGCATGTTCATGGTTACTGTTAAGTCTCTCTCTCTATAGATTTCAGTGCTCAAAGTCCCAAGCTTAAGCTTTAATACTAAACCAAATTTATAAAATATCAAATTTTTTAAAATATTTTCTTATAATTATGAAATAGACCATCGCTGTATAATTATTAAATAATGGCCAAAAGAAGAAAAAAAAACCAAAAGCAATTCACCTTTGCCTCTTTCTCTCTCAATTATTGTTTGTGTGATTCTCGCTCTGGTTAACAGTGCGGCTCTCTTAACATCCCAGTCCCTGTTAAAGTACATTGTCGTTATGGAGGATTGAATTGAAATTGAACAGAAATTGAACCGGGAAACCTAACAGCGGCTTAACAGTTCAGTTTCAAAGAGTATTTTGTGCTGGGCTTGTTTCCCTAAGCGAAAGATACTTTTGTGTGAGATACTTTTGCCTGTAATCAAAAACAACAAAATCCAGTCGAAAAAAATCGTTGAACGAGTCAGACGCGAGTCGGATGGTGAGTGTTGTGTTATTGTGCCGTAGCAGTGCGTGCCTGTTTGTCAATGATTTGGATTAAATGGATATGGGATAAAATTGAAAATAGTATTCAAAAAATACTTTAATATTTGTGATTTCGCATGCTTTGAATATCAAGTGCCGTGAAAAAAAAAAAGAAAGTAAACGATGGCAATCAATGCGAATGCCAGGAACCGCAGTAATGGAATAATAATTAAATACCTACAAATATCTGCCTTCGAATTTGAAAAAAGGCTCTCTAATAAGTGAATGGTGCCGTGTCTCAGTGAATAACTTAACCTGGATAAACTGTAGTCCATCATGTTTCAGGTGTTACTCTCCCCGTACCCGTACCCGTACCCGTGTACCTGTACCTGTATCTGTCCCTGTATGCCGTCGAAGCCTGAAAATCGATCGTTAAAGTGCACTCTTAATAACAGTGTTTGTGTGGGTGGAAATACATAATTAAAGCCACAATGTCGTTGGAGACAAATGCAATCGGGTTCGCGTTTGGAATATCGCATTTACCCCAAGTGCAACAGATTTAATATTTTCCCGAGATCCCCGAGATTCCGTCTCGATCATAATACACTGTTCTACTACCGATCGCCATTTAAAATATTATGTTTTCTTAATCATTAACTAAATTAAATAAAAAAAAAAAAACATAATCCGACTAGCGAAATTCTACAGTATCACGTTCGGAAAATTTGCTATAACATTAATTCATATTGAAATGTACTTTTGTATGTATGTACATACGGGCGTACATACATACATACATACATAGATACCTAGCAACAACAACAACATTAACATTTAATTCAAATCAAAATGAAAAGAGATGGCACAAAGGAAGAGCAACAGAGATAGCCACCAAAAAGAAAACTTTTTAATTGCATTCCAAGCCGAAGTAGTCGTAGAACGAAGACGACGAAGACGAAGACAAGGACGAGGACGAGGATGAGAGTGTGCGCCGCGCAATAGTGGGGGTGCGAGCAAGAAAGAGACAGACACAACGAGAAAGAGAGAAAGGGAAATAGACAGAGAGGGAGAGAAAGAGAGAGAGAGAGAGTGCGAGAAAGAGTGAGAGAGAATGGCAGCAAAAAAAGGGTGCGAGATGTGCTCTCCAAATCTAATGAGCACGTGGTCCATGAGAGAAGAAGTATGCAAAAGAGCCAGTGTGTTTTTTATAACAGCAGCTTCGACGCTGCGTCAACGTTAGCGTCGCCCCGTCTTACTGCAAATACATAGAGTGTGTGTACGAATGTATGTGTGCGAGTGTGTGTAATGTATGAAAAAGAGACAACTGTCTCGCTCGTTATAACAGCCAACTAGGAGTAAAAGTGTTGATATTAAAAATGCAAAACGCAGAAGTTGGCAAATTAAATCGGCGGGCGTACCGCGCAAATGTGCACTATCTGGTCTCTCTTTCTCTTCGCTCCAGCATACACACACACATACAGCCGTGCAAGTACCTATGTACATACATACATACATACATACATACATATATACGGAGGACATGTGTGTACTTGATTTAGCTTTTGTTTCATTTATGTACATATATGACAGATGTGGTGTGCACACATACATACATACTCTATATATGTATGTATGTATGTATGTATGTACATATACAATTTGTGCGTTTGGCGGTAACAAAGGTGGCACCGCTAGAAGCGGTGGGCACCCCTGAGATTTTCTCTCTTTGCCTCGCATTATCCTTTTTCGTGTGTGTGTGTTTTTTTGCTTTCTTCGCTCTCTCAATTAATTGACGACAGTTCGCCCCCGAGTTGTGTCAAGTGCTCAGCCAATGAGTGGGTAGCTTTTTGGGGGAATTAAAACAAAATTTGCATTCGTCTTCCAAGTAGAATGCTTCGTTGCCGTGCAAGAGTCGTTGGCTATCTTCTCAAGGCACCAGGTCGGTCGCTCACCTGTCACTGGTCACGGCAATTACACCCTCACCCTCACCCTCGTTATTGTTCTCTCGTCTGGTCCGCGGTCCCTTGTTTTTTTTTGGTCCCTCGGTTTCGTTTTAGCCCTGCTTTCATATCCTGCTTCGGCTGTTCGCCGCTGTTAATTAGAATTCCTTCCGTCATTATGCAGTTCCTTCGCCATTGGACCGGATGCCGTATAACAGTAAACTGCAAAAGGATGTGAATGTGTGAATTACGATTTGATGCAAAGTTCACTTTAAATGTTCAATATTTTTTGTTTTTTGTTTATTTCCAACGACTTCCAGGTGCACACCACTCCCAACTCGTCACGCTACATGCTCGATTCAAAGTTCCTATAATATTTAAGTCTAAAAAAAAAAAAGTAAAACAGTACAAAATTACTTACGTTTAAATTAATTATTTACAATACAAAATCTACAACATAATCAAAATTAAAACAAAAAAAACGCAACTGAAACACAAATTTAAACTGAACTGAGATCCTTCTTACTTTAACCGCAAATGAAATCACAAAAAGGAATATCAATGAGCAGCAGCAACGAAAAATAATGGAAAGAAAATAGAATGCAATCCCGATTCACCATCATCATATGTATTATATGAGGTCTCTAACACAACAGACACAAGCGCAACAATTAAGGATGAACTTGACTGTTTAGGTAAGTTTTTCAAATGCTTCTTGAATCTATTTGTATACAGTTTAGCTAGTTCTGTAGATTGAATCTCACAGAGAAATATGATAAAAGTAATAAAATTGGAGAAGATCCCCCATAAAACAAAAAACATAATTCCTGCATAGTGTATAATAATTAAAGTGGCTTGAAGTATGCTTTTATGTTCATCAGAAGATCATGAAACAGGGACACATGTGAATTCCAACTTAAAAAAAAAAAAACTTTTGAAGTGAATTATTAAAAAATGAACTTTTAAAGCCAAAGAGTATAACGTATACTACCGAACAATTAAAGCGATCCGGCAAATGGCAATTGTTAGTTGTCCATAGTTGTCTTCCAGGATGCGTAGTAGATTGATGGTTTTACCAGTATTCATCCTTTTAAAACTATGGGATGCAAACTCGAAATTTTTTTTTTATTAAGTATTTTTAACTGCCCTAAGCTGAGACAACATAGAGGATAACAATTATTTTTTAGAAATATGTGTGTATTAAGAATATTGCTAAAATGACATGGACGTGTTCCAAGGGTTAACTGCAGAGAGCTTACCCTTAGGCTGGATCCACAGTAACATGGCCAATTAAAATCACTTTTGGGGCAATGACGCGATACCGATTCACCCTTTGACTCGACGTTAATTAACAGCCACCTCTAATTAGCCAATGACAGAGCACTTTATGTATATATGTACATACATACATATATCTTTGTATATTATACAAACTTATGTATGTGCGTATATAGGGGATTGAATCGAACCGAGTCCAACGAGCCAAAAGCGAAGGCGACTCGGTCGCGGCAAAGTAATTAAGCAGAGCCCCGACTCAGTCGTCAGCAGCAGCATTGTGGAGAGGCAGAGCGTAGAGGCGTAAGACAATGATGCGAAGACGAACGAGAAGAGAGCTTTAACTTGAATATTACGCTCTTTCAATTTCATGCGATGCTGATAGAGAGCAAAAACAGAAGAGTAAAGCAACAGTGTGCGACAACCGCCAACGCGCAACTTGATTGGTCGGTCGTTTCACTTCCACTTCCACCTCCCCTGCCATTCCATCCCAGCATAGCCATAGCATCCCATACCCATGCCCATGCCCATGCCCATGCCATTCGTATCCGCATCCCCATCGGTTTTGGTGCTGCTGCGGCTGCGGCTGCTGCTGCTGCTGGCACATGTTCATATGTTTTGTTTGATTTTGTTTTTGCTCGCTCTGGCTTTCACATCCACCTTGCCTGCAGTGGCATATGTGGGCCTGTGTGTGTGTGTATGTGTGTGTGTGTGGGATTGTATGAGTGTGTGTACGCGTACAGAAAGTTAATTGCTGCCTTTCCTCCACCTCGCCTTCTACCCATCACACCACACCACACCACACTACACTTGATTCGTTTGGCATTGCTACTGGTTGGATCTCACAATCCCGTGATTCGTTATCGTCACCCAGAAAAGGGAGGAACTTTTAGGTCGTCATTTACTCGTCCAATGTTAATTACAAAAGCAACCAATTAAGCACTCAAGCGCTTAATATATATATGTGTACATATGTACACGTTGTTTGTATGTAGATGATACACATAGATACATTTGTATGTACATACATACATACATATATGTATATGTATGTTTCATATTTATTTACTGTCTTTCACGCGGACTCTGCTCGCTCTTTTCTCCATTCGCATTATTATTCGCAAGCGCACTGAGCACGTAGTTTAACCAATTAAAACAGAGCTCAAGCTTTATTTCCATCTCATCGAACGAGCTTACCCATTGTAATGGAGCAATGCTCTAATTGCGAATATCAATTATCAATTCATCCATTGGCCGGCCGTGCGTTGGATAATTTTGCACGAATTGCAAAAAAAAGTATCTTGAGCTCAGCTAAAGATGAGTTCTACAGGCTGAAAGATGCAGGAAAGCAGGAAGCCTTTCTCGGATTCGGATTCGGATTCTCTTTGCACTAATTGTTCGTATGGGTGTGGCCAAATAAAGAAAATTTACATACGTAGATACATGTGTAGTTACTTGCATACATTTTATATATGTATGTATGTATGTATGTATGTATGTATGTATGTAGGTACATGAGAACATTTTTACTAAAACATCATCCCCCAGCCGACAGTCGACAGCCGACAGCCCTCAGAGTTTCTTATAAGAAATGAGCTTTCGCCTTGCCACCAGCATGTGGCCTTTGCCTCTGCCTCTGCCTCTGCCCCGGCTTCTGCCTCTGCACCGGCCATGTAAAGAAGGCAAATAGCAAAGGGAAGGCGCAAAAATCGATAATGCCGAACAACGAAATTAAAATAAAAAACGACACTGAAACTGAAATAAAAAAGCTTCTTGGTAGGAATATTTTTGTCTGTGCCCGGGATTGTGTGTGTGTGTGTGTGTGTGTGTGGATGGGAGTGGAAGTGTGGGTGACTATGTAAATGCAATGGGGAGAAGGGAGAATAATTCCCGGTGTGAGTGGGGGTGGCGTCTGTTGAGAGCTGTTCAGCTATTCTTTTTACGAAACAGGGAAGGAGTTGGGGATGAAACAATTTTTCCTCTGTATATATTTATGTGTGTGTGTGTGTGTGTATATATATTCATATACCGAAGCAAACAAATTGTAAACGAAAAAAGCAAGAAAAATGAATAAGACGTTGAAAACTCGACTATTGCCGTGATAGAACAGAATACCAAAACACGTTTGATCACCCCACCTTTATCTGCACAGATCATAGCAATTACTACCTTCATTCTGCTGCTCTATTGCAAAACACAGGCGAGTGTATCGCCCTTATTTGGTTTTAGTAAAATTGGTCTAGAAAAATTTGCAATTTGATCTTTGATATAACATTTTCTAAACATCTGTTTAAACTACCCCATGTCTAAAACTTTGAGACTCCGATGACTTGTTCTTCATATTTTTAATCACACTTAAAGCTGTTTAAAATTTTTCGATTATTTGTTTCTTACATATTACATATATTACATATAAACAGTTTACAAACAATTTCCGCATTCCAATTTGTAGGTTTAGCATTTAACATTTTTTTTTACAATTAAGTCTTTCCACTCCAAAAGAGTCCTTTCTCCCAATTACCTTTTTTTTTTTGTCAGGCACGGGGTTGAAGTGCGCACACCGATAGTTCATAAATAGGCATCTCGCAGGTACCAATAAACACAACCTTTCGCCTTTTAACATTGGTGCGTAAAACTAATTTAATGCCCTTGGAAAATCAAAACAAAAGAAATAATCTTAAGTATTTTTTCTTTTATGTATCGGCTATGAAAACAAATTTTAAGTTATTAACATGCATATACATTAGACCGTTAATTCTAAACAAGAATAATTTTAGAAATACATGCTTTGATATACCCTTCTACGCGGGGTGAGTACAGGGTATGAAAAAAACAAGTCCTAAAAAAGAAACAAAACGATGCCTGCTTGGAAGCGGGGCACGGGTGGGTGGTTTGGTCCTGGTCTAAAATGAGATGAAAATGTGTAACCGTAATAAGAAATCTGAAAGCAAAGAAATATGAAAAAGACTGCAACAAAAATAAGAAATCGTCGCTCTGAGAGACAGACGACAACGCCGCGACGCGCGTGTAATTGTGTACTTTATGTTCCTGCTCTGCTCCTGCTCCTGCTCCTATGCGGGGGCTCATTCACCCCTCATTTCGCATTGCGCTGTCCCTTTTCAACGACACCCACAAACCGAAACTGCTTTGCTGCGTTGCCAGCGACGACGACGACGACGTAAAGTTAAAGCTGCATTAAGTAAGGGGAAAAGAGACAGCAACTATCATGGCAATGTCGAAACCAAGCGCAGTCGGCGCAGTCAGCGCATTATGTATAAATTATTTATTTACATTATATTTATACTCGCACCCGCTGGAGTGGGTTGTGGAGAAGGAGACGAGACGATGATATAAGGAGAAAAATCGTGCAAATGTCGACGTCAGCGTCGACGTTGTCGTTTTGCTCCTGCTTCTGCTGCTCCTGCTGCTGCTGCTGCTGCTTCTGCTTCTGCTGTTGGGCCGCCTCGTTGTCTCCTGCTGCGTTCTTTTAAGTCACAGCTTCAGCTGCGCCCGCCGTAAGCCAACGTTATTGCTATGGCAGCCGAGCGCTGGTGTCTGCGTGTGTGTTCAATTACAAATACATACACACATACATACATAAAATAACAGAAAAAGGGGTACAACACAACGAGAAAAAAACTTAAAAGGAAAATGAGAATGAGAATTAGTTTCCGAACCACCCGAACACGAAGAAACCCGATTCAGATGCAGAAGGCATGAGGATTGCGAATTACTCAAAAGGAGAGGTGGAAGTTTTTTTTTTTATTTTTGAGAGCGACGACAAACAAAAAAAGAGAGAAAGAGCATGTTATAAAGAGAGCGCAACTGCAGTTTTTCTCTCTTTCTCGCTCTGTATGCTAATTAAATTAAAAGCCTCGCTCACTCTTCCACTCTCTCGCTCTCTCACACACACACACTTTCTCAGAAACACCGCCACTCTCTTTATATATGTATGTATGTATGTATGTACGAATACATTCTCAAATTATGTATACGCCGTGGGTACACATAAACAAACCTCTCTCTTTTATATGCTTCTGCTTGGCTGATTCTTGCACACGAGCGAGAGCGAGACGGAGATGGGTGGCAATGATTGTGCCGTTCTTATTGTTTTTGTGGATGGGATGCTGCTGCTACCGCTTTGTCGTTTCACTCGCTCGTTTTATGAACGCTTTTAAGGGGTCTGGGTCTCATTACAGTTACTGCTTCGTAACCCTAAACCCACATACATACAAACATACATACATACATATATTTTTATATATAAATACAGACGAGCAGTTCTTAAACCTGGGTATTGTGCGCGTCAATGAATGAGCCGCCGGAGAGTGGAGAGAAGCTAACGAACGCAGTGAAGTAGGCGTGGCATAAGAAACAGAACCATATTGGGGCAGACTTAGACTGCCTGGCTGGGTTTGGCTATAGTGACACAAATCTGCATATCGCACATAATTATCGGGCGTAGAATTTCCACAAACTGATGTATGTATATATGTATGTATCCATGTTTGTGTACATATGTACATATGTACATTTATGTATAGGATACCACATTTTTTAGTATTATAACTAATGTGTATTTTCTGTTTATGACGAATTAACTTCTTTTGACAACACATATCACTTGAAAAATGTACATTTATTTGTACCATTTAATTTGTTTATTTAACTTGGTTAAAGTTAAAAGTTCTGCCTCTATATACATATGTTCCTATTACGCTCGCATTGGAATCAACGGTCAAAACGAGAATTTGCATGGATAAGGAATCTACGGCATAGCCGAAGTTAGCCCGGCCCTCTGGTTTTAATTTATACATTCTACACATATGGATGGACATATGTATGTACTTACATACATACATACATACGTCTTCCGCCTCTATGTATGTATATACAAAATTCTCATTCCAAACTCACCCACTCGTTCTCATACAGAGATGGAATACACACACACACACACGTATGGCGTGAGAGTGTTTGTGGAGCTTGTGCGTCGAATATTCGCACACTAGTGCGGTCGCATCTTCTGATTGGTCGTTCAAAGCGAGCGTCGAGTGCGCCCGCGTCCCTCTTGGCATGACTGCTTTAATTAACTTTCCTATGTCGTAAACATGTCCATGTACTTAATTGGTGCAGGGGACTGAAGTACTAGACCCGGACTCCACCCACACATGTGCTTGACAAGGGGTCAACAGAGACAGAGACGAACGTGTTATTGGCATTCCTACTGAAAAATACTTTTGAATCACAATAAAATCCGTTGGCGTACTTAATTTCATCTGATTTATTCAAAGTATATCTCAATCTTTTTGTTGAGATGTCTCCTAATGTGATTCCGCCATTTTATTGGGCCAATAAACCAATTAACTAGCTCATTCAAAGGACTAGGTAGTTGTGATCGATTAGATAGGCTGGACAAGTGCACGGTAATGCGGGCACTGTACCGATCACACATATCTAAATATTTATGTGGTAATCAGTTTCTGTAGAAGGTTTCCGTTTCCGTCATTGCCTGATTTACTTCAAAAAGCGAGAATTCATCGGTTTCGGTCACAATTTGTTGGCTTGTCGCAGTCACCGGGTAACCCAGACTCAGTCTCGGCCCGACTTGCACTCACGTGAGAGCTGTTAACGTGGGTGAGAGTGTGAGAGTGGGTCAAGTTGCCGGGCGACGACGCGTCATCGTGGTCGTTCACGTATATCGCATGTTTGACCACAGTTTGTTTGTTTGTTTTTGAATGTGTGCGTGTATTTTAGCACCTACTCCTCGTTGTAAGTGTTCGCTTTTATCTTTACGGTCAATAAAGGTTTTTTTTTTTTTTTTCGAAATGTCTGCATTAGGGGTGGGATTCCACACACACACACACAAACACACACATATACAGGCGAATATACGCACACTCACCTATAATCCTGCTTGTTGAATGCTCGTTCTTGTGCTGGCCGCACATCAGCTGTCGAATTTGATGCCGATATCCTAGCAGACACACTTCCATTTGTATGTGCTTATGTGCCCATTGCCCATTGCCCATTTCCCATTTCCATCGGACAATTCACAACAGTTTCTCTTGCTTTTGCAGTTGTTGTTGTTTTTCTTTTAGGCGACAACGTCAACAAAACGTACCATAAATCCCCAATTGAATACCGATTATCGGTATGGGAATGGACGACTTCCATATGTATGTACATATGTATGTATGTATATAGATTGCGTTGGCTAAAAACTTTATAAAATCAGTGGGCAATGCCAATACATAAATAGATGTTCATTTAAGCCGAATCTTATGTAGATATACATGTACATGGGTTCAGCCAATGACATTCGGCCCGGTCCATGTACATGGATGGGGTTGCCGGGCAGAAGCATTAATTAGTCGCAGCCAACCACCCTCACTGGTGGTTTTGGGGTTTAATTGGCGACGGCCACTAACAACGAAGATGACTGCCAGCGACTGCCAACGACGAATGCTGTCGCTGCGCACAGTTGACGCTTGGTGCGAGATGGGGTCGGCAGAGACAATCGGACAAAGAGCAGAACTGGCAACTATACTGGAGTTGTCGCAGAAGCTCTGTCTTGTCATTGGCCAAATCGAAGGCGGCATTATCTGTAGAAGGGGATGTGTTCGTCCTCTTCATTCGCTTACACCATGGTTAATTAAGGGCTAACGGTCAGGAGGGTGGGGGGTGGAGATACAATTCGCTTACTGCGGAGTTGAAAGGGTTAATATACCCTGCATATATGTACATATATGTATGTATGTAGGTATGTACATTCATACATATGTACATACATATGAATCTGCATGTAAAAGGAAAGCTAAGCGATTAATTGCTAAGAAATGTAAATACTATTCCATTGGTTCCAAGGGGCGTGCCGATAAGCATAGTCTTCCCTTTTGCCTAGTTGAAGATGTACTTACATATGTACATATGTGTGTAGCTGTAGGTAAATATTTTGATGACGATGACAAATTGCTCTTGCTTATGAACATTGTAATTACATGTGAAATTAATATAATTAAATAACTGTTGTTTGAGTGCACACTGGCATATACATACATACCCACACATATGAAGACAACGGAGGCGGCGATGGGCACACACACACATACCCAACATACAAATTTGTTGAAATTAAAAATTTCAACGAATTCCGAATTTTAATGTGACCATAATTATAGTTACGGGATAATTATTAGACAAATTATCATTAAATTGGCGAATCATTATCGTCTTCCTCTTCCACTTGGAGTGGCGGGCACTCAGGTACTCACTAACCAAACTCAAACCGAGCCAGCACCAACTCCAACACCAACACCAACACCAACGCCAGACCCAGAAATTGTAGGTATTATGGGCAGTGTGTGTGTGTGTGTTTGTGTGTGTGAATGTATGTAAGACAGTGGCCTAAATACAGTGGAGATTCGATATAATTTAGGTTTTGCCTTTGCTCTACCCTCTCAGTCAATGGTAGTTAGAGTTCACTGTATGCACTAATTGAGCGAGTGTGTGAGCGTGAATCGATCTCGCCTTATTTTTAAGGCTTCTCAAATCGAATACCGCAGTGCAAGAATTCTAAATTATTAATTTGTGCGAATTTCTTGCTTTAATTTGAGATTTGCTGCAAATGGTTTTCTACGATTTCGCCATAGAATCACGCGCACATCTCTAGTACACGATGCAGTACATACATACATACATACATAAGTTAAAGCTCCTTCAACAATAATCTCTTTTAATTATGAGTGAAAAGGCGTCTCGACAACTTCCGCTCCGCTCGCTTGCCTTGCCGCTCTTATTGTTCAAATTGCTTTCCGAGTCATCTTCTTCGAATTACAGTTTTGAATCACCCGCAATCACACCTCTTGGCTTGTAGTTAACAACAAAAACAAGTTTACGAAGAGAGTGGAAACAAAAAAAAGAGAGAGAGAGAAGAGATATGTATGTACATGTGTATGGAAAGAGGGGGGATAAAAAAAAACCAAATACTCGTATAATTAGTACTGAAAATATATTAAACACTCAACTTGGTGGACAATTTGACTGGAGGTAGAACCGAGATGGACTAGATGTTTTCCAGGGAGTATACCGGGAGCCCAGGACCCGTTGGGCCTAATATTGACAATGAGTGGATAAAAACAAAGTCTGGCCATGTCTGAATTTGGACTTCGGCTCGCGAGCAAGAACAAAAAATTCTCGTATGCGTGATCGTGATCGGACGGCATATTATACAACCGATCCCAGGCAATCAAAAAACTAAAAAAAAAAAGGAACAAATTAACAACAATTATCTTCAATACCGCCAATTAAATTAGATTGGCTTCAAAAACCTTGCACGGCGGGATGTGGCAAATGGTCCATTGCTGTAGTGTATTCGAGGTCCTGGTCCCAAGACCAAAGAAATTTACAAAATTCAAAAATAACCAAAAATCGCCAAGACCATTCGGAAAAGATTGGTCATTGTTTCTAGTTTAATTCGAAGATTAGGCCTTCCCGTTTCGTATTTATGATTGTGTCCTGCATTGAAACCGTTTACTTGCCCGTTGTAATTACATATGTAAATGCTGTCTCACTCACTCTAATTATCTCATCAACAGCCAGTTTCGACTACAAAATGCATGTTCAGGCAATAAGCAAAAAATTAATACCCTTTCTTTCACCAAAAAAATAAAAAAAAGAATATCTCTTAGAATGACACTCTTCCCTAACACTTTTTAAACGCTTCTCATTGTTTTGGAAACAACACCAGAACCACGTTCCGCATAACTTTTGTTTTTGCTGTTGGTGAAACTGCGTTGAAATTTCTCCGCTTGCCCAGAATTAAATTATATACATACATACATATATCGTGGTGGTGGTGACAATATTGGTGCTCCACTCATTATTATCTGCGGCGGCTATACATACATATGTATATGTATATGTACGTGTTCGACTGGAAGACGCGAGGCGAAGCCACTTCGTGCATTTGAAATAGTTCAACACCTCGGTGTGTGATACAAATTGTGTCGTGTTGTGTTGTGTTGTTGCCAGTTTTTGGGCATTGAACCTTCTTATTTTTGGGTCTTAATGCTCCACATGACCATGCGCATAGGAATACTAGTTTGATGGGAGCCACAGCGGCTCCGGCTCAAGTTCAAGCCGCGGCGGCCAGTGGAAATCTCAGCCACACAGCCACAGAAACAGCCAGAGCCGTGATGTGTAACTCAGCATTATGCATACTGACAGCGTTTGCGAATAATACCTGAACAGGTAAACACAGGTATACACCGTCCGTCACATAAACACAGACAAAGCCAATTACGTGAACGCAATAATTAATTACAGCTCGATAAATATGGAACCGGCGCAGGGCAGGGTAAAATGAAATCACAATAAGAAACCAGAGGGCCGGCCCAATTGCTGCTGATGTGCCGATATTTGCACGCATCAATAGTAGACTGGCCTACTCCCTTACCTACAGGCAGCCTCCTTTTGTGCCAACGTTTGAGCTTGAACTTGGAATTAATCTGATTGCTCATACCTAGTAGATGTGGAGAACTATCGATAGTTTAAACAGTCGATAGTCCTAATGGCATTTAAAAAGTGGATTGCTTGATACTAAAATAAAAAATGTGCTTTAAAGTGCGTCATTTATTCAGAATTACTTAATTGTTTTAATCAAGCAATCCACTTCCTAAATGTTATTTGGACTATCGTTTGTTTCAACTATCGATAGTTCTTCACCTCTAATACCTACTAACTCATAATTTACATTTCACAAAGTTTATCGATTGTAATTAGGCCTTTCATTAATATACCCTTTCGAAAGGGTATAAAGAGGTTAACCGATCTAGATCTATAAGAGACATTTTTCATTAGGGTCCCCAAACTTAAACCTAAAAAACTATTAGGCATTAACAAGTCTTAGGTGTAGTTTTGATACTTAAATGCTATGAAATACTTCTTCTTCCTGTCTGTCTGCCTGATCAGACAACTTAAATCTTAAATCTAGTTTACAGCTATTCAATCACATACTTAAACTGGATATGCTTTCTTGATAAATCATTAAAATAATTCAATACACATATTTTTACATACATATATATGTTCATATGTATGTATGTATATAGATACCGCATACATATGGCTCGTCTGCCTCCCTTAATTGCAAGCCTGACCACAAAACATTTTGTAGGGTTATAAAACCGAGACAAGTTAGAGTGCTAGATGGAACAGGCGTCGACGACGGGATACCTTCGGAGTTCGGAGCTCGGAGTGAAAGACAGTTAGAGTCGGGGCGCAGTAATTAAATGCAATTTCTATTTGGCGGCACCCTCGTTCGGTCCTGGATAGGAGCCGATTTTGCAATCGCCACTGTCTGCTAAGCCAGTGCAGCCCTGCATATTCTGCAGGAGGTTAATATGCTCATTCTGCCCTTCGGGTTAGAGGGTATGCAAAATTGTACCATAATAACACATAATTAGAAAGCAGCTTCTCCTCCTGCTTTCCGTTGCGGCTTTGCGTTGTCGATCGTCGTCGTTTGTGTCCATGCATATGGCCTGCAAGCTTGTGCAAGGGTGTATAATAGCTTTGCATCAGAAGAGTGGAAACCTGCGGTCCTGATGCGGTGATTACCGTGTGACTGTAGGAATCCCTTGGCCGACTCCGAATTTTGCAGGCTTGTTGTCTGGCATAGATGAGTACGTTAGATGCTAGCAACCAGTTTCTCCTCCAACGCGATCTTTTTCAGGTATGTACGTTTTTATTTATTTTGACCAACGGCATCAATTCCGAATTTGTCTCTGATTTGCTAGAAGAATACAAACAAGTCGAACCCAAAGGACTTGCAAAGGATAAAATATAACGGATACCTAGTCAGGTGGTTACACATTTGTTGTTTGGCTACAAATGATTAATATTTACCGCTTCAACGTTCTATGAATTGTCTAATTGTTGGCAAAATTGTTAAAATTCAATACCAATGTCTGATTTGGCTTTCCGATTGGGTATATTGGGCTTTCATATCATTATCATTGCTGATTTGCTGGTTTCGTTCTCGGCTTCTCTCAAAATAAGCTCATTAAAGACGTGACGATGATTCCACACAATTTGGTCATGAGCAGCAATGTATTTTTGGTATTTGGTCAATGTACCGCTACCAAGATGGGGCAGAGAGGCAGTGACAGAAAACAGTAACAGCATCACCAGACGGTGACAATGTAAATATTTGTATGTGTAACCCGAAAATTGGAGCAGAGACATTGGTTATCGATTAAAGTGCGATAGGCTAACAATGTTCCCCCATTCGAACACGACACATCTTTATGTCAGCTCGTCGCTCTAACCAAGAATACACATCCCATTGGCAATCCCCATTTGAATAGGAGAAAATATTCAATTGGATTTGGCCAATTTATTCCTAGAACCAGCAACAGGCTGATGTGTACTACATGGGGACATTTCTTTAGGACCTGTTCGAAAGCAATCCCATCAGTAACTCATTTGAATTAAATAATGTTATTTTTGGTCATATAGAAGAAGCATCTCTGACCCTCAGACCTTTTAAGCTATACTGATTCTAGGCTTCTACATACATATATACTGTACTATGCATTGTACATATATCTCGGATTCAGCCAGGTCGAACAACTATCGGTGGAAAATGGATTTTAAGATCAATAATTGCATTGTTAGTTAAATGCACCCGTAAACGACAATGCTTAATTTGTCCAAGATCGGGATACCATATTATAGAGCTCAGAAAAGCTCTTGTTTCTTATGCGAAAATCGAATAATAAGATTCAATATTAAATCCCTGGAAATTGAAAGGAAATATAAATTTCGAGACGGCCTTAGTTAGCGTATAACATATCCTTTGGTACAAATTTGTTCTTAATTTCGATCTAGCTTGGCATAAGAAAGTTGAAAAGTTGTGTAAATCGAGAGAGCCCCAGTTTAATCTAGATTCAGACTTAGTGTGGATTACCTATGTACATATCTATTAAGTGTGAAAATTGACGACGAGCGAAGTTGTGCTGAGCATATTTATTTAGTTTGTAGAGCTGTGTTCAGAAAAATAGGAATGTAATTGTCTTGCACAGAAACAGGTGGAAAAAAAACAAAATAAATGCAAAATAGCTGCAAAAATAAATGAAAATAAGAATTTATGTATATTACTCATAATAACTACAAATTTTTTTGGATAAAACTTCATATTTGTTTGCCTTCCAGGGCTCAAAAACCAAATAAATTCCCTAATTCGTGTGTTCAGAATTCCGACATAAACGTTTAAAAAAACAACAGGAACTTCATTTAAATTAACCTAAACTGGGTAACATTATTGGTTATAGTTAGTATTTTATTGTATAACCCTTAATATTTAATACTGCGCGGCAACGACGTGGCATGGAGTCCACAAGGTCCTGACAACGGTGCACAAAAGTATCTCGCCCCATCCTTCTTGAACTGCCTGCCAAAGTTGGGCTATTTTTAATTTCCTTGTAGGTTTTACCCTGATTTTTAAAGCGAATTATTAGATTCCTCATCTCCACCAAACACTGTTTTCCTCTACCCACTGAAAACGATAGTTTTTTACCTTTGTAATAAATTTGATTATCTACAGGATTACCAACAAATAGATAACTAGTGATAACTTTTTTATATTTGAATTCACTTTTTTTTATCTTTTGTAAAAGTTTAAACTTTGCGTTCCTATTTTAGTGAACAGGCAACTTTTGATGCTCGTGTTGAAAATCATTGAAAAGAAGAAAAGAAAACGCCATAATGTCAAAATTTTTCTTGCTATTTTGTCGTTTACGTTTACACCTCATTCTTTAACTTTGTAAGCACGTGTTTAAGTAAATGGTCACACTTTGTCAAAAAAGTGCTGTAAGTGGCATACTAGTATGCATTCCTATTTTTCTGGACACAGCTGTAGATGCTTTTTCCTGGCGTTGGAACAATTAGGTGCACAATTAACGTTTAGTATTATTTCGACGAGATGAAATTAATTTAATCTTTTAGAAAATATTTAATTTCCAAAAAAACATAACTATTCCTAACATACTACTACGTAGATGCAAAAAGATGTGGAAAACGATTTGAAAACGGGATAATAATGACAAATTTTTCCAACTGTTGCAAAATCGAAATACCCTTCAAATTGATATCGTACTTAGATCTCCGCCACTGTTATATTCATACATTCCTACACACAAGACGCGTCGGTCTGCTATTGTTGTCATTGTTGGGGCATTTTGTCCATTGGTTCTGTTGGTGCGACTGTGACTGGAACTGTGACTTGGTTCTCCTGCTGAGGTGCTGGTACTGGTGCTGGTGCTGGTCGTCCAAACAATGTTGTCGATTTGGCAGCTCAGCTGTACAGTCTACAGCTAGAGGTCTGCTCCTGCTTGCAACCACTTTGGCCTCTATCTCTTTGGCAACTCTCCCTCAGCAGCTTCTCCTCGTCCTCGACAGACATGATCCGCATTGTGTTTTGGTTTACCCTCTACGCACAGCACTCGTTCCTGGGTTACTGTTTCTCTTTGCTGGTTCTGAGAAAAGGAGGCAAAAGAAAACCATTCCTTCAATACAATACATTTTTCTTTTCTTCTCTTTGGGCTTTGTTTTTGTCCTTTTCATATTGTGTCCATATATTTACAGTGCATTAATTCGTTTTATTATTACTTTTTACTCTTCCTCTTCTATATCGTTTATTCCTCTTATTCTGGTCCTGTCCTCTGTCCTCTGTTCCCAGTTGTCAGTCCCCTTTCCCTGTCCTCTCCACTCACTCACATTGTGTGTCTCAGCTTGCTGCTTATGAATTTATGGATTCAAATTGTGTTGCGCCTTTTGCAGTTCTTTAATACTTACCACATACATACATACATACATATGGACATATTCCGTACTCCGTACTATGGAACACCCTATGACGCAGGTTGTGAAAGCCCAGGCATTAACGAGAGATCTATTTACTTGGAGATTCTCAAATAATTCAGATGCCATCTATGCGATTTCAATATCCTGGCTCGCATCAATAAAAGCCGTCTCAAGTTTTCTATCTTCGAAAGGGAAGATTACAACTAAGGGTATTCGCGCTTTTTGGTCTCTCCACAAACTTTTTTTCAGTCCATTTTGCAGTCGTCGCGATAAGAAAGACACCGAACACCGACCCCGGAATAAGTAGGCACAATGTTCCTGTGCAGCTTATTGCAAATAGAGGGTGAAAGGAAAGCAAGGAAACGACTTCAAGGCTGGCTCAGAGTGTCTCGTTATTCATTTATATTTTTGTTGCTCTGATGGCCAATTTCAGGTTACTTTCAAAAATGATGAATTGCCAAAATGTCGATGGCCGGTATCGATGTCAATGGCGATGTCGATGGCGATGCTAATGTCGTCGGGGGTGGTGGCTTCTGTTCTTCTGTTCCTTTTCCTAATATGTCATCCCATCATAGAGACTTCCCCCTCCCGTTTGCCATTGGGAAATCTTCTTTTGAATTTATATGTTTTCATTCATTTTTGTATGTTTCATCCGAAAGCACAAAAAGTCATATTAAAGCCCTTGTTTATATGTATGTATGTAGCTTTGTCTACTCTATATGCTCCATATCGGAACTAAAACAATGGGTTTATAAGGTCCAACTGCCCCCATGTTGTGACAAAGGCTCAACTGGTGAGCATCAACGTCTGAGTCGGCTGATCAAATAACCCTTCCTTTCACTTGGCAACTACACACCTAAACTATATACGAGGTTTATTTAATGAGTAGCAAAGTCACATTTCAAACAGAGACAAGATACACATCTTTTCAATCGTTCAATCTTCGATCTTGGAACTACTTTTAAACTAAAACTTTCTCATTTGGTTGATCTTACTGCAATTTAGAGTCAGATTATTAGAAGAGCGATTTTGCTCGTTACTTATGAAACGGCCCTCGCATATGTATGTGTGTAAATATGTTTCATATTATGTATGTATTTGTGTATGTGTATGTGTATTCGCATTTGTTAACAATCATTCATTAACATATTCATACGGTGGAAACAATTCGCGACAATTTTAATGAAGGCTTAAAATAAATGAAATTTATTGTTCTTTTTCTTAGCCCATTCGCTTTTGTCTTGACCACAGGGAGAATTTTGAAAACAGTTCATCACTGCCGATCCCGATCCCGATCCCGATCCCGAGAACTCTCTACCTTTTGAGCGAGCTCTGGCTTCCTTTTTGTCGCAATGCAGGGGAATCGTATCGATCCATTGATCTTACCGAAATGAATGATTGTGAAGCTTTTGTGGAAGCAAAACAGAACAACAAAAAATCAAATGGCCCTACATACATACATATATACACAGCGAGATACACACACACACCACACACACACACATACAAAAAAATATTCGCAAAAACACAAAACCATCGGCGGCCAAAGAAAAAAACAATGCAAGCTCAAACACAATCTCAGCCTCGCCTGCCCCGCCTGCCTTGCCTACCCCGCCTGCCCCTCCTGCCATGCCTGCCTCGGCGGCAAAAACGTACAGCAAGTGACACTTTTGTTTTATATTCGCAACTTTTTATGCTGAATCGGAGAACAAAAGAAGATTTCTCAGTAAAAACCAACACACACATAAAGCAAAGCGATGTGCATTGTACTTGGACTCGGAGTTGGAGATATCGATACCGGTACTGAGCAC
The DNA here is from genome assembly GCA_024703675.1 of Drosophila nebulosa. NCBI lineage: Eukaryota > Metazoa > Arthropoda > Insecta > Diptera > Drosophilidae > Drosophila > Drosophila nebulosa. Next base: position 695,660 of record JANFPS010000004.1, on the reverse strand, counting down.
CCATATCCATTTGTACCGGTATCCGTTGCCGTTGCCGTTGCCGCTGCGCCAGCCGCGGACTCAACCTTTGTCTTCTGTGTCCTTAGCGTAGGCTGTGTATACAATCAAATATATGTACATGCATACATACATACATACATACATATGTATGTACATATTTATGTACTTTGGCATTGTCGAAAAGGTGCACATCCACATCACAAGGGTAATCTCTGTGGCCAGTTTGATGAATTTCCTACTCTTTAAAGCGAACTCTTCATATCCGTTCATAGCCAACCACCAAACAGAAAACAGAGAATGCCAAAGGGTCCGTATTTCAAGTGCAACCATCTGCTGTATGTCTCTCTGTATATATGTATGTACATACATACAAACATATAGTAAAAACTAAACCAAGATCCCATTTTGAAAAAATATGACAAGAATTCTAAAAAAAAATCCTTCAAAACAAAAAAAAAACTCACAAACCGCCAAAGTGTTTACTCAACATTCCGATTGTTTTTGCAGTTTTGTTTTTGCGCAAAGGATAATGCTCCATCAGAGTTATAGAATTTTCTCTCTGTGTATTTGCATTATTCAGATGGGATAAGAGTAGGTCATAACATTATTCTAAATGTCATCATCGTCAGAAATTGTAATGTAATTTAAAAAATGTTTTTTGCAATGAACCCAAAATAATTGTTAATTTTGATTGTCTTCTTACCTACGATGAGCAGTTCTTGTTCTTGTTTCAGATCGGTTGGCCATATTAATAATCCGCCCAAGAAATAGTTTCGCTCTGCATAAGTCAACTGTCAACTGGGTTTCTTCGCTGGAAAAATATTTCGAAGAAGGAAAGAGATTCTTAGACCAATGACTTTAAAAATTGAAAGCTAATCAGACAGTTAGACAAACTGAATTTAAGGGGAAATAGTTGTGGTTATAATCGCTTTCGACCCAACTGTATTTAATGGGGTTTTAGTTTTTTTTTGGTATCCCGTCATAAGAAAATTCATTATGAATTCATAAAGCTGACCAGGATTACCAGCGCTCTTGGTCTGGTCTTGGTGTTGATTTTTAGTTGCAAGTATACTAGCAGCGAGTGTTCAACCTCAGCCAAAGATTTACAGACTCAATCGCTATGGTCACAAATAGAAAAGTTCACTGCCTCTCGGTTCTACACAAAACAAAGGAAGTCAAGGCTTTCCTGCCTCCTTACCGTCTCGGGCCTTTGCTTTTGTGTCTGCATCTTTGTGTGTGTTTCTCTCTCTCTCTGTGTGTGTGTGTGTGTGTGTATGAGTTGCACGTGCCTTGTTGTTGTACGTCTTTATTTCTGTGGAGTCGTTATCTGTTTTCATATTCCTCAACCTCAACCTCAACTGGTTATACTCAACCTCAACCTCAGACTCTGCCTCAGTCGCAGTCGCAGTTGCAGTCGCAGTCGCAGTCGCAGTCGTGTTTTGCAGTACACCCACACACAAATTCCGTGATATATCAGCTACCACCATCGAGTGGCATGCGGTTTTGCTTTGGGATAGCTTTTTCGTTGCCGGTTGTGGCTTGACTTTGGTAGATTCTCGCTCGACTTGTCGACGCTGACTGTTGGTATGCAAACAACTTCACGCATTTGGGCTCGGGCTGAGATCCCTGGTGGATCTGCGCTTCGTTTCATTACACCTTTAGTCTTGTTCATAATTCTTGCCCTTTTTCTCTTTTTTGTTATTCTTTGACGGCAATGCACTGCAATCTCGTAAGCCCTAAACTGAAACCTGAATGCCATGGCCACTGTCGCACTGTCCGATAATTATTCTTAATTACACGATCAGCCATTTCAGAATCATTAATTGAAAATAATTTTAAAAATTTCAATTCAAACAATTTTTTAATAAAATTTCCATCTCCCAACTTTGTCTACAAGACTCAAAATTAGTGAAATTACTGTGGTGACTGAGAAAGAGAGAGCATCGACAGTTTGTTTAATCGATCTATCGATCAATTTCGTCTTGTAATCGATGTGATAAGACTGTTGAACATGTGTCCAAAATTTGTTTTTCATTCATTAAATTATTTAATAAACGGTGAGCTTACCTAATTAAAATATTGAAGCATACAATTTTATAAAATAATTTAAATAATTAATAAGGCTCACGTCCGCAAAGCGTTCCCTAACAATGATAAACAAATTTTAACAAGAATCTATATATATAAAAATGTTATGTTCGTTTCTCCAACATCTATGGATTCGAGAACTACTGAACCGAAAGTTGTTCAATAGCGATTTGTAAAAATATTAGTGACATTATTGAATCCTAAGAATATATTTCGTTGCAAATTGAATAGGTACTCATACCTAAGATAGGTCAGCTATACAAAATAAAGTAGTGCATCATTGCAACGCTAAGGCGGTACAAAGTTTGCCGGGTCAGCTAGTTAAACATTGTAAAACAGATGTTAGCTTTGCTCTTTTTTTTTTCTTTGTTGAACTTAAAAGTCTTAATTAGCAGTGAGAAAAATAAAATAAAAATGTCGTCGCGTCAAAGAACTATTCCAAATTCATATCACATAGCAATAAGCTTTGAATAAAATATCAAACAACGAAAAGACATAGCCCAACAAGTTAACAAATTTGCAAATTTCGTACCTCTAACTTCGATTTAACTATGGCTAAAAGAATTTACACACATGGAAAGCAGAAGAAAGAGTTCACATAGTTAATAAACGAAAATAACGGACTTAAAAGCTCATTGCATACATATAGATATGTGATTGAATAAATGCAAAGACCCAGATGTAAATATACATATGTATGTGTGGACAGCTGTACAAATGTTGCTTCTTCGATTCTCCTTGTCGATGATTAGTTGTTTATCAGTGCGTGAAGTTTTGCAAAATTGCCATACGCGGAACAAATGCTTTCAATAATTGTAAGTAATTTTGATCATACGTTTCTATGTATGTGAGTACATATGAGCAAATGAATGTCTGACAAGAGCATGAGATCAATTTGCTGTTTAAAGTCTTAGTGAGACGACGGCCAATGCACCGACCTCCAAGCGGAAGTAAGTGGAGGCTCAACCCCCTGTCGCTCGTTCTTAAATAAAAGGTAATTTACCACACAATCGTCCCTTTTGTCGTAATGTAACTGTATGTGGTGTAACTGTTAATCAGGATTGTAATTGTATTCCTGCTCGACCAAGAGGGGGTGCTGCGCCTGTCTGTGTTAGCGGAATATAAAATATTTGCTTTAAGAAAGTCCTCTTTTTAATAGCTTAAAAATAGCTGAGGCTAATTGGACGACAATTCGCTTTGAGGCATAGGGAGCTTGAGTCTCTACGTCAACCAAACACTATTCTTTTTGGTCTCGGAATGAGAACAGAATAGTAGAAACATAGGGACAGCTGACAGTTTTTAATGTTATTTCCTAATCACTTTAAAAATAAATTATAAATCGAAACAGGATAATGAGAAACACGTATGCGCACTTATGTACACATTTTGTCCTTAATCCAAAATAACGGACCGACACCTGTGGAAGAAAAGCATCCCCAAAGCATAATGTTTCCACCTCCTAGCTTAACGGTCTTTACAGTATGTTTTGGATCATAAGCAGTGTTTTTTGGCAGTCCTTAGGACACCTTGCCATCAGATCCAAACAAATTGACCTTTGTTTCATTCGACTATAGCACGTTTTTCCAATTGGCCCGAACCACATGTTGAGTGGCAAAGTCTATTCTCTGTTTTATATTTTGCTTGCTCAAGCACGGTACTTTTCTAGCACTATATGCCTTTAACCCAAATGATACCAATCTTGTCCGGATAGTTCTACTCGTTATTAATGCATCTAGCCTGTTTTTGAGCTTTTCCGATGAAAGGAATGGGTTTTTTTTCACTTCTCCCAAGATGACCTGGTAAAATTTTGATGTTGTGGCACGTTTTCGACCTCAATTTTCTGGTTTTAATTTATAATGAATAGCTGAAAACCATTTTTTTTTTTAGCAATTCATTAATTCTGCGATTTCTGCCATTGAACGAACAGAATTTTTTAGTTTTTTCATGATTTCCCTTTCTTCCTCTGAGAAGTGCGTGCCACGACCCATACTGCATATAATGTTAAAAAATTAAAACAGAAATCAGAACCAATTCTAATGGATATTAAATACCTTTGATTTAGAATATTAAAATAAAACCAAAAATTAACTTTTATGAGATCTAAAATGTTTTTGACGTGAAAAATACTGAGCGTTTCTATTGTTTTTTCCAACCGAAACACGTGGTAGTTCTACTAAAAAGCGTATAGAAAAAAAAGTTTCGCCAAAATCGGTGTAAAAAGGAATGAAAATAACAGTACTACTATCCCACATACTTAAACACTGATTTTTAGGTCGAATAATTTCACCAACACTGAAAAAATGATTTCAACAAAAAAAAAGGTTGCCGTTTCTATTATTTCTTCCAACACTGTACATATGTACATATGTACATACGTTGATGCCAGCTGGGGTATTCACTCACAATTTTTCATCTGATAATTTTTGTACCTGCTAAGAGAGCAAATGAAAGTCACCTGACAAGAAAGTGTTCCTTTTCTAAAAAGTTTTGTTTGAAACTATTAGCGATTTCCGATATATTGAGTTGAAAAGAAAGAAAACATTTAAATGTTTGATATTTGAATGGAAAGGAAGTAGACTTTTGCGGGTTAAGGTCCCGAGTCCATTGTGGTCTATTTTTGTGTCTATATAACGCTTAAATAAAAACCCTTTTTCTTAGCTGGGTCTGTTATTATTCACCCGCCTCTCGTATGTACATATGTATGTACATATCTAAGCCTGTAAGTACCTATGTATGTACATACATTCATAACTTGTTCAACTATCTATAACGAGCCAAGAATCTGAGCATTTGCTCTTCACATGGATGGCTGCATTGTTTGTCCCTTCCCCTCATTCTTGTCTCTCCCTTTTTTTATGTAGGCAAATTATCACATATACATATGTATGTGTGTGTGTGTGTGTGTGTGTATTATAAATGTATTTGTTTGGATGCAAATTATAGCTACATTGAATGCACTTGCATGTAGAAGCAACTACAAAAGCTTATTTGTTGTAAACACACACACACACACACACACACACACACACACACACACACACACACACACGATAGCACTCACACAATATATTTAAGTTGTCATCAGAGTAGACTTGTCATTAAATAGCTATAAAGCAGTTTGAAAACGCATTTCGGATAATTGTCGAGTAATTACCTATTTTGCATTGTTAGAGTTCTCCTACCTTTTGTCGTCATTGCTGTTGTTGTTCCCGTTGTTATTGTTGTTGTTGTAGTTGTAGTTACTGTTGCTATTATCGCTGTTGTTGTTGTTGCTGTTGCTGTTGTTCTTGAACAAGCGCACAAACTCTTCGAACAGATGCGTCGCCTCGCAATGGCGACATCACCGAGAAGGGTTACATATATGTATGTATGTACATATATGTATCTTCCCTTACACCACCTGGCCACTGGCTACTGTTTGGTATCTTGACTATCAAATCTAGATACGTATTTACATATATGTATCAAAGAATGTCCTTGAAATGAAATTGATTCAATTTAATCTAAATAATTGATGAACAGTGTTTAACGGCCAACCCCAATTCAAGAGTTTTTGGGAATCCTGTGACGGTTATAGGATGGTTTCCCTTTCCCAGCTCACTCAACTCACAGAACTTAAATCTTAGTTTGGGCAAGACATTTGGCTATGTGCACCTAGAATTGGGCTCCAGTTTAACGGGGAAAGCAGATGCTGAATTGTTAGATACCCAGGAATACTTCTACACTAAGTCACCTTAAGTTATCCACGATATCAATTGACTTTGGTCTGTTTCTCACGACCATATCATAACGAGACACAGACAAGCATTGCTTTAAATCTTAAAAAAGCTTATTTTAAAATAAAATAGGATCCAGACATTAAGCTAGATTTGCTCCCCGATTAGTTATATTTAATATTATAGATTTCTCAAAAATAATATATGTACATATTGCATTGGCATTAGCTGACTCCTTGTCTAATTATCATAAACCAGGAACAGAAAACATAAAGTTTCTTGAATTTTTTTGTAAGATGCTTATTAACGAAACAAATATCCATTATTTAGATATAAATTGAATTTATTGACCTCCAAAGTAGAATGCTCAGGACTCTGTATAGGCTGGTAGTATATGGGGTAATCTTTCAATTTGAGACCGACTTGCAGTGGACTCGAATCAATATTCGGTCGACTGCGTCCGAAAGTTTTGCACCAGCTGCTAAAATTTGGAAAACTTTTTTGGGTTAAGGAAAGGCTTTATCTTTATTTTGACACTTTAATTTTAACCTGTGCTAATTATTCTTGGACTATGCTTTGTGTTTGAGAGAGATTTCCATTACCTTTGGAAATTTGAGTAACATGCCACACCTTTTCTTATGCTTTGAAAGTTTCTCATTGTGCGGTTATTTTGCCTCTATTTGCTCGGTATCAAATTCGTATTCACATTTCGTATTGTCCTCTCTTGTCCTTTTAGCACCAATAATGGTAACGACGGCTCTCCAATGTCCAGTTCTGATGTTGAAACGTTCAACGGCAAAATAGTTTACAATCTCGATGGCAGCGCGCTTATTATCGATGCAGACAATGCCACTGGGTCTGTGCCCACTGTCAGTTTGAGTTCCAATCCAGCCACATCCCAGACATCCGGAGCAGAAAAGCGAAAAAAGAGATCTGCCGAGTTTAAGGTGCAAGACCGAGACGCAGGTGAGCACCAAGACGAAGAGGCAGAGGCAGAGGCAGACGAGGAAGAGCGTCCAGACAGGTCCGAGTGCAGCAGTTTTGGCTTAAGCTGGAAAGGATACAAATCCGGATCCGGTTCTGGTTCTGGTTCTGGTTCTCGTTGCGGAACTGCTACCGCTAGCGGGAAGTTAACCGATTTGAGTGACAGCAGAGGAAGTCCAAAGATCCATTCATTCCGTGTAGTGTCCGCGCAAGATGCAAGTACAAATTGCCCGGATCCAAGCAGTGCGTTTCGAATACAAAAACCAATTTTGATGTGCTTCATATGCAAACTATCGTTTGGCAACGTCAAGTCCTTCAGCTTGCATGCGAACACGGAACACAGACTCAATCTGCAGGAGTTGGAGCAGCAACTGCTGAATCGCGAGTATTCCAGTGCCATCATTCAGCGCAACATGGATGAAAAGCCGCAGATTTCGTTCCTTCAGCCCCTGGACGTTAATCCTTCTATTTGTGGAGCTGCTGGTGACGAGTTGCTTCAGCCCTCGACAGAGAAGCTAATTGGCGATGCTAATGCATCGGGTCCTACTCTAGCTGACCCAGCTGAAGAACCCGAGCCCGAGCCAGAGCCCAAGGCCGACCATGAGCCAAGCCTGGAGTCGTCCGCGATACAAAAAGAGCCGGGTGAGAAGCAGGAAGCAGGAGAAGATCACCACGACGACCTGGCAGCCGCATCAGCATTAACGCCTAAAGTAGCAGTTAGCACTTCAACTGTGAAATTTGGTTCCTTAAACTCAGTAACAGCAAAGACTAATAACCTATCAAAAGTATCCTCATCAACCACATCGTCCAGCGCATCCGCATCCGCATCCGCAACGACAGCCACAGCCACAGCCACAGCCACAGACGCAACGGATAGATCCGAGAGCGGAGGCAAGGGCGAGACCTCATCGTCCGCTGAGCTGGAGGACCCTAGTACTGATAATCTAAGTAGTGATAAGTCAACCAAGGTTAGCCAAGGAGCAAAGTCCTCAATGATAGATGATGTAAAAAGCCCCGCAGTGTCCGCTTCTAACTCCGCCTCGCCGCCCCAACACCCGCCAACGGATGCCCTCGATCCAGCCCTACTAGCCGCTGATTTCTTGCAACAGCATCTGCAATCTCTACAGCAGCAAGCAGCCAGCATGTTCCCACCGATGCACCCGCAGACTCCAGCCCAATCGCAGCTCAGTTCCTTTCACGCGTCCCTGGCAGCCCTTGCGGCCAACGAACAGAACGCCAATGGAGTCAAGCTCCTCACCGAGTTCCTGCAACAGCAGCTACAGCAACAGCATTTACAGCAGCAACAGCAACAGCAACAGCAACAGTCACAGCAGCAACAATTGCAACAGCACACACTTTTCCCAGCCGTTTGCCCGGAACATCCAGACATCAAGGGAGTCGATTGCAAGAGCTGCGAACTATCCGATATCCGATCCGAGCAGCGCATCAAGTCACCGCCACCAGCTTCGTCAGCATCCCAACAAAATTCGCAGCAGCACTCGCAGCGATCTCCCAGCAGCACATCCATGGCCATTTCACCGAGCGCCTCATCGGTGGCCAGCGTTGGAAACCCAACGAGCGGTACGTCCAGTTTCACTATCGGTGCCTGCTCTGAACACATTAATGGCAGACCGCAAGGAATCGACTGCGCCCGGTGAGTAAATACAGAGATTAACTACAAAAAAAAAACTAATCGATTGACTACCCCAAGATCCAAGTTGCTCCTCGATTGGGTTGCTCGACTAGTACTCATCGTTGTACTTACATATTGAATTTAATTTTGCAAAGGAAAAAACGTTTGTAGGCTTCTATTTGAATGTCTTATAGCGGATTCAGTCGAATCGGATCATATATTATATAAGAATGATCGGTCGGAAATGTAAAGTTATTGATCTATGACTTTATAGTAGTCCGATCTGTCTGAATGGGATATATGCATATGTTTGTAGAAGCAGTTTGCAGAGGAGCATAGACATATACTATCGTTATCTGGTCGGAGGTGCACTTCTGTAAGGATATTTTTTACCCTCAGTTTTCAAAAGAGTTCAAAAGTATCCTAGATAATTGGTTTTCGAGTTAGCTGAGCAACGAAGAAGTTGGAATATATAATTCCAAGAGCAGCACATTAAAGATAACACTAAACACCTTTCGAGGCAGACATTTCATTATTCAATTTGAGGACTTGTATATAGTGAGCTTCTTAACTGCCTCTTTCGCATTTGGAATTGATTTACAAAACTGCCTTATCAAGGCTTAATCTTTAAAAACTGTTCTGTTGTTAATGAAGATCTCGTTTTTGAGAAACATAGCTACACAGCTGTCCAACGAAAGCGTTTTCTCCATCCTAGATCCATGAATATACTCTGAGTATGTCTGATACTGAATCATCATTCCATCTACTTTCATAGTTTGTGAAGGATTTTGGACACGATTTGACTGATTTGATACTGATTGAGAATTTGAAGATATATATCGGCGACTTTTGTTTACATGATTTGAATTTGCAATAGGATCAAAAGAATTATAGTTAAACTACGAGATACAAGTTATGTCAGCATAGAAAATAGTTGGAGAATAAAGTCAAATATCCCCCCTCTTAAGAACTTTAGATAAGGTTATGAAATTGTAACGTATGCCGATTTATTTTGAGTTGGTCCTGTTAACCCCGACCGCCAAGTTTTGTCAAACCAACTAAAGGATGTAAGCATATCCATCTGGATCCAAGGAATAACATATTTTGAAACCATTGCGGATGAAGAATAAACAACAACTGAACTATCGATTCTGTGAATATCGGCAGGATATTTGCCCATCACTGGTCAAGGAGCAAACAATTCACTGTGAATTGCCAATTTGGACGTGAGAAAACAAGTGCCTCGGGCGCTTCATTTGGCCATTGAATCCACTAGCAAGGGTTGTCTTTCAGAAGCGCTAAATTATGGGTGGGTAGAGCTGCGGCCTGTACGTGAGCTTGGGAACGAAAGGGTTAGGGTAAAACTTCATTACGTAATATGCGCAATTATTATCGCTGTTTGAACTCTGGCAGTGGATAGAGGGTGGGAGAATGGGAACCCTTCCTGAGATTGCCGATGCCACACAATAACTCATTAGTCTAATTTCCACATACGAATCACTCACACACACACACACACACATACATACATATTTAACTGTAACGAGAGCCCTTTGGCAGTGGCCCGTGTTCGCCTGGGTTGGTTGTTCATTTAAACGCAAATGAACTTTGGGATTTGGGTCTACAAATTGGTCGGTTGATCCACATTGATTGCGTCACCGTCACTCCAACTCACTACTGCGCGCATGACAGTTGAATTTGAATCTGAAATCGCACCCCCATCCAATCCTTGTTCATTGTAATCAACCATCCACGAGTTATTCCTTGTCTGTTAATTGGTGTTCCGCCTTTCGAAAAAAAAAAAACATTTTTACTCGTAGTAAAAAGATTTTCATTGTCATATCCAATTAAGAGATTATTACACCCTAAATATGCTATGTCAAAAATAGTTAAAGTAGTAAGGCTACCTACTACATTCCTTGGTTTTTTTTTTAAGATATTTTTGGACATGCAATTTGAATGAATTTTTGTTTCTTAATTTATTAAAAATCAAAAGTGTTGCATGCTTTAAGGGGAGGATGATAAGATGTCAATCGTACGCAGTTCCTGCCTTATTTTTTTTTTCTTTGAGTTTATGGTCATTATTTATGGTTAATTTAAGTAGCCAGATTTTAATAATGCAAGTATGGCTGTCCATGTACATCTAAATTAACTGATTGTTGAGGGATCTGTTGTGATAAGCTGGAAATAGAAATCCAACTGAGCTGAGAATGAGCTGGCCGGGGTCGGAGGTGGAGGTGATACTTGAGCGTGAAGGGCGATGTGGCTTAACTAAAATAAATTAAACCAATTGCGCTGATTTCACTTAATAAATGCTCGCACAGCCTCTGCCGCAGTCGCAGCATCAGCATCAATTGTCACAATTTAATGGTGATGACTGTGGACCGCCTGTAGACCGCCCGGTGCCCGTGTTCGGTGTACGGGATCATAAAATTTCATCAACACCGAAGTGGGGTGGATATGTCGCCTTTGTATGATGTGGATGCAGTTTCGTTCACAATGAAGTCGGGTCTCGAATTCAAATTAAATAATTATGATAAGTACCCAAACCCAAATAGATGAACAGTCCCGATTCAATGACAATGTAAGCTGCTGGCAAGTTGATAGCCATAGCTGAAGGGTGATGGATGTATAGGTACAGGGCCGGATTATGGGCCCTTTTTGTCAAACAGTTCCATGCACTTCGTAGTCTTTATTTTAAGGTGAAACTTATTCCGAATTATTGAGAATTGAGCAGTGTTCGGATCGGAGGAGCGGGATCAAAAATCTTTAAAAAACTGCGTTACTTAATATTTGAACGGCCCCCTATCGAAATCCTAATCCGCTCCTGTTTATGCGATCATTATGATTGGGAGATTAAGGCCCCTATTCACACACGTCGCACACATGGATCTGCGGCTCCATCTATTTGGGTACAGAAGATTTCGGCATTTAGTTATTATTACGTGTTTATGCATTGAAGTACACGGGCATGGCCTGGGCATTGCCTTTCTCGTTATTGTTATTCCCATTTAAAATCAGCATCAATAGAACCATTCCACACCACCAACACCACCACCACCACCACCCCTCTCCCTGGTGAGCGCTCCCGTTCTCATTTCAATTGTTTGACATTCTTATTCTTTTGGCGGTTTGATTTTTTATTTATGTACTTCTTTATATATTATATTTTACAGTTGCGAAATGCTACTGAACTCGGCTCGTCTCAATAGTGGCGTACAGATGTCCACACGCAACTCATGCAAAACCCTCAAGTGCCCGCAGTGTAATTGGCATTACAAATATCAGGAGACCTTGGAAATTCATATGCGCGAGAAGCATCCGGATGGTGAAAGTGCATGTGGATACTGCCTGGCAGGTGAGTGACCCTCTTCCAGTGGGTTGAGTAAGCCAAACGGGGGATAATTCGAACTTAATATGCTTTCCAAAAAATAGAGCGATTTCTAAAACGGGAACAATTAAAAATTTTAGTTTCTAAAAAACAGTAAGTAAGACTGTCGAAAGCGGATTCAGGTTTTTAGAGGTTTGGGCTTAAGGGTTAAGGGATTTCTTGAAAACTATTTTATGATACTTTCAAAAAGTGATATTTGCTGTAATGATTGCAGGATCGTTTGTTTCCTTGACGAAAGGTTATTATAAGTATTTGTTTTCTTCTATTTTTGTTGCAGGCCAACAGCATCCGCGGCTGGCACGCGGCGAGTCCTACTCCTGCGGATACAAGCCATACCGTTGTGAGATATGCAACTACTCTACCACAACTAAAGGGAACCTCTCCATCCACATGCAGTCAGACAAGCATCTGAACAATATGCAGGAGCTGAATAGTTCCCAAAACATGGTAGCGGCTGCAGCGGCAGCGGCGAACGCCAAAATGCTGCTGCCCACCCCATCAGCGCCAGGATCTGGCGGCAGTGTCGGTGTGCCCGGTGTTTGTGGCATGGGATCTGTGAACGCTTCCGGTGGAAACAATGCCAGCAACAGCGTTGCCACCTCGGCAGTGGGATCTTCATTGGGCTCTACGACCACGGTAACTAGCAACGCCGCCGTCAACGCCAAGCCGAAGCCCTCGTTTCGCTGTGACATCTGCAGCTACGAAACATCGGTGGCACGCAATCTGCGTATACACATGACCAGTGAGAAGCACACCCATAACATGGCTGTGCTGCAGAACAACATAAAGCACATACAGGCGTTTAACTTTTTGCAGCAGCAACAGCAGCAGCAGCAGCAGGGGAATGCGGGAGGCACTCCGAACACCACCAGTCCAAGCGGCAACAACTTCCTACCAGAGGTGGCACTGGCCGATCTGGCCTACAACCAAGCTCTCATGATTCAGCTGCTGCACCAGCAGCAACAACAGCAGCAGCAGCAGCAGCAGCAGCAGCAGCATCTGCAGCCATCGTCCAATAGCAAATTATCGCCTACATCCTCCTCACCTGTTAGCACACCCGAGCAATTCGCTTTCTCACCCAAACCCCTGAAGATGGGCCACGGAATCGGTTCGGGAATGGGGTCGGCAATGGGTCTGGGCATGGGCATGGGCATGGGAATGCTGCATCCCGGTGAGGCTGGATCTGGCTCAGGAACTGGCTCTAGTGGCACCTTGGACGTGATACATCCCTTGAACAAGCCTGATGTTTGGCCCACAGCACTTTACAGTTGTCTCATCTGCGACTGCTTCAGCTCCAACAACCTAGACGATCTGAACCAGCACCTCCTCGTTGATCGTTCACGGCAATCTTCAAACGCATCCGAGGACATTATGGTCATACAGAACAACAACTACATTTGCAAGCTGTGCAACTACAAGACCAATCTAAAGGCCAACTTCCAGCTACACAGCAAAACCGACAAGCATCTGCAAAAGCTCAACTTCCTCAACCATATACGCGAGGGAGGTCCGGGCAACGAGTACAAGCTGCAGTATCAGCCGCAGCTGGCCGCCAATGTTGTTCAACTAAAGTGCAACTGCTGCGACTTCCACACCAATTCGATACAGAAGCTGTCGTTGCACACCCAGCAAATGCGTCACGACACCATGCGTATGATCTTCCAGCATCTGCTCTGCCTTGTCCAGCAATCCGCGATGGCCAAAGGTGCAGCAGCGGGTACAGAGGAGGAAGCCCATTCTCAGTCCATGTGCTCATATCCCTGCGAGCCCGATCAATCCCAAGCCCAGTCAAACGAGAAGGTCCTCATTTGTCAACTATGCAATTTTGCAGCCAAAAATTTACACGAAATGGTCCAGCATGTGAAGGGAATGAGGCACATGCAGGTCGAACAGTTCATTTGCCTGCAACGTCGAACAGAGAATCTTGAAATGCCGGGACTCAATGAAGTATTCAAAATCACCGAAAGGATTCCAGGGAGTTCAGAAGGTACGTACGTCTATTAGTCTATAAGTCTAACTAAAAACAATTTACAAGAGCCGTTCAAATAACCGTTACATGTTTTACATGCTGTAATGTGATTTAGGATCAAACATATTCTTACTAGAGGTGGAGAACTATCGATAGTTTAAACAGTCGATAGTCCTAATGGCATTTAAAAAGTGGATTGCTTGATAATTAAAAAAAAAAATGTGCTTTAAAGTGCGTCATTTATTCAGAATTACTTAATTGTTTTAATCAAGCAATCCACTTCTTAAATGTTATTTGGACTATCGATCGTTTCAACTATCGATAGTTCTCCACCTCTAATTCTTACATTAGACTGTCTAGGTCAACGCAAAGAAGTATGTAAAAAAAAAAGTTGACAAAAAATAATATCTTTATGGATATTATTGGCCAAAAAGTGGAATCTATAATATTTATATATTTATTTTGTTGTTTCGGTAAACAAACTTTTTTAATTATTTGTAAAGTTATAATTGTTGTTAATCTACATGCATTTAATCTCTAGGGCTTTCTACTTTTTTTTTTTTTTAATTTAAATTTGTGCCCTGAAATTCACTAGCACTTGGCTTTCTTTATCTTATCCATATCCTTTGCCATTTCAGTACCCATACTTACATATATACAAGTCCCCCTAACTACGTTCACCCTATCCCCATGCCCGTACCGGTGCCCGTGCCCGTGCCTGTGTCCTATGTGCATTTAATATGTTCTCCTACTCCTACCCACATACCCATAACCATATTGCATTGTATAATACGGTTCGTTCGTTCGTAACTCATCATTAAGCGCTGATTTCAGTTCAATTTCTTTTGCCTCACTCTTCGATTATTATCGTCGTCGCGTCGTCTTCGTCTTCGTCTTCTTCCCATACCAATACCTACTCAATCCCTGCCCTTCCCGTTCCGTTCCATCGCGTCTCGTATCTACCGTTTTTCGTGTTGCTCGCTGTTTGCGTTTACGTAAATTCTTCACTGCGTGCCCTCGCGTCGCCCTTCTGCGATTTATATGCACTCTGAGATTTATACGCTGACGCTGACCCTTGAGGAAATTATTACAAATTACTTAAGAATGCAAAAACGATTATGTGTATCCATCGAATTTGCAATTAGTGACGTGCACACTTTGCTCCGCGCCAGCACCAACCTCAGTTTCGGTTTCAGTCTACTCACCGATGGCCACAATCCGAAAGGCAAACATACATATCCGCAGTGTGAGATTCCCATATCAGATGCGGCGTCGTGCGGGACTGAACCGCAGGCATAGCACCTAAACCACAGTCGCACACCAAAGAGGGAGCGGGAGCCCCAGCATAGCAGCAAGCCATGCAGAGACACAACAACAAACTAGCACCGCTCTGCACCACACCACACCACACCACAACACAACACACGAATCCAAATCTGAATCTGACATTGCATCCTTTACTCACCCACAGCATAGCCGTGCACAGGCGAGGTTGATAATTGTACATGCCGCTCATATCCATTGTAGGGTGTTCAGGTTTACGAGTGTATATGCAAAATTGAAATGCTCACTGCTAACGTAGACAATGAAGATGCCGCCTCCTGTCCCCTGGCCTGGCTTTAGATGTGGCTCAGTCTGCTTATGCCTGCGGATTCGAAAAGCAGTTATATCGGATTGCTATAACTATAGCTGCCTGCCCCTGCCCCTGCCGCTGCCGTTGCCACTTTTTGGCTCCTTCCCCTTGGCTGTTCACCCTCCATATGCGACGACGACGATCACAAAGACTACGACTTGTTGGGCCGTTTAACAAGGGAACAAGGAGGATGATGCTACCCATCAGGGTAGCCTACACCACTCATGGTGGAGGATCGGGTTGCCAATTTTGGCACCCAGCTATGCTTAGATGCGACCCCAGTGTATTCTCTGTTCGGTGTGACGAAAAAATTAATATTCGCCTCTACTGTTGCTGTCATCTCATGCAAGAGTCACACCACGAACTATGCCTGGAATTATTGTATTCAATAATAAGCTTCGGCGGTTTGCTAAACGCTGCGACTTGCGACTTGCGCATCTGTGCTCTTCATTGGTGGAGATTGCTCTCCCCTCTTCATATTCCACTTCGAGTTGCTTCTATCTCTGTCTTGTGCTCTGACGGTGCTCTGCCAGTGCTTGTGCTTGTGCTTGTGTCTGTGTCTGTGTTTGCAACAAAGCGCTACATAATGATACCCATCTTAAGTCATAAGTGAGTCCTACGCTCCTTGGGACTTTGTCTCGCATACCCTGTTCTCGAGCACGTCAGTTTTGGGTGGCTGGCTACCTTCTTGATGTGCCTGGATATATAATGAGTTTGCAAATTGAATAATATAGGCTCAACGGGAATTGGCTGAAAACTAAAAAACTGAGAAAGTACTAACCATGCCTACAGGGTGTTATAATGTCGATCCTGGAAATTTGGATCGACCTTAGCTTTCGTGGTAACAGCTGCGCATGATTATTCCTTGGTGCCCATACATACATACATACATACATATGTATTGGTATTGTTTGCCTGAATGTGGAGGTGTATGTGTGAATCTCATTCTGGGTGTGCGTGTGTGTGTGTGTGTATGCAAGTATAAACAACAATAACAACAGCGACAAGAGAAATACCCGTATGTATGTTCGATTTGTTTAGATTTATTTCACTTCGCTCTTCGCTTCATTTTTATTCCATTCCCCTAACTCCCGTCCATCGTCACCGTCACCATCACCATCACCGTCACCGCCACCGCCATCGCCATCGCTTCCGAGGGCATCGTCTTGACTTGATTTTTATTTTTGTATGTCGGCTTTTTAATTCGATGCAATCAGACTGTATGGAAATTACTTTGAAATTGGTAATGGAATTTGAAATACATTCACATTTGCCTCTGCTTTTGCCTCTGCTTTTGCTTTTGCTTTTGTTGGATGCCAGCAACCCTCCATCGTTTGCATACCCTGTATCCATGGGATGACAGGTACATATGTCTGGCCACAGGCAGGTAGAGTGGTTATCGACCCCATTGGCCAAAAGAGAGCGTTTGCTATGTACATAACCCGATAACCCGAAGCGACCTTAATATTGCGGTACAGGGTATCTGGACGTCGTCGCCCTGACCTCGCTTTGAAGCTTATCCTTGTTGGCAATTAAGTAAAGCAGCTGAGTCCATGACCATTACTTGGGGTCCCGAACCTTGCTGCTCTCTGCTCGAATGGCATGTCCAGTGCCCTTTCTTAAAGTTCTTTCTATTATCAAACGCTTTGATTAGCCAAAGGGTTCGTACGCATCTCTCTGAAGAAGAAGGAGTTACCAGTTACTCGGCCAACGCAGTAATCACTTTAGCCAGTATGTACTACACAATCAATAATAAATGTTAATTCGTGGCAAGAACGAGGAGAAGACCACAAACCAAACCGCACGAATTTAATTTAAAACTGATCAGCTTAAATGATAATGTAAAACTATATTCCATAATAATAGTAGAGCAAGGAAACTACCTAAAATTACCCTATATCTAAACAAAAGACGGCTATCCTAAGAGCAGGGCTGGCTCTTCCAAAATTTCCGCTTATTTCACATTTACAAATATTTCGAAAGCCGTGTGTTTAATAAATAACACTTTGAAATAATTAACAATTATGGCGAATGGAGCCTTTTACAAATTACGACACATTTCTGCGTCGAGAACAAATAAAATGATTAATATTCAATTCATATCATGGAATTTGTCGCCCCTAGGCACTTGTTTCGTCTGCATTTTTAAGGTTTTTTTTACTTGATTTCGTTCTCGATATAAAGCATACTCTTAATCAGCATCAACAGCCGAGTCGATTTAGCCATGCCCATCTATCATGTCCGTCCATCCATCCGCCTATATAAACATTTAGATCTCGAAATCAGGAAGAGCTTGAGAATCGATAGGTGAGAAAACAAGTCTAAGTAAGAGAAAATTTTATGTTGTTCAAGTTTTCCGAGCAAAACTCTAGCGTAAAGGGCTGTGGCCCAAAACTTTATATATATTTTGTATCATATAGCGGCCATAGGAGCAATCAAAAAATAAGTTACTAAGAAAATAAGTTATGAGAAAACTTTACTTGTTTGTTGAAGCATATCAACCAAATTTTATTTTTGGATATTTTTTTTATTTACACATCATAATCAAGGGCTGCAAACGTATACAGAACTTTGGTATAGGCGAAGTTATCTTTTTATACCATGTACCCATAAAGTAAAAGGGTAAATGAAAGCCTCCGAAATGTACATACATATATAACAGACAGAAGGAAGCGTTTCCGACCCCATATTCTCGATCAGCCATGTCCGTCTGTATGAACACCTAGATCTCAGAGACTATGAGAGCTATATCAAGTTTATTTCTAATCAAGTTTATTTCTTATTTTTGCCACGTCCCCTCCTGCCCCTGCAATTTGAAAAAACATGATTTTCTTTCGCAATATTATAATAAATATCGTAATGGTAAACATATTTTTGACAATAATATGTATTGGCTCGCAATATTTCATGAAAATCGGACGATAAACAGCCCAGTTATAAGCACAAACATTTTACAAGCAATGTCAAGGCCGCGGTAGCTGTATGAGTGAGATCGCATTCGAAAAAGAGAAGGAGATAGAGCCAGGGGCGTAGCGAGGGGGGGGGGTGTGTGGGGTGTGACACCCCCCCAGGTTTTTAAAGTCGGCAATTTGTTTAAAACTAATCGGCTAATCAACAACTTTTGATTCTCAAAATCGAAAAACGAACCAAATGCTGTAATTATAATTTTTGCCAAATTATCTTCAAAGAATAAATTCCTTATATACTGACCTTGTTTTATCGAAGTAAATTTATTTCTACCGCAAATCTACATGCTGTTGGCAAATACACGAGGTAAGTCGGCAATTCAATGAGAATCATCCCCCCATTATCGACAACCTCGCTACGTCGCTGGATAGAGCTAGACATCTAACGAAACATATAATATAAAAAGTCTCAGTTAAATTGCTTTTAATCTGTAGGCGTGAGAGTGATTTCAGAGTGGTCGTTAGTTTGCAGCTATAGCCGATGCGGGCACTTTTGCTCGGCTACTCACACAAATTTGTTCGGCTTGCCTTCGACGCATGTGCCGAAGACAAAACGAAGCACAGCTTGAGAGCTTCGAAACCAATGTCCCTTAATGTCCCACGAGCTTTTAGTGTGACGTTGACGTGGCTGCACTTGAAAAAAAATTATGATCGTTGCTTTTTATAGGGTCGGAAATGTCTACTTTTCTGCGTTAGAAACATCTGACTCTTCTATGACCATTGCACACTCTTGACCAATACGACGTGCTAAGATCCTGGCTCCTCCACTGTCTGGAACATCTCTTCCCAGAGTAGAAAACATAAATTTGCACATAGTTTTATTTTTACCACAGGCCTTATATATGTACATATGTCGGATAGAGATATAGCTGTCTTAGGTAGAACGACTTAAAAATAATATGATACTTCGATAGTTCGCATTTTTATGGTCTGCTTTAAGTGCACCATAAGAAACTTTGCATATGCTCTATGGTCTTTGTGTCGTTCGCTTAACCGTTAAACAACAACATTATTTGTAACGAAGATATTTTGTTATGTACATAACTGATAATCGAAACTTAGAGATATGCCTTAAAAAATAATTGCGAATATTATGAAATACAACCAAAAATGTTATATATCTGCTTAAAACTTGGGTTTCAATAGGGCAATACAATTTTTCCGAACAATAACATTTTTAATTATTTATTATCGAAAATTGACAGCAAGCCAAAGCAGTTTGGACTTCTTCTTAGTTTTACTATCTTCAACTTCTTCAAAGGGTTTATCGGTGTATCTTCAATATTAAATATTTTGAAAGAGTGTGCTAAATTAATGGCCAGTCAAAACTCGGGGTTTTTTTACTCAAACGCATGTAGAAAAGAAACCCCAATACTTGACAAAGTAAAACTTAGGGTTTATTTTCTCAATAAAGCAAACCAACACAACTCAAAAGAAATTATTAAGAAAGGTTGTTTTAAAGTCGAGAAAATTGAATTTAAATTTAAAAAAAAAGGGTGCTTAATTAGAGTCCACCTCTCGTATATGAAATGTGTAGTTCAAAATGGCCTAAAACTCGAATGGCTCTTAAATTGAGACCGGGATGGACAGTAGGATATGTGTGGAAGGAAAAAATAATTCACAAATTACAAATTATAAGCTGTTGTCGTCTTCGGACGGACGGACATGGCTAGATCGAGAATTGCTGATCAAGAATATGTATACCTTATTGGGTCGGAAAAGACTGTTACATACATTTTGGCGAGTTTACTATACCCTTTTACCCTATGGGTACAGGTTATAAAAGTCTATTCTATAGAAAGATAAATGCGTGTCCCCATAAAAAATAAAAATATTTTTGATCAACATCGATAACTGTATGAATTGAAAAATGTCCGTCTTACAAGTGACAGAGCCACCAAATTCGGTATGTTGATCTTCCGATCTACTAGTTAAGAGATTTTCTCTCCCTTTCTGACTGCCCGTTAAAGAGCCATTTAGCAATGGGCGGAAGCACTAGATAAGGTGGTACGAGGTTCCGATCCGCCGACCACCAAATTGTTCTCAATTTACCAGTTTACGTAGTTTTCCTGCTGATTACATAAAACTAATATATAATGGTTTTTACAGATTGCAATTTAGAGGGTGGTCTGAACTTGGCCACAACTGCGTCCGTTGGTAGCGCCGTGGACAACCCATTCGGAACTGCAGCTGGATCGGCGGCGGGAGCCTGTGCATCAGATGTCAATGTGTTCTCTCCAACTTCAGCTTCAAGCTGCTCGAACTCGTTCGGCAAGAACCAAGGACAAGCACGCGACATGTCCCCAGGTGCCGCAGATTTCAGTGTGGCCACCACGGTTTTTAAGTGCAATCTCTGCGATTACTTCGTGCAATCTAAGAAGGAGATGGGAGCCCACTTGGAGTCTGTGCATCCGCAAGCCGACGCCGAAGACTTCATCAGCATTCCCACGAACACAGCTGCCCTACAAGCGTTTCAGACAGCCGTTGCAGCCGCCGCCCTCGCAGCCGTGCAGCGGTGCAGTGGGGCTATCAGTATTCCTTCCAACGAATCGGGAGCGGACGCTAACGACAGGGACTGCCCTGTAGATATCAAGCGCGAGCGGCTTGAGGATGAGGACGACCCAATGACAGGCACATCTGACATTCAGACCAATGCTTCTGATCCAAATGAGAATAAGCCAATAGAAATCTTGGCTGCCAAAGCACCGACCTCTGAATCCGAGAAGTCAGCATCAGCAGAGGCTTCAGTGATGGCTGCGAGTCCGGGAGTTCAGTGTCCGCTGTGTCTAGAGAGTGGTTTTAGCGAGAAATCAGTCCTTGAGGCCCACTTAATGAATGTGCACAGCGTAACCAGGGACGGCCTGGCCAGACTTCTTCAGCTGGTAGATAGCAAGGCCTTGCGAGAGGATTCGCATGATGCCCAATCGGAGACAGGCAACGCTCAAGTGGATCCCAAAGCTCTGTCTAGTAACTCAAATCAGCTGGCAAATCTAACTGCTACCGATGATCCCGAATCGACACCAAATTCCACCACCTCAGCCGTTGTCCCAGTTCCATGTTCCAGCTCGAGCTCGAGCTCCCTTCCATCTAACCCCTCTACCGGCATTCAGGGTCTCTCGTGCAAGCAATGCGAGGCCACTTTCAAACACGAGGAACAGCTGCTGCAGCACGCCCAGCAGACACACCATTTCCCTTTGCAGAACGGCGAATTTGCGTGCTTAGCCATCAGCCACTCGAGCCGTCCCTGTTACATGAGCTTTACCGCATTGCCGGCTATGATCACCCACTTCCGAGACGCCCACATGAGCCTAGTTATCTCGGAGCGACACGTCTACAAATACCGGTGCAAACAGTGCTCGCTGGCATTCAAGACGCAGGAGAAGCTTACCACTCACATGATGTACCACAGCATGCGAGACGCCACCAAGTGCTCCCTGTGTCAGCGCAACTTCCGCAGCACCCAGGCCCTACAGAAACATATGGAGCAGACCCACAACTCCGAGTGTGCCACTGCCATTAGCAACACCAGCCCGCGACCACCGTCGCCGTCGCCATCGAATGAAATGGATAAAGTGCCCGTTGAGTCGCATGGATTTGAAATACGAGCGGGCGATTCTGGTGAGTGTACATTAGCGAAAGGTCCGATCCGATCCGATCCGATCCGATCCTAGTAATGGTGAATAAATTTCTTTAAACTGATTGTTGTTTTTATAATTTTCTCTTTTAAAGGATCCAAATCGAATGATACCTCCAGGCGATCGCCTCTCAAGTTAGAGTCGCAACACTTGAAGGACTCACATCAGATGTCCGCACCAATGTCGCCCAGTTCCCTCGGCCATGAAGCATCGCAAGCACAGCAGCAACAACATTTTGCTGCCCTAACTGCCGCTCTATTGAAGCAGCAGCAGCAGCAACAGCAACAGCAGCAACATTGCCAGCAAGATATAGCGGGAATTTCGAATGAGGCAATGTCCCTGGATCTGCATCAGCAGGTGCAGTCCCAATCCCCACACAGCACATTTGGAGTGGGTCCTGGAACTGCCATTAATCCGCAATCGTTGCAGGGACTGCAGAATCTCCAAAACCTGCAGCATATGCAGCAACAGCTGAGCGCTGCAGCAGCTGCCTCGGGAATGCCCATCAATCCCGTGGATATGCTGAATCTTATGCAGTTTCATCATTTGATGTCGCTTAATTTCATGAATTTGGCGCCGCCTCTAATTTTTGGAGCTAACTCCGCCGGCAATACTTCGGCATCCGGAACTGCAGCCGTGGGGCAAAACAATGGCATTCCATCGTCTGTGTCGGCAGCATCGGGCTCTGGTGATCTACCACAGGCGGGCAATACTGTTGGAACGACAGGTGAAACGGGTCCGGCACAGGCCCAGCACAGTGGCAACAGCAATGCACAGGTAAGTACAGTGGAAAAGTGGACAAGTGAGCGCTGGGACTGTGATTATATTTTTCGTTTTGAAACAACAACAGCTCAGTAGCAATCAAAAGCGTGCTCGTACACGAATCACGGATGATCAATTAAAGATTCTTCGGGCCCATTTCGACATAAACAATTCACCGAGCGAGGAAAGCATCATGGAGATGTCCCAGAAGGCGAATCTGCCAATGAAGGTACAGCTGAATCCGATAGCAAAACTAATCCACATAAAACTTGATACTAATTCATTTGCAATGCTGTTCGTAGGTGGTGAAGCATTGGTTCCGTAACACTTTGTTTAAGGAGCGACAGCGTAATAAGGATTCACCCTACAACTTCAATAATCCACCCTCGACTACGCTCAATTTGGAGGAATATGAGCGAACAGGTCAGGCCAAGGTAACGCCGTTAAACGACACTGGTGGTGCGGCCAGCAATGTTGGCGCCATTTCCAGTGGCGGACCATCTTTGCCAGCGTCCACGCCGACCACTGCTCCCACTGCACCCAAGAGCAATCCAGCTCCTGGTCCGTCCGCGTCGCGTCCGGGCTCAACCAATTCCAGTGGCAACATATCCGATTACTTGACTAACAATTTGTGTTTTGGACAATCCGGCGACAAGCCCGATCCGGGGCTGGGCGGCTTGCCATTTCCATTGGAAGTGCAAATCAAGGCAGAGCCGCAAGACGAAATGATTGCAGCCGGTGACTTTGCATTCCAGAAGAAGCAGCAGCAACAGCAACAGCAACAACAACAACAGCAGACGCAACAGCAGGCGTTCAATTTTCTAAAGCAGCAGCAACAGGGTGACTCAGCAGAGCATCATGCAACGATGCTCCATGATGCCGACGTGTTTCACGATCAGCCATTGTCGTCATCAGCCGCCGCATCAGTGTCATCCATGTCAGGTATCCAACACTACCAGTGCCAGCAGCCCATCCAGTCAAATAACTTTGAGACGAAATCGGAGAGTGGCAGCTCCGACGTAATGTCACGACCGCCGACTCCGAATAGCGTAGTCGCCAGCAATCTGTATGGCAGTATGAATGACTTATTGAGCCATCAGCTTGACAGCATGGGTAGCAATATGGGCCCACCGAAGAAATTGCAAATATCGGGCAAGGTGTCATCCGGTGGCTCTGTATCGGTTGCAATTCCAGGATCGGCGTGTGCACAATTTGAGAACAACTCATCGAATTCATCTAACTCCTCGTCCTCGACATCGGGGGGCAAGCGCGCCAATCGAACTCGCTTCACTGACTA
This sequence comes from Drosophila nebulosa, assembly GCA_024703675.1. Lineage (NCBI taxonomy): Eukaryota > Metazoa > Arthropoda > Insecta > Diptera > Drosophilidae > Drosophila > Drosophila nebulosa. Next base: position 671,586 of record JANFPS010000004.1, on the reverse strand, counting down.
CCAGATCAAAGTGTTGCAGGAGTTCTTTGAGAACAACTCATATCCCAAAGACAGCGACCTGGAGTACTTGAGCAAGCTTCTTCTCCTGTCACCTCGTGTCATTGTCGTCTGGTTCCAAAATGCTCGACAGAAGCAGCGCAAAATCTACGAAAACCAACCGAATAATTCGCTCTACGAGAGCGAAGAAACCAAAAAGCAGAACATCAACTATGCCTGCAAGAAGTGTAATCTAGTGTTCCAGCGATACTACGAGCTGATACGGCATCAGAAGAACCACTGCTTCAAAGAGGAGAATAACAAGAAATCAGCCAAGGCCCAGATAGCGGCCGCTCAAATCGCCCAGAACCTTAGTTCCGAGGACTCGAACTCGTCAATGGATATCCATCATGCTGCAGCCGCTGCCGCTGCCGTCAGCTTGGTGCCCGGCGCCACTGTGGTCTCTGCAGTGTCCCAACAAACGCCGCATGGCTCTCAGGCTTTTGGAGCATCGCCATCGCCGCAGCATTTATTTAGCAAATCGTCGTCACTTACCGACTTCAGCCCATCGACCACCCCAACACCGCCCCATCGGGAACGGAGCAATAGCTTGGACCATCAGCAGCAACAGCAGCAGCAGCAGCGTCTTTCAAAGTTTGAATGTGATAAGTGCGACTTGCAGTTTAGCCATTTGGAACAGCTACGCGAGCATCAATTAATGCACCTCATGAATCCTGGTCTGTTTGGTTCTGGCGTTGGCGGAGCTAATCAAGAGGCATCCTCTTATGGTCCATTTGGCAGTATTTTGCAGAGCTTACAGCAGGCTGCTCAACAACAACAGCAGCAGCAGCAGCAACAACAACAACAGCAGCCTCCGCCTGCAAAAAAACGAAAATATTCAGACAACTCCTCGAATCCGGATGATGGCACATCCGTGGGCGAGCTTGAGACTGCCCAAAAAAAGTACGACTTTCTTTATCAGTACTTCATGCAACACGAAACGAATGCCGAGCTAAAGCAGCAGTTTCTAATGCAACAACATCCACAGGGGGGGGGCGAGTCTGACTTTGAGCTGGAGTTCCTGAGCAACTTCTATCAGCAGAGCGAGCTGAAAAAGGTTAGCAACTATGATTTTTTATTTCAATACTATCGCAAGAACGAGGAAGCTGCGAATGCGAAACAACCGCAGCAACAGCAATTGTTCAGCTCCAGCAAGAAGCCAACGATCGAGTTCCTTCTCCAATACTATCAACTCAATGAGTCGAAAAAGTTTTTTCAGTTAGTTGCCTCGCCCCCAGCAATACCTGATGGCTCAGGCTTTCGGCCGTCGTCGCAGCTGCCGAACGCGACGGCGGATGAAGCCATGAATGTGGTCGGCGACCAGGAGGACCAGGCGGCACCAGAACAGGATGAGGACGGGGAGCAGATGCTGATGCAGGACAACCATTCGGAACAGGAGCACGAGCCGGAGCCGGAGCCGAGCTTCGATGGCAATAGCAAAGACAATTCGGACAAAAACACTCAAGAACGGCTTAACAATAACAACATTAGCCTAAGCTTAAGTGAAAAACATCATTTTGACGGATTTAGATGTGGCTCTGGAGAGTCGGTGGAAAAGCCGGTGACACCCATATCGTCCCATATGTCGGCCAGCGAGGACGAAAAGGAACGACCGCGACCGCGAGTCCAAAAGGCAATCGATAACGAAAAGTCACAGTACTTGCAGAATCTTGAGGACTTTCTCGACGCCAGCATGATCGAGAATAACTCCCAAACACTAACTTTCAATGACGACGACAATGTTAGCCAAAGGGGAGAGGGAGAGAGGGTCGCTGTCGCTGCACTAGGTGCAACTGCTGCAAAGGGTAGCACCAACGACGTGGACAAGTCGTCCGTAGACTCCTCTAATACGCAGCAACTGAATGCGCCATCGAAACAGAACAAACGTTTGCGCACAACCATTCTGCCAGAGCAGTTGAACTTCCTGTACGAATGCTATCAGACGGAGTCGAATCCTAGTCGCAAAATGCTTGAGGAAATTTCAAAGAAGGTGAACCTCAAGAAACGAGTTGTACAGGTGAGTCCCAACTACCCGAGAAGTGATTGGTCCTTCATGTAACTAAGAAGAAATGCTTTTCTTGACTTCATTGAGAGTGATTTAAAAGAAGCATTAAAGTTAACTATCTAATCGGTCGTCGATAAATCGCGCAGTACTTACTGCTTCAAATTGATTAAAAGAGTAATAGGCTTAAGGACGGAGTTGGCCGCTGGGTGCGCTAGAGTGCTTGTGGGCCTGTATGAGTGGCCAAGATAGCCTGTGCCATCTTGTGCGTAGAGGCGACAACTCACTTTGTTGTTTTTTTTATTATTACATTTATATTTTTGTTTTGCTTTTAATTATATATAGTATATTGATTTATTTTATTTGATTTTAGCTTACATTATTTTTCTTTTTCTTCATTTTTACTTTTATTTTATCTAGTGAAAAGTTGCCAACAAAGCGAAAATTGGTTAAGTCATAAATTTGATTTAAACAAAAAACAATTAGATGATCGATAAAGCGATGCGACAAACCAATCACGATCACAGATCACACCCAAGTGCTCAAGTGCTCTTGTGCAGCCCTTTTAAGGCCAACTTTCTCTCCTTCTTGTTTTCCTGTAATCAATTCGAGTAATTTGGCCAATTTATTGAGGTAATTGAATGAAGCGGCAGTCCTGGGGAGAAAAGCAGGTCTTGTCTTAGCTAATCTATTTCTTTGATAATTCAATACGTTATCCTTTTTTGGAATTGTCTCATTAACTTCATGCTCTTGTTTCTGGTCTAGGTCTGGTTCCAGAATTCACGTGCCAAAGACAAAAAATCGCGCAATCAACGCCAATATGCGCATATTTCAGATGAGAACAGCTTTGACGGTTCCGCCGGCAGCAAGGAGCCAAGCCTCAAAGGCAAATCCCTATCTTTTGTACAGGATCATGACGCCTCCGATCTGCAGGACTGCCAGCTGTGCCAGGTGTCGCAGGTCAACATGCAGAAGCATGCTTTCAGCGTGGAGCACATATGCAAGATGAAGGAGCTACTCGAACAGACCAGCGAGCTGTATGGCAGTGGCAGCGGCAGCGGCAGCGATGACAACGATTCGGACAGGGAGAAGCGCTTTTACAGCCTCTCCAAGGCCCTTCTTCTGCAACATGTTGTCTCGAATGCGGCCAGTGTGGCTGCCGCCGGAAACGGCATTGGCATTGGAAATGCTGCGGATGGTCTGCCCGATGGCCCGATGGCCCTGCTGGCTTTTGATCCGGCAGCTGCCGATAGAAAGGGCCAACCTCAACGGGGCAACAAAGATGAGGACGATGAAGACGTTGCCGAGTCGGTTCAGAATGCCACAGGCAATCGGGAACTAATTCAACAGTTATTTAACCGCAACCACATCACCGGTAAGACTAACGGCCAGTTTCATCAATGTAATCTTGTAATCCTCCTGAAATTCGTAGCTCGACTCGACTGACTTTGGTGCAGTATCGAATTATTATTTTGTGTGTGGTTTAGTTTTATGAAAATTACGTTTTGTCAATGTATTTTTAATTTTAATTTCAGTTTTGATTTAGTACACCGCTTTAAACACCAATTACAAATACGAATACCCGCTCTGAAAGACAAATAATTAATAAATCCCTATCTGGGGGGGGAGGCAGAATTAGTATTTACCGTTAGATCTAGATAAGTATAAAATTATTGGCATTGTCAAAGACTAAACACTATGTTGTTTTAAACAAAATCTCACTATATATGCCACTTACATATACAAACATATCTACATATATATATATATATACATATAGTATACATACTTACAAAATGTAGCTTAGAAATTTTTTACGCCTCGCAATTTACATATATGTAACTTATAACAGATAGATATATAAACAGTCTAGGTTTAGACACTTTCAGTCAGGGGTTTCCACTTGGTAAAGGCAACACCAACAATTAAAATAATGTAAGCTGATTAATCACATGGTGACTTCCAAAACTAAACTACACTAAAACACTACAAGTGTCTAAGTTTATGAACTGAGTGAGTACCGAGAGGTCGAGGGTACCGATTTCCAGTCGATCCGTTAGCCGATAGCGTGAAAGAAAGTGAAAGGATCGGATTATGTAGAACCTTGACAGAAGGTTGACAGTCAAATTAGATTCTCTCGTTCCCCCCATTCGACTGGATCGGTACTGCAGGGAAGGGTCCTGCTCCAACATCCTGTACATAGTACTCAATGCTGTGGGGCTTGACGGTTGGTTACATAAGTAGTTTATGAATCGCTCAGACCACAAATTGTGCTCCCACTGTGTGTACGGATATTCAAATTTTAGATTAATTTAAAATCGAATTACGTTAATCACTACTCCAAGACAAGCTGTACAGAAATAAACTAATTATTTTATTCAAATTTTGATTTATTGCTTTTGTTTTTTATTCGACTTTGTTGTGTTTAATACGATGCGGTTGCTTTTTGTTCTGTGTTTTCATTTTTTGTTGTTGTTGTACTATTTTGATTTACAATTTTTCAGTTGGACCCGCTAGCTGGATCTTCATATTGAATTGAGTCAAAAATAGTAATACATTAAATATTAATAGTTATAGGTGGAAAATAACTTAGTTGCGTCCCATTAACTGGAAACTGTCAATATTCATTGGATTCGAAGTAAGTACACCCCTTTTTGGCATTCAAAAAAGTAGTATTCGTTTCAAACTTTCTGTTTCTTGCAGCTCTCAATCCACAGATAAATCAACCGGATCAACATAAAGCGGACAAACCTGACGATAAATTAAAGGCGGATGCGATAACGGAGGATATTTTTGGCATATGCAAATGATTCTTCATATGCGCTCGATTATTATGTATAATCATACTAAGAAAACATAAAAGTTCCTATTTTACAAAATCAGAATTGATCAAATTGATGAAATTTGCGTACACGCATACATACATACATATAGTGCGTCTAAGAGATCTGATAAAAACGAAAAGAAAAACTAAAAAAAAAACAAAAACTAAAAAAAAACAGATTGCAAATGATACGGAAGTGTTCCTAACTATTCAAAATATATGTAGCAATAATCGAACGGTATATAAAGCATATGAATCCTTCGGACCAGGGGATTCACTATTAGATGTAAGATTGTAAGGAGAATGGCAGCTACCATAATATAAATATCTATATACATATATGTATTAACGTATTAGATTTAGAGAGAAGCAAACTGAGTTCCTAGCATTTGATTGCTTTATGCCTTTGTTTTCTATTTAAGAATGTAATTAAAAAACAAAAAATCGTAACGAAACCCAAACCGAAAATCCGAGATCCGAGTGCAGAGTCTAAATGTAAGCAAAAGAAAAATACTGCTCGGCTTGCCGATGTCTGAAAAATGAAAACAAGAATCAAATTAAATATTCTTCTGTTACCCACACCGACATACATATTACCCTACACTTTCGGTTATACTCCAACACTCACGAACCTACGAACTCATTTGATGTTCGCTTGCCGAGACCTCAAGGTGCAATTTACATATTTTGGGAGTATGTGCCGGAATGATACGATCGAAAGAAAACAAACAAAACAAAAAAAAAAAGAAAACAAAAGAAAAAATGTGCCAATGGTTTACTTTGCGATGCTTACATACTACATACTTACATATATCTTACAATACATTTCCATTCACCCTAGCATCATCTTAGAGTACTGCTCCTTCAGATCAGACGAATTTCAAGTTCCTAACTATAGACATTGCATATTAATTTGTTCTCGTGCTCATTTTCACAAAATGAATGAATAGATAGATATTAGGGAAATCGAACATTTATAACTAATTCATAATATCCAAAAAATTCGGTCTGACTGACTCCAAGATAGAGATTTGGATCGTTGAATCCATGAGTAGATTCGGATTCATTGTTGATCATTTGTTATTTTGTGTACTTACCACTCCATTACTATATTTTGTACTTGACTTTGTTGCACTATTTCACTATTACATCTTCAGTTCCACGAGGCTTCCAATGCAGAACTGAGCCTTCTAGGGCAGTGGCTCGTCACGATTATCATACCGTTATATTTTTATACCGTTATACCGTTTAAGTACCTTTGTATTTTTTGTGAAAGACCATTGATTATTAGTTTTATTTAGCTTGAATTTTTTTGGTTACTCGTTTCGCAATGGACTGGGATTCTATTTCAATATTTTGGCGTTGACAGAAACTGCTGTTTAGTAGTTACACAATCGAAACCGGTAAAAAAATAGAGCTAGAAGAAGCAGATTTAAATACAGATACAAATACAGATAAAGACGCAGTCCCGGATGCCGAATTTGGAATATAAAACAAACAAAGCAGAGATAAATATGCATACGTACATACATACATACATTCCTACACGTAGAAGTAAGAAGTAAAAAACAACAACAACTTTACTATGAAGTTCCTATAGTATTTAAATAAATTTAAATTTTAAGAATAAGGAAGTGCAGATACAGATACAGATACAGATACAGATACACACGCCTAATATTCGATATACATACAATAAATTGAAAAAAAAACAAGATCGAGACGAACCACAAAATCATTATGAACTAATTTGATATATTTTAGCATTTGGGCAAGCTCGAAGTACACACACACATACATACTTACTCAAGCATATACATACATACATATGTATAAAAGATATATGTATGAATACATAAATATATATCTACATATATACATATAACTGAATCCTCGCAGCAAAGTGAATAGTTTTAAACGCATACATATATACATGTATCCTGTATGCATACATATGTACGAACGCGATCACGTGTACGAATCATTCAAGCATACCTAAAATTATAATTAACGGATAAGTCTACATATACGCGCGCTCGAACACCCACGCACCCCCTCCCCCCCCCCACCACCACACACACACACCGCACTCGCAATCAGTGTATGAGAAAAATACACAATTTCCCCCAAACAGACCCAAATCGGAAAGTTTTTTTAGCCTGAGTTAGCCAGCATATGACATATCAAACAGTACATACATACCCAATAATCCTGAGATTATTGAGCGTTGTTAATTCGGCAACTCAGGCAGAATCCACACTGCTGTCCCATACCCCGATGAACAAATTGTAAAAGCTATTCTGAATAAATCAAGTCAAAGTTCCCAAACACTAAATACTACTAAAGCTCAAATCAATTTAATGTCTGATTCCAATTCTCCGATTCCATATACACACACACAATCCTCTTCCTTAACTAACACACAAATTGTCACAAACAATACGATCCGAGAGTGGAATATTAAGTAAGTAGTAACCGTACAACTACAATCTACGTATGAATTAATCAGAGTTGCTGCAGAATTGCGTAGAATTTACAAAAACAAATATGAAACAAAAGATTAAAATACATATTTATAAAGTTCCTATATATATTTAATGAATGGCAAAGATGTGCATATATTATAAAATTATAACTAAATAAAGATATGAACAATACCAAAAACAATTGAATCATTTATTAGTAGAAATTTTTGTTCTGGTTGATTGATGGATTGGGATTACATGGCGAAGAAAAACCACAACCCAAATGACGAGAACGCTGAAATTTCACCTGTAGTCTTCAGAATGGGCCACTATATCATAAAGCTTCCATAGGAACGACCATAGGAATGATTGATCATCGATCGAGTTTTAGTTTTATAACTCCCTTGTTTTGTAAGCAATTGTCATAAAAAGTAGTGGGGAAAAAAAACACCCAATTTTTTGAACATGCTTTACAATTGTGGGATAAATTTCTGCCATGAGTTTCTACTATTGTCAGCTTCTTTTTTATATTTTTTTTTTCTTTATAAATATAAGGCGTATATCTGTAACAGCCATAGAGTAAAATAACAGAACAAAAGTTTTTAAATTGAAAATTTGCTATAAAGAATGAATTTTCAAATTTGGCGCAATGCTTTAAAAAACAGGTTATTCTTTAAATTATGTCATTCAAATTTAAATTGCTCAAAAATGTGCCATAGTCAAGATATTTGATGCGGATTTCAATGAGACTAACTTTGTTTTCAGATGATCCTATGATTTGTTAAATGTGTTTTGTTTATTTTAACCGAAAAATGTTTTATAATATATAAAAAAAACAACTCATCTCTTCACAAAGTGCGTCATAAAAGTTAACGGGTTACTAATATCACTATACTTGTATAAGGAAAAAGTTGCGTGTGTAACCTATCTTTCTAATGATATGTTCAATTCCACATTTGGCCAAGCCGTCTATAGAAATATCCGCGCTTAATCAAGATCAAGCGTTTACTAAATATGTAGTTCTCATACAAAAGAGCGGCCCGAAAACCAATTTTACATCAGAAAATCAGAAGAATGTTTATGTTTTCGACCACTTATCTAAGGAAAGAGTACCAAAAAACTTGCAAGGGTATACAAACTTCGTCCAATATTGCCCGGCCTTCTAGTTTTCGCTTAGACACTTCACGAAATGATTTGATGTAGAAAGCCAAAATGCCCTGGAATAGGGCACACAAAAGCACACCAAATATCCCACAAAATGTTTAATTGTAATCTGTTTTTTGAAAGAATTTGTTTGACAAATTATATAAAAAGCTCATTTACATATGGTAGGACATATGTACATATATGCTCGTAGATCGTCCTAATCATATGCTCCATAGAGAATTCTCCGTCGCGACTATGACGTTTTAATTATAGAGTCAATATGATATTTGATTTGAAATTGAAAAAACATTGATGGGAATAAAATTTAGACCGTTTGGGATAAGAGTAACCATTATGTGGATTTATTACAGATAAGAACATTGTATTTCCTACAATTGTCTTTAAGATACACATACGCGAAGCAACTAATGCCGAAAATATACATTTATCTTAGTTGAACAAAATAAAACATATGTATGTACTTACGTAAGTATAGTATTAGTTTATAGATAAAGATAAATATACACAATTCGTCATAGTCACAGTCTTCAGTGTTACTTATGTATGTATGTCACAATTATATAAGTATGTAATGTGTAGAAATGTGTTCCATTTTAATTAGATGGACAAGTGTTAGAGTGGGAAATTGACAGTAGACAGAAACTCTTGGAGTCCTGTTCTGCTTCAAATTTTGTTGTAGGGGATCATACGATTTTTTCTTATATCCAGTAAGATGGAAGAACTGATGGCGGTCCAACCTTTTTGCAGTGCTTTTGCCAGAGTTGGTCGGTTTAAGCTAATCCGGACAGTGTGCAGTGGGTAAGGACTCATATTTGAGGGATAAATTCGGAATAATGGGGTTATTTAGAACTACAATTGGGATTGAAAGTTTCTTTATGCTTACTGTTGGAGAATTGCAAACTTAGAAAGTCAGATTTGTTTATTTGAATCAAATTGAGATTAGTATTGGTATCGGTATATTGCATATAAGTGATGTTTAAATGTAATTTGTTATTGATTGCACCTTTTTAAACTGTTTTATTGTTATATTTGTATTGTTCTTGGCTGCCAACAACCAAATTGAAGTTACATAAATTACAAAATATTCACGTACCTACTAATATATTTGCAATATACGAAGTACAGAAATTCTTTAGCTCTAAACTTTAACATTGTTTGAAATTAAATTCGCCGTATGCACAGATACATTTATATGTATTTGGATTTAAATTTAATTGTATTTCAATAGTAGTGATTAAGTAGTTAATGTAGGACACAACGCAGTAGCACATTTAGTTACTAACAATAGTAATCCATTCTTATTCCGATTCCGATTCCAACTCCGATACAGATCCGAAGTGGGTGTGTAAATTTTGTATACATGTATATATCTATGCTTATACTCGATTTCGATGCGTCGGAGTTTGCCGTGGTCTAAATACAACAGTGAGTATGTGTACATTTAGTGTACGATTCTAAGACTATAGTATCCGTAGGTATAATTCATTTATTACGATACTGATAGGTGTCTTGTTTCTTTCTTGGCAAATTTTCGACAAAAATTCGTTCAGTTAATATTTTGCTGTTACGTATGCGCATGTTCTATTTATGTATATTTAAGTAAATATTGTTCGTAAATTAGTAAGCAATTTAGCTTCGGTAATCCGATGCTTCATACCGCACCTGCATATGTATATCATACCAAATCGAGTCAATTCGGATCGTTGAATGTAATATGTAGGTGGGTATATATCCATATACATACATACATACATAACATAAATGGCTATATGAAACTCTATATCTATAACTGTATCTGTTCTGTATTGATGCATGGACGAGTAAGAGTAATGTTGTATTATTATTTTGTATTCTTTATCTGTATCTCAGTAAGTTATGCAAATTTCTGTAATGCTTACAAAAGAAAATTGTATTAGGCGGAGTCTTTGGTTATCTTAAGTATTTACTCGTAAAATTTTACTTAACCTACAAACGGCATAGCCGGAGATTGCTGGTTATTGCAAATATTTTATGCTCCTCACACCAAGCTACGCTACTATTGTTCAAAAGCCGGTATATCCACTTATATCGGAGGGCTTGAGGCGCTCAAAAACGCTGAGATGATGACTCGGATGACCCGGATGATGGGAGTGATGATGATGATGGGCATGGGCATAGCCCGGGTAGTTAGCCTGCGGCGGAGTGTGTCCATATGGATGAGCATACGGATAGTTGGGACTGGGCACATGTAGTGTTGCCGGGCCACCTTGGACGGCTCCTTGCACTCCCACTCCCACTCCCACTCCCACGCCAACCCCATAATAATCTGCTGATCCAGCCCCACTGGAGCTATGTTGCGGACCTGACGAATAGGCAGCTGCCGACGGACCGTACATCGGGTTCATCGGGTTAACCGGAGCCATGTGGGCCATGTGTGAGGTTATGTGTGCGTGATCCATGTACATCTGCGCATGTGGATGTTGGGGTGGATGTGGATGTGGATGCGGATGTGCCAAATGATGTTGATGCGGATTGTTGATGACGCCTGACTGGGAATTGTTGGCAGAAGCTGCTGCAAAAGCGGCGCTAATCAAATGATTGGCATGTTGAGGATAACCAGCGGGACTGGAAGGTGTGGGACTGTGGATAGCGTACTCTCCGCCCCTGCTTTGATTCTCCGATCGTGTGGAATTCGGGTTGGGACTACTATTGTAAGCAGCATCCGTATCTACAGTCGTGGATGACGCTGAAGTGGCAAGATTGCTGACAGAGAAATTATTGGTTAGAGCATGAGCATTGCTATTGTCCGCGGAGCTCAGAGACTCTGATTGCACAACCGGTGGATCCTGTGGATGGCAACGTTTCTGTTGCTGCTGTTGTTGCTGTTGTTGCTGTTGCTGTAGCCCCAGCAGTCTACTTTCGACAGCAGCTGCTGCTGCCGCAGCGGTCGCCGATGATATGCTATTCGGTTCATGCTCACTCATTGCTGGTATCTGATCCACTAGATTCTCCAGTCCCGATAAACTCTTTCGTGCCACATCCGAGCCCATTTGCTGGCCCGCCGGACCTAACTGAACCGTATTTTGATTTAAGTTATGGCCTTGGGTACTGCTAAGCTGGGGGCTCAGATTAACATGGTGGTGCGGAGAGGACAGCATATAAGGGCTGCTGTTATGGCTGTGATCCTCATAGCGTGGCCAATGCTCAGGTTGTGACTGCGATTGCGATTGCGATTGCGATTGCGACTGCTCATGTTGGTAATTCAAAGATGGGTGTTGTGTGGATTTTTGTTCGGATTGCTGATTTTGTTGGAGATGTGGATGTGCGAGTGGATGTGGGGGTGGATGTGGCAGCCACTGCTGATAGTGTTCCTGGGCATGCGCGTTTGAGTTTGCCTCTGTTTCGTGTGCTGGACTAGCATACTGAGCCTTCTCCACACCCAAAGTCTGATCCTGGGCAAGCCCCTGTCCTTGAGCCCCACTACGTCCTTGGCTGTCTGAGTGATCATCTGGCGGTTCGAAATCGACGACAGAACACATGTTCGGAGAGTTGGGAGGCGGCGTCTCACCAAGATGAGGATGCGGTGGATCTCTTATACCCCCCATGCCGACACCTGTGACAGTCTGCACCTGCGTCTGTTTTTGGGTTAACATGTGATCTTGAGTTTTGGGACTACTTATTTCTCCAATGGGTGTTGTACCCTGTGCAGCCGAGGGCATTTGGGAGTGCGAATATGTGCAGTTCAGCGCTGGTGATGCCATGGGTGACGCGGACGATGTGTACAGCATATGAGATGGAGGCGGCGTATTATATAAACTTGGCGGCACCTGATGACTGCTGTTCTGCGGCGATCCTGCAATATGCTCCATGGTCAAGGTGTGCATGTTGGGTACGTTTCCGTTTCCATTGCCTGTTGACTGCGGCTTAGGGGTGGGGTTAGAATTCGGGTTTCCGTTAGCAGTGGAGTTAGGATTGGGGTTGGCCATGTTGTCGAGAGATGGTTTTAATTTCTTTGGTCTACCTCGCTTTTTCTTAGGTGTTTCGCCACCACCAGCGTTGCCCGAAGTGAGCATGGATAGATTTAAAATGTTATTAAAATCGTGATTATGTGGTATCTTTTGACCAACGATGGTAATTTTGTTGCCAGTAGAAGGATCAATCAAATCCTGTCCCTTAATTTTTTTCGGTCGGCCGCGTTTCTTTTTCTCTTGAGGCTGCACCTGCGACTGTCCAAAAACAGATAAATAGTTATCACTTCTTATGACGTCTTCAGCGTTAGCGCTTCCATATGGCATGAAGGGTCCGCGACCAACGATATTTGTGCTAGTGGCTGACTCATTTGCGGCTAAATGAGGCAGAATTTTCTCCACATTTTGACTAGAATTACCGCTTCCAGCACCACTTACAACTCCGACCCCAACCCCGTCACCACCACCACCACCACCAGCACCACCACTGCTGCCGGTGCTATCAATATATAATAAGCTTGCGTGTTGATCGGATCCCGTGAGGGATTGGGGATTGAGGGGATGGGGCTCCTGCTGTTCACAACACTGTCTAATGCGTTGTTCCGTGAACACGCATTCAGACTCGTCGATATGTGGTATTAAGCCATTCAGATAGTCACGGAACTTTTTGAGAGCGGCGTAGAAAGGAACCTTATCGGCTGCACGGGGCAACTGAGCGCAGCGTGCGGATGACGATGGCATAACCCAAATGTACTGAAATAAAATGAAAAGGTAATCAGTGATCAGAATCGTATTTGGATTACTGGAATTATTTAAATAACTGCATTTGCGATCATAAAGGTATAAAGTGATGTTTAATATTAGTATGCGCAGGTGTTACAGGTATTACATATAATACTAGAATGAAATACGACAAAAAAAAACAAGTTTTCACTTACAGTATCCGTGCCTTCAACGCGGTCCGGTTGGCGGCCAAAGTGAAACTCCTTTTTCCCCGAAAAGACCTCAAATATTAATTTTCCATTAAAGACGGCTACTTTGGGTCGATATCGTTGCAGCTTCTCGAGTAGAATGCGACTTCCTTCCTTAATTTCCTTACGAGTCAAGTCAGCCGAACCCTTTGTGGCGCGTGCCACCATATTGGTGAACCCAATGCCATGCTTGATCAGCTTATGATCTTCATCAGCACTCATTTGCTCCTGTGTAAGTCCAGCCAAGTACAAGCATTTCCAAAAGTGATTGCCGGGACCGGCATAGTGGTGTCCTTTGTATGCGGCAAAGAGGCCTGGATTGATTCCGACCTGCAACAACAATTTCGTTTTATAATCGAAGCACCCAATTATCGAATCATATCGACATGGAAAGAAAGTTTACAACTCACTATAACGATATCTAAATTATCACACAGATGATCGGGAATGGTCCGCTTGATGACCTCTGCCTCGGACATTCCATTAAAGCGATCGTGTTTTTTGCGCTCCTTTGGCTTCGTGGCCAATGTATCACCCATGGATCCTATGGCTTCAGGTGTGGGAGCTAATATAGTTGAGTCGCTCGTGACATCACTGGAAAACGTATTCGTGTTAGAGTAATGTCAATATAACAGTTTAAATAATGCATTTAAATGGAAAACTTACCATTGATGAGGAACTGCAGAAGAAATTTGCATACCCTCACCGCCTGCAATTAGTTTCTTTTTGCGTCCTCTTCTTTTGGGAATTGGTTTTGCAGCAATTCCTTGACTATCCATATCGTTCGATTTTCCGTTGTTGTTCGCCTCAATCTCTTTGGAATCATCGTAATGCTGGGGCTCCTGCTGGTGCTGGTGCGATTGATGGGTGCGGTAGAGATCACTGTGACACTCGGTATCGTCGTTTGGCACTGACATTGGCACTGAAGCATAGTTAGACACTGTGGATGTGGCTCCTTCCACATGTGTGTGACGACTAGCTGGTGAGAGCATCCGGATCTCCTCACCCATGAAACTATAGTGATCTACTCCAGCCATGCTGGCGGAATTCCTGGTGTCTGCTAGACGATCTATAGGCAAGCCCAAATGAGGTGGCGGCGGTGTTGCATTCACTTGTATTTGGCTGCTGTTCGGATTAGCGTTGGAGGCGTTGCCTCCAGGGTTCCGGGATGGATGAAGCTGCTCATCGTTCTTGCCCGGATTTTGGCTTGTATTTTGTGCCATAAGTCCCATGACACTGTGTTGCATATGATGTTGGGGAGTGACGGAGTGCGTAGATGAACTATGCGAATTAGGGGTCAGTACATCGCCAGCACTCGTCTCATAGCCGTCGTCTTGGTTCTCGGGTTTTGCATTGGCAGGAGAGAGTGTTCTGAAATGGAACGAAAATAGATTAGGTTTCAAATTGGAGACCGATTTTTTCTTGGAACTGAGGGTCGATATTACAATGAACTAAGTTGGAAAGATTTGTTCCGAATAAACCAGCATGCAGCAGATTGCTTAACTTTCCGCTCTTTAATACATAGCTTTAATTTTGAGCGCTCTGCTAAAGATGTTTAGTTTATTGTTCAGTTGAGATTGGTCTTACAACAGAATTTTAATGTTGAGCTTGACCTAAGGTCCAGACGGTCAGACTTATTTTTCTTTCAATTAGATGTGCTTGCTTTGCCTCTCGTTGTTTCTTAACTTGTTTTATATTTATTTGCTAAAGTTTCGTTCAGATCAGACAATTTTGACATTTTATGTGGAAAGCATAGATGGTTAAGCAAGCCAACTTCATAACGGATTTCCATAAATGTCAATAACAACTTCTATAATATGGATTAAATGTAAAAAAATGGGAAATGTACATAAAGATCGTCATGCTACATTTTATGCACAAAAGCGAAAGATCTATGCCCATAAAAAATTAAATGTTGATATGCCGAATGCTGCTGTAATGAGGAAAGGGCATTGGGGTCATATAAAGATACTGGAACTATTCTATGTACGAGATGATTGCAGACATCATTCATACATTACTCACAATTTGTACGCAGAACTGGGGTCTTCGTGAAAGTCTTCCATCATAAGGTCGTGGTAGGCTTCCTGCATTTGTTGCTGTTGTGAATGGGAATGGGAGGACCTTTGCTGGAGATGGCCATGACACTCCAGCTCCATGTGATGTGGGATGTGTTGCTGTTGCTGTTGCTGTTGCTGATGATGATGTTGGTGCTGCTGTTCAGGGTGGTGGAGTCCAAAGAGCTGCTCATGCGAATAATGTTGTTGGTTTTGGCCATAGTTAGCGTAATGCGTTTGGTGTTGATGTGGATGCTGATGCTGATGTGGGTTCATATTTTGCACGTACATATTTTGGACGTACACATTGTTTTGAAGCTGGTTGTTTGCGTCAAGATGATGAGACTGCTGTGTTTGCTGATGGCTGTAGTGCTGTTGAGGTGTGCTCTCATGATGGTGATGATGCTGCTGGACGGACAAGGGTAGCATTTGCGCATATCCGCCAGCTCCTGCTGCCCCAGTCGCTTCTTTTTCGATCTGAAGCAAAAGTTCACCCTGCCGTTGATGTTGCTGGGTGCGGTAAGAGGTTACTGCTGGGTAAACTGCCGATTCAGTGCTAGCACTTAGAGTTTCCGAATCCGTCTTAAGGTGCATATCGCCACCTGGGGCTCCCTCCTTGTTCTCATTATGCGGCGACCAAATAGTGGCTCGCCGATGATCAGTTAGCATAATATCACCCGGTGTAGCTAATGTTACGTTAGTAGGAATTCTTACATTCAAGTTGGAGGAGGAGGAGGCGGACGTGTCCCTTACACAACCATCGATTTTATTGTTTTGCGAGTTCGCAGATCCAGAAGAGTTAAATAGGACGGCTGAATCATACTGTAACTCGCCGTGGATATCACCGTAGACGTCTCTGGTTCCCGTCACCGAACCCTGCTCCACCACCGCCTGAGGCGGTGCTGGGACCACCAATTCCACACTGGTGACCAACGCCTGCTCGGGAGCAATATAAACATTATTTTCATAAAGATCTATCCTGTCGTCCTTGCCCACATGGGAGTTATCTCGAGATTTGTCTTCCGATCCTGCTCTCGCTTCACCGCAAATGCTTTCCCTGGCAGATTCAGAAATACCTTCCGCAACTGCCGGTGCTTTATTAGCTTCATCGTTGGCATCGGCAATTATTTTGTCCGTTTGTTCATCACAATTATCGTTTTTATTTTCCGAATCTGAGTTATCATTGTTATCTTCATCATCCACATCTGCATCCACATCCTCCTCACTGCTATTCGGGTCAACCAGAGTGGAGAATTTTGTTCTCTTACGGTTCAGCTCATTATCTTCTATGTTATCGTGTAAAGACCTAAACGCTTTCTTATTTTTGTTTGGCAACAATGTGCTGTTGTTGTTGTGATTGTGATTGGTGCCTTGATAAGGGGATGGGATCGTCTTGGCCAGTTTGTCATCCTCATCGGAACTTACAGTTGAGGCCATCCCAGTGCCCGAGAATTGTTCTGTTAACCTCAGCTCTGCTTCAATCAATGCTGCGTGTAAGATTCGTATAATATCGATATCTTGCTGTGTTTCTCGTGTTTTTTTTATTCGACTGGGCACCCTTCGGACTGCGATTGGAGCTATTTTAGGCGTATGTGTGAAGGAACTACTTATCAGTGGGATTTTTTTTTCCAATAAACTTTCCACTTGCATCTCCCTTTCATTTATGAGCCATTTAGCGTTGAAACTCACGGCAACTGTACCTAAAATCTCTAATTTTCGCACGTGATTGTGTTGGGTCGGTCACAATAGTTTCTACCGCCCACTGTAATTATTTTGTCGAAGTCCTTCCATGAAGTGCCAGAATTGACTCTAAAAATACAAAAATTTTAATATTGGTTACTAAAAGTTTAATGCTGCTGATTTAATACGACGCCAAAATGCCAAGTTGTTAGTTGAAAATTGTGGAGACAGACTATTTAGTAATAACTATATCGAAGGTTATAGTGGTAGAGGTTTTGGTTTTATCTCCAAGAAAAATGGCTAAATAAAATTCAGCTCCACAACGTTGTTTTCTTCAATATATGTATGTATAAAAACTTGTTTTCATGCAAACATGTCTCTTTAAAAAAAAACTTTGTGTTTAGGCTTTGTCACCAAAACTTGTCATTATACCACCGAAAAAAATAGAATTAAGCTAAAGTACAGATAGTGATAGTTTTAACTACTTTAAACAAATTCGATAGCTTCTTAGGTGAAAAACTTGGTACACCTTGGAACGGTTTTCAAGACTTTAGAAGAATCTACAGACCGTTGTGTTAGTGGATAGAAATCGGTTCATTGCGATATTAAAAATTTTGTATAATTTGTAGGACGATTTCTTCTTAAAATAAAGCCGGGATCGATCTCTACTTATGACAAGGTTAGTAATTATTCGGGAATCATTTATGTGTTTGACGTCATCGGATTGAGTTACAGCTTCGACACAGTGGAAATTTTCAATTACTTCCCAAATACAAAAAAAAATACTGTCCACCTTAAAGTTCCATGTTTTCAAAAAAGGGGTTCTCAGCTTATGCACCCAAATGAATGGTGTAAAACAATTGAAAATACTTGATGAAGAACTGAATAACCACAAGCCATCTCATCGGCAAGATTTTCAGTACAAAACATTTCTAAAATGTGCGCTTTGCCGAGGGTAAAATAACTTTGATCAGTGACCGTCTGGCCATCTGTTTATTTCCAGACAAACTAGTTAATCAGATTTTGAGCCACATTAAAAACACCTAAAATTAAAGACAGATCAGACCTATAGTTTCTAGTCAAAAAATAAACAAATTCCACACCAAATGTTATGGGAATGAGGGGGGAAGCAAATATAGAAATATTAAAGTTTTTCTTTTGTCTTTCCCCTTTTTCGTGCATTTTGGTATATAAAAGCGATCGCAAAAAAATCGAACACTATTAGGGCATTATATATGTAAGTAAAAACAGAGTTTGAAACATAATCAGATTTAGTGATCATTGAAGTTAGCTTCTTTGAGACTTTGTTAACCGACTCAGCTTTTCTTGCTGCTTTGGAATATTCATATGTGTACCTATGTATGTATGTATACTTTTTGGAATTCAATTTGGAATTCATACAAAAATACAAATATAGTTCGTGTTTAAATAAATGGATTTGCTGCAGAGTATGCACAAGCCGGTGCATTATAATCTTTATCAGTAAAACTTAAGAAAAGCGACAATTTTTAGATCCTTTATTTAAAAAAACAAATTCATTTTTTCAAATTAGAAAGCGTTAAGCATAGGGACAGATCACAATCGCTAATCAGCCGGAGAGGGTAAAGCCAACGGATAATCCTGTCCCCGCACTGCATTGCTTAGTGTTTACCACAGAACTTCAAATATCGGATACAGTTGGTTAGTAAACAGATTCTGAGATATGTTTTTGGTTAACATTTGGGGGTCTTCTAGTACCTAGTATACATACAAGCAGAGGTAGAGGCACAGGCATAGACAAAGTACATACATATGTATGTACAAAAGTATATATAAGTGTATACGGATGTATGTACATATGTACATATATACAGATTGAAATATGCATACACATAATATTTGAGCAAAAAACCCCAAATGCACCGAAGCGAGAAATGGCAAGCTATGCACATAGATACATGGATACATACATATGTATGTATGTATGTCCCAAACTACTGTACCAGAAAGTTTAGCAAAATCAACAACAACAACAACAGACAAACCAGCACGCACTGATGAAAAAGCTCCTATGGCAAGTACATGGCACGATGGTTGTATGTGCAGCTGTACGAAATTACAGGGTTCCACTGAGGCATTTTGGGGTCCTGGCAAAAAGAAAGATTTCGACCATGACTTGACAGAGCATTGCTAGAATGAAAAATATGCATCCATTTATCGGTTGATGCCCGACAATCGAGAGTCGTTTCCGTAGTTGTTCGCCGAGGAACACCCTGTTTATCACACTATGTGTACATGAGCGTACATATGTATGTATGTAGGTATCGCTGTCATGAAAGACCACCGAAAGCAACGAGTAGAGCATTGAGTCAGACCCAGAGCTAGAGAGCCAAAACCAGCAAAGGCAGGCGTCAGAGGTGGCGGTAGTTGCAGCAGTGGGAATAAAGCTAATACAAAATCGAAGCAAGATGAAACAATTGCATCAAATAGTCGCATCGCTGTGAACAGGACATTATGGGTGGGGTGGTCATGGGGCACTGACTGGGGTTGGATATCGCCCACTGAGCCGAAATCCATTAAAACCGATGCCAATTGGTCAGAGATGCCTTGTTTCCTCTATCGGCTCGTTGCGACACAGCGAAATTCAAAGCTGCTGAACAAGTGTCTGAGATCGATTTCACTTTCATATGTAGGATCACGAAATCAACTAATATAAAGTACATCGAAATGCATTGTTAACTAATTGGAGTATACATAAGTACATATATGGATCTAATACTTGATAACAATGATACGAAAGGATTTACATATGTACGCTATAGGACAGACAATGATGCTGGTGTTAGGTGACGTATTTGTAAAACAATCACCATTCCCGCAACCATCACTAGCACGTCTCCGCCTGTGGGTAGTGGGTAGTGGGTTATGGACGACGGTATGGGGCGAAAGAGTAGGGCAGGCCGATCGGCTGAAAGACTGGCGAAATTGTATTTATAAATGTTTGTATGTACACACTCACACACTATACCTCAGATGGATATGTACGTATCGCAGTGGCTGTGTGTGTGCATACATACATATGTATCTGGGTACATTTAGGAGAGAAAGAACTGCCGACGTCGTCGTCGTCTTGTGTCCGATGAAACTGTTTGTACCGTGTTCAAAATACTCTTTCTTATGTCAACCACAGCAATCTATAATAAATTCCTTTAGAAATTTGACCAACTAGTATGAAATATTGAAGACCACCCCAAGTCCTGATTTCTCCCCCGCTCCGTGTGAAATGACTTGATTTTGGTAAGCGGATATGTATGTAGTTAGTCTATGCAGGGGAGGCGGTAGTGTATTACTCACGTACCCGCTCACTCAAAAGTGAACTGACCACCCATACTAGCACACATCAGCTCAGACGTTGCATTGTAATACGGACATAGTGTGTGAGTGTATGTATCCCAACCGGTTCATGCGCCTACATACGAATTCGAAAATTTATGTGTGTGTGTGTTCATATGTGTGGTACGGACAGACTTGTACATACATACATATGTACATATGAATATATGATTGTTGTTTCACTGGTGAAATGCAAAATCTCTGGTTTTTTGGTACTACAAGAGCACACCTGGATTCTACAACGGATCGCCCAGGGATACAAATCTGACTATGATGCACAAGCAGAGACATACTTACGTATACATATAGCACTTGTACATACATATCTACTAGCCCGTTCATCGGTGTCGATTGTGAAATTTTGCGAGTTACTTGAACAACTTACACACTTAAATTCATACATATACAAATTTATACATAGATTTGTCTGCCTTTATGTATATAAACACTACATATGTATATGTAGGTACATAAGTATACATACATAAAATCGCACCTAGTCACGACGGATTCGGATTCAGATTCAAATACGGATACAAATACACAGAAGAGGAGGTACAAAAATAAAAGATAAAGATACTAACACGGCGGGTCGGCGGCACTCGTATTTTATGTACCTACACATACATATACATATCTACACATGTATCTATATATTTCAACTTTGTGGTTTTTGCTAGAGATGCTTCTGTTTTAGCTTTAGCTTTTCACACTGTGTGGATACGACTGTCGATGTATGCATGCATGTATGACCACACAGCCGCACAGAAAATTAAATGTACGTATTCATACGTCTGTTTGTATTTACATAACATGCACGGCAGTAGCATGTACATAAATATGTACACACATACTCACGTTTCACTTGTGTTTCTCGAATAAGGGGTTTGGTTTTGAATGATAGCATGTGCAACTGAAAGTCTGTATGAGGTATTATAACTATATATCCGAAGATATTCACACTTTGGCCGTCCAAATTTATTTTGTATTTGTTTTTGCGTTCTAGTACACATTCTGCATAATTTCAATTTCGTATGTATACATATGTGCATACTACTGTCCGCCCCCGCACTCGCACACACGTTCGTTTTACTTCGCTCCGCTCCGTTCCAATTTGATTCGAGTCGATGTAACAACAAACACCGCTATTTCTAACAAATTCGAAACTTCAGTTACACAACCGAATTATAAATCACACCAACCACGCATCCTGCAGGTATGCAACCCCTCGGAATCAAAACAAAACGCTGGATAAGATTTATGGTAATTTTTAAACTTTGCTCATGCCCATGTATGTTAAATTTATGCTATGTTTATAAATGTTAGCTCGCGATAGCACTGTAAGCTCACAACTGCACTGTTAGCTCACAAATGAGTATCAGAAAGTTCATAAGATGCGTTTTATATGTATAAAGCAAATTATGTACACATGTATTTGATTTAACTAAAGAAGGATTTCATTATGTGATGAACCTTGATAAATTAAGAGAGCAGATATTTCTACTGTAACTTTGGCTTTACTCTCCTGTTGGGGAAGTACACATGTACATATGGACACTCGAAGTATTTGCCTTCACTCACAACATTGGCGAGAAAAATACCAAGTTTTGACATTCCTTGATCCTTAACTAATTCCTTAAATAGCCGTTTATAAAATTATAAACAAAAATGCGTCGGCAATGTTCAACGACGCCACGTTGTTTTATTTTAGAAATATCACTTATAGATATCTACATCCCTAAAATAACACAAGTACAAGTGGTTTAATTTGGGCTGGGATACGACCCCAATGGAGACAACACGATCAGTAGAACTCCATACATTAAACAAAGCTCAATAGGAGTCCGAAATGAGTGTTAGTTATGTTCTTCCGTTATCCTATTGTATCCTATTCTTTAAGCTTGTTTAACATGGGCAACATCCTAAACCGCTTGGAGGAGTTTTAAAAACATTGGATTTAATTGAATGCATATTGTGTGCATGTTTCTAAATGGCTGTACAGTTTTGGAAATATGTATTCGTAGTTCTATATATTATATAATATATAATAAGTATCAAGGGGATATCGAAATGCAGTTTAATGGGTAAACGACAACACACCACCATCAGAAACGTGATACGCTTAACTCCGAAGGAGTTAAGCAACCTAATAAAAGATTAATATAATCTTTTTATCTTCTACGAGTCGGAGAATAAATATAAAAAAATATAAAACATTTAACATACAATATAAAACATTTTCGAATTTCTTTTAAATAAATTTTTTGTACACTGTTCGTGTGCCAACTGTTCCGATTTTCATAATTAAGTTTGATTCGATTTGATAAATGCAATGAATACATGTACATATGTATTGAAATTTTGAAGAGGATTAGAAATAAAACATTTAATTCATTTCTATGCAGAAAAAGGTAACATTAATTAATTTAACGGTAAGTTTTATCCTCTTATTTAGTATATTTTGTTTTAATTTAAACGTTGTACCGTTATTGAAATGTTGTCCAAATTTTTAGAGATGTGCATTTCTCGGCTCAAGAAAAATACTAACATCGTGCTCGAAAAAACATCGATATTAGTCGTCAATACCATCGCTGTCTCTTAGGCTCTAGTTATCGGCTCCCTGCTTTCCATTTTCCTTTGCTTTTCGGCTCATCGGGCTCTCTGCTTTATGCGTTCCTTCGCTTGTGTTTATTTTTTTTTAGTGTTGTAAAACGGTTTTGTTGTGTGGCTCCCGAAGTGAAATTTTCGTGCCCACCCCCACCCTTGTGATAGAGTCTGCGAGAACACTGCCCAGGAGAAGGAAAATACGTGCATAAGGTTTATGTTAAATTTTGTCGGTTAAAGCTGGACGGTGCATTCTTAGTAAGTAATAAGAACTTATTTTCACTGCACTTTTTAAAGTTTTTCGAAACGGTGTGAGTGTTCTGAGGCTTGTTTGGGCGAGTGTACCAATCGATTTAGCTTCATATATATGTACATACATATGCACATGTGTGAATGTAAGCACGTATGTATGTACATGTGGGTATGCATGCAATGGTCGCAGAATTTAGAAATTTATGGAAGTTTTATACATATCTCAATGTTAAAAAATAAAATTATAGTTTTGAATGATTAATAAAAAATGTATGTATGTAGTTTCCGCATTAAGTAGATTGATCGTTTCATTTTTTAATTCAGTGCTAATTTATTTCAGCCAAATGCATTTCATTATGTGGGTGTGGTGCCAGGATCCATATCTTACGGCTCACCAAATTTAAGTGTGTTTAAATATGCTATTGGAAAAAGGAAAAGTACTTGTATAGTTTATTAGCGAATGAGACTCGGAGTCCGCTAATACATTTTCTAGGAATTAATCTATTGAACAGCTGACACATGGACGGATTGGAACAGCAACTGAGGGAACTGTCTATATTGAACAGTAGGCCGCTACCTCCGCGAAAGACCTCTGATGAATATGTTCGGCATGGAAAAGTGGCGGAATTGATTGACAATCTACAGCAGAAGTCGTCTCCAACAACTATACATAATGCATCAGGGAGTAGAAAAACGGCTCCTTGCATTCCGCCCAAACCACTTAAAAAACAAAACGAGATGCCACAGGTATGACGTAGGCGTTAAAATATACTTGAAATACTCATATGTTAACCGTGTTGCCTAGTTCCTAATTTTAGTGGATAGTTAAAAAAAAAATCATACTAATTTTCGGTTTTGTAATTTTAAAGGTTCCACTCAGTAAGCGAGTTACCTGTTCCCGGGAGCCACTGTACTCTCAACCTCTGCTTGGCCTGGACAAAATGACAGCGATGTCTGGTTCGGCAACTGTAGAAAGTGAATGTGGTCCCATACTAATGCGAAAACAACCAATATACGCGATTCAACATTCCGAAAAGCCTAACAATAGTAAATCAACACTGGACAACCCTGCGGTTTTAGAGCAACAGTTAGAAGCTCTCGCCTATCATAAACTTCAAATGGAAAAGAAGGGTCTGTTGGGAACCGGGCATATGATGAAATCTGTAGCAAGCATCCCAAAGTTGTCATCCAATTCGTTAAGCAACAGCTCATCGGATGTAATTTATAGCAATTTACGACCGTCACCCGACAGTTGCACAAACCGTTCTGAGGATTTTAGGGGTACTTATGGTAACATATCTTCTCACTCTGCAACTGCTAATTTGAATGTACATGAATCAGGTAAGAAGGCTTTTATTTATTTTTTTTTTGTATGTCCATAGTATTAATTATACAACATATAATTAATGTTCATCCAGATTCTAATACCAATACCATTGGGAGGGGTGCTGGGTCTGAATCTGGATCTCGCATGCTCTCCATTTGCACTAATTCAATGTCTGATAAGGAAATCGAAGAAGAGTTGCCGGCCCCACCTAGCCCTGTGAGCGCCGTTAGTTCATCGTACAGTGAACTTCGTCGTGCCACCGATGTGTTTAGCAACAGCAAATCTATAGATCTAATGGAGAATGCTACAAGCGTACTGCCGTCGGGGATCCAGCAGTTACCACCAGAATACGCCAACAAGAATTACCCTAAGCAGCACTATGCATACAACGCAGCAAATAAGGTACAAGTAAACTTACAAATACTTCTATTTGCAAATATAAGAAACTTCTTGATCATGGTCCTTGCGAGCCAATCAAACAACACACAACACATATTTTTGGAGTGCGAATCAAACGAAATTAAATGCAGATCAAGAGCAGCAAGAGTTTTTAAAGTAAAAAGATTTTATTTTTGATGTGTTTATCTGAGCTAAAAATCTTAATAGTTGTCGATACAAATTATGTAAACCTGCATAATATACCTTTCATTGGTATAAGATTCTCAAAACTATATTTCATTAGCGCATTATCCATGATCTTGCCAACATTTTTCCTAACTTTTTATTGTAGAAAACGAGTGCTCGTTTTTTCTGCAACATAATGATCAGTCTTGTTATTAGTATTTTGTAAGGCACATCACTGTAATTGAAACAGTAATTCGGTTTTAACAAAACTTTACATAAATATATTAAGCTATACATAAAGACATCTACAATAAATTTATATTGGTGAGCTCTTATTTTCAGAGTCATCAAAACAAAGCCAATGGGGACTATTATGGATATGGTGTATTATCTCAGGTAATTTTAAAATAAACACCATTAATATTCCAAGAAATGGATGAAGCCGGTCTTTTATACACATTTTATAGAGCTCTTCAACGTACGATTCAATATACGAGCCAATTAATCCTCGACCACCTGGCGAGATGATTTCTCGCAGTTGCTACAACATGTATGCGAATGAACCCAGTATTTTAGGTAATAATTGCGACAATAGCAGCGGTTGTGTGGGAGTAGCAAATATAGCCATGTACGTTAGTGGAGATGAGCACGCTCTCGCAGAAGGCAATGAAGAGCACATCGGTTATACTCAGCAAGGAAATAATATCGAGGGTAACGTGTCCCAATATGTGTTGTCCTCGTCCTCCGTTGATCCACCACATGAATTCGAAAACTATGGTAAGAAAAGCATTATACGATTGTCATTTTGGAAAATACCGTTTTCGATTTTATTCTTACTTCCTCAAGGTCGATGCGTTAAATGTAACGAGCGCGTGTTGGGCGAAAATAGCGGATGCACTGCAATGGATCAGATTTACCATATATCTTGCTTTACTTGCAACGAATGCCAAATTAACTTGCAGGGAAAACCGTTCTATGCTTTAGAGGGAAAGCCATACTGCGAGTACGACTATTTGCAAACACTTGAAAAATGCTCCGTCTGCATGAAGCCTATTTTGGAAAGAATTCTTAGAGCAACTGGGAAGCCTTATCATCCACAATGCTTTACATGTGTTGTATGTGGTAAAAGTTTGGATGGCCTCCTCTTCACTGTCGACGCAACCAATCAGAATTACTGTATTACCGACTTCCACAAGTAGGAAAATATAATAAATGTGAAGTAGCCTGGTTATGACACAGCGTTTATTTTTAGAAAATTTGCTCCGAGATGTTGTGTCTGCAGAGACCCCATTATGCCGGAACCCGGACAAGAAGAAACTGTTCGTGTGGTTGCGCTGGATCGCAGTTTCCACTTAGGATGTTACAAATGCGAAGTACACTCTTAACACGAAATATGATTTGCAATTTTTAAACCTGATTTTTGACTCTACAGGACTGTGGTCTTCTATTGTCATCGGAAGCGGATGGTCGTGGGTGCTATCCTTTAGATGACCATGTTCTCTGCAAAAGCTGCAATGCCCAGCGTGTTCAAGTTCTAACAAATCGGATGACCTCGGAACACTAAAAAATAGTCAACATTTTTTAAAATTTCATACTCGTAGCTTTACCTATTTAAAAGCCATTATTAAAAAAAGCATTTAAAATATTTTAAAAATATATATGTATGTCGTGTCGTTAAGAAACTATACCGTACAGGTGTTGTTATTTTTTTTTGTTATTTCCTTGATTTTACTAAAAGGTTAATATCGGATAGGTGCTATTACTCTTACAATACTATGTTCTGCGTATGTGTTTCCATTGCAAAATATTGGGCACTTTTTTAGAAATATAGTAAGTATTCAGTCAAAGATTCCCCAATCGTCTCTGTGCCTTTGAAATGGTAATAATCTAGTCACAGATGTTAACTCCGAAATTTTACCCCAAACGAATTATATTATATGTGTATCAAAGACGTCGAAATGTTTGTAACGGGCAGAAGAATGCGTTTCCGATGCTATAAAGTATATATTCTTGATCAGCATCAAATCTGAGTCGATATCGGCATGTCCGTCTGTACGTCCGTCCGTATGTCCCTCTGTATGAACACCTGGATCTTGGAGACTTTAAGAGCTTTGGCACCAAAGATGATGTGCAGATCAAGAGTATTTTAAATTTTTTCCACGTCCCTCCCGCCCCTGTAATTCGGAAAAAAGTAATTTTCTCTAGAATTATTTAAAATATCGTAATGAAATTTGGTAAACATATATATTATAATAAATCGGATGAAAAATAGCGAAGTTATAGACAGAAACTGTCAAGGGGCGGCCGCCGCATGAGTAAGTGAGACGGCAAGCGATTGAAATGTGTTTGGTCTTCGCATGCGAAAGAAAGAAACAAACATGAGAAAGAATGAGTAAAGGGCGCTTTGGTACAGGGATTATCCGAGTCGGTAAAACGACTAGCTAATTTTAATATAAGCCTAAAATAGGGAGTTTTTATTTTTTAAGTTGGTTCCGGATAGTGTTTGCTGTTGAAATTTAAATTTTTTGCCAAGTGCGATGAAATCATTGTTGTAAATTCCTGGGGACTTTTATACTCAGCACTGCAGGACCACTTATTGGCTAAGATCTGCATTGTTTTTCACGAGACTATTAAAAAACCTAAAAAAGTAAGTTTATTATACATCGAAACAACATTGGTAAAGATAGTCCGTTCCTCTGGTTTCTATTTGGTTCCGGGTACTATCGAGAAAATAGATTCCCTATCCAGCAAAAAATTGAAATATTAAATAGTTATTTTATGTAAGTTTAAATCATATATCATTCCGGCAATAGTACGATAACCGATATCTCGTCACTATTGTGCTACCAATCGAAACATAACTTAAGGGCTACTGAAAAAAACTGCTAACCCACTACAGTGCTTATTAAAAAAAATTTTTTAACCCTAAAAATTCATCAATTGTAGTTGTTGTAGATTTTACCACATTATGTCTGGTTTAACAACCAGTAGTTACTTCGGTTAAGATTAGCTGATAACAGGGAAAGCCAACAAAAATTCTTAAAGCGTTTTATTATTTTTCCAGGATTATAATATCCTTGCGAAATGTTATCGATAACAACGACACTGTCAAAGCTTCTGCTTCTGGAAAAATATTAATGGGATACGATTCAGATATATAGCAAATGCGCATGCTCCTAGCATTCTGCCCTATTCTGGTGAGTTTAGTGTATATGTGGACTTGTGCTTTTGCTTAAAAAGAAAGAGTGCTCGTCATCAGTATTGAATTCGATTTTCAAGCCATCGGACGTTATGTTTTGAAGTTCTGTATCTCATAAGCGCGTCGGCTGTCGACTTTTCCCGTTCGTTTCCCGTTATACTCATCTGCATCTGCATTAACATATATATATATATATATATATATCTATATACATATATATATATATACACGTATTTATATATATATATACATCGTACATAAAAAGTATGTACTCATATCGGTGTCGGAACAATTTATTTACCGCATTGGCATTGACAAAAATCGGTCTAACGCTGTACGGTTTGTGGATCGTTTCGTCCTTGTCCGTCACACCCTTACATAAATACATATGCGTAATTTAATTCATTATTGAAATGTAATGCATCTGCAAATACATACATACAAGTGTATACATATATTTTACGATTCTGTCTGGCGGATCGGACTAGGCACAGATTCAAAAATATTCACACATGTATGCTTATGTAGATGTATGCGAATGAATTTATCTGAATACGTGTGTGTATGCGTGCGTAAAAATTGTATCCTAGTATAAATCAGACATGATGAATTATTTTTGAAAATAGGTTTCATAAAACTAAATTGTCCGAGTTTAGTGAATCTCTGCATATATACTTGAACAAGTACATATGCATATACATAATGTATATATATCGGTTTTATAGATATACAAGTATATATGTATACATATATATATACTGCCCAGGCAATTTATGTGTGCTTTTATATATAGACTTATTTCAAAAGATTCGCAGGGTTGCTACATAAAATATCGACATCGTGACACGTATGTAGAAGTCACGTTATTTTGTGCATACAACAAGATAAAAATTATGTATGTAAGCAACTTATGTTCATAAATATCATACGTATAATTGTATAAATGCATAATGCACATTTACAAGTATCTGAGTCCCCCGTCCTGCTGATCCGTCTGTCCGCCATAATATAAATTGAGTATATAGTACTTTAATAAGTCTGTATTTATGTATTACATATACATATGTACATACATACGTACATATGTAGGTGTTACTTGGCGATTGGAAAAACTGTGGAAAATTCATGCGCAGCCTAAATGGAAGTTGGAACCAAGAGAGTCAAAAAATTACATGTGCGCACTCACACACACATAGGCCAGAACCAGTACATTTGCCAACAGAGCGAAACTGATTTAAAAGGTGTACACACACAACATTTTCAAATATGAAGAATTGCAACAAGTTTGCATAGAAATCCACTGTGCTTTTGCCAACCGACACTATCTCATTCCTATATACATATGTACCTATATATCAGCCGCCGCACCAGCATCAGGAATAGGAAGGATACTTAGATCTCTACAAGGTGGGGCGCAATCTCAAGAAAAGCTCACCCTTACCATTAAGCCTGCAAAGGATACACATATACACCACAAATACTCGTCAGCAGATACACGCTTTAGCCGATGTGTTTGGAAGCTTAACTCGCCTGATTCCCCAGCAAAATTCAGTTAGGAATCTACGTTACTAGAAGACACCTGTCGCGTTCCGTGTTAAATTGGGGACTTTTAGGACTATTAGGATTATGGACTCCAGATGTGCATGAACTAGCTACTATAATTGAATCCTTGAAAGGATTCAAAATTTGTATCTTCTATTACAGAACTCGTATAGGCATTTATGAGCCCAAATAAATACGAACAGTACTTTAGAATAAGGTGTTGTGTTGGTGCTTCTGCTTGTGCTGTATGTGTATGTACTTTTGTGGTGTGTTGAGGAAAATCGATTTTTATTTCAATAGTATAAACGCGTGGGAAACTAGCGAGTAAGTAGAGATATGGAAGCTAATACGTTTCGAGAAGTAACTTTCTAATAATATGTACATACGTACATATGCACATCACGAGACGTGAATTTGCCAATAAGTTAAATTTAAAAGAAACAACAATGCCTATATAATTTTACATTTTTCCTGATTATCTGCGCAGCTGAAAACCCAGTTTTGTCAAGATTTTGGATACATCCACACACATCATATACATATGCACATATAGATTGCTTTAAAAGTAGTAAACATTGGTCTTACGTTTATTTTCTTAATTCTACCTTTAAAAATCTTGTATGTATGTCAGAAAAATAGAAACTACTTTAATGAAGCATGAGATTTTATCCATATCATTAACATCTCTTTAGCGCTTCTAACAAGAGATAACTTAAAATTTGTCAACAAAAACCACTGAATTTGGTTTATATACAATGTTCATTTTACATATGTATGTATGTATATAAATGTTCGATTATTTATTTAACAAAGCGCCTAAACCTAGCGATAAAATGTAGCGCAACTATTGGAGAAATTTATGAAAAACAGAGTACGATGGCAGAATCAGTTTTGAAATAACTTTTGAATTAGTATGGACTGAATTGTAATTAAGCTGTTAGTTGTAAAATAGTATTCGAATGAGTTGTTCAATCGAATACTTACATTGCTGATATCGATAAGCAGCTAGCCCCACGCATAATCGACATCGATATCGCCTTTGTCGCCCCCGCCGACATTGCAAATTAAGAATTTAAGCATAAACCAGTAAATTGGTGAATATTTTTTAATAATACCCCTTCCATTTTTAGATCGGGCACGTAAGCTCGGCTTCGCCGCCAATCAAAGTCCCACATAAGAAAGAAGGGGCATAGAAGCGAACTCAAGATCGGACGCATTTGCACACTCTATTAAAGACAACTACCACAACATTGCTGGGATTTTACTGCCGACATAGATTTTCTCAAGTGCGCCATCGCGATGGCTGCTCCAGCAGCCTGTACGCGTTTTTCGGACAATTACGACATCAAAGAAGAGCTTGGAAAGTAGGTTGAGCTTGGGCGAGGATATGAAGTCCACGCACATATAGGACCTATGCATACAAAAATTAAATAAAATGGCCTCCTTTTATTTTACAGAGGGGCATTCTCTATCGTAAAAAGATGTGTCCAGAAGTCTACGGGATTCGAGTTTGCGGCTAAGATTATAAATACGAAGAAATTAACAGCAAGAGGTTAGTGCTCTAGAGAGAACTAAAAAAGAAAGATCGAAAGTTGTACCGTTGTATTTTTTTGCTGTACAATCTTTTTTGTTAGTGTTTATCAACCTTTCTGTCTAGTCTAACGAGTATACATAGTTTTATTAATATAGTAAATGATAGTACATCTTAAAAAAATAGTCGGGCGGACTTGATATATATAGGTTCATCGAATCGATTTTTTATTATTGATCACGATCTAAAGTAGCCCTAAATTACACTAACCCTTTTTTTTAATGTTGCGAAAGGCTTTATATAATTAAGCATTGCTTCAAATGGCAGAAATGGGTAATTGTATTATTAACGACTTTCATTAATAATATTATGTGTCGTAGGGTGACCATCCGTCCCGGATTCCCGGAAATTGCACCGTTTTTAAAGGCTATGTCAGCAAACTGAAAAAAAAAGTCGAAAAAAAATAGTTGAAAATTGGGGGGTGGCAGGTAGTCATGGACCTGTTTCGAAATGGCGTCTGGCCCAGATGGTCACCCTACTGCACTCCATTTTCACAATGCATTGCATCTGTATTAAAAAGGTAACTAGAATCGTATATGCTTGGGAAACAGTTTGTGATAAATATACATAATCCAATTGAAGTGTGGTCAGGCAATTTTTATAAGTAGATCTTAGCCAATGCCAGGGTGTTAACACAAATCCTTTATTTGTTTTTATAAAGACTTTCAAAAGTTGGAGCGGGAAGCCCGGATTTGCAGAAAACTTCATCATCCCAATATCGGTATGTTGGAAAATTTACTACTTCTTTGTATTTCTTTGTTTGTTGCTAAACAGTGTTATTGCTGCTTTTTTGACTATTTCAGTACGTTTGCATGACAGCATTCAGGAGGAGAATTACCACTATCTTGTGTTTGACCTGTAAGTAACCAAGCCCAAGCACATCTGCAAGCTTCGAAATGTATTTAACAACAACAGTAAATCGTGTGATGTAGATATTTGATTCCGTTCTCGTTTACGATTTTCCTTATGAGCTATGTTAAAGCTCATATATCGCAATGACTTGACGATTGTTTTTTGAGATTCATACTTCATCCTTTCCCCTCCGAGACCGTGAGAGATAGATATAAGATGTATGCTTATCCCCAAATTGTGCACCCTAGATATGACCTACATATGTATTGTATATAAAAAAAACCATGCAGTGATTCTTTTAGATCTGTTCGGTTCTGTTGTGTTCCACCATTTAACGTTAATCCACAATTTAACCCACCAAATTGTGCAATTTATCCATTTGCAAGTAAATTAACAGCCTGTAACCGAAATCCAAACAGACATAAAGAATTAAACATTCCAGCCAAATTCAAAAAAAAAATGTCCTAACATACATTTGCAGTGTAACTGGCGGTGAACTTTTCGAAGATATTGTTGCACGTGAATTTTATTCAGAAGCTGATGCATCACATTGTATTCAACAAATATTGGAATCGGTCAATCACTGCCACCAAAACGGTGTGGTGCATCGAGATCTGAAGCCAGAGAATTTACTGTTAGCTAGTAAGGCAAAGGGTGCAGCTGTGAAACTCGCTGACTTTGGTCTAGCCATTGAAGTGCAAGGCGACCATCAAGCCTGGTTCGGATTCGCCGGCACTCCTGGCTATCTGTCACCGGAGGTATTGAAGAAGGAGCCCTACGGCAAGTCGGTAGATATATGGGCATGCGGTAAGCATACGAATTTTCCACGCAACATCTAAATATAACTAGTAACCAGTCATAAAATTAATGAGATCCAAAGCTAATGCATCTACTCCTACTCTTACACATATGTATCCCTCCTGCCATCGACACTTCATCATACACTGCTATCAAAATCAAACATGCACATAGGCGTGATTCTCTATATATTGTTGGTTGGGTATCCGCCCTTCTGGGACGAGGACCAGCACCGATTGTACTCACAGATCAAGGCAGGAGCCTACGATGTAAGAAGAATTGAGAATTGGCATTTCTCTTTAATTCACCAATCTGTTTATTTTAGTATCCTTCACCAGAATGGGACACCGTGACGCCAGAAGCGAAAAACCTGATTAACCAAATGCTTACAGTAAACCCGAATAAACGAATAACTGCTGCTGAGGCCCTCAAGCATCCATGGATTTGTGTAAGTAGACACATTTGGTCCAAATCATGTACATACATACTCACCAAAATGTTCCGTTTTCCATATTCTTATCATAGCAAAGGGAGCGTGTTGCTTCTGTTGTCCATCGCCAAGAGACTGTGGACTGTCTCAAGAAATTCAATGCACGTCGTAAGCTTAAAGGTGCAATCCTCACAACCATGCTGGCAACTAGAAACTTCTCAAGTAAGACTTTCAGAGAGGCCTCGGACATTCCAGCGATTTTTACTCATATCTGGAAATTACAGGCAGAAGCATGATTACCAAGAAAGGGGATGGATCTCAAGTTAAGGAATCGACCGACTCGTCCAGCACCACACTTGAAGACGACGACGTCAAGGGTAAATATTTAAACCTTCTGGTATTTTAATGAGTCAATTTAAATTAAAAGAAAATGTTAAAATGAATTCGACTAATATTGTGACTAAAATGTAATGAATGAGAGTTGTTTACCTTAGACTAGTTTAGTTTGTTAGGTAGCCACACCATTTGTAGGCGTATGTTTGCTAGTGTTGCTATTATACATACATATGGCATACGACAATTCCAGGATAAATTATCTCGACACTTACGTATGTATAACAGACATACATACACATACACACAACAGAAAAGGCAACTGTAAAAAGTCGACCGATTTACACAATAACAACCCTGCACTTACTTATACATTCTGTGCAGATCGAAAGTTTTGCAAAAGAAACGATCAGTCGTTATTGTCATTCGCAATCTTGTTTTAAAACCTTATCGTTTCAGCAGCACTCATTCAATACCAGTACCTATTCCCTTAGAGGAGCCGCACGTATTTCATTTTGCTCTTCAATGTCGTTTATTAGCTTTGATTATGATGTCGTACGTTTTGTATGCCTGTGTGTAATTGCTTTTGCGTTGACTTTGATTCTCTTAATTTTGCACCATTCAACACCATAACTCGACCCCATCTAGCCACATAACCAATTACTATAGCCACTGCTCACTGTCTTCGGTCACCCTTTTGGGATGGCAGTGTTCATGGTCCGTTTTATTCCGCTAGGCCGTTGAAAACGGTTAATAGCCTTTTTGTGTTCCGGACACATATTTTTTTTTATTAATTTCTTTGGTGCATCTCATTTTTATAATTTCCTTTCTACGAGAAAAATCTTAATTAATTTACAGTTACGATCAAACACCCAATGTTTTTATTGCACATGTCCGCGTTTCATTATAATGTAAGCACCATTTAACACTTTCTAGATATATGAATAACAAATTTAAAAAATTGAATTATAATTTAAATACTTATGTCGGTTTGTTTCGCTGTGTGTCCAAAAGTCCAATCGAATTATGAGCAGAATTTAATCGTGAGAATACGCCTTTTACTTTCTTTTTGCTCTACTTATAGTGCACATAGTATGCAAGTGGGGAATATATACATACATATCTGTATATAATGCAATGATCTGAAAAGAAATCGTTTACTTTAGACTTGAAAAAAAAAAATAAAATAAATAAATAAAACGATGATCTGACATTAGACAAATTAAATTTTTATTGCTCTTCTGCCGTATGCTGCTGCTTCTATTGAGCTTCTAAATTGTTCAACAAATTATGGTTAAAAACAGCAAACTTAAAATAAACTTCAAATTTTTTCCAATGGTGGGATTGTTTGAGAATGTTTTGCCACTGCCACTGTGCAATATAAAGTATATTTGCAAGAGCAGCTTTATCATTAGTTCTGCTTTGATTCGATCGGTACTCAATTCAATGGCAACGAAAGGGTGCCGATCTTTTTCGTCAAGACACGAATGTTTTGGGTTGTTTGAGACACAAGGACTCACATGCAACCGAACCGACAGCACATGATATTGGTACAAATACAGCTACATTTTCAAATATGAAATTTGTTTTACTTTTTTCCTAGAAGATAAAAAAGGAATCGTTGATCGCAGCACCACAGTCATATCAAAAGATCCTGAAGGTAAATGATACATGCATTTATTTTTTGTTTAACATTCTCATCCTCACCCTCATCCTCATGGTATATTCATCGAGCGCATATCGCATATCTCTAGGCTTAAGTAGCTTGCATTTATTTGGCAGGCACCCGCCAGCATGTCCTGCCAAGTTGGATCCAGTATTTATTTAGAGTTGATTCATGTCTAACGCAAGCTGCCAGTGGGTTCTCCGAAATCGATAAATCGAAACTGCTCCTTAAAGATAGTTTTGTCCTCATCGCTTTGATTTTTATTTCAGCGGTGCAGTTGCTGAATTTGGACTAAGTTCGAACCAATACTAATTCAAATCACAAACAATTCATTCGCTGACGGCCCATGTTGCTCAATCCCCACCATACCCCCAGCTAAAGGACATGCTGGCATCTGCCAAGTATCTAAACCACTCAATTGGGACGTACTTGAAATACTTGTACTCCACCTCAATGGGAATCAGCGAAAGATATTTCGACTGGATGCTGAAATTCAACCGTCTACGCTCGCTTCTTCATGCTTGCCACATCAATAACAATTAGCGTTTTCGTGCCATGATCCTGGCTTATCGATGTCTGTTCCCATTGCATTGTTCATCGCAGCCGGGGAATGAAACCAATCCGAAAACTAACAATGGGGCTATTTTATAGCCTTGTCGATAGCTTTGCTCTACGTGTTTTTAGTGCGGTTTCGTTCCCTGATTGCCTGACATGTGTGTATTATACTAATCGCGCAAATCATTCGAACACTAGGTGGGCATCCCCACAAGCACAGCCATGAAGATCTGATGAGGTCCTCCTACGTGTCTACGTCAACCAATGGCATCTACTTGCCAAGCCTAAGCCCAAGTCCTAGCCCAAACACAAACTCAAGCAAATGCATAAGCACTCTAAGCAGCCAAAAGCAGTCCCAACTTTGCCCACGCCAACGCCTCAGAGGTGAGTATGCGCATCAATGCCATATCTGAGAGACTATACCTTGGGCAGCTGGACGGCAGCCTTTGTGGCCTCTGTGGCGTCCCAGTGTCAATCCCAGCCATTTTGTTTTCTTTCATTTTCTCTCTGACCTCTTGCAGATCGCATGCTAAATTTTTGGTGCTTGGGCAAAAGAGGAAGCCTCTAGTGCTTAGCGGGTGCGGCTCGACTGTATGTATCGTTATCGAATTTGACTTTTTTCAACTCAACTGTACTTATTAAACTATTGTTGATCAAATCCTCCATAATCCAAGTAAAGCGCTTGGCGCACTTCCACTGTTGTCGTTGTTCTCCTTCTTCCTGGATCTTGTAACCGCGCAGCAGTTGTACAATATTGTGTACCTTCAAACTCAAATAAGAATTATGGCCTTTTTCACTTACATTTGGCTAGTTGGGCGATCACTATGATTGCTAGGATCGACATATAAAAAATAGATCATTATCATCTGAAGCCGCATCCATTTACATTGTATTGGTATTCCCAATCAAAGCACTAAAAAACCAATAACAAATATCCACCTTCCTCAATTTATTTATTGAATCTTTTTGTTTTCAAACAATGCATATGAATATTGTGTAATCGGTATTTATTTGATATCGATATGCAAATGTGTATGCGTTCTAGAAATAAGGATTGTGTGTCCTGCAAAGACTTGCCAGCAAATATCAGGAAACTCTCAGTGCTCTTCAGGTATGTAAAGTTGCTCCAGTTCAATCTCATTTTCATCACCAACGCTTTCTACATCTCGGTGTATTGCACTCGCACTTACCGCACACACACACACACCCACACACCCACACCCACACACACACACATACTCCATGTATGAAATACTTGCAATTTGCACCTGCATCAAAATAAAGTGTTTACTAGTTGCATCGAAACTATGTACATAATGCATGTAAATTACGATTTTTTTAACGTCTAGCTTGGATTTAAGTTATCGTTTTGCAGTCCTACTCTGAAAGGTCAATTTGGATTTTAGTTTGGGTGACCAAGCCTTTTGTCAAATTTGAATGTTTAAATGAAATCTCACTATCTTTCACCTCCTCAGGGGCGTTATATTTACCCGATTGTAACTTAAATATAGTAACAATCCGATTTCGAAATGTTTTTTACTTAAGCTTCATTAATTGACAATTGTATTTTCGAAAAAAAAAACATATGGACAGAATTCTTGCTTTACCCAAATTACAGCTATGGCTTATAATCGCAGAATTTTGATGTCAATGCACGCAATACTCATTCCTATTATAAGCATGCTTTATGCATATCCTATACGTTGCGAGCTCCATTACAAAGATCCCTTTTGTTCCCAAAATCTTGAATATCTTAACTTAACTTAACTGAATTTAGGTAGCGAATGTGGCATATTAGGTAATCTAAAAGTGAGACTGGTCCAAGCAAAGTACATACACTTTCGACCTACGCTTGCCCATTTGTCCTTAAACAGTATGGATGTATTAGTAAAGCATTGTTCGAGATGTGGCAACCTGTTAGTTTTGTTGGTTTTAATCCTCTACAGTTCTCACCATCATCTTTGCAAACCTATTAGTTAGAGCGTTTGTAGTTATAATTTGAGTTTTGTATTTAGAACAAGACGCTTTTAATCGATTTGGATTTGGATTTATTATTATGTATGTATGTACATATATTTGTGTATCAACCAGTAGAGATACATACATACTAAGTCCATACATAAACACAAAAACACATACACACACATACATATATACATACATTGTAATTGTTATGTTGTGCTGTTGCTGTTGCCATATCTTTTGGCGCTGTCGGTCGGTTGGACCGTTCAAAAGTAGCTCCATTTCATTTGTGGATGTAAAATCTATATCTGTGCAAAATGGCTATGGCTAAGACTACCTACTATTTAGTGTTATTATATATCGTACTGCTATCATCGTTTCAACAACTCCATCGAACTCATTGCGCGATTCCGACTAATTACGAATTACCCTAAACAAATACTACTATACAAATATACAAAGCAGCCAGACGACAGGAAATCATCAAGATCACAGAACAGCTAATCGAAGCGATCAATAGCGGCGACTTTGACGGCTACACGTGAGTTGGTGTCCACCTACTCGTTTCACATGAATCACTTCAAAGTTTTCGCTTATTATTTCAGTAAAATATGTGATCCACATCTGACTGCCTTTGAACCGGAAGCATTGGGTAATCTAGTCGAAGGAATTGATTTCCACAAATTCTACTTTGAAAATGGTAAACGGGATAATTACAAACTTATGCCATTATAAATATTAACGAAATAAAACGTGAATGTATTTTTTTTTTGTCGTCCTTTCAGTGCTTGGTAAAAACTGCAAAGCCATTAATACTACAATATTGAATCCCCATGTGCACTTATTGGGAGAAGAAGCAGCCTGCATTGCGTATGTTCGGCTTACACAGTACATTGACAAGTAAGGCATCAATTGGCATTGACAGGGCAGGGGCAGGGGCCAGCGAGTCTTACTCAATTCTTTATTTCTTTTCTCAGACAAGGGCATGCGCACACCCATCAGTCGGAGGAGACACGCGTGTGGCACAAGCGTGATAACAAATGGCAGAATGTCCACTTTCATCGCAGTGCGTCGGGCAAGATCAGTGGAGCTACGACCTTTGATTTTATACCACAGAAATAGGCGATGCTAATCGTCGGCAATGAGCGTGGGCATGTACAATGCGGTCCATGTGGATGCAACTCAACTCTTTCAGATGGCAACTGGCATTGACGTCCTGCAAAGAGCAAAATGTAATACTTAGTATAATGCGAAAGCAACGCGTGTTTTTGTTTCTCCATTTGTATTTAATATGTCTACTTACACGAACTTCTGCATTGATATGAATATGGATATGTATGTATGTAATGGTTATATGTTTGAATGTGAAATACTTTTGAAACTGATCCTGATCCTTATCCTAAATATTGTATGTAAAGTGTAAATCGGAACAGTCAAAGCCATAGCTCCAGTCCGAACATAAATACAATTGTGTTATGAAATATGTATGTGACTAGCAGGCGATATTAGCGATACCAAAATCTAAATGTGCAAGCCCTAGTTAATAATTAATATGATCTGAATGAGAAGTTTTTTCAATTTCCTTTTTTCACGGCACTATAAAATGATTCGTATGAGCAGAGTATCTGGTCTGTCCATGATGTGTAGCGTTCTGGTTGGAGGATAAACATACACATGCACACATAAGCAAATACTCAATTACTATGCGAATAGCGGTGGTCAAAGTGTGAATAGTGCGAAAAAGAATCGAAGTAGCAAACTTAGACATACATACACATAAACACATTCAAGGCATTAGATAATTACTAAATAGCATTTACAAATTTAACAATGCAAAACCAAAAACAACAACAAGCAACTAAAATGCAAAAGCAAATGTAAGAGCATATTTAAAATTGAAACAAAAAACCAAAGAGAAACCAAATTAGCTAATTGTTATAAAAATTTAGAAGCATTGGAAGGGTGGAAGGATGAGTGTCGTTTGACTGTTAGCAGCGAGATATCGCGGGCGAATAATTTGCTTCGCTTCTCTACTGCATAACGGCATCCGCATACAGATTCGAGGATGTTGCCGATGCCGGTGCAGGTGAAATAACAGCAGATGA
Organism: Drosophila nebulosa; assembly: GCA_024703675.1. Lineage (NCBI taxonomy): Eukaryota > Metazoa > Arthropoda > Insecta > Diptera > Drosophilidae > Drosophila > Drosophila nebulosa. Next base: position 631,285 of record JANFPS010000004.1, on the reverse strand, counting down.
ATAGAAATTTTATTATGTATTACTATTATTATCATTTCTTCGAATTTTATATAACAAAAGAAAAAACAAATTTACAAAACATACTACTTAAAGAGCAACGCATCATGATCACGATAATGAAAATGAAACCGAAACATAATAAGAATTACATATAATTATAATATTGTATTGCAATTTGCATTAATTTTCCCTATTCCGATATTCAGAAACAAGTGTTTTAGGTTAAGGTTCCCCCTTTAACTGTATGCATGTGTGCGACTTGCGGATTTAGGATATTTAGGATTTTACTATCCCCCATAAAGTCCCTAATCTGGCATGCATGTCTTGTAATTCTGTATTTGCATCTGTATCTGTATCCGTTTTCGTATCCTTGTCCAAGTCCAATTATTCAACATTATTATCACCGACTTTCCGGACTGAGGATAGTTCGAGAGTGCATTTTCAATTGAACAAACCAAACAATGTTATTATGAACCATTTTCTAGAATTTAAATGTCTTCTTAAATAATATTTGAAATATATAAAAAAAAAATAATTACAAATACAAATAAGTTCAACTCTACAAATTAACCGCCGAGTCTTATCTCCAGGCGAACTCAAAAAAATTTAACGGACACCACTAAGCATCGAGCCTATTTTGAAAAGGCGACGGCTTAAAGGTCAAAGGAACGGTTGCCTATACAAATTACTTGCTGTAGTTGATGTCCTCAATATTTAAATACAAAAATTTAACGCAACTAATACAAATACAAATATAACGGTAATAACTTTAAATATTAATTATTCCACATTTATGATTTATGAAATATAAATACATACTTAATAAAAATTATTACAAATACAACTTGCGCATGGATAATTTTAAAGCGGGATAGACCTTTAAATTTTACATTTGGATTTATTTCAATAACTGCGATTTCTTAAGTGGGAATCCTAATTAGGTCTACCTTCTTTATTATTTGAAACCAGAAAAAATATATATCTTTTTTTTACCGACTCGGAAATATCCTGTGCCAGTTTAAAATTCGCTTATTTATCACTATTTGTTACACTGTGTTGGGTTTCTATGTGTTTCTCGCATGCGTTGCGAACAACAAAATTGAATGCCATCTCCCACACTCACCCGACATCCGTCCTTTTTATAACCTTGCAGAGGGTATTATAAAATTGGTCAGATGTGGTGGTAACGCGGAGAATGAGACGTTTCCGACCCCATTAATTATTTATATTCTTGATCAGCATAAGAAGCCGAGTCAATATAGGTTAAGTTCTTGGGGTATCCGGCCACTATATTTTTTTTGTTTTTTAAGTTTACCGAGCTAAACTCACTCCAAATGTGCATTGTTGTAGTCCGCATCTTCTCGCCAGATTTTGTGACGATCGGACCATTATATCGTATAGCTCCCATACGAACAATCCGAAAAAATGTTTATATGGGAACAACTTTTTTGTTTGAAGTATTTTCACAAGATTTGGTACTTAGATAATTTTAACGGTTAAACATAATATTTGATCGAAATTGAATAAATAAACCTAATTATATATAGCTCTGCCACTTTGCGACGGAGCGCTAAGGGCGTTATTTTGGTGCGTAAACGTGTTGTGCTTCGGTTCATAGACACACACACACACACACACGCAAAACAGAATGAATTGTGGCTGTATGTGTGGGGAAAAAGAATTCTAGACAAAGGATCCAAAGGTATATAAATTTCGGCATAGCCTACGATAGCTTCTTTGATATTTGGGGTTTTTTGGGAAAAAATATTTATACGTGTAACTTGGCCGTTTTTCGTTCAAATAATGTGAAAAATATAATAATATAAGCCTACCAAATTGTATTACGATACTTTTATTTATGCGAGGAAAAATCAATATTGCATTCTAAGAGCGCAAAAGGGTCTGGCAAAAATTTGAAAGAAACTTAATCTGCATATACACTAAAATCACCAAGTTTGGTATGTAGACCCTTAGCATACCAAATTTGAAGATTTTTGCTTTTGTAGTCATCAAGATCAAGGATGGCTAGATCGACTTGGCTGTTGATGCTGATCAACTATATACTCAAAAACGGGTTAACCATACATACCCTTTCATCCTATGCTTTTCAATTTGAAAACAAAGACGTATATAGATATTTTCGATCGAGATGCAGATACTATACATGTATGTACCTACCTATATATGTCCTTTTTGAACTATGCTTGCAATCTGCTTAAAAGGACATTGTAATTTTCTTTTTTACATATTTCTATATAACTAGTTTAGTCGGTACAGAATTTGGAAGTTCGTTATCCGCGATGGAAAAGGTCTGGCGGGTGATATGTTGGTATATTTTATATATGCTTTGTTCACTCAGTTAATGGTTTCCATTTTTTTTAATAAGCCGCGTCGTTAAGACATTTGGGCAATTAATTTTAGCTCACCCTTTTCAAAGATAGCATATGTTTTCGTAAAAGCATAAAGTCTTCTAAAGTTGTGGTTTTTATAAATAAAATACCATGCTGTTGTAAGCGTTTATCCATTAGAGTCTTTTTAAAATGGGTTAAAGGAAAGCGTAAGTTTTTTATTTAAAGCTTTTACTGGAAAATGTTGTTCAAAATAAGACGCTTAATGCTGAATACTTTATTTTCACCAAATGTTCACTGTGCACTCAAGATAGTTAACATAAATGTATCCTATGAAAATGTATGTTGGCAGGCATTGAAAATGACTAAAACAGATTGAATGTTTAGTTTTGAAGTCTCATATTTTATCGTACAGGAAAAATAAACTTTGGTACATGACTATAGCCGAACCGTGTTTTTTAGTGCAAGTCAAGAACAAATTGACATCAGATAATTTTTGTCGATGAACAAAAGTTTATTTGGATTTTGGATTAATTTTTTTGTTGAAAAGATATTTAAGAAAGGAACGCTTCTTTTTTTCACAAGTAGTTTTGGTAGAGAATCCTCCATGGTTTGGGATGCTTTCTGTAAGTCAGGATGGTTAGATGTAACATTTCCAACCACTGCAAAAAATATATAGAGTTGCTGGAAAAGAACTTATTGCCTTTTCTTTGCGCACAAGTACAAGCTAAGTTCATTTTTGAGAACGATAGTGCATTAGTCAGGAGACCCAATAATGCCTCGATGAAAATAGCATCACATCTTTGAAGCCTGTATTAACAGCCTTAAATTGGGTATAAGTAAGGAATAGGATAAAATTTCTCAAATGGACCTAGGTATGTAATTTGATTGCCTTTATGTAAAAGAGAGTTTTTGAGTTTATTACAACTTAAGTTACTCATTATTAATATGAGTAACTGGAAATTTGTTAATTGTTTATTTAAAAAAACCAAGTGCGACTATAGCTGTGCACATCGAACAAAACGAATATTTATTATTTCGTATTAGTTCTAAATTATTTTTTATGCACTTTCTAAAAGTAATTTTGGTTTTCTTCTATGTTTATTCTTGACTTACACCAAAAAACAAAGTGCGGCTATAGTCTTACACCAGAGTTTCTAATTCGCCTAGTTTACTCCTCTGATTAAATTATACTCCGAGATAGTTTAATACTAAATTTATTATTTAAATACACTCGTTTACTCAAAAATTATTGTAGAAGCTTGTGTGGCGTTCACCAAAACATTCATTATTATAGCCTTGCAAAAAGTGTATGTTGATTTTGGTCCGACCGTATTAGGTATAATAATTCTTGAGCAGCGCGATAAGACGATTTCATAAAGCCATGTCCGTCTGTCCGTTTGCATCGCGGCAAAACTATCAAAGCTACAGTGCTAAAATTTTGCATGTGGTCTTTTATATACTGCAGGCGTTGTATATCTCGGATTCAGACGTATCGAACCGCTTTATCATATAGCTTTCATAGGAACGCTCGGTCGATAATAAAGTTTTGTTTTATCCAAACGTCCTTGCCAATTTTTATTAAGATCGAACTACTTTATCATATAGCTCCTATAGGATCGGTCAAGTTTTGGACCAATAATTTCTTATATCCTGTACCCATACGGTAAAAGGGCATATTAAAGTCGCCAAAATTTATGCAACAGGCAAAATAAAGCGATTCCGACCCCATAAGGTGTACGGGTATATGTATCATCAGCCCTATCGATCTAGCCATGTCCGTCCGTCTGTAGACCGTACAAGCTAGAGTCACCAAATTTGGTATGTAGACTCATATAGTGTGAACGCAGATGAAGTTTATTATAATTTTTTATAATAAAATTTGGCAAATTTGACTAATATTTGCTGTTCATATTTATCGGCTTTCCCAATTTCATGAAAATCGGATGAAAATTAGCCAAGTTATATGCGTAAATGTTTTACAAGGAAAAGCCAGAATAGGGACGCCGGGTGACTGATGCAATTGGTATGTGCCTTATTTGATTAAGATCCAGCGAATGTACCATATGGGTCCCATTAAAATGATTGGCCCGAATAACAATTTTGGTCGGAAAAACAGAAACAGAAACAGCTAATTGAACTTTCTATTTTTCACATAAAAGTCTTTTTAGTGTAACACAAAACGTTGCAAGGGTATTCAAATTTCGACATGGCAGAATTAAGCAAAGAGTTTTCTACCTGAACGCTTAATATAATTAGAAAACAATCAAATCGGATGACTATATTAGTTCCCGAAGGAATAATAATATTAAAGTCTGTGTCAATTTAAGTAACCAACAAATTTATATTTTTGGGATTGGCATCAATAGTATGTGTTTAATCAGCAGCCAAAGTAATCTGAAAATGTCAATTTATCTCAGAAAGAAATTTGTATTATAATTAAAATGCTTTCTTGAGTTTAAATACGTTTTATTGATTTCCTCTAGGTCGGGTTGGGAAGTTCCCTTCAAACGATACAGTGTCTGTGACAACAACTTTAATGCTTAATTCACTTGATCTTAGTCATCATGGCTTCATGACGATGAAAACTACTTAGGCGGCCTCCTTAGCCAGACGGTCGGCCTTTTCTACAACTTCTTCAATGGGACCAACCATGTAGAACGCAACTTCTGGCAAGTGATCGTACTCGCCACCCAGAATCTGTGAGAAGCCCTTGATGGTTTGCTCCAGTGGAACGAGTTTGCCGGCATGACCAGTGAAGACCTCGGCGACTTGGAATGGCTGTGACAAGAAGCGCTGGATCTTGCGAGCACGGGCCACTGTTAGCTTGTCCTCCTCGGACAACTCATCCATACCCAGAATGGCAATAATGTCCTGAAGCGATTTGTAGTCCTGCAAGATCTTCTGAACACCGCGAGCCACGTTGTAGTGTTCCTGTCCGATGATATTGGGGTCCATGATACGGGAGGTCGAATCCAAGGGATCCACGGCCGGGTAAATGCCCAGCTCGGCAATAGCGCGGGACAACACAGTGGTGGCGTCCAAGTGAGCGAAAGTGGTGGCCGGAGCGGGATCGGTCAAATCGTCAGCTGGCACATAAATGGCCTGCACAGAAGTAATGGAGCCCTTCTTGGTAGTTGTAATACGCTCCTGCATAGAACCCATGTCAGTGGCCAAAGTTGGCTGATAACCCACAGCTGAAGGAATACGACCCAGCAAAGCGGACACCTCAGAGCCGGCCTGAGTAAAACGGAAAATGTTATCGATAAAGAGTAGCACGTCCTGTCCTTCCTGGTCGCGGAAATATTCAGCGACAGTAAGGCCGGTAAGAGCAACACGGGCGCGGGCACCTGGGGGCTCGTTCATCTGTCCATAGACAAGGGCGACTTTCGAAGTCTTGTCCTTAAGCGAGATGACACCGGACTCGATCATCTCGTTGTACAAGTCGTTACCCTCGCGGGTACGCTCGCCAACGCCAGCGAACACTGAATAACCACCGTGGGCCTTGGCTACATTGTTAATCAACTCCATGATCAACACAGTCTTGCCGACTCCAGCACCTCCAAACAAACCGATCTTTCCACCCTTAGCGTATGGTGCAAGAAGATCGACGACTTTGATGCCAGTCACAAGAATCTCCTGTTCTACGGACATCTCCACGAATTCAGGAGCTTCAGCATGAATGGGAGCGGTCTTATCGGTGGGGATAGGACCACGCTCATCAATGGGCTCGCCTGAGTTAATAAAGAGAAAAGTTATTTTATATCGTTTTCAAAATGCTACTTCACACTGACTACTAACCAATTACGTTAATGATGCGGCCAAGAGTCTCGGCTCCGACGGGAATACGGATCGGATAGCCGGTGTCCAGAACTTTCTGGCCACGCACCAAGCCCTCGGTACCGTCCATGGCAATGGTACGAACGGTGTTTTCTCCCAAATGTTGGGCAACTTCGAGCACCAAACGAGGAGAGCGGTTATCCACCTCCAGCGCATTTAGAATTGGTGGCAAATTATCGTCGAACTGTACATCGACGACAGCGCCAATGACAGCGACAATTTTGCCGTTTCCACCAGCGGCTGCCTTGGCAGCTGCCTTAGCGGCATGGCCGCGAGCTGAAAAAAATTGAGATGGGAATGAGAATAAGAAATAATACTTTTTTACATTTTTCTTGGCTAAAACTGTTCCCCCTAAATTGTACATGGAATCGAATCGGTGGAGTTATGGAAAGAATGGTTGCAAAGATAATAATAAAAAATGCATAAATAAAATTGTGGGAGACACACACTTTGCTTTGTTTTCTACACATAAAGAATCAGCTCTGTAATAATTTTTTGTCTCACTAGGTTTGGAATTAGTAAACTCTGGTTAAAGAACATTTCGTTAGGAATATATGTATAAACGTATATGTATGTATGCATTTATATATATCATTTATTTTTTTTAATTTTGGATTTGGTAGTACGGTGGTACCGAGTAAAAACTGAATGGAAAATGTAAATGCATTGGCTTCTAGCATTTTACGATTATATAAACGTTCTTATGATTTAGACCGCAAATATTTACAATCTTGCCCTGATATATTTAGTTTTCTATGTAACTAAGCATTATTTCATTTAAATTCCCGACATTATGTTGTATTTTTGCGAGTTCGGCAATTGCATAAGTCTCGTCTATGTTCCTGTATATTCGGTCGCCGCCATCATTACATTAATCGTATTACGTCACAGGCCATCTTTTTGGCAATTAGAAAAATAAAGCAGCTTTTCGCATCAGACGCATATATGTAATTTCAATTCACATAATTAGTTGGACTTGGCTATAATTTCTAAATTCTATTAACGTATACATACAACCTGATTTACATATATCAAGTTAACTGCCGCAGTGGGTGCACAATTTTTTCTATCTTGCATAACCTTTAAGGTTATGTCCGTTCCATTTCTACTTCACAAGTCTGGCACAACATTATTTAGGTACGACCATATTAAATCTTTACACACTCTACCCTTCGACTTGCTATCCAATTTATATCCACTTCATTTTCACCAACTATATGTACTTACAATATTGCCCCAAAAATGGTAGCAAATTCTTATCAGCTTTAGCGGCAGCACGTAACACGAACATTTTTTCGGTGCAAACTTGACTGGACTGAGCACGAAAAAAATGTGAGTGATGGGAACACAAAGGAATCGCTTATCGGAATAGCCCAGTCAAAAGTATCGATTTTTGCGGTTTATCGATTGAAGTTTCTCAGAACCTTCCCACAATAAATAACCGAATGCACAGTGACTCAAATTGGAAAATACCAAGTACATTTACATGATTGCTTTATTTCGACTGATCCTTTTTATAAGGCTTCGAAATTTATAATTAGAACTTGATAATAAAAAAGTACACTGTCGTCCTAAGACAAGTAGACAGATCATTTGGACTATAGTAAAATAGTTGAATTCAAATTCAAAGTAATTTTTTATTGATCATACTGCTCATAATCAAATACATATATCCAGAAAACTATGCTGAGTGAGAAATACAATAGAATTAAGAATTAGAAGTTTCAAACACATTTGATTATTTTATGCATATTTAGGAAATTTGACATTTTATTTTATTTATTTTCTTGTTAACTAAATACTGAATACTGAGTACTTTTTGTATTTGTGTTGGTTTTGTTTCTATAAAAAAGATGTTCGGTATCGACTACAATCCGAATTTAAAGCAGTGAACAGCACCTATAGCACCCAGGGGATGAAGTGTTTCGGCAGTTCGTGTCTATGTGAGCATGCCGAAGCCCTCAAGCATTGCTATGTCGCTTTGCTGAAAAAAATTATCCTTGCTTTGTTTTCCTTATCTTTCTCTCGCAATTAATCGCCGGCCGCGCTCTTTGTGTTAGTTGCCGCAAAATATCTTCACTTCATTTTGCGCAGTGCAAAGCAACTGTCATTCACATTGGAACGCACACATACATTGATAATTTTCGGTGGCTCTCTTTATGCCGACCTCTGATTTAAAGCGGGTGTCAAAGTGAAACATTGACATATGTATACATACATATGATATAGTAGTTCGATCCCTTCAAAATGTTGCAGACCCCAACAATTCACATAAAGGGCGATTTTAGCTCAAAAAACTCTTTCATTTTTTGACCGATTGCTCCCATGGCAGCTAGCTTTAAAACTGAGAAACTGACAATGACAGACATGAGTATATTGAATCGGCTTCTTAAGCTGATCAAGAACATTTAAACCTTATGAAATCGGAAACGTCGTCTTTTTTGGTTGCAAACATCTGAACAAAAATATTCAGCAATGGTAATGGTTTGAAATATAAATATGTATCTTGCATTTCTATACCCGTGCATTATAAAGAACCCTAGTCGATACACAAAATAAATTTCGTAACACTCATAAGCCCTTATATCAACAAAAGTTTGAAACATAAACATGTATAAACTTTGACATAGCCAAAGGTACCGTCTCTGATATTTTCGGTGTAATGTAAACTAACCTTGAACAATCGTAATATAAGGACATACGAATATTTGTAATCAATATCTGTTGACTAAATTTGAAACAAAACAGACTAAAAATACAAAGATTCTGCGTGTTACAATTTTTATCTGTGTGATCCCAAAAGGGATCTTCATGTGCTTGTAGGAATAAACGATTGCCTGTGATTGCCCTGCGGCATGTGAATAGAGTTAAATATGCCTACATATGTATGTATAAATTTTGTCTTATGAATTTCAAATGTTTGGCGTATGGTACATGTAAATATGTAAGTCGGTGCGACGAAATTCATGTGTATGTATTTGATTTTTTTTGAATTTCCACAAATCTAATGATTTCATTAAAGAAAATGTTTAATGGTTCCCACATTTGGTCGGAAAAACAGCCAATTAAATTTTCGATTTTTTGCATTAAATGTTTTTTCGCTTTGACACCTAATCGTTAGGAAACAAAACTTGCAAAGATATACAAACTGCGGGACGACTGAAGCCTAAACGGCCATCTAGTTTTTGTATCATGTATTCAAAGGCTAACAAAGTGTTTTCGAAAACATAAAGTATAAATATTTTTGATCAGCATCAAGTCGAGTTTAAGAGCTTTAATAAGCTGAATCGAACCAGATGAACAAACAAAATTGTCAATCTTGAACTCCTTCGCAAAAACATTCGCTTTTTCTTGAAGTAATGTGCCACTTATTGCAATTTCACGATTACCTTGGATTTTAAACCACTGCAAAAGTGCTTTATCAATTTTGTCATAGCTGCATACTCTAACGTGTTTGGCTTTTAGTTCATTTTTAATAATTTGAGCCTCTATCTTCTGTTTGTTGGTTTTGATTGTAGAAATTGTAGACTGATTTACACCAAATTTGTTTGCCAAACTTGTAGATTTTTGACCAGCTTCTGTAAGCGCTGTAAAATAATGTTTTTTGTTAGAATTGATTCAAACAAAGAAATCAAGTGATTTCCATGTACTTTTTTGACATATTTTTTACACATAAGAAACCTTCTTCACATATGCAAACCACGCCGCTTTCGCGCACTTTGACAATTCACACAGATAGGCCGAAGTCCGTACGAAGTGTATTTAAGAGCGTCAAAACGAAATTAATCTCGCACAAATACATTGAGACTTTTTTCAGGTCTCTTTGTACCGACCGGTGCTATATTTTGCTCTTTCTTTATATATCGTTATAGCCAGTACCGTTATAACACAGATCTCGGAAACTAAAAGAGCTAGAGTCATCAAATTTGGTATGTAGACTCGTATAGTGTGTACGCAGATTAACTTTTCCGCTCCTGAAATTTTGAAAAAGGGGAATTTCTCTTGCAATATTTAAAGAAATGTAATGAAATTTTTTTAACAAACATTTGCCATAAATATTTGTCGGCTCACCGAGTTTCACAAAAATCGGATAAAATATCCACGTTTTACGCATTTCCAGGCAAAGTCATGGGATGACGACCGGATAAGTGAGTCAGATGGCATGCGATTGCTATGTGTTCGCTTTTTGGATGCGAGAAAGAAATATGAATAGACATCTATCAAGACATAACAAGGATTAATAAAAAGGCGCATTTCAAGGTGGTACAGGATATACTCGAGTCGGTAAGGATATATAATATAATATCAAATTTTTATATAGTTTAAATCAGTTTAGACTGCATGTGAAAGTAAGAATAAAACTTACAAGATTTATAACAGTTTCCAGACATTTGGACAATTGGTTCAATTTTGGGCGGTTTTTTGGCTGATAAACAAATTTGTTCAATTTGAATTATTAATTAAGACATTTTATTTTTTTTGTCATAAATTTATAATGTATAGATGAATACATAATTATAATAATTATGTATATATAACATTTAATAATTATCAATCGCTTCTATTTTAATTTGGTATTTGTAATTTAAATAAATACAAAAACCAATTGCCCAGTATAATACAGGCAATCAAAATATTGTGAATATACATTAAATATTATTATCTATGTATGTTTAACCCAAAAATAGCGTTGTGAGAAAACCCAAATGTGACACTATGTGCAAGTTTCTAAAATAATATCGAAAGAATTAGAATGTATCGTCCTCGATCGTCCCTCGTCCTCTAAATATTATACAGTCGGCTGTGTCTGCTATGGTGATTTCACTCTTAAGGGAACATGGTAGGACACAACAATGTCGGAAATAAGCGCTTACGAGTCGAATAATAATTGGTGCCCACACAGCTACCAAAAGACAAGGGAGCTATTCGATTGAAATAAGTGTCTACAACGGAACAAGATTCTGGTTATAATCTTGCAATCAACTGAATTTCAGAATATTGACTAAGCAGAGACTTGCACCGTTCTGCGATGCAGAAGACTTAAGAGAAGAAACCTCGATGATCAAATCCTGACAATTTTTAATACAACGATACCTTTGTGCATCGTCCCTTTACGTCATTATCATAATTTCGTCTTTTTCGTCATCATAAAGTGTTTATGTTTTTGACCATAACCAACAGCCGAGTTGATTTAGCCTTGCCCCACTGCCACATTAGTCTGGGAACTATGTATAAAAGCTAAAAGCACCAAAGTTGGTACACTTGTATATTGTCTGCGCAGATAAAGACTTGCACAATTGGCGGCAGAGATGTTAATACACGGCCTAAGCTTTTCACCGACTTAACAGGGACTTGAAAAAAAGTAAGTAAAAGTATGTATATAGAATCATGTATTCACTTATTTATCCTTAATCCGATTTCAGCTGATCAACGCGAGAGGGTCACAAAGTCCAGATTACGTATCTTGAATCAAGTGACACCAAATTTGAAGAAATATTAGCTGGCACTTGTTTCGAACAGATTTGAGATCAATATGACCGCTTTGCGCAGTGTTTCCCTGTCTTATCCAGCCATTACGACGCCTGTGCGACTCCTTGCTAGTGTTCTTCTCATTGGTGGAAGTGTCTTGCACTAGAGAAATTTAAGATTTCTAACGATTTTCTTTAAAGAAGTGACGTAGTACCAAGAGTTGTTTTAAAATGTTTGTTGAAAAGTTTTTTTCGATTTTATAAAATTTATTGTAACAAAGAAAAATATATTTCCCACTTTTTTTTAATATTGGGTAAATAAGTATCAACTGTAAAATATTGTGACAGCAAAAATCAAATTAAGCAGAAAATGGCGTAGACGATCTATTTTGTTCGCCTGAGGCGCCTTTAGATTTTATAATCTTTTCTAGAAACTGTTTCTAATTACCAAATGGAATTCTCATGCTGGTAAGTACTTTCGTTATTTGTTTGCCAAATGGTTCCCCCTTCCTAAAACAAAGCAAAGTGAAAATGGCAATTGATAAATTGGGGCAGGTCGAGAACCTGTGGTTTTATTAGCTCTTACGGATTGAGGCTATCGAAGAGAAGATTTGAAGGTGTTACTTGTTTTGCTTTTTGTTTCTGAAGTGTAAAGGTCAGAAAATCGTTGAATTTAAGTGGTAAGGTGGAAGGAGCTTTGCAAAGAAACTCATCATTGTTTTGTATTATTAAGCTTTTAAACTAAAATTTTTGTCATCCGTTTTGCTACGAGAAATTGCGTTTTCAAATCTTTTTCGGACGCCAATGCCTACAGCTCGGGATGTTATATGGTTCACTCCACTCGTCCCAAGACGAAATGTATAAATAAATGTACAACTGCAGTCCGCTGCAAATAAAGTATGTTTCTGATTAGATATAGTGAGGGTTGCGGCTAGAATGCGAGTGTAATGGAGTCTTACCTGAAGATTCCATGTGCTTGCATGTGCGACGTTAAGGCTAGAAAATGGATTTTAGAATACAACCAAAAGAAATATTAAAAATATCAGAATAAAAGACATTTGCACAGTTTATAATTGTATATTTTAAAATACAAATACTTTACACACACTCACACACAAATGTTTATAGTTTAAATTTTATTACATACATAGTTTTTCGTTAGAATATATTGGGATTGGGATTAAGAGCGGGCCTGAATAAGTTTTCGATTACGAATCGTACGGGATGTTGCTTTGAGATACATTTTAACTTTCGTTACGTGTGCTAGAAACGTTCGTATGGTTATCTGTGTACATGGATGCCCAACAGATTAACTCTACACTCTACCCAGAGTTTAATGCAAACTTAAGTACATATCTCATTCTTAACTCAATGCCCCAACTGTGTTGTATCTAGCCGATATGTTGACAATGACGGAAGCTATTCTGTTATTTTTTTTTCATTTGCGTTCGCTTTGAAGCTCGAGGTCTCGGTCGATTTATAGTTTATCTTTTCAAAAATGCTAGAATAATAGACATTTACATAATTCTATCGTTTAGTGATCTATATAATATATATTTACGCACAACCACAAATATTTTTATGTATGTATTTTTATATATACGTTTCTATACATACGTATAGATACATATCTATATATATATATATATAGATACAAATACTTTTAATGTAATAACGGAAATAGCTTAAAATTATAGACAAAGTCAAAGCGCTCTGGAGACCAGACCTCCAACTACAACAACTCTTATGATTGTATTCCCATTTTCATAAATGTATTATGAAGCAGTATTTGACTTTCAATTGCTAGTTTGTGAAGTTTAGTGGGAATTAAATTGCATAGAATAGCTGTACAATAATCGGAATACCGGAGAGTATGGTTGGTTCTGGTCCTTATTCGGTGGTTCAAAAGTGCCAATAGATCAGTTAAAGGGGGTGAAAAAGCAGCATAATATTTAAACAAATAGGCAGAGTGGAGAGATAACAGAAACTAATAGTTATCTTCTGACTGTAAAAGAGTATCTTTGTCAGTCTTTGAGATGTAATTAGTTTATGCCAAAATCGAATTTAAAATGGAACAGATAATTTTATATGAGCACGAATCTTTTGAAAAAACACAGAATGGGAAATTCGGCTTGGTGGGCAGTTTTTAAAATAAAGTAGTCTGTTAGCTATGCAAATGCTTATTTTCTAAAATACAAACATACATATAGATACATCAAGGATATAGTATAAAACATTTACATACTATAATTTATTATCGTAATTTCATATCTATGGTTAAGTTTTGTAGTTTACTTTATATTTTTGCGTTCAATATGGTAAAAGTGATATAGAATTGACCTGTTAAACTTGTAAAACTAAATATTACTAATAATACATATACACTCAAAGTATGGCGAGATGATTAAGGCAGCACCAGCCTTTTTGCCGGTTTCCTCGTTGTACAACAATGGAAGGAAAAATGCGTTTCGTCAATACATACATATATGGCATTACCGTCCCGCCCAAGTTTTTTATCGTGTGTTACAGCCGAAACGAAAATGACAACATTAATTGAAATGAAAAGTAAATAAAAATTTATTTCCATTAATCTATGCTCTATAAATAAATAAATTACAGGATTTACACACATAAAGAGATTAGGTTTAGATAGGGCAAGAGCCAGACTTAAAGAAATGACGTTCTTTCTTCCTACCCAAAAATAACTGAAAACAAAATAGAGCTCCACCAATTCGGTAAACTGGACGGAACGCTTTGCTTTAAATCCGGCCCTGTGTTGTTAGGATTAGTAGACACACAATACATACAAACTTATAACAATAATGCACAAAATCTGTTCTGTCTAAATGATAATAATCAAAATAAAATCAAAATAAGAAAAAAAATATTTCAACATTCTCTTCTTGCGGTATTCAGATTAGGTTTAGATTTTAGTCATAGTAATAGTTCTGTTTTGGCTACTGCTCTTTAGCCGTTAGCGGTTCACATAATTATTCATATTCTTGCAACTAAAGTAACCATACTTTTTAAAAAATATAATTTTATATTTAATTTAAATTAAAATCAGTCGATTTTTACGATTGGATTATTATTATATCGAATATCGGAGCTTACACGTTAATATTACATACATACAATACATTTATAAATATTATTAAATGAGCAATGCCGACATCGGGTACCAAACTGATTCGTAGTTTCTAATGCCAACTAACATACTTAGGAGTATCTCATTGCATCATAAACGAATCAAATGGGAAGCTAGTCGGGATCGTGATTCGTGATTGTGTTCGGAATGCTACAGTGCGCATCGCATATATGTATAAACACATATAAATAAATATACATACATATATGCTAATGCGTTGTTCGTCAATGGATTGAATGTATTTTGGGATGGATACTATTAGATGCGCAAGTAATATTAAAATGATTCTCACAAGGTTGTGCACTTAGATTTGAAAAATTCTTTCATTATCTAATGCATCCATTTGCTTATATTCATCCAAATATTTCATTCCATTTAAGGTGACGCGCAATGTTCGATTAGTGTTGTTCCTATGGCAGTATTGGCAAAACATATTCTCGAGTTAACGTTAACCTATTTCTTAAGCGATCAACGATCGGCTTGGGGTAAAGTTTACATAATCCACACACACAAAACGCGTTTCACTTAAATATCACACCACAAAGAGCTAGTTGTTATGAATTTAGGTCGAAATTCGCAAAATAGCCTTTAATTAAACGACAACAATCTAGAGTTTCTTTCATTATATTTCTTGGTCCGAGACTAACCTAGCTGTTGAGCAATATTGGAACCCCCTTTAAGATATATGAAAGCATAAACCAATAATTTTTGAAACTTGTACGTTCGTTTTAAGGTAGTAACTTTTTTATATCTTATTAGCCCTAAACATTTAAATTCGTAATGTAATGGAAATTTGATTTAAGACAAGGGTCAGAAAAACAATGAAGAATGTTATTAAGAAAAATGAAACTATTTTGCGAATTCACCGATTCAAATGGTGAACATATTCAGTTGTCCATAAATATAGAACTATATGATATTGCTGATGAACTCACTTTCAAATGGTACATGGTATATACATAAAGATACATACATACAGTGACTCGTACATACGTCCACAGTGTACAACTAAATACAAAGATGGTGTTGCTTAGAAAGAGTGGCTTTTACCGCCTAATAGGTGAGTGTTTCGAATTCTATGGGCATTCCGCTTTTTTGCTGCTTATGGATATGGGTACTGCAGTTTTATTCAGCCGACATTATATTGTGAACCTGTTCGAGTTTAAACGCCAGGCGTTGCTTTTGTGAGAACTCATCCTCCTCCAGCGTTACAGTGAGTTGCTCGTTGTACTTAACCGCATAGGTATATAGCTCATGTAATGCGCAATTCGTGTTAAATTCCGTTGTGTGAAGCTGCAAAAGAATATGGGAATAAAACGTAGCAAGTTAAAAGGCACTTTTAAACATTCGTTTCGCATAGACAAATAGACTCTACACTTACCCTCGACTCCTCGGCCAGCATAGCATTCATGTCCTGATCGGAAATGGGCGACATATCACGAATATCTCTATAATAGCGATCGACCCATTTCCGATACTCTGGTATATCCTTGGCATATAACAGCTTCGAGCTGGGCGAGTCCTTACCTGCGTTTAGAAAAGAGGTAAAACGTTATTCTGTTCTATTAATCTCTGAACATTTGTGTACTTACCCAATCTATGGTCCGAAGTTGAACATGAATCCATAAATGTTTGCGCCACAACGGACAGGCAAGAGTCCACAATATTTGACTTGTGTATGTCAAAAACGAAGTTTGGATTCTTTATCAAGTTCACCCAGAACCTGCAAAAGGTAAAAAAAAAAGAGTTAGAATGGTTGTAAACAGATAACAGTTGTGCGGTTCAAACCGTAGTGGCAGGCTGTTGCTTTTCCACGTATGCACCACTTCGGGATCAGTGATGCCATGCAGCAGAGCTTGGTCGTCCAAGAAGTCGAACATATATTTAATGGCCAGTGGCAAGGCCGACCCACGATGAGCAGTGCTAAAGATTGTCTCAAATAAATCGTCAACGAATTTTTGAAGTGTTCCCTTGGTAGCTAGGAGCCGGGTCAAGTAGATCTCGGAGACCAGTTTGTTAACGCGTTCACCTTCTTTTTGCATATCGCTGTCATGGTGTTTTACCAAATGCCAGTACTTCAGACCACTTTCATGCATATCATTGTTGAGGGGGCTCCCGGCGCGGCTAAATGTCGGGGAGGAGGAGTTGTACTTCGATAAATTAAGAGTTTCATACCTGGAGGATGGCAATTTGGCAATGGTACAGAAAAGGTTAAAGATATGCAAATATACTGTTAGAGCAGGTCAAGAGAATTTCAGGATAATGAAGAGATATTTGTTCATGTATGTATGTGAGAGGCAAAAGTGTGCTTGGTGGTTGACCTACTTGTGTGACTTTTCGTTTTTATCCGACAATATACTGAAATTATAGATGGAACTCTGCTTGGGCACCAAGCTTAAACCAGCGCCATCTGGCACATTATAGTGTTGTAAAGTGTTTAATTTCTTCCACTCGCTCTCTGTTTTCGATGTGGCGTCTTCATCATAAAGAATTACGCGCCCGGTGGCTCCCGTTCGCCATTCTATTAAAAGTCAAATGCACAATTGCAATTAGATTGTTATGTTTTTGTGGATGACTGTTATTACGTACCCAGATCTAAGTCATCCTTCCGCGGTCTTTGGCTAGATGGTATATTTCTATAGATGGTTTCTAGACACTTCTCCTTCACTTGACCGATAGTGTCGCAGTCCAGGACTTTTACCGACACGTTTTCGGTATGCGAAGGCAACATATCCAGGTTATTGCAAAATATAGGCTGTTGTATGATACTGGCGTAGACAGTCATTGGTCGGAAATCGATTGATTGGCGAATCAGCTTTTCTTCGCTGAGCGAATATCGAGCTTCGTGTGTGCAGGCATCGACAGGTCCCTTGTCCACTTGGCCTTTTACCGCACGGAAAAGCATGTACAGAGGTTCTCCGGCGCATTCCTTTAGAAACTTGTAGAGTAAGAACGTGAACCATGCGCTCAACATTTTTTCTGCCACGCTCTCAGTCCTACGTAATAGTAACTTGGGATGGCTTTTGCCTTCAATACACTTTTCAATCAAATCGCCCAGCAAAGTCTTAAGAATATCCGTGCAGTACTCCAGTTTTGATTGTAGCGTAACCATAATCAGCGAAGCAACATTGACTCGCTCGCGCATCGAAAAATAACGATTGGACTCAAGGGTGCGTATAAACAGCAGCAGAAAAGTTTTGTTCATAATTAACTGTCCGAACAGTCGCAAGCCTTTCTCCTTGCGTAGCAGCTCAGGTCGTTCCCATTGGAGGACAATGTGATCTTCATGGTTGGGGAACAAAATTTTCATTGCATAGGATCGATAGTCCAGGAATGGAATGCCGCCCGAGGTGAGATCGCCTGTGAGATCAGTCATTTCTGTTTGCAGTTCAGCGAACGCCTCCTTGCATTCGGCTGCCACACGTAATTCCAGGATATCCATTTGCTCCTGCATGTTGCGTAGCACTCGATTCGATTCAGAGCTCTTCTTTTTGTACGCCACAAGCAGGGCCACAAAGATCAACAGCAAGATCACAATACTTGCGATCACACCAAAAACAACATTTTCGCCCCAATCCAAGATAATGTTTGACGATTCGTAGCTTAGAATACCAATCCGATACTCTAGCGACGATCCAATCCTCACAACTACTTCGGGACCACCAGGGCCATCGCTGGCGGCTGCAGCTTCGGTGGGTGGACGGCATGTCAGTTGTTGGCGCGATAGGGACGTAATGTTGCAATAGCCGTTGCCAATTTTCACCTGTACATCGCTCTCTTTGCAGGCCCGGTCCAGATTTCGCCCGTTAATGGTCAAGTATTCGCTCTTGAAATACTTGACGCGCTCCTCGAAGACAAAGTATTCAGGATTGGGGTAGAGCTCAAAATGATTGTTGTGCGTTTTGGAGAGATTTTGCACACGCAGTACATTGTCCATTAGGAAACCGTACTCAAGAAGAGTCGGGTTCTCGGCATCCAAGCTCTGGCTATCAGCCTCAATAATTGGCGACGCGCATTCCATTTCTGTGTCTGATTGAACGCGGCATTGGCTAGCGTACATTTCTCCCTTAAAAAACACATATATGCTTGGATTCTGGATGCTCGTAAATTGTGTTCCAGTCACGGTTATGCGAATTCCACCTGCCGGTATACCCTTGGGTACCTTGATCTGTCCACTTGGCCCTGAACTTACATGTTCAACGGTGGGATCTAGCACATACCTAAAGTTATAGTCGTTAAATTCACGAGGCCCATTGTCAAAGGACATCTTTAGACGCCCTTCAATGATGCCCGGTGAGGGAGCCGTACGGCAAATGGCTTGTGAAGAATCCGCGCTGAGAATTCTGCAGGGTAAATGATCATTGATAAAGGCCTGAGTGCGAGATCCAGCATTTAGATGCTTGCCAATTATCCGAATTTCAGTACCACCTGAGGTAGGACCGAATGTTGGATAAAAATTTGAGATTTTGGGATCAACAAACTCGTAATCCTCCTTGGATTCGCCACGATAATCTCCGATTTGCACCACAATGCGTCCATTACGGTACATTTGCTCGCCCGGACTGTCTACGGTGCATACTATTTGCTTAGTGTCGATGTACAGTTGTTGAAACGGCATACAGTTGATACCGGCAATGCGCACGCCGGAATAAATATCATTGTAATTTTTGCCAAGATTTATTCCTCGAATGGTAATATTAGTTCCACCCTCCCATGGACCTGTTTTCGGCTCAAATGTATGGATCTCCGGATTCGGGCAAGTCTCGCTGCGATTAAGCCAGTCCGTCTTACCTTCGTTGTTCTTATTACATTGTTCCTCTACCTCACATGAGTTGGTGGACGAGCACCAACCGCAATTGTATTTTTCCGCCAGTGCCAGGCAAATTCCGCAGCTGTCAGCCATGTCGCGGCAACGATAAATAACCACTGCAAAAAAAAGGAAAATAAACATACAGACATATATAATACACGGTAACGGATTGAATGAATAGATATAGAGATACACAAAGTATTCGAATCCACGTTGCACAGTGGAATCTTTGCCCAAGGACCGTTGCAAACTACTATATATAATATAAGCATTGTATATCTCAGATTCAGTGGGAGCAAATAATTTATCATATGGTCGATCGTTTGCAAATTTATGTTTAGACCAAGAACTTAAAACAAATTAAAACTTTATGGGATAATATAACACAAACGGCATGAAAAGAATTTTGGTCGGGAAAACCGAAAAAGACACAGGGTCGGCTTAAGTTTTAAATTTTTATATATGTAATTTGATTATTTTGGTGAAACTCAGCAATCAATAGCAAATGTTCGAAATTAACTTAAAAGCCACAGAATTAAAAATTTAAATTAAAAAAACAAATTTTTTTTTAGATAAACGTGTTAATACATCTTAACATATGAGGAGTTTTCTATAAAAAGGCTTTAAATTCGCTTTATTAGTTTAGAAGCAATGACTTTTGCATTACAAAATGAGGAAAAGCCCCACTGTATGTTGTATATATATGTGTTGTGCAATATTCACACGAAGAAAATAAAGAAGAAATAAAAATAAGAAAGAAGAAGTTTACTCGATTCACACGCAGACGAGAGCTTTCTTCATTCGTAATCTTTTTATCTCTTATGTGTGTTGTTAATAAATACACGCAAGGGTCAAAAGTTCTCAAATTTGTAAAGGTTTGTCGGCAGATGGATGCACACATTAACCATTTTTTGTCGTATCTTATAAATTTATTTGCCGATGTACCACATATGTAGTTTTGTATTCGTATTTTTTTTCTTTAATATGCTTTGGCATGTGTATATCGTTCGAGTAAACAAAATTTGTACTAAAGTTCTATGGAGACTATATTTCGTTGCTCCCTTTAAAGCAACCGGACTTTATAAAATCAAAAGGATCAAGATAAGAAACAATCGGTCTAATAAGTATTTTTTGACGTGGAATATTAAACTCTTTATGTGATTGACTTTTGTAGAACTGGTCGGTTTAAATGACAATTCGCATTTTATATATACTTATTACTTACCATGGATGTTATGGGGATTATCCAATGGTTTTGATCCACCCCAGATGACTGCGAATGTGGCAGTTAGGTTTGGAGATCTAGATGTGTACTGGAACTCCATGCTATCGCAATAAATAGTGTCTCCGAGTAGTTGTGCATTGAGACTTGTTACGCGACCCTCAATGTTAAATTGGCACACAAAGCGCGTCTGAACTATAAACTGGCCAATGATATGTACTTTTACTTTTATTGACTTGCTAGTACCGGCGGCCACAAGCACCTCGCTTCCATCGCCGGTGGCATTAATTGTTGGGCAAAAGCCTGGACCGGATCGGTAGCTGGGACCTATGCGGCTGACGCCTGTAACTAGTATGTCGTTACGGCAGTTCTCTGCGGTATCATGGGTGCAGCGATGGGCCTCCACGCACCAGTCGCAAGGGAACTCCGAGGACACGCAGCGCGTGCATGATGAGTGAGTACTACAGTCGAAGAAGGTGAAGTCTGTGGACACCAGGTCGGGTCCGTTCCTAGTGCGTACCGAGAGTTTTGCTGTGAAGTGGTGCTTGCCCTGCTCAATTTGGGGAAGCATGTCTGTTCGCGGCGTGGTGCAATTCACTCCATTCCGTTTTTTGCTGTAATATAAATATAATATAAAGTTTATAAGTTTGTCTATTTTAAATTATTAGGTTTTAAAATTTTCTTTTCGTTTACATATAAGTTTTTTTTTTTTGTATGATATACTGGTTCAATATACTGGTTCGATCCTTGCCAAATCTGGCGAAAAGTTGGTTTAGCTCGGAAAACTTAAAAAACACAAAAGTTTTTCTCACTGAGACAGCATTTTGATTGATTAATCCTATAAGGGCTATATGCTACAGTAGTCCGATCCTTACAAAATCTGGTGAAAAGTTACTGATCACAACAACACACATTAGGAGCGAGTTTTGTTTGGAAAACTTAAAAAAACAAAACATTTTTTCTTACTTAGACTTCTATTACGGCCGATCGTTCGTCGTAGCCCGATCCGGATACCGCAAGAACTTTACCTACCTATGGTAATAGAAAGCTTATATAGGAAGTTTTATCTCAATAAGCCAATAACAAAGGGGTTTTCGACGCGCTAAAACAGACGGACGGACGGACATGTGTATGTCGACTCGGCTTCTCATGCTGATCAAGAATATATATATATTGTGGGATCGCAAACGTATTTTTCTCTGCGATACAAACATCTGACCAATTTTATAATATCCTCTGCGAACCGAAACATGATACGTTAATTCACCAAGTTCTTTCAGAAGGAATTCTAAATGCTATCAGATATTTGCAAATCACAGTTGGAAATATTTTCACATAATGCATATACATACAATCTTAATCAGTTTTATTAGCCGAATAGGAAGAGAGATTCGCTTGTAACATATTTTTAAACTAAGCATTTAAATTTTTGCGTCAATATATAGGTTATATGAGGCAAGAATAGATTTCTTTTGTATCTGCAAAACTTCGGAACTCATATTTATTAAACTTTTCTTTATTAGTTGTCCCCTACTTACGTTGCATTAGTAAACAGTGCCTTATCTTCAGTTGTAAAGGCGCAGATTAGATTCTCTTTAAGCTGCGGTAGATGATCAATGATCAGCTCCAATGTACGGGCGGTAGTGCGCTGCAGCTGGTGAGGTACCACACTTGTGATGGTCGTGCATTTGCCTGTTTTGTAGCTTACCCAATAAAGGGGATCGTTTGCATCGTCCTGGCAATTAGAGCGGGGACTACACTTATTCTCCAATGAGCACCAACCGCAGTAGGGATCCCTGGCGCCCAGACATTCGCCGCACGTTTTGTAGTCGGCGCAGTCAAATACTTTTACTTTGGATACACGTCGCTCAGACATGGCATATATATAAAGGTTTTGGTTGTCGAACTGCATATCCTGGTTGATGGCTGACCCCTCATCCACTGGTAAACTAGCATACTCGTTGGCCATTGTCGACGATTCAACGACAACCTTTTTAATGTACCCGTCGGCTGTTCCGATGAAGACGACCGTGTAGCCGCTGGTACTGGTCGCTGCCACCGCAGTCAGTCTAGTGTTAAACATGGCAACTGGTACGGAAGTGATCGGATTTTCTCCTCCCAGCGGTGAGTTCACATCCAGACCGCAGAAGTCCTCGCCAATAGTTTGTAGTTTCTAAAACGATGAATATCATTTAAATTAAATTCCGAATTATTTACGGCTATTTGGTTTAAAATTGCTGCCTAGTAACATGTTAAATGAAGTAGTTGCAAAACTGGCGCCATAGAATACATTGTATCATATTAGAAAAATCGTACCAATGCATGTGCTACAAACTTTTAAGAACCGAATGTACAAACAGAGTACAACGAATAAACATCAGAAATTGGGCATCACATTGATTTTAAATAATTTTGCAAGCAAAGAAAACATAGAAATTGGAATACAAATTCTGTTTTCAACGATATCTACTTGTCGGTCTGTAAAGGCTGTTTTAGCAGCTGTAACTATAATCCAGACGTGTATACCTATCTGTTTTACATAAAACAACTGTTATAGGGCCAGATGAGTGGGTTTTAAAAGCTTAAAAAGGGCCTATATTAATAATGAAACATTTAACTAAAACAATTTTTAATATAGAAAATATGAGTTTAACATATTAGTACCTTTGTAAAGATATGAAATCTTATATCCTGGGACCCTTAACCCTATAACACCCAAAAATGCCTATTATACGCATTATACACCCCTGAAAAAACGATATATTAATTTTGGTTAAAAATGTGCAACGCATTGGAAGAAGCTTCCCCAACCATATAAACTACATACATATATAAAATTTTGATCAATGTGACCAGGCGAGTTTGGGTAGTCATGTCCGTTTAAAGGGGAAAAACCATGTTTTATTTATTTTTAAACCCACCAAATGCCGCAAAAAAATTGTGCGTTTAAATGTATTTGTCAATTTCTTTACATTGCGAAACGAAATGTTAAAGACTCAGTTGAAGAAACAAGCGCAGTCGGCTATAAGATGCAAGAGGTTATTAATTTATTTGCCTTGTTTCTTTGTCTAATGTAGCTCAAAACTGGCAAACAAGTTGGCATATAAATAAAAGAGATGAACCCGTCTCGGGTGTTTATGTTCAAAAATTGACGGTACAACCGAATTTTCAATATTAAATAAGCTCACTTTTAATACATACCGTTAAAACACAAGACATGCTGGGTGATATAAAATCAAGGCCTCGCATCCCGTTGCCGTTGAAGCAGGACTTAATATTCTGCATGAATTTACGTCGAATAGACTTAAGCGAATAGATACAAAGCGCCGAGTTATTACTGGGAGTGTTGCTGTTGCTTTTGCCCTTGGAGAAGGTGGCAAAGAGCACATCGTCTTGAATTGAGATACCCAGACTTTGGGCCAGGTCCAAACTGGGCTTGCCTAAGAAGCCGGCCTGAACCAAGTTGAATTTGGTGCCGCCCTGAGCATCGCTGATACACTCAACTGGTATTTCGGTGTAGGAATAATAGTTGGAGTCCTCCTGGCATATACGCACCAGTTTCGTGATATACTCCTTTGGCGATGAGTGGTGGCTGTGCTTTAGTTGAGTTGTGAGAAAATAGGAGAACCTCTCTGAGCTAAACCCGTACACATAGTTTACGAAGTACGTTTCACGGGCGTATGAGTTTATAAAGGTGCGAGTGCCAGTTGTCACAGCGGATGAGGCGATCTGGAACATCTTGCTCTTCTCGAGGGACCGGGAGGCCACGGCGGGAATTTCACTACGGTAGGGTGAGTTATTTGTGTACGTTACGCCTACATACATGACATTAGTGACAGGATGTTGTGGTGGTCCTGGAGCAATAAAGGCCACTGTCGAGGAATTGGCATCATTGGCGACCACCGCATCAGGAACTTCGTGCTCCACGATGCTGACATTTTGCAGGTTGCGCACCGTGCATGTGCCCTGGAATAAAGAGCCGCAGGCGATCAGCCGAGAGGTGGCACGATCGATCAGCAGCACCTTGTTGTAATTGTCTGTGGGTTTGCGTACTGCATTTAACGGACAGTCCAATATGCTGCACTCCACCGAATCATTATGCGGTCCTGTTCGAACCGTCTCGTGGAGCTCTAAGTCAGGTGATAGCTGGAACAAACGATTGACGCCACCGACAAACACACGTCCAGTGATACCATCCACAAGCAAATGATTGAGTTGAGTGTCGAATTTGGCAACATTTGTGATGATGCTGCTAAAGTTTTTGGTTCGCTCTGTATTTCGTCCGGCATCGATGCCATCGACGGCGTCGTTGGTGAAATTGGCCAACGCTGGTGCGCGTTCCAATCGAACGTGAGCTCCCGTACCTGGTCCTGCTGCTCGTGCCCCATTTGCCAGATTTATTGTTGCTGCAGTAGCAAGCATCAGGCAAAATAGAACATGCATTTCAGGTCCGCTTATGTTGGGACTCCAAGAATCTGCTATCCGGCAAAAATATGCGTGTGTCTATTTGTTCGCGTCTCTGCTTGAAAATATAAGGGATCCTCTGGAAGGGAACGACGATTCTCACAAGTTCTAATATTCATCCATTAGACACAGTACTTTCTATAGATATCTATTGTACAAGCCTTTGGTCATGAGCAGCGACATAATGTTATCTTAATAAATAAAAGAAAATAATGTTTAGTTAGAAACGAGAAACAGAAATAACTCCGTGTATAGTATGTAACAAGTTGCATTGGTTTGGGTGTGGGTGTGGGGGTCATTGCCACTATCAGCGTTCTTCCGCCGTAAGCTGGGTGACGATAGGCTCTATCGTCATTGCGACTATCGTCGCCCGGATGACTGGTCATGGTGTTTTCATCCATAAACGAGATAATAAATAAACAATCTTGCTTTGATTAAAAATTATCAAAGACAGTATTCTACATATTTAAACTGGAGTTGTAATTGGCAATTGGAGTTAAACAATTGGGTTAAAATAAATGTAGTTGCTAATTTAAGATGTGTGTCTAGTTGTTGGTATATATTGATTAAATTCGGATATATTGGCACGCCAAAATAAATACCACATTAAACTTAATTAGGGGCCTAACTAAGATTCTACCATACTTTTTGCTAATTAAGAATTGTTTTTATATACGATTAAAGCGCATCATTTAAATCTGTAATGTTTCTTTTAATATTAACCAAAAATATTTAGAATATGCACTCTTGAACAAAATATGTGCGTACGAATATAAAAAAACTATTTAGTTTGTTTTAAGTTTGGCTTCTCGTAAAAGGTGGCTGTTAATCTGATTGAGAAAAAGGACTCCTTTGAAAAAGTCTTTAGCTTATTTTATGTGTTTCTTTTTTCTGCAATTCCGAGATCAAACAATAATGCGGTATAAATAGAATTTGTCAAACAGTTCGGTATACCGGAATGATCGAAATAGGATGCTAACTTAGTCAAGTTTTCAAATTTTTTGGGATGGAAGAGGAGCACTTCATGACATAAGTCCACTATAATGGGCATTACGTCTCTGCGCTGCTCCACCCCGCCTCCCTTGTGCTTGTGCTTGGTTGTGGTCAAACGTCCCGGGTAGATCACTTCGATGTATGGATGAAATATTTTTTGTATGTACGTACTACAACTGCATGTGTATACAACTAAATGGAATTTCTTGCATCTACCACGCCCACGCCTTTGAAGTTCTAACAATTGCTACATAAAAACATATGTACATATACATACGCATGTTTGTATGTATGCATGGGTCGGTTTTGCATTTTGCACTGCTCAGTTAGTTTCGGATGATTGGATTGACTGTTTTTTTTTTGTATGTACTATTTTTTGGTGCATACATACACACACACACACACACACACTTGCATATAAAGCGATGGGGAATGTATCATAGTTTCTTACAAATATCATTTGATTCTGCCAAAATTTTTTTCACAGCGGCTTAGTATGCATATAATTAAGAGCCGAGTACATACCTTAACTTAGTATATAACTACACATATACATCGTTTTAGCTGGCAGACAATGACACACACAAAGTCCCACCCACACACGTACACACACTCTCACTTGCACCTGCACAATTCAAACTTGGTAACTCATTGGACCTAATAAAAAAAACTTACACTTGTCTCTGCGTTTTGATTGATTTCATATAGTGTTTCACGAAATAGTTTACTTTTATCTTGTAAATTGACAAGACGCTGCACTTCGATTTTATTTTCACACAATGGGCTTGTATTAGGGCTAGTGTTGTCAAATGCATTCGCTCACTAATGTTGGATAGCGAGGTTATATTTCAGTTGCTGTTTCTTTAGTTGGTTCCTTTTATCGATATCTTTTTAGCGACAAGTTCGCGGGAACTAGGGCGAGGACAACTGGTTCCGTTGTGAGCTACGAACGCAGACCCTATAACGAAAACGTCGAGCTTATCAGCCAACGTTATTACGTCGACTTAAAAAATATCGTCATTCCGTTAGTTTATTTAACACTACGTTTTTATTGGACTACCTTAGGTTTGTAATTTGTTTGCTACAGTCAGGGCCGGTAATAACGGTAATTATTTTAAAATTAAAACTCACCAAAAGGTCGAATGTTAACAACTGGCGCTGTCCGAAAGTCTGATCTGTTGCCCGCTGTTTTTCAAATTGGTGGGAAATGAGGAAATTTCGCCAAATATTTATGCACTCTTCTCTGGCAGCCGAGTATGGTATACTTAACAATATATATATATTAATTTCTTAAGTTATGGAATATTGTATACTGAACAGGGTACTCTCATTTTTTTACTGAACAATAAGTTTTTCATACCAAATGCCAGTCTTTCAAATAACCCGTGCTTCTCTTAATATGCTGTACCCCAAATATAGCAGCTGGCAACGTAAGTCTCGTTGCCTAATTTAGCCGATAACAATGGTTTTAGCTATATATCGAACTTGTCCCAATACGTAATTGCACCCTTGATTGTACTCACAGAATTGTTCCCTTTAGTTTAGATACCAAATTCTTGTACCATAAAACTATTTTGGGCCCGAGTAGCTAAGGTTAATAATGATCAATACATATATACAATTACTGCTCCACCTAAAAATAGCATTAGACTAAATGACTTTGGTATAAAATGAAAGATAAATACGAGAATAAATTTGGATGCAATTAGTAAATAACATAAAATGTTTATCGATAAAATATCAATTTATTGCAAAAAGCCTTTTAGGGTTGCCAGTTTAAATATGCAGCTGTGCTCGGCGGTTTTTTTTGAAAATTAATAGAGAAACAGATTATAAATAAAATAAAATGATGATAAATAGAAATTAAAGAATTAAATAATTTCTAACATTGTAATGTGTTGTGTAAGACTGCTTGGTGTAATACTCAGAATAGGGATCGAGATCCTAAAAAAAAGAAAATGTGCCTGTTGCCCTGGAATCCTAGACTGGTTGGTTTAAGCTTCTGTTTTTTCCGTGACTGGCAATTGGATAGTAAAATAGTTTTATCTCTAATGAGCATAATTGATTGCGAATTCCGCTTCCCCCAAGAAGGACATAGACCTCTACCTTAATGCATACCAAACTTCTTAATTTAAGTTCCCTGTTAAAATTAATTATATATAAGTATAAAGAATGTATTATATCTTTTAACTATTTTATTGTTGACCTTTTTTATATTTAAGTCTTTCTTGACGAATTATCAAAAGTTTATTAAGCTTAATGCTGTTTTCAGGTGGAGCCATAAAAGTAATTAATTACCTTTTGCTTGTCATGTTATCCGAATACGTTTAATCTTCAAAGATGTTACCTATCACTCGAAAGTAATATTCTGTGTTGCCAAATCGTTTTTCTTCTCTCCTAAAAGGTTTTCATATGAATTGATACGTGCTTATTATATGCAGTACAATCTTCGCAATCAAATTTCCTAACTTGCGGATTGTCGCCGTGCACAGTGGTTCCGCCAGAGGCCAAAAATCAAAAAAAGTCACAACAACGTAGAAAAAAAATGTTGATGCAAATTGTCTCCAAAATGTTCATACTTTACAATGGCAACCCGGATTTTTCTGGAAACAAACACTTTCTAAAAATAGAACGAAACGCATGAACACGAGTTCATTTTTAAAGTAAAGCTAAGCAAACGCAAAAACATTCAATGTGAAAGTCAATTTAAAGTGGTTCGCATATTCCTGTTGTGGTCAATATTTAAAAATTTATCAATGGATTTCGAAGTTAAAGGTGTTTATTTTATTTTTGTAAATAACTAAAAACTATTTTGTGTTTTTGTCCTTTTAAAATTAATGTTTTATGAAACCTTAGTTTTTGTTCCTTTTTTGTGCATGACTTTTATGTTTACTTAAAGTTTTAATTGTGTTCCCCCGCGATTCCCCGGTTGAGTCTATATTCATTGTATTAATCCAAGTTTTTATTAAAGATAAGTGTTTAAGTCAGCTGCAGAAACTTGCAGATGTGTGTGAAATATCCAACAATCTAACACATCTTCTTATTTTTTCAAGGTCCAACTTGCCCAGCTGAGCCTCTGTATTTGTTTCGTGTGTTTGTTTTTGTCGTTTCTTGTGGTGTCCAATTTTTATCAGTACCTTTTAATATTAATTAATATTGTATTTATAACTTTTAATTTGGTAGGCAACATATGTCAGTGTGTGTTCGCACGCCTACATATTTTTAATTTATGGTGCTCCAAAAAAGGCACAAATGCTGAAAAATTACAAGAAGTAATTGCTGATGTACAACGAAATTTTTAAAACAACGGCATACTAGAAGAATTCAATGCGCCTTTTGAACCTATTGGGTACATTTGTAAAAAAATTGTGGTTTTATGGATGCGTTACACGTGGCCGTAAAAAACTAAATTTTATAGAATCTTCCACGAGAACAAAGCGCCGGCGTTTAGCTCAGCTGGTAGCAGTTGATGAGACCGCTGTTTCTGCATTACTCAATGAAAATCAATGCCGGAATGTGTTGCCAGCGGATGCATTTTAAGCTCCAAAAAAGCCATATATCCTGACAACATATCTGTGGACGAATCCTCCGCAGAAGTCGATCTTCAACGTTTATTGGATAACACAGTCTCGAGCATATTAGAACTCCAAGCTGATGTTGTTGCAACGGTCATTGAAGACTCCATTAAAAATTTACTTTTAATCGGCAAATGGGGATTTGATGGAAGTACCGGGCACAGTGAATACAAGCAAAAGTTTTCAAACGCTGAGTTGGACGACAGGAACTTGTTTGTAACATCGTACGTTCCTCTGCAGCTTGTTACGTACGGCCGTGGTTTGCAGCCACCTACCAAACGACAATAATCTTATAAAATTTAAAACCACTTAAAAAAGTTTTGTACATTTTGTACTCGAGTCCTTAAGCAATGATCAACTTATTTGTTTATCAAAATTATTTAGCATTAAAAAAATTATAATAAAAAATGGCCAATCCATGACAATACATTAAAAAATTTATAAATTTAGCAGAATAAGCCTTTGTTTTCCAATTCCTAATTTGCTTATAATACAGTATCGTTTTACTTGACTGTTTAAAAAGGAAAACTAAAGTAGAAGTTAATAAATATTTTGCAGCTTATAAATTTAGACGATGGTTTTCTAATAATGTAAAGCGTTAGCTGCATAAATACCAAAAAAATTTGAACAATGCTAAACGAATGGGAAGTACATAATATGTACGATTTTATTAAATCTTTGTTAAGAACTTTAGACATACATACAATACCTTTTTGCATGTATACGCATACAGGTATGTTACATTAAGTTTCTCTATATATAAATTCGAACCATAAGTTAAATACATACATAAATACATAAATATCCATTTTTAAATTTAAATCGTAAAACTGAAGACTTATTCTAGGGAGGTGTGTTTGGATGAACTGTTGACGTAATAGTACATATTATTGGAATTTTCGAGTTTCGTTGCAATTTTCGATTATACATATGTATATGTGTGTCTGTGTTGTAAAATACCCTAAGCTTAAAGTGCATCCGTGCATTTGGGAGAGCTTTGAATTTTCATTGCATTCACATACGTTCACTGTCGAAAAGAGAATCAGCGAGACTAGTCGACAACCAAAGGTCTGAACCAAGTCTCCTAACTTGAAATTGAAATCCCCAATTTTATATTCTTCTTCTTTTAATCGTCCTTTCGGAAGCGATATACAAATATGTATACACAAATGTATCTATTTAGTCAATCTTAGCAATGAATTCGGAATTCGAAAAAGACGGACGGACGGACATTGGCTAGTTTAACTTAGCTCGTTATTTTCATCAAGAAACATGGAATATGCTCTTTGCAATGGAAGTTCAAGAAAGTTAGAATTCCAGGAATACTCGATTTAACTAAGTACGTACAACGTACTATTTTAAAATTGAAAAAATAGAATTTTTGTGTTTTTGGTTGTATTTTTTGTTTATTATTTTGGCTTTTCTAGCTGGGTTTCGGATGAACTCCTATCGCAGCACCGTCTTGGAGTGACTACCCGCGTTTATAAACAAATTTGCTTTTACTTTTGTGCGTAGACAGGACTGTATGACCCTTTTATTTGTTCGAGCGTAAACCATTGGTTACTAATGGAGTGAACTGAATGCTAAAAGTTTGGCACTCATGTGAATGCTTTGCTCGGTCTTTCTCGATTCGAATCTTCTAAGAGAAGATCAGTGGTGCTCAAGATTCACAATGCTATGGCTATTGGTGATGAGAAAGGGCATGGGGACGTAAGTAGTTTTGATGAAACTTCTGGGTTTCACTATCCGGCTGACAATTTAATCCCTGGCCAGCGAACATAGGCGTGGGTGCGGACAGCGATGGAGAGATCGGAGGAGTGAGGTCGGGATTCGCAGTTGCTGTCGCTGATGCTGTTTCTCCATTGGCCGTAGGCAAAGGGCCCATGTTGAAGTATATTGATGAGCATGAAGCCATTTGGGGTAATATCATTGGTGGGCTATCGTTGTGCTCCGCGGCATTTTTGCCAGTAGCAGTGTGCGGATGCTGCTCCTGATGATGGGCGGCAGCAACCGCCGCTGCAGCTGCAGCCGCCTTTGAGAGCAGTTCTGTGGGCAAATTAAAGATTGACGATCACTGAAGACGTGGCCAGTAATTACTGCCCGCTAAGTCCGATACATTCTGCGTTGATATTTGCACGGGCACCGATACGCCGGCCGATATTACTCCTGAAAAGACAAATTAAGAATTGTGAATACTCGCTCCTTTAACCCAATGCGGTTGGGTCGTCGCATTGCGACTCCTACATACCTGTTCCAGTATTCGACGACGTCATTGACGCACCATTCCCATAGACACCGTGTTGTGGGGGTTGTTGGTGAGCTGCTGACGGGTTGCAAGGAGTGTTTCGGTGGTGGGCCGCATATGGGGATCCCAGAGACAGCGGGTCGTGGAACATGTATGGATAGCTGTCACGTTGCTGCAGACATGAGGGCGTCATTGAGCCTAAGGTGGAGGTCATCGAGCTGTCGAACGGTTAAATTTAGTTTAATGCCTCATGCATGCTTGATCTCTTGCTTTTAGGAATATGCAAAGTGTTTCCTCTTTGACCACTTACTTGTAGTTCTCTGCCATGGTTGCTATAGGTTGCGGGATAGACGAGTACATGGTGTTGAAACCACTATTCAGGGGCAATCGTGGAGCTACGGCATGCAGCGGCGGGCTCTCTGAGTTTGCATGCGCTGTGTTGGCTTCGCCACCCAAAATCTGAGACATGGTATAGACGAGATAAATAAGCTTTGAATTGAAATTTCTACGTTCGCAGAACTCACAGTTGGACCATTCGGAGAGTCGGCTATGGCATTGTTGCCGCCGACAATGGCCGACGAAGATTCCTCTGAACCATTAACAGTTGCCGAACTGATAAGGCCGGGGGTTCCATTGCCCGTCGCTGTGGCCGAGGTAGGCACTGACGTGACCGATGGATTGGGATTATTACTTGTGCTGGTTCGTCCGCTGCCACCAACGTTGTCCACAGAGCGCCGTTGGGTGCGTAATTTTTCCTCCCTGCGCCATTTTGCACGTCTATTGGAGAACCACACCTAAACGCAAGCAAAGATCAACGTTGTATATTCGGTGCCTTGGGATCGCATCGCATTGATAAGTTACAGTTAGACAAATTAAGAGGATTCCGTGCTAAAAAACCAAGTATGAACTAACTAAAATAATGCAAAAAAAAAAAATGAAAAAAAAAAGGGGGAAATGGAATCGACAGACTACGGACTGGGACAGACTGAAATATCGGTCGAGTTTCACAAAAATATGCAGCGATTAGCGAATTCATTGATAAATTGGCACGGCTTGAGGGCTATTTTATTATTCAAAATATAGGAACTTGTACCTTTGGAAGAGTAACATTCAATTTACTGAAAAGATAGTTCGTACAAAGTATGTCCATACGAACTCTCAGACTTAATTGCTTGCAGCAAGAGCAATAACAACACAGTTGACATAAATATGGCACTTAAGTGTCACAATTCGTTCGAGCCGTTGATGACTCTTCTCCTTCTGACCTTAGACGGGGTTTGGTTGAAGCAAACACTCAAAGCTTAAT
The DNA here is from genome assembly GCA_024703675.1 of Drosophila nebulosa. NCBI lineage: Eukaryota > Metazoa > Arthropoda > Insecta > Diptera > Drosophilidae > Drosophila > Drosophila nebulosa. The sequence continues at coordinate 597,866 of JANFPS010000004.1, read as the reverse complement.
GAAGCTATTGCAGTCGCCCCGCCGGATCCGGCTCGAGTTCCGTCTCGACCCAATCATTCGTAGTGACTGTGTGACGTTGACGTTTACTGCGGCTTTAGCTGTTTTATTTAAAGTATTACAAAGTTGTCGATGTCCTTGTCGTAAAGGACAACAACGCAGAGCGGGGAGGTTTCAAGTCTACCGATGACAAAGGGGTGAATTAGGATTACAATAGTTGTTGTTGGGCTCTAATATTTTCATCATGACATTTATTATTTTGCGTTATTGTAGCGACGACCACTTGGCCGTAGCATTTCCCTTCTGAACTCCTCAGCACACACTACACCCCATCAATGCGAAAATCACAAGGAGTTTCAAGTGTTTTTACAGTCAAATTGTTTTTATTCACTTATACAAATAATCACAAGCGGAACGTTGAATGTTGCATCCGATTCAGAAACGGAGAAACAGAGAAACGGAGAATCAAAAAGCATTAATAATAAATATCAAGGCAGCCACAGGGGTGCGGATTGAGGTTGAAACAGAAACTTGGAGGGTTGCGATTTCATTTTGTAACTCTATTTCTACAACTGACTCTGGCTCGAAATGTGGCTGTGACTCGCGTGGCTAAAAGGCGTAGCAATTGCATTGAAAAATTCAGTTACGAAATTCATCAGCCCCTGGGCATATCTCATAGGCTTCAAAAAATCTGTCTCTGCATGGTGAACACTGAGTGTTCAAACACAATTAGTTTCCCATTTTAATAATGCTCCAGCGCACCCTACTAATTTGAGTCGTTTGCCTTCCATCTGAGTTCCTGGCAAAATAATGTTTCAAAAAAGTCACTTTGCACTTTCGTTCTTGCCCCAAAAGGTGTGAGTCGAAATTGTTTTTTTCAAAATTTAGCTTCCTCTCAAAGGGCACGCTGCGCTTATCAGTTCTATATCGTTGCTGTAGTTTCAAATTTTTGAGAATGTTTAGACAATGGAACAAAAGGAGAGTGGGCTTAAACCCGCTCTGATCTAGTTAACAGATTTCAATTTTTCGGTGCTAAAAGATTAAGTGGGTAGACCACGTTTTAAAGCGAAATCGCGTGGCTAAATATACCAAGTACACGTGAAGTAAAAAGATGTATTAAAGTCGCCAAAATGCAAGCCACAAAGAAATGAACATTTTCTGACCTTATCATCGGAATTATCAATCTGCATCAACAACCAAGCCTATTGCGACACGTTTTTTTTTGTCTGTATTAATTTAGATATCACTTAGCGAATAGTAAACTGAACTTACTTCGTTTTTTAATTAATTTATTAGAGAGATTGGTCAAACTCTCGATTATATTGTTTCTGTTACATATAATTTTTAGTTGGTATAGGGGTATTAAGAAAACGAAACAACACGAGGTGGTAGGATAGGAAATTTATCCTGTTTTTGAAAAGGATTTAAATACCAATCGTTCGACTGTCGTAATGCTTGTAAATGAACGAAATCAAGAGGAAACATACTTATCGAACAAATATGAAATCAAACTCAAGGCTTAAATAGAACAGAATAGAATTAAACGAAACTGAAAGACAAACCTGAATACGTGCCTCTGGCAAACCAATTTTTTCAGCAAGTCGTTCCCGTGCAAAAACATCCGGATAATGAGTCCGCTCAAATTCTAAAAAAAAGGTTTCAAATTAGATTGAAAATGGAAAATGTTGGTTGAGCATTTCTCTCTCTACTTACCCTTTTCCAGACTGTCAATTTGCTCATTGGTGAACGACGTCCGATTACGTTGGAGTTTCCGCTTCAATCGAAGTCTCATTTGAGAGTCCTCGTCCCCCGAAGAATTGTGATCGGAGTTACCATCGGAGGTGCTTTCATGAGAGTTGGGATGGGACACATCGCCGGGATATAGATCTAAAATTACATAAAATATAATTACGTTATTTATAGGACATATTAAAGTCGCCAAAATGTATGTAATAGGCATATAAAGTATATATATTCTTGTCCATCTAGCTATATCCGTCTGTCTATCCGACTGTCAACATAGATCTCGGAGACTACAAGTGCTAGGGCCACCAAATTTGGTATGTAGACTCGCAGATCAAGCTTTTTTTTTCCAATTTTTACCACACCCTGTTTCGCAATATTTAAAATATTGTAATCAATTTTGGGAAACTAATATTTGCATCCTAAAGAAGTGAGGGCGATGGTATGCGATTGGTATGTGTTCGGTCTTGGTCAGTCAGTACGACGAAGTGCTCACTTTATTTTTAACTATTTGTGTTAAGTTAAAGATGATAAAATCTTACTCAAGGTCCACAATGGGTAAATTGCGACTAACCAACCTGTCTATATTATCTATTAAAAGGGACAGTAAAGTAAACTTTTATAGTATAACTAGCTGACCCGGCGAACTTCGTACCGCCGTAGCGTTGCAATGATGCACTACTTTATTTTGTATAGCTGACCTATCTTAGGTATTAGAACCTATTTAATTTGAACTGAATCCTCCATATACAAATAAATCCATAATTCCCTTGTCTCGCTATACCTGAAAATGACTTTACTAATTTTTAATTAAATAAAAACCAAAATATATATTTTCATAAAAGTGATTATTTCTTAGGAAATTTTTTATTCTGGCTGCCATCTTGAATATATGTTTTTGAGGACAGCCAGAAGAATTATCCACTTTAAAGTTATCTCTACTTGATATTGTCGTATCGCAATTTGTTTATAATTGTTAAATTATATAACTTGATATTCGCGCTAGCGGGTGTGATATCGACATAAAAAGTAGCCATAAACCGAGCTGACAGTTGACTCCATAGTGTGTCAAAATTTGGGCGCAATCGGTTCAGTAGTTTTCGAATCCATAGATGTTGGAGAAACGAACATAACATTTTTACATATATATATAGATAGATATATAGATAGATTGAATCTTTTAGCAATATTAGGCTTGTAGGGACCTATTTGTTGTTTATTACTTTGCGTATTCCTTTTATAAAGCTCCAATTTGACTCCTGTTTATTCTATATGCCCCTTCACTATTTGTCTATATTGCCATATGGCGTAACACGTCTTTGCCAGAAAAAGGAGGACAATAAAACTGAAATCTTAGCTAAAATGAAGAATGAATGAAGATAACTATTTGCGTCTGGTATATACATATGGAGCATTTGTAAAGTAATTTCGCCGATTGCTTATCTCCCATTTTTCCGGGACAATCGATAATTTACTATTCACATGGGTAAGCATGACAAGGCATTGACTTCGAAGTCGGGGGGATGATGTTTATTGAGTAAAGGACATATGTCAGCCCTATACATCGATCGGCGAATAAACAAAAACAATCAAAGGCAACAGAAGCCGAAGCCTGGGATTCGGTTTCTCAATCCCAATCCCATTCCCAATCCCAATCCCAAACCCAATCCTCAATCTCAATTAGGTTTAATGACAAATAATAAATGACCAACAAATTAACTGTTTGTTTGTCCTAATGTTTGATCATCTGTGACAAAATACTTTCAATGTTGCGACTAAAAAGGATGTTGGTATGCTATGCTGCTACTGAGGGTTGTTTCCCGGTAGTGCATAGAGTTTCCCTCGCCCTCCGCTAGTTTAGTGTTTGCCGTCCTCTCTAACATAATTGCTACAAGTGGTCAGTGGGTAAGTGCATGTGTGCAGTTTCCCGATATTTAAACTTAATTCTAATTATGTATATCTAAGCTTATTGCATAAAAAACATGTCCACTTTAAACCGATATTTGTAGAGCGCAAAACATTTAGCCCAGGGGACAGTAATATGCTAAAATATGGTCAAGTCACCAAGTTTGCAATTTTAGAAAAAGTTCAGAAGTCGTTTATCCCTTTCTTCTTTGCAGGCAGAATTGATGGGAAACTTGGCATAGAAACAGCAAAAAACAAAACTTTCAACGGATCCTGAAGTATGCAGTATATCTTTCTTTCTGTGTGACCCGGTCCTTGTGGTGGTCAAATGGCACAAGTATCCCATATATGTATTTAAAATATATCTTCTATTTGCATATGTTTTTGGCATTTATCTACTGATACCCAAATTAACTTTAGATATAGAGTAATTTAAGTAAATCAGTATCTAACATTTATAAGCAGACGCTTCACATTCGGAAATTAAAGATAGATTTATACATAGTAAATGTATTTGAATTCTTTGGACACCAACTTGTGGGTGTTAATCAATATTCGATTGAGGGTTTGGGAAGGGACTTACCACGTTTTTGAACATCATCCCGGGTAATTTGTCCGGATAAATTCGTCGGCGTCGGCACCGCTGTAGGCGTTGGAGGCAGAGCCAAATGCGCGGTCGTTGTATTGCTTGGGTACCAAGCCCATCCGCCGGATTGTCCATTGAACATGCGAAGCTTTTCATAGACAGATTCGTTTTGCTGCTGCGCCTGTTGTTCCTTCTGCGATGCCAAATTGCGCAAGACGCGATTTATGGATGAAACCTGCAATCACAATCACACAGAGCAAAGTCCAATAACTTTGTTTTTTTTTTTTGTTTTTTTGGTATGGGTTCAACTGCTTGCTCCGGAACATACAAGCACTAGAGCATTGCTTAAATGAGGGCGAGTAGGCTGTACTCGCCCTGTTTGTTTCTTAGACCTAACCTAACATACCTATGTACCTACCCTCCTGCAAACACAGCAGCGACGTAAACGGCGCGATTGGATTGGCTGGAAGTGAAAGCGTTGCCAGCCAATCCACGACCAAGAGCAGGAGAGATATAGTGACTGAATGCTCAGTCTATGTCGACCCTCTTCTACACTGAAACTTTTCACTTTAATCTCGCAATATGACATAGCGGACTTTTGCCTGTGGGAATGGTGAAGTCCGTACCCTGGACATATCGACATAAAGTTTATATCCTCAGCAGAGGTCCCACAAACTCACATGAAAATCGTGAGGACAGTAATTCTTCGTGAAAACCGGGTGTCACTCTGAAAGTTTTTGCTTCCATACCCAGAATCTATTCTTCTATCGGTTTTGCTGGTGTATTGCATCTTCCCTACTTCATGGATGTATTTTTAATTTGATTATGATGATGTTAGAATCGTAGAATAGTATAACACACAGTTAATATGTAAGTTATTCAGAGGAAAATTTGTTAAAGAAGTAAAATGTTTCAAAGTAGGTTTATTTTGAAATACTTGGTACTGGCTCACAGGGGAAATCTGAAAGGATTAATGTTCAAAATGGGTACATTGTTTTGGCGATCTATTTATCAATCAATAGTTTCAGTGCTAATATTCAAATTTGGTGCTAATGCTGGAAAAGACATTTGGGCGTTAGGCTTAGTCGGCCAGCTTTATTTCGTTGACACGAAATTGGAGTTTCTTAACTTGTTATGCTCCCTATTTTTTTTTTTTTTTGTCGTGGCAATTTTAACAAAACCATCGAACCATTCGTCAACACTGCGAAAACAACAAGGATGTCAGTCATGTGCAAAAAAAAAAAAAAAACTTTAAACTAGTTGAATTGTCTAATTATTAAGTTGGTGTAGGGTATCTTTAAGTTGCCAACTTTAACTGCCAAAAAAGGCCACCACTACGACCATAGCCAGTCGGTCGGTTGGAAAAGTGAGATAGATAGATAAGTCGCGACAATTTGGGCAATGGCCACCCCTTTTTTCTGGGGCTGAAAATAAGAATGATGAGCGAGAGTTAGAAGCTTTGGAATAAAGTTGGTGATCAATAATAATATTGGGGAAAATGCAGCTTGTGTACCATATGTTAGATTACATAATTCCGGTTCCGAAGGCATTTCTGGACTGGACTGAAATAAATGGCCGGAGGTTTGCCCATTCTATTAAGTTGTGTGGTTAATATTAAAGCCGAAACAGGACTGTGGATGTTGCGTTGGGGTTGCCTTTGGTTGGTTGTCGGTTTGGGTTTGGGTGAATTACATACAATGTCATTACCATGAACATGGAAAATGCCACTTTGGAGTTTAAGTGTCGCCACGTGTCGGCGTTGGACGCGGGTTTGACATTTCTTTAGACGCGGAGGCAGTTTTGTGCACCTCATTTAGGCACAATTGAGATGACGTTATGCTGTAACGGCGCGCATAATGAATTACTGGCCATTCTTATTTGTGGATAAAGACATCAAAGGACTTCAAAGGATAATCTACTCTGTGAAAGGGATTCCCAAAAGCGAAATATATCTTCGAGTATGTGGGAGAGATGGTCTAAACAGTTTGCGTTACTTATACGAGTAGTCGATACTTTTATTTGATGAATGTTGCTCACTTAGTCATATTTCTTTTTATAAATTCAAGTTATATTATAACTGACTAACTGTGTGGATATCCTCCAACTGTAAAATATAACTTTATGCTTTTAGAATATCCCATGCTTGCACAGCACAGAAATCAAAGATGGATGTATTTTAAACAGATTTGGGAAATGCGAACTTGTCTCCAGGCTGGATGGATATACAGGCAATGAAAAGCTGAAGTTTTACGATAATTATTATTTTTCTTTGCGACGGCTGGCTTCCCTCAAAATCTTTTCAATGTGTCCAGCAGCCGTCGACTAATCTGAGTACATATACAATTAGAGCTCAAGGCAAGATTAGGTGAACTAGATACCATGTATTTGTTTACCTGGTCGAATAATGGAAGTATCTTTTCCGGACAAGAACAGAAGAATATAATGGAAGAAAACACACAGGAGCTCTAATCCATTTTAAAAGCAATACGGAGGCATTGTTATGAAATTATTTAATCCATTGTGCGGCTGGCTTACCGTGTGCCGCCTTTGAGTGCGGATCCTGCAACACTGTTATCTAGATCGAGCCTCTGGCTCAGCAATGTATCAGCCCTCCGCCTTCTTCTTGTCCTGCAAAGATGATCGACCACATCAATAGCGGCTTTGATTTCCTGCTACATTTTTGCAATGTGTGCTCTTATGAACATTGTATCCTTAGATTAATTTAGAGAACAGAAATCTTGGGGCGTGCCGTTGTTAGTTACATACATATGTATGATATATCTGTGAATTGGGCTTTCGCCGTTTAATAAATATGTATTGTAAACCAAAGCAAATGGATGATCGAGGGCATGGCTCGATAAGATTGTACAAAGGATATTTCTCTTTCTTCTGCGCAGTAGACACTTCTCTTAGGATTAATGTTCCATTTGCGATTGAAAACGCCAAAGATCTTCCTTTTTATGTTTCGCAAAATGTTAATCCAAATTTAATATAAATTCTATTAATGAATAAACTTATATTGCTAATAAAAAACCAAAGTTCAAAAATAAATTAACGGCTTAGGCCCTTGTTCGGCGTTTAAATCATAGTTTACTCAGCAGCACTTCCGCACAGCGCTTCGAGCAGGATAAATAAGATACGAAGAGTGTTATTTTGCCGAAAGGTATTTAACTCCCTTTTGTCTTCTAATTGTTCAATAAGAAATGTGCAGGTAAGAACACTAACCATAGAACACATAGATGGGACAAACTGATTATTTTTTTGATTGCAAACGCTAGCCTAGTCGTGGAACCCCAGAGAACTTCGGGAAAACCCGAACGCTCGTACTCTCAATGAGAGCATGGCAAAACGAGTGCTTTCGTATTTTTATTTTTTTATTTTTATATAAATCATATAATTATTTTTCTATTTATCATTATATAAAAATAAAAAAAAAAATAAACAAAATAAAAATAAATAGAAAAAAGAAAAATAGACAAAAAAACCTTCTTTAACGATATCGAGTTGGGAATCGAACCAGGGATATTCCGATCGCGAAGCAAACTCTCTATCGGTACACCCACCGGGATACATACGGACCTGATGCCAATATTTCTTGGCATTCTTTCGACAGGGGCATATCCTATTCGCATTATCGCTGTTTTATCGAAAATTAAAAATTTTGGTCGAGCGAGCTATTGAAATGCGATGATGTACAACTTCACGTCACACACACACTACGAAGCCTGAGCATGTACCGACGAGTGTACACATACATAGACAGAACGAAATCACAAGCGACATAGGCCTGCCTTCGTCGTTCTGTAGTCTGTGCTAGACTAAATTATTTTCGTAGCTGCTTGGCCCTCTCTCCACTTCACGCTCTCATTGAGAGTACGAGCGTTCGGGTTTTCCCGAAGTTCTCTGGGGTTCCATGACTAGGCTAGCGTTTGCAATCAAAAAATCATGAGTTTGTCCCATCTATGTGTTCTATGGTTAGTGGTAAGAAGGTAACCCATGACTTCTGTATACCATGCATCAAGTGATACATTTTAATGGTCACTACACGAGTGGCTTTTATATGAGGATGACATGTTTTTATAAAGGAAAACTGGAAAAAATTTAGTGCGGGAGAATCTCACTTTTGTTTAATTACGTAAGCGGTCGGGGATTTGGTAAAAATTTAAAATTCCAACCTGCATAGCAAACTCAATGGCTCAATAGCTTTTATAGTCTTTACGTTTTAGGTGTTCATATAAATGGGAAGACCGACGAACGCCCAGACGGACATGGCTAGGGCGACTTTATACCTTAGTAGGTCGCTCTTCCACCTTAAGGGTAGTATCAGATAACAATATGGGTAAATCCGTTTTAAGAGTTGTCTTTCAATAAATTTGTACACCCGTCGCCAAAATGTATGTAGAAGGCAAAATGAAGCATTTTCGACCCCATAAAGTGTATATATTCTCGATCAGCATCATCCACATAGCCGATCTGGCCATGTCTTCGATGTCGGAGACTACAACAGCTAGAGTCATTAAATTAACTATGTAGACCCGTATGGGTTGTATACAGAAGTCCACTTTCTGACCGTCTTTCACTTGGGAATGACCAGAGGCGATTCTTTTGTATGCGACTCAAGCAGCTCACAGACTTTCGGCGCTACGCCAAGTATTCCCTGGGTAACACATGTGCACCCGCCCAAGTGTGAGCTAACTGTGAGAAGGCGAATACACCTAGCCTAGCGGGTAGCTGGCAGCCCCAGCGCTAGGATCGGATGCGATAGCCCAATCAGCCGTCCATCTTAAAATAACTGATTACAGAAACATCAACAAGCGAAATTAGATGGAGAGAGCTTGTAGATGCCCTATGTTCATTTTGAACATTTTACATTTTGTTTATCTATATTGTAAATAAGTTGTAAATAAAGGACATATATATATATATATATATGTAGACTCGTATAGTGTGTACGCAGATCAAGTTTATTTGAAGTTTTTGTCACGCCCCCTTCCTAGTCAAGTTAAACGCAACGTTTACGGGCAACGTCAAGGGGGTGTCAGCACCCCGCTGTGAGTGAGTGAGTGAGATGGCATGCGATTGGTATGTGTTCGTTCTTTGAACACGAGTGAGAGAAAAATAAAGGAACAGCCATTTAACAAAACGTAACGAAGAGTGATAAAAGTTCGCATTTTAAACTAGTAAAGGGTATATCCGAGTCGGTACTGCAATCTGCTTACTTACGGTCTATTAAGCAACTGATCAATTGACTAATGATCTGTTTTTTTTTTTTACATATGTAGGTGACATTTGTCAAAAATTCATTCTAAAAATGTGCTCGAGAATACTGAATGGTATTGAGTCTTGTTGGATATCAATTCTCTTTTGATCAAGTTGAAGTTTTTTTTGGAGTCGTGGCGATTGCCACAGCACTTTCTAAATGAGGAACGTTGATCTTATGAAATGACATATTACCCTCTAAAATATGTTATCCCGCTTTTGTCTAATGCTTGTGTTTTCTGTCAATGGGAAAAGTATATTTAATAAACATATTGAATAGTATTGAGGAGAAAGCTCAACATCAGGTAAAGTGCACTATTCATTAAAACCATTCTCCTTGCTGCATTTTAACCCTTCCGGAAAATGCCTAAAGTTTAAATTTTTAAGCAGCACGATATGTAAGTTATCAGATTTATACCCATTCGTTTAAATGTTTGCCTTTCCTTGTAGGCCATCAAAAGGTTTAAGGTTTTCGGCTATGCCGAAGTTTCTATACCCTTGCAGTCCTTGACTATTCGACCACTATATTATACAGTGGTCCGATCCGAACAACACAAGATCTTAACCCACATATCGGACTAGAAACTTTCAATATAAAATTTCATCCCAATAGCTGAAAACCTTAAAAGGTTTTCGACGCGCTAAAACATACGGACAGACGTAGTACGGACGGACAGACGCACTGATTCGGCTCCTCATGCATTTCAAGAATATATACACTTTATGAAGTCGGAAACGTCGGCTTTCCTGCGACCAAATGTATTATACTCTCTGCAAGGATGTAACAAATTGAAGAATTTTTGAAGAAGCTGAAAATATTGTGTGGCTTTAATTTTGCGATGAGATTAAGTCTTTAACCATTACAGGGTATATATGTAAGTAGCACAGGCATACATATCTATGAGAGTTACCAACATGAATAATTGAAATGCTTTTGACCATCTAGGCCATGACATATTTGTTAATAAAATATTTAACTTACACTTGGAATATTATCACTATTACAAACTTGCTCCGATAAAAGTCTGTCCCGGATTTCCCAAGCGAATATGCTGGGACATTCACGTTTGTAATCTGCAATTTTTTGCACCACTGGCGTTGTGGCTACGCGGGGTTTTGAACCACCGATCGCTCGGGGCTTAATTGATCCTGTTTCGTAGTACCTAAAAGACAAAGAAAAGGTTCCATTAAAACGAATTACATATGTTGGATCGGATTATGATGTCTGGTTATTGAAAAACAGACATAGCCAAAGCCTTGAAGAATGTTTGGATGTTGGTATGTTCGGAGAGAGAATTATAATACTTATCTCAAATACGCTACTCAGTGCTCTTCAGACCCCTCTATTACTTATTTTATTTTAACGGTTTATAACCAATCGATAACCAAGTCGATATACCCATGCCCGGCGGTCCATTTATTTGCGAAAATAAACTCATTCTGTGCGGATTTTAGTTTTAAGAAACAAATTCAATATAAATTGTCCATTCATTTGATCATCTTGATCGGAGCACTTTAACGGGGAGTGGTTATAGTGGTTTAGAGTGGCAAATCATAGCTATACTGACTGAAGACCCGAAGTATTCTTTGAATGCCGTTTCAAGAGAGGTAAAGTCTAGTATCGTTATACCCTGTACCTATAGGATAAAAGAGTACAATTAAGTTGCCAAAATGTATGTATCAGGCAGAGAAAAGCGTTTTCAAGATTATTGTCAGCAGCCGGGTTAATCTAGCCATGTCGGTCTGTCCGTCAACCAGATGTAAGAAAAGTGTAAGAGCTAGAGTCACCAAATTTGGTGTGTACGCAGACCAAGTTTATTTCTGCCTCCGCAATTCCGAAAATTATAATTTGATCGTAATAAAAGCTGGTAAGCTAATATTTACTCTATATATATTGGCTTACCAAAACTTTCACGAAAATTTTATGAAAATTGGCCAAGTAAGAGGCGGCTGGGCGAGTGAGTCGGTTCTTGGCAATATATACGAGAGAAAAAAAAGAGATAGGGACATAAATCTAAAACATTATCACAAAGATTGATAAAAAACCGCATTTAAAACTGGTACGGCATATATCCAGAGTCGGCACCGCGACTTGCTTATGTTTTCTTCTTTTTTTCCCCTTTTTGATCAAAATTGGATTAATGCTTTGGAGAAATAAACTTTCGGACATAATGGTATATTAATATTTGCCAGCTTACAATAACTAGGAGGAAATATTTCCACCTATAAAAGGTTTTTTATTTGTATTACTTGCTACTACTTCGTTCTCGGCTTAAACAAGCGGTTAAGAACTGACTTCCTAACCAAAAATGGTTGCTTTTCAGAGTTTATCTTGTAAGTTGCGTCTAAAATAAAATAACTGTGGTACACTCGGATGGTACAGCCTCACATAATTAGATTAACGGGCTAACTACTAGAGTGCTGAATTCCTTAAATTTTTTGTGTTACGTGATTGTATGGTTTGAAATGGCTTACATCAATTATAACCGAGCTAGCTGAATCTGCTAATTACTTAGTTTTGCGATAATATTATAAGAAACCAAAACAATTTTCTGACCACAATTATTTTGGGACCGATCCTGTAGGAAATTGTCCAACACTCCGATCTTGAGAAAATATGGAGAAAAAAACATTTACAAATTGAAAAACGCTTAAGGGACCTCAAAAGGTGTTGGAGGTTTTTTTTTATAAAAATAAGAAAGTACTTGGTTGTAACAGTTTATAATAAAAAAAAAAATTTCGATAACATAATTTGTAAAGTTTTCATCCAAAAGTATTGTACAACCATGACAAGGGAGCTCATATCTGGTCTCATCCAAATTAACAAACAAAATTTTGTGGTAGTACTTGCTTGGATGCCGAGATTGACCGAAGTAAACATTTCCTCGAATGCTTTGAAACAATAGACTACGTTTTGCGTAAAATTTTTCTGTAAACTTTCTTAAAAAATTACTTACTATCTAAAGAATTTCATAAAAAGAAGTGTGCAAAGTTTAAATATTGGTTTCGAGAAGTCCGAGTCGAGAGTGGCTACCGATCTAAAAAAGAGAGAGTTTCGAGAAAAGCACGAAAGTCCTGCAGCGCGTCAGATACATATACAATGCTTCCAGTATATTGAAACCTATGTGCAAGGCTGCATCACTTTGTATCCTTGAGTCAGACGAAGAAGGCTATGCCCCCCATTTTCTAAATTTGCTCTGTTCACTATTACCGACATTGAGCACCTAAGCATACCTATTATTTTGGGAACGGTATAAACCTTTTTAATCCTATGGGTGCAGGGTATAATTACCACACAAGGCAAATGAAAACGATCTTTTCTATGCTCAAGTTCGAATGAAATATAACGCTATTTGTAATGATTTTTATGCTTCCTTCCAATCTATACCTCTTAAAAACATTTAAACAACATTTAAACGATTCAAAAATGTACATACATTGCTTCAGATGAAACAGTTTTAACAGCCAAGTCGATTTAGACATGCTACACAAACGCGTTAATAGCCTTTTTTAAATCAGGCTTTAATGAAATTTGGTGTTCGATATTGATATCCATTATTACTTGTATCAAAATGCATCAAATACGAGAGCAAAAGGGAAGATCTGAGATCTGGAGGCTGATACTAACGGACACGCTTACTAACAACATATAAGGTAAAAAACATTTCCTTATGTCTTATGGCGACTTGAATGTCAATGGTAGAAAAAACGGATTTCTCTGGTATTTTTCAAAGTATCGACGTCATTATTTATGTACAGAGTTCTATACTCAATAGAATACACTGTTTAACTTTAAATAAAGTATAGTATCTTTGAAGTACTGAAATTGGCACAAGACTAATGTGTTCGCGTTCTGATATAAAAAAAAAAGCCTGAATAAACATGTGAATTGAATGTTAACTTTACTCCAGTTTAATAGAATTCCTATATTTGACGGCCAATGTGAGTGCTAGATGAGAGTGCCTAAAGTGCCCTAGATTAAGCCCTAGATTCTGTACAGGACTGACAGCAGGCGGCCTGGGCGACAGAGCTTTGGGGCTGGCAAGTTTCTTGAAGCAGAAATTTGCAGTTAACAGGCAAAAGGCTACTTTTCTTAGAAAGTGTTATTTATTTCATAGTGCTCAAGTCATTGAAGTCATTTAGATTGTCTTTAATGCCCCGAGCGGCATTTGGATTGGATCCGGGCCTGCTTAAAAATCCTTACCTGCCCAAAATTTTGCTAACGCAACCATTGGAAACTTGAAGTATACGCGATATATCACAAGGCCGAGCACCCGAGTGCGCCAACTCGACGATCTTTTGCCGGGTTGAATCCGGCAGTGGTCGTCCATTCACGTATACTCCACCCAGCTGATTGATGCCGCTATGACCAGCTGTGGAGCAACCGAACAGTGCGCTCTGGCCCATTCCCGATGAGTGGGGATGGCCATGCATAATGTGTTCTGTGGTTAGCATCATTTCGATCTTCTGGTTTGATTTAGCAGTATACTCTCAATATCAGAATGCCTGTGGCGATTTACGTTTCGGGTTCTCACTTCAATGTTATTAGGTATGAATATCACTGCCGCCGATAAGGCGAAGTCCTGTCACTGGAACTGTTGTTGTGCCAGAAAATGGTATATCATTTCGTTGTTGTTGTTTTTTGTACTTGCTTCACTACTCCACTTTTTTATTGCTCTTAACGTATGTATGTATCTATATATCTGTATATATATGGTATATATGCGCTTATATAATTCTCGATTTCGATTCCACTTTGCGGTTTTGGTTTGTGTTTCGGCGGGCTTTTTTTGTACTCTTCACCAGTTCGTTGACGTTTGGATTTGCTTTGGATTTGGCTTGCTCACTCGCGCGAATAAGACATTCAAATTTTGGTCCCTTCAGATCGCGTTGTCGTTTACGATTCCGTTCCAATCGATCGGCCGTAGGTGCAGCAGGTGCTGAACAGGTACGGCCAGCGACCCGGCGGCGACGCCACGGACTGTGAACTTGTATCCTTCTTTGGCACTATATTGATAGTTTTGTAAGTTTTGCATTCGATGCGATCTCCAAACTCGCGGCGGTAGCGGTAACGGTAACGGTAACGGTAGCGGTGGCGTGGCGTGGCGGAGGCGACGCCGGCGTCAGCCTTAGCTCGTTCTGGGACAAAATGTTGCACGACTAACTGGTTTCAGTCGGTGACGGTGACCGAGCGGTGGTAGCAGCGCGCACTTAGCCAAGCGAAACGATAATGAGCTCTCATGCGAAAAAACACTGGCAGCAGGAACAGCAACGGCAACAGCAACGGCAATCGTCATCGCGCCGGCCATTTTGAGCGAGCTCCTCCAGCCGTCTCTGTCGCTCGCATGGCTTTTCAACGGCATTCGATATATGTGTGAAGGCGGGATGACTGCTGTGCTGGCGGCCAACGAATGGGATTGAAGTGAATGAGGGATGCACGTAAAAGTGCGACGAGTACGACGCTTGTGTAACGAATACAACGACGCAGAATCATCAAATGTGTTGTTCGATGTGTTTGTTGGTGAGAGGGGAAGCAGAGCAGAGTTCCCTGTGGCAGTTCTAGGCATTTATAATCACTGGAACTTTAACTTTAACTTTATGAATTCACGATGATAATAACGTTTGCAAATAAAACTACATATGTATGTGTGTATGTGTGTTTGTGTAGATGAACCATTTCCATTTTCATACCGAAACCCGAACCAGCGGCTGCGTAAATACTTGCGTGAGTGTATGTACTTATGTATGTATGTTTGTATGTAAATGTAGTATGTAAGTCTACATGCATGTGTTTTGTTTTTGTTTGCCCTTTGTTTGCATACATGTGTCTACATCTGCCAACATACACATACACGTATACATACATATGTCCATATGTGTGTGCGGACGGACTATTATATATGTATGTATGTATGTATGTACATGCGTACCTATATATACATATACATATATATAAAAACATATATTTACAGCCCATTCTCATTCAGTATCATGCAGCCATTACAACATTCTGCTTTGTTGAAGACCACGAACCAGGAAAGGAACCAAGAAACCGAGAAAATGGGGTGGCGGGAGGAGTGGGAGGAGCCAGGGCTCCTTCTGGGTGAATAGGGGACAGAAAAAAGGTTCGGGGAGTCGAGGACGCACAACTATAATCAACAAAGAGCTTCTAAATAAATGTATACACATATACATACATACATACATTTTTACATAGAAATGTACCTACATATATTTTTAAGTGCATTCAAAGTAAAACGCAGGACTCAAATCCTTATGCTTGTCGAACCAACCCACTGGTTGGCGCCCTTCTTTTTTAGCGTTCTGTGGCGATCCATAAGATCGTCATTGCGTCGATTGTCCTAAAAGAACACTCGGAATTGAGCCGTCAATCGCACACAATCTGAATGAAGAGAATCCTCAAAATTGTGCCATAACTGCAACCGCCAACACCAAGAACCACCCCCAACTCAACCCCAAAGGAACGTCAATTTCAGCATGCTGCCCGACACGTTTTTGGGATTTTTTGAAGTCACACGCACCAATGCTCCTGGTCTCGGTCCTCGTTTCTCGCTCCCGCACATTCGTTCAATCCAACCACCCAAAAAACCAGTCGCCAACCACCCACCAAGTCAGCCGCCCCACTCCCACTGCTGGCATCCAGAGTTTACATCATCCAGAGCTCTGGGTGTGGGTGTGGGTGCTTCAAAGCGGCATTCCCGAATCAACTTTTTGTAATTCCTCTTGCGTGTGCCAAAAATTTCATGGAGACTTGTGTGGAGGTGACGAATCAGATTTTTTCTGGAATGTGTGAGAAACGTTAATTTATTTTGTACGATATTATTTTTTATATGTGCACGTACCAATATTCGTGGACCTTAAAAAAAAAACCCTGCAATAGTTGGGAACAAATGTCCGACGACACTAAATGTGGACCTAAACAAAATTGTGGTCCTGGGTAAAAAAACACGCGACCTTTGTCTCTCTGTCTCTACACGAAAACACGTTTGTATACATATGTATGTATGTATGTATGTGTTTTGGGATGAGGGCTGGAATATGGGTGTGTTCTAGGAGGCTGGCCAATTGATTAGCCTTGTCATCGAATCAACACCAGATCACGAATACATGCGAGTGTTTCGGCTACTCCGTATAGTCCCCGCCAAACAAGAGAAACTAAAACAAAGCAAAGGATAAGTTAATAATGCGAATATGCGCAACATTCGCTGACTCAAACGACGAGTGGAGTGTGAGTCCTCCCTCTGGCGATCCCGAGCTGTTATTGATGCTTCGCTCAGAGTCGAACCCGCTGGCGGAGATGATGATGATGAAGGGACCACTGAATAGATGGTACGAGGGAGTAATTTAGCTTAGATAACAAAGACAAAACAAAAGGCAGACAGAGAGAGAGAGACAGAGACCAAAAAACCGCAGCCGATGCCGATGCCGATGCTGACATGGTTTTGTAACAAACAAAAGAGGTCAAAATTGTTACACTAAAAACACACGAACAAATCGAGTCCCAGTCAGTTTTCATCCTCAGTGCTCTGACCCTGCCCCTCCTCAGCCCCTCTCGCAGACGTTTTGACAGCCAACCCTACTTAGGGGTGCGCTGAGCTGGGCCTACCCTTGAACCAAACAATTAAATAAAATGCATTGTCCGTGGATTTGCGCTTGAATAGAAGTGGAAATGCATACACATACATACATATACACATGCTTATGTATTGGTAAGTAGTTGTGAAAAGGCGGGGTGTGTGCGGCTAAGAACACCATTCAGGCAACCGCTGATCCGATCCCGATGCTTCTCTCACGCGTGGAATGCTTATCTATTTGGGAAAATGAATAAAAAAAAAAAAAGAAAACAATATCATCGGGGGATGGCACATAATGGAGATGGCACAATGGAATGCGAATAACCAATGTAAAAGTGCCGCCGACAATGTACCGATACATACATAAGCCCAAAACCAAAATGAAAAAATTATAGAAATGATATCGCGAACCACGACAACGGCTTTTGACTGTCAATGACTTTTGTGATGGGCTCGGAATTCACCTAATAATGGTCCAATTTTCGATATTCAGGCGGTTTTTAATTTATTAGCTATGTACAGTGTTGGAAGAAATAATAGAAACGGCAACCTTTTTTTTTGTTGAAATCATTTTTTTCAGTGTTGGTGAAATTATTCGACCTAAAAATCAGTGTTTAAATATGTGGGATAGTAGTACTGTTATTTTTATTCCCTTTTACACCGATTTTGGCTAAACTTTTTTTTCTATACGCTTTTAAGTAGAACTACCACGTGTTTCGGTTGGAAAAAACAATAGAAACGCTCAGTATTTTTCACGTCAAAAACATTTTAAATTGGTTTTATTTTAATATTCTAAATCAAAGGTATTTAATATCCATTAGAATTGGTTCTGATTTCTGTTTTAATTTTTTAACATTAAATGCAGTATGGGTCGTGGAATCCATCTTTAACTTAAGGACCATGAGCAGGTGCTGCGCAAGGCGGCAGCACATTAATAAATAAACGATGGACGACTGGTAATAGAGACAAGTATAATATTGTCACTTTAATCAGGGAGAATGCTCTTTTGCAGGATGTCTCACATAAGGGTGTAAGAGATTTGGCGTTTAAAATTATTTAAAAGTCTTGCCCTCGCATTAGTGATGAGGGGCATCCTAGATGGACCGTGGACCGGTACCGGGGCTGTAGCAGGCAGGCAACACGCGTCTCGTATTATTTGCCGGATACGGAAATATTATTTTAAATAACTGCGCACCATCACGTAAGACGGGGCGGACGAATGGGCCTTGCCAATGCCTAAACCGGACCAGGACCAGGACAAGGACCAGGGGAAAGTGTGCGTGTGCACGGGAAATTAAGAGAGAAGCGTGCAGAATGCGATTCGTAATATTTGCTTACCAAAAGCTGCAATCGCTTATTAATTTATTGCTCGAACTTAGAGACGCACGTTACATATCGTTGGCTTTTTGGTATTGACGGATGTGATCATTTTCAAGCACGTCATCCCGACATAAACCCCTCTCCGACAGCCCAGAAGGACGAGAAGAGGGCCACTGATAATATAATTAGTCGGAACAGTATTATTCCAAAGAACTTGAGTCGGTACCACCAAACAGATTATTCGGATTCTTAGTTTGCTTTTCCACTTCTTACAGTCGAAACACCGAATGGGTATGAGCGATTGTTCAAATCAAAGTTCAATTGAATCGGCCAGCAGGCGCGTCTCTCCAGTCTTGAATTGAGTACTTCCATTGTGGGCATTGAACGATTGTGTGAGGCGCGGAATGCTTTCAGGCACGTGTTTCCATTTGAATCGTAAAGCAAGCAATTTACACCTTTTTGCCTTCGCCCTATTCTTAAAAATTATTAAAGTGGCAACGATTAAATGTGGACGTGCATGTGGACGTGGATGTGGATGGCATATTCCAAAACGACCGGCCGATAATTGGGAATACGCAATTGGATAATTTGCACACTGCCCGATGATAATAATCGAGCGAGTTAAAAAGGGTTTAGAGAGAGGGAATCGATAGAGTAATAGAAACATAAATGACAATTATTCCCCAAGGATGAATCAAGGAAGCAGCAGCAGGACCAGTAACACTAGCTGGATACCAACTGAGATTGAGTCCGGATTGAGTCATTGTCGTGGGGTTGCGTTGACAACGCCAAGCGGCGTAAAGTGGCCAGCCGACTTGTCAGGGCGTTGAAATCTCTATTTACTGCACCTTGTATCCAGCAGCGTGTGAGCATGAGCTTGAGGGGGTTGCCCTGGCGCTCTGACGCACGGCCAGCTCGCTCAATTCTCATCTCTTCTCAATCCAATCCACTGCAGCAGCAGCAGCAGCAGCAGCAGCCTAGCGCAACATAACCCACTCCCATTCCAATCACTAGAATCAGCCACCGCCTGCTGGTCCCGGCGAACTCGAAAGGCTAACAGCGGCTGCTCTGCCACGTGGCGCTGACAAACTGCTTAAACACGCCGTTGATGTTGATGAATTCGAATGAATGCTCCCTGGCTGCCGTTGCCTGGAAGTCTACAACAAATTACACACTTTGCGGCATTTTGCGCTTTTAACAATTTTATTGTTATCGATCGATGGTCGCCTGGCTGCCAATTACCAAGTGCTAGAGCAACAATTTCGATGTGTGCCAGATGCTGAGGTTGGCTTCGCCAAAGACCAACTGGGAACGCCAAATTATATATAGATATGGTCCGTCTCTATCGCAGACATTCTTTATACTATAATTATAAAAACGAATATATTAATGAATGAAAGGAGTAATTCGTCGTAATATCTCAAAAGAACTATACGAGCACTATAGGGCATCTAGCGGGCGTCTGTTGTTCTTACCAGAAGCTAGAAACCGTTTATGCCTTTAACTTGGCTATTTTGAGTCCGATTTTCCCCGATTTCGTGGGCCGATAGATATATGTACATAGATAGCAAATATTTGTACAGACACACCACATTTCGGAAACAAAGAGAAGGACGACGAAATTAATCCACCAGATCGAATAGTAGTCGCTTAGCTCCTGTAGTCATAAAGGGGAGCTAACCGATTTAGAAATGAATGCCATAAAAATCACATCTCGCGGTATACAAAAAGGCGCATAGAACTTTCATTTAACTCAGGTAACCACCTTGAAATGAAGATTAAGATTACTTTTTGTTGTTAATAAGTCTTAAAATGGAATGGTCAAGGACCCCTTTTGATATTAGATCGATAACGAATCGCAATATATCATTTTTGATTATTATCTCATCTTCCATATATTTAGTCATTTTTCTGACTACGAAAAGGCATTTCTAACTGATCATGAGTCACCTAACTTTGCTGAAAAGTGTCCCGTATACAGAGTAAAATCTCATTAGTGAGTAAATTTTGATAATTTCTCCACTGCGTACAGACATTGCCTTCACATTAAGATTTTTGGTAAATCTAATATTTGGATTTACTTATTTTTCAATTTCGTCATTTGTAGCAGCAGCCCAGCAGCCCAGCAGCCCAGCAGCCCAATGTAATTTACATACTTTTCGAGCATATAAACACAAACGTAATTAATTATATGGACGGCTGGGTATTCGCATTTCACTTGGCCTTGGCCCCATCGAACACAGACAGGCACGTGTAAAAGGGGGATTAGTAGGTGGTCAGCAAAGCTAAGTCCATACACACATAAGTGTAAGTATACACACACACACACCCACACTCACCCACACATACATAGGTGTTCGTGGAGATAAAGGATTACATGAATTCACTCACTTTAATGTGTCCACTTAATTGAGTGCAGCGGCAGCCTAATTTCCTTAATTAAAGTGGCCAACCATTTAATAAGAAAAAAGTAGGAACCTCCAGCCAATTAAAGTGGAATGGCCATCCTTGTACTATGTAGAAACTTTCACAAACCGATATTCTAAGGAATCATATATTCCAAATGATATATTCCTTGTGTTTTTGGTGAATCCGTGGTCCTCTATTGAACAACTTTATCACTTGTATGTAACGCTCGTAGAGGGGGGGAGGCGGGCGAAGACGTTTTCGGACACGGGCTTGTAACAAATATTACGAAAGGACTTGGAAAACAACAAAGGCTTGGGCAGATTTGTGTTCACCATACGATAAAGATCTCTTCCAGCAGTTGTAATGCCTAATGGGAGTCCGGTAATCAAGCTCATATCAAAACAAAGACGCGAAGTAGCTCCAAAACGTTGGCTCATTTGTGGTGACCAATAATATGTATGCATCCATCACTGCGTGGCGAAATTCTGGTCAAAATTATGAAAACCTTTCATAAGGGTTCGAGAAGAGAAGGACAATTATGTGATATGACTTGAGTAACAATAAAGTAAGGTGAGGTGTTAATCCAAGCACACAGCTGGATCTAAGGTACTCAAATGGGAACAAACTAATTCAGTGTATATCCGATAACATATGTATGCATGTTCAGTCAGTGGCCTATTTACAATAAAACAAAAGGTTCCCAATTTAAAATGCATGCAACATCTTTCTCAAGGCACCAGCAAGTGCGCTGCTCTGCTGACACCAGTTGGATGGCTTGGAGTTGTGGTAATCAATCACATTCTAGAGATGGGATCCGTTGACAAGCTGAAGTCAATGCATCTGCAATCGAAGTCGGAGCATTGGGGCGACAATCGATCATTCTTTGATAACGATCCGATAAAAGAGTCGTTTTGATCTTTATGCATACCTGAATGCGCGTATAATAGACGAATCGACCTAGCGACAGAAAATGAGTTCTTATCCATTGTTTGGTGTATGTACAATGTACTTAACATTTATAGGAATATTGGCTATCGCAAACAGATGCAACTGTAAGGAAATATATTGATAATATGACTCGGACTCGGAGCCATTCGCCATTTTGTTTTTGGGTATCAAAGCTTCGACACCCGGTCCAATAATAAATATGTGTATGTTGGTTGTTTAATCTAAACCTTGGGCGTTTTGTGGGATGGGCAGAAAATTAAATTATTGTATAACAAATGTCTCGGCAATTTTCATGAATTCAAAATCATTGAAATGAAATAATGAAAATCCCAAAAAACAATCAAAGGGATACCCACGCCACGCCACGCCAGAATCGAAAACAGAGAGCCCAGGCCAGACCAGACCCTCCTTGCTCATGCCTTTCGTTTTTTATTCACCATCCTTTGTTTCGAGCCCGAGCCCGAGCCCGAGCCCGTCTAGCCTACTACCATCATCAGTGAAATCGGCGCTGATCCTGCCTCACCCTGTTCCGTTTCTGTTCCGTTTCTGTCTCAATGCCTGTCTGTCTGTACTCGGACTTAGGATTTCGGCCGGGCCGGGCCGGGCGAAGGTCTGGTGGTGTCTGTGCACGCGTGCGTGTTTGTCGGTAAGCCACACACACACACACACACATTTGCGTCACTTCAACTGCGATATGAAAAGTAGGCGTAACTTCTTTGATAAAGTTAAATTAGCAGACGCCATGCAATCCCATCCCTGTATGCACAATAATTGCCGGGAATCCGTTCCATTAAAAACCTTTGCCTATGACACAATTTAGGACAAGTGCTGGCAACTTCTTACAGTTCATTGTTGCATTTGCATTCCAAATGTTCCTGGAAAAAATCTTTTTAATATATATCACTAACTGATTTACTGATTTTATTTCAAAAACAACATTCATTAGGAAATTTTAAAGGACAGACTTAGACTCATTGCAAAATTAATTAATTTTCTACCTAGTTGGACAGTTTTGCGTGCAGAGAAATATCAGCAAATCTAACGTGCTGGCTTGAAAGCGTTTTTGGTAAGTTTTTTGTGGCTTATTCAAACAGGAGTCCATAACTTTAGGACATGTATAATTTTAGTATCTAAAAGAACGATTTTGTCGATTTAAAGAAGAAAAACAAGAAGACTCTCTTCTAGGATCAGAGCACTACTCGAATGAATTCAGTCGGGATTTTTCTTATAATATTCGAATTGATTATCATTTAACCTCTTGCCAACCAACTAATTCTATCGATTCTTCATCCAAGTGTACATCAGTTCTAACATCCACGTGCCCACCCACTGCAGTTGGTGCGGGTGCGCAAATTGGGCTTTGGTTTGAATTCGACTAAAAATGAACAATGCTCCGACTTTGTTTCATTATGTTCCTTGGACGTAATAATGAAGGACACAGCCAGCAATAGCAATCATTTAAACAACAATACGATGCGCCCAGACTACAGGGCTGTGGCAGGAGCGATGGGATGGCAATGACGACAATTACAAGAGGACTCGCGGCTGTGGCGTGGCTGCGGTGGATGGTCGTCATCGGCATCTTAGCAGCATCATCATCATCATCCTCCAGCACCAGGCTCCCTCCCTCCCCCGGCTGTAGCTCGGTGCTGCCACTTCAGTGGGCAATTAGCCAGTCGACCGGAAAAGGAAAAGGGGAGCTCAAAGTAAATTTGTGAATTCTGAACCCTAGCCTTAGCCTTAACGCCAGACATTGCGCCACTGCCAGGCCAGTGCCAGTGCCTGAGCCTGAGCCTGAGCTAGTGCTACAGCTTGTTCGATTTTAATGTGACTGGCATTCCCCCGTCTCTTGCACACGTCCCCCTCCATCAGTACAACATCACATGGCAGACGTACTGGCAGATTTATATTGCAAACGACCGCCCCATTTAGCGTTTAAGCACGGCAACGTTCCGAGGACGAGAGAAAACGAAAGAATTCAAGGCACTTGGTTTCGGCTTAGATTTAGATGATTTGCTTCTAGCCTGCCAGACCAGTTGTCACCGGTAGCATATCTTATGCATGTACATAAGTAAGGTATATACATATACACTTGCGTAGTGTCTTTTATATCATAGCTAACTCTCTAGATTCTGGATCGAAGCAACAGCGCTCGATTTAACGTCCTTTGCTAGGTAAATATTCCAACGATCAAATCAAGTAGAACTAACACGTTTATTCCCTTTTCACAATAACAACCAAAGTGTTGACGCTGCCGACCATCGATCCAAGAAATCAAAAACTTTTTTACTACAAGTCACTTTTCTTCGACTTTGCGATACCCTACACACTTGCAAGGAGCTTAACAATCTCGCTGAATGAGAGAGAAACAATATGAAGCTTGGTCTCCTAAATTGGAACCAAAACATCGTTTGCTTACATTTATCTGGAACGATAACTCCGAGTAATAGATTATACTTAAAAAGGTAGAGGTCTGCTAAATTTTATGAAAATTTGACAACTAAACGATATAGAATCATTCAGTGCAATGAATTGACAGGAGATTCGAACGTCGGCATGGCCGAAGCCATAGCTAGCAAGTTTCTCGGGTTTTCTTATGTTCGGATTTGGATGCGGCACAGATGCCGACTCACCTTACATGTCCACTTTTTGTTTGGCAATACCCTAATATGTGTGGACAGTCCGTTTTATGTCGAATCCAGTTGAATGCGCAACACAAATATTAATTCATAATTAAGATATTTTTCAAAATACACAATCTACACAATTTTCAAACCGTTCAATTCAATTTGAAGGAATTCAGAGTTCTTCTTAAGACCCGTAAAGTATCTATTATATAATTGATTAGAAGTTTATCATGCAAAGAAGAAACGATCTTGTGGAGTATATATGTACATATGTATGTATGTACATATACTTCTGATTAGCATCAGTAGCCGGCTGAATCTGGCATGTAGTCTAAGCTAATGAGGATGAATCTTGGACCGCGGTATCCATAAATTACGGCATACATTACGGTGAACTCCTATAAAAGTGACACATGGAGGCGATGTTTCCATGCTCACCTCTTTAGTTGATTTTTAAGGAACGTTGCACAAGGGAAAGTTATTGCAAAAAAAATATCTCTGTTTTCAAATGTAAATAAAGACGCCCAAATTGTGTAAGACAAAAAATTCAATTCGGAAAAAGTGTTTGGCTTAGTTGTGTGACGCCAAAAGAAAATATAAATATTTCGAACTTTGCCATTTAATACGAACATTTATTTAATACCGATGCAAAAGATTCCCAGAGCTTCGATTTGTTCTTCCTTTTTTTCCTAGGCTCGATGTTTGGATCACAAAAGTAGTTACAGTGGGGCAACGTTTTCCCTTCCTGCGCTAAGGACACCCAATCATCATAATTATGAGTTATTAATTCGGTGTATTTTCAAAATAGATTTTAATATTTTTATTTGTACTGAAATGAAGTCAATATTTGGCTGAAACAGGCATGGTTCCCAAATAAATGTCATTTCAGTCAGTTTACGATTTGTAAATTTTGCTATTTTTTGGTTTAATTTATCTACGTTGATTTTCAGCCATGCACCCGTGGGCTAAAATGGTATATTAAGGGGTTACGGGTAGTCAGTAGAGGTGGAGAACTATCGATAGTTTAAAGAGTCGAGTGGCAATTAAAAAGTGGATTGCTTGACACTAAAATAAAAAATGTGCTCTCAAGTGCGTCATTTATTCAGAATTACTTAATTGTTTTAATCAAGCAATCCACTTCTTAAATGTTATTTGGACTATCGACCGTTTTAACTTTGTTTATTACTTTATACATATTACAAAAATAGCTTTAATTCATCATGTTTTAAGTTGACCTCCACAAAATTAAAAAAAAAATAATTTAATTTTAAAAGTTAATGTTGTCTTTATGGAGCCCGTTCCTCCAGAAGTCCCTTGCGGTGATCATCACAAGTCCTTGCAGATCAATCAGACAAGAAAAGTTAGTTTTATTAATCCATAATCTTGTGCCGCCTGATCTAAGCTTTTTTTTTTTCAAAATTGACTAAACGGCGGCCTCAGGAAATTTTCTCAGATATTTGAGAAAAAAACGTGACAGTTAATTGTTAAAACAAAAAAATTAAAAGCAGTATAAATTGAATTAGTATCTACCGAAAGGTTTTTAAATTACAGTAATCACTAGTTCAAAAAACATAGTTTTGAGAAAAGTGCATTTAATTTGTTAATTGTTCAATAACTCGAAAAAATTGATCGGATTCGCTTCTTATCCAAAATGTGTGTAACAGGCAAGTTAAAAATATTTGTACTTTCTATTCATAAAAGGATTCAAAATACTCAAGTTAAATGCATAAAAGTTGTTAACCTAGCCTTGTTATTGCTATTCGGCCTTTGAAAAAATTAAATAGTTGTTCAACTGGAATACCCAAGACGTCGGAAAGACCTTGGTATATTGGTGGGCAATTTGACAAAGCCTCCATGGATAAGCTGGAACCCAATATCTGCCAATCCTTTTAACTTTAGAGTTAAAATCTTAAGTTCATCATCAAATAACATATTCACATACTCTTTGAGGAACTTTGAACAGCAAGAATATTTTTTGGTGGCACATTTTTGTACCATAATTGGTACCATAATTAATAAACGCCGGACAAACCATTCGTTTGTTTTTCTCCCACAGCTTGTTTGCGCCATCCTGCAAATACACTAAGGTGTACATACATATATCTACCTTATATACTGGAATAATAAGGAGAAAAAAGAGAAGGATAGAGAGAGTGGGATAGGGAGGGAGAGTCGTAAGTTAAGTTTGTTTTGTTTTGTGCGGTAAACTGCGCTCGATTTTTGGCCTGTTCCGTATTTCTTTAATCCAACAAGTGTTGTTGACAGCATCACTTTCCACATTTCATTTTGTGTCATTAATTTTCGAGCCGAACGAACACCGCATTCATTGTGAAAAATAACAGCTGATCCCGCTTGGCTTGGCTTGGCTTTGTGCTCCTCAGTGTTCAGGCTTGTTTCAGGTTCAGGCCCGTCAACTGGAACTAAATTGACATGTGATAAGAATTTTTCAGATAAATCTCGATTGCGTGGCCTGGATGTGGGACAAATGTGCCAAATCCACATTGTCGCTGTCTCTGTCTTCCTTTGCTCAAACTCAAACTCAAACCTTTGCTTTTGCCTTCGGAATTCTCAAAGGTTGGGGCAGAACTATTATCTTCATTTCTGGGCATTACGATAACAGACTCTGAGAGACTTGACTGAGCAACTAAGAGACGCGGTAACCCTATTGATATGCATATTTTTGAGTGTATCCAATTCAGCTTGGGATTTTGTGCACTTGCTGCGCCCCTTTCTGCTTTGGTTTCGCTCTGTGGCCGACGCAACTCGAATCCTTTGTGTGCGAGCATATGTATGTATGAATGAATGGCAACAAATCAACATTGTTTTCAACTGTGCACCCATATTTGGGTAAATATGTACACATACACAAGTTCAAATGTTGCATTAATTTGATCCAACTACCCTGATTATAATTCCTTGCTTAGCCAAATAGCGTTAAGTCGCAGATTAATAATAAATTCATCTGAAAAAAAAAACATACTCGTTTCTCTTGTTTAACGAATTTTAACTTAGAACGATTGCATAGTTTAAGTAAAATGACATCTGTCGAAGATTGTTCGAAGATTGTTCTTATTTTTTTTTTTTTTTTCATAAAAGCAATGTGAAAGTTCACGCTTTGGTTATACATACATTTGTATGCCAGCTGAATAGTCCGCTTAATAGTTTGCCGAGCTTACCTACCTGTATATATGTACATACGAGTCCGGAAAGCAATATAATTCAAAATCTGACCTTATAAAAGGCATTAAAGACGCTTGGTCGTTAATTTCATTAAATTATATTGCTAAATTGTATGATTCGATGCCTAATCGAATTTTCGAAGTAATAACAAAAAAAGGCGGGACCACCCATTATTAATTCGTTAAAAATATCAAGTATTTTAGTTATAAACTAATAAAAAGTGTCTTACATTTCACTAAGATTTATATTTTTTGACATATCTCTGATGGCGCTAACCTGATGAACAAATTTTCAATACCCTTTTTTCATACTTCTTTCAAGAAAAATTATAATAAATTAATCTCATAACATTCAATATTTAAATTTGTCTTATTTTAAAGAGAATTCACTGAATTATGGTCTAAACAAATTTCAGTCAATTATTTCAAACGGTTTGGAAAATATTTAACATTTACGGTGAGTGTAAGGGGGGCGCTAACCTGATGACAATATCGAGACTTGCTTTTTATTCAAACTGATTGAACGCCCTGCACCATTTTAAATACCCTCATAATTATGGGTTTGGTTTAGATATTCGCCAGACAAAAACTAAGTTAACATAAAAGTGTATTTTGACATAGTGGTCCGCTCTAAGCACAAACTAGAATAACAGATGGAGACCAAAATAAAACGCATTCTTTTCTGCAAAAATTACAATCATTTAATCTATGTTATTATATTATTATTTTGGCATTACAAGCACGATTTCAGTGACATGTTGAAAGGGAACATAATGCCTTTTGCATGATATACAAATTTTACGTAGGCAATGTCTTTGATTATACAAAGATTATTCATTCTTGATCAGTACGAGGAGACAAGTAGACCCGTCCGCCTGGGTCAAGTCGAACTCCTCCTAGACCTTTAAGGCTACACATGTAGGCTCCTATATGTAAGTATACATATATTCCAAGCATTTTGTATTCTTCCGGATCGGTCAATAATTTGGTTTATTTCAATCGGTTGTCGTATAATATTTTATGTATGTCATTATACAGAATATATTTTTGTTTCTTATGTGGTTTTTCACCGAAATGGGCGATGACAAAACTGCAATTACTCTGGTTTTTAGGTTCTTTTGCTGAAATTCTCCTTTTTACATTCTAAATTGTTTGCCTTTGACACCTGTAGCTAGGGAAAGTTTAGCCCATAAGCTTCCAAGTTATCCCGGTCTTTTGGTTTTACAATATAGCAGTTGGTCTATAGTTATTTATAGTCAAAGAAGCTCCCAGCCATCTAAAAGCTAGTCAAAACAGTGAAAACGTGTGAGTCCCTCTTCTGGGAGATTTAAAAGCGACCTTACCTACGTTGCCTTAGTTTCGCCAATTTACTGTTATTAGTGCGCACTTTACTTTGGCATTCATTTTCGCTTCGTTAAATGCAACGGTACTTAGAAAAAAAGACTAATAGTGAAATGTAAATGATGTCAAAATATATATGCCGACCAGTGTACTTACTTAACTTACTAACGGGTACCTCGAAATGAAAGTTACTCATTTTATTTTCGCCTTTGTTCGCCCGGCGTAGATCACAGAAAATTATCATTTTATTTTATTTCTGCAGCAATCGGTGGAGAACTCTCAGCACCAGTCGTACTGCAAAAATAATGTTTAACGCACGCGATTACAGCAGCCACTAGGCCCAAGAAGTACGGATTGCAGGATGCTTGCAGGGACACAAGCAGGGAATCTGATGCCCAGGAGACACTTGAGCACCGCCTGAACAAATTGTCGGAGCTTACAACGGCAACTCGCTTCAAGACGTGGCCAAAGAGACGACACATAAACTTCTGACCCAAACCATTGCTAGATACTTAACAAATCCGTTAACACTACGATCCACACTGGGTGCCCACCGACATTTTCTAAACTTGTCTTTAAACAATGCAGAAACGATAAAAAATAAAAAATATTTAAAACTTATTTATAGAAAGCTTAAAATAAGTTCGTTGTAATTTGAAATTATATATTGATTTTAAAAAAGTTATTCAAAACAAAGTGAATTTATTAAACCATTGTCTATTGTCGAAATCTAATTTTTTATTTAACATTTTTTTTAATTTATAAATTGTACTCTCACTCAAAAGCTTTTGGCTCTTTGTTCTTGTTGCTCTTATTTAAAAATCTGTGATTGTAGAACAAAGTAATAATAAAGCACAGAAGAAATATTTAATGTTATCTCACTACAAAATAATTTATTTAACTTGAAAGATTAAAATGAGAAACTTTTGGAAATTTACGGCTTGTGCAAACCGTTGTGTAAAGCAAGCAAAATTTTTTTTGGGGGCGAAATAAATTTCTTTACCATCCAAATTTCATTTTCTTCAATATGCATTTAATCAAATTGATATAAATTTTAAATCAGTTCAAACTGCATGCGAGATCAAAAACATCACAAAGTAATAAATAAAACTTAAAATATTCTAAATATTTTAAAATGATCTGGCAGTATCTAGGACCCTTTGTTCATTGTTATTGGTTCTTTTAAAAAACATTAATAAAACAGACTTTAGTCCTTCAAATAAAGCACCATCTAGCGTCAAAATAAACATCGCGCTATTAGCAAGATGCGATTAGGTTAACTTGCTGGATTAACAGTCTGTTAATTCGAAAACATGGCCTGTAAACTTATTAACATTGCCGGCTACGTTGATAACATCGCCTGTTAACTTAGCGAAGAATTCAACCCAAAGCTTAACCAACTTAGCGAAACATTCAACCCGAAATGTAACCAATTTAGCAAAGAATTCAACTAATTACCGTATCTACTCCGACAATGCTGCCATACCGTTTAAGAATAGTGTTGCCCTCAAAACATCGAAAATTTCAAATGTTGCCACTATCGATAATTTATACTGATTCCTGATTTCTGCCATCTGGAACCAACTCCGCCTCGTCGTATGTGCTTTTTCTCTTCAAGCGAGTCCAAGGCCATTCGCTCACCTCCCACCCAACCGACAGACGGATGCAGTCGCATAACGTACGACTCGTTATCGCGTAGACGAAGTTTTTACAGCTATTCACGAGTTAAGTTGGGTTGAAGAGACGTTTTAATGAGGGAGGGGAGAATTCTGAATTCTGTGTACTCGAAAGGGTTCATGCAAACCATAGTTAGTAGTATAGTCTCTAGTAGGTCGTTTTACCATTCAGAAGCTTGTGCAAATATACAACACCAAGCAAAGTCCTCGGTTTTTTAACCGAAGAAGACTTATTATAAGAAGTCGACTGGAGTACGATGGCATATGGTTTATGCCTTTATATCCTGCGAAATTTTAATATTTTTTAGGTTTTAGGAAAATATTTCACTGTTTTTCAGGGAAAAACTACTTATCTAATTCAGTTCAAACTTGAAATCAGTATTTTTCAATTTATTTACCAGAAATAGACGCAACTATCTGTTGAAAATTTTGCAACAAGAAAAATAGTTTTATACCCTTGCAAAAGGTATAAAGAAATTGGTTAGATAACTGGCAACGCAGAGAAGGAGAAGTTTCCGACCCCGTAAGTATACATACATATGTATATTTTCTTGATAGGCGTGAGACGCCGTGCCGATATACCCATGTCTGTCCGTTGTTTTCCACATCTTTTTTTGATCTCATTCTAACCATAAACAGGTAAGCTTCTTAACGGCTTTCATCAGACTACTTTACCTTTTAGCTGCCCCATGAATATTTATTTGGAAAAAGTTGTAGTTTTCTAAGTTTTTCCAGCCAAACTTGCTCCTAATATATGTATGTATGTACAGGGCCGTAGCGAGAGTCTCGGGGGCCCTAGTGCTAGATTTCCTAGGGGGCCCTTGTAAAATGATTTCTGAAAAATCAAAAAAAAATCTCATAGTGGGCTTCCCAAAGTCGACATGATTTTCAGACAACACCGGTTATGATAACAGCGAAAAAAGGGGAAAATTAAAAATAAGATGTTATGAGAAATGTTTACCGAATACTGTTACTTTAAACAATGTTGTATGAAAACTTCGAGTAATATATGTTCTCTTTATATTATTAACGTTTTAATGCAATTTTACACATTTTCTTGTTTTACCCTTAGCTTTTAAAGTTAGCTATGAGCTTTCAAACGTGGCAGCGTTCTCTAAAACTCTAAAAACAGGTGTTCTTGGGGGCATTTATTAGTCGCTTTTTATAAGAGCGTTACTAAAAAAATCACACTGTACCTTTCTATAAGAAAGTAAAATTTATTTTGTAAAAAAGGTCATTAAGCGTATCTTTTTGTTCATGCTTCAAAGTGATTTCTGAAAAAAAAGTCCGCAAATTAATATAAGGATCGGACATACATATTTGTATAATGTTTTTATTGTTTTTAAATTAAAAATGCAAAAAAATTCCGATAACAAAAAAAGCTTTCAAACTTTTGACAAGTTTGCCCTTTTTCGCAGAATCATTGTCAATAAAAGCACTCGTTCAACAGTGTTTACTGTTAATTGCGTGTTTTACCCTTTTACAATTTAGTTCCGTTATTTGGCGACCTTTTTGATTAATACCAAACCTTTGGTTTGCCGGCTCGAGGTCAATAAATCGTACACAAGGTGCTTTTTGATTTCCCAATACACTTCGATCTCCTCTCTCTCGGAGATTGTCTTCTGTGCATACAACAGGTTTAATCAAATACATACATACATACATACATATGTCCTTTTTTAATTTAATGTCTAACATAATTAAAACCATTGTACATATAATTTTAACACGTACTGTTTGGCCGACGTGGACTTTTAAATTGCGCTGTTTTCTGTCTCCATTTTATACATGGTTTAGTCTAATATTTGTCCAATGTAAATTTTTTTGTTGTAGTGCTGCGCAGTTGGCCGATAATGCTGGTTTTTGTATATTTGCATCATTTATTAATGTAACGTCTGAAATATGTCCCTATAATTTGGTTTTAGTTTACTCTTGGTTGTTCCTACATTTGTATTTGTTACATATTTTAATGTAAAGAATCACGGAAAGCATTGCCTTGTGGAAAGCAAGAAACGTTTAGTCCGCCACCTAATCCTCGGGAGCACCCGGCATCTCTTTAAGTCTGCTAACAAGCTAAAAAAGCACGTCAATATATCGATGATACGAGCATACCCCAGGAAACATAATTTAAAAGGCTGCAGCCTAGTCGGTGGCACTAGTAACAAGGTGTGGCGATGCTTTTCCTACTATGGTGTCGGTCCCAAGCACTGGGTAAAACCTGTTATGGATCAGCCTGTTTATGTAAATATCTTGGAGACGGTTATGCTACACTATGCTACACAAAATGAAGTGCTACTGGTTTGGGTTCTCCAGATAACGACCCAAAGCATGTCACCAATATAGCCTAGGAGTGATTCTCGATGAATTTGGTAAATGTTATAATGTGGTGTGAAGTAAAAAAGGTAATTGCTAGTCTTGGAGAAAAATTCCTACGAAACGCTCCCTTTACCAGCTAATGAACCTTCCAAGACGAGGATAAGAGTCTGGATTAGCACAAGCTCCTCCTAGACCACTTAAGCTACAGTGCTGAAATTTAGCATGTAGTCTTCGGGCTCAGATAGATCGGATCACTATATCACATAGCTCCCATAGGGAACGAAAAATAGAGGGTCAAAATAGAGTTTTAAATCAACAACTTTGTTGTTTTCCATGGAAACATAGATAAGAATCTATACAACCGTGCTTGTTAAATTTAATCAAGTTTGGACTACTGTAACATATAGCTCCCACAGAAACGATTGAAATCTTAGCCTTAGAAGTGGCCTTTGTTTTCTTTTGTTTTAATTTAAAGTTCAAATTGGCACAGTGGTGCTATTTTAATACTCGCCCTTTTTATACCCATATTTTAACAATGTATGTAACAGACAGAAGTAACCGTTTCCAACCCCATAAAGTATATATAGTCTTAATCAGCATCAACATCCAAGTCGATCTAGCTATGTCCATCCGTACGTCTGTATGAACACCTAGATCTCGGAGACTATAAGAGCTAGAGTAACCAAAGTTGGTATGCAAATTCGTATAGTGTGTACGCAGATCAAGTTTATTCCAAATATATACATATTTGCTATTAATATGTATCGGCTCACCAAATATGTGTTTGATTGCTGTAAAAATTAATATTTATTGGTTAGTGGCAAATTTTTTTTTGTAATCGGGCGACTATCTCATATAGGTCCAATAGAAAAATGGCAAATACTCCGGCTTTTGTTCTGTACTTTAAATATATCAAAGGTTATTTCACTTTGACACCAATTTGTAAGTAAAATGGAACACAAAATACTTGCAAGGGTATACAAACTTCGGCACGGTTGAAGTTAGCCCGGGCATTTGGTCTTACTATATATAATGTCAATGCCAAAACGATTGGCAGAGACCATAAAAAGAAAAGGTTATCCAACCTCTTATTAATTTTTCTTTGTTTTTGTTTGAAAAAGTGCCTTTTTTGTTAGTTTCTTTAGTTTGTACGCATATTTTTTCTGCATTGAAATTCGTTGTTTTTTAGTTTTTTAATTATAAAAAATAAACTATAATAGTTAATGAAAAAAAAAATTTGCCCAATTTATTCATAAATAATGCGTTTATCATTAAAAAATATAATTTCGTCAATATCTTAGTTAGAAATATAATTTTTTTAGAAGCAAAGTTTCACATAGTTTTTCTGCCGAGTGTACCTAATAAAATAGTTTGATCTTAATAAAATTTGGTAAGGACGTTTTGATAGAAAATAAATTAAGATTTGTAAATCCAAAGCTCTATTTTCGACCGATCGTTCCTATGGGATCTAGAAGGCTACACGCAAAATTTCTGCACTGTAGCTTCAGTGGTCTAGGACAGGGCTTCTAAAACTGTGGGTCTGACTACTGAAAGGGGGTGTTATTGTGCTTTATTACGACCGATATCCCGTCAACGTTTCCAATTAAACTTATGTGAAATGAATGGGTTCGTATTCTTTAATCCTTATTTTAAACAAATTTTAAAATAGTGCGATATTACATCTACATATACGGTTAATATATATTTCATTATATAAAGGAGGGGGTCGTTTAAAATTTCCTAAAAAAGTTTAAGAAGCCCTGGTCTAGGAGGAGTTTGCGCTGATCCAGAGGGCCAACCACTATTGTGTTAGCCTCGGACACCAGCCTATCCCGTAGTTTCAGATTACAGTTCTGGTGGGCTGTTCGCAGCCGAAGCTACTCTCCATTTTTGTTCTCGACAAACACGGAATGGCATCTGGCTCCCCGCAGTGGGGGATCGCCTACCAGATTGCAGCTATGTTGGACTGTTCGCGTCCGAAGCCAATTTAGCAACACTGCCAGGCATGGATCGGCCACGAGGGTATGTAACAGACAGATGGAAGCGTTTCCGACCCCACAAAGTGTGTATATTCCTGATCAGCGTCAACAGCCGAGTCGATCTCGCCGTGCTAACTTCGGCCATGCCGAAGTTTGTATACCCTTGCAAGTTTATTGTTTCACTTTCGTAACGTTAGGTGTCTTTGTGGAAAAAAAAACCTTTTATGTAGAAAACGATAATTAAATTGGCTGTATTTCTGTTATGGTGTCATTCCTATGACACCTATGTGACACCTATAGTCGCCCGATCTTGATCAAATTTGGCATTGATATTAATAAGAATATTAAGATTATAAATATTGATTTTTATAACAATCATTCGAAAAAGATGGAAGTTATGGGTCTAAGACTGAATTTTTGACCTACCGTTCCTATGGGAGCTATATGATATAGTGGTCCGATCCGGCTGAATTCTATACAATGCCTGCAGCATATAGAAGACTACATGCACTCATTGCAAAATCACTGTAGCTTTAGTGGTCTAAAAAGACTGCGCTGATCCAAACGGACGGACGGGCGGACATGGCTTTATGAATTCGTCTCATCGTGCTGATTAAGAATATATATACTTATGATATACCCTTTTTTGAGGGTATAAAAAAAGTCTAAAACATAAGCTGGCACATTTACTGCATCATCTTCATCAAATTTGACACGATATTGATGAATATATTATGAATATATTTAGCGCTGATCCAGACAAACAGACACACAGACTGATTTGCCTATATTGCCTTGTCGTATCAAGTGGATCAATAATATATATAGTTTATATAGTCGGAAATGCTTCATTCTATGCGTTGCACACTTCTGACTAAAAGTTTGTATGTCCTTTTTGCACGGGTATAGAAAGGCATTGCTTCTAAAAGAGAGCACGTGATTTCTATACGAACATTTGAACATGTAAATTTGAGTTTTGAATTTAAAATACTTGTTTTGTCTGGTGCATGGTATACCGCAGTCGACGCGACGACGTACTTTGTTTTGTAACTTCCAGAAGGGTCGGAAACGCTTTCTTCTGCCTGTTATATACATTGTGGCAACTTAAATATACCATTTTACCCTATGGGTACAGGCATATGACAGACAGAAGAAAGCGTTTCCGACTCTTTAAAGTATATATATTCTTGATCAGCGTCACCAGCCGAGTCGATATAGACATGTCCGTCTGTGTGTCTGTCCGTCTGAATCAGCGCTAAATATATATATAATATATTCATTAATATTTGTGCCCAATTTGATGTAGACCGAGTGACTATATCATATAGGTCCCATAGGAACGATCGACCCGAATGCCGTCCGTCTGTCCGTATGAACACCTAAATCTCGGAGACTATAGGAGCTAGAGTGACCAAATTTAATATGTAGACTCCTATGTGTGTCCTTCGTGTGTACGCAGATTAAGTTTATTTCAAATTTTTGCCACGCCCCCTCCCGCCCCTGAAATTCGGAAAAAAGTGATTTTCTCCCGTAACATTTAAAATATCGAACACATATATTTGCTAATAATATATATATCGGCTTAAAAAATAGCCAAGTTATACGCACAAACTTTTTCCAGGCAATCTCAAGGGGGCGGCAGCCGTGTGAGTGAAAGAGATAGCATGCGATTGGTATGGGTTTGCATGCGAAAGAGAGAAATAGATTGGGCTAGTCATCAAACAAACATAACGAAGAGTGAATGAAGGGCGCATTGGCGTATAAATGTAATCATTGGGTTCTATTAAATTTAAAAAATATTTGGTTGACATACTCCAACACAAAAAAAGGTTTTTCAAACTTTTTCACATGCCACAGAGGTCCGAACTTACAAAACTTGGCGAATTGTTGTAAACTAAAACAATAAACGTTAGTGGCGGGTTTCGCAGAATTTAGGAAACAAAAAAGTTGTTCACACAAGGACTGCTTTTCTGACAGATCGCTCCTATGGCAGCTATATGATATAGTTGTCCAATCTGGGTTGTTCAAAAACTTAACCTGCCTTTGGGAAAATAAACTTGTATACCAAATTTTGATATCTTTTAAAATGAGAGCGTAAGAGGTGTAGAAACGGACATGGGTACATCGATTCGTCTTTTCATACTGATCAAGATCACTTTATGGGGTCGGAAACGTCTTCTTCTCTGCGTTACAAACAACTTACCAATTTCCTAATCCCCTCTGCAAGGGTATAAAAGCAAAGACAGCAGTTCTCATTATCGACTAGGATATACCCTTTAAGCAGTTTAAAAATATTAATAATAAACTCAACACCCGGGGCTGACACAATCAACCCCATTCTAGAACGAAACAATATTTTTAGTAAAGACTCTGCTATCACCTAACAAGTGGCCCCGACCTGCTCTTTCTAAAAGATAAAATCTTAACCTATTAAAAGATCAAACTTTGATGGCGGCAGTATACATACATATACATATATATACATACATTTATCCGTGACCAAAAACAGGTCTCCCATTTTTTTAAATGATTGACCCTGGGACTTATTTATAACCCTGCGTTGCAAATGGGAAAAAAATTAAGTGCCCACCATAAATGTCATGTTTTTCTATATTCCCATATTCCAATCGTTTAGTAAGAATAAATACATATTGTCTTCCCATAAACTCGTTGTTTGTAAAATGATGGTAAAAATTAATAGATTTAAACATAATATAAAGAAATCTAATAAAATTATTTGACAATATACTGTCCAGAAACGTAAGAAAAACGAATATGATAACTTAGGTTAGTATTCATAAATATGTTTAGAGATATCGAGGTTATCGAATAGAAACGATTTATGAATAAAACAAAACAATAAAAAGACAAAACCCATTGAAAAACTTAACTGTTTCTTAGAATGATTAACATATGTACATATGTATGTATACCTCGAAAACTAGACGTGATCGATACAACAAATATTTAGAACATTTCGCCTGTGAATTATTACCTATTCATTCCAGCTATCAGTAACGGGGCTATTATTGAATAATTGGCAAAATAAATTCATGTTCTCAATAAATATAGTAAGCAAGTTGTCTTACCTACTCGGTTTTACCTTGCACCAGTTTGAGATGCTCCCTTTTATCACTTTTCGTTGTTTTGTTAGATGGGTGTTACTATCTTGAATATTAATCGTAAGCCATTTCATTCACCAAGCCGGTTGGCGCCCCCTTTACGCATACCGTATTTGGTGACGCTAGTCTCTTAAATTCTCCGACATCTACATAGATGTTCATATGCAGACGGTCATGGCTAGATCGACTCGGCTGGTGATGCTGATCAAGAATATATATTCTTAATGGGGTCGAAAACTCTTCCTATTCGAAGAATATATATTGGCGACTTTAATATACCCTATAGGTACAGGGTATAAAAACACTCGTGATCAATTTTCAGGCTTTTTTAAAGTAAGTATGTAAATTAAAAAATTAAAACAGAAATCAGAACCAATTTTAATGGATATTAAATACCTTTGATTTAGAATATTAAAATAAAACCAAAAATTAACTTTTATGAGATCTAAAATGTTTTTGACGTGAAAAAAACTGAGCGTTTCTATTGTTTTTTCCAACCGAAACACGTGGTAGTTCTACTAAAAAGCGTATAGAAAAAAAAGTTTGGCCAAAATCGGTGTTAAAAGGAATGAAAATAACAGTACTACTATCCCACATACTTAAACACTGATTTTTAGGTCGAATAATTTCACCAACACTGAAAAAAATGATTTCAACAAAAAAAAAGTTGCCGTTTCTATTATTTATTCCAACACTGTACATACCTACCATAGATAGCGCGAAGATAACAACTTATGTTTCATTTCTCATTATTCCAAACTGTACATATTAGGCTGTAGTATATGTGCTCCTGTCCTGACATTCTTCTTAAACCAGCTGAGTTAATATAGGAACAATCTTTGTTTTTGGAGCCAAAAACAATTGTTTTATTAGGCGGGAAATATAGTCATCTAGCGGTAAACGGTTTTGGTAAGCTTAAGTCGGC
Organism: Drosophila nebulosa; assembly: GCA_024703675.1. Taxonomy (NCBI): domain Eukaryota; kingdom Metazoa; phylum Arthropoda; class Insecta; order Diptera; family Drosophilidae; genus Drosophila; species Drosophila nebulosa. Next base: position 558,939 of record JANFPS010000004.1, on the reverse strand, counting down.
CATCAGACCAACAGCAGTAGTGCAGTAGAAAGGTAAGCAAGTCGCCTCACCGACTTGGACATACCCTGTACCAGTTTGAAATGCGCACTTTTATCTCTCTTTGTTTGTTTTTTGGTAGATGTCTATTCCTTTCCCTCACACATATCAATCGCAAGCACAAGCAACCGTTTTTGAAATGCCTAGAAAATGCACTTTGACTTTGACACTGTATGTAATGGGTAACGCTTGCACGGATATACATACATACATACATATGTACATACATACACACATACAAACTTCGCCACGGCCGGGGATATAGTGGCTTTTGGTTTTGGTTTCATCTGTCATTCATTGGGCCGAGGACAAGCCATAACTCGTTTAAAAAATACACACATATAACAAATTATTAATTGTAGTAGAGAGAGATTGAATCATTATAAGATTAAATGGTTTAGATTTGCAATGCTTCTTTTTTTCGCTAAAATTAAAATACTAAAGTATTTACCGGATACCAAAATGTAATTCAGTCCTTTAGTTTATAGTGAAACTCGTCAAAAATTTAAAGTTAACATATGTATATTTAGCTTAAAATGTTTATATGTATACTCATATAAATACTTATGCGTATAAAGAAAATAAAATACTCGTTTTTAGATGTTCGCCATTAGAAGTAGCAACATTAATGAGCTTAGTAGTAAATAAGAACCTTTAATTGGTTATTACATCTCATTTAGGTCGTGTGCCGAGCATTAACTCTATGTGCCCAATGAAAGCAAACAATGTATCAAATGCGGAGCTGAGAGATACGAGCGCGGGGGGGGGGGGGGTGTTAAGGTAAATGTTGCCTTGGGGCGAACGGCAATAATTTTCATCGTCCTGATTGTGATATTGAAATTATCGTATCTACTTTTACGGGACTTGTGTTAAACCGCAATAATAAACTTATTTACAACATTCTTAATGTGTCAATTAGTAGTTGAAAAAGATATTGTTAACATACATACATACATATGTATGTACTATATTTCTGGTTTTAGGTACGCAAATGATGTGATTCATTTTTTTTTCTAAAATACAATTGAAAGTTTAAGGTCGTGCACCCGTTTTTTTTCTAGGTGAAACATTCTTAGAATTGCTAGGGATGGACATTTTATGAAACGAACATGAGAACGAAAACGGAAAACAAAGAATTCTCTGACTTTCTGGAAGGAGGAGGAGTAAACAGAACCTTTACGCCAGGGTGGATGGGGGTACTTTTATTTTTATACCCTGTACCCATATGGCAAAAGGGTATATTCAAGTCGCCACAATGTATGTAACAGGCAGAAGGAAGCGTTTCCGACCCTATAAAGTATATTTGTATATTCTTGAGCCGAGTCGATATAGCCATGTCAGTCTGCCCGTCTGTCCGTCCGTCTGTGTGAACACCTAGATCTCGGAGACTATAAGAGCGAGAGTCACTAAAGTTGGCATGCAGACTCGCATAGTATGTACGCAGATCAAGTTTATTTCAAATGTTTGCCACAACCCCCTCAGAAAATTCGAAAGTTGGCCGACCAAATTTCATGAAAATCGGATGAAAAATGGCCAACTTATACGCACAAACTTTTTACAGGCAATGTTAAGGGGGCGGCAGACGGGTGAGTGAGTGAGATGGCATACGATTGGTATGTGTTTGATCTTTGCATGCGAAAGCAAGAAAAAGATAGGACAAGTTATCAAACAAACATATCGAAGGATGAATAAAGGACGCATTGGTACAGGGTACATCCGAGTCGGTGAGGGGACTTGCTTTTTTTATTTGTTTTGAATTGCCCACTAGGTATTGGGTACACCCAAGTCCGTATTTAAGATCTTTTCGGCTAGCTAACTTAGCCTTTTTGATTTTTACTAAACAAATTAGGTCCGCCAAACCAAATGAATTAGATGGATTTTTTAGCTATTAAACGGAAGAAAAGACCTCGTTATTTCATGCACAAAGTGAAACAACTATTTTAACTTAATAAGTCGAAATTTATGTTTGAAACTTCTTTTTTGTCAGATTTTTACAAAATGTTGGCTGTGCGATAGAAATCAGATATAGCTATCTGTATAACTGTGCCTAGTTACACGTTGGTATTGTAAAAAAACCAATTCCTTTATAACAAGGGATCTTAAAATAAATCTGGATCTGTGTGCACTCCATTCGAGTCTACATACCTAATTGGGTGACTCTAACTCTTATAGTCTCAGAGAACTAGGTGTTCATATAGACGGACGGGCGGACAGAGGGACATGGCTAGATCGACCCGGCTGTTGTTGCTGATCAAGAATATATTCCGCTTGCTTCATACATTTAATGTTTAATAATAGAATTCACTCGGTGCATGGTATACCGAAGTCGACGCGACAACTTAATTCAATTTTTGCTTTGTGGTCCCTCTTTCACTTCCTTCCTAGTAGCCTCTTTCAAAAACAACAATGAAATTCGAAATATAAAACGCACTCAGTAATTATGTTTATCCAATCTGATTAATCCAAAGGAACATATATACATATAACAAAAAATATAATATAAATGGCAAAATTATTTAATAATTCATTTGCGAACATTTCGACATAATTGTTGGCTAATTCGAGTATTCGCACTTTGGAGGTTTTTGAATTATGTAACATTTTTTTGCATTGAAAAATTCAATTTGTTTTTATACCCTCCACAGTACAGACAATGGAAGATCATCCCCAACCCTTTTAATTGTCAAACTGTTCCTGCCAAAAATGAAAGCTTGCACGCTTGACGAAAACTACTCTTAACTGCTTATGCCTAGACTTTTGGACAGAAATAGAAGGAGAGGTCGCTTCATAAGTATATAACCGTCTGATTTTTACAAAATTGAGCATTATTATGCCTTCCAATGTTTGATGATAATATCATAAAAAAACAGGCCGAAAGTTCTTATAAGAGCAACATGATAAGTCTTCATCAAATTTGGCACGACAATTCATTAACGTTTTATTTAGAAAACTATTAAATTTTTTTTGACAATCGATTGAAAAATAACAAGAGAATTGTTCTTAAAATCTATTGATATGATATAGTGGTCCGATTCGGCTCAATCGAGATATACAAATTAAACGGGTGTACTTAAAGTAAAGTAATGGCGAAAACTATCCAGTTGTCGATCGACAATAGAGAAGCTTGCCTTTTTGTCTTTTATTCCCTGTTTCCCCCCAATTCTCCTTTTCCCTTTTTTTAAGCACAGATTCAGCTATTCGACAATTACAATATTTTCCTCTTTTCCTGTTTACTACAATAATAAGCTTTTTCTAAGGAAAGTAGCAAAACTTATGTGAATATCCTTGACCAACCCTGTATAAAGGAAATATGTACCTAAATGCCTGTGGCTGATTGTTGTACAGCATATAAAAACAAATATTACAACGATTAGTGAATTACAATATACAACGATGTGTACGATTGCAATTTGCACTCCTCTTCCTCTTCTTCTCTTAGCTGTGAAACAGTAATTGATCCTAATTCCTTTTTTTGCTGAATGCCTGTTCGCGATTAAATACCGGGGTACAGAGTTCCTCTCGAACCTAGAATTTGTTCGTCAAGAGCAAGCTGGTTATGGAGTTGCTATTTGGTATGTGAAAATAATTAAAATCACAACGCACACATGGAGACTCGGGCCTGTTCCTGTCGTTCACAACAAGAGCTTAATTTAATTTTCATACCACAATTTTGTTGGAAAAGTTAATTAAATTAAAAGCAATATTCACAGTTCGTTGAATCCTGAATACAAAGTACGTGCTATATGGGGAGACCAGTGAGTATAAATGGGAATTGGTGAGAAGGTAGTGGGCGGCGGTTTGGTTGGCGAGAGTGTCGCAGGCGCAGGCGCAATTGACCGGAAACGCCCTTCACAACGGGCGGAATCCGCTTTCAATTGGTGAGTCCGTGCTCCAAAGACGGGTAGGAAAAGTTCTCCTTCTTCATAGCATTCAGCGAACGACTCTCATTGGGTGATGGCCACGTAGCTTGGCCTTTTATTGGACTTTCATGGAGTGCATCGGCATTAGATTTGGGATTGCGAATGGCAGCGGCGGCTTATAGGCAGTCGGTGTCAATGTCAGCTAAAAATGGTTTTCATGTTCAGTTTTCCTTAATGTTTCGTGGCGCGAGATTCGATAGTATTGCGAACTGATATTTTCCAATACATGTAAAACAATCTAGAAATGAAGCAACGGCGACAAGAGGCTTAAACCATTTCTAAATAATCAATAAGTATGTACTCTGTAGTCTTTGAGCCAAACTGCAATCGACCATCCAAGCTTTTGCATAGTATTAGTAAAGGAATTCAGTATAAATAAAGAAGCGCTGTTAATTGAGTGAGTGAGTTTTTCCGAATACCGGATACCAAAGTAGTGTTTCCATTTGGTGGATTGTTTTAAATGTGTATGAAGCAGCTTCACCAAAAAAGCCCAACATTTCGTCTTCTTCTTTGTCGAATGGGCAGTGCCACTGGAATACAATGGATAACAATGAAAACTGTATTTAATATTGGTTGTCTGACATCAAATTAATTAACCCATCCCTATGCACTATAACAGATTTCATCACTATAGAACAATTCACTTCCGAAGCTCGAGCTCCCTCCATTTTATTTCAAGGCCCGATAGATCGCACTCAAACTGGCATCGCTCATATCATTCACAAAAGCCGCTGATACATATTGTCCAAACATAGCGGAGTTCAAAGATATCGAACATACCTGAAGGATAATGGGTATTTTGCTTTACAGCCAAAGCAGAGCATTTGCGATCTCATAGAGTAAAAAAGTATACATAGATATTTTGGATCAGTATTGAGAGTCGAGCCAGTTTTATTCACCTTATTTCAAAGGAGTGAGTAACAGAAATAATGAAAATCGACACTATCCGCACAAAAGAGTTTTAGTTGTATTGCCGGTGGTGATTTTTGAATGCGAATTGATACTTTGAATGATACAGAAATACTTATATGCGGTCTAATGATAGGTTTCATATCTATAACAGCTTCAATGGATCGGGTAACATTGATGTAAGGTGCTTTAGACCTGCAGCACCGGGATCGGTTAAGTGTTTCTATGGATTCTGAACTGCACAAGTATTATATAAGAACTGTTGTAATTAGACAAAGTAAACTCAATTATCCGCGCATTTCATTTCCAAACGTTAATCGCCAAGCAATTTAACCCAATTAAATATGCATGGTGTTGTACGTGTAAACAAAAGACCATTCAACGGCACCAGCCCGAACCCAAGCACAAGCCCAAGCAGTGTAATAAAATCCGCCCGCCCCCAAATAGAACACCTATTATTTGCCTGTTGACAGCAACCACTCAAGCGAATTATTGCCAACTCATCAGTGGGCATTTTAGTCTTTATCTGCCTCTGTGTCTGTGTCTGTGTCTGTCTGTGTTCCTGCATTTGTATGAACGTATCTATCTCTATCTCCATCTGTGTTTGTAACTGTTCTGTATCTGTATTAGTATTCGTATTCGTATTCGTCAAATGGGCATATGCTTTCAAATTTCAACCCCCTAGTGCGACACCGTAATCGTTTTCGTTTTCAATTTCAATAGCCCATCGTGCATGAATGTGTGTGTGTGTGTGTTTATGCTTGGTTTTATTTTCTTTTTTTTTCGGGTTTTGTTAACCGAAATATGAGATCTGGGTGAGCAACAGGAGCGCCCGTGCATGGTGCACAGCCAGCCGCCCTATATCAACAAAGCACTCAAATTAATTTAAGGTAATTGCATTGGTATGGCCGTAGTGCCACTGTCCGTTGGCACCTCCGCCTCTGCCTTAACTTAAGCTCATCAATTAACCAGGCATACATACTACATATATGTGTATGCACATAGGTACATTTGTGAAATGGAATTAAGCTACACGGCATGGATCTCGGACTCGGACTCGGACTGAGTAAAATATTGCACTGAGCACTGAGTGCAACGGACAACGGGCAATGTGGCTAGGGAGAAACGGCGACACAAATATAACGGAACTTCATGTTGAATACAAATTTTCATAAAAACTATTGCCAAATATTTAAGCTTTTTTACTAAACAGTAGATGTTTAATCTGCTTGCAAGTTCAGACAATTTAATCGATAAAGAATTGAATTTAAAGTCAAGTTACTAATGAAACTGTTTATGAAGTTCCGTGCCTGGAACTTGCAGTTATACTTGCAGCTTCGACCCTAAATAGGGAAACATTAATTTTATAAAATACTTTTGCGCTGCTAAAAAAGCAAAGAAGGCACTTCCCATCTTTGGGCTCAAATTCAACAGTCTGAACCATTCGATTTTAACTATTTTAGATGTTTCGATAATATAGTAGTAAAACTGAAACTAGCTAAAAGCCGACATTGGCCGCTGGGAGCTCTAAACGTTTACCCACTTTATTATTATTTGTATTTTGTCGTTGCATTTGCGAGGGGTCGCGATTTCAAAAAAAGTTTTGTATTCTACAGGAAACATTCCTGAAACGTGAAGTAAGGACGAATTGCGATTGCACTTTAGTTTCGACGCCTTAGAACTAAGTGAAATTGCAAGTTTTAGTCATTAAGAACCTTTCACTTTTGTGATTTCTTTTTTATACCCTTGCAAACAGGGTATATCAGTCTTGGTCAAATGTGTGCAACGCATAGAAGGAAGCTTCTCCGACCATATAAAGTATATATATTCTTGCTTAGCACCATGAACCGAGTTTATCCGTCCGTCTGCCCGTCTCGATCAAACTCTTTCTAGACCAGTAAAGTTACGGTGCTAAAATTTTGCATGTAGTCTTTTATATATTGCAGGCATTGTATATCTCGGATTTAAATGGATCAGAGCATATAGCTCCCATAGGCACAATCGAAAATAGGGTTTTGGATCAATAGCCATGGGATTATCAAAAAACCTAACAAAGCACAAACGCCCTTGCCGAATTTGATTAAGATTGGACTACTCATGTCATATTATATCATACCATAGGTACGATCAGTCGAAAATTCAGTTTTAGACCAATAATTTTTTTTATTTTTAAGCGATTGTTATATAAATTTATATTTGTTAAATTTAACTTAATCAGGATCATGTGACTATATTATATAGGTCCCATAGGAACAATCCACACGAAAATTAAACTTTGGCACGGTTGAAGTTAGCCCGGCCATTTGGTTTTTATCCAATTTTTTATTTTTTTTTAGAACTTTGGTACATGCCTTAAGTTTGTGTCGCCTTTCGCTTCGTAATTGAGGGAAGTATTAATTAAGAATTGAATATTGAAACATATTTTTTGGATATATATACATATAGATAAGATTTATGCATTGGGATTTACGTATTCAGTATTAGGTTGTGTGCAAACCAAACCTTATATTTTGGTGTTCCCTATTTCTTGTTTATATTTTCACTTTCCAAATTTTTTTCATTAATTGAGAGCGCGAACACCTTGCGGCAGGAATCATATGGACAGAAACAGGAAAATAGACAAACAGAAAAAAAAATAATAGCTTAATATTAACATCAGCTAACTAATAGCGAAATATGATTTTAGTAGATGAAACTAGAGCTCTGAGTTGACTTGGGGCAAAGAAGATTGTTATCACGGATCCGAAGTGGTTATATGTAGTAAATACAGTGTCTAAAGATAAGGAAATATTATTCCTGATAGGATCAGAAGAGTTTACTTCACTATTTAAAAACTTTTGCTTACACCTAGCTGGATGCTAGATAAATTGATGTAAGTTCACTAGCACGAATAATGGCAAAGCTAAAACTGCTTAAAAATGTAATTTTTAGTTGTAAAAAGGATCTAAGTGCCGAATCTGGTGGAAATACTACAACAAACAAAAATGTTTTTTCTCAAAAGAACATTTTTTCCGGTTATTTTTATGGAAGCTATATGATATAGTGGCCCGATCTTTACAAAATCTGGCAAAAATTTTCAAACCACAACAATACAGATTAAGAGCGAATTTAACGCAAAAAACTTAAAAACCAAAAAAAATTTTCTCACTAAGACTGCTGTTTTACCGATCGATCCTATGGGGGCTATTTACTGTAGTAGTCCAATCTTTACAAAATTTGGCAAATAGGTGCGGGCAACAATAGTACATATAAGTGGCGAGAATGGTTTGAAACAAACAAACAAGTTTTTCTCACTAAGACTGCTTTTTTGACCGATCGATATACATAGTGGCCCGATCCGGATACTTCAAAAACTTAACCCAATTTTCTCACTTAGGGTTTTCAGCGCGCTAAAATAGACAGACATGGATATATCGACTCGGCTTCTCATGCTGATCAAAAATATATATGTATACTTTATGGGGTCGGAAGCGTCTCCTTCTCTGCGTTACAAATAAGTTAGCAAGTCGTCTCACCGACCTTTTAAACTATGGGTACAGCCTACGAACAGGGTGAGAAGCAATTGGCCCAAATGACTAACCTATTCACTTGTATGCACTTTGAAAAGAAGTCCTTCTGAGTAGGGTTAGAATGATTCAAGTTATGTTATGTTGTAGTTTCTTTACAAAAAATCAAAACCTTAATTAGAGCCACTAGAAATGACATAAGTTTGCAAAGCCTCAAGAGTGCTTGTTGATTGAAAAAGGGTAGTTTTTTAGGTAAGCGGTGGTGGACCTATGTCATCCATGGTGGGATGTCGGAATGGAACTAGATAGATTTTCTACAAATAGATTTCACATCTAAAGGCATGACAGACAAAGAGAAAAACTTAACATTCCGCTTGTTACACTTAAGGGGATAGGTTGCTTTAAAAAAATCGGTAAATATAGTGTTGAGCTCAATTCTTAAGTTTGGGTGTTGAGGAAATTGCGAAAATCTTTAAAACTATAGGTAAATACGTAGTCCTACGTGGAACACAAATATTAAGGAGCGATGAAGGTAATAGCAGAGTCTATATTTTTTCAAGAGTTCAGATAAGAGCAATTAGTAATCAAAAATATTAAAGAAGCTAACTTCTATTTTATGTATTATTATGTTCCAACTACTGCAACGCTGCAGAGCAAAGTGGCAGATATACATATATAAATTAATCAAAATATTAGTTTGTATTTATCCGATTTCGGTCTAACAATGTATACCTCTTCCTGTATCTTTGTATTCGAAAAAAAAAAGTTTATCCCGTAGTAAATGTTTTTCTGATTTTTTAAATGGAAGCTACAAGATATAGTAGTCCGATTCTTACAAAATTTGGCAAGAAAGTACGGACCACAACAATACACATTAGAAGCGAGTTTGGCCTAGAAAAGTAAAAAAAAAAGAAACAAATTTTTTCACTAAGACTGCTGTGTTGTCTGATCGTCAGCTGTTTGATATAGTGGGCCGATCCGGGCACCGAAAGAACTTAACTTAGCTATGGTAGTAATATGCTTATATGCGCAGTTCCATCCCAACAGATTTTTAGCAAAAGGATATCGACACGTTAAAACAGACGGACGGACGGTTCGACGGACATGAGTTCGGCTTCTCATGCTGATCAAGAATAAATATATTTCATGGGGTCGACAACGTCTCCTTCTCTGCCTTACAAACATCTGACCAATATTATAATACATCGTTTTTAACGACATCGTGTTGATATTGTCAATCGTAAAAAATCCAATTGGAAGAACATGTATAACACCGGAATTTTGTCACAACTATTACGTACAGGATCGACTTGGATTAGAGGGCTTAGGAAGACCATCAATTAAACAGTTTGACGAGGAGGAGGGAAAGAGAGCAGAGGACTTATCTGAAAGGGTCCATGTGATCATTGAATAAAAAATCTCCAAGAACAATTAGCTAGTCTCCGACAGAAACTGAGAAACAATTGAATTGCTACTAAAATTTAGAATCTAAATGGTTGGTTGGAAACCAAGATTGGTTTTTTAGGTGGAACTGCAGCGATGGACGGAAGATGTGCCAGCCATTACCGAATTTATAATCCAACGAAAAAGAAGCATTTAATTATTAATGGGACTAGAGTTGTTTCATTTCATTCAAATTATAGAGGTTACTAATCAACAGAAGTTACCCCTTCAACCGTGACATAAAGAGAAAGGGATGGTAAGCAGGTAAAACCGTTAAGAAACAGAAAAAAGGCCCGTTAGAAAATGTTTGATATCACAGCCGAAGAGTTCAGATTGTTTGGACGTCATTACCCAAAGCAGATCAAGTTATTATTTACCCAATTTACATAAGAATTTTGTTTTCGTTCAAGTGACACAAACACAGAATAAATAATAATCTTTGTCAATGGGGATTAAACAATTTCTTCTTAATTGTCCGTCCATTATCTCATCGCATATGGACGCTGATTCGATAAGTCGCACGATTCTCACAAAGCTGAACAAAAATTCAAATGAGTGAATTCATCCGGTTTGCATACGAGTTCATGCATACAAGTACACAAGTCCACGTACCAATCACCCACACTTGGTAAATAATTACTAATTAAGTGAAACGTTGACGACGCATTTGATTTTTCAGTATGGACACGGCATCGCATAGATTTTCACCTTCCAATCGATTTGAGTATGCTACAGAGCTTATGTTTTCACATTTATGCAACTTTTAGCTTATTGCCGGACGTAAACAACCCTGTAAAAATTCTGTTCTAGCCTTAGAACCTCAGGCAATCATCCCCGCCGTATTTCCTATTTTGTCTGACTAGTTAAGTACATCTGCCAGATTGTTAACAATCTGCTGTTTTTTCTAAATACCAACATAATTTTGTCATTATTTACCTCACTGGTTTGTAATTCGTTCAACCCTGTATCTGTATGTCGAATAAACCATTCGTCCTCCGTCCTCCGTTCTGCCTTGTGCCTTGTGCCTCCTGGCTCCCCTCGCTGTCTAAGATGTCTGATAATCATTTGTTTCGCTTCTTTCACCGCCAGGGCCATGTAACAACAAAGGCATTAAGCTCAACAATCTGTACTTTATAACTTTTTTGCTAACCTTATTATCTTTAACGAATTGTCTCTAGGGACAGTCTCCTTTTCAATTATGCGATTCACACGCATTGTATAATTGAATGAGGCTTTTCACATAAGGGGACCGGGTCCATTCAGTCAGTCCAGTCACAGAGCGAGCGGAGGCTGGGTCTTATACCAATTTGTATCGAATAAATTTCTAACTACATAATAATATTCCTCACTATGTAGACGGGGGCGTTGATTTACACAGATGGGAAAACTAATGTGCGCGCATTTCATGTTTTGTTAAAGCATTCGAGACCATTCAATGTGGTTGGATTTGATTTATGCCCTTGTCCCAAAATTCTGTACAGATATTCACTATATGTTTCGAGGGTGTCGACTGCACTCTTCTGACTGACTGCAGTGGCTCGATAGGAAGTGAGAAGGACATTTTTGGAACTTTTAGTTTTGTTCTTGCCTTAAATTCGCACGACTTACAGATACTTATCGATTATATATTTTTATCTCTTTTAGAACTGGCGATAAGATGGCGTTTCCCGAGACCATTCAAACTTCGGTTGCACCTTCAACGCCGCCCCATGGCCTGGAAAACAATCAGAATCAAGCGTCTCAGAGGTCCAATCACGTACGTTGTTTCAAAAAGCCCAGTTTAGAAAATAAATAAGCGATTTTAGGCAAATGTCAGAGAAAAATTAACCATTGCGATAAGCTGATAGAAATGGGAACCTAAATGCATAAACTTTTTTTCAAATCGTGTGGAAAATAATCAAGACAAACAAGCCGGAATGCACATTTCGGCGGGGGGGTGCCAAACAAATAAAACAAATCCGTGCTAGACAAATGCTTCCCCAGGGGTATGCTTGGGCACATTGGATACGATACGTGCCTGGACTTTGTACATACATAGTTACATAAAAAGTTGGCAGCGAATTGACAGAGTACCAACGAGAGCACTTTAGAGTCCCAAATAATAATTTACCTCCTGACAAGGATTGCGCTGCTGTTGGCAGCGTTCGTTTACTTAAAATGCGTTTATTTTCAGGTGAGCTCCGTCCTACTCTACGGCATACCAATTGTTTCCTTGTATATTGAGGGGCAGGAGCGACTTTGCTTAGCACAAATATCTAACACACTGCTAAAGCAGTTCAGTTACAATGAAATACACAATCGACGGGTTGCCCTCGGCATTACCTGCGTCCAGTGTACACCTGTTCAGTTGGAGATCCTGCGTAGGGCCGGTGCGATGCCAGTTAGCTCCCGACGCTGCGGCATGATCACCCGTAGAGAGGCGGAAAGGCTTTGTAAAAGCTTCTTGGGCGACAACTCGCCGCCCCGTTTACCGGATGACTTTGCTTTTAGTGTGCAGCACAAATGCGCTTGGGGATGTCGCGGCTCCTTTCTGCCATCCCGCTACAACTCTTCGCGGGCCAAGTGTATCAAGTGCAGCTACTGCGGCATGTTCTTCTCGCCCAACAAGTTTATATTTCATTCGCATCGTATAACCACTAACGATAGGTACGTGCAGCCCGACGCTGCCAATTTCAATTCTTGGCGGCGGCACATGACCCTAAATGGCAACTCCCAGGACGAGAAAATCATTCACGCTTGGGAAGATGTCAAGGCCATGTTTAACGGCGGCACAAGAAAAAGACTTGTGACCAACAGCAGCAGTAGCAGTAGCAGCAGCAGGGTACCCAACCAGAACACAGCATCGCCGACGTCTTCGACAAAGGGAACGGGAATGGGAATGGGAATGGGAATGGTGGCAGTGGCAGGGAGTTCATGCAGCTCTCCAGTGAATTGTGAGTCTGATGGCACAGGCAAGTTGAAGTCTCTTGGTGAGGATCGCTCCGTCTCCTTGGATCAGCAATACAATTATAGTACAGTAGCCGCTGCAGCCACTGTGGTGGGAGTAACGGCTGTGGCTGCTGCTACCGTAGGAGTTCCATTTAATCTGCACCGCTCGTCGGTCTTGTCTCCCTTGCAATCTTTACGCAACGAACACGATCTGTCGATAATGCCGCTTCCCCGTAATTTTGTTGTCGATTATATGTGGCAACAGCAGCAACAGCATCAGAAGCACTCCAAAAAAAGTGGCGCCTGCGGCGAAGCATCACCCCTCGCCTTCGACGGATGCCCTATGTCTTGGGTTCGCTCCGAGGCGAATGCGCCGTCCACGCCAATGGCAACAAGCATCCAGCATCAGAAACAACCAGCACCGGCCGTCAATATAAAGAGCGAGCCGCACTTGGGAATGTACAGCAAGGGACGCAAGTTTCCGGAATCCGGAATCAAAAGCGGTGAGATATCGCTGTCGGACTACAACATCCCATCCATCTTGAGTTGCTCGGCGTTTAAGCCGGTTGTTGCTTCGGCGGCAATAGTGTCCACATCGTTATATACGCGCTCCTGCGACTCAAGTTCAAACAGCAGTGTGTACATTAATCCCGGACAAGCGACGAGGACAACTGGGGTTTTGACCCATAATAGCATTACGACTGCATCGCATCATATACCATTGTCATTGGGAACAGTGGCGGCAACTGGAACAGAGACTGCTTTTACACAAATATTGGACACAATGCCCACAATTGGTTCAGAGAGTGAGCATCTGGACTTTCCATCTCTGGAATCTGTATCGACACATGTCAGGAAAAATTCCGATAGGTCGGTATCCACGGAAGTCGGTCAGGATAATGCCAACTCAGTCGATACAGACGGAAGTCGCGATGCGGATATCAAGGCAGCAAATGACGATGATGATGAGGATGACGAGATGGTGGACATTGAGACTACCGAAGATGAGGCGCAAACAGCAAATTTAAAAGAAAACTTACCGACTTGCCTCATCCGTTCCACTCATTCCATTTCTCCCATTCACTTGCCCTCATCAGCTAACTCCGATGCAGAAGCGGATGTAGATGTAGACGTAGATGTGGACGGCCTTACAACGGATGCAGAGGATCAATTTGACCTGACATCGAATATTTGCTCATATGACAATAGCAGCCGTTCCAGCACCCAATTTTACAATGACGATAAAATGTCAGCAAGTCTTCTAAGCTCCCAAAATGAAATGGCCCAAGATGAATCTAAAGGAAAGGAGGTACGAAGCTATACATACATATGTAGACAATAATATAAATTTTAATAACGGTATAAAAAGCTACCTTCGGCTATGCCAATTAGCCGTTGCATCTATTAACCGCTAAATCCTATTATGTTTAAAACCAGATAACGGTAGCCATAGCCCCCCTGGCCTCGTGTCCATGTTACCCGAACGCTTGCCGAAGGCCTCACACCAAATTTGTCAGAGCATTTAGTTTGCCACAGTCGCTTTGCTGAGAGGCTTCGCTCTTTTTATACCTCGCACCCATAGGGTAAAAGGGTATATTAAAGTTGCCACAACGTATGTCCGTCCGTCCGTCCGTCAGTATGAACACCTAGATCTCGGAGACTATTAAAGCTAGACTCCTATACGCAGTTTAAGTTTATTTCTAATTTTTTTCACGTTCCCTCCCGCCCCTGAAATTCGATTTGATTGCGATTGTCATCCGCAATATTTAAAATATCAAAATTAAAAATTTGGTACACATGTATTTCTTAATAATAATATGCATTAGCTCACCAATTTCATGAAAATCAGATGGAAAATAGCCAAGTTATATGCACAAACTTTTCACAGGCAATGTAAAGGGGCCGACAGCCGGGTGAGTGAGTGGGATGGCTTACGATTGGTATGTGTTTAATCTTTGCATGCGAAAGAGAGAGGCCAAGTCATCAAACAAGCAAAGCGAAAAGTGAATAAAGGGTACAGGGTATATCCGAGTCGGTGAGGCGACTTGCTTTCTTTATTCACTTTGCACAGTGCAACGCAACTGAGAGTCATATTCGAACGCACAAATGCATTGACAATTATTGTTGACACCCTTGCTTTAAACTTCATTTCATTGGCAAATTTAAAATTGTATTGGTGCGTATAACCTAAGCCAATAGTGAGTGGCCATATTAAAAACCTATGTTGCGTCTCCCAATGCCATTTGAAAAAAAAAACAAATCGTTTCGCTTACAAGGCTTGCCAATTTCCGCATGGAAACTGCTGATAGTACACTGGGATTTTGTGGTTGTAGATTTGGCAGAGATTATAGTAGGTACTTTAATTGGCAGGCGATTGTAACTTTCAAATTGATTTGTCTTTATAGGAAGCTGCAGACGACAGTGCTACGAGCGGGCAATTAAAACTTATAGCTCGACGCAAATGTCAGGGTCAAAAGGAACGAGAGCGGAAAATATCGAAAAAAGCAGCGTCCAAATTCATGAACGAAAAATTTGTTTCAAAGACGCTGTCAATAAAAGCCACACAACCAAGTCTACACATACAGCAGAGCGTCACGTTTCCAGTGTTTCTCAAGTCCCAAGTTAGTTCTCTCCGACATCATCATGCTCGACAAGCGACTTCGAACCAAAGCACACTGGCCGACTCGTCTAATAAATGGAACTACCCACTAGGAAGTATTAGGCAATTTTATTGTTACGAAGCAACCTCGAAGGCAAATGAGAATTGTGTTGATTTTAAGCAAACATAAACTGAAAATACAAAAATATTTAAGTTCTTTTAAATATATGCATACCATTTATCTAAGAGGCATCTCTTAATAATCTTGTTATCAGACACTTAAAACAAGTTTCGCCATAAAACAAATCAATTTAATCTAGCAATTCTATATAAACTATATTGTAATCGAATTTCACAAAATGTATTCCAATGAATGCACCAAGTACAAAAGAAACTTTCAAATGAAGTAAGTACATCGCAGAAAAAGTAAGTACGGAAGTGAACAATTAATGAATTGAAATTGTTTTTTTTTTTTTAATCCATTTTTTATGTTTCCGTCTGTCTTTTGGCGATTCGAGGCCTATTTAATCAGAATTCCACCATGCCTCCTAAATTCAATCCTACGGAAGTAAAATTAGTTTGCCTACGTTGTGCTAGCTCTTAATATCAGGGTTCTCGGTCTGTGGCCCAAAAAAATTGGAGATAATATTGGCAAGGCAACTGCGACTGGTAAGACTTGAAGAACAACGTTCGCCTGCCATCTCTGTTGTCCCTTAAGCTGCATCCCTCATTATGATGTCCCAGGAGGAACCAGAAGAACATTTAACATAGTAGACACCGGCTTCAGTGATATTCTGGCTATTGCGAGAACAATCGGACCCGATCCATTGTTTGTGAATAACAGGGAACCTGCAAAGAAGTCTTGGGCACTGCTCAGAGCTTTGGTTCCACTGTCACTGGAGAACATCAATAATGACGCTCTTAAAGTCCCTGCCGAAAAATCTTAAGTCGATTATTTTAAGACGCAAAACCTTTTAAAGTTCGTATAAGCGAATATCAAATAGCGATTAAAGTCTATCCCGCTATCCCCCGTCCTTTCGCTTCATTAGCGTACCCGTAATATAACTCTCTGGTTTTTCTAGTCCCTGAGATCTATATAGGCATATGGCAAATTATGGCGTCGAAAAAGCTTTGTTCTGCGTGCTTATATACCAGGACCTAAGGGTGCAAGAAGTAAATTGTCGCGTCGTTTTAGGTACTCGTATATCAATGGTAAAATACCATGCACCTAGTGAATTAAACATTCATTAGATTAAATTTTCAATGCGATATTTATAACATTTTATTGTGGGGAAAAAATCCGGACGAACCCGTTCTTTCTGACTGTTACATACATTTTGGCTACCTTAATATACCATTTCATCCCACGGTGCATAGTATAAAAAACCAAATTCATTTAATATACCCTCGGAAATTGGGTATATTTATTTTGCTCAGAAGTGTGCAGCGTATAAAATTACACATCTCGGATGATATAAAGTCTATATATATTCTTGATTAGTACGACGAGACGTGTCTATGTGTCTGTCTGCCGTACGATGTTTTGACAGAGTATACAACAGCGGTATTCTCTGGTACGTAAACCCTTAAACACCAAGGGCCCTTGAGAGGTTGTGTTAGATGGAAGATGACTTTTTAATGACGCCTGGAAAGGTTTGGGATTAGCAGTGTGATATTTTCTCGTAATATTTAAAATATCGTAATGAAATTTGGTTAACATATTTTTGCTTTAAATCGGAAATGAAATGACAGCCAGGGGAATGAGTGAGATGGCATGCGATTGGTATGTGTTTGTTTGGGAGCATTTTAAACTAGTGCAGGGTATATTCGAGTCGGTAAGGCGACTTGCTTACTTTGTTTCTTATACCCTTGCAGAAGGTCGTACATATGAACCGCAGAGGCGGAGACGTTTCCGACCCTATAAAGTATATATGTATGTATTGTATATATGTACATATGTATAACAGTTCTCGTACTTCTAGCGACAATGCAAAAATGCGAAACATCCCGTAAACTCAACATCTCACATGTCAATATGCAAACGCTGCACGGCAGCTTAGAGCACACTCAGTTATTATTCGTGATCAGCATAGGAAACCGAGTCGATATACCCATTTCTGTCTGTCTATTCGTCCGTTTGATTCGGCTATGCCGAAATTTGTGTACCCTTACAGCCTTTTTATATAAAAAGGTATATTACAGTCGCCACAATGTATGTAACAGACAGAAAAAAGCGTTTCCGACCCTATAAAGTATATATATTCTTAATAAGCATCAACAGCCGAGTCGATATAGCCATGTCAGTCTGTCCGTCCGTCCGCCCGTCCGCCCGTCGCTCGGTCTGTATGAACACCTAGATCTCTTAAGAAATTTGCCAACAACACTTTTGATTTTTTTTCAATTTCCCGTACTTTGCCAGTAAATCACACCCGGTTCTATTTTTTTAACACTCATTTAATGCTTTTAACGATGATATATGTATATATATTTTGTCATAGCGTTGCCTTACACTGGTCGGCATATCTATTTTAACATCATTTACATTTCACTATTAGTCTTTTTTTCTAAGTACCGGTGCATTTAACGAAGCGAAAATGAATACCAAAGTAAAGTGCGCACTAAAAACTGTAAATTGGCGAAACTAAGGCAACGCTATGTCAAAATATACTGGGGTGGTCAAAAGTATTTACACAATGAACTTTTTTCTGCAACTTTTATTTTCAAAGTTATATTGTTGTTGTTGTAAGTAAATTACAACAACAACAAATTCTAAGCTTTAAAGCTTGATCATTCAAGAATACAATGAAAAAGAAAAATGAAAAAATAATAATAATAATAAAAATAAAAAATAACTGTATATGCCGACCAGTGTATGTATGTATATGTATGTACAAAATACAAACTTCTTCCCGTGATTTCTAACTCAGAATGAAGAAATCATCTGTATCCCGATTCAAGTGTTTGGAAAATATTGCCAAATCTTCGTAAGGATTTTGTTTTAATTTTGATTTTTGTTTTGACAAAGTTTATTTTTTGTAAATTATCTTTTTATGTTCCGCACTCCTTTTCTGTGTCTGAATACAAATACCTATGCGGCTTTATGTGTCTTTCTGTTTTTCTAGGCCATCCAAAAACAATTAAATGTTTCCCTTCTGGCCCTTTTGGTCTTTGCTAGCAATTAAAGCCGCACGATCATTAAAACACACTACGAATAACGTATTTAGCTGATTTTGATAAAACCGCAAATTGGTGATTACCTATAAATATTATATAAACACCAACACATACCACATGCCAGCCATATAGTGAAGTGATCCATCCGGGATGCTCAAAAACTTAGCAATACCGAAATAGACAGACAAGGGTATATCTCAATTTGATTAACAATTTTTTTACTTCCTTATGGGGTCCGAAACGATTTTACCTCTGCGTTACTTTCTGCAAAAGTCCAAATTTACGCTTATATGAGATTTAATAAGTTTGCTTCGCATCATACTACAAGTTTCAGGATCAGCTTAGAAATTCTAACCCGAACGCACCAGAATGTGGCAAGACCAAAGAAGGATAATGAGGAGGATGGGCAACAGTGTTTCCAAGTGCCTGCATTAGTACTCCAATTCTGCAAATCGCGTGTTCAAGTCCACATAAAACCAAACGTTAGAGAGTTATTAGTGGCAGAGGGTTATATTTACATAATACTTAAATGGTATGCCTGGAGTAATGCGAAAATAAAATGATCCATCCATGGGGGAAGTTCGAAGATCGAATTTCGATCGTCATTGGCTGTCCATAGAATACTTACAATATTTCAGGTCCATGTCGAAATCAATAGAACCAAAAATGGGACATACTTATTATGAAGATGGCATGGAATCGATCGAATACATTCTAGGTTTAAAATGCTTTATTTGCAGCTATGTAATTTTTATCGTAAATTATTTGTAATAATTAATAATATTATAACAGGTATATAACAAATATGTAATTTCAAGGTGGGTTGAATTTTCGATTTTTCGTTTTTTAAACTCAGTTTCAATTTATCAATTATTGTTTAACTCTTAATGTCAATCTCATCTCATACATCATATATTATGTTTGTTTGCACTTCTTCCCAGTAGACGCTTGTTCCGGCAATGGTTGGCTAATTTCTTTATAGCTACTATTAAAAATGTTCAATATTATTTGGTTTATATATTTGGTTTTGCTTGGTTTACTAACGCTCTCTCTAATCAAATATATTTTATATCCTATGACCTATCGCACTAAATAGTTTATCGTTTTAAGATTAAGTTTAAGATTAATATGACCTTTTTCGCACTTTAATTTTCTTTTATTGTAAAAGAAACAACAATTCGCATTAAGTAACTGGTAACAATGTCGTTTTACGAGTTAGATTGTAAATCTAATAATTTGTAACAATTTAATTGTATTATATACATTTACTTAGTGTGTGTTGGTGTGTGGGGTACTTCCTCAGCCGTTCTTCTATATAGTATCAAACCAAGGTTTAAGATGGTATTTTCAGCATTGCTACACAAACCTATTCAAATTTAAATAATTCACCTAGTCAATTAATCTACGACGAATTACTGTAATGTCTGTCCCTCTGTTTAAATTTCGCTATTTGCTTCAGCTGCTGTATTCCTCTAAACGATTTGTTATTCAATATAAAAGTATCTGATCTTGTATGACTATGGATCCTTTGTGTGCTGTGCCGACAGTGTCGTCGTAGTGATTTCTAAATTAACACTAATAGAAATTTAAAGACAATCCATTTAACTTTGGTAGAGAGAATTTCACCGAAGCAAATTTCGGTTCGGGTATAAACGGTTAAGCGGCTCCCACTTTCGCCCCCAAATGATTCTTTTTGGGTAAAAACAATATTTCTTGGGAGTTTCGGTTTGTATCTTTGTACCGGTGTGCACCGCTTTATGCCGTCTCGAAACCGAATCAAGTTGTTAGCTAAATTAGAAAATTGAATAAAATATTTGACCTAACAAGGTACTACTAGAACCGAAATTTGATTCGACATCATTCCCTGTTTTCGATATCTAATCCAATATCTATGATCAAGACCGCATCTCTTGAATTTCTGCATGTATACATATAAAACTGGAGCTCAAACGCGAGCGATAATGGTACTTGTTTATTTAGACTTCAGATGCGATTTGTATTCCTGTCGTGTGAACCTGAACCTAATCTGTGGTTTGCATTAAATATTAAATATTCCAATTGTGATTGTGTGATTGTGTGGATCTTATGTGTGCAGGTGGGTGTGTGTGTGTGTGTGCGTGAGCTTGTGTGTAAGTGTTGCAGAATACTGCCCAATTGTTTTGCAGTTGCTCTCTTCGTTAATAAGATATTTTGTATAAACCCTCATTTTAATACATGCACATTTACATATGGTCAGATCGACGAAGCTAAACCCCTAAGCTTATTCAGGTTTCAAGCGGTGCCATTGCACTACTGTTTGTCGGGGCTTTGAGATCATATCTTGCCAATGCTTGGTTTCTGAAGCACCTGAACCGTTTTTACCTGCCGTTGATAGATAGATAGATAGATACAGACAAAATTTTGTGAGAACGGGGAACGTGGTGACGCACTTTCCGTTGAACACTACTTACCAGCCAATAGTATTCTGCCGATCAGCTCATTTCGCCCGATGTTGTCAAAATCCATTACCATGACATCTAAAGAGCATTCACGAATCTTCTCCCACGGAACATTGAAACTAAATGACTCGTTAAATACAGGATTTAACGTGCAGGTAAATATAGGAGTTTTTCTCTTTTCAACTCGCTTGTCCCCAAATTGTAGCCAGACCTTTACATAAGGATCTAAGGTATACGGAATATATGTATGACGGTTCTTATTTAGTATATACTTATATATATCTGTTTGGTCAACACTTTACCAGACTTTCCATTAATATCCTTTGCCTTAAGATTCCTCGCCTTAATCAATGTCAACGTAAGTACGGAGTTTGAGGGGTGGTAGCACAGGGAAGATAGAAGTTCGCCGCATTTGTCCTTTGCCGGTGGTTTCAATGCCTTCCAAAACGACTGTTTTCCAGCAAAATCGACCTAATAAATTTGAGATAGAAATGAGTTATGTTTTAAAGCCACTTCAACCAAAACATTCCAAGTCTATGTATGTACGAACCTGGCACAATGGCAAGAAAACCTCTCCTATAGAATCATCTCTAGAAAAACGATCATAATCAAAGACATGCAAGTGCAGAACCTATCATAAAACGAATACGTAAGAATATTATAATCAAACAAATGAAAAGTCAATAACATTTTGCTCGATAAAGTTAGTCAAGAATTTCGGTTTACTATAAAAGTCAGAAGTCGGAAAGAAGGGGAAAGTCATATGACATAACATTCATCATTGCAGTCTAGTAGGAATAGGACTTTAGAGGCGTTCAGGTAGGTGCCATCGGTTCCTACTTGAGGACTCTCTTGTGGCATTAGTGGAGCAAAATCTAACGATATTTCCGATCAAGTTCCGAGGAGTTCATTCGGTTTATATACTGTGTAATATATAATACATACTTTATAAAATCGGAAATGATTAATTCAAGTTGAAATTTGTTTATTTCGAACTTCGAGTTTAGAACAGCTTTTCCAGAACTATTATTAGTGTGTCAAATTTCATAATATATGGGAATGGGAGCTGCGCAGAAACTCTTTAAACCTGCATAGGGATTTCGCAGGGCCGGACTAACCCTCAACGGGGCCCTAGGCAACCATCAATTTGTGGGCCCTTTTTTAAGTCCGTTCCCTTCTTTTTTCGATTTTCGAAAATTTTAGAAGTCTTTTTCATTTTTCGGCAGGCAACTGCGTATTCTACCTACTTGTTAGTCTTGCCCTGGAATTTCGGTAACATCAGCTCTTACAGTTAAATTAGAAATCTATATATTGATGGACAGACGTTGTGGCGACTTCAATATACCCTTTTATAAATCCAATGGGTTCAGGGTATTATTGTACTTACACGTGACTGAAGTTTTTGAATAGGAAAACCTTCGAAATAGAAAGTCTCGTTCCAACGAGGATTTAAGGTACGCCTTTTAATTTTGGTTTCCAAGCGGTGCTTTTTGTCTGGCAATAGTGTTACACGGACATAGGGATCCGATGTGCCACTCAAGTCCTTGGCTGGTAGCTCTTTGCCTTGCAGAACTTTTAATATTAAAGTCGTATTTTGGAAATCATATTCAAGGGAAAAATGAATTTGCCCCACATTTTCATTGGAGTCGGCGCCATCAAGGTACATGTCCGTCATTGAAATGCTCTTGTTCTAAAAAAAAATATATAAGTAAAAATTATGAATGTTAGAGTGTAAACTGAAATGTATATCTTCATACCGCAGAATCCTTAGCCCCCCCATCATTAGCATTTCCGCTTGCGGAAGTATTTGGTGTTTTTGCCTGAGCAGCCGTGCTACTTCTAGGAAGAAGCGAAAATATAAAATTTTAACTGCATATTGGAGGCTTTGGAGTTTTATGGCTGGTGGTACAAACCCGATAAGCGGAGTCCTTAGACTTAAGAACCCATTCAGTTTGCGATTGATATTGTTCTGCAGTGGAGTGGTTATAGCTTGCGCCACTGGCACTGGTGGTGGCTTACTAGGAGGATTTCCCGAATCAGTAATGTCCTGCGCAGCTCTGATCAATTACGAAGAGAAATATTATTATTATAATCGCATCCGTTTTTTCTTCACAAATACCTGCATGGGGCAGGGACTCACCTTAAGCTGTAACTGCTGGATTCTTCGTCTTCATTTGGCTCAATAAACTGTAACTGGGATCTTTTGTGTCGCCACCATAAGTAGCCGCCGGCTAAGAACAAAGCTATTGCAATGATTAGACCCAAAATAGCAAGACAAGCTATCAATATTAAGCTCGCCATATCTGAAAGCGAAAGCACAATCCACAATTCAATTGAAAAACATTTGTGGCCCGCGGTTTCTATCTTCTAGCATTAGGGTCACTATCAATCAACTGAGTCCGATTCCAATTCAACATGCAAAATTCACTCGTTCAGTGTCTTCGAAAGTGAGGCTTGTTGAAAGCCAATTTTTACATCTAAGTACATATCTGTGTGTTCAGTGCCCTTAGCATACGGATACAACCAACAACTGGTTAAAGAGAAACTGAGGTGGCGTGTTTTTGGGGTCCTTTTGTTTCAGCTGTTATGAAACCATTAATTTGGACTTTAACGTTGCTCGATCACAATCAAATTGTTTTCGGCACATGTAACTTTTTATTTTCAAAGGTATTCGGCAGAAGACACCCTTGTGGGCATACATAAATCCTTTACGACAATTTGGTTATGCAAGCGTCAATGCTCATACGTACATATGTATGTACATACATACATATGTGTGTATGTATTGACATATGTAGGCTTGATTCGAAGCCTCCGCAGGACACATACAAATGTAAAGCTATTTAAAGCGTCCCCGCGGCTATTTCTATCGATCATTACATTATTGGAATTTAAGTAGCCGCTTCACATGGAAATATGCGTAGTATGTGTGTGGGTGTTGGTGCGGGTTGGAATATATGCGCGTGTGTTGGTGTAGGTGTAGGTGTGGGTGTGATTAGCGGAGTATGTGACTCAATCTATATAGAACTTCGTTTGCACATTACTTAGTATTGGTCATATTAATTATATTTTCTCCATATGTTTCAAAGCAATCGGTTTATTCACTATTTTCTTTATTTTTATTATTATTATTATTATTATTATTATTACTGTTTCGCTGTCAAGTTCTCGTTTTCTCGTTTTATTTGTTTTTTTCTCTAATTCTCTTTGCTTTTTATGTTACTTATGTGTGTGTATAAGCGAATGTAGGGCGGAGCAGCCTCACACCATGGGCGAAACCCAAAACCCGAACCCGAAAGCGACTCCGGGTAGTAGGTGAGAATGTTATCGAAAGCGTTTTGTGTGTGTATGTATGTATGTATGTATGTAAATGTGTATGTGTGGATATGTGCTATTAGTATATTCACTAAATATATTGAATATTTTGTGGCTCAAACACACAGATTTAGGAAAAAATTGATTTAAACACTAATATCAGTTGAAACGGGGTTTCGTGGTTTACATGGTCTTAATTAACAACAAATGGTTTTTTTTTTGTTTTTAAATTTCAAATTCGAAAACTCTAAGTAAAAGTTGAAAGTCAGCTACTTATGCCAAAAGAAAACACATTGAATAGATATTTTTATTATAAGAGTTCTCATCGTATAATTTACATGAAAGCTCGCTAGAGTTGTGAATGCAGATAGCAAGTGCGCATGTCCTGATGCGTAGTGTTTCCGTATACTAATGTTTTTAATCAAACGCGAGCAGGCAAGTGAGTCCAATTACAACAACCTACCTTTCTACAGTTCTCTCCGTATGGTCCAAATCCGAACAAACTTTCAATATTTCAAGAAAGATTAATAAGGATAGGCCTGCAATCACGGCTAAATAGTTACGAACAGCGAAAGTTACCCTTTTATCGAAATAAACTTTCATTAAAAAGCACCAATTTATTCTAAAGCTTTATCAACCCGATTACACAAAGTCTATTTATACTTATACATATCTATGTATCGGTATTTATGTAACATCTGCCGCGTCAACACTGTACACTGGTCCGGTTTCACATTTCTAACAGAGTCCTGAGACGATTTCACGCTCCCTCCGTTTCTCCTATGCATGCGAGGCTAGGCGGAAGAATACTTTTTGTATATAGACAGATTGAAACAAAAAATAAGAGTTTTTTGCCTTGCGTCAAAGATTCTCCTTATGTTTTTCGGTGATCATATGCAACTAAATATTCGTAAAATAAATACAATGAGTAGTCGGTAGTAACTTTTGCTCACTATGTAGATTGCTCCTGCTCGCAGGTGAAGTAACTGACAACAGACTTTTGCAGAAAGAGCTCAAGGGAGCTCATCTTCGGACTCATAACAGTGGTTTGGTCAGTGGTTGTAATAATCTTATTACCACCATTGGACACTGAGCTTACCATTCTTTGGATATATTTCTTTAACGATTTCTTTACAATATTTCGTATTTCTGCAATGATATTTAAATTGATTTGCGCCAGATTAATATGGATACCTTTTTATGTGTAGGTGCAAATTCCGACGGAGAATAGATAATAGAGGAACAGACAGATTGTAAATCTGTCGTACTTAATAAGAAGCGACCCTAATAGGGCTACTCATACACAAATTCTGTTTAAAGTTATGATTTATTTTTAAACGAGACACCACCCCAAATATAGAATGACACAAATAATTGTTAATTTTAGTCCGAAGTGTAACCAATACAACCTGAAATAATACGAGATGGGAAATTCATTTTAGCAACTGCTCTGATTAGAATAAATTGTAAACCAGGACATGTTACTCACCGATTCCATCGAACAAGTGCTTTTGGTATGGTCGACAGGGGATCATTCAATAGATATTGTCGTATTCCGCGAAAGTATTGCTGTAGAAAGAGATCCCAATCCAATTGCCGCATGTCAAAGAAAAATATGTCCCTATCAGTTTTCGCCATTCGGGACCATAGGTTTTCAATGTTGTGGACTTCGAAATTCCATTCACGTAGTGAAAAATATGAAATTACTGTCATAAAGTGATGTATCTTTTTATATGTTCTCATCAGTCTGGAAACAAAAGCAAGAAAGAAAGGATCAAGTCTAATTATCTATCATAAGATTCAACTGACTTACTGGGGTTTTTTTCTAAAACAAAGGCAGGCGGTATCAAAAATTAAGGCCGGCAAATAATGTAAAAATAAAATAGATAGACCATGCACCATTCTATTTGGGGTATTCGAGTAACAAAGATACCAAATTGCTTTCATTGTCGGATACATTAGTCCATATTTTGTAGTCTTGGATGTGAATTCGCCCCAAGTGAGTTGATTATCCTGCGCAGTACAGAAGTTATAGACCGGTATGTCGAAAGCATCGGGTTGACCTTCTGCAGACCTGAGAAAAATAAGATTAAAAATCTCCTCAGGCGATCAAAAGATATAGAGAAATGTTTACTTATTTACACAAAATGTGATACAAATCGGGCTTGGTAGACAAAAGGAATGTATAAGCATATATTGGATCGAAAATTGTACTGTAATCCTTAACCTATCTAACCTATGTAATCTCTACCTATCTAACCTATGCCTTTCATTTATATCCCACGAAGAAGCTATTAAGCTATTAACACACAAGTCGACGGGCACCATGTTCGCCACGGCATGCGGGTCACAGCGCAGGGTTCTGAGTATCTGTTAGGATTGACTGTTTTATTTCTTTGAATTGGATATTGTCTTTGACTTGCGTCTTTGACGGAGATTTTACTTACTCCTGTTGCCGCTCCTGCTATTGCCCCCGTTGGTCCATAGAAGTTATCGATCCATCCACTCATTGGTTCCTGGTAAGTTGAAATCACTATCCCTGGTCGAAACACGCCGACTGGTAGCCTTGCACCAAAAGTTCTTATAACATCTTCGGCCACAGCCTTTGTAAAGGTGTAAGTGTTCGGCCACTTACCCAGCAATCTGCAATGCAGTCATGTCGTTAATTACCAATTGCACCAGGACATCCGAAATCTTACATGGGCGTTACATGCTCAAAAAGCGTATCGGGAATGCACTCGGCCATCAGTAAAAGGCTTTTGACGTCCATTCCGTTTGGCATGGGATAAAATTGTTCATTTATGTTTTTCAGCGGACATTGTGTGTATGCCGTTGACACATGTACCATGCTCCTCAGGTTCGTCATATTCCTGCAAAGCTTCATTGTCTCATACGCCCCAATCACATTGATCCGCAAGGCAGTTCTTAGTTTCTCATCAAAGCGTACCGTCGCAGCCATATGGAAAACAATGTTAACGCAGTTCGTCAAAATAGTTCTGTCGCCTGAGCTCAACCCTAAGCCAGGCTTAAGACTGTTGACGGCAATAAGGACGAAAATAAAATATTTCTTTGAATTTTCATTCAGATATTTAAGAGTTGTGTAAGTAAGTTTTACCAGTCACCGCGAATCCCTTTAAGAAGAAAACGATTCTTCGGACTCGTGTTGTTGAACACCTGTCGAAAAATGCGTCATGAACCTACAAAATGTATTAAAAACCCCGACAGTTATTTACCGGGTCCTTGAATATTTCCTCCAACCGCATATCCATTGTTTTGTTTCCTTTGTTCCTTACGAGTATATATATGGCATTGATTCCGGGGCATGACGTAAACAATTTGTAGAGCAAAACTGAAATATAAAAATTGATACAATGGTTCCCAATGAACTAATGAGTCCACCACTTACTCTTTCCTAAAAAGCCAGTAGCTCCGGTTATGAAAACATTTGCTCCATAGAAAAATTTCTGAATGTCGGAGAGTGATTCATCTCCCTTAAAGTCTGGTTTCACACTCATCTTTCTCCTTCCCTTGCAAAAATGTATCTATGTATTCGAAAACTATATTGTTAAAGAGTGGAAGGTCTGTCTTATCTCTCCTATATGCCTTTAACTATATGAAATACAGTAATTACGATTTTCACTTATTCGCTAAATGCATTTAATTGACGCCATTATTTTTATTTGGTGAAGCGTTGAAGCTCGACTTCTAGGAAAACGAAAGTATGGAATTCAGAATAGCAGTACTTAATCAAAAAGTTTTTGTGATTTTTGTAATCCTGCTAGTACTTTTAGTTTCTACACGATAATTGCCTTTGCATTGGCCCTATGGGTGCATGGTAAAGTCCTTTTTATACATGATTTCTATGTGTTTTTCTTTTACTTTGCTTTGCACTGTTGAAATATATATAGAGAATTATAACTTTCAGCTTAGAATTATTTTTTACTCAGCTGTATTGGGGCATGTTCATGGGAGCCAGCGACGTAGCGAGGTTGTCGATAATGGGGGGGTGATTCTCATTAAATTGCCGACTTACCTCGTGTATTTGCCAACAGCATGTAGATTTGCGGTAGAAATAAATTTACTTCGATAAAACAAGGTCAGTATATAAGGAATTTATTCTTTGAAGATAATTTGGCAAAAATTATAATTACAGCATTTGGTTCGTTTTTCGATTTTGAGAATCAAAAGTTGTTGATTAGCCGATTAGTTTTAAACAAATTGCCGACTCTAAAAACTTGGGGGGGTGTCACACCCCACACATCCCCCCCTCGCTACGCCCCTGATGGGAGTTGACATGACCCGTTTTTATTTTTTAACTTTCAACCTCCACTTAGCCATACACACTTATAGCCGATACCCTTGAAGAGTTTTTCGATAATACTAAAACTTTCATATAAAGAAACTAAGTACTAGGAACATATTAAAGTTTTAGTAGTGACCAGAATACAGAATGTGAGAGGTGTAGAAACAGACAGACAGAGGGGCGAACGGTATATCGACACGGCTTCTCATGGTGATTAAGCACATACATATTTATTTTATGGCGTCGGAAACATCTTCCTCTCTGCTTTAGAGCAACATCTGACCAATTTTATAATACCCTTTGCAAGTGTAAAAACTTGTTGCCTTCTTTTCGGCTCAAAACGTTTATATGTTGTTTTAGTTGTTTTTCATTTTGTGATCGATTATTATGAAACTTAATTTTTGTGAGTTTGGTACAACGACTTTATCATATATATTTATGATGGGAAAGATCGGTCACAAGATACGTATTGGATTTCAATAATTGGTTACGATTTTATTTAATTAATATTGGATTTGATCATATAGCTGACATTTTATACAATTGAATAAGTGCGTTTAAAGAATTTTCAAGGCCAAAGGTAGCCCGGCCTTTTGTTTGATTGAATTGCGCCATGCGTGGCAAAACTGAACATATATCCGAATTCTTAGGAAGTATTTTTTATATGGACTTTTAACCACTTTACAATTTTGATCGTTAAAATACATGCGAAAAGCACTAATAAAAGGTTTTCTTTTGTATCGTCGGTCTCACGACTTGGTTGAAAACTTTCACTCTGTTTTTGCTTGGGCAAACCGGATATTTAATATTTTCAGACACTGCAACAGGTCCAGGTCGTTAGCGGTCAATGCATAATGCAATTGAAATCACATTTCTTGGATTGGTATGTTATTGTGTTTTTATAAGGAAAAATAATAAACAAATATCATTTTAGCCGACCCTCCCGGAGAAATTGACGGCTTTCGGCTAAATCTATAAATTAACCTGGATTTTTAAAGTTACAGTTGGAATTTATGTATATTTGTTGAGTTATAAAAAGCGTTCGACTTCATCCAAAGACACGCGACGACTAAATTGCAATTTGCCGCCTGCTATTGTCAAACACGATGAAAGTGCATTACATTCTCTCTTTACAATCTTCCAAGAGGCGGGGTCCAAGTCTGATATAATGTTGGTCTTCTCGGCTCCACCACAAAGAGATAAGCAGCGGGTAGATATTGGAAAAATTGAATTCTGCATAAATCAAAAACTCTGTTAAGCTTTTAAGCCCAAAAAAGAATATGGTCTGGAAGAAATGAGTGACTGGACATTTTTTATTGTTTGAATATAATATTTGAATATTTACCAGCTGAATTCAATGTCGAATTAAGGTTGAAAATTCGATTTTGCGTTGTATTTAAAATCTAGCGGACTCAGAAATGTCTTAGCATTTCAATTTCATTTCATGATTCTAGTAGGACAACATAATTCGCAATTGAAAATAAATTTTGACTAGAACGTATTGGCAATTTCAAATAGATAGCTGCCTCCCGCCATTAATAACCGAATAGGGGTCACTGCTAAAAAAAATCTTCGTGGCTTGTGTAGATAATGCTGCATCTACATGCGGAACGTAGAGAACATCCTTTTTTGGCATAAAACGGCCAAAAAAGGCTAAGGCAACAACACTCAAGCAAATAGCTTCTGGCGGAAAATTCAAACAACATGTTAAAGTTGGTCGCGTGAAAAACTCAATGTGCCTTATAAACTGCTGAAAAGCATCACTATATTTTTATCTATTAGCGCATTGGCATATCTGTATGAAAAATGTATTGTTGAAACGTTTAACGTTTCTTTTTTTTTTAGAGATTTGTGGTGTCATGGTCAGTTCTTTGTTGCAATTCAAAGCGGAATGCTTTCTTCGGTCGTGGCCATCCATTGGGCACATGCGCACTACGAATATTAATGAGCTCACACAACATGCATTTGGTTCTCTCAATTTTCTCGTTGTCTCTGGCTGTCTAGTCGGACGCCGCATTGGAGAATCCATTTTTAGAACGATTTCGTTTGTTTTCTAAGCAGAAATGGGGATGTAGAAGTGGGATTGCCAATTTTAAATTTAGTCTAAAGGTACTCGCTTTGCACAACGCACCTACCATTCTGTCACTCGGTTGCGTGTTGGAAGCTTCAAAAAATATGTATGTGCATTATATATGTATGTGTAGTAATAGATAGATAGATATGTATATGTAAATACCTATCCGCATCCGCTTAAAGATTGTGTAATACTCTTCGACCCGTAGCCGTAAACGTAACGCAAAAATATTCATCGAATTGTGTAATGTCTGCAAAACCTAAAATCATAAAATCAGCCACAATTTGGTCTTATGATGACGAGGAGGACGAGACTACGAGCAACGTCACAACAAACAAGATGGAGAACA
This sequence comes from Drosophila nebulosa, assembly GCA_024703675.1. Lineage (NCBI taxonomy): Eukaryota > Metazoa > Arthropoda > Insecta > Diptera > Drosophilidae > Drosophila > Drosophila nebulosa. The sequence goes on along the minus strand of JANFPS010000004.1, from coordinate 527,945 downwards.
GAGAGTAGACTTTTGTCTAATAATAACGACGACATCGGTCTATTTATTCAACGGGAACTTTTTTGTAGTTTAAGTTAACATTGAACTCCAAAGGTTGCTATCACAATCTGACTCATTTTGCCTTTCCCTCGTACTTTAATTTAAAAAAAAAAAAAAAGGTACCACAAACTAAATCAATTATATCTGAATCGGTATACATGTGTGTTTCAGGTTCTAATACTTGTCGCTGGAGTCCGAACCCAGGCAATAAACAGTTCAATGATAAAAAGACTGCCCAAGGTATGTTCATACCAGATACTTTAAGAAGCTGTATGATCGAGACGGACGTATCTTCTTATTTACAAACATCATCGACGGGACAGGTAAAGAATTGAGAATTAAACCTGTTACTATATACCATATCTGTATCTGTACATGCTTAGGTATTTAAATGGGGTTGTACTCTCAGCGTATTACCAGAGCAAATACGGAGTACGAGTGTTGAAATTCCAGTTCCAGCTGATTTGTAATTAACCACATCCCGCGACAACTAATCTTACCAGTTCTAATAAAACTTCACTAATTCTATCGTTAGGTATGATTGAAATTGCTCCGGATGTTTAGGAAACAAACGTGCATACCATAGTCCATCAAAAATTAAACATATTTTAAATGTAATTAAAATTTTAATAATAATATTTGGTTTTCAAATTTAAATCTTGATGTCTCTATGTTGAATATATGTATGTATGTATACCACAATTTTTACAAAATTTCCTCACACCATCATCAAATTCCACGACTGCATCTTTCTGTTATCCACTCCTGTTCCAGCTCCATCTTCACTTCCATATTGCAAAAGTGCCTCTTACAGGGAATGATACCGAAACAAATTTTCGTCCCAATAACAACCGGTTCGATATTTCTCACCTACCATTTAAGTTGAGAACCAAAGTATTATCCCACCCACCGAAATTTATTTGGGTATCATTCCCATTCTCTTAGAATAACTACATACGATTAATAAATATATGTACCTTTGAATGTTTGTGTGTTTGTATCTATGTACGTGCGTATGTATGTATGTTTGTATGTCAGTAGGATGGATATACTGAAGCAGGTTTCGCTAGCAAACTTCATAACAACGCTATCTTTGTTTCTTTTTCAATATGAAGGCAACGATCTACGAGAAATATTGTTAAATCCTAGTTATGGTATAAATAATTATTTAATTTTTTTTATGCTCAAGTATCATCGTTTTTTTTTTTTTTAAATTCTTGTGTGTTCCTGCTCCTACTCCTTTAACAACACATAAAAGGATCTTATGAAAAGTTCGCCCAGTTTGTTCAAAATAAAAACGTAGCTTACACGTAACGAAATCTGTCGGATACAAGTGCAAACAGAATCCTGATAATGTATGTAAGAATAATTCCGTAAATTACATACACATATAAATTATCAATTATACGTGATAATATCAAGATGAAGCAAGAAAACAAGACAGTTCATTTCAATCGATTGAAAAGCATCTGATCCAAACTCGATATTCTACGAATTCTTTCACAAAATCTATGATGCATAGACCGATAGGAGTCCTTGTTTACCGAGACATAGGAAAGAGAAACTTCACCATCATTTTTTTTTGGCTCTACTTAGCGAACTTTTGATATTTCCGACACACATACACTCGATTTATCTGCATCACATCATCCAGCTCCTACTTGTACTTGTACATTTCGTTCTTTCCTTTTCTGAATGCTTGATGATAATATAGTGTTTGCTGTTCATATTATACATATATAACAATATTAATTTAAATCGTTTTAGTGTAAATTACATGGAACTATAAGCAAATTAAACGATTCGCAATTGCACCCTGGCTTGGCTTCGCCAAATTCGTACACCCTTATCTAAAACCGATACATGAATACCTCCTACCACATTTTGGAGACGACAAAATTAGGAGAATACAATTTTTTTTTTCAAATTCAGTGCTTGAATAAATTCACGCATGTTGTTTAAATAAATTTAAAGTTTAAACAATGGGCATTACTTTTACCGATAATATTTTTGAGTGTATGAGAAAGCCTTTTGTGCTATTGTGAATACTTTAATTTGCTAATTGAGAGACTAAAGTGAGACGAAATGTATGAGATGCCCATTCTTTTCTAATACAGGATGAATTTCACCCTTTCATTGAGGCGCTGCTGCCGTACGTCAAGTCATTCTCCTATTCCTGGTTTAATTTGCAAGCAGCCAAGCGGAAATATTACAAAAAACATGAGAAGCGCATGTCGCTGGAAGAAGAAAGACACTGCAAGGACGAGCTACAGGTATGGGTCGACAGAAAGGTCGAGTTGAACATTGATCAAGTTTGCTGTTTACATTTTGGAATATGTATATATATATGTGTATTTGCATTTTTAGAATGAGAAGACAGAGGTAAAACAAAAATGGGCTTCACGTTTGCTGGGAAAACTACGAAAAGATATTACACAGGAGAGTCGGGAGGATTTCGTTCAATCAATAATCGGAAAACGTAAATCAATTTGCGTTCTCTCCAATCCGGACCAGAAGGGGAAAATGCGTCGCATCGATTGCTTACGCCAAGCGGACAAGGTGTGGCGGTTGGACCTTGTAATGGTCATTTTGTTCAAGGCGATTCCCCTAGAAAGCACTGATGGAGAACGCCTGGAGAAGAATCCAGAATGCCTACATCCTTTGCTTTGCGTAAATCCATATCACATAAATGTGTCTGTGCGAGAACTAGATCTGTACTTGGCCAATTTCATAAACACACACAACTCGACGATTAATCAGCATCCATCAGCAATCGTCACCAGATCTCCTCAGCTGACGCTGTTCTCGCATCGCAGTGGGAGTCACTCGTCGGTGGAGAGAAAGGACGATAGCGATGGCAACGAAATGAAAAATGAAGTCCTGCGACACAATCCTTACAACGGCGTGGTATGCAACGACATTATCCTAGCGACCGGGGTGTTCTCTTCCCAAGAACTTTGGTCGCTCTCCAAAGGTTAGCCACTTACTGACTGACTGACTGACTATCGTCCATCCATCTCCATGCTAACGAATTGCAAGTTCTTCCAAATATTCCAGATTCAATACTAGATGAGGCAAGCAACAATAGTTTGCACTCGAATATTATCAAAAGGGAGAATATGGGAGCTGCGTACGACTGCAATACATATCACCTGACTTCCGATTCCCCGATGCCCGGCGGCGTTCAGAGTATAGGCCAGGCCGGTGCGGGCGTTGTGGCTGGAACTGTTGTTGCCAATCCCATTTCTGGGGTTTACAGCAGTAAGTAAATGCTCACATCTTCCACCAATCCTTGCTTATTACCTACCCCTACCCCTACCCCTTTTAACAGTTGACTTTGTGGATCAAAGGAATGGTTCGGGTGAATCCTGCAAGGTCGACCACAGCAGCTCACCGCCAATTGGAAATGTTTCGTCACGTCCAAGCACCTCGAACACCGAGAACTGCGCCAGCAGCAATTCAACTGGGGAGTCGACTCCCACATCGGACTCTGTCATTTCGCTGCATCGCTATACTTCGTTGAACAGCCGGCCTTTGTCGCAGATTCGCACAACTGCGGAGGGTAAGGCTACCCTCCTAGGAGGAATAATCTGAAAATCCTGAATTCCTGAAATTACGTCAATTTCTACTTTGCTTCAAATTTAGGAATTATTCACCACAACTGCTCCGCATTGTTGGCGACTTCTGCAAGCCCAGTCAATACGTTGTATTATCCGCAGCACTGCAGCAATGCACGCCCATCCCCAACAACAGCTGCGGCGGGAACAGATGATGACCATGGTCAGCAGCAACAGCACCACCACGCCGACAAATATTCGGCTGAGGCGGAGACCCATGATATATCTGATTTTGTCACATATGTGTGCCAAGACGGCGGCCATTCCACAACAATAACAGCGGCAAGCTCTGGAGAGAATCATCCGTTTCAGCACTCCCATCCGCACCCGCATCCGCATGCTCATCCTACACACTCGCATGGCCACAGTCCTCATTTTCAAATCCATCAACAGCTGCGCAGCTCAAAATTGGCCTCTGCCTCGCCACACTATCAAATGTTGCCACCCATGCTTCCGCCTATGGCCCGACCGGTGGCTATCATACGATCGAGCAGCGATCTAGCGATGGTTCAGTCACCACCACCACCATCATCCGACTCCTCCGTCGCAAATCAGTGCATACCAAAAAGTGCCTTGGACGACGAAGAGAACAGAAACGCCAATACAAATGCTATTGAAAGCACAAACAGTCCGATTCCGATTCCGATTTCGATTCCGAATCCCCTTAACACGGACACCGGAGCACACAACGCAAGCTGCACCCCGCTGGTCGTAACAGCTGTTTCACCGACGCAAACCCAATCCCAGGAAGCAACAAGTCCGCAAGTGTGCATTGAAACCGGCAGATGTAAAATATCACCGGGCTCGGCAAGCTCCAGTTCCCTGGCGCGAATTGCTGCACCAATGTATCCTACATCAAACGGTCGGGAGTTCTTTAATCATTTTCATTCCCAGCCAACGTCGGTAAGTTCATTTTTCAAGAAATAGTTTACTTACATTAGTCTACATATTAATTACGCAACGCAATTTTAAATCTTTTTGAATCCTTCTCCCCTCCTTGCTTAGTGAGGGATAACATATTGGTCAATTATTATGCCATATTTGATATACTTATAGGTATTATAGCAGGAGACCTGCATTGTTCTTTAATTTCATTTTATTTGAAGCTGCTCGGATATGCTGGATCCATCTCAACCATGTCTGGTGTAATAAGCCCAACAAATTTAAGCCTCTACTCTGCCCCCACAATGGCTGTAACCTCTGTTCATCGTCCTGGCACGCGGACTCGATGGAACGAAGAGGAGCTCAACATAATTCCACACTCTTTATCTAGTACAAATATAGAAAATACGCAGGTCATACTTATGGAAGATTGTAAGTAAAAGTTTGCAAGTCAAAAATATCAAAGAAATCTGAGAATTCTGGCCATGCCGAATTTAATATACCCTCGCAGTCTTTATCCATTTTATCTTATTATGTATGATCCAAAATCCTCTTCTACTTACATCCATTGCATCAGCTTTGGCTTATGCCGTTTGCTCGATTTTCTATTAATATTGTCAACAAAATAGGAGTTGCATTTATTCGATCTACATGAAATTTCACATTTCGTTACGATACTTCCCCAAACGAAAAAGTTGTTTCCCATAGGAGCCTTTTTCCGATTGCTCCGATGGGGGCTATATGCTAACGAAATCCTAATACAAGTTAGCAAAGACTTAGTTGGAAAAGTTAAAGATACAAACAAGTTTATTTAGAAAGCGTTTAGAAGAGAAACGTGGGGCATATCAACTCGGCTTCTTCTTCTTCTCTGAGCTACAGACATCTGACCAATTTTATAATACCCTCTGCAAGGGTTTAAGAATACTTTACAAATAAGCTTATATTGGCATATGGTTACATTCCTAAGCTGGTCTCGAGATCTTACAATTCAACTATCTAATTACACCAAGGTGTAGGTAAAATATGTGGGATATGGAGAGTTTGCGAAGCATTCATAAAAGTATCTTTTTTTTTTTAAATATCGCATTGATTGACCTGAACGAATGTCTGTCATGCGAATTTAATTAAATTTTATCGTGCCAAAATTTTCAACAGGATTGATCTGGTGTGGTTTCAAACTTCCTTTACTACACGTTATATTTTCAATACCGATTCCAACAAATTTGGCCAATCCGTGCACAGAGTTCCATGAAAAATAATCGACTAAACTAATATATTTCGTTTTTTAGTGCTAAAAAATATGCTAACTTAAATTTATCGTTATTATTTAATGAATAATGGGTGGAAGCATCTCCAACCATATAAAGAATATATATTCTGATCAGCACAATGACACGAGTTTATTTAGCCACGTTCATCCGTCTGATTGTCTGTCCGGCAGTCTGTCTTTTTCAAACGGTTGAAAAACTTGAATTGAATAATATCTGAGCTGAATATATCATATACATAGCTCCCATAGGTACTACTGAACCGAAAAAGAACTTTTTTCAGAAAAATAGAATTTGTAGAAGATTCTCTTGTGAAAATTTGACTTTTTGCATAAAAGACTTTTTTACTACGTCACAAGTAGCTAAGGAAGGAGTGTCACAAAAAAACTTGCAAGGGTATACAAACTTCGGCACGTCTAAAGTGAGTAGTTTGTCTGTTCATGAGTCTGTTTAAGTGCATGACACTCTTTTAGTTTAAAATATTATTTACCTGAAATCTACCAAACGAAAGAGAAAAACTTTTTGTTTCTAAAGTTGCTCAGCGACTAGTATGAGCTGCAACTTTATATCGAATACTTGAAAAACGAAGTTTCTATAAGAAAAACTTTTATCTTTGTGGTAGAGTTTCGATCTCGTTTGGTATTTAGATAATTTTTGAAGTTATACAACTCATTGCGGAATTTTATCGATATGCATAGTTTTGTCAGTAGAAAGTAAATGGTCGTGGGGTTTTGGTTGCTACATTCTTTGACATTTCATAATAAATTGCATCTACTATCTTTACGTTTTATTAAATTTTATAAAACTCATTTCAGCAAGTCGTTACATCGACGAGTACTCGACAAATCCAAATCGTGACTATGTCTCATGATCCAAGACATCGTGAAGCGGAGTTGTTTTAACACTCTTAAGGCTTGGGCATGCCAAACTATTCACTAAATATATAAGATTCGCATATAAGAAACTAAACATACATATGTACTTCCCTCACCAACTATACAGAAGTTCAAGTTGATGTCTATTCATCCATTCATACAATCGGACAGGCCAGTGGCGGACTTATGGAGCTATTACCCATTTACCAATTCATGCTCCTTTTATTGTTTGGTTAAGTCACTAAACTCACCCCACGTCTGAATCCTAAGTCTGTGCATTGGTATATTCACCTGAACTTAAAAATGATCCACTTATATAGACTGGGCCCAAATTGGTGTCCTTACATAACTCGAAATCAGCCTGAATCTGATCCATGATAGACATATGTATGCATAAGCAAATCGACATAAATTAGTATCCAAGGAGGATATGTTCTTGGTGAACTGGTCAAATATTCTTCTTTGTTCCAATTTGTGCTCGCACTTTGATTTCATTCATGTCTATTCCAAACGTTGGCATATAGGAGCTTTAGGGTCGGATTCGGTGTCGTAGTTGCTATTCGATGCTCAATATTTTCCCTAGCAAGGTCCTGGTCCGACTGATGTGCTATGGACAATATTGGGAATTCGAATAGTAGCAAAAAATGGAAAACGAATTAAGTTTATCTGTTAATATGAATAGTAGATACCTACCTGTAAAGACTTAATATCTAATATAAGAACTACGCGGACAATAGTAGATTAATTAAAACAAAAAAGCATAATGAACCACACAATGGTTATGTTTACGGATAGTGTAACACTTGTAACTTGGCAGAACCAAATGAATCATTGGTCGCCTGAACAGATATGAACACACATGGCATACATATAATCGGTTGAAAATTACAATGCCATTTCAATTTCAGTTGAATTTCGATGCTTGTGTCGACATTTCTTTAGATTTTGAGTGTCTTTCGGTATTTCAAAAATGAAAAGCAAAAACAATACTTCTTTTGGTTAATGATATTGAAGCCATTACTTACTGCTGGTAATGGTTTTCCTAGATAATGATAATAACTAACAATCGAATCGGAATAGAGGAATGTGCCTACATATGTACATGCCCAACATAGCCAAAAATTGGTCGATTCGCGGCTATAAGTGTGTTCAACCAACTATAATACAATAGTGACACCTATTTGAGGGTAGGCTTTAATATGTAAATATTCTTTATAAGAACTGCATAAAATCTAAAATTTATTTTAAAAGCAATCCTGAAATAGGTGTTATCAAAGTTTAGAATTGGCTGAATCTTAAAAAGAATCATTCACTGAATACACCCAATGCATTTGTACATATGTATGCACATGCGAATTTTATATACAATTCATAGAATTAGTATTCAAATAGACTTATTGGATTGAATAGGGCTAGCAGGTATACTAAGTATACAGAGAGTGTACATTGTATAGGTACAAGCATACTACAATATAAATAAAAGTACTGTATTTTTGGCCAATTTTCAATATGTTGATATCAGTAAGCCCGGGACAGGAAAATATTTTTTTACCCCCTTGTAGAGGATTTTTTGGAACATCTGCAACTATTTCCGACTTGTCGGCTCGTCTCTCGTTATACTAAAATGGTCTTTCAAAAACATTTAGATATAAAGATTCTTGGTAATATCGAATGTTATTAATGGGAATGGGCCAGATCAGATTATTGTATAATAAATCCCCACATTGAATAGCAAAGTCCTGTATAAGTTATAGTGATATCTCTGTGACCCTATAAAAATGAACAGACTGTTAAATTATAAAAGCATCATCTGTCCAATATGATAGCATGTTGGAGATTAAACTATTAACATTCTTTAGAAATTTACGAAAAATTTGCAGATGTTATGTTTAGTGGAACACAGTAACATTTTTAGTCCGGAGCTCATTGATATCCACGGAAGTTGCAAAAATTCCCATCCTATGTACACACGTTGTATAAGAAAGAAACAAATATGAAAACCGTGTAATATTTTAACCATGTATTAGTACAATAATAGTCATAAGAGAACGTAAAGGGCAACGGGCATGTGCAAAACGAAACAATATAATAATAATATTTATAGTACGTTTACGAATTGGCTGTGAATATATTCTTATGCTAATGCTAAATATGTAATTTAGTATCATACTCTATACTGAGGAACACATTTTTCTTTACCGAATGGCGCCAGCGCCCAATAGAGAAGGTATGCACAAAGAGCTCCAACTCCCCAGATGAGAGTCTGCCAAAGTAATTCAATTTTATGGGTTCAGTTTTATTTGATTCTCTATATACATACATATATTTAATAAGTATAAATAAATGGCAAAATGACAAAACTTATCAGACTTATCACAAATCGGAGCAAAACGAACTTGAGCTTACACTGCGAAATAATTGACTTCATAAATTTACAAGAAACACCCTTGAAAAATGTTTCCTATTTTGGCACTAGAGCCATTCGGAAGGAAAGCGATGACCTGAAATTTGTTGCTCAGTGTTACAAGTGCTTATTATTAACGCCTATATTATTACAAATAAATAAATAAATAAATATATATATAATACATATATTATTATATACTAAGACGAATTACATATTTAAATAAACAATGAGCAACAGCGATACAAAGACGATATTTTGTCAGAGATAACGTAAGTAAGTATATGGGCTAGTACCTAAAATAGTACTTAAAATAAATTAGTTGTAACTCGGTTCTGCATGGACAAAGACCCAACAGGATCCATAGGATACTTGGCACTGCCATTTGTTCCACTTTAGTTTCGCCTCGAACTGGGTATCAATTGCTGTCGTTTATAAAGAGGTTTCTTTCTTATGGGCACAGACTGCGGCTGATTTTGCGATCCATTGGACATGCCACCTGAGTTTCTCTCGAACTCCGCAGTCTTTGCACTTAATGTCGCCCCTCCGATATTTGAGATGCTTGGAGGCAATTTTGGTTCCGATGCGGTGAGAGTCTGTACATTTCGGCCTAGAAATGAAACAATAGAAATCAATATGTTCCTTTAATATTGCAACAAGATCAGATCACACAAAATATACCTTTTGTTGCAACCAGTGACTGCTCCGGCTTGGAGATTTGCAGGCTTGCCGAAAACACATTGGAACTTTCTATTAACATTGGTGTTGATTGTCGCCTGCTATTGGGGTTTTTCAATATTTCTTCATGGGAAATAGCCCTATTCGTCATCATATTTTCATTGACAATGTTATTACTGGGGCCCGTCGATCCATACCTAGACACACAAAACATTGTACATTCGTCTAAAAAAAACCTAATGTAATAATGTATTTTGTAACTTTACCGCTTTGGTTCCTTTGGAGATTCAACAATTTCGTCGGAGGAACTAGCTTGATCGCTGCATTGTATCGCTGATTCCTCCACATGATGAAGATCCCTAAACATTAGGTAATACGGATTAGAAGGGGAGTAAAGAAAAAACTGAATATAAAAGAAGTTATTTCTTACCATTCTGTATCGTGCGTTTTTCTCGTAATTAAATCGTACAATGTTTCCGGACACGTATCCAACATGTGCGAGTAAACCAAGTCGAGAATATCACTTGGAACTTTGAAAATTTCTTCGTAATGATCAATCATGGTTCTAAATTGGAAAAGAGATCAAGTTTCAAACCACACTTATTTCATTTTACCACGAGTGTGAGTATATTTGACACTTTGCATGTCCATACCCAAAGTCTTTTATACTCTATTCACAGAGACAAAGAAAATACTGAACTTGTAGAAAGAATTAAATAAGCTCGGTAGAACGAGTAAAACAGAAGTTTAGGTAAGCATTACAAATATTTTCGAAATTCCGTTCGTATGAACACTTAGATATTAGAGACTATAAGAACAACGGACTTCAGTGGGCAAACGCAGTGACTAAAAGCAAAAATTAACATTTTAAAAATTAAGCTGTTAACGTATTGTAAACCAGAAATGGAGTTTAGGATCTAATAAGAATCAATAATGTTCATTAAATTGAGGCGCAAGGCTGACCTATGACTGTATGCGTGGCTAACACGTGATTTAAACTATATTTTCACTTGATTCACTTTTATGGTCGCACACAATTCTTACCTTATCACATTAATAGCGTCACTCATGTTCTCTTGTTCTTTTGATTCGGCAGTATGTGGGGTTGCCCCACGCAGAATATTGGGCGCAAAAACTGTGGACAAGTTGCTGCTATCCATTTTGTTGCCGGTCATCTCAATGCATCCCTGTTGGTCCTGCACATCATCGCTATGGGCGGCAACATTAGCCAGGAATCGCAACAAAACGAACAGTGTATCCCTATGAGGGATGGGTAATAGTTTTATTAAATGCGAAATACCCTCCAGCTGTAAGCGACGATTTCGTATCCCTGAGAAAAAATGCTAATTGAATAAAAATCAAACTTGTGAGCTAGTGCCTAAGGAATACCCACTTTGAGTCTCCAAAAAAGTTGTGTAAAGATGATTGCAGAGAAGGGGCTCGGGAAGGTCACGTAAAAATTCCTTCAGCAACGTAGCTACATCATGTGGACATGTGTTTTCGGGAATACGCATTTGGCAGCTCCTATCAAATTCCTCCCGCAACTGCACAATTAAAGAATATAAGTATTACAGGAAGGTCATTACTAATTGCCAAAACATACTTGCTTCACACGTTTCTTGGATGTGCTGACCCGGAAAATGCCGACCTTCTGGAGTCCATGTTCCTCCAAATATTCTATGCAATTTATTATAAAAGCAGGTACATTTAGACCGGATGCCGGTCTGCTGGATTCGCCGTACAATGGTTTTTCGTAGTTCAATTCACCATGCCTCATATCAAACTGACTCTGGGACATTTGCATAGATGCAGTAGATGTCGGTTTTTTCAAACTCGTGAAGTCCTCATTGCAACCGTATTCCAATGACTTGGTGGGCAAGCTTTCACATGACCGCACCTGAAACCAAATTTTTAAAATGAGGATAATTTAGTGGGTAATTTATTTTCCATCCTTTGTAGTTTTGGGCAGAGAAAGAACTGCTGCTTTTTTCCTTAACTGTTTGCTTTAATGAAAAAAAAGACTAGGCTACATAAAGATATGGTAAATATTGCATGTCCATACATAAAGCCATTGAGGCATGCTCATCCGTCCTTCCGTTTCAACACCTAGATTTAGGAACAAGCAAAAGCCAGACCCACCAAATTAAAATGTTTGTGTTACTTTTTAAGAATTGATTTTACCGTGCAATGGTGTAAAATGACACACTTAAGTAAATATCATAGAAGCTTTTAATACCCTTGCAGCATTTACGTAGTACAAATAACGGCCGCAGGGCTGCAGAGCAAAGCGGCTGAGCTTTCTACAATTATTTTTATTTATCCGATTTTGATATGCCATTATGTTTAACTGTAAAAATGATCCAAGTACCAAATCTGGTGAAAATACTCCAACAAACAAAAATTATTTTTTTTCTCATGGGAACATTTTTTCCTATTGTTCCTATGGGAGCGCTATATGATATAGTGGTCCGATCCTTACAATCTGGCAAAAAGTTGCGAGCTACAACAATACACATTAGGAGCGAGTTTAGTTTGAAAAACTTGAAACACAAAAAGTTTTTCCCACTAAGACTGCTTTTATATCGATCGATCCTATGGGGACTATATGCTATAGTAGTGCGATCCTTACAAAATTTGACAAATAGGTGCGGGCATCGCTATTACACATTATTGGCGAGCATAATTTAAAAAACTTAAAAAACAAAAAAAGACTTAATTTTGACCAATCGTTCCCATGACAGCTATATGATATAGTGGTCTAATCCGGATTCCCCAAGAACTTAAGCTACCTATGGTAGTAAAAAGCTTATATACCAGATTTCATTTCACTGGCTTTTAAGCAAGAGGGTTTTCAGCGCGCAGAAACAGACAGACAGACTGACGGAAAGACAGACGGACGGACAGACGGACATGGGTAACTCTGAACGAGTATAAAAAAGTGATTTTCTTTACTAATAATTGAAGTATTTTAATATTCGTAATTCGCTATTTTAGCAGTTTTGGTCATAGTAACAGAAAAAAGGTAAGGAAAGAGACTTGGCATGGCTCTATGGTTTTTGTTAACGTTCGATATTAGTTAACATTACACTTCTTTACTACTTACATTATCGCTAAGTTTCGCAACAAATCTGCTGGCACTAGCAGACCCATTTCCACTACCCCGAAATACAGATTGAATCAGCGAGTGCTTCGGTCTCGTCATTCCTTCCCCACTCGTTTTGTTGTCTCTCGAGAGACAGGATTCCAACGAGGTTCCAAACAGCAATTCTCGGCCGCCTGAAATTTGTATTAAAGTCAATAAACCAATCGGGTCTCAAAATTCTCGATATCTTACTGTGGTCCTCTTTATCTTTTCGGCCAATATCAAAAAAGCTGGTTGTGAGGGCTTTTTTCTTTGAAATAATACGTCGCTTATTAGATTTTCTATCAAAATCTAAATGTAAAGGAAAGTAAAATAAGTTTTTCTCCAGATAATAGATAATATTCGATTATAAGTTGCATACCTATGCTACCACCAATATTTAGCTCTTTTATTTTTTCTACTGCAATATTTTTGATCAACTCAGCTTCGGTTTCTGAAAGCTTTTCCAAAGATGTATCGGTTATCTGAAATTTTTCGCCGAGCTCGGAAACCCAGACATAGTTTTCCTGTAAATAAATAACGAATTTTTCAACATATTCGATTACTGTAATTTTAGAAAACTTAAATCCATTTCCGTCTTACCGACGGCGACCATTTTTGCGAGGGTATGGCGGCAAATTCATGGTGCTGGTAACTGTTGGGTCTATTTTGGCTCTTTGAACGGCTTCGCCAAATTTTCTTTGTAACGAATTGACCAACGTTTGATAGGGATTTGGACTTCTGCATGTTGCTTGTCTCATGTTGGGCATCTGAAAGTAAGGAAGACGTTACTTCTCTTGGCAGGCCCATACTGGAGGCTGGAGTTGAGCTTAGGCAATTGGAAGGCGTTAAACTTATGGGCGGATGCAGTTCTATGCGGTTGTTATTTTCGTTTATGGGGATATCTGTATTTGTACATACATACACACTCGTACGTTCGAAGGAGATGCGATCGAGGATCGATCCAAGCATTTGGCATTGTTTGATACGTGTGTACTTACTCATGCTTGATTTATTCACATTGCCATTTTTCGCATTTGGGACTGGGGCTTGAGAAGTGTCGATATTGCTGTTTGGATTACCGTGACCATGCCATATATTGGAGAGAAACTGAGAACTTGATGTAAGCAAGCCACTGGCACTGGGTGTTTTGATAGCCCTTGAGTAGTTTGTGGGCGAATTGGGGGCCGACGTACATGTTGATCGAGGATTAAGATTGGAGCTAGGACTAGGCTGAAAGGCGCTGTTTCTCTCAGTGGCGTTGTCGCGTTCTTTATCCTTTTGACTCTTTTCATACTCCAGCTTTTTTCTGATGCGCTCATCTAGCGCCCTCTGCCATTCGATATGAGCGTTTTGCAGCACCTTTGAGTTCTCATTGCCTCGAATATATTCCAATGCGATGACTGGCCATGCATCCAGCGTCTGTACGGCCTTATCCGTTCCGCAATCCATTCCGGGAGGGTTTATTTCACCCTTTGCCTTAATATTGCGTAAATTTCGATCATAGTTAATCGACTTGAATCTATTCGCGTCGGCGTCGTGCACACTTTTTTTCCTAGCCATTCTCAGGTACCGCTTAATCGTATTGCTAACCGACTGGGATATGTCTTCATTGTCAATGGAGCTCTTTCGTCGACTCAAAAAGGCGTTAGACTGCTTCTCTGGCTCTTCCTCAGACGCTGCCGAAGCGGAATTGCTGTTGCAGTGCTCCATCATCAATTCGTACTGTTCGGCAAGATACCTCAATTCGCAAAGCTGAATGAAGGATGTTTGCGTACCGCATGAGTTAACGCTCTTTTCTCGCCTTGCCTTTGATCTCAAGTCGACATCCTGTGCTTTTGAAGGTGGACTTGCGTTGGCCAACAATGGAGGTGTCAGCCCCGTCGCCATGCTCTTATTAGAAATTAAATCAAGAGTGTTGGGGGGATTGCGAAGCCGCTTCTTAAGATCGAACGATTCCATTGATTTTATATTCTGGCTCGTTCTTGAGAATTTATCCGTATCAAAGACGGTTTTAGTTTTGGTTTTGGTTTTGGTATTCATTTCATCCTTGGAGGTGGTAGGATTCCTATGGGAGCTGCTTTCGTAACCACCGAAATTACTTAGGCTCGATAGGGAGATAGCGCGGCTCATGAAGTATTTTGCTGAGGATCCAGGTGTCGATGGCGGGGGCTCAGTGGAATGTAACATCCGGTGCAGTTGCTGTTTCTTTAGCATATTATAAATTTTTTTCAAAAGTGCCTTATCCTCAAGAATATCGTTCGAAATCTTGCCCACATCCAATCCCAGCATTGAGTTTTGTGAGAGCAATTTAAGCCGAGACAATATCTCAGCTTCCGCAGCAGTGCTCGAAACAACAGACATGGATGCTGCCGGTCCCACACCTGGAACGGACTTATTAGAATTTATCAAAATCGGACGTTGCGCACTGGGCGAAGAAGTTTGATCGGGACGAACTGTTTTGGATCCCAGCAATGTGGTCGTTTTAAAAGCATCGCGGATTTTTAAATATGACT
This sequence comes from Drosophila nebulosa, assembly GCA_024703675.1. Taxonomy (NCBI): domain Eukaryota; kingdom Metazoa; phylum Arthropoda; class Insecta; order Diptera; family Drosophilidae; genus Drosophila; species Drosophila nebulosa. The sequence goes on along the minus strand of JANFPS010000004.1, from coordinate 512,545 downwards.
GCAAAAGTTCAATAACCTGATCGGCATTGGCAAATTGATCAGATGCTTGGCTAGAATGACCAACAAAGCCTCCGATTCCTCCACTGCTCCCACTTGCCCGACTGTGACGGGACAGAAGCTTTAGTCGCCTCTTTGGACTTTTATAGGCCCCGGGAAATGATGCCTTTCGTCGCCATAAAATGAATCGGGGCTCCGAGGCGCAGGCACGCTGGAACTGTGCCTCTATAATTGGAATACTGTCTACTCCAGCATTCTGCAGGCTGTCTGGAATGAGTTTTCGTCCTGCATCTGTCATATATCGCCATGTCTTTCGAGTGAGCAGCCAGCGTTCCCGTTTCTTATCTTTGTCCTTAGAACTACAGCGGCGTCGATGTAATGTCGCAGGATTCTTGGTTCGATTTACTGAAATCGGTTCGCATACTTCTGCCAAGTTCGGTTTGGCAGCATCTGTTGACTGATCAAGCTGATCGAGAACCTCTTCTAAGGGACCCGATCGCTTTTTTACCACCGCAACTGGACGGCGAAGGGTTGCAAGCTGTGGCTGTTTTTCCGATCCCGAAGCCGTACACGCGCTATATTTCGATGACGGGCTTTTTACACTCGCATCACTTTTCAACTCCATACTTGGCTTTTCTATCTGGCGGGATGACATCTGAAACTGAAATATAACCATAAATTTATATCAATTTCCACAAGCACACGCAGTATACACAGAGTGAAATTCAAATTCAATGCCATTAACGTGAGAGTTGATTAATTAGTATGTACCAGACAAGGTGAGTACTACAAATATGGGTGTGGTGGACTTCTGGACCTCGACCCATTATATCCATACACACTTGTGCGTGATGGTATGATTGTATGTACTATATGTATGTATGTACATCTGCCTGCTCCTAGTTATTCGCACTTGTTGTTGCCATCGTCGTCTCGCCAACGTTTTTGATACTCACAGTCGACTTAGTTCATTTTTCCATTGGGGTTTCATTAATTATGAAGATTGGAAATTATAGCCAAATATTGATTGATGTTCAACCTACATCAATTGCAATGTAATTTCTCTAAAGATCCGCATTAGCGCCAGTAGCTTCAGCTTTAGATGCTCTTAGGCATGGGTATATATGTATATGTATGTATGTAAGTATGTAGGTATTCTTGTGGGCAAAGTATGTATGTACATACGTATGTATATACACCCGCGGTTATTTATAAAATTTTGAGTATTCACATCAGCATTCGACATTCACATATACCCCGTGTGTGTGTTTCAGTTCTCTGCCTTTGAACAATATTTTGTCATAAGTAATAACATCCATTATTAATGCCGATAACTTTGTAACTTTGTCTTTTCCACAATTTTCCGTTTTTGTGCCTAATTTTCCGTTTAATATTTTTCAATTTAATAACCAACCCAACCAACGATTTAAACCGATCAATAAAACCAACGCGCTAGAATAACATCGAATGTTTGAGAACATGTATAAAAAATTGGAATCTACTCTCGAGAACACAAGAACAAAAAAAAAAAAAAAAAGTTCTGATATTTTCTCGAGAAAATATTGTAGTATGTATTTATATACATATTCATACATGTGCGTATCCATATCCGTCGGAATACATACATACATACAGACATACATATATAAATACTCTCTCGCGAGCACACTCTCGCACACACGCAGTCACAAACACAATTTACACCCACATCTGTGTGTACGTATACACCTCCACAGCCATGCATTAGCCTTAAATTTATGTATACAAATACACCCAGACCCATACGATACGATCGACAACTACATACATATGCACGTATGTATGTATGTATGTATGTATGTATGTACCCCTCTGACTTGTAAAGCTCTTTACAAATCAAATCTTCTTGGACTGGTCCGTCTATCTAGTCATGCCCTTTCTGTTTGCCTCAGTTGATATCAGCGGAGCCAGGGATTTTCATTTGCCATCTCGAATCAACTCGCAACTCGGCCAGTTCCCGATCAGTTAGTGGTCGCTGCATTTATTTCAGGTGATCATAGTCAGTTTAAGTAGCAAGCCGATTGCAGCTTTGCTTCAATTAACAGTGGAAAGAGGATTCTGCCCTCGAACACTCCATTGGTTTTCCAAAGCTGTTTACATATATGTAGTACGTTTATTAATAATTTTATTACATATGACTATAGGAATTATATTGAATATTTTTGTAAACACGTTCTCTTACAATCGTTCCATTGGAATATGGCTGCTGCAATTAAGAAGATTTGAGAGTGGTTAGTTAGTTTACCAAAATCGCAGACTGACAAGACTTACCTTAAAAATATTTATTCACTCTATTGCTAGTTTATCTAAGTTAGTCATCTCTGGATTCGATGTATGTATTGGGCTAAGTTTGAATTATTCAACAACGTTTCTTCTGATATGATCAAGCAAATTACAATTATCATGGCGGTGAGTCTACTCAGGTCCAGCCGGGGGACAGTTGCTGCGCTGGTCTGCATAGCTGCAGGCTGTTCACCTGGCATTCATTGAAGGAATTCATTTTTCATTTGTATACACAGCAAATTGAAGTGCAAAATAGAGGTGGACATCTATCGATAGTTTAAACAGTCGATAGTCCAAATACCATTTAAGAAGTGGATTGCTTGATTAAAATAATTAAGTAATTCTGAATAAATGACGCACTTTAAAGCACATTTTATATTTTAGTATCAAGCAATCCACTTTTTAAATGCCATTAGGACTATCGACTGTTTAAACTATCGATAGTTCTCCACCTCTAGTGCAAAAGTTCAATGCTTACCTGTCAACACATGGACCCGAACGGATGCAGGAATGGCTCCATTGGGCACACAGGTGTAATTGCCAGAGTCACGCAAGGAAGCCCGTGTCAGCATTAACCGGCTGGTAGTGCCGATGTCCGTTTTCTCAGTTTCCAGACTGATGCCACCTCGAAGAGAGTCAAAATCAACAATGGATGAGCCATGATACCTAAAAATATTCAATAAAATGGTTGAATACGGGTATTGCAAATGGTTCTTTAGATTCCGCTTACCATTGCACAGAAGATGCATGAGTATTCACAGAACAGGCCAAGGCGATCGTACTATCCCGTTTAACGTGTATTTCTGTTGAGCCAAGTATCTTTGCTCGGGCCGCTAGGGTCAAATATGATATGATGATTGCTTGGCACAAATTAGGTCTAAACTAGAGGTCTGCATAAATGCATTTAAAACGGCAAATGAGAGATCACTTCCAAAAGTGGATAGAATGCATCTCACACATAATGTTGAGCACAGTGGATTTGGTGATTAAATCACTAATTGTACCAGCTGCAATTTTCCATCGTTTTTTAGACACAAATTGCAACGTAGTTTTTATACCCTTGCAGTTTTTATTACACTTTCCTTAAGTATAGCTAAAAAGTCGGCAATTAAATTGGCTGTTTTTCGGGTTTTTTCGACCAAAATTGGTATTCGGGTTCATCATTGCTATGGGAGCTACATGATATAGAAGTCCGATCTTAATGAAATTTAGCATGGACGTTTGAATGTAAAACAAACTAATATATTTAAATTTTTTATACCATCCCATTGAAGACAACAGAGTCATTGATCCAAAACTCTATTTTGGATAGATCCGATCCGACTGAGTCCGTGATATAGCGGTCTAGGAGGAGTTTGCGCTGATCCAGACAGACGGAACGGACGGATAAACTCGTCTCATTGTGCTGATCAAGAACATATATACTTTATATGGTCGGTATGCTTCCTTTTATGCGTTGCACACTTCTGACCAAAATGAATATACCCTATTTGCAAGGGTATAACAAACAAATTACCCAGTAATACTAAGTGCCATGAATTGTGTGCATTTAAGCACATACTTAAAACTGTATAAACGACAATGATCGAAATGAATGTGGCATGCAGACCTCTGAACTCCACTATATACATACATATATGTATATAAGTATGTACATACATATATAAGCTTACCTTTGGCGTCATAGTAACGGCGGTCCAAGCCTCCATCTCTGTTGTCGCTCTCAGCTGCAGGAATATAATTGAGAGTGGTTCATTTTTCTAAAAAGGGATCATTATATTTACCTGTAATCTCAAGGATAATTGCCAAATTTATTTTCGGCTCAGTGTTCACTTGACACTCATAGACCCCACTGTCCCTCTGCTGTGCATAGTCAATTTTCAAGTCCCAGTCCTCGGTACTAGGCGGATGTATAACTGAAAAACGTTGATCGCCCGTGTACGTATAGATGTTGGTTGTCAAAATATGAAGGTCACGTTTTCGCATCCAGGACACCTATAACAAGATCCATAAATTGAGTATAATATAAAATATTAATAAAGCTAGGACTGGACTGGACTGGACTGGACTGTGCAATAGTCTACATTTCAATACAACAATATTCTCTATGTCTTCGCAATCATCATCAATCATTGCAGCGTTTTATGTTTCCAGCTCTCTTTCTATTTCTTAATCCGATAACGGCCCAATCTTAAAAAAGTAACTTATCCTGCGGCAAACTTGAACTCGCTCTTTAGTTGTCACTCTCCCGTTTGAAGCATCTTGCATTGATGGGATTGAACTCGCGTATGGGAATTAAACGTATCTATATCTAAACAAAATAATAAACAAATCTATAACTTTAATACTATGTGCCCAGCCGATCAGCATCAAGAGCCTAGTCGATCTGCCCATGCGTGTGCTTGTAAAAATTTAAAGGAGTTTAATAAATTTGAAATTTTTACCAAGACGCCGCAACGTCTTGTCTGGGTAAAAAAAAAATTAAATTAACCCACAGTATGCCAACCTGATTCAAGTGATAAAAATATTTCAAGTTGTGACAAAGATAATCACTTTTCTCGAGTTACAGGCTACAGAAAACGTTGAAAATATGGCGGCTTAATAGAGCCCGACATTCTCAAAACTTATACCGACAGCCCTGTTCCACAGAGACGGACCCATCTCTGAGAACGAAACGATCGACGAAAAGTTTTATGACTATGTGGGCATATGTGCATATATTGTATAAGTAAATATATTTTTCTAAAGATGGTACGTACAGTTCGATTGCCTTTGTTTCTAACACGGCACCGTAAGATTGCTGTTTCATCGACAAAAGCTGAAACATTTCTAGGGCTTATGTCGTCAAAATAGGGTCGCTCCACGTTAGCCAAATCTATTAAAATGAAACAAAGAAATGAATAAGCTAGTACGACTACTAAACTTAATATTTACTCACCATTAATGTTTAAGAATGAAGATGCATTGATATGATGAAGACAAATATTAAAATTTAAGATCAAAAATATGATCGGTTTGACCTTAGTAAAGGAACTCGCTGCGCACACTGGTCTAACAAACATCGCAACCATATTGGTATCGGAATTTTCCTTTTAGAGCCTCAACATAAGTACCATCGGCTTTTGATATCGCTATACGTCATGCGTCATTCCTGAAATATGTATTTTAAATCGGTTGTTGTATTTCTTCCACATTAAACTGTCGCAGGAACATTAGTTGTCATATGCAAAGCCTTAGCTTATAAGCACCAACACATTTTGTAATCTTTTTGTTATCGATGATTTCCTTTGGGTATTCTTTAACTAAAATTTTGTTAGTTGCTTCACTTGTGGCAAGTCCACCAAGCGAATTTCGCGACGTGCATATATGTGCATATGTATGTATGTATGTACATATATACATATGTACAGTTATAACTTTTCACTGCGTTTCTGTAGATGCACAATGTGCGGATAATCTTCATACATATCCTTATGTATGTATATGTATATGGCATGAAAAGTGCTATAAGCCTGATGCCTTTTTTGCAGGCTCGTATCTTGGCCAACTGCAATCCGCATTTAATAGACTTACTTGCTCAGTACCTCAAACTTCGCTTACTTATACACGATTACAAAATTATGTACACAGGATTGTTTGTATGCTTGTTTGTTCAGCCGATTAGGATAGCTTGCTCTAGGTATCCCAAATTGTCGCCAATGTATTAGGCATCAAATGTTGGTGTGGTGAAGTTATCGAAATATAAATAATTCAACACAAATGCAATATTGGTTTATGCAATTATCTGAATTGTGCTGCCCAGTACGAATTCCTGCTATTGAAAACTTTCACAATTGCAATTTCTATCGCAATGACATTGACGTTTAGTGCGCAACTCCACTTTGCTTGGTGGTTGGTCATTGGGAAGGGGATGAGCTTTGATTGAAAAGCTCTCTTTCACAGTATTTTTTGTGTGTATGCATACAATATTCGGGTTCACAAAGATTCACAAATCGTGCATTCCTTCTGAAGAGCATCCCACAATTTATTAAAAACATTAAAAATGGGAGTTTAATATTTTATGATATTCCTAATATGTCACCATAAAATCTACCTTTTGCATTTACAGATTCAAAACTAGAAAAATTATGTATAAATCCACTTTAAATCCCCTTCCGTTCTGTTTTCCATGGGAATTCACAGGAACGGTGGGAGAACAATAATCTTCCAAACTTAGTATATTGTCTACAATATTTCATGCTTATATGCTTTAAGATAACTAGTTTACCATAACAATTTAGTTATGCAAAATAAAAGGAAACAAAAGATCAAAAGATACACTACCACAATTGAATACAGTAAAATTGGAACAAGATTTTGTTTCTAAATTCAGAACTTTTAAGCAAAACTGTGTTTTTCATAATTAAAAAAACATTTCTTAATTATTTAAAGTTCTGCATTCATTTTGAGCGACACGAATTCCATTTGGCATTTTCCTTAACGAGATGTAAGACTCCAAAACTCCTTTTTCACGGCCATAATGCTGGGACAGGCAGTGTTATTCCTTTCGTATAGATTAAAGATTGCATCTCTTTCTCCAAGTATTTGTTTTAGTTTTAATTTGTTTAGGGTGACAACACCCGGTTTTATTTTGAAATTTGATTGAATTCTTGTAGCAGAACAGTGGGAACCTAAATCAATCAAATTGTTTTCTTTGTTGGTTGAATTCTTTTTGGAAGTAAAATATTGTTAAGAACACAAAACTTCACCGCGTGACTTCTAACTTAGATTGAAAATATCATCTTTATTCCAACTGAAGTTCATGGAAAAAAACATCAAAACGTATGAAGATAGCAGTTAAAATCTTGTACCTTTTCAAATGCCTGGAAGTCCATCGCATCCATTGACTATTGTATGTATATTTTTACGCTCCAAGCTCCTCCTCTGTGTCTGTATATTATGCAGCTCTTCGTTTGGCTGTTTTATATAGCAATTCGATGTCACATTAGCGACAAGTATGGGTCGACCGATGGTTCCTGTGGCATTTAAATGTTATGATCGTTCGATCCGGACCATCCAAAAACTTAAGCTACTGATTGGCCGACAAATGGACATGGATTTTTCTAGTCCGCTTATCATGCTTATCAACGTGGTCAAAACCATCTCTTACAAACATCTAGCCAACTTTTTCACACTCCTTTCGAATTCTATTAATAATAAATTAATGAAAAACAAAAAAAAAATGAAATACCCCTGGATTGACGTTTTCAATTTTTTAATATCATTATTATTTCAAAGACGCAAATAAACAAACGCAATATATATATTATACGAGTATTCTACACGTGTCGTAAATCGTTGTGTCGATTGTGATTGCAAATTAACTTCAACTCCAACTGCAATTAAAAGTCTGAGTACGGTAAGCTTCCGGCAGATGCTAGTGTGCCCCTTGGAACAGAAGCACCCGCAATCTGTCTACCGGAACCCAAGCTCGAACCCCAACCCCGAGCACAATTGTTAAAGCTCTGGTTTTGAGCTGCTGGCGGCCTATAGGTTGTATATTTGTTCAATGACGGCTGTTGACCAAAGTTCGGTGTTGGTATGGGCGAGGAGGATACAGGATCCACAGGTGAGGATGCCCCGTTTGAACCTAATCCAAAAGGAGATGGCGAAGTATTGCGCACATTGGACCCGTAACGAACATTTAGATAACGTTGTTGATGTGGCGGATGCGGCGACGGCGATCCGTATGAGTTACCCTGGTACTGATCGGGCTGCTCGAATTTGGAGAGTTTATCAAACGATAGCGGCGATGGATTAAAGTTAACCTGTGGGGCAGACTGTGGTGAGCCCTGTGGTACTTTCTGGTAGCTGGACGGCGCATTCAGCTGCTGTCTTGGCACAGCTGCTGGTCCCGCTGATGACGTGTGAAATCCGGAACTCGGTCTCGACAAGGGAAACACACTGCTGGCACCAGCATTACCTGAGCCGTAGTTATCGTTGCCTGGTGCGAATTGAGGAGCGTAGCCGCTGCCAACGCTCACTCCGTCGTTGCTAGTAAAACCCAGACCTGTAGGGGCTGGTTGATACTGCTGTTGAATTGGCACTTGGTACTGATTCGGAGGAGGAACATAGCTTGCCAACGAGATCTCTTTGGGCACATAAAGACCTGAAGGTGAAAGCAAAATATACATACATGCAGATCAGCCATAATGAAAACAGCAAATGATATAATAGACACAAGTCGATAACATCTAAACACCAAATAATCAAAGTGGAGCAAGACACACGGACACACAGATGGAGTGCTAGGGCGGGAAGATTGAGTCTTGCCTTCATTTGTTTGAGAATTTGTACAGAACAGTTCGTCCTCCCCCTCAACATTCGTGGTCGTCTTCACATGGTTTTCGAGTTGCGTTTTTTCAGTTGCGTTTGCGTCCAAGGGGACGCGATTTAAGTGCGGATGTGTATATTGTAGAGATTCCTCATATTCCCTTAAAGATTGCTGCTCAAATGAGGATATTAATTCTCGCACATTCACTTGCTGCTCGTGGGCAGGGACCTCTTCTTGAATTTCTTCATTTGTGGCTTTTGCCGTGGTGTCCTTGGTGACATCCAAACTCTTTGGTTTTCTATGGGCTTGTGTACGCCATAGACGCATATTCTCCCTTAGCTTGAAAATCTCAAGCTCACGCTTTTGTTGCTCCATAAAGTATTGTTGGAATTGTTCCAGCTGCTGCAATCGGTTCTGCACATCCATTGTGAAATCGGGAGATGGGTTATACCAGCGTTCCTTTCGAGTGCAATCAGAGCTTCTCCGCATGTCGCCCCCAAGAAAAACGCCATCCTCGTCCCCTGACGACCCAGGCTCAAAGTATTCGCTATATTCTAAAACATGTTTGTTTTGTTACCCACGTAACCCTGCCAGTTAATCTACAGAGCTATCCATCGGATGGGACACCTTTATGTCTCATTGCGGGAAAAGTCGTTACAACAATAAAGATTCCGACCGTACACTGGTGCCCATCCAATGATTAAATATTACTAATACGTATATTCGTTACCTCTTGGCAGTTCCACATTGCGTCCTCCCCATCCCTGGGCCACACTCGGCTTGTAAGCGAGCTCTCTTTGAGGGTTTACCGGAGTTGGGACCGATGACTGAAATGACGATGTTGAAAAGAGAGGAATAGTGTAAATTGTAAATTTAAGTTTATCAATTTTATAGTCAAACCTTTTTATACGGCACATCCTGCTGAATGGACGCTGATGGTGGCGGCACAAACTGACGGTTGGATCCCGAGTAGGAAAAGTCCTCCCGATCGTAGCTGGAGGGCGAAGCCGCCGACGCAATAGGTGTCTGACTGCGATATCTAGTTTCCTCCTGAAAAGCTGTACTGGCAGAGCCAGTCTGAAGCGCTGCTTCCCAGGGTGACTTAACTACCTGTAAGCCCGGCTTCGAATACTTTTCGATCAGCTGATCTTGGTGAATATTCAATTGCACCCGATGCTTGCCGGCATCCGAATACGCGGGCACAATGTTCGGCGAAGAAGTCGGCTTTGGCTGATACTGCTGGTAATCTGGAATACCAGATGGACTGTGAGTGCCGGCATTGGTCTCATCGACTACCCAATTTTCGGCCTTTCTGCGTCGCTTGGCAAACAATTCAGCTCCTTAATAATGCGTTTGGTTTGATTTGTTGAGTGGCGTTGAGGCAGGCGAAGGTGAATGCGCAAGGCGAAGGCGATGGTGGCGGAATCGGCGAAGGCAAAAGCGATTTTAGGGCGATGATTGAATCAATTAAAAAACAAAAAAATAGTTAGATTATTTGCAAAATATTTTAGTGTGCTTACCAAGAGTTTTCACTAACTGTAACTTAGACTCAACTCAAAAATTATGTGATTTTAGATATTCTTTTTATCGGACCACTTCACGTTGTGGTTCTATATACACTGATATAATCTGATGACGCAAAAAAGGGCAAGCTTTTTCGTCGAGAATAAAGCAAAACGCGACAAAAAATATAACGGTTCTTCTAAGAAGCTTTCTTCTTTTGCCATAATGATCACAAATGAGTATTGTAACAACAACAAACAACTTTTACGAAATCAAGTGCAATGGGAAAGTAAAAATTAGAAAATATATGTAGAGAGAGGGGGGGCGCTAACCTGATGACGCGCAGTGTATGTACATAGACCACATTGCACATTGCATTGAAATATGCTTGAAATTTGAATTGTTGAGTAATCTTTAAAAAGGACATAGTAACCTCGACATCCCGAGGTTAGCTTCCGGAATATTTATTGTTAAATACAAATGAAAGTTTACCTCGTCCCTTGTGCAGTTGAAGAGCAGTTATAAGCTCAGCGCAATTGTCGGGCGATAAGAGACCGGCTTCAATGTTGATGGATTCTTTGAGTGAGTTGTAGTCGCGCATTTGGCCTCTTGGATTCATGATTAGCTTTAACGGCATTTTTTCCAGCTTGGTTAGTTCCGGCGTCATACTTGCCTCTGAGTTTTCTTTGTACAAACTGTGAGTCTCAAAGGCGTTATCATCCTCTAGACATACATATACACGAACACATCAATTAAAAAACTTTGCCAGTATGCAGACTAGGCTTCTCACACGCCGGGTTCCGATTAGATTAGAGTTAGTGTAAATGGTTAAAAAAATCAAATAAGCGTATGGACAAATAATTGTATGGTATGAGTGACATTAATATTGTAGTTATTACAAACATTGCAGATTGGTATTAACGGACGATGAATCATAATTTTCCATAAAAACGATCGACCGTTTGTTTTTAAATTTATGAGTCCTGTTTATGAGTTCCTTGCTTTAATGTGGCTCTAATCCTCAAGCTTGCACAACCTACAAGTTGGGACAGCAATGGCTTCTTCCCGAACCTAAGATCGCAACCCGTTTTCCCATTTTGTGTCTCTTCGTAGTCTCAAAAGAGAACATCTTGAAAGAAATTTGCCCTTACCTAAAAACTGCACTCTTTGACACATCTGGTCAAAGCAAACTACCAAGTTCTGAACACTTAAATTAAAAAATCAGCAACTTGAGCTAGGACAGATAACTTTTTGGATCTTTTACACAAGTCAATGAAAAACATATTCTACACTTGATTGATAAAGGCAAACGAATTGACCTGAAACACAAACACACAAATTGTGAAATGTAGTTGGCTGAATTGTAAAACCGTCAATGGATGGACGAATATATCCCACAATGAATTCCTTTGTAGTGGGTAGTGCATTCTTCAATCCAAATTGCGCTACAGAGTCACAAATAACTCTAACCCAACCCAACCCAACCCAAAACTACGGTGGAACACACAATGACCATTAGCATGCATCAATTGACCACAATTGTTACCTTGAGCACAACCTTCGTGAACCCATTTGACTGAGCGCTTTTTTCGATTGACAAACATAGATTGGCCCTTAGACTTTTGGTTACTTATATCGCTCAACGAATGCGATATTCGGCGGGCCAGTTCAACCTGATCTTCCACAGTAGGATGCAGTGACGGGGAATAAAATGCCGATGAGGCATATAGCTTTCCTATCGAGTGAACAAATTGAAAGTCAGTTCCATAAGTTTTAATGTAAGATTGTAAATTAAAAGGCTATTAAAAGGCGATACGTAATTGATCCATAGTTGTTGTCGCTTTAGTCATGGTTAATGCGGCCGCTTATCAATCGTTTTAAATGAAAATTTACAAGGGCAGATGATTGAATGAGTAAATGAATGGACGATGATCGGTGGTATATTGGGTAGTCTGGATATATTGCAGATTGATACGCTCTTACGTATCACCTTTTATTTTTTTTTTTCTCATTTCAGGACAAGTTACTTACGGTTCTTCGGCAATATTTCAGGTGCATCGGTAGCTGGTGTAAATATTTTGCGCAAATCAACTGCCTTCGATACATTTGTGGATTCCTATTTGGGTTTAATTACATGGGAAAACAGTCTAACTAAGCTTCAATATGGACGATTGATTTTTGTTGTTAGGAAGTCAAAGCTGTTTACAAAGCTGAGGATCAGTACGCGACTAGAACGACATTGAAATCTCGTGGCATACGAAATTTGTAGTCTTTCGATTTTGCGTTCTCAATTTACATACTTTTCTTCTTTGCCACATTTGTGTACTCAGATGTAGTAAAATGTTACGTTTACTCGGATCGCGGAGATCGCTTGGCCGAAAGCCGCGCTTCCTTTCCACTATACAATTCATTTTGGAACGCTCAATATTAAGAACTCCTAGCAAGTATCCGAAATACAATTGTTTTACGCATTTACAAAAAGTCCGAGGTTTATGTACGTGTAAACGTAATGCATTATGGCCGCCTAATTTTCGATACTAAGTAGAAGACGGCCGAGCAATAAAATTTTCTTCTAAAGATGATACACATTAGCCCCCAAATATTTGTATGTGTGTCTGTATATGAATCTCCCCACAATACATATACTTGTGCTCATATATACATACATACATACATACATATATGTAGATATACACTTATGTATCACATTCGGAGCTCTCTCCATTGCTAATTATAGACGCCATTAGAGAGAAAGAGAATGTGGACAAATCAAAGCACATTAGACGTTATCTTAGCAAACATTTGCAAGTATATAAGAATGTACGTACATATGTATGTACCAAATCTACACTATACACACTAGGTATCAGACTTCTATATACATACAATATGTGCTGTACAGAAGAAATGCTGTTCAACTGTTAAACAATTTTTTGGGATTTATAAGAATGAATGCAATCACAATCACGTCAAATTGATCTATATCCGTACTGGCAGAAATTAAATTTCCATTAACTAATCCGTCTTAATTGAAACTGAGTCACAATTAAGGCGCTACCAATAATACTTATCAATTCGCTGTCACATTTACCCACATAAGAATTTGGAAAAGGCACACAAAATCACCGACGTAAAGCTGCCCTATAGTTTTACTAAGTTCTTTCTACTGATATTGGCCGTCGTTAGAAACAGACATGTCCTTAAAGCATTACAAACAGGCAATCCCTTTTAGCTTTAAGTAGTTCTGTAAGAATAAGAATATTACTCAGCAAGCTATGTAAAAAAAAGGGGTATAGTGATAGGCCGGATGGAAGTGTTACGAAGCCCACAACGGGTATCAGCTGTCGAGTCAAGACTAAACGTGCTATAGCTACCGATTTCAAAAGGCTCGTGAAGTATACAGGCTAATGAAGTTCATTGTAAAAAAAGTACCCTTCCATATTGCTAGAAATATGAATTTCAAAGTATCTTATTACAATTTAAAACATTTAAATAACGTTCGAAATATCAAACTGACCGTAAAATGAGCAAATGTGCTTGTGTGTGGACAAGCTCTGACAGTCGCTGAATTTGGAGTAAATTGAATTCGATATAAGTAGAATTTTACTTTGATGGGTATCATGCATTTTGAATTGTGTTCATAATCTGTGCAGGGTATCCCCAAGCGCAGCGTCGCGCTAAGTTTATTCTCACAAGACATATGAAAATAGTTTGTAAAGTCGATTGTGCAGGTTCTTAATCATCAGCAAAAGCTGAGGAATTCTTAAGACCAATTCAATAACTTTGAACTGATAATTACTTTAAACATTTAGAGAAAACTTAAAAAAACATATTTGCATTGACACAATCAGACGAAGACCGACCGAATTTAAGATTAAGAGAACTGTCCCAATACATTTTAAAAAGGATTAAAACTTTGCGCGCTCATAGATACCTAAAAGGTACATACATACATTATTGAATCGCCTATACAGCTCTTAATCCAATTTCTCTATTAACTGAAATTTGAAGCCTTTTTGAAATGGAAGATTCTTTAAAGCTTTCAAATTGCGAAAGACAATATACAAAAATATGGTCTTCTATATACAATCCGTGAAGTTTCTGTAATAAAATGTTACATTCATTGTACGTACTTTGACATCATAAAAGCTATCACCCTGGTACGATTGAAAGACTTCTTTTGGCTGCTGATGTTGCTGCTGTTGTTGCTGCTGTTGTTGCTGCTGTTGTTGCTGCTGCTGCTGGGCATTTAACTGCTGTTGCTTTAATTGATTTTGAGCAATTAACTGTTGAGCCAAAATCTGCTGTTGCTTAATTTGATTGGCCAATTCGTGTTGCTTCTGAATAAGCTGGAGCTCCTGTTCCTTAAGCTGCGTGATCTTCTCTTGCGCCTTTATATTCACATCAATATCAGAAATGATGTCTTGGATTTGATCATTAAAGTCTTTCTGCATACATATGTGAGAAAACGAGAAGATAACAGATCACAGTTACAGTTATTGCAAAGCACTGATCATGCGTCTAAACGTATTTAATGTATAAGTTTACGTATTTTATGAAGCTTTAACTCACTTTAATGGTCGTACTCTTGGCGTCCGTTGCTGCATCAGCTTGGTCAACTGAATCAATTGTCTTTTCCTCAACCTCAGTGCTCTACCCATACACAATAAAGCGAAGATTCATTAATACATTTTGGCAAATGCAGCAAAACAAAAAAAAAAATGGTTTACCTTTATGCTGGGAGATTTGACTGTCACAGATACGGCGGATTCCTGGTCTTCTTGTTTGACCTCAACCGCTTCCTTTGAGGAAATATTCGATTTTTCTTCAGCTTCCTAATTAAAAAAACATTATCATTTATATACATATATATATATATATATATATATTTGTAAGTACAGCTTGATGTAATCTCAACGCGTTTTGTAAGTGTTTTTTATGTATTGGTATGGTTGTAGTTCTAAATGTGAATATATGTTCGACGAATTAGTAAAGAGCCAAGCCTAGGCAACAGCAGTATATATGTATGTATGTACATACATACATACATATACATACATGGGTGTATGTATGTAAGTATTCTCTGAAAGTGGCATAATTTGAGCATGGACACAAACAAGAAAATAAATCTCTGCCGACGTCATCTATTTAAATGTCTCTCCACGCATCGTAGCTGTTAAAAAGGATTCGTATTTTTCGCTTTCGCCATTATTTGATCCACCTACTACTGCATAAGCGTTGCGGTGATTAAGCAGCTCGCAATTTCGCATATATTTAAGATAAATATTTATACTGTGAACGATACAAGATACTTCTTCCTCGTTATCTTCATCTTCATCGTCATCATCAACTTCTTCTGCCTCTGAATCCGATTCTTCTACTTCTTCTTCAACATCTTGAATTTTAACTTGCGTTTCCTCCTTCACACTAACATTTTCTTCTTTTTCAGCTTCAACTTCTTCATCTTTAGTCTTAATGCTAGACTCAGTTACAGCGTTGGATTCCTTGGCAATTTGAGCTTCTGACTCCCCAGGTTCAATAGCTTCAATAGAGTCTACATTTGCTTCTGTTTTTGGCTCCGCTGCGATTTCCTCTGATTCAACAGCATTAGTAGCCTCAGCATCCTGATTTGGCGCTTCCACCGACACTGTCGTGGTCGTTGTCGTTGTTGTCGTCTCTTCGCCGTTATCTTTTTTAACAACTATCACCGTAGTAGTCGTTGTTGTTTTTGTTTGAGAATCGCCTTCATCCTTTTGGCCATCTTCATTTGTCGTAACGGAGACAGTTTCAACTGTGTTTGATTCTTGGCTTTTCGCGCTCTCTTCGGCATTATTGGCCGACTGTGATGGCTCATTTTCTGGAACCTTTGTCTTTTTGTTGGAAAGGAATTAAGTTAAGCTTATTTATTATATTGTATGAACATTAGACTGTTTTTTTAATACCCAGAAAAAGATTCAGCAATCAGCAATTGCCACAAAGTGTTTATCACTTGGATGTTAAATATTTTAAAATAAAAAAAAAAACTAGTCTAATGATCTTACAAATGATATGTTTATGTACATGGCTATCCAGTCAAATGCGTCTTAAGTAGAAACTCACCACGACTTCGGAATTCGCATCCATTTTCGTATGTTTTAAATCTCCGTTTTTTTCTTTAGTTCTGATAATAAAAAAGAAAGACAAAAATATACACACACATTTATTAAATAATCACTAAACAGACCATGGCAACATCGGTAACATCGGCACTATTGCGATTTGAATTTAAATTTGGTACTTTTATACGCAAATCGGTGTACCAAAGAGTAATTACGAGATACCATAACAACTGCGAAAGTTATTTCTTTATTTGAATACCGCAAGGCGGTAGGGACGTTACAAAATTTAAAAATAACATTCGCACTCGTATGAAATTTGTACATACATATACTTTATGGGAGGAAACGCAGGAAAAAATGTTTGGAGGCTTTTATAGATGCCTATTAGATAGAGTATTTTTTATTCACTTATCACTTTTTTAAGCAATTATAATTAGCTTTGAAAGTTCCATATTTGCCATAAGGGACTGATCGAATTCCATACGATTAAAAGATTCCTTTGAAACGATCAATATAAAGAAATATTTGCAAGGGCATCCGAAGTTAGTCCAGCTCTCTGTTTTTAGCCATTGCAGAGGGTCGGTTAAGATGTTCTTGCAGGAAATAAGAGTATATAAATAATTTATTTATATATGTATTTATGCTTGTAGCGTAAATGATAAACACGATCAACAGGTGCTAAAATTCAATTCGTTTTGTCAACATGCGTACATACAAAAGTACATAAACACAAAGATATGCATACCGACACTTACATACATACATATGTATGAATATATGTATGTACTTCGATATGTAAAAATTGATTTCGATACTTTTACTCAATCTTGATCAGCTTCATTACATAATTAACCGGGTGGAATTTTGTGAAAATTACACAAATAAATATATGTCTCTTTATACGAGTATATGAAAGAAAATTAATACACACAAATATGGTATGAAAACGTATTTTCACAGTTTTAATATTGGTATTCCACTTTGAATAAATTCACATTAAACAGTGCATATAAGCATAATTTATATAAGACACGGCCACAATAAAATTATCAATTAATTTTACACACTTACCAATTTGCAAAGTTTTTGTGCGATTTCAAATTAGAAGCTCGTACAAAGTATCTAGTACAACCGATCTATTGTAAGACAATAAAATTAAAATGCTATCCGGACTAAAATGACCTCGAATGAAGAAGAACATATATATGCCGTTCGATCTCAAGAATATGAGTGCACATCAAAGATAGCTTCCACACTGCCGCCATAGTCCACATTTTCTCTATTTACTACACATACACTATATGGTCGTGGTCTAGGTCTACGCTCTCGTTCGAAAAAGCTTATTCGATACATATTCTTTTATTTAAAACTCGCATATACATACACGCACATAAACCAGCCATACAAATTAGAGTGGTTCTGTTTCTGTTTTGATCCCAATTTGTACTTGCTGCATCGCCACGATGACGTGATTCTCACAGAAGCGACTACTTACCAACAAAGCAGTACTTAAGATTTCATTCTCTAGCATTTATGTCATGAAACTGTATAAACGAGAGTTCATTTGTTTTTAAACAATTTAAATCTTATTAGTTATTATACACATAGGTCACTGACTTTCTTTGCCCATTAGCTCGCAATAATAATAACCACATAGTATGTACATATAACACACATTGATAGTGTCGAAAATACTGTTTCGCTAGTGGGTGAAATTGTAACCAACTTATAGTTTTATTATTTGAGCTATTAAACATACTTTTGTTAAAATACTTTACCTAAATAAATACTCCGAACACGAACAAAATAAAAAATATTGTTGCAAATAAATAGCAATAGGAACTACAAACGTACAGTAACTGCCTTATATTTGACACATTTACATTTTTAAAAACGAAAATTAACGAATGACCTTAAGCTTAACATGCTTTTCGCAGACAATGATCCCAGCATAACATTGAGCTAGTCGAAAATACCGATACACTGATGCTACTTAATGTAGTATGCTTACTTCACAAGCTGGCGAAACAAAGACTTTTGGAGCTAAGCTCCATTTAGGTCCACTGAAATAATGAGTCTAGACGACCTCTAAATGGTGTTCCCCAAAGAATTTTGATGCTTGAGTGTTGGGCAGTGTAATTATTTTTGATTGTTATATTTTCGATCAAAAATAATCATTATTCGTTGAGCTCTAAATCAAACAAAATCAATCATTATTTTGTAAGCTAAAAAATAAAAATTAAAAAACCACTTGTAATGTTTACAGTCCTTGGTTAAGAGAAAAGTTTTGGCAATAAACATATGTACATCTGTATAGAAATCTTTATATATTAGATAGCGGGTTGGGCTGTATAAACCTACTGTAAGACATAACCTTCTTTAGATAAATGTGTACCAAAATGCCTGGTTATATCATTTTGGTTTTTGACTAGTACGAACTGATTCAGACTGATCAGTCAAAGGTAGACATTCCCGATAAAGAAGAAAAAATATACACCACCATTTTAAACATTGACTTGTATATATATGTACATACGTTAATTGTGCATGCGTTTATTTAACTGTGCTAAATAGATCCCCTTACTACTACGCGCTTTTCGACAGGCACTATCTGATATTTCTACTACCGCTTTTTCTTATGTGATTTATTCAATTTTCGCCGCTTTAAAATCATGTCATATAATGCATCCAGTCCCTCCTGCAATCCCTCTCCAGTTATAGCGCACGCTGGTTGTATGTACCAACCCTTTAGCTGTACCGACTTTGATTCTAATAAACTATGAGTCTTCACTGTGTAATGGGAGCCGCTATTTGTCGTTGTCGGCGACGGCGATGTCGGCGTGTGTGTAATATGATGGGATTTCTCTTTGCCATCGTCATCGTGGCAGGAATTTGATGAATTATGAGTGGCAGTTCCTCCCTCGTCGGGAGCTGGAGACATTTGTGATTGGCTGTTAGCTTTTTCAATGTCCGTATAACTTTGGTTTGTTGCACTGTGGCCAATTAAGTTCCCTGTTGATGAAGAGCCTGAGCTTCCAAGGGGAAGACTTTGCATGTGCGAAATATGCAGCTCATGTAGTCCCAGGAGCTTTTCAAGTTCTTTTGGGCCACATGCATTGGGAAGATCTTGTTTATTCGCCAAAATGAGCACTGGGACTCCCTGGAAAAACAAAAGGTAATTTTGATGATACTTTAATTGAATTTCAAATGGTATTTAAACCTACAAGCGACAGATCTTAGACGGTATTAAAAGATGAGAAGACAAAAATTAATTATTTTAAAATTTCTATTCATGGAATACATTCAGGATCAAGGAAACATAGAAGAAACTAATATTATTTTGATTTATTGCGACAAAATGTTTAGTCATATTTTCATAAATTATATTTAAAAGAAGTCATGACAATCGTGACATTTTGCTTCTTAAGAATGCAAAAAAAAAACCGACAACTTTAAAATGGCTGTCTGTCAAAGTGTATTGTCCTCTACACTTGTATGACGCTGACCAAAATGTGCTAGATAGACAATATACTCAACAGCTACAATAAAAATAAATAAGGAACTACCAATCAGCCATCAGATTGGACTGGATTCTAAATACACACCAGGGCTCAGATATGAATAAAATTTGTACAATTTTGCGAAAATAATTAACTTGAGAACGAACCTGGTTATCTGGACATTTGGCTGTGCGCATTAGTTCCATTTTTGCTTCTTCCATCCGTTCCGTGTCTACAGAGTCCACAACGAATAAGATACCATCAGTGCATCTGGTGTGAAGAATGAATAGGAGTACTGATTCCGTTGAAATTTACATATATGAAAATCGTATCTAACCCAAAATGTTTACCTTGTATAACTTCGCCACAATGGCCTTAATTTCTCCTGTCCTCCCACATCCCAGACTAGGAAGTTTATATTTTTTGCCTTTCCAAGAGTGCCTTGTACCTATAAAAAATAGAAAAATTTTAATGAAATAAATCTTAGTCACACCAACTTAAATATTAGGGAAATACTGTTAAAAAAAAAAGATGAAGATAAGGCGATTGTTTATTATTTGTTTTGTGCTATTATCGTTGATAAACATTGCCCATGGCGCAATGTATTGTCTTGACCTATATCTTTCACTTAATAGACGTTAATTAAATCGGATGTACAGGGTTTCAGTTGTTCTTTCGATAACAGTTATTCAATTCTTCAATATTTTTTTTATAGTTTTTGAGCCATTATGGTAAAAGGTTTTAAGCTACTGCTGATCCCATTTTCGACCCCCTTTTCCACCTTTTCGCAATTGAATCCAATCGTGGGCACTGTGTTTAAATACTGGTCAAACTTTAGTCTGTACAGGGCTGTGGTTTTTCCAGCTGAGTCTAATCCCAGCATGACGACGTGCAGCGTGCCGACCTGCGACGGGAGCGCGTCCAGTAAATTTCCATTCTTGACCATCGTTGCCCCCATTATACTAAATTTTATTGTTTTTTTCTATTGACCATTCCACAAACTAGATATGGCCATTGTCAAAAAAAATGCAATGGACAGTTTCATTGCTTATCGATATTTGAAAAACATCCTTCTTATCTACATTTGCATCGCCATGTCCCACTATTAACCAGTTTTGCGATAACTTACGCAAGTCGCGACTAGTTATCAATAACTTAATCGAAATTATCGATTACTGGCTATTTCACAATCGTTAGCTCCAAATAGCAACGTAACGTAAGATATCGATACTATAACGTAACGCACTACGACGAGTGCTGACGAGTCATGTTGTAGCTGTGTGAAAAAAAATCGAGTATACATACATAAAATATCAACATTTTTGATTTGTATTTTCAATTAAGAATTGTTTAAATAAAAACGAATGCAGTGAAAAAAGAAAACAAGGCATTTGACATGCACATTGCGGACGGAAACAGTGCGAAAACAAAATATTTTATGATATGAGAGCATCTACGCTACGCCCAGGTGCTCTGCCTCTGGCTCTGCCTATAAGCCTTCGTGTGGATGTGTGTGTGTGTGTTAAATAGTGTACATACAGTACAAATAACTTGTTTGATGTATAAACATGGATAAATTCGACAACTGCACTAAAATTGTCCTGCTTTTTATATAACTTCAAACAATCGTGGAAGCATTACTTGAGCGGAATCAAATTTCGATATGAAAAGCGTGCAGATATTGATATTGAGCTCAGTGGTATGTATATATATATGTGTGTACTTTAGATGATGATGTACATATGTACATCACGTAGAGACAATTGTTTTTTTGAGTGTGCATTGTGTAAATGTGTGTGCATTTTTCGAAGGTATCGATCGATATTTGTTTTCTTCAAGTAAGTCTATACATATATGTGTGTGTGTGTGTACATATCTATGTATGTGTGCACACATATCTGAAAAATACAAGTGTGTTTGCGTCTTTTCTCTAATTATTTTAACCCCAGTTTCTCAACTTTTATTAATATTGTTTTGCTGAATATAATCTTTAATACCATTGATGGAGGTGCAAAAGGTTAGGTTTGCCGGACCTATAGCTTTGCTGGTCATAACAAGATATATTAAGATTAAATGATGTAACAACCGAAATTTTTGGCATACTATATGCATACTAGACCAGTTGAATCATGATTTTCTAAGTTTACCTATGGAATATATAAAATTAAACGTCTAATTCAACATGCATCTTCTTTTAACAAACGTTAGCGGTAGGTGTTGCCTGTCCGGTACAAGGTACAAGTTTCAAAACAAGTAAAGGTGAAGCCTGCATTTAGTAACCCGAAGTACTATCTATCTTTATCTTTGTGTTTTAATTTATTTGAATAAAATGTAATTTTTGTTAATCCATACCTGTTTTAATAGATCAGCAAACAAATTCATGTGTAAAAATTTTGCGAAACAGAAAATGCCATTAAAAAAGTGAATAGCCCATGTAACGATATGAAACTTATATTCCGTATTCCAAGTCAAATAGTTTAGTAATGCTGATTAAAAATACAAGTAACGCTCTAAAACTTCTTATTCATTTTGAAAACACCCACGGCAAGTTTAAAAAACCGCAGTCATAAAACTTAGGGATACTTCGCTCTCCAATCTATGTACAAATTTGAATACAAATACATTCTTGTCTACTGCTGAATTTTCCAATGAATTTAACGAAAATTTTAATTTAGTAACGTGAAATTCTTTTAATTGTTTAGTAGGCTTCATATTTAAACGCAGACATAAGTGTCGAAATGCATCTAAAGCAAAAAGGAAACGAACAAAAATATACTCATTATATGAATTGTTTGAAAAATTTAAACATAACATTTTTCTTGCCTTTTTCGCTTAAAAGTTATTCAATAATTATGTTCTTTTCGAAATTGCACTTGCAAAACAAAAAGTTTTATGAAAATCATTTTTATCATAATAGTAATGCATTTTATATACAGAGCATTTAAGAAGTTAAGTGCGTTTTAGAGGCTCCAAAAATATTGAAAACGCCGGACATGGAAGCATATATCCTGTGACCCTAGGAGACCTTCTTTGTGGAAAATTTAAAAAGGATCGGTTTATTACTTTTCAAGAATTTATGGACCCATTTTCAGGATGGTGTTTTAAAAACCAAAATATCAAAGAAGCTAACTTCTTTCTACCTTTGCAGTCTTTGTCTATTGTAAATTATTTTGTTCGAAATGTTATTCTCCATACAAATACAATCACAATTCATGCTATTTTGCGTTTGTGTGGAAAATCTTAAAAAAAAAACAAAAAGTTTTTCCCATTAAGACTTATTTTTCGACTGATCGTTATTATGGCAGTTTTGATATAGTGGCCCGATCCAGATACCCCAAGAACTTAACCTACCTAAAGTAGTATAAAAACTTATATACAAAGTTTCATTCCAATAGGTCTTTAACTAAAGGGTTTTCAGCGCGCTGAATCAGACGGACATGGATATATCGATATATATGTACCTTTTGCAAGGGTATAAAAACAATAAATAAGCTGTCATAAGCAAAACTTTTAAATGCCATAACTCCAATGTGAAGTTCTCTAATGTGTTAAGTTATTCAAAATTAAATTGGCGATTAGCTGGCATAACAAACTTCATTAAAATCTGAAAAAATATTTCTTTACTTTTGTAGTGTAGACAAATTATAAATACAATAAGTGGCTCATTCATCCCGGTTAATTAAATAGAAAACTAAAAAACAAGGGCTTTGCCAGGGTATACATATGTACATATATTCGGCATAGTCCAAATTAATCATTTTAACTGTTCGCCCATAATTTAAAAGTTTTGGATTCGCAGTGCATGTACATGGCACCGGTGGACATCTAGAATCCTTTCTATTAACCGTTCGGTCTCATAATAGGCAAATATAAATGCACATACTTATAGTCACAACAGGTTTGATCAAATTTTGATGAGCCTAATGTGATTCGTTTGCCCTATATACATATATTAACCATGTTTTTAATGGAAAAATATACTTTTATTTAGCCAAAATATTAGTCAATAAAATTGTCAAAATGTTGAAAACTACTTTGATTCGGCATTGAACTAGTTCTCTGTAACCGTGGTGTACTTGCCCATGAATTATCTTGCAGAAAAATGAGTTAAATTCCAAAAATTTCGCCTTTTTTCGAAAATTGTGTCAATAATGTGATAGTCGCCCTGGGCCATGTTAATAAAACTTCTTTTCATTACACCAAGCAATTTTTGACCATTCGAGAGCCAAGTGCAGCTTCTCTTTTGCAAAGTTGCAGCGTGCAAATAGTAAGGCTTAAGCTTAGGCGCTTTTTTCGGACTCCAGATGTGCAGGCTCTAAGAGAATTAAGGCACCACTTTATTTCTAATTCTTTCATCCTTTCCTTTCCTTCTGTTTGGCAAGCAGCTCTGGCAATTCTACATTTGTCCCGGTGGTGTCGCTTGTTGCCCACACTTCTTTATTTCGTCAAAATTTACATGCATTATTCGCACCGATAGACATCTTTTCCGACTCAGACAGTTTGGTTTCTTTCCCGTATTAGCGATAACCTCCTATTTTTTTTGGGACTCAAAACCGTTTTTTGCAGACTAATGTGTTCAACATAGCTTTTATGTTATCATAGCAAAATAAGTACAATAGTACTAAAAACCAACATTTCTTTTAAACATGATAGAAATGTGTGCCAAAATAACCATCAATCGATTTCAAGAACTTGGATAAATGTGTCGATGAACAATTTTCCCAGATTGTAAATTTTCAAAAACGTTTTTGTAAATTGTCAAGAAGAGCATAGAGCATAAGAGAATTTTCCCATTAAAAAATGTTTTCCGTTGGTGCATCTATTATTTTGGGACACCCAATTTTTCTCTAAAACTTTTTACATAGGACGAACAAATCACATTAGGCTCAACAAATTGTGTTAAATTAACTTATAAATAAGAAAATAAAATGATGCAGTTTGGTTAAGTGGTTAGGTAGGTTCAATGTTTTGTAGTCTTAGTTTAAAAATTATTTGATGCTCTTCCAAAAACAATCCCTTACAATAGTCGGGATATGTCGGAACCCTTTCTTCTAATTTCAGTAATGTACATTTTTTTAACTAAAATTGTATATAAAGTTGCAAGTAAGAAACACAGTGTAAGAGTAACCCGAAGGCCGGGCTAACTTCGAAGGCGCCGAAGTTTGTATATCCTAGCAAGTTTTTGTGTTACTCTGTCTAGGTATCGAACCAGTCGGACGGGCAGACGGACGGACATGGGTACATGAACTCATTTCGTCGTGATGATCACGATAATACATACTTACTTATGTGGTCATCGCCGCTTCCCTTGCACACTTCTGATCACAAGGGTATAAAAATTGTATTTTGTTTTTCCGTGCCATATTTTGATTGCTTTAATATACTACCTATCTATCCATTATAATAGGCGTTATGTCGATTTCGAATAACGAGATGCGACAATTATAGAAATTGATGGAAAACTTTAAGCTACAGCCTTTTTTCTTTTTGAAATTAAATTCGCTGTAAATCTAAATCCAAAGGTCCCAATTAGCAAGGAAATTAAAATAAAGTTAGATAGTTGATAGGACCCGAACATATCGTTCTCGGGTTGTTAAGTCCGTCCGTCTATAAGCGTTAAAACTTAGTAAAGAGTTTTGCATGAAAAACAAGGCGAGGCCATATTGGTATGTATTCTATGTAATTCTTCTTTGTAAGAATATGTTGCGTATAATATAAAACTGGAAGTGGCGTAAAGCAAAATATTTGAATGGTGTCTACATTGCATTGGTAGCTACCATTATATTACATTTATATATGTATTTTGTAAATCTATGGCGACATTAAACAATATTTTTAAATTTTTTTCACAGCTGATTCCTTGAAATTCAATCAAGGTGCGTTTTTCTTGTTAAAAACAGTACGTTAAAGGCAGTCCATCGATGAAATTCCAGATGCAACATCATCCACTGTAACGCTGCGGAGACGTAATCGACCAAAAGTATTAAATCCTTTTTAAAATCCAGAGCTAGTTATTGTTCCGATACGATACTAGTAAAAACGCTCGAATTTGTGCCCTCTCCAGCTGCAGTTGCAGGAGAAAGGGAACAAACTACTCACAATAGCCTACTCTACGGCATTATCTTTGCTCGTTGGCTCTAATTATGCGTAGACGTCCGCGACATATCAGCTGGGCGTTTCTGCTAATCATCGCGTCTCAATTGATATGTTTCTCGCACTCGCTTTTGGTCGAGGAAACTGACGTGGTGGCGACAAAGCTACATGACGAGGCGGCACCGACCAAAGGAAATTCCGATGCTAACGCTACTAGTAGTCGGAGCAATGCCATTTCCTTGGGGCCATCTTCAGTGGCGGCACCTAGCGGCTACCTGGATAATTGGAATTTGGAAAGAAGTGTGGCCGCTGTCCTAATAAAGGTTGCCTACGGAACGACGTCTACGACCAAACGTAGCATACCCGATAGCAGTTATGCGTTGGCTCTAACAACAGTTGCCACACCTCTACTGACCACCCAAAGGTAAAAAAAAAACACTTTATATATGCCCTATCTCCATATATAGATTGCATTGATTGTGACTTTGTGACTCAAGAAACAGTATTCATGTTGTTATTACAAAACCGCAAACGCTAATAAAACGGATGCATTTTCTTTTTGTTTTAATGAATTTAGATACCAATTATCACATCAACAACAAAGTAATGGGGGTGGGGGCAGCGGCAGCCGTCACAGAAACTACGAGCTAGATTTGGAAAGAGATCATGCCTTGCCAACGTCTGCGCCCAATGCGGATATCTTGAAGAGTAACAATAATCCAACATACCCGAATCCGAACCGACATCACTCGCATGAGAGAGATCGTCACCGTCACCCAATGCAGTACAACTCAACCCCAATGCCGTCAAGTAGGTTCCCATGTCATTCCACTGGCGTCAATTTTTGAATTTCGTCTTCATACATTTTTTGCAGTTCCAAATCTATTGAAGAAAACAAATGGACAGGCACCAACAATACCCATGTATCCAGGCGATATTCCATCGTATTCACCGCCATCAAGATCGTTTTTTACTCCGCCGTTGCCGCCAGAATATCAAAATCCATTTGCCGACAAGCCAACGCTGCGTGGTACAAATAATGAGGGAGGCGGCGGAAGCGGCCTTATGGCCAACACCGGCACCTATATCAATCGACGACCCATACCACCTCCGAGTCTGATGCCCGGTCATGAGAGGATCCCCTTTCGGCCGCCTGATCTCGCAGGTTCTGGAGCCAATGATCCAAGTATCATGGCAAATGTAAGTTATGCAAATGGCGTGGGAAGTGATGCGAAGAATCCCATTGTGTCCACAAGTACCCAGGGGGCAGCTTCGGCGTTTGATATTGATCGTAAGAAAGCTCTTAACACGCCTGCGCGGCCATCATCTCCGTACGGCAATGATGACTATGCTAACAGTAGCAGCGAGCAACAGCGAACTCACTTGTCCGGCAAGGATTCTGCAAAGGATTCTAAGAAACGACAGGAAGTACTACCTAACATACGTCGCATACTAGGTTCAAATGGCAAGGGTGACATCCCAGCAGTATTATTGAAGCAGGTCACTCAACGACCCCTCATAAATTATCACCACCCCCCATCGTCCCCCATTGTGCTTATCGAAAATGGAACATCTGTGGCGGCGGCGACTGGCTCAGAACGAAGACCGTCCTCAGCAGAGAAAGAAACCGATGATTCAGCAGCTCCATCAAGTGCCGCCAGTCCGAATATAAATCAAAGCAAACACTCGCCTGGTCCGCAAGACGATTTAAATCACGCCGTCGCTGCATATGGTGGACACAACACCAGTAGCTATCACCAGTCCACGTCGTCAGTGACTACGCCAGCTGCGGCAGCGGCGATTGGTGACGTGGCAGCCACATCCTATTCGTATGCGACCACTAATCACAACCAAGCCAGACCAACATCCAGCATGGGTGTTCCCGGCACTGGTTCGGCAGAGACAACGAGCTCCGGAGCTGGATCAGGTGCATCTGTAGCTGCAGCGGCCTCAGCTCACACCACCTGGACCTGGGCATGGAACGTACATATTTATTTGTCGGTAGTGCTTTTTACCATTTTATCAGTTTACTCCCTCTACAAGTTACTCACTTACAATAAGTTAACTCATCTGTTTGCCCAATCCTACTTCGTTTGCATTCATCTCATCCTCATTGCCATTTGCATAATGCGCATTTTCTA
This sequence comes from Drosophila nebulosa, assembly GCA_024703675.1. Lineage (NCBI taxonomy): Eukaryota > Metazoa > Arthropoda > Insecta > Diptera > Drosophilidae > Drosophila > Drosophila nebulosa. The sequence goes on along the minus strand of JANFPS010000004.1, from coordinate 484,578 downwards.
TCTGTGCTTTGATGCCTATAACATTCACGGTACTTTCCACATCTTTGCTGCCGAATTACTACTGAATCTGCCTGCCACATTCTTGACAGTGGCGTTTGCCGTGTTGATGCTCTATCTGTTCCTGAAGTCACTGAACCACAAGAACAACCGTTATTCGGCTTTAATACGCCCACTTACCGTGGTCGTAGGCTGTGGTGTACACATTGTGCTCTGCATTACACTGCATTATGTCGAGTCATACACGCTCCAAAATCATCATTTATACTATCAGCAGCAACATCAGCAGCAATACTTTCGCCGGCAGCAGCAGGGCCAGAGTCAAACAAATCAGCCAAATCAGCAATCAGGACAGTCGGCGAGTGTATCAGGTCCACCGCCTCCGCCACGTGTGCTTACACTTATCTGCCAGATCATCTATATATTTATTTGCCTGATTTTGGGACTGCTCTACCTGTACCTGTATCGCATCTTGAAAAGAATTCTGCGCAGCAAATCACAAAATTATATACATGGATATCAGAACTTGTCCTATGCCATTCACATCACCATTGCCACAGCTCTGCTATTTGTTCTAATGGCTGCTCTTCAGATATTTGGCGCCATATGCATTTCATCAGCACGTCCGCTGATCAGCCAGGCCACTATAGTTGAAATCGATTGGCTACAGTGGGGCTATCAGTTCTCGCTTCGGTTAATTGAGATAGCCATAATCACGTTAATTTCGTGGGTGACTGGGCTGAAGACCAGTGTTGGCCACAATGCCCCAGGGCATGTGGGAGGCGTTGGACCTGCTGCTAATAGCGATATGCGTCTTGGCATGGGTTCCTATGGACAATCAAGTGGGGGCAGTGGTGCCCCAGGTTCTGGCAACGGATTACCTAGGGAAAAGCCTGGCGCTGGTGGTGGCCATGGACATCATAATTTCTTTCTGCCATGCACCTCGAGTTCTAGTCAGGAGCAGTTTGAAACTGACTATCCTGCCATTTGTAACACTAATACAAATCTTCATACTTACACAATGCGAACTGGCAAGCTAATATATGACGATAGTTACGCTCTAAATCCTTTGGGTCCAACGGCGACAGCAGCAACCGCGGGAACTCCAAGCGAATTTCAGCTGCAAGAGCCAATGTATCAGCGGCCATACGATACAGGATCGGGATCGATAAGAAGTGCTGTTAACCACAATATAGCTGATTATGCTTCACAGTCCACACAAGCACAACGGTACCCACATCCACATCCCCATCCTCATCACATGCGATTGCATGAACAGGGAGCATACATGAGCACCGATTATATGACAGATGCCACAACCGATCATTACGAGAATCCCAATTTTGATTTACGCACTAGCTCAACAGGAATGGGAACAGGCCCTGGTACCATGCAAAAGCTAAACAAGAATCTCCATACGGCCAGCAGTTCAACTGCGTTGAGCAGTGGTGCTTCTGCTTCTGGTTCAGGTTCTGGTTCTGCGTCCGGTTCATCGGGAACGTCTCAACAGCAAATGCTTCTATTGCAAAGCGATAGCTGCTATTCGGAACCCATGCAACAGGAAAACTCAAGTTATGAATTCAACAATTTTGAGCGACCTACATTTAAGGAGAAGGCGATTAATCAAGGCCCCCTTCCTAGCGATGAATGCTGGCCTGGAGATATTAGACATAAGCTGACCAAGACCCGTGAGAGGAAGCACAACAATAACAATAGTCACACACGAACCCTTGAGCGAGCTGGATTTGAAAATCCAGAAAGACGCAGTTCCAACTCGACTAACTCATGTTCCTCCTCCAACGGAGGCGGAGGAGGCGGACGGTATGCCAGTTACAACACGTGCGAACGTGGCTATTTCAATGGAGTCCGCAAGAGTGGCACATTGAATAGCATTGCAAATGGATCTGGAGCAGGGGTGGGTCCTGGGCGCGCCGTACCAGTGCCTATATCATCCTCTGCTGGAGGGCAGCGGTTAGTCGGCAACGGAGTTCAAACCCTTGGAATCTCAGACAGAGATAGAGCCCACTATTATCAAAGAGGTGGTGGAGGCCGTAACGTTCGATCCAATGACCTAGCATTATTCTCCAGAGACTCGGTCAATTGCGTTCCACCTGCACTCACAACTCACAAACAACAACAGCATCAATCACAACAACCATACAATCATGATGCCGAAAATGAAGATGAAGAGGAGCCCAGAACTGATCATGATGACGATGATGAAGACGATGATATGATATCAGGGAGCAATGTAGAGTGCACAAATTTAATAAGCAATGAGAACGGTCCTTGTATCCCTAACGAAGGCAACGGCAATGCTTTGATGGCATCGGTAATTGGCCTTAGCCCCCATTCACATTCGCAGTCGCATCCTCATTCGGCACACCATCACCTGCATGTACAAAATAATACCAATAATGCCACCACGTCAACATCTGCGGCGGCATCGGTCTCATCCAACAGTGCTTCGGATAGCATGCTGGTGACCGAGCAAGGTTTCCTGCGCTTTCGCGATTTAGAGGACCCCAACAGTGCCCCAACCATTCCGGGCCCGTCCGCCTCATTGTCGTCTGTGCGTCATCAGAGTCGCAATGCGACTATAAACGGCATCGATTGTTAAAGATGTGTCTTAAAGTAGATCATTTTAACTCAGTTAATTGAGAACAAATCGATGGAAATTAGGGATCCGTCCCGGAATTCATTTTAGTTCCGGTAGAAACCAACTCAAGATTTTTAAATAGTTTCTTGGAAAACTTCTTAGTTTCGGTCTGTATCGGCATCCTACCGGATGCTTTATTGGAGACGAATGCACTTCAAAACTAAAGCAGGTCCATTTAAATGTCATTAATTATTCATTCATGAGAATAGCCGGTGGAACGCAAATTTTTTTTTGGTACGGGTCCCCGATAGGAATCGAATTTCTTTATCCGATGCCGATTTATGCCAATAGTAGTTAATTCGCCACTTTCTACTCTCTTCAAACTTGTGATATACATATAACGAATACACAAAATTAATAATACGAAAATGTAATCTGGCATACTCGAGTTCAATTTGAAATTCGAGAGATCATATGCATATATTGTATATACATATATATCATACGTACATACATACACTCATACATCCGCTGCAAAGTGTGTGGGTATTTATTGCATATTCAAATTATTTATTTCATACAATACATATACACTCTTCCATTTGAAATTAACTTACCCATTCACCCATATTCTGATTGATAAGCATTCAAAACAGTTTAATAGCTCTCTTGCAATGAGATTATGTTGATTTTGGTCTGAAGTGGCATAAAGCGCATATGTATATATCAGTTCGTCCATATCGTTCGCCAAAATACAATTTTTTTTGTTTTTGTGAGTCCCTTAAACTATCATAAATTTCCGGTTTCGATTAAGCTATTGGTCCGCATAAATACATACATATAAACTACCTGTTCAAATATCAAGGCTTAGCAGCGTACCGTGCTGTTCTGTAACAGATCGATGAACACGAAAATGATAGGTGTTGCATATTTCTGATGTGCTCGAAAATATTCATATTAAAGTCGCCAAAATCTCAATGTCAAGTCAAAAATTTGCAAGGGTATCTAAACTACGGCAAAGTCGAAGTTTTCAAAATTAAAACCAACGCGCGTATATATATTTATGTAAATAATTATGCTCAACAGTTACTGCCACATACTCTGCTTTCTCTGTCTCCCTCATTGCCTATCACTCTACTCTGGAACTGGGGAACAGAGTGGAACGAATGCCTTTTATCCATTTTATTTATGAATTATATTAAGATACAAATATAGATTTGTCGAACTGGTTCGCCTTTATTAAGCTCACGATAGCGTAACGATATTTTATATTTCAAACTGTATATAGACGAGGAAATAAGTTTGGACTTGCAATTAAATGGAATAGCAGATACCAATTGTGTCTGTATTGTAAAATTTATCCTACATTCACTTGCTTTCACCAAGATTTTTCCGCGGAGACTCAGCCGTTTACCCCGTTAATGTTTTAGTCCAATATATATATTTATATATATCAAGAAAAAGAATGAAAAAAAAAATCGAAAATTTTACAATAGGTATACCCTAAAAACAAAGATAGATTTTAGAACGGAAGAGATCCGCAGTTCCACAGATGCTCTGTCAAGGAGTCAAATCAAGAAATAGAAAAAGGTTTTGGGATGGGATTTAAACGTTTAACATTTGCCATTACAGCATTATTCCTTAACCCCATCCGCCCTTTAATGCAAAGTAACGAATATATGTATGTATATGTTCTATATATTTGCATCTCGAATGGAGCAACGTACTTAGCGGATATGCAAAAAAGCTCCATATAAATGAAAATAAATATAAAAGAAAGAAAATACAAAATGATTTTGAACATAAATAAATGGATGAAAGAAGAATACATAGTACTGATTAGATAAGGCTTCTGCATTTTTTAATGTTAAATTAACTTTATTAAAATAATAAACATAACATAAACTTATGCTTTTAAGAAAACAATCTAATTATAAAATCTATGAAGAAATATTTCAATTAAATAGTATTGATGCGCACTTAACACTACAAATACAAAAACACACACACATATTGAATAAGATTTGTATGCTTAATTCCCCTTTATCGTAATATATACACATATATATGTATATATATATATATATATGAGATTACATGTATATCAACAATTACCACAGTAATAAAATGACAAAATATTATCTTGATGTCGGTTTTTTTTTCCGCTTTTAGAAGGAGTAAATTGTTACCATTCAAGAAATGTTAAAGGCTTCCACAATGGGGTTCGTTAATGTCCATGAGCGCAGCATGTATTCTGAAATGTAACCGAGATTCAAGTGCATATCCCGAGAATTTTTTCCTGAAAGTGAAAGAAAATTGAGATAGTGTTATTAGTTATTTTTTTACTTTTTTAAGATCAAAAAACTTGGGGTAAGTATAATGCCGCACTTGGTTTAGATTTATGTATGTATTTTAGTTACGGTTTCAGTTACAAGCTACATATACAACACAAAATGATAAACTACTGCATGGCAATTGGTCTACTATTTCGTAAGACCCCCAAGAACCAAACAGGTTGTGTTAATATAATGCTTATAAAATGTAGTCCTTATTACATACATATGTATGTATATACATACATAGTTTCAGTAGAAATTGTCAGATGCAAAATGTGTTTTTCGATATATCGCCACTGTCTAGATTTTTTCACAACATCGATAAACATCACGGAATGTAAGCATCGACGCACTTGCACCACTAATACTTACTTCACATTTTGAAGCATTGTTGCAGCTTTGTTTTTTTCGTGGCAAAGGGCAGCCTCAAAGTGGGCGTATGGTATTAGAAATAGGTCCTCCTTAAGTCCTGCTTCGCTTTGACCAATGGCTATGCACTCTTCAAGATCCCTAAGAAAATAGGAAATGTGACTATGCCTTCATTTCACATCACTCACATGAACTCACTGAAGGGCCAAAGACGGCTTCGCCATTTGACGATAGCAGGATCCACGCAACAGCAAACATAATGCACGATTATCTGCATAGTACGGATGGGAATCAGACTGGGACGGCGGGAGGCTGGTGAGTTCCATGTCAATCATTTGTAAGATCTCTTCAGCTATATTACTGTTTGTGCTAAAAAACTTGAACAGATTCCACAGGTACATCAACTCGATCAGTGGCAGGACAAGATTGCCATTTTGGCTGCCATAACGGTCGGCCCGTTTAACCATAAATTTTTCCATTGGTAAGGATTTGCCAGCAATGCGCTGTTTAAATGTAGGCACCTCAAGCATAAGCGTGTCGACTGATGGATCTCGTTGGGAGTCGAAGCTTGATCTTCTTTTCACCTTGGCTGCTGTCATCTTAACAGCGGCTAATTGATACGCGTATATCGTACGGGACCACTTACTCTTTTGCATCAAATATGTGGCGTAGAGTTCGGCCTCTGACCATTTTCCCAATAAGCTGTTTAACCATAGCAGTTCCCAAAAGCTAAGAAGGTGGAATTGAGGCCAAATTTTCTGCGATTTCAGCGACTTTTGGTACCATAACTCAGATTCCAATAAATTGCCCTTGATCAACTCCAGACGTCCTTTAAAGAACAGAAACCACAAGCCCTTTGGATATTTAGCCAACTGCGTTGCGAGTATATCGTCGCACAGTTCCACATTGCGGCTTCGATCGCTGATCATAGATGCCACCATAAGGTGGTAGCCCAATAAAGTGAGGGAGCAAAGAACTTGTCGCAGACCTCTTTGCCGGTGACCTGTAAGAAGCATGTTGAGTCCGGCAGTCTGAAAAGGTAATGGTAATGGTAAATGGCAAAATCTTTCTGGTTGATAACAGGCAATCAGACCCACCCACCTTGTTTGCTGTGAATCCTATAAACTGCAATATTTTTACTATGCGTCCAGGCAGCAAAGATATCATTAAGTTGAATGTTCCAATACCCATATGTACTCCGCTATTAAAATGCATTTGCAGATCTGTCAATGCTGAGTCAGCATATGATTCGGTGTCCCATCCGCGGTGCTTCATTATCTGTTCACATGCTCTAAGAGACAAGAACAATACCAGATACCTTTCTCAATAACTAAATAACATACCTAAAGCTATTGTAGCACTGTCGGACTTTTAGGCTTCCCCGAATTAAGCTACTCAGGTTCTCATCTTCAATAAATGTCAAAAGGGCAGTCATCAAAAGAGCCTCCGCCATACACAACTCCGCGTGGCATTCTAAGTCGGTAAATTGGTTGTAGTTTCTCTGTGAAATACTTGACTTTTAAGAGGATACAGCAAATGATTTACATTTTTGTGCGCACCCTTTTAAATGTGTTACCAATGGATTCACTTAGAGTGTTGCGTTTGCGAAGCATTTGACATAGTTCCAGACACTTCTTCAGCTCCGTTGATGCCCGATCAATATCCTCAAAAGTTAGAACAGCTTCCAGGAATGCAAACACAGCATTACCCATTGAATGATAAAGGCTTTTGTGAGCAAATGGAAGGAGCAGATGCCGTGCTTCCTCAAATTGATTGTTGAAGAATAAGTCAATGGCTCGCTCGGCGTCCTGAAGAGAAGTTTTCAAATCCATATCCATATCGTAGGATAGATTTGGCTCATGCGGATCACAGCATGCATCATAAAACTAAGAGAAATTGAAAGAATTTCAAGGATCCAAACATAAAGCCAAGCATACCTCATCTGAGTCAGAGTTGTCGGATACCTCCAGGTTAGCCTCGATTCCATCCATGTTTGTCCAATCCAATTACTGAAAAATGAGTACACGTATTCATTTATTTTAGCTCTTGAACAAGCTTCGAAATAAAACCGGTAACTAACAATAAGGTTGAGGCCAAGGTCAAGGCTCAAATCAGTAGTTACACAATATTCATATGTATGTATGTCACTAGTATAATTAACAGAGTAGCGCAAAAATAAATCAACAAAAACAAAAGATTTTTAGCTAATCTAACGTATTAAGTTTCAATTTTTGACTTGACTTAAATGCGAGAGTTCTGATAGACGAGGTTTTTTCTCCGATCTTTCTGTAAAAACTTTTATATTTTATTTGCATTATTAACTTGCACTAAAAGCTTTATAATCTGCTTGCTTGGGCTTTTAGCTTTGTTTGGAGCCAAGTGATGGTTTGTTTATATTCTAATATAAACATGGATATATGTATGTATATCATGTATATCTTAATTAGTGATAAAAGGATATTTTAATTTTTAGTAGTGATGAAACGTTAAATATCAAAAAGAATATACATATGTAAATTGATTAGTCCAGGCAGTTTTGCAATACTAATGGAATGCCAAGTACGTTAGTGTTTTCAGTACATCAGTGTGTTGATTCCGCACCTGCCCTGAATGAGTTGACTTTCACGCATCTGTTGATAAGAAATCAATCGTAAAATTTCGAAATGCGAATACACAAGTTATCCGGGAACCGTTCTACGTGTTTGTTAGACAATGTTTTTGTTTCAACATATGGCCACAACATGTGTCACGAATAAAGCTTTTTCACCCTTTAAAGCGTAGATAATGGAATGGGTATATCGACGTCACTAGAATGTATGTAACGTGCAATATGTGTAGCTTGAGACATGACCGTCAATATGAACATTGACATCTTAAAGAGCACAAAAGCTCGATGCAAAGTGCGATATAGGATATAGTCAAGTCGAGCCCTCTCTAGTTGCTTACACAATTTTGTTCATACAAGCAGCGTGTATATACAGTGGTGGACACTAATTTAGCACACTTTTTTTCGGACTTCAAATTTAATTTGCACGACTTCTAAACAACTTTTTTGAAAAATTCTTTTTGTGTTGTGTTTGTTGTTTTATTGAGAAGATATACCGTAAGTTTAAATACATTAGCTTTTTTCTCAATAAAACAATTAACACAAGCTAAAAAGAAATATTAAGAAAAGTCGAGAAAGTTAAATTTGAAATCCGGAAAAAAAGTGTGCTAAATTAGTTTCCACCACTGTATGTGGGTGCATGAGCGACAGTAATGCTTTTATTCACACAACACTACAAAATAATACACACATTTTGAAACTGTGAAAATATGAAAACACAGTTTTCATCATCCTAAGGGTCCTTAGGCACTCATCCAAATTATAAGAAAATCTTAATTAAGTCTGTTAATGGTGAGTTTGAGAATCAATTGTATACTGAATGGATGATACAGATCCGTTAATTTCAACCATCAGCGGTACTTGGTTTGCAAAGAATTTGGATAAATACTTATATGTCAATATGCATAATCGTAGTGGACATTCAGGTGTATCTTATTTATTCCCAACCCGAATTTGAAATGTTTAAAAACCCCACCACTACGGTTTACAATGCACAAATCGTGATTTGTAGTGTAGTGTGTTGTGGCAGAAAATACATAAGTACATTAAGCTTTAAGCTCTTGTGTTGTTCGGTCGTCTTTTTTATTTTTTTTTATTTAAATTTATTAATTAATAACTATATTGTGTGCGCGTGTTTTCCAAAAATCTAACTTTTTCTGAATGCAATAATTAAAATGAGGATTGGTTTTTGTGCTATCTTCTTGTGACTGTGTGAGTTCTTTGTTGTGCGTGTATCTCTATGTATGTATTTGTATGTACCCAACAATTTGGGGCCCGCAGAATCTATCGCGAAATCAATTGCTCCAGCTCCAATATGTCCAAACTTCTGGAATTTCGGAGATAAGGTGTTGATCTCTAGCCCCCGAGGTACGTGTCTGTGTATGTACATAGATGTGATATTGCATATTTTAGTATAAACAAAATATCTAAATACTTGTCTAAGTACATATGTATGTGCAAATCAGAGCTTTTTTTTAATAATTCTACCTTTGGCACTCCAAGCTTTCGCTTTCAACAACAATACAATTACATAGATGTTCAGGTTATTTGCAGGTGTGTGTGTGTGCATTTTGTAATCGTGGTGCAACTGCAAGTATGTACGTACTCTGTTTATTGTTCCAATTGAAACTCTAAGAAAATATAAAACAAATATGTATGTACATAAGCGATTCGGAAATGATATGAACTCAGATTGATTGCTACGCCAATATGTTCATTGAAAACATTATTTTAGCAACAAAATCCAAATTCGTATCAATATTCAAAGAAAGGACAATGCATGTAAGTACGAAACTATGTACATTTGCACCAAACTTTTTTCAAATATGTTTTGCAAAGAAGGTTAAGTTGCTTTTAAATTTAACATTAGCAAAGCTCTTCGCAACAAAACAATTGCTTGTTATTTCTAATTATTGACCAAGTCTATTTTAATAATCATGAAACCTGTAAATATACATATAATAATACTTGAACTCTTCACATTTCTCATATTTGTTACATAAGTTTCAAAGTCTCATTGCAAACGATAATCTATCGACTTCCGCCAATGTTAATCTATTAAAAATTCTCTCCTACGAGTCGTTTGTTTTGTGCTGTGTTTTCTAATCAGCTACGCGCACGCATGTATATATGTATGTATGTATGTTCCACTTGTGAAAAGACCTGGAGCACTATGACAATTTCCTTAAGACTTTTGGGGCTGAAATGCGGCATAGTTATCTAGTTTTAATTAGAAATGGAAACAGAAATTGGTCAAAAGAAAAATTTACAGTCTCTCTCGGTAAATGTGAAGAACGCGCCAAATATTGGTACCTACTACATAGGAACTGTTTACTTCAATTAACTTTGACATAGTAGAAAGAATTCTAGTGAAAACGACAAAAAATATATATGTTTTATGCATTAAAAACGCACTACATTTGAGTTCATCGCCGCCTTTTTTGATAAGGCGGCAATTGTCAATATACACATATGTACATAGTGAGGCTACGCTGTTTCTATTAAAGATAGAAAGAGATCATAACAAACCATGAATCAAATCTACCCGAGTTCATAAGCACTAGCACAGTCATACTGATCAAATTTTAATACTAAATACTGCATCATATATGTACATATATGTATGTATGTGCATGTTAAAAAATTGTTCGTCGTCTATACTGATTGCCCCATACATACAGTCTGACTAGTCTGTCTACTCGATTTATATAAATGCACAAATACATGGAAGTTCGAGTGTAGTTAACGACATGGAAAGTTGACATCACACAATATTAATGAACTTTGTTCGGATGGAGGGTATTATTCAGCAACCTTTGTTACCATTAAACTGCCACCAATGCCAATGAAACCAACACACTCACATACAGGTACCATGGTGTGTACAAAGGCCCGCACTCACACCTGTTATTTAGAGATTAAAGCCATTTCGGCTCCTATTTGTTAATTTTTTTCTTTTCCCCAATAATATTCAGAAGCCTCAATGGCCCCATTAACATTTGTATATGTACACAATGGGCATAGCTCATTGAATCGTAAAAACCTTATTCTACTATATGATACATCCAATATTACTTTTCTATTGTAAAGTATACATATGCAAGAACATACCTAAAATCTAATCCAAACCTAACCGTAATCACATTACCTTGTAGATTAGCGAAACTCTTATCACATGAAATGATTAGCCAATATTTTTGGGGCGTGAGAGTAAGGATTTTAGAATAATTCGCACATGGTTTCACTTATGTATGTCTGTATAAATTAATGAACTGAACCCTTGCCCTCACTTCAGATAAAAGTTTTTTAAAAATTGATGTTGATATGGTATACACAAAAATGCAATCCACTCAAGAGTTAAATTTTCGAGGTGTCGCTTACAATAGTCGAGATTATTGCGATTGTTAATTTTCAGAGCGGACGTTATCAAAAGTTTTGGCTGCGCGTTAACATAGCGAACGTATCTTCGATTTCTAGTCGAGTGGGCTAGTTTTTAAACAAGCAACTTGTATCCCCCGTAGATTAGTTCTGCCTCAAACCGCGACGAACACGAATGAAGCATTGAACTGTAACGGCAATCCTTGAATTTTAAATTGTTCATTTTGAAAATGACCCTTTGGTGATATATCTACAAATGTATATACATATGTGCGCTTAACGTGGCCACTGGGCAAATTTTCGTAACTGAACATTCAAACGGGTTTATCGTCTGGATCTAATTTTGGAATAATATATACATATATATATATAGGAGTGGGTCAGTGTTAAAAATTACTAGAAAACTTTTAGTTTTCGGGTTACCTTTAATCTAAATTAAATAAAAGAAACAAATTTTATTGACTAAGATCAAATTAAAAGGTGTCTGATGATTTTAATTATACACAGTTTCCAACCAAGAAAAGTGAACATTATCATTTTGGTGTACCCTAAATTAATGATCCAATATCGAACCAAACGAAGGTTTTAGTACATTTTCAATCGAATCTAAACGAAATGCGTTGTCAATAGGATTAGCGCAATTATGACTTTTATTAATTTGCTTACTAAACGAAGATTAATTTTCATTTTATAACACACCGATTAACCATTTTTTCTATTGAAAAAAAAAATTATAATGATTATTCCTTAAGTATTATTCGTGTGGGGTGTTCTCCCATAAACGGTAAGACAGATACATGGACTTTAAACCGATTCTCTACGTAGGAACCAATTTTTAAAAAACATAGTTTCTTAAGAAGTAATATTTACTTCTGTGACAATAAATATTTATGTGTTTTTTATTGCAGCATCAGCACTTTCCACAATAGATCAGTCATATTTGTCTGTAGGAATATAAACCTAAACCTACAAACGTTAAAATGACTGTCTTTTCAAAATACGTCGACCGCATTGCGGAGAAATGCGAGCAAAGTGGACTCTCCAAGCACGCCTTTAGCTATGCCTTAGTGACCAGTGCAATATTAGCATTGACAATAAAAGTCAGCATTCCATATATATCAAACAATCCGTCCCAATGTGAAAGGGTAAAAACAAAGATTAACAAAGGCGCTCTTACGCCTTCAGAAATCGATGGATCAGATGAAGATTTGAAACTTGCTGAGGCCGAAAAGCTGTTGGTCGAGCAACAGTTGAAAAAAAAAACCAACAAACAATTGATCGAGCCAGGATTGAATAAGGAGTTTTTGAAACAGCTGACAATGCTGGGGAAAATCATGATACCACAGGCCCTATGCTATGAAACAGGATTGCTTACTGTGCACACTTTTTGCCTGATATCGCGAACCTTCCTTAGTATTTACGTGGCCGCTTTGGAGGGCGCGATCGTGAAATTCATTGTACGAAAAGATGTGAAGCAATTTGCCCTAGTTTTACTAAAATGGTTCGGGATTGCAATACCAGCGACGTTTGTTAATTCAATGATACGCTTTTTAGAGAGTAAACTGGCCTTGGCTTTCCGGTAAATGATTGTTCAGGTTTTTGATTTACAATTTGATCATTTATTTTTATTCTGGCATTATCTCAATGTTTGCAGAACTCGCTTGGTGCGCCATTCATATAGGCTTTATTTCAAGAACCAAAACTACTACAGAGTATCCAACTTGGATGGACGCATCGAAAATGCGGATCACAGGTAATTTGTTTGAATGCCAAGTCTACTTGAACTTATATTTGTGTTTTGTCTGAGAAACGTTTAAACATAAACATTAAACAATATTATATTCACAGGCTCACTGAAGACATATCGGTATTTGCCAGTTCCGTGGCTCATTTGTACAGCAGTTTGACTAAGCCCTGTTTTGATCTGATGTTAATCGGTCTAGCATTAATGCGCTCGTCCAGAAAAATGAAAGCAAATATTTTAACAGGCAAGTTTATTGCGTTTGCCTTTTCTACACAACGTAATTTTCTAATCGGGTTTTTTTCCGCAGGACCTGCTCTATCTGTTAGCGTTATTGCGCTAACTGCGCACATATTAAGAATTGTTTCACCTAAATTCGGCCAATTAGTTTCTGAGGAAGCCAATCGATATGGCTACTTAAGACACATTCATTCACGTATTATCACCAACGCGGAAGAGATTGCTTTCTATGGCGGGCACAAAGTGAGTTGTTTTTATGCAGTTTTTCGACTTTACTGAAATATAAACATTTTACAGGTTGAGATGCAGCAGTTGCGTCAAGCCTATAATCGGCTGGTCAATCAAATGAACAACATATTTAGCCAAAAATTATGGTTCGTCATGCTAGAACAGTTTTTTATGAAGTACGTGTGGTCTGGTACTGGTATGATTATGGTTTCATTGCCAATCTTGACTGGAGCAGCTGGTTCCTCTACAACTCCCGGTGCGATAACCGGAACTAATGAGTCTAACGTGAGTGAGCGTACTCAGTATTTGACAACTGCTAGGAATCTGCTTATTTCGGCAGCAGACGCCATAGAGCGTTTGATGTCCTCCTATAAGGAGGTTGTAGCTTTAGCTGGATATACATACCGGGTAGCCGGAATGATGGATGTTTTCGAGGAGACTGCCCAAGGTGTATATAGTAAAGTCACGGTAGCCGAGAACGACGATATGAATGGCATCATAGAGTTCCGCGACGGCAAGCCCATAGCCAAGGGACGCATTATTTACACGGACGATCCCGGATATATGTCAATCAGTCTGCGAGCTGTACCAGTCGTGACCCCCAACTGTGATATCGTCGTGCCAAGTTTAACACTGTGTATTGAGCCCGGAGTCCACCTTTTAATAACAGGTCCAAATGGATGTGGAAAATCTAGCCTGTTTCGCATCTTAAGTGGTCTCTGGCCAATATATGCAGGTGAATTGCATATACCGCGGCCAGTGGAAGATAAACCCTGCATGTTTTATATACCACAACGGTAAATTTATAGATTTCGGCAAGGCCAATGTAAAAATTGTAATACATTTCTTAAATGTTTTAGACCATATATGTCGATTGGAAGCCTGTGCGACCAGATTATCTACCCGGATACACGTGAGGACATGAAGCGGAAGGATATTGATGAGAATCAGTTGAGAGAGATCTTAAAAATGGTTAGCCTGGAACACATTGCGCAACGGTAAATCCCAAATGTCTTAATTTAAAAACTTGGTTATAATTATTTCCCTTTGCTTTACACATTCAGCGATAGCTTTGACGTCGTTCGCGATTGGAAGGATATACTGTCTGGAGGTGAAAAACAACGAATGGCCGTAGCACGTTTATTCTATCACAAGTACGTACCGCATGAAAATCCAATTATTTTTAATACTAAAGATCGTTTTTGTTATAGGCCGAAATATGCTCTTCTCGATGAATGCACCAGCGCCGTGTCTATCGATGTGGAGAGTTCGATTTATGAAGCAGCTAAGAGTATGGGCATCACGCTTTTGACAATAACTCATCGACCAACCTTATGGTAAGAAGACGAATCTAACATTACTACAAAGGTATTAATTGAATTTTATTTTAAAACTAGGAAATATCACACGCACATTTTGGAGTTTGACGGTATGGGAAGCTGGAGATTCAGGAGAATGGATGCCAATGAGCAGCAGAAAGAACAGTTCCTTCAATAATCGCCGTTTGGAGTATTATAGCTGTGTATATGTTAGACAAGTTTTTTAATGATCGAGGTCAGGAGTTAAACTAAGCTGATACAAGAGTTTAATCTAAAAAAAAAAAAATAAACGTGTATATACATAACTTTATTTAATTGTATTTGGTTTTTGGGAACACAAAATCTGTGAGTGGATATTTTCTTTGAGATGTTGGACAGCATCAACCTTTCCTCCTGATTTTTCGGATGTTTTATGTTTACAATCCTAATTTTTAGCCAAATTGACAAAGAAACATACTTGGTACACCAATATGTGAAATAAAGAAAATATTGGTCTTTCCTTTTTTTTTACATTATTGTATTAGAGGCTGACGAGTTGCTGATCATCAAAATTGCGTGGTAATATTTATACGTAACATTTGTACGATTTTTTTTAACCAAAACACCAGTTTACAAGAGAAAAAAAGCTTCGGATAATAGTGCTTTTTGAGACTATCTAGTGTTTTTTTTTTAAGAACATTTTTGAGTTGTTCGCGAATAGCTAGTTTTTCGTCTCTTGCTTCAAGTCGTCAATAACTAATAAACTGTATTGTCAAGCGATACGTATTGATTTGCCCTAAATGATGATATTTGTATGTAGATACGTTAAGTGTATATCAAGTCTAAACTTGTTAGTCAAAAAACCTTTTCCAAGCATTTTTCCCATGCTGCAATTTATATATTTTTAACACGCACATGCATTATAAACAAAAGTTTTGTTTTTTTTTGTTAAAGAAACATGAACTTATATTTCTATGTCTGCTTCGTGTTTTTCTAAGTAAAGTTAGTACAATTTCAGTAGCATTACGAGCAGAGCAGCGAAATTCGATGAATTTCAATACAGTTCACGATATATTTACGAATATCTAAAACAAGTGTCTAGTGAATATATCGAAAATGGTTCTCAAAAAGAGAAATCGGGTGTACTATGCGTGCTTCTTAATTCAAAATACTTTTTTTTCCGCTAGTTCAATTTTGGTGTAAGCTAGTGTAATTTTTTCATTTTTAAAGTATTATTTTTTCGCAAAAGTATCGATATATGAAAATTGTTCTAATCGACTTTTTCAAAATTGTTGGCAATTCTAAAATCGCAAAAAAAAATTTTCCTCTAGGGGCAAGGCTTTGATTTAGATTTCAAGGGAATCAATTAAAATTTGTTCAACAGTTTGTATGGGGAAGTGAATTAAGAAGCTGACAAGAAGTGTTTGCAGCAATACCCTTAATGACACAATCAACAAATTGGACAATCGGCGAAAATACTCGATAGTATTTTTTCGAATCGAACTATCGATACATCATCGACTGTTTTACAATTCTTGTATCCGTATCTTTCATATAAACAAAAAGAAAAGAAAATCAAATATATTACATTTGGCGTGCACCAGAGTGGTCGCAAAATTGAATTATTTAAATATAGTTTATAACTGAATAAAGAGAAGTTAATGTTTCAAAGGAATCGCATACATCTGTGTCATGCTGACTTGACCTGGCCAGGACTTGGACTTCGACTTGGTTCATTTCTAAACAACTTCCAACTTTAAAATGGATACTTTTGATGTCTCCGATAGGAGCAGGTGAGCCCCCCGACTTTAAACTAAGTTTCGTTTGGACCTGATATAAAAAAAAAAGTGTTTTTGTACTTACATACATATATAAATATGTATGTACAGACACCCATACCCACTTGTACAAATGTGTACATATGTACATACATAAGTATGTTAATTCGAGACTGACCCCATAGGATATATAAATCCCATTGCACCAATTCCATGTGTCACAAAGCCTTTATCTGTAGGTAAAATGTATGTAAATGTTTACCTTAAAATGTAGTGCTCACTACTTACCGAGTCTTAAGTTTGTCCTCCATTTATGGCCTACAGGTGGAGAATTGTTAGCTATTCTTTTAAAATATAATTTTTGAATTAATGTTTACGTTGCATATGTATATGTATTGTCATATTGCATAGTTGATCATTTTAATAAAAACTCATTTTCTTTCAGCTGGTACTTTGGTTCAATGTCCCGCCAAGATGCCACCGAAGTGTTAATGAACGAACGCGAACGTGGAGTTTTTTTGGTCCGTGATAGCAACTCAATAGTGGGAGACTATGTTCTCTGTGTTAGGTTAGTATACTGCTTATTCCAAAATCCGCATCACATCTAATGTGCATATATATTTAGGGAGGATACCAAGGTCAGCAATTACATCATTAATAAAGTGCAGCAGCAGGACCAAATTGTTTACCGAATTGGTGATCAATCATTCGAGAACCTTCCGCGACTGTTAACGTTTTATACACTACATTATTTGGATACCACGCCCCTCAGACGGCCTGCGCAAAAGAAGATTGAAAAAGTTATAGGAAAATTTGATTTTGTAGGAAGCGTAAGGATTACAGTTTATTTTAATATTATGTAAGTGAAAAAAGCTTGAAAGCTTCCTGCCATTTTATTTGCAGGACCAGGACGACTTGCCATTTTCAAGGGGCGAGATTCTCACCATTATCCGAAAAGATGAAGATCAATGGTGGACAGCCCGCAATTCCTCAGGCCAAGTTGGACAAATACCGGTTCCCTATGTGCAAAGAGTATGTTTAACTAAAGTATATTACCCTATTGTTAAAGATGTATCTAAATTAACTGATTTCAAATTAGCTGTCTACACTGCAATAGAATATTGTCTGAATTTAGCTCTATGTTGACACCTTCACACATCTGGCAAAATTTAAACTAACAAATTCGAATTGACGTCAAACTTTTTAGATTATTATTTAATAACTGTTCGTACGCTTGAAACGTATCGGTAAAACACCTTAACCCTTTTTGTCTGATCGTTCTAGTGGTAGCTGGAAACAGACATAAAAACCACAGTAGTTAAGTGAACGCATCTCATTACGCATCAATTAATCATCGTAATATTAGTATTCAATAATAAAGATTGTTCGGCTAGTTCATTCGTATCGGTCTGGCAGGATAATTAAAGTCTTGAAGATGGCTCGAGTTACACCGTTCATAACAACAATAACGTATAACAATTTAAAATTTAGACGGCCAGAATCTTGCTCACTCTTATTTGCACGCGCGTGTATTGTTGTAGTCCGTACCTTCCGTTTGAAAAATTGTAAGGATCGGACCACTATATCATATAGCTCCCATAGTAACGAATAAAAAAAAGGTCCTATAAGAAACACTCTTTTGTTTCTTGGAGTATTTCCAGCAAATTTGGTACATAGTGCAAAATAGGGATACATCATATTTCCTTGAAATCGAATAAACACAAACTAATTTTTTGGGGAATGTATATAGCCCTGCTTTGCAGGCCTACGGCAGTTCATCGTTCTGCGTAGATATAGTTTTGACTTAGGCTGATATACATACATTCGCAAATCAACAAGAATTGCGACTGAGAGTAAGAATAAAAATAAGAGCTTGGAGCATAATAATATGAAATACACAACGACTGCAAGGGTATATACCTTCTTTCTTAATCCACAACGCTCGGCAATATTTAAATACGATAAGGTATGCTTAATACTGCGATAGCAGTACATTTGTATACTAACCTAAACATTTAAACGCATAGGGTGAATGTCCCTCAAATAGGGAAGTAGTTTGGGTCAAAAATTAGTGTGTTCCCGTAAATTTGGAATACACTGTATATCTAGGGTAACAAGCTGGGCCGGAGATCATTACGGGACAGGTCGATGGTTATCACTAAATGTTTAAATTCAAAACTTACGAAATGTTATGGAGTTTTGGAATTTTTGAAATACAGCTTAATGTTTGGCTTTATATAGCTAAAATGATGTATCACCAATCTACTTTAAATTGTTTTACGCATAAAATTGTAAGTCGAATTAGTGCAGAGTAGCAGGTTACATATTGTCACATTTCTTCAGGGCCCTAACGGTATTTCAGTAATCGAGCAGTAAATTGCACAGCATTAATAGTTGAAAACATTGGTATAAGGTTTAGATCCACTTCCGAAGAATAATATTATATCCAAATATATAAAGTCATTATCTTTAATGAATTCTTTTAATTCCATGACAGTATGAAGACACCATTGACGATGACGGTTTTGATAACGGAGTTCTAGGAGGTAGCGGATCGACTATTACGCGCTGTAATATTTTGTCTAGCACTAGTTCTGAACAGCCCATGGTACCTTCAAGCTCGACTGCGACCAGCACATTGAAAAGAACAGATTTGAATGTAAGTATTTTTAGCCAATTCCAAGTTTTTTAGCAAATTCTTTAACAGTTCGATTGCTTTATTAGCGCAAATTGCCGGCATACGCTAGGGTAAAACAGTCAAGGGTCCCCAATGCCTACGACAAGACTGCATTGAAGCTGGAAATAGGTGACATTATTAAAGTCACCAAGACTAACATCAATGGACAATGGGAGGGCGAGCTGAAAGGACGCAAAGGTCACTTCCCATTCACGCATGTTGAGTTTGTCGATGATTGTGATTTAGGCAATAACTGTTCAGACATTCGGTTAAATACGGCCTCCAGCAACGATTGGGTGGAACAATAGTACGCATGTCTTTTCTCTGGGTAATTTGTATTTAACATTAAGTTCAAATGTATCAAAAACTTGCTAGTAGGTGGTGCATACCAATTGTTAATATATTAAACATATTGATTAATCTATCCAATATATTCGACTAAAATTATAGATAACACAAACGCTTTTTTGGATTCGTCTGTGTAAAAACACAGATATAGTTTAATTTCGAGTTTACCGTTGATTTTACGGCTTATCACGGAGAAGTTTAAACACAGACGTTGTCCTGACTTAACTTTTATTGTATTGCTGCATGCGAGTTAAAAACTGTCTAAAATTTAATACATAATTTTGTTTCGACGTCATATTTAAGACAGATTGTCTTTGTTTTAACAAAAATTCAACATATGCAACTGTCCGTTGTTATACACTTTCCAGAAGGGTATATTGGCCACATACAACAACGGAACATCTCCGACTGTATAATGTATATCAGCATGCAATGCTTTGTCTCTATGTCGGCTTGTCTGTTTGTCCGGATCAACGCAAACTCCTAGACTTCGGCTTAGGCACGTGGGCTTCTATATACTATCTATGACTCGGATTTAGCTGGATCGGTCCACTTTATCATATTCGTACCACAAGAACGATTGATCGAAAATAAAGTTTTGAATTAATAACTCCATTGTTTTCGATTCTTTTCATAAAACTAATCAATTTTAA
This sequence comes from Drosophila nebulosa, assembly GCA_024703675.1. Classification (NCBI taxonomy): domain Eukaryota; kingdom Metazoa; phylum Arthropoda; class Insecta; order Diptera; family Drosophilidae; genus Drosophila; species Drosophila nebulosa. Next base: position 464,331 of record JANFPS010000004.1, on the reverse strand, counting down.
ATTTGCGTTAAACCAAAGTTTCCGTGCCAAATCAAACATTTAGGCTTGGACAACTAATTCCCTTCTTTTTAAGATGTCAATGAACTATTTCATAGAACAGTTTGAAACGATTGAATCCAAAAAAAATTTTGCCGAGATAATGAAAAAACAGTTCGTTGTCTTGTAAAAATTTAACTTTCTACATAACAAGTTTTTTACATTGACACCCGTAAATATAAAAAAACTTTTTTTAAAGTTTTCATCAATAATTTGGTCACGGAACCAATGACGTCAACAATGACACACAACATTAATTAAAACAATGGCAAAGGTTTCCTGCGAACTGTAATCGATATTCGTGTTCGCTGCATCAGTCGGTCAAACGGACTGCAGATCTAGGCGGGCCCTTAATGTAAGATCCAACGTCTCGGCCTAACCCCTATGTATGAATATGGAAAAGATTTCACTGCTCGATAACAACATTGATTCATAGAACGAATGACTTTATTTCTCCAATAGACTTTAAAGGTATTCCGTCCATCACCTTCTTAATTAACGATAAAAATTCAACAAAAAAATTTCTTGAGCAACCTTTGCGAAAAAATAAGGAAAAGTGTTTTTGTTTATCGACTCTAATATGTACTCAAGGCAGGTGTTACGACATCAGAAGGTATATTGCGATACAAAGAGAAATAATTTCGCAACGCTTTTTCCTCGAGGCATTGCGTTTGTTGTAAAAACCGTCATGCTCAACTCTAGCTCAATGTCCTGGGGACCTTCCAGTGCCCGTTTTAGCAAAAGTTTTACTTCATTGTTGCTCTTCAAAGTGCTGAAAACATACAGAGGAAAAAGTATAATTGATTTTATTCGGACTAACCCAATAGGCAAGTAGCATTCGGCAGATTTAAACTTACTCAAAATGGCCTTGAGTTGCTCTTTCAATGTTGGGAGCGGCTTGTATACGTACAATCTTTAGATCAAAATCAATGTTGTTGTACCATTTTGGCCCACGAAGAGTAAATATATTGCGACCATCTGGTGGAACCTTCAATTTAGATACAAATGTAATAAAATTATAGGTGTACGCAGAGGGTTTTGTATAGCAGTCTTCTCCTTCACAATAGGTGGCCTTTTGTCTGCACCTGCTGTGGTTATTAATACAAGAAAGGTTAGAAATAACGGAGTAGAGTAATGGTAGTTATGCTAATCTTACTTCTTCTGCTCGGGATCATTCATGTATCCATAGGGGCAATTGATGGTTGTGCATTTAAAGCTGCCTCGTATATTTGTACATATATCATTCTTAAATCGAAAAAAATTAGTGACTGTATTTAGGACTGTATAGGATAAGGTGTAACTGGAAACTTACCCGACCAGTGCACACATGATTTTCAATGTCGCCTTCACATTCGTCAATGTCACGGCAAGTTTGTTGGTCTGCCGCCAAGGTGTATCCACGGGGACACGAGCATTGAAAAGATCCAGCTGTGTTAATGCAAGACCTAAGACGAAAATCGAGTGAAATGTTTAAAATTGTCTAACTTAGTATTTCAAACTTCCGGTATACCCCATGCACAAATTGGAATCCTTGTGCACTTCGCATTCGTCAATGTCGTTGCAGGTACGATTGTCTTGACCCAGCTGGTACCCCAGATGGCACGAGCACCGATAGCCACCCCAGAAGTTAACGCATTTCTGTTGGCAAAGACCAGAAATAGTTTGGCACTCATCAACGTCGAAACACTGAGCAGTTGAGTCTCTGGTAGCCAGACTGCTGCTCCTCTTTTCGAATCCTGACTTGCATTCGCAGTAATAAGAGCCTAAAGCAACGTAATTTAGGTTATTTCAGCTGTTACAACTTTAGATAACCAATTGCAGTAAATCACCTATGGTATTAAAGCAGTTTGCATTGGACGGACATACACGCAGGTTCTGGGTGCATTCGTTGATGTCGACACAAGTGTCAGCACCGTTTAAGCGCGATACCTGGTGGCCAGGAGGGCAAGCGCATATATAGCCACCATTGCGATTACGGCATTCTTGCGTGTCGCCACAATTGTGCTCTCCCGTTTCGCACTCATCCACATCTATTCGAAAAAAAAAAAAATGGTACAATTAAATGGGACAATTAAAACTTGTTTAGCATCTGATTAATAGAACCCACCTATGCAGGATGTTCCATCTGGTGTCGATTTGTAGCCCCCAGAACACTGTAATAAGCTTTCGCATCGATAGTCGCCGTTGGTATTTATGCAACGTTCGTGGCTGCCACACGGTCTTCCTTCATGGCACTCATTGATATCTACAAAATGCAAGGTAACTAAAGTGTCGAAAATTTAAGGATCCCATATAAAATTTACCAACACAAGCCCCCATGTGGTTTCGGTAAAACCCTGTTGCACAAGGTGGCGGCCGTCGAGACGTCAGATAAGTTGGTGTGTATTCGGGGCGCCTATTTAATGGGTATCGCAGACTAGGAGATGTCTCGACGGATGGCGGTCGAATGGTTGTGGAAGTTGTTGTCGTCGTAGTGGTAGTGCTTGTTGTCGTTTTCCTGTGACAGCGAAATGATCCTTTGGTATTATAGCAGTCGTAGCTCATTGGACAATTATGAGTACCAAGGGCACACTCATCGTCATCTCCATGAAAAGAAATTGAACATTGTAAGTGATTAAAGAAATTAAGAAAAACACTCTCGTTATACCGTCGCATATTCCAGATTCGGCGTTCAGCGTATATCCTGTGCCACAGCTTTGAAGACGCTGTAAAACAATTGATATTAGACGTGACTAGTAGTCCTTTAATCATTCACCCGAAATTATTCATAGTCATAGTTTTTCAGGAAAAATAGATACCGTGCAAACATATGATCCGATCGTATTATCACATCTCTGTGTTGGTAGACAGTTATGGTTGTTGATGGAGCACTCGTTAATATCTGAAAAGATGGAAATTTGGAAATGTTATCATCATTTGGATTGGCACAAAACTTACCGACGCATTGATCCTGTGTGGCATCTAAACTGTAGCCGGCCTGGCAGTGGCAGACAAAACTGCCTAAAGTATTTCGACATTCCTTATGAAAGTGAACGTGGCAATTATTTGTCGCGTTTAACCCACATTCGTCAATATCGACACAGCTTCCGTCGTCCTTTAAATAAAAGCCACTACCGCATTGACTACTGTCTGAAGTACTTGAAGATGGCAATAACGTTTTGGTGCATTTGTATCCGCCAGGGTAATTGGAGCACTCTTGACCAACGTCACACGGCGAAGGCGATTGATCGCACTCGTTATCATCTACGAAAAGAAGAAGAAGAGGAGAATAAACCGCTAAAGTAGAAAAACAAATTTCTCACCTTCACATTCTTCAGAGTCTTTGCCATAGGTGTAACCAGAGGGACATTCCTTATTCTTCACATTCAGGCAGTGATATCCGCCAATTGTGTTGTGACAGTATTGCGATATTTTGCACTCATGCAACTGCTCCTTACACTCGTCTATATCAACGCATTTTCCCTGCATCCCATCCAGGCGATACCCGTTGGGACATATGTTTTTTTTCTCAGGTATAGCCGAGCATGTAACGTTATTTTCATCTAATTGAAATCCTGGACGGCACTTGCACTCGTAGGCTTCAAACGTATTCTCACATATGTGGGCGCAAAGATTCGGAATTTGACCACAAACGTCATTATTGTCGCCAGTCAGAACAATTGTTCCATCTGACGTTTCTTCATTTTCAATATCGGGAATCCTGTCCGCTGGCCTTTTTTTTTCCACATCAAGCTCCTCTTCGGCTTCGTCGTCATTATCGGAGTTATCGGCGTCGTCATCATCATCAATAACAATGTTGTCCTCATGCTTGTGCTTGGACTCGGAACTAGGAAAATAGCTCTCAGAGTCATCACAACAGACGCGATAAGATTCAATGGCCGAAAGAAACGAAAATAACGGATCCCTACAATTTTGTTGACTAGCTTTGACAGCCAATCCAACTTGACAGGCTCGACAGCAGTCAGCATATGCACTAGATGATGTCGAGCTTGAATTCGATTCCGGAAACTTGTTGCAACGGGTGCCCTCAAGGGCCGCCAAACGGCCCAGCTCACAGCTTTGATGATCGAGCTCACGGGAGCAACAGACCTCGAATGTTGAGTGACATAGTCCAAGCCATAGAGGAGGAATGCTTGACACCTCCGAGTCGATATTCTCACAGGAATTGGCAGTACGTGCGTGCCGAAGACCACTGATGCAGCATCTTCTTATATAGTCTGAAATCTTTGAATCTGCGAAATACAGACTGTTAAAAGCACTTATTGTTGAAACAGAGGATTCTCCTACTACACATATGTATGGCATGTGCATATTTCGTTAACTGGCGAACAGTTTAGTTCAGTTTTTAAAGTGTGGTCACCCGTGTGGTCACTCGCGTGGTTGATATTAAATATGTATGTATGTACATACTTACCATCTGCCAAGGCTCCGATTTTGTGGCCGACAAGAACGGCGATCAATATCAAATGAATTATGTTGCATTGTGTTGGCGCTCGCATTTTGCGGGGAACGGAAGTGAAACCGGGAGCGCAATATTCAACCCACTACAAAAGCGTAAAGCGCACGAACTATGAATGATTCTATAGTGATCAGTCTTGCAACTAAGAGTGACAATCATCCGCAGACACTGTCAAAGATACAGATATCGTGTACATACATATTTGTATGCATGCATGTGTATACACATAAACACACACACACACACACACATTAGTACATAAGCAAAGCTGAGAGATAAAATTGTAGAACAAAAACAAAGAACAGTTAGGACTTGGGCTTGTCTGTACACCCTACCCTAGAATTGTGTTTGTTTCGGACGGTCCATTAGATTGAAATTTGGATATACATATGTACTTATATCTGTAACTACGCGTTATCTTTGACATTACATAAACATTAAGATTGATAATAGGAGCGTCACGCGCTAGGAAAGGTAAGCGAAGCGAAAGGTAAATGGAGTTCAAGGCTGAAGTCAATTCAGAAGATTTAAAAAAAAAAAAAAAAAAAGATAAACGACTGCCATGAGCACTTGGCAAGCATGTAAGCAAACAAACGAGATAAACTAAGTCGAGATCTTAATAGTTACGCATAATCTTGAACAAAAACAGTACACAAACCTAATGTACATATGTACATATGGAACAGACAACTACATATATCCCAAAAGAAATATGAACAATATGTAGAATATGTTGTCTATATCTTTAGGTTCCCGATATCTTGCTACATTAAACTTGTGTGTTTCTTATACAAATATTGTATGACCTACTTGCATAAAACTCTAAATAAACTCGAAAACAAACAAGAAAAGTTTCAACATATTTGTATATATGTACATATGCTATTCGCTGCACTATTTTTAATTTGATTTTAAATTTTTGTACCAAAATTAGAAAAACCGATGGAGCTGTGAAAATTTGAAACATTTGAAGTTTTGCGCTCTCAACTTTTTATACCCTTGTAAAAGCGATATTTCACTATTGGACAAAAGTGTGCAACTATACATACATAAATTATTAATACGATATATACCATCCAATTCAAGGGGTGGGGGGTGGTACAAGTCGCTCGCGATGCAGTCAGGCAGAATTTCTTTGTGAATAGTCCAGCCGCCATTAAAACCGAACAGTATGCATCCATTCCAGAATTGTCCTGCTAAAATGCACCGGCGAATTTGCAATATGCATCTACTCGGTATTCGAGTCATTAGGGCATGGATAAAAATGAATGGTCAGACAAAGCTAGCAGGGACACTTTTGTAAACATTTCGATCTTCTAAGCAGCACTAGCAAGGGAATAGAAATGCGACTTAGCACTACTATAGCACGGTCGGAGATCGCCTTAAGGCAACGCATGCGCACCAACTAAATCTACTGTCAAACTTGGTGGTGCCCAACTTACAGGAATCACTAGAAGAACTACCATCCGTGCATGCCTCCCGAAGAACAAATATCGGATACAGCAAGTCTACACAGAAGCCCTACGAGACGACTAACTCTACAAATGTATGTATCTAAACTGCGTCGACACTAGCACCACACGACTACATCACATTACTCCGTATCCCGCCAGTGTTGCTATTTGGTCTTAACTGGCAATTAGATACGTGTGCTGTTGCTCGTTGGAGCGTCGTCATTATCGATGAAACGCTTTTTATGGACTTGGGTCTTAACAGAGAAAAAAGTCAGCGAGTTGTCAAATGGTTCAAGAGTATGTCGACCCAAGAATCTATAAAGATGGTAAATCTGCAGATCAGTGGAGTTGGTCAACGTAAGTAAGTTGGAGAACGTGCTGGGGTGTTAAGTTGTATATCCGATTAAACAAGCTGGACTACAGCCATAGAAGGTGCCGTTGCAGTTAGCGGAGACATCGAAGAAATGTTTCAAAGCCCGAAGAGCGATGCGCGCGACGATTTCTGTAGAGAAATGCAGGTGATGACGTTTGGAGCCGCCTACTCTTCCAGTGTTGCACATCCCGTAATGAAGCTAAATGCGCGGATGTGCACAAACGGACCCTGGTGCGGTCAAAGCCATTATGGATTACCACTATGTGGATGATTAAGTGGACAGTTTCACTAATGATCGCAAAGGCATATCTGTCCATGCAAAATACATGCGACATATGTATATGGAACATTTAAATCGTTAGATCGTCCAATCCTTAGGCCATGAAACAGCCCCCGATACAGTTATGTGGCCCGAAGCTGAGGAGAAAGTAAGATCAAGGAAGATGTTCGTACCAAGAAACAATTCCTTAGTCTAATTATGTTCGCTCCACGATTACGGCCACGTTACTAGTGTAAGAAATTTGGCTAAGGAATATTTTATGAAATGAACCATTAACGGTCATGGTACTTGCGCCTCTCACACATCGCGCATGTAGTTAAAAGGATTGGTTTAATGTTAATGCCCACGAAACCACTTAGGATCAGGAAAATCTGTGGCCGCAATCAATGGTTGAAGTTTAAAGCAGTGAGGCTGCAACCGATACCGAGGTGTTGACCTATAAGTTTAACCCGGTTGTGGCTAATAAAAGATTTACAAATGCACATTAGATGTCTCTTGCCTTTACTTTTCGCTCTAAAAAGACTTTTTTTCTGGATTTCATGGCGGCGAAATCATCAATTGTTTTCGTGAAATCGATTCGAATCGAGCTCTTTCATTCTCGATCGAGAAAACAGCTAGCCCATTTAATCTTTCCTGCCCCATTGAACTTCTTAAATAATTCTTCATTATCCTCAATTTTGAGAACGATCGTTCAGCATACGCTACGGTCACTGGGATAGTGAGGTATATTATACAAGCAGTATAAATATCCGAAATGTCGAGATCAAAGAACTGTGTTCAAATTTAAGAAAATCGGCAAGGTGTTTCACCGTTTTCATTTGCTTAATTCTTGAATTGAAAGCGGATTTCATTGTTCACAATTGTTCCGGAAAAGATGGAACGAATTTTTCTGCCTTTAATCTAGTTTCGACTTCGCTTGAATTGGCTATGAATTGAGGTTGTACAACTTTGTATGTATCCATAATCAAACTCATTCCTTTAAATCAAATAAAAAAGTCTAGATAAAAAAACGTCCTCTTCGGAGAGAGCCGGGGGCCCTAGTGCGCCGCACCGCCTGCACATGCCTCGTGCGTGCGAAGGTCAAACACATACCAATCGTATGCCATCTCACTCACCCACCCGACTGCCGCCCCTTTGACATTGCCTGTAAAAAGTTTATGCCTATAACTTATTTTCCCTCCGATTTTCATGAAATTATTAGCAAATATACATACATACATATGTGTACCAAATATATAACGATATTTAAAATATTGCGCGAGAAAATTATATTTTTCCGAATTTCAGAAGCGGTAAGGGGTGTGGCAAAAATTTTAAATAAACTTGATCTGCGTACACTCTATACGAGAATGCGTTCCAACTTTGGCGACTCTAGCTTTTATAGTCTTCCAGATCTAGGTGTTCATATATATAGAATAAAAATATATTTACTTTTTAGGGTCGGAAACGCTTTCTTCTGCCTGTTACATACATTGTGGCGACTTTAATATACCCTTTTACCCTATGGGTACAGGGTATAAAAAGAGGATAATTCTTACAAAAATGAACCAAGCGGCCAAGGCAACATTCTAATATATGTAGCTAGGAATGTTTGTTTGTATAAAAGCTGATATGAAAGAACATTTTATATGTATGTAACCGAACCATATTAAAGATTCGGCCTTTTTTATTTATTAATATTTTTAATAGCATTGACCTTCTTCTATCGAAACAATTGCCGATTTCGAAGTGCTACTTATGGCCGGTTGTTTCGGATCGCATATGGCTGGAATTCCACGAGAGGCGACTCCAATTCTCAGAATACGGAAATTTATATCGCCATAATCAAGCTGACTATATAAGTAAATGGGAAGTCGATTACTCATAATCCAAACACCCTGATCCTCTTCGTTGTCAACTTTCAAGTCATTTGGGAACTGAATAATAGCAGAAGAGTTTTGTGAATCAATGAGTAGTCCGAGATTGGAACGTGTGTAGGGCTTGGCAGTGTCCCAGCATCCCACGTTGTCCCGATGAACCTGTGTGTAAAACATTACGCCATTACGTGCAACGCCAGATGTTGAAGACTGTCCATTGAAACCGCGATCACCGATAGGAAAAAAATATTGTGCAACATCCTGAGTGCCATTTACCCATATGGACTCGTCCAACAGAAGATCAGTGGACACCATGAATTCCTAAAAATATAGTGTTGTATATCTCATGTGGATAAGGTTCAAGGCTGGACACAACCCACCTTAAAGCTGGCCATGGGGTGGAAGTAGAGGACACGCTGTTTACTTTTCCGATCAAATGACAAACTCATACCAAAAACGCCATCCAGCCATTGGAAGTTCAGCCCATAAACTTTGAAGTCCGATGCAACAGGATTAGGTGAAAAGTTGAAATTGGTTACACGCCAACTTCTGTTTTTTTCTAAGCTGTACACAACAATGCCAAAGCGCCAAACATCAGTGACAAGTGCGTGTGTGTCCTCGCAGCGTTCACGTACATCCACTACGATGTTGGAGTGTAAGGATTCCTCTTTGATTTGGGAAGCAGGAAGCTCGTAACTAACTATCATTTGGTCGGTGGCCAAGTCAAAGGCGACTATTTTTGGGGGGCATATCTGTCGCAGACTGATTGTGGCATTTACAATACCTGAGTCGATGAGCCACAGACGCTGGCAAGAATCGATCGCAGTTCGGTAGACGGAGATAAGCTTCGAACAATCCGGGTTAAATGGATCGCCATGCGCCTCCCAACTTGGGTATGGGTGTAGATTTGGAGAAGTCTCTATTGCTGGATACGGCACAGTGCTCAAACTGGCGGGCACACCATCTCGCCAACGAGGCGTTGTTATAAAGAGTCGATTTCTATATACATCAATGCCTAATGGCAAGTTATTTTTCGGTATGAATTCGCTGCAAATGAAATGGAAATAAATCGAAACTACTTTGTATAATGCGGTTTTAGGCCAAAGCACCACGAACAACTATAGCGAAGACAAGGCCATTACCATTTACCGTCATTTCTATGTATACATTTGTACATGCATGTATGTAACATATATGTATGTATGTAATATATAACATGCATGTATAAGTATATAACAATGTGTGTATAAAGAAAATTGACCAAGCTAAACTTATGTCTCCGCAACGTTATTAATGGTGCTTTAAATTTGTTCTCATTGGAAGCTCATTAAATGGCACAATGGTATATTTCGGACATCGTAAGCGCCCAAAAGCGTTTACCCATTCGATATTGCACGTTGGCGTTTGACGAAAGTTGGATACTCAAAGTCCAAATATTTCCATTCATTTACAGCGGTAAAAAGAGGCAATTGGGAGTTTCCATGTTCGAGAGTCGATCCCATTCGATGTGGAAAGATTTCCGCAAAATTTTCGACCAGTGTGGCATTGGTTAGGAAAGCAAACATTAATCCAAGGCCATTGGCCAGCCAAAGTGTGGTGATGGTATTAAATAAAGACTTCATTATTACTATGCCTTAGATTGGCTTAATTGTTCAAGTAATCCGCCAAACTCGTTTACTGCCTGCGCAAAACGGCAACAGACCAATCGATAAACACCACCTGTCCGGTCTCAACAACGAAATCGCACTGAATGGTGCTGTTACCCAGTTGATCGTTGCAAGCTAAACGACAAAATGTAGTTTTTATGAAAGGTGCCGATTGCAAATAGGGTATTGTTCAGTTTTATTTTGATTTGTTTTTGATTGTAGATTTTGTTATTAAACTGAATTTTAGCAATCACGGACTTAGCAGCACGGACTTGTTGGACGAATTAGACAATTCGTAGCAAATTTTCCGGTCGTCGATCAGGACATCTTCTTTTTGAACAATCCACTAGAAACCAGTCCTTATTATGAAACTTTGTGTGTTAAACTATACCCCTGGGTTTTTTATAACTATTGAAATCGGAGTAAACTGCTAAAAACAATTTGAGGGGATTTCCTTTGTTTTGATATAATATAGTCTAAAACTAATGTTGAGAGATGTATAACGGAAATTGTTATATACGATAGAATTGTAAGAGAATAACTGAAGCTTTTGTATCAACACTAAAAAAGTGCGGGGAGTATACATACATTAGTTTTTGCACTTGTGCCTATGAAGACCCATGGCGAAAAAAATATTTCCAATGGATTTGAAGTGTTAGTGTCAAATTGTCGCTTTCTTTTGACTCTAAGGAATAAAAGATAGTTTTATTATGCAACTTTGGATCAATGATACTTATTATGGTTATTATCGTTAAAGAACCGTGGTTAGCAGGTTTCCTTTAAATTAAATCAATGTATTAATATCTTTTATGTATAAAATTATTTTTTAAACTCAAGCAAGAATAAAAACCATATTTAATTATTAGTATAAGTTATTTGATGTGTTTGGAAATCTAATTTTTTTTGCAAACTCTAACAAACGAGGAGTTTTCATAGGATTTTTATGAAACAAAGTATAAGTTGAATTTGAAAGCTGATAAACAGATCATTTTTGACGTTTATATGACAGCCTGCAGCGGAAAGACCAACAGCATTTTTGTTTTCGTCCAAATTTATTGTTCAATGTTGTGACAATCGCTTGTAAAACTTCGCTTTCAGACTCTAGATGGGGACATTGCTTTGATTCAGACAGCAAGACAGACCGTCGACCGTGGCTAATGAATTCGTCCTGCTCGTGCTAATCAGTATTATAGATACCTTGTACAGTAGATTTCTGAACAGAGATACACTTCTTGTATACACTTGTGGTAAGAATATAAAAGATATCTTCACAAAATTTGCCAACGATATCTTGACTGCATAGTTTGGTCAAGCCCAATAACATTAAAAAAGCAATAACGAACGCCAATATGCACAGGGGGCCATCCCCTGATAAGGGTTTAGTTCAACTGGTTCAAATCATGCACCATTTTTGCATGATATTTAAGTTTTTCTATAGGTTATTAGAAATGAATGGTTTATTTTACAAAAATTGTATTATAAACGTATGATAGGATTGTAAAATGTCATATCCGTTTTTATATCGTCGACTCTTTGTTTACTGCAACTGAAATTAATTTATATTTCAATGCAATCGATCTCCACTAATATACGAATGTCTGTTACCTACTGTCTTATATTTCTAAATGTTATTATCAAACTACCAACGTCCGCGATTACCACCCCCACTATTTCCACCGCGGCCCTTGTTGAAGTTGCCGCCTCCTCGACTGCCGCCTCTTTGGAAGTTACCGCCGCCACCACGTCCTCCTGGAACCATATATTAGATAAAAATATTTGAATTCAGCGTGCATGCCAACAATTTCTTACCCGAACCACCTCGATTAAATCCGCCTCCGCCTCCACGGCCGCCACCTGGAGAGAGGAGTTTTATTAAAAATTCTAAGATTTCGAAATCAATTCAATTTCTTACCCGATCCTCCTCGGTTGAAACCACCACCGCCTCCGCGACCGCTTCCTGAAAAAAGAAACACAAATTTAGTTGCTATCACTATTGATTATGTTATTTCGCTGCTACCTATGCCGCCACGACTATTTAGGCCACTTTTTTTCTTAGCACCCTTGGGTTGTGGAGGTTTTGGCAAGAACCTCGAAATCGGCAGCAGCTTGCCAGGATCAATGAAGAGTTTTTGTTGGGGTTTAAAACTGTTCGCATAGACATTTTCCGCCAACTTTATAGACACAGAGTAATCCCGAACAGTGCCAAAGATTTCGTCGATTTTGCCAACCTGCTCCTTGTTCTCCAAGAATATTGGTGCATTGAAGTATGGTACATCGTCGATGTCGACCTTGCAAATAAGGTCATTCTGGCATGTGTAAACAAAGTTTCCAATGGGAATGACACGTTCCGGCGGGCCTTGATCAAATCCTCCACGTCCACCGCCACTATGAAATCCTCTTCCGCCTCCACCGCCACCACCGCCCCTACCGCCACCACCACGAAATCCTCTGCCTCCACCTCCACCTCCGCCACCGCCTCCACCACCACGGGGTCGTCCGAATGCCATTGATATACAATGATTTAAAACGTGTTGGATTCAAATTAAATTCAACAGACAAAAACACGTGCGCGTTCCCTTCTATGAAATTAGTTCTTTGGAACCGGTTCCAGATCTGACTCTTTCCGACACTAGAGTTATCAGGTTTAGCTATAGCTACAATTTATCAAAATGCTTAAACAGAAAAATAAAGGGTATTCCCGGTAGCGAAAAGCTAATCCATTTAAAATAATCAACAGTTGACAAATTCAAAATATAAACACCAGAATTTTTTAAAAATTTATATATTGATGCGATTCTTCATTTGCGATTATCGAAGCACAATAAGTATATTTGACTTATTTTATTTGACATTTCTTGAAGTAACTTTGTTGCTTTACATTCACTGTTTGGGACAAAATGTTATCGATAGACCAGTTATAAATCGACTTTGCGAGGTACAACAACTTTCTCCGCCGTAAGTGTACATAAATAAATTCTAATTAAATTGTAAATAAAAAGACTATGAAATAAAAGTAAATAGTTTGCTGGTAATACAGCTATACAATAGCGGAAACATAATAGTTGTTCACTTCCCCTACGGATATTTTTTCAGAGTGTGACGTGTATATATGTTTGCATGTACATACAAGTGCAGAGTGGAATGACGTCATAGTCATAGAATAGTCTCAAAAACTAGTTAGTCCTTACAAAAATGCATCTGACATGTAAAATGGATCTGGTATCTAGCGCAGAAGGCATAGATCTATAGCTCGCGATTATATGCAATAAAGTTCATTGCAATTTATAGCAGATACTCGAAAATTGTTGAGGCATGCATGTGTGTGTTTGTGTGTGTTTTGCGGCGATGTGCGAGTTTTGTTTGGATTACAAGTTGTTTTTGTGATTACACTTTCAGAAATTGGGAGACCCAGCATGACATTAGGCGAAATAAAAAACGGAAACGATTCGCCAACAGAACATTCTAAGCCATTGCATCAAATCGAAAATAAAAGTCAAGCCAGGAGTTGCACCGTTCCGATGATCATAAACATGGATAAGACGAATGAAAATGGAAACGGAAATCCCAAACAAGAGAAACAGGTAAAAGGTCACATTTCTGTTTGTGTTTGTGTGTGACAAAAATTAATTGAGTAGAAATCTAGAGCAATTCTACCATCATATGGGATGAGATCACTCTGTCTGTGGTACACACACATTAACAATTCAACATACACACATAAATATGTATGTTCAATGGTATTGTCAATTGCTGTTCAGTCAACTGAGCGAGCGAGGGTCTCTCTTTGTTTACTGCTGGCCTCTGTCATAGGCGTAGGTTATGATATCATTTGCTTAAAACTAGAATTTGTCAATTAGGCCTGCCCTGAACAAATTTCTCAAAAAGAAGTTAAAGTTAGTTCAATTTCAGATTGATTTTCTTTCGCCAGTGAAATAAATACATACATGTGTACACCTTATATCTATATATTTTTTATATTCATCTTTCAAATCAATATTAAGCATTCATGGAACTATGTATCTCTGGTACAGCCTTTTAGCAGAGAACCAGAAAATCCCATACGAAATGTCAAGACTCGAAATGAAATAAATGAAAGACCTTGTTTTAGTTTTCAAATGTTTTGATTCGGCTAAGCCGAAGTTTATATGTATACCCTTGCAGTCTTTGTCTATTTTAAATTATTATGTTTAAAATTCTTTTTCTTCACACATACAGCCAAAATTCATTTTGTTTTGCGTATGTGTATGTCTATGATAACGGCCGCAGCGCTGCACAGCAAAGAGTCAGAGCTATATACAAGGTTTATTTATCCGATTTAGAAAAAATATTATGATTAACTGTAAAAATGATCTAAGTACCAAATCTGGTGAAAATACTCCAACAAACAAAACAGTTTATCCCATAGAAACATTTTTCCCGATTGTTCCTATGGGAGCTATAGGATATAGTGGTCCGATCCTTACAAAATCTGGCGAAAATTTGCGGACGACAAGAATATACATTTTAGCTCCGAAAACCTAAAAAACAAAAAGTTTTTACTAAGACTGCTTTTTCACCGCTCGATCGTATGGAGACTATATGTTATAGTAGTCCGACCCTTACGAAATTTAACAAACAGGTGCGGGCAACATTAACACACATAAGGATGGTTTAAAAAGCTTAAGAAACAAAAAAAGTTTTCTCACTAGACTTCTTTTTTGACCGGTCGTTCCTATGACAGCTAAGTATATAATATAGTGGCCCAATCCAAGAACTTAATCTACCTATGGTCGTAGAAGCTTGTATACGAAGTTTCATTTCATTTCAATAGCTCATTAGCAAAAGGGTTTTCAGCGCGAAAAAACAGACGGACAGACGGTGGGGTATATCGACTCGGCTTCTCATGCTGATCAAGAATATATATAGTTTATGGGGTCGGCCCTCTGGTTTCAAGTTTCTTATAGATAATGATTCAAAGAGCACAAGAAGAATTATGTTCACAGAGGAATATGTGGTCGATAGCCTTTTTTAGTCACGAGGGATGTATGTATGAAACATTTTGTAGATATTATTAACTGAAAGTCATAATTTCTGTTCACTTCTGAGAGTAAAAAGTAATTTACTGTTTTAGTTAGCTTTTTTTTTTGCGTTTTAAGTTCTACTTCTAGTTATTAGTAGACTTTCCTATTAAAAAGAAACAAAAGTCAAATTGAAATGTTCCTTCTCTTATAAAAAAAACTATTATCTCCACAATTTTATTAAGACTTTTTTAATAAATTTTTAAACCTATTTTAAACAAGTCAAAAATATTCCCTTTAAAAACCTATGCAAAGAACTAGCCATTCGTTGAACATAAGTACTGCCCTATCAAAACTTTTAAGCAAGTTGTATATCTAAGTTATGAACTTATAAAAATAAAAATTAGCCATTTATTTAGACAATTCAATATCAATTCTTTTCATATCGTAATTTTAATATATATATATATATATTTGGCAATACAAAAACAAGCTGAAGATTGGGTTATCGTATATTTATCTTTATGATAATTAATGATTGGAAATCAATAGGTCATAATTTGCCAATGTGCTAGGATGTCTTTTGCTGCAATAGATAGCCAAAATTTGTCTTTACTAATTGCAATTTAAAAAATTTGATAGCTATTATTAAACCTGTTATCATTGTTCACAGATCGATGCAACAATATCGTTTTTGCGTGCTGCTCGCAGTGGTGACCTGCGAAAAGTTCTTGAATTTATCGAAAGCGGCCAAATTTCAGATATTAATACGTGCAATGCAGTAAGTAGATAATGAAATAGATTGAAATGTTCCACCTGTCCTATACAGCTTTTATATTTTAAGAACGGACTCAATGCCTTACACCTTGCTGCGAAAGATGGTTATGTGGAAATCTGTGCAGAGCTTTTAAGGCGGGGTATTAAGGTGGACAATGCTACCAAAAAGGGCAACACAGCGCTGCACATAGCATCGCTAGCTGGCCAGCAACAGGTTATTAAGCAACTGATCCAGCACAGTGCAAACGTAAATGTTCAGTCGCTTAACGGATTCACCCCACTGTACATGGCGGCACAAGAGAACCACGACGGATGTTGTCGCTTGCTATTGGCCAAAGGTGCAAATCCTTCATTGGCTACGGAAGATGGCTTTACCCCTTTAGCCGTGGCCATGCAACAAGGCCACGACAAGGTAGTTGCTGTTTTACTCGAGAGTGACGTACGTGGAAAAGTACGGTTGCCCGCTCTGCACATTGCCGCCAAGAAGAACGATGTAAATGCTGCTACGTTGCTTTTACAGCATGATCAAAATGCTGACATTGTCTCTAAATCGGGCTTCACACCCCTTCACATAGCATCTCATTATGGCAATGCAGAAATTGCCAGTTTGTTATTGGATCGAGGGGCCGATGCTAATTATACAGCCAAGCACAATATATCGCCGCTTCATGTGGCCTGCAAGTGGGGTAAAACTGAAGTTTGCAGTCTTTTGTTGGCACGTAACGCACGCATTGATGGAGCCACGCGTGACGGTCTAACGCCTCTCCATTGTGCTGCCCGATCTGGTCACGTTGCCGTCATTGAACTACTCTTACGTCATCAGGTATTTATTAAGTACACAGTCGAACCCGATAATCTGGCGTCCAAATAGAAAAGCTTAAAAATTCTGAAGTATTTTAATTTTGAAATGCAGGCAATTTGACTTACAACTGTTTAAAAAACCACAAGAGTTAAGACCAGAGGTTAACTAGACCCTATTCTATTCTATTTGGACGCCAGATATTCGGCCGAGCCGAAGTTTTTGTGCCTCAGCAAGTTTTTGAGCTACTCTTCTTTTACCTGACACTATAAAAAATTGAATTTTCACAAAAGGACGCTTTAAAAACTTAAGCTGTCATAATGCGGCTGTTTTTCTGACCAAAACCGTTTGCATCGTTCCTATATAACCTATATGATATAGTCGCCTGATCTTAATAGAATTTGGTACAGATATTATTGGGTATATTAATCTAAAAAATATTAATTTTTATAACAATCGTCTTCAAAACATGGAAGTTATTATGGGAACTATATGATATAGTAAATATAGTAGTCCGATGGATCTACAATTCCTGCAGTATATAGAAGACTTCATTGAAAATTTGAGCGCTGTAGCTGCAGCGGTTTATGAGGATACAGACCGACGTATTGATATGGACTCGCGCGAAGATGCGCTGATCAATAATATATATTCTTTATATGGTCGGATATGCTTCCTTCTATGAGTCGCACACTTCTGTAAAAAATGAAATTCTTTTAAACGTCTGTAAAAAAATAACAAAATTTACGCAGAAGGATAACTTAAACAAACATACATACTTTCGCTTTGCTCCGATAATCTTAAGAATTTATACACTCACGCAAAGTCTCTATCAATACATTTAATTTTGAACAATTTTAATAATCTATTAAAATATTTCTTTAATTAAGGCACCTATTTTGTCAAAGACCAAGAATGGCCTGTCGGCACTTCATATGTCTGCCCAGGGCGAGCACGATGACGCTGCGCGATTACTTCTCGATCATAAGGCACCCGTCGATGAGGTCACAGTAGACTATTTAACAGCACTGCATGTGGCTGCACACTGCGGACATGTACGTGTAGCAAAATTGCTTCTCGACTACGGAGCAAATCCAAATTCACGTGCCTTAAATGGATTTACTCCTCTACACATTGCATGCAAGAAGAACAGAATCAAGGTGGCCGAGTTGTGTAAGTTGTGTAAACGATACATGTCTTCATATATCATCAAGAATGGCTATAAAATTCTTTGATTGGAACTGACGGTTTTTTTAATATAATTAATATAATAATATAATTTTGTTTTAGTGATTAAACATGGAGCCAATATTGGAGCAACAACAGAGTCAGGTCTTACACCATTACACGTAGCCAGTTTTATGGGTAAGCAAAACCTTTAACCTTTATGCTCCGTATGTGCATTAATGCAATGACAAAACCAGAAAGCCGTGCTAACTTCGGCCATGCCGAATTTTGTATACCCTTGCAAGTTTTTTGTTACAATTTTCTAAAGTTTAGGCGTCTTAATGAAAAAAAAAAACGACAATTAAATTGGCTGCTTTTCTGTTTCTCCGACCAAAATTGGTATTTAGGCCGATCATTCTTATAGGGCCTATATGATATAGTCGCCCCGATCCTGATCAACTTTGGCACTGGTATTAATAAGTATATTAAGCCAACAAATATAAAGTTTTATAACAATCGCTTCAAAAAGAAGAAAGTTATTGGTTTGAATCTATGGGAGCTATATAGGAGTCCGATCGTGTTTAAATTGGCATGGGCGTTAGGAT
This sequence comes from Drosophila nebulosa, assembly GCA_024703675.1. Classification (NCBI taxonomy): domain Eukaryota; kingdom Metazoa; phylum Arthropoda; class Insecta; order Diptera; family Drosophilidae; genus Drosophila; species Drosophila nebulosa. Next base: position 445,882 of record JANFPS010000004.1, on the reverse strand, counting down.
ATAAAACAAACTAAGTTACAAAAAATTGTAATACAATATCCCATAAAAAACAACAGAGTTTATCCAAAACTCTATTTTTTACCGATGGTTCCTATGGGAGCTATATGATATAGTGGTAAAATCTGGTAAAAGAGATAGACATCTAACCCAATATAACGAAGAGGGGAAAACGGTCGTATCTGAACTGGGACAGGGTATATGCGAGTCGGTACAGCGACTTGCTTACTTTATTTTTTTCATTTTTACATCTTCTGTGGCAACTAAGTACGACGTATATGACACATATTGTACTATAAAAATAATTGCGATTAAATCGCGAAATACACAAATCTACATACAAATGTAATAACTCTTTGTTTTCAGGATGCATGAACATAGTTATATTTTTGCTGCAATACGAAGCTAGCCCTGATGTACCCACAGTACGAGGAGAAACTCCATTGCACTTGGCGGCGCGTGCTAATCAGGTAGACGTATGCCGAAATCTTTGAATGCAAAGCACTAATTGACTGATTATTTTATACAGACCGACATCATTCGTATTTTATTGCGCAATGGGGCACAGGTGGACGCAGTTGCACGGGAAGGTCAAACTCCTCTGCATGTGGCCTCTCGACTTGGCAATATAGATATAATTATGTTAATGATACAGCATGGAGCACAGGTCGAGGCGAGTACAAAGGATAACTATACTGCCTTGCATATTGCTGCTAAGGAAGGGCAGGAGGAAGTCTGTCAAGTACTGCTAGAAAATGGGGCTAAGTTGGATGCGGCCACAAAAAAAGGATTCACACCATTGCATCTTGCTTGTAAATATGGGAGACCGGAAGTAGTCAAGCTACTGCTCGAAAAGGGAGCTCCTATAGATTGTCAGGCTAAAAATGAAGTAACGGCTCTTCACATTGCCGCACACTACGATCACCAGGCGGTGGCTACACTGCTGCTTGATAAGGGAGCTTCACCCCAAATATGCGCCCGCAATGGACACAGCGCCTTACACATTGCAGCTAAGAAAAATAACTTGGAAATAGCGCAGCATTTGTTACAGCACGGTGCCGACGCTAATCTTCAAAGCAAATCGGGCTTTACTCCGTTGCATCTAGCGGCCCAAGAAGGGCACCTTGACATGGTCCAACTCTTATTGGAACACGGTTCCACGAGTGTGCCAGGCAAAAACGGTCTAACACCCTTGCACTTGGCTGCACAAGAGGGACATGTTCCTGTAGCGCAAGTTCTTCTTAATCACGGAGCGTGTATTTCAGAACGAACGAAGTCCGGGTACACCCCCCTCCATATTGCCGCTCACTATGGCCAAATCAATCTAATTAAATTTCTACTTGAAAACGATGCAAATATAGAAATGACCACAAATATTGGATACACACCACTGCATCAAGCCGCCCAGCAAGGTCACACGATGGTAATCAACCTGCTTTTGCGTAACAAAGCGAATCCTGATGCCTTAGCAAATGTAAGTTTCTTCAGTTTGTTTTAAAAGGTACGAAAGGTAGGTAAAGTTATTGGTATGAAACTGAATTTTCGATCAATTGTTTCTATGAGAGCTATATGATATAACAGTCCGATGTAAAGCAATCTAAAATGCGAAGTTGAAAAATTAATATATCCTTTTTGCAAGGGTATACAAACAACTTTAAATCTAAAAGTCCGCCCATTTCCTTTATACCTCGAAATAGTAAAAGTAATAACAAAACTTGTTGGGTCAATGGATTTTGACGCGTCTACATTCTTAATTTGGTAAGGTGTTCTAATTGGCTCCGAGATCTAGGTGCTTATACATATGTACGTGTACTTCGTTTTGCCTGTTACCTACCTTTTAGAGGTGCATGAGATACATAAATGCCATTGACCAATCTGCCTTATCTCCTTAACTCTCTTGCTGCGTCCTAATACGATGTCACAAATACATGTTTTGCAGCCAAGTTTCTTCGCTGCCTAGGCCGGGCATTTATCGCCAATTTCCCGTTTAACTTTGGGCCAATTGTATAATTTTTATTTGCTAACGCACAAATATTCGCAGATATTTATACCCTGTAGCCATGGCGTAAAAGAATAGAAGAAGGAAACGTTTCCGACCTTATAAGGAATATACAGTGGTGGACACTAATTTAGCACACATTTTTTAAATTCAAATTTAATTTGCTTGACTTCTGAACAACATTTCTTGATGAATCTTTTTAGTTGTGTTGGTTGTTTTATTTTATTAACTTTTTTGGTTTTTTTTTCTACATGCGTGTGAGTAAAAGAACGCCCAATTTTGCCTTGCCATTAATTTATTTTATTTACACTTTTTCAAAATGTTTTATATTGAAGATACCCCTATGAACCCTTTGAAAGAACCGTATACTTGGAATTTTCATTTTGTCCCCGACAATTCGTATTGGGGCCAGCTGAAAATTTGATTTTTGTATGAAAAATTTGGGTGCTTTGCCAAGCCAAAGTCAGATAATGAAATGCTATTTGCTGTTGAACTGCGAAAAATAATTAGATGAAATTCCCCGTCGAATGAGCTATTGTTCATTAAAATCTAATAAAAATTCGATAAAGTTCGTCGCATCGCAAAAGGAAAAATTTTGTTGCAACGGCTTCTATCTCTTTCTTATTCTTACGTTACACCGCCCATAGTGCAAAATGCATTTTTTACCGCTTTTTAAACAATACTTTTTATTAAGAATTATTAAGAAATGTTGTTAAGAAATGTCCAGAAAATTAAATTTAAATTTAAAACCAAAAAGTGGTCTAAATTAGTGTCCACCACTGCATATTCTTGGACAGCATCAGCAGCCGGGTCGATTTAACCATATCTGTTTGTTCGTCCGTCTGTATAAACACCTAGATCTCGGAGACTTTAAGAGCTAGAGTCACCAAAGTTGGTATGCAGACTCGTATAGTGTGTACGCAGATCAAGTTTATTTCTTTTTACTAAGCTTGCAACTTTTGCAAACGATTAAAAGGTGTATATTTATTACTAAACATTTCGAATCAGGTGTGCTAAATTAGTGACCGGACCGAATTGTGTTTTTTTACTAAAGAAAAAAACTTAGAAATAACACCACAAGATCGGTCGATCGAAAAGAGTTGTTTAAGAGATGAGAAAATAAAATTTGAAATACGAGAAAAAGTATCATAAAATGGTGACCAAGCCTGTATACATATGTCGGACTCAGCCGGATCGGACGATATCATTCGTCTCCCGGATATATAATATAGCTCCCATGGAATTGATCGGTCAAACATTAAGTTTTACACCGATAAGAATTATAATTATTAAAAATTAATTTTTGCTCTCTAATTTTCTCATCAATTTTGGTAAAAAAAAAACAGGAAAAACTGCTTATAAAAAAAGGCTTAAGTTTTCTACGTTTTACATAATTGTTTTTTTTTAGCTTACTATTACAAAAACTGGCAAGGGTATACAAACATCCATTTGGCCGTTTGGTATACAAACTTCCATTTTGTTGTTTAAATATAATTTAAAAAGGATCTAAGCATACATTCAATTTCAGCGTCAAACTTGGTCTAAAAGGGCTTTAAAAACGAATTTTAAGTTAAAATTTTTAACCCGCTATAAGTCAATTCCTTCGATTTTAATGTGGTTATTTTTGTATGATAAAAAAAGTCTTTTATAGCTTTTCCAATTTGGCTTTTTTATACCCTGTATCCATATGGGTAAAACTTTAAATCGAATTTCAAGAGCTAGCAATTTACTTCAAATACTTTTTAAAATAAAATGCACGGCCGTATAAAGGAAAGTATATTAGGGATCAATTCATGGGATTGTATTTCTCAGTCCATGTTCAATGAATTTACAGAATATTGAATATTGAAAACGAGTGGACCGAGCGCATAAACATTGACATCCGTTCGGGCATCCAAAGAGAAAATCTCAATTTCACATTGGTCGACAGAGTTTATTTTTAAATATTTCGTTACCTATTATACACACATATTGATAGGAGGGTAGCCGAACTAAATCTACAATCCAGTGTATTGAGCACAATTTTAAATTGATGCAGAGTGCTGCGCCTATTGCTAGAGAGTAAGTGGCCATGTGGATAGAAACCAAAGGAACCAAATTGTTACTCACCTTGTGCTCTCTCGATTGTGTTCTCTTTCTTTCGTTTTGCTATTCTCATGGATAACAAAATTGGTCTTCTCTGTATACATACAAACATATGCTTGCATATGTATGGGATCGCGCAAGTTGATTGTATGCGTGATTCGTTAGCGCTCCAAAACAAAATACAATTTTTGGGCGTAGTTTTTGTGTGTAGGTATTTGTTTCATCGTTTGCAATCGGATTTTTTTCAATATCGCAATACTCGCTTTGGTGAACTATTACATTAGTACAGCACGTGTGTCTTCTTTAACTTTTTTCCAGAATGGTAAAACAGCTCTAAATATTGCTGATAATTTGGGATACGTAACTGCTGTGGAGACTCTTAAGGTGGTAACTCAAATGTCGGTGATTAATACAACGACTGGTGTACTGGAGGAAAAGTACAAGGTTGTGGCCCCAGAGTTTATGCACGAAACACTACTCTCCGATTCAGAAGATGAAGGTGGTGACGACCTTTTAGATCACAATCAATACAAGTACATGGCGACCGATGATCTTAAAGCAAGCAGTGATCATGACAACCAGAATTTTGATACAACCAATGCGGGCATAGAACAGGTAGATGGATCTACGGGAGGTTGCATTGAAAAAGGTATGCATATGCATATTATCTAAAGATTATCAATATAATACAAAGAAATTTACAATATTCTAGAAATCGTCAAATCTGTCGATACTGCTTTCAATGCTTCTGCAATAGAGCGGCAGAGCGACAATGTTGTCATTGTGAAACCGCCCGTTCATCTGGGGTATGTGTATGTCGGCTTTCGAGTTAGAAGATTAAACTGATTTGAATCCTTTATCCTACAGATTTTTGGTTTCGTTTCTGGTGGATGCTCGTGGTGGATCTATGCGCGGATGTCGCCACAGTGGAGTGCGCATTAACGTGCCACCAAAGGCCTGTACAGAGCCTACTCGTATTACTTGTCGTTACGTTAAGCCACAAAGGATAGTTAATCCTCCTCCACTGATGGAAGGTGAGGCGCTGGTAAGTCGGATTCTGGAAATGTCGCCTGTTGAGGGAAAATTTTTAAGGTAAGTAAAACTAAAATAGAGAGACGTATTTATTACAGTTTCTGAGATCTATTCGGTTCTTGGGATGCTTCATTTAAAGCGCTCAAACATGCAGCCATATCAATATATCTTCAAATATTTACTTATTTATTTAATGCATATTTAAGCCCAATTGTATTGGAGGTGCCCCACTTCGGATCACTGCGCGATAAAGAACGCGAAATCATCATACTTCGCTCCGACAACGGTGAAAGTTGGCGCGAGCACAGCTTGTACGAGAATGAGGAATATATGCTGGAAGCCTTAAACGAGGCAACTGCTGGCAACGACACCGGAGTAAATCCGCTGGAGGATCTTCATACAAATCGTATTATTCGCATCGTTACACAAAATGTGCCTCACTTCTTTGCTGTCGTATCTCGGATACGCCAGGAGGTTCATGCAATTGGAACAGATGGCGGCACAGTTTCGTCGACAGCAGTGCCTCAAGTGCAGGCCATATTTCCTCCTCATGCACTGACTAAGAAAATTCGTGTCGGTCTTCAGGCACAGCCAGTTGACTTGATTGATTGCTCCAAGCTGCTTGGCCAGGGCGTCGCTGTATCGCCGGTGGTGACTGTTGAGCCGCGTATGTATATCCGAGATTGCATTGGAATGAGTACTGATTTTTCTTTTTAATCCAAAGGTCGAAGGAAGTTTCATAAAGCTATAACGTTGAGTATTCCAGCACCTAAAGCATGCAACGAGGGCATGGTTAATGCTCCATACGGTAGTGGAGCGACAGGCAACGGAAATGCGAGCGTGCATGCTCCCACTCTAAGGCTGCTATGTTCTATCACTGGTGGACAGACTCGCGCCGCTTGGGAAGATGTTACTGGATCCACACCATTGGCATTTGTTAAAGATAGCGTTACATTTACCACAACAGTTTCGGCTCGCTTTTGGCTAATGGACTGCCGTAACATTGCAGACGCCGGTAGAATGGCCACCGAGCTATACACCTACATGGCACAGGTGCCGTTTATGGTGAAGTTTGTAATATTTGCAAAACGCATATCAGCTACCGAAGCAAAGCTCTCCGTGTTCTGTATGACAGACGATAAGGAGGACAAAACCCTTGAACACCAGGAATATTTTAAGGAGGTAGCCAAAAGTCGAGACATTGAAGTTCTTCAGGATCAAAATATTTACCTGGAATTTGCCGGCAACCTGGTACCAGTTTTGAAATCGGGCGAGCAACTAAACATCAAGTTTAAAGCTTTTCGCGAGAATCGACTATCGTTTGTAGTTCATATCAAGGATCAAGAGCAACCCTATGGCCATGTTTGCTTTAAATCAGGTCCCGGTGATGCTCCACAGGCGATTTGTGCATTAAATGTTTCGCTTGCCGATGAGAACCATCATTCGCTAAATTTATCTGATCAACAGCATGAAAATGGTATTCATATCAATAACGAAACCTTTAGAAAGATCAATAAGGTAAATCACGGACTCTATTACAAGGATCTAATCAATGCAGAGATCAAAGCTTCTGCAGTCGCCAAGGTCAACAAAGTTGTTTTGGGTGAAAAAACCGAACTTCCAACAAACGGCTCTCACTCCGGCATTATTCACAGTGACGATATACAGCGCGCCGACATTCGACTATCAGACATAGCTAGTCTAATAGGCAATGATTGGCCGGAGCTGGCTAAAGAATTGGGTGTACCCGAAACTGACATCGACCTGATCAAAGCCGAGTATGCCAGTGACACGGCACAGCCGGGCCTTGTTGTTCTACAACTCTGGATAGCTCAAGAAGGCTCTTCCCGTGCTACTGGCAATGCAATGGCTCAAGCTCTGCATAAAATTGGACGTGGGGACATAGTTGAAAGGTGCATTGTAGATCTCGAGCCTGTCACTGATTCCTTGGAATTGAGTGTTGCCACCGCTCGACTTGAATCGCACCAAAATCCCAATGACACGTCAATATCAGAAACTGTCAAAAAACTTGAGAACGGTAAACTAGGGTCAGTGGATACTGCAGAACCAAATGAAGGTAAGCATATTAATTAATATGTTTAAAAATCGCATGCTACTACATATTATCAAAAGGTATTTCTTGTGCAACACCGCCCCCGACTCCAATAGAAGTTGCTGATAACACAAAATTGGAGTACGACTTAGAGACTGTATACGAAACAGCTAAGGAGCATACCCTACAATTGCTGGAAGAAGCTCAGGAAAACATTGAGCAAAGGGGTAAGTTGTGTGCACCATGCTGAAACAATGTGCTGCTCTGTGGGTGGGTTCTGTTTTTTTTTTGTTATAGAATTAGCTTAGTAAAGATAAATCAAATAGAAGACTATTTAGCTAAATTGAAAAGCTCGAACCTACAAACAGTGCAACTTGTAAATTAGCACAATCGCATAATTGCGTATTATTTTTATTATAAATACAATAGCTCAAACAGACATTCAGACAATAGTACCAGATCAAACATCCATCGAAGATGCACTAATGAAGTCTCTGGCAGACATGCAAGGTCGGAATTCTTCGTCGTCACCAGCCGATATCGGTGAGCACTCCATTGTCTTTGCGGCCAATGAATCTTTTGCGGCAGAATCAAAAAACAGCCACGAGATCAACCCGCCAAGGAATACAGCTGAGTAGAGTCTTCGAAGTATTGTCATGCCCAGGCACTAGCCTAGGCATGGACATCTTATATTTATTTATTTATTTATCAATATACTCCTAATCGTAATCGTTCATTGTTTGTGTATACCAAGCAATTCATTATTTATCAAAAAAAAAAAAATATCTATGTATGTTTGTATGTATAAATTGTATCAAATCGAGCATGTTCAAAATCAACCCAAAAATCTTTAATGGGTTTCCGACAGATATTTCTGTTGGAATAAATAAGCACAACATGTGTATCGAGCTAACCGAATAAATTGTTGAACTTAACTATAAATTGTGTTTTATTTTACAACATGAGTCACATCTGGGAAGCATGACCTGACCTACTTCGTAACGTCAAAAAGTAAATAAGACATACCAAGTGGCAAAAGCTACTTCAATAACCAATTTATGCCACGGAGCTTGCTCCTTTCGGCATATAAAAAGTTTAGCAACTGTCGGCCAACTTTTTCCGTTAAGTGCTTTTGGATGAATATTGATAACGAAGGACTTCAAAGTAACTAAAATAAACTTAATTCGCCCAAGTCTACATTCAAAGTGCCTCAAGTTCAGACCGGAATCTCACGGAAATACGAATAGAAGCACGAACAATTATTTTAGTTTATAAATTTAATCAAAAGAAGAAAAAACGTTAAAAAACGTTTCTCCTCTGTTTAACTTGTAAAAATATCAAAGCAAATAAAAATCTTAAGAAGCAAAGTTATATATGCATTTGCCATTTATGGTGCCATTCCTGTTCATTTCAAAGATTTTAATTAATTAAATCATGTTTAGTTTAAATAACCTTGTTTAAGCGACTGTACATCCAGCGTGCCAGTTTCTCCAGAGACGATTTTTTAATTTTCGCCCATTCAGGTGCAGTATTGACTCAAATGGCCGTTCATTTTTGTAAACCTTGGCCGATTACATCCCCCAATGGTCTTTGATTGGAATTAGAGAGCTGGCCACTTTAGACACTAATAAATATACGATAATTTCGTCACGATTTTCCTTATTTTTAGATTTACTGCATACTTAGTAACGTCACATTGCACATACATATGTATACTTTTTCCTATCAAGTGTGGTTTAATGCCATACAAAACCGTACCACAAATGGTACCGAAAGAAGAATTTTGCAAAGAAAAAAGTGGAAAAAGTATTAAAAAAAATAATTCCGTGTACTAAAAATTCACGTACGATTTAATAGAGATACCGACAAACATTTTTGTGCACATACACCAAAGCCTCGGTTAATTGGTTCCAAAATAGAAATTTTTTAAGAAAACCAGTTATTGGTTATTGGTTATCTGCTTTTTTAAATAACTGTCTAACGTTTGTTGAATTTTATCAGTTTTTATTTTGCATGTAAATCTCTTTGTAGCAATTAACAGCATCAGCAGCAGATGTTGCAACGGTTGAACTCCTATTTTCGTCTGCATCAATATCAGCAAAAATATCCATGGCTTGGGCAATCAATTGCATTGCACCAGATATTTTTGCAGCTGTTAATTTTTTGTCCTCTGATATAAAATCACTTGGTTTAACATTATCTTTAACATGTGTTAGGCAATCTTTGCTAGCTTTAGGTCAAGGGAAAGATTTTTCCGTTTTGGATTCTTGATGGCAGCCGTTTCCAAAACAGACCTGTTTCTTCGACGTTCAAATCTTGTTTGCTAGAATATCCACCTTCATCAATAATGGGTTTAAGTTCTGTCTGAAACTTTTCTGCAGCTGATATATCAGCACTGGCCGACTTACTTTTTAAAGCTACATTGTGCAAATTCGCTCTAGTTTTAAACCACTCAAACCATCCGTTGGTAGCTTCAAATTTCTTTGCTGCGACTCTACTTGATAATGGCTGATTATCTTTAAGGTCGTTATAAATAGATAGAGCTTTATTTCTTATTCACATTTTACTTATGGGCATCCTCCGGCTGGTTTGGTTTTCTATCCATATACAAAGAAGGGACTCCATTTTTACCATTAAAGAACTTCTTACTGTAGTCACTTGATTTAATTGTAATAAAGTGACAGTTTGCGTAAGTTGAGATATTTTGGCATTATCTCTTTTACAAATTGTCTTAACAGTGGTAGCTGCTAAGCCAATACTTCTGCCAATGTCGACAGCATTTTCGCCTGACTTGTAACGCTTTAACATTTCCAAGTTTCGCTCAAAATTAATAGTCTTATTTTTGCCGCTCATTGTTATTGAAATGACTTGCACACGGCTATACAGAACAACGTTGCAACAAAATGGGAGTCCCCCTGTTATACGCAGCTACGCGAATAACGCAACAAAACTTGAACAGCTGTGCGCAGGGACGCAAATTGATATCATAACTACGCAAACCAAAAAATCGAAAATGAGACGCAAATCGAAATTACAACGACGCACATCGAAAAAGTAGTCATTTTGATGCGACGCAAATAGAAAAGCCGCTAATCGGGAAGACGCAAACTGAGGCTTTTCCCTGAGGTAGACAGGAAAATGACAGAGTCTGGAGAAATGCAAAATTAGTTCAGCTTTTTTTCTCTTTTTCTGGTTCATTTAATTCCTTTGCAACAGTCAAGTCGGACATAAAATGTAACAAATGTGACTATAAATTTAAATTTGCAACATAACGACTGTTCAAAACTGCTGAATTGTATGTTAAATATCCTGAAGGAAAGATAACCTTTTTATGAATATAGATGCTTTGAAAGAGTTAAGAGACCTTATGTGATATGTTTGTACAAGGTGTTGGTTTTTAAAATGGGATGCACAATACATAAATCTTTATATACATAGCGTGAATTCTAATTTTTTTTTAAGTGCGGAGAGTCCAGCAGTAGCTGAATTATAAAGTCGCATCGGATGGTTACAGCACTAATATTAAAAGTCAAGCCAATTGGACTGCCGAAGAATGGCCATTGTTTATGCCAAAATGACATGCACATTGATAGATTCCCAAACGGCCGAAAATATCAAGACGTGGCACAGTGGGCGATTTAGCTGATCTAGCGTAACGAAATTACTCAAAAAAATAAAACAATTTTGCAAAAATGGTAATTTTTATATTATTTGGACCCTTCAATGCAAAATATTTAATAATTTTTTGCACCTTAAAAAATTTTGTTATGCTGTTTTTGTTCACATGTTTTAAACGTTTCTATTGTCTGCATTTTTAACTATTATTATTATTAATAATAACAGTTAATCGAATCCGAATCGGAATTTTCTGAATCCGAAGGGTAATTCATTAACAGGCTTCGAACATCCTTATCAAACACTATTTTTTTACTAGATTTATTTCCTTTGCTTTTGCACAAACTTGTTATAAGTGGATCTGAAGCAACTAATAATGAATTCATTAAATCCTTCATTGTATTTACCCGCGAGTTTTTTCGTGTATTTTCGTTATGTCCTTCCACAGCTTCTTCCGACATCATGCCAATCGGAATTGTTACACTTTCTATAATTTCGGCTCCGTGAATTAATATTTTGTGTAATGAGCATGTAAAACCAAGAATATTCTTGCACAAATATCTTCGCAGTTTCCATCGTATATTTTCCAAATCTGTCGGCATTTATTGCACAACCTAAAGACATGGAACGCAAAATAACACCAAGTCTTTTTATCAGGTCATGGTTTACTCCAGTAATTTGAGCGGACAGTTCTGACTTTTCAAAAAACCTTCGAGCAGTATTTCCACTATTCGTATTGCCAGAACCTTGCATTGGAATATCTACCAATAAAGACATTTCGATTCTGAATCTTTCTTGGATGACTGCCTTTTGTTTATTGACTATGCTCTTGTCCGAAGCACGAACTTGCCACTTTTTAATTGGTAGACGATAGCCGATATGTAGCATATATTCAAAGCAGCGAATCCAACAATGCAAAGTCGACAATCCGAACTTCAGCAAGTCCTCATTTCTTGCCAAGCTGTTAATTGCATCTAAATCGTTTATTGCCATTGGCGTGGCTTTACAAATACCACATGTTTGCGATGATGTTTCGGCAATCACGCTAAAAACTTTGCCATTGATCATGGTAAATTGCAATTTGTGGTGAACTTGAAAACTACTTAAGCACGTAGGATCGTTTTGCAATATCTGTGAATTCATTTTTCCAATTTCCGCTCTAAACAATTCTGTAGATTCTTTGTCAAATATTATTTTTTGAGGTCTACAGTACCGAGTCGATGCTGGGCGTGGATTTTTCCAAAGTACTTTGCTTTCCAATTGTAATTGTAGCGGTACTATGCATATAAAAAATGTGTGTTAATCTGCCATTTTAAATTCCACATTACTGAAGCTCTGCCGGTATGTCGCGTGTCCCGAACTCCCATCGCAACCCCATTTAACGACTTATATTTATTGCTATTATCCGAGATTTGGCTTAAAACTTTGCGATGCGCACCAACAATTCTCGTAATTGTGTGGTCCAGCATTTCTTGTAAAGGAACTTCAACTTTCTTCCGCCGATCGCAAAACATCGTAGGTTGGAAAAATATTAGCTTTTCGCGCTTTTGTGCCTGATTGCAATAGCTTGTATGAGTTCTTCGTGTAATCGCCATCGATACAAAGCGCCAATGCTTCTTCTGAAGAATTTTTAATGGAGAGTTGTTGGTCTGCATCCAAACTTTTTTTTATTTTTTAGATGCGTCGGGATTTGCTTCTACCATTGTAACAATGTCCGCTGCACTCTGTTTACCACATTTCTAAAGGCTTATACGTGTTGCTCTCAGAAGGTTATTGCAAGAGTTGTTTTTCACAAAATGTGCTATTTTTGTGCACTGACGGCCAAGGTGGCAATTTTGCATTTCTTTTGGTTTTCGCCCTGGAGGAAATTTTTCTTCGGGGCTCAGAAGAACTAAATCGTCGTTGAGCCAGGCTGCGTTGTTCTTCTCCACTCGATTCTTATCTCTGATACTTTTCTTCCACTTTTCAGACAATTTTTTGTAGAAAATTTTAAGTTTATCCATAATTGAATAGTAGTCCTGCTCACTACAGTCCGATTTCTGTATTACATTAAAAAACTTCAGTCGACAAGTGCGGAATACTTATTTGAAGCGCATTTTTCATTATGCCATATTTCAAAAAGTTGCCGCTTGAGACCGACATGGTTCCTATAAAAAGTTACATTGGCAGCTCAGGGCAGCTAATGTTGGACAATTCACAAAGTGGACGACATAGTTCGTCTATCACAAAAAAAAACTTTTTTACGGGCCAATACGGGCCTCATAATTTTGTATTCTACAGAAGATGAAATTATTTTACAATAGGGTATTAGAGAAACAGGAAAAAAGGAAGCTCAGGGCTGATCAACGATATCGATTTGCTAAATCAACATATAACTATGGGAGGGAAATCAAATTTTGCATGATTTTAAATGTTGAAAATTGGTATTTCGTTACGCGGCTTACATATGTACATATAATCTTATGTTATGTTATACTTTATGTACATATATACTAAAATATTTGTGGAAAATTACTTTATGGCTTTCATTTAACGTCATAATAAAAAAATACGTGTATCACGATAATTCGGTACAAGGATACGGTACGATGAGTGGTACAACAAAGAGCACACGAAGGAGAATATATGTTAATTGGATAGATTGGAGGCAGTACCGATAGTTCTTCATCATATTTATCAGAAGCAAGCGATAAAAATGGAGTCCATATTTAGCCGATCGTTGCTCCTTGGAAGATCTAGTTCACTCCAACTAAATGAAATGAACAAAGACTACATATTTGGAATCATTCAACTTCGCACTCAAAAAAGGCAAAGCATACTCTACCTTTACCAATGTCGCATAGAAATCAATAACAAAATGTACATATAGCGGTACGCAAACCTCGAACATGAGTGCCATATATAAACTTGTCTTTATGCGTTCCACACTTTGTTAAAACAATTTTTTTTAATAAGGATATATACTATCTTCATGATCAAACAACAAAATATTATTTAATTTTTAAAACTAAAACAAGATTGCTGGCTACAAGTTTTATTGGTCACCTGCATATTGTGCACCAACTTTGTCAAAGTTTTGACAAATTAAATTAAAAAAAAACAATCTTTGACTTTAAAAATAAGTTTAGTTTTGCATTATACAAATTTTGTTACACTGTCCAAATCGCCAAAATTTATGTGCCAGGGATAAAAAAATTTGTGTTTATCGATATATTGACCAAATGAAATGAAAGATCATATTGCAACTATACACATCGATGTGCGAGATATTCTATCGATATTTTTAACATCCCTAAAACGAGCCGGCTCTCTTTATATTCTCTTTGTGCTTACTTTCCGGAAGTTACTTCCGTCACAAAAAAGTTTCCCTTCAACGATTTTTTATAAACCTTCGCCAAAGCCAACGCTTTTTTCAAGTTGCGGTCCTTACGCTATTTTACCGGGAAATTGTAAATTCAATGACATCCATTTTAAAGAAAGCCTAAATCATAGGCGCAGAGTTGTAGTGTTGTACACCAAGTTTGCTGACTTTATTTTTAGGGTATATTTAAGTCGCCATGTAACAGTATGTAACAGGCAGAAGGAAGCGTTTCCGACTCTATAAAGTATATTTTTTATCAGCATAGCCATGTCCGTTTGTATGAACACCTAGATCTCGGAGACTATATGTATGAGCTAGGGTCACCAAAGTTGGTATGCGGACCCGTGTTGTGTAGCCAAGTTATACGCACAAACTTTTTACGGGTAATGTCAAGGAGGCGGCAGCCGGATGAGTGAGATGGCATACGATTGGTATGTGAAAGAGAAAGAGGGAAAGAGTTAGGGTTGGTCATCAGACAAACATAACGAAGAGTAAATAAAGGGCTTATTGGTACAGGGTATATCCCAGTCGGTGAGGCGACTTGCTTTTTTTATTTTTCGTACGAATAATAATTTTTTTTAGAAAAACTGCGCCAAAATTTAAAAGAAATTGTGCGTTGTGCTTGGGACTTTTACCATTCTAACGAGGAAACATTAAAAAATTCCAAAATACAGACTGAAATGCGAACCAAGACTAACAAATTTTGTTTGTTTTATAAATTTTAATTGAATTTTTTCCTGTAAATGAGTAAATAAACAAAATTGATTTTCTTGTGAAATGTTTTTCATATTATACATTTTCCCATAGTTTATTTAAATTTATTTAAGCCCGTTTAAGTGGTCGTGCCAGTGGGGTGTAAATGTTTTAACCATTTCCCAGATATTTTGCCACCAATATCGACTAAATACTTCAAGTAGACCAAAGTTTACAAAATTCCAGAGATTTAAATATCGTGCCGGCTTATCGATGAAAACTTATGTAGGCATATCGCACTTCGTATCGATATATTTTACATCTTGCGCACCACTTTCAGAAGTATCTTCGTTTGGTCAAATTAATATTGCATTGCGCAAAGTTGTGAAAAGTTCTTTAATAAGTTGGAGTTGAGAAAAAAGATAAATATTCAGTCCTTAAAATATGTGTTAGTTAAAACATGGTGTCCTGTGAAAATTAGGCGATCTCACCGTCCTACATATGTATGTCTGTAAGTCAGAGCAACAAGAAATTTGTGTACACGCTTGAATTTTTATCAAAGAAATTTGCAGATACTTATGTATGTATGCATGTATGTATGTATGTAAATGTCTGTACATATATGGATGATATGTGGGTGTCGGGGCATCTGACTGAGTATGAGTCATGTGTAATCTTTACATAGTCTTTCTGACCTAACATCAAGAAAAGAGTAGTCGATACATCCATTTATATATACATATATATATATATATATATATATATACATACATATGTCTTCATGCATACATGTCTAGCACATATAAGTTATGTCACCTGAGAAACGATATTGGAAAAAACATGCTATAATTGCGGCAGTAAACATGGGAGTCAAAATTGCTGTTGCTATCTGGGTATGACTCAGTTTTAATGCTATTGATAACACTTTGGCTCAAAAGTCACAGCTTAGCCTAGAATTGGTGATATTGTGACGGTGATTATCGTTATTGTCTAGGAATGATATAAGGGGATTATTTTTGTATGTTCTTTTATATTCCAAAACTCTGGGCAACATACATACATATAATACCCGATTTAAAAGTCTCAAAAACAATTTATGCTTTTATTGCGTTGCTGAAGTTGTAGGAAATAACTTTTTGCATTTATGAAATAATCTGGTTAATTGTAAGTTAATTAATACGCCTACATACATATATACATAATGTGCCCTCACTGACTTTCAATTTTCTTTTTTATTTCAGAAACTGATACTGACACAGTTACATAGAAATCGGCGCCGTGCCGCAATAAATATGCCTATAATGTATAATGTGTCATATAGCTCAGCTGTCAAACAAAAGCAAGCCTTTGGTATCGTTTTCCAGTTCCAATACAAACTTAGATCCATTCTCAGCCTGTTACAGTCGAAGTTCGCTAAAAGCGATGATATATTGTATCAATTTAGTGAAAAGTGAATTCAACAGCCGCAACGATAAGTGAATTCAAAAGCCACACCGTAAAATGAACTAACTATTTTCACACCATAAATCTATAAGAAAAATTAGAGTATATTCCAAAAAAAAAAGTGTTTATAAAATTGAATAGTGATTTGACACTTATACTGTTTTATTAGTGCTTAAACAAAAGCGAACAATTTAATTTGCATCTAATAATTTTGCCTTAGTGTATCGTTGGCCTGTGTAACCAACATATTTTCTGCTTCGAGGGAGCTTCACATCGTAATGAATTCAGATAGAGGCGATTCAGAGACGCAGCAGGAGCAAATTGGGCTATTCAAGAGAAAGTTGCGCAAGCGACGTTACGGTTCTGCATCGGTGCTGACAGATAGTGGCTCCAGGTCCGGGTGTAGGGCGAACGTGGCTCGGCTGGGTTTGGTGCTACTACTACAAAAGGAATACGTAAAACAGTTCTATTTTGAAAAACGTGTCGGCAGCGGAGGAGGAGGAGGAGGAAATATCGGACATCCCTTGACCGATCGCAGCGCCAACTTTGGATGATTGAGAACAATTTGGGGCAGCTTCACTAGCAACCTGACTTTTCCAGGTGGCCCTAATTTTATACTGATCATCTCTATCGTCGACGTCGTTTTTTGGCCCACTGTTACGATGCTATCTTCCAGTGTTATTGCCATCCGGTCCATTGTTTATTTGAGGATTTGCACTGCAGCGCTAGGGTTGTTCAGCTGACATTTCTGCTGCTCCAATAAAGCAACTATAGACGATCATCAGATTTTATTGTAACCCAACGCAACGAAGGTCTTTTCGGTAACCGGTCAAAACGAAGAGATTTGATATCTTTCTCCCTGATTGTACTTTTTCAAGCAACTGGTTGTGTATGAACATGTCAGTTAATCTTTTAGACGTCGGCACAGCTTCTGCTACTCCTGCGCGTCCAGAGGTTCTGCCCTTGCAGCCCCTTTTTGACGTCTCCCAGTCGCCATCGCAAAATGTGGAAAAGGGACAACCTCCTTACTTTCCACGAATCGCCACCAAAAACAACTTGTTGAAACTAAATTGGTGGCACTCCCCAACTCAACCACAGAATTCCGAAGCTGAGGCGGTATTCTTACAGCCGAATGGATTGAACAACGATAGGGGCAGAGAACATGTCCACATTATCAACGCTATGGATAATAATAATGCGACAGAACACGGTAGTCGCGATGCGTCAGCTAGACCAAGTCCTCCTGGTTCGCTCCGCGGTCGAGACCGGGTATGGGGCGATCAAAAGGACATACGACGGCGTTGTGATAATATATTTGAGCCCGATGTTAGCGAATTTGACCAGCAAGACTCGCAACGCCTTGTGGATGGTAAGTTATTCACCTGTTACATAAATTCTAAATTGTTTTTTTTTACCCTTCAGCGGACTCTGCGCTGTGGCCTTACATTTTAATACTATTTCCATAGACCAATACGTGTTTAAAAGTGAAAAAGGTCCTCAAAGACTCTCTCATAATGTCAGTAGATAATGTTCATTTTCCCACTCTTACAGTGGATTTTTTTACAAATATACATAGGTTAGTTTCGTGTTGAAAGCTTTTAAACCCAAACTTTGTTAGCTCTTATAGGTAAGGTAGTTCTTAGTTGTTCTGCGTGGCTTTTGGACTATGTATACCGTATAGGCTTTATGGGTATAATCAAAAAAAATGTTATAAAGTATTACTTGTTTGCTAAACTAACTATTAAACAATAGTTGTACATCCAATTCCTGTGTTTCAATAGTCGAGTGGGAATCCCATGCATGCCCATTGGAGAGAGTTTAAGAACAATGATAAAAAGTGTATATTAATTATGGTCAAAAGTGTGCAACGTATTGACAAAAGCATCTCCGACCATATAAAGTATATATATTCCTCATCAGCACGATGAGACGAGTTCATATAGCTATATCCGCCCGTTCTGTCTGTCCGTCCGTCTCAGCGCAAACTTCTCGTAGATGTAGTTTTCTTTATACTGCAGGCATTGTATATCTCGGACTCAGTCGGATCGGACTACTATATCATATATCTCGCATAGGAACGATCGATCGAAAATAGAGTTTTGGATCAATAAGTCTGTTGTTTTCCATGGGATATTATAAAAAAATTTACTTGTCTCAGTTTGTTTTATATCCAAAGGTCAAGATCGGACCACTATATCGCATAGCTCCCATGGGAACGATCGGACGAAAATTCAGTTTTAGACCACTAATTCTCTTCGTTTTCAAGCGAATGTTTAAAAAAATTTGATAGTTTATTATACTCATTATTATCATTTCCAAATTTGATGAAGATCGGACTACTATATCATATAGCTCCCCCATAGGAACAATCGACTTGAAAACACGAAAACAAATGGGCCACCTTTTTTGAATTTTAACATAAAAGGTTATTTGACACCTATGTACATATATAAATTCGAAGTTTTATCTTTCTCTTATCTCTTTGAACTGTCATGTAAAGAATAGCTTTTGTAAAAAAACCAGTGGCGGCTCATAGGTTATAATAAAAATATGAAATTTCAATGAATTCGAATTAAATAAAATTGTGAGAAAAGATAAAGCAAAAAATCGCCAGCACTTACGAATTGAAATTTTGTCTTTCAATTACTTGTTTGTTTCTTCGAATAACCCTAGCGTGCCCGTTTCGTTGACGCCAGCTCAGAGCTTTAAGCGCAATCGTGTGCCGCTTGCCATCAGACTGTGGCAATCGTTGATGGCTGATGGCCAGGTTCGGTTCAGTAGCGGTTTAAAGCGGCCGCGACGTAAAATTGGACGCGATAATTTTTTGAAACCTTGATCGATTACGCCTGTCGCTTTTCTTGTTGTTATCGTTTGTGGTTTCTAGGCGGGCGCAGCAACAGGTGCATACTATAGTGTATGCATGGGGATCGGAAACCAGGCGCTATGTTGCCGATTGGGGTCAAGAGCTTCATTGCATAAATTAAACACATCTCACTATATTTCTATACAAATATTTATGTAGATAATTTTTAACAAGAGGGTGATAGTGTGTGCGGGTGTGGATGCTCGCTGACGGTGGCGACGGCGTATTTACTCGGCCTCTTTGTTGCGCTGTGTTCGTCTTTGTTATTTATTGTCAAAAAATTCTCAAAATGTGACGCATAAAGTCGTATCAATTATCAAGTTCTTGAGTTAAAGACTTTCAATGCCCAAGTGTATGTTTGCTGTGTGCGCATGTGGCACAGCAGTTGTTCAGAGTCAAAGCCAAATATTAATTGACAAAGATTGTGGACTAATTGCTTGCTACAGCAGTGTTAGTGGCATATGTAGGTGTATGTGGTTGTCGCTGAGTCCATGTGAGTTGGTGTGAGTGCGAGTGTGTAGACGCAGTTTATACTCCCTTAAAAGAGTGTGTTCATTGAGGCTATAAGTTGTTTTTCCGAATTTCACCGATGGTAATCAAATTCGTTTACGCAATTTTTATGTTTCTTTTATTTTTAAACACAATATAAATCGGATGAGTATATTTTTGTTTGGTGAAAAATATTAGATGAGTAGTTAGTTCCCTAACTTCTATACTCGCAACTTATACTTTTAATTAAAAATCTTGGGTCAGTCCATTTATTTGCTTAACAGGTTGGAAGAGGGTATAGAAACTTCGACTCATCTGAAGCTATCTGGCTACTCTGTCTTAATTTTTTTGAGGTTGCTTGTTTTTTTTTTTCCGTGACTGGACACACATACTAAAGTACACATTTATATGTCTATATGTATGTATGTAGGTAGTTAATACATATGTACATATATGCATTGAGTACTTAAACTTAATAAGGATTTTTTCAGTGTACATATGTACATTTACTAAACTTGATTGTGTTAGAGCAGTACTTTTCGTGACAGAACTGCAACTTCGCCGTCGGAACGGCAAGTGCACTTGAGCAAAATTGCAATATTTACAATTTGAATTAGCCCTTTAAAGTGATAAATGTGATAATACATACACATACTTGCACATTTGTACATACATATGTATATTATATATGCATACACTTGCGCATATGGGTACGAATAGCACATCGATAGCGCGTGGTTGTTTTGTTATTCATGTTTTACCCACAATCGCGTTCGTCAAAGCGATTGTGAGCAATTATAATTGTACGAGAGCATAATTAAACCTCTATAAACAAATAAACGAATTAGGAAAACTATACTCGCAACTTGCTAAAGAAAAGGCGAGACAAACACACACAGACCAATGTCGCTCGCGCTTGCCTCTTATCAATTCGATTTTATCTAAGTACATACATATGTAGTTAATATTCTTTGTTGCCTTTTTTGATTAGAAGCGTGTTGCCTTTGCTTGCTAAGAAAGTAACTGCTTAGCTGGCAAGACTATTGGGCCAGAGTTTTTTAAACTAATTGAGTCCATCTCAAACAGGTGGATGGAAGAGTTGTCAGAGTGACAGATTGCAAACTCTTTTGGCATGCAGCAAAATCGCAGATTTCCTTGAAGCAATTTGTGATCGGGGTCCAAGTCAGTGGGTTTCCTTGAACCACGTGTGTATAGAAGCAGGAGGTACATTAATACATATATGTACATACATATGTACTTCTGCGATTATGCTAGATATATACATACGTACGCAAAGTGTTGGATAATTTCAGACGGTATTATTAATTGGATAGTTGACTTCGCCACGTTTTTGAGCTATTCCCGACTCCGCGCAGCAATACAGACATACGTCAATTTCAATCTGATTGGATGATGAACAACGACGTCTTGCGAGGTATGAAAGAAATAAGTCGGACAAACGGTGATGGGTTTTGAAATCAAGTTGTGTATAGATTTTTTAAATAAGAAAAAATCTAGGCAAATCGAAATCCCAAATTCGCATAGATCCCGGCTAAAATAAAATTATTTTGCTTTTTCATGTGCTAATATACAAAGTCCTCGTCCTAATGAATAAGAATTTCTTTTACCTAAGGATATTGCACAATCAACTTATTCCAATGTGTTTTAACAAATGCTCCATTTAGATCCATTACCATGTGTGGGCGTTCTAAACCAAAACCAGGAGGATGAAATGAAAGTTTGTGGATATCGGCACTCTCGTATGCGCACCGTTCTCTGCTGGTTCTGTATTTTTCTCACTGGAGGACTTCTTCGATTGGTCTTGCACTGGTGGCGTCACTGGTACTTATTCGCCACCTGCCATCCATGTCCCCTTCAAGAAGCAGAGCAAGTGTTGGTCGAGGAGGATTACCAGGGCAAGCACAAGCTTTATCACGTGAAGCCCGTGCGCTTTCTCACAGTCGACCAGTTAAAGTAAGAAATGATCAACAATAGTTGAACTCGACAAGGATAAAAGCAATTCGATCTTCTTTCAGATCAACTCAGCGAGAGTTTGCAAGCTCCTCCGAACATTTCGATGAAAATCAACTGCAATTGGCGGTGCACTTCTCGTCTGCACAATTTAGATGTACGTTGAAATATTTTTTTCGGGTTTTTTCCAACACATTTTGTAAGAGGTAATCATGGCTTTCGTATGTTTCAATAGATTGCGAGTCGGTAAAGATATTCAAATGCAAGCAATTGGTTTACGCTTGGGACACCAACATCAATGGATTTAACAAAATAAACGGCTTGGACATTAATGTGCCGTGCTCTTACTTTCATCAGCAACACGGACTCACAGTGCAGGAACAGCTTGCCAGGCGTACTGTTTTTGGCGATAACGAGATAACAGTGCCGTTACATGATGTTAAGACACTATTCTTTCTGGAGGTTCTTAACCCTTTCTATGTGTTTCAAATATTTTCCGTCATCCTGTGGTTTACCTACGACTACTATTATTACGCCTGTGTTATTTTGTTGATGTCAATATTTGGAATTGCAATGTCGATTTTCCAGACAAAAAAGGTGAGAAGTGTGCCTATGTTGATAATTTAACTTTTTTACTTACTTAAATTTATGTGAATTTTAGAACCAAGATGTGCTCCATAAAACCGTACTCAATACTGGAAATGCTTGGATTGTAAACGCCAAAGGTGTGTCCAAGGAACTGCCAACGAAGTGTCTTGTGCCCGGCGATATAATTGAAATTCCTTCATCGGGTTGTACTATGCAGTGCGATGCAGTTTTATTATCAGGCAACTGCATACTCGACGAGTCTATGTTAACAGGCGAGAGTGTACCAGTAACTAAGACGCCGCTGCCATTGAAGCGGGACGTTATTTTCGATAAGAAGGATCATGCTAGACACACGCTTTTTTGTGGTACAAAAGTTATTCAAACAAGGTATATTGGGTCAAAAAAAGTTCTGGCTTGTGTTATAAACACTGGTAATATAACAGCAAAGGGCGGACTAATACGGTCAATTTTGTATCCACCGCCAGTGGACTACAAGTTCGAGCAGGATTCGTATAAATTTATTCAGTTTTTGGCACTAATTGCTTGTGTTGGCTTTATATACACTCTTGTTACAAAGGTGAGTTGAACTTCACAAATTTTTACAGCTTCACATTGATCATTGGTGTTCCATTTAGATTATACGTGGCACAGATCCAGTGAAAATTGCTGTAGAATCTTTAGATCTAATAACAATTGTGGTCCCACCTGCTTTGCCAGCAGCAATGACCGTGGGTCGATTTTATGCACAAAAACGTTTAAAAGCCAACGATATATTTTGCATTTCGCCCCGTTCTATCAATGTGGCCGGCAGCATTAACTGTTGTTGTTTTGATAAGGTAAGTAATTTGTGGGTAATACTCGTAGTTACTGATAAATGAGAAATTCACGTTATTTATTTACAGACGGGGACACTTACTGAAGATGGATTGGATATGTGGGGAGTTGTGCCGAAGTCTTTAACAAATCAGTTTCAAATACCGATGAAGGATGTGCAGCGTCTTCCCTACGATCACTTCTTGTTTGCTATGGTGACGTGCCACTCTATCACAGTAATGAACGGTCGCATGATGGGAGATCCTTTGGACCTTAAAATGTTTGAGTCAACGGGCTGGATATTAGAGGATTCTAAGGACATACCTGAAAATGAGAAATACGGCCTAATCTATCCGACTATTTTAAGACAACCAAATAGGCATACTTTAAACGCAGAGGAACGCATTACAAATCCCGAAAATCAAGGGTCAGTGCAACGACAATCCTCTGTAGATGATCTTTTAGCTAATGTCGGCCTGTCACAAAGCGAAAAGAATTTTGATCATGGGATTGTTAGGGAATTTCCATTTTCATCAAATCTTCAGCGCATGTCAGTTATAACTCGCTGCTTAAGTGTTCAGGGCTTTAATGTGTACTGCAAAGGATCGCCGGAGATGATGCAGCAGCTATGCCAGCCCCAGAGTTTGCCGGAGAACTACTCACAGCAGTTGTCTACGTTTGCCAAAAAGGGCTACCGAATTATAGCCGTAGCATTTAAGGCACTTTCTCCCAAGATAAACTATACTAAAGTGCAGCGGCTTTCCCGTGAAGAAGTCGAACACAATTTGGATTTTCTCGGATTTGTTATACTTGAGAATCGATTAAAGCCTGACACCACCTCAGTAATAAATACCCTAACAACTGCCAATATTCGGACCATAATGGTTACTGGAGATAATATTCTCACTGCTACAAGTGTGGCAAGGGACTGTGGAATTGTTACCTCCACGCAAGCAGTCATAACTGTGCACGCCTCTCCAGTTGAAGCGCATGCTGCTGGCAACCCTAACGAAGAATTTGAGAAGACCAATGCTGATCTACATGAATTTAGCCAATATGAGCTTCAGTATACGCTTGAGTTGGGTAGTAAGATTTGCCCATCTGCCCTGTTAACTCCCAACGGTAATGGAAACGGTATCATGTCGCGTCATTATAAAGATAATGAAAATTGCGGTCCTGACCGTTCAATGTCGACTAATTCGCTTGTAAATGGTTCTAGCTCTAGTTGTGCTGCCAGTATATTACCAAACAGCGACAGCTTGACCAGTGTTAAAACGTTAGACACGTGGACCCACAATGATCCAATTGACGTAGAACTCGGAGCCTCTGTTCCATGTGGAGACAATTGGCGGAAACACTACATTTTTGCCATGGATGGAAAGACATGGCAAATTGTTAGAGATCGCTTCCCAGAACAAATGGAAATACTTTTGACTCGGGGCGCCATCTATGCACGTATGTCGCCGGAGCAAAAGCAGGCTTTAGTTATGGAGCTACAGAATATAGATTACTGTGTAGCCATGTGCGGAGATGGCGCCAATGATTGTGGAGCTTTAAAAGTGGCGCATACTGGTATTTCGTTGAGTGAAACTGAATCGTCCATAGCCTCACCCTTTACATCTCGTAAACCCACTATTGCAGCAGTACCCAATGTTATTAAAGAGGGTCGCGCCGCCTTAGTAACATCTTTCGGAATCTTCAAATACATGGCAGCCTATTCCTTAGTGCAATTCATATCGGTTATGATCCTATACTCGATAGACTCCAATTTAACCGACAAACAATACTTGTACATAGATCTGGGTTTGATATCGATATTTGCGTTTTTTTTCGGTAAGACGGAAGCATTTAATGGTCAATTGGTTAAGCAAGTTCCGCTTAGTTCGTTAATATCTCCAACTCCGCTAACTTCACTGTTACTGCATTTAGCCGTGGTAACGGCGTTTCAAGTGGCTGGTGAGTAAATGCCGTCCAACTCTCGGTGTCGAAGTTTTTTTTAACAGCCATTTATTACTTTACTTACAGGTTGGTTTCAGCTTCAACAACAACCATGGTTTAAGCCCTTCGAACCATCTGATGATGAAAAGCACTTGGGCTGCTATGAGAACTACACTATGTTTGCCATATCCAGTTTCCAATACATCATACTCGCATTTGTCTTTTCGAAGGGTGCCCCGTACCGTAAACCAATTTGGTCTAACTGGCCCTTCTGCCTGACATTGGTCATAAACACTTGCATTATAATTTATCTTGTGGTCTATCCTAGCGACTGGGTAAAGAGTTTTTTCCAGCTTATAGTACCACCAATGGAAAGTGAATGGAAATACATAATGCTTATTTACGGAGTCCTGGCATTTGCTAGTCACGTGTTTGTTGAGTCCTTTGTTGTCGAATATTTAGTGTTCAAGCGATTGCAAGTGCGGCGCGACCAAAAAATGAGCACTTCAAAACAAAAGTATATGCGACTGGAGTATAGTTTAAACTCGTTTAATAACTGGCCCCCGATAACTGAAGTATACGAACCGCACGATCCTGCCGCATTAGAAGAAGTTCAGCCTACTTATGTTAACTTGGGCGCAGAGCAGAGTATTGAGGTGCAGCACACTACTTTTCCGGGTTTCTATGAAGTTTCTGAAAATAAACGAATGCAATCTCCAATTTCTACTTCGGGGACATTGCAAACATAAGGGCCAACTTTCATAAGTATGAAATGCACATACTATTCTTTGTATATACATACATAAATATTTAGTACTATAAATTACTGATTATAAAAATATTTTTAGTGTAAGTTATTAGTCAGAAGAAATCTATTCGTGGTTTAATTTAACTATTGTTGATAAGTAATGCGATGCATGATCTGTTGCATCTATCTGATGATTTTGTACTTAAGGATTTAAGTCTATATATTACGAGTACTTAGCAAAAAATGCGTTTTCTACTAAATCATAATTAAATCTACGTAGCGTGTGTTGTAGACATGTGCGCCGATTTATTCTGTTATATAGAAATAAACACTACCTCCGCTATCGGCCACCTAACGCACCTCATACACAAAGTTTTATTTATTTCATATTAAGTATTAACCATAGAATATTAACTGGATATTGTATTGCATAGTTGGTAGAATAAAGACGTTACGAATTTCAATATACACTTTTATACAGTATGCAATAAATTTATGGCGAATGAAGAAATCAGCAAAATAGGCGAATACATCGGCACGGCCCATGTGCCCGAACTCACATTTTAACCCTACAGTAGTCGTGGGCGGGAGAACTAATGTATGGCACATTTTAGTTTTGATGTAGGATGAAAAATTATTTGTGTACTTAGCTAACTCAACGAAATGATTGAACTGCCTTTAACTTACTTCTTCCACAAAATTTTTAAAAAACATTAAGCATCTTGAAAACTTTTAATTATGAACAATCTTAAAGATTTATCTGGAAAACTATTGGATACTAAAGTGGGTTAATATGAGTGAATTAAATTGTACGTGTTGGTTAATATGAGTGACTAAGGATTAATACGTGGTACAGGGTATCGTAATTTATTTCTGCCGGTATCCGATAGGATAAATATCGGTTCTCAGCAAGTTTGAAATATCGTATATTTATCCATTCCGTCACATTTGCGAACGGATTTTATTTATACCCTTTAGTTTCAATGTGTTCATCGGCTGACTTTCAAAAAAAAAAAAAAAAACAAGTCACATTTACTTAGATGGTGAAGCCTAACGCAAAATATGTAAGCCATCTCAAACTGGTTTGGCCAAAAAATACAATACCAAGTGGATGATATTTAACCAATAATCCGCGATGCCTGCACATTGTTGACACGAAGTATTTTCCGTTATTAGATTTTGTAAAGCACGGTTCTTTAACGTAATGGCTTAAAAGTCATATAATTGTTTGGAAAGATCTACCTCTGACCATCTGACCATCTAATCTATTTGCATGATCCTGGCATCAGAGGAAAAACACTTTGACAAAAAACGTAGTAGATATATCCATTTCTGGTATTTGCAGTCGATACATTAACCAATCCGGTATTCATCATCTATAAGTAGCACAATATGTCGAATATGACTGTGCGACTTTCAGTGCACCACATAGAGGTAGCCTTAATTTCAATAAAAGGGACGTAAGCTAGAATTTAAATCGAACTTGCTGGATTGATTCGGCTGATGAAGATATAACCAGATTTGTTATTCTATATGCTAAGTAAAGAAAATATACAAAGCAAAAACCAGATTAATAGCACCAAGGTAAACATATCATAATCATAATGAAAAATTTTGGATTATTTGCCATGTTTTGTTGTAATTCTTTAAGTCACATGTGGTATATTTCGGGACTCCATAGAGTCCCACGAAGTTTCAGATGAAACAAATGGTTTTGGTTTTCCCAAGAAGAATAATAATCCATTTGTTCTGTTTGTACTTTTTGCTTAAGCTAAATTAATAACGCTTAATATATTTTTATGTATAGATGCGTGTGTATTTCATTAGCTGACTTAATTTTTCAACACAAAATTAATGCTGGGGAATACAAACAATTGATTCGACAAAAGAGAAGAACTGCTCTTAAAAAAATTTTTAAAAATCTATTTGATCAGTCCTTTGTAACTAAGCAAGACTTAAATACTTAATTTTTCTTCTTTCCATTTCTTTTTGGCGTCTCCCCTTCTAAGCTGCGCCCATGATATACGTGAACCAAGTTGGCGTTTCGTTTGGTAACACTTGCAGATTAGCAGCTAAAACTCAACGTTATTTCTGCTGCTCTCCCACCAGCTCACCGTCACCATTACCATCACCAACACCAACACCAACACCACCACCAGCACAACATAAACATTTGCGTCTGCGCTATGACTGGTATTGGAAGCCACTGGCGCTCAAACTGGCCAAACCAGGTGCTCCCTCTAGCTCGAAAGCCACCGACCGCTGTGTCTTTCTTCTTGGTCGTGTTCGGGTATGAGCCAACAATTTGATGCCTTTGCGATTGAAGCTGGCCAAATCAGTTCTCTGCTTTTCTTTGCATGGAATAGTCGTGCAGTTCCTCAATCTACTAAGCGGTAAAAGCAACTTACTTACATACATATATATATTTCTGCACACACTCGCACACACATAAACGGCCATCATACATATACATACATACATATGTGTATGAAAATGTGTGTATCTTTAGACGTATGCTCGCGATCCTTTACTTGTGTTCAACCGTTGGAATCTCATTTACATAATTAAGAGCAACGTTGGCTTCTACGTATTTTGATTGGAAAACTGCATCTGGAATAATTTAAAATATCCAACAAGTGATTTATGTACTTACATTTCAGCAATATTTTTTGGTTTCACTTATTTAGTGAATGCTACAATTGCATAAGCCTGCACATCCAGTTGCCCAAGAAAATATTTGAAAAATTCGTCATATCAGTGTTATTGGTTTACGTGTATGAATAAATGTGTGATGCTCATAGTTTTGTGATATGTCCCAACAAATTTGGAACTGATTCAACAAACAAAAAATTAATTGTGTCATAATAGTTGTTTTCGAATATTTGAATAAATTCCAAATTCAAATATGTACATATATGTTATAAATGTCTATCTATACAAATGCGTAACAAAATCGTGAATGTAAAAAGTCGTATTAACAAATCATGCTATAAACAAATTCAAATTTGAATTCGAGTTTGAATAAATAAAGAAACAAAAACGAAGAGAAATCTCGCAGCAAAAACAAAAACAAACATTCAAACAAAGCTAAGTCTAACCGAATCGGTTCCGAAATTAATACTAGTGACGCGTTGCATACCAAAAGTCCAAAAATATATTTCAATCGAAGTATTGTTTCGCTTAAAGGAAACAACCGTAATGCTACAACCACGTTTACCACGCAGAGAAGGAAGAGAAGAATGTAACATCCGCAACTGTGAGACCAGGACATCCGTATATCTGCGCCTTTGCGACCACAGTTGGAGAACGATGGCGCTAGCGTTGATCATCATGTTAGCGGCATCGGTACCGTTGGGGGCTACCCAAACAGCCGGTAAGTGCGATTTCACAAACGTTCTGCAAACATAAGTACATACATATATCGGATGTATGTATACGCCTAAAGACACTTTGCTACATTTTGATCTATCGGAGTGCCATTTGTGTCGTACAAACAAACACACAAACATACATACATATGTACATCGTACATCTCATACCGTGAATGTATGTATACATATACATATATATCTGCGCATAAATTACTGCCTATTGTTGTGTCAGCAGATTTCTTTTCCACCAACGGAAGAATACCACAAGCCGAACACAATGCAGATATAACCGTCTCCGTCCGTCTCTATGAACATTCATACATACATACGTATGTATGTATATATTCGTTTTTAGTAACTTATGGTGAAGGGGCAAAAGTTTTGTTTATTCAATCTCATAGGTTTCTCATGACCCGTTTTCAATTTCAAAGTCGCTAACGTTGTCTTCCGACATATGTACATAGTTAAGGTTTCATCGAATCGAAAATGGAAGTTGGGAGTCTTATTAGTATTCCAATTGATTCGGTCTTGTAAGGGTAAAAAAAAACTACCTAAATATATGTATGTATGTATGTATGTATATATACCAACCAGCTCAACTTTGGTTTTTAAAGCTTAAAATAAAAACGCTGTCAATGCACCTGTCACAATGTTGTTAAACCGGATTTGCACCGGTGCTCCGTTTTGCCACAACTAGACCAGCTTAGCTGATATGTCCAGATCGTCTCTCTTGCAAGTTACCAAGAAGTGTAAACGGTAATGGCATATTTCTATTACAAGCATCACTGCCCTATTCATTTTGGTATCATAGACCTTGCCCATACTTGTTTAGATGACCATTTCTTTACAAAAGGTACGATATTTCAAAACTACATAAATTCGTCAGAGGAGAAAGCGGATTGACTACTTGTTCGATT
The DNA here is from genome assembly GCA_024703675.1 of Drosophila nebulosa. NCBI lineage: Eukaryota > Metazoa > Arthropoda > Insecta > Diptera > Drosophilidae > Drosophila > Drosophila nebulosa. Next base: position 415,906 of record JANFPS010000004.1, on the reverse strand, counting down.
GGCGTTCACCTGATGTCTGCTGAAAAGCAACAAAAGCCAAAGGAGAGAAGCAGCATCATCATCAGACAAATGGCAAATAATCATGTTAGGTGACTTGGACTTTGAGAATTTATAGTTTACTTACTGCAAAAAATTATGTTTAATAATTGTAAGCGAATCAACAACAACAAATACATAAAGGTTTTTAGAAGTACCACCACCCGAAATACCATTATCTTAGCTGACGGCACTTTTCAACTTATTAGCCGTGTGTTATGTTGAACATTCGCCACTTTGAAGAATTTGTCGCGACTTGAACAGCTTTCACAAACATTATACATACACCCCGTTCCAAGCACCAACAACACCTGCGGAATCGACATCAACGAACGAAGAACGGCCTCATTACCACCGCCGAGAACAAACAAAGAGTAGAGATGAAAAGCGCTAGACACTGCAATTTGGGTCATTAGATTGCTTTCGTTCCAGAGTTTCCATTGATAAAAATAATTATAAACACATACACAGATTATATAATGAATATAAGGTGTGCCAGATTGGGTGATTGTTTCTTTGAGGAAGCAAACTTGAGACACTTTGCGAGTCAATGTCTAGAAATGTGCTCATTGCCATTTCAGTTTATGCGGATGCTGGCATTTGAGGTGGTGTATTGCAACTGTCACTCGAAACTTTCAAAAATACCTGCTGGTGGTCGAAGGCGAAGGCGAAGGCGAAGACGTCGCTTCACGGATGAGTTTTGCCTAGATTTCAGATGATGTTCAGGTGGGAATGGGTAATGGCAGGGGTGAAGTTGTGAATGTCTGTTTGCCACTTTCTTTTCCTTTTACCTTAACAGACTCTGGCTAACTGCTGCAGCTTGGAAAGGGGGCGGGTGTCTTTTTTTTTAATTTGAAGGTCTTTCAATGCTACGCGAAGCCAGCGAACGTTTTGTTGACCGAAAAGCAAAGAAAAATGCCCCAGGGCAGGCCATACAATGAATTAAACGTATACAGACACGGTCAGAGATGGACTCGGGCTTTAAAAATGTTCACTTTTGGGTTCGGGGTCTGGGACTGGGTCCGGTGCTCAAACGCTTTCGCTCTTTTCGAATGTACATGTGCACATACATACATACACACATACATACATACATACTCAATCGCAGCATCACTTTTGGACTTATTCATGTTGCCAAATAAAGTAAAAACGGAAATAGCGGCTAGCTTGATACTTCGCTTCGATCAACAAAAACTCGTTTTCATCTAAGAGAACTATAAATGCTTTCTTTTATATACAGTAACGAGGTTTGAATACTAAAAGCCATACCTTAATTTACAAAAAAAATTATAAAGATTGGGAGTATGCATATGTTCTGTCCACATTTATCAGTTGTTGATTTTTGTATTTTCACCTTTGCAATACGTATTAATCCAAGTTCAAATATCTTTAAGATTTTTGCAATATTAATTTGCAAGATTATAATGATGTCTATACCTAACTATAAATTATTTAATTTCAGACGACGCATTCGCAGTAAGGCCTACTCCAGCACTACGACCGGCCGGTGCAGATGGTAAGATAACTTTATAAAGTCAGGTGTTCCGATATGTACCTACTCCAAAATTTCTTGTTTAAACACTGCTAATACATACATATATGTACAACTAAGTATGCATTTATCAATGTACATTGTGCTCGTTATATGTAAGTCCGAATACAAAAGCCTTTTCCGAATTTCCTTACAAAGGAACAAGATCTCGGAAAAGGTTCAGTCTCAGTGTAAATATATGTATAATTAAACGCCCATGAGCAAAATACTTACTCCATATCCTATTACTCTTCTCTATTTCTTTTTATGTAAATGGTTTCATCATCTTTCTATGCTGTACATTCTGGAAATGTTGATCTAATTCCCTAACCTTTCAACTCTCTACTCCACCTCCACAAATTGACTTATCTCTCTTACGATGTAAATACTTCTTCTATTTCTTCCTCACGTCTCTTCTCCTCTGCCTGTAACTGTTAATGTTTAATGTTACTTTGCATTTGAGTGTGTTCTTGTATTGTATATGTATATGTATATGTATATGGCAATGGCGTAATCCCATAGAATTGACCACCGTGCTCCTGGTGAACAATGGTAATGGGGCTGGACGTGTGGGTGATATCCATGGTCGGTTCTTGACGGTTCGTCCAGAAGTTGGACTTTTGACCTCCACAGCTCGGACATTTATTCAAGAAGGTACCACAACCGAGTTCGCAACTCAGGTATTGGGTACCACACTGGAGAATGGTCGTCTTTATGCCCAGTACTTAAAGAAAAGTTCTAGAGTTCTTTATGAGAACGCAAATAGTAATTTACATGTGGCGCCTTCTGTGGTCACTAGCTGGGTGGGTGATGGTACTCACTTGCACACCCGTGCGTTTCTACAAAGCCACAATGATTTGCTTAATGCGGATGCGCCAGATTGGCAAGACATTGACGATCGGTTAGATGGTTCGAGTGCAAGTCGAAGTCATGACAAGTTCGTGGGTAACACCGATTTCGTTGGCTTTCAAAGCGCATCTCATACAATCGTGCACGGAGTGGCATCGCCTACGTTTTCAGAGCTTGACTCGCCATCCAAAAATGTGCCCATTGTAAATGTGTCACCGGATCGCTTTGGTAATTTACAGAATAATCCTCGTAAATTGGCAGCCCAGAAAGTGTTGCCCATTGGTGATTTGCCAACCTTCACAATTAAGACACATTTTGAGCCCAGTGCTTATCAACCGGATGACGATGATGTTATGAGCCATGAAGAGGAAAGGCAACATGCGATTTATGGAGACTCAGAAGCAGCCTTAGACAGCAAAGATGATGGGCGTTCACCGAAGGTTTTTTTTCAACAACTGAGGCAAGATCAGAATCGTAATAACCTAATGCCATCGGCGGCAGCATCTATTTCTAAAGACACAGTACTTCCCAAAAGAATGCTGGCGACAGTAACCTACTATGGCTTTGCGGATTTTACTACTCTCGTCGGAGATAGCGTAATTGTATTCTCTCCGAATACTGTGCAGACCAGTCCAAACTTTGGACACGTTACATCCATTAAGGGCAAGGCTACTTTAAGTACTCTAGAAAGTCGTTCGGAGTCCAACAACATTCCCCAGCCATCAAGCACATTGGGTATTCAAGCAGCAGCAATTGAATCTACAAAGATCAATCCCTGGGCTATTGGTATTGACGTAAATACTAGCGAATCCCCAAATAACATTGATTTCACGGTACAACCGATAACACCAGAGCTAAAGATGTCACAGGACAGTACGATATCGACGGAAAATGGCAATTTTATAAACAACAACGTATTAACTGCTGAACAGGTTACGCCAAAAAGGGCTGAGGTCAGTGATACAAATCCTACATTCTCATTGCCAACGGATCAAGAAATTCTTGAAATATATGCATCTCTGTCCAAAGCTCAAGGCAAGGGCGCTACGGTTTCATTGATTTCAGAAGATACTTCTATTAAGGCGTCTGCCACACAAGCGCTTGACAGTGAATCCAGCAAAGCAAGTGTTCAGGTACTTGGTGGAGCCACTACGGTCTTTATTGACGACGATCCTTTTGCTAATTTTGTAGAGTCAATTGCTCCTTCCACATCAACGTCGTCTGTCTTGCAATCAACATCAACATCAACAGAAACAACTCAGATCAATAATGAATCAACAACCGAGGAGGGCGTGACATTGAGTATCGAGGCAGTTGATGCATCAACATTTTCGCCTTCTAGTAGTGGGGATGAAGAGCAAACAACAACTTTGTCTGCTACCGAAGATTCTGATTCCATAGTTCCTGATTCGAAACAGTTATCAGAATTGCTCAAGGCAAATATAGAAAATTGCGAAAATACCACATCGCAAGTATTTCTCACTCAAGTGCCGAAATCAGGTGCAATTGGAGATTTAAGTACGCAGTTGCAAAATGGTCAGTCGAATGATGCAAGTTTACTTGCAGCCTTTGACATTGTTCAAACAACAAAATATTATTGCATTGATACTTCGGCGATGACGACACAGATCGTTGAGCCACAACAGGTGGAAAAACCAGAAAATGATATTCATATGATGACGACTAGCCTTTACATTCCAATGACAACGGATTCAACACCAAGTACAGCTACTTCAATCGAAGAAGATACTACAACCGAAGACTTAAGCTCATTATTAGAGATCCAAACTGAACCTAGTTCAATGGAAACGTCAGATAAACAAGAAGGACCTACGGTTCCGGTTCTAAAATTAGATGAAGCATCAAGCGGCGAAAGTGGCAGTGAAGAAAAGGAGGCCGATAAGGATAATGAAGATTACGATACAGACAATGGACCGGATGAAGTAGATTTGATTTACAAAACTCTATACACTACCTATACGTACCTAACCACATTCTTTCAAGCTGAATCCTCCACTGTATCCAGTCACACGGAAATAGTTACAAATGTCATCACCTCAACCGTGGGCACTGGTGAAGATGTAGAAACTAAGCCAACCGCCATAGTAGCTCAAATTGGCGACAATGAGATAACAGCTACCCAAAGTCTTCAAGAGGATTTGAGCGCTAAATCATCGACCGTCACAACCAAGTACACAATTCCCGAAGAGCTCGAAAGCTTGTTGCATGTCGACTCCCAATCAATCACCCAGAACCTTAATACTCAGATAATAAGTAATAGCGAGCCAACAGTATATTTGGACGATTCAAAATATACGAAAACTTTCTTCACAACTTATACCTATTACACAACCATATTTGCTGATAGTGAGACCGAAATAATGTCGCGTACAGAGGTGCTTACAAACTATATAACGGAGCAAGCTTCGGGATCTATTCTTCATTCAGGTCTCGCGGACGGACCAAATATTGTTTCGACTTCTACCAGTGCTATAGCAGTTGCGGCGAGTGTTGAGGCCCATACTATCTCAAACATTGATGACAACCATCGTAAAAATGATGAAGAACGTGTAACTTTAGTGACGGACGTAAGATCGAGTAGCTCCAACGGAGAGCAGCAACTGATTGGAAAAGGTCTTAGAGATCCCATTGATGATCAAGTAAGTTCTGAAAGCAACACTGATGAAATAATACCCTCAGCCACCCTACTCCTGCAGACGAGCTTTACGACGTTCACATTTTATACAACAATGTATTCCGGCGATATTACCAATGTGGTTAGTCGGCTGGAAACAGTCACCAATGTGGCTACCGAAACGCTTCAGCCTACTAAAATGATAACCGGTAATGTGGACGAGGCTACGTTGCCAATTACATATTTCACCACATTCACATATTGGACCAAGTTGGCTAAAGATGGTGAAATCACCACTTTAAGTAGAGAGGAGACAATTTCGAATGTGATTGAACCATCTCAGGAAGTCTCAACTCCGACATATGATTATGCTTCCTTGAGGACAGTCGACAACAGCGCAGAAAACTTTTCGGCTATCACGACCGACGTCAGTGGAGAATCCAACGCGACAGTTAAAAGTCTACCTGACCTCACCACATATTATACCACTTATACCTATTATACTACCTCATATGAGGCTAATAATACTGTCACGGACTCTCGTTTCGAGACAGTGACAAATGTGGTCACACCTACAAGCACGGTCGCCACATCCTCGGCTTCATCAGATGTACCGGAAGCAGAACATGCATCTAGTCCCACTTTACCTGAAATTCACGGTGTGGCTATACCAGATCTAGTTCTGTATGACTATAAGCATATCGTTGATGCGGATGGAGTGAGCACTTTGTATTTTACAACACAAATTGTTTCTTCATTGAATGATGAGGGTACTGCTGTAGCCGTCACTAGCAGTACATCCAGCTTGTATATAGATGAAGCCAAAAAATCAATTTTATCAACTTTGATGGCAAGTGAGTCAACTGACGAGAACATATCAGTCTCCAGACAATACAAAACTGGATTAGTAAGGCTTATTGAAGGCACGCGTATTGGTAATAGTACGACTACTTTATACCAGTCGAAGGTAATTGGTACTTTAATCGATGATCGGTATGCTCAGATTATTGAGAGCACATCGAGCTTTCTTTTTGAGAAAACAGTTGGGCCCACAGATATAACTCCAACATCCACCCTTGGGCCGATAATGACAACCCAGCAGTTTACAGTTGCAGGCAGCATTAGCGAAAGTGGCGATTCCGCGATTAGCGAAGCCGAGACAACGTCAGATAGTAGTGTGGATGCGACTGATGAGAGGGATAGCGATGACACGGAGGTTCAGGACACACTCCAATCCAAAAAAAGGACATTCGCACCAGTCATAAGACCATTTGCATCACGCAATAGACCAACATTTGCCCCAAAACAGAAAATTTTAACAGCGAGCAGCGCAACTATTATAACTAGATCGGATATTACACCGACCATCACTGCGACTCCGGCGCTTAAGACAATTGGTAGATATAATTCATCAAAAAGAGGACCAATTTCAAATGCACCGATCAATCCCAATGAGTCTAGCACTTCAAGACGAAGTTTTGGACGCCCGACCAAACCAGCAAGTAGTTCCGCCTCAAGCGAGGTAAACAATAGCGCTGGATTTGCACCATCTAGAAACCGCTTCGCATCCTCTTCACGAACTGGCCCGTTACTAAGTTCCAGGCGCCTCGGTATAAGTGCATCGTATCGGCCATCAAACGGTCCAGGTTTTCGAGCTTCCGGGCTAAACACGCTTAACTCCAAATTGCGCATTAAGCCAACGTCGTCACTATCTGCTTCATTGGGGCAGGCTACAACGACCACGGCGGCAACGCCCAATCTAGATAGCAGCATCGAGAGCGAGCATTCCACTGAGACTCCGCAAACCACTGATGAGGAAGAAGCCCTGTTGGAAAATTCTCGACGTAATCAGAACCCTTTATTGCGTTTCCGACGGCCTTTAAATAGACCCAGCGGATTTACACCTATACCTCGTCCAAGCGCCGGCATCAGCAATTCACCTACCGTTTCGCCTAGGAGAAACCCGCTATCGGGTCGGGCAAAAACATCATCGACAACAACGACTACGACAACGACCACCATCAAACCGCGTCCCCGAAGCTTCCAACGTCCCACAATAAGCAGTCTGCAGGCACGCTCTAGGCCACAAAATAACCTCTTTCCTCCACGCGGACTTTTCCAAGCGCAGCAACAGAAAACTGAAGCTCCACCAGAAGCTAAGCGAGGCGACACTGAAACGGAAAATGATTCCGAGTATGAGGACGATGATGATGCAGACGATGACGGCGATGAAGACGGTCAAGATGAAAGTAATAGACGTCGCCGCTCAAATACCAAACTTTCTCGATCCAAAACACATTCGCGTGTTCGTCGACAAGCGGATGCCTTAAACAGAAGCAGATTCCGATTTCGACGTCCAAATACTTCAGCAGCTCCGTTAGTGGATGAACAGACTAGTGCGAGCATTGATGAACCTAGTGAAAGCACAGTAAATCCACGAAGTAAAACAAGTTCGCGCTTTGGATCGCGGTACCATGCGTCACGGGGTCAAGGTCAGCAGTCTCATGGGCAGACCGTAGCGACAAGTTCGACGTCCACAACAAATCTTAGGTCCATCCGTCCCACAAGGCCTACCTCTTCCCGCACTCAATTTACCCTGCGAGAAAAGGACAACGCATCTAAGGGACCCATACGCCCGGTGTCAAACTTTCGTCGACAACAGCCTTCAGTGAGTTCTTCCATAAGACGGAAAACTACCTCTAGTACCGTAAGCTCTCCAAGCCGACGATTAAAAAGTTATAATAGCAATAATGGCAACAACAACGTCGAAAACTCTGGCCTGCGATCTTCAGGGTCTCGTGGACGAAACAGCAATACGAATGCGGCCTCTAGAGGTCGCGTACGGTCACGAAATCGCAATGAATATGTGTCGGATCAGGAGCCCACAGAGCTAGGAACACAGACTATCACAGTGACACATCTTATACCCGCCGAAGTCACTGTACCCGTTATTAACGGCCAAGTGACGGAGTATAAGAACATCGTTACAGCAAAAACCAGCACTGAAGTTTTGGGGCCACATCAATACTCTCATATAGTGGGCACCAATGGACAGACATCGATATTTTTAACAAGAGAGGACTCAAGTGTGAACATTGCTGGGGCTACAGAGCTTACGCGGTACCTGTTACATGATTCCTCAACAACGACAGTAACTTTTACCCCAACGACAATCCGTGGCCGTAAAACGTCATTCTCGCATGTGCTCCCATCAACCGTGTATTCTGTGGAGGCGCTCATATCCACGGTGCAGCCCCAAATATCGGCTAATGCCCCGCTTGCTAATATTTTGCTCTCCCAGTTATTGTTGGGTAACCTTAACTTGCCGTCAAACCCATTAATTGGCGCACTTGGACAGCAGCAGCAGGCTGATGTGATGCCAGCCGTAGCTGCCACGCCACTACAGCCAGTCACAGAGTTCCGCACTCATACGTCCACCTATGTGACCACTATTTTTGACGGCAAGTCTACAATAGTGCCAGTTACATTCCAAGGCAAGAAAATCCTTACAACTGTGTATGACAGTTCTTGGCAGACAATAACTGCCACGGAATACAGTGTAGACACTATTGTCAACACGCCCACGCAGCAGCTGCAGCAACCACAGCACGCTCAGTCAATTGGTCAGGTGGCACAGGTTAACAGTTTGCTGCTACAGCAATTACTATTGCAACAACAACAGCCGCAACAACAGCCGTTACAGACAATTTCGCATACAACGTCGCCTCAAATATTTTTGAGTGACAATCTGCAGGACTTGGACGAAGCCGCACGATCAGGTGTGGAGATTGGAGGCCGCGATAGCATTGACGATATAATAGCTCCGGTCGAGAATGAAAACGATGGGGAAGTACAACACACTGGTAAAGGTAATCGGAAGAAATCGCGCAAGGCAGGTAAAGGTCACAAACGAAACAAGCAGCAGTTGCTTCTCCCGCAAGACGAAAGCAGCATTGTGACACTTTATGTATCCGGTCGAAGGCCAGGCGAGTTTAGCACTATACTGTCCACGGTTCAAAACGGCTATGACCATTCCGTATCGTTGCAAAAGAGACAAGCGCATGCAAATATTGAAAAGACGGTTGCATTCGATGGGCTCGACGATCAATACGAGTCGGAGGGTAGCGAAACAATTCAATTGTTTGTTCCACTCAAGAACGAAGCAAATGGAGAATCCGAGATTGATCATCTTCGCCTTCAGCTTGTTGAAAATTCACTCGCCTCCGATGGAAGGATGGCTCTAATGGACGAGCCCACGGTTCAAACAGCTTCATTGGAGAGCATTGTAGGTGATGTGGGCCTTTGGTACGCCAAGTCAACCTCCCAGGCGTCCTTCAGTGCGGCATCAACGACTTCCGACAGTCCCAAAGGCGCCGATGCCACAAATACCATACATTTTTTAGCCTAAATGACCTCGCTGAGTTGTCCCCACTACAGTTGCAGGTCACCAAAGTCTGTGGGCTTCCAATATGCCCACTTGACATCAAACCCGTTGCCTTAGAAAACGTAAGCAAACAAAATCAAAGATCGAAACGTGAGACCAGCCCCGACTTGACCAACACCATTCCCGAACTGCAAGCAACCGATCCTCCATCCTTACCCCCATTACCCAAGCGTCGGTTTCGAAAGGTGCTGGTACGGCGCCAACCTTTGAAACTAAAATATGTCGTACCACTAGTCAATCAAAAAAATCAAAATACCAACGGCAGTTTTCCCAATATGCAGACTAAGCAGCCAAAGAAACATCGTGTCGTAATATTCAAACACAAAATTGCAAATAATACCATCGAAAATGCACATGACCCGAGGAAAAGCGCAATAGAGACTGGCATACAGGCAAACAAAGAAGGTTCTACGGAAAGAAATCTAAAGCCGGCGCTTCTGCCAAAATCAGAACCAATATCAAAGAATAATACCACACTGGCTTCAGCCAGTTTGTTACCTAAAAGTAGTCACAAAACAAATGCAAACAAACGCAGAAGGCGGAAAAAAAAACAACCTCGCCTTCAACCGACTAATCCAAGGACATCGTCATCTTGTATGGACTGCATTAGCCCAGACACCAACCATCATCAGACAGTGTTCGAGGTGACTACAACGACCACTGAACTCTACACACGAACCTATTCATACATCGTTGATCGCGTACACAATGACCAACACGAAGTCCAGTCCCAATCAACATTTATTCGGGTGACCACCCGAACTTTGCCCATCACACTGACAATCACGTCAAGCCATTTAACTATAGATTCAGTTATGCCCACTCCAATGGCCACGCCCACGCCCACGCCAACGCCAACGCCAATGCGAACGCGTTCTCCGCACACTCAATCTCTACTTGACCACTCTATGTTTTTCCAAAATAGTTAGTACGCACAATTTTAAGAAAAAAATATAAGTTTTAAATACATGTACTCATATATGTATATATAAAATATATATACTTAATGTTAAAAGAAACAAATTATTTACTTACTAATAACCGATCTGTCAATTTAACTGGAATTGAGTTTTATCCACAAATTGTCAAATCTATGAAAAATTTTATATTTTAAGCGGCTACCTATACATAATACCTACCCCATCCGGAAATTTTCTTTTCAATCTAGATGTGATCGAAACAACATACATATGCACACAGACAAATAGAAAAATATACATATATGTTTTTATGTTTAATTTTTTTGGCAAAGATTTTTAAGATTTTTAAAGATTTTTATCTGCATACAAATGAGTTTTCAAAATTGGGTCTAAAACCATGTTTTTTTCTTTGTACTTATTGTGAATTGCTGTATATAAATTTTCAAAAACTCCATTGTTAGTGATATCGGTTGCAAAACTTTAGTTTCTATTTCGGGTGCCGACGGTAAAACTAAAGTTAAGCTAGTAAAGCTAGTTGTTAAAAAAAAAAGAAAAATTTGGAATGCTTTTTATTTTGCAACCTCACTTACATGTTATAAACCAAATTACTATTTGAATGTACAATGTATACGTGTATGTATGTATATATGTATATATAAAAAATATTTTTGCTAATAAAAAAGGATTCTGTTTATAAATTATTAAATTGGAAACACATATTTTATCTCACATGATAAAAATAAATTTAGTCGCGAGTCTTTTAATTTATTTTCGAACGAAGTACGACGAAGAATGGTCAAAGAAATGGTTCCTGAGCCGATTGTATGCATATGCATGTATATACATAAGTGTCCCAGATGCGGACCGATATTTTTCAGTGTCTCGTCTAGGCGTCGTACCTTGTGTAAATACCACCATATGTATAAAATTTTTATGAGATTTTGGCTGAGTGTTATTAGTTATCTGCCTACCTTCAATAAAAACCCCATTTGACATCGATGCAGGAGACAGCAATAGGCGCGATAGGCTCTTCACGACATCTGCAAATAGTGAATCCATTAATACTAGGTCCCTCCAGCTAACGGACGCCGCCAATGGGGAAAAAAGCTTGGACGAGGCGAGATACAATCTGGCAACGCATGTGATGTCAAATGGAGTGGAGCTGATAATTGCCAGTGAAAAGGTTAAGTATATGGAAAAGCAAACTTCCACTTCTCAGCCTTTTAAATTCGGCAACGGTCATGTAACATCAACGACAGGAACTCAAAGCCAGCAGCAAAAACCACTTACTCTTGCTCCGAGTACTCTAAAGAATCAAATGTTTTTGGCCATTCCTTCAATGAAACAAAAACAGGTAACAACCTCACTTACCATAGTTCAAAAGTCATTAAGAAGGCTTTATAATTTATTTCTTTCACAGAAATTCTCTATTCCAATTAACGACAATCAATTCATTACGAAAACATGCCTAACCACATACACATACTACCTATCTACCCATCTCGGAAATGGCACCAGCACAGTCATAAGCAAGGAAAGTGTTATATCGAACCGACATACAGAAGAGCGAAATCTGTTTCAAGCGAGCACCACGTTGCCAACGGATGTCATACTTTCACGAGTGAGTAGCAGCTGTAATTTAAGAGTCACCACACAGAGTATAACTCCCAATGTTTGCCCAAAATTTCAGACCCCCGAGTTGGTTGTGGGTGTGTTCCCAACTACCTATCATTACTTTAACACCATTCTGGACTCTGACAGCGAGGAAGAGGACAATGCGGACAATGCTGTGCCAGTTGTTTTCACTTCGAAGTACACAGTTCTCAACACAGTGACCGGGCCAGAAGATTACATCTCATATCTACAGCCTTCGGAGTTAGCCACACCCACTCAGGATACAAATACTTACTTTAGTCGAATTACTTTCACTAAGACCCTTCAAAAAGAGTTTCTCTCCGACTCGCCAAAAATAGTGGTTACTGAGAATACACTTACTCAGGTTGTGGTTACAGAATCTTTGCCATCACGTGGCGCTTTGGTATGGAAAACAAGCAGTGCAACAAGTCACTCGCCTAGTCCCAGTGACTCTGACCTTCACATTTACGCGACAAAAACAATTCTTACCACACTTACATTTTACACAACAACTTTAGATGATCTCAGTACAAGGACTGCCGTTCCATCTCAGACATTCAACCAGCTTGCACATGCAAACGATGTTAACAAGCTGAGTCCTCAATTTCATACAAGAGTGATAGAAAACATCGTTACCGACACTGTGGCCAGTTCCCTGTTAAGGCCGGAACTGATATCAAAGTTTCGCACAGAACTGTTACAGAAAAAGGGCAAAACGCATCGCAATGTTATAGTTACAATGGCCACTTTGCTTGGCGGACAAACGCTACAGATTACTGCAGTTAATGTGGCGCACGATCCGTCTAGAAGTGTGGCTTCTGTTACAAAATCACGTAGACCAACGACATCATTATCATCAGTAGATGTAATGTCAAAATCGACGAGTAGATCATCCAAGAAGAGCTCGTTACGCCCACATCAAACGAATGATCTTAAGTCTTATACAAAAACTCGTACTAGCTCAATAAGAAGAACCCAAGTCCAAGACACCTTAGTTCAAACAGCAGTTCAAACGGCTTCGCAAACACCGATCGACGTCGATCAAATTGTATCCGAATCCGAAGACAAGAATGTTTATATAAACACAATTCCGGATTTGCAGCCTTCAACGGAATCTGTGACCGTTGTACCCGTGCAACAATTCCTTGGATCTTTTGATTTAAAGCGATTGCGACCAATGCTTAATGTCATGGCCAATCTGCTGCAGAAAAACATTGTTAACAGGCACCGTACACACTCATTGGGCTTAAGCGGGACCACTACACCCAAGGATCCAATCGTTCAGGCTAAAAATCCATCAGTAACAGTTAATTCTGAAGGGGGGCCAGTGCCAGTTTACATTCCACTACAAGTGTCAGGAAACGTACCGGAGCACCTCACTTATGATGCTCCTTCTTCTTTGCCCCCCCTAGATGGCAATCAATACGCACTTGCGCTTACCAATGGAGATCGAGTACCAGATACTAGTGACAACGGGAATGTGAATAAGCTAACGGCACATAGTCTACACATACATCCTCCTGATCTAGAATATGACCATCTCTCTGCTGAAGACAACTTGCTTCAAAAACAGTTGAAGAACGTTTCTCTTTACCGATTCCCCTTCTCAAGCACGTCTGACCCTTATTATACTTCCATATTGAGCAAGGATATTCCCATTCGTCCGGGCGAAGTAATAACGGCAAACGCTGATGTTATTATAGGTAGGCCTGGAGTTATAAACTTTCGGGATCAAGACCAAAACAAAAAATTGCTGCAAACGCACATTCCACTGTTAATACCACCGCCGCCGCCGCCAAATACAGTGGCACTCATTTCTGTCTCCGGTTCCGCATTTGTCTCTACAAATAACCGAATAAATAACGACGTAACCAACTTAAATAAGAGTCCTGCTTCTGATTACGGCAATATTTTGAGACCACCTCCGATTACAAAACAGATTCCAGTTCCAGGTGAACCATCAAAATACCAAAATTTCATGCGATACCCAGGGAATCTTCTATCCCCTACACCAGCGGCCCTACCGATGCCAAATTTCAGATTACACGGTCCGCAGCCTATTAACCAGAAACCAATGATTCGAAGTCATGGCAATCAAATCTATGGCTCGCCTCAAATCGCCAATTTGAATTCGGAGTTGAACAACAATGAGATATTGGAAATAAAGCACATTCCTGAAATATTTAGCACAAAATTGCCAGCAATTACTAGTTACACGACATTTAAAAGTTCGTACTACGATCCACCTCTGCCGCAAACGCTAATTAACCAAATGAAACCAACTTCTACCTTTAAAATGCTACCATCGGCGTCCACCTTTTCGACATTGCTCAAAAAGGATGTGCTTAGCCACACAGTTAATATAAATGCACCACCAATCACATTTAAAACGGATTCCGAAAACTTTCCATATTCGACTGCAATAAGAGGTCGAGTTGCCCACATTCCAATGCCATTGGTTAAAATACCGCTCCACGAAGTAAACGTGGACGTACGTCTGAGCCCACAAAATAGCCGACTAACGTTTTTGGAAACAGCGAATAAGCCCAACTCCCAATCAGTTGTCGGCCCCAACACACTGAAACAGCGCAACCAAATCTTTCTGCACGAAGTTAATAAATCGCCGCAAGGCCTCTTTACTCAGTCAAGTCAAGACTTCACTGGAAACACGCCAGGTCGACAGGACGACAAAAAGCCTGATAAGATATTTTCCATATCGCATAAGCAGAATTCAAAGTACAACGATTTCCAAATACCAAGCCGTGAAACATTAGACGCACCTCAAGCTGTGTCAAAAGTATATGCAGAAATGGATAATACTTACAAAAATCGCCATGAGCCACTTCAATCCAAACAAGCTTTTCAAGCACACAAACTTTACCAGGACACGGATGATCTCTCTGCAGAGCAGGACCAAAGAGTCGCCTACACGATTTTAAGCACGGCAATTTCCAATTCAACAAATGCGCATATTCCTGAGTTCAATGTAGACACCTCTGCAGCGGAACCCGATTCGAAGCCATGGATGTCTGTATTTAATGTTCAAGATATACATCAGGGAAAACCATTTGTTCCCAGGAACCAGACGGTCTCTAGTCCTATAACGAAAAGTGCTGTCCATAAAATATTTGTTGCAAAAGGAGAACATTTTCAACGTCAGCCACATACGGAATCTACAACAAGATTAAGTCATTTAAAATCAAACTCTGTTCTTGCAATACCTACCAGTTTTTCGTCAATTGTATCAACCAAAAGCAGATATCACAGACCTCACATTAATCTTTTGGCCTCGACGCGGGAAACACCTTCGGTGCGTCTGTACTCAAAGGAAAATATTTTGAAGTACTCGCTGCATCAAAAGTCAACCACAAACCAGTTTTTTGAGCCACAAACGGCTTTTAACAATGCCTACTCTACACTTGCCCCGAGTATAAACACAAAACCCTTCCAGACGTCAATATCCGTGGGACGGTCGAATTCGATTATTGAGTCACTAACCAATGCCGACCCAAGCTTAAGTCCAAACTTAAGCTCAACTTTTACGCAATTGTATTCTCTGATATCACATACACCGACCCAAAAATATTCAAGCATTCATGGTAGTCGATCAACAAAAAGTATATTGAAAAAGCTCGAGTCCTCCGAGGTATTCGAACAGAGTTTCCAATCAACTTCAGCGAAAAAAAATGAACTCATCACTCCTATTTTTGAATCTGCCTCTAAGGGCCACAAAACTTCATTGCATTCCAGGATCATTGGTAGCATTAACACGGAATATAGTGTTCCAAGTGTTGCTTCGGAACTAAGCTTCAGCCACATTAGTAACAAGGGACTCAATAATTCAATTTCATTATCTGACGTTCAAAAAAATAAAACGCACCATCGCGTTGATATTGGAATTCCATTAGATTCGTCTGAATTCGTTTTCAGCACCTCCATTAGCCACGTCAACACACCACACACAAACCAAACCCTTGTGCATTATGACACTAAAATAAAGCCAACAGACAATTCGCCCACTGTTGGTCTTACTACGACACAGACTTCATTCCTTCTGCCCAAAACAATCAGATCGAAGGCATCAAAGGCATCGAATGTTAACTTAATGAAAACTGTAACTAATACGGCCCACTCAAGAACAGCAACGAAAGTGCAAGAGAATTTGTTTAAGAACAAAACTCGTCTCTTCGTAAACTTCGTTCCTTCGAAAACACTAACAATTGCCACTACTTCGACGACTCTTAACACAACAGACTTGCCCCAAAAGGTGGTAATCGAATCCATAATCAAGGCGACTGTTGATGTGCACTATTTGAGGCCAAACAACCAAGAAAACAATGAGAAGAGTTTGGCTAACAACGAAAGGAAATTAACGCTACCAACCTCAAAACCAGCAACATTAAGAACAAATGTAATATCAATTGTTGAAAATCGG
Source organism: Drosophila nebulosa (assembly GCA_024703675.1). Taxonomy (NCBI): domain Eukaryota; kingdom Metazoa; phylum Arthropoda; class Insecta; order Diptera; family Drosophilidae; genus Drosophila; species Drosophila nebulosa. The sequence goes on along the minus strand of JANFPS010000004.1, from coordinate 399,421 downwards.
GTAAGCAGTAGCGCGGTAACGAACAGAAACGATCCCATTGTCCCCAGACAGGACCTGGAAGTGTCTCATGAGTACGCTGCTCGAGATGAGGAAATATTGCCAGCCATTGACTCAAACAGTGTTCTTTTGGGTGGAGTATTAATTGATACACCCCGCAAACCGCTCTTTACGACTACCACAAATCATTTAAATGATGCAAAAGGCTACGAAATGTCCTGCAGTCCTGCGTGCAGATCTAGCAAAAATGAAATATGCGTCACAGTTACCTCTGAGAGCCATTGTGAGTGTCGCCCTGGCTTCGCACGAATGTTCCCCGACAGGCCCTGTAAGCCCACCTACACTTACGAGTTGCATTTGCAAACTAGCCGCGTTGGGAGCTATCAGCTCCTGTTCAGTGATGCGCTTAAAGGCAATTCATCGAACGAGTACCGCCACCTGAGCTCGATTATACTGGACGCAGTCGATCGCATGGTAATGCAATCGGATTTCCGGGACATATATCATGGTGTGCAGCTGGGAAGTATTGATACCGACAACAAAGCCAACAAGACCATAATTGGCAAGTTTTTGCTTCAGCTCTCAGAGAGCAGCGACTTGAAACGTCTGGAGACGGTGTTTAAAAAATATTTGCGTCAGAGCAACTACAGCATTGGGGGCACTGAGCTTTATACCTCTAAGGAAGGCATCGCATCATTGGCAATTGCAGGTAAGGTTAAGACCGTAAGACCGTATGATGGGGATCAACTAAACAAACGATGGTATTTATAGATTTCGACGAATGTGGACATGATAGCTTCAACGACTGTTCAGTAAACGCTCACTGCTTTAACTTGATTGGCAGTTACACTTGCAGCTGCCGGGACGGGTTTGTAGATACCTCAAATAACGCTATTTATCCTGGTCGTCAATGCTCTGATAATATAATTGGCTGCGACAAGTGCAACTACAATGGCAAATGTGTAACGATGTCGACCAGTCAGACGGATAAAAGGGATTTCGGGTTAGCAACTACAACAACAACATGCAGTTGCTTTCCCTGGCACGCGGGCGCCACATGCCAGCTTAATCTGAAAATTCTTTTAATCTGTTTAATTGCAATTGGAACATTTCTGCTTGTTTTGCTTCTATTTTGCATTTTGTTATTGTACATGCGGCGTAAGGGTCGCTTCCGACAAGCAACAAGCCCAATTTTTATAACAGCATCCACACTGCATCCAAATATGCTGACATCCTCGAGCAACAAATCGCGATTGTCGGCCTCTCTAATCAATCAATCGAACCTGGATAAGCATGCTATTTTGAACGATTCCAACAGTGAATCTAGTCACAGTTCAATATCTTACTTACATAGGGTAACTACAAAAAAAAACAATAATGAATCAAACATATGGTTTTTTTTTATTACATTTTTCTTCATTTATTTTTGTAGGAATCAGTTGGGAATGTCAAGAAGGAAAAGTCGAGCCCAGCCACATTTGCCAACAGCACTAACGCTGCTCACAAACCCATAGCTAGTCCATTTCAAAACGCGCGCCAACGTACAGGTTCCGAGGGTTTCCAACCAAAACAATCTACTCTCAAGACTGTTGAAATGGTGGGAGACTCGGAGCAGACAGATCGATCCCTTACATTTATGATTCCACGTGCCAAATACTACCATCCGTTTCCTTTTCGAAATCAATCAGATTTTTCAACGTTTACCGAAAATACAAAGCAGCTGAAATTATCGCCTACTGCCACCGGATCCGGCCGCGGCCCATCTCTCAAAGAGTGCACCACTCTGGTGTCCGCCGGCTTCGAAGTTTCTGCAATTGTGAGCGATCACGGCCCACTCAACACTTCTGGGAGTGAAGTGCGATCCAACGGTGCCCGCTCGTTTGATGAAACAACAGTTCGGGCGGTAACCAAGTCAATGCTTTTGAACTTTGACATGCAAACTGAAACACACAGTCACAGTAATGAGGTAAAAAAAATTAAAAAAAAAAACACACAGGCACTCGGGCCATGGCCTGGATCCATTTACAAATTTTTATAACTTATATTTTTTATATTTCAGGAGGCAAATACAATGGCTGAGCGAGACTTGGGTTCTACTTTCCTGCTGCCACACACACATCTCTATAAGCCTGAAAAGGTTGGTACCTACCTCCTACATACATACATATGGGTGTATATAGATACATTATGCAATTTAATTTACAATCTCGATTTGCAGATGGAGAGCGACATATCGGGATTTGATTCCATTTAAATGTGATTGGTGTTTCCTCCATCGCTATATATACATGGCAACTTGGACAGCAATAACCCCAACAAAACACCCATTCTTGGGCGGACAAAGGCAATATGTATATAATCGTGTTTAGTTTACCCTAAAATTGTGAAAAAGTGTTATACTGTTTTCATTTGCATTTACATATTTTGCTCCGAAGCATTTATATTTATTGTTTAGCATTAGTTGTAGGAAGAAGGCGGATTTTGATTTGGAATTATATCCCGTTTAAGTTTTACGGTGAACTAATTTGTAGATATGTACATCCTACGGGACTTCAGAAAGCCAAATGAAACACGAAATGCATTTATACTCGACATACATACATACATATATTTTTTTTGTAATTTTAAAAATCAATGTTTATTTATATTATGTTTGTTCTATGTACATATAGAATAAGATACACGAATGTCATACAAATTGATATTCTGATTGTGCCAGTTGCTTTGTTTGTAAGTTAATCGTCCCGTATGTATAAAAGGAATGAATAGTTGAAATCAAAATTAAATTAAATTTCGCAGATGAGTCACATCGACAGGACACTATTATTTCGTAGAAATCGGATTTGCAAATAATAGAAACACTTATTCATTTTGATAAGAATATTGACTAAGCAAATTGACTCGCTCCATTTTAAATGCGTTACCACACTGTTAGTCCCAAATAAAATATTTGCAATAGCTAAAATTAATTGTGCCACTTTTCCAACAATGTGAACAATCCAAACTTTTACAGGTAAGATTTTAGTTTGTTAACTTTTAGACCAATATTTCCTACCTTACGTTGCGGCTAAATACTCGATACCAAAGACCTTTACCATTCACTGAATAGAATAAAAAAACAATATCGATCATTGACTCTTAAATGCAAATACACATGTGTGTATTCACATTTACTATTTACTATTCCATGAATCATGAATAGTCGAGGTACCGACCTGTACCTGTGTCACCTGTACTTGCGTGGTATATGAATATATGTATTTAAGGAACCATCCCTCCACCGTATACTTTCAAAACAAGGATGGGGTGGGTGAAAGACAAGTGGTAGCCTAATGTCCAGCACGGAAAAACGGGGGTTGCTTATGTGCTTGGACGTTGGTCGATGCCAGCTCGTTTTTTGTCGGCTGGGACTACAGGAGCACTATAGCTTTTCTCCTTTCCAGTCGAAAGAGAATTTTCCAAACCGCGAACCCGAACAAAAATGAACTGACGACTGGGTGTCCCTTCGTATGCAACCGTTGGCACCGCACCAAACGGTCTATTCCAACTTTATATGGCCAATTCAACTGAACTGTACATCTACCACTTACAAATTTAACTCTGCTCAATATTGTGGCTGAAAAGGGGTTGTTGCTGTTGCCCGTGCTAGTTGACCACAGCCAAAGGTACAGGTACAGGTGTAAAAGCAACGTGTCGAGGTGCAGTCTATATCAAACAGTTCGCCTGAAACGGTTACGTAAAGTTAATACTCAATGGTTTAATCTAGTTTTAAAAAAAGTTATCCGGTCATCAATGAAACTCTCTCTCTCTCTATCGCACATAAATACATATACATGTACGTAGGTATGTACATACATAATCGTGAGTTTCACAATGTCATTTCAAAACACCTTTTTCGAAGTAAAAATAAGTATATTCTATATATACACATATAAAGAAATCGATCTATATGTCTGCATTACTGCAAACAGAACATGTTTTAGCATAACTCGGTTTTTCATCATATTAACTAATAAGCAATGCAGATCCGAAAACCAATCCGAGCGTTACTACAATTAGTCCCAATAACCTCCAGTTAAATCAATTTCCTTGTAGAATTTTATATTCCATAAACTTACTTACTTTACAAAATCTCATCAAATCACATCAATTTACATATATGTACATACATACATACATATGTATGTATATATATGTATAAACTAGTGCGATATTTATTCTGTGTAATAAACTCTATGCCAATGTAGTATACAGAAAGCTATACCAAGACCTCTTGTACGTCGTGGTTTACGTTTTCGTTTTCAGATGACATTTATAAAATGGCGTAGGTTTTTTCTCCACCACCATTTTACCGCCCCCGCCCCAGTCTGCGTCAGCACAGCCCCAAGCACAATTTAGCACATAGTTTGGCGAGAGCCAATCGCTGCCCATTTTTGCTTTAAGCATTAAGAGAGAGAGCGAGCCAATGGGAAGCGTGCACAATTAGGTCAAAGAAAAAAGAAATAGTTTGAATTAAATTCGCTCTTTATATTACTCCAATAATTCACAATAATTTGTTCTTTTGAATGTGGAAAATCCTTTGATTGTAACGCTATGTTCCATATCGAAGAAATGATACGAAAATGTAAGTTCATTTTAAAGGCAACTTGTATATTTCGCCTATTATATTGTAGGTTACAATCAAATCGTAATCAAAATATTGATAGAATGACCATAATATAAAGATTTATTTCACTAATTGGTAACAGAGGCAGCGCCTAAGTGACCTTGCATGTTATAATGCTCTCCCAGGGGACACGGAAACAATTTCAAGACAACTTTTCCGCTTCGAGAACAAATCAACGGATTGTCGATAACGCCACCCAAATGCAGTCTGACGACTCCGATGAAGAACGCGAATTAACTAACCTAAATTGGCTTCTCAGGAACCAAAATTTAACGTGGCCAAAAACAATCGAGACGAACGTAGATGACGATGTGTCCACAAATATTGACTTGGACTCAGTTTCAACCGACCACAAGTCCGAGGTAAATGGTTGTCCAAGTCCGAACCGCAGTCCGAAGACCAACCAGCTACAGCTAATCTACAGCACAAAGCAGAACTTTGTATCAAAGAAGCATGCCGCTCATTCCATGCTGACTGCATCCGTTTCCGAACCAAGGAAGCCGACAATTCGGGCTGAACACATATCACTTCCTGCCAAGCGTCCAACCCCAGCTGAGCGATACGACATATTTATAAGCAAAGTGAAACGGTAAGCTTAATTTTATTTTTTCATTTTCAACAGATTACCATTGACTTTCATTTAAAAGTGATTTGGTAGAGTACGAGAAGTTGGCCTCTAAATATGAGACTGACGTGACGGAGAAACCGCCATTCAATTATTCGCACATAATTGGTATGGCCATGCTGGAAAATGGACGAGTCACTTTGCAGCAAATCTGTGCCTGGATCGAATCCAAATTTGCATTTTTCCGGGTGCGCAAGAAGTGGAATGTAAGTAATTGGTGCAACATGTATTAATAAATAAATAGTTCTAATCTATAGCAAGAATTAGAAATAATATTCTGAATGAGATTCAGTAGGATATTCTATTATACATTTGCATAAAAATGGGTCGACACTTGTACACCCTTTATTTATTTTCAATGATTTAGAGGATGCAACTCATAACACTATTTGGTATCCCCGGATTCTTGGGCTGATTATTTAAAACGTTATTTCATACATAAATAATAGTATAGATCCAAAATTTAAAATTAAATTTAAAATCAAATGGGTTTTAGTATCAAGGTGGACCCAATGATTCGTATGCTCCTTATTCCCTTGCCGAGTGTAAAGTATATATCTTCATGATCAGCATGAGGAGTCGAGTCGATATACCCTTGGCCGTCTGTCCGGATCGGGCCACTATATCATATAGATATCACAGAAACGATCTTTCAAAAATTTAGTCTTACTAAGAAATGCTTTTTAGGTTAATAGATTATTTCCACCAAGTTTGGTACTTTATCTAAGTGGTGCTTTAAAAAGGAAAAGGTTTAACTCTTTTGCAGGGATGTTGACCCACATACATTGTAAGTTTTTCGCCTTCGTAATTAACTGTGACAGTACCACTTAAGAAGACAAAGACGACACCTCTCACGGTCTCAGTTTTGGAGCTATTGACCCGAGATCTCGAGTATAAGCTTTTTATTACCACAGGCAGGTTAAATTCTTGAATGGCCGTGGATGGATAACTATATCATATAGCTGCGATAGGAACGATCGTTCGAAAATACAGTTTCTCTAAAAAAAACCTTTTTTGTTTCTTCAATCTTTTAAAACCATATTTATCACCAAGTTCTATTAGTGTCGTCTTTATCTTTTCGAAAACTTAAAAAAAATCGGACTACTATATTAAATAGCTGCCACAGGAACAATCAATCAAAAGTTATAATAAAAAAATTTTTGTGTTTGTAATTTTTTCAAACCAAACTCGCTCCTGTTGTGCTTTGCAACTTTTCACCAAATTTTTATAAAAGGGTATATTATTGTCGCAAAAATGTATGTAACAGGCAGAAGGAAGCGTTTCCGACCCTATAAAGTATATATATTTTTGATCACCATTAACAGCCGAGTCGATATAGCCATGTCCGTCTGTTCCCACGTCCGTCCGTCCATCTGAATGAACACCTAGATCTCGGAGACTATAAACGCTAGAGTCCTTAAGTTGGTATGCAGATTCCTATAGTGTGTATTCCAGATTGCGCCCTCGCAATTTGGAAAAAAGACATTTTTTCCCGCAATATTATCGTAATGAAATTTGGTAAACATATATTTCCCAATAATATGTATCGGCTTAACAAATTCATAAGAATCGGATGAAATCTTTTTATAGGCAATGTCAAGGGGCGGCAGCCCCTCACCCGGGTGAGTGGGTGAAAGGGCATGTGATAGGTATGTGTTCGTTCTTTCCATGCGAAAGATAGAAAGAGATAGGGCTAAACAAAATGAAGTATGAAGGGCGCATTGGTACAGGGTATATCCGAGTCGGTGAGGCGACTTGCCTACTTTATTTTCATATCGGTTTACTATATCCTATAACTGCCATAGAAACAATTGGTCATAAAATCAGTCTCAGTGAGAAAATTTAGATTTCCAACCTAAATTTACTCTTTGTGAGTATTGCTATGGTCCGCAACTTTTCACGAAATTTTGTATGGATCAGACTACTATAGCATATAGCCCCCAAAGAATTAATCGAAGAATAAGTTGTTATGGAAAAACTTTTTGTTTGTTTTTGTACGTTAGGAAAACTTTGTTTCCAGGTAAATTTGGGAACATCAAAAAAAAAAAATGAATAGTTAGGGGCCGCATGGGTATACAAATTTCAGAATAGCTGAATATTAAATACAATAAAAACTTGTAAATAAAATGAGAACCATCGACAATACCCTTGTATCTGATTTCACTCTTTTTTATCGTCGTCTCGTCTTTACGAATCTCTATTCTCTAGGCCAAGTCAGGATCTTTCAAAACGCAGTTCTCGGCAAATGAATTGCCTAAGTAGCCTAGTCATTAAGTTAACTGGACAACGAGGATCTGGTTTTAAATTCCAAGCCAGAGTGTATGGATGTAGTTTTTGTCTACACCGATGGCCACAGTTGCTAGGGCTTGTAAAACTAACTAGATTGATAGTTTTACACCATATCCCACGCTTAATAACAAAATTAATAATAAAAAAATCTTTTACGAAGACTAGTTGCAAATTTACCCAATCGTCTGATTTTAGATTAAACACAGCATAAAAAAATGTAATATTTTTTTTCGCTATTTCACACTTTTTAGAATTCAATTAGACACAATTTGTCGCTACACCATTGCTTTCGTAATCGAAAGCGCGAAGAAAAGGGCAAAGGCGGCTATTGGGAGCTGGGGGTAGATCCAAAAAAATGCGATAGAAAGCGCATCCGCAATCGAAAATCGGCTCACTCTAAGCTGAACCAAAAACTTGAAAAAAAAGGCTTTGCACCAGGGCATTGCTCTCACCCGCAAAACGCGCCACATTCTGAACTTCAATCCAGTCAAAGTGCCGTAAATCAAAACACTGAGGCGGATACATTCGTCGATGACTGCAATCAAACACTGATATCTACGGTGTCCCGGACATACCTGCAAGCTCAGAATCAGAATCAGCATCAGAAGGAAGACCCTGGTACAATACGCTACAGAAGATGCTCCCAAATGGCTGAGTGCAACAAAAGTATTGAGCCCCCCTCGCAGTCTTTTACCCTTACCGAAGTGGGCTTGGACTTGGGCTTGTCATTATCAAGCATCCCTAGTCCTCAAATGTCGGACGACGCGAGCAATGCTTTGAGTTCAGCAGTTATGCAAATGACAACTATCACCACCAATGAAGGCATTTGTCTGCAGCAGCAGTATGGGTTGGGCACCATCATTATAAGCACCACCGGAATTATTGACGAGTCGTCGGGATTGAATTGTCTGATCACTGACAAATATGGATGTGCGAGCATGGTTTGAAAATAGCTAATTATCATTTATCTTTTCAAATCACTTGGGATTCGTTCTGGTTTCAGATCTGCAAGGAAGATGAGCTGCCTTCATCCCTACCCACTGAGTCATCGTTGTCCACAGTGCTTACATCGACCTTAGACAATGTCACTGCTGATTCCCACAGAAACCCGGATATAACATTGATCACAACTGCGGAGCCCAGCCCTGTGCATTCCAACAACATTACTATAAACTGCGACTACACAAATTTCCGTCCATTCATGGATAGCATCGATGAGCCTTTTCATTATCTCCCAAGTGGTGCCGAGATGAATCGCGCGGACGAAATTTTAGATAATCTACTTGATGTTTGTGTTACACACTATTGATAAATAAAACCATTTCAGCCAAATTTCCACTTCTAATTTGCTGCTAGTATTTGAAATGTTTTTATCCCTCTCCAAGAGCAGAAGACTTTTAAAGTGTGATTGTTGTTGTTGGATTCGTCGGTGTTAAATGAGTCGTTTCTCTCTCTCCTCTGCGCCCTACCTCTCTTGCAGCTTGCAGCCAAGCCAGAAGGATTCGGAATTTGAGCAACGATAATTTTTTCCCCCCTATTCGGCTTTTATTTTTCGGCACATCGATTTCTTATGTATCTATACTGACGCTAGGTGTGATACAGTGCTTCTTCTTTTCATTATATCATAATTATTAACCCGGAATTCCTGCTTTTTTACAGTTCTAGTGGTAATTCATTTGCAACAAAATTATAAGCACTTATAAACAAAAACCAGAAGGCCGTGCTAATTTCGGCCATGCCGAAGTTTGTATGCCCTTGCAAGATTTTTGTTTGCACTTTTCTTACGTATAGGTGCCAAAGTAAAAAGAAAAAACTTGTATTTTAATTAATATGACCGTTTTTCTGTTTTTCCGACGATAATTGGTTTTCGGGCCGATCGTTCCTTTGGGACCTACTACAGTGTCGGCAGGATATTTGGCACGTTTGGTGTTTTCGTAATTTGACTTTAATTTTCTCGAGTTCTAAACAAGTTTTTCAATTCATTTTGTAATATGTTAGTTATAGTATTGAGATGGTGTACCGAACACATTTAGGAATTATGTTTGGAACACATTTTTCAAATATTGTAAAATTGCATATGGGCCAATGATTTCTTGTATAACTAAGAGAAACTGTATACTAGAAGTTTTCAGTTCAACCCAACCATTCGTTTGGGGGCCAATTGAAAATGTGATTTGTGTATGGGATTTTTGGCGTTTTTGTTTACGAAACCATTATTTTTCCCGAATAAGGTACTAGATATCGTTAATTAAAGTCGGCCGAAAAAAAACACTCCTACATAGTATTAAATGTCATTAGTTTGAAATAGGCCTGGTGGATGGTCTGACCACTTATTCTTCTTCTAAAAAGCATCATGAGGCTTTCTCTCATTTCACGCAAATCTGTTTTTTTATACCCCTGCAAAAGGTTAAAAGCAACGGCTTGAAGAAAGCATATCCGACCGTATACATATGTTTTGGATCAGCACGAGAAGGCGAGTTCGTATAGCCAACCGTCTGTCTGTACCTATATACTGCAGGCATTGTATATCTCGGATTTTGGCTGATCGTGCCACTATATCATATAGCTATAACTCCCCTAAAGTTTGCCTGTAGTCTTCTATATACTGCAGGCAGGCATTGTATATCTTGGATTTACACGGATCGGGCCACTACATCTTATGGCTCCCATAGAAACCATCAGTTCAAAATAGAGTTTGGGATCAATAACTTCAAAGTTGATTTTACATACAAACGTCCATGCCAAACTTCATCAAAGACGGATTACAAAATCATATAGCTTCCATAGGAAAGATTGGTCGAAAATATGGCTTTAGTCCAAAAACTTTCTTCTTGTGTAAGCCTTTCGTCATAGACGTTGATATTTGCTGACTTACACATACATATACATATATGTCCCAAAGGAAAAAGGTCCTTTTTCAAAAGCTTTTTACATTGACACTTGCAGGAATGCAAAGAGCACCACAAAAACTTGCAAAGGGATATAATCTTCGGCACGGCCAAAGTTACCCCGGCTTTCTAGTTAGTCAATATTAATTGATTTGCCGCTTAGCTCTGTAGCATCGCTAAGGAAAGCTGTGTCATGATATCTGTATTCAGACACAGTATAAGAGTCTGGAACATAATAAGATAAACATATTAACAAAGACTGCAAGGGAATAAAAACTTCGGATATGACGAAATTAGCAACAAATTTTATAAAAATTCGATTAATTAAGTTAAACACCTTTGTATTTGTTTCACTTGGTATGCTAACGTCGGATCTTATTATAATTATTCTTATTGCATACAATGTATAAAAAGCTAGAGGCAAGTGCTTAGGTTTTTAGCTGGTTCATGTCAAGAGTGGAGTTTAATAGACATGCTTTTAACCTTTTTTTATTTATTTAGTAGCTGTTTTAATTTGGAGTGTGAGGATCCCACGTGACATTTGCAAACGACACCTACAAGGAAGGAAAGATGCTTTAGCAAGAGCTAGTTGAACTTCCTTTTCGGAAGACCAGTTGGGGACAGTTAAGTAGTTTTTTTTTGTAATAAATAAGTTTAGAGCTATAGGTCTTATAAATGTTTTGCCCTTTGCTGGCTTTTAATCCTGTATTATTGATCTAGTTTTATAAATGTGAAGAGAGTGACAAAAATAATTATGTTTGAGCCTGCTTATTATCAATTATACCAGTGATTCTCAGTGGTACTGGTTAACTAGGTGAAGGATGCGAATACATAATATGAAAAGAGCTTAATGACAAATTGTTATGTTTTGGCGATCAAAAATATCCATAGTAAATGTAATAAACAATACAAAATTTTAATTTAAGGACAATCAAATAATTGGTGCCATTTTGAGTAAGACAGACTTAAACATTTTATAAGGCATCTTATATTCACGAGGGATTGCTCTTCAATGTTATAAGGGTTCACACTAAATATGTCACAATAAATGATTGCATATAGAAGAGTCGGGCACAGTCATAAATTTTTATTATAATAGTATTCAAAAAACTCTGGTTTCTAACTTCTTCTCCTTAAAAAAGAACTTGATGCATCCATTATTTTATTTTTTGAGGTTATTATTTACAAACCCATAACATCGAATAGATGCAATTAATTAATTATTTTATGGTATATGGAATTACAAAGTAAGTCCAGCTTTTTTCTCAAGTAGCCCAGCTGACTGTTGCCATTCAGCAACAGAAACAGCTCCTGTGTTGTTTTTCTAAAAAAGTTAACTGGGTCTGTCGGTCAAACAATATATTTTTATTAGTGCGCATTTTTACTTATATATTTATATACATAATCCGTATACATACAAATATACATACTACAAAATACTAAATTTAGCTTAAGATGTGGGTATTGTATGTATACTCGTATGTTATTTTTGCTTTCCGCGTTCTTAAAAATACATATGTATAGGTGTAAGTATTTGGATTCTTAAATATGAAAGATATTATTTTACAAATGGCATTTGCTTAAATGTGGGATTACAGCTAAAATGGACATGGACAAGCCCAAGTCTTATACTATTATTCAAGACACGCAATTTTTGCAAATAAGTCTTATTTGTATAAATATAAAAAATTCCACGCACGTTATTCAGTGATTCGAGAAATTATATTTATGTTGAGAATCGGAGAACATCGACATTGGCAGTTGGAGTCTTCTCTCTTTCTTACGTTGGGTTGTCCCTGAGATGACAACCTATGATTGGAGACATTTAAAGTTTTTGATAATAGCTGCCTTACTTTTAGCTGCTTACTGTGAGGTTTTCGAAAGTTCGCTTCATAACCCAATTTTCAGAAAAAATGTAAGTCATGCACGTAAGCGATGAAATGGAATTAGAAATCCCTAATATTATATATATCACATGTTCTAAAAATACTATGCTCATCATTAAGTAGACTGATCATTTTTAATTATAGTAATTAAATTAGTCGCATGCGGTAATCGATCGGTATTGATTCACTTTTCAGTGTTAAATTTACGCTAGAAATATAATGATTTGCTTCCTAACTGGCACATCTGAATTCGAGTCACTGTAATGGTATTATTATTTTAAGGCGATAATCAAGTTTTTCTAGCTTTTTAAAACACCATACCGCTACCAGAAAACCGATGAATTTCATTCGGAACAGAATATTACATGGTTTGAAAATGTGCTCGAGTGCTGGCGATAAACCACAAGAGTTGGCCCATTTGATCAAATATATAAATGTAAATCAGGGTTACTGACTATATTTAAGCTAACCAAAATAATATTTGTAATGAGCCGTCTCGCGTAAGACTTCATAATTATATTCACCTAAGGTCAGTTTAACCTGTACAGTTGCCAGTCTGAACAATTCTAATGAATGCGTACATAATGACGACCTTCAATTGGAATCATTTACAATTAAGAATGTGAAGATTCGTTAAAAAATATTCTTATTTTAAGTTAAATTATAAATGCAATTAATATTGACAATGTTCATCTTATACTCGGCTACAAAATAATTACTCCACAAAAATGGATTTAGCCTGATACCATGCGAAAATAGAAATAAGCTTTTAATACTATGCAAAATCTAAAGTGTCACTGTCAGCAGTTAGATGTATCCTCGCCATCGAGAGTGCATGCAACATTTTCAAGTTTCCGTGAAAGTTGCATTTTTCTGCAGTTTATATCAGATTCAAGAGCATCCATAATCTACAAAAGAAGCATTTGCACGGGAAATAAATCGATTTTCCTAACAGATTACAAATAAAATTACCTGTTCCCTATATTTAGTAACATAAATATATAGTTCTTTTAAAGCAGATATAGTATGAAACTCATCTGTTTGTTGGACTGACAGCTGTTGCATTGCTGTGCTCATTTCCTGGTCGCTTATTTGGGGAAGACGTGCTACGTCGCGGTAAAATTCCTTAACCATCGCTCTATAGTTTGGAATATCCTGTATGGAAATTATATAGGATCGAAATGAATTATATAATAAATGATATTGGTACGATTGATTACTATATGAATAGTCAAATTTAGAAAAAGGATCTAAAATGTGTATGTATAAACTATCAAACTTAAACTTTTGGACCCTATCGGTTAAAATATTGGAATTTAATAGAGTTAGTTGAAAGAAATAAAAGATTCATAAAAAATTTTGATGTTTGTGAAAGTTTTTAACAAAGTTTGGACAAATTATGCATACCTTTAAGCACCGCTTAAAGTTAAAAAAGGATTGCTATAATATATTAAACTAAGTTCGAAAACTTTTTTAATTTTGCTAAGTAAATGTTTGCAAACCAAACCAAATTCTAATTTGTAATCGTCTACTTTATACAGATAAAAAAAAAAAAGGGAATCAATTACGCTAGTTACCTTTGCAAAGAGAAGTTTATTGGAAGGTGAGTCCTTTCCTAATCTATGCTCGGCTGTGGAGCAGGCATCCATAAAGGTTTGTGCTATAACGCTCAAACAGAAATCCACAGAATATGTTTTATTAACGTCGAAAATAAAATCTGGGTTCTTAATAAAATTGACCCAGAATCGTAGGGGCAAACTATTCGATTTCCAGGCGTGTACAATGTCAGTATCAGCAATGTCATGTCTTCGGGCCGCTTCATCGAGCAAATCAAAAAGCCATTTGACTGCCGGCGGCAGCTCCTCGTTCACCGTCAGAATGATGGAAAAGAAATCATCGACAAATTTTTGTATGGTCCCCTTGGTGGCAAGTAAGCGAGTCAAGTACACTTCTGGTATTGTTTTGTTAACTCTCTCGTTGGTGTTAACGCAATGTGTTGACTGGGACGTTCCGGCTCCAGATAATGCTGAATTTTTTAAGTTCATGTAGTGATCAGGAATAACCGGTTTTACGAGATGATAAATTCGCGGTTGTTGCAATCCGGACTCGACATCGTTGTTCATTATAATGTGACTTTGAGAGTTGTTAATATAGTAAACTGAAATTGTTATCAATTTTTTAGTATTGTGAAAAGTAAATGAACTGTACATTAATCACTTACAATTGTGATACGGTGCGGGATGCTGATGCTTGCTGTAAGGTATGTTATAGCTATCATTTTGCCTGGCGATGAGAGACATTACGGCCGACTCTTTGACACCATAGTGTGCTAAGGTGTTAAGTCGTTTCCATCCGTTTATAGTTTTTGTTGTAAGATCCTCATCTTGCAAGGTTAAATGACCACCCCGACCATGGCGCCATTCCAGATCAACCTCGTGCACTGTTGGTCTCATAGAGAATGGCGTGTTTTTGAAAATAGCATCGAGAATTTTCAATTTAACTTGCGATATTGTGTCCCAGTCATTCACGCGACATTGCACTTTTTCGTCGAGATCATCCTGGAGAATATGCAATATCACAACGGAATGGGTAATCTGTTCATGCAGCAGACGTTCTTCAGATAATGAGTAGCGGGCATCATTAGTTATTGCATCCACCAACCCTTTTTCAACCTGATGTTTAATGGCTTTAAAGAGTAGAAAGAGACTAGATCCGGCATATTCCTTTAGATAGTCGTACATACAAATGGCCAAATAGTTGGTCAACATTTTCTCCACCACACTTTCGGTTCTTCGGAGCATAAGCTGCGGATGCTTGCTTGCCAATGATTTGTCGATAAGGCGCAGCAAAAGGGACTTTAATATCTCAGTCGCATACTCCATTTTGTTCATTAGTACCACCATGAGCAAAGAGGCTACATTCACCCGATCGCGTATAGAGAAAGACGACCGCTGCGCCTCTAAAGTCTCAATAAATATTAAAAGAAAGTATTTGTTGCCGATAAGCTGCTCAAACTGTATCATAGCAGCGTCATAATTTGTTTGCGGGCTATTGCCACGCAGTTTTGGCGAGTTCAGAATTGGATGATCTGACACACCCGGAAAGAATACCTTCATTATATAGTTGACATGGTCTAGTGAGGGTATACCGGAACTTTCCAAGTCAGCAGTCAGATCCGTCATGAGTTCAGTCTGCAACTCGGCGAATGCTTGTTTGCATTCGGAACGTACATTACTCTCTAATGTGATCATCTGTATTTGAATACGCTTATATTCGCGTTCAGCTTGCGTGGACTTGCGCCGAAATATAATTAACACAACAACCAACAAAATGACAAGCGCGGCCACGGATAAAATAATGCCGAGCAAGGCGTGTGAAAATGCATACGGTTTGTTAAGATCATATTTTAAATAGCCAATGACAAACCGAAGATTACGGCCCACTTTAACAACAACCAACGGCAAATCGGCTAACTGATCTACCCCATTTTCATCAGTGGATGGAGGCTGCTGTTCAGGTGGTATGCAGAGAAGTTGTGTAAGCGCCAAGCTGGTGATATTACACTGAGCGGTGCCAATGGTTACATTTACATCATATTCGTCGGCTGCCAAATTCAGGAGCTCGCCTTCAATAACTAAAGTATCTCCTTTATACAACTTGATGCCATCATTAGGGAATGGCAAATATCTGGGATCTGCAAGGTATACAATAGAGCTGCGAATATCGTGAAAATATTTGTTGAGGTCACGCACAAGCTGAACGTTATCCATTACAAAACTTAGCTGCAAGTTTAGCTGTGTCTCGTGAACCTTTACAAAAGCAGCGACATCCATGTTATTGCCAGCGAAATAACTTGAGGCAGTTCCGCTCGTTGTATATGTATGAAAATTATCCGTATAATGAATTCCTCGCTTTTGTCTGTCCATTTTAGCTAAATCGTTGTCTTCCCCGGTTTCTGTACCGGATTCGGACTGCGATATTCTCATGATGTTTTTCATAGACTGAAATTTCAGGTTTACTGGCGGCGATGGACACTCCATTTGATTTGAATTAATCACCAAGCATGACGTCTTGTTCACACGCTCCTTGTCAAAAAATACCTCTAACTCCGGCTTTTGTACAGAATCAAGATACATTCCGTGTACAGTCAAAATTCGACCGCCACTCACAAAACTGCGTAATGGTTTGATTTGCATTATACGAGGATCTTGAGTATAATTGAATATTGAGCAGGGTTGCGGCGGTGGTACATGATACTGATATTGATAGGTGCCGTAATTGCTCCGTAACTGCTGGTGACCGCCGGCAAAAGTATGTCCCGATGTTGGATTTTGACAAGTAAACGTACGGTTTGCGCCATCAACAACAAGGCGAAGAGAACGTATAGGTTCAGGTTGCGTGGCTTCGGATGTGATGCAAGAAACGCGAGACGATGAGGCTTGTGTTACATTGATGTAGCATTCGTATTCATCAAGGAAAGCTCGTATACTCGATCCAATATTCAGATATTTACCCATCAGCGACACCTGTGTACCACCGGATTTGGGTCCAACCGTAGGATATAGGCCCGTAAGCTGCACGTCCTTAAAATGGAATTGCACGCTCGATTCCGTGTAACCAGCCTCATTGGCTACTTTAATCGGCGCAGACATCTCGTACGGAGCTGCGCCGGTGCGGCATTCAATTTTCACAGATATCTGATAATTGACCAGTTCACAAGGGACTGATCCAATGGATATTTTACCACGAACATCTTCCTCACGTATGCCAAGATTGCTGCCCTCGATTGTAACAAGTGTACCGCCTTCAATAGGTCCAGACAAAGGTTTAATAATATCGATCCGCGGTCGCGGACACTCGCCTTGATTTGCCAAAGGTGATCCCACTCCCACCTGCATGCTATCACCACTTAATGCACAAGTCTCGTTGTAAACACACGAGTTTCCGCACCAGGCACATTGATACTTTGGTTCCCGCGTAACGCACAAACTGCAGTCGGCATGCTCCCGATGCGATCCAAGGACATCACATTTGTATAGCGTGACCATGGCGGTATCAACGTAATGCTGACGGTTCCAAGTAATGTCCACCTTAGCCTCGTACTCGTGTGTGTTGGTTTCATAAAAGTAAGGCGTTTTCTCGCAAACAACTACCTTGTTAAACTCAATGTGAGCCGGTAACAGCATCTGTGCCGCCTCTATGTGAACTGTGCAGAGGAAGCCAGCATGGGCACTCTTTGGCTTAGGTAAGTTCTCGATCTCCAAGCGTATTTCCTTCGGCACTCTTACCGGTAGCAATATGGCCTCACGGTTTCGCTTCAAATGGGGACACTGGCTGACAGTACTGATTGCGTTTTCCATATTGCGACACTGTTCCAATTTATGCACACACTTGTTGTCGAAAATGCACCAGTTGCAGCCCCATGAGCTGCTTACACACGCCTGACAATTGACGTGATGTGAGCAGTCAAAGAAGGCAAACGAACGAGAAACGAAGTCCTTGTTTGTCTCCGAACTGCGAACCGAGAGGGGTACCAGGACATGGTCAGTGTTGCTTGGGATCTGTGGTCTCTGGTCTAAAGGCGGTGTAGCACAGACCAGACCATGTTCAAGAATTTCCGCATCGATTGGCGTCGAGTTACCAAAAACACACCGGTATTTAGCATTAAACGGCTCCGGGAGAGTTCTAATTATGAGCTGCAATTGCGTAACCTCACTAATGGGTATCTTGTCTGGTACTATGGACTCGAAATCAATGCATTGTTGTCCGCTGCCCAGTGAGAGCCAACGAGACGCCGAAGTGTCCCGCTGACAAGCCGATCGCACCGTACATCGTTTCTCTAGGGAGCACCATCCACAAAATGGATCTCGTGATTCCAAGCATGCCGAGCAATTAGTATATGCAGAACAGTGCTCTATGCGCAACTTCGTTATCTTACGCAGTGACAATACATAAAGGAAGTCCTTTTTTGGTGACATCATGGTGTTAGGCAATATTCGATTACCTGCATCCACGACAATTTCCTCATACTCGCCTGGCCTTTGGCCGGATAGCAGGACTTTTTTGATGGTGCCCTGCTCGGTGCCGAGGAATGCCAGCGAGTGCTGGTTATCAGTCGTTGTGGTTGCAGTTACCGATGTGATCGACACATTGGCAAAATGAAATAAGGCATGCGCAGAGATTGGCGCAACGCCACTTAATTTCAATCCCACAGAACAGAAATTATAAATATTTCCTAGGGAGCCAACAAGTGGACATCTTCCATCGTTGATCGTACCGGATATATAACCAAGGTTTCGATCCTTAATTGTGCCATTAAAGCACATATGAATGTTTTCAGTGAACACATCGTCAATATCCTTAAGACTGTAAACACACATGGCCGAACTGTTTTCGGGCTGGTCGCTGATCTCCTTTGAAGGTGAAAATATTGTAACAAGAACATGGTCGTCACGCTTAATCCCCATTTGCTGTGCTAACTTTTGGCTGGCGTGGGTAATCTTTGCATCGCGAAGTATGTTATAGTCTATGTTATCATCCGTTGCTGTGCACTGAATAGTTATTTCAGTGTAGCTATCATAATTGGAGTCTGTAATGCAAATTCGTGCCAACCTTGTTACGTAGCCATTCTCTTCGGCCAAATGTGATTTCTTTTGTACGAGTACAAAGTAGGCATATTCTGACGAATTGAAGCCGTAAACATAATCGACGAGAAAATGGTCGCGATACTTGACATCGATGTTAATAATTGACTGTTGTATAGAGAACTCGGCGTAGTTCAAGTCGTCAAGTCTTCGTGACGATATTGCAGGTACGTCGTGGCGATAATCGCCAACATTCGTAAATGTTGTACCCACATAAAGTATATCTTCTTCCTTCCACGAATACCGCGCTGGTCCCACAAATGCATACGTAGAAGCGTACTCGTCATTGGCAGCTAATGGCACTGCAATGAATTGTGGTGCTGACGGGAATCGGGGTAAACTATATATTTCACAGGCACCTGAAATTATTTGAAAGAGTAAGCCGAATGTATAATACTGTTTAATTGAGAACATAGTATCGGGACATTAAAAGAAAGGCGATGGTTATAGCTCAACAATGCTACTGTCAAAAAATTCAGACATCCTATTTCCCATATGGATCTTCAACATTGTTAAGTGGTCGACTTTGTGATCCCGAAATTAACTTCATTCACTGAACTAGACTTTCTTGTCAAAACATCATAAGATGCCTCTTTCAGGAAGTATCAGATAATTTGTAATAACCTTAGTATCCCTTCAAACTCGGAAAATACTTTGCAGTAATTAAGGACTATATTAATTCTTAACTAAAATTTGGTAAAAAGCATTTCTCACTAGAATTAGGATTAGCCTGCATCGATAAAAAGCTCAGAAACTTCTAAGCAAATTAGCAGAGTTGATACTGAGCCAATGGAATGCACGTCCACATTTAGCCTTTACCCACACCTAGTCTACTTACCTTGGCGAATACTTCCACATGAAATAAGTATGCCATCGTTCGTGGCATAACTCACCACCAATATCTTATTATAGTTATTGATCAGGGTGGTCTCTACGTCCTCAGGACAGCCACCTGCGTGGCATTGTGGAGCATCATGTTTGGGTCCTGTTACCGCTTCGGAGAGGACTCGTAGGTTTTCATTGAGCTTAAGAATTTTGTTGGTGGCTCCGGCGTACAGCACATTGTGCATGGCGTCGAAACTCAGGTGCGTGAAATAGTTTTTCGTTTGTGCATCTTTGACCACAGTTGAACCTTGTCCAGAGCTCGAAGCCGAGCGATTTGCATAGTTTGCAGCTGTGGAAGTAGTGCTATCCGTTCCCGAAGCTACACCGCCGAGCATTGGGGGTAAGCTAAACTGTGCAACTATGTCATTAGATGCGAAGGGAGCCTCAGCTTCATTTAATGTACCAGCCTCTCCACCAAGCAAACTGATAATGTGGATGACCACCAAATAGAAGATGTCGATCATTTCGTATGTAGAAACAGATGCGATTTCTTAAATTAATGGTGTTCACTTGTTTTTCTTTCCCAGTAGTTGCAGTCGCATGACGTTGGCGTGAATTAGGACTGCCTGCAAACAAAAATAGGTATATACGCACATATGCACATATATTGGATAGTTATCGACACTTTTTATAATTTGTTGTTGTTTATAAACCTAATATTCAGAATTAACAAAATTGAACCAACAACTAAAACCGTACCTTTTAATTTCTTTTATTGTTTTTTTTTTTTTTGGTTTTGGTTCCTCTCTTTTTTACTTTTTTTCTGGTATGTATTTTAGTATGTTTTTAGTATTTATTTATGTATGCCATCATTGAGTCCTGTTAATAACAGAAATTGGTATGTCGCTGATAATGTTAATTAACAGAATATATCGTGTAAACATTGTGCAAGGGATGGAAAACCTTTTATTTTACCAATGCAAAGGTGTTTCCAGCTATATTGGACGTTTTTTCAAAAAGAAAAATATTACAATGTGCTTTCAAGTTTCTTGCGCATATATGTGATACTGCATAATTATTTAATAGTAAATTTAATCAATTTTACATATACTGTTGAACCCCCATTATCCGAAATTAGAGCCATTGTAAATAAAGAGCATAGTTTAAACGTATTTCTTACCTCAAATTGTATATGTACATATCTTTAAATCAATCCACAAATAAAAACTTCTTAATTTTACAAACATTCATTGATAACCATACAATTAATTAAAAAAGGAATGCACTTACTATTACATGAGATTTTAAAACCGACAACACTATGCGCTTAAGTGGTACGAAAAACCTTTTTCCTTTTCCAAAAAATGTAATAGACGCTTCACATTGCTGACTAAAACGGGGAAACCCTAAATTCTGTTTTTTGTAGAACTAATTACTTTGGCTATCTTGGATAATAGAGCTAATCACGGTTAACCAAGGCAAGAGAACAAGCTCAACTTCGTATAAACTCCAACTGTAATATGAAAATAAAATTTTTCGACAATTGATTACATTTATACCGTAATATAGTTTTAGTGTTGTAAAGTCGCAATTTAAGTGCTGTAATGTAAAGTGTGTTGTATCATCAAACTGTAGCTCCCAACAACCACTTTTCGGCTCATTAGCCTCCTAATTATTATGTTGCTGCGCTTTCTCTGCAACATTAGAGTCTGCAACATTATCGCTGGGAAATCGCTTACATCAACAACTTTTCAGCTCTTCGGGCTTCCTGCTTATTATGTTCCTTTGCTTTTCGGCTCTCAACAACAACGTTTCGCAGTTCGAAGTTCTATTACCTTTCTGTTTGTAACAAAATGCTTGTTCGGAAAGGCAACATAAAACTTCTTCACACATGTATTGCATTGCTGAGGTTAATGTTAATGAGGTAATGT
Source organism: Drosophila nebulosa (assembly GCA_024703675.1). Classification (NCBI taxonomy): domain Eukaryota; kingdom Metazoa; phylum Arthropoda; class Insecta; order Diptera; family Drosophilidae; genus Drosophila; species Drosophila nebulosa. The sequence goes on along the minus strand of JANFPS010000004.1, from coordinate 377,670 downwards.
TACTTGAGAATTCGAAATAGAGCCACGTCCATTTTAAAATGGTGTACAATCTGGATCTTGGATAAAACTATTAGAGAAAAAGAAAGCCAGCTTGGAGGACAATTCCAAGCAAGCCTGAACAGCCAAAAATCCCATTTCCCACGAGATAGAATTAAAAGGAATTGTCAGGAAATGGAATTGTATCAACGAATTTTTTTACAAACACCTTAAAATGATTACAGTCGGTCTTTAAAGAGAATCACTCTTTTTAAACTTAAAACTAAAATTTACCCCAGATTTAAAAGATTTTCTTACTACCCCAAACCAAACTAGATAGCTGCTTTATTCCAGACTATAAGATATTTGTTGCCCGAGTAGATGCGGCCACTTAAATGTGCTATATAAATCGCTTGTATTAACTTTGTTTCTGCAACAGCTGAAAAATGAAAAGAGGCTCTCAGTTTTGTTCAGTCCAACGATTACAAATCGGGATACTTTATTTGCATCCTTTATGAACGACATTCTTTTTTATCATACAAGCGAGAAAAATCATTTGAATGATTCGGGAAGACAAACGCAGTAGACAATTTTTATATTCTTACCTTATTGTAAGCTTAAGTCTCTAAATCCATTTCAGTAAATGGCTAATCGATTTATCTATATTTAATTTCTAATCTTAACTAACCATAAGAGATTTCCTTAGGAATAAGTACTTAAGCTTCTGCGTAAATGAAGAACATATCAAATGGCAACTGAAATTGTTGTATGTATGCATAAATAAATTGTAAATGAAGCGGGTCGTAAATGCCTGTATATTAATTGAACGTAAGTATGTGAAAATTTTGCATCACTTGCTTCTTTTTCAGTGGGAAATGGATGCTGTTAATCCTGAATTGCAGAATTTGTAGTCTTAACTCACTATATTCGCGAAGTAAAATGTCTAGTATATTCTATTTCATGAAAGTAAAACACATTTCTTCGATTTAACCTATGTATGCCATGAGCTGTATCACCATTACCATGGCCAGTCGAAAAGTAGAGTGAGGAATCTCTTTCCGCGCTTCTACACATATTATTACTGCATCATCTGCAAGTATCGGTTTTCCTCGAGAAGGGAACTCAACGAAGTAGTCATATCATTGATAACCAAATTGGTGACAGGATGCGGGTGTGTTGAACTACTAACATCCGGCCAAACAGGGTTGGGGTTATTAATAGGGTTTTGCGGTGCTAACATAGTGATGGAGGGAGTGGTGGTTGCGGTGTTAGTAGCGGTCTGCATCCAATTCTGACAACTTTGAACATATTCAAGGGTACGTTGATATGTGTCAGATTGCATTGACGCCGCATTCCCGTTGGCCTGGTCCGGTTCCACGGTGGAAGCAGAAGCGCAGGCAGTCAAATTCTTTGTTCCTGTCTTTATTACGCATTTAGTTGCGCTTTGCTGCACTGCGGTTGCCATTGGGTTCAAGCATGTCGGGTTCAAATTTATAGCGGGCGACATTTGAGATTGACTTATGACGCCGCATTGAATTTCGTTTCCAGCATTTGGGACACAAGCACTTTCCGGAGGAACAGCAGCGCTGGAAAGCTCTGTCAAACTAGTCATTGAGGAGTCAATTATGTGATTCTGGCTCTGAGACGCTGTGTGGCTTTTTTGTTGATCAGTATTAGAATGTGGTGCGGCTGCTTGTGTATATGTGTCCCTATCACTTCTTGTTCTCTGAGAAAAGCTGCAGTGATTAGGATGCTGAAGATACGGTTCTCCGGGTAAGTATGCACTTTCAAATGCCGATGTCGATGGCAGCATAGTGTAGTCCGACTGAGGAGATAGGATCCGATTATTGGAGAGAATATTGTTATTATTGGTATTGCCTTCTTGGGCTGAAGGGAGATTCTCGTTTTCGCTGGTAGGGTTATCGTTGATATATTGCAACACCTCATCTGGTAGTATTATTTCTTCATCAAAATTCGCTTTTTCATTGGGATGCTGCTCAGGAGATCGGGTAGTGGTAGAAGTTAATGTATCCAAATCTGCGCCGCGTCTATTTTGAGGCAAATTATTGCGTACGGTCTGGCCAAACGGAACAGACAAAGAATTAGCACCCTGTAGATTTACAGCAGGGCTAGCGGGTTCAATTATGCGGTCAAAGTTTTGTTGGTGTTGGGCCATTACGGGCTCAGATTGACGTCTAAAGGAGCTACTTTGCATGGATATATCCCCTAGGTCTGCGTTATGAAGATGATTCCGTGAAAACGGTGACTCAATAATGCTTGGAATAGAAAACCGACCGCTTCCACTTTGACCAATCCTTTGCAACTGATGCTGATAATGGCTACCGACGTCAGAAGTTCCACTTTGTTGAAGACGCTTAAGGTGAGTCGCAATCAGATGCGAAGAAGGTGGCGGCGGAAGACTGCTATTACGGGCCCCGAAATACGGAACTGCAGAGCATGTCGTCCTGGTTCCACCGGAACCCTCGGTTGTCATGTCACTTGTATTTATCGCAGAAGTACCCATCCCAATGGACGTACTTGCAGCAAAGCAGACGGTCCCATTGCCATTTGACATTTGGCTGGAGCGACGGGAGCAGCCTGGAGATATAGGATCGTAGAGCGATGCCGATGTTGAAATCCCACTGTAGGACGGTCCTGGACGCATTGTGGATATCGTGGACAACTGTGAGGATTGGCTACTTCGGCGGCTTTGCATGCTGCAATAGTAGGTGCTGGCATTCGAGTTCTGACTGTCTCGTCGAAGTTGAGCCAAAGCCTGGTTTTGTGCGTGTCCTGTTCCGTAGGTTCCGTGGGAAGCTGGTGCACTAGAGCGAATATGAGTTTGCGTTTGCATTTGTATCTGCGGATCAATCAAGTGTGATCCCGGCTCCATTTTCAGCTCAGTAATGCGTTGGTTTAATTCGCTGATTCCAATGGCGCGATTACTTTCCGGTATATTGCACAGCATAGAGCTACTCGCATTAACACCTTTGGATTGCAGACGGCTGCGAAAACGAGGACGAGCTGTTGGTATACCGACAGAAGCGCCTGCTGTAGATCCATTTCCGATATTAACCATGGCACGTAAAACAATGGGTAAGTCAGCCGCATCAACATCGTCGTCGCAGGTCCATTCGTCGTCCAAGGTGATATTTTCCGAAGCCATATCGTTTGTCATTTCTTGGCCAAAGGTTAAAAAACAATCGGTTGCCGTTGCCGTGCTAGTACCTCCGGTTTCACCGTTCGATGGCACATGACGAGGCGAGTTGGCATCCGATTCGGATTTGACGCTGGGACTCGACAAACCAATCATTTTACCCATGTGTAAGTCATCACTACATGGACTAGAGTCAATGTGATGTTCTTGCAAGCTTTGACGATTTTGGGACTGGCCAATATCCCTGTCCAGCCTTAGTCCCGAATTGGCGTCATTTAAAGGCAAACCCTTGTGCTTCTTATTGGCATAAAACTCAGCTCCATGCACTGTCTTTACATGCTTGCGCAAAGAGCTGGGATCCGTGTATCGCTTTGTACACCCGGGAGCCTTGCAAATATAAGGTTTCTGAAATAAAACAGAACTGTAATACTAGAAAAAAAAAAAAACAACAACACATTGAAATATACCTCATTGCTGTGGGTGCGGTTTTGATGTTTCGCCCGATCGCTAGCATTGCTAAAAGCTTTGCTACATCCGGGGTATTCACAGGTGTACGGCTTTTCCCCTGTATGAGAGCGTAAATGCGTTTTTAGGTTCTCCAGCCGCGAATACGCCTTGTAGCAACCTTCGAACTAAAGGTGAATAACATTCAAAAATTTTAATTTATTTCCAATTGTGCATTATAATCAAGACTTACCGTGCATTTATGGGGTTTTTCGCCAGTATGACGACGCATGTGTACTACCAGCATATACTGCGCCTTAAAAGGCTTCTCACCTCGAGAGCACTCCTCCCACCGGCAGACGAACGCCTTCTTATTTGTCTGAATGTGGTCGTTATTGATATGCTTAACTAACTCATCCTGCGTACCAAACTCGATGCCGCAATTTCTCCAGTGGCAATTAGTCTCTATAAAATCGCCGGGTTCGTCCTTAATGTCTGTTGTGTCGGCAGTAGCACAATCATATTCATTGAGTGGAGTCGATGCATAACCCATCTGAGAAGTGCCGTTCCCATTTCCAGTCCCATTTTGATTCGCGCTACTAGCATAGGCTGCTCCTACATTAGCTTTGACACGAGATCGTCGCTCTGATATATTTGCGGAGGCGCTATCTGCTTCCACTTGAGCTACGCTTTCCGATGTGGACGATGGTTGTTCGATCGGCTTGTTTTTTGACAAATTCTAGTAGGCATTAGAGAAAATAACAATTGGCATATTCTCAATTAATATGTCACCATATAAATACCATTTGTTTCTAGATTGGTTGGTGTTTTAACAAATACCAACTAGCATTAACATATATTAATTATATATTAATAAAATCAAACAGTTTTGCATCTCGACGGCAGCTTAACGATTATTCTTTCAAAGAGGTTATATTAGTTTCGGTCAAAAGAGTGTAGTGCATAAAATGGAAACTCCTGCTAAACCTTTGGAACGGAAATTTTTGCAGAGTTTCTATACGGCAAGAATTGTGTATCTCGGATTGAGTCGGATCTATGTCATATAGCTCCCGTAAAAACGATCCGTCGAAAACAGAGTTTTAATGCTACATTTGCTTAAAATCGTACTCCGACAGTTAAATCAAAATTAAAGAAACTACAAGGCTAAAGAAATTTCGACCCTGCCGTAGTTAGCTCGTCTCTCTGGTTTGCCTTACTTGTATGTAGGTTCACTCACCTTAATAGGGTTATGTACTGGAGAATCTTCAGCCACAACACTTGTTGTGGGTGATGCCGGCGCTTGGTTGGCCACTGGCAATTCTTTTGGATTGGCATTGATATGAGAGTTGTTAAGACCCAGGGCACTTTGCTGAGGCGTCATTGGATACAGCAAGCCAGCACTGGCCCGCAGCAGATGAGCCTGAAGCTGTTGCAAATGTGGGGCCATCGTGGCATTGGCATGTGCATGGGGTGCCATGCTAGCCGATATGTGCCCATAAGATCCGCTGGCTGCACTGCTGGCTCGCGACCCATTCATAATAGTTGCCAGCGAGTTGGGTGAAAATCGAATCATTGAGTTAATGTCAAAAGAGTCGGAGTAGGGCGATGAAGACAGAGCACGCTTGCGGCTAATGCTGGCTCGAATGCTACCGCCTCCCGGTCTTGGGCTGGGACCTAGGTTCCCATCAATACTGAAGTGAAAATCGGTGCTAGCCAGTGATCCCGCTACAGCAGCTGCCACCGCTGCATGATGTAGCTCACCCAAAGAGCCCATGCCGCGTGCACCTAGATATTCTCCAGATCCTAAACCCAGTCCGGCCAAGTGGAAAGCGGAAGCACAATTACCATAGGGGTCTGAAAATTATCGTTATTTTAATATTGAACGTGGAAGTTTCAGTCATCTAGTACCGTGATAAGATGCCGTGGGGCTACTCCTTTGTAGGGAATAAAACTGTTCCATATATCCAGGGATCCGGTAGGCTGGATGAAAGTCATGCGGTTGTGGTTGACCAGTCAAACCAACGCCAAGACCATGGAGATGTTGCGGCTGATGGTGATGTATGTGTCCAGCAGTCGGGTTGCTTATCAAAGACCCATTGTTGATCGGAGCGGAGGTGGCATCCGATATAGATGTTTCCGACGCCGGAGTAATTGGAACAGTGACTGAACTGCTTACATCTGTAGTATTGGTATGATTGTTTAAGGGGGAGCTGGGCAAAACTGTTGCCGCAGCGGCGGCAGCAGCCGCCCTTCGAGACGCCAAAAACTGCAATTCTGAGTATCTGCGGATTAAACATGTTTCATGATTTTTCCTTATTCCTGAACCGTAGTTGTATTATCATTAAAATAATTAAAACATTTTGTAAAGATATTTACATAAAGTGAGTAAGTCGTCGCGTTTAAGTAGAATTAAAATACAAGGAGAGGATTAAAAATGATAATGATTTTAAGATTCTACCCTTGCAGAAGGTATTAGAAAATTGGTCAGATGTTTGTAAAGCAGAGAAGAAGACGTTTCCGATCCTATATATATATTCTTAATCAGCATTCTTAATCAGTTAAAACGATATACCCGTGCCTGTCTATCCGTCGGTCTACACGTCAGTTTCTTCACCTCTCAAATTCTTAGTTTAAGAGATATTGACCTGACATTTTTGTTACCATAGGCAGGTTAAGTTCATAAACGACTCGGGTCGGGTAACTATAACATGTAGCTGCCATAGGAAAGATTGATCGAAAATTCAGTTTTAGTGAGAAAGAATTCTTAGTTTCTTCATTTTTATAAGCCCAACTTTCTCCTAACGTGTATTGTTGTGGTCCCCAACTTTTCGGAAAATTTTGCAAGGATCGGACTTCTATAGCATATCGCCCCCATAGGAACAATCGAAAAAGTTACTAAAAGAAACACCTTTTATTTGTTTGTTTGTCAAAAAAATCCTGTTGGTAGGTTATATTGCGAGATCGGATCGTAATAATGGCCAATGGCTGCAAGGGTCTAGAAACTTTGACAGATCTAATGTCATCTTTTTAGATTTTTTTGTCCCAAGTCTTGAAAAAGATTTGATATTCAAACTGTCATGCTGTCATTACTTTCATAAAAATCTTTAATTCAGATCTTTTGTTTCCTCTTGCCTTAAAATTCAAAACAAGTTGAATGGGAAAGTTATTATAAAATAAAGTAATTCATCAAGAAATATGTTTTTTAAATTCGTAAGAATTCATACTTAAAGCTAGTTCTCGTGGAGATATGGGAAACCCAACAGTCCCAATATACCCAACAGACATGTCCCTTTACTAGAATGCAAAAAAGATTTACGCATATAACGTGGCTATTTTTAATCAGATTTCCACGGGGATTGAATAGATATTAGTAACAACTATTAGTTTCCCATCTTAGTAGTTATTACGATACGTTAAATATTGTTGAAGAAAATCAGTGAATTACGGAATTGTGAATTACGGTCTCTGAGGTAGGTATGGCATAAAATAAAAATAAAATGCGTACCTATGTACATACGTTGTACGCGCCTACGTCCGTATTTGGGGCTGTAGCTCTTATAGTCTCCGAGCTCTGGTTGTTTGAACGAACGGACAGACCTAACGGACCTGTAGGTGACTTTAATATACCATTAGGAAGTGGTATGAAAAAAAAATGTAAATTAAATACATAGAAAGCTGATTGCAACACAGTTCGACTGTATCTGTGAGCTGTCTCTTAAAGTCGTCGACCACCTATTTGTATGCATGTATGTTTATTAAAGATTATCCTTCTGACAAAAAAGAGCTTCGGCTGCTGGCTATGTTTAGAAAAATACAAGTCAGCTTTGATTTATTATAGCTTCATTAGCGCTGTTTTTGAAGTCCGGGCGCGGTTGAGTTGTAGTAATTAAGAGAAATTAAATTCATATTTTTTGTTAAACATCCTTTTCAGGCTGAGCTTGTGTGCCATTAACCCTGGTTTAAAGCCAAAGTGGTACTAGAGAATAATAAAATGCCTTTTCTATTCAAACGATCGAAATATGTTTCTTTTTTTATTGTCGCAAGACGATGAAATTGAGTTTTTATCTGTACAATGAAGTTCATTTCCTAATTTTTCTGATGATATTGAGAAAAGCATTTGAACATTTTTGTTTCAAGGACTTTGATTCTTTACTAACTAAAATCAAATATTATTGATAGGTTACGTCAAAACCAACAACTCTCATAGTCGTTAGTCCATGCATAATATATAGAAAAGACCCTGAATACTTATACATACATATATCTGTTTATGTGAAGACAATTATGGCTTAACGATTTTAAGCCCAAATATTGTATTCACAAAGCTTTCTAGCAGCCCATCAGAATATATATTTCATCATTTGCAATTGACCATCATGCAAATTTATACACATTAAAATGGGGCTTGAATTCAAAACGTGTGTTTGGGAGAATAGAACTTGATGCTTTTAGTTTATACATTGTAATGTACTAGAAATCAGATCGACAAAAACCTTTGTTCTTCAACTGTTAAAATTTATGTTGCTTCTTAATTGGCGACCACAGATTGTTAGTCTCGCTTATTTTTTTAAGTGTATACACATACCAATAAAAATCCAACAAGCGTGTGTGTATGTACATATGTATGCCTGAGTATTTATGTACTCATCTATATATGTATGTGTGTGTGTGTGTATCTATGTGTTCAAGAGACAGAGGCTTCGCCATAGTCCTATTCTACTGTGTGAGTAAGTAATAAAACTGGTTTCAACACACAGCAGCAACTCGAGTGAAATAAATGACGCCGACGCTTCGGCAGACGTAGTCTTCGATCCGAGGTAAAGGGAGAATGGGAATGAGCATGAAAGTAAAGCTCTTGATTGCGGTTGGTATTATTATACATATATCTGACCACGCTGAAGTCTCAATTAAGTTCGTTTAACGAAAGCTGAACATGAGCATTTTTTGAGATGGGAATGGGAATGGGCAACTGTGATAGAGCACGCAGTTGTTACATCTCCGTTTCATCATAAATTACTGATGTAGATACATGCATATTTTATAATACGTCGTATCCAAAAAGTTTTGGACACTTCAAATCGATCTCCGGTCTATATATGTACCCAAGATATTTAAATACACATATTTTTATATAGACATATGATAAAGGCAGATTGAAAGGCAATTATCAAAGAATTAATACCTGCATACATGCATACATACAACAGCTAAAGAATCCAACAATTGGTAATAATACATGCAATCCCTAATCAGGGCCCCAATGCGATCCGGTTATTAAGCTATGTTTTTATAAATTACCCCATTGGGTAAAATAGTATATAAAGGAATTAATAGAACTGGCACTTGGATGCCTGTTCAAACCCTATAAAGTATGTGTACATGTTCTTGATCAGCGCGAGCAACAGAGTCCATCAAGACATGTCCGTCTGTTCGGCCGTCCGACTTAATCTCGGTAACTATTTATACAATATTGCATATGTATAATATTTGTCATACTTATATATGCTCTTATATCTATTTCATAAAAATCGGATTTCAAATAAAAAAATATAAAAGTCTACCTACAGTTTGGAGGTTCCAGTTAGTCTGCAGACGGATGAAGAGACAGATATGGCTAGATCGATCCAGCTGTTAATGCTGACCATGAATATATATACTTTATGGTGACTTTAATATTCTATGAATGCATGATATAAGTACTGCTTATATCCGTTAATGTATATTAACTGTATAAAGCTTCTTCATTCTTTTTGTTTCAATAATGCGCCCAAAATACCATTTAAAGTGGAATTGCAAACAGGCGCATTTATCGGATATAGAATTCTAACAGAAACCTTTGGGATGGAGCCACTTGTGTTTTTACTGCATATACAGTGTATCCCTTCAGTTTTTGCATTTGTTTTCAGTTTTTCCACATCGAAATGCTTGCAACAAATTTGGGATGTACAATTTCCAAAGAATGTCAAAGATTTGCTTATTAAAATCAGATTTCCAGCTAAATCAGATGATAAGGACCCGTACTACAGGCCCAATTATTCTAATGCTTGAGGACTAAGAGATTTATATATTTGGCGGCTAAAATTACTTACGCAAGGGGAAAGTATGTTGGTAAGGCGTAAGCGTCCATGTCGTCCTCTCGTGTGGGTGTAAATATATCTACTTGTGTATCCTGGTTTGGGTGCACCCTCAGAATTTAGTAAATGCGTGTCTTTTTGGGACTTTGTCCATTTTGGTAGTTATTTGCCGACGGCACTGCAGGAACCTGTGTTGGGCACGGGCATGGCAAATAGCCAATATATTAACATATCGATAATAATGATCGTCTGGAGTTGGCGTTCATCGTTGATGCAAAAATATTTACTAAAATAAGTCCTAGTTATGTATATATGTGTGAAACTTTTACTATGAATACACAAGCCAACAATAATACAACTCTTTAAACATTATTGTGTATGTGGCTTATACAAAGAAACTTCATTAGAATTTTATTATTTTTAGCACTTTTATTTTCAGTGTTGCGATCGCGGGTGTTGATGAAATACACATGTGCACTACGGCAATGGGTATGGCTATATATACATACATATGTATATATTTGTTTGTATTTAGGAACATTTATTCACAAAATGTATCAATATTATATTTTCGACTATAAGTGAAAGTGCCAGAGAGGTCGAGCGCACGCACTTTTTTCCGCGAATTATGCATGACCCGAAATTAATCGCTTAATTTGTACTAACTTGCAAGGCAACAAAAATAAATTAAGTGTGACAAAGTCAATAACGGGCGTATTTGTGCGTCTTGCTCCCGTGTTTCTTGCGAGTTGACTGAGAGAGCGGCATTTGCTTCTTGAATGCTTCGCTTACTTTAGCTGGAGCAACGCAAACAGATACAGACACACTATCAGTGTGTCTGTGTGTGTATGTGTGTTTGCGCCTGTGTGTGTGAATACAGCCACAAGTGTACCATAGTCACAGTCACAGGTCACGATCCGCTCGCTATCGCCACTCAACGTGAAGGCGGGAAGATCGAAGATGGCATACCACTACTACTTCACAAACCACACTGACACTGCGTATATGTGTTTGTGCCTGTGTCTGTGTCTGCCTGTTGTTCTCACTTCCAGTACTGGCGTTTTGGCTATTATATGGCTTGTACATATTTTTTGGCTTGGGATCCTACAAAACCTGAAACTTTGGCCATAAGCAGGTACATGGATGCATATCTATGTGTATACAAAAATACAAGCGCACATACAAATATCCACACAGATTTGAGGACACATAGATACTTACATTTATACATAGCCAGCCCAATCTCAACAACTTGATTCTTGTTATTGTTATGCAGCAGACGTACGATCAGGCGCACCCACAATGAGCTCTCACTTGCTCTCCATAAGTCTCAGTCTCTCTGTCTCCTGACGCTCTCTGTATCTGTGTCTGTTTGGTGTGAGTGTGCGGGTGAGTCTATGGAATCTGTGTATACCTTTGCCCAATTAATGCAACAAAATGCTCTTTTTATGAAGAAATTACTCGGCTGCATCCGGGTTTGAGTTTATTTCGTAATGGACAGAGTACGTGATTTAAAGAAAAAAGGAATTAATGATATTCCTTAAACAATTTACTGATATGCATACCTACATCTTGCGTCGATTTTCTTAGATTTCTTCACATGAATTAAGTTATCTAAGCATTTTTTAAAGCGAAAGATACTCACAATTTCAACGCAAATTCAGTTCAAAATTCAAATGCAAAATTTTAGAATGCCCTAATTTGTGCATATGTATGTGTGCACATTAATACATAAAAATATGTACTGTACATGTAAACCTGCAAATGCATATACATATGTACATACATATTTGTACATATGCGTCCATAAGTACCTACATACATATATCACAATCTTATTTTAAATTTATTGAGATAATAATAAATAAATTTAATACTCTCCATTTAAAAACTTATAATTACACATCAAATATAAAGTTTGTAAGTACATACATACATACACATATGTACATATGTACATACATACATGCTCAGATTTTTTGTGGACAAGTCAAAACCAACAATAAATATTTGATTTAGCCAGCGTAAAATGCAGTAGGTACTCTTTAACTTACATTGTAACATAAAGGGCATAGCTAAGAGTTCGACGCAACTATTTGAGGGTTAAGTGTTTGGTTAAGAAAATATAGCAAATTAGCGATTTGCCTATGCCACACGAGAAAGGGAATGTTTGATGTAAGTATGCATGTTATCCATGTGTGAGGAGTTGGTGCTACTGAAACGTTCCCTATGACTATATAGATTCTGCAAGCAAAGAGCAAGCATGTCTAAAATTCAAAGAATATAATCTGGCCAAGCTGTGCCTTCAAAAAAGCGTTATGCTACAGTTCTCTATATGGTAGGTCCCAAACCAATTCGGATATTGGTACACTAAGTTATCATCAAGACCATTTGGGACTCTAAATTTTGCAATAATGATTACTTATTTTATTGAGATATGAATACAGTTGTCTCTTGATTCAACATTGAATAAGAAATCGCCATGTTCTGCTATACAAAAAAATTATGTATGTTTACTTATAAGCATTTTCACAGAAAAGTCTACTAGGATCCAAAAGTTTAAAGTTAGCCACTAACTTTTTTAAAATGCACTACTAATAAGTTATTAAATTTAATTAAATTTAAAATCGTTAGGCTTTTCGACATTGCAAAAAGCAAGACATTGAGTTTCAAAGTAATTCTTCAATGCGGAAAAAACCCTGTAAATGTATTTTTGGCCAATTGGCGTTATGCAAATGCTCCCTTACCACAACCTTTTTAAAAAAACCCATTATTGTTTGTCGCTGTCAGAATCGTGGGATATTCTATATAAAATAGAAAGATATTTATCACCTACTGGTTTTCACTGAAAAACATTTCGATTTATCGATAATTGTTTACTAATTTTTAAGCTGTTTTCGTAATGCTAGATTTGATCACATACAATACATTTGAAATATCTTTCTAAACATTTCGCCTATCGATGGCAGGTCCTGTCCAAAGCAGTTTCATATTTTACAGTCAAAAACTACTTCTATTTTTTCTCTGAATATGTATTTTTTGTCCTACTATTCTTAGCTTTGTCCAACTGTTTGCTAAGTCCGGTGGCTATGTTTATATGCGTTTAACAGTATAAAAACCAGACTAGGACCAGATTTCTAACGTTTTACTTCTGTAGAAGGATAAATTAGAATATTAGAAAATGACATATATGAACATGCATTATACATATGTTATTATAAGTCTTGAATAATTTTATAAGTTTGACATGTGTTTCATTAAACCGATCAGCATAACAAAACGTTGGTTTTTTTAAAGCATAAACTTTCATGTTGTTTGGATAAGGTGACTATGATACTAAAAAATTGTAATCGACGGTAACGGTAACACTTGCCTACTTGCTTAAAAAACAGAAGAACCTGCAATATAAATTACTTATTTTAATGATGATAAATACTTCCTTCAATATAATTACATATACATACATACATATGTATATATGTACATACATATATACCATTGGAAACCAATTAAGGCACGATGTAGCTATGTATATACAAATGTAACTACTCACATAAATACATACATACATGGCTATCCTGAAAACATCTTTTTGAATTATTTGAATTGTTGCAACATACTGGTTTAAGTTCGTTTCGCAACTTGGACCTATCAAATTATCAGAGGGTGTAGAGCTAGCAATTAGCTAGGGATAAAAACGATCAGTTTTCTTAGAAGTAATCAACAGACTGGTTTATAGGATAAAAATAAGTCCAAAAATGACGTAGTATATTGTAGTCGCCAAACTTTTGTCGGCTGTATAAGCACCGAAATCATGACAGAGATTATGACATATGTATGTACATATGTATAGTGCTACCGAATAAGCAGATTATTTCTCTTTTTTGGCACGCTAAAAAGGAGTAATACCAAAATATGAAAAAAAAAACTATGCAATTGGCGTTTTTAATTGTAGAAAAAATAGTTAAAAATAGGTTTAAAGACTAAATTTAAAATTAAACTGTATCAGACTTACAGTATGTCTATATCAACACAAACTTCTCCTCAATGTTTTAGGCTACAGAACTGAAATTTGCAATGTCGGCTTGTATTGTACATACATATGTACATACATATGTATGTCCATATATATATCTCGGATCCAGCCGCATCAAAATGTATGTATGTATGTAAATCATATTGCTTCCATAGAAACGATCGGTCGAAAATAAGCGAAATATAAGCAACCATGCCATATTTGGTCAAGTTGGCACTACCTTACGATTGCTCCCATAGAACACACAATTGCAAGGGTACATACATACTTATGTATGTATAAACTTCAGCGCAGTCGTAATTGCTTTGACAATACAATCAAAACTAAAAGCTTTTGATCTTGGCTTCGATCGTCCATACCCACGTTCCCGGAAATAGGACTCTGCTACTATACACACTGAGTCAATGCTCGGCAAAGTACCTTCGGCTTATTTTTCAGTGCATTTTAAAATATGACTGCTTGTTTGGACAATCACTAATCTATATAAACATCTGATGTATATCTGATGTGTATCTGATGTTAACATAAAATTTTTAACCAATAAAAATTGTTATACATACATATATTGATGATATTCAACCTTTACAACTATTTGAGAATTAAGAATTTAGAGTTGAGTGTCCTCAACTGTGATTTACAATTGAAGTAAAAATTTATGAACAATAGAAAACTTATGTATGTATATAAAAGAAGTATGATGTTTGCGGGTATCTTTATATAAGCAAATGCAGAAATATGTACATATGTACATACATACTTGTCCTACCGATTAAAAGTCTTCACATAAGTATGTATGAATGTACATATGTATGTACATATAAATATATACATACATATGTATGTATGCACATAAATATGCTTGTGTATCATAGTAAGTGTAGATCTTTGTGTGACTTTATCTGTATCTGCATAGTACCTGCACACGCAGGCTGAGAGATTTGTCAAAGTAGAGGTAGTAGAGGTAGTCAACGGACATCGGATTGCCCTTCGGTAACCTGTGGCGAGACGACCTCGGAGTATTCTTAAAAAATCACCAGCAAAGAGAATCTTTAAAGCCGAATTCAAACTCGAACAGCGGGATCGGAAATGGGACTGAAACTCAAAATACGCTTGCGGGGCGCGTTCTTCTCATTATGTGCCTTTTGTAATTTAACGTCTTATTCAAGTCATTTCAAAGTTTTTTATACCCTTCCATAGAGTATTGTAAAATTGTTGACATGTTTGTATCGGAAGATGCGTTTTCATTCGTCGGCGCCGATCGATCGAGAAATCTGTATGTACATAGGTATTAACAAAAGAAGGTAAAAACTTTTTTGAATAAAAGCATGTGCCCCTCTATGTACTATTAGTTTAGATCCCATTTATGCGATCGAAATAAATTTCTGAAACCAAATTTAGTATTGCAGCATTACTGTTGATTTTCAATCAAATTAAATATTTTTGGTCAAGTACTATGAGTGTTTGTGCCAGAGAAATAATCCTTCTAAGTTCTTTTGTTAAAAGTAAGTATTGAGACACAAAAAGAAATTAAAACATTAACCATGTTAAATAAATCAAAGGGTCAAGGAATAGCAAGGGCATATCCCAGTCGGCGCACAAAGGAGCTACTTTGATATTTTCTCTATGAAATGGAATGGACGGCAACAAGAAGCCGACGAAGCCGAAGCCGATGCCGATGCAGAGCTGGAGAAATACACAAAACACACACACACATACACACACACACAATACATAAACACGCGTACACACGAGCGTGCACACATTCTTATTTTATGAGGGAACTTTTGTCGGTTCTTGGAAATAACATAAAACCAGATATATACGTACATATGTATGTATAAATGTGTGTAAGTATGTACCTACAGACGTCTGCATCTGTACGTTTTTGCATCTGCAGTGCGACAAGATAAATGAAAATATCTCAAGGAGAATACGAACTGCATCCGTGGCACAGCTCCCGTCCGATCTGTAATGGTCCAGAGGGAAGTTTTATACCCTGTTCCTCTACTTTTTAACAGTCGACAAAAGACGTGAATATATGTATGTATGTATGTATGTACATATATCCATATATGTACATATATACATATATGTATGTACATACATATGTAAGAACATACATACGTTTATCAAACTAAATTTTGTATGAATATATGTATATGCATACATACATATGTACATATGTGTACATATATGTACATACATACATGCTTAGTTTGAGATACTACATTTTGCATACATATGTATGTATGTATGTAAAAACAAAAATACGAAATATATGCCACGCTGTCCAAATTATTAACTGACGCCTTTACATGTGTATGTATGTATGTACATACATATGAAAATATATGTATTCTAATTTATACTTTTCAAATGATTAAATAAAAACTATTTGTTTTAATTATAAAATATACACATATCTGAGTACATGTACATACGTACATAAATACATATGTATGTACATATGTATGAATGTACATACATAAATAAAATAGAAAACAAATATGGTTATTTTTAATGGTAAGTTCTTTTTATACTAAACCAGTCTTTTATTGTACGATATCCAACTTATTGCGCCACGTACCCTGTTATTTTTGTTGTTGAACCCAAATCCCAATGACTTTATTTTCAACGTTGCTTGAGTTCGAACCCGAACCAATTTAAGGGCTTAATTAGTCAGCACATCAACTGAAAGAAGACGCATAAAAGAAAAACAGAATTCACCTTGGAGTTTGTCGGGACACACACACCCGATCTGAAATCCAGTTTTAAAGCATTGCACACTGGTGCTAAATTAACAATTTTCGTAACGATACATATGTTCATATTTCGGATTTCGATAAATTATAAAATAATATTAATATCCTTTTTTTTAAATCAAATGTGGAATATAAACATACATACATACATATGTATTAACAATGTTATATATAGAATCAGTATTGAAATATTGGCATTGTATTTCGGCTTAATACATTTGTATGTACACAGGATGAAAAAAGTTATTTAGTTTTTCTAAAGTGATATCGCCGAAATATGTACAAATTTCGGAGACGTTGTCCTAAAAGCGCAATGCCTTCAAAAACAACTTTGTGAATCTCATATATGTATGTATGTACATATGTGTGTATGTATGTATGTACATCTTTAAAAAACGCAAACTAAATTCGATCGATCTCCCAATGCCTTAACAGCCGAAGAACCATTCACAGACACAGTCAGTAGCCAGAGGCGGATTTAAGGGAGTCGACACAAATAATATTAAAATTATTTATTGTAAGAGTATAACTCACACTACGCTAATATACGGATGTATTGTTATTTTTACAGATTTGAATGTTCTACATTTTGACAGATTTTCCAAAAATTGATCTCAATACAAACCCCCCGGCCACATTGGCATCCTGAATGCACGCCACTGTTCCGGCAGTTCAGTTTGCTGTCGCTGCCTGCTGATGAAGACATTATTATTTATAAGGCCGAGCGTAGTGGCCTGTTGCGTGTGTTTGAGATTCTGTGCATTGGCTTTGCTTCAGCAACAGAAATACACAGCTCTGATCGTATCATCTCCTCCCATCATTTTACGCACATGTATACGTATGAACACACTCACACATACAATAATTCACGTAAATGTACACTTAAAAAAAACAGAGCGAAACAATCTATGAAATGTGTAGCTCGTAAATGTATGTACATATGTATGTACATACATATGTGCTCATACTAGGAATCTTCTAAACTTGTATGCATGTATATATGTAGATAAATATGTACATATGTACATACATACATATGTGGTAAATCGATTACCTTTTTCATGATTTTGGCGACCTTTTTAAAATTAATCAAACCTCGTATCGCGCGTTGTTTTTAATTTTTATTGTACCCAATGTACATTTTTGATCGATTTTTGATTTTGCTTCCGTTGCGTTCACTGCAAAGTTTTACATTTACGAGTACGTTTATGTGTAAAATCACTTAAAATTTTTACAAACATATGTATGTATGTATTTTGATATGTACATACATACATACATATATATGTATATATGTTGCATATATGCATAAGCAACTATATGACATTAGATTGACTTTTAAACAATTGCAAAAACTATTAGAATAGAAAAAGTGTTTATTAATTTTTCGAAAGGACATTTGGGTACATACATATATGTATATGTACATACATACGTACATACATTTGAATGTATGCATACACTTGTGTACTAGAACTAGAATGCAATAATTAGAAGCATACACTTTTATTGCATCAAAATCGCTGCTAGATCAATGCTTATAAAATATGCGATGTACATATGTATGTATGTAAATACTTAGGTATGTATGCGTTTACATACACTACATATGTACATACATACATATGTAGAATTATGTTCACACCTAATAAACTGGCTGTTGTATAATATGAATTAATATAATTTAATTTTAAAAAACACCCTTATAACATAAAGCAAACGTTACCCTACAAAGAAAATTATATCTACGTCCATGTACGTTTATATCGATGCAAAATGTTCTGCTTAGCAATCAAGGATCACGTTTCTGACGATTTATACTTGGGGTTGTTTACTTGAGTCCAAAAGAGTCCAAAAGATTCACGGAACAGTAAAAAACATTTTGGATTCGAAGAATTTGCGAATAAGATGTGCATACATAGACACATATGTACATACAGTGGTGGTCACCAATATGGCACACTTTTGGATTCCAAAACAATTATGCATGTACATATGTATGTATTTCAAACAACTCGTTTAATATTGTGTCTGTAGTTTTACTAAGAGGATATTCCGTAAACTTTTGTCATTTTTAAGGCGCTTTTAAGTAAAAAATATGCCAATTTTGCCTGGTATACCTTACCTTTCAAAAATGTTGTAGGTCTAGTAAAAATAGGAGAAACAGCACACCATATGTTTATACACATAGTACATATGTTTATGTATGTGCAAATGTTTGTACATAAATATATACATACATATGTATGTACATATGTGTTCAAAGTAAATACAAAATAATTTAGGTGGTTTTACGTGTAAATATATGTATGTACATATGTATTTGTAAATCTACACACATGCAAATATGTACATACATATGTACAATGTACATATTATTTTATGTTTAAAAATATAAAATACTTGTAATTGCCAAGTACTCGTTTTCTTAAAATCGGATAATTCCCATTAAATGCATATAAAAGAAAAGAGTTAACGCTAAGATGTTCAAATTTTCGGTACATTATCAGAATACGAGTAATACATGTCCACAAAATCTGGTTAAAAATGTTATTTAGAAACCAAGCAAATCAGCAGGGACGAGGGACAAAACAAAATGTGCCAAATGTATGGCCGCTACTGTATTCTGTACAATGTTGATCAAAATTAGATTTAATATACGTACATATGTATGTAAGTATGTACACACATATGTATGTACATATTGTTTTAATCCAGCATTGTTATAATTTGGTGTAGTACATATGTACATGTATATGTACATATGCAATTGAAATGCATGTGCAAGTTTGCAAGTGTACCTTTTTTAGATATGTACATACATACATAAATACATATGTATGTACAAACATACATATGTATGTACGAAGGTTGAAATCTTTTGTACATACATATGTATAATCCTATTTTATAAAAACTTCCATGTGAAAGGTTTAAAACAAATATTTCTTAGGAATCAATACTTTATAGTTTATATATGTACATACATATGTATGTATAAGTCTTCTTTTTCGGAGTGGTATAAGTTTTTAACAGATAAATTCGGTGGCGCATGCATTGGACTGATAAACGAAGCAATTTTATATCTAAATTAAGACATTCTTCGTGATCGTTCTCGATGAAGTATTCAACACGCCAAAAACCGGTTACTATCCATTTTTATTGAGCTGTATCTCACACACACTTCTTAATTTTTTTTGTGCATGTGTGTCTATGCATCTGTGTCGGTATAAATAACCCGTTTCGGAATATCATGCTGGTGTGTGTGTGAGCGCTGTTACACCCAGCGAACATTTAATTGACTGGTACTTTCCGTGTTTCTAAGTTCGTTTTAAATAAATTTGGGCTTACTTCTGCCTATTAAAAATGTAGATCAATATATGAATAACAAGTCAATTGTATGTTTCTGGAAAACAAATTTGTGTAAGTAACGATAAAAAAACAAAATTGTACCTTATGTTTACATACATACATGTGTAGACATGCAGCTGCGGTAATCGCCATATTTACCGGTAAGATAATTTTATTTCTATGGACCCTGTATCTGTGTATCCACAGCTTTGCTCTAGCGTGGCACCTTATAGAGAGAATGTATCACACAGACACGCTCTTTTATACACACACGCACGCTTACGCTCAATCATTAAAGAGAAGAGATAAAGTTGGTCGAATTGAAGGAGGAGCTTTAAATAAGAAGAATTCACGTCTTCAAAATGGCGAATGCCAATTGAAATTAGCGTCCAACTAAATACTGCGAATTTGATGCCATTTTTATTATGAAGAAATAAACAGAAACACAATTAGCGACAATATAAGCTACATTGTTTTAATGTGTGGCTTAAAGTGCTATGCGGGTATCGGTACTTGCACGGAAGAATATTTTATTGAAATAATTTGTAATATTTATGTATGTACATATATACATACATACATATGTATATCAAGAATAATTAAAAGCTAAACCTTTGGCAAGTTTGCGTCTAAAACTATTCACAACATGTGATCTTACTATCTTGCGTCAGGCTAACTTATGTCATCTGAAATTTAGAAAAAGAAAGAATTAGCAATTTTGAAAAAAAAAGAAAGAACTAACACTTTTTTTTTGTTCCCCAAATTTATACCGGGAATGTCTGTAGGGACATTCGGTAGCGGTTGTTTCCAAGTTTTGATAAAACTTCGTAAATAAAAGTGTGAAATTTTTTTTTTTATTTAAAACATATATGTGTGTACGTATGAAATAAAATAATTGAATCCATATATGTATACAGAAAGAGGGGGCGCTAACCTGATGACGCGCAGTGTATATACATACATATGTATCTATGCATATCTAAATTATGTTTTGGAAATCTCTAAAGAGTTAATTGTATTTGTCATCATACAGTTTTAGTGGAAAACTTGTATTGGTTGGGTTTTTATATAAAGTGCAAATACATTTGCAATATCATACGAAAAAATTATTATTCCGAGTACATAAATGGGACAACTTAGAATAAGTAAATTACAAAATAGGGATAAGGGTTAAGTTAATAATTTTTATTATCTCGAAGGTACGAGCGACCTGACAATTTGTGCAAATTCAATCGAAGAGCGTTTACGACTGACATTTCGGCTTCAACTAATGTGCGCGAACTATTTAGTTCTGGGAAAACATATACTGCATAATGATTTATCATATCACGATGTATTTTAAATTGTTTATTTGAAACTTAAGATAAAAAAAATGCAGAATAAATTCCTTACATCATTTAAACTGCGTATGTATGTACATATATGCTAGCACAAACGCTTAAAGGCCGGCCTAACTTCGACCGTACCGATGTTTGTATGCCCTTCCAAGTATTTTGTATTCCTCGTCACTAACATGTAGGTGTCAAAGTAAAATAACCTTTTATAGAAAAAGTCGAAAACGTAATCTGGCGCATTTGCTGTTATTATTTATTTTTCTGACCAAATTGGTTATCAGGATTATTGTTCATATGGGATCTTACAAGTCGTATGTTATATAGTCGCGCGATCGTGGTTAAATTTCGGGCAGATATTCATGAGTATATTAAACTAACAAATGTTACTTTTTATAACAATCGCTTGAAAAAAATAAAGCTATTGGTATAAAACTAAATTTTTGACCGATCGTTTCTATCAGAGCTGTATGAAATAGTTTTTCAATCTTGATCAAATTTTCCACGGATGTTTGGATGCAAGCAGGCCCGACGAAAGGGGGGTGGTAAAGGTGGGATTTCCACCGGGCCCGATGTTTTTAGCGGGGCCCGGTTTTTGATCGAAATTTTCAAATTTGGGAAAAGTTTAATATGTACCTTCACAACTTTATCTGAACCGTAAAAGAATGTTACTTGTGTATTATCTACTAATCGTAATCAGGCATTACGAACACGGGCCCGGGCCCAACCTTCAAAAAATGATTTTATGTAAAACAAAAAAAAAACTCTAAATTTTTCGTTTGAACGTTAGGAAATCAGACATTTGTAAGTTCAAAGATCATAAAATAAATTTTTTTTCCAATAAACGTTTGTATTCTGATTTCTTGATATTATCAACTCGATAACTTTATAAACATATTAATTCCAAGACAAATTATTAATTGTGTGGCACGAGTTTACCACATTTATCAAACAGAATTGAAGTAAAGGGTTTGTGGTAGAGGGGCGGGGGGGGGGCCTAGTTTACTACCACCGGGCCCTGGATGCAAGGCAAACTATGACTTGTTAAGTGTTTTGATAATCCCATGGAGAATAACAAAGTTATTGATCCAGATCTCTATTTTTGATTGATTGTTCCTAAATGATATATATGGTGGTCGGATCCAGATACCAAGCCTGCAGTATGTAGAAAACTACATGCAAAATTTAAGCACCGTAGCTTTAGTGGTCCAGAAGGAGTTTGCGCTGATCCAGACGGATGGATATGGCTACATGAACTCGTCTTATCGTAATAATCAAGAATATATACACTTTATATGGTCGGGGATGCTTCCTTCTATGCGTTCCGCACTTCTAACCAGAATTAATACCTTCGTTTTTTAAACCTTATTTCGAACAAAAGCGGCTAAGATGGCACAGGATTAAATTGAGTTAGAAGCTTTTCTAATGACTGCTAGTTGCTCCCAATTTAAAAGTGTTAACTTTCTTACGAAGAGCTTAAAAAGCTTCTAAAAACTTCGTAAAAATTTCGGATAACACAACGACTCTACCTGTCTTTTTACTCTTGCAGAGGGTATTATAAAATTGGTCAGACGTTTGTAACGAGAAAAGGCGACGTTTCCGATCCTATAAGGTATATACATACTGTATACAAAGTGAAAATAACGGTAGGTGCAAAGTTGTACACATGCGTGCTGCTTTGGTGTTTTTTGTTTGAAAATTTATCTGATTCTTTTTTTTTTGTTTATTAAATTAGCCATTTCGTTAATTTTATTATTGGATAAAAAAGTTAATTCATTCGTGTGTAAAAGCCTAAAAAACAAAAAAAATTTGGAAAAGAAAAAAAACTACTTAATCAATTACTTTCAAATTTTCATATTTTATTAATACAATGATGACAAAATATTTATTGAGTTACATGCTATCTCCGATAAAAATACAAATTCCTTATACTACAGTGAAGTCGGCCTTCTTCGTGGATGAAACCTAAAAAAATAAAGTAAGCAAGTCAGCTTACCGACTGGGAAATACCCTAATCCTAATTCTTCTAAATCTGGCGAAACGTTGCAGACCACACCAACACACATTAAGAGTGAGTTAAGTTCGGAAAACTTAAGAAACAAGAAAGTTTTTCCCACTAAGACTGCTTTGTGACCGATCGATGCTATGAACGGTATATGCTACAGTAGTCCGACCTTACGAAATTTAACAAATAGGTGCGGGCAACATTAATTTACATTAATAGCGAGTATGATATATGTATATGATGTAGCCGGATCCAGATACCTAACTATGGAGCTACCTATGAAGTTTCATCCCGACAGCTCTTTAGCAAAAGGGTTTTCGACGCGTTGAAGCAGACGGACAGGGATATATCGAATCGGCTTCTTAAGCTGAATATGAATATATATACTTTATGGGGTCGGAAACGTTTCCTTCTCTGCGTTACATATTTCTGACTAGCCACATTGCGTCGGCTTTAGTTTGCAGGGCAATTTCTTGTAAAATTTCGAATTTTTACATTGTCACCTGAAGGTAAGGAAGAAAATAGTGAATAATCTGTTTCTATGCAAACGAGTTTCTAATTTTGAGCTATTTAAGAGAATCTTCTTGAGCAACACTGAGCAAAACTCTTGTTAATGCAGGCAGAATATTTGATGATGGGACTACTATACCTATTGTTATTAGCCAAAACCGTATGCCATAGCAATACCAACTACAACACAAACTATTGTACGATATGCCTTGTCAACTGCCTGACCAAATGTGAAAGCAATGTGTAAGAAATGGTCTTCATGTGTAAAGTTAGAACTTCATCCCGATCGTTTAGCCATTGGCTTTTGGCCAAAGAAAACTAATAAGCGAATGGGGTCTTGTTTAAAGGACGGAATTGTCTTGAATTCAAATCCCAGTAGTGTAGCGAGGATGGAGTCCTTCCTCTATTTGTAGTTCTTTGTTATACACTTGCAAAATGGGAATAATAGTGTTAGAAGTATGCAACGTTTAGAATATTAGAATGCTCTTGATCAGCAAGACGAAACGAGAATACCATAAATATTTATACGCATTACTTTAGTATACACATTTATATCTGTTTACAGCTGTCATACAATGGTGTAACATAAGAGTTTGCAGGGGTATGCAAACATCTGCATGGTCGAAGTTAGCTCGTCCTCTGGCTTGGCCGTGCCAAAGTTTGTAATCCTTGCTAGGTTTTGTGTTACTCTTTTTATACCTTGTACCCATAGGCACAGTATGAACACCTCGATCTCGGAAACTATAGGAGCTGGAGTCACCAAAGTTGGTATGCAGACTCGTATAGTGTGTACGAAAACCAAATTTATTTCAAATTTTTGCCACGCTCCTTCCCGCCCATGCAATTAACAAAAAATTTATTTTTTCCCTCTATATTAAAAATATTACCCAAATTTAAAAAAAATCGGGTAAGTTATACGCACAAACTTTTTACAGGCGATGTCAAGGTGGCGGCAGCCGGGTGAGTGAGATGGCATGCGATTGGTATGTGTTTGGATTTCACATGCGAAAGAGATAGGAATAGACACCTAACAAGATATAGCGCAGAGTGATATCAGGGCTGGTACAGGGTATATCTAAGTCGGTGAGGCGACTTGCTTTCTTTATTTTTATTACAAATCGACAAATGTTAATACCGACTTACCCCTCTAATAAGAATTTGGCCAATAAAAAGAAATTAAAAATTTTGAAAAACTGGTGATTTACTTTTGACCTAGCGATGATTTATAACTTTGACTAAGCTATAGGGGCGATTAAGTTAGTTACAGTAAAGGCTATTACATTGATTGCTCCTTCGCCTCTGATGTGTGTACCAGTGGATCCCTGTTTCGTCGACAGGATGCTGAAAAAGCATACCCACGTGATCTCTTTAGATGACTACTATTTAAGTGCCCTTTTAATCGGCGATCGGCCAAATCCATTGCTCCTCTTCAATTTTTTCAAAATCCGCTTTCACACTTAGTCAAAACAAAACTGCAGGTCCGATTTGGCCAACATTTGGACAGTAGAATGCACTTCATAGTACGAGGTCGCATTCATTTTGGCGGCATTTAGCATAACCTTGTACTTGTTATTTTTAAGTTTGTGGGATATTGAGTTTCCTATTTTGGTAAGTATACATTTGTCTTTAAGTATTCGCGTTTTATTAGTTATCGGTTCTTTAAACTGTACCTATTCAGTTAGAAGAAATTGTTAAATTTTATTCAAATAATAATATTCAATCAAGTCGAAAAACAAAATCGATTAACCCCTTTTAAGTAACATTACTGGGCCGTTTTCTTGTCCTCTTCTTTTCCAACTTCTGGGTACTCCAATTTTACACCTGGTTCACAGGTAAAGCTGGGGCAGCAATACGGAAAAGGAGCGGTTTTGTTCGTTTTGGTAGTGTCCAATTTGCACTTGTCATTGGCCAGAGGCAATGGGCCGCAGTCCTCAACCAGCTCAAGAAGCCTAATATAAAGGGAGTTTAAATTGAGAACGATATTTTGGGAACTTAGTAAGTAAATATTAAGTATTACCTAGGTGGATTTTCGTCGCTTTGTTCACATGTTGAACGACCACAGAATGGACTTAAGTCCCACGACTTTCCCACTTCCACTGTTGCACAGCGAGTCGAGGCAAAGCACATGCCCGGAAAATCTGAAATGGTATAAGAATTTAGGAATTAGGTTAAAAACTTTTGTGTACAAATGTGTCACGAATTCCCTGATATAACAAAAATTAGGCTTTTATTGAATTTTACGGGTATATAAACAGAGATTAATCTTTTAATGCTACAAATATGTATTTTTTTGAACTATCTCTGGCTTATTGCATAACGTTTACAGCATAACTGTTAGTTAAACTGGTTTTTCAAATATTTCACATTTAAGGACTCGCGTTGCAACCAATCGAATCGTTAAGCAAACAGTGAACATCTACAGACACAGGGGCGGATTGTCGTTGTTGTAGCCGCTTGTGCAAATATTTTATGGTTACTCGACATTCTCTTTTACGATATTTCTATTCATTTTAAATTATCTACATCAAAATTGATTGGAATCACATATGTAGATTAATAGTTTCTAAGAATTAGTTTGCCAAAAAGAAGTCAATTAAAGCCTTAAAAATACATATTTATGTAATGGCCAATTCAGTGCAGTCAATTGCAAAATGAACCTCTGTCGCCGCCCGTGCAAGTGACCTTGTGTCAAACCAACAAGCAAGTCTGCAAGCACACACATAAACATACATACATACATACATATGAACATACGTATATTTCCACTGGCACTCCGGTTGGCTTTCGAAACGCGCTCAAGCGTCCACTTACTCACGCTGCATTCATTGGGTTAGCTTTCGTTTTCTTTTTCGTCATCCGAGTTGGCCAACAAAGCTTTTTACTCTAATATTGGTTTGCACCTACTGCGCAGGTGCGACTCTTAAAAGTGCTCTTTCCACAATTCATTGCCAATCGATCTTAGCTAGGCAATTAAAAATGTAGCACTTACCTCTGAGTACGTCAGCAGGAATAAGGCGTTTATATATTTTGATTTCACCATCGCTTTGAGTTTCATCAGTTGAAAGATCTGCAGCTTTTTGCTCGGCCCCCACGACATGATAGGGTGCGAAACACACAACAGCGAAAATCGAGAAAAGTGCAATAAGGGCATTCATTTTGAAATTTTGTTTCCTGAAGCCGGTATCGACAAGACTCTGTAATTGGCTTTCCCTACAGGTGATTTCAATATTTCAGACTATAAATTATAGTGATAGCGTTAGAAAATAGATAAACACTTTCGAACGAAGTCCGCCAGCTTAAAACGAAAGTAAGAAAACGAATAGAGACCACCGGACTTGTGTCACATCTATTTATAGTGAGATCAGGCATCGTGAAGTTTCACGAGTTGGAGCTTGAGCTTATGGCTAACAAAGCACAGCTTTGTGCTTTTGCCCCTTAAGCGATGACGTTGGTACATATTTAGTCATAAATCTGAAAAATATATACATATGTATCTATCTGTGTTATGAAGATAGTGATGACTTTGTTTTGTTGTTGTGGGTTTCTTTTCCGTTTAATGAGTTGGAACATTTGTGGAGGCCGTCCTTAAAAGTGTGTAAATGCATGCATGTATTAACAATTATCGGGGAATCCGTGTGTACTCGAAAGGCAGAGTATTATGTGGTGCTACCGAATTTGACTCATCTTTGCCATAGGCCTTGGCTTTAAATGGGATCGAAGAGGTTTAGTAGATATTCAAATTCTGTTGTTTATCGTTAAACAAAAAACGAGTGCAGGATGAAATATTTTTTTTTGAATTTATAACTTCCACAATTTAAGAATTTTATCATAAATGTGATGATTCATATGAGCATTTCTCCCAAATTAAAAATAAAAATATGCGAAAGTTGTATTTCATTTAAACAAAATGCAAAATTGATAGCTCACGAAGGTTTAGAATGATTTTTTTTTTTAAGATAATTGCAAAAACTAGGATAAACGCACGCAACAAAAACATAAGTCGACTGAGAGGCAAATAGGTTTCCTTTTTGATTTAAAAATATTAAGTAGTTATTTTTTATGTGTGTATGTATAGTTTAAAATGCGATGAACCCAAAACAGACAAGAAGAAAAGTAGTATTTCAGCTCAAAGTTCAAAAATGTTCATTTTCAATAACGAAATATAAAGTCAGATACTACCGAAATGTTTAATTACAACGTCCACTACCCCACTGTTCTATATTACTTAAATACCAGGCGATTTATATAAAAATTATTGCTTAGTGGGTCTTTGAATGGTTCGTCTTTGGTTGTCCATATACATATATTTCCAATATTCCTTCAAATGCCTCATAACAGATATTAACACTCTAAGATAACATTTTTATTGTTTTAGGTTTAAGGTTTAGTGGTTTATTAAAATTTACGTTCGCCTTTTGGAAAAAATACAGTAAAATAGAGAAACTTTTTAACAATCGTTTAAATTGTTTTATAGCCAGTGGTAAATACACTTATATGAAGGCAAAGTTGGCTACTAAGTTTATTGGAGCTAGCGAGATAGCACGTGTTTGATATTCGGCGGATTATATATTCTTGATCAGCATAATGAGATGAGTTCATATAACTATGTCCGTCTGACCGCCTGGATCAGCGCAAACCCCTCCTAGACCGCTTAAGCTCCAGTGCTTAAATTTTGCACGTAGTCCTCTATGTACTGCAGAAATTGTATATCTCGGATTGAGTCGGCTTGGACCACCACATCATATAGCTCCCAAAAAAAGAGTTTTGGATCAATAACACTGTTATTTTCCATTGGATATTATAAAAATTTTTCATTTTTTCATCTACATAATCTAATTTATGATGAAACTCACATTTTTGTGGTAAAAGACGTGGCAAGCTAGTATCAACATTTTGTGTAGTTTCAATTCGGAGATAAATTCTTGAACAATTCATTGACTAAAATATATATTTGCTTTTGTACCCTTGCCAAAAATGGTTGAGATTCGTCAGTCCCAATGTCGCAATTACTTCAACGCTCTTCGTTTAAAGGAAGAGGAAAGAGTATATTAAAGTCACCACAATGTATGTAACAGACAGAAGAAAGCGTTTCCGACACTATAAAGTATATATATTCTTGATCAGCATCAACAGCCGAGTCGATATAGCCATGTCCGTCTGTATAAACACCTAGATCTCCAAGAGTCCCCAAAGTTGGCATGCATACTCGTATAGTGTGTACGCAGATCAAGTTTATTTCAAGTTTTTGCCACGCCCCCTCCCGTCCGTGAAAGTCGCAATATTTAAAATATCGTAATGAAATTTGGTACACATATATTTCCTAATAATATTTATTGGCTTACCAAATTTCAAATCGGATGAAAAGTAGCCAGGTTACACGCACAAACTTTTTACAGGCGATCTCAAGGGGGCGGCAGCCGGGTGAGTGAGTGAGATGGCATACGATTGGTATGTGTTTGGTCTTCGAACAACATAACGAAGAGTGAATAAAGGGCGCATTGGTACAGGGTATATCCGAGTCGGTGAGGCGACTGAGAATAAAAAAACGGTGAAATTATCCCCACTCGTTCATTTGTCCGTATGCTTAAACACCTATTATAGGAGCTAGAGCCACAAAATTTAATATGCATATATACACTCAAGTTTTTAAATTGGTGCCACGCCCCTTTCAACACCCTATTTTAATTTGAAAATAAATTTGATCACATTAACATTTATTATCAGGCTTAAAAAATCGAATTAAAATATCCAAGCAATGCCTTTAAACCATTTGCACCAGGTTAATCCAAAGGCGTTGGCTTTGACCGTTGGTGGCACTAAAGTGGTCATGCGATTTAATACAACCTGTATAAATTTGGTCTCTTATGGCTTAGTGTATGGTTAACCGAAGTCGACGCGAAGTAAAAAAATTGTTTACCTCAGGAAAAATAAAAATTTACAGAGGTAAACAATCATTTTAAAACCTCGTTGTGGGTAATTTTCAGGAATTTAAAGGATCATTAAGGGTTTACATGGGTATCGCTAATTCAATTTTTGTCTTATTAATTTCTACAAAATCTCAAAAAAAAATTATTATACAGCCTTTGAAACGTGTGCGATCCAAGAAGCTTTTATTGTTACTCAAAACTTTAAACAAAAGTCGATTGTCAAATTTTCTCGAAAACTACTAAACCGATTTTTTTTACACAGGTGTTCAAAATAAAATTTACTCGTGCTTAAACGAAGGATTTTTTTTAAATTAGAACTTAAAAAAAAAAAACAAAATGTCAGACAAGGTTGACCGAAATTACAATTTTTTCAGCCAAAAGTAAAATTTTTCCTTTTTTTATTTTCTTCGTTCAAGCACAAGTAAATTGTATTTTTCGATAGTAGTTTTCGAGACAATTTGAAAACCGATTATCACCGAAAATGACGTCACAATGGAGGAGTTATTTTATTTTTTTAAATTTCATAAATATTCATCTATACATATTTTTTACATCGAGAAAATTTAAAAACATGTTTTTTTATCCGATGAAACCCATGCAACCCCTTTAAAGGGTATACAAATACAAAAAAGACAGAATATACGAAATGTTGTAAAACATTTTACTAAATGTATTTATTACAAATTTGGCATTATACAGAAATATTAAAGTCTCATACTTATTTTATCAATACTCATTGTTTCCTCAATTCTTTCGCTTAATGCATCGACTAAAAACTACTGTATACTATTAATTTTCCCTAATATAAAGGAAATAATGGCAGATTCGTCATAAAAGTGATTGGGTATAAATGGATTTTAACTTTTCTTTTCTTCATTTTATATAGTGGTTCCCATCGTTCAATCGTATTTCTGTAAGGAAAAAATTATACAATTCGTGAGTCTTGGAAAGTTTCACTGGATAATTCACAGTCATAAATTTTCTCAGAAGTTTAGTTTTGCGTTGGATTTGGAACAGTTTTCTTCATTGTAAATCAAAGCGAGCTGGGTAAATTTGTCATCACAGTTAAGGTTAATTGTTTTATCGTGGTGCTGGACCTCTCTGTGTTTTACCTGTTCTGTAGCGGTTCACCAAGGCCCAATCGAAGAACCGAAGATCGCGGATACAGCAATTTATTATTTTAGATCAATCTAGAAGATATAATAATAAATCACTATTTAATTGGAAAATATTGACGACCTTTGATCAAATATTAAAATTTGTGCAATTCAGTAAAAGACGGGTTTTCATTTATGAATAAAACAAATTATTTTAAATGTTGGGGAATCCGAAGAAATATCATCAAAGAAATAAATTTGATCAAGGTTAACTTTCCAAAAACATAACTTACTTGGGTAGAAAAAGTAAACAGTTTAGTTTGGATTAATTGTCTTGTTTTGTACCAACATTGATGTGATTCAGACGTCTCAGACACTAATACTAAAAATAAAAAGAAATACCGTTTAGTCCCAAGATAAATAAATTAACATTATTAAAAAAATAAAATATTCGGTAAAGATCAGGCACACTGGTGAAAGTGTTCATCAAAGTTTTTCAAGAGTAGCAAATAAAATGTCATCATGTTGTTATTACAATATTAAAACCGAATATATTTATCGGGCGCTTTATATTATATATATGTACCTCTTGTTTTACGACGAGTGGGCACAAATTTCGATCTCTGCCTTCCCTGTGAAAAATAAGAACATTAACAGATTTTTTTTAATATTTATGCTTTAAAATATATATTTATTCATAAAATAAAAATTTATCATAGATCATTATTCTGTTAAACTTAAACCATACAGTCGTTCGAATAAACAGGCAATATATTAGTTGTGAAATTTCTTAAAAAAATTGTGTTGCAATAATCCTATCATTTCAAATTTGTACTTCATCGACAACAAGCGAAATCGATTTTGGATGTCTTTACATCGGACTTTATATATCTATCAGTTTCCACATAAGATTTCAAATGTCGTTTAAGAAAAGGATAGAAAAAATTCACTGAATTCACACTACTTATTTAGGTACTTATAATGTACACGCAGAAAAAAACCACAACAAACCTTTGTTTTAAATTTTGCGAACCGTAAAAGCTTTCTGAAAAAAAATAGATTTTATCATTCGTTAGTAATGGATAATCAGAAGGGGAAAATGCGTAATTATGTATGTTCTCAGCAGTTTAGTTTTGCGTTGGATTTGGAACAGTTTTCTTCATTGTAAATCAAAGCGAGCTGGGTAAATTTGTCATCACAGTTAAGGTTAATTGTTTTATCGTGGTGCTGGACCTCTCTTTGTGTTTTACCTGTTGTGTAGCGGTTCACCAAGGCCCAATCGAAGAACTGAAGATCACGGATACAGCAATTTATTTTAGATCAATCTAGAAGATATGATAATAAATCACTATTTAATTGGAAAATATTGACGACCTTTGATCAAATATTAAAATTTGTGCAATTCAGTAAAAGACGGGTTTTCATTTATGAATAAAACAAATTATTTTAAATGTTGGGGAATCCGAAGAAATATCATCAAAGAAATAAATTTGATCAAGGTTAACTTTCCAAAAACATAACTTACTTGGGTAGAAAAAGTAAACAGTTTAGTTTGGATTAATTGTCTTGTTTTGTACCAACATTGATGTGATTTAGACGTCTCAGACACTAATACTAAAAATAAAAAGAAATACCGTTTAGTCCCAAGATAAATAAATTAACATTATTAAAAAAATAAAAAATTCGGTAAAGATCAGGCACAATGGTGAAAGTGTTCATCAAAGTTTTTCAAGAGTAGCAAATAAAATGTCATCATGTTGTTATTACAATATTAAAACCGAATATATTTATCGGGCGCTTTATATTATATATATGTACCTCTTGTTTTACGACGAGTGGGCACAAATTTCGATCTCTGCCTTCCCTGTGAAAAACAGGAACATTAATAGATTTTTTTTAATATTTATGCTTTAAAATATATATTTATTCATAAAATAAAAATTTATCAAAGATCATTATTCTGTTAAACTTAAACCATACAGTCGTTCGAATAAACAGGCAATATATTAGTTGTGAAATTTCTTAAAAAAATTGTGTTGCAATAATCCTATCATTTCAAATTTGTACTTCATCGACAACAAGCGAAATCGATTTTGGATGTCTGGATGTCGGACTTTATATATCTATCAGTTTCCACATAAGATTTCAAATGTCGTTTAAGAAAAGGATAGAAAAAATTCACTGAATTCACACTACTTATTTAGGTACTTATAATGTTCACGCAGAAAAAAACCACAACAAACCTTTGTTTTAAATTTTGCAAACCGTAACAGCTTTCTGAAAAAATAAAAGATTTTATCATTCGTTAGTAATGGATAATCAGAAGGGGAAAATGCATAATTATATATGTTCTCAGCAGTTTAGTTTTGCGTTGGATTTGGAACAGTTTTCTTCATTGTAAATCAAAGCGAGCTGGGTAAATTTGTCATCACAGTTAAGGTTAATTGTTTTATCGTGGTGCTGGACCTCTCTTTGTGTTTTACCTGTTGTGTAGCGGTTCACCAAGGCCCAATCAAAGAACCGAAGATCACGGATACAGCAATTTATTTCAGATTAATCTAGAAGATATGATAATAAATCACTATTTAGTTGGAAAATAATAACGACCTTTAATCAAAAATTAAAATTTGTGCAATTCAGTAAATGGTGAGTTTTCATTTATCAATAAAACAAATTATTTTAAATGTTGGGGAATCCGAAGAAATATCATCAGGAAATAAATTTATTTAAGATTTAACTCTCAAATAATTAACTTTACTCACCAGATGTGCAATTTTCACTTCCTTCATGTATATTGGATTGTCTTGATTTGTGTCAACATTGATGTAATTCAGACGTCTCAGGTATCAATACTAAGAGTTAAAAGAAATACCGTTTAGTTTCCCAAGATAAATAAATAAACAAACAAAAATAAACAATTCGGTGGAGATCAGGCACAATGGTGAAAGTATTCATCAAAGATTGTCAAGAGTAGCAAATAAAATGTCATCATGTTCTTATTACAATATTAACTATTAAAGAAGCTAACTTTGGCTATGTCAAAGTTTGTATACCCTTGCAGCCCTTGACCGTTATGGATTAAATTTCACCATGGTTAAATGGCTGAATGGTTGATATACTCCAACACACAAAAAGGTTTTCTTATGTATAGTAGTCCGATTCTTAAGAAAATTTTGTAAAAAGTAGTTGATTAAAACAGTACAAATAACTTGCTCCTAGTTTTGATCGAAAAGCTTAAGAAACAAAAAAATGTTTCATATTAAGACTGTTTTTTCACCGATCGTTTCTATAGCAGCTTTGCGATCAAGTTATCCGATCCAGGGCATTCAAAAACTTAACCTACCTATGGTAATAAAATGCCTATATACAATGTTTCTGGTCCATATCTCTTATACTGAGAGCGTGGGAGATGTAGAAACGGACAAACAAACGAACATTGGTATATCGACTTGGCTTTTCATGCTTATCAAGAATATATGTACTTTATAGGGTCTATTATTTATAACCAAAAATTGACATTTTATCTATCTTTAATATACCGTAGGGGTTTATTCTGTTTAATTTTAATCACACAGGGTATCAAAAAAAATATGAAATAAAGGATCAGATGGGAAAATTATTAAAAAAGTTGATTCGCGGTGGTATTACTCAATTAACACAAATTTCCTTTTATTTTATAGTCAAGGTGACACAAAACCAATAAACAAACGGTTCCAAACCGAAGACATCTATATAAATAATACAATATCGTTTCTGACTATCTACTACTGGGACTTTATATCGATCAGTTTCCATATAAGATTTGGTATATCGTTTTGCCCATTAAGAAAAGAATAGGAAACATAGTCACACTTAATAATAAAATCTACTTGCAAGCCTACTTTTATTGTTCACGCAAAAGGAACCACAACTTACCTTCGTTTTAAATAGATTTCATTTTCCCAACCGTAACAGCTTTCTGAAAAAATAAAAGATTTTATCATTCGTTAGTAATGGATAATCGGAAGGGGAAAATGCATAATTATGTATGTTCTCAGCAGTTTAGTTTTGCGTTGGATTTGGAACAGTTTTCTTCATTGTAAATCAAAGCGAGCTGGGTAAATTTGTCATCACAGTTAAGTTTAATTGTTTTATCGTGGTGCTGGACCTCTCTTTGTGTTTTACCTGTTGTGTAGCTGTTCACCAAGGCCCAATCGAAGAACCGAAGATCACGGATACAGCAATTTATTTCAGATTAATCTAGAAGATATGATAATAAATCACTATTTAGTTGGAAAATAATAACGACCTTTAATCAAAAATTAAAATTTGTGCAATTCAGTAAAAGGTGAGTTTTCATTTATCAATAAAACAAATTAATTTAAATGTTGGGGAATCCGAAGAAATATCATCAAGGAAATAAATTTATTTAAGATCTAACTCTCAAATAATTAACTTTACTCACCAGATGTGCAGTTTTCACTTCCTTTATGTATATTGGATTGTCTTGATTTGTGTCAACATTGATGTAATTCAGCGTCTCAGGTATCAATACTAAGAATTAAAAGAAATACCGTTTAGTTTCCCAAGATAAATAAATAAACAAACAAAAATAAACAATTCGGTGGAGATCAGGCACAATGGTGAAAGTATTCATCAAAGATTGTCAAGAGTAGCAAATAAAATGTCATCATTTTCTTATATTAATATTTAAAGACGTGTTATATTTATTATATATACCTATTGTTTCACGACGAATGCACACTAGTTTCGACCTCTGCTTCACCTGTTGAAAATAAGAACATTTAAAAGATTTTATAAATATTTATGCTTACATATATATTTTTAAAATATATAATGGTTTTTTCATTCGGTTAACTTGATTCGCATAGTCCGTATCGAATAGAAGATTGGTTTTGAAATTTGTTAAAAATTGGTTTGCAATAATCCTATAATTTACCACTTTGGCACTACAAAAAAAATCGATTCTGGATATTTTCTTCTGGTATATCATATCGATAAGTTTTCATACAAGATTTTAATTATCGTTTAAAAATTCGCAAAACTGCTTAACTATACGTAAAAATAAGGATATGAAAAATAATCACTAAAAAACACTACTTGTTCGCTACTTTTAATATTCAGGCAGAAAGATCCAAAACTAACCTTCATTTGAAATAAATTAAACAGCTTTCTGAAAAGAAAAAGATTTGAACATTCGTTAGTAATTAAAAATCAGACGGGGAATATGTTTAATTATGTATGTTCTCAGCAGTTTAGTTTTGCGTTGGATATGGAACAATTTTCTTCACTGTAAATCAAAGCGAGCTGGGTAAATTTGTCATCACTGGTTAATAGTTAATAGTGTCAAAATGGTCTTGCACTTATATTACTGAACATACCTGCTAGATAGAGAGTTTGGCCTGGCAAGGGATGCTTGGGATGCTGCAATATGCTGCTGGCGTATCTTTAAGATATAAGCAAAAAATATCAGAATCCACATTAATTAATGACATCAAAGTGAATAAATGCAAACTAGTTTTAGAACAGATTTGTAGACAATAGCCAAAAAGGCTTTGTTTTTTTAAAAAAACAGTTATGAATGTTCATGGAAATTGTGGTTTTAGAAGTATTCTTACCGTCTAAGTTAGTGATGCGGCATCTTATGTCCGGCTCGGTCAATCTACGTCACCAGTAGAACCTAAAAGTTCGAAGAGATGAGTTAGTGGAGTGCAATGATTGGAACAATTTAACATTAAATTGACATTGAAATCAGTAAATGTATTTTTTCATCACAAAAAGGGCAGAGACGAAAAATAGGTCATCATTTACACAACAAAAGAATAATAATAAATAATAATTACATCAACTCACCTCTATACATATGTAAGAACTGTAACTGGTAATTTTCGTCGTGACTTGAATCGACATATGAGGATTGGCATCTGAAACGAAAGAAATTGTCGAATAGCACTCTACACCCCCGCCCGAACCAAAATATAGTTGAATATTTTTTTCTACAAATTGTAGAGTAATGTATTATGAGACTTGCTTTTCGAATGCAATACAAATTATAATTCACATCTCCAAACTTATCTCCAACACTGAAGACCTACTCAAACGGCCTCTTGTACGGGCGGTTCATATCCTTCGGGACGATCCAAAACTGCGCCCTCGGCAGACACAACAGCTTCGGCAGTCTTGCCGCCGCCATCGCCGTGGAGCTCGAGCAATTTCGAGATGTCAAAGCGGGGCTTCTTCAAAACCTTAACCTTTCGGATGTAGACGTCATGCAATGGATAGATGCGCTGGCAGCTCTTTTCAATGTCCTTGGCAATAGAGTCTAGGGCCAGCTTATTAACCAACTGCTTTAAGTCGGCGCCACTAACCTCATTGGTAATAATGTCGGTCATGCGGGCGCGAATCTTGCGCACTTGCGATTGTTGGGCGTAGCAAGTTTTGCGCTGCGACTGCTGATCCTTGGCGGTGAATCCGATGCAGAACACGCGCAACAAATATCCGTCAACTGTCTTAGCCTCTACGATGGCCTCGATTAGGGTTTGCCATTTTTTTACCATTGACCTGAAGCGGGTGACAGCATTTTTGTACTCCAGCAACACAATCTTGCTTTTCCACTGGCTTACCTGTACTTATCAGTAGTCAAGTCCATTCCGTGGAAATTACAGAGCACATTGCGGTCTTGCACATCCTCGGCAATGAGACGGAATTTGCGGAAGGAGCGCTCAGGGTCGATGTCTTTCTGCAAATCGGCAAGGGAGACCTCAAAAACGCGACCTTTCAAATAATCCGAAGCGATACGCTGGCCCTGGGTGCGGTTAACCAGAGTTTTGCCAATTTGGCGGGTCTGGAACATGTTCGGGGCCTTTACATCGTACCAATCCTTACGCG
This sequence comes from Drosophila nebulosa, assembly GCA_024703675.1. Classification (NCBI taxonomy): domain Eukaryota; kingdom Metazoa; phylum Arthropoda; class Insecta; order Diptera; family Drosophilidae; genus Drosophila; species Drosophila nebulosa. Next base: position 340,112 of record JANFPS010000004.1, on the reverse strand, counting down.
AGAAAGGGTCGACCACCTTCTTCTTGCCGCCCTTTTTGCCGCCTTTGGAGAGACCTTTATTTTTACCGACTGCCATGTTCAGTGAATAAACCGGAAAAGGTCGAGTCACGTTGACGGGTGCTGTCAAAAGGAGGAAGCATGGCCAGAGTTGCATTTACTCAAATAGGGTTGGGCTTAAAATAGTGGCAAACCTGCGCATTGTCAGTTCAAATACTGGTGGTGCTTGCTTATAGCGTAGAGCTGTATTTCGATCGGCAATTTAAAAAAAAGGCCGGGAATTGCAAGTTGCATAAATTACCGCTGCTGTTGGTACAATTAATGGCTTCAACGTGTTTTTAAATCGGTTAACAAGAACGCTGAAAATTTTAATTTTTATTGCTTAAAAAAAATTCATTCTAAAAAACGAAAAGTTGTATATTTCAAAATGAGTAGTAAACAACCACAAAAATGGCATTGGGAGGTATACATTTTTATTCCACTTTCGATACAATATAAGAGGCGATAACGTTAATGTTAACATCGTCGTTACTAGCGAATCAAGCGTAACGTGACGTGCTCTTGTAACGTATTCCTTCATTTGTTTTTGCGAGTACGTAAGCGCTGTTAAATAACAGAAACCTTTGAAATAGTCTATCGATGGTTTACCATCTCTAATTTGTATCTCTATCTTCTACGGCGCAAGGCGGAGCGGACGTGCGTTTGCGGGTGTTCAAATTTAAAAAAGATTTCAATTAAATAGTGAACGCAAGTTTAACAAGTGAACATACATACATAGATAATTACCCGCATCAACGAAAGCGCCTACAAGCAAGTAGAAAGGCGGTAAAAGTTAAAGTTAAAATAAAGGATCGAAATAGATTCGTATTGTATTAATACCGTACTTCCGACAAAATTGTGCTTTGATGAAATCATAAGACACACACACATTCGCTTTTGTGCTTATATGTATGTAAATCAGCCAGAAAAGATACAGATACATACACATGTGCATACCTATGCATGTATGGGTGTGAGTATCTCTGAATCGATCGCGTCAGTGTAGTGAACCGCGCACTCATACTTATACGCACACTCACACACGAGCACTTGTTTAAAAGTGTGTGAGTGTGTGATCGGGTGAAGCAAAGCAAAGCCAAAGAATGAATATGAATCAAAAGAAAATTGTGCAAGAATGCAAGTGATATGAATAAATATTGTGCATGTTTGTGAAAAATGATGTACACATATCGGAAATCAATCTTTATTTAATACGTCATTCAAATCTGCGCAACACACAATCCTACACCCGCTAACTTTGGATAAAAGCAAATCTGATATACTACCAAACGGAAAAGTGAGTTTCAATTCCAAAATTGTATTTTTATTCCAAACCAATCCAAGCTGAAAAAAAATAATAAAGCAGTCAGTTCGCGGCCGAAAACAACAAGTTTTTGCCGTCGGGAGAATCATGACATGAGCAAAGCTTTAAATGTCTCAGTCTCTTGATTGTCTCTCTTCAATACAATATAGAGTAGTACCCGATAGACAGAGAAGGACGAGATAACTGATAACACCGAATATATGTACATACAACTGGATGTGATTTTATCGCCTCAATATGATAAGTAGTAAAAAAACAAGTACTTTTTACCAAATTTGTATGTATGTTTGGTACCATTACTTTTGTAATAGATGTCAAGCTCAGAAAGCAGTTGAACAAAATACAAATTGAATAGGTAATGCTTTAGGATTATTAGATGAGAACTACAAAATATTTACAGTCTTATCCAAAATCATTTGATACTAAAGTAGGAGGTATAAACACTTGACCCTAGATATCGCTAAGGTGTTGATGTGGTATAATAGTTTGGTTCTACAAACGTTACGCTAAGAACACTTCAAACAGTAATGTACCGTCGGATTTTTCTCATAGTTTGATAAATGAATGTTTTACGTTAATAAGTGTTTCAATAATATGTAGATCTGCTATTTTATATATATATAGATATTTTTAGATATTTTAGGACTTTATTGACATTTGTACATCTTTTTGTGCTTTGATAATATGAAAAAAAAAAAATTGTAAATAAAGAGAAATGTTTAGTTGGGTTGAAGATTTTTAGCTGTTTATGGCATCAGTTTTGAAACACTTTCATTCGCTCATGCCTAATGATTGAACAATTTTATATGTGAATAAAATAATTTTATTTTATACATACATACATAAGTATTTCGTTTTCGAATTCTGTTGAGTAGCTCTCTGCTCACTTTCCGCTTTCCTCTGCTGGATTCCGATTTTGACCCGAGAACAGAGGAGTCTTCATGTATACACACACACACATATCGATGTTTGTTTACTTATTTGCTGAAAATACCTTTTCTGTATTCTCTTTTACGCTTAATTTTATTGTTTTTTTTTCTTCTACCTGTTGATATCCTACAATCATGTCTCTGTCTCTAAATAGAAACTCGTTGTGTGATTAGTCTTGCTGCCGCTGTTGTTGATGTCGTGGTTTGAGTTTGGTTTCAGTTTGGCGTTCAGTATGGTTTGGTTTGTCTGTTACCTTGAACTAATATGTAGCTAGGTATTCCCTGCTGTGAGTACCTACACAAGCACCAACATACATACATTTGTACACATACACGCACACACACATACATACAATTTGCTGAAAATCGCGTCGATCCGGCTCCGGCGTCAAACTGAACAGGTAGAAACAGCTCCGTATTGCTTTAAATAATGTCAATAATAAACACATACATTCATACATTCTTACACATACATACACATGCGTATAAACCTTCACTGGGTCTCTTTGGCTTCCGCCCCGTCTTACAGACCTACCGTTTCTAGGAAATCGATCGATCGTTCGAACCAAAATCCAGTCGCGTCCCGGGAATAGGAATAACAAAAACGTCGCCTTTTACTTTCCTCCGTACGCCACACACACACACTCGCAAAGAAATGTGCGTATACATATGTATGCATACATATCCATATATGTATGTACATGTACATATGTATGTATGTATGTACATAAGCTCATACAATAAACATGCTGCGAAATATGGCACGAAACGAGCACAAGCAAGATCCAAACCGTGTATTTTCAATTCTATTTTAATTTTATTTACATTATTTCGATTTTAAGGAAACAATTAAATTAGAATGCACATTCGTTACTAAACACATTCATATGTTTGTATGTTCATACATATACATATACATATGTATGTTTATGCATGCATAAATACATATGTATTTACATACAACATCCATATGTGTGCGCATCCATACATATGTATGTATGTTTAATGCCGCATGTTGTACCAAAAATTTATTTCTTTTGCTAGTTTTTTATCCTTGCAAAAATGGATTTATTAATTTTGGCCAAAAGTGTGTAACGTATAGCAGGATTTGAGGAGTTCATTTAGCCAAGTCCGTCCGTCTGTACATCCAATCGACTGAAGTAACAAAATCACGTCACAGACTGGGAAAGTTGCAATGCTGATATTTTGGACGTTGTGCCCATAGGAACAAAGGGTCAAAATAACAGTTTTGGCCCAGATCAAAAGACTATATTTTAGATTATATAACTTCCTCAAGCGATTGTCATAAAAATTTATAATTGTGGGTTTAATGTACTTATTACGATCGTCTGACATTTCATATACATATGTACGTACATATGTAAGACATAAAATGTAATGTAAAAAATGGAAAATCAAGTATTCTACTTTTTACATTAAAAGTTTTTTACCTAGCCTTTAAATTAGGAGAGAGTTGAACAAACTCATGCAAGGGTATACAAACTTCGACATGAACTTCTGAATGTATCTACACCACCTTTTTTTAATATGAATATCATATCATATGTAGAAATGTGCATTCTGCAAATGTATGTATGCACATTTATAAATTAAGGTATTTGAGCAACCGAATTCTATCTTCAGTGTTAATGGCGCTTAAGTCTAGCCACAGATCTGACGATGCCCTGTTGATGTACTTATGTATGTAAATGGAGAGTGAAATTTACGTTGACATAATTACTTTGTGTCCAATCAATAAACGTAAGGAAATATTATCTTGACAACCCTGCCAAGAAAAATACGTATTAGCTTTTAATAGCATTTTGATTTTCTTTCCAATGATCCGCTATCGAGCTAGGATGCTCACTGCAAACCCGTCCGAAGATGATTTTTCACGGAATAAAATTTTGTCGAATACTTCAAATGTTAAAGTGTACATGTATTAAATAAAAAACCATACCAACCTTAACCCCTAGGGATATTGGATTTCATGAATTAATAATAAAATTACTCTAGAAGTCTGGGTGCCACCATTCATAGATCAGCAATTTACACAAATTTTTTTTAATAATATATTGTACATAACATATTTTATACATACTGGATACATATAAACATACATACATATGTGAACATATGCATACTCTTTGCATTAAATTGGGAAAGAAGTTTATATAAACATAAAACTGCTTAATAAATAATTCTTTAAAAAATGAAGAAAGAATAAATTTTAACAAATAATAAATAATCATTGACAACAAATGAAAAAAAATGGGAAAGCTCCTACTCATAGTTTTGTTCAATAGAAACATGCAGAAGGAAGCGTTTCCGACCCTATGAGTATATGTACATATATGTACATATGTATATACATATGTGTATACATATGTACATATTCTTAATCAGCATCAACAGCCGGGTCGATATAGCCATGTCCGTCTGTCCGTCTGTATGAACGTCTACATATTGGCGACCATACATAAGTGCTAGAGTCACCAAATGGTATGCAGACTTGTATAGTGTGTGGGAAAAAAAGGGTTTTATCCCGAACCAAATTTCATGAAAATCTGATGGAAAATAGCCAAGTTATACGCACAAACTTTTAACAGGCAATGTCAAGGGGGCCGCAGCTGGGTGAGTGAGTGAAATGGCATGCGATTGGTATGTGTTTGGTCTTCGGGCTAGGGCTAGACATCTAACGAAACATAACGAAGATCCTCTCCCCCCCAACGGCCGCATTGGTTCAGGGTATATCCGACTCGGTGAAGCTTGCTTTCTTAATATACATATATTCTATTTTCGACAGATCGTTCCTGTATCGTACATAATCAGAAGTTATCTTTGTCATGCTGTTAAAGAATAAATGTATACCTTATATGGTCGATGTACACTTCTAATCCAAATGAATTTACACTTTTTGCGAGGGTGTAAAAATAGCGATGAAAACATAAACTTTAATCTGAATAAACCTTGAACATTTTTTTTGGGATTTTTTATACACCAGCAGAGAGTATAAAATTACCATAAGTAGGTTAAGTTTTTCATAGGATGGATCGGTTGAAAAAGTCTTAATAAGAAAAACTTTTATTATTTTTTTGTCAGTCTCGATGTTTCGTTCTAGTTCGTACATTTTCATCAAGTTGTATAAGGAACAGACGACTACGTCGTATAGCCCTCATTGAAAACAAGCTGAAAAAGTTTGTATGAGAAAAACTGGACTATGCAGCATCATGTCAATGAAATTTTGTTCATTTTTAAAATTATATATATGTTACTGCGGAGTTTAGCAAGATCGGAACTTAATTTAATACACATCAAGGGTATAGAAACTGCGGCATAGCCGAAGTTAGCTTATTTGATATTCATTCGGTACAAGGTATACAGACTGACATTCAACCAATAAAAAATGTCAAGTTTTCAAAATACTTCGCTATTTGCCCATATATGTATATTAAATATAATCTTTCATTTAAATATACATACGTACATATGTATGTACTTTACTCTTTGTGAAAGAGCCACAGAAACTTGGTTCGTTGTAATCGTTGACCTGTGCCATAGGATAAGATAAGAGAAGGGCTCGACTGTATGTCTACATATCTTCTGCATGGGAACTGGGTATGTGCTGATAACACAAATAGACTTGATATAACATATACAAATAACAAAATATCAGACGCTATACATTAAATTTATTTATTATTGATCACCACCAGGTGAGTCCGTCTAATCTAATCAATAATAAAATTCTTAAAGATTTCTTTAAAATTATTTTAACATTTCATCTCTGTATTTTTAGGCCTACTTTGACGAAAACTCTTATTGGGATTTGCTGCTGCCTTAAGAAATAGAAGAATGGAAGATAGGGCTTCCTCGAAACGGGCGGCGCAAGTACAATTGCGGAACAACCAAGAAACGGCGATGACAGTCATTCGCGAGAGTGAAGCGGTACCAATAGATATTGAGATCATATAAGTTAGTCAAAAGCCCCACATATTGACGTCAAAACAACGCCAACGCCGCGAGGGAGGAAAACATGCCTCATACACACACCCGTCATGGGTCATCCGGGGATGATTTGTGTAGTACGGATGAAGTAAAAATTTTCAAGGATGAAGGTGACCGAGAAGATGAGAAAATATCATCCGAAAACCTATTAGTCGAAGAAAAATCCAGCTTAATAGACTTAACCGAAAGTGAGGTATGTAACTCTACATTTACAGCTGAAGGAATCAGTAATTTTAATTTGAGTCATCCTATTGGGTTGGATCAGGAGATACAGAAAACAAGTTTTTGACGTGTTAACTTATTTCATTTATCTATTTTACCACAGGAAAAAGGCGGTAAAGCAGCGAGACCGGATCATAGTCCTGTTTTTAGTAAGTATTTCAAAGACCATTTAAAAATGTACATATTTATATAGGAACTTCTTGCGACTCCACAGGAGAAAGACGTTTGAAGCTTTCTTATTTCAGAAAAGCTGTATATTTAAGCATTGGTAGATTTTTGTACGACCGAAAGACGTTAACGATGGAGTTAGCAGAATAACGAATATTCAACTAATTTAAAAAGCTTTTGGCTAGTAATGTTTTGCATAGTTCCCTCTAGACATTAAAAAGTAAATTCACCCGCGGTTTACGCAGACTTGACACTTGCAGGTGTTAGCAAGCTCAGTAAACTAGTCGAAAAGGAAAAAGAAGATATACTTCTTTTGGAAGGGTATATCAACAGTCAGGGTATAGAAACTTCGAATTGCGAAGAACGTTTGGGCATATCTTTACTTTTCTGTTTAGCCATTCGCCTATTCGTTTGTAATATAAAAGACCATGCATGTGTGCGTATGCACATACATGTGTGTACATACATATATCTCATATGTACACGAATGTATGAACTTAAACACCAATGCAGCCATGCATGTGTATGTATGTACCTACGTTCCTTGCATTGTTTTTACACAAACAAACACACTCTGCCAACGACGACGACGACATGTGGCTGCGTGGAGCTACAGACGATGGGGGGGCGGATAAATAACCGGCTGCGGCTCCGCCATCCCCCGTTGCCAGTGCCGTTCCATGGTGCTAACAAGGTGATGCAGATCGTTCCCCGACACGCTACTTCACTTCTTGTTTTGAGTTGCTACATTTTGCTTTCTTTCGGTCTGGCTTTATGTTTGAATCGGTATCTGCGCGTGTATGTATGTATGTACGTACATTAAAAGATATACATACATACAAATATACGTAAATACACACACACTTTATATGAGCTTACATACATATATGTATACATACATATGTAAGCAGGAAAAAATAAAAATTAAAGTAAACGTAAATAAATATAACATGAGTGGAATGGAAAATTCATATCTCATATCATACATTAGTATGAATGTACATACATATGTACATATGTATGTATGTACATAAATATGTACAATAAGAAAAAAGGTTGAATACACGATGAACTACTAATAAATACAAATACTTTTCATTCATATGTACATGCATACATATGTATGTATATACATACATATGTGCACATTTCAGTACATACATACATACGTATGTTTGCATGTATGTATAAACCAATTCCTGTACATGGTATGACTTATCGAAGTGATTAACAAATCTAGTAATATTTAACTAAACTTTGTTGTAAACTTTTTCCCCAAAATTTTGTTTGTTGTGTCAGCCAGTCTTTGGCATTTCTTTTTTAAGTTCAACGTGCATTAATAATATACAAATTTCATTTTCCACTTCAGTGCGTCCTCTTTTAAAAAATTTGTGAAGCATTTTTAGTACAATTTGCTTATAAATATCTTTTTAAAACAAGCAATTGTTCATTGGCATATGTAAGCATATTAATTCTCAATATCCTCGCACAGAAATCTGCCCATTATCTCGTCTGCTCAATTCCTTGTGATAAATAACAATCGCAAGCCTAATAGGCATCCATCTAAAATTGTAAAGCGGTTTTAGTGCACCAGGATTTGATTTTTGTTTCTGGTTTTTTTTTGACATTTATCGTTGCATTAGTCCAAAATCATTCTTTCTGTATATGAAAAATGTTTCTTTTATTTATCTCTTCCGTTAGTTTTGTTGTTTTTGTAAAGTTATGCAATATATGTACATAAATACATACATATGTATGTACATATTTCCCTTACCTTAAAAATTTATTACAAAGCAAAGAAACTTCTCGAGAAATTTTTTGGATATGTGTATGTACTAGGAGCAAATAAGCGTCTTTTGTATGTACATACATACATATCTATCAGTTCGTCATAATTTCTTTTATCCAACTTCGCTGAAGAACGTTCAAAATGATTTAAAAGGGGAACATGTTGTTAAGGTAATAATAATAGAATCGCTGTTTTATTAAATTCATTTGTGACTTTTATACAGTTCAATTATTTTTAAAGACATAAAATTCTAAATTAATATATGTATTTAAACTCCCCTAATTATACTTATGTACATATGTACATACAAACATTTAATGGTTTTACTTTTATTAAAAAGCAAACGAACAAGTTCACACCTATTTTTTTGGCCATGAGTGTACACACATATGTACATGTGTATGTATGTACATATGTATGTAGAATATGCTTGGTCTGAATCAAATGCTCAGATGCGTTCTGAGCTAAACTTTACTCGTTAGCATCATGTCGCTAGCCACGCTTTTTTAAATCCATAACAAAACAGTTAACGAGCTTTTCTCTCCTCTCTTTCGTCTTTAGTAAGCGAATGCGATTCTGCAGAACAATGTCGCTGGCAAGCATACATAGGCGTAAACGCCTTCTATAGCTTGGGGGAGACGAAAAATTGTAAAACAGGAAAGGGAGAACATCGAATTAGGTGATACTGATGGACCCCGTTATGCCTGCCCTCAAATTGGTTAATGGTTACAGTTCTTACTGTCCCCTCACTACGCCCATGATGTCCACCATAAAACTTTGCGTTGTTTTTTGAAACGAAATCGACCAGAGTCTTAGCCCTGTGAGGGATCGAACCAAACTCTTTAACATTTCTTGAGATATTTGCTGTTTTTTTAAGCACATATCCATATGCATAAGATAGCGAGGTATTCGGAGCCCGAATGGAATGAATAAACAGACTTGCTGACTTTAATGGAACTAAAAGGGCATTGAAAGGGTGCAAAAAGATTCTACGTCACTGAAGAGACACATGTATGTCTACGTATATGTATGTATATATGTATACATATATAAACGCATGTGTATTTGTAAGCATGTACACAAACACACATACAGTTTTAAAAACGGCCAAACAATTACATATGTATGTACATGTATGTATAATATTAGATAGGATTCAAAACTGATTCATTTACTAGTAGTTCTGTTCCTAAAATTGTGTGTGCATAAAAAAACATTTACTTGTACATACATATGTATGTATGTACATACATACACATGCATATGTATGTTTAAATATAATGGAATTGACACATATGGATGTATGTGTGTTTGTCCATATTACAGATGCACATACACACAAGCAGACAAGAAGCAGTATTATTTTGCAGCCTTGGCAAAAACACATACAAACACATGTTATGTACATACATACATATATACCATGTATGTATGTATATGGACGTATGTATATTATGGGTATCCTTGGAAATTAATGAGTTTTCGTGGAATCGGTCGTCGACGATGTTCGAAGTTCTCTCTTACTGCTCTGGCACACTAACTTGACTGTTCTGTTCGGTTCTGGTTCCCTTATCCCTTGTAGACTGCACATTGGCGTACCTTTTTGGCTGCTGTGTGTAGCGTTGTATGTTGTTGTTATTCCCATTTCACGTTTACTGCCGTTTTTTTTTTTTTTTTTTTTTTTTTTTTAATTTTTTTTGGTCTTTTTACCATTTTGATTTAGGGCCTTTGTTTTTGGTTCGTTGTAGGATTTGGGCTTGAGCTTGCTTTTGTTTTACCTTCTCGTTTGTCCGTATCTGTTTTACCTTTGCTTGCTTTTCTAACAAGCTGTGAATTATTTAATGATAAGTACGACACGTTAATTTACCAATGATTGCATTTGTTTCTTGTATTTTCTTAAATGTGTGTACATACATATGTAGATTTGTATGTATACGCATTGTTAATGTTATATGTATGTAAAATACATATTTACATATATGTATGTACATACATACATATGTAAATAAGCATGGGTAAATTAAAGCAATAATAAATTATAACATGTACATACATACAGTGGTGGACTCTAATTTAGCACACCTTTTCAATTATTTATTATTGAAAACTGACACCAAGCCAAAGCACCCAAAATTTTCATACAAAAATCTAATTTTTAACTGGCACCAATACGAATCGTAGGGACAAATTGAAAATTCCAAGTATGCAGTTCTTCTTAGTTTTACTAAACCTTCAACTTCTTCAAAGGGTTGGGGTTCCCAATATATGTATGTATAACTGACATGTTAAAACATACGGTTCATTTTTAAGAAAGATTGTTAAGAAGTAGAGAAAATTAAATTTGAATTTAAAAAAAAGTGTGCTAGATTAGTGTCCACCACTGTATACACACATGTATGTACATATATATGTATGTACATACATAAGTTACTGATTCAAATTTGAAGAAATTCTTCTGGTCTGGAACATGAGTTTAAAATATGTACTTCCATACATACTTTCATATGTATGTACATAAGTATTATGTACTAACAAATACAAACATACACACATACATATGTACATGTATGTATGTATGTATGTACATTGCGTTAATAGATTAATCACCATTATGGTCACTTGGCGCGTGTGTCCGAATTCATTTAAATATTTTAATGCTTTGTTAATTGTCTTGAAGTGAGTATTTCTACTATACATATGACGGCCGAAGGCCAAATACAGATGCGTCCACTAATTACACTCGCATACACATATTTTATGTGCATGTGTATATTCATACATACATATTCAAATTTATATATATGTGTGTGGGTAAGTATGTATACATATATGTACCTGCATATATGTAAATATGTATGTATGTATGTACATATGGACATTTGTATGTTTGTGTAACCTGTGTTTTTCGTTGCTTTTCCATTTTTCCCTGATTTTCCATTACTACGAGTTCTTTAAATGCCGTTCAAATGAGCATAAATTTGATTACTAGTACTTCCTATTATCTTTAATATAAGACAAAAATAATATATGTACATACATATGTATGAACATATATAGAAAAACAGTTTTTTTACGTTGCATTTAAAAATTAATCAAATGTGTGAATAAAGTAAGCAAGTGTCCGTACCGACTCGGATATACCCTGTACCAGTTTAGAAGAGTCCTTTTTTCTTTCTTCGTTAAATTGTGTAAGATCTCTATCTGCTTTATGTATTTGAGTCAGTGATGGTTGGCTATTACCTCTAGTGTTCTTCGAATTGACTGAAATGGCTATATACATATGTATATGCAATTTAAAAAGAGCTATGTATATGTGTGAAAGGGACCCAAAATTTTTGATCACTTTGGGATCGGAATTGCCTATTTCTCAGCTTTACAAACATCTGACTAATTTTATAATGTCTTCTAACTTCTTTTGCTGTGTCCAATAGTAAACGCTTTGAAGCTGGTAGCTACATGAGTCTTATATACCATAGTTGCCGTACAAACTTCGGATAGCCCAACACTAATTGAGAAAATAAATTTAAGTTCTTAAGTTTTGTATATAAGAGATAGGGCCTTCAAATTTAGTGTTATATGTATGTCCGCTTATCAAATTAGCTTTGTTTTAAATTGATACATCGAATTATTTGTATTAAAATTGCCTAATTAAAAGCGAAACGCGTTCTTAATGCTGTGTGGGAACTTCTTATATCCTCTCAGTCGCTTTTTCCTAAATGAATATCCCATCTGTTGATATCTTCCAATCCAAGCCAAATCAATTAGCTCTACAGTAAACTCTTCATTTGAATCGCTTAGTTCAATGTCAAAATGACTATATACTTTATAGTTGTGGCTTTAACTTTCTTCTTTAGGTTCTGATAGTCAACAAAGTCAACTATGTATATGGCGCTGCTTCGCATTATTTGCCAAACGTCTCCATTTTCGGATATGTTTTGTACAAAAATGTTACAAAAAAAATTATGTCTGCGTCCGGCCCAGGGAGCGACTACCCACGTTAATTGATTTTGTATAAGAATCATGCTAAAAAGTCTGGGACTGTAAAATTTGTCCGTCTACGGGAGATGTCCGCCTGCGGCAGTTGTCCGTGACAAGAGCTGTCGTAGTAATTACTATTAGGACCAATCATTTTATTAACCTTTTTTTTTATCATATTTTAATTTCAGATAAGCTCGAGCCGCATACACCTAGCTTCAACATGGGATACTTGGTATCGCCGTATTCATATGCTAATGGTGGTCCTGGCGGACTACCAGTGACTATGGTAAGCACGTTTCTATATGCACATATACATACATACATGGTTGCGCTTAAAAGAAAGCTCGAATATTATTTATTGTTTAATATGAAACTCTCTTCCAACCATCAAATAATTTGCTGTTTAATATAACAATGGCACAACAAAACTTCTTTACAAATACGTATGTATGTATGTATGTATGTATACATGTATGTACATACATATTCCAAATACATACAATAAAACACAATACAAAGTTCACCACAGCTTATTGTCAAGGACATGTTGGATTTATTTATTTATATTCTTTGAAAACAGTAATTCGTAAGAAGACTTATCCCCATAAGAGTATTAGCTAAAACGTTCTCTTTGTGTATCTAAACAGGCACATTTTTGAATGATGTATTGCTTCGAAATAGTGGTACATACCTAAGTATTATGAACTCTTAGATTTTCGAGTCTAAACTACAGCGAATACCCGAATGATGCGATTTTAAGTTTTTTATCCACTGCACCTGTAGGGTGTAAAGGTAGTGTATCAAGGTCAACAAAATTTGTTTAACAGACAAAAGGATACATTATTAAATATATACATATGTATGTATATATATATGTTATTATATTGACATACATATACGTGGTGTATTGTCCCAACCACTAAAGGACTACCCAGCTTATTAAAGGTCTTTCAGTATAAAGAGGCGATGAACAAAGGGGAGTATTTGTCAAATTATCACGATGATTTGTCATAAGGCCCAATTTCACCCCCGTTCATCTGACAGTTTTATAAATATAAACAGTCAATAATACTTTTGTAGGATGTGGACTCTATAATTTAACTTTATTTTTTACCATGCAATGTCGGACGATGAGATATTAAAATATCGATACATTTCATGCAAACCTAATATTATTTTAATTAAAGTCTATAGATGGACAGAATGAATTCGGAAATTTATAAACTTGCAAATTAATTATGTTTAAAAGGTTTCAACTTGTAATATAATATGTATTATACATTCTTGATCAGCACAATTAAAACGAATTAGACATTTGCAATTTGCTTGTTTAATTTTAAAAAGAACGATCTACTATATACATATGTATATCTAAGGTTTGAATGGGAACAATTGGTCAAGAATAGCCTTTTTGATTAATAAAGGTTATTTTGTAAGCGATTCTTAATTCGATCCATCTAATAACAGTAGGAAAAAATATCAACGTAATCTCCTTCTAGATCGGTCCAAAAATAGATTAGGTTATTAAGTTGGTTAAATTTGATTTAAATCGAATGACATTCCATATATTTGTTATACAAGCAATCAGCAGCATAATAAACTTATTAGCCGGTTTTGTACACAGTGTTTTTTAGCTTTGCTATCTGTAAACAAAACACAAGCAACACAAAAACTTTCGAGGGTATACAAAGTTCGTCATGACTGAATTGAACTCAGCCATTTGGTAATACAATACAATCGTATCAAAAATGTAGCATTCTCTTCTTCAAGAAATACATACATCATATCGTATTTAATTAGCCGTATGAAAGAATCACAAGAAGATTAAAAGGTGCCATTGTCGTCCTTCAGTACAATCAGTACAATCTCGCCGTTGTCGTGGGGCGTTTTAGTGTTTCGTACAAATAATTTTGCTCAATATATTAGAAGATATTCTTACTTATTTTGATGGTTTTACCGACAATAGGAAACGGATATTTTGAGTTTAACCACATAAACAGACACACACATCCCTCCCAATCCTGCGACGATACGCTTCTTGACTGTTGTTAATGGCGTCAATTCAATTTTTCGGCCTTCGCACATACACTTACGGTCTGGTATTTGCTCAGTTTGGACTTGACCGCACAACTGTCTGAATTGGGTAGAGATGTGGAGCGGGGGATACCTTGTTTAATGCTATTGTACCACTACCGTTATGTGCCATCTCCGTTTCCTTCTTAAGACTGTTGCACGCCTCAGTAAATACACCCCACGTGGATTGCCACTTCGAATTTTAGTTCTCTGTTATGTCCTTCGTACGTGTCCGACTCCTCCTCTGACTCCACTTGCCCTGGACAATGATAACAATGAGAGGTTAAGTATAAATCTACTGGCAAACATCTTAAACTAAAAAGCCAACAAGGCAACTAGCAGGCCTTAGGCTTAGAGATACATACATACCTAGTCAAGACAGACGATTTAAAAACAGGTACATAGGCCCAAAAGGGCTCTGATGAGTATGGCAAGGCGACTTTTATTTTATGAAGTAGGCTTTCCAAATTTTAAATCGTACATTAAAGACATGAAAAGGGATATGTATCGAAGTACTTACTATGCCCTATGGAGGAAAAATTATACGCATAATATTAATATAATTTAATTTTAATTCAGTTAATTTAGATGAATTTGGGTGAAGGGTATGAACAAGTCGGTGAATACACTAATATATTGAACCTGTTGACGCAACTGTGACTGAAATTTAACATCCGGTCTAAGCTGCTACATCTGCCCCAACAATTATAAGTACATTCATATATATGTATGTATGTATATTGTCTAAGGTTTTGGTTAAAAAACGTAGAAAGGTTTCAAAATCATGTTCTAATATCTAAAAACTTTCAAATTTTCCATTTTTACTTCCATTTCATTTTTTATTTTTCGACCTTTGGGGTTTTTTATGTTCTTTGGTAGCTGAGCAAACGCACAGAAGTGTACATGTATACATATGGACGTACGAATATACATATATATATAGTACATATGTACGTATGGACATACATACATATGTACATACATATACATATCTAAATACATATACTGTACAAGCAAACGCGAATCGATTTTTTCACTCAAAGAAAAGGAAGGAGAAATGTAATTTGTACTGGAAATTTTTGAATCTTTGTGTATTTCTTGTCGCCGTAAAAGTATTTCAATTTAAATCCCTTTAATCAACGTCGACACTACGGCGCATTGCAACCAACCCCACACTTCTAGTACGCAGACCTCATTTTGCTCCACCCTCCTTAACGTCAGCATCGAAGTTGTCGGCTCGTTGTCCTTTCGTTTGGTATACTCCCACACTACACCACACTCCCACCCACCCACTCATCCACCCCATGAACAGGCATACACTCGTTTTTTCGTTCCCTCTCTAACACATGCACGTAAATGTAGTCAACGACGCACTCTACTCTCACGTTTACTGCACAAGTTTCGAAGGATTCGACTGTTCGTGCGGTGTTACGAGCGCAAGAAGAAATCTAAAAAAACAGCCAGCCGATTGCCGCAACTACAACAACCCAAGCAACCACCCAAAGTAACGAGCATTGGCGTATTTTTTCCTTAACAGGCCAAGAACAACCCCCAAATCTGTTGCTGAATCGGTTCGGGTTTAAACAATGGCGTCCAATTTCTTCCTTTTCCATCCGATTCTTAATAAATTTTTCGTTAAAGGCTTTTTTTTTATTTTAATTTACCTACCCAACTCTAAGGAATTGGTTGAGTGAACATTTAACTCTGCTCATATTAATACATAGATATGTATGTATGTTATTGATGTACAGTACCTACATACATACATATATGTACATAATTTCGTGTATAAGTCAACTTCGTTAACAATTTCACATCCATTATTGATCATGTTATTTTATTGCAAATTCTTCATACATATACATACTATATGTACACGCATAATTGCTCAAAGATGATAATACCTGAGTTTAAAATCTATCTAGCAATGAATACGTTTAAGGAAATAAATAAATAAAAATAAAAGTTTTGTCTCTATGACGAATTTTCAAATAAAATCTTTTATTCTATTACCTTCTCTGAATCAGAGCCAATTTTCTGCATTTAGCTTTCTTCAGTGTCTGCTACGCTGTAAGATCCATTTTCGTGTTTCTTTTATATTTTGCTTTTATTTGTCGAGGTGGATAGATAGATCGATCTTAAAGTTAGTTTCCCTGTCCTCAACCTACCAGCGCTTAAACTTGAAACATGTGTCTACTAATAAGAAAACGGACTTGGTACCCCTAAACTCACTTAATTAAAGTTCGTGAGAATTTCAAATTGAGATTAAAGAGCAGGGGAATTAGGATTATCCAGTATACAAATATCAGGGTCACAAGGTATTGCTGCAACTCTAGAGAAGAGTAATGAGAAGACTAAACAAACACAGTTAACAGTTTAAAGACAGGGGACCACTTAAACATTTGTCCATTGAAGAAAGAAAAAAGTCCTCGTTCCTAATCAGAATCACTTTAACAACACTTTTGTTTGTTTTTTTTTAAAAAAAAGATTATGTCTCACCGAAGTTAATGCTATTTCAATCGTTAAACAACTAAAAAGTCTTTGACGTTTACCTTTTGTTGAATGAATCATTGGGAGCTACATATCTTTAAATAAGATAATTCATGAAAAAAAAAATAATTTTAATGTGAAATACAACCAACATACACGATTCCAAAAATCATTCGGTTTTAGCAAGTACTCCTTTGCAAACTTTACTCTGAATGCTTTGTTCTTAGAGCTTATAAAAGGCTTTTTCTGCGCAACTCGGCCATGAAAATCATACCGATGCAAAGTATTGCGAACAGTGTTTTCACAAACATCCTTTCCGAATTTGGTTTTTACCGATAACCTGAGCTCCTTAGCGGTTTTAAAGGGATCCTCCTTAATTTCTTAATTTTCACGTCAATGGTAGCTAAGCTCTGGCTAATACATAATTGCCCCAAACTACTTCAAACGCCTGCCCAGAGCCCGGATATTAACGTCATTGAAAATCTTTGGGAAGTTTTGGCTAGGAAAGTATACCAAAACCGGTACAGCACGGTTGACCAATTGAAAAAGGGGTTACTGGCAGCTTGGAATTCAATAGAGCCAGAGATCTGCTCGAATTTGGTCAAATCAGTCCCCAATCGCTTGCAGGCTATAATAGCTAACAAAGGTTTTGCAACCAAATATTAAATATTAAGTTTTTCTTTTTTTTTTTAGTTGTTTTTCTTGCTCTTTTCATTTGTCCGATTTGGCGTTGAAGCTCAAAATCGGACTTGTTATTCGTTTTTTAATTTTAAAAAATGTTAGTGTTTCAAATTTGGAATTTTTTTTTTTGTTTTAGTAAGATAAGCCTTCATAAATTTAAGGAAAAATATTAAAACTTAAAATAAGTAACTTAGTAATAAAGAAAAAACTAATTTTAATAAACACAAAGTCTTGTCCGATTTGGCGTTGGAACCACTGTATGATTTAGATTCAGTAGGTAGATTTAGTTGGTAATTCAAATTAAATAACGGAGGGAGAAATTTGAACAAAAATTTAGATACTCCTTTGGGGTCTTCGAGATAAAAGAGATGAATGCATCTCAGCAAGTGTACATACATATGTACATACATACATAGGTACATAGATGACATTTACGTCTAAGGAACTAGTTCCAAGCAACAAAACAATCTTTCAATATAACACCATTTTGAAATTATGCTCCCTCATTTAAATATCGATTTGGTATTACTGCTACATATGCGATAGTTTCGCAAGGCAATCTTTTACTTACTTATATGTATATATACATATATATACACATCCATGCATATGTACATAGGTTTACACACACATATATACATTAATACATGTACATTGGTACATCATTGAAGTTTATTTGTATTTTAAATAGCAAAACGACAAATTCAAATGGCGCAAACGAACCTGGCCTGCCGGCTGATGAAACTGAGCCAAGTACGTCTGCATACATACATATGTATGTATGTACGTCTTTCGAGTATTATGGGGTGGCAGCGGGAGTATCTGTGTTTGAGTGTATGTGTGTATGTACGTGTATTTAGATATTCATATGTGTGTTCGAATGTATATGCAGCGGGAAAGCGGCGTTGGCGGCACGTTTTATATTCGTTTAGCGGCGGCTACATCAAAGGCATATTTTCAGTTTCGCTGACTCGTTTGCCGTTGTAGCCACTGCTGCTTGTTGTTTTTTGTTTTATTCATCAAGCCACAACAAGTACGACAACATCAGCGATAAGTTGAACACACATACATACATACATAGACATGTATTTATACTCACAATGATGTAGGCATGTATGTACATACTTATGTATGCATATATATTCGTATATATGTATTTCTTTATATGTGTACGTGTCACTCATATGCACGCATATATGTATGTACATACATATATATACATATACTGTTGAATGTTTAAACGCCTATGAAGCTGTGTCTCCAAAATGATAATTGATAAATTACTGTTTATTATTATTTTGTTGAGAATGAAATATGTATGTATGTATGTACGTATTGGGAGCAAACTAAACTAATTTTTTGAAGCACCATGGAATATGTTCAGATGTCATACGAATTTGTCAAAAGTCGAAGTACAGATGCATTAGAAATACCTAAAATACCTAAAACTTTAAATCTGGTTATGTTACAAATTAAAAATCTATTTTGTTTTCCTGCTTCGCTTCGCCAAGTCGTAGAAATATGTTCTTCAAAGAACGTCCATTTCGTTCATACCAAAGGGCGTTCGGTCTTGGCATTTTTAATTATCTTTCTCCTTGACGAGCTTTCTGACAGATCAAAAAAGCTAACTTCGACTATGCCGAAGTTTGTTTAAATAGGAAGCAAAATAAAGTGTCAAGTTTTATAAAATGATTTTTGTTGCATTTTTGAAAATTTACAAATAATTTTAAGGATTGGACATCTTGCAAAAAATTAAAGGTGTTTGATTCCCTATTGTATATTCGTTTTAAATAAACCCAGCACTGGTAGGGTTTTCGAACAGCATCAACAGTCGAGTTGAGTTAGCCGTGTCCGACAGGTCCTACAGTCCGTCCGTATGAACACTTTTATCTCGGACATTTCCTAATAAAATGGTACTTAAAAATAACTATCGGACTTCTAAAGCCCATAACTATCAGATAAGTTTATTCAAAATAGTTTTTTACTTGGTGCATTGCATACCGAAATGGAAAACGTTAATACATCTTCTTGATTGCCACAGTGGAATGACATACATACATATATGTCCATTCGTCTTTAGGTCTGTCTCGAGTAACATTATTTGTGCACAAAATTTTATAAATTGTATATATTTCTTCGTTTTGCTATCTGTAAGTAGATATCTTGTCAAATTCAGCCAGTGTTTCTGGTTAATTTTTTTTGTGCTAAATCCAGGACCCTTTTCTGCATCGATCTTTTCCACGGGCTATATGACAGTGGTAAATCCGGGTTTTCATCATGACACACTTAGTTTACGTTTGGTAAGGATGGGAGAAAGGATTCCCACAAAAAAAAAGAAGAGGAATAGTTCATTTTTTAAGAAAATAACATGAGATTGAACCTCAAATGTGGCGTTCTTCGTGAGTTATTATTGCGCAAAATGGATAGGCTGACAAAACAGACGCAGTGGTTGGTTAAATGAATTTTTTATAACTTTTAAGTTTGACAGGCTGAATTTAAGAGCGAGCACTGTTTAAATTAGTTTAAATAACTTCGACAAAAACTAAGGTTTCGGGGGAAAATGAACTATCGCAATAACGCTCAAAAGTGTTTTTGGGAAAATTTGTTTAAATGATGGTTAGGTTGATTAAGTTGGCCTATGTCTTAACTTTAACCCCTGCTCCGGAATTATTTCATTTAACTGGTCTATGTTTCCATTTTGTACTCTTAGTCATTCTCAACTCATTCAACTCTTTTTCTGCCTTATTGATAGTCACGGAAATGGTGAGGAGTTCAGTATGGGGAGAACAGCATAAAGATGAAGCACAGGTCACAATGCCAACGAAATGCAAAGTTTAATGCCCTCAACTCCTCTTGTTGATGCATAGTAGTTCATCCTGGCGTAAGGCCACAACTCCCCAACTTCCCCAACCCCCTAGGCCGATGAGCCTACAAGAGTTCGTTTGCAGAGCACACATATACATACATACTTATTTTTACCACAGACAAATTGCAAACAGAAATACACGTATTTACAGTTGTACATATAAACAGCTAAGCGTTTGTACATACTACACATACTCTCTTTTAAACAGACTAAACTTAAAATTCCACACATTAATTTTATGTTCCTATCATCCTATCCTATCCTGGACTCCAAATAGCAATTAATTAGGGTTCATCTCTAGTTACGAAACATCGATTGGTAATGGCAATTCGTTTACAATAATCAAAAATAATAAATACAAAATATTTGTTACTAGACTCCTGCACCTGCACGCAGTGATCAGCGCTACTACTTTATAGAGTCTCTCTTTGTTTCACACCTCTGGGTGTGATTTCAATTTCATTTATTGGGCAAAACACTTTCCCAGGGGCGGGCACGTTGGCCATCCGTGGTAGTTTTCTGGCATATGTAGATCATAAAACCACAACAAGATCAGTCCACAAAAAGAGACCGAAAAGAGAGAAATGGATGAAACACAAGGGTAAAGATAACGAGCTCGAGATAGACCATTTGCCTCACTTCTTCTATGTTCTAGGCATATGGTTATTGTTTAGGCTTACCTGCCAAATTTGCTGGCTCACCCATGCGTTATACCAACAGTCCTAGTTCATCTCACTCACAGGAAAAGGGATTTTCTATGTACT
Organism: Drosophila nebulosa; assembly: GCA_024703675.1. Lineage (NCBI taxonomy): Eukaryota > Metazoa > Arthropoda > Insecta > Diptera > Drosophilidae > Drosophila > Drosophila nebulosa. Next base: position 318,784 of record JANFPS010000004.1, on the reverse strand, counting down.
GTTTTGGAGCGTTGTTCCCTTATTCGTTTGTTTATATTCTCACTTTCGATTTAAAAGCTTACTTCTTACACTCTGCACCTATAGGCTAAAAAAAATATAATAATGTATGTAACTGGAACAATATATGAATGTATTCCATATAAAGTATATGCTCTTGATCAGCATATCAAGATATCGCAGTCTATAAGAGCTAGTGTAAAATTTTATAGTGGGTGCTCGGATCAAGTATATTTTTAAATTTGCCCCGCTTTCACCTCTGCAATTCGGGAAAAGTACCGTATTATTAATAATATTCATCAGCTATACAAATTTGATAAAAACTTGGATGAAACATTACGAAAAAATTTGAAACTAACAATGTAAACTCGTATACACAACTTTAGTGGTGCTCCTATAGACGGACGGACAGAGGAGTTTTGAGATCCACTCGGATCGTAAACGCTTCCATCTGCCTGTTACTTTATTATAATATTTCACACTATTAATATCAAGGAAGCTAATTTCGGCTATGCCAAGTTTTTTATACCCTTGCAGCCCTTGATCATTGTCAACAAAATTCCTCAATATGACGGTCAAATGTAAAAAAGTAAGCAACCCGCCATACCGACTCGTATATACACTATACCAGCCCTTATATCGCTCTGCGTTATCTTTTGTTAGATGTCTATTCGTATTTCTTTCTCCCTCTCGCATTCAAAGAACGAACACAAACCAATCGCATACCATCTCACACACTCCGCCGGCTGCCGTCCCCTTAACATTAAAGATAAAGAAATCTAGTCGCCTCACCGACTGGGATATACCCTGTACCAATGCGCCCTTTATTCACTCTGTGTTATGTTTTTTTAGATGTCAAGCCCTGTCTCTTTCTCTCTCGCATACCAATCATATGACATCCCACTCGCTCACCCTGCTGCCGCCCCCTTGACATTGCCCGTAAAAAATATCTTGGCTATTTTCCATCCGATATTCATATAATTTGGTGAGCCGATGCATATTAATAGGAAATATATGTGTACCAAATTTTTTTTACGATATTTTCCGAATTTCAGGGGCGGGAGTGGGCGTGGCAAAAATTTGAAACAAGCTTGATCTGCGTACACATTAATCAAGTCTGCATACCAGCTTTGGTGTCTCTAGCTCCTTTAGTCTCCCAGATCTAGGTGTTCATACGGACGGACGGATGGACAGACATGGCTATATCGACTCGGCTGTTGATGCTGATCAAGAATATATATACTTTATAGGGTCGGAAACGCTTCCTACTGCCTGTTACATACATTTCGGCGACTTTACCCTACCCACAGGGTACAAAAATAGAGAAACGCGTGTTACAGTTTAGGCTAATATTGTTGAAACTCTTCAAAACCATAGAGATCGAACTTTTTTTAAGCGACAATAATACATAATCAGAAGTCATACGTTGACTTTGTATACTGAATTTAAGTCTGTTCCTAAATTGGCAAAAATGATTTGGTACTTGCACTAGCGGGATTCAAAGTATTTTCTGAACACATTTCGAACGTTGTGATCAGATTAATTTTATGTGCCAAGACCAATTGATTTCACTCCTTTTTTTATTGTGACTAAGATGAAATAATAATACATCTGCGCACAGACAAAATTGTTTAATTTCCACAAAAAAATATATATATCTTTTTAAGTGGCAGGTAACGGTGATATTTCGTAGTTCATTTCTTAACATTACAGTCATTCAATATTCGCCAAAATTTGGTGGAGTTATAATTTATTATATCGGACTGGAACTATGTTGGGTAACAGTTGCTACGGACATATGTACATACGTTTTGTTTACATACAATTATTATACCCTGTACTCATAGGGTAAAAAGGTATATTAAAGTCGCTACAATGTATGTAACAGGCAGAAGGCAGAAAAGGAAGAAAGCGTTTCCGACCCTATAAAGTATATATATTCTTGATCACCATCAACAGCCGAGTCAATATCGCCATGTCTGCCCGTCCGTCCGTATGAACACCTAGATCTTGGAGACTATAAGAGCTAGAGTCACCAAAGGTGGTATGCATACTCGTATAGTGTGTAGAGTTGTATAGAGTTTATTTCAAATTTTTGCCACGCCCCCTCCCGCCTCTGCAATATTTAAAATATCGTAATGAAATTTGGTACACACTTATTTGCCTCTGCCCGCCTCTGCAATATTTAAAATATCGTAATTAAATTTGGTACACACTTATTTGCTAATAATATGTATCGGCTCACCAAATTTCATGAAAATCGGATGGAAAATAAACTAAGTTATGCGAACAAACTTTTTACAGGCAATGTCAAGGGGGCGGCAGCCGGATAAATGAGTGAGTGAGATGGCATACGATTAGTATGTGTTTGGTCTTTGTATGCGAACGGGAGAAAGAGATAGGACTAGAAAACTAACAAAGAGTGAATAAAGGGCGCATTGGTACAGGGTATATCTGAGTCGGTTAGGCGACTTGCTTACTTTATTTTAATTCTGATTGATTGAAGAGTGTGAGATGTTTAATGTATGCAGCATTTACGCATAAAAGCTAGCTGGAATTTTTGAAGAATATTAAGTGCCACATTTGGCAGGCTTGCTTGGTTAAACGAGTGACTTCAAATTTTTTCAAAAGATGTTGAAAATTAAAATACATTATATGACTCCTGAAAATTCTATTATTAAGGTGGATCGGTGCATAGCCGGACTCAAACTTTAACCAACACGCAAATAAATGTATCTTAAATCTTTTACAGGCGAATAAAATAGGACTACCTCCATTTTTCTGTCACAATGGAGATCCAATGACAACACCACCCCCCGCGCACTGTGGCATACCTCCATATCAATTGGATCCCAAAGCTATAGGTAAGATTATTTATGTATGCGAATTTATGTATGTATATATCAGTTTCCTATAGTGACTTTTCGTTTAACCGTACTGTGATTTACAAAAATGTATGCATATTTTTTTCGCTGTATTGTATTCTTCCGTAACTTTTGCCGGAGTGAAGGCTTTTAATAAAATGAGATTCAAGCGTTCGGAATGCAAATATGCTCAGTGCTTTAGATGAACAATCAGTTAATTAATTGGCAATTGTGCGGAAAATTTCCATTATCGTCTGAAGTCGTTGAATATATTTACCTCATGCGACAAGAGCTACTTGTTCGAAGAAATGCAGGATAAGATGAATACAGAGAAAAAGGAATTGACAGTAATACTTGCAAAGTAAGAATTTGACGACATTTTTTTTTGTCTATCATTCACACCTCATTAAATTCTGCACTCGTGGAATATGAAGTAATGCATCCAAAGTCCAAAGGCCATGTTCTAATATGTTAAATGGGAAATAAATAAAGATACACTTTAAAGATTATAATTGATCAGACTCCGACTCGATGCAAAATTACTAAGAGTCCCTAGCTGCCTGACTCAATGTCTGATTTATATTCGAGCTGTTTAATGAATACATTATGTATACCTAATAATAACCTACATCAGGTATAATAAACAATGGAAACGTCGCCTTCCGTCTGGTCGACCGGGTAACCCAACCGCGAGCTATTGACTTTTTCACCCTCCAACTTTAAAGACGAAATTCAACAAATTATGAAATAATAATTGCACATGATGCGATTTTATTTGTATTTGTGTGCATGGTATATTATGAAATTGATTCATCCATTCTGCCAAATTTCCCTCGCCGTGTTTGCTAGCTCAAGTGGAGTGGTGATGCTTGCGGTGCGGTACAATTCGGTGGTTGGACTGTCAAGGGCTCTGGTAATAACCCACACACTGCGGGTCGGCCGATCTAATGGGAACCAGCGGCGCAAATAAAAGGCATGCACTTAAGAGCTGCTTGTGGATTACACGGCTTTATGATTCCTTACAATAGCAGCGGCATCGTACTAATAATTGAATAACACAATAAAATCCCAGCTAGCTGGATGACACAGACACGCGGGGTGATGATATGTGGTTGAGCCTGTTTTCAAAACTTCCCCAGTTTGTTTCGAACGGAAAGCGTTCTATTTAGAAAAATTTAATAGCAAAATATGTATTGTTTACTTGTTAAATTCAGGATTAAATTAATTATTATTATAAACAAAAAATATGAATGGGGCCGAAGGCCCATAAGAATGTGGCACTTAAATGAACATAGTTATAAATAATCGTATAATCGTACTAAGACATTTTCCTGACTTTCATTCACTTAGCCAGCTTTTTTAAAACATTTTTACTATATGTTAGTTTTGGTTTCGGGATATGGACTGCATATGTACAATATCGTATAACTATACCCACGCAAAGTGGTAGCTCAACTAAAAATACATAATGCCAAAATAAATTGAATTGCCATCGAATTGGAATTCCATTCCATCCGTTTGTCCGTCTGTTTGTCTGTATTTGCAGCGAGATCCCGAAGACTTCAAGATCAATTATATACACAATCCTTGGCAAGACTTCTAAAAAGAACCCACGCTCACGTTGTTTCCAAGGCAAGACCAATATAAGCAGTAGAGCTATTGTGACTTGATACAATTGGCTTTAATATTCCACAAAGTAATTTCACTTACTTTTAATGAAGTTTATTTTCAATTATCACTGGCATTCTCACACATTTGAAAGACTTAAGGATGCTATACTTAGTGTTCTCAATTTTTTCTTGTGTCCTTCGGCAGACATGTATGTATTTCTTATAGTGATCCAACAAACGTACTGAAATGAGCAATAAATATTCAAGGGCGACTATATCAGTGTAACACTCTCGATTCTATCGACAGCTTAAATCGCTTAAAACAATTTGTAAAAATTTCATGTTCTGATCTTTAAAGATACTTCTAAAGAGCAATATTTCGCATTTTTAAGCTTAGACGAAAAAATGTTGAAGTTTACTTACATTGTTAAGCAAATGTCGCCGCAAAAAAAAAAAAAAAACAACAAAGGCAAATCATTTTGTTTTTTAAATTTTTAATTTTAATGTTTGTCAAATTTTAAACAAACTTAATATGCGTAAGGACGATACTAGTCTGAATAACAAATTTTGTGGTTCTTGTAGCTTTCGAGACCTCATCGGACGGACGGACGGACGGACAGCCGAACGTGACTAGATCGACTCGGCTGTTGTTGCTGATCAATAATATGAAACGTTTTCCACTGCCTCTTAGACACATTTTGGCGACTTGAATATACCATTTCAGCCACGGGTACAGATGAAAAGCATAGATACATAATAATATAGCTATAATTTGGGTGCCAAAACCTTCGATTGAGAATTTCAAACAAAGTTCTTAAGACATCAGTATCTTAACTCTAACCCTCTATGAAGGACAATAAAATAAACATAGATTTGAATGTGTAGAAGATGTGTTTAAAATATATGTCAAGCACGTTTGTTTAAAAAAATCACTTAAAAATATAATTAAGTCTTGCCTTTACGGAAATATTTGATTCGAATGAATTGCAAAACTTTTTGATCAAGTAAATTCAGTTTCCATATTCCATCTAATATTAAATACTAACACTTTAATGGTTTTGTTTCGGGTCATGTGGGTCATGGTTTAAGTTGAAAATAACAATGCAAATTATATTTTGACAAAATCTGGTTTTAATACTATAAAAACGACTAATTGCCGGTCTATTAGTAGAACACGAATAGGGGCGTTTTTCCTTTCAACGGCTATAAAGTAGTGCGACCGCCCTCTGTGCGAAATGCTCAAAAGGACGTCGCTCAGAACATAACCTGGGGTGTTTGTCAGGGCTGGCAACAACCCCCGTGTCCTGACCCTGTATGCAGAAAGAAGCCCGGGACTCAATGTTGAGCAAAACCATACTGCATTATCTGGTTGTATATCACGATTGAAATCTTCATGAGCACAGGCACAGGCACATGCCTCTCTAGATGTTCCGCTAATGATATGCGCGACTTAAGTGGAACGTTCCTTTTCCTCGTTGTAGAGTTCACATGCGAAAATTTATCTGATCGATGGATTTCAAATGATTTAAATGTCATACATAATATGTTTGTATACATAAACGCGTGCAAAGACTACGCTAAAACTTTGAAAAAAGACTAAAGCGACTAAAAATTCGAGCAGGAATAAGGAGCAATCGGTTCAAAGATGTAATTACAGCACAATTACAAATAGGCCCGTCTCAAAAAAAAAAAACATAGAAATCGGACAACAGCAAAATATTCAACAAATACTTCCCTTATTTGAAATTGATAGTCACCGCTTAAGAATTATACATACATACATACATATGTAGCTTAAGGGTTGTGTGACAGATGAGTAAATGGGAAAGGGGAAGATATCGGTTATACACTGTGACCCATTCGAAGTGTACCAACAACAACGTAATGAATAAAAACATGTTGCACAACCACATAATAATGACATCCTTTTTGTCGCTAGCTCAATTTCAAGTCTTCATCACATTGCCAGTGTGGCCTGCGGCACATGGCCGAGCCCTATCTGCCAGCGGGTGATTATAGCGACAGTGACAGCCGCCCTGCACTCCGTTCTATTCAGTCAGCATCAGCAGGCAACAATAAAAACTTGAAAATGACAACAACGACAAAAATGTTTTGTGCACAGAACGCGCACATGGGGACAGGGACATCGGCGGATCATGAAATAGAAAGGACAACAAATTTTCAATTAAATTGAAAACTGCTTGAGCGAAGAGAAAAATTGCTAAATAATCCTATATTTACACATCTACTTTACGGGCATCTACAAGCAGGCGTATACATTGCATTTACTACTACCTCCCTTCCATTCGAGTTTTCAATGTGTTTCTGGATGAGGATGTCATTGTTGCGGGTAATCAATTGAAACGCATCAGCATTTGAGCAAAAGAGAAGGTTAATGAATTAGGTGGAATGGCGCAACGGTGGAATCTCTCCCTGCTAAAAGCTGATCGTACAATGTAGATAAACCAAATGTTCACAAAATTGTTGGCAAAGAACTAAATATATTGGTAATCAGTTTCCGACTTACGATTCGTTTCTACGTCTTTATCCTTATTTGTATTCTTTTTAACGTGCTGGCTCTGCTGAATCTATCGCTTCAGCCTTGAAGAAAAGGTTTCACTATTTTTACAAGTCAAAACTCTTTAACCGATTTAAGTGATTTTTGTCTTCTTTAACATTTATAGTGCTTTTTTAATTTGAAATATTCAAAAACATATGTACTTATTTTAATTGTAGCTCTTACACGTCCAGCGTTATATCCGTTTGCCGCAAGTCAATATCCTTATCCAATGTTGAGCCCAGAAATGTCTCAAGTAGCTTCATGGTAAGTGTTTATCAAATCCCCCCTTTGTTCTCGATTAGACTTTTAATTAATGTTATCATATTAAATGAATACAATTCATTGTCATGACGTTTCAGGCACACACCATCCGTATACTCAGCATCTAGTTTTAGGACCCCTTACCCCACATCCTTACCAATTAATACAACGCTCTCAAGGTAAAAAGAAATCTCCATTATTTTATGTGGACCGCTAACTGATATTTTATTTGTTTGCAGCGATTTTCCATTCCGATTCTCACCGAGCCTGTTGCCTTCAGTCCATGCTACATCTCATCATGTGCTAAATTCCCATCCTGCAATTGTTGCGGCCAGTTCTAAACAAGACTGTGGCGCCCAAGACACAACAACGAATAATCGGTATCCAAGGTAAGCTAAAAAACATAACGCAGTTTCTCTTTAATAAAACTAAAAATGGCTTTCCCACTGTCAGTAAAGGTAAAAATTAACTGATCCAAGATAAGATAATTAAATCATCGATTAGCGTATTTATAAATCTAGTTTCCTGTCCAAAATATTCGCGGCCTCAATTTTTTCAGAGATGAAATTTAAAATGTTTGAAATGCTGGCATGCTATAAAAAAGTCGTTGTAACTTTGTTAAATTTCAAGTCTTGTTGGCTGCCCATGGTGCTTCTTAGCGTTTTAGTGGGTGGGCGTTTAACAGTCGCCATCTTTAATTCATCTACAGCTCACTTCAATACTTGCGCGTATACATATACAGTTATGAGCAACAAATGGACAAACATCCTCGATATATGAACTCTCTCATTGGCTTTCTCATTGGTGAAGCGCCTGCGCATTAGACTCCATCCCCTAAAATTCGCCTCACTTTCGAATCTTGTTGCCCCTTAACTCGAAAGTCAAGCCTGAATGCAATTCGAAATACTGCGACAGAACGCAAATTTTATACTACCAATCACGAATAGTCTAATATCCTACATATGTACATATTTCTATAAATACGGAATCCATAATTTTAATTTGGACAGTGCTCGTCTTAAAATGTAGGTTACTACTCAATTAACATTCTACGATTATGTATTCAACATCTAAAAAGAATGGTTTTTTAGCGCTTTGATTAAGTTTTTTATACCTTGCATCCACATGGTGACATGCTGAACTAAGGTCGCGCAAATAAAAGAGAAGTATTCTTGATCAGCATCAACAGCCGAGCAAATCTTTTCATACCCATTCGCCTATCCGTACGTTGGTTTGAACGCTGAGATCGCATGAATTAAATCAAGTAGATTCGCCCAATATGTTCGAAAAAAAGTTTTGTTCTCAACGTTTTCCACATCCTTTAGCCGCATACTTAAACGTAGTGTAATCTAATTTAGCACACAATACACATTGCGAATAGATATTTGCCTGCCAAATGTTATATACATACGAGTTTCACATAAAAATGCTTTTTATTGAGAGCACCAAGAGAGCACAGGTGGCCGCTGGGTGAGCTAAAGTGCTCGTAAAGCGTAGTGTGTTTTTCCTAACGCTGCACTAAAAAAATTTGAATAAGTTTAAAATAGTTGTTTTACTAGGTGTTTTTACACTCTTGCAGTTAATTTTGGTCCAATGCAAGTTGTTTCCACTTTCTGCTTGCCTGTCTGTCTGCCTGTCTCGATTAAAGGTAACTTCGTCCAAAGTTTAGAGTATTTCGGCTTGGCCGAAGTTGTTCCGGTAGTGAAAGTTATACCATGCGTCTATAGTAAGAAACAATATAGTAAAGATGCCAAAATATATGTGACAGGCAGAGGAATACTTTCCCGGTGCTATGAAGTATACATATACATATGTACATACATCATTAATTAGCATCAAAAATCTGGAAAACTACAGCAGCTACAGCCACAAAAATTGTTGCGTAGACTTGAACATTGTGAGCAAAGGCTAGGTTTTTTTTAATATTTTTGACTCGTCCCCTAGCGCAATATGTGAAGTATCGTAATAAAATATTACCATATACATACAAATATGGTATTCATAACTATTGAATCCGCCAAGTGTCATCAAATTGGAAAAAGTTATACCCATTACCGTTTACCGCCCTCTGGTGAGATTCAGATAGGCGGCCGCTGCGTGCGCTAGTGGGCTCGTAAGCTTATAAGGGCAAACGGGATAGTCTACGTTTGCACTCGATGTTTCGAAGAGATTAGAAACTTGGTGTAGGCCTCTAAAATATATGTGTCCATACAGACGGACTAACTGACGTAACTAGATCGACTCGACTGGTAACGCTGATTAATAACAAACAAAAACATATATGTTACAGTTAAACACAAATAACATACTACTTAACAGTTCTTTTTCCCTCACCTCATGTGCATAGCAAGTCGCTTCCAAATCGGCACTTTTGATTCTCCTCGTAAAAAACGTTTATGCATATAACTTGGTTATTCCCAATCATTTTTATACTCTTGCAAAAAGGGTATATTAATTTTGGTCAGAAGTGTGCAACGCATAGAAGTAAGGATCTCCGACCATATAATGTATATATTTTCTTGATCAGCACGATGAGACAAGTTCATATAGAGATGTCCGTCCGTCTGTCTGTCCGTCTAGATCAGCGCGAACTCCTGCTAGACCAATAAATAAATTTTCCATATACTGCAGGCATTGTATATCTCGGATTCAGCCGTATCGGACCGCTATATCATTGGATACGCTATACCATTGGAACGAAATGGAAGTTTGGAGAAAATGGAGTTTTTGATCAATAACTCTGTTGTTTTCCATGAGATTAAAAAATTTTCATGTCTCAGTTTGTTCTATATCTAAACGTCCATGCCAAATTTGATCAAGATCTGACTTCTTTATCATATAGCTCACATAGGAACGATCGGTCGAAAATTCAGTTTTAGACCAATAATTCTCTTCACTTTAAAGCGTTTGTTATAAATATAAATATTTCCTACACAGACAAAGCTGGGTCGACTTGGCTGTAGATGTATGTAGATGTTGTTCAAAGAAGACTCTTGCGCCTTGTGAATGAACAAGTAGCTTCTTTAATAGTAATCAGTTGCCAAATTTTTTGTAAGTTGCTTTTAGTAGCGTAAGATTTTAAATCCTTAAATAAGACTTTGGTTATAAGTGACGAGCGACAATTTACATTAAGGCTTGGGGAATTTTCAAAATTCTGCGGTTTATTTATCAATTTGTGTTCATTTCAAAACAAAGCACACAATAGAATGGATCTCAAATTTTAAAATAGGATCCATATACCAATATGTGAACATTTTAATGCATCAACTAATTTACTGCCAACGACACCGCCATTCAACAAGTTGAATGTAAGAACAGTTGCTCACCAGTTTACTGAAGCGAACATACTGTTTACATCGCTTATCGATAAGAATTTATCGATAGCTCTTATGTAACGGCATTTTTGTTTAATGCTGCTGTTAAATTATGCAGATATACAATGCAATCTTCATGATTGTATTATGTATATATTTTCAATGTATTATTATGTATTCAATGTATTAGAACATAAATTATAAAATGATTAAGCCTTGATGGATTTGTTGGCCAATAAATATTTATAGCATACCCTTAATTCTGAAACGAATTAAGCACGATTTAATTGCAAACACAAGGAAATAAAACAAAAACTGCACACTTATATGCGACTCATTGATTGACTTGAGAGAGAGAGAGAAAGAAAGAGAGAGAGAGAGGAGCAGAAAAAGAGAAAGAGAGTGCTGCGCTTACGCTCCGTGTGCTCTCACTGCGCATTTATGGCGCACGCTGCCGCCTTGCAATGAGACGAATGAGGAACGAGTCGTAAACTGATAGCTTTAAAGCCCGAAAGGACGAATGTAATTTGTCAAATTGTTGTACCAGTATGTACACGTTTGCGAAAATCTTTATTGGCGGCGGTTACAACAATCGAAACCTTAAAACAGAATAAGCACTTGTCTAATCGGTCAGATTTACCATTAAAAATAATGACAGCGCGACGTGTTAGTTGGTCATCATTTGGAAATATTTTCTAAGTTTCACTTTATTATTTTCATTTTATTTTATCCTGGTGCACAGTGTATACAATTAATGCGATGCTAAGACCGAGCCCTCAAGGTGGACAAAGCCCTTATACGTCGGGATTGTGAATTAGGGATTGTGAAAGATATTACAGCAAAAAATTGGTGTGATAAAAAAACATATTCATAAGCAGTTCTAATTTGAAAACATTGCCAGTTAATAGGCCACAAACTATAAGTACGCAATACAAAATGCCAATTGAAATTAATTTAAATATCAATTAAAAAAAAAGAAATATGTATCTACACATACATATTTTGATGGAGGTGGATTTTAATTACACGCATTCCAAAATTCGTTCACATAAATCACTTTTACAGAAAGGAGTAAATGTAAATGTCTTTAAAAGAATACATATATATGTGCATATATATTTAAATATATGTATGTACATAAGTTTACTATGTATGTTAGTATGTAAGTATGTAAGACCGTTAACGTTTGAAGTCAAGGTGCATCTTATAGGCAACAAATTGCAGCTGGAGAATAGAGAGAGGCCGATAGAGAAAGAGAAACAGTATAAGATGAGAGAGAGGTAAATAATGCTACCATATAATGTAGATACAGAAACAATATTGAATATTTGGATCACATATTTATTCTAGTTAGACTTGGTTGTTATTGCATCCATTATGTCTGTCTGCAACAGGCAGGCAACAGGATAAATTTAACAGCTATTGCGCCTGCCGATTGCAGAGAGAATAAGGTTGAGAGCTTGCAGACTCAGCATCTCAGAGAAATTTTATTAATTAATGTGTAAAGTGAGGATGGATGCTACTGAACACAATACATTTTGATGCTACATAGCAGTGTATTTTATCCCACTGTAGCTAGTACAGGTCAAGAACATGCCTAAAATAAATGACGGAGCAGCATATTTAGTATCCGAATTACATAAAGCGGGATACAAGTATTCGTCTTTAAATGGGATGCTGGAAATGAGGATTTAGAGCCCAGAAGTCACAAGACCCTGTTATTACCTAAGCAATTTACTCCACTGTTAAACGGCTACGTTTACTTCGATTAATGACACAATTAAAATTCAATAAGCCATACCTGTAAAAAATTCAGATAAAAAGGATTAGTTCGAGTGATTTTGTCTTTAAAGATGATTAACCTGAATGCAATTTTGAGAAATCGCGTGAGTTAGTGCCACCTTTTCAAAATAATAATACAAATTAAAGGGACATAAAAAAAAATAAGCAAAATTGGATTCGAAATAATAAACTTAAAACTATTGCTTGCAGTATTTTTTGAGAAGTAAAATTTGTATGAATTGTCCTTGGTAACGATATGACCAAAAAACAAATATATCAAAACTAAACAAATAAACTTCAAAAAATCTAATAACATACAGAGAGTGAAATTGTGTTTCGCCATCGAATCGGTAAAACTTTTTATCTCTTGAATTGAAGCAACATCGGTGACTTAACCAAGAGAAATCATAAAGTATTTAAGTCTATGTTTTTTTTGTCTCCTTTCCTGTCGTCGGTTTAAAGTCAACGTAATCATAGTGATGAGTGTGTTGTGAGTAACAGTAAACGGCAAAAATATCCAGTTAAATCACATTCCTAAAATGTCGAACTATGGTGAACCCTCTAAAAGTAGAGAAGCAGAGTCAGGAAGTCCTTTGCCTGGAACAACATCTGCAACGAAACCTAGCACACCCGCGATTGAGATCGCTAGCACTATGAAAGACAACTACTTGGACACATTTCGAGCAGCGTATGGAGAGTATAGCACTCTAAATGTAAATAAGCAAAATTTGGATATTCTGGAGCATATATTCAGCGTACCTATTTCTGCAACCAATGCGTCAGGGATGAGGATGGGGGCTGGGACACATGCTACGTCATTGTCCGATTTACTTTCACGTCAGCATTGGCAAAAGTCAGACGATGGAGCAGAACGTAACCAAGATAGAGGTGAACTAATGGGGCATGTCTATGGTACTAATGCTCTCTCTCGGCAAAAGTGCTCGCAGCAACAGCAACAGCAACAACAACTTTTAGCGACGCAACTGCTCTATGCCAGATTTTTGCAGCCCTCGCTATCCGACCCGGACAGCACGCCCGATATACACACAAAAGCAGACAGAGATCAAGCTTTGCATGTTATGGACTTTGAAGGATCAAACAGTAACATTGATGCAAAGTCGTCACTTTGCCAAGAAGCGGTTGCATCTCCATCCCTACCTCTTTCTTTTGTGGCCACTTCACATGACAGCAACAATAATAACCGTGTATTAAATGATGCGGAGCATGATAACTCAGGGATAAGCCTACGGCAACAAGAGCATCCCGATCCCGAGCTTTCTTCACATCAAAGTCAAACTCAATCTAATCCGTTTCGACAAGGAAATCGCAAGATGGCAAAACGCATAAGAAAAGAATTTTGTACCGTGGAATCCACGTGCCATTTGTTTCGTGAACAAAAAACCCTGCTCTCCGATGTAAAGAGAAGTCTAGAGCAGCTTACAAAGCTTTCCAGTAAATTCCGGCAGAAATTGTTGACACGTCAACAATTCCAGTCACAATTGCATGACGACAGAAATGAAGGTAGCCACAGCGATACGGCTTTGGACTCCACCGTGAAGGAGCAGTTGAATGGGAATGGAAAAATAATTGATAACATGCTAGATCAAGTGAGAAAACTTTATCATCAATGGAGTAGTGCAGAGTTATACTACTTGCGTAGTCTTCAACGTTTGGGTCTCACTTCGGAACCAGATGGACCAGGCACAAAATCTGGTTTGAGTCAAACACCCACACACGCTGTAATGGCCCTGGCTGCAATTGCTTTATCAGCAGAATGTGAAGTGGCAACGACACTACCCAGCACAGAAAGAATAGAATTGGAGAAATTAAATAATTTAAAGAAAAGGGAAGCAGACGAATTTGATGGAAAGCCCGAAGACACAAGCGATTCGGAAACTATGAAAACACCGCGAACATTGTACGATATTGAGAATATTATTCTACGTCAAGCGAAATCAACAGCAGCCCTTGACCCGTTAAACGGTTACAGTGATGAGGCCCAAAGTGATAGTGACGACGAATCCACGACGAATGCATCACCCTTATGTATTTGGCATCCAAAAGGTGCAAAAAGTGAGCTAGTAGAAAACTGCACCACAGCAGCTGAAATCATTCTGGAGTACGCATCGTTATCATCGGTCGAGTCTAAAAACAATGCCCTGCGTATACCCACCATATTGCCCGCTGCTGTAGCTACTGCTTCGGATGAAAAAGGTACTAGGGACTCAATGGAGAGCTTTGCTGCTCTAAACCTCTCTCCGGTCGTCGTTCTGCGCAACCATAGGGAAGGCGTTCCTGTTTCAAGTGCCAGTGATGCAGCTTATTTGGCCGATATTCAGTTTCCACCCACGCCATCAACTCCACCAACAAGCAGCAATAGCAGTTGCTCCACTGGTGGTACATTTGTCGGTTCCTCAATCTCAAACAGTAAATACCACAGAAGAAAATCGAGGTACGCGCGTCGCATCGAAACCCCGGCTTTATCATCTGCTGTCGTCAGCACAGTCATTCGAAATAACTGCCAACAGGAATATACTTCTGGAAAGCTTTCTAACGATAGTTTACCAACTTCCCCCATAGCGTCCACGACAATGAAGTCATCTACAGTTCCACTTTCAGTCCCTGTGCCCATTCCAGCCGTTCACGGAGCATCCTCAGCCATTGCCGCTGTAACTGCACTCCAGGAACGAGCCCTAACCGATATGTTCAAGGCGCGGTTCAGCGCGCTAACAGCTAGCATCGGAAACGGAAGCTGCGTCGCAAATGGAATTGGCGATGAGTGCGACGATGGGCCTGTTGCTGACGCTCCCTTTGACTTGAGTATTGGGACCAAGCTAAAAAATATGTAATTTTACACAAAATAATCATTTTAAGACACAATATCTGATTTTTGCAATGCAATTTTGTGTTTTTATCTGGGGATGCAGAAACATTTATTCACCAATTTTTAATCAGTGTGTATTAGTGCATTTTTATTTGTAGTAAACTAAAGTTCTAATTACTTCTAACAGGACAATAAATCTTCGTCTAAATCTTGTTCTCATCTGCATTCCTATACATACATATGTCTATTTCAACATTATTTGTTAGTCTAGATTGAAAGATCGGTTCATTTAAGTTCCCTTCATTATCTCAAATAACCTTTTCAAGGAGCACTGAGCCTTTAACATTGAACGATTTCAATTACAGAAACTTGGATGCAAAAAACTCATCGAATTCGCAAGCAAACGACTGTAAAGATAGTTCAAACGACAAGAAGAAGCCACATATCAAGAAACCGCTAAATGCATTTATGCTCTACATGAAGGAAATGCGAGCCAAAGTTGTTGCTGAATGTACGCTCAAGGAGTCGGCGGCAATTAATCAAATTCTGGGGCGTCGGGTAAGCCAGTTGTAAATTAGTTACTTTTCTAGTTAAAAACATACTTCTACATACATATATGCAGATATACATAGTTTTCAGAAAATATTTAAAAAAAAAAAAATAGAAATATAGAATGGAGTAAACAAATATACGCCTCGGAATTTCGTTTCCGAATTATTTAAATTCGTTTGCAAAAGGAATCTGACATTGACACACTGACACCTGGTTACAACTGGTGGACAAGTTTTAAATATATAATGTATTTGAATATCCTTCATGTATTGCTATATAATATATAGAACGAACTTCGTATAATTTCAATAAACCTATGCTAATTGATTCACATTCATATATGATACTTTTGTAGTGGCACGAACTGTCCCGCGAAGAACAAAGCAAATATTACGAAAAGGCGCGGCAAGAGCGTCAATTGCATATGGAATTGTATCCGGGGTGGAGCGCACGGGATAACTACGGTTACGTGTCAAAAAAGAAAAAGCGTAAAAAAGACAGATCGACAGCGGATTCGGGAGGTATTGCACAAAATTGTCAAATTTTTACATCACTTTCTTTTCTAACTGCATTCAAATTTTATGTTTTTCGATTTCATTAAATCATACACCTTTACATACATAAACACACACACACACACACACACAAATTATAACTCTCAAGCACACTCATTACATCCAGCTACTAACAAAAAAAACAATTAAACAAGAACAACACCAATTAACAGTAACAGTAATTTAAAAATGTACCTAACATCTCTATGTAATTTGTGTAAATACTTAGATTGTATTGAACTCTCGTAACCTACCGTAAAAGTATGTATAAACGAACTTTTGATCTACAAAATCCAAAAACACCTAGAGAGTCCGTATCATCGCTCTGTTTTGTAGCTTTGAGTTTGACTTTAGACAAAATATTAGAATCATAGAACTATCAACCTATAGAAAATCACAACAAACCCGAAATCAACAGACTTTTGCTATTTAGAAGATGGTGGATAATTCAGAAATGTATATATGTACATATTCTACCATTCAATTTGGTGAGTTGATAAACAAATTTCCCCAAGTTCTCGTTCTTCTTCTCCATTAAATATTGGGAAATCACGAACTTGATTAATAAAAATGATGTACCTTAATGAACGATACTGTAACTGATTTAATGCCCTCACATCGAAATTTACTATTTCATGAAAAGCAAAACCAATATAAATATAGAAAGCGCTCAGATATAAAATAGATTGTCATGATTTTTCAACATGTTAAGTTGATGGAGGCCTTTTTAACGAGCTCAATTACTGAATATATGTAATTTCAATTGACGCTAGAATTTTTTTGATCCCAATGGTAATTAAAGCAACAAATTTAATACCTAAAAGGAGTTGAAAAAAAAACCTTATTTTTGCAATCAATTTACTGGTCTGGATTCGTTTTGGACGTGACAAAGCTTACAAACTATTCGTAAAAAGTTCGAATTCACTGACGTGTTTAGGACTTAGAACAAATACAGATCAGCTTCTGGCTTCTGGCCATGGTCAGATCAACACAAATACGCACACACACAAAACACAAACTTTGTAAAATTGGCAACAAGCGAAAGCAAAAGCGAGCTAAAAAAAATATAACAAAAATTGTATATAAATAAACATACCATTTTGTTTAAAAACTTTCATTTCTCTTGATTCTGACTGTAAGAATTACGCATCGAATCTAAAAACTGCGAGTCTGGAATTCAATTGGCGAATGCATGCACCCGAAACCGTCTAAGAGATCGATCCGTCAAAGCTTTACACGTTAAGCGCTGAGAAACGCGTTTCTCTCCTCACTTGTCTTCGCCTGGTGCTTAATCCCCACGTTGGGGTGTGTCTTTCGCCCTGGCTGAATAGAAGACATGATATCTTATAGCCACATAACATCATATGCATATGTTCTATACCATGTGATATTACTGTTTTATTAATATGTCTGCGTATTATCTATTTTTATTTTTCATAATTTTGATTTGCGCATATCGCAATGTTACCCACGTATTACACATAATAAATCGATCGGCTAAAACTGAAACTGAAAATGTGCATCCAAAATCGAAACGAACCGAACCAATACAATAATTGATCCATATTAACCTATCCGACACAATTGCATCACAACTATTAAATAATATTATTTTCGCGAATCCACGCACAAATCAAATCCCACACCCAGTGGCATGCCTTGGGGCGTGAAGAACAGGCCAAGTATTACGAATTGGCGCGGAGAGAGCGTCAGCTGCACATGCAAATGTATCCCGATTGGAGTTCGCGCACGAATGCCTCGCGCGGCAAGAAGCGGAAACGGAAGCAAGATGTCAATGACGGAGGTTAGATACATTTTCTTAAAAACTATTGTACGATACTACGAGATATATATATGTACATATATATGTATATATATGTATACATATATATATATATATATACATACCATATATATATATATACTTATATCATACCAACAATCAATTTCGATTTAAACCAAGCTAGATCAACTTGAAACGATCAGACAGATACAGATCAGAGATGTGAAACCCCCAGCTCTATATGTGTCAACTTCAAAATCAGAAACAAACCAAACAACCTTTTGATGTGCATGTGCAGAAAAATGCTCATGCACAGGCATACATCAGCAAGGCTTTATTTATATCAAAAATTATATATACAAGTATATAATAATTCGAAACACTTTAATCAGCAGTTGGTTTCAAAACATCATTACACCAATACAACAAAATTAAACTGTCTTGCTTACTCCGCCTATGTTCCTGTGCTACCACACAATTTGACAAAGCTACATCTAAATGTGGGCCCACTTCCACCGAATATACTAAACACATACATACATACATCCATTCATAAAACATACATACTAGATGTACATACATGCATTATTTTGCAACTTTTCCATTTCCCAAAATGTCGGCAAAGTCGAAAATAGTAGTATAACGTTTATTTTCTTTGTTGTTTACTTTGTTTGTATTATTATCCCCACCAATAACCATAACATTAACCACCATTATCATTGTAAACTGGGAAAAGTTATCATGTGCGTGTCTGTGTAAACATAGGTGCTAGCTATAGCTCGTAGTATTAGTATTGTGTTTCGACGCAAGCATCCAAAATTTCGATTTTATGAACACATCTACATACATATGTACATATTATTTTTATTTTTGTCACATTTTTTGCATGCTTATATTACTATATTATATAATTGTATAGTTCCGCGTACTTTTTTGACAAACTCTTTTTAACATAGAAATATTTCAAACTATTTAGACAATTATGTAGGTGATGACTTAAATATGATCCTACGACAAACAGGTCCGTCTGTGACGCTGCTCAGAACATACATATTATATTATCCCAAATTCACACTTCTTATTTTCGGCATATCTAAGCTTGCTTTTCACTGTAATAGTTCAATTCCTACGAATATTTTATGCTTGAATCGAAAATCCATTGCAATTAAATGCAGGTAGGATCGGACACTTAAAGGAGTTTGTCGCAAAAGTAAACGGAAACATTCAGATGTAAATGTACATACATATGTATGTATATGGATATGCACAATGCTATTCCATTGCTAGTCCTCTTTTTGAAATTGTCATTTCCATTGACTCATGCGCTTTGTTTTTTATTTACCTGCTCTTTTAAACTAGTTATATGTAAGTGTAGATGTCGTAAATATATCATTGTCGATACTAACTTGAATTGAATTTTCTATACACATACCATAATTTTGAAACAAAAACAATTAATGTTTTCCGGTCGATTTCGTAGGTAATAACATGAAGAAATGCCGTGCCCGCTTTGGACTGGACCAGCAGAACCAGTGGTGCAAGCCCTGCAGGTAGGTTGAATCAAGAGACTTATAGGTTATATACATATATAAAAACAATGCCCGTTTTAATATTGATACAATTCATACTATTTAAAATACATACTTACACAAAATTATGCCCTTACTCCGATCCAAGTTCAAAACAAATACATATGTATCATACTCGTGTTGATCCTCTCCAAACGTATGGCAAGAGAATTCATTCTAATTTTTAGTATCCTTTCACGTATCGCGGACACTCACTCATACTGCTCGTATACTCCGTACACCGTACACCGTACATACACACACACACACATAGGTACGTGCGTACATAACATCAACACTATCACAAACCCTAACAGCAACAAATTATACACATATCATGCGGCAAATGTAGATGCATGGATTCGAGCGCTCTGGTGTACCTACAATGACCCTGCCTGCACCCCGCACAAAAAAAACTTTTTTTTTATTTACAAATGTTTCTTTTGTTTTTGGAGCATAAGGAAATTACACAACAAGTTCTGCGCTCGTCAACGGGATTATTGGCAACACTGCCAGAATCCGCAAAAGAACGATCGCAAGAGAAGGAAGGATTTAAAAGCGTAAAAACGAAAAACGTTTTTTTCTTGTCTGAAAATTGATTGCAGTTAAATAAATAATTCTTGTGATTCTTGAGATTGTGCCCCTAATTAAAAAAAGGGGTTATTCAATGTTGGCTTTAGCCCTATGTTTTCCTACTAAAAATCTTCTTGCGATCGTTCCTTCTTAAATTCGACTATTGTCAGAATATTCTCACCAAGCCGAATATACGGTCCAACCAATATTCCAAAACGTAAAAATTCTCCGAAAGGGGGTTCGGAATGTGGGCGGGAGAATGAATATGTGCGTAAGTGGGTGTGTGTTTTTAATTGTGCATTATTTATGCGAACATCCTCTAGGTTTTATCCCTCCTTAAAATATATGTATACACAAACACACTTACACTCATCAAATGTAATTGAATGTATGATTATGATAAAACGATTTTGATGTTTTCGATTACCCATTTTCTTTCCTCAATGCTAACCGTTAAATCAAATCACTGTTTGGACCATTTTAATAATAAACTCTCGCTCTCAACTCGAACGATAATTCAGTCCCAGTTTGGGTGTCATTTCGTCGGTGAGCAACAGCGGCGGCAGCATCGGCATCGCCAGTGGTTCTGGAGTGGGCAGCATCGGTGTTGGTATGCTAACACCGATTGTAAGTGGTATTGGGGGTACAGTAATGCTGCCCAATTCGTCTTCCTCGTCCTCCTCATCGTCATCTACATCGTCTTCCCACACACACATCCAAATGCTGGCCAATAGTAATGGAAACGGATTAACACCTTTAAACGGTAGCGCCGGCACCACTGGAGGCGGTGGTGGTAGCGTCACCAGCTCTGGCTCACAACAACTCTCGCCACAAGCACCACCAACATATGTTAATTTGTAAAAGCGACTCGATATGTGCCACAAATTGCGGCTATTCCAGGACAAAGTTCACAGCAGAAGCACCAACATTTCAGCCTTGCGGCTGTGCAACCGCCAGTAAATAATCCATCCACTAGTTAATATACCTCAAAAATGTACATCAGGGCTCTCAAATACTTGCTCCCTCCCACTTGCTTTCCATAAACTGAACAAGGTTCAAATTATCAATTTGCTTTTATTAGCAAAGTTATAGAAAAATAAGTCCAGCACATGAACCAGTACAACAATCGAAACAAATTTAATTTTAAACTTTAAATCCATAAATCTAAAATCAGATCAGATTCACATAATCAGAGTGATATGCTCAAAAAAAAGTGCTATGCAGATCAATACTTTTTTTTTTTTTTGCAAATCTTTAAGCTTCTTTAATCTTCCCAAATGAAACGCCATAAACTATTTAAAAATTCTAACTGAAGATCGTTTTTTTTTCTGTTGAATCGCCGATTATTCTACTTCAAATTAATTTATTATTTCATCAAAATCGAAAAAAAATATTTGTTTTAATTCTGCGGTATTCGTACCGAATTCCATCTGTACGAGTTTACATTAAAACGATTATTTTGACTTAAGGTTTCCCTAACTTTCAGTCAATGTTTAAGAATTAGGATATATGTATAGCTGCCCATTTGTAGACTCTGATGTACATATTCGTATATATAGTGACATACATACATATATTGTTGTTTTGTTATTAAAGTTGGACGTGCTTATTTTTATGAGTGCTAATCAGATCTTTGATGTTGTTGTTTGTTGTTGTTGTTGTTGGCTTATCAAAGCCTTTTAACTGATCATTAACACACTTATTGTTTGGTTGTGAATTTTTCCCTTATCATTTCGTTTGCGTTCCCAATTGAATAAAATTTGCCGAATAATTGGAATTATCCAGCCGATTTCCATGCACCAAATCGCTATGATAACTCGCTCAAATCATTTTCTAATCGACATGATTCCAATATGAAGAATCTAAGAGAAATATATTTTTTTTATTTGAACGGTAACTTATTGTTTTATGTATTAATGCATTTCCCTGCACGTAATTTTCAAGAAGTAGGCGAATTGGGTCTATTAACAGAACAGCGACATGCCCCTAATCCAGACCCTTTTAGCATTACCTCGTGTCCATACATAAAGGGTAATCTACCTCTAAAAATAGCATTCTGCTTCTGTTTCTTCTTTAAAGAAAGTATTCATTTTTATATATCACAGACCTATGTTTTCAAATTTTCAAAGTAAATCTACAAATCGAAATTCGAAATATAAAGAAGCTTGCACTATAAAACTTCTTTCGTTTAGAAATTACAAATCGGCATTAAAACACCAATAAAGTTTCTGACCTTTTTGTTAATGTTTTGGTTTTTTGTTTTTTTTTTTGTTCTCCAGTTTCTTACTGCATGCTTATTTGAATCGAATTTTCTTTTATGTATGTTGACAAGTAAAAATGTTCATAAAATGTTATATTGTATATGTTCTATATTAGGGATATACATACATATATATTTCCCTGTCTGCCTTATTCTTTTCAATAACACTATGTGATTCCTTTAAGAATCAATAGACCATTTAATTTGCTCGGATTAACTTAACTACAATGTGTAAGCAGAAAAAATTATAATTAATTTCGGTTTGCCGAAAATATGTTTTCTTGCTAAACTGGGAAGATATTGGCTTTAAATCCCCATAGCTCTTGAGTGCATAAATGTATCTAATTTTCAGTAATCGACATGGACGAACTATTGAGAAATGTACAAAACCACTTCAATTGAGGTTACGTGTATTGAACAATGCGCAACATTCATAATCCATTTTGTAGAAGAATCAAATGCCATTATCAGTCATATTCAGTGGGTGGGCTGTTTACTGTTAGGGCTGTGCACGATTTCCCTTTGAGCTTTTCAACCCATAGTATTAGAATCGCGTCCACCTAGTGCATGTTTAATTTAAATGGTAATGTATATTGTTTCCTTTTTTTTTTTTTTTTGCTTTGGAATGCCTTCATATTCGCATCCTTTATCACATTTCCGGTGACTTGACTTGCGACATGGCTAATGCTGATTTATCGTTCTATTTCACAGGCGCAAAAAAAAATGCATACGCTATATGGAAGCAATAAATGGAAACGGCGCAACAGAAGACGGCAGCGGAATGGAGGATCCTGGAAGTCAACTCAGCGACGATGATGATGACGACGATGACGATGACCAACTGGGGGGCGGAAGTTGCGGAAGCGGTGATGAGAGCAACAAAATGGCAGACGAGGACACAGAGTCCCTTAACCAGTCATTGTCAAGCCCTGGCTGTTTAAGCGGACTGTCTAGTTTGCAGAGCCCGTCCACCACCACCAGTTTAGCTAGCCCAATTAATATGAATATAAGCCCGGCAACTCCGGTCTTATCAGCTGTGAGCTCTAATGTACTTCTGGTGGCCAATGCTGAGCAAGCATCAAGCCAATCCAGATTGTCAGGTTCTGTATCTGCGCCTGGATCCAGCAGTGGGTCTACATGCAGCGTTAGTACCACTCCGAACACTTCTAGCACGGCCTCACCAGCTACAACTGGTGCAACAGGGTCAAACGGAGCCGTAGCCGGAGCCGGAGCCGGAGTCGGAACCTTAACTGGGTTGACGCCTGGACCTGGACCTGGACTTACAACTGCCCATGAGCGTGCAATGATGCTGGGCAATCGTTTTAGTCATTTGGGCATGGGCCTAAGTCTTCCAGGAAGCCACCCCGCTGATTCAATATTCCAGTCACATTCTGCAATTGGTACGAGTGCAAATACCTCATTGACAACGAATGGATTTAATGGGTCCATCTCTAGCCCCGTGCCAGGGTCCAAGCTGCAAGCATCGGCAAATTTGCATCGGAACCCAATAGGCGCTAATCCTCGGGATATAAACAATCCCCTTAGTATTAATCAACTAACGAAACGACGAGATGATCAAAATGTTGGTTCAATAGATGTCTGCGATTCACAAATGATGGTTGCCTCCGCTGCCGCATCAATTCTTCACCATTCCGCACCGCACGCCCATGCAGCATACCACCCGCACCATGGGCTTTTCAGCAGCAGCTTCAGTCAGCACTTTCACCAAACGTTGAGTCACCACTTGGCAGAAAGCAATAGTATAAGTGCTGCCGCGCCGTTGTCTGTCGACACAGCTTCCTCCGCATCTAGTGGTAAACTTCGAAATACCTCCGAACCGCCAACTACGCCAGCCAACCCCTCTACAACCAGTGCTTCCGAAACTGGGGCTATTAGCGTCTCATAGCACCGGCGAAACCGGTCTGTTTATCTGGATATTGCTGTGGGCCTGGATATAAATCTGGGGTTTTTTTATCAGCCATACGCCATACGCATAAGGCCAACCCCAAACACAATCAACGTGCAATAAGTAGTATTCTCGCCATCCCATCGTCATTTTTAGAAACCTGTGGCCATTTATGGACAAGTGCCAAAAAGAACTCCATTTATCGTATTGTACATACATAACATGTATATCTATTATATCGGAGGCCAAACACATACATAGATACACACACACACAATTAATGCCTAAATAATGTAAATTGTGGCTCACCACTTATCACTTACCACCTTACCTTAGTAAGAGTTGCCAAATAGATCCTTAAGTCACCAGATATACATATGTACATACGTATAGATACCGATACCGATACCGATACCGATATTGATATTTATATGTATTCAAGCCATCTCCATCATCGGAAGCATATCTATGTACATACATACATATATTAAAGATATTGATTGATACTGTGTTGTGTACAATACAATGACCCAAAACTATCGCGTGCATAGTAGCTAGTAAAAGGTTTGCAATTGGTTTTTATTTGGTTTTGTTCCGATTCTCAACTTTTCCCTTTGTTATCGGTCGTATCATAAAATATATTCTGACACACATCAGATTACACAAGTTTTACATTTTAATTTTAAACAAAATTGTACCAAATGGTAATTTTCGGCTTGTGGTCTGGCTGATCTTGAGTCCTAAAGTGGAAACGGCTTAAACCTTACAAAATTTCTGAAAATATTATTAGTACCAAAAAACAGTGCTTGATCAGAAATAGAATGTCTAGTGTTAGGGCCCTCCCTTTCTTTAACGGCCGTGAGTTACATAGTATGAAAATATTTACTTACCATGGACTTTGAATCGGAATTTGTTACGAACCCGATGAGTAATAGGGAATAATTTTTGGGAACATTTACCCTAGTAAGAATTAAGTATTAGTCTGAGAGAATTAAATAAATTATGTATATAGAAATTTAAGGCAACACTTACGAATTTATTGACCATAAGACCTGATAGCTACTACGACTATTGCAAAATGTACAACCGGGAACTGTATAAAAGACGATGGATCGATCATGTTGGGTGGAAATGGGAATATTAAGCCTTATCAGCACCAAAGAAACGATTCGGCACATCCAAAACTAGGCTGATCTTTTCGAAATTCAAACAAAAAAACAAAATTAAAAAACAAAATGCGCAACAACCGTTATTGAAATCAACACAAAACATCGTGTCATTTTCTACCGCTGATTCAAATTGAGTCTGAAAAGAATTTGTCGGTCATATTACAAAACCACTTCAGCTGCTTTATATTTGTTCAACAAATGGTAGGACAAAAATGTTACCATTTTAAACCAAAAAAAAAAAGTTTTAATTTGTTGTTGGAATAAATTACATTACATTTACACATGAGAACGAGAAGTTAAGTAACTATGCTCGTAATGGCATTGTAACAACTATAAAATTTATATCGCAACTAATTTGTCAAGCTTTGTCAAACTGATTTAAAGATTTGAAAATATGTCAAACAATTTTTGAGAAATTTGGCGATTTCATTATTTGACCTTTGCTTGTTTGTCAATTCAAGGGCACTGCTGTTTAAATTCAATATAATCGGAACAATGTGTAAAGCCATTGCCAATTAAAAAAGACTGTTTAACCCATTATATGTACCATTATCATAAAACTTATTCTATGTTTGTGTACGAAGAATAATGAAGGAGAATCGTGAAAATAAAAGGGAGAGATAGAAATTTGGAACGAATTATGTTAAGCTACCGTCTAAGCTAAAGTTAAAATAAATAAATACATTACTTAGGTCGTTCTCCAACCACAATTAGTCAACGAACCGTAACACAAAGTAAGTCAATCCAATCCGCATGGAGATAGCTATATTGCTAAATTATAAATATAGATATATGTAGAATACATACCCACATTGAAATGCAAAGCTACAATAATTAAAGCCTTGTACATTTTCATGACATGTAAATATACACCCATGCCCACGACCACAAATTATGATCATTAACTGCTTTAATTTTAATGAAAATATTCTAATCAAAAATGTAATATTTACTATGCTTCCAAACTTCTGTGTTTTGATTCGAAAGGAAATGGAAATTTCATTTAAAGTGTAGAGCACTTTGAAACGTTTTTGCAATATTTTATTTATTGATTTTATTTTTTAAGTTACTGAATATGTATGTTTCTGTTACTTTTAACGCTTTAGTTGTCGCATTTTTATTGAAGTCTGTAATAATTACGAACAACCCTATCCAGCCCTCAACAGCCCCAAACTCAATTGTTACTACATATGTTGTTAAACAGAGATAAAGAAAGTGTATGAAATGGGAAACAATCCGGACTGCATCACGTCCGATTGGACCGAAGTGAATATGTTACTATTATTTGTACGACCATGATTTAATTAGCTAAATCAGTTTAGTTCCGTACATCCCCAAATCATCATCTCGCTATTTTGTACAGTCTGAATCGGATATACATACACACATGTATGTATATTCTAATCCCATTTTCTAACAATACATATATCTGTATCCATCGATAAATCTGATAGGTTCATTTCAGTCGTTGTCGTTAATGAACTGTAGATAGGTTAAGTTGGAAAAGGTTGGCGGTGATTATACATACACACACATGTACGTGTGCATAATAAACATATACACTTACTAAAATATCAAACTAAATTTAACAAAAAGTACACGCAAACATACACACATACACATACACATACACATAAGTAAATAATGCTTAAAATTAGTGAATAAAACGATGTAATAAAGAATATTAAATATATAGTGTTAATACATTGTCAAATATATGTACACACATAGCTTGATTTGGGACTATACAACAGTAATCCTAGTATTTTTAAGTCCGGGATTCACTTCAACAAGTATCACTGCTGACCGCGGGATTTGATCTGTTGCTGAAAAATTTAGAACCGAGACGATAAATCCACGTCCCTCTATATAAACTGGGAAGAGTGAATTAATTAAGACGCGCGCTTTTATTTTTGGAGCTGCTGAATGAAATTGTTTTTTCGGACCATAGGTCCATAACTTTTTGTTAAATTATATGGTTTTCATAGGCAAGAATTTTACCAAATTTGGTACTTAGATCGTCTTTAGAGTTGTATATCACATTTTACCGATTTTCGATTAATACAATTCATGTTTTTGATCAATGATAATACCTTTACCACTTTGATCTGTGGCATGCGTAAATGCTCTTGTTACAGTATTCGTGCGAGACATAGAACAAGAGTTTGGTAAATTATAGAAAAGAAAATTGACAAAGACTGCAAAGGTAAGTAAACTTCAGCATGGCATAAAAGTTAGATTCTTTGATAATCCATTTAAGCACTGTTCTGTTTCCAAAAGTATTAATGACCCTAAAAGAATATCAGTGGAGTCAATTGCTCCGCTCTTGTTTCCAAGATAATAGAGCTATTGAGGGCAAGAACTAGTTTTGGTGTGAACAACCTCATCCCGTTCATGCCAAATTGCATGCCAGAACCGATGCTACGAATGTGCTTATCTAGAAGCTTATTATAATCAAACATAGCTGATCTATGTGCATACTTCTATACCTTTGGAATGCAAATGCCACCTTCAAGACCAAAAACAAACTCTTCCTATTTTTTGACTCACATTTTAAGTGGAAACATCGATTATATTGTTCTTCGATGATGAATGATATAGAATTTGCTATGGGATACTGTTTTTGGGTGTAACTATATCAGTCCGTTAATTTCAGTTTCGGTGATTGTTTTCTTTGCTCAAAACTGACGAACAACTTGTACGAAATCAGACCCTCTACAAGGATACAAAATACGATGTTGGGTTGATACATCGTACAGAAGCCTTGATTCTTCGATGTACTTCTGATGTTTTTATACCAGAGCTTGTATACAGGTGTGGATAGCTTTTGCTGTTCCGATCTATTCGAAATAAAGTAAGCAAGTCGTCGTACCGACTCTGATATATCCTTTACCAGTTTGAAAGGCAATCAATGCTGAAAAAAATAACTTTTAAATAATATGGTGTATGTCACCTCCAGAATATGCTTCTGGCCAACGTTAGGCAATGATTTTTATTTATTTGAAACTTAAATAAGATTAACAAAAAGTGTTTCGCTTTATTTTTTTGACATCGATATTTTGCACAATCTTCTTTTATTTACCAAGTGCTACCCAATGTTTCATTTTATCATACCGCTTTGAGACAGTAGGTTCCGGCTGGAACCTATACCTTTTGAGAGTCAAAAATTTAGACACATCGATTGATGAGGCAGACTTCTTAACATTCGACGATCAACTAACTTCGCTTCTTTTCGAGCAAAGTAGAGACAGTGAGCAACTCATAAAAAAACTTATAACTTAATTTTAAAACCATACTCCCGGTTTTCATTTTTCATACTCTGGCAAAAAGGTATGAATACTAATTGTTTTAATTTAAATTATTCTGTTTATTGAAAAAAAAAACAATTCTCTTGCGTAAGTGCCGACAGAAAAATAGCACCGCATGTTTAAAATGTAAAAATGTAACTAGCTAGAAGCGCTATTTTGATATTCTCCGAAACACAGAAAAACCTTGAAAAACGAATTATTTAAACCTGTGTCCTCCAGAAAAATTTCAACATTTAAATTTGTGGGACAAAGTTAATTTCAAAAAAATTGTTAGAACGAGTTTTTCTATTGTAAGTGAAGAAAACACAAAATACTTTCAAGGATATACAAACTTCGGCACGGTCAAAGTTAGCCCAGCCTTCTGGTTCTTTAGAAAAATTGCTCAGCTTTTCAGTTTCTGCATTTATCCTCTAAATCAATTTTTTGGGTCAAATGGGGGAATATATGATAAAATGCAGGGCAATCGCCAAGTTTACCTGGTTTAACTGGTACCTTCTCAGTTTGTCGATTTTAATTGACGTAGGCGAATGATTTTGCAGGTCTTTCAGGGGCACAAATATCTTTTTCATAAATTTGGTTCAACCAAGTTTTATTGCGACAGAATTTGAGAACTAAGTTTTGCATTTATCATGTCCAAATTGTACTAAACCGTCCATTGTGGAGTCCTGAAAAGTTTGTGAGAAAATGTTGGTTCCTTATCCAAAAAGAACCTCAAAGCATTAATGGACAAAGGTATAAATGTTAATAAAGGCAAATGCAAAATAAATTGGACCCATCTTCGGATATAGTCGTATACTTGGCAAATGGTCTTACCAAAGACAAACATTTTAACCATACAGTTGCCATTGGAACGATCAGACGAAAATTCAGTTTTAGTCTAATAACTTCCTTGTTTTTTAAGCGATTGTCATAAAAATTAGTATTTCTTAGTTTAACATACTCATGAATAACTGTGCCAATCAAGTGTGATCAAGATTAAGATCAAGCAGAGCCACACAAATTTCCACACAAAAATCAAATTTTCAACTGGCCGCAATACGATGTAGTTGTATGCAGTTTCTTTTAGTTTTACTAAACCTTCAACTTCTTTAAAGGGTTCATAGGTGTATCTTGAATATTAAACATTTTAAAAGTGTGCTTAATTCGAGAAAATCAAATGTGAATTTACAAAAAAGTGTGCTAAATTAGTGTCCACCACTGTCAAAGTGAACTAACATTTGCGTAAAAATACGAAAAAGCTGACGCATTTTCTGTTTTTACTGTTTTTCAATATGATATCACTTGATCTTGATCAAATTTGGCGCAGGTTTTCATATTGAACTAGCAAATATTAATTTTTATAACAATGATCTGAAAAAAAAGGAAAAATATTGGTCTACAATTTTTGACCGTTCGTTTCTATGGGGTCTATGATCTTGATACAATTTGGCAAGAACGTTTGGATGCAAGGCAAACTAGGATTTCATAAGTTTTTTGATAATCCCATGGAAAACAACAAAGCTATTGATCAAAAACTCCATCTTCGACCGGCTGTTTCTATGGGAGCTATATAGTAGTCCGGTTTGTCTAAATCCAGGATATACTACGTGCAAAATATTAGCTTTGCAGCTTTAGGGGTCTATGAGGAGTTTGCGCTGATCCAGACGGACGGACGGACATGGCTATATAAACTCGTCTCATCGTGGTGATCAAGAATATATGTATGTACATATTTTACATGGTCGGAGATGCTTCCTTCTATGCGTTGCACACTTCTGACCAATATGAATATACCCCTTTGCAGGGGTATAGAAAGCTTTAGCACTTTTTGCAGATAGAGACCTGACAAAAAGTTTATGCAAATTGATTAAAAGTTTAGCAAAAAAAACATGGATTCAAAATGTTTTTCTCTTAAGATGCGCTGCAAAATGCAATAAATGCTCGTTTTTTAACGGAAACTTCAATTAAACAACATGGAATGAAATGGAACCTTATTTGTTAGTCAGAAATGGAGGTTTTTGTATAATTTTAAATGTTCATATATCATATAAAGTTTTTTTTTTGTGTTTGAAATATTTTCCAATAAAAAAGGGAAAACATATAAAACATTTTATCAATAAAAGTATATAAACATAAATTTATGAAATTTATTAGAAAATTCATTTTAGCAAAATAGCTTTTACACTTATAATTTTTATTTTATTTAATATTTGTGTGTGCGAAATACCTCTGTATCACCGTCAATTGTGGATTGGGATCCTAACTTAAGTAACCTAACTTAGTTTATGCGTATGTGTACAATAAACCAATGTTGCTTACAAGCATCTTTAGATCTTTAAAAAGCACTTAACTCGTATTTAAATTAAATAATATTTTTTTTCTTTTGACCTGTTTTAAAAACATTTAATTTTGCGGCATAGCCACGCAGCCCGAAAGTGTAGTTACGAGTCTATCCACAAACGCACGTATTTAAGTTGAAGTATCAGATTCAGTCAGATTTGTCGATAACCAATGAAAAACGTACTTACTTTTAAAGTTCTACCTCCAAACCCTGCCACTTTGGGGATGATCTTGAAAATCACATACAAAAAACCATAAAAAGTTGTTTATACATAATTATTATTAGATCTTTTATATAAGATTCTAAAGCCTTAACCAATGCGGCTGGCTGTTTTTTCTGTTTTCATGACCCAAATTGATTTTAGTGGTCGATCGTTTTTATATATGTAGTGTCCCTTTATTGAATTGTGCACTGATATTAATGGGTACATTCAACTAACAAATATTAATTTTTATGACCGATCTTCATCAAATGAACAGTGGTATTAAAATTTCTCGGAAATTAACGAAGTTATTGATCCAATACTGTAATTTCCACCGATCGTTTCTATGGAAGCTTTGTGACACAGCTAAATAACATAGATCGTAAAATGCACAATGCCTACAGTAAATATTGTCCTGCAAAATTTGAGCACTGAAAAATAAAGTTGATCTGCTTACACACTATACGAGTCTGCATGCCAACTTTGGTGAGTGTCCGAGATCTATTTTAAATATCGTGGGATTTTGCGAATTTCAAATAGTCTCAGTGATCTAGGTGTTCATACAGACGGACGGACATGACTATATCGACTCGAATGTTGATGCTGATCAAGAGTATATATACTTTATACGGTCGGACGGGTCGAAACGCTTCCTTCTGCCTGTTACATACATTTTGGCGTCTTTAATATACCTTTTTACTCCATGGGTACACGGTATATATAAGTCACAGCAATTATATATTTTAGCAATTGCTTCAAAATTTGTAATACGAAATGAAATCATAATACATTAATAAACATTTATATTTTAGTTTGTTCATTTTTTTTGTTACCATTTTAGGAGCAATATATTTATTACACAGATATTTTGAAAAAACCGCTAAACGCAACTGCACTCTTCTAGCTACAAACCCTAAAAACCTACAATGTGGCAGCACTTTTTTTATCGATATTTTATCGATGACATTTCAATTTAACTTTACTAATGGTGCAAAAACTACGCAATAAATCATCTGAGTTGTTACTCGTGGATCAACAATATATATACTTCATAGTGTTGGAATCGATTCCTTCTGCCTGTTGCATTTATTGTGGCGACTTAATAATTATTTCTTTTTATCGATAGTCACAGTGTATAGAAACTTATAGGGTTTAGGATTAGAACTCACGGGATTTTGTTTTAAAGTAACATTAAATGTAACATTAATAGCGAAGCAAAAGTGTAAAATATTTGGCACGAAACATCGATATTTAATAAAAATGCAAAAACATCGATACATTGATAGTGTCATATTCCTACGGGCGTCCCAAGCCGGTGTTAAAACTGAAAAGAATTAGTTACATATTTTATGGCTTAATTGTTTGTATAATTAGTGAAAAACCATTGGATATGGAATTGGTTGCAATCGAACCCAGAGTATGGTAATATTTGATGTAACAGTTAAAATATTTTAAGAATTTGCAAGCATAAAATAAATGCCAATTTGGATGTTTTCTGGGAAAAAATATTCTCCGTATGTTTGCTGGGAATATTGGTAGTGACGCAGCAAACGAGGGTGTCAAAAAAAAAAAACGGCGACGACGGGAATTGCAAATAAAACAAAGGACTTTAACTTTTAGCTAAATTTAATTGATGAGAGTTTGCTAAATTTTGTGTGCTACGTATGCATTCGTGATTTCAGGCCTTCAATTGTCACTAGCTTAAGCGCAACGTAATGTAAGATGTGAGATCTGTGTATAGACATTTATACATACATACATCAGCATAAGTGTGTGTAGACACATTCATACATTCATACAAGCGTACTCCTATTTTCTTAGCAATTGGAAGTTATACTTGCATTAAATACTCGCAGAAGTCCAAACCTTTATTGCAATTCAATCGCAGTAAGTATAAAATTCTAACCTGCATCCACACATACGCTTTGAATTTTTGCAAAAGCCATTGGAGTTTTTTGTGAGCTTCTAAATTTTTATTATTTTTTTTTCTCCCTTGTTTAACAGCTGGTACAGCGACTAGTTAGGAGCGTGGTCACAAACGGAATAATGGACCCTGAGCAGGAGAAAGCTAGGTAAGTAACGTAAACAACTTCTTCTCTCGAAAGAAAGGTGCCATACCTTTGTATATTTGGTGCAGACAGACGAGGTCCAAACATTATTAGACCTCCACCGCCAAACTTATTTATTATATAAATATTTGTCTTCATATGTACATTTAATTTATTTATATGTTACACCATATATACAATTTTATATGTATGTATATTGTATAAGCGTTGTTTGTTATACGCATCGTAAGACTCAAAAAATTGAGCAAGCTGGTTTTATTCCACTGAACAAAACATTTTTAAGTTTTTTTTCCATTTAAGAAGTAGTGAACAAGAGAAATGTTAATTCAGTTTAACAATTCTTCGATAATCTAGATTTATTGTTATTGATACTGATACAATGACAAATGTATTGCATATATAGACAGATAATTAATAATTAATATACAAATCAAACAAATATGTAAGTTAAAATCGGTTAGAAAAGTATAAGTTCAATCTTACTAAAACCTAAACTAAAAATAGAACCAATTCTCTAAATGAAATTAGGTGTACAACAAGATAGCGAAAAAAAATGTTGTATTTCGATATTGATTTGACAAGAGGGTTAGATATTTTATTAAGCTTAGCACAACCTTTTCTTTTAGTATTTTTTACTATCCTTTTATTCATTTTAATCTTATTTAACTTCTTAGATACTCAAGGGCAGATTTGTTGGCCCTGCGATACGAGGGAAATGCCAGACAACGTCCAAGCTGTTCCAAGCAGAGTGAACTGCAAACTCTTGGTTTTTGGAAAATCGGAGTGCTTTCGGCGACTTATAATGCGAGTAGTGGAGGTAGTGGTTGTGGAGTTAGTGGCAGCAATTATGGGAACAATTGTCTGTCACCAGAAACGGATAACTCAAGCCTCAGCAGTTCTAATAATGGACTGAATAGCTCTCGACGTGCACTGCGAAATCGTGAACGAGCGAATAACTATTACCAACGCTTTGCTCCTAACGATTCTCAATTGGGATGCGAAGACAGAGAAAGAGACAGGGATAGAGAGAGGGAAAGGGACACACAGTCAGCTACCAACATTTTAACTCCGTCTTTTAAGTCCTCCAGTATTGATCATAGAAGCATTTCCTCATCGCATTTAATGCCGGCATTTGCAAAACGCCGATTTGCAGCAGCTGCAGAGAACAGTGAACTGCCAACTAACAATGCCAATTGTGACGACTTTATAAGTGGCGGCGTGGAGCGAACTGGCACTCCGACTCTGTTAAATAAAGAATCCAAGCGGAACGCATTGGTTTCCCCTGTTCCAAAGGGTGGTAGTGGATGTGATAATGAACACTCACTAGCATCTTCGCCAACATACTCATCAGCACGCCACGAACGTCGCATTGGTAGTGGTCGACTTTTGCCGCGGAACGATAACTGGGAGTTCAAAAAACAGGAGACTGACACCGACACCGCTGTGGTAGAAAGGGACAGGCCTCATAATGGCAGCATACATCAGCAGAACCAAAATACCAATCCACAGCATCAGCGCACATATAGTAGCAGGCAAAATGACCGTGATTTTTGTGGGGATCGTGACCAACGTCGTTCGCAATACGACGGTAAAAGATCGCTTGATAGACAAAGTGGTGTTGTGACTGCTACTAGGTCGGTGGCGGTCGGAGAATTAGGCGGTCGCCGATCATCAAATAAAGACAAATTTGGTTTTGGTGATGCAGGTCGTGGAAAACGCGGTGGCGTATACCAAACACACGAAAGACATCACAAAGAACCGGAGTGGTTTAGTGCAGGCCCCACATCTCAATTGGAAACTATTGACTTGCATGGATTTGATGATTTAGAAAACAGTAGGGAATCGCAATCCTCTGACACTAGAAACGATGGAACATGCAATGCTCCACCTATAGATACCGCTGCACCACCTGTTCAGGGAACTATGTCGAAAAGTAGTAGCATTGGAAGCTTAAACTTAATAGAAACAAAGTCGGATGGCAATAAAAAAGATGTGGAAAAACATGGCCAAGAAGCTGGAAATTTTGAGCTCGATCGTCTAGAGTCAGATCAGTTAGGCAAACCGCAGCATCTACCCAATCCAGAAATGGAATTCAACTTCGATGCTTTCCTTAACATGGATCCATTGGATAATACGTTGATGGTAAGTAACTAAAAGAATTAATTATCACAAAGACGCAAACCAATCTAATTAGTGTTTAATTCCACAGGGCAATGAAATTGATACCCCCGGCGGAGAAATAACCGGATTTGGAAAGTCTCGCTTTTCACGGTGGTTTGGACCCAATGAGTCCACAAAAAACATTAACAATAATGATGATACACTAACCATACGCGAAGCAAATACACCCGATATGCATGGTAAATTGACCCAATATTTCCTCAAACGTAATATAACGTTGCGGTTGACTCTTCTGCAGGTATTCCTAGTGTTAAAGACTTGGAAGCACAAATGACTAAAGTAGACCTTCGGCCTGAGCATCATACTGCAATGCCTATGCCACCACAGTCAGTATCCCAAGTGGAAAAGCCCGTTGCTCGTGACACCGAAGCATTTAAGAAACTTTTGCAACAGTTGGGTGCCCAAAACATGCAGCAGGGACACGAACAGGAATCTGCCAGTGATTTGTTTCAAATGATGAGAGCGCCGAATACAATTTCTAGGAATGATCACCAATTAAGTCATCCTCAACTAATTGATGCTCAACAGAACTTTGTGGTGCGTACGGATGATGATATACAGTCGTTCCAACAGCAGCAGCAGCAGCAGCAGCAGCAGCGCTTGAAGCTTACCGACTGTATGCTGCCGCATAGAATCGTCGAGCCAGTGGCACCTCAGCAACACAGCCAAGCGCATGGGCCAGCGCCAATCGTAAATATGCAAACGCAAAAGCGAATGGAAATTCAACACTTGATTCAGAGTACGCATTAACGATCAAAAATAATAGTATTGTTTACTTATTGGATTTTCGTGCTTTGGTTTTGTTGTCAGGTATTTTTCGCGGAGATGTTTCTTTAGAATTTTTGGAAAAAGAACTGATCAATCCTAACACTAGTGCTCATACAAAGGATGTAATTGCAACAGTTTTTCGTGAATGTTCAAATACCAGAAGGAATCCCATGCCACAAAAACCAACATATCAGAGCGATGTGATCGGTCACCCTAATTTAATTGCACCACTTCCATCCTTTCACCAGACGTTGGGACCAAACATTTCAGAAGGTAAGAAGGAAAAATTTATAGCTTGTTAAGAAAATGTCATTTGTGGTTGGAAATTTGCAACTCGTAGAAAAACAAATGCACCCTGGGTGTTTTCAGCATCTCCGATTCATCCGAATCGGAGTTAGAATCAATCGTTAGGTAAATTTTATACTATACTTAAATGCAAATAGGGTATATTAATTGGGCTCAGCGCTGACATTTTGCATGTGGGCTGCAGGCATTTTTTATCTCGGACTCAGCCTGATCCGAACCACTATATTACAATAAGGGTATATTATTTTTGGACACGAACTCCTTCTAGACCGGTAAAGTTACAGATCTAAAATTTTGTATGCAGGCTGTGTACGGCATTGAACATCTCGAAAACCAGAAAAAAAAAAACAGCCAATGAGCCAGCCGGCTTAAGAGGCATGAACGGTTTTTTCCCTTGACACCTATGTATATGTAAGAAAAGAGCTACGAAAAACCTTAAAAGCGTTGACAAGTGAATCAGTTTACTCACTCAGTGGTTAATGAGTGAGCAAGTTCATCTACGTATTCACTAACTAGTTCAGTTGTTTACTTACTTACTCACTCGTTAACCAACTTGTTTACCGACTTACTTTTTCCCCGATTCACTAATTAACTTGTTTAGTTATTTTCAAACTGTAATAACAGGAAAGTTAGTGAGTGAAGAACTGAACAAGTGAGGTTGCCAAAAAAAAAAACACAAACCTGGTGAACGGATAGGCTCTAAACTTTCTTCATAAAATTTACAACTTCTAGACATGGTAGGACATCCTGAAGTGGCGGTGTTAATGCATTTTCATCAGAAATAAGTAAACCCTTTAGTATGGTAGATGATACAATTTTTTAGTGTGTTAGAGAGTTGTCTCAAACACTTGCTAGCGTGAAACGAAGTCGGATAACTATGTATATTATGCTAACGCTTTTCCCCTATTTTTTATGAAGTTGAGCTTTCAATTTTGGATTCCCTATGGAGAATAGGTCTTTTCATTTGGGGCGCCCATGAGTGTCAATTTTATACAAACTTTTCGTACAGTGGAAACATTAAATGAATATACAGGGATGGTCAAAAGTATAAATACGTTTTTTTACATACTTCATATAAAATAATGAAAAAAGAATCTAAAAAAAGACAACGTTTAAATTTATGACCATCGTTTGCAAAAAAAGAAGCTATTGAACCAAAAGCGAATTTTCGAAAGATGGTTTTTATGGAAGCTATATAATATATAAGTAATTATTATGAAATTTGACTGTAAAACAAACTAAAATATGTACATATGTCGAATTTTTTGATAACTCCAAAATTCTATTTATTGTCGATCGTTGATATAGTGTCGATACAGCTGAAAACGAGATATACAATGCCTGCAGTATATATTACCAGCTTAGGAGAAGTTTGTGTTGTTCCAGACGTTCGGACACGGCTATATGAACTGGTCTAATCATGATGATCACGAATATGTATACTTCCATACTTTTTTCTGCACACTTCTGCGTTGCACACTTCTGACCAAATTAGGCAAGGGTATAATAATACTTTTCCATGGGTCCCGAAAATGTAACTACTTTTGACCACCCCTGTATGTACCCCGAGATTCCTCAAAAATCAGAATTATTTTGTAACAGGTTGGCATGTACTTACTTAAAATTATACTTGACGTGCAACGTATCCTACTTTGCTCGGCTTTGATTTTTTAGCTGGGGGTATTTCCATTCTTCAAATTTATGGCAAATTCAGCAAGAAAAGTTATACTGATATAAACAGGGTTTGTGATTTTGCGCGGCCTAATACTCTTGTTTTTTTTGCACTGTTTGATTGTAATAAGATTTGGCATACTAGTGGTCTATCGATCAATCGATCCACTAAATTTCATAATTATGACCTGTACCCATGCGGTAGAGGAGTACATTAAGTCGACAAGACTGGCCTTCCAGAAATTGAGGTATGTCCACCAAATTTGTTATGTAGACTATCAAAGTGTGTATGCAGACCATGTGTGTATGTGAAATTTCGGCGACGTTGCTTTTCGCCTTTAAAATTCGTCCTACTACATATTATACGCCCAAGGCTAAAATAATGGGTGCGAGCTAAAGACTTTGTATATTGTATGTATATTTGCCAGCAGATCAAGTTTATTTCCGGCAACTCGGAAAAAATGATTTTCTTCCGCAATATTTAAAATATTAAAATTTGGTACACATATATTTTCTATTAATATGTAACGGCTCACCAAATTTCATGAAAATCGAATGGAAAATAGCCAAGTTATACGCACAAACTTTTTACAGTGAGTGAGATGGCATACGATTGGTATGTGTTTGGTCTTCGCATGCGAAAAAGAGAATGAGATAGGGCTAGTCATCTAAGAAACATAGCGAAGAGTAAATAGAGGGTACAGGAGGAGGTACAGGGTATATCCGAGTTGGTGAGGCGACTTGCTTTCTTTATTTATTTATTTTCACTTGAAGCCTATACCTTCGTTTTGTGGAATAAATAATAGTTCGTTTAATTTAATATGTACATATTGGAATATCTCCCAATTGGCCAACCTTGTAATAAAAGAACAACTCATTTCAAACCATTTTGGAAAATTCCAAGTTGAACTTAAAGTTTTTAATCTTAACTAATTTATAATTCTTTACTTGCTATTTTTATGTGTTACTTGTTGTATGTTTGCTTTTTTGTGCTAATATCTAAATCACATAACTAGCCACACGATTTTTTTTAAATACCGACAGCTGATTACTGTTGTGCTATTCGAGTGGTCGTTCACATGGAATATGTATAAAGATAACAAATTTATTGTTTTTTTTTTTTCATTTCTAGAGTTGTTTACTCCTAACGTACCTTCTAACCAGAGCATAAATCATCACATTCGGCATAGTAATTCGCCTACGCCTTTGGCTTTTACGCCGACGTCTGTATTGAGAAAAATGACAGCGGATAAGGATACGCCACCACTGCATAATAATCCAGGCAACCAACAGCAACCGAAGCAGCAACAGTATCACCAATACCAATCGCAGATTACCAAACCCAATGCGACGCACAATATTCTGATTGAATCACAACAGATGCCGGCGATCAACTTACAGCCTCGTATGATATTAGGCGGTGGAGGCAGTTATGCGATTAATCCAAATAGTCCACAAATTTCTCCAAAACTACTTCCCCAATCAAGAAATTTACAGCAACCACCACAGCAACAGATCAAATGGCCCTCTAGCAATATTCAAACTGCGCATAACATTAAGTCATTTGGTAAGTATTTTGTATATGATTAAAAAATCCAAATTCTACAGGGATTAACTATTTATACCATTTCTAGGGCGGCCAATATTAAAGGGAAATTTGAATTCTGTTCCGGCCCAACAAGTCACACAGCCAGTGCCGGCTTTTGCACCTAAAATCGAGTTACAAAGGCTTTCTGACGGAATCTCCCAAATGCAGCAGCACCACCAATTTGTGCAACAGCAGCAGTCCCGGCAACCGCCAAGACAACCGAGACAAATGGTGCAAGTGGATATGCACCGCCAACACAATCAATCCGGTAGGAGATACGCCGAAATATGTTGAATAATTTAACTCCAATTAATCTCATGTAATAAATCTTGCCTTTTCCATTTCAGGACCTACTGACGGCTCCGAATGTGTCAATGTACTACAGAACAATGGTCTTGGTGCCATTAACTACCATAGAGATGACCGATTATCGTCTACTACAAATCAATTGGCCCAATGGTTTTCACCAGAACTTCTTGCCAAAGCATCGGCTGGAAAGTTGCCGCTTTTGAATATGAACCAAGCACTAAGCTTGGAAGAATTCGAACGAAGAATTCAACATTCCTCGGCCACTGTGCACAATTAATTCATGCTTTAACTCATTCTTCGGATTTGCTAAATAGCACATTGATTTACGCCAAAAACATGCGGACTCTTATCTGAAGTCCGAAAACTCATCAAGATCATGTTAAGCGATACTATGGTAGTTAAATTAAAACATTTGAACTCAAATTATCGAAAAATTGTAGTTGACTATATTGTAAAAAAAAACTATTTTACTGTAAATAATAAAGTATTTAGTAAGCCTTCAATTTATTCTATTGTTGTAGTTCGAAAATGCCACACATGCAAAGAAATTTAATTACAACCGCAAATATGATTTTTATTTTCTTTATTTCATACTTTAAAAATCAAAAATGATACGAATATTCACGGAGACCAAGACTTAGGCTTCATAATGGTAAGTGTAAACACATTATATACTACCAAAGCTGTTTAGTCTTGACTTAACTCCGCTGAGACTTTGTGTAATTTTATTTAAATATCCTTTAAAGCTTGTGAAAAATCTTGTTGGCAAAATAAAGGACTCATTATAATTATGGAACCTGAATCTAGGGAGAAATTTGAATGCCAATTTTATTTTAGTGCGCGGCATATCCTGATTACATTTTTTTCTCTAGTTGTGTTAAGAACAATCCTAGTTGATATTCCAGCAAGCACCACTAAGTGATTTCGACAAACGTCAAACGGTGCTTGGCTTTAATTATAGTCTCTCGCCCTGTATTAATAATTAGGTGGGTAAACTACGGCTAATGCTACTGCATAGGGGACATAAAAGGAATGGGGGAGGAAGTGCGTATGTGTTTATATGTATGTAGGTATGTATTGCCCACAGCTACCGTGCAGGCTAAATTGATTTCATATAGTTAAGAATATTTAGAAATATGTAATACATTTTTGATTTGGTCGAAATTACCCCTCCTAATCAATTTTCTCGTTGCTCTTACTGGTTACCGATAATCTGGGAATTTGTAATGACCATATATGTATGGGCACTATATCACCCCAAACCAAGGAAATTGAAAGAACAACCGTGATTCAAGATCTTTATCCTAAATCTATAAGTGCTAACTATTAAATTACCCATAAATGAAAAATATGTCAACGCAACAATTAAACTAAATTTTCTATTGATTGAAAATTTTAGTGAACAACAATGATGTTGATTTGATAATTCTCCAGATGCTATGGTGGGTTTCCGTGCTGTTTTTCTAGAGAATAGGGATATAACTTCATCTTAAACTAGTTTGACTAGATTGATTTTAGCCCCTTCAGTTGAGACTAAGAATACTGTTAGCTCCGACTCTTGAATTTAGAGGGATGTATGTCGTCTTACACATAATTTGCAACAGATAAAGCTTCATATTCCTTAATGTGACACAGTCCTCGATGAAGTTCAGGATTGGCCTTCATTCTGGTTCTTGGGAGCGATCGCATTCGACCCTGCCAGTGCTCCCAGTTAAGCCGTTATCTCTAACTTCATCATTGCACTCATTACCATTGCTATTATGGACAACAGCCGCTTGACCGCGACTGGCAATAGGGCTGCCCTGACTGTCATTTGGCGAAGGGGAGGGTCGTTCGCTTGAGGTTGCTGTCACCGTTGCTGCGCCCGCAGCTGCCGGCGTAACATTGCCTGGAGCTTGTGTCCGACTGTAGCCGGAACTGGTCGGCACACCATGGGCTCCCGTCGTTGCCGAACGCCGATATACTGTACTGTTCATCGTCAACTTCCGGACGTTCTTATCAGGATGGAAGACTAGGATGTACACCTTGGGCGAGTAAAGACAGACCAATGCTACAGAGGCACTGAGACTGATTGAGATGCACAACGTTGTAATTTGTATCTGCAATCAAAGTAAGCAGAAATGACGATCAAGCATTCAAAAATTTTGGCGACGCATACCTCATAGGAGTTACCAGTGCCAAAGTATATGGGCACAAAAGCTAGCCAAATAATACATGTAGTATACATAGTAAAGCCTATAAACTTTGACTCGTTAAAATTTTCAGGAATTTTTCGGGTCTTAATGGCATAGACGGTGCAGATCGTGATCAAAATCATATTGTATAGCTGAGAGAATAGAAATGACATGTCCTGAATCTTGCATTTAAGAATAACCTCACTGCGATCGGGATAATAGAAGCGCGTCCCCGGAGGTTCAACTATCATCCAAATCATTGTTATTAATACTTGAATTGCTGTAAAATGCGATTACTTTACTTTATGTCTTGATTTTGACTTAAATAATAATTCTTACCAATAAGAGTCGAAGTAATGACTACCTGTGATTGAGGACTGATGTACTTTAGGCGCTGCGCGGACTTGGACGCAGAGTGGAAGATACGTGAGATGCGATTAGTTTTCGTTAACAATGCACTGTAGATAATAGAAAAGCCAACACCAATGCCAAAGCGCTGCAGCACACAAGATCCAATCGTCGGCTTGGCGATAAGAGCAAAAGTATTACAGTAGCAGACTAAAATTCCAAAAAGGAGCGTGTAGCTAAGCTCACGCCCGGAAGCTCGGACGAGAGGTGTATCGTGATTCTTAGCAAACAAAACAATCACAATAATGGTCATTAAAATTCCGATCATGGCAATGGCCATGGGGACGAGGGCGAACAGCGAATTCCAGCGCATGTATTGAATATTTAAGCCAAAACAGGAAAGCTTGTCCGGGTATGGCCAGAGTCCGGGGCCGCAGTCCTTGCAAGTAAACTCATCATACACATACTCAAAGGCCTCGCAGCTATCGCATATCCAACAGCAGGTATCGCCTTGCTGTTTTTTTATCATCCCAACGTCGCATGGCAGCGAGCATGCTGAAGTGGGTTGGTCGACCTCCTTGTTCCACACAATGCTTTCTAAATTCATTTCAAGGCTGTTAAACCACTTTCCTATGACCTGCCATAATAGATAGAATTAAACAATTTAAATCAATCGTCAAAAGACCTTTCGTACCTTGTATTGATATCCTGAGGAGTTGTCCAGGCGTTGGTAGTTCAATATATCATAGCGGGCCAGCCCATCACCTTGCCGATCAAACTTTACTTCGCTTCCGGCCAAATCTTAGGAATGAAGTCATAACAATGGAATGAATTAGTGCTAAAGTGAGCCAAAATAATTTTAAATACATACCTATGAACGACACATTCAATAGATAATTGTTGTAAAACTCTTTTCCGTCATAGCTTGCCATTTCTGAACATGCTTGAGAACTGCTGTCCAAAGGTTTGCGGAACCACACGGATTCTCTTTGCTGATGTCTTTGGTGGCCCTGATCGACTTGATCTTGGTGCATGCACCGGTCGTTGTGCAGGTTATGTAGAGCGTGTGCGAATGCGTAAACAGCGTCTACCACAAACTGAGTCTTTGACTCCTGTTCATATCTGTGTACAGTGTTGTTTCATATGCATATTGCATATTGTTGTTATAAGTAAGTATTAAACCGAAAACCTTCCGCTGCCTAGAAAGCTAGGCCAAACTTACCCGACTTTCTCCGATAGTCTTAGGTTTTCCTCGCAAGGCGCATTAATCTTTTCGTGAGCCACTAGTGACCCATTAGTGCTGTTGTTGATACTTAAAGACTCAGATTCCGACACAAGTACACAGTTGAATGTGTCCTCCCAGTATTCGGCAAACCACGGATTTCGCTGATTTGTTTTGGGAGTCAGCTGCATCATATACCGGTCAAAGTCTTCAATTATCTCTGACTGTAACTCAACAGTAATTGCCCCTTCTGCGATATCCTCTAGACCTTCTAGCAGCTTCTGCTGCTTTCCCCAACCGTCGCTAGCGATCCAGTGGAACGGCTGACTCAAATTGGCTCGTTTTGCTGCTTGTAGAATTCGCCGCGCGTCCTCTGCTCGAGTAAAAAGAACCACTCCGCGGGCGTTTGGCTTCTTTTGTAGCTTGCTGATAATTGCATCGAAGACCTTATCGTCGGCGGCACTCGGAACTTTTTCAGCGGCGGCGATGCAAACATGCCGTTCTGTGGCTTCTTTATGAAAAGCCTCGATCCCGTATTCACCATAGGATCCTTCTGAGTGAATTGTGGATACATAGGACCAGTTCAAGTTCTTAATAATGTCAACTAGGGCTACTGATTGAA
Organism: Drosophila nebulosa; assembly: GCA_024703675.1. Lineage (NCBI taxonomy): Eukaryota > Metazoa > Arthropoda > Insecta > Diptera > Drosophilidae > Drosophila > Drosophila nebulosa. The sequence continues at coordinate 274,119 of JANFPS010000004.1, read as the reverse complement.
ACGTGTCCGGCGGCACAGTTCTTGCAAATAGATCAAATCGAGACTTGTCAGATAGTGTTTTCGCCGTAGACGCGGGTGAAATTTGTGGTATGTGAAAGAGACGTAGAAGGTTAGCGACCTGCAGTGATACCGAGCTATAGGAACCGCCAATCACTCCAAAAACTGGACCGGAAGAGGAATTTTTTCTCAGTTGCGGACTGGATGTGTCGGAGCACTCGAAAGCGGAGGTGTCCAAGTTATTAAGGGATGCTCGAACAAATTGTAGCGACTGATTTAACGCGTATGTGTCTCGTGAGCAGGTGTCAAGTATGTGAACGCCTATCGTTATACCCGGTAGCAGGTTGCTGTCATTATTTACGCGGTCAACTGCATAAAGCATTGCCTCGAGCCGCTGCACTCCGCGGTTGTATACTTTGGGACCGCAAGGAGTTCCTTCGCCCTTTTCATGCACGGGAAAGAGCCCGCCCAATATGATGTCCCCCGGTAAAGAAACAGAGATCATGTCTTGTGATACCGAAGTTCCCGCTCCATCTAGGTGAGGTACTAGAAATAGGAGCGCCACAAATATCATTTTATTTCCGACAGAGCTTGCGCTCAAACTCCATCTGTAAACTGTTGAGCGCCACATGCCTCCGGCAAGGTCGTGTTCGTGGTAATAACTCGGATTTTTCACTAATTCTTTGCTGCTAATGACAAATGAAATCCATATCAACTCAATTGTCGAGTGCCTTTGTAATAGCTTATTTCGAATTCAGACATTTTAAGTTCACTATTCCGAGGCAACTGCGAAATAAACGTGAAAATTAGTTAGGTAAATTATATACTGATCTATATTCTAAACTAAACAACCGAAAATTTTTTAAATTTTAATGTGTTACGCAATTTAAACATGATAAACTTTCCTTTTGACACTTTGAATGACGATCTTTATAAACTATTAAATTTGAAATGCGTCAAAAATACCTTGTGAATTGGTAATAAAGTAAAAAGTATTACGAAATCTCTTTGTCTCGAAAATTCCCTCGCTGCCCGCCCTACTACCGTTTACTGTTAATCGGACGGATGCACAGAGGAATATATGAACATGGGAAAATCGACTCGGCTGTTGATGCTAATTAAGAATATACATACATATATACTCAAAAGTACTTCCTTCTGGCTGTTTCATACATTTGGCAATTTTAATATACCCTTTCACCTTATGGATATAGGGTGTAAAAGCAGGAGTTTAGACAATATTTTGTACAATTTCCCAATTTTCCAAAACTCCATGTGGGGCGGGCCCCATACACGTTAGTGGTAAGTATGGCTCAAAAAATTTAAGAAAAATAATTATTTGTTTGTTGGAGTATGTCAACCAAATTATATTTTTAAGTAGTGTTATTTATTTATTTTATTTTAGCATATCGGCATCATGTTGCAAAGTTTTATCAAAAATGGTTGCAGGAGTATAGAAACTATGGCCATACCGAACTTAGCGTCTTCGTTATTTTTAGCATTACAAACATCTGACACCCTTTTGCAATAGAATAAAAACGCTTTCGAAAAGCCTTCGAACAAAAACAAGATTAGTTAGTTAGACATTTCGGTGTTTTATTTTACGTTTTCCTTAATTACATTTTCCAAAAAAATGATTTTAAGCTTACATGCTCAAACGTTAAGCCTGTTGGTCGGTAAACATTTAAGTGCTTCTTAACTTTATTTTAATATCTTTAAAATTATTATTCTTCAAATGCGGCTGTTTTAAAAAATATTTTCAAGGTCTAACCGCTGACACAACTTATGTCAACATTAATGAACATTCAACCTATCAATAAAATTCATAATTCGTATTGAAGATAGGCAATTTCCAATGTATCAACAGCGAAAATATTGTCGGGAGGTGGTAAAAACGTTTGCAGATGCTCCCCTATAGTACAGATCGTCGCCGTGGAGATATTTAGTGGGATTCCCATCTTAGGATTGGCAGATTATTCCATTATTAGTCAAGTTAAAGTGCTTTGGGTCAAATTCTCTACTGCCTTCCTTAAGCCTTTTCAAGTATTCTCTAAGTCTTTTCTTCGAAAATAATCGTTCTATTTAGTAAGGGTCAAGCGTGGTTAGTGACCACATATTGGTCGTCTATTCTCCTAAGAAGCCCCGATTACGCTTAAACAGATACTTTATTGATGCATGCAGTACCATCTTACACGTCAGCCTTAGTATCGGATTTAAATCAAGAAATGTAAAATAAAGTAAAATCTTTTAGTGACGAAGTATTTAATTGCAAAATTTTCATCTTAAAATATAATTATTCTTGGACCTGCGAACATTAAACTCGGTTTGGGTCTAAATATTACTAAATTTGCAAAATGCGATTTTGTTGTCCACTTTGTTTAAATTTCTAAATTTTACTATCCTTACGAATAAGTAAGAAAATAGGACATTGCGGGCTTAAAAAGCAAAATGAAATTTGGCCGTTTAGAAACAGTCTCTGGTATATTTTTTGCACTGAAATTTATTAGGCGCTAAAATTTGAGCATCAATAACAACTTTGATAAAAAAGTGCGTTTTCTTTAAACATTTTTGATCAAATTTCCATTTGAAATTACATTTGAAGGTACAAACGGAACATTTTATAAATACATATATAGCGTTAACAAGGCTGGTTTCGACCATCTTCAATCGGCTCAACATCTAAGAAATTGCGTTAAATGCTTGTTTACGGAACCCGTTATGCCGAAGAGAGGCAATGAGAACCAAAGAGAAAACGAATTAAAATAAGTTTACTGTTCGCGTCACCTATACTGGTACTCTCGCAAATGCGGGCTCTGTGTGTGGGTGAAAAGCGAATACGGCGACCCAGAAAAAGCTTTAATGCAAGAACTTTCCCAAGAAGTACCAACAAGAACAAGAATGGTACCACCGATGCTGATGATGGCGATGCGAAGCAGAAGCAGCACCTATACACACACACACACACACACACAAGTATAGTCATTGGTATTCAATATGAAATGGGGATTTGTTGGGCTGAAACAACTGATATCTAAACGCCAACGCTGATTTCTGATACAGGAAAAAAGGGCCGGATTGGTGTAGTCCTTGTCAATGAGCTACATCTACATATTGCGATGCTTTGCACATATGTACATGAATGCTTTTAGTTAGATCACAGAGCTGCTGTTTATATGTACATACCGATATAAATATGTGTACCTTTGAGGTTTGCATGTATGTATGTAGGTCGAAAAAGTTAAGCATTGGACAAGAACTCAATGCATACTTCAGGACCTTTAACTTATATATGTACATATTTGCAGACACGCACAATCACTTGCTTACTTACAAATGTACTTACGTACTTGCCAATTGCAATACATTTAATTGTTCCACGTGATTTTTTTTGTACTCTGCATAATCCGTGTTTTTTCTTTTTACCGAATCGCTAAACTTTTCTGAATTTATTTAAAAGGAACTATGCGTACATCTGTCCTTAACATTACAAGGAGATAAACTGATTTACCCACGATAAGCTGAAGCAGCAGCAGTTCTTGTACGACCACCAGCAGCAGCAACATTACCAGCATCAGCAGCAGCGACAACAACAACAGTGCCATCTAGCTAACTGTCCATCTCTCTCCTGAAAGAGTACGCACCGAGAGAACGCACCCACACACTCTCACAGAAGGACCAAGTGTAGGGTCGCTCACGGTTGTCCTATGCTTAAGAGTCGACTGGTTGCTAAAGCTTAAGCGGAAGCTTTTACTCTTTATTCGTTTGTTTTGAACTGTTCTTGAAGGGTCTTTTAAATATGATACGATGTATGCAACTCTCGGCAAATTATATTTTTGTCTTTGATAAACTAAAAACCAAATTATTCAAAAAACGAAAGATTAAATAATAAGTTACGTTTGTTTTTGTAAATGTTCACTTCCGTGCATTGCATTCAAGTGATATGATTGGCTGTGCTAAGACCATTTCTACTGTCTACTGTCTAATTTGTGTTATAAAAAGAAGATGGATCCGAAAATCTTGTACTCATCTAGGATTCAGTACCAGAAACGCAGAAAGTAAAAAGGTTTATTATTAAAAAACTATATATATACTATATGGGGTCGGAAACGTCTTCTTCTCTGCGTTACAAACATATGACCAATTTTATAAAACAGAGGGTATAATTAAAAAATTATTATAAAAAATCTACAATACACAGGGTGATCATTATTTTGACACATTTTTTGTTTCCGTACTTTAGTTGCAATTTTCTTGACTCCTAAACAATTTAATAAAACAAACTCGGTTTTCCGTTAACTTATTGCTTTCAAGGTTAAGTACTTTCTTAACCTACAAAAAAAAAGGAAAAACAGGATAATATTTGTAGTTTTTTATTTGTCATGTGAATTCTGCAAGTGTATTTGAACTTCAGGACAGCCATCTCACGGCAATGACGTAATACATTACGTAGGTAACGCTATTGTGGCGCCACCATGCCCATGTGTAAAATTGACATTATTAGCAGCGCAAACGTTGAACGGCAACTGAAAAAAGGGGGAAAAGTAAGCGACCGTTAAAAAAGGGGGAAAAAAATAGCGTATAAAACAGAAAAAAACGCGCGAGTTTCCAATATAAGAAATCGAGTTTTTGAAGGTGGAAAATGAAAAACAGAAAAAATACACCAGTGTCCACAACGTCTGACCTTCAGATCTCGCTTTTCTTCTTACAGAAGAATAACGAAGTTCAGCTTAAAAGATAGATTATACAGACTCTTTTATTAAGACTTCACTCAAGTTGTAGATCCAGTAAGACTAAAAAATAACAGAACTCAATCAGTTTCCAAAACTTAACAAATTTTTGAAGGCTTGTTGCCTTGTTGTTATGTTAACAAACAAAATTTCTTTACATAACATTTATGATTCATCCCATAAACACAACATTATTCTTGTCTGTTATTTTTGAAAAAAGAGACTAAATGAATGCTGGAAAAATCCTAGCATTTACCATTATGTATGGATTGACTTATGTAAAAAAAAACACAAGAAAGCTAATGTTCTATGATTTTTAGGGCTATTGTGTATAACAATAAGTGAAGACTTTATTCCGACATTGGGTATGTACAGATACAACAGACCTAATTTTATATGCTTATTTTAAAGTGGCTCAGAAAATGATTTACTATGTATTTTGAAAGTAGGCCGCGTAAATAATATTATTTATCTTATTCACAAAAATAAAATGAAAAGACCCGATCAGTATTTTACCATAATTCCAATTTACAATTAAACTCATTTATTTTAGTAAATTAAGCTTTTCTCAAATCTCTATAACAGAACGGAACGAATAAGCATTCAAAGCGATTGAATTTTTGTACGACTTGAAATTATTCTAATATTAAATGTTAAGGTTTTACAGCTGATCTTTCTAAATTATATATAAATTAAGCTCCAGCCAAACTAATAACATTCAGGATAATATTTGAATAATCATGGCGGAGGTTGAAAAGACGTAAAACCAAACCAAAAAAGATTCCCTTTAAAAAAAGAGTCCCTTTCAAAAAAGGGAATATTAATTTTTTCTCAAAAATTTACACATAAAATATGTAAATTCTTGATTCGAACGAAAATATGAGTTCATATAGCCATATTCGTCTGTCCGTTCTCCCGTTAATAAGCCGACTTCGGCTATTCAAAAGCTTGTTGACCCTTAAAACTCTTTTTTTTGGTGTCTGATTCATGGCCGGAAAACAGGCGATGCCTCTACCCTTAAAGCCTTTGGTCATTATATCCCCTTATGTTCCGAATCCTGTTTCTGTGTCTGAATTAGATGTTTGCACTCATGACTTACTTTAATACGAACAAATTCGAATTAATTTGAATTGAACGAGTGCGGAACACACAAAGAATTCAATGTGAATGAATATATATTTGTTTTATGTCACATAACATATCTAAAAGCGATTTCTAATTAAATTCTAATTAAATAAATGTGAATATATAAGTTAAACTATGACATTCCAGCTATCAAATATGCACATTTTGCGTGTTTATTTCGTTGAAGTTGCTTCAAAGCAAGCAAAACAATTTAATTACTATTACCTTGATTTCAATAAGTAAAGTTCAAGCTTAATGTTTTAGGTAAATTGACTATGCCGATAGTTACAAATTTTAAAGAAAAAGAACGGACTTAAACAACACACATTAGTAGCTCAGAAAACTCAAGAAACGAAAAAGGCTTTCTTTTTTTTGCCTACGGTTTTTAAAAGCTTGTTTACCAATTCTCCAAACATCTATTTTTAATTTACCCCAGTGCAAAATGAGTGCAAAATACAGGGACGGGAGGGGCAACGCAAAAATGTAAAATAAACTTAATCTGTGCTATACGGGTCTACATACCAAATTTGATTAGAGCTCTAAAAGTTTTCAAGATCTCGTCACTTTAACGAACGGATGGACGGTCGGACAGATGGACATAGATATATGTAGTTGGCTGTTAATGCTGCTCAATAATATAATACTTCATGGGATCGTAAACGCTTTCTTCTGCCTGTTTGTATTAAATAAATATTGAGACACAAGAATTGAGATTGGAACTTAATAAGTATTCATTTAAGTTAGTTTCTTTGATTATTATTACTTTATTCGGCTTTGGCACACTCATTTAAAAAAAATATAATTTTTCCAACCACTCTAATCGTGAGATGCATATTAATAGATAAAATATGTACATATGTAAATATGTACATATATACAAGTAAAAGTATCGAGTCGAAAATCCATTCAACTATATATGTGCATACATAAATGAGTACTACATATACGAGGTCTGTCTTAAATAGGTGACTTTCCAAACTTCACGGACTACATACATTCATCAATTTCATAGGGTAACAAGAAATACCTATGCCGCTATAATGTACATACATATATATTTAAAAGGCCAAGGAGATAACTTTTGGACCTAATAAGTTTATACATATTTATGCAAATGTTTGTTATACAGTTAAATTCCAATCATCTGATACGCCGGATTCTTATAGTTTTTGAATTTTGAATTTCGTAGTTAATGTGGAGATTCTCAAATCCCTTATAGTTCTCAAATACAAAGGTAAAGCTTGTATGTACATTTTGATTATGCAGTTTAAACGGATAACTGGAATTTTTCTGTATATGTATGATTAAAGTTCAAAGTAGTCTCTTTCCATGTCAACAACATATATCATGTTGAAATCATATTTACATTTTAAGCGTGTACTTAGCCACAGTATTGATCGCACTTCTTGCGGTTGCACGCTCTCTGCCACTAAAAGGGGGCCTAGTTTCAAATTTCAATAAAAATGTTTTACTCAAATCGGAAGTACTTCAAAGTTCGGTTCAAGTCTTAGATTTGATATACATTTATTTTGTAGGTTAAATTAACATTTTTGAAGAAAAATGGTCACCTTTCTTTTGCAGCGATTTATTATTGGGTGGGCTCATGTTTTAGACTAGCGCGTACGATTAAAATTAGGATTTATGTGCAACAAATTCAATTGGGGGAGGCGGGGTTATGGAACTCGACTTAGATCGAGACGCCTCAAGATTGGCACGTCTAGCAGCTGCTGCCATATAAGTGCCATAATATCTGCTTAATATATGGGGATCAACATGGTTTAGCTCGACGTATCCTTTCTGTACACCTGACGACGCCAATTGATGTGTCGTAGTCGCTAAGTCTGGGCCACACTCTGAGCTGGCGGCAACATCAATGGGACACTCTTCCAAAGAATTGGAATCATGAGGACTACAGCTGCTGGCGAAGGATCGCGCTGCTGAATCCCCCAGAACGGGCGAAACAGAAGTTGGAAAGATCCGCGGTCTCTGATTCTCTTCTGGATCAACGTCGGCATCGAGTGAAGATCGTCTGGCATCACTTAGGTACGAGTTATTGTCATCAGAAGAGTATATTTGTTGTACGCGACGCACTTTCAGTGGAGTCTTTCCTACATCACCATCGACTGGAGCTTTCGCTTCACCGTCACTAGCGTTATCTACCACATCCACGTCTACGTCGTCTTCAATATCCGGATCTACACCATCAGCTACAATATTGACTACCGGCTGATCAAGGCCGACAAGTACTTCGCGATGGATGGTCTGCTGCTTCTGCACTTGGACCTTGGTGATAACAGTATGCTGTGTTTGAGTTGTAGTCCGCGTAGCGGTCGCTGTGGCTGAGCCGGGCGATTCAACTCGATTTCCGGAAACTATATCGAGCTGTACATCGGGGGCCAATAGGGATGCTACATCAAACTGACGTTTTCGTGTTTGGGAGTACAAGTTGGCAATTGTCGTCGTGGTCGTTGAGTTTATGTATGCGATATGGTGGTGCGCCCGATCGATATCTTGCTGCTGTGCTTGCGAGCCTTCGGTTACCAAGCTCTGTGGGTTAGCCAACACTGGTTCCGATTGGGGCATGTTGGATCGCTGTCGTTCAAGATGCAGATCAGAATACTGCCGGTACGGTGGTAAGCTGCTTATAATATTGCGTCCAAAAAACTGTCCGATGTAGTGCTGATGCTGATGGTAAGGGTAACTTAGAGCGGCAAGCTGCAACGAAGCCTGGGAGGGCGGCGGCGGTGGTGGAGTACTAAGGTCTAAGGGCGGTGGACTTGGCGAGTCAGTAGTGGCGTCGTCTACAGAAAGACCCATGTGCTTTCGTACCTTACGTTGGGCTTTACGGCGCCGAAAATCGCCCTTACGAAAATCATCAATGTTGGCTGGATGTATAGCCCAATAATGTCCTTTTCCATTTGCACTGCGACCCGACTTAATGAAGCAATCATTCAACGACAGGTTATGCCTAATAGAGTTGCGCCAACCAGGACCGCGACTTCGAAAGTATGGATAGTTGTCCAAAATATACTGGTAAATGTCCGAGAGCACAAGTTTCATCTCGCTTGAACTGAGAATGGCCATCGCAATTAGCCCAATGTAGCTATGCTGCGGCTTCGGCTCCTCTGGCTGAAAGATACGCTGCGATTGTGGAAAAAGTGATATTGTCGACAAAGCTGCCATCCGGTTGGAATTAACACTTGTGCCAGGGCTATGTTGACTGTATGGATTTAAATGCATCCACGGAGGGACTCCAATCGGGGAAGCTCCTGAGGCAGTATATTGCGGACACCGCAACCGCTCCATGTGTCTTGGCGAAAGTAAGTTATACAGCTGTAGTCGATATTGTTCCAGTGCCATAGTAGTCGACTGTGCATGCCTTGGGACCACCGATGAATTTGGATAGATTCCACTCATAAGCTTAAGAGGATGTGTCGGGGATTGGTCCTGATCTGGGGAGGAAGTCCGTGATGCAGTTATGTCTGTGTGCGCCATTTCAGTAACCTTGTATCAATTCCGACTGGTGAGGCGTACTCCAACGAATGATTTCATTGTTATCACAAACCAAGCTAAAACGAGATGAAAGCAAGATTCTAGTCAATAAATAATTTAAAATCTTATATGTATAGTTGAGATAGAGTAATTTAAATAATAAACAACATTGGTCAAGATAAAAAAAAATAAGACAAAGTCAATGTAGGATGGGCAATTAGATAAGATGTGAAAAACGAACATCCTAAAAAGAAAAAGAATACAAGCTCTTTTTATTCTTTAGAAAAATGTCAGTTCTAAACTTGCAACTATTAATTTTAAGACACGAAATAACATAATTTTGTCAAAAGTCATCTCGGGACTACTTCCGACCTATGCTTTTTAGAAATAGCATTTAATGTTTAAAGTCTTTTTGTAATTATAATTTCTCTGATAAAATTGGCTTTTACGTTAGTGTTAGTTGTGGCTTACATGTATCTACTATCCTTTCCACTATTCCTCTAACGACTTTTTCCACAATTTAATGTTTAAGTATTTGTTTGCCGATGTTATTTACAAACTGCAAACAATCTTATTTAAAATTTTAAATTAAAATATGTGCGTTTTGCATTAACTTTTTTGAACGAAATACATTTATTATCTGGCGTTACACGAAATGAACTCTTCGCAAGACAAATACGGCCTGAAAATGATATCTGCCTTAAGCTGAGAAATATAATTGTAAAGATTTATAGAAAAAATTACCGAAAACACAGACTTACCTACCTGTCGACCTACCTATCAACTGAACAAAATGTCCAGTTGCATTATTTTACCCAAAAATTATCTTTCATTTTAGTTTAAGCATTATGTATTTGTCTATCTTTATGTGGTTTCTTGTTTTTGGAAATTGTCAGATTTGGATACTTTTTTGTAGTATGTAAGTGGCATACCTAACTATACCAACCTGCCATTTTGGCGGTCATATACGTCATAAGCAGCTGAGTTTACAATTGTAAAGTAACCAAATTGCGAAGATGTCACAAGTATGTAATTTATTCATCAACACATAACGCATTTATTATAAGAACATTTATAGTAGACAAACAATCCTTAATAATCAAGATGCAATTTCGTCCAATCTGCGCCAAACAAACTGGTTCATTTTGGAATAAAATTTTGGTTTGCAATCGACCTCAATGGAAAAGGACGAAACGGTATTTTTACATTTTTATTACTAGCATCAAAATTATTGGATAAAAAGATTACATTGATTAGCCCTAAATATACACATACATAAATCTGTACAACCAAAAACAAAGTACCGAGGTTTGCTAAAAAAAATAGGATCGTTTATCGTCGATTTGCTCAGTTATTTATAAAAGACATAAAGCTACATTGACACAAAATGCATTCCCTAAGGGGTGGCAAAAGAGACGCTAAAAATAAGCCTGACCTTTTGTTATTTTATAAGAAATCAATAAAAATATATGATATTCCCTCATGACCACTTATTTGGCGCACTATGTTGCCGTACTTTAAGTCCCATTTTCTTGACTCCCAAACTAACTTTTTGTGTTGTGTTGGTACCATCATCCCAACTCAGCTTTTTTTCCAGGTGCGTTTAAATAAACCAAGCCCCAACTTGCCTGGCCACCACCAACTTAGCGCACGTAATCGGAAATGTTTAGTATTGGGGATACACCTAGGAAACATTGGAAGAAGTTTTAGGTGTAGTAAAACCAACAAAAGTTGATAAAACTAGAACTAGAAATTTGACAATTTATCATCACAATTTGCGTCGGGCCAATTGAAAATGTGATTTTTATAAGTATATGTATGTATCATCGCCTCATAAAATTTGATAATTTTGAGCCAGACATCTTTCATGTACACTCAGAAAGTGGCAACGGCCGGCAGTCGTTGTATGATTTATCATTGTTCTATGTGATTACTTGATCGGATTTAATCCGATATCAAAAAAGTTTAAAATTTTTTAGAAATCGAAAAATCGAAGACTTCACACACATAAGATACTCGCCGTAATAATAATTTAGTAAGCACGTCGCCTTACTGACTCGGGGGGGCAGCCGGATAAGTGAGTGAGATGGCATGTGATTCGTATGTGTTTGACCTTCGCATGCAAAAGAGAGAAAGAGATAGGGCTAGAAAAATAACAAAGAGTGAATAAAGGGCGCATTGGTACAGGGTATATCCGAGTCGGTTAGGCGACTTGCTTACTTTATTATACGTTTTTATTTTTATCCAACTGCGGCAGCGTCAAACATTTTCGGACGGAGAGGCAGGCGGACATAGACGGATTGACTCGTGCATACACTGATCAAGTTTATTTTTCTAACGCCTTCTTAATTCGCAAAAAAGCATGAAGTTTATCTTGGTGTTACTAGACCTACAAGTTTTTTATAGAGGTCGTAGGTGTATCCTAAATGCTAAACTTTATTAGATCACGTGTGATTTTACTCAAAAGACAGATAAACTTACTTGTATATCGTGAACACAAACCAAAAACAATTGTTACAAAAAGTAGTTTGGAAGTCGGGAAAACAATATTTTAAATACGGGAAAAACGTGCGCTAAATTAGTGACCACCGCTGTATGTAGTATGTCATTTAGTCCCGCAAGGGCATCCAAATTCGGCTGAGTTATTCCATCCATTTGCTTATTAATTGCAAAGAATTGTTGTACTTTGCCAATGCGCCAGATCTACATATGTAGGTATTCGGATACGTCTTTTATCGTTCTAATAATGCTTGACATTGCTTTTGATTAACATAATATATTTGTACAATATGTATCCGCATAAATAGGTAAATATAGATTTAAAGTGGCCGCAAGCTTTGCTTTTTATACCCTGTACCTTACCTGTAGGGTAAAAGGGTATATTAAAGTTGCCACAATGTATGTAACAGCAGAAAATAAATATATTCTTGATCAGCATCCACAGCCGATTCGATATAGCCATGTCCGTCTATCCGTCTGTCCGTTCGTCCGTATGAACACCTAGATCTCAGAGACTATAAGAGCTAGAGTCACCAAAGTTGGGATGCAGCCTCGCTCGTATAGTGTTTACGCAGATCAACTTTATTTCAAATTTCTCCCGCAATATTTAAAATATCGTTATGAATTTTGATACACATATATTTGCTAATAATTTGTATCGGCTCACCAAATTTCATGAAATTTTTAAAAAAATTTATAGGCAATGTCATGGGGGCGGCAGCCGGGTGAATGAGTGAGATGGCATACGATTGGTATGTGTTTGGTTTTCGCAAGCGAAAGAGATAAAGAGATTGGGATAGTCATCAATCAAACATAACGAAGAGTGAATAAAGGGCGCATTGGAACGTGGTATATCTGAGTGGGTGCGGCGACTTGCTTTCTTTATTGATTATTTAAGTTGCCTGAAGCAAATAAGCTAGCTAAGCTGGTAACATAAGGTGGTAAAGCAGGTTGCGATTTACAACCTTAAAACTGACTTATTAGACCTTATAAATTTGGAGGCAACTTTTAAATTAGTGTTACCAACTCATCTTAACACATTTGCTTCTTTGTTGGTTTTCGAGAATGCCAACATATCAATAGAAAGAGAATGTGCTAAACTCTGCCAAATATTTAACCAAATTCATCTTTATTGCAAATGATGAACGCAATAGCCATGAAATTTATTTGAAATAGAAGGAGGCGGATTCATGGTTTTATTCATTTTTTTTTTTTTAAATGGTTTATTCTATATTTTTGTAGTTTTTAAAATCGGACACACAGCCTCACAAACTATATTAACCAAACAAAGTAATGAATGCTAAGAGCTTGCTGTGGGGTCTCTGGACCCTTCGCGACGTGTTGATATTCAGTATTTATGTTAATTTAATGAGAGGTCCACTTGACGCCACTTTCCAAGAGCTAGTGTTAACCAGACCGTGTTTCTGTTTCTCGTTTTCAGGCTTGATATAAAAAAAACACACTTGAAATCTCAAGCACATACGGATAAGAGAACGGTGGTATAGCGCATATATATATGGGATGTATGTACATATACGGAACACACGTACATACATACATACATCATATATATGTATGTGTATATATGTACATGTGATGCTTAATTGAAGCTGGCGACTTTATTCGGAACAGAGGTGTGGCCGCCAATAGTTTTTCATCAATGCTAGACGCACTTACATATGACCACTTTTATTTCAATCCGGGTGGTGTCGTACCTTGCATTCATGAATTGAAAGAAATATTTTGTCAATTATCAGACAACACTTTTTCAAACACTGATGCACATCTAAAGATGTGCTCGTGTTATAGTTTTATGGCTAACTAAATACGTATGTAATTGTTTTCTTTTTATTATTAAAAGTTTAAGTAAGTTATCTAACTTTTGAACTGCGCACCAAATTAGATAGTTGTTTGTCCCAAACTCAACAACGATTAAAATTCGGGAATGCCTTTGTGTAATTATTAGCATTTCCATAGGTTTTAAAAAGCGTTTCTCCTATTATTGACCCCCCTAGTGACATGACGATAACGCCGACAAAAATTGAAAAGGTTTTGTTTATTATTAATTTGCTCAATTTCCACTTTAACCACTAAGGGGTGGTAAATCAGTTTTTATCATTATGTTTGCACTTTTTGATTTCAATTTTACTATGCGGTTGTTGATTTTGGACTAATTTTTATTTTCATTTCATTCCGAAGCACACCAAATCAAACAAACCTTATTCTTAACAACTCAGATTCTTATATCTTTGTTACAATGTATTTAACTCGTTGTCACTGGCCAAAGGGGCCTAATAGTGCCGACACCACCATACTTTTATAATGCAAATGCCGACCGTTCAAAGGTTGTGCGTTGTGACCGACACGGAGTTCAAACTGGGTCTGAATGTACATATGTAGGTACAACAAATGGTACGTGATGCGCAAAATGGCTCAACACTGCGACTGTATGCGGCAAGCCACGCCTACGTGTCTCATTGGTGGCACGAATTCGTGGTGGCAGTGACTGGCGCGACAACCTATCGAAAGGCAATGGCGTCTTTGTGTGTTGCCATCTCTGTTTGGCAAGCATGGGGATGAAGTCAAAACCAGTTTGAAGAGAAACTCTTGATTCAGCAATTCAATCGACGCAATTGCAACAAAAACAAAAACACTTTAGCGCCGAATTGTAACTGTATGGCTAGAGCTTCTTTTTCTGAAGGTTAATACAGGGTCTGACAGGGCCAATATACATACATATACATACATACATACATATGTATTTATGTATTGTGTTTGTTCTTGTGCTTTTATATTTAAATGAAAATGTATTTCCATATACAGATACAGAGAAATTCATATTTGTCACTGCGTTGCGTGGGTGATAGTCATTGAAGGCATTACTTGCAGACCTCTTTATAAAAGTGTATACACAAACAAACAAACGCTATTGCAAGTGTTTTTCGTGTTACAAGTGTAGTTGCTAGGAAAAACTAATTCCATTCTAGTAAATTTTCATTGATTGGTATATTTAATTATTGTGAAATAAATAAGTATTGTGGGTATTATTAAGGAAAATACATATACACAGGCATATGTAAATGGCAATTATACAACCCATATATTTATACACCATATATATATATATATTTATACACTAAACACAAAATGCCCCGATATTCTCATATTTTTCCACTATTCTTTGCCAAAATGTCAATAGTGTTTTAAAAAGTGATTACTTTTAGTAGAGCCGCGCTTTCATTCTCCCATAAGTGTAACTTGTAAATATGTATAAAAAACCAACAGCATTTAAATGAAGAAGAAATGGTTTAAGTTGGATGATTTTTTAATACTTTTTAAAGATAACAGATTAAAACGATTTACATACATTAGCTTTCTGCAATTACATGAAAAAACACAATAAAATATATATATTTTTTTTAAATAATAAAAGGTACTGCTAAAAAAGTTTTAAACGGTATATACTTTTAAACCTAAAAACAAAAATAAAAAGCTCAACTCAATTTTTAAAATCCAACCCTTAGTTTTCAAGTTTTAGATTAGTTTCTATATCCCTTGTTATAATAATTTCTTTTATGTGATGTCAGACAACTTATGAAAATAATTTTTAAACCTTAAAGTAAGGGATATATGCACATATTTAACAGGTTTTTGATAATTTGATTTTTTGTGACCCAAAAAAAAATTTGTACTTCGCCAACAAGTTTCATATTCGAAAATGGCGACCCCAAATTAGCCTAGAAAACAATGTACGACCTTGCTCTAAATTAGTCAATTTAATTCATACTTATCTGTAAAAAGTGTTAAAAGTAGGCCATAAAAAAATGTTTGCTAATGATGTGACTGATTCTTAATTTTTTAAAGGAACACAATACAATGCCATCACAATCAATGATTCACTTAATCCACTTCCAAACCCTAGTAAACTACCTACTTCAACGGGTCATTCATTTCGCTTTTGCGAAAATCTTTATCTTGTCGACTCTTGGCAAAACATTACACCTTCTTAAGATTGCTGTGCAGGCAGAGGTGAGACAGGAAATGCATTAGTTAGGATTGGAACAAAGCAAACATGAAAATTTCAGTGGTAGTAGTCGATTGGCAACAATGCGATTACGATTTTTGCAATAATCCATTTTGTTTGGGTCCTTTTGTTGAGCCAGGTTGGCTCTAGGGTCAGCGAGCGACTTTTTCAGTGCGGCCCAAGCCGAATTTTTCTCAAATCATTATTATTATTTGTTTTCCACACTTCTTGCTGAGTGAGTATTTTCTTTCGAAATTTCAATAGCTTACAAACAAAAAGATCTCCATACATACATACATACATATCTCTATCATCACCTATGAATTCACGTTTGTGAGTATGTACCTGGCAATGCTTCCTATGAATTCTAGGCGAGACTAATGGAAACCGCAACTACTTAAGTGTGTGTGCGCGTGAGTGATTACAAAATTGCCGGCAATAAGTAGTTTATAGAACTGACCCAGAATGTTCTTCTAAATGATTTGGGGAACAATTAATTTTTACTTCAATTAGTTATTACAATTCATCCAATTTCTTTTTACAGCCATAAGTGCGCAAACCGTCTTTTGAATATGTATATGTTCATATGCATATATGTAAGTATATGTATATGGGCATATTGCAGTATCGGAGGTTCACAATTGTTCGTACTTCACTTAGTTGTTTAATCCTTATTGTTATGCCTTCGATCCGTTGTGGGTTTTAAAGGTTCGATATATAGCAATAGCTTAATATACCTTTACCATGCATCAAATAAAACATATAATTTTAATTCACTTTTGACTTGAATGATTTTCCCTAATATAGTTTTAATGGTATTTAAAAAGCAACTTGCTCCAGTTTCAAAGTGCTTTACTTAAATGGATTGCTATCTGAGGCAATCTCTGTGTTCAATGTTTTCCTTTTTTCTTGCCTTCGATCCACCTGCATTTCACGCATTCTAAAACACATCTAAATCTGAATCTTGTTTTTACTCTTGAAAAAAGGGTATACTCATTTTGGTCAGAAGTTTGCTTTGCACAAAAGAGAGTATCTCCACCTATAAAGTATGGGTACGACAAACGGTGTGATTGTTTTCGGAATAGGATAATATAATAATAGCCACTTAGACTAGACGGATCGATTTTAATATAAGCATGCAAGAGTATTCAAACTTCGACACAGTCAAAGGTATTCCGGTCCTTTCTTCTTTTATTTTTTCTTTTCGTTTTTCCATTCAATTCCAATGTTCAATGGAGTTATCCATTGAAAGCAGATGACCGTTGATTACACATCAACATCTAGATCCGGCGTTGAATTTGAGAAGTCATGTTCATTCGAAAGGTGTGTCCTTCCAAGCGAGAAATATAAAGGCATTCAATATGAGTACTCGATCACAATTTCAATCCAAATTTTATGTACAGGACAGATGGCAAAAATGGGAAAAGTCCGCGATTTTGTAAAATCTTGGCAAATTTAGAAATAGTCTTCATCGACTTATTCTACAGACTCTGAAATATAGTAGATAGTAAAGTTGACACCGTACACTCAAAAAGGCAAGCGTCCGTAATTTTTTTTAAATCATTAACTTTTTCTATCGTTCTTTTAGCACAGATAATACAATATAGGGATATTTTTGGGATTGAGTGCCCATAATGGCCTGGAAACAGGCAGGACCTCAACCTAATTTAAACACACTAAGAAGGTCGGATCTCACTTAAGAAAACTTGCATGATATGACCTACCCTCGCTACACTCATGACCTCAACCCCATTTGGCTTGGGTTGTGAAAGGCAAAAAATTAGTTTATAAATTGCAAAACAATTTTAAGTTCAATTTAATGATTCTCTAAAATTCCCAACATCGTTTAAGCTTATAAAAACTGGATTTTGAATTTGCTCATTCCTTACACAATAAACTGTTTAAACATTATGAAATTTAAAAAACAATCTGTCTAGAGTATATTTTTTTTTTAACACTTCAGTGAAACTGTAAAAAATACCAAATTTGCGTTCCATTTCAAATTAATTGAATAAGTCGTCGTATCGTCTTGAGTTCGAATTCATAGAACCAAATTTTTATATATAACTTAGCAATTTTTGACGATTTATTTTAAATTTGTTTGGGCCTATACATAGTGGTGGCAAATTTTATGTTACCTTTGACGTATGCCGATGCATGAAATGCTGCGAGAGAAAACCCATTTTTTTCAAGGTACGAGGGCAAAAGAGGCAAGGCCAACTTTTGAAATAAACTTGATATGCGTTTACATATTATTTTTAATGGTTCCAACTTTTATAGTCTCTCAGATCTAGGTGTTCATACACACGGATCGCATATGTGTTTATATACTTTTGAACTCCTAAACTGTACTAAATTAGTAGTTCGTACACCTAAAAGTGCCCCAAAAGATTCCAATGGGATTGACAATTCATTTAGAGTGGAAATCACTATCTCAATTCCAATTTTTTTTCCAAAAATTGTTTTCCTTTTTCCGTGTGGCACGTTTGACTTTTCTCACTATTTTACTAATCGAATTGTTTAATTGAATATTCAGTCATACTTATAAGACATGCTAAATATATACTTACATATAATACATGCTAAAGAGTGACTTTTTGCAAATAACGAAGTACCGTTATTTTCGATAATCCCAAATTTGTATGCTGTTTGTATGATGTTTTAAAGTAATGAAGTAACAAATGCATAACAAAAAAAAAAAATAAATAAATATGCATATAACATTTTTGTATATTGCTTTCATAATGCTAAAAATACCCTGCAGCATTAAAAATTAATAAATTTAGGTAGACGGAATTTCTTACGCGATTACTAGAAGTGCTCAACCTGCTCAACCTCACCTTACGTAATGTATAAAACGTTCCTGCTTCTGAACCCAATCTGACCCTCTAGTTCTCTCTTCTGCTTGTGTTGAGTTGTATTTAGTCAATTTATGTATTGAATGTAAATCAAATGGATACATACCGCACACATGCGTGTTGTTGTTATTGGCACAGGGAGAGACAGGGCGGAAATAATGAAAAGATGGACAGAGAAGTGGAGAAAGGCACCGATGGTGTGTTGTGATGTAAAAAGGCTAGTACACTGGGCAAGCATAAATACGTATACAAAAATCACCGTCGCGCTGGAGTAGGTCGGAGTGGTCATGGTGATGATGGTGATGGGGAGTGGTGTTCATTAATATTTGGCTTAGCGGGCTTCTGTGGCTTCAGTTCCCAACGGGACTTATTTGTTGAGAACATAAAACGTAAACGGATTACATTTGTACCACGACTCCGCCTCCGCCTCCCAGCTCTGTAAATGGCCAAGACGCTATTGCTCTCTTCGCCTAACAGGTAACGTAGGCTCAGATCTATGAAATTTCACTCCCATCATGGTCTTGCAACTGCGTTGCCTCCCCCATCATCACCCCCCCATCCCTTTTGGCAGAAATATTCCATTTATTTCATTAGTGTCCCCTTTCTTTGTAACGCGCTGATACGCCTTATTGTTGGTGTTATCCTTGCATGACTGATGTCGATGTCGCTGTCGCTGTTGCTGTTGCTGTTGAAATAACAAATTTTGTGGTTGCTTCCTGTTGTGTGCGTGCGCCTTGGGATTAGCCATTCTGCTCCCATCTCCATACCCAGTCCCAGACCGACTGCTTGTTATGTTTAAATACCGTTTAACAATTTCCCGTCGGCGAGCTTTGGCGCTGAGAGCAAATGAGCGAAAAACCTGCGCCGACTACCCTTATCCCATCACCCATTGAAAATACGAGTCTGTTTCTACACACAAACATACATACGTATTTATATCCTTTTTTTTTTTTGTTGTTCGCTGTCCTTTACCCTTGATAAATGAATTCCTTGGGGACTGGTGATTTTCAAGCAATTTGCGCGCATTACCAGTATGCCGATGGAAATGCCCAACAACTTGTTAAAATTTATCTTTTCTTGACTTTGGCTGAAGATCTTTGCTTCTTTTCCGTAGTATCTAAGACAAAGAAAAATTCATTTTTCTTGTTGTCATAATAACAAGAAGAAATAGGGAATATTTAATAAATTGTTGCGATAGCGATTGCAGAATGAAAAGCCAATAATGAGATAATAATAGGGAATAGCTTAGCCAAGATTTATTTTTGGTTACACTGTTCAAAATTATATGCATTATATGTAAAGCTACTACAGCGACACTACTTACTTTCACGTTGTCCTTCAACATAAAGATAGATGATTTCTTTCACTTTTCTTAAGCTCATAAATAAGATATCTTTTGGGGCACATGACTTATTTAGATCACATTTCTCGAATTATTAACTGTTCAAAGCCATATAAATTAAAAAACGCAAACGCACCCTAAAATAGCTTGGATGATCTAGTTTTGTATAGCATTTTACTTTCAATGTTTTAAAATTAACATTACCCTTGCTTTTCATGAAAACGCTTATGCTTCTCCATACATTCTTTCTCATTCCAAGCAATCGCGCAGATATGTAGGTAAGTACTTATTAATTGAATAAAATCGTAATTGTAGGACTACAAAGGCAAAAGCAGTATGTCGTCAAGTGTGGTGTTTACTTTCAAGTGCGAAAAATTAGGGCAATGGTGAAGGGAAAAAAGAAGAGGGAGACACTGTCGACGCAGTCTTTGCTTTGTTTGGCAAATGTTACCACCAGTCTCGGTGCACCCCATTCACGAATATTTTTATAGCCATCTCAATCAGATAATTCGCAGGTATCTGGTTTCAAGTGAACAGAAGCAAATCCCGGAGGCTTGTTCTCGGTCAGGATACTCCCAACATCTGTCACCATAATTCCAATTCACAGCTCTTATAACTCAATTAGGACATTCAACTTTCAACAATAAAAATGTTTGCATTTCTCGGCCCACGCCTGTGAATGATACTATTCAGATAATAAGGACATACACATAAAATGGACATTACCGATTTGATTTGATCACAAGTGATTGCATGTGAGTGTCCAAAACGCTGGTATTTTTTTAATTTGGCCGTCTTTATAATGGATAGCAGGGTTTTTCGGAGATGGTTTTTTTTTTTAAATTTTGTTTGCCTTTAATCTTTGATCATTGACTTTTCAACCTGTGTAAATTTGTAATAATAAAGATTATTGAATACCAGTTACGTTATATTAAATAGCGGTATTATTTGATTATTTATAGTCATCTGAATATCACTTCGATGCAGAGGATATATTTTTAACTAACAGGGACACCGATCTAAAACTAATGCGTTAAGTGCAACCAAAGAGAAACCTAATATTATAAGGTTCTAAATAGTGTGTACGCAGATCAAGTTTATTTCAAATTTTTGCCATGCCCTCTTCCGACTCTGCAATTCGGAGAAAGGTGATTTTCTCCCGCAATATTAAAAATATCAAAAGAAAATAAAAAAATAGCCAAGTTATACGCACAAACATTTTACAGCCAACGTCAAGAGGGCGGTATGGCATGGAATTGGTATGTGTTAATTTTTCACATGCGAGAGGAAAAGATAGGAATAGACATCTAACGAAACATATGTAATCGGTACGGCGACTTGCTTACTTTATTTTTTTTGCTCCACTAAGTTAACTTTTTTTTAAGTTTTCTGCATTGCACTATGGGTAAAAAGGGCGAATTTTTGGCATTAATTGTCCCTGAAGAGATAGAAGCCTGAAATTTTTTTTGTATATTAGTATGAGTTTTTAGTAATTTCGGATTTTGAAATTGGCCACGCCCACACCCCCGCCCTTTTTTAAAAATTTATTTTAATATTAAAATTAATATTGTTGCTTACATATTCGCTGTGTATATGCTATGTTAATTATATTATAACCTATATATATTATATATATATTTTATTAAACATTTAATATATTTATGTACTTAGATGTCTACATTAATGCTAGTTTTGATTCATTTAGATTGCTAGAAAAAACAAAATAGATTAGCATAGGTCAATCAAATATTTTTTCAATTTGCTTTTCTTACCTGGGCAAATGCTTCAACTTATTCATCATCTTCTTCTTCTGATTCTTCAGTGTCTTTATCACAGTCTTCATCATCCTGGGAATCATATTCCTCTTCTTGGCTTACTGTTGAACCAGCATTCTTTTCAAGTGTTTTAAAAGATTCGTAAGAATGTTCCTCTAAAAGTTCAAGAACTTCTGCGGGTATTTTCTTCTTCCTATTTGCTTTAGCTCGTGCTTTTAAATTAAGGCTTGAAATAAGTGGGTCAGATGAGTCAAGTGCTCTGTTGAATACATCACTTATATTTTCCAATCTGCTGCACTTTCTAGCATGTGATTTTCGATCGTTTTTATAAATTTTAATTCGAGCTTCAGAAGCGTTTTCTCCCAAAACTCCAACCGGAAGTATACAGCTGTCCATTATTTGATGACCATGCACCAAAATTTTGTGTATAGTTGGAGGCATTGGATACCAAAAATATTTGCCTAAATACATGTTAAATGTCTTCTCACATAGATCCTTAAACTTTCTGGAGTTCACTTTATACTCGCAAGAGATAGCAATTAATATTATATAAAAGTTTTTAAGAATTTCCTTATCAAATCTTAAAATGCTTGAGAAAGTATTAACATTTTCAAAAGCTCTTCGTGCTGTATTGCCACTTCCATTTTGTTTGGGACTGTCCACATTAAGACTCATTTCATTCCAAAGCCTTTTTTGGATTTACTGTTTTCGTTGACTTATTTCTTCCTTTTCAGATCCCTTAACACGCCATTTTTTTATTTCTAGTCTGTATGATATTTTCAATACAAACTCCAGAAATCTAATCCATGCATGTAGAGGGCTAATTCCATATTGCATACTTTTGGAATTAACAGCAAATATTCCTGATGCGGCATGTATTAAAAAAGGAGTCGAGTTGTCGTTCTGTGAAGCAAGTTCAGATGCTAATTTCCGTTTTAAACGAGGACCTGCATCGTTATAGTTTAAATGCTTTCGACCTGCTCTTTCAAGTGTTCTATCACTCGAAGTAACTTTGATACTTGACTCCAGCCAACGTGTGTGCTTTGTTTTAAAGCGTTCCACCATCCGATTGCATTTTGGCAAATTAAATTTGATGAATTTGACGAATTGTTTCACTTTAAGCTTAATTACATTTTGTTGATCCACCGATAGATTTTCCTGACCTATTTGCTGCACAATATAGCGTTTTCTTCGCGACTGTTGCTGTTCCACACTTCCAACAAAATGGAATGGCAGAACTCGGTTGTAACTGCAACATGTCGATTATTTCGAAAAGGGGCAAATATGAGCAAGAAGTCTTTTCAGTATTGGATTATTCGAAGATTAGTGTACAACCTGTTATTTATACATTTTCTAACCCTTTCTCGCTTCAAAAGTTAGGCCTGACGAAACACACAAACAAGTTTTAGTTTTGATCTACAAATACACATAGCAACACATTGGACAATTGGACAATAAATAACAAAAACTACAAAATCTACACAAACATCTCATTTTACATACCTTCGTGGATTTCTTCCATGATAAAACTTTTTCACAAATGCAAATACTTTTGTTTTGTTTACTTTGAAAGTCAAAGAAGCTTTCCCGCGTTTTTTTCGATAAACAATGCAAGCCTAAAACAGCTGACTTTGAATAAGCGTAAAACATTAAGGGCACGCCCTAAAAATTTTTAAAAATTATTTTTACACTTATTGGAATGTTTTTAATTAGAAACAAATAAAAAAAATCTGATTTTCCAAAAAATTTTTTTTTAATTTATGCCAAAATTTTGGGAATTTTACCCAATGTGCATTGGTTGAAGCCACCAGTATTACATATTACTGTGGTTTGTATTTTGAAACACAACACTAAACTGCAATATAATAACATTAAACAGTGGGTAAAAATGAATGTATCTTATGGCTTAATTTATGATTTTAAGAAAGAAGGATATATAGGCAATCAGATTTTAGTTTTCGACTAATGCAAACGAATTTTCACCTTTTTGCTTAAAAGGACATAAAATTTTCTCAACCTTTTTATTCGAAAATGTCAAGTTCACGCTTAAATTGATAGAAGATGCTCGAAATTTTAAATAAAGCCAAGACACATTTTTAATAAATTTTCAAACCGTTTCGTTTAAAGAACAAAATTTATTCAAACAAAAAATTGTTTTTCCAAATATTTATACTATTTTCCGTTTTTAAATAATTTTCTTTGCTGATACCGTAATTCGCCATAATTTCATTGAGCAGTGAGTTACGAAATCTCACGCATTTTGTGTTAACCAAAAACCGAACTTGATATATTCGACGACGTTTTAAGGTGATCAACAATAAGGACTTTGACTTAGGGTCTGTGTATGTATGTTCATACATATGTATATATTTAGATCCATAGAGCATAGAGTGTCATCTCTTCCACGTAAGCACAGGCAGGTCTGCTTCAATCGCTCGTGCCCCTTTTATTTGAAATGCACGCATTCGAGCGAAAAAGGACAAAAGTCGTTAATTTGTTTATTGTATTGCGCAATGTATACAGTTCGAGTGTTCAAATGCACTCACCAAATAATAACATACACAACAATAGGCGTCAGCGTGTTACCGTCCCAAGACTGCGACTGAGGCAGAGCTTTATCCATTGTTAATTTCCATTGGTTCAACCACCACCACCACCCCATCCTGTAGACGCACCCCCAGCCAACCAACAGGAGCTTGACTTGTTTGGATCAGCCTTAGGCTGTGTTTTACCACCCGCAGATATCAGTACTCATACTCGCCGGAAGCAGCAACCATGTGACGAACAGAGTATCTAAAAATTAGTTCTGTGTTGCTACAAAAAATGTACATGTCCCGTTTTTTTACAAAGTCAACACAACGCTCAAAACAGTTAATTATTTAAAAATACAATACTAAAACGTAAAGTCAAGTAAATCGCCAAATCTTTATATATTGACAAAAGTAGTTTGTTTGATATGATGATATCAGATGTACATAAGTTCGTCCTTTAAGTAAAGGAAATTTTCTATATATATAGCATGAACTACGCTTAAAAATCGACAAACTGACAGTTGATCATAATTTTATTTTCAAAGACTTTATTACCACACCTACTTAAGATAGCTTAATGAAAAAAATTGTTTTTTTTTGGCGCTTTTGGAACTGTCTTCTCTTTAGTCCTCTAATGGATTTCAAGCCGTCAAGTCCTCTCGCTCATTCGTATGCGAATAAACTTGAGAAGTTTACTTGCGCTTCTGCCGTAGCCAAAACAAGTAGCGGTAAATGAAACAGAGCGGGCCATCATGCGAATAAAAAAAGGTAAATAAGACAGTCTCTTTAATTTTAGCTAGCGGCTCCGAGTGCCAAACACGACGTCAAGGAAGAACAGGAATATTCCTTAAACATAAGTTGGACAATAACTTTATACACACTTGGTGCTACTAAAAAAAAAATTTTGCATTCACAAAATAGAGGCACTTTTAGGAAAAACTACCATAAGATGTACTTCTCATAAATCTTTGAAGTTAAATGATTCTATAATATACATTTATAACAATTTTCTAAATCATTTGGCAAGGGTTTGTCAAATCAAGCAATTCGCATTAGCATATTCTTTAGACGTCCACATAAAACGGAACGACTAATTTGCTTAGTTACAAAAATTCGAAACTAAGACGGATAAATAAAAGAAACTTAAAATTGAGTTACACACGTTAAGTTAATACATATGATAAATTTAAGGCCACTGCAGATTGCTGTAAAAGAACGTACCACTTTTCCATTGCGAATCTGCCAGCTAAATTTTATTCAATTCTTTATTTATAACAGAGTTCATTCCACATTCGATTGAATTCTTTCTTTCAACGCATTATTTGTATTTTTAACCTTAATTATGACCTGCCGTTAAGGCCAGCTTTATATTTAGCAGGGCCCTTCACTCGGTAAGGTGGTCGTTTCCAGAAACGTTACGGACCATCGACAAAGTCACGAACACCAACATTAATACGACCTTCGGCGGCTGTAACCGAGAATCCAAGAATACGTGCGTCCATCTTAGTCATCTTATTTTTTTTTAATTTCTTCTGCTTGTTCTACGTTTGAAATAGAGAAAGGATTCATAAAACAGACAAAAAAAGCCAACTTTTTGACTCACCTTGTTGTCCGCGTTGTCGTTGCTTGATGGCGTTATAGCTGGCGCTGGCTTACACATATCATCATTATGTGCAAATTGTGCTCGCTGCAAGTTCTTGTATTTGCTGCGTCGTTCCAAAAATTGTTTTGCAAAGTCAGCCGATTCTTTTCCTTCTCCTACAACAAAGTAAGAAAAAGTTAAAGTTAAAAGTTAGGAAGTTAGTCATTAAAGAGAAATGCTTTATATAAATGGGAATACCCAGTTAACTAAATATATATTAATATCTTAGATTTTGGTTATTTTAAAATAAGTTCTTTTTTAAACCAAAGAGCATCAAGCTCAAATCGGATACGAACCAAGATATATGCGGACATAATCCTTTACTTCGTACGGAGCCTCTAGGTCCTGCAAGAAGGCTACAAATGTTGGCACTAAAATTAAAAGATCGAAAAGAACCTAAGTTAAATTGTTACATAGTATAAACGGTAACAGCTTACCGTCCACCTTAGCCGACATGTTCTCCAAGCTCTTTGTGCACCAACCCGTGAACTCATTCTCAAAATCATTGCCTTGTTGATTGCCCTTGGCACTTGGTTTCTTGTCTTTGTTTTCCTCCGTTCCAGTGGGAGCTACCTTGACAGCTGGCTTGTTCTGAGAAACCTTGTTCTTTTCTTGTAGTTGCCCCACAGCCGATTTTCCGGGTTTTCCCAAAGAATTTGCATTATGCATTGATGGTAAAGTCTGGCTCTTTCGCAGATTGCGGGTTGCTGTTAAAGCGACGGCTGTAGACTTTGATTGGGATTTGCTTGCCGGTTGAAGACCAGCTGCTAACACAGCAGCAACTGTGGTGGGACCCGTGGTGATACCAGCCGAGTTCGAAGATGCGTTATGCTTGGATTCATCCCAAAGACTCATGGATGTAGTCGCAGCCAGAGAATTGGCGCTTCCACTGCCACTCCAGGCCTTGCTCGAATTGCCCCAGATGTTGGACAATCCGCCAGCCACGCCGACATTGGTCGATAAAGTAGTGTGCTGTTGTTCAAGCTCCCGTCGACGCTGCTGTTCCAAAAGTTCAGTGGCTAGTCGCTTTGCCTCCTCGGCTTGGATGTCAGCTAGACTCATCACTGGTGCCTGCGCTGGTGCCGCCTGCCATTTTAAAAGAGCATCATTTGCTTCAGCCGCAGCAGCAGCCGTAGCACGCATTTGCTTGTCCAACTGCTCCTGTTGCCGCTGCTGATCTGCACGGCGCTCGCGACGCTCCGCTTTTTGTATTTCTGCCAGACCTGGTGCAGCATTATTGGCATTGTGTGTCTGCAGCGACCATGGGGCAATCGACGAAGCCGGTGCTCGGTCCCTTTCGGAGCCAACACTTGGTTTACTAGAGCCTTGTTTTGTGCTAGTGCCTGTGCCACTTCCATTTCCTACAAATGACACGTTTTTTCGCAAAAAATATTATGTATTAATTTGTGATTGGTCAAAAGAGTGATTATTTAGCAAATACACAAGGTGTATGCTACCTTGAAAAACCAGGACCAAAGTATAAAAAAATTAAAGATTTTCAAATTAAATTGGCTTTCTTTTTAACAGTTTTTCTAAATTTTCTTAGTTTATCGAAAAGATGTGTTTCGCAAATATATGTCTGTTTCAATGTTAATACTTCAATACGCAAATAGGATCAAGTAATGAAGTGGATTTAGAATGGCGACGGAATAAAATATTTTGCACAGCAGGTAACACTTACCTGAAACCAAACCTGGATTTGCAACTGGAGCACTGTTACCTAACAATGCTTTACGGCGCTGAGCTTGAATTTGCTGTTGGCGCTCACGTTCTTCTTGAATTTCACGGCTTCGCTCTTCCTCTACTTGGTGCGCACGTCGTTTCTCTTCTTCGATTTGCTGGCGCTTGCGTTCTTCCTTAAGGCGTCGCTTCTCCTCGGCTTGATCGCGCCGGCGCTCTTCCTCGGTGACTTTTAGCATGGGTTGTTGAGGTTGCTGTTGTTTGGAAGCATTAAATGGTTGTAGCTGTTTATTGCTTTGCTTGGGGCTAAACCCAGACTCTGATGTTGATGGCTGATTTTTGCGTTGCTCCAAATCATCGACTGTTTGCTTTATATCTGAAGATCCGTCCTGATCTGATTGATTGTTATTGAGCTGAACTTGGTCTGATGTTTCTACAGATGAAGTTGGTGCCGGTACAGAATTACACTGCTGCTGCTGCACGTTTTGCTGCTGTATTAGTTGTTGCTGCTGAGTCTGATCTTCTTCCAGTGCAGCTACGTCCCATAAAGTAACCTTTGCATTTGGCATTCCAGGCCATTGCTGGGGTGGCTGTGGTTGTGCCTGATTGTGGGCAGACGGTAACCACATTGGCATTACAAGGTTTTGAGCCGCCATCATCTGAGCCTCCGATATGAAGTCCGAAGGGGGATTTGCTGTGACAGGCGCCTGCGGTGGCTGCTGCTGTTGACCAACACCAGATTGACCTCGCAATAACATTCTCAAATTAAATTCATTTAACAGATCCAGTTCGCTTCCTCCGGGCAAGTCGTTGAGCTTTTCTGGATCACTGGCCGTTGGCTGTTGTACCTGGGTTTGCGCTTGCACTTGTGCCTGCGCTTGCTGATGCATTAGTTGAGCGTTTAGTATAAAATCATTAGCCTCCAACAAATTTCCCACTGGCGGCAGCTGCTGATCTTTCTTAGCCTGCTCTGCAATGGCATCATACAACTGACTCCCAGCTATGGGATTAAGGACAGCCAGCGAATTGCTCAGGCCACTGAAACTGCTTAAATATTCGGGCAACACGAGCATTTGAACCTTGCGCCGAACCACTGCCTCTCGTTCAATTGCTGAAAGACGCTGAAAACTTTCAATCTTTGAAAGTTCGGCCATTATCTGATATTCCTGGTGTTGTATGTATTGATCCTGAAGCATCTGGAAACGCATGGTAAGCATGTGGGATGTAGTATTGTCCATGGCGTGCCCAGTTGAACCACCACCGAGGTGGACGCCCTTAACAGCAGCGCTCAATGAATCAGCTGCAGCAGTCACGTTCGCTTTAAGCTGCAGTTGCTGCTCTTCCGATGGAGGACGAACAGGAATGGTAACAGGAACTCCGGCTGCTAGACCCGGCAACTGCATGTTGTCCACATCAAGCCGCGAAGGCAGCAGATGGCTATTCGTGAAAGGCATGCTGCCGTGGCAAAGCTTTATGAGCTCGCCCAGCGGTCTAAAACGACTATCAGAGAACCGACGAACAAAAAGGTTTTCGTTGAAGTAACCGGCCCGATACCACTCTGTCATCTCCATGGCACTGAACGGTCCTTGTACATTCGCTTGAGGATCCCGATAGAACCACAAATCATTAACATTGGCATTCATCATGTGGGATGTTGGTGTAAGCATTCCCATGTGTGGTTGTAAATGATGTTGATGATGCTGCGGTATCGTCAATTGATCGGAAAATGGTAAAGGCTGTTGTTGATGGTGGTGAGCTGCAGCCGTACTTGAGGCAGCACTCGGTATTCCAATGGGAGGATGCTGTCTTATATTCATTTCAATCTCCGACAGTCCACGCATTTGATTTTGAGACACGCTGATGTCATCGTCCATAATTAGCTTTTCAACTTCATCTGCTACTTCTTTAAAGCGCTCTGATATGTCACCATGGACAATAGACTCCGTTGGTGATGCGGATGCGCTATTAATACGAAGTTCGGAGTTAGCTGTTGTGGTCTCTGCATCATTGCCACCTCCATTCACGCTGCTTTCTGCTGCTTTTTTCGTCTCACGACTGTCAGCTTCAATTACTTTCTCGGCTACATTATATTGTTCGTCATTACAAGATTCCACCTTCTCTTTTTGATCCGGTTGTGGTACGACCAGCATAGCTTTTCCATCACTGGTAGTAACGCTGCCCCCACGGTCAGGTTTGTCACCGTCTCCATGAAACGCACCGCTGGCGTCAAATGTGCCCCCTAATTCCGATGGGTTCTCCATTGCCCATTCCGGTAAATTGTCATCGCCGTCAGGTCCCCCACTGCCACATCCAGTCCACGCCTGATTTCCTTTTGAGCCAATAGCTTGCCGAGAATTATCATTTGGAGCGCCAGCAGCGCCTACACCCGTTCCAGATGATTTTGGACCGCCTCCACCTGCAACACGTTCGCGGTCGTTGCTTACCGTTCCGATCGTTGAAATCGATCTCTGAATATTGCTTGTTGAGCCGTCTATATTAAGTTCTTCGTCGCGCCAACTGGTAGACCTCCCTAAAACGATAATAAACAAGATTGATTTTTAAGTTTACTGTGTGACGCTGAGGAGCTGTAGCTGCACAAAGGAAAAGGCAGATTTTTAATCAAAAAAATCCAATGCCTTCAAGATTTCGTATAGTTAAAAAAAAATTGTGAACTATAAATTTAGTTTCTTAAAATGAAACAAGAAAAACAAATTACTACGATCTTACCCCAACGATGAGTGTTGCTCGCAAAGCTAGGATTATTACTGGCGATACCGCCGCCGCTACTGCGCCATCCAGCTACCTCGGCGCCTGAAATACCGCTCCCGCCGACGCTTCCGCTACCAGTAGCACCTGGGCCATCGCCCGAGCCATCTTCGTTGCGGTTTCGCCGCCAATTCTCCATGTTCCGATGATGACTGGAGAATTCTTTACGAGGACTTGAATTCGGTGTACCGTTCCAGTCCAAACCGATGCCCCCCGCGCCAGTTGAACCTCCAGTAGTTGTGCCAATAGCGACTGAATCGCCCGTTCCATTACGTTCATTCCAGTTGCGTTCGGGCTGCACACAAGCAATATGAAAGATAACACCTTTCGCAGAACATAAACACACATAAAAATACTTACTTTCATTGATATAGACGACAGGCCCCCTTCATCATAGATTCCGGCGGATCTCTGGAAAATGGGATGATAAATTGATTTACCGCGCATTCGCCCACGATCAACTGTTCCACCACGTCCAGTGCCACGGGATGTTGTTCCAAACCCCCCCGTCGAGCGCTGCAACCAAGCAGGACGCGACTATAAAAATAGACGAATTATTTAAATGGTAAAATTGAACTTGAGTCTTGGCAGTACTCACACTACTTCCAAGTGTAATCTGACTATTCAGTTCCTCCTCCGAACTGGGCGTCAGTGCAAGTGGATACTGAACTTTTTCCACGAACAGCTTTTTGAAGGAGGGTAAAATTTGCGGCAACAGACAGTTCCGATCAAACAAAGATAACATTTCTTCTCTTCCATACCGATACTCAGGAAACATATTTCGTGAACCGGAACCAATTGTTGTGTTCGTATTGCTGTGTGTGGCAAAGGAGCTATTTGTCCCGCTGCCGCTGACACCGCCGGCTCCGGCACCCAAGCCACTTCCTC
Organism: Drosophila nebulosa; assembly: GCA_024703675.1. Lineage (NCBI taxonomy): Eukaryota > Metazoa > Arthropoda > Insecta > Diptera > Drosophilidae > Drosophila > Drosophila nebulosa. Next base: position 242,773 of record JANFPS010000004.1, on the reverse strand, counting down.
CTCCGCCAGCACCGCTATTGCTGCTGTTGGTGGTTGGCGAAGGCTCTGCGGACATGTTACGCAACCATTCTGGACCAAATTTCATCGAGTCTGTCATTTTCAGCAACTCTTTCTTTATTTCGACCTTTCGTTTACACTAAGAGTAGAAATCGGAATGAAATAAATAGAATATAAATTCTACAACAAGCTCCTAGTTTACACGACGAATCACAGAAATCATGATTTTTTTAATTATTTATCAAATGGCGTCATTCGGGAGTATCTACAGTCCACACATACATACATATATATAGTCTTGCATCGAAATCGTGATTCACTATTGGCGTGTAAACGAACTTATACATGTGCCCTACACACATATCCGTGCACATGTGTGCATGTTTGCGTGCATGGGATTTGGTCTGCAATCTTCCTCCGAAATAAAAATATATGTACATCCGTACGCACATAAATACTTATGTATGTATGTATGTATTTATGTATGTACGTGTGCACGATGTGGCACAAAAATGCAGAAACATATGCACAAGCCTATGAGCACACATGGCAGGCTTCATATGTGTCGGCATAGCCACGTGTATAAATTTATAATGCCAATCATATTTGAAGAATCAAGGCTGGGTTTATAAATCTCTCAATTAAAATTTAATACCGTTTTTGATACTTACAATTACACTTACACAAAGTAAAGTGACATTTAGTGTTGCAAAACGAAAACACTGCCAGCGTTACCAGAAATTAGATATATCATTAGGGCGCTGGCAAAACCCGCTAAAATGAAGAGACGTGAACTCGGCAAAGTCACTTATAAAAATGAAAAATAACCCCTTTCGGTTAATGTATTGCTTGAATTCTCTTTAGACATACTTGGAAAAAACTACTATGTTGAATTTATATGTGGCAATCTAAAGTCACTACATGTTCAGGGCATTCATGTCAGTGAATGCTGCCAAATGTTTAAAAAGAGTGTATGAATTTTTAAAAACAAATTGACAAAAATTATCGGGGAGGGATAAGAAAACGTAAAATAAAACCCCATTGGCATATAAGTTTTTTTAACTGTAAGAAAAATAAGAAAGCAAAGGCATCGTATTGATAGTCACCCCTGAAATTGCGATATACATCAGCAGTTGCTCAGTAACTATCGATACTTTCTTTAAGTGTTAGTAAACGTAATCTAGATAAATTTAGCTACCAGATTTTCAGATTTATGCGGGTCCATTTTAAAGTTGCCCGTTGCCACATATGTTAACTAAATATTTAAAGGCCTTATGGTAAATATTTACTAAGACTATTCGGCCCCAAAACAGCCTTATGGTGTATGAATTTAGTACCAAACGAAAGGGGAAAATTTTTGTAAATATGGCCCTGTATGCGAATTTTTTGCGTAATTAATAAAAAAGTAATAAAAAAAGATAAGTAGTTCAAACTACCTGTTATCGGTGAAAGTAGTCGAAAGTTGCTACCAGGACCAAAAAATCAAAAGATAACCAAAGCATTAAAAAGTTTCTAAATGAAGAGCTTGAAACTTTTCGAGATTGCAATTGTAAGATGTTAAAATTCAGATGTATAAAATTAAAACTTTGATTTCTTTTATATTTCGTTTTAACGTTTTTAGCCAATAGGCAACTAGAAACATACTGTTATCGCAAAATATTTCTTAAAACTATTGTAATCAATTTAAACACCTTAATATTTGATATCAATATAGATCGGTGGACTTAATTTTGCAAAAATAGAAATAAAAGCAGCCAAGTTATTCGGATAAAAGTGTTTAGGAGAACTTAACTGGGAAGTGTGTCGCTGGGTGCGCTACAGTGCTCATGTGCTTGTTGCAGTGAGCGAGATAGCATTGTTTTTTTTTTATTTTTTGGCTGATCTATTAATAAGGGACCTACATATATCATAAGGTCGTTTGATCTACTTATTCTTATGTCCTCTTATTCTATATCATATGTAAAACTTAACTGCAAAGTGTGTCGGGTGCGCCAAAGTGCTTGTGTGTTTGTTGCAGTGAACGGGATAGCTTGTATTTTCTACATATTTCTGGCCGATCAGTTAATAAGGGACCTATATAATAATGTCGTCTGATCTTAATAACATTTAAGTTTAATGATAGTTGCTAAAAAAAAAAGGAAGGAACTTGTCCTTTGGTCTACTTATTCTTATGGGAGATGTTTTATATAATGGTCCGATCCGGCTGACTCCAAGAATATGTGCTCGGAGATGCTTTCTTCTATGCGATGTACACTTACACATATGTATAAATCCTTTTTGCGAGTGTATAATAATCTGTGTATAAGGGATAGTATTAATTTTTATGAATTTTTTTGAGTGTTTTCGTAACGCCAGATAGTTGTAAATATTTTTCATAACACACAAAATTAGGTTAAGTCCTACTTTTATGATCCAATTGTTGTCAAAACATTTTAAGATCTGTTGGAGAGTGTCTAGCACTTTTCGCAGCTCTGTCTATTAGTCCTTCAAAGTGGCTGCGTCAATACCATTCCATTCCGGATTTTTTGTAGAGCTGTATGAAATTTGTAGTTTCGGATGAAACAAAAATGAAACCTGCATCCATTTAACCTTGCTTTTGAAAAAAATCTTTTTTAATTGCTTTATCCAGAGCCATCTGAAAGTCCGTAGTGAAGCTTTTGGGCTGGAACTTAAGACAACCGGCATTAAAATATGCTACAGGTGCTTGCATTCCCCTTTTGACTTCTTATTGCGATAAGAAATGAGACAGCATAATAAAAGGTTCTTTTATTAACGATACTTTCGTTTGTTCATGATGCACATATATGCGACACTAACGGCCACAGGCGTTAATAATTTAATCAGCACACGTTAGAACTTTGTACCTATAACCAGCAATGTGGCCATATGAGGATTAAACAAATGGCTTAACTTAACAATTTTAAAAACAACACATTTGAATTTGGCCAAACTAAAACATAAGCCGGCCTTACAGGAAACATATTTTAAAATTTAAAAATAAACTGTTAAGAGCGGCTGTTTTTTACAACAACAGGTTCACTTTGGAGGTGCTACATAAAATAAATACGCCGACTACCATACGACTAAACAACAAAACTGGAACAGACAATTGCGCCCAAATATTTATATAGAAAATTTAGTCCAAACTCCACGTAAAACAGCGCTGACCTGAAAATAATGTGTCTTGGCCAATTTTAAAGTCAACATTTTGTACAATGTACAGATGCAATTAAATTTTTCTTGTATAATTATTTGTAGTTTGTGTTCACAAATTTGTAGTTTGTATCCAAAGTTCACAAAGTGAAAACAATATATATCGAAAGAAAAAAAAAAAACTTTGTTTTAGTGTTAATCTTACAATGGACCTCAAGCCTGAAAAACCAAAATGATGTTAAATTAAGTTTTAACTCACATATGTGTACCATTAAATACTGGCAAAGGTAATACCTACGTTATTGGTGTAAAGACAGATAATAGTTTGTAATGGTCCATACATAACAATTTTATTTGCTTGCATATATGTATACTCTTAGTTATATATACAATTTTGAAATAAAGAGCCTATTATACAAACATATGTGAATCGGAACAAATTTGGATTAAGTAGTCTTCCATTTTATTCTTTAAGGACTTAGCAATCCTCAAAAATCCTAAGAGTTATGCGCAAAGTACTATTTACACGACCGTTGGGAACTATTTGGAAAATTTTGTAATTCCTCAACATTTATTTTTTCACCAAGCGCCCTCAGGGTAAAATGAGATAGTAAAGTCGCCAAATCTTTGTCTGTCTGTATAAAACCCAATATCTCGATGACTATAACAACTACCATACTTGAAATGAAATGACGTGTGGGACGTTAGTTGATCATATTGGTATATGTGTATATGTATTTTGTTGCCGCGTAATTTGTAATAAATGTGATTTTCTTCCAAATGTTGACATATACATAGTAATAAAGTTTTGGGCAACCAAATTTTTATTGAATTCCAAAAAAAGCTGAGTTCTTCGTTAAAAATCGGTAATATGTACGGATTACAAAAAATTTGTCGCTTTTGTATGGTACTCTGAAGACGGCTCATCGACTTACTTACTTAGTTTATTCAATAAAGTATCAAGTTGACTTATGGCTTTTCATCCAGGCTGGATCTTAATCAGAAGCACATACTTGAGGATTGGCGCTATTTGTAATGAGGGCCAGATTTATGTCGATTTGGATAAGGACGATAACGACTACTGGGACTGATCGATAATATGCCAATGTTTATTATTACAATAAAAAAAACATTCGTATTCACATGGACCCAGTGCGCATATGAAGTATCTTAAACAAAATATGGAAATACCAAATTATATTTATACAGGTACTTATTTACATAAATAGGAATGTGCGTGTGTGATTGTATCTCAAACGTATGTACATATGAATATGTATGTATGTTCGACGGTGCAGAATTCGAGATATTAATCGAAATCGGATGCTGATGCCGGCGAAGCTAGAATTAATTCTTTAGTATACCACTGGCACGATCGCTAATAATATCATAGTCTTAGGGAAAGAAATATTCATATTTGTATTGTATTTTCTCGTATATGTATGAATGTATGGCTATATAAATGTCTGTATGTATGTGTTTCATGGTTTTTGCGATCCTCAGTTACCAATACATGTACAAATGTGAAGTTGTATATGGTGAAGGGAAATGATTGGTTTTAATATGATGGAAATGTCTCTGAGTGTGTCGTACACTTGAAAATTGGAGCCGGAAAAGTGTCTGGAACGGCTTTTCACGTTTGCCATAATATGGATGAGTTTAAGTACCCATAGTCGGCTCTTGACGAATCTCTGACTTTAGCTTCACAAATTCCTTGGCCACCTCGTCGTTACTCCGCTGCGAAAGTATTCGCAAAATGGTCCAACCCGTCTCGTCCATCTCTATTCGCCGTTGTAGTGGCAACCAGCAGGCTACCGACCCCTATGGGAATCAGAATTATAAAGCAAAAATATCGACATTTTGTTACAATTTCGCTCTTGCCTTTTCAGAAATATCCTTTAGTGGTATGACGGCTACACCCACCAGCCGATCATCTCGTGCGAAACAATAGTCCTTTACGCAAATGTGAAGTTCAAAAAAGTCGAGTTGTTCCTCATTTCCAATGGCGCTAAATATAAAGGGTTTATTTTTTAGTTTCTTCTCTTTCTGCTTATGAAGAAAAACCTTTTCTAAAACTTACAAGTTAAAGGATTCATTATACTTTGGTGACCAGTTGTTTGACTTTGATTTGGTAGCAAACTTTCGCTTCTTGTCCTGCAGATGTGGTCCAATCAAATTGATTTCAACGAAGGGCCGGAACATACCAGAAGGTATTACCCATTTCAAATCGTTAGCAGCAACAACTAAAATAGAATACTTAAGTTTGTTGAACTTGGCCCTTTTTAACCAAATACAAACCTTTCACCGTAACTTTGTGCTCGCCGGTACCTGGATGCGAAAACAAGTCAATCTGAACTGAAATCTCACCGACGCTTTCCTCTGCATTCTCGGGATCAACTGTACCAAATAGAAAATAACGATACATTAAACCAGAAGGCCGGGCTAACTTTGATCGCCCCCAAGTTTTTATGCCTTGCAAGTTTTTGTGTTCAAAGTGAAATAGCTGCATTTGCATTTTTGTCATTCAAACCTAGAAAACTCATTTTGAACCCACTTTTCGAATAAACCAACAAATACTAATTTTTATGATAGTCGCTTATTAAACAAGAAAGTTATTAGACTAAAACTGATTTTTCGACCAATTGTTCCTATGGTGGCTATATGATATAGTGGTCCGATTCGTCTGAATCCGATTTATCACAATGCCGTATGAAGAAGACTATATGCAAATTTTAACCTAACCTGTAGTTAGCTCTAATCCAGACGGACGGACGGACGGACAGTGCTTTATTCGTGTAATCGTGCTAGTCAATGCGTTCGTTGCACGCTTCTGGCCAAAATAAGTACACTTTTCTTGCAAGGGTATAAAAAAACATCCAGTTATATACAACAACCCACCTTCATGAACTTGGCTGGATATGAACGTTTTTATCAGTGTGTCGGTCATTTGCGTGTACAGGCTAAGGGCGTATCGTAAACTTTGCAACTCCGGCGATTTTTCTAAAAACGTTTTTTTAAGTCCATTGCCGCCGGCATGGAAGTACTGTTTGATTGTATCTAAGGCGACGTCAAGCACGGCACATTGTTTTGGCGAAAGATTCTTTTCCACCTCTTTTGACATGTCCATGACGCCACTAAGGGCACTTTTCACGTCCTGCTTTCCGGCCATGTGTGTTTTGAATAAACGACCCATATCCTCTATTTTAGCATTAGAGGCTAGATTTTTGGCATTATCGGTGAGGTGTTTAAACATCATCTTAAATAAACGATTACACGTTAACTTACTGGAAGCACACCTTAGGATTAACAGCATGTAAAAACTTACAGTCTTATCAGTCATTGGTGGCAACACAATTGTCTTTTCCAAAATACGCATTACAATCTTCCAAAGCTCTTTTAGCAGGCGCTTCAATACGGTTTTTTCGCATGACTGGGCGTATAGGGTCAAAGATCCGTCCAAGAGGTCCATTAAGGGACGCAACACCTCGTCGGCTTCAACAGCAACTGCGTTGCGCTGAGCAGCTTGGTTACCCGCAGCTAGGTTTCCGCTGCCCCCCTTTATGGAAAGCAGCATGTCGCCTAGCTCCCGGACCGACTGTGTTATACGAGGTTCCAAGCTAAAAATGAAATGAAGGGACGATGAAAGGCTAAGGTGTAATTTATGGCACATGGTCTTACCTAATGGCAAACAGCGAAGCTAAATCGTCGAGAGCCGAATTCAGATTTTGTTGAAGCTCCTTTAGGATATTTGCCGCATCTTCCTCTAGTTTATCGCCACCCATAGACTCAAACATTTTCTCTAACTGTACCCTTAATTGCTGAATGTTGTTCATAAGAATGCAAGCCTACATATGTATACATATGTTAAATACAGGAGGCAAATAAAGTAAAGTTTAATTCAAAAAAAAAAAAAAAACAATTTAGGCGTGTAACTCAAAATGAAAAAAAAATTACATATATACTTTTTTTTTATATTTCTTCCATTCGAAATTGATATTTTAAAATGGATTGTTTAGTCGCAAACTTTGCACAAAGTTTTTTCTGCAAAATTCTTCCTGTTTGAGGTTGAATCATTTCCACAAGTTCGATCATATACACATATTGTTACAAAATTCATAGCTTTACAAGTTTTAACAAGTTTCGTTTTTAACTTTCGTAATAGTTAAATTAAGTCGCTTTAGTGGATTGTTCTTTAAAAAGTAATGGACCAAAGTGACTGCTCTGTGGTGCCCCCGGTTCTACCAGAATGGACTTAGAAAAAGAGGACCTCAAAAGATGACTCTGCTTCCTATTGCGTGTGCTATCGAAACAAGACGAGCCCTCGGAAAACGAACCGAATTCAACTTGGGAAAGCAATTAACCATGATTTACAGTGTCGAAAGGGGTACTAAAGTTTCTATAAATAACATCTGTTTGCCTTTTCTTTCCAAAATCTTAAATCCAAGGGACGCAAACTCAAACAGGTTAGTAGTAGTAGATCTACTCTTCACAAACCCATGTTGGAATGGTGAAAAAACAGATTTACATAAGTGATGTAATTAAGAATGGCTTTTTTGCTAATGCCTCTGTAATAAGAGACATCCGATTTCTCGCCACTTTTGGTAAGTGGGATAAAAAATAAATCCTTCCCCAAAGCGTTCGTATAACGATTCAACGCAGAATCTTAAAACACTTGAAAGAGTACCGCCAGGGCCCCGCAAGTATACCGACTAAGTCATCATTAGTTCTTTAAGCACCGAGTCGTCAGTAATAAAAGGATTTATGCAGGATTTAACAATAAAAGATTAAGGATACTTGTGTCTAGAGCTTTACCTATAGGTAGTTCCGAAAAAAGCAACAAATAGATTAGCAATTCATAGTTCAAAAGTAGCATTGAGATGATTTAATGCAATAAAAACGACGGAAGTAATCTGGACTTTCACTTTGAGTTAATAAATAACAATTATTGCTGTAAATATTTGTTATAACATTCAGAATTATAAGAAAACAAAATTTGATGGTGCAACCAAGTATCGAGAAAGATCCGGTGGTAGTCTCGAGACATTGTACTTTTTTTAATACTTGGACTTGACATATTTCAGACTTTATAACCTACCATGCTTATTTGCGTCGCCACAGGAGACACGATTGGTGTACAGTCATTGATCATGTCAATAGTGGTATGAAATACAGAAATGACAGAGTTCATATCCGCACAAGTATATGTTTGACCAATTGGTGTTAAGAATGAGATCGTTTAGTGTGACGAAATCAGTCTTCCGAAAACATCATCGAGTCTTTCTATACATACGTTGGACTCACAAATGGGTACTCAACAGATAGCGTCAAGGTTGGATGGTAATTATCTTCTCGATGAACCACAGGGCACGCTCTATACACTGAACAATAGCTATGATCAGAAGCAAAAATGCCATAGTGAGTAAGTTGGCCAATCCGACTGCGGTGTAATGTACGAACAGGTAATGAAGACAAAAAAACGGTGAAAAGCTACTTTAACACAAAGGAATTCGATAACAGTCAAAAACGGAGGCGCTATTAAACCCCATGAAAATCAACTGCTGAATTAACTGCTATAAGAACTCCACCACCTCGAAAGTCATCACGATAGCCTCTTTAAATAGAACTGAGGCATAAAATAAATTACGTTTTAGGCAAGTTCCAGTAAAGACAGGCTATCTACAAAGAACTACAACGAGTTTAATTTTAAATTTTGTTGGTTGTTTGGAAAGAGTGCAGGAAGAAGTATTAACAGATAAAGATGTAGAAAGTCTCGTTGGGTCCCACTACTTCTTTTTCCTGGATATATGTATAGTCTTTTACAATCAAGCTGTTTGGCTAGAAATTAGGACTGCTAATTTTATCGAAAAATTCTACCCTTTGATATGAAAATCTAAATCTTTCCGTCATTACATTTGAGACATTAATTTTAGTATGGGCTAGGGCATTCTCACATATATGTATAGTTTCGACACGCACACCTATCAGCTGCTCAGGCACACCAGGTACTGCATCAGCCGTCGCATTACATGCGGCCAGCGGTACCCCGACAGTTGTGTTAATAGAATTCCGATCGGCATATCCATAAGAATGGGTTCTTGCCCAGACAAATCGGACACTACACTTAAATGCTGCGTAATTGGAGTTTTCATTCGAGAAGACGAAGTCGGAGCCGCAACGTTAGTGGGGACTTTCAGACTCAAAGACGAATTTCGACTCTGTCCACCAGTTTTCTTTTGCTTCGAAGACTCAGTTAGCAGTATTAAACTACTAAACGAGGGCTCTACTGCTTGAACTCTTTAGAGAGTTTCAAAAAACAGGCGAACAGACGCACTAAACTGTCCTTCATCTGAGAATCTAGTTTGTCTAGGAACAGACAGACGGACAGACAGTCTCTGACCAAATTTATTCGACCCTCTGCAAGGGGAAAAAACTAACTGTTTTGAATTTACATATAGAATACTTCAAATATTGCGAGAGAAGGTAAATTTTTTCCATACATTTAAAATACATTTTCACCCTATTGGTAAATAGTATGTATAAATAGATGAAATAAACGTGCACAATTAGTTGAAGGACAAAATCGTCCCCTGAAGTAGTTGGGATTCCTCTCCTTTTAACGAAGTCTCTTGTACCATGTACTTACAATTCGTTCGTCTCTCATATGTTCTGGAAATTCCATTTTCACAATATCGGCATAGGCTATTAGCACTTTTACGATTGTTTTAGCAAAACGCCTCATGTATCGTTTCCAAATTTCTGGATCAGGACATTCGAGCTTGCTAACAACATCGAAACATTGCGTCAATTGAGTGAAAACGTCGACTACTGAATTGGAGAACAACGCGTGCTCGCTGCTCTTTTGAAACTGAGAGAATAGATTGAATAGAAATGCAAGAATTCATGGGTAAACATTGTTTGAGCGTCTATTAGTCAGGTTAAGATGGGTACAGTCTTAATCTTACCCCGTCCTTTTTGTCCCGATTAAAGGCGCCGTGAAGGTATTCCAAAGACACGTCATCATTCTCATTTAACCACTGCATTACAAATGGCTCAAACCATGCGGGATAGTCTGGAACGGCGCCTTTGTATGGAGGCACCTCTTTTACGTAATTGCTATATAGCCATTTAACACGAAAGTGTAAGTTCATATAGGCCGATGATTTGCAAAGACGATGTTGTTCATGCTCTTCCAAAGCATACTTCATATCCACAGCAAAGAGATGCCACATGGAGGCTGCTGACAGCTACAAGATAAAAAATGTATTTCAGCCATGTAAAAATCAAATCAAATTTTTAGATATCAAAGAAGCTAAATTCGGCTATGCCGAAGATTATATACTCTTGCAGTAGTTGTTGTCTATTTTAAATCATTATCTTTAAAATTCTTTTTCTTGCACACATACTGTCACAATTCATGTTGTTTTTCGTATGTGTATGTATCAACCGAAGCCACAACAGCATTAACGGAGTTCAAATAGCGGCCGCAGCACTGCGGAGCAAAGTGACAGAGCTATATACAATTAAGTGTATTTACGGAAATTTAATAAAATATTATGTTTGCATCTTAAAATGATCTAAGTATCAAATCTGGTGGAAATACTCCAACAAATAAAATTTTTTCATGATATCATTTCTCCCGATTGTTCCTATGGGAGTTATATGATATAATGGCCCGATCCTTACAAAACCTGGTGAAAAGTTGCGCACTACAACAATGCATATTAGGAGTAAGCTTAGTTCTGAAAAATTAAAAACCAAAAAATGTTTTTTCGCACTAAGACTGTGATTTGACCGATCGATCAAACTACTATATGCTATAGTAGTGCGATTCTTACAAAATTTTACAAATAAGTGCGGGCAACTTTAGTACACATTAGTGGCGAGTATGGTTCGAGAAACTTAAATATTCTACAAAATTTCTCACTAAGACTTCTTTTTCGACATCTACCAACACCTAACCAATTTTATAATACCATCTGAAAGTGTTTAGTTAAGGTTGTGAAACGTTATTTGCATAGATCGAACATGGAAGATAAAGTTTTAAACTTCGGCAGTATAAGTTTCTTCTTTTGAACAATACGAAAATGTATCTGAAGGATTTTTTGATCTAGTTAATAGAGCAAACCGAATTAAGGCCGATTTTCAAACTAATGTCATTTACCCATGCCTTTCATAATCATGCACAACGGAAAAATAACAAATGGTGTTCTTTTTTTACTTTTAATACATTTTACTCATATCTGTCAGCTTAATATCCTTTTAGATTTTTGGGCTTTCAACGGACGTTTCATGGTTGCTCCGAGGCCTAAAGCTCTTTAAAAATTACGATTCGTCCCGATGAATTTGACTTTTTGTACCATTTCCTGTTTAGTTCGTTTCCAAGACTGTGGATTGGAATGTATTTGAATATGCTAGTTTTTCTTTATGTTCTTCATTGTGAAGTGTATGTTTTGTCATAAGAAATAAGCTTCTTCGATTATAGCAAACGCATTGACTACGTATTTTTCTACTATTCTAGGTGGTATTTTAAATGACTTTATAGCCTGGTCTAGAAGCTTTTCCATTATCTTTTGATCTACTAATAAAGCAAGTACATTATAAGACCAAGAACAAAACTAAAACGAAGTTTAAAGATACGCCACTAACTAATTTGACTTTTGATAGAGACTAAAGCTTTTGAATGAATTCTTACTTAACAAATATCAGTTTAATCATACCTGACCAATGTTCAGCTCCTGTGGAAATTGATTAAGCACAGTGCCGTAGCTGTTTTTGTCCTCATCAATGACGGACACAATTAGAGCAATCAGCTTATGCCAGAAATCAACACTGTCTAGCTTCGGCTCATGGTCATCGGGGGCACGTTTGGCTTCATTCGGGTCCACCTGACAAAATTAAGTGTGAAGTTAAACAAATTTCGACCAAAGCTTGCTTTCTTACCTGAAATTCCCTGTTGTACAGTTCGTAGCAGTTTTCAAACAAGAATTGGTACGTAGATCGTAGACAGGCTTTCACACAATCTTTAACAACCGTGCTTGCCCTCGGTGGACTGGACAGTTCTTGAACCTTGCAGAAGAATCAGGTTGATTTCACTTAGCGCAGAAAAACAATGGACCGCGTAAAATAGATATACTTACTTTCATACGGAAAAATGTTATGCTTGTTAGTAGGTCGACTGTAGATTTCAAATCCATTAGTTTTTCTGGGCTCGATGCTGGAAAATTGTTTCTGTACATAGACAGGTCAATTCTAAGAGAATTGTGCAGCTGATCCAGCAACTTAACAAATTTTTCTTTCTGTAAAAATAGCAGCAATTTTATTATGGTCAATAACCATTGAAAAGGCATTAGATGTACAGACCCCAAAATTGCTTGCTGCAAAGCGATCACTGGCTGAAACTGCGGAAGAGGCGGTGGTATGGGCGTAGTAAGCGTTTATATTCGCCAATAGAGTACTCATCACAGCGGGAACACCCGGGCAGAGATATTTGGCAGATAGACAGTGAAAATGGGTCATCGCCTGGTATATATTCTCGATGCCGTATCGCATGGAAAACTCGTCTACAATTTCCTCCGGAATTTCGTCGAAATACAGCTTCCAGGCATCATCACCTTTCTGTGTTGGAAGTTTAACCTATTCAGATACGTGAATGATAGTTGTGTAATCACTTGCATTGAAATCCAAGCACTTGAAGGAGTGGGTTATCTTACCATGCCGCTGTTTTCCTCACAAAGGTAGTGGAAGAGATTCTCATGGAGGCAAGTGTATTGCACGTGATAAGGTGCAACCTTTTCTTCGCCTTTTATTTCAACAGATATATGCAGTCGAATAGCTCCTGACACAGCCGACTTGTCAGTTCGCTTTTCCAGATTATACCAAACGTCCATTTCACCGGATAGAGTACGAACTTCAATAATTGTCTGCCCCAAAAAGTCATCTGACTCACGAGTCAGTTTCTGACGCAGCTTTGACTTTAGATCGTTATCTTCATCCCAAACTCGAACCTTGATGCGGTCTGACGAGTTATGACACTCACTGTGAGACGAGTATGTTCCACACGAACAGGCCATTAATACATATTAGCGTTAAAACCATTTGCGTAATTAATACTCATCTAAGAACACAAAATCCATGCATATGTATATGTACATGTACATGTGCATCAGAAACGGGAAACGAAGCAACCTAAACAACCCTAACAATTACAGAGTCTAAGATTCTAATTATGCTCCCACTACATATTGGTAATCTTTCGACTTTTCTAATTTCCTCTCGCAAAATTTGTATCTTAATTTAAAAATCTCTAATACTTGTACTTTGAGACAGCAATCTTTGCCTGCATTTGGCAACTGCCATCGGTCAATACTGATATCATGTTTCAATGAAAAAAGTCGTTGCGCCGACTTGGGTAAAGCATTTTTTTTTTTCAAAAATTGTTTCTTCAACTCATCATTTTTTGTCGTTAGTTGGAGTCCAATAGTGCCCATATGGCAGAACATATATTATTCAGGATCAACTAACACTTTCAAACACGAATATGAAAAAGTGTTTGCCAAGGTTCCGATGTATGAGATTCCACTTAAGAATATTATAGCTCTTCAAGTCCAGGGATATGTTCAATATTTAAAATAAACTTGATCACCGTACTTACTAATTAAGTCTTTTTATTTCTTATATGCAGTTTCCGAGGTCTATATCGGTGTTTATTCAGACGGACGGACAGGAGGAAATGTCTCAATCGACTCGGCTGTCGATGCTGATCAAGAAAATACATATATTTGAATTTTTATGGTTATGTACCTTTTCACTCGCTAGGTGTGGGCAGAAAAGAACGACCCATTTTTTAAGATAGGCTCTAAGGTACTTAACATTGCTAGAGGTTTGGCATTGCAAATAAAACCCCTAACACTGAGACTCCGTCAATGCGTCTTTAGAAAGAAGAATTACACACTTTTGCATAAAGTTAACATCACATCTATGCTACAGGAAATAGTCAAAATTCTAACTTTGATTAAAGATGGCTCCCCAAGGCAAATCAACACAAATAGCGGATTTACAGAATTTTCTCTCTAGAAATAAGAGAATCTAATCGTTCGTTGGATGACAGACAACCAGATTCGGTATTAGTATGCTAAACATTTTTTTATATACGCACATACATATACATTTGTATGTACAACTAGTTAACTGGTGCTTGGGTCGGTGGTGCAAGTGAAAAATCGTTATGAAATAGTCAAATGCTTCGACCGCAAAAAGGAGTGCGATTGAAATTTCTGACATAGAACAAAAGTAGTCTAGATTTGACCATAAGTTGGGGGACAGGATACAATGTTTCGGTGATTACGACTTAATTGGTCGATTGGAAAACAAAGAAAGAAAGAAGAGAATGGATAATCGAAAATAGAGCAAAACGGAAGAGGCGGGACGTAGGCATACTCGGAGAGTGCATTGCAGAAACAGATACAGATAGAAGTAGTACAGTGTGGCCGCTGAGCGACATACAAATGCGAGTAAGAGTACATTTAGAAAAAACACAAAGAATGCAGAAGTAAACTATGGAAATACTCACAAGTGAAACTTCTCGTTCCACACAGGGTTTAGCTCCTGCGGCATTGTGCGCGTTCGTTTTTTCACCTTGCTAACCTGCACCGTCACATAAGGATCACTGGTACCGCTTTTATCCTTCGCTATCAGGCCTTGAGCACAAATCACTGCACAGTGCATCCGATCGTCAGATATTTGTAATTGGCATTTCATTCGTTTCAACACCAGATCCAATTTTTATTGTTTTTAAAGCGACCGACCATTAAAAGTGTTGTGTTGGATGTGTTATTATAAGTATGGCGGGAGCAATCGGGAATGGTCGTTGGGCAAACGGGGAATATTAAATTAGTTTTCGTTTTGTGTTTTGGTGTAGTGATCGATTTTGGGAATTTTTTGTATATAGGACAAATAATATGAGTAACAAAAAAAGCATTCAGTGAAAAAATATTTGTGTTTGTTTTTTTTTTGTGGTTGTGATACGCGTAAAGATTTTTTTTTATTAATTTGGATTGTGTTGTAATGTAGTTTAATTGTGTTTTATATTTGGATTTGAAACGAAGAGAACCGTTTTGAGATTTATTTTTTTCAATTGGGTAACAATTTATATTTGATTCCAATTCGTATTTTTTTTTAGTTTGTTCAGTTATTATTTTCAAGGGAGAAAGAAGAAGAAAAAAAAACGGAGGTTCTTGATTAATTTAGATTTTTGTAATCAGTTGACAACTCTGGAGCCTTGACGAAGCTGTTATTGCCTTTGGCACCGACTCCGACTGCCAACTGTCACACATAAGTGTAGATATATATACATATATGTACATTGGATTGATTATATACTACACGTGAAATCGGCAACAGGTATATAGTTTGTCTGATCAGTGATCATATATTTTGTAGTTGTACACATGTACATATACATAGCAAACAGAGAAAATTTAAAAGTAAACTGGAAAAAGGAAAAAGTGTTGACATTATAACGAAAAACTGGAAAACGTATTTAAAGGTTATTAATTGCTTGTTTTGCGGATTATCGGTTGTGTTCAGATAAGTACTTATGTATGTTTGTATATTAAAATATAATTAAAGATAGAGGTTAAATACAGATGCTAATACAAAAATATATACATTAAAAAAACTTGAAAACGAATTAATTGCTGTTTGTTACCAACTGGACAGGTGTAGTAGAGCTGTCGTAACTTACTTCAAGATAGTAAAAAGCCATTAAGAAACATTAGAGATAACTTTAAAAAATAAAAACGTTCTTTGTGTAAAAACTGGGTTACGGTGAATTCGATGTATGTATATTCGGATTTTTGGCTATACTTCAGTGTAGATTTGAATTAACAAATCTACTAAATCCAATCTAATTAAAAACATTTTCTTTAAAGTAGGATACAATGCTGCTTACAATTTGGCAGGCTTCATGCAATAACGGTTTCTGTATTTATGTATGTACAAAGAAATCCATATACATATGTACATATTTTTGCGTGCTTGTGCAAAAGTGTGATAGAATAATTTAAAATAAAGAATGCACAACACATCTTAATATATAGTAATTTCTGTTATGGTTCAGGTCAACTTTCACAAGTACGAACTAAACTTTGTAATTCTAAGTTTCATGTATTTTGTGTACTAAGTATTTTTTATCAATATTTAGTTTTTGCTCTATATTTTTCATAAATTAACTAAAAAATAAAAAATATTTATATGCTATCAACATTTTTCAATTGTATTTCATAGTTTTTGGGGGCTGTAAAACGCAATTGCGAGTACGAAAAAACTATTTCGCGAAATATACTTGGAGTTCATTCGGATCATTCTATCTAGAACTAAACATAGTTAAATAAATGAACGTTGTCTCTTTTTTTTTGGCATTTTTTTTTTTAAGTTTGATTGTTACTTATGTATTTCAATCTAAACTTAATGGCACCCGTATAACTGATCCAAGAAGGAACACACATACAATGTATTTGAACAACTGGCAGACTTCTGAGTACTATCATATTAGTTGCGATTGCAAATGGCTTGCCATTGCTGTCAATCCATACATCAGTTTGTAGAAATGAAACGTAACTATGTAAGAAACATCTGAAAGGGATGCATATAAACCAGTGTATTTAAGTGTGTATGTATGTGTTGTATGTGAACTAATTTATTTTATATAAGTATATATACAAGTTCGTTGTGATGTGTGTACTTGTGAATCATGAATAACGAGAAAACGACATGAAACAATAAAGTAGACTTAATTGAATGTGTGTGTGTTTGTACTAATATTATAAAAAGGCAACATTTCTTATCAAGTATTGCATCCGTAGTTGCCAGAATCGGCGTTGATTAGTATTATGAAGAAGATATCTTTGAAAATACCAAGTTTTACATCTTCAGCACAAACGTTTTCTTAACCTTTGTAAGTTCTGTATTTATTCCTAATTCTTTCTTAAAAAATACTTTCTTTTCTTAAGTCATTTGGCAATAATTTGAAAAAAACTTGATCTGCGTACACACTGTTCGAGTCTGCATACCAACTTTGGTGACCCTAGCTCCTTTAGACTCCGAGATCTAATCGGAGTCTAATCATTCGGACGAACGGACGGACAGACGGACGTGGCTAGATCGACTCGGGTGTTGATGCTGAACACGAATATATATGTATACTTCCCTCTGCTTGTAACATACATTTTGGCGACTTAAATATGTATATCCTTTTACCCTATGGGTACGGGGTATAAAAACTCTTTTTTATTTCTTGGACTATCTAATAGATAATCTAATTCGTAATAGACCGGATTAATACAATGCCTTATTATTATCTTATGATATACATATGTATTAACACAAACAGTTCGTTACCAACAAAACGAAGGCTATTATGGCGGTGTACCTGTAAAAAACAGGAAGAGCCGTTGTTAACTTCTTCGCTACTTTTTTATGTTTTCATGTGTTACCAAAATCATGGTCCCCCGACATAACAATATTTTGTATAACTTTGCAGAGATAATAATATAATTGGGACCATCTGATTGAAACGCAGAGAACCAAATTTTGTTTTCAGATTATTCTTGTCTTCAATGTATTGAATTTTAGAACAAAATATACATATTTCTAGTCAGGCTTCTGCTACTGCCCCCCTGATGGGAAGGAAGGCAGTTTGAAGCCCCCAGCTTCCTGCTCTTGTCAAATTTTGTTTCTTACACCGTACATTATATACCAATAAAGAAATGTATTTTACCCTATGGATATAAAAAACTCATTTTTATATATATGTACAGAAATGCGTAAGCGATTGATTTATCTTAATATTAATTTTTTTTGAAGTGGACCAGACATATGTTTGTATAAACACACATGTGGTGTTGGGTATTTATTAAGACAATACTTGATACGCAAACAAGTAGGATATATACATACATATTGTTGTTAAGTGGAAGAGTATGTGTTGTGGAGTCAGGTTTAAAATTGAACAAATATTGGTAAATAAGAATTAAAGGAACTAAGGGACGTCTAGGCAAAATATAAAATATAAATAATAAACCAAATTTTGGTTTTGTCGGTGTATTGTACCTGTGATTGTTAGTTTGCATGACCATTTAGATGTTCCCTCAACAGTTGCGTGCTCAGCCTGTTCTAATGAATCTATGTGTGTGTCTGGATCCACACCGAAAGTCATCCTTAAATTGAATTGAATTGATTGCATACATATATACAAACATATACAAACATATATGATACAATAAGAACTCAATAAAGACCTTGAATATTAATATAAAGCTGCATATCTCTACCCACCCAAATATTACCCGGTTAGTTATTTACTTGCTATCATAACGTTCCTTTATCTTTTTGTTAGTTAGACAGCGAAGTTTGAATATCATGTCAATAAGTACACCCAATTTTAAATTTTTTCTTTGACGGTTTGAATTTAAAATTACTTAAAGTGATTGTATTAGTGATTAAGTATTAAGTGATGCAGTCTAGTGTCCTCCCAATAGTGCACCATGAGTCCTCTATGACATTCTAAATTAACTTTATAGCTGTATTATCGGCTATAGATTTTGTACTACTGCAATCGATGAGGGCTATCAGAAACTTTTAAACAAATCTTTAGGATGAAATAAAATAATAGTAAATATTCCCTAATTCTATTTTACGGATTGATTCTTATAGGCGACAGCTTACAGACGCACACGTCAGTATACAAGCATTGCAGCCATTAAATTAGTTAAAGTAGTTATATGTATATGTATAAACATTGAGCTTTAGTAAACACATTATGCCAGTCGAGTGGAAATTGCAATAATAATACATACACTAACATACACACACAAAATTTAACTGAAAACCACGACGATTAGCAGAGTAGGTGTACATACATACATACATATGTAAGATGCAATAAAGCTCAAACCTGTGATTGCTATCTTGGCCGACCATTTACTGGTGCCATCCAGGACACTCTGCTTCACAGCTTTCATGTGGCCGGTGTGGCTCTTCTCTTCAATGCTGAACACGGCTCTAAATACGGACATTGTGATCGTAGTTATGGCTTTTATGACAATAAACTTATACAAATATACAACTATATTAAAGCAAAAGTCATGAATGCTCAATATCTAATTTAAAATGCATTAATAATTTGCACTTCCCAAGCCTGTGCACCCTCTGATAGATCTGCTCTATCATCGACAGTAATGCTTTAAAGTCCCAAACACCAAATAGGCTCCATTTCTTCTAGAAGTCTCTAGATATCACCTTACCTGACATTTGGCTTCAGGCATTGGTCTTTTTAAACATCACCTTACCTAATCAACTCAAAGATTTCTGGCTTCTCACGCTCTCGCTGCTTCATGCGGTCTTTCATGGCGGTAATAATGGAATTTGCTTTATCCTCGGCTCCATGCTTCGAACTTTTTTCAGCAGCACCTGCAAATCGTTTGGGTTAGGGCTAAACAAACTAAAACTTGAGGGTTTATTTAAATGCTTACGCTGCAAGCAGTCAGCATTAAGTAGATCCTTGCACTTCTCATGGCATTTCACTCCACACTCAGTGCAGCGCACACCCTGGCGAGCAATTCCCCATAGCAGGCCTTCGCATTCATAGCAATAGGTCGGCGAAGTAGCTGTCCAAAGGACAAAGTTATGAGGAGTCGTCGAAGAAATCGGGTAGATTAGCGCCTGGAGTGCTTTTTTGTAGACATGCATTTTCTGAAAAAGTCGACATACCCATTTAGCAAACTGGACCATTTATGACTTTTTATATTTCAATACCTAAAACACATAATATAATCCTACACTGTTTTTTTTTTTTAAGTGTTCATACGATATTGATTCATTAAAAGTTTTTTGGGAAAGTAGATTTCTTTATTAGTGGTTAATAAACTAAGTACTCACCAATTCCTCATCGTTAAGAGTAGCCCGCGGTACAGCAGATGTAAGTCCAGCGTTTCTTTTTGTGGCCGCCATCGTCTAGAGTTGACGCATTTTAACACAATGATTCTATTAGTATCGATTTATAAGTCTAGCGATAAGCGTAGGTATTACAAGCAGCTTATATCAATAGTATATATTAAAATGAACTACTTTAACTACTGAAATCGGGAATCGATTCCAAGTTAAGTCAAAATAAGAAATCGTAGAAAAAACAACAAGTACATGAAAGTAGCCGCATCAAGCAATTTTATCAAGAGTAATGCAACGCAAACCAAACTCAATTAAATTGTAAAAATGTTGACAGCAGTATGTATAATTCGGTTACTCCCGGTAACGGTAATGATGGGCGTTTTAATGTAAAAAATGGCGAAACGAATTATAATTACTGTTTAGTCGAATACTTTGCAAACAAAATTTATTTCGTTAAACTGGTATTTAAAGTGCGGATCTACATTTAGATTATAAAGTAGCGCTAATCGTTCTAAGGTTAGAGCACATTCCGGGATGTATGTATATGTATGTATATGCGAGTACATCTAACTGCTATATGAAAGTTTAATGTACTTGTATCGATGGCTATATCTGTGCAGTATCGAATTAAACTTAATTAGTTAGAACTTCAATTCAAGGATAAGGATAAGAGTTTTCCTTTAGGTGTGTATGGGTGTGAATGTTGTAGGTATGTGTGTAACAATGTTTTTTGCTGCGTGGCTTAGTGCTGTTCTACCAACCGTGTTCTGGTACTGGTCTTGTTCATACAGAGGGATTAGAATATTTTTCTTCTGTGATGTGGGGGAGGCCGTTAACGATTCTGTTTGCTGTGGTTTTTACCCATTAGTCAAAAGTCAGAAAAAAAATCACCGATTACTTAATGCTTCTGTCCTCTACTTCACCTGTGCTGTTCTAATGTTTTACATACATATGTATATGTATATGTATGTATGTATGTATTTCAAAGCACATGGCTTATTTATTGACAATGATTCTTTGAATTCACCAACGAATTAATTGGTTCATTCAAATTGAAATATGGTTTAACCTCCTAAGGTCTAGATTAACATTTGAGTATAGTCGATCTGCACAAATCTCAATAATGAGGCTGTATTAAATTTGAGTGCTCTGGTGTATCTTGTGATTTTTATAGAACTGTGTAATGTTTTACTGTGCAATCTACATTTCAACATAACGAAAAATGCTGAGCTGCACGTGTACGGCAACTGTGTCGCTATTATATATGGTATTGTTTGTACAACTGCTAAGGTGAATAGTAAAAAAATCGAAATTGAAACAATTTGAGGAATCAATAGGCGTTCTATACCTTGAGCACCTGCAATCCATTAAATCATTGGTGAAAGAAAATGAAATTTGAACATCGTATTTGAATAGTAATATGTATGTATGTAAAGTAAGCAAAATCACATTGATTGGAGTAAAATGGATTTAAGGAGGAAAGATAATCAAATGGGATTGGGGAGGTCAATGTTAGGATATGTCCCCAATATAGTGGATATGCTTATGAAAATGCAGTAACTTATAATGATTGCTTACCAATTCAGAAACAAGGGGTATGGATTTCCGTCGTGGTCTAATATCTGGCATGCTGTCAATATTGCTGTAGAATGGATTGTCGCCAGGATGTCCATTGGTGCGTATTCCGACATCGCCAGTGCCGCCACCATTCTGCAAATAAAACAAAATCTTGCAAATTATAATCAAGTACTGGAAATCTACATTACAAACTTATTTCAGATATACGTAGCTCTTAGCACCTTTAACAATGGTAAAAAATTGCAAGTGGATACACCTTTTATTTTCGACTAACAAACCGACGGAGAGAAAACTGCTTGAGCTATGTTACTAAGTATTTAAAGGTAATTAAAAAAGAAAATTAAATTTAAGTAAATATAGCAAAAATGGGATATCTTGGTCCTGCTTACAAACACATATTTTTTTCTTTCTCATCACCAGATTAAACGTGTTTTTTTTTTAAATCTGGTTTTTGTAATAATTTATTGCGTGGCAAACTACCAAATTTGATATCGAGGTGTTCATGGACGAGGTTAGATCGGCTAAGCTGTACATGCAGCACATACTTCATGGATTTGGAACTACTTTCTTCCGCCCGTTACACATATTTTATCTTTGTTTGTTTTGTATGTCCAATCAAAATGCTGCTACAATCCCCATTGCCATCAATGTTACGTATCTAGGCGTTTCTTTAGATAGGAGGCTACAAAAACCCAAAACTCTGAACTGTATTGGATGCTCAGAGGCTCTAGCAAACTGTCCCTTACCAGCAAAGTAAGAGTACATTAGGTGCTCTGCTTTAGCGCATCCCAATCCTCTAATTAACGATTTGGCCACCAACATTTCCAGGCGTACAATAATCAAAACCGAACACACTTACTTATAATAAAAAGAGTATAGAACTTGGTGTAATTTCGTTGTAAGAGCTGCTTGTACAACACAAAATAAATATATAAAATATAAATATCCAATCGAAACTTAAGGCTAATATTTTTATAAATTAATTCATAGTTTTTATAAAACCACATATGGGTATAGGTCACAACTTCATTCTTTTTAGTGTCAAAGGCGTTAATAAACTTTCGGTTATATGAAGCTGTAAAATGAAGCAAAGAAAAGAAGACAAAACTCCCTCTACAACTTATATTATATTATTAGACCTACATATGTGATACAATCGGTCGATCTTTAGACAGCCACAAATTTGTAATATTAACCAGAAGGCCGTGCTAACTTCGGCCATGACGAAGTTTGTATTCCCTTGGAAGTTTTTTGTTTTACTTTCCTAACGAAGAGGTCTTTCTATGCGTTGCACACTTCTGACCAAAATGAATATACCCTTTTTGCAAGGGTATACAAATTGTTCGTTGGCCAATCATTGCCAGTTTAAAACTCAAACCTTCTGCCTTACAAAATGCTTCAATAAGTTCTAGTATTACATAACCTTTAGTTCTATATAAACGGAAAGCGTGAAAATTATTGGATCGGATGCACATCGGCATCGGCTTTATAGATATACCAATTTTGATACGTATACGTACATACATAATGGTATACCTAATTCCATGCTAACTTCGGGGTAAACACGTATTTTCATAACTTTTTTTCTTACCAAAAGTAAATAATATTAAAGGGTTGTAATAAATTACCTTTTCTCTATCTTTGCTTAACACATCTTCCTTGATCTTGTCCTGGTTATTCCTTTCTTCGATTTTTCGCTCTTTAAGTGTCTTTAACAGTTTCCACTTACTGCTACCAAAGCCCGAGGCAGCGCCGTTTCCACAACTAGATTGATCGATGCTGGAGTCCTGACTTAACAATTTTTTTGGATTTGCCTTGATGACTGTGTCATCCATTGGTACTATGGCCTGAGGAACGCATTCCAATTGTGCCTGAGCATCAGGCTGACTTGAAGTAGAAGATTTATTATGTTGATCAGCCAATGCGAAATTTTCAACACCGATGTCAGTAATGTTTCTATTTTGAGCAGTCTCCTCATGAATAGGCATTTGAGCTAAGAAAACTGCCTCCCCATCAGGAGCCGCGTCAATGGCGTTGTCATCGCTTAACTCTGCTGGGGTATCGGGGCCAGAAGTTGCGCTTGAAGTCGCCGATCCTTGTGAGCATTCGTCAACTTTTTCTTGGTCCGTTCCCCGTTCAACAACATTCGTCATTTTAGGTTTTTGCGATTCCTTCAGTCTGTGCTTGTCTTCGATTTCGTTTTCTGAGTCACACGATGAGCTCGAGCTGGCTACATGTTCGCGATCGCGCCGTTTTTTCCTTAAGCGCTTTTGCTGATGTTTTTCTCCAAGAACGCGTTGCTCCTCAAGAATAGATTCGGCATCTTCATGCATTTCTAGGTCAGAACCAGCCTGTTGGAGATCGCCATTTATGTCCTGCCATGCGCTATGCATGTCACAAACTTTGGGAAACTTCTCGCTCGTTTTTTGTTTTTTTATATTGACTCCACTATTTGCCAGTGCAACATTTGGTATTGTGGATGCGCCTGGAACTTCCTTTTGACCATCAATTGATATGTCGGGTTCTAGTCTAACGACGCACTTAAGTTCATTTAATACTTTAGACATCATCTGCCTAACACTTTCGTCCGGCGAAAACTCTATTTCAGCAGGTAATTCCGGATAGCAGAAACCATCTTCGTCAATTGTCAACTGGCCAATCTGCGAGAAAAGCACCTCGTTATTGGTGCGTTGTGCCTCTGCCGTGTGCTGCTGTTCCAGTTCCTCCAGCTGGCGCAGCTCGTAGCAAAAGTACTCGTCGTCCGTATCGATACTGTCCTCCGTACTTTGTCGCCGAGATGATGACAGTGTGCGCCCAGAATGCTGACTACGATTATCATCATCGTCTCGTGAACCATGACCGATAGAGCTAGGAATGTCTAGCGACTGATGTACCGCAAACCCAGCGCCGCACATTGTATTGCCATTGCCGCGAACAGCTTTAGCTTGCGGGGAGACAGGAGCGAGGCTTGGGGTGCTAGCTGTGGTTGTGACTATATGCAACATTGGTATCTTAACTTCGCATGAGGAGGACATGGAGGTCACGACAAAGTCATCATTCTG
Organism: Drosophila nebulosa; assembly: GCA_024703675.1. Taxonomy (NCBI): domain Eukaryota; kingdom Metazoa; phylum Arthropoda; class Insecta; order Diptera; family Drosophilidae; genus Drosophila; species Drosophila nebulosa. The sequence continues at coordinate 218,039 of JANFPS010000004.1, read as the reverse complement.
GTCCCCAAGAAACAAGGAATTGGATTTTTCGTTTGACAAAACTTCAGTACTCGGTGTCTCTATGGTTTCGAAAGCTATTTCTGGCATTTGCTCTGATATGTTATTATTATCTTGCATAACAGCACGTTGCTGTAATTCAAGTTTGCTTGAGGGGACGGCCTCCGTCTTCTTTAAATCTCCAATAATGGCAAACACATTACTATCATGCAACGCGTCGTTCTCATTTAATTGCCCGAATTCACTAACAACAATTTGACTGGTGTCATAATCCATATTGTCAACGTCTGCCTCTGCCTCTGCCTCAGCATCATCAGGGATAAGGAAATCGACATCCTCCTCGTCGTCATCATCAACGACAGGGTCGGAGTTTGTGTGCTGACGAGTGGAATGTTCATTTGCCGACCAGTCATCATTATCCGACGAAGTAAGGCCTGGTATGTCGGTGTCGGAATCGGAGATGCTGGAGCCGGGGCGCGGACCAAAGCTCTGCCGTTTATACGTTTTCGCCATTTGCATCAAATGGTTCATCTTAGCCGAAAACGAACGCTTCTTTTGCCCTGCACTTGCATTTGAATAAGAGTGTGACTGGGAGTGTGACTGGGAGTGTGAGGCTGTGGCTCTTTGTATTATGCGCATTGGTAACTTTTGTATGCGCTTAGGCAAATCTAAGTGGCTGCCACTAACAATTTCACCACCAGCACTTCCACTCCTATCTCCGTTTTGGGAACGTCTATGACCAATTAACGGATACGAGCCCACCTGGCCACGTCCATGCATCTGGGATTCCTGCCTTTGCACATCACCGGGTAATGATTGAGACCGAGCATATTTGGCTGGGCGTTTTAACTTTAAGTTTTCAGGCAATAGGTTGTTAAGCTTATTCCATACTTTTGTTGGTTTTTGTGGGTCTGCATTGGTTTTTTGGGGTAGGTCGTTATTCGAATTGTTTGACAAGGGAATTTCCATTGACCGAGGTTCGCTGACAAAATATTGTGAAGATGAATCTGCTGCGTGAACTGGCGGTAAACTTATTCCATGGGACTGCACCACGAATCCAATTTGTGGAGGGTGCTGTTCCTCCAATTGGTGAACGCCCAAAAAGTCCAGATTACGGCTGCTGTTGTAGTCAGCAATGCCATTTGACGACGGATAGTATACCAGACGGTCTGTCAAATAGGGCTTACGTGACTGATCCAGCTGTTCCAAGTGATCTATATCGGTTTCCTCATATCCCCGTGCCAATCCTAATGCGGCTATTTGTTTGTCCGTCTTGGTCGCTCTTCTTTTTGAGGATGACTTGACCGCTGCACTACGAGTTTCGTTCTTTAGCAAGTCTGGCATCCGGCATTTAATATTTGTACCCTGATCAGAGGGACTCCCTTGGACAACCTTAGACAGCTGTTGAAACGATGTGTTTTCGGGCATTAAATGAGACACGGTCCGTTGTTTATCAGTCTGCTGGTCCCACTTAAGCAGTTCATCTACCGTGGAAAACTGTGTGTCTTCATTGCCAATAACATTGAAAATTGATTTATTTTCATAGGCCGAGCAAATAGGCATATTTTTTGATAGCTCCTGTATATAGTTTAAGTTCTCTTCAGAAAACACGTATCCCCCGTCTACAACTTTCGGTTGCTGTTCTTGTCTATCATGACGTGATCCAGCTTTTGTCGCAGAAACTGCGCCAATGTCAACCAATCCATACGGATATCCCAGGTGCACCTGCAGTTGCAACATTTCAGTGTTGATCTCTTTGTACTTGTTTAAAAACGGATTGCAATTTTGCATGCTGATGGGCACAGGTGAATTTGGTGACCAGCCACTCATAGAAGACAGACCCGAATCAGATTTAGCTTGACGTGGCGAAGCATGCTGCTGAAGAGACTGTTCCTGTCTCTGTTCGAAAGTAAATGGATTGGATGCCTCTGTTTCCATGCCTTCGTCCCTTACGGTTGCCATTATATCCCCAAAACCATTGTCGTAGGGTGCCGGAGGAGGGGGACTTGGGCTATCTCGATTCCGATCCAATTGAAGTATTTCGTCAAAGTCACTAATTTTTTTGTGTTTTTCCGGGTTTTGAAGATGCAGCAAGAAGAGCATGCTGTTATGACGCTCCAAACTTTTCCTGAGCGACTTAATGTATTCATCTTGGTTGTAAATGTTGCTAGCCGAACTCGGTAGATTTTCAATATTGTAATTTGGATGGGGGCTGTTTTGGTTTGTTAGCTCACCACTGCCACCACAGTCCCTGTACCTTTGCTGTAGTCTACATTCTAAATCATTTTCCGTTATTCCATGCGCATTTGCTATCTGTTCGATTGCCTTTTTCCGATTTATTTCGATCTCCTGCGTTTCCAGCAGCTTTAGCTGCTCATCCAGGTCAGAGTTATTACGAAGCAGGTGTGCACTATATCCAGCTACACTCTCATTGGAGGCGGGTAAAGGCGGGACCATTGAACAATTGCTAGGACTCTGATCTCTATTTAGAATGGGACTGGAGGTAAGCGTAGGCGCAGGTTTCTTAGTTATCTTAAACTCGTCAAACGAATTGCCAACGAGTTTCTTTAGCGTATCGATATTCTTGTTAAATTTTTTTATCACAAGATCGAATTTGTCGCTGGGCTCTATGACACGAAGCCGACGCATCTCTTCTCCTATTGTGACCGGATTGAGTAGCAACAAAGTCAAGTTTTTGTCTACCTGGTTAAGCTTTTCAAAAAAGGCAACTTCAGGCCGAATTTGCTGGCGTAATTTACGTATTTGTGAAGCATTTAATGATTGCAGATCTTCAATTTTATTTATTTCACGTATCATCAACTCGGTTATGGTATTTAATATCGCAACACTCTTATCTTGGCTTAAGCTTTCGGTATCATCGTGGGACGTTTTTTGATTGTCGTTTTTCTCTCTGATTGCACTTTTGCTGTCATGGGGGCTATGCTGCCCGGATAGTGAATTCATGTTGCTGTCCCTGTTGGGTGTGGACTGGGCTTGAGCAAGAATGCACTTGAGATTATTAATCATATCCATCTCGTTTTTATAGTGCTTCTTTTTTCTATGCTTACGAGACTCCTTGCCAATTTGATGCTCAGCGGAAGCTTCTGACTTGATCACTTTACTAATTTTCAAAGGTGCAGATGCCTGTGATGAAGCATGTGTAAGTTCGGGGTCTACAGCATCATCCTCGTTGCCTTCGTGTATCATCATCAGGGAAGATGTCGACCGACCACTACTTAATGAAGTGATATGTTCGTGAGCAGCCTCAGACTGTTGAAGAAGGTGCTCTACTTTAGAGATTTCTGAGCTTAAGTTATCATCACGATATGCTTCATTTAAGGTCTTGTAAAAAGTCTCGTTCATTTCATTATTCAACACTTTCGCGTGTGTCGTTCCACCCGTATCTTCGATGGGCAATACTTGCTTCCCTCCCTCGCCCGTTCTAAAGGCGGCTAGCCGAAAAAACTTGGCTTCTTGAATTAGGTCATCCAGTTCGTCCTGATTGGTCGCAGGCACAGACACAGTATCTGTTGCTGTCAAGCCATGGACTTCGCCATCTGCTTGACCATACGAATGAGTTTTGCGTTGTTTATGTCCATGGGTGCGCTCCTTTTTTGACAATTGGGACAAATTTAAAAGACTAGACGTTGCAGACATAGAAGCAGAAGCTGCAGACCCCGAAGCAACTTCTTGAAGCACGCGACGCCCATTAATAAATTCCATTAGTAAATCAGCCCTAGCATTGTTCGCCAGGACTTGTTGCTCTTGCTCATACAATATAATGTCCGAGTCCGAATAAAGCTTTTGGCGAGAGTTGCTAGCATCAACACCTGTGCTTAGTAACCAGTTTCGGTCAGCATTGAAATCGATTTGTTCAGCTTCCAAGTCCACATCATGGTCATTATCGGTTAGAGTGCCATTCTCGTAGTCTAAAAAGAATTCGTCGCAGTTATCGGCTCCTACTCCCAATCCATATTCAGAATCCACAAACAAGCCGGAAAAGTGTCCGCGTCCATCGTCTTCGGTGGATACGGAGATTCCAGTATCCAAGTTCAAGCTGTTCATGTGTTTTTCAGCCGTGTCTTCAACAATATGTGAATTCACATCCATTTTCAATGATAGAAATTCGGGGAACGGTGCTGGCGTCTCTTCAAGGTCAATATCTACACTTTGGTGCGTCTTCGCTGATGCAATGAGACCCATGAGATTGCTTACCACAGATTGCTGCTCTACCGAAATATTTTCAAGTTTCTCCAAGCGAGTCCATATTTTACCGTATTCGGTGGATAATAAATCTAAGGCTCGCCAAGCGAATTTCAACTCAGTCTCCAGCAAGCTGATTCTAGTCGCTATCTTGTCCATATAGTCCGAGATTATGTAGTCTGAGTGTTGCTGTGAATTGTAGATTTGGGAGAGCTGCTGCTCACTCCTGATCGATACCATACTGCCTGTGGCTTGATTTGACCTTGACATTGACATGTGCATAATGCCATCGCTACCAGTCAGATTTGCCGTTGTCAGTTGGCTCTTTCTGTGGCCAATCAATGGCTGTGATGTTTGTTGCAGCTGCTGTTTAATCTTGAATTGACTTTGCAGTGCATTCGCTGCCACTGCATATGGTTGTTGTTGTAGATCTGAAATGCCGTCAGAGCCGTCACAGGAAAAATTATTGGAGTCCGACATCTGTGTGGAATGCTGTTGCTGGCAACTTGCTGTAACTCTTGAATTGCCCAATTTATCGGAAATTCCTGAATGGGTGTCGGCAAACGGTGCTGATGTTGACGTACTGCCATACAATGATTTAGAGCCTGATGTATGTGGTACCGGTAACGACTGCGCCGAATTGGTAGACATCTCGCAAAGGGTCCCGTTCCTTTATATTCGATTGAGGTGAATGTAACTGAGCATAATATTCATCATTTGACATATTACCAAGAACTTCAAAAGAAATACGTACTTGTGAGCGACGTTAATAATTATGTAGATGGAGTTGGGTTTTTTTTTTTTCTAACACTTGGACAAAAACTGCTTTCATAAAGCGATACAATCTAATACTTATGTAGCTTATCTATTTAAGGCAAGCCTGAAAAATTCCTAGAAAACTTTAAATACCCTAATTGATATTGGCCCCAGCCCAAATTTTCGATCAGTCCAAAATTAGCTACGCATATGACCTAAGTGTGGAATATTCATGTTTAAAAGTGTATATCGCTACTGCATACTTAATGCAAGCTTGATGCATTAACTCAACATATATTTACACACACACACACACACACACACACACACATATATATATATATATATGAACATACGAATGTTTGTATGTATGTATTTATGTACATGGATACATACTGAGAGCTCATTTTTACAACCGTATGTAATATTGCATATATGTAAGTAGGCAGATCTGTTTGTTCTTCGAATGCTATGTTGCTGACAAACTATTTCCCAATTTTGAACTCCCATTGAAATCGACCTTCGAGGCAGGAGTGTAAGTTCAATTGCGAATCTTGACACAATTCTTGTATTTTGCATAAAAAAGAGGTGTATACACACTTTATTGACTTGCGTGTAATGTTTGGGAGTTCCTGTTTTCGGTCTTAATTTTTACTATGCCTTTTTTCCCTGATGCTACTCTACATATGCTGCCAGTTAGAAAATTGTTTTACAAAATTTGCTATGAATTGTCAATTGTTGTACTTTTTTTGTAAACTACGCAACGACTGCAACACTGCCCCGATGTGGATTGAGAAACGCTGAAATGTATACTACAACTTGATGGGCTCTGCCATGTTGTGCGTTCCTTTGGATAGCTTCAACTACATTTACAAAGTATTCAAGTGCTTATGCTCTCTTCAACATGCGAGTGATTCCCTCAGAACTTTTGCCCATCTCACAGGAAACCTGACGAGAGCATACCCATGAAATGCGTTAGCTTTTCTGTCTGTATGCAGTCAATTTCATACATACGTGTTAACGTACATACCAAAACTAATGCACATGCTCAGAGAGCCAAAAGAGGAGAGTTACAGACACTGCGCATGGCTATTTCTCCGAACTTTTGGTGCTTTGCTTCCGTCTAATAATTTTCTCGCTATGCTGACTCCATTGAAAGCTTATTAAAAAAGGGAAAAACTTTTTAAACATAGAATCTTGGTGACCATTTACAATTTATACCAAATTAGATTATTTTTTGAAAAATATATATGGGCACTTCCGCAAAAAAATTCCACCAGGACCGAAAAATCAATGTCAACCAATAATTTTTAATGGCAAAACATTTAAACTTTTCTACATGAAGAGTTTAAAGCTTTTTAACATTCCAATCACAAGATATTCAGAATAATATATTTAAAGTTCAACTATAATTTCTTGGCATTTAGTTGTCACCGTTTATTCCCGTTTGTAACGCAGAGAAGAAGACATATCCGACCCCATAAAGTATATATTCTTGATCAGCATGAGAAGCCGAGTCGATATACCCATGTCCGTCTGTCCGTCTGTCCGTCTGTTTTAGCGCGTTAAAGCCCTTTTGCTAATAAGCAATTGCAATGAAACTTCGTGTACAAGCTTTCTATTACCACGGCTAGATTAAATTCTTTCGGTCTCCGGATTGGGCTCCTATATCATATAGCTGCGATTGGAACGATCGGTCGAAAAAGAAGTCTTAGTGAAAAAACTTTTATGTTTTTTAAAATTATCAAACTACACTCGCCACTAATGTGAATTAATGTCACCCGCACCTATGTATTTGTCAAATTTTGTAAGTACCGGACAATTATAGCATATAGCTCCTATAGGATCGATCGATCAAAACGCAATAGAAAACTTTAAACTTTGGAACATAAGATGAAATAATTAAAGTTTTCGGCATTGAAGTTAGCTTCTTTTTATTATTTTATAATTTTTTATCGCAGCACTTAACTAGCGAGTTTTTGCAGCTGCAACCTACTAAATAACATAAATATTAACCTTTACCACTTTAAGAACAGATTGAACAGATATACATAAATTCAGTCCCATGTCCATTTTCATTGGTCGTCTTCGATATTTAAGGCTATGGTTAGTATAAATGGTTCGCATTAAAGTTAACAGAAAGATCTCGGAACCCTTAAAGTATATAAGTCAGACATGCAGACTTATATAGTGTGCACGCAGATCAAGTTTATTTTTTAAATTTTTGCCACGCCCCCTCCCGCCCCTGCAATTGAGATTTTCTCCCGCAATATTAAAAAAATAGCGTAATGAAATTTGGTACACATATGTCCTAATAAAATGCATTGGCTGAACATATTTCATGAAAATCGGATGAAAAATAGCCAAGTTATACGCATAAACTTTTAAGTGAGTGAGATGGCATACGATTGGTATGTAAGAGAGAAAAAGATAGGGCTAGTCATCAAACAAACATAACGGAGCGTGAATAAAGGCGCATTGGTATAGGGTATATCCGAGTCGGTGAAGCGACTTGCTTTTTTTTACCCTTTTTCCTGTACCCATTGGGTAAAAGGGTATATTAAAGTCGCAAAAATGTATGTAACAGGCAAAAGAAAGCGTGTAATAGCTGCCCTTAGGTCCCTCCTAAGGCCTCATAGAGGTGTCGCCACCATTTATAGAAAGGCATGTTTACAGTAGAATTTGGTGAGGAGACGTTAAATGTCTCCTATTAAAGTTTTTTTTTTTTTTTGATTCAAACATATTAATAATTGAACTCAAAATGAATTTCACATAGGTAACCTATGCAGCTTAAACACATTTTTTAACTTACATACGACAACACATATTGACACTTCAGAAGACTGCTAAGCTTGCGAGTACGTTCTGCTACTGACGGAACCAGACCCAGTGGTTGCTTGTAGCATTCTGTCGTTTTGCCGGTTTCTTGTCTATAATCCTGCGTAGAAGTAGAAAGCGTTGCGGAGCGACCGCGATAGGAAAACCAACCATACAGCAGGTTCATTGCTACTGTGGTTAAAGTAAATGGGATCACGCACCGTATTAATTGTATTGCCTTGTTCATAGAAACTCGTATGCAAATAGTACCTGTTTATCAAGTTTATTCACATGCCTGTGCCTTCGCATTCAGTGAATTGGATTCCATAGTCAACATAAAGAGAAAACGAGATAACGGCAATTCTAGTTCAAGGTACGCAACTGCACGGGTTAAACATTATTTCTTATCTCACTGTTTTGACTCGCTTGAAGTATATTTTTTTTTTTCCATTTCTCCTAATTGCCACAATTGCCTTTACCAATGCATGCTGCGACTTCACAGCATGTGTCAGCACTTGGTGTAATAGTCAAAAAGCTTTCAGTGTATGTATATTTTTGTGTCTAGTTTAATAAAAACACATACGTACGTATGACCTTATACAGAACAAAAAAAAAACAAAATAGTATTACTTTATTCGGAACGTGACACATGCACAAAATGTGTATGCAACACATACGAACATGGCTATATCAACTCGACTGTTAATGCTGATCAAGAATATATATACGTTATAGGATCGGAAACGCTTTCTTCTGCCTGTTACATAAATTGTGGCGACTTTAATATACTCTTTTACCCTATGGATGTAGGGTATAAAATTATATTATTAACGAGAAAAAGTTGTTGTTTTGAAAAAATTCATCAATTTACAAGCCAAGAGCCCCTCAAGATCTCAAGTGAAATTTTGAGGTGCCATGAATGGAAACCGAAGAATGGCGACGGCTTAGATGGTCGTTCTAAACAACACATAACAAAGTGTATTGCATGGACAGGTTTTTATCTAAATATAAGACTAAACTAAATTAATTTGCGAACCCAATGATTACATTTCAATCTAGTACAGCGTATATCCAAGAAAACACGGCTTACTTCCTTTTTTTTATTAAGAACCGTTCTCGAGACATTTGCTAGTTTACAGCCACTTGATTGAAATACTCTTAAATATCTCGCAAAATTTACAAGCGACCAAAGTCGGAAAAAAAGGGGCACATGTAGCCATATTTAAAATACACAAAATTTTACATTGATTTTTAACAGTCTTTAGGTAAAAGTCAACTTTTCACAAGAGACCGACCTACAAACTTAAACCCGCCTAGTTTTGGTATTTTTCTGGCCAACAGAAATGTGATAAAATTTGACACAGATATTAATAAATTTTTTAGACCATCGTTTGCAAAAGAAAGAAAAGATTGGTCTAAAACTGAATTTTGAAACGATCGTTTTTATGGGAGCTAAATGATATAGTAGTCCGATCCTAATAAAAATTAACACGGACGTTTGGATGCAAAGAAAACTAGGATTTGCGAATTTTTTGATAGTCCCATAGACCAAACCAAACTCTTTACAAACATAAAGTAGGGAAGTCGCCGTACCAAGTCGGATATACCCTGCGGCGGTTAAAAGCGTTCTTTTATCACTTTTTCGTTAGTTTGTGTTATTTTTTTATCCCTACTTTTCTAATGTACATCAATCGCATGCCGTCTCACCCATTCACCTGTCAGTCGCCCATTTTAAGTTTCATTGGAAATTAGCCTTTTGTCATTCGAATAATTATAGTTAATATTAGTTTGGCCAATTTTATTACGACACTTTAAATATTGCAAGAGAAAATAATTTTTTTCCGAATCGAGGGGGCGGACAAATTGTGGCAAAAGTTGAAAATTAACTCATTCTACGTACACACTACACGAATCTACATAGCAAGTTCGGTGATTCTATCTCTTTTAGTCTCGGAGATCTAGGTGTTCATACGGAAGAACGGACGGGCAGACAGACAGGCGGGCATGGCTAGATAGACTTAATTGTTGATATTTATCAAGAATATATTTACATTATGGGGCCGAAAACGGTTTCATATGTTACATATATTTTGGCGACTTTAATACGCCCTTTCATCCTACAGGGTACAGGGTATAAATTTACAATTTTCAATTATTACATTTCTCCCAAATCAACACTGTGGTACAATAATTATTGAAAACCCTCTTCCTCCTACGAAATTCTGAAAAGAGGGATCTGATCGCTTCACCAAGCTCAAAAAAACACAATTCGGAAAACAACAGTCAAATATCCAAGTCAGTCCAATAACTTCCTTCTTTTTGAAGCGATTAATATCTGTTGATCTATACTTTTTAATATCTGTCATATGTATATGTGCCATAGGTACTATCGACCGGAAAACGAATAAAGAAAGCAAGTCGCCTCACCGACTCGGATATACCCTACCAATGCGCCCTTTATTCACTCTATGTTTGTTTGATGACAAAATTTTCATTACGATATATTAATATTGTGAGTGAATATCACTTTTTTCGAATTTCAGGGGCTGGAGGGGGCGTGACAAAAGTTTGAAATAAACTTGATCTGCGTACATACTATACGAGTCTGCATACCAACTTTGGTGACTCTATCTCTTATGGTCTCCGAGATCTAGGTGTTCACAGACACGGACGGACGGACGGACGCAGTCGACTGTTGTTGCTGATCAAGAATATATATAATTTGTAGGGTCGGAAACGATTCTTTTTGCCTGTTACATACATTGTGGCGACTTTAATATATCTTTTTACCCTATGGGTACAGGGTATAAAAAGTTTTATTCACTCTGGCTTATGTACGCAAGAAAAGAGTAGGGCAAAAAACTTGTAAGGGAATACAAACTTCGGCTTAAACGATTTTCTGCAAAGCTAAAAAATGGTGAACAAGATGTTCCCTTCAAAATTCGATCTCGACCAAAGTTCAATAAATTATTGAAAATATTGAAATAGCTTTAGAGAACAAATTAATGTAATATTAAGCTGGGTGGTTCAGAGTACTTAAACTTTTAAACATTTGAGAATTACGTGCGTAAATATCAAAATTCGGTACTTACATTTAGCTGCATGATTATTTTATTGTATGCCCAATGCCAGCGTTGTCTAGCTGTGATCTCAGTCTTTCGTAAGATTTGCATGTGTCCACTAACGACTTCCTCTGTTTCGCCACGCATTAAAACACGTTTCTTTTGCGATTTCACTCTGGTTAAGTCGGCCAAATCAGACAGTTGGTCATTGGCTTCTTCCTCCCGAGGACTTAGATCGAGGGACCGCTGCGCAGGTATTGATCCACTCAATCCTCCATTATCACAGGTGTCAATATTCCTAGGATCTGATTCCTCGATAATTATGCTATCTTGCTTTTTGATTTGCTGATGAGTTGATGACAACTGCAGAGAAATTTCACCAGATTTGACGGTTGCAGAAGCATCTGTTTCAACGCGACCCGTTTCTCTAACGGTATGTCCCGGCTTTAGCGATTTTCGACCGTCAACGATACCAACACTACCGCTTGAGCTTTCATCCAAATAATTGCCACTGTCTTCTTCACTTTGGTAGTTATCGTATGTAAGGTCGTCGTCCTGCCCCTCATCAATGTAGTCTAATGAGGATTGATTATGCGACAGCAACATTTTGTGTTGTTGCTGTTGTGTACTTTTGGGCTGTCTTTGCTGTTGCTGCTGCCTCTGTTGTTGCTCGAGATACTTGTACTCGTCTTCCTCATTAAAATAATCCTCTCGGTAATCATAACCACTACCTACGTGTTCATAATAACCGTTAGGCCGGCTTGACGGTGTCGTCTGCTGGTTGTCCAAGTAGTAATCATCCTGCTCACCATCGATGCCATAAGTGCGATCGTGGTCGACCAAAGCGTCAAGTTCAATATCAAAGTCCGATTCATCGTCAAAAATCTCCGTTGGCAGTTGCTTAACAAGCAGCCCGGATTTGCCATTGATGGTGGGCAGTTTTTTGCCGGTGGATCCCGCTGGCGGCACCGTCGGAAGCAGTTTTGCACCACTCCCTCCCAATGGTAGCATGGAGTGCCCGACCTCAGCATTTTCTACTTCACTGTGGCTCTGATTACCGTTAGAATAGTAGTCGTTATCGTCGTTAGCAAAAGCTTGAATATTACTATTTTCATAGTCATCCCCAGAATTTGAGTATTGACTTGATAACTTTTCTTGGATCACCGACGGAATATTGTAATCATTATTAATTGCACCAAATCCGGAAGTTTCTATTGCAATGTGAGACTGCACGTTTATTTTTTGATCAGAGCTAGATGTCGCTTTTTGTGCGACAGCGGACGCAACAGACGAAGCACCTTGATTGACTGCCTGCGTAGCTGATTGAACAGCAGCGGCAGCCTTACCCAAAATAGAGCCAAACATGCCGCTTGTGGTCGTGCTAACGCTCCCTGACGAGGCACTATTCGTTGAAGTATTTATTGTCACCGGCGCTTCAACGGCAGGGCGTTGCTGGGGTTGGGTGTCACTGGTCTCAAATCCAAAAGATTTTTGTAAAGGAGTTCCTTCGCCGTTTGGCTTGGAAGACATTGATAGGTACTGAGAGGTCGAATCAACTGATATTGCGTTTGGCAGATTCATTTCCACGTTCATCTCATTTCCGACTACTTTGTAAGGAAGCTCGTAGCTGTAACTAACGTCGCCATTGCCACAGTATCCGCTGTAGTCATACTCATCTTCATAACAATACACTTCATTTGTCGAGTTATCTACGCTTAACACCTCGTTGCCAAATTGCAAATCATCATAGTTATCAGGATACCCCAACTCCATATCGACGTGAGATTTTGTTGTAGGACAGACGCCGGTCGTAATTGCATTAGGAAGGTTGTTGGAAATTATAGGTGACGTGGAAGTCGAAGTGGTACCAGCAGCAGTAGCTGCCAAAAGCTGAGCGTTTGTAAATCTGTTTTCTTCGTGGCTAATGGTCGACGGTGTAAAAGTAGATGGAATAGCAGTTGTCTCTGGCTCGCATGGGACATTTTTATTGGTGCTGTTCAAAAGTCCGCCAACACTGGGCACAAACTTTGAGGCCAGGCCGAAGCCAAAGCCTTTCTTCCCTGCACTGCTAGCTTGCTGCTGAGTCATTTCCGTAGTAGAACTGCCACTGAAGACTCCGTCAAGCTTAAGACCACCCTTTATTCCTTTGGAAAGTCCGCCCAAAACACTTGACGCAGCTGAGGCCACCGTTTTGGCTTTTTGTGGTGTTAATGGGGAAGAGGAAGCTTTTGCGATTGGAGGCTGGAATTGCGTCGAAGATTGCTTCTCTGGGGGTTTATAGTATCCGCCCTGTTTCGAATTCAAGAACTTGTTAGCTTCACCCATAGAATCTGCTTTCCTGCAATCGTCTTGATTGTCGTTACTTTCGTTAGTGGTAATCTCGGTAAATTGAGACGAAGAATTTACCGTAGACTTTTCAATTTGGCTAATGTGACTCTCAACATGGGTTAAAGACTCTGTTAACACTGTCAGATCAACGTTAAAACTATCATAGAAGTTATCGTCGAACGCTTTGGGCTCCAATGATGGAGACATAGAACTAGTCATTGAAATCACTGCATCCGGATCTGCGGAATCTAGTTGTGGGCTTTCCTTGTCTATACATACAGATTCTGGTTTCGACTCAATTATTGGCATTGTGGAAATAGTCTCGTATCTGGCAGTCACAGATGCAGTAGTGGTTGTTGCACTGCTGTCAGTGTAGTAGCCAATAGGCTCTGTTAGACAGAATGACATTGGAATCGGAGATGTATTAATGCTAATGGCTGCTTCATGATCCTCATCCTTTGCCTTATCCACGGGATAAATATTATCCTTAGCAGAAACCGCATCTATTAAAGGTGACTCAAGGGTACAGATTGGAAGAATCGGTGGCAGATCCGGTAGTTCGAACTGCTTCATGTAATCGACGTATGTGAGTGTGGGCGAAGCTAGTGGTACTTTTTGACTATCTGGGTGGCTGTCCGACACAGACGGAATCGAAGGTAGAGTTAGATCTGCGGCGACAACACTTGGCGTGAGAGAGGGCAAAGAAGTAGTTGTTGTGAACACGCTATTGGAATAGCTCCAACATGTGGAAGTGTCGACTACCTCAGGGGAGACAGAGCTAGGGGTATTGATTGTCTCCTTCGCGAATGTACTCTGTAACCGAGAATCGCTTGGCATGGTAAATAAATACGAGGAAGAAGAGTCGCTCAACGTGGTGACCATCGTTGTACTCGTCCTTATGATTGGGCTTTGTGCCGTTTTAGTTGGGCTAGAGCCAGCAGCATCAGCAAGGCCTCTGCAAGACACTGATGAGTCAATATTAACTGCGCTTGTCATCCATGCGGTTGCGTAAAATGGCATATCGGAGTCCAGTGTCGATGAAAACTGCAATGAGTCCGACGATACGGTCCTATCGTGCGAAGGATGTGATTGTGTGATTGTGGTGGTATTGCTGGTGATGTAATTATTTTGAATATCACTGGGAAAACTAAATTTTTCTAATGTATAAGGCCTTAGATATTCAGATATGTCAAGAGTGCACGTCTCAGGTTGCAATATATTTGCCGTGGTCGATGTGGTTGTAGAGGCTACCACTGAAGTGGTTGTTGGCGAGAGTTTCTTGGGAATTACCATCGCTTGCAAAGTGCGTGATGATGAATCTATATCCGACAATACATTTTTTGCGACGGGCTCCTCTGCATGAACAACAATCTGAGACGAAGAATATGAATCTGAGAGCACTGAAGATGTGTAGCATGTCTTGACAGAGGTAACGGATTCGGATGCTAAATCACTAATGTTTAAATGGCTACTGGTACTAATGTTAGATTGGATAAGGTCCTGACTGAAATGGACTGGACTGTACACATCCCCGTCACTTTTTAATGATTTCGATTTAGTTGTGGTCGGTGATGTTGCAAAACGCGATGTATCTACTTCTGACGATGAACGATATGTATGTGCTGGCTCGGATGCTGATGCCAATGGCAAAACTGGATTTAATGGTAAGACGTCCGCCGTGGTACCAATGGCATTTGAGTCAGGAACTGAACTTGAATGAGAATGAATTTTGGGTTGTGGCACTGGTAACTTTGGTAGCTGTTTAGTGCGCGCTGTTTTCTCCGCTTGCGCTGATATAGGCGGTTGCGGGTTTTCTAATGAGAAACCTGATATTTCGTCGCTGGTTGACACTAAGTTCAGCGCCGATTTGTATTGCGGTGTTGGTAGACGTTTTGGCAATTTTCTTGTTGTGGTCATAGACATTGGCCCAGTAGTGATGGTGGCGGAAGGAGCTATTAGTGTGTTGGTGGCTGTCGCATTAGTGCACAACTCTGGCTCCAGCCACATGGCTGAAGCTCCTGCAATTGTGTTCCCAGAACAGTCATACAACGCACTGGGGTACGCTTCCGGATGACTTGTCGAGGGCTGGCTTTGCTTTTTTGAATTCTGCACAGCCACCCGTGTTTCTCCAGACGCTATCACTGAAGCCGTTGTCATGGCCATCATTAAGGAGAGCTTGCGCTGCTGTTGCTTATGCTGAGCGATGCTTGTCGGCGGTGTGTCGCTATAGGTAGAAAGGTTGTCGGCGTTGTACCCATAATCGCTGTGATAGTCGCTGTAGTTTAGTGGCAACATAGAGGTATAAGGCCGGGACACTTGGCCAAAGACATCGTAGGTACCGTTTCCGGTATTGATGGCTGTTTCAGTTGGCGAAACCGACTCCACCACTGCAAAACTATTTCCAGAAATCCCACCGCTGTGAGGTCTTGACATATTGTAGGCAGTTGCATCCAGCTCTATAAATTGCTGATTTAATACAGAGCGCGATCGTAATTGAGGCAAGACCCGCAGTGGCGTCGTTGGCGTCCTGTCATCGCCGCATGTTGACGGTGCACCGCCAGCATGACCATTAAAGCTGTTGGTGTGGACATTCGAATAGGGAATTGTCTGCGGCAACATGCGACTCTTGACACCGTCAGCGTGCGCATTAAAACGCTGGCCTCTGCCTCTCCTTGCGTACGTACCTTGCACCTCAGTGTCTAGTCCGAGCTTACTTTGGGGTAATGCCGGCAGCATCTTTGGTGAAGAGTATCCTCCCCGTCCATAACCATATTCATCCTCGTATCCCCTTGTGATTATCGCCCTGTTATCGTCCCAGTAATCGCCAGTTTCCACTTGCTCCCGACCCGGGTGCTGTATGTTGACCTTGTCATTGCCGTAGTACACGGTGGCATAATCATGAGTCACACTTTGGCTGTTGCTTCCCTCATCTAGTAAAGACATTGAAATTTCGCTACTGGTCCATTGGTACTCATCGTGTGGGTACGCAACATTTTGATTCGGATTCTGGTTCTGTGGCCGTGTATCCTCGTTGTAAATGTTGTTATAAATGGTGTCGATTGGTCTCTCTGCCGACAAGGATAAGGCATCGTTTTTGTTATTATAGAAGTAGTCATTCGGTGCATAATGCTGAAATAAAAACAAGTTGTTTAGTGCTAACGCAGTTGCAGTAGCAGTACTTTAAATTTAAGATTAAAACTTACCGTCATATTTAGTTAGTAGACCCTTAGTTTTTGCGCCAAACCGGACTTCTGACATTTTAGCGCCTGATCAACATCAAAAAACCAAATTTGATAAATCGCCTGCAGAATGATTGGGTGCGGGAAATAAGGATATTAATCAATTATAAATACATATGTTAAATTACTTATTAAAATAGAATCGAGACTCTGATGCGCTTGCAGTTTTAAGTAAAGTTTAGGTAGAGGTTTGTTTGTACACACATATGTATATATGAATATTTATTTAAATATAAATAAAAATGCATACCATTGCGGATGGCGTACGAAGTGATTTGTGTGTGCGTAAACTATGCTTGCTTTTGCGGAAAGGCGAGACAATTTCTAGCGAAGACCTTGGCCCAATACACTTACCTATAAGCAAACATACATACATAGATACGTGTACACACAAACAGATATGCATTTCCCTAAAAATGTGTGTTTGCCGTTTCAATAAATAATATTTCTTAAATCAGGAGATGATATTGCAAGCAAGACGAAAAGGGTCAGTATCACACGATACAGCTTTCATATACATACATATGTATGTAGGAATGTGTGCAAATAAAAATAACATCTCTAACCTAGTTTATAGGCCTTTGTAAAATGAAAATATGTGTAAATATAGTTACTTGAGCTCATTGGCGATGTCTTCCTTGGGTCGCTGCCATTCATTTTTTTTTTTTTTTTGTATTCCAACTGCTCTTCGACTTCGGATTCCACTTTGGACCAACTCCGTCCTAACGTTTCTCTGCCTGCGTGGCTGTCGCTACTTTAATTGATTTGGCAAACTTGATACCGTAACTTATAACCGTGCTGACGCATATTTATTTCGAATTTTAAATGGAATTGCAACCTTATATCACTTTTCGCGGCGCAAAAATATTTGTTTATCCACCTACTTTGATATTGAATTTACTAGTCCGTACTTTGTTCAAAAGTCCATGAACAAAAACTCGTTTAAAGGGACTGAAAAAATTGTATTTCGTATTGTATAATTATAAGTTTGATTTCGGGCATGCGCAAAACTCACGCAAAGAGCGGAGTAACAGAGCGACCGCTTTGGAGAGCTTATTTTCCACTGCCACTATTATTTGACAATCAGCTGTCATTGTCACTGCTAATTGCCTAATGCGCCTTAAAAATTTGGTATTTTGTCGCGTAATGTATTTCCAAAAATAAGCCAGAGCAATTCACCAGCCACTGCCTTAAAAAAAAGGTTCAAAATTTCTAAGAAGAGAAACCTTTTGATTAAATTTTTTGCTTGATATTGATTTGATCCTACAAAAGCTACATGATATTTAGGAGTTTTCAATGCCTGCAGTTAACCGCTGCGGTGAATACCATGAAGCACCATTCCATGTTGTCAAATTCAAAGTTAGAAAATTTTTAAAAAAGAGCAATTTCATGAACATAAAATGATTTTATTTTACTAACGAATCTATTGAAATATTTGGAATCCACTAAATCCTGGCATCTAAAAATAGGAATCCTTTTTCAACTTTTACAGCCATCGAAAGTGCTTTATTAGATGTTAGATTGTAAGTGTAAACTGCCGACGTCAGTCTACAGATTCTCAATAGGATTAAGACCCGGAAACTGTAAAAGTTATTTCATGACGTTGGTGGTGTTGTCCGCAAACCACAAACCACACTGAGAGACCCAAATTAACGGCATATCATCCTTTGCATGTAAAGCACTATGGTTTTCAAGGTCTACAGGTTGGGGGCGATTCAGACAGACGGACAGAAATGTGAACTAGTTTCATCAAAATCAAGAATATATACATTCGTGTATATGTATATATACTTAAAAGAATTCGAAAAGTCTATCATTCATACCCTGGTGTGCAAAATTTAAAAAACTTCATTTTATAACCTTTTGACAACCGACGCGCTAGGCTCACATGCTCTAACGAGCGAAACTTTCAATGATTTGCAACTTTACTCGGATTGACTTAAAAAATTTAAGAGGACCAAGTTAAATAGATTCTATTTTCTAAGTAAGAAAAATTTAAATTTTTGAAATTCTAAAACCTTCTAACCTCGAAATAACTTGTCAAGATCTGCACCAGTTAAAAAAGTAAAAAAAAAAAACTTAACAGTTACTTAAGCCGACATATTAACTGTTTTTCTAATCAAAATTGGGCTTAAAGCCGATCATTTCTATGGGACCTATAAGGCAAAGTCTTCCATCCTGATCATATTTGGCACTATTATTAAAGAGTACAACAAACCAATATATATATTAATTTATTTAATAATATATATAATAACATATAGTAATAATAATAGTAATCCTAACTTAATGAAATTTGGCCCAGACGTTTTGATATGAAGTAAACCTTAATTGTTAAGTTGTATGATAATTCCGTGCAAAACAATGAAAAGACCTATCAATCCAAAATTTTTGTTTGACTATTCGTTCATATGGGAGCTGTATGATTTAGTGATCCGGTCCAGCTAAGTTCAAGATATATAATGCCTGCAATGCAAAATTTCGGCACTGTGAGTTTTAAGACCTAGGCTTGCGCCTTGTTGTATCGTACAGTTGCGATCAAAAAAAATAGTAGCACAGAACACTCGTCAACTTTTAGTCCTACAACTTTGCAGACAATATTCTGATCTGACTAAATGAGCTAGGTACCATTATGTTAAATTACTAATGAGCACGAAATTTGACTAAAAAAATAGTAATTTGCATTATGTACATACATCATGAATTTAGTGTTCGTGATACAAAATCCATTAAAACATCAGCATTTGCAACCTATAAAGGCACTAGGTAAGCACATTTCTCTTGAGAAGAGGGTTCAATTAAAAGATTCATATCCAAGGCCGAATTTTGTAATAATGCTTCCTGGCAGCGATTAGAATTGCACACAAAAATGGATATAAAGCAGAAACCCTCGTCCCAAAGATTAAAATTTCAAGAAAATTAGAAATAAAAGTAAGCAAGCTGTTTTACCGACACGGATATACCCTATACCTAATGTTTTGTGAGCATGCCTTCTCACTAACTCAAACGGCTGCCGGCCCCTTCGCATATTATTTGACTATCCGATTTCAAAATTTGGTGAGCCAGTAAATATAAATATCAAATATTTGCTTACCAAATTTTATTACAATATATTAAATTTTGCGAGAGAAAATCACGTTTTCCAAATTTCGGATATGGAAGGGAGTGTGTATCCGAGTCAACATAGCTCTTATGGTCTCAAAAATTTAGGTGTTCGTACAGACGGACATGGCCATATGAACTCGGGTGTTGATGCTGATCAAGAATATATGTATACACTTTATGGGGTCAAAAAGCTTTCTTTCGCCTGTAGCGACTGAAAAAATAAGACAATAAACCTGCTTATAGCCCACGCCAAGTTCTCCTTTCTTTCCAAGAAGCACATTAAACAACTAATTCAATATTAGAAATTGCGGTCCGATGAGTCAAAAGTTATGAAATTATGCGAAAAGGGATCTCTAACAAGGAAACACCAATTGCAATCCCCAGTCTTATACTTCAATGATTAAAATTTGAATGGGTGTGGAACTGCTTCTCGTGTTACAATGTTAGACCTATACAGTGGTGGCCACTAAATGCGATTGACTAAAAGAGTCCCCAATTTGGCCTGATCACATTTATCCATTCTTTAAAGGAGTTATAGGTCTAGTAAAACTAAGAGAAACTGCATACTAAGAATTTTACATTTATCCCCATACTTCGAATTAGGGCTAATTAAAAATGTGATTTTTATGTAATTTTTTTTTTTTTTGCTTTGGCTGGCACAAACATTTTCTGCAACTTTTTCTGTCTCTTTCTCGTACCTGCGTTACATCCTTCCATTGTACGAAGTGTACTATTGACCGCTTTACTTACTAACTTAATCGAATTTAAGTCCAATTTTAATGAACAAGACTTTATTCGACAGGGAATTTCATCTACTATATTAAGTAGTTCCACCAATAGAAGCATTTTCAGTAAAGTCGACGGATCAAAATTGTTTAATTAAGAATAAAGTAGCGGTTGCAAATTCATCTATCATATAGGAGCTTTGGTAGGATATAGAGCACACATGAAAGACTAAAACTCTTAAAAAGAGTCAAGTTTCAAAAGACGTCATGCCACGACCACTACCACTAAATATTTATCTCTTTATAATTAATAAATACTTAATAAGGAAGTATTTCTCGGCGGTGTTTGAAAATTATTATCATTTTGGTCTTTCCAATCCGCAACATATGGTACAAAACTATCATTGAAACAATGAAAATAAATTGCTCGACTTTGTTTACAAAATAATCAATTATAGTCCCAGAAAAAAATGTGCATACCAAAAAACGAATATTAAGCACCAAAAATATTATATTTGAAGTGTTTATTAAACTGACCACATATATGTATGCACAATCTTGGTCAGCATCACCAGCCAAGTCGATCTTTATGTCCATCTCTCCGCTCGTCTTTTTAAACACTGCAACCCAATTTTGGTATGTAGTGGTACGCAGATCCATGTTTATTTCATCTTTTTGTCAGGCTCCCTTCCGCCCAAGCATTAATAATTAAAGAGTCGTAACAAACATTTTTCGAACTAATATGGACTATTACTTTCATAGGCTCATCCAATTTTTGTAAAATGAAAATCTTAAAAGTGTGATGGCATGCGATTAGTACGTGTTCGTTTTTTTTTTAAATATCGAAGTTCGACTATTCGATTAAGGTAAAAGAAAAAAGAGTTGATTGATAGAAAGGTAGGTGCACTTTGTTTCTAAAATAAAAATAGAAATTAAAAAAAAACTTTAACGTTACCTTGTCCATTATCTACAGAAGAAATGTTTCAAATTTCAAAAGGACCAACGAAATAGTTTTAAAGGTATGAGGGACACCGAATTTAAAAACGTGGGTTGTGGAGAACACAATTTATAACTAGATTGCTTACTTTTTTTATACAAAAATTAAAGTTAGTTCCTCACTAGTTGCTCGATGTACGTTAGTTTTAACTTTTCCTCTAAGATAAACAAAACACGAACTGCACCTGAGGTTTGCGATTCTGTTTACCATTAAAAACATTATATTTAAAACTGGTTTATCATTCTCATCTTTTATATGTTTACATATAATATATAGTTGTAGAATTACAGTTTCACAGACCAGTTCGTTACTTCTTGTTCTTAATTTTATAACATACTTGTGGCCAACTTTAGTTAATGTACAGTTGCCAAGGATCCCACGCACTTAACGCTTCTTTATTTCTCACAATCTACCGGGACCTTAAATGGCTGTACATTGATAAAGCAGACCTATGCAAGATACATCAATATATTTTGTTACTCCAATGATTTTATTTCTTTTCTATTTGTTGAGTTGTGTTGCGTTATCTTTCTCTGGCTTGCTGGGTTTGCCACCTCTCGAGAACTTGGTTGCGTTAATTAGCTTCATCGTTAAATAATGAGTTGAAGAAGTGATTCAGACTTTTCACAGCCACACCTGTGTTAAAAATAAACAAAAGATCAGCACACGGATCAAAAGGCGGCGGCTCTTCCTTACCTTTGCCAGCAGACTGATCCTTTGAATCTCGCCACTTACAAAGGGACTCCTTCTGTATAACATAACCGTCGTAAAGCTCGGCAAATAGTTCACTTAACAAACCTAACAAGAAAGAGAATTGTGACTTTATATGTAACACTCATGAACTGTGGGTCGCAAAGATTGATCACTTACCCCTTGGATGCTCCAGACTATGCACCAGTAGTTGCACTGCGTATAAGCACTCGAGTTGATGGTCCTCGTGTGAATCAATATACCTCTGGAAAACCGGTATACAAAACTTTTGGAAGATTTCCGTCTCTAGTTTATAACTAGTGTCTTTGTAGACAATCGCGAAATTGCTCAACGTTTCTGTCAATCCTCGGATGAAAAGCTTGTCTGCCGTCACAATATTGCCCTACAAAATATAATAGTGGTTTAAAATCTGGGTGGATTCCTGCACTCCCATTTCACGACCTACATTACTGTAATCAATGATGCAATCAGCAGTTGCTCCCTCCTTAAGCAAATGCTCAATATGTTCTATCACATTTTTAACGTGCTTTTCAGTTGACTCCCGCTGTTCAATCACTGGCTGTTTTGATTCATTTTCAACGTACTCCAATCTCTGAAATGGGCCAAGCAATGTTACAACTGTGGTGATTAAGCTAGAGTAAGAGATGAACTTACGTTGGATTCAATAAAATCAGCTACTTCATTTTCTGGCATGAAATCGGACCAGTGCATATTAAACTGCTTCCACATGTGACGGGTGAAGTTCGGTCCTACTTCTCTGGTACAATATGTTAAATACGCTTTAAGGAACTTTTTTCCAAGGCCAGAAGAGGGGCTACTGTCTTTTAGATTTTTGTTCCAAAGATCTGCCACCGTTAATATTTTCTTCACAATCAATGGGCCTGTATGAGAAACCAAAGCAAACAAGCAAATATAAGATTTTCTTCATTTATTAAAAGCGAAAGTACTTACCGGAAAATTGCAGAATATATAGCCAAAGATCAGGAATATCAACAATCAAATCGCCAGCGATCTCGCTAAATTCTTTATACGCAAGTCGGAAGTGATCTACAGACATGTGGTTTTGCTGGATGAGGTGGGAAACGGTTATAGCCAGGTACCGCCTATATTGTTTGCCCACATTGGCTAAATGCAAATAATCCGTTAATATGTAGTACACGAATCCACAACGTTGCGGCTCCGGTATTCTTTTGATACACTCAGCAGCAGCAGTTGGTGTGACAGTTTTATTTACAGCTGCCAGTTCGATCATTTCGGACACGACAGACTTAATAACCTTTAGGTCGCTGTCTCTTGGCTCAATGAACACAGCTGTTGGCGCCACTGTTTTAGACGTCGAGCCAGAGCCAGAATTTGATGAAGTAGATTGCTGTTGATCGCTGCCTCGGTATAATCCACTTCCAATAGATGCACCTTGTCCCTTATTTATTGTAAAATAAAAAGATAATTAATATGCTATTCTCTTTACTGATGTACATATTATATATCATCAATTGAAGTTTCAAGTACAAGTTTAGGCGCATAAAAATGGGTTGACTTGTGCTTATTTTTAACTTAACTATTAAAAAATATTTATTCAATATGGGTATAAACTAAATTAAATGTTGTTCCTGTTAGCACCTTAATTTTGTTTTTTTTTTTTTTTGCTTACCTTTCCAGAAAGTCTTACAGGTGGTGGTGTCTGTTGTGTGTATTTCGAATGACTAGCAGATTTCTGCATTGATGAATTTATTAAACCACGGTTTTGTTGACCGACGCGCGACGATGAATTTTCCCGCGAACCCTGTGAAGATCCTGTTCTAGAGTGAATTCCTAAAAGACGACGAAGAAGAAAGGAACGTTAATTTTTATATTTTTGACATCAGTGAACAGTTAAACCTCTGTCGCCACCATAACGATCTCGCTCCATTGAACCCTTGTTGTAAGAACCTTTGTTCCTGGGCCCACTTCGATCGCGATCGCGGTCTCTGTCGCTGCTGCTGTTTTTGTCCATTAATGAAGAGAGCGCTGCAAATGAATTGGATGGCGTTGTGGTGGCCGTAGAAGACGACCTCGTCGTGTTATTATTCCAGATAAATTGGGACACACCACCCATTTTTTTAGTGTCCAGGTTTTGATTTAGTTGTAAAGTCTGAAAAATAGTTTAATAAACTTTAGTTTTTCGAACTGTCTGTAATAAAGGAGTTCAATTGTATTTTTTTAGTTAAATGCCGCTAAAATGTGGCCAATCAAATCAAAATTAATTTAGTATTCAATGTTGGCATAAAATAAACAATTGAACTCTATATTACAAAATTTTTTTTTAACATTTATCCGTTATAAATATGTATATCTGTTGAAAAAGGTAAACTAACCAGACCCTCCAACTTGTTGCTATCAACAGCTTGAGAGCGACTGCCCTTGCTGGTCTGCACGTGCCAAGTGTTGTCATCGTTGCCGTTGGCATGCCCAGTCACACCAACGTTACCGACCCCACTGTTTTGTTGCTGGTGGCGTAAGTTTCCACTTTCGCCTCGTTGACTAAGACTTCCCCCATAGCCTCCACTAGAACGAGTGTCTCCTCCGTAACGGGCGCCGCGATCGTCTCTTTTGGCAGAGCCGCTTGCTCCACCAGTACCACTACCTTGTGCCCCGTTGGGATTGGTTGAGGAAAGTGAACCGCTGTAGTACTGTGCGGAGAGCTGTTCATTTTTTGCCTCCTTTTCAATTTGACCCATAGTCTTTGGCGCTTCATTACGAGTCGACTGCCATTTATTTTTGCGCAAATCAATAACATCTTGTAGCATGAAACGCACCCGAGAACTGACCTTAGCGCCATCTTTATCTGACTTGGAGGCTATAGATTGCATGCGGGCTATGGACTTTTCCAGCGAATAACAGCGGCTAGGATCTTTAGTATTTACCGGCGTTTGTTCGAACTTGGCTCCAACTGTGGTAAGCAGCTTGCATAGACATTCTAGCATGTCCTCCGACTGAGGATTGAGTAGTGTGTCTATGCAAGAATATATAATTTTGCCCGTCAGCATAGAAATTTTAAAAAGCTCTCCTATGAATCGCACTGTGCCACCCGAACGCCGTCGAATCTTACGTTCTTCCTCCTCAAGCAATGCTTCAAGTTCGGCCTTTTCATTAGCATCCTGGCACTTCTTGATTTTGTCTACAATAGGTTGGAGTTTCTTTTCCTTAGCATGACTTTGTGTGACATTTTGCGTAAACTCGCGTTCTGTTTTGTCCAGCAGTGCATTACGGAAATGTGCTAGGGCTGACTTGGTGCCACTTTCCATGCGCTCGTCATGGGCCTTCACCTCACTAATCAAGCGATGGCAAAGCCGAGCATACGACACGGAGAAGTTCGGCTCATCAATAGCTTTTTCGAACACTAGTACAATGACTTCATCCATTTTATCGGGAGTGTCGATTTTTAGTTTAACTATCTCCTCCACAAGTGTGTTAAATCTTTCTGGCGTAAGCTTGTTAAGAATTCCTCGTACCCGACGAACCAATTCATCTTTCTCTTGAGTAGCTTTTAGCTCTGGCGCACTGATATCGCCTGTATCATTTTTATTTAAGAGCCGCGGTCGCCAAGCGTTCTCCGTTTCATTTAGTTTAACATCCTGATTTAACGATAAGTTTACGTGGATCATGCCCTTCATGCTGCTTCGGCTGCCGTTACCTTGTACACCTGACATCGACATTTGTTTGCCGACATAATTGCCGCCAACACCGCCAGATGAGTCGCTGCGATTACCACCAATCGATCCCACCATGGACTGCACGCCTCGTGACTTGTTGTTGCCACCCCGCATAAAAGAAGGCATCATAAGATTGGGCTGCGGCAGTATTGAGACATTTTTCACTTCTGGCTGCACACGCGAAGCCCTTGCTTCACGCAACTGTAGAAGTTGTTCTCGGTCGTACTGTTTCTTTCCTCCAGGATTACTGGGAGACCATTGGCCTTCATTGTAGCTAATTAGCGATGGTAACAACACGGACTCATCTACTGGAGTCGGTGACTGTGGGGCATCCCCCTCGATGTCTGCTTTAGGCTCTTGCTCCACCTCGGAATTGACACGGAACATCGTTTCTTCTTCTTGCGATTGCGTTTCATCGAGCTCACTAGTAGGCGTCCCAAGTGTTGCATCATTTAAAGGTTGTTCCTTAACAGCAATAGTTATTGCGGTTGTAGCCTCTATCACCTCCTCTCGAGCCTCATCTAGTAGTGCTATCGGGGCTCGATCAGTCTCGTCTGGGGTGCTTTCATGTGTGCTTACTGGTTGTGGAGACGGTTGCGATTGTGTCGCTTCCGCTGGCTCTGACTTAGCACTTGGGACAAATGCCGATGAAGTCGTTGAAGTGGAAGCGTTCAGCTGTAATGTCGTTTCAAGTATATGCATAGTACTTGAATTCGCCTCCTCCTCTATAGAAACAGAAAATGGTTCAGACGGTGGGGATTGGGCCTGAAGCTGTGAATGAGAGTCACCCCTTTCTTCCGATGTGGCTGGCTCTTCGCTCTTTTGATGCAACTGTATGTCTTGTTGGGGACCGCAATCTGTTTGTATATGTAGACTTTTATCGTTGATGGTAGTAGTTGTAGTGTCCGGTTGCTGCACTGCATCATCCACTTCAGCTACGTGAAAGGATAAAATAATTCATGAGTAATGTAAGTTTCAGCCAAATTGTTTCTTTTTTCTAAAATGAACATATCTATGCCAAGTGCTTATGTTTAAAATGTTTATTTTTTCTATGCATCCGATTTCAATTTACATTCAAAAACTTTATATCATATCAAGGCTTGGGAAATTTTAATTGAATCCAAATTGACAAAACATTAAAAAAATTGTTTGTTCTAGCCATAATAACAAAACCTTTGAAACCGCATAGTAATAAGTTAAATGAAAATAATTAAAAATTGCATTTTTAATAATTTTAGGCCCATTAATCTAGTTCGCCAGTTCGAAACTCTGTCTATTTATAAGCAACTCAATATATTTATAGATTTGAGCTTTTTTTCTTAACTAAACTCGGCATACATAATTTGTATATTTTTTACAAATTGTTTAGATTTGAAGCTAGCAAAATCAACCTCTATTATAAGTGTCCAAGTCTCTCAATGTTTAAATTAATTGTAAAAAAAAATTAACATGTTTACATAAAATATAAGCGTATATTTAAAAAAATACAAAAAATAGTGACAGAAGTCATATGTTGGAAGCAAATGGCACAATTCGTAGCAAAGGGCCGCTCTTTCCAATAAGTTTTCTTTACTTTTCCTCCACTCAGGTGCTTCGCATGTGTGAACACACACATATTTAGTACATTGTTTAGTACAAATTATCACAGTCAAGGTTAAGTAATGATGGCATATATGACAAGGACACATCAACGACTTCTATAAATAGAGATCAAGCGCAAGAACACCAAATCCTAGTTACAGGTGCGTGAATTATCGTTCTCTACAGCTTAACAATTATAAATAACGGAGAGCTTAATCGTCGAACACGTTGCGCGTTTCATTTCTATATTCGTTGCTTCTTCAAATACTTTACCATTGACGTCGTGCGTTGTCTTACCGACACACTGCCGCGTTGTTGCCTAGCGCTATAGATAGACACAGATGATATCGAATCGCACCACCACAAACGCACCCAAAATGATCATCACATCATTGATCCGAACGATTCCGAGCTGCCTAACCGACACGACAAACCTAAAGATGCGAAGCTAGCGCTACCCAACCGGCTCCCCATACCCCTTATGTAAAAGGTAGAAAGCAAAAGTAAAACAGTGTGTACACACATACTAATGCAGGGAGCGTCATCGTATATGTATGCGAGCGAGAGAGAGAGCCAACCAAACAGTGCGAGTTGAATATACACATGTGTTGAATGAATTAAGAAACACGTACCACTAGCGCTGCGATAAAAATTAAAAATTGTTTTAATCCACCACAGGTGAATCAAAGATCCGTAATCGAAGCTGATTATTAAGTATAAACTTATATGTTGTCTATAGATGTGTATTTTGGCGTGTAATACTTATTAAGTAATATTTGGGCCATTTCAGTGAAAATTTATGTTAATGTACACTCTTAAATAATACATAATAAAACAATTAAAAACAATTTTATCTGGAAAAAAGATTAACAAAGCCTATTAACACTAACCAATTTTTATACTGTTGCGGAGGATGAAATGGATTTTGAAACGGACATAACGGTATTAGTAAAAATTGTTATCGAATTTCAACTTTGGACTTTCCTACCATTTTTTGTGCGAAAAGAAAGTGAAGATATTTTACGTTTTATGCGCTTTGAACGATGGTCATATTGAGCATAGATCATCTAAATTTTATTGTTTAAATATATTTTTAAAAACAATAAAAAATTATGAAAGGCATAGAAATAGAGAATTTGAAAATATATTTAATATATATTTTTCTATATGCCATTCTAAAGCAGTAGACTTTACTGTACTAGAAACAGCAAATGGCAACGTAGCGGGCTTGTATTTTAATGTTACAAGAATCAGGGTCCCAAAAAACGTGCCTCCTCCAAAATGTATATACAACTGTTCCCACAAGTGCAAAAAAATATTAAGGAAGCTAGCTCGACTTGAAGTCATTGATTATTAAATCGTGTTTTAAGCTTGTTTTTTTTTCTTAATATAATGCACCCCAATCCGAATCAAACAATTTTCCTCTGCGAATTTCTTTTCGGACAGATCATTTCTACATTTCTATAGTGATTCGATCCGGCTTATTTGTAGATATACAATATGTGCAGAATATTGCAGTCTATATGCAAATTAAAGCAATGTAGCTTTCAAGGAAATATATATTTTAAAGGATAAAATAAATGAACTAAAAGATATCTCTAAAAGATAGCTCTGAATATCGGTAGTCACGATTTCTTAAAAAGTAATGTGCCGGTCTCTCCAAACTTGGTAAACTTATTTCTAATAACAATCACCAGGGAATGAACATAGGATTTATTTATACCATTATCATAAGTATGTTCTTAATGGGCATTTAGGGTGCAATACAAAATACGAATTTTTGGTTCAACATGACGTCAAAAACTAAAATTTCAATATTTTGCTATTACCATCGTTCACTTCCAGAATTCATGTATCCAGATTATAGAATCAGAAAAATGATAATTTTTGAAATTTGAATAAGTAGGCTCAGGAAAAAAATCCCCAAGGCGTGGGTCTTACATATGTTTGGATAAAAAGCTTTACAAAGTTGCTTGTTAAGCATTACTGTAATAATTTTAACCGTTTCAACCAAATACTTCATGTAAAAAATAATTTGAAAATTTATTTATGTTGAGTCTTTGACCCTTTTAACACTAATCCTTTAAAATTTCCAAAGAAAAAACCAAAAAACAATTTTTTTTTATCTTATATATGCTTGATAAATTAAAATAGCAACAAATTAGACAGCTGCATGACTTCATTCACTTAATAAGTAAAATAGAGTATACTCGGATAGAATTGAATAGAGTGAGTGACAGACGCACAATGAGTGAGTGTGTATGAGTATTAGTATATTTTGGTACTCATACAAAGCAAATTGAATGACACTGAGTACTGAGTAAAACGGAGTGACAAATTTGACACATCTAAAAACATTCGAGTTATTCAAGTATCAGGGTACATATTTTGTGTATTTATTTTTTTTGCGTCGTTGAAACACAGCAGTCGCAAAAATGGAAGGAGGAAAAACTATCCAAAGTGAGAAAGTATGTTATTTAAAGCGTATTTTGTTGTTTTTGTTTTCGTTTGTTTTGCTTGCCTTTTCAAACGCAAGAAATTTAATTACTGAAAAACGCTGCTTAATTGCTGCAAATGCAGATAATATTAATAAAATAATGTTCTTGAACTCAAACTTGAATTAGATGTAGTATATATGTAAATAGGTATATGAAAAGAATATTAAAATGTAATCTATCTATGTATTTGCTTTCGTTTTTATGGGTTTTGAAGTACAGATTCTGAACGCACAACGAAAAAACAACAAAAATGCTGTGTCGGCACCTGTCATTCGGATACATTCGAAACATACTCACTTATACTCTATGTTTTAACATTGTGCGGCCGAGTATAAAGCAAGCCTATCCACTCACTCATACTTATTCCGTTTCGCACTCATATTCACTCAACTCAATTTGAGAGTAGTATATCCGAATGTCACTTTTTTGACATTCATGCAGATGTCTACAACAAATGAAAGGCTTTGAATTTTACTTTTCACACTCGTTCAGAACCGTTCAGAAATTTAGAGATAAGGCTGCAACAGACAGACAGACCAAATTTTTTGTGCTCTCTGCAAGGGAGTAAGAATGTAAGTATTACCGGCGACTTAAATTTTGAAATTTACAGTGCCGAATAGTAATCGATGCCGATCTCACTCACTCTTTACAAGCATACGATCACCTTTTTGCACCCAGCGGTCAACTTCGCCTTATTAGTTATATACTTAATTGCATTACAAAATTTTAAATATTACTGAAAAAAATCATCCTTTTAACGGCGGCAAAAATTTAAAAAGAAAACTGAGGCCATACGTTTCAATCATTTTATAATCATATAATGTAAGGAGCTTTTATATTCTTCATAATACTTAGTAATTATTGTACTATTGTATTTTTGGACGAATACTTTTGCAAAATTTTATTTGCAGTATATATTCTGCACAAGCAAAGAGTTTGTTCACGCTTTTAAACTCTAAACTAAATACAAGACAATTTGGACGATTTTACGTAACACAGTTTTAAAAGAATTTTCGGTCTTTTCGGTTTTCAAAATTAAAGTCACAACGATTCTAAAGAGGTTCTGCTAACCGTGCTCACAACGGTTTGCAGCCACCACCCATTCCCCTTCCCTTTTTGCATTACGTAATACTTAAAAGGCCCCTTAGTTGCAATATGAATCGGCAATGTATGATGACAATTGACTACATTCTTAGTACATTATATTAGTAAATTTAATTCTAATTTAGGAATTACTCTACTTTTTTTAATTTATAAAAGTTTGGGTACTTACAAGTGGATTGAAGAGCAATCGTTGACTCCGACTCGTTTTTGGGAGAAACTATAGAAATTCTATTAGAAAATTTGAAAACAGTAAGTACCTTGATGATATTTTTAGCTATATATGTATACACCTACTTTTTATTTTTGTTCTTTTGAGGTGTTGGCAATATCTCAACTGAAGGAGCATCGGTCATAGCTGATACAACCGGTGTCTGCGGGACAATAACAGAGTTTTGATCTAAAATTTTGTGAGAAATTGAGAATATTAGAAAATAAGTGTAAGCGTGAAGCATTACACTTACCTTGGATGTACGGCACATTGGCCGTCGCTCTTGAATCAGGTGTCTGCAGCACTGCGGTGCTAGAAACAACCATTCCTGTAGCTTCTGACTGTGGAATGCTTTCCAGTAAAGTAGTCACCGTTGCTGATGCTATCGTTGCTGATGGAGCTGGTGTTTGGTCAGACAGATCGCTATCAGCGTTCGAATTGGTCTGTGTATACAAAAATTCAAAGAAAGTAAGATTGTTTAAGTAGTAAGCTGACTGATAGCTTAGGTTTCTTAAACAACGATAGGCTTACCTTATCCAAGTCATCAAGGA
The DNA here is from genome assembly GCA_024703675.1 of Drosophila nebulosa. NCBI lineage: Eukaryota > Metazoa > Arthropoda > Insecta > Diptera > Drosophilidae > Drosophila > Drosophila nebulosa. The sequence continues at coordinate 186,465 of JANFPS010000004.1, read as the reverse complement.
TATTCTTTTTGGTTGCCGGATCAATGATCTGCAAGCGGTGTTGATGTCGACGTCTACTCGTTGGTTGCACTGAAACTGGTTGGGGCGCCACGTTTGCTGGCATTACGCCAACCATGGGCGCTACACCCACCTGTCCAACGCCAACACCCACCCCGCTGGGGGGAGCACCAACTCCAATTACAGTATTGCCACCCGGCTGTACGGCACCTGTCAGCAGCTGCATCTGCGAAGAAGATGCGCCAGGACCAGCCAGTGGTCCTTGGGGGCCGGATTGAACCGGACCGACGTTGCCAACGTTAACACTCGTGTTAACTGTCACGCCACTGCGAGAGTGTGGAGGCGGTGGCTGTTGCTGCAGAGTTGGTAAATATTGGTAGGGCGCGTAGTATTGCATGGGGGGTGGTGCATACTGCAGATGAGAAGCTGGAAATGTGGGCGGGCGAGGATTGTACTGTGTGTACGCCGGCACAACCATGCCTTGGTGTAGATTGCCCGGGTACATTTGTTGCACATGAACGTGGCGAGTTCCTCCGCTAGCGCCACGCGGAGTATTTGATGCCGGAGGCGGTCGAAAGATGCCGCCATTCTGTGGATTCGTACGAGCATTTCCAGAACTGGTATTTCCTGTGGACACATACTGCAAAACCAAAAGCAATGATAAGTAATAATTTTCCCACTATTTGCAACTTATATTTCTAAAGACTAAAAGAAAGTTTGTCAATTTGATTTGTCCATTATGATAAATCGTAAGTTAATGCAAATGGCTTATGTTTGCCAAGCTCCACTTCTTTTAGTTCATCTATCGAACCTACTAGAATAAATCCTTAGAAAAAGTCGATAATTCCGAAAGAATAAATTTATAAGCAAACAAAATAAATATGTCCGTTAAGGTGCTTAGGATTGTCGATTACATTAAATAGGGGTAGTCGGTATTGCACTCAGTGATTAAGGAATTAAACACATTTATAAATCCGTAGGCTACAAATAAAAATATGGAATATGCGTATTCAGATGTGTATACATATAAATTGCATCACACGGATTCATCGTCGTCGATGACGCATACCTCTTGCGATTGCTGGAAGCTGTTGCTTGAGAGCAAATTATTGTTCTTAAAATCGAACTTTCGGGTGTCGACACAGTTAACGCTCACGCCGACAATGTTTTTATCATGTATATAGGACGTGGCAGTGTTGGAAGCGCTTAGAGCAACGCCAAGCGTGCTCCCGCTAAGCGAACTTGTCATAGGTATAATGCTATTGCCTCCGCTTCCGGTTCCACTCCCATTGACTCCGACGGAGTCGTTGGTGGCGTTGTGCAACATAGGTAGTGCACAGTTTGTACCGCCAGATGTCGCTACGTTTACATTGCTACCGCTTTTGGCCATTTCCGACACACTCATAAAACGTCCGTTTGCATCAATAATACCACCGCTGCTACTGGGCAATTGCCTATGCCCTGTGATGTTGTAAATAGCAGTTGTTCCAAGTTCCCCTGTGCTGAGTTGCATTATGTTAGGGGCGTTGCAAATCACTGCGGATTGCTGCTGGGTTCCTCCTACTGGACCTGGCGCACCTGATCTGTTGACTACATTGGCGTAGCTTTGCTGCTGTTGTTGCTGTTGGTGATGATGCTGCTGTGCTTGTTGAAGGTGATGGGACTGCTGCTGTTGGTGTGCCATGTGAGAGGCTTGGTGGGTGTTGGACGCTGACGTCTTCATAAGGGAGACTACGTTGTACGTCTTGTTTATCTGAAACTGAGGCGGCTGCAGAGGCTGCTTAGTTGGTGGCACCTGTGAAGCATACTTTTTTGTCTTTTTATTGGCCGGTAAAATCTACAAGAAAATCACAAGAATTCACGACTTTTTTCCAAAAACTTCACAGCTAATTGAAAGAAAAAATAGAACCGAACAAAAAATCAAAACAATCAATTGAAACAAAAATCCTAACCAAACCAAACTGAAATCAGCGAATAACTTGAAAATGAAAGTAGCAAATATAGAAAACAGGTAAATCGTTTATGTCGAAAAAGTTAAATCTAACAAACCATTTTTTGTTGCTATTGTAACTCAAACTTAAAGTTGCAGTCCCACCCTAAGAGTGAAAAGGACTACAAATCGAACTCAAAAAATGGACAAGCAAATCAAAGCACAATTCAAATAAACCGGCAAACATTTAAAAAAATATTTTTTTATTCGAATAATCCGAATTTATGAAACTTCTTTAAAGGCAATCAGATGGATATGAGTTCAGATAGTCGCGCTAAAACTTGGCAGAATTTGAAATACTTAAGCAATTTAAGGAATTTACCAAAAGAAGTTATGGGTTTAAATATGCTACAAATTTAGGTACACAGAATGACGGACAAGCCTGATTCGGAGTAGAATAAATTTGAATTTTGTTAACTTGCCATTTACTAAATGGCTATCGCTCATATCCAGGTCCCGATGTCTTTAATCTCTTGCCATTTAAAAAAGTTTCTCGGACCCAGAATGGGCAGGAGACCTACCATGTTTTGTGCTGAATGAGGCTGCATGGTTTTAGCTATATCAGATTGTGTGGATATAGTAGGGGCGGCTGGTTGCATTACGAATAAACCCGTCGGATTGCTAATTGAAATCGTCGTCACCTGGCAAACGATCTCGATGTCTTGGGCGATAATAGACCCAATTCGTTGCAACGTCACACAAACATCTGATTCTGCAATAAAAAGGAAAAACAAGGTTGGAACGCACCAAAAATATTGACCCATGTCTGTCTCTTACCTGCTAAGCAATGGTGCAATTACTGCCAAAATATTTTGATCTGCAAGTCAGAATAATAATATGAGTACAACTTAAAGATCGACGGTGATCGCTAAGGCAAGATTGTATACACGTAAAAGTAAATTTTTTAAGAGGGAGTGGTTCTTTCGCTTGGAAATTAAATGTTACAAGCATTAACTTTACTAGAAGTCCTACTTTTAAATTCAAATTTTAAATTAAAATTTCTTAAGTTGAATCGGACTTGTCCAAAAAAACATTTCATCAGTTTTCCATTTGTATATTAATTCCACATATTTAGTTTTATTTTATTGCCGACGTTGCCGTTCACACATCGAGAGAGCGAGTTTTGTGAGCGAGACGGGGTTAATGGCAAGGGGATGTGCGAAGGGCAGAGCTGCAATCTTACACAAAGAAAATCGAGGGTAAAAACGTGCAACAGAGTTAACTGCTTGGCAAATTATAACTAAGGAAAATTCATTCTAAGTGGTGTCTGACTTTGCTTAGTATACAGTCCTTTATGCTTCCGCAATACGTTGCACTTGCACAAAAAATTTTCAAGATGCAGATGCCACTCCGCCATCAAAACCAAAACTCATCATATCATGTAATTTGCTACGTCGCTTGTCACTCTCTCTTAGTTTTACATCACAATCCCGAACTCACCTGGACCATGCGTGTCTCACTGCACCGTACCGTCTATTATTTACAAAAACACACAAAATAACATGTACCAAAGAGCATAAAAAATAATTTAATTGTATTGCTTTAAATGGAGACTATACCAAGTTTTCATTCCATGTGGTACTTAGAGCTACCAGTGCCAACGCTGCCACAGTCTAATTCAAGAACAGTCTGTTAACGCTTAGTTTCCAACAGTGCTGCCATGCGGTTTTTTGTGTATGGCAACTCGGTAACCTAGTGTGACCAAATGTTAAAACGCACCAAATACAGAAAAAAATTGTAAAATGCTGACAATTTAAATACTTTTGGTTGGGAATAAGATAGATTATTATTTGATAAAATAAAAAGCTAGGCGAAATGTAAAAACGTGTAGAGCCTATTAGGATATTTCATACTTGACTTTTCTAATTTTTAATATTCCTTAAATTTATATAACAGGATCCTATGATCCTATGTCCGATGTTTATCCTGAACATTATTTAACTCAATAATAATTTTCTTTTGTTACAATAGGTGACGTGACGATTGATATTAATAATTAAACCGCCTTTTTAATAAAATTAAACCAATGATTTTAAATATTATTTTCGGGGTCCGAAAAGCAGCCACCATGTATCTAAAAATATGTGTTGCTGCCACTTTAATTCTGTAAGTATATTTCGTTATCTTTACATTTTATTAAAAAACTTTTTTTTAGAAAATTGCCATTTACCTTGTACACAAAACCACTGTTCTATTTTCAAGCTGTTAGACGCTCGCATATAAAACCAGCCATATTTAATTTTCGTCAAATAAAGTCATATATTTATGTAATCGTTGTTTTGTAAATTTTAAATAGTTATTAACTAGTTTAAGAATTGATGTGGATTTTAAAGGGATTTAGAAAAATAAAATTGTCCTTTAATATATTTTTAAGAATAGGTTTTCCAACATTTATAAAACATTTTTAAAATTTTGTGCAGAGTTATTTTGTAAAATATGTATGTATGTAGAACTACACATGTATTAAGCTGGCCACCTACCTCGTGAGATTTCAGTATATTCAAAAATTTTTGAAGATGGTTATTAAAAGAGATATACGGTTCAACAAAACAGTATTTGGTTTAAACTTTTAACGAATAACCTTGGGGCGCAAGCTTGTTGATATTTTTGACTGTCCTGCAGTTTAAGTTTTAGAGCGGCGTGGCGTTATTTTTCTATTTGACACTAACTAGTGTGACATAGTGATAACTATCAATATGTTATTATTGTTATAATGCTAAATGAAAAAAAAAGGAATTTTTATACTACTGGGGTGAAACATTGACCACGACATTGACTTGTTTATATTTACTGTAACACGATGTTTATATTTAGTTACATATATACAACAAAATTAAGACTCTAGTTTAAAAACAGTTTCCAGTTCCCCCTATACATCAGTCGGTGTCGAAAGAGGGGGAGGGAGGATTATTTGTGAACACATAATTTCTATTACATTGACCTTCAAATAAAATCTGAATGTTATGAAATTTTTAAATCCAAATTGGGTGCGTTGTATAAAACAAATACCGTATAAACATTCAACTAATATTTTTCTAAAAATTCTAAAAATTTACAAAATAAACAAATAAATAATAATTATCTTTTAACAATCATATCTATGCCTCATTAAATAAAGCAGCTTCCAAAGTCCATGTTTTTGGAAAAAACTTAAAGATTACTCTTTTAAATTTGGCGTACCTAATAATAATTGGAAATAGAACTAATGTAAAAGTTTTTTGTTCGATACCACCACCCCTGCTCAAAATGCCCATATAACCTCAAATACTAACTACCCAGTTTGACTTGTTTGACTCCAAAGTTAGCAATTTCAAAAAATGTAGGAAACACTGAACAAAATTTGACAGCAGTATTAAAGACACTTAAATAAACAAAGATGCAATAATAATTACAGCAACCTCACTTTTTTTAAGCAAAAACCTTTTTGATTTTGGGCTCAATAAAAGTTTGGCTTTTGTTAGTATTGTAATGTACAAGTTTTTTCCGTGGGTTAAAAAAAGATTTTTTTACGTTTTCAGCGATCTACTTTTACTATACTAAAAAATATCAAATATGCATTCGTAAAACAAAGAGCAAACATATAAAAATTGTATTGTATGAACAAGATGTAATATTTTGCACAACATTTTTATGTACTCTCACCAGATACGAAGACTTTTACAAGAGCAAGAGTAATTTCTTCTTTATTTTAAATGTTTTGTCTGTTTTTGATTCTTCCCCCAAACGGCAGTAAACAGACTAAAACGTTACAAATACGTAACGGAACGAAACACGTTAAAAGCGACCTCTAGCAAAAAAGAAGAGTTTTACGGAGCAGTTAAAGCGAGGACCTTGAAATAAAAGACCGTTGGGAAATAGATTTCCATTCCAGCACCAGGTACATACGGGCCAGGTTCAGGCGCAGAAAGTGAATATACATTTGACTTACACCCACGCAGTGCTTTTTAGACGTACTGCCTTAGTGAGAGTGCCTATTTTGTGGAATTAGAGCAATAATAACGACACCAACTTCGATAAAAAGAGAATTCAATTAAATTTTAAGTGCTGCTTTTGTTAAATTGGGGCGTTCATCATCATCCAGGCAAGTAATGCTTGAAATATCGTAGCCATGCATACGCTGGCCCACTCATTTACTCCCGCCTTCGCTTCCCTTTTCTCGTTTGCGCATGACTGGCAACGGGATATGGATATGAAGGCTTATGGCATACACTAGCGGATCTAAGATGTTGAAAGAAAAAATAACTTTGTGTAAATTTACCGATGATCATTAAAATGACAAGTCAAGTGACTTGTCACTTTTTCTTGAAAGAAAAAGCCAGTGATACTTACAACAATAGAATATTATATATTCTCATAAAATTTTAATTATTTACAAGCATACATACATACCTATATTTGACTCATACGCACAAACATACATACAAAGGTAGATTAATTGTTCAAATTGAGCCACTTTCTTTCAAAACATTTATCTATCTTAAAGCAAAATGTTTGCAAATTTCCATGCAAGACAAATGGAAAACGCAAATAAAGTGCGAACGGAAACAGTTGCGTCATTGACGATTCCAGGACACTGATGCTAAAAATATATCTTTTGATTATCTTTTGAAATCTTTTATATTAGAGAGGATACATTTTTCAGATATACATTTGGTGGTTAAATTTTGACATATACTGAAATGGCTCAAACATGTGAATCATTCCCACCCCCTTCGAAGTGCAAGCGACATTGGGTGGAGTATTGGCCTTTGGTTACCATTTGTAATTGCTCATGTGGTATAGCAAAAACCGCGAAATTCCTGAAAAAAGTAAATCAACCAAAAGATATGAAATTCTAACACAATTATGAGCACCAATGCACTTTTTTATATGCACAAATTAATTATTTGTCCAGCACCTGCACTTTTAAACGCACACCCACAAGAAACCAATGGTTGACTTTATATTATTCCCACTTTCTCTTAAATGTCATGTGACGGAGTTGACTACGTCGTTATATGTATATTAGGTGTAGGTGTACGCAGAGAATAAAAAATTAAACATGTGTATATATTGTATGTATAATAACACACGAATGACAACTTATTTACCAATTGAAGTAAATAAAATGCCTATTCTTAAGTTTTCAAAACAAATTAAACCGATTCAAGGATGCAAAACAGTGACACTCAAGTTCATTTGATAAATGACCTCGGATAACAACATCTGTAAAAACCTAACTCTGACATTTCATCGGGATCTTAAGTTCTATACAGGAGGAAGAAGTGGCACAATCTAAAAATGCAAGGGTGGTATCTCATAAAAGATTTACTTATTGTAGTATCTTATTGTAGAGGGCTACGGTCAAAACTTCACTACATATCGGACTCGTAGTTTTTTTTAACCACTTGTAAAACCGTTTTCGCGTTTGATTCTTTTTTGGAAAGGAGAACAACGAAGCAAAGCCAAACAGATCTTGAATGTGGTGTACGTCTTCATTAGTTTTATGAGTTTTGCCGTGGTCGCTCGTCGGTTTTTGAAATGGTCAACAAAACTTTACTACTATAATTTATTGCGCCGACAACTTAAAGAAAAAATTAGTGCTTTTCTACCATTACAAATTGTAATATAAATATAAATTGCAAAGATTTTGTGTATACTCCTGTAAATAAGGAAGATTGCCGCTGGCTGCGCTTAATTGCATAAAGATTTCACCAGATATTAAGTGTTTGCTCTTCAACTCAAAACGACGACTTACTTGCTTCATTTGGAGCTTAAAATTTGTAAAGTTTTTTGGAACGAAAATTTGCTGGTATATGTACATACAACCAATTTTTTTGCACAGAAATGGTTTGAGAATCTTTATTTAGCTATTGCATGCAAACTTAAAGCAAATATTAAAATAGTAAAATAAAATATAGTATCAAGCAATGCCAAATAATAATATTTCAATAAATAATTACACTTCCCTGGTTGACAGATATATACTCCGAAGCCGGTACTTGTATCTCTAAATATTTCTGTCGATGCTAAAATTGATCACCCTTCTTGGGACTTGATTTATGGGCGTCACTGGATCTGGGAATCAAACAGGTTCCACAAAGATGCTGGTAGGTATAACCCAGCACAGGAAAGCACATGCATTGTTGTTGAGATTATAGTGACTGACATCAATCTATGTTTAGTTGCAGATTAATGTCCTACACATAGACTACTTGGTCATTTTAATTTGCCTTTGCATAAGTAACAGTTATGCCAATTATCTAAATGGTCGCAGTCGCGAATACGCTTCACAAAGAACTGGAGATAGCAGTAGTGCCGGCAAAGACGATGGGGATTCTTCTAACGTTAGGACAGTTGCGGTAGGGGAAGTGTTCGTGCCGAAAACGTTTCCACTCAGTTCTCAGGAGCCGACATGTGAGGAGCTACGCGCCATGTGGATGTAAGTTGCAAAACGTTACATGTATGTATGTATGTACATATGTACATACATTAATTGAGAATGAAGCTAATTGACTAATATTTACTCTCTTAATTCATTATTAGATTCTCTAAAAGACAGTCTCGAGCAGCTGAAATAACCAATGAAATACCCACGTATCGGGATCCCTTCACGTACAATGTTTGGGAACCCCTTTATTCCAATTCCCGTATGCTTGGCTCGTAAGTATTGTATATACATAAAAAAAACACACTCTATACACACACAACATGTACACAAAAACTCATCTATTCACTTGCTTACCGAAATTCATATACTGACTACTGGATTAGCATTCGAATGGGAGCAAGAGAACGCGCGCGTTCCCCTGTCTTTGGTCGGGTCGTGAGTCGAGAGCCGGTAATGCCCGCACGATTATCTTTTGAACATCGCCAGCGATTGGTAGATCCCGTAGGGTCAAGTAATCCCGGTCTGGCTTCGCCTAGTCAAGCTCGTTTTTATGGTTCGGAAACTCGGCCACAGAGCGGAGGCACCGTTTCGTCGTCGTCCCGTAGAGCAAGCAAAAATAGATATATGGGAGTGCCAGCATCTAATTTGCAAGGTACGACAACAAACGTTGGTGGAAGCCAAAACTCTGTAGCTGTTCAAGGTAGCTTCCAAAAGCTTAAAGAGTTGATTTGGACTGAGAGGGCAAAGGAATTAACGCAGCAAAGGCGAGACGAGGAAATGGCTGCACGAGTGGCCGTACTTAAAGAAATCGCTAACGGACAGAAGTAAGCCATAGACTAACCAGCATAAGGCTAGGATCCACCCTGACTAAATTGTGCTCTATTTGCAGTATTCAACCGGCATACAAATCTCAGCCTCATTTCAATATACAGTCGGACTCCATTCTCATGGATGAAGAAAATCGCAGTCCGGACGGAAGCGGACATGATTATGCTGACATTGGTCGAACTCGAAATCCGATGCCAAGTGAGCAAATGCCCAAGAACAAAAACGCAAATAGTCATAACAGTGTTCGTGCCTCAACTCGGCGTATTGGCCACTCCCTTGCCGGCGGGAGACAGACCTCAAAGGAGGGCATGTTCTCTTCAAACACTGGTCGGTCTGCTCGAATTAGGATTCCAGCTACTGAAGAGTATTCCGACGACCTGCACGAAAAAGATCAAGATCAAACAGTAATCGGCATACCTAGGACGTATCCGATTCGACAATCGCATTTTAGAGAAAGAAATCGCTCACTTTTTAAACAGGTAATTGAAATAACAACCTTATTTATAAGTAAATTAATATTAATGTGTGCCTTGTTAGTTGTCCCCAAGTAATCAGTTTCAGCGCAATACAAGAGGTCGATCTATAAGTGAGTTTGAACCAGCGGCCCAATTTCCAAATGTAAAAACAGATTATTATGAACATGAACGAACTCCAGTTGGCCTCGGAAACAAGTTAACTCCAAACAGCTTATTTTATCTAAAAAACATCAATACGTTGGGCGTGGCGGACGCAAATTATGAACCAATGCACATACCTTTGATATACTCAGATCGTTTAGGTCAAGAACAAGATTCAAAAACTGATCCTTATGGAGTCGAACTCGATTTCCAAGACGACCACGAGTATTAATGATACTATCTACATAAATGAAATGAAACACTAAATCCTAATCCCAATCCAAATCCGTTGTACGTAACAATTGACAATGCACAATTACCTGTGCGTGTGAGAAATTTTAAAATCTTTAAATTTATATTACCGGGAATAATGAAAATAATTGTTCGAGACTATCATATCTACCGCTCTAATTTTTTATCAGGGAATACTTCCAATGTTCAAAAAGTACACGTAAAAAACCTTTTATGGGATAGTTATCAAAATGGTTGTCAATTGAAACAAAATATAAACTGCGGAGACAGAAAAGAAAGAAGCTTAAACAGGTTGCCATTGTCATATCTACTCCTAGTGAATGTATATTGTATATTTTTTTTATGATAAGATTGCACATACCATATCTGAACAAAATTCAAAGTGCAAAACACAATTTCATGGGTTACTGGCATTCAATTAATTAAACAATTTCAATATGCCACAATCAATTTCCCAGAGGAGCACAAGAAAAAATAATTAACCACACTATGCTCAGCCAATCGGAAAACGTGGATGTTTTCATCCGTTTCGAAATTTGCAGATAAGCGAATTCTAGTCCTGTTCGCATAATACCGAAGTACCTATAACTATCCGATACAAGCACAAGGATTCACTCATATCAAGAAACTAGTTAGGCGAAACTCTCACCAAGAAGTTCGCAGGATTCCTTGTTCTAAGGTCCTGTTAACGAAACTGAAATGAAATTGTCACATGGTAATACGTATTAATATTAAGCTGACTGGATCTGAAGCTACAGACTCTATTTCGGACAATATTATTGTAACAACCTCAACTATTACAAAAAACTATGCTTTGTCAACTACTGCGTGGGCGCCTTGTTATAATTTAAATAATTGTTGGTCCCAATTAATGAAATCGAAACGTATTTTGGACCGTCCGAAACACGTTTCGGTTTCAGAACGTAGTACGATCATACATATATAATGTACACATATATCTTTCTATATACATATATATTATAACCGAAATTCTATCGACGACTAATTTAAAAATGTATGTAGTTAGTTTGTACATACATAAGTTGAAAACATAATTGCAAGAATATATATAAAACTTCGGGTTTTGTACACATGAATATATATATTGACAATACATACATAAATATGTGCCATATGCATCATTTGATTGTGAGTTCCGTGACAATAATAAAATAATTTTATAATAACCATATCCATATATATATATATATACACAATATATATATATATATACACAATATATATATATATACATATATCTATATATACATATATACATACATATATACGACTTACTATATACATACCTAGTATCTGTATCTTGAAAATGTAAGTTGTCTACGCATGGTTGATGTTTTAAAGAGGAATACTTAACAAACAAAATTGTAACTTACGAAGTTATTGTGAATCTTATTGTAAAATAAATATTGTATATTTCTCAAAATAAAAAAATATCATATGGTCAGAGCAAGTAAAATGATCCCTTTAGTTTTTTTTTGAATATGCATTTGTGGGTTTTGCAACTTGCATTACGTATATGCCGCAAGGTGGGATTTCGCGGGAATAAAAAATATAAAGAATCAGGCGATATATACATAGTACAGACATTCAGTTTATTTTAACTAACGGATCTTACCTACTTACACTTACTCTTATTTCAAAATGGATAATATAAAAATACATATTTAATGAATAGATTTGGTTCAATTAAAATAGTTATAATGCACTCCCACATTTGGCACTCCCATTGTGGTAGGCACATAAGTGGATCCAGCAGCACATTTTAAGCAATTTCGCTTCAATGCTGGCCTTTGCTTTGATTTTGATCCGTGGCAGTGCATGGCAAAACGCAGTTCTTCAGCCATTTCCGAACACAGTGATTGGTTTTCAGTGTGGAGGTTCTTTTTTGAGTTCCAACAAAATTCAAAGATTGCCACAACCACGGCAAGCGCTAGTCCACACAGAAGAACAACGAACACACCACCTAACAAGAAACAATAATTTATGTGAAACGATAAAGATGTGGTTGTTGAAGTAAGGATCATATACCGATGTTTTCAACGCCCAGGGCATTTGCTTTGGACTCCTTGCTTTTGTCATCTCTGTTGCAAACATCGCCAGTGTTTTTCCACCACTTGTCATAAAGTATCTGAATAATGCCTTTCTCCTGTAGCTCCAAGATGGCTAAGCTTATTTTGTCCCTCCAAATTGAGCCCTTAGGCGTGGCAATACCGTAACCTGTATATTAATGCCATTAATATAAAATTGAATTTTCTCCTCTAAAACTAAGCACATAGGCATAGTGCAAACCTTTTTAATGAACCTAAGTGTTTTGAGAGTCAACGAACCTTTAGAGTCCAGGAGGCCGCCTATTTGTGTTAAATTACAATCCCGCTGTACCGCGTAGTCCAACATTGTCGATTCCATTAAAAAGGCGTAGTTACCTTCCATAACTCGTTTAATGCCGTCTTCGTATGTCTTAACAAACACGCTGGCCTTTCGATTCTCCATATATCGCCACATTTTTTGATATATACCAATTTTAGAGTCCTATAAATAGTGTGTTAGTTAAGATAAATAAGTTCGCTAGCAAGTAAATACTTGCCCTAAAAAATGTCATTGTTGAGCCCCCCTCCAAAGTACCGTATGAGATCTCTGTCTGTTCGGCCAAATCGGATGCGCTTTCAATGGGGGAAATCATTCGTTCTACTGTCAAAAATGCTGCCAGATTGGCAGTATACGAGGAAATTATGATTAGACAGAAGAAGAACCAACAGCCACCAACAATGCGAGTAGACGTTGCCTGCGAACAAAGAAAAAATTTACGTCTGTAAAAAACATTTGCAATTGTGTATGGTATGTTACATTTTTCCTGTTTATTCTTCATTTCAACACAAAATTGATCATTATTTGTAAAGTCTGTTTGCAGTGGCTAACAAACTAACCTCCGTTTCTTAAGAGTCGCATAAAGTTAACTTTATTACACTTGTAATTTATGTACATAGGCAAAATGAAGTAAGTCACCGCACCTTGGATAAACCGTGGATACAAGAGTAAGTTCTCTTCAATATCCGCAAAAGCAAACGCATGCTATTTCGCTCATATCAGCATATGATGTATCTTGTTGTATGTAAACTTGTATAAATTTTAAAATTTTTGTTTTACTTTGGCCATTGCTAGGTGAGCCTCAAATAAATCTTATATATGTATGTATATACTATATACACATGTTTTAAAACCTTTAGGTAATAAAAATTCGTATGTACCCTGGGATATAAGTCGGACCCTTGCTGCATCAAAGCCCCAATAGCAAACCAAAAACTATTTTTTAAAGTAAAATCGTTTTGTATGCTAACTAATTCCACAGTTTCCGAATTACAATCCGAAGCCACTTCATCAAAAGAAACTCCAATAGTGTCCACAATATCTTCATCTTCTTTTTCATTCATGTCAGGAACCGCATCAACATTAGCATCTTGGCAATCGGATTTTATTGAGACACCATGGCTTTGATCATTTTTTATTGCAATATATCCATTGTTGTGCTTTTCCATGCTGGGCATGTACGTTAGTTCCAATTGCTCTTCAGCATAATTAGCCTTGCGAATCTTATGTATTATATGATCACAGGCCATTGAGCAGGGCGGTTTTGAATTAACCCATTCCACAGGTGATAAACGAGCCACTATCCAAATGCAAATCGATACGAGAATGTAGCCAAATGCTATATAGACCCATATTTCAATAGCAAGTGGATTCATGAACGAGAAAAATTTCGTTTGAGCTCGGTCTGATATCTGTAAAACATTTACAATTGCTTTAACTAAAGTGAGGAAAGTGTCGGGGAGAAGTAGATGACCACGCATATATAAAGGGATGGGAAAGAAATCAGAATATTTGCGATGTTTTCAGTTATACCTTTGGATTCAGTCCCGAGCCTTGGCGCAAGAATGTTCCAGTAATGAACCAAAAACTGTTCGATATGGTAAACTGGTTTACCACAATATCCGTTTCCTTGTAGCACGGGTGGGGGTTTTTCCACTCATAGGGCGAGAATCGGGCCATCACAAAAAGTGCGAAAGACACTAGTATATAAGCAGCTAGCACATACAGCCAAATCTCTATGGCCAACGGGTTCATAAAGGAAAACAACCTGGTGGGTTGACTTGTTGGAACCTATTAAAGTTAGTCACATATAAATTAATGCTACAGTATTAATAGCAACCACCAATCGTCAAGCCAAGCCAACGGGAATGCATGGATCGTCAGTTGGGTAATTCGTTGACACATACCTTAAAAAGAATGCCAATGCCCAAGTTCATAAATGGTTTGGTAAAGTCGATAACACTTTCCCGTGCATAATTGATGGTCATTGAGGCTACAGCCAGGTCGGCACGCTACAGCATTAGTAAATATAAAAATATGCTTATAGTATGTTATTAATATTAAACACCCACCCTCTCCATAAGTTCTTGAACTATGCCGTTCCATGAATTTGTTTCCGGTATATAAACGCCATACATATTGTCTGGCACAAGCTCAATTTTATACTGGAATCCCACCTGCTGAGCTATAGCCTTAAGCAAATCGATGCAAAATCCCTCAAATCTGGCGTTTCCTGTTAAATTGGCATCCTCCTTAACCATAACATAAGGCCGTTCCTGCAGGTTCATACTCATATAGAGGCAGTCTATTTTCCAATTCAAAAATTACACACCTCTCGAGTCATAACCACCAGAGTTATGTTTGCAATATTCGAGTCGTAAAACGCAGTCGGATCCGAAATGTTTACTCCGCCATCAGGCTCCCAGTAGCCGACTTTTTGAATATGTTCTTGCTTTAATTTTAAAATATCTATTTTAAATTTGGTCCGACGTCCCTCGTTGAAGTTAACATTGCCAGTTAAGCCTTCTACTGTGGCCTTGAAAACAATTAACCGAAAATTTTTAATTTATATGATATACATATATATATACATATATATAACATAAACAAAATGTTGAGCTTGGAAGCACTTACTGAATTTATATAATTATAAAGTGAAAGACCTTCTCCCCAGGTTTGATCGGAGCTACATGAGAGGTTTTTAAACGTCAAGGCGAGTCCACCGTCTGAGGCCAACGACTGCAATCCCGATGCAAAAGTGTACACAGAATCGAACATAAGAGCCGCCTCAGTCTGAAAACAGCCATTGAAACATAGGACACAACAAAGCATTTAGTCATGCTTACCTTTATATAAGGATTTCCGTGGATTAGGTCCAACCCACTATGTTGTAGCTTCTGCATATGCTCAATGACTTCGACATACCGCTTACTTCCAACGTCAACCAATCGAAAGGCCGTAATATTGACACTATTGTATCTGAAATCTTCTAGGTCATAAGTCTCGAGATCCTATCAATTTTTAAAAATTTTTGTTAGATTGCTAAGTCTACAAACCGTATTATTTAAACTTACAAAGGTTGTAAACATGTAGTGATAACGATGGTCGTTCATTTGAAGTTGCAGTATCTGAAAATTATTTATACGTATTAGTGTAAAAATAGTGCTATTAATACAAAAGTTTAGTATCAGCAGCAAAATGGTATTAATGTAGCTTTAGTGAACTAGACGGACAAACAGACGACCGATCGACGTGGCTATAAAAACTCGTCCCATCGTGCTGATCAAAGCATATATCCTTTAAAAGTTCGGAGACGCCTTTTGCACAAACAATACAAAACTTTACGTCGGACAAATTAGGGGTCAGCATAAAAACATCACCAAAACAAATTACAAAATATCCGTAAACATGATTAATCTTTTGCCGTATATTAGATATATGTACTCACGGAACGGAAAAATATTTTGATATTAGCTGGGTTTGTGTCGACTATTATTTTGTATATCTCCTTTTGACGAATCGCTCGCAACACTTGGCGATACGTATCCGGACTGGCTTGTCTTATATACATTTCAGTTTTCATCTCCGTTGAAGAATGCATCAAATTAAAAAGTCCTAAAAAGAGGAAACGACGAAAAATTAGGTTCAAAGCCTGAGGTTAATTAGTTATTAATTCTCGTCTATTACCATAATCCTCCTCATAAATAACTGCTACTTTTGTCCAATTCAGATACATCATTAAATCTCGATATGCCATTGTGAGAATGTTATATGATGGATAAAGATTAATGGAAAATTCCTTTCCGTTAGACTCCAAATCAATGCGCACCTCAATGTGAGGAATATCGTAGGCTTCGCATATAGATTGGACGTGTCCAGCAAGAAGAGGATCTGTTGGACCAAAAATTGCTTGAACCCCAGCGTCCAGTTGGCGGCAAACTTTTTTCGTTGTTCGAAACGAGTCGTCGCGTGGCACATATTCAATATCGTATACTAATTGGGTATTTGGCAAAAGTGACTTTTCTTTATTGATGCGGTATATTGCATATTTAAAAGCCGATTCTAGGCTACTCTCGCGCTCGTCGTCCGTAAAAATGGCCCCTTAATGAACAGATGTACATACATTAGAGCAAACATAGTGATGGCAATGTTATGATTCAATAGACTTTTGACTATTTTGACTTACCCACTCGAATTACGGGGGGCAGCGCATTTGCTATTAAAACCATTGACAATATCACGTGTATCAAGCAAACCTTAAATAATGTGGGGACATTGGATATAGATGTCCATGTCGCTATGTTTTTTGAAATGCCTTGTTTGTATTTTACCCTACACCTACAGCAACACATAACACATTCCGAATTCATGGTCCAAATTCGCGACTAGTTAACTATTCAGAAGAGCTCGACTTATACTTTTGGCGAATTGCACCAATGGTAAACTTTCAACTATTGCAGCACAGCCACTGCATCGAAACTGCAGTGTTTTATTAGTTTTCCGCTACTTCTCGTCTATTTCAAATTGCATTAGCACAGTTGTAGCTAGTCAATATAACTGTTCTGAGAGTGGGTTCTCTATTATTGTAATCCGCTTAAAAAATCTAAAAATCCAATTTTCTGACACAGACCTATGTATGTTTAGGTGAAAATTTGAAAGTTTCCACGAAGCTTTTAAGCTTTAGTAATAGGGGTTGTTTTTAAAGCTCACATTTTGCCTTATTAACAATTCGACCAAAATAACTGAAAAATATATTTTAAAATGCAACATACAGTTAGAACTTTTTTAATGATTTTCTAAATTAAAAACTATCTCAAATGGGATTTCTGTTAAAAAAAAAGTCTTATATTTTGGAATTTGCGTTGAGTGAACCACTACTCAGCACTCTTTTAAGGACTACTAATATTTCAACTAAAATCGAAATTAAATCAATTACTTTTAGTATGAACCCCTGGTATGCATGGAATAATTGATTACATACATACACTTATAATGCTTATGCCAGTCGTATTTCCATGTCGTTATTTGGTTCAAGTTCAATATTGACTTTTTGTTAGCAAGGCAGCCAGTAGTGGTGTTAGTCTCTATTAACTGTTCCACGAGTGAAAATGGGTGAGAACGTGAAAGTCGTAGTTCGTTGTCGTCCAATGAATCAAAGAGAAATTGAAACCAAATGCGAAGTAAGTGGTGCATACATATTGATTTCTACGATACATGTCCTCTTAAAGGCAGTATAGGTGTATATAGGAGTACCCTATTTCAAAAGCATAAGGATATTTTAAATACGCAATATATGTGCACTCATAACACATACATATATCCGATGTCATGGAGGTTTCATTATTGCCCTCTTTGTCTATATATGTATATCAGCGGTTTCCAACAATTTTATTATCTAAAACAATTTCTGACATTTATCCATAGGGCACAAAACCAACTCAGTAATATTGAAGGCCTTTTTTTCGTGGACGTCGTGGTGCCAAATAAATTCTCTTTCCCTTCCCCTACATGTCAAAGTGACAAAAGCATTATATGTACATACATACATATGTAAATGGGCGAATGCCTGTTTATGGCTTTATGAACTAGTCTTACCGTGCTTATCAAGCAGCACATTGTGTACTTTGAATGATGGGAAATGCTTCCTTCTATGCGTTGCACACTTCTCACCACAATAAATATACACTTTTTGCAAGGGTATAAAAACTAGAAATCAAACGTGCTCCTATTGCCAAAATGTTGTATGTTTGTAAACAAATGCACTAACGCAGAAAAAAAAAAACCCAGAGGGCCCAGCTAACTTCCGTCGTGCCGAAGAGCAAGTTTTTGTGTTACTCTTTGCTGACCTGTTGTTTACAATGTAAACCTTTTATATAAAAAGTCGAACGACCTAAATACTTTAACTTTTCTGTCCAAAAATTTTACTCGACTCTTCCGATCGGTTCTTTGGGTGGTGAATGATATAGTCACTCGATCTTAAAATTTTAATATTGGCTCAGAGAGGAAGGAACTTCTTGGACTATGCCGAATTTTCGACCTATATTAAAATTATCCAATTTTAATGAAATTTGAGGCGGATGATTGCAGGAGCAGCAAATTAAGATTCGTTAAGTTTTTTTATAACCCCATAAAAAACAACAAAGGATCCAATCTAATCGTTCATATGGGAGTTATATGGCATAGTACTCTGATTCGACTGAATCCGAGATATGCTGAACAAGCTACATTTTCGAAGTTTGTATACTCTTGAAGCCATTTCACATTACATCTCATTATGTTTCGAGCTCTTTCTTTGGGTCAAAACAAATGCGTATTAAAAGTTTTACGCTGCTTGCGTATTGGCCTGTGTGTATTACCCTTTAGTACAAGCAAAGGGGGCCAACAAAGTCCGTAAAACGTTCCCTGATGTCGACGTCGGCAGGAAAAAAAACTGTACGCGTTTTTAGCAGAGCTTTCGGCGAGAAGTAAAATGCAACAAATGCATCCAACTTGCATTAGCGTCACCAGGAGTTTGTGTTTACTGAAACACTTATATGAAGTTATATTTTAATTTTACATTTTAATATTCGAGGTAGGTCTGCGTTGACCTAATAAATAAAAATATTCGATAATTATTATAATTAATTAGTTACAAATTATATTACTAACCAACAATAGCGACCAACGGGAGTACTTTTAAATATTTATACAGTCGACAATATCGCCCCGAACTCCGGTCAACAACGATCGTCTCCATTTTCCTAACAGTAGGACATCGCTTATAAAATATCGCTTAACTTCTGTGTGTACCCTGATGACCCCCATTGATCGCACGCAAATAATATTGATATTTGTTAATAAAAACATCATTTAAGCTTGCATATTTTATGCGCAAAGGATGTATTTTTTCGAGCAAATACTGTGACCTGCGTCATCAAATTCTTCATTAATGATTAACCATTAAACCATTTGCCTTGTTAAATGTCAAAATAACACTACACATTGTATGTATGTATATCTGCACTTATTTAATTTATTTTGTACACTAATTTTGATCGGTCCATGGAATTAATCAAAGCCTAATCGTATAATTTTCTCACGCAGAGTGTTGTTGAAATTGACAAGTGTTACGTATCTGTGCTAAATCCCTCGGCTAAAACTGTTCCACGGAAAGTCTTTACGTTCGATAGCGTTTATGACACCATCTCCAACACTGAAACAATCTACAATGACATGTGTTATCCCCTTGTTGAAAGCACATTGGAGGGATATAATGGAACGATTTTTGCTTATGGACAGACGGGCTGTGGTAAAACTCACACAATGCAGGTAAGCAGTATTAAAAAAAGGTGAGTTTACCCTTTAAATTTGGAACAATTTTAGGGCGATGAATCGAATGGCGGAATAATACCAAGATGCTTTGATCATATATTTGAAAGCATAGCCATGGCAAGCAACATTCGATTCTTGGCTTTGGTAAGCTACCTGGAAATCTACAACGAAAATATTCGCGACTTGTTGAGTGCTGACGAGTTTTCGGCCACTGTAAGTCATCCACTCAAAGAAGTGCCTGGCGTTGGAGTCACAGTTCCTTCATTGACGACACAAGCTGTGATAAATGCAAAACAGTGTTACCATTGGTTGTGTGTTGGTAATAAAAATCGAGCGACGGCAGCCACTCTGATGAATGAGAAGAGTTCGCGCTCCCACACAATATTCTCAGTAAGCCTAGAGCAGTTTCAAGGATCATTCACTTCATCTACTCCAAAGTCGCAGAACGGAACTGCCTCGGAGGACATCTTGGGAGGAATACGACGAGGTAAATTAAACTTGGTTGACCTGGCAGGCTCAGAGAGGCAGCGGAAGACTGGTGCATTTGGTGAACGGTTAAAAGAGGCAACAAAAATTAATCTTTCCCTGTCCGCTTTGGGAAACGTTATATCATCGCTAGTTGATGGAAAAACAAAGCATGTACCCTATAGGGACTCAAAGCTGACTCGATTGCTTCAAGTACGAAAATTTATTATAATTTAAATTAATTACTTTCACAAGATTTTTTTTATTATAATGTTATAGGACTCTTTGGGAGGCAATACAAAAACCTTGATGATATCATGTATATCGCCAGCGGACACAAACTATGATGAGACACTTTCCACATTGCGCTACGCGAGTAGAGCTAAAAATATTTCTAACAAGCCACATATTAATGAAGACCCAAAAGACGCCAAGCTTCGACAGTATCAAAGCGAAATATTAAAATTGAAGAGAATGCTCGAGGAGAGCCAATGGCATGAAAATCTCGCCACTGGAACTGAACTTACAGAGCCCACTAAGAAAAGGTCTAGCGGCGGTCCCGGGTCTGATATGCCCCAATACATGGATAATTCTAATGACATCGTTGCTCAAGGGTCCGATAAATTAGAAAAACAGTCAGATAATGTTTCTGAACTTCAATTACAAGCGCGAACAAGAATCGATCTGATCAAGCAAGCTTTAATAGGTGGCGAGCGTGCAGATGATCTCAAATTGCGGGAACGACATAGGGTGCGCAAAATGGAGGCAGAACGGCATCTAAGTGCAATTGCCCACGCACTGAGCAGGGTTGAAAGCCAGGACCGTGAGTTCCTGCAAGGACACTATGCAAGCATTGCTCAAGAGATAAATATGAAAAATGACCACATTAAAATGTGCCGTCAAAAAATAAAGATGCTAGAACGCGAAGTCTTTGATTTAAATTCGGAGTTTCAGTTGGATCGGGAAGATTATTTGGATGAGATTCGTCACCTAGGACGTAATATTAAATTTTATCAACAACTCTTGTCTAAAGTTCAACCTTTGCTTCGTAAAAACGGCAGAAATTTGTATGTCAACCCATAAGAATAACCTTAAGAATAACACTTCGACTCTTATGAAACCTTCTGCTTATGAATAGAAACCCCGACATAATATTGGAGAGCTCAACCTGGAACGATGACTTAAAAGTTTGGATGATCCCTGATGCGGACACGTTGAAGCTGCCACCTACCCAACTAAGCGCAAATCTTAATAATAGGCAAGGGCACATGACAGTTAATGGTTTTCGATCAGTTGAAATGGGACAGGTAACAAAAACCATGCAGATAAAAAACTGTTCGATTCGCTTGGCCCTAGAACGTCGAAATTGCAGCGGGGATTGTTTTGAGTTCATGTCTGAATATTTGGTTTTCCTTATATGTTGTTTTTAGGGTTCCGATACTGACGAGTTAAACGAATCATATAAAATTAATATACTAAAAAACTACTTTCGCCCAAATCGCCAGAAAAATAGGGGCGAAACACAGCGAACAAAAAGTCCCCAGGTGTTCAGAGGTAAAATTACACATACTTCTATTCATAATTATGAATATAATCTAATATTCCTAATATTATTTTTAAATATATTTGTACCAGATTTGCCTTTTAAAAAGATATCTATCAAAGCAACGCGATTAAAGTACCCCGAAGGTAATACACCTGCTGAGCATACCCTCTCAAAAATTAGTGATTCATTGGATAAATCATGGAGCAGTGCTTGGACTTCACACCCAGTAACAGAGACCGTTTTAACTCCAGGATCCATTGAAGAAATCCATGAATGCAGTGGTAAATATACGCAAAAGAAAAAGAAATAATCGATTTAACCACAGTATTAAGTTTTTATTATTTACAAATATTTTTTATGTCCTCAGAAGTCAAAATTTCGTTAAAAAAGATTTTTTTAAATTCCAATAGGTGGGAGACAAAGAAATAAAAAATGTCGGGATGAAATTATATTAAAACCTCTCTAGTCTGGAAATTGTTTATTCAAGATTCGCAAACCTATCATGAAGTAAAATAGGTAAATGCCAGCAATAATTTTTGCATATAAAAAAGTTATCGACTTAATTAATTGGTGAATTCAACAATTATGATTGACAATATAGTTCATGTTTAAAAAATATGTACTATATATTAATTTGGAAAATGGAATATTTTGAAAAGAATTACTTTGCTACGGGGCGGAAGGGCATGCCAAAAACATATAAAAAAATTTAGACCCCGAGAACTAGGTGCTCAAATAGACGAAGAGCCCGAATCGCATTCTTCGTTCCCTCTGGCGACTTTAATATACGCTTTTCCTTTTAGGGTGCTTAAAATTTTAATAAAATTGAAAGAAGCAAGAAGATTACAAACCGGAAAGGAATTAATATGTCTGCCCCACACATTAACTTTATCTTATTGCTATTTTAGCAATATGTTTTTTACTTTTCAGTTATTTGAAACTATCGCCACCGAAAAGAAAAACAAGTATGAAAACAATGCCAGAAAAGTTGTTTGTGTGGTTTCTTTGATTCGTAGTGCAATTTTGTGATTGAGGAATATATACATATATATAGAACCAACAATTTTTGACACTGCTAATAATCAAAAGTTCAGTATGTCGAAAGTACAACCTAATGGTTATGGGTTGTTTTTTTTTTTTTTAACAAGTTATTCCACCGATTACTGAAAAGAAATTGTAGATACAAATCATGAAAAACAAATAATTGTAGAGAAATGTAAGTTTGAAATCTGTTCAACAAAATCTCGTAAAATGTAGTTAAAAGCTTTTCGTTTTATCAGTAAAAAAAAGAGACATTTTTGTAAATAATGAACTATAGTTGCAATTCTTTTCATGTGGTTCAATTATAGCAGGAAATTAGCTTCTTTTTCCCAAAAATAATTTCGCATTCCTCTTTAAATTCTTAAACACAGTATTATCTCTATATGAGAATAATAAAGCGCAATCTGCTACGAGATTAAATTGATTAATTGCTTGAAACATCCTTCTTAGACGAAGGTAACGTATCTAGTGTGGTTTTCTTATTTTATTTCCTTTTTACAGATCAGTAATCATTTCAGCTTTTAGTAAAGCTGAAGACACGTGCCATAATATTTGTACAAACATCTGCAAACAAGCTCTTACGTATAAATTCATCGATTTGCGTTTTAATTATACAAAAAAATTAAATCGTGTTAAAATTAAATGTGTTGGCAAACGATATACAAACTTTAACATATACAAATATGTGTATGTACATGTATGAAATTATGATTATCTAAACTGCAAACGCCTTAGTCTGCATACACTATGAAGGGGGCATGATCGGAGGCGGAAGAGGACACAGCATCTCCCAATTCCGCTTTAATAAAACTGCCGGGAGTGTCCTCACTGTGTGGGCTGTGTGGGTCCGCCTCATTGTTGGAACAAGTGACATGGCGGGTGGTGCTTCCATTCCTCCTAAAAATGAAGGTAAGGAAGAAAATTGTCAAACCACCGATACTACTAAAGCAAAATGTTTGTATTTACTTAGCCTTTGCGTGCGTTAAGATATGTGACTTAAGATTCGTGGACTGTGCAAATTTCTTGTTGCAGGCGTCAAAGGGACAAACGAAAGGTCTATCTCCAGTATGGATGCGCACGTGTGTTCTGCCGAAGATTTTTTACAAACATGAAATTGTTTATTAAAACCGTGGAAATATTAACACCTAAATATTTAAATGAAGTCTTTATACAAAATTCAAAATTTTAAAACGCCGAGACAAGGAATTATTAATAATTGTAAGCTATTTGGGTCGCAATCCTAGTTTCGATAAAATCTCCATTTCTTAACTTAACATTTTGTCTCCGTATTTTAGTCCGATTTATACCCTTTATCTAAGTTTTAAATTTTTCAAGGATAGACGTACTTACATATCCCAACAAGGGAGGCTATGATATTTTTAGCTGTGAGAAAGATTTTGGTAAATTCACACTTTGAACGGATAGTATAAACATTAAATCTTTCCTAAAAATTTACCACTTAATAGAGATGCTACAACTTGCTCTTTTTATAATTTACATAAGAATCCATTTAGGCTTACCTCAAATTGAAGTCAAGTGAGAAACGTTTGCCACATCCCTCAAAGGTGCATTGGAAAGGTTTCTCGCCAGTGTGGACTAACTGGTGACGCTTCAGCTTGGAGCTTTCTACAAATGCCTTGCCACACTCCGCGCACACGTGCACACGAGGACCGTGCGTATGTAGATGTTTCCTCATGGCAGAAGAGTCTCTGAACGTTTTATGGCAACCCTTGTGGGGGCAGGCAATTTTTTTATCATCTTCCATTGATGACTGGCCCAAGTTAGCTTCTTCAATGAGCAATTGTGCCGGAGGGGCTGCTAATATGGCGGGGGACTCGGTGGTGGTGGGCAGCGCCTGGTGGTACCCGTAGGACAATACTCCAGTTGCTGTATTTATGTCACAGCCACTATCTACGCCTAATAGCGTTTGACTCTCGATTTCCATTGAAGCATTGATAACTGGTTGTGGACCACAATTTGGGGCAACAGTTGGTTTAGAAGGGGGAATGGATATGTGAATTGCTGTTGTTGGCACCTTCTCCCTAGACAGCTGCTCAGATGTTAAAGGGCCCACGCCCATTTGATGCGGGTGAAACACTTGCTGGTACACCATTTGTTCGTGAAGAAATGTGTCGACAGGACCGCAAGCTGCTGCCTGTTGGGTGCCCTCACCTTCTTCGACACCAGTTCGAGTTCGCAGTGTATTATCAGACTCGGAGTAAACATCATCGTCATCGGAAGTACCTCCCGATGCCCACATGGTGACACTAAACTCGCCCTCCATGGTTTTTATTTGGACTAGCTTCTGTTCCCATCGTCTTGACCTACCAGTGGCAGCAACTAGATCTGAAGTCACGGGAACATGGGAAACTTGCTCCTGCTCTTCGGTAAAGGCGAGTGGCTTAGGTTCCTTCTTTCTGTAAATTGTTATGATTACTTTGGAATGGCTCACAACTACATTAAAAATATTTACTTACATCTTAGCCGAAGGCAGGTAAATACTCTCTGTTGTTTTTAATAAGGATTTTCCTTCTGGGCTGTAGGGCGCTTCCTGGATAAACGTGTCCCCCATTCCTTGGGGCAGCAGAACTGTAAGGTAATATATACACATACATAGATGTATCAATCGAGAAGAAAGCTGGGGATAATTTGTACTTACCATCAGTCATGTTCTGAATATCAGCTTCGGCTTTGGCGATTGTGATCTCCTCGTCTTCAACTAGGATGCCGTAGCGCTCATATGCCATGCCGGTAAGGGAGTGCGGATCAGGATCCATCGCTAGGTTCTTTGCACTTTACACACATGCGTATATGACTGTGTGTTTATGTTGACGCAGGTGTGTGAGTGTGTGTGTGTGTGTGTGCGGGCAGGTAAACAGGCAATGAACTGAGATCTGGTTGAAGTTTATCGGCGTCGTGATATAAATACAGAACACCAACGCACAATAAAAGGCTAACCTTTTAGCCAGTAACAAACGTTATGAGGGATTGTGCTAATAAAACGCGCATGCACTATTTTTCATTTAAAGTCCAGTATTGTTTTATCTCTGGGAAAAAATGTAAACAATTCTGCCGGCTGGCGTATAATTGATTTAATCCACGCAAATACATATGCAAATGTATAGTCTAGGTCTCTAATATGAGTTATTAAACTGCTCTTGTGATGCTAAGAAAAATAACAACAAAAAAGAAACGCACAGAACATAACGAAAGACAATGCAATGAAGGAAATTGCCCGATAAAGTAATCGATTAGTACTAGGGCTGACATACAGTCAATTTTTTTGTTGGCTCCGAACTAATAGCGTGTTCCCACATTGCAACATTTGACATCCCGTGACAAACTGTTGTGTTATTTGATTAAAATAAGTTAAAGGATAGCAAAGGATAAATATTTAATGTAAAAATACTCGAGCACAAAACTACCGTTAAGTAAATAAATAAACAATTATTTCATTTTTAAGCCGGTTTATAGCTGGAAATTTGTGATGCCAGATGCCACATTTTGGGTACGGGTGGTTATGTCATACAGGGACTATTTGAACCTGTCGTGCTAGGAAGCCAACGCTGTAAAAGAAAAAAATGTTCAGTTAGGAAAATATAATAGACTGTTTAGTATACAATATTCAGATGCCAAAGCAGAAATATTCGTCGAAATTTTGCCATTTCATTTAAATCGAATTATTTCTGTATAAGTGTGTAGATGAAAAGCAACACATTTTAGCTATTTGAAATAAATCGATATTTAGTAAAAGTGTAAAATTTATCGTTACATTGTAGCAAGGAAAACTAAAAATACGTCTGGCACCTTTGCCAGGTGCACAGTGCTGCCTGATCAACAGGAACTCCAAGACTGTGCCACATCGGAATTAATCAAGATTTTCTTATCGCAAAATCGTTTTCTAAAGTCATCCATTTGAGAAAAAAGTTGCTGAAGAAATTTTAAAATGGGACTGACAATATCCAGCCTGCTGACGCGTCTCTTTGGAAAAAAACAAATGCGCATTCTGATGGGTATGTGTCTTGTTATTGGTCGTAATTTCGTTTTTCTTTTGTTAATGTTGACTCATTTTTAATGTTTTTACCCATAGTTGGTTTGGACGCAGCTGGAAAAACTACTATACTCTACAAACTCAAACTTGGTGAAATTGTAACTACAATACCCACCATTGGGTTCAACGTAGAAACTGTGGAGTACAAGAATATATGCTTTACTGTATGGGACGTGGGCGGCCAGGACAAAATCCGGCCGTTATGGCGTCATTATTTCCAGAACACACAGGGATTAATTTTTGTCGTGGACTCTAATGACCGTGACCGTATAAACGAAGCTGAAAAAGAGTTGCAAAACATGGTATGTGTAAAAAAAGGAAAAAGTGTATGAGCTGTTACCTCAATTATTCTTTTTGCAGTTGCAAGAGGACGAGCTTAGAGATGCTGTGTTGCTGGTCTTTGCGAACAAGCAGGATCTGCCCAATGCCATGAGTGCGGCTGAACTAACCGATAAGTTGCACTTGAATCAGTTGAGAAACCGCCACGTAAGAGCAAAACGCTTTATGGTCGTGATAAAGTTGATATAACCCAATTACTCGTTTTGTTTTCTTTTCAGTGGTTTATTCAAGCCACATGTGCTACTCAAGGGCACGGGCTTTATGAAGGCCTGGACTGGCTATCCGCGGAGCTGGCCAAGAAATGATTGAAGCTCGACAAATGGCCGGCCCTATGCCTTGTAAATTAGGAATGCGTATTGTCCTACACTGAATACAATTGATTAGACTCTAAATAAATGTGTATGTGTATATTAAGCTAACTCGCATACTTTTGAAATCGCAGTGAGGGGGAATTTGTAGACAGACATACATAATTGCATCCATTTATAAATGCATGCTTTATTAAGTAACTATAATAAAAATTATCATCTGGATTTTTATAACATGTTTATTAAATCAACAAATTGTACAACATTCATAGGAAAAAACAACATTAACAATGCCTCCATGTTAAACATATTTTAAAGTTTTGTGAGAACATGGACAAACTTACTTATTTACATCGATAAGTATTAAGTGCAGGTAAGTACAAAAGGACTCGCGTATGGCTATGGCTACGTCGCACGTGTTCATTAGCCCAGACACTTGACAATGGAATGCAAAAATATATGTACATACACCTACGTCCAAACATATGTAATGTTTACGCCATGTGTTGTGACATTTCTGCAGGTCGTATAGATATACATTGAAATACTAAGCAATCAATACAAAAGCTGAGACGCACAGATCCTATCGCGCACCAAATTAAATTGAGCTATTTTTTATATATGGCCCAGTAACGGGGCCTGTACTAAACATTTTACAAACCGTTAACAGCAATGGGTAATTCACGTCAAATAATAGCGAGGATCGAGGCGTCGGCTACTATTAATAATACTAAAAATATTTCTACTTTGATTTTGAACTGGTGCTAGTCCTGGGTTGGTGCGCCGCTCAGAGGTCAATATCCAAAGCATCTGGCGTGAGCAACATAGGCTCGCTTTGACTGTCGTCCACCAAGGAGGAAAGAGAATCGCTTATCATGGCTGCTGATAAATCAACGCTATGACGTTGATCATCATCGAACTGTCCATGTCCATTTTGTGATGATGAAAGGAGCGGGTCGCGGCCAAGCATGCCGGACTCTCTCTGACGATGGTGGTGCTGCAGACAATTTTTAGGATGATGCTGATGTTGATCTAGCTCTCGATGACGTTGCAGACATCCGCATGGGCTGGTGTCTGCAGTGCAATTCATATTACCGCAGTTGGATAAAGGTAGTTTGCTGGATGATTCGTTGAACAGAACAGCACTGTCTGCTTCCACCTCGCTATTTTCACTGTTCTTATTGCCAATTCCGACACCGAAATTATTTGAACACTGAAGTTGAACAGCCATAGGTGAATGAGGAGCAGATAGCATTTGACTGTGTGAAGACAGCATTGGATCGCCCCCTTGAACGGGGTGGCTGCAATCCTCCATCAGCTCGTCGATTTGATTCATTGTAATGTTGGCATCACTAGTGGTTGCAGCTGGAAACTATGTGGGGTAACATTTAAAAAAGAAATGAGTTAATGTTAAAAAGATGCGTCCAATTCGTAATACGTGAATAGTTCTACTACAAAGTCATAAGAAGTGTTCACTTACTCTTCCATCTGCGACAAGATCTTCCAAAAGCGAGTGCCGACTTTGTGACGCTGGTGGACTCGACTTTTTCTTAAGGTAGGTGCTCGCTGACGTAGGAGCCGAGACTGAAGTCTGGTTGTAGTCTGATAAAGATATACCGTGTGACTTGGCTTGCAATTCCAGCTCCTGGAGTGAGGAAAAAGAACAAAATTATGTTATCGGCGGTGTATTTTAATTTGTTGAAATAGACAGTTACCCGAATACGAGACACGAGCTTTCGATTCTGCATCTCCATCTGGCGCTGACGGCATTCATTTTGCCTTAAACGTGACACCTCGTGTTTCAAACACTTAATGTAGTCCACCGAAGATTTCAAAATAGTTCCTTTATTGGGTCGAATGTCTCGGACGACTTCATAAAAAGCTTCACTGCCTTTCGGAAGCAGTGTTCCTAGTTCCTTGATTCTATCGTTTATATTAAAACGTCGCCTACGCTCGACTGAATACGAAATAAATTTAATACCACAATACGAATGGGAATAAAGCGCTTTTGGTCGACCAATAAATTGGAATACTTACTCATGTTGTGATTATCTTTTTTTTGTCTGTCTTTAGCCAAGGCATTTATTTCCGCATCGGTCAAACTCTGTGGCTCCTGTTTAATGGATAGCTCCGAGTTAAAATTTTTATCGAAGTTGAAGGAATCGTTCTGTAAAATATCATCTAGGAGATCGTCCGCCTAAAATTACGCAAGGTATTTACTAGCTGATTTTAAATTAATGACTATGCATTTAATGTTGTCAATGTCTATGATATATATTAGATAAATAAATATTATATAAATTATTAAATAATATTCAAAATATTAATATTAAAATGTATTTAAGAGGCAGAAGTAAGTGTTTCAACAGCCGAGTCAATATAGCCATGTCCGTCTCTCTGTATAAACACCTAGATCTCGGAGACAATATATAGACTCGTATGTAGACTTCAATTTTTGAACGCCCCTTCCCGATCATGTGATCAAAGATGCTTTTTAAATTGGTACAGGGTATATCTGAGTCGGTAAGGCCACTTGCTCACATTAATTTATTTTACTATCAAGAAATTTACCTAGTCAATAACTATTTTTGCTGATTAGTCGTGAACTATTAATTACGAAAAGTAATCTATACACCATATATCGAAAGTTGCGCAACTAATTCACACGTGCTGGTTTAAATGATCAGCTCGAATATCCAAAAAGCATACATTCATACATATGTATATACATGCCTCAATACTGTGTAGTGCTACCGAATTCGTTTTCTACTTGCTTCGACGAGCATGACACACATTCATTTCAGCGAGAGTCAACCTTAACCAAATTTGTAGGTTTGGGGATTCAATTAATTGAAATTGCACACAAAAACCTCAGCGCGGAGTCAGACATACTGTGAATTTTAAATCAAAACAACCGTGATCGTTGACGTTTTCTTCGACCAGCAAGTACATATACAAACATATATGTATATTTCGGTATGTATGTAAGTACTTTATTGTGTATGTAACTTGCATACTGGTTAACGTACAGTCTCTAACCATTTATTTCATTAAGTTTTGATTTTAAGTATTATGCCATGGAGAAACAAATCTTGCACAGTCACTTATTTATAAGAGTAATAAATTTTGAGGATTGCTTGAAAAGCGGGAAAGCTACTGATATATTCTCGATTAATTTTTTCAATAATTGAAGAAACCCTTATTGCAAGGGTCGACTGATAAATATGAAACATCAAGTCAAAAACAAATTAAAAACCAGAGGTATGGCTTGACTTGAATATTTGCATGTATTTATATTTAATTACTTAATCGTATTCGAAATTGCTTAGAGAAAAGCGGATATATTGAACTAAAATTTATTTTCCATCGACCGTTATAAGTGAGTTATTATAATATAGTGGTCAATTTCGATTTTGATCTTGCAGTTTTTAAGGTTCGATCCACATTCAAATATTGGTCGCCGTACCTTTTACGGTGATCAATAATGTATATTCTTTTTCTTTCTGTCGATTATATACATGTTTTAGCGATTAGTTCACCATACAAGGGCATGATTTAAAAATTTCATTCAAAATTGAACTTCCTGCATATACAAATCGACTGGGCACTAGCCGGTGATCGAAATTTACAATTGTAAATATCTTGTGGTATTACAAACGCTACGGTTTTCTATGTTACAAGTATCTGACCCACTTCAAAATATGCTGTGCAAGTGTTTATAAATAAACTAAGGCTCATAAGTAATTCCTTTAAATTTAATTCAAATCGATCGAGAACATAATATACCCTGATAACTAAAATGAGTTCGCCGTACTAAGAACACTTAGACTTCAACTAAAGCATGCAAAGGGCACAAGACATTCTATATCATTCTTATTTCTAGACCCATAAATTATTAAATAAAAGTTGAATATAGAGGTCTGGAGAGAATATATGAATCAGGAGGAGTCATGCATACCCATACATTCGATTGTTCAGCCTTTTTAAGATTGATATTTACTTACATCACTGTCAAATGAGGGGAGCTGCAAGCACAAAAAAATGTTAAATGTTATAAAAATGTTTCTCCAAAGGATTCTTGTAAAATGTAAAATTAAAGTACGAAAATTATTTATAACTATTATTATAAAATAACCACGGAATTGGCGAGGCGGCTCATACTTTTGTGCAGTACAATCTTGTAATCGTGTAAACTTTTTATATACGGTGATGTTTAAAGAGCTTTCGGACTTTATTATGAAATATCAAAGAAGCTAACTTCGACTATGCCGAAGTTTATATACCCTTGCGGTCTTTGTCTATTAGTACACAACAGCATTAACGCAGTACAAATAAAGGCCATAGCAGTTTGGAACAAAGCGGCAGAGCTATAAGGATTATAAAAACTATAACTGTAAAAATAAAGTACCAAATCTGGTGGAAGTTCAACATTAAAACATAAGAACATCCCGATGGTTTCTATGGAAGCTATACAATAAAGTGTTCCGATACTTCCAAAATGTGGCGAAAAGCTGCGGACTACAACAAAGCACATTAGGAGCAAGTTTAGTTTAAAAACTCAAAAAACACTAAGACAGGTTTTTAACCGATCGACCCTATGGGGGCTATATGTTATAGTAGTCCGATTCGTGCAAAATTTTGCAAATAGGTGTGGGCAACATTAATACACATAAGTGGCGAGTATGGGTTGAGAAACTTAAGAAAACAAACAAAATTTTCTCACTAAGACTTTTTTTCGACCGATCGTTCCTATGGCATCTATATGATATAGTAGCCCGATCCGGATACCCCAAACAACTTAACCTACCTACCTAAGCTTAAATACGAATTTTCATCCAAATAGTTTTTTAGCAAAATGAACAACGACGCGCTAAAACAGATGGACATGGCTATAGCAACTCTGCTTCTCATGCTAATGAAGAATACTATCTATACATATACATGGGGTCGGAGACGTCTCTATTCCTGCAAGCGTATAACACTTAAAAATATTCATTAAATGTCTGTGTGTAAAAAACATAGCTACAAGATTCCAAAAACCACTTTAGGAAGCCGATCAAGGTCTGAAAGTGCACTATGCACTTTTTTAACCGATCATGAATTTGAATAATAAAATTGAATATGTGCTAGCGTTTTTTGTTTGTTGACTAAATTATAGACCAAGCTGAACATGCTAGCCAGTAATATAGGACACAAAACACATGTGAGCTGCCAAAAACAATGTCGTCAAAAAGAAAATTGCTGAAGAATCACCCTTTATAAGATATAAGGTTTTCATACTGACATCTAAAACTAATCTAAAAAAACCTACGAGAACTTCCAAATGCTCATTGTTAACCTTATCTTAGCTTGCAGGCATCTTAGCGCTTTGTTTTTATGTCCCAGAGTTGACAAACCAAATATAAAAAAACAAACTACCTAACAAAGGCTATTACGAAAGAGCCGCAAGGTTAACGTAACTGATTTATAGGTAAACGATGATTCTATTAGAATACGGACACTCAGCGCTACGGACACTGTCGCCTCACCGACTGGAATATACCCTGCGCCCTTTTTTTTACTCTTCGTTATGTTTGTTTGATGACTAGCCCTATCTCTTTCTCTCTTCGCATGCGAAGACAATCGTATGCCATCTTACTCACACACTCATCCGGCTGCCGCCCCCTTGTCATTGCCTGTAAAAAGTTTGTGTCTATAACTTAGTTATTTTCCATCCGATTTTGTTAGCAAACATATGTGTACCAAATTTCATTACGATATTTTAATATTGCGGGAGAAATTAATTTTTTTCCAAATTTCAGGGGCGGGAGGCATTGTGGCGACTTTAATATACCCTTTTACCCTATGGGTACAGGGTAAAAAAAAGTTGTAAAGGGTGGATTTTATTTACTCATTGTCCTTCATTGTGGCGACTTTAATACACCCTTTTACCCTGTACCCAGGGTACAAAAACGTTGTAAAGGGTTGATCTTATTTACTCATTCCTTAAGTCCTTCAATGAATGGTTAATTTAAGAACTGTCTTTGCTTTTTTAGACTAAGCTTGAAAAAAAAAACATTAGAATCGACTTTTCGACCGATCGTTCCAATATGAGCTATATGATCTATTATTAATGAAATCGAAGAAAATACTTGCTATAATGCTGTTACGTCAAAATATCAAAGAAGCTAGATTCCGCTATGTCGAAGTTTATATACCCTTGCAGTTTTGCCTATTTTAAAGGAGCTATACAATATAGTGGTCTGATCCTTACAAAAATTGTCGAAAAGTTGCGAACTACAACAATACTTATTAGAATCGAGTTTATTTCGGAAAACTCAATAAACAAAAAATGTTTTTCACTAAGACTGCTTTTAGCATCTTATTCACTTTATGCCCCGACGTTTCAGGTCGTACTAAAAAAAAATGCTAATTTTCTTTTTTTGGTTTTTCTTTTTTACTTTAGTAGATGAATGTTTTAATTTTTTGCCTTATACATACATAGAAAATACTTAGAACTATAAAAAAAAGTTCGAAAAAACTAATAAAAACCTGAAAAAAACGCGTTAATAATCGAATTTTTGTGATGATTTTCATTATGCAAAAAATTACTTCACAAACTGTAAATGGACTGCATAAGTGATGAAAAGAAATGAAGTAATCTGTAGCGATCGCCTCTAATCAACATTATGTACATACATGCATATATGTATGTATGTGGATCCGATATCATATATCAATTGATCAAAACGGCTTTCTTTTGACAAGTAAATTGAACACACATATTTTCATTTGTCAGAATATACGAATTTAACAAAAACCGCCCTGGCTTTAAATTTTACATTGTGTGATCAACCATTCACGTCTGTAAGTACATACATACATACCTTCGAAGCAAAGTGTGCATGCATTTATAGAAAAAATATTTGAAGTTTCGTCATCCGACGCGGTTAGAGTATGTATGTATGTATCTACGAATGTAACATTCTGAAGAATGATAACCTTGTTTTTTATGTCATGAAATTGACGTTGACTGTTGTCTGATATAATTATGTACACATGTGTATGTATACATGTGTATGCGTGTGTCCACACGCTGGAGTACTTATATACTCATATATTAGGGTGGATCAAATTACCTTGGTAACAAATAGGTATCGCATTAAAATATTTGTCTTTAAAAAAAGAAATTAAAGCACTTGTTATAGTTTACCTAAATGACAACAGAAAAGGCGCCAGTTTCCTCCGCATCCGCTAATAGAAAGTACAAACATACACACATACACACATACATACATATGAATGGCTATGTTAAACTTGGTTTCTTAACAAAGTTTGGTGCTACGAAACAGAAACGGAGCACTCACTTCTCACTATCGTTTTGCATATCGTTATTATTATGCACCGAGCACCAGATGAATAGTAGCAATGTCATTCCAGCTTTGCAGCTGCATTAACTTAATTCGTGTTTCAAAAGCCGTTTTGTATGCATTTATGCAGAAATTCGGCAGATATTAAAGTAACAACAATTTTCATTTTATACTTTACTCTTTAACGTGAACAATTCAAATATTTAAATCTTTAGTCTATCTTTTCCCTTTTTTACGTAATTGTCTCTTTTAAGGGATTACCGAAGAGCAAATTATAATTAAAATTAAATTGTGTAGGCCTTGATTCTATGTTATACATTTTAATGGTAGTTAAGTAGAAGCAAACTGATCACTCTTATTGTAATTATTATGAATCACAAAATTGAGTAACATTTTGTAGATTACAAGTGCAATTGCGAAAAAATTTATATTAAGTACTTTTAAAATTAACAATAAGACATTTAGTCTTGTAGTGTTGTGATAAAGAAATCTTTAACCACTTTCAATATGTCTATGCATATGCTATGTAAAATCGTTAAGAAAAAGCTGTGCATCTTTACATATTTTTGTAAGTTTGTATATAACAAATATATACATATGTACATACATATGTAAAATATATCAAATATAACCCGAAATCGACAAGGCGATCCGTATTTGAAATATCCAGTACTAGTACAGTAACGACTTTTCGCACCAATGGGGCAACTCTGTCTGACAGAGAACAGTTAATGGAATGCATATCACCGGTCCTTTTCGTATTCCAATTATGTAAGTTGAAAATAAAAGTATATTTAATACTCACAACTCACAACTCACATTTTAAGTTTTGAATTTTTATATACTTTGCATTCTAAAGAAAGTAATTCGTTTATATTTTAGTTTCAGAGAGTGGAAGCTACATGCTCTTTTTATGTCTAGGTGCCGGGTATTAACACTCTTGAACAGAGCCCGAATTTGTAAAAACGGGTTATTTTGTGTTTTTAGGATTAAAACATATAAAATGGAACAAATAAAATTAATAGTACCTGAAAATAAAAAAAATCTTAAAAGTAATAGAGTTAGGCCAAGTAAGAGTGTTTGTGTATAACGATAGTGCTGATTGATTCAAATGTCATTCTTAATAAATTTGTTAAGTAGACGAACATAAAAATGGTCTTACTTTCGTCTGTCGGCGCGATATTAAGCTCAATACCGGCATATTTTTCCGTAAACTTAATATCGCTGGCGCCACGTTGGCCTTTTTCCCAGCTTAATATAATATTCCTTCAATCTAATACTGATGGAGCGACCCTGAGATCCAGTGTCGTTGTTATATCCTTATAGTTTTCCATTTATTTGGCACCAAATCCAGGTTAAAAATCGTGCGCTTGCGTGAATTCAACGCATATCACATCAATCAAAATACAACCATGACTACAAAGCTATATGCGAAACGAAAAGGTTGGGCGGTTCACTTGTTCATTAATATCAAGACTGCATGAGTATGTTCGTTTGGATGTGTGTACGTAAATATTAATTATAACTTGTATTTGTAAAAGCTGCGCGACGACTACGTCACGTCGAATCGAAGCCACGCAGCCGATTCACAGCTACTGCTCCTCTCTTCACAAAACGCAATTTACTACTAAATTTTAAAATGAGCATTGGCCGATCGTAACAAATAAGTTATAAAGTACACAAAATAACGAAGTCGCTTGCTGACAAAAGCTTGAGAATTTGACATACATACGCCGCTAACACAAGACAAGTTATCGATGATTCAACCGGCCTGTAGCAAATCATTTAACGGTTGCAGTGTACATTTTGATTTTTAAAATTCGTTTGTAAGAAGCTCTAGTTTTAATTCGCGTTGACCTGTTGAAGCTAGGCTCCAAAATAACTGTTTTTATCCAAATTTTTGACATTCTTTGATATCTAATTTTCTAATTTTTCTAATTTTATTTTTGCAGTAAAAAAGTAACCTTAGATTAAGAAAACAATTTTCTCGCATCATGTAATCGAAATGTAAAAGCTTTCGAAAACTTTTTAGTCGATTAATAATGAAATAAGTGTGCTTTCTATGCACGATCAGTTAACATGAAAATGGACGACTAGTAATCGTTTATATACATATACATATGTATATACACGTCCCGGCTTACGCTTTCGTAAGTAAATCAAAATATAATATGTACGTTTTACTTCTTGAAGCTGAATTAGAATGGTTTTTGTTTTGCCTAATTTAATAGCCCTTTGTACCAGAAAGGTACATTGCATATAGGATAGGATAGGATAGCATAAGGATCACTGACTGGTCGGCACAACTTATTCTTGCGAAAAACTTTCGTGCTTTGCACTAAAAATGAGCCAAGACAGTTCCTAAGTGTTCTCTTCTACCATTTGAGTTGTGTACCTACACCAGCAGAGCTTAGCCCTAGATTCCACATTTGGCAGCTTAAGGCTCTTATAGCTTAACAATTTAAAACAAAAGTAATAAAAGGGCGCATTTCAAACTGGTATAGGATATATCCGAGTCAGTAAGGTAGCTTGCTTAATTTACATGTGTATTGCAAACATTCTGACAGAAAAGCGAATGCTTGAAATGCCACATTTTTTTAATCTCTGCTCTGATTTCTTTGAAATTTGCCCAATTTTGATATGATATAAAAACAAACAAAATTTTAACATAAAAAAATCTGAAGTTTTTGTTACGTAACGTAACATTTCTACGCAAGTTATACATACATATGTATGTATATTTTGGTTGTAAGAACATTATTCCCCGGAAATAAAACATTTAAAACCAAAATATAGAAAAATGTAACAGAAGCTAACTTCACCATAGTCCTGAACATTATCAAAACCAGAAAGTCGTGCTTTTATACTTTTTATACCCTTTCAATTTTTTGTTTCCCTTTTTTAACGAATTATATGTAAAGAATCGATCATTAAATTGGCTATTTCTCTGTTTTTTCCTATAATTTCTATGGCACCCACAGCGGTCGACACTAGTTTAGCACACTTTTTTTTTTTTTTAAATTCAAATTTAATTTTCAACAAAGTTTATCGAATTTTTATCCGATTTTAATGAACAATACCTCCTTCGACGGGGAATTTTATCTACTTTTTTTGTAGTTTAACAGCAAATAGCAATTTTTAGTACAAAAATCAAATTTTCAACTGGTCCCAATACGAATTGTGGGGACAAATTGAAAATTTCAAGTATGCAGTTCTTCTTAGTTTTACTAAACCTTTAACTTCCTCAAAGCGTTTATAGGTGTATATACAACATTAAACATTTTGAAAAAGTGTGCTAAATGAATGGCCAGGCAAAATTGGGGGTTCTTTTACTCAAACGCATGTAGAAAAGAAAGCCCAAAAACTGGCATGGTAAAACTTACAGTATATATTCTAAGTAAAACAACCAACACAACTCGAAAAAAATTAAGAAATGTTCAGAAGTCAAGAGAATTGAATTTGAATTTTAAAAAAAAGTGTGTCCATCACTGTACATTGTATAGTCGCCCGATCATGATCAAATTTGGCATTGATATTAATAAGACTATCAAACTAACAAATATTATATGTTATGTATTCCACTCGAAAACGATGGAAGTTATATTGGCCTAAAACTCTATTTTCGACCGATCGTTCCGATGGGAGCTGTATGTTCCGATCCGGCTGAATCCCAGATATATGTACAGTGTTTGCAGACAAATAGACATTAGTGATGAATATGGCTCTAAAAACTTCAGAAACAAAAAAGTTTTTTTACAGAAAGTCTCAATCTTCCTATGGCAGCCATATTTGTTTGTTTAGAAAACAAAAAAGTTTTTCACAGAAAGACTCAATCTTCCTATGGCAGCTATAATATTTAGTAGTTCGAGCTGGGCCGTTTAAGAACTTAACCTGCCTGCAGGAATAAAAAGTTTTTATATCAAATCTCAGGTCGGTATCTTTTGAACTCAGAGCAAAATATATATACTTTATGAGACCGGAAACATCTCCATCTCTGCGGTTACAAACATCTGACCCACAAGGGTATAATAATTGTTATAGTTTCATCTCGCCGTACCGACTCGGAAATACCATGCATCCAAATCTGAATGTTCAGATGGACCCCTGTTTAGATCTAACTTAAAAGTTCAGAAATGGGACATTTCGCCTATTTTAAAACCCTTGAACAAAAGGGTAAAGGGTATGCATAATAAAGTCGAAAAAGAAGAAAGCAAGTCCCCTCACCGACTCGGATGTTTGATGTCTAGCCATCTTACAGTCTCCGAGATCTGCATAGGTATTCATACAGACGGACATTGCTACATCGACTCGGCTGTTGTTGCTGATCATGAATGCATATATATACAGGTGGACCTCGATTATCCAGGACGGTCGGAACCAGAGCCATCTCGGAAAATCGAAAAACCCGGTAAATCGACAGCAACATTTCAACGTATTTTGTACTTGAAATTTTATAAGTACATACATACATACATATCTTTAAATGAAATGATAATTTTCCGACAGATGTTTGACAAAAACTTTTTTCTTAACATAATCATTAATTAAGTCATATTTCATATTGGGGAAGCCCCAAATTCGTTTTATTATTTTAGAAAAAAAATTTCGTTTGAAATCACGGATAATACGGGTAACGACGGTTAACAGTGAGAATGAAACAAATTCAACTTCATCCCGGATAGCAGGGGTGCCCGGTTAATCAAGGTCCGCTTCCTTCTGCCTGTTACATACATTATGGCGACTTTAATATACCCTTTTACAAGTAGACAAGTGGTAGGCAAAAAGAATTGTTTCCGACTCCATAAAGTATATATTTTCTTACTCAGCAAATGTCTGCACTTGGACATCAAATTTAAATTTTTGTTATTTAAGTAGAAAGCCATTATAGAATCTATCTGATGGAAATTTTACAGACTTCGAGTATCATGTACCACTGTTTAAAAGACCCTTGCCATGAAAGAGCGATATCGCTGCATTTTAATACGCGAAAAATATGTATTTATGAACCTCCTCCGCTTACCTATTTCAAAACTTTCACCCTGCTGAAGAATTTTCCAAGACTATAAGTATATATCGTGTTTCTTCAATTGATTTTCAATCAATTTTTACGTAATTTTATAAGCAAATAATATGAGATTCCTTTCAAAGTTTACTTTATTGTTTTAATGTTTTAAGCATCTAGAATATTCTCTAGAATATCTCTCTAGGATATATTAAGAAACGCGGAAAATAAACTGCAATATGCTAAGTTTTTAGTATTTTTGAATGAAAACTGGATGTCTTTTGTATTCATTGTTTAAACCAAACAATTTGAATTATATAAAAAAAAACTCGAAAAAATGCTAATTTTGAGTCTCCGAAAACCGCTACAACTCAATCAAGTCAATTATAATAGAGCTTTAGGTTTACCGTTTCATTATTAGTAAGGTGACCTTTAAGAATCAATAGATAAATTTTTTGACAATAACTTTTGAGAGAAAGAAGTTTTGTTCAATTCTTACTTCATTTTATAATTAAAAAAATGGGATATATGGTTTTCGAGCAAAAACAGGCTTTAATCAAAAGTCTGCGGTGCAACTTTCGAAGCTTAGCATAGAGCTGACCAGCTTGTTATTTAATTTTTTTTTTGGACTTTCAGTTAAACGCTAAGATTATTTTTGTACAGTATTTCATCAATCGAGACTTAGAGAAATATGATTTTTTGGTAAAGCTAAGCCAATATTTTGTCTAAGCGTTTCTTTTTCCAGTATTTTTGGTTATTATTTTTTGGATGACAAAATGTACAAAAATTAACTCAGTGATGAATTAAAACGAAAAATTTTATGACAATCGCGTAAAAAATATAAAAAAGTTGTTATTTTTGAACATTTCTCACCAAATTTGGGAGTGATCATGTGCACAATTACAATGATGTAGGGTGGGGGTTAAAACATGAATTTCAAATCTTGAAACGTCCACGCGTTTCTTTTCTATTCGGAAAACAAAAAAGAAAAATTATAATAATAAAAATTTTAATCATTCTTTCACTGATCATAGTAAAAAAGAGATTAGCGATTAAAAGATCTCGTTATATTTGTTTTATAGAGGATGGCGACCAACATATTTTGGGTGGTTACTTGGTTTGTCAACTCAAATATGGGAAAAGAAAATAAACTTATCACATGGAGAGAAAGCTTAAATTCGTACCTAAAAGGATGCAAGCTATTTAATAAGTGAAATACATTGTGTGACACTAAAAAATAAACCAATAAACCGTACCATTTTAATACCCATAGGGAAAAGGGTATATTATAGTCGGGAAAATGTATGTAACAGGCAGAAAGCGTTTTCGACCACATAAAGTATACATGTTGTTGATCAGCATCAACAGCCAACGCGTACCGTTGCACAGCCGGGATGGGCTAAAACTGCGAAGCAGGATAAGTTTAAACACTCTGTTGGAAAATTTACTGCTTCGTTGTCGTCGCAAACTGTGTCAATAGATTTGTTTGATACCAAATTCCCTGGTAACAACATTTGTATTTTGTCTAAATTTGTTTGCCGCTAAAATTGCTCTTTCAGCAAGCCACTCATGATTTATATACTTCATCGGTAAATATTTGTTCAATGAGAGTATGTTGCGAATCAGCGATTGTGCAGTTGCATCCGTAGCAACTTTTCCATCACCGATATCTAAAAGATGCTTTGAAAATGTTTCAGCGGATTTATCTTGAAGCATTTGAATGCACATATGGTGTTGGTATTGTTGTTGTAAGTCATTTGTTCTGTGTCTATTGGCTGTGAATCGGTGTGATTGTCGTCGTTGTAATCTTATAGCTTCATTGCGTTCAGCTTGTGTATTTTCTGATTTTTCTTGGTGCAGTTGCGCCATTCTTACACCTAAATTAGTATTTTGTTGCTGTATTTGTTCATCGGTTTTTCTGGATCTTATGCTTGCCGATCTTTTAGACATACTTGTAGTACGGCTCAAATCAGCCCCTTTGCGTTTTATTTTCATTGTTCACTGTTTGACTGTTAGACGAAAGCGAAATTGTTATTTTCCATAATTTTATCAAAGATATATTGTTAGAAATATTGAAAAAAAGGAATACACGTGTGGAGTACTTTTGAAGACAACCCGTATCACTAAGGGGTAAGAAAAATAGATGTTGACCGATTCTCAGACCTACTCCTATCTGTTGGATGCATGTGTAAGATATTGTACACCTCCATTGAAAAAATAAAATAAAAACCGATACATGACGCCATCTGTTGGATGCTATTTTACAGCTCTGTTAACATAAATCGTCACTTCGATCGATAAACACTGTCTATGGCTGTCAATTTTTCAGTATTTTTAAGATATATTCTGCTATTCGGGGCGGAGACAAATCCAACAAACCAAAAACCATGCAAAATTGGTCCAGCAGATCTCGAGTTATAAGTGTTGTAACAAACCCGAGATTGTTGCCACACCTCCTTTGGC
Organism: Drosophila nebulosa; assembly: GCA_024703675.1. Taxonomy (NCBI): domain Eukaryota; kingdom Metazoa; phylum Arthropoda; class Insecta; order Diptera; family Drosophilidae; genus Drosophila; species Drosophila nebulosa. Next base: position 144,151 of record JANFPS010000004.1, on the reverse strand, counting down.
CTCTGCAGTTTGGAAAAAATTGATATGGGAAGTATTGTGATAATATTTGGTAAAATTTGGTGTTTGGTCTTTGCACGCTAGAAAGAAATAGGAATAGACATCTAACAATACACAACGAAGAGTGATGAAAGGCCGCATTTCAAACTAGTACGTGGTATATTCGACTGGGTAAAGCGACTTGCTTACTCTTTTTTATGTACCAATTAAATTACAAACCCCTCTTTGGGTTTTTACAGTAAGCTCGACTTTCTTTTTGAAAGCTTGTTGAAATTTGTCATTTTGAGGCCATTTCGAATATTTTCATATTTGCTAAATATAAGGTACATGTATATCGACTTGATTCTCACGTACTCGATTTAATGGTTCTAACTCATTATAGAAATAATTAAAAATATCAAAGAAGCTAGCTTCGGCTATGCAGAAGTTTATATACCCTTGCAGCTTTTGTCTGTGTTAAATAAAATTTTACAAAATCTTTTTCCCCTCACACATCCAGTCACAACTTATGTTGTTTTGCGTATGTGCGTGTATCAACCTAGACAACGGCCGCAGCGCTGCGGAGCAAAGTGGCAGACCTACATATATACATACAATTAGGTTTTTTAAACCGATTTTAATCAAATATTATGTTTAACTGTAAAAATGATCTAAGTACCAAATCTGGTGTAAATACTCCAACAAACAAAAAAATTTTTCTCAAAGGAACACTTTTCTCTATTGTTCCCATGGGAGCTTTATGTTATAGTGGCCCGATCTTTACAAAATCTGCCGAAAAATTGCAGAGTACAAAAATACACATTAAAAGCGAGTTTAGTTCAGAAAAATTAAGAAACAGAATTTGGCTTTTCAACGCGCTGAATCAGACCGCACGGACGAACAGTCGGACCGACGGACATGGGTATATCGACTCGGCTCTTCATGGTGATCAAGAATATATATACTTTATGGGGTCGGAAACAACTCCTCTGCGTTACAAACATCTAACCATTTTAAAATACCCTCTCCAAAGGTATAAAAATTCATTTTGTAAACATGCAGTACATATTGAATAAACAAGAGTTGGTAAAATGTGTAAATTTCTACTAATTTTTTTGGAAAAAATAGTAAGGCATTAAAAAATTTTAACTTAACAATAAAATAAAATATTATTTTGTGTATTTTTTAACAAAAGTTTCTGTTAAAATGCAAGACATTTTACGAAAACTGTAAAAAACACGAAACAAAGCGTAAAAAATTTAGTTAAGGTTCTGAGGGCTTCAACTATTTTAAACATGATCTACCCATAGAGAAAAACTAACTAGATCGTCATCAGAGTTAGGCCTAATTCTACTACAATGCTTGGTAATTTATAAATTAAAATATGTATTAAACTACACATTTTTAAAATGTGATAATTTCAACACTATCGAAAACAAATGGGAGTGGTTGGTTTAGAAATTGATCAATCTTTGAAACAATATAGGGTTTAAGAAGAAACAGTGCAAGGAGTAAAACCTCCTTGGAGTGATATATCATTGACCAATATTAAACAACTATGTTTATGATTCGTCCCCAATCAAATTTTTTAACTAATTCAAAAAAAGGAAGGCCCATACATTTAAATAAGTTCGTAAATAAAAATAACTAAAAATATAGGGGCCCTATTTAAGTTAGGATCCAAAACAAATTCTAAAAACAGTTAAAAATATTAATTCTTGATTATCTATTTTAGTTAATCTAGGAGTAAATGAACCAAAAAATTAAGAAAATTTCATGATTTTTGGACTATAATTTTGTCTAGAATTTAACCTGATGGGGCACAGTGTTTATAGATTTATAATTCTAAAACGAGAACAGGCTTTTTAAATGGTTCACTATAATAATGGGTGAATGTGTTTTAGTCACTCTATTCATTTAGCTAGAAGTTAGTTAGAAGTTTTCCGATGGTCCTAACTCTATAAACATTCCCTTTCTAAAAGCGAATAAATGAGTATATTAGCAATTTTACTTACTTCTGAGGCACTAGTGGCTACTGAGCTCAAGCTAGGTGACATGGGAGCTGATGTGGATTGAAGTGGACTTGCCGTACTTGCGCCAGAGATGTTGGAATTACGCATAGAATTTAACATGTTAGCAGCAGGTCGCGAAGTCAAGGAAGAGTTCAAACTTGATGTGGCCTTGCAATAAGGATGTGAATGCGGTAAGGAAAGACTTCCATCTCCAATAATTTGATTATCCATTCCTCCTACAGAGAATTGGTCGTGCGGATTGCCCCCATCCGCACCGCTAAAAGGCGACAACTGCACCGATTCATCTGAATGTATTGTTTGCTTGCAACTTATGTCGCCTCCAAAGCTATTTGGTCTGTCAAGGTGAAGATTCCTGTTTGCCAAGGATGAAGTTAGCAGATTTCCAGTCGAAGCTGAGGTATGCGCGTTAGCAGCTTTGGACTGACAATTTAAACAAGAGAGATGTAATCTTAATATGTTATTTTCAAAGAGTATAATCAATGATTTAACCTACGTTAAAATTTGAGCATTCCCAAACAGATGGCTTGAAGGATTCACTCAGATATTGCCTTACTTGATTCTTTTGCTTTTGAATTACATGATACCTGGTGGGGTTTTCCAGTACTGTGCTCACCTAAAAACACAAAGGAATAGTTAGAATTTTAAACTGTAAAATGTGTTGCTTAAATCACCTGAAGCACTTGCGGTGGCACATCAACTCCGATACTCTGCAGCGGTACTTTTAAAGCGCCTGGAGTAGGTGAGTGCAAGCGATCGCATTCTTTATGCACTAATTGAGACATTTGTTCTAAGCTTGATGCACTGGTACTGTTACTTCCGCCAAACTCTAAGTCGTTGGGGACCTCTAGACCAAACATATTTTTAATTGTTTGATCTGGTGCATGTACAGTTAACTGTTGTTGCATCAACATTTGCTGCTGCTGTTCTTGTTGTTGTTGTTCCCGTTGCAATTGAAGTTTAAGTTGTGTACGTGATGTGGGAGTGGCAGTCTTGAACGTTGGTCTAGAAACAAGCGATATAGGTCAATAATTTAGTAAAACAGCTTATAATGTATTCTAATGGCTAGTCTTTACATATAAAAGAGCGATCGGATACCTACCCACCCGCAAGTGGAGGAAGCCCCACAACGCGGGACTCTGTCTGTTCGGCAGCAACAATGTCGCCTAAATCTACAATACTCGGGTCCATTTCAAGAATCATTTCCAAATCTTTGTCTATGCCAACTGTAACTCGTATATTCGTTGTAGCCTTAGAGTTTAAAAAGGACTTTTTTTCATTATCTACTGTGAATGGTTCCAAATGATCTGCCGCACAATCAAAACTGTTTGTTCCTGAATCGTCCAGCTCCATTAAAGTAGAGGGTTCTATGCCAACTTCAATAGGCACTAACCGACTTGATGGAAAAGATTTGTTCTGTTGATTTGTTACATTTTCATTTTCGCACGGTGTTGTTGAAGACATCTGCCATTTTTGAACACAAACTAGAAATTCTTGAAATTCCTGGAGTCGTTTTTCTGATGTCGGGGAAATAGGCTTCTCCTTTTGTTCATAGCTGCCACAATAGCCATCCTCATATGCAGCCATGACGACCTCATCTTTTTTTTCACGTCTTGACTCGATATGATAGTTGCCGGCGCTTGCTATAAGTGGTTCCATCTCATTGGTCTTGTTCAAGCCCTTCACGGCATTCGGATTACCTTTCTTGCTCCAATAGGAAAACATAATAACGTATATTCGTAATACAAATTTTATCCTGACTGCACAAATTATTTCAAAGACCTTGATCTTGCGTATTCGTCGATCAATTCGGGAATACAAATCATCTACAAAGCTTTTTCCAAATAGCGGAGAGATCTTTAGATCTCGCACTAACACATTTAATGGCGAGTACGGCCACACACAAATGTACATATGTAGTTAGTTGTGTGCGACATACAGGGTGTGCTCTGATATTACTGTCAGAGGTAGATACGGCGGTTATGAAAAAGTAAATTGCCTTGAAACCAACAAAAAAGTCTACTTTTTATTTCAACATTAAATATTCAAATACAAGTCTTATATTTAATAACCCTATATATGTTTTTTTATAACACATCTGGTACATAGTATTTACATATACAGGTATAAAAATTGGCAAGAAACCGCACATGCGCAAGCAGCAAAAATGCTTTTGTAAACTTTGTTTCGCATCATGCTAGTTTTTTCTTTTATGCAGTGGCGGATTTACATGAGACGTTGCGTGGATAAAGTCATTCATCCATATTTTTAATTTCTTTTCAACTTAAATTTCAAAACTGTGAAAAACTGTATATAACAAACTTTATAAACACCTCACAGCAGAAATATTTTTAGAGGAGTTTTTGAATGTTGTGCCGCCACAACTTTTAATCCGATTCTCATTATCATATTTCCAGAGAAGTCGCCCAATTTAACGATGTCTTACTTTTTTGTAAAACCGAACTGCAGCTAAAGAAAACTTGCTATTTTTTAGTTTTCGACACTGAAGCGTAAACGCAACATATGTATTTAATACGTCAATATAAAATAGCGTGTTTGATTTCCATCGAATGAAATATTTTACTAAATTTCGGACTAAAACTGGCTTGACTATACCTGTTTTTAGAATTTTACATTATTTCTTTAAAAAAAATAATTCAATTTGCAAGAATACTTTTAGGCATCTGTTTTTAATTTTTCTTTACTATACAGAACTAAACTATCATATTCGCACTTTTTAACTATGTGTGCCTTCAATTCGACGGCATTTGGAATCCATTAAACATCAGCCTAAATGCATAAATCGACATTTTTTTTACAAATCATAAGCTACACAAAAATTGGAAAACCTTATGCTATGCCTATGCCTTTAGTGCTACATTTAAATAAAATGTCCCATTTGACGGCGGATCAACTATGCTATTTTATATCGTACCAATTTAATTATTCTCTTACATAATTTAGTGTTGTAAAAGGGCGTTAATGACAAATAATTGTACCCAGTTTCGTTAGTTCCGCTTTTAGAAAAATAAGCAATACATCGATATGTGGCGACTTTTCTCATATCTAATGGAAAAACATGTTATAATAAGAATGGGATTAAAGATTTTCAAGTTATGGCTAAATATTCACATAATGTGTTTAAAACTAGGTTTGTTTCTAAAAGGGTATTGCGAAGTGTCTTCAAAATTTCTTGTGAATAGTTTTTCATAGTTTTGCCATAGCTAAAAGATGTGCTAAGTCTCAAACCAATTCCGCACACTTTTGACATTTTGTTACACTGTGATATTAATGTATCATTTTATTAGAACCATGATAGGATCAATGTTTAAATTTCAAACAAACAATGAGTATGTACATATATATGTATATTTTTTAATACATTGCCTATTACTCGAATGTAGTTGTTACCTAACCTAATGCCGACAGTGTACCACTTTGTTGCAGAAAACTTCAGCAATGAACTGATGAAAAACAGAGAATTATTTTGCCTATGTAATATGTACATTATAAATGCTTTGAATTATAGCATAATTCTGCACATATGTACATACATAGATCTCTATCTTTATTAGTTTTCGTCCATAAGAGAACAGCATCATCGTATTGATATACAAATGTATACGTTTATTCATAGATACTTATGTATGTATGTACATACATACATACCATTTGATAGGTAAGCAAATGAAAAATCGTGAAACTCGTATCCGTGATCGATAAATAACAGTCTGGAATACGAATATGCACATTTGTCTGCACATGTACACTAATATTCTCAACTGTGTAAGGAAAGCATACATACATACATCCATATGTGCACCAATACACATTAATACGTACATATGTATGATACTAAGACCCTGTAGACCGATAAGATAATAAAAGAGCGCTAATCATGCGCAAAATAATATCGCTTTGTTAATTTATACATATGTATATACATACGTATACTACGTTTACAAATAGATTGATGTACATAAGTAGCATGTATTATACAAATGTACATTTGTTCTACACATATAAATCTGTACATATTTTGTCTAAGCCATTGTTTATATTTCAATTTGTATGTTTGTGTGTATAATATGTACACAAATACCGACATATGTATATATGTATTTAAGCATGTACGTATCTTTATTTTTACTCACATCTCGTCGGTCCGTAGAGAGCGCGTTGACTTTAATTCATAAAACTCGACATTGTCCGAATTTCCAGCTGCTGTAACGTTTGGCATAAATTCCATATTCTCGCTGCTGTCGTTAAGTAAATTCAGATTCAAGTCAAATTCCATGTCAAAGCCAAGATCAATTCCCGATTCTGCCATTTTTAAGGGTATAGATGATTGAAAAAGAGTAAGTGCGAACTTCTATATGTAAGTTCTTATGTGTATTTGTGCGCGTATTCCACTTGAGCTCAACGTTGAATAAAATTAGTAATAAAATGCGATTGTAATTGAAACTAATTGATTACGTTTCCACATATTTGCACGAGTTATCCAGCCAAATTGCAGGCTGAGCAGCAAACGACTCAAGAAACTACAAATATCAGAAATGCCAGTAAATATGATCGAAGCAACGTCACGGTCACTTCGCAACTTGCGATAACGTTGGTGATCGTAGTCGAATTGTTCGATATTTGTGTATGTGTATATACATACATACCAGTTAAAAGGCGATAATGAAGATATGTAGTATACCCAAATACTTATCCCAATTTGTGCCACATTTTATACAAGAAAAACATACTAAATCGTAAAGCCATGAAAAAAATTAAATTAAAAACGGTTATCATTAACATTTCCAATTATACAGTGGCCGTTATCGATAAGCGAATGCTTCAAAATCGATAACGATAAGCTTTCTTAAAGAATTTACTCAGCCTTTTTTAATGATGGACAAGATTATTGAACACAACTTTTTGGAACTATATACATTGAAAGTTATCATACGCATACACATTTAATCAAGATATATTATTTAACGATCTGTCGTGTTTTTTCTTGTTTACCTAAAAAGTAATTACCATGCCGCGAAAACCAAATTCGCTCATTTACTAAAATAGAGTGCATTCTTCCCATGGCAGTTACTCGGCAATATTTTTTGCTTCTTTTTTTGTAATAATTTGTAAATACGTTCGTCACTACCCACTAAAAAGAAACGAAGACAAGATTTTAAGATGGCGAGCTGCAGGATTTTGTAGGTGAATCTTACTAACAGTGACCTGATCCTGAAAATGGAACAACACTTCTCTCATGCTTGTGAAGATTTCTAACAAGAGCTCATACCGCTGGTGAACAGTTTGTAGCATGCGCAGCGCAAACGATAAGGAGTCGATGATAATTATCCTTATCTACAATATTGAAAATTTAAATCAGTTTTAATACAAAGAATGTGTGTATTGGCTAGGGTTAGCATCTGTCCCAGAGACATGTCCTGGGCTGATGGCAATGTCCCAGCGTCTCGATATCACAAAATTTTTTTCCAGTTGCACTATTAGTACACATTTATAAACGGGAATTTTTTTCGTTGGCAAATTTTAGAGCAACGTTAGCAACACAAGAATTCGCGCCTAATGTGAAATCATCGACCTGTCCGGAAATGGCATCCGGTCCAGATGGTCACCCAAGTATTGGCTTACATTTCGGTTTACTGTTAGATATTCCTTACTCATTCGGACTTGAGCTATTAAATGTGCGGGGCTTGTACATTGGACATAATGAACTCTGCGTAACATCTGCTCGGCTTTCAGATCTTTTGATTTACCCGCTGAATAACGTCGTTCAATCTCATCGGCTAGATCTGGAAACGAAATTTTCGCATACAGATATTCGCCACCGAGCCAACTGATAGTCACCTTTAAGACGGCCAGGATTAAAATCGCGTCTTGTGTCGATAAATAAAGATTCACCCTCTAGACCACCAAAACTTCTAGGTATTTGTACATTTAGACATAGCTTCATGCTAAGAAAAACAACGTATTACATTTTAATTAAAAAAAAAAAAGAATTTTTGTTTTCACTTGCCACATTTGCGTTTTTCCTGTTCCTGGATTTCCAATCAGCTCTATAACTTTGCCTAAAGGAATTCCTCCCTTCAGATGCGCATCGAGAGATTTGTTTCCTGTTGAAATCCTAAAACTTCGTTCCTTACATATGTCAAAGCTGGAGCTTTCGCATATATTTTGTAAATTTAAGGAAAACATCCTGAGAAGGTCTCTAAAACCGGACTTATTTGGCGCTTTTCTTAATCAAAGTCTGCGCAAATACAGTTTGCAATAGGCACAGGGAGTGACCGTAGCAAAAAAGTATTAAAAGAAAAATATGCCAACACGATATATTGCTATCGATAATACCATGTTTGGCCGTAACTAAGTTTCTAACATTTGTGGGGGTCAAGAAAATTGTGGTAAAATGTGTTAATATGGAATATCAAACAAATTATTTAACCACGGGCAGCCAAGTGAAGTGATCCATAAAACTTTATGATATCTCTCATTACTATATAACCATCTATAAGAGCAAATTAAATTAACTCATCTAAGATATACAGACAGCTGACGAACATTAAAATATCATAGTGTGTAATATCAAATCCTATTGCTAAAACAAATTACCAATATTTTTTTTTCAGTCCTTTTATTACATATGTATCTTCAGTTTACATATAATATACAGTATTTTACAATCGAAACTATGTACACAAATATGTACATATTGCGCGAGAAAATGTCGCAGCACTAGATTTTACGGCGAGTTGGCAGCACTGTCAGCATTTGCGTGTGTATTGCGTATTTTAAAGTGGAACTAAAAAGAGGACGTAAGTATATACACTGATGAGTATAATTCTTTTATAACAAATAAGTGTGTTTACATGCACATACACACGAACAACACAAAACAAACGTTAGTACAAGCATTAATACACGCATTCGTTTAGGTAGTTTCCGCCTTCTCGTGGTTGTAACCAACTTGGCTTGATTTTTCAGGACTTAGGCACAGCCGTGTCTCAACCATCCCAGAAAATGGATAAAAAGATCTCTTCAGCTTCGCAACCGCGCATTTTAAAAAAGAAGCACTTTAGGGTGAAGCACCAAAAGGTTAAGCTATTCCGAGCGAATGAGCCCATCCTTAGTGTATTTATGTGGGGAATCAATCACACCGTAAGTTGCCGCACTATCCTTGCGATTCTCCTTTTTAAGAGTCACTTTTAATTCGCAATTTACGATTTGCAGATCAATGAGCTAAGCCACGTGATGGTCCCAGTGATGCTTTTGCCGGATGACTTTCGTGCCTACTCAAAAATTAAAGTCGACAACCATTTATTTAACAAGTAGGCATTTTAGATGTTTCTAAATGCATCAAATTGGGCAGTGCAGCGTGATGGAAACTGTTTATTTAGGCTTCTAGTTATTGAAAGCTGTTTATTTAAACGAGAACTGATTTAATTCCTATTGCAAAGGGAGCTAATCTAAACGTGCATACCTACATATATATGTAAATGTTGGAAAAAAGTGTTAAATCTTTTTGTAGAATTCAAACTCAATAGAAGACTATTATTGCAGTATTAGAAATATTAAAAATTTGTGTGATTTTAAATATATGTTGGTGTCAAAGATTTATAAAAAGTAATGAAGCCAAAGTAACAGTGGTATTTAAAGGACCGTAAACTTTTTTTTGGATCAAGCTTTATAAGCTAGTAGTTTAGGACAGATCATTATTATTCCTGCATGTGTCGGTTTGATTTTTAGAAACCTTTTTTAGTTAAATGTCAAAATGTAAACTAATTTAATCACAAGAATATTATCCCTATTATCCCTTGTAGAGAAAACATGCCTTCGCATTTTAAGGTTAAAGAGTATTGCCCACTTGTGTTTCGCAATTTACGCGAACGTTTTGGTGTCGACGATGTCGACTTTCGCGAGTCCTTGACTCGGTCGCAACCTATCCGGATCGATTCCTCGGGTAAGTCAGGAGCACAGTTCTACCAGAGCTACGACAAATTCTTTATAATAAAGAGTTTAACATCTGAGGAGATTGAGCGCATGCATGCATTCCTTAAACATTACCATCCAGTGAGTAGATATTATCTAGATTTTGGGAACCTTGACCACTTATCATTATCGTAAAATTGCAGTACGTCGTTGAGCGGCATGGCAAGACTCTTCTACCACAGTACCTGGGAATGTATCGGATTACAGTGGAAAGCGTGCAATACTATTTTGTGGTTATGAGAAACGTATTTAGTTCTCATTTAACTATTCACAAGTATGGTTAAAATCATCAAGTGTTTAATTTCTTTTTTTTTAAATTAATCATCTTGTTTAGGAAGTTCGATTTAAAAGGCAGCACTGTGGATCGAGAAGCATCTGAAAAAGAGCTTGAAAAACATTTACCCACATTCAAGGATAATGATTTTATAAAACAAAAAGTCAAGTTGGAGATTGGAGAAGAGGCAAAAAAAAAATTGATGGATACACTAAACAATGATGTTGATGTAAGTTTACATGCTGCTTTAAGTAGTCATAAAGAGTATGCGTTGACTACGACACGCGAAAAAATTGGTTCTTAAAAATTTAGAGTTGCAGTTTCACCTGGTGTAGGGTGTTGCATTCGGAGCAACGATTTTGCAGTATTTATAGATGTCTGTTAGGCGGAACCATGAGAATCAATCCCCTTTATTTAAATAAACAAAATCTTGTCACTATTCAATTGCATGGAAGTGCATAAATCTGTGAACCGAGAAAGGGATATTTGAAAACCATTTGCTAAATTAATGGACAAGGTAACTTTCTGCTGTGTAGAACTTTTTCCTCAAAAAATATAATTAATTTGGTGTCTTACTCCAGAATAGTTTCGAAATTAAAAGCAAACCTTTTTTTAAACTTCGAAACTGCAAAATCTAAATAAGTTGCGAAACGAGCATTGAAAACTTTCAAACTTGGACCGTGTCCGATCTAAATTAAAAACTATTAATATAAAATAATCACATTATACTATCATTTTGAAACTAGCTTTTAACTAAACTACACATCATGGACCTAAACTACAAAAGCAAACCTTTTTTTAAACTTCGACTTAAATGCAAAATCTATATAAGATGCGAAACAAGCATTGAAAACTTTCAAAATTGAACCGTGTCCGATCTAAATTTAAAACTATTAATATGAAATAATCACATTATGCTATCATTTTGAAACTAGCTTTTAACTAAACTACACATCATGGACTATTCCTTATTGGTTGGCATACACGACTGTGTGCGGGCAGAAGAAGAAGCCCTGCAAGGCGATAGTGCACAGGCCACTGGGCGCAGTGAGAATAGCGAAAGTGAGGAGTGTGATAGTGGCGAACGGTAAGAGGAAATATTGAATTTACACAGCCATAAATTCACTTCAAAAATTTTCGCATCTCCTTGCTAAAGTTGGACCTATAACACACCTCCGGACTCGCCAAGAGGTGCCCAATATAAAGAAGTCGTTTATGAAGTTGACATATACGCCATTCCAAGTGTTGAAGGTAAATCTTTTAATTTTTTGCATATTGTACTTCTAAATTGAAAGTATTTGAACTTGTTATTAATTTAAGCTGTAGCCTCCATGCGCTTCTAATTTTAAAAAATTGTGTTACGCCCCTGCAAACCAAACCTTTTAAAAAATTTGTTATAGTTACAACATTTTTCTTTCATGAAATCAGTACAATCTTTTTGATCCAAAGTTAAATTTGATAAGTTGTAAAATGTCAACCATGTTAAAATGCCACTCATGTTTATAGCCTTGCAAAAAGGGTATTTTAATGTTGGCCAACGCATAGAAATGCTTCCTTCTACCTCCGACCATACAAAGTATATATTTTTGATCAACCCGACGAAACGAATTCATATAAGCGTTTTGAAAAGAAACGAAAGTTCAAAGATCTGTTCATGTTTTTCTAGTTCCATGTTTGTTTATTTATCAAGATATTATCATAAAATTGGTACGCTGTCTGTAACATAGAGAAGGAGACGTTCTCGACCCCATAACGTATATATATTCTAGATCAGCAAAAGAAACTGAGTTGAAATACTTACGACCATCTGTCTGTCTGTCTGATTCTACACATCTCCCGCTCTCAGTTTAAGAGATACTGACCCGAGATTCGGTATATAGGCGTGTTTAGTACCATTCGCCAGTTAAGATCTTATACGGCACTTATATCATATACATAGCTGGCATAGAAACGATCGGTCAAAAAAGCAAGTCTCAGTGAGACTTTTGTTTCTACAGTCTTCTTGGCCAAACTCGATTTATTGTGAATTGTGTAGTCCGTACCTTTTCCAAACATTTGATTGGACCACTATATCATATAGCGCCCTAAGGAACAGTCAAAAAAAAATCTTTTATGTTAACCAAATTTTTTTAATAAGATCATTTATGGTTTATATGCATCATACTGTGGAGTTTTATCAATAATTATCAAGGGCTACAAGGGAACACACCAAAGCATATAATCACACCCAAACGCAAATTTCAATCCATAGCGTTGGTCATCAATGTGTAAGCACATTGGCAGAGGAGAAAAGTCCGGTTCTTTGATATTTTTAATGCTGAACAAGTCAAAAGTGTTCTTAGGGACTATAAGACGAGGTGATCGGTAATATAAATAATTTCAGTAGTAGTAGATCCTGAAATGTTTTTAATACTCAAAAGCCACATATTAGTAAACTTGTAAAATAAGAATTTGTTTTTTTTTACTGTTGACTGCGTCTTCTTTGGTAAAACAAAAAAAAGGAGAAAAATAAATAACCTCGACTATTAAAAACGAGGAAAAAATATTTCCAGAACTAATCGAAATAAACATGAAAATTTAATGACAATTATTTAATTGCAGAAAAACGAGAAATTTATTTCATAGCAATTATAGATGTCCTGACCCAATACGGTGTCAAAAAGCAGGTATAAAATGTTTGATGTTTAACGAGTATCCGGCTTTTTTGAGAAAAAAATATGTATATTTGTATATATTTCACAGGCGGCGAAAGCAGCAAAGACAGTAAAATATGGAAGTAATGTTGATGGAATATCAACATGTGATCCCGAACAATATGCCAAAAGATTCCTGGAATTTATGGATAAAGCTATAGAATAAGACACAAAACTGTATTTGCCACATTAAAATTGTTAAATGTATGTATACATATAAATTTATTTTCACTTTTGTTTTCTGTTACAAAATCTCAGTTTTGCTGCAAAGTTATTTCTACTGATTTTCCATCGTTCGTGCCAGGTTAGTTAATTTGTAAGGATGCCAATAACATAGAAAGTGCGTTTCAGTCCAGTCGATTACTAAAAGTTCAAGAATTTTTATAATATATAGCAGCTTTTAGTTTTTTTTGTAACACATACCACAAAACGGTTCACTTGATGACGCGGGCCAGGTGCCAGTGCACTATTTAAGTTTTTCATATTTTCAAACCGCTCACGTATTCTAAAAAGAACATATTTTACATTAAAGTCTAATACAACATTTAAAGACATATATGCATTACGTCTTAGCACTCTCTATGGTCGAATCGTCAGAGACATGTTGCGAATAAACATCCACATGATTTCCATTTAGTTCCCGTTCGATTTCGTTGGCCTGCCATTTCTCAAACTTGGCACGCAATTGCTTAGCACGAGTTGCCAACTGAGCCTGTGTGTGTGTTGAAGTACAGGTATGTGTAAGTTATTAAGTTAATTTAAACATAAGTTAGAATCTTACTTCCTTAAATGATTCATCATTTCTACCAAGATTTTTCTCATTGTCGCTCTCCCCACCGGAGCTATTACTCGATTCATCGCTATCCTCTTCCTCTTCACTGTCCGACCTTTCACTATATCGGCGATCTTCAGGCGGTGGAGTAAAACATTTTAAGGGCTTCGGTTCCTTAATCTCATTACCTGATCTAATACATTTCTCCATTTCACGAAATTTATTAAGCATGGTTGATGTGGTTTGAGTTTTTTGTAGAACATTGTCTGTAAATTGGTTATTCTGTGATGATACGGGATATAATTGTTCATTGTCTGAATCTGGAGTCGGCATTTTTACTACTCCTTCCCGGGGCGGTGTTATACGAAACTGTCGTTTTTCTACCTCATTAGGACGATAAGTTTCAAAAAACTTGAACTTTTCAGTCAGCTCAGCCGTTGCAATTTTTATATCTTCTGGCTTGGTGTCACATTTTACCACGTTGACTTCGGCATTCTAAATAAAAAACAAAATAATAAAAAAATATAGTTTAGACTTAATATTTATAAGTTAGACTCTACATTTTCAATTGCAGGCGAACAAAATTAAATTAAGTAAATAATAAATAAAATTTCTTAAAATTACCTCTTGGCCCACATGGGAATCCAACTTGGAGGCTGAGCGAGTTAATTGTGTTTCCTGATTACCACTGCCTTTATGTCCAGAACTAGAGCTAGGCACTACGTTAGCATCCAGTTCCATAAAAATGCATCGCGAATTTTTACTTATACCTGTCAAAAAACAAAACAATTTACATTAGTTATACCTTCGTAATGCAAACTATAAGTAAGCTATACTTGCCGGACACGAAGACATCAGCATCTTCCAGCAAACCACTGTTACCAGGAGCATTCAATGAGTGAGTTGCCTTATATTCTCCGAACATCTCGCCTTTCTCAAATTTTTCTTTTATAGAGCGGGCTGCATCCCCAATTTCTACATCGGCCTGCTTGCCGACAGACGTAATATTCTGTTCCGATTCAGCAACGGCCTGTTGATACATCTCTTTAATTTTTGCTTGTTTGCCCATAAAAAGGCGGGATCGTATATTTTGTATTTCCTGTTTCCGTTCCTCTCGCCTCTCCTCCTTGGACATCACATGGCCCTGCTCAAACCTAGTCCTTATATCGTTCATAGCATCGCCAAGTCCCACGGGTTTTTCCCTCTTAGTTTGACTCCTGGATCGTACGAGCGCTAAATCATCGTCGTCGTCCTCGATATCATTTTCACCATCATTTCCGTCATGACATTTATAATCGTGATTCACATCAGCTTCGTAGTCATTTTCGCTTTCATCAATTATTCCAACATCGTCGGCTTCATTTGCATCAGCATTAATACCGCTTTTACCTACTGGCAAGGAGCTAAGTGCGTGTAGTCCATGCTGTTGAAGCTTTGCCAGTTTCAATAATATAGAAGAACTACGCTTTGCAGTAGATGCTGGTCGTTCCGGCAGTGGGTCGTTGTTTTCAAGTTCATTTTTCTCGAATACTTGAAATCTAGATCGCACATTTAATTGTTGTAGTTCGTCAAGTCCCAGATCCGGTTTGTCAGATGCTATCAATTAGAATTAGGTGATATGAGAATCAAATCAGGGATTATTACACGGACCGTAGACACATGGTATTGTGAAAGGATATTACCTCTTGCCACGTCTGGTGGCAATTCGATAGGCTGGCTCTCTCTAATTATAAGCTCTGCTTTGCGCGGCTTCGGCTCCTCCTCATCCTGTACGATTTTGGGAGCAAAGAGCAACTTAAAGTGTATGTTACAGTACAGATTTCCCTCATGACTTTGATAATTGTCAAATCTAAAAGATCGAGAGGTATATTGAAAGGTTGATCGATGAAGATCAATCGACTTGCATACTTTAGTTGCTTCGCACAATCCGTGCATCGAAGGCACGTCTTGTGATATATATTTTTATCATTTTTGAATTGAAGTACGACTTCCTCCATCTTGTACACCGGTTTGTCGCACTGACGGCAATTTGACCGCCTCTCATTACCTGGATTCTGCCAAGATATGCATATGCAAAAAAATATGTAAACGGTTTTAAAAGCCAGGGATGTAGTATATCACACTGTGTTATGTTATAATGACATGAATAATATGGTTGGGTTAACTAATGAATTGCTTACACTGAAAACTTTTTGTGCTTTACTAGAATCACTTGAACGTACATGGATCAAATTACGTTTTTGCAAGGCATCGAATTTGCTAAAGCTGCTTTTCTGTAATACAAAAACTATAGTAAGTTTAAATTTACAAAGTGCATTTTAAAATCACACAATCTGTTCTAGAAGACATTCCACCTAATCTCAACCTCAATCTGCGAGTCGAGAGAGGTATATATGTACACTCGGCAGTTGTAGTGCTATAGACGGGGTTAGGGTCACCGCCCGGGGTCCTCACCAAAGCCAGCCGGAAAGCAAAAGAGCTTATTTTGGACTCCATTTGATTTGTATAAGGTAAGTCTTTTGGTTGGAAGGCCGGCCATCACATTCTTAATTTGACCCTAACTATAGGTACTGAACGCCATCTTCGGTTCTCAATTTTTAATCCCTTGCGGATACAATAAACTTGTACATACAAACGGAAAAGTTGGTCTAATATCAGTCAGTTTTTATATTTCTATCCAAAATAGTCTGTCTGCTATTTGTTGAATGTTTCCTTTTACCATAATCGAGCAACGCATAAAAAATCGATATATTTGTATACCTTTGCAAGTTTGTGTGTTAATCTTTTCTTATGTACATACAGATGTCAAAAGTCGACTTCTATAAGCTGTTTCTACTGTTTTTGCATTTTGCAAAAAAGGGTATATTAATTTAGGTTAGAAGTGTACAACGCATAAAAAGAGCACGACGAGACAAGCCATGTCTGTTCAACTAAATCAACGCAAACGCCCCAGACGATCTTAGAGTTTTAGATCAATAACTTTCTCCTTTTCTAATTTTTTTCTAAAAAAAAATTAAAATAAAACATTAAAAAAAAGTAATAAAATATAAAATTTATAATTTATCCTCTTAATCTGTAACATGATAACAATATTGTATAAAAGTTTGATGTCAATTGAAGCAAAGCAAAATATGACCACCATATATACATACACTCCTCATCACTTGAATAGGACACCTCCAACGTATGTTTTCCATGACACACTACTCCCCAACCAATAAAGCTAGCGATCCATTTTTTTTTTTAAATTAAAGATTATTTAATACTTATGTTTTAAACAAATGAAGAACTTCATGATACTGCTATAGTTTATAACAAAAATGTTTTTCTCAAACTTCATCAAATTATGGCAGTCAAATTGTATGTCACTTGAATAGGACACCTCAACAAAAATACATTTTTAATTCGTTTCAATGTTTTAACATATGCATAACTTCGTTAACATACAAAAATAGAAAATAAGAAAGTAAAAAAAAAAAGATTTAATAATGTGTCGAGCCACCTTTCTGTTCCAAGACTTCAATCATCCTGTTTGGAAGAGATTCATACAAACTGGCCAAATAATTCAAAGAAATGGAATCCCAAGCCATTTCAATTGCTTTTATTAATTCTGAAACACTTGAATATTGTTTTCCTGAACTATAAATCTCCCGTGTCAGCCATCCCCACACATTTTCGATTGTATTTAAATCGGGTGAGTAGGGCGGCCAGCTTAGGAGGTCCACATTTTGGCTCTTTATGAACGATTTTGCAAGCCGAGCTGTATGTATTGGCGCATTATCTTGCTGATACGTCCATGGGAGAGACCCAAAAAGGGTTTGGAAATGTGGAAAAGCCTCTACTAAAATTTTCTTGTAGCACAATGCATTCATTGTTGACGACGAAAATTAAAGTTTAAAGTTGCCGTTGTACGAAATGGCCCCCCACACTATCACACCTCCAGCTCTGCTATGAAGACGGTCCAAATGATGAGGTTCTTTGCGTATATCATGGAAATAGTAACTATACCCGTCTGGACCTTCTAAATTGAATTTTTTTTCGTCCGAGAACACCACGATGCGCCACTGTGTGGTCCAGGCCACATGCTCGCGACAAAAACTGAGTCGTTGCGCTTTTCTTGCCATGTTGAGAGGAGGCTTCTTCTTAATTTTAAGTCTCTTTAAATGTTGAGCCTTCGAAATCACACGATGGACAGTGGATATACTAGCATTAACGTCACATTTTTCACGAATTTTAGCCACAGAGTCATGAGAATTGTACGCTTTTCTTAATATTAGTCGTCTCTCAGCATTGGTAATCACACTATGAGTGCGGCCTTTCATATTATTTCCATAGCCAGACACATTACTTAAAAAATTTGAAATGACATGTCGACTTCTATTGATATTTTTGGCTATTTTTGCAATTGATAGTCCAGAGTCCTTGTACGCCTTTATTTGTCCTCTTTCCTCATCAGTTAAGGACTTTCCTCGACCCATTTTGTTTTTATATTAAAGCCAATACTCGAAAATAGCAAAAAAACCTCCTTTAACAAAATTTGTATGATCACTCGCCAAAATAAACGATCAAACTAAATGCATGTTCTATTCAAGTGACAGAAAAAATTTACTCAATTTCATACGAATTCCAACACAAAGCAAAAAAAAAAATATAACGGCTCTTTTCCAGAGGTTTCTGTTGCGTTCTGATAGACGTCAATAACTGCTAAAAGACAACTTGCAAGAAAACCGTTATTTTATCATTTCGCTTTTGAGTTCTTCGCAAAAATACAATGACCGTACAGGCTGTCCTATTCAAGTGATGAGGAGTGTATATATGGTGCACAAAACGACCGACACTTAGTCCATATGGGGAAGCACAAAAAACTTTAAAGCGTTATTTCCACAACTTACATTTTCATAGTTGGTGCCCTTCTTAACTTTTAAACAAATACGTCGGTTCTTTTAAAAACTGTTTTTGTAAAAAATGTTCGGGCAAACACTGGTGTTTAAAACGTGTTAATAACTGTTAATGAAAATTTGGAAAGCACTTTCCAGCGTTACCTCTTAAAAAAAAAATTATCTAACAAAATAACTTTTATAAATGGAATAATGAATTTTTTATTCTAGTTAACATTTCTTGTTTCTTTTTAAAAATTGGATAAGTATATCGTACATTCAACACAAGAAATTGCAAGGGTATACAAACTTCGGTACGGCCGAAGTTAGCATTTTTCTCTGGTGTTTTCTTTTCACAGTTTTTTTTTTTACGTCTGTTTAACTTATTCATACAAGACTTAAACATTTAAAGTACGGAATTCAAGCTTTCGACTTACCACTGATATATTTTGATTGTCATATTCACACTTTTTTGACTTCTTTGACTTTATCTTTTTTGTTACATTGTTTGCTTTTGCATTAGCATTATGGTCATCAATTTCCCCTAAATCAATTTTAGTGGCGGTTAGCTTTGAATTAGAAAGAATCTCAGTATGGGAGTTTTCAACTCCCATGGTATTCTCCTTCTGCGAAGGTGGATTCAAGTGGTGTTTTTCTTGGGCATTCTCTGAATTCTCCAATTTCTGGCTTTTTTTGCTCGACTTTTTGACCGTTTTCTTTACTGTTGTTATTGCCTTAGACATTGATTTTAGGTGCTCCTCCTCCGCTTGTAGGACACTTGTGAACTGTTAAAAAGAAATAATAAGTATTAAACTATAACCTATGCATCTTATATACATATATGCATACATATTTATACCAAAATTTTATCAACAATTTAATCCCTACTACCTTATTAAAGCATAGTTATTATCGTCAGTTTTGTATTATTATTTGTATTTGTATTATTGTCCGTGTAGGGTAAAAGGGTATATTAAAGTCGCCAAAATGTATGTAACAGGCAGAAGGAATCGTTTCCGGCCCTATAAATGTATACATTCTTGATTAACATCAACAGCCGCGTCGATCTACCCATGTGCGTCCGTCCGTCTGTATCAACACCTAGATCTCGGAGACTATAAGAGCTAGAGTCACCAAAGTTGGCATGCAAACTTGTATAGTGTGTATGCAGATCACGTTTCGGAGGATGGCACTACTCAACTAACAAAATTAGACGTTGTCCTCACTTTTCAATTGGAAGTTATTGTTATGGAAGTTAAAGGGCTCTAGTCCCTAGCACCAAATCGCATTGTCTATTGCACAATGGAGGTAGAAAACGATGAGAAATTGCAGACCGATCAGGTTGAAGTGTCAAAGCCAATGTAAGAAATACGATAAACGTCGCTGCTTAGCTGTGTTCTAATGCTGCATTTTATGTAGGTGGTCTTCGCATGCGAAGGAGAGAAAGAGATATGGCTAGTCATCAAACAAACATAACGAAGAGTAAATAAAGGGCAGGTACAGGGTACACCCGAGTCGGTGAGGCGAATTGCTTTCTTTATTTCTATTAGGTACTCGCAATAATAATTATGAAAAACGAACTTCATACAATGCTAATAAGTCTGTCCGAAATTATAAGAAGTTTTGTACAAGATGCTTTGGGTGAATTTGTTTGCCACTTCTCATGGTGAAGAATGGTAGGCGTATTAAGCTGTTTAAAACGGTGAATTTTTTTGAGATCGGGTACGAGAAGCGATTTTAAAAAATTGGCAAAAGCTTTCAAAAAATTAATTTAAAAATCCCTCTAAAATGGCTGACAGTATAAAATATACCAGGAGTAACTGAAGGATTAATAAACCAAAAATAACAAAAATTAATAAATAATATTGAATGATATTAATAATAAATTTATTTAAAATAAGTTGTTTTTTTTTAGATTTATTTTGCTGTTTTTATAAACCAAATATTGGGAAAAAGTAACGTCCGTCACGTTAATTTTTGAATTTGTGGGAGAACCAATAATTAGGCAAAATATAAATAATCGACTTAAAGGGTAAACGTTTTTTTGCAGTATTCCTTTATCCCAACGCGAGTATATATGTAAGTACTTCGATAGCTTGGAAAAATATAATAATGAAACATTATTTCGTTTCGCCTTGACTGGCTAGAACATATGTACATACAGACATATCCACATACATACATGCATTAAAAATAACAATCACATTCACAAATTCCCGATGCTTTCAAACATGGGCTTTAGAATTTATTGCCTGGGCGGGATTTGGCTTAAATTTTCTTCGATAGTTGAAATTAGAATGGGAAATTGAAGTATTCGAAAATTGCACATAATTTCTTTATCATCCCCGATTCCCCCATAGGTCCAAATAAAACTGTCGATTATTTTCTTTGTCACGTGTTCTGAGGTTTTGAAAATTTCTCTTCTGTGTTGAATAGTTTTTTGCTTGACTTTAGATACCACACAACACCATACGGTGATGGGATTAGCTTGGCATAAGAACAGCATTGAATTGTCGTTTTTTATCAAAGTTAAGCTGTATTTAAATATAACGTCATTGATTACAGTTTACAGCAAATCGCTGCTTCAAAATTTAAAATAAAAAAAAAATAAAATCTGCTGAGCGGGCGGTAAATCTTAATTGACGTCTTTGGTAACACCATTAATGGTGCACTTATTTGGTTCTCAGTAATGAGACAAAATTTTTACAATGGTTCCTATAAAATTTACTCAAATCCAGCAACACAATTAAAGTTAAGATAGAGGAACGCCAGCGTGTTTGCTAGTCTACGATAATACAATATTTAAGTTCAAATTTTCGTTCGTGATGTTTTGAAATATCAAAGCATATTAACAATTCTTCGTTTTTATATTGCGTCCTTCTTTAGGATAGGTGCGCACGTTCTGATTGACATAAAATAAAAGGGGCTGCAGATGACAATTAGATGCCTTTAAAGACCCTTTTTTCCCGAATAAGTGTAGAATTGAATTAATTTTCCTTGACTTGGTTTCATTTTTAAATAAACTGTCATAACTAAGATTATTAGCGTTTTGTGACTGCCCCTCAGACTAGTTGGTCGGAATATAGTTAACTACTTTCTTTATAGTGTTCGTTTATTTACTATTTTTTACTAAGAGAAAGGCAACATTCACTTACCTTTTTACCTTCCATGGAGATTTGTTTGAAACAGCGGCTCTAAATTAGAATATGTGTTAATCAATGTTAACTAGATAAATGCGTAATAACAATCATAACACATACAGACACAACGTATGTATACATTTAGTGGTTTCGTATTACAATCAAAAATGTAAAACTTACAAAAACAGTTTAAAATAAAATGAATCTTTTGTCGTAGTCGTATGCTGGCTAAAAATTGTATGTTCCAGTTAGCTAGTTGCACTGAAGGAAACAGACGGATAATAAAAGTCAGAGATTTTTACAAGGTAAATGTATTTTCCTGTATTTAAAGAGTATGTATGTGTGACCGAGTATGCGGAATTCGTTTATTTATGGTACTTTCTTTCACCTGAACACACATACAAACGAAAATTACATGCGTATATGTAAGTGAAGATGCACACACGCGAATAGAAATGTGTTTGTACGTTAATTTCTGTGTTACTTGTTGCAGCGATGAGACGCTGTTCTATTTTTGTGTTTCTTTTTATTTTGAACGTATTTTTAAAACGAATTGTTTTTAGATCTTAAGACGAAAACTGCTTCTATTAATTTGTTTTTAACATGGCTCTATCTTTTAACTGCTAATGAAAAATTAAACCCAAAACTAATGTACACATTTTTATCTGTATGTGAAAAATGTCTCGGATGGAGATCATTTTTTTATTGAAGCTGTACCGATTCTGGCTTGCCGTATCGTTACTGTTGATAAATTGAAGCAGACTGGTCGCAGACACAGAGAGTTGATCCGTTTGAATTTCGGCTATATTTAAAGGCCTATGCGAAACAAAAAGCTCTTTTCTATATAGACCGAAAGCGTAATTCCTTGAAAAAGTTGTGTAAAGCTTTTTGCGTAACGTTGTGTCCACATACATATATACATACGTACATAAGCGTATACATATCTCAACACATGCAAGAACTCCAAATTCTTAATTTACATACATACATACATATGTATGCAAGTATGTGATATTCATATTCCATGCCTCCTAACTCTGACCAAGTTTTCTTATTTAATGCTACTAGTTGAAATATCTCGAGCCCCTTCCGGCCAACGCCCACTCAATGACACACAAACAATAGCGTTATTATTTATTTTAATTTATTAAATTTATTAAAAGAAACATTTATGGTCTTTATCAGCTTTAACAATAATCTCAACAAATGCTCGAGGATAAAAATTGCTATTATTTTACTACCTTTTATTGGTGTCTTTTTATACATACATACATACATATGTATACAAAACTAAGTATGTATGTAAGTAATTCAATTAAATTCGGTAAAATAAGTATGTACATACATACGTATGAAAAATACGTGAAAGGAGTAAAAAAATATTTTTTTCTTTTTTTTATGGTTGCCATGTTCGTAACAGGTTTAAAAATAGAACAAAATATTTTTGTTATCAAAACCAAAAAGTTAATAAATTGAATTCAAAAACGTGTTTTTTTTTTAAACAAGTCATATACATACATATGTACAACACATGTACATACGTATCGACTATTTAGGATAAAAAGTCACTATCTACATTTTATTTTTTTTGAGTTATGAAGAATATTGTAAATAATTTATCATTAAAAATCCAATATTTCGATAACAAATCTTTTAAATATAAAGTTTATATTAAATACATAGTTTATATTCATATTATAAAAGCCATTATAACTGAAAAACATGAAAATGTAGATGGTGACTTTTTGTTCTACATAGACGATATTATGATATGATGATGAAGACTTATTTTTTTTTCTTTTTATTCGTCGCACAAAACGTTATTTAAACGAGTTATGCTATGCGTTAAGTTCACGATTTCGCTGGTGAAAGATGTTGCCATGCAATATTTATCATTAAAATTGCATCAAGGATGGTCATCACTGTATTGGTGATGATGATCATTTCACTGTATTTTTTTTCGGTACGTCCCCATAGTTTTGTGAAAATATTATACGGTGAGGCGGTTTGTCGCCGAAGGCGGAAAAGTAGTTAGCTGATGCATTTTCATACAAGCGGATGCTCCTGTATAAGGGGACCAACATGTCATTGCATTTTTGTCGCAATGACCGGGTTCTACTGATAAAGTCGTTCCGTTGATTTAGTTAAATACATATGTATGTATATGCAATAATTAAAACAAATACGTACTTCAATTTTAAGAGACCAAATATGTACATATGTGTGTATATACAAGTTTAACTATTGTCACATGGCGAGTAGCCACCGTGCTGGTTGTCACCGTTTGTGTATTCTGCATTTTTCTAACCCGAGTTTATGAAATTTTATGAGCATATGTACATATGTAGATATAGAATATTAACCATGTATCACTTGATCACTCTATATGAGACTACATGATGCTGGTAAGTCTTTCCATATATGTACATATATGTACATACATATATACAGTTGCGGACAGCTACCACAGGCGTAAATCTCTGGTAGCTGGACGAATTTGCGGTCCCAACAGTTTTAGCATGATTTTCACACAAAATCCCTTCCCGTGAGCAGACGCTCCCAGGGCCGGTTGCGGTCTCGATTCTTTCAACACTTTTATACAAAATATCTCTCGCAGGTGGACAAAAAACACTTTCTAATAAAGAAAAATAATGTCTTAGCCAAATAACTCAATAAAAACATACGATTAGGCATTGCAACAAGTAGAACGCTTAAAAGAATGAGCGAGTCTTGATTTTGTATTTTGCCAACGCCTAAACCTTTAAAAAGTTGCTTTGAGCTCTTGCAACTCAAGCATAAACAAGAAAAGTCTAAAACCAAAAATTTTGACCAAATTTTCAAAGTATCAAAGAGCTATAGACAGTGATCACTAAACCATATAATGTTATAATTATTATAAACCATATAAAAAATAATTACTTTTCTTGCATTGAACGGGAATTCGGGTTCGTCGGTTTTAAAGGCAAGGTTTCTGGAAAAGTCTCGAAAATTTAAAAAGTCACAACCGGAAAGCATTTTCGCGCAAACCCCTTATTTACCGCTTTATCAAGCTCGAGTGTCGCTGGATAGAATCGGACCAAATAATTCGGGTGAGACAAAATGTTCTTAGTAATCTTTATAGTCTTAGACGATGCTATGGTTCGATCGGGCCGAGATCGGGTTGAGATACTTCAACAAACAGACAAGTGGTTTTCTTAAAAACTTTTTTAAGGGAGGCTGTATGATATAGTAGTCCGATATAACAATACACATTACTGTAGCTTGAAAAAACTGCCGAGCAAAGCAACTTTTCTCAATAAGACGTCTTTTCCGACTAACCGTTAATTCGGCTGCGGTTTTAAACATAAGAAGTCACTTGTCATTTGCAAATAATAAAGCTGACACTGATCAGACTACTGCCGATATGTATGCTAATTTTTTTTAAAATGGATCTTCGGTACCCTTATAAGTTACAATTGTCTTATCCTGTGGTCAGCGAAAGCTGGGTTCCAACGTGGTTAGCTCCGTTAGGCTAGTGTAAGAACCAGGTCCTGAAGGGATACCTGGTTGCGTACTCAGGTTTTGCTCAGCGGCTTCATAAAAGCCTTCCGCCCTTTGTTTAAAAGAAAGAATATTTTGTTCCTCTCCATAAAAAAGGTAAAAAGTCCAAAACCTCCAATTTCCAGGTTGTCCGCCATTTCTTAACCCTTTGGGAAAACAATACCATCTCAGTTGCAACATTTCTGTATGTCTAACCAACTGGGTAGTCCAAGTTGTTTGCTTAATTATCCTTAAGTAGTTATTTTTGAATCTCATACAGAAGGTCCTCTTCAAGACTTCCTATTCAAAGACCACCTTAGGGATGACACAGGGGAGTCAATTGGTTACCTTGCTATTTAGCATATTCTTCCTTTTGTATGCTTAAGCTTTATTAACACGCATGACGGTAATAAAGTATATAGACTAGTCGTCTTATAGTTTTCTTTATGCTGATCTTGATTATTGTGAAACAGTTTGGTTTTTTATGTAATTTTATAGGTGCTTTTTACTTTTAGCAATTTATTACCTTAACAATTCTCCTTTGAGGAGGTTGGATATTATGAGTAATTTAGGTGTACTCATGGACCATAAATTAACTTTCAATTCTCATATATGTATCTGATATTATTAATAAAGTCGTGAGTGTTCTTGGGGTTGTTAAGAGATGGTCAAAAGCATTTGACGATCCATACACAACCAACATTTTACTTATTTCCTTAGTTCGTACTACACCTCACCTCAATATGAGTTCAAGTTTTGCTTGCTTTTCGTGGTTTAAATTGGGATCGCAATGTCAACCCTGACCTCTAGTAGACTTTTTGATTAACCTCCCTTCTCCGACTAATCGTAGAATGGTGGGTGGTGCCTTTTCCAATCATAAACTTTTGAGTGGTGAAATAGAGTTCTACGACCTATTGAGCTGGATAAACATATCTGTTCCTTTAAGGCCCTTCATGAACTTTATCCCCCCATACTTAGAACACTATACTTCTAACTGTGACTTTTTGGGTAATTGCGCTTATTACTACCTACCTTTGTTCACCTAAAACTTTTATTCCATCCTATTAGCTGTTGCTAATAATTTATTTGCATGTATCTGCATCGGTCCCTCGGTCGGTTGGGCGGGAGGCAACTTTCTTTTTGCAAAACAGGCGTTGTCTTGGTGTCGTACTTGAACGTACTGCAAATAGTACGCGTCAACGTCCAGACCAGTTGAGTAAGTGAGATGACATGCGAAAGTTATGTGTTCGCTCTACGGAAGGCATGCGAGAGAACGAAGATGGGAATAAAAAATCTAACACAATATAACGAAGAAAAAGACATACATATGTATTTAAAACGGTACGGGGTAAACTACAAACTACGTGAGACCTACAATACCTTTATAAAGATAAAATTTTTTATTTTCGTGTTTGTAAAATACTTTTAATGGGGTTATATTTTTTTCTTCGGCAATTAATATATTAGATTAGGAGTGCTAAGCCCCGGACCATTTTTACACACTAATAATCTATACAGTTTAAGCGAGCGGTTGACAAAGTGATTTCATACCCTTAACCTTACATTTAGTGAAATAGAAATTGTGAGTTGCCAGACCGTTATAAATATTGCATTATACAATTATATATTGTGGTGGCCTCTAATTCAGCACACTTTTTTGGGTATTTTAAAAATAAACTTTGACGTTGAATTTGATTTACTTCGTTTAGTAGTTCAACAGTAAATAGCATTTTCAATAAACAAGTATTGAAAAACCACGTCAAACCGAAGCACCCAAAAAACTATAATTACGAAAGGTGGGGATAAACGGTAAATTATAAGTATACAGGTTCTCTTAACTTTACTAAGCTTTTAACTTTTGGGTCAGGTGTGTTAAATTAGTGACCAAGAATTTTGAAGTTGTTTTACTTTAACGCACCTGATATATACAGGGGTGGTTACCAGTTAGGACACTTTTTGTTCCCATTCCCCAAAGTTTCATTTTTCCGAATTCTTAACAACTTTTTTAACAATTCTTATTGCGTTGTATTGGTCGTTTAATTAAATAAAATAACCAAGTTGCCTCACCGACTCGGATATAACCTTGTACCCTATGGGTACAGGGTGTAAAAAATATATCGTACCTTTATATACATAGGTGCGTTTGAGTATAAGAGCCCCCAATTTGACCTAATCACTAATTTGGCACACCTGTTCCAAAATATTTAATATTGCTTGTATGACATATGAACCCTTTAACAACGTTATAGGTCTTGTAAACCACGAAAAACTGCATACTTGGATTTTTTTTATTGATTTAGAAGTCGAGAAAATGCAATTTAAAATACCGGAAACAAGTGTTCCGAATTGTCAACACTTTATATTATATTTAATTTTATATTTTAGTTAATTTTTTTTCCGCTTTTTCCGTTATTTCCCCATGTAACGTGCAGTAAAATTTTTCTCTCCCCCGTTTAACCGTTGCGTAACTTTCAAGTGACTACTTTTACTTAAGAGTCTTAGTTTCTGGGTTTCTTTTCGTTTCCTCACACCTCACAAACAGGGATACAAAATGCATCCATGCTTGCAAAATTTTACAAGACACCCTTTACCAACCGATTTTTGAAACCCAGTACTTAAGCACTGAAACAATTGTTTCTTTACTTTTAAGATTTACAATCAGCATAATAAATAATCAATAATCAATAAGAAATCTCATGTTCATTTTAAAACATGTTTAAAAAGTTTGGTTATGTAACTCAAATAACTAAAAAATAAAGAAACTGGATCCCATGGGTGGTAACTAGGAATGCATGTATTATTATAAATTTGACAATAACATAGCATACAGCATACAGAAACCTAATAAACGTTTTACCTTTCAACCACCGGTGCCTGGACTTAGTGGTGAGTTTAATGTTTAAAAGTAGTCCAATTGATGTCAAAGTCAACCTGTCAACTTAAAGTGTCGATTTAGCACGATTTTTCAAACGCACCTGTGTCCATAGGGTAGAAGGGTTATTTTCCTTACACACTATTCGAGGATGCATACCAATTTTTGGTGACTGTAGTTCTTATAGTTTCCGAGATCTAGGTGTTCATACAGATGGACATGGCTAGATCGACTCTGCTGTTGATGCTGATCAAGAATATATATAGTTTATAAGATCGGAAACGCTTTCTTTTGTCTGTTACATACTTTGTGGCCTTTTATCCTATGGCTACAGGGTATAAATAACAACTTCTAACCCGTAACCTTTTTAATGTCAAACCTATTTATATAATTTTTTTAAAGCTGAAAAAAGCACATTAAAAATGTTTTTGAGGTGCGATATTTTTTATTTTACATACTAGTTGTAATATAAATTTTTGAAGTAGGAGAGACTAGGGCTAATGACTACAATAGGAGTTTGCGCAAATTTCATGAACCCATGTTATAGAAAGAGTTCAGTAAATTTGCACTGGTTCAAACTTTTAGTTTGTAAGCACATTTTTTGGTATCTTCCTTATCATAGGAAGGATCGATTGAACCGATTTGCTTTTTTAATAACTTCTAAATTATATTTGAAATTCAAAGTGTATGGCTGTGATAGACAATCCTTTTTCATATACAGATTTAAACGTATTACGTATGTAAAATTATCAGGAAAAATTGGGATTATTACACCATAATCATTTTGAAAAATTTCTTCGTGCTTCACACATTTAGGAAATGGCTGATCTTTAAACGAGTTTGGCTTGTATTTTGAATTGTTGTTCTTTCCTCCTCTATCAATGTGGCTTCTAAATTTTTTCGAGCCCTTATCCATTTCAACATATTTAGCCGCAGACCTTTTTACAGCAACATTGTGGTTTTCCAAAAAAACGTGTGGCAGTATACGCCAAATGTCTGTGGCCTAGAAATTTTTAAATGCCCACAATATAAATCAGCATCAATCTCTCCCCTCTCTTTCAAAAATTTTGGAAAATATTTATACGTAGGTTCGTGGCAGCGAATCTTCAAACATGCATTGGAAAAATGGTTTGTGGTGAATATCCCGATACCGGATCTATATCTTCGTTTATTTTGCTTCGAACTTGAAGTTTTGTTTTAAACCATTAACCCCTTAAAGGGTGTAATAAGGTAAATAATCTAAAAAAAATGCGTTGCTAATGCCTTCAGTGGGGACAACAGAGTTGGTCTTTTGGCACAGACATTATTAAGAGCTCTATGTATCTGGTTGGAAATTGTCAACACATAACGCTAGCAACTCGGTGGAAAATATGAACTCAAGGAATTTCAATTTGATACATTAAAATAAAGGTACAATCGTGAATTCAATAAGTGATGCTGATATATGATTTAACAAAGTATTTACTAGCATATGGCCAACAAATTTGAGTACAATTTACGACATTAGTTCGTTGTAGGTAATAGTTATTTAATAAAACACACATAGCGGATTAGGGCTCATTTAATATAATGCAACCCAAATGTCATTATGATTTTATGTAATTTAAATTTATAATTTCATTTGTTTGAGATCTATGCCGTAACTGATTATGAGTATATAAGCAAAGGCTATCTCGCTTGGTGCCTCAGTGCACTTCGTATCGTAGCTCACCATTGAGTTACCTTAAGTCTATCACTTGTATGGCAGTGCGTTGCTAAGTTGGCTAACAACATGGAGAACTGCCTCCAAACCTTCATATGACGAGAATATGCATATTGCCGGAAGATTGCTACATATCTTTAGCTGATATTCGCAGATTGTGTACGTGCTGATACTGATTTTGCTGTAAATCTGATGTGCCTGCTGGGGTGTTGTCGGTTACATAGGGTTTAAAAATTTTAACGTCAACCTTTGACGAAGAAGTTGACTGCTGGTCAGCGGCGACAGCAGCGTAATCCGAAACGGACGCAGAAGTGGACATTGCTGAATTTGATGTGGCCGTCGCAGCTGCATATGCACTTAATATACCCAAACTTGAGGCTGGTTCCAATTGCGTTAACGAAGTGGTCGAGTAGGTAGTCAATTCTGAAATCAAACAGTCCATTATTGCGTGTTAAATATTTAGTACTAAATAGAAGTGAAAATAAAAACCTAAAGACAACTGTATCTTCTGTAATAACGATTTTATACCACACTGCTTATTTATTACTATCACTTTAAGAACAGAAGAAAAGTAAGCCAAAGGTAGTTTTGAAGCTTTGTTTTTGGGTTAAATACAATTGAGATAACATTGATCCCTAACATGCAGAAACCGCCGTAAAATCGATAATTACCAGATTTGGTGGCAATTGTTTACCACCCAAAAAAATGTGTTAAAGAAAAATTATGTTTGGAACAGGTTATTCTAACCAAGTCTTTATAAGATATATGTGATAAATATGAGTAAAACCAAATTAATGATCCAATTTTATAATTTTAATTTTATTATCGAAATAAACCTGAGAATAATCCAAGCCGGCTATCTATATAATCATATCATCATTATTTAAGTTTCAGTACCTTAGCTATACAACTCTGGAAGAAATTGCATTGGTCCAGAAAAACATAAACAAATTGCCTCAGAACTTATTCGGTTATGATAATGAAGAATATAGAGACTTCTGCTGCCTTATACATTCCCGGTAAGAAGTTCCACGATTCGGAAATTATTACATTGCCATGGCATGAGATGTACCAAGAAATTGTTACACACCATATCTGGCTGAACAACTTTTACATTTTAGGGTTAAGTGCTTACACTACTCTGATTATAATGAAAAACCAAAAGGCTGGGCTAACTTCGGCCGTGCCAAAGTTTGTATAGCCGTGCAAGAGTTTGTGATGTCAAAGTCAAAAAATCTTTCAAGTTAAAAGTCTGGGTTTTGCTTGTTTTTCTATTTTTATGAACAAAATTGGATTTCAAGCATTCTATGGGACCTATACAATAAAGTCGTCGGATCTTAATTAGTCTTGATGAGTATATTACACTAGAAAATCATAATCAATCAAAATAATTGCTTACCGAAAGAAAGTTATTAATATAGTAATAGTATCAAACTTGGCAAGGACGGTAACAGCCAACCAACTATGATACAGTTAAGTTTGTTGAAAATTCCATGAATGACAACGGTGTCATGTTATTCCCGACCTATTTTTTCTATTGGAGCTGCATGATATAGGGGTCTGATATGTACACGTCTAAGAATATTTATACTTTATATGGTCGAAGATGCTACTTTCACTACGTCGCACACTCCTGACCTATTTTCGTCGATTCAGGGCCATATTTAGTGTAAAAATTAAAAAAAAAGTGCGGCAAATTTGTTTTTTTTTGCGTTATCGGAGAAAGCATGTAACTCAATAAATATTTTATTTTCATCTAAATATTCAATAGTGTGTTATAATAAATATGTATAAATATACCCTTGAAATTTTGAAGTTAACGATACAATATTTTTTTTCTTTGAATTTTCAAAAATCTCATATAATTTTTTGGCTTTTACACTAAGTGTGCCCCCTAAGTTCGTTAGTTCTAATATAATTTAAGGAATTTTTTTCGAAAGTATGGCAAATTACTTTGGTTTGTAAAATTAGCCATTTCACTACTAATACATATGTATCGGCCCACCAAATTTCATGAAAATAGGATGAAAAATAGCCAAGTTATACGCACAAACTTTTTACAGGCAATGTGATTGGTATGTGTTTGGTCTGCCAATGCGAAAAAGAGAAGGAGATAGGGTTAGTCATCTAACTAAACAGAACGAAGAGTTAATAAAGGACGCATTGGTGCAGGGTATTTCCGAGTCGGTAAGACGACTTCCTTACTTTATTATTTATTACGGTCCAAGTCAGAAAATAAGACCAAAAAACTACATAATTGCATTGCCTCTTAATTTTGTTGGAATAGCATTGAAAAGCCCAAACTTCAATGTTTGTTTAATTGTATAATTTGTCATTCGCTATTTTTTTTAAAACCCCAAAAAAGGATTTTCAAATTTTTTTCTAGGTGTCGTGTATTATTTTCTTACTTTCATTTCCATTTAAGTTAGTGTTGTGAAGCACTGGCACATACGATAATGACGACTGTGGGTATCCAGGTGTTGTACTCTTACGGTGAGCCATGCGGAGACCATTAATTGTGCAGCAATCAGCAGAGTGTGTAGAGGATATCTTTAAGTGCGGTGAAATACTCGCTGCCAATGCGCAGCTACATTTGATGGTTGTTCTTCTTAGCGTATCAGTTATGTTTTCCGCAATATGGGTAACTGTGGCAGTTGACATTGAGCCCGATGTCTCCGTCCCGGTACGACCGGAGGCATTAGCATCTGATATACTACAATTGTTGGTTCGGCCACTGCAATTGCTGTTCTCTCTTTCCATCGTGGAAGAAGCAGAGGCAGCAGAAGTAGAGGGCGGAGCAGCATTGTTGCCTGTAAATAAGTTAGGAATAAATTTTGATGGGCATTCAAGTTGTTTCAAAATCAAACTAACAGGTATAGTTTTTAATTGCTACAATTTTTTCTTAGTTTCACAGACAACTTTGTCGATAAACAAAGCTAACAATGAGGAACAGGACAGAAATACTCTGTACTCGCAAAAAAGCCTTTATTCTTAACTGGCACCTTGTTCCGATTATTAGTGGTTTTAAATAAATAAAACGCAAAAATCGGTCAAAAGGGACGTCTTAGTTTCTCAAACATATAACACATATTATATATATAATTTCTTGGTTAGTTGCTTTACTGTACCAATGGCTAGATCTAACTTTCCATTAAAGTGTGTATTTGATATGCTTACCTGTTACTGGTGATTGGTCACCACTAATGCTGCCACCAATTCCTCCGTCGGCGCCAGCTCCGTTCGTACTACTAGGCGGTCTAGGTAGGCGGCGGCGTAACCAAGGGTGCTTTAGTGCATCTGAAGGTGTTAGGCGTTTGTCCGCATCCCATTCCAGGCAACCCCGGATAAAATTAAGGAAGAGTGGGTCTTTGCACCCATCAAGAGCTTTAGAGAGTGTCTTTGAGCATGGGGGTCCGCGTGGCTTTCCCCGGCGGGACTGACCGCCGATTAGCACTACCATGCCGTCAGACATTGTCCGTACTGTGCAGTAGCGCGGGTAACCCTTTGGGCTAAAGAATGTTTTCGCCCTCTTTGAGTTCGCAAGCAATGTTTTGCTAGGCATGCCAAGTACTTCGATAATGCAGGCTAGTTGATCGCTTTCGTTTTCGCCTGGGAATAGGGCATGCCCTGAGAGCAGCTCAGCCAAGATACAGCCTAGGGACCACATGTCAATGGCTCTACCATATTTAGCGCCCAAAATAACCTCAGGAGCGCGATAAAATCTGGATTGGATATAAGTATACACGCGTTGATTTTCAAAACACGACGAACCGAAATCAATGACCTGAAAGGGAACCCATTTTAAAGATGTGTTAGATGCTGTATATGCAAGTCTTTTCTAAGTCGAATCTTACTAAGGCACTTAACAACTAATTATATTCATAAATACATACATAAATTTACCTTTATTCCAGAGCGACCTTGCTGTTTTAATAGTACATTTTCCGGCTTCATATCACAATGAATAATTTCATTTTTATAAAGCGCGTCTAAGCATTGCAGCAGCGAGTGCGCGAACTTTCGCACCAGTTGCAAACTAAAGCCTTTGAAACCATTCTTTTTGATCAACTCATACAGATTAATGCTGAGTAATTCAAAAGTAATGCATGTGTGGTTACGAAAAGTAAAGTAGTCGTACATGTGTATAATATTCATCGTATTGTATTTGTCGTGTCGGCGAAGATGGTGGAGAATGCGAATTTCCTCCTGGGCCTGCCGATGAAAACGTTTTTCGTTGCGCACGATTTTTAGAGCGACATGCTCATGAGTCTTATGGTCGTACGCCTTAATAACCTGCCCAAAACTACCCTTGCCGATTATCTTCAGCATTTCGTAACGATAAGCCACGTGGTCGTGTGGTATATGGATATAAGCGCCTTGTTCGTTGTCGTAATCCGAATTGTTTGGTCCATAGATTCCTGGGCGTTTTTTGGCATTTGCTCCAATGAAGTAGATCTGTGGATACGTTACAATTTCAGTCCGTTCATAAGGCGTCAGCTTATGCATATACAGAATCATCACTTGCTGTGGTGATACCACAAGTGCCTTTGGTTTTTCTTGCAAAGCACATTTCTGTTGACCAGACATTATGATCTGTTCATGGAATGAAAATGCATCTCCTTCGACGCTTGTTCCTATGTCTCCACTGGACGCTGTTTGCTTATTGAGAGCAAGCGGCTCCGAAGATTCTGAGAGAGATTCGCCAAAAACACCGTCGTCATGTGAATTGGGATTTTTTACTTTCAAACGCAGGCTAAAATCCGAATTGGCTGTGGTAGATGAAGCTTTAGGCAGAGGATTCGCTGCAAAGACAAATAACAAAAGATGATAATATATTAGTGACACACAAATAATTCAAAAACATTTTAAAAGTAGCTGGAGAATGATAAGTAAATTATTTAAACTGGATACTTTACTCTTGTTTACAGCAATTGCTGCACTCTGGACATCTCCAATTAAATTTGAGAATACGTTTGGTGGATCCAAATTATTTTTTTCATCTGGCGGAAGGCGAAAGGATGCTCCGTAGCTGCTACTCAAGTAATGAACTACTTCCCCGGGCACCGGACAAGTGCGATTGTTAATATGAGCTTGGTTAATTGGACTCACTTTCAAGTGCGATTGTGCTTGAAGTTGGTCCTGGTTTTGATTTGGAGCATGCATCTGCATCTGTACTATGTTCATGGTGGTAGCCGTAGGCGATACTGAATTTCCAAACACATCCACATCTGTTGTGTTCATTCTGTTTGGTTGTGGTCCCACCATAGTCCCGAAGATATTGTTGTTTAAATTACTAATTTCAGAACTGACTTGATTATTATTAAGACAGTTGGATTCTTGCTGGATGGTCTGTTTCTTATGTGGAAATGCGAAGTTCTGTTTATATGGCAAGAATTCAACTGAGCCAGATTCAGTTATTTTGCTTTGTCCACTGTCAGAAATGTCCACTAAAATTCGTCTAAGACCTCGATTTTCTTCAAAGCTTGGGTGCCTCATCAAACGAGAAGTAGGGAACGAAATCGATTCCGGGTTTAATCTTGAATTCAATATCGATCCCACATCCACGATCTTTTGGGTTATGCCAGAGGTGATCTGATTTAATTTGTGCGCCTCATATGACTCTAGCATTACTATGTTTGGGCTAAGATCAAAATCGTTTTTTACATTTGAGCTCGAAGTTTCTGAAGATGGTAAAAACTTCAAGCTGTCAATCTCTCCACTTAACTTTTCTGCCGATTTCGATTCATTTTTTTTGGAGAGGCAAATTTGACTCCATCGATGAGTTTGATACACGGTGTTGAAGCTGGAATCCAAGTTAACTTCAGATAGACTAGAAGCGACAGCTGTAACATCATCGCATATTGTCTGCTGCCTACGTCTGAAAAAAACGTCTATTTCACTTGAATCCAACGGACAACCTGTCTTTACGCCACACTGTTTGCGGTTCTGCTGTGTCTCCCAAAAGGAGCATCCACTGGGGCTGCGATAATTCTTCGTGTAATTGTCGTCCAGCGAGTGCGCACCACATGTGTTATTCACAATTTGACTACTCTCAATCCCAACCCCAATGCCAAGAACGAATCCATGGCTAACACGTTTAGAATCGTTGGTAGTGTCCAACTGATCGTTAGTAGATGTGCTTTTTTGAGAGCTGGTTAAAGTGGTGTTCACTTCGAATTGGCTCAATTTTTCCTGGTGGAGCGTGCCATAGATGGTTCTAGGAGAACAGTGAGATGCAGGGGCAACTGACTGCTGATCCTTATGCTGATTTTGGCTAACAACTTGACAATTGCTGTTAGGGGCTTGCTTTAATTCCAGCCTCAATACTAATTGTGACTCTGGAGAGTCGACCACCCTTGCTTGGGGTGACGAACGGACAGGTAGCTGTTCTGGTTGCAGCTGCAAGTTGTGTTGAAGACGCGGACCGCAAATGCCGCTTAATAAGTTAAAGCCTAAGAAATTTGTGAGTGACTTAGAAGTGACATTTGCATTGAATCGTGGTTCCTGCACCCAATCAAGACTCGAATACTCTTCAAGACTTTTGCTTTTCTTTTTCGCACTTAATTTGTGTGGAATCTTGCTCCCATTCGGATTTAAGAAGTGATCCTGATTCCACTTCCACATTCAGACTTCTATTCACGATGTTGAAATGCCCACGTTACCAATTTCTTTGTGGCTGTGGTAATACCATTCGGACGGCTGTGGATACGATTCCAAATCATAAACTTGCAGGTTGACAAGTTATTTACTCTGAAATATAGAAAGGCAAAAACTTCACTACAAATTACTCAACTTCACACACACTCAATCACATATGTATGTACAAACATTTCGGTGAATTTATATATGTATGTTGGGTACGATGCGCGCAAAGTCCGATGTAAATTTATACTAATAACAAAATTTATATTGCACTTTGCCTTCGTCAATTGTCAAACCTTTTTACAAATGTAACAAATATTTACCCATTTCAGAACTCACCAATAATTGCACCACTCCAAGCCTGAAAAAAATTTCAATCAATTGACGCAGACGCAGTGCTACACATACATACACATATCGATACAAATATATCGATAGCTCGATAGCTGATAGTCGGTTATCGTTATTTTTAGTATTCTATTACAACTTTTAAAGGAAAATTTAGGATTGTGAACATCCAAAAGATTTATATATTTATTTCATAAACTACAACTTCTATAGCCAATATTGATAAATTGTTCATTCCATTTTCGATTTATATCGAAACCGTTACTACGACATAACGGGATAGCCTTGGGTCAATATAAAAATCGTCATTTAATTTTTCATGTCTGGCCACTCTGTGTTTGAGTTTACTGATTATCTGTGTGTCTGTGTATGTGTGTTTAAATTTTCAGTTTTAAATAATAAATTATTGTGACTTTCACACAATTGCTAACTGCAGCCTATGAAAATAAATTGATGCTATAATCCCACGTTATAATATTCATTTTAAATCAGTATGTCATATCTTGTTTAAATCGTCCAATTGTGTGTATGTATTACATGGTGCTTAATGTACGTGTTACCACTTGGCCATTGCCATCCTATTTCCCAGACTAACTATAAATTAAATTCGAACAAAAGTTTAACTAATAAGTCGGTATGCTAATTATGTTAAGATGAAAGATAACTAAGAAAAATCTTAAAAGATGCGTTTATATTAGGAATATTTGAATTTTGCTTAGTTTTTTCAGCATTGGCATTGGATTGTCACTGCTTCTTTACCCCGCATCAAAAGCGGGTTGACTTTCGTTAAATTTTGTTTTCCACCCTTGTATGGAATGCATGGCGAGCTTACACTTATACATATGTATGTGTATACGTATAAATATATATTATAAATGGGGGTGCGTGTTAACAACTACATACATATGTATGTAACTCTGTGTAGTAGAAATACTACTAGACCACAGTAAATAGTTGCAGCATTAATACTAATTAGAATATGTGCAAAAGCTAAGATGTAAAATTATGTATTTATAATTTTTGACACTATGATTGCATATTATCGTAAAAATGAGAAAAACAAATAAAAAATTAAATGATACTGACATACTAAAGTTGCTTACTTCCGCCTACTCACTTATTAGCGACCTAGCACTGTTGGAAATCTCAATGTATAACTTTAATACATTATTTTTTTTGTCTTTCAGGTTGTAAACGCTTAAATTCGGTTAGGACATCTAAATATAAATTATGATTGACCCCAGTTCTAGTGAGGAAGAAGGCGATGACGACCCAGTTGTTAATGTGTCTGCTAAAGGTCGAATTCCTCCAAATAAAGTAGGCGGCACCATACCAGCATCGGCCGGTACATCGGCTGCTAGCGCAATACCCAATATACCTGTATCTGGGTCTAATGGCGACTTCACTGGGAGTCATAGGATGTCCAGTCGCGTGGACGCTGCGCCCAGTGTAGGCACCGTAGCAGTTGGGCTTGCTTCATCCAAAAATGAACAAACGCTTACGAGTAGTACTGATGGCGGCAGCGCATGTCTTGAGGTTCCCAACAATGGCATACCCAGGTTTGTGTGTATTTTAATTAAAAGATTTTTTTGTTGAATTACGGGACATCCACATTTACCTCTCAAGTGATACCTTTGATACCTAACTTAATTGATCAGAATTTTTTATTTCTAAGAGTAATCAGTTTTATCCAAATATTCAGAGCTTTTTGTTCTGGCATTTTTAGTTTTTTTAAAAACAGTTAAACTACATATTAAATGTTAAATAAATCAAACAAAATCTAATTTTTATACCCTGCACCGATGGGATAAAAGGATAATTAAAGTCGCCAAAATGTATGTAACAGGCAAAAGAAAGTTTTTTCGAGCCCATAAATTATATATATTTTTGATCAGCATCAACAGCCGAGTCGATATAGCCATGTCCGTCTATACGTCTGGCCGTCCGTCTATGTATATGAACACCTAGATCTCCGAGACTATAAGAGCTAGGATTACCGAAGTTGGTATGCAGACTCGTATAGTGTGGATCAAGTTTATTTAAATTTTTGGCACTGCCCCTCCCGCCTCTGCAATTCAGAAAAAAGTGATTTTTCCCGCTATATAAAATATCGTAATGAAATTTGGTAAACATATTTATACTATTAATATGTAAATACTGAAAATTGTATGAAAAAAGCCAAGGGTACATCCGAGTCGGTAAGGCGATTTGCTTTCTTTATTAACATTGGTGCACAAAAATTGAGAGCCTCCGGTTTTTATCTTTTGAGATATCTGCGAATTGTGTGAGAATTATTAAATTTAATATTTATTCCATAAGTAAAAAATATCAAATTTTTATTCATTGCAGTTTTGTGTGCAGTTATACAAATTTATGTATATACAATAATTAAAGATTACCACAAATATTAATAATTTCAAGAATTTAAACTTCACTTAAGTTATTTATAGTTGATTTTCGCGGGATCTTTATAAATTGTTATGTTTGCAATTAAATAGTCATCATTATTTTATGCGCAATTTCTAATACTAAATATTTTTCTTTCGCAAACATTGCGCAAGTGGGCTTGATGACTTTAATGGTTACGTTATGGGTACAAGGTATAAAAGACGTTTCTTAAAAGGAACGATAACTGGATACAAGATTCACCATGTGACCATTCAAGTCTTGTCGTGCTGATCTAGAATATGCACAATAAAGTAAAAATGTTGTCGCGTCAATATCGGTATACCATGCCATATACCATTATTTCAAGGTCATGCGGCTACATTTGTATATTTATTCATATGCCACATAGCCAACACAGGCCATCTCTCTCACTTCTACTAGCACAGATCACATTAAGGAACCGTCCGGCCATCACCGCCCTATTGGTTTCGCTGGGGAAGAACCTTTGCGTAGAACTTGGCTATTTTTAATCCAATTTTGGTAATTTTGATGGGTCGATAGATACTGATATCCAACATTAGCCAGTCAACTTATTTGTTACAATTTGGTCTCTTTTACATTCACACGAAAGTTAAGACGCACACGGACTTTGTTGTTCATATATGTATGTATGTATGTATAAAATAGAAAATATCAAAGAAGTTTTTATACCCTTGCAGCCCTTGAACATATACATATCTAGATACTATAAAACTTCGCAATATGATGTATGTATACCATACATTATCTATGTAAAAACAAAAATTTTGTTGACATACTTCAGCAAACAAAAAGTTTTTCTTATAGAATTTTTTTTTCCGATTGTATCTACAGCTTTATACATATCAGCATAAGAAGCCAAGTCGACCCATGTCCGTCTGTCTGTCTATCCGTTTATTCTTACTCCTCTTAAAATTTTTTATGGATCGGACTACCATAGCACAAAGCTTCCATGAAAACAATCGTAAAATATCAAAGAAGATATCTTCGGCTATGTTAAAGTTTATATACCTTCGCAGCATTTGTCTATTTTTAATTATTGTGTTCAAAGTTCTTTTTCTTGTACACAAATACAAATAACGGCCGCAGCGCTCCGTCGCAAAGTGGCAAAACTATATACAATTAGGTTTATTTCCGATTTCGATAAAATATTATGTTTAACTGTAAAAATAATCTAAGTACCAAACCTGGTGAAAATACTCCAACAAACAAAAAAGTGGGAGCTATATTATATAATGGTCAAATTCTTACAAAATCTGGCGAAAAGTTGCGGACTACAACAATATACATTTGGAGCGAGTATGGGGGCTATATGTTATAGTAGTCCGATCCTTACAAACAAATATATGCGGGCTACATAATTACACATATGTGGCGAGTATGGTTTTTCGTCCGATTGTTACTATGGCAGCTATATGATTAAGTGGCCCGATCCGAATACCCCAGGAACTTAACCTACCTATGGTAATAAAAAGCTTATATACGAAGTTTCATTTCAATGAAAGCAAAAGGGTTTTCAGCGCGCTAAAACAGACGGACAGACTGGCTATATCGACTGGCTATATCGACTCGGCTTTTCATGCTGATCAAGAATATACATACTTTATAGGGTCGGAAACGTCTCCTCTGCGTTAGAAACATCTGACCAATTTTATACTACCCTCTGCAAGGGTATAAAAAAGCAAATGCGGTTGCATGAGTTTTCGATTTATTACATAAAAGGTAAATATATCCTGTACTCATAGGGCAAAAGAGTACATTAAATATGTAACAGGCAAAATGAAGCGTTTCCGACCCCATAAAGTATATACATATGCATGTATATTTTTGATCAGCATTAACAGCCGAGTCGATCTACCCATGTCCGTCTGTATGTCCGTCCATCCGATTGGAAGTGCTATAGTCATAAAATTAGGATGCACACATACAAATTTATTTAATATTGTTGCCAACCCCGCCTTCGCCCCGCAATTTGAAAAAAAGGGATTTGGTCTTCCAATATCGCACTGAAATTCGGTAAACTTATATTTATTATTAACATGTATCTATGAGCTTACCAAATCGGATGAAAAATATTTAAGTTATGCGAAAAAATGTTTTTCACGGGGAAGGCAGACAAAAAGTGCAAAAGGAAGCGCTACCGGCATTATAAAGTACATATCAATATTCTTGTTCAGCATCAACAGTGGATTCGATCTTGCCATGTCTGTCCGTCCGTCTTTCTGTGAGAACACCTACAGTGGTGGGCACTAATATAGCACAAATTTTTTTTTAAGTTTTACTATGTCAGTTATTGGGGTTTTTTTTTTACATGCGTTCGATTAAAAAAAAAGCAAGTCGCCTCACCGACTCGGATATACCCTGTACCAATGCGCCCTTTTTCACTCTTTGTTATGTTTGTTTGATGAACAATCTCTTTCTCTCTTTCGCATGCAAAAACCAAACACATCCCAATCGTATGCCATCTCACTCACTTAATTGACACTGCCTGTAAAAAGTTTGCGCGTATAACTTGGCCATTTTTCATCCAATTTTCATTCAATTTGGTGAGCCGATACATATTATATGTATACCAAATTTCATAACGATATTTTAAATATTGCGGGAGAAAATTAGTTTCTGAGACGGACTTACAAACTGACAGACAGACGGAAGTGGCTATATCGACTCGGCTGTTGAAAACCCCCTGAAATTCAAAATATTTTCTCCAGCCGAACTTTATCGAATTTTCATCCGATTTTAAGCAACAATACATCAATTGTCTTCAAATTCGTTGAGTTTTTTTATTACTCCATGGACAACAATAAAGATTTAAATCCAAAACTTTTTTTTTGACCGGTCGATTTATGGGAGCTATATGGTATAGTGGTCCGATCCATTTGAATCTAAAATATACAATGCCTGCAGTAGATAGAAGACTACATGCAAAATTTTAGTACTGTAACTTTAGTGGTCTAGAAGGAACACGTCTGATACAGACGGACGGACAGACAGACAGACGGACGGACAGACGGACGGACAGAAGGATGGACACAATGATGGACGGAAGGACAGACGGATGGACGGAGATGGCTGGATGAACTCGTCTCATCGTGCGGATCAAATGCTTCCTTCTGAGCGTTGCACACTTGACCAATATACCATTTTTGGAAGAGTACAGTTAAATTTTTCTTATAAAACAACAAGCCGGTCGCTTTGAAATATGAAACAAATGCTTCTAAGGTTAGAGTTAAGTAATTAAAGTGAAGCGCGCCCGATACAGCGATATTCAAAACGTTCAAAAAACATGTCTCGATAAAATATGGGTAATGTTTTAACACCCTTGCAGAGGATATTATAAAATTGGTCAGGTATTTGTAACGCAGAGAGGAACATTTTTGGACACAATGATGGACGGAAGGACAGACGGATGGACGGAGATGGCTGGATGAACTCGTCTCATCGTGCGGATCAAATGCTTCCTTCTGAGCGTTGCACACTTGACCAATATACCATTTTTGGAAGAGTACAGTTAAATTCTTCTTATAAAACAACAAGCCGGTCGCTTTGAAATATGAAACAAATGCTTCTAAGGTTAGAGTTAAGTAATTAAAGTGAAGCGCGTCCGATACAGCGATATTCAAAACGTTCAAAAAACATGTCTCGATAAAATATGGGTAATGTTTTAACACCCTTGCAGAGGATATTATAAAATTGGTCAGGTATTTGTAACGCAGAGAGGAACATTTTTGCAACCCCATAAAAAATATATATTTTTAATCAGTATAAGAAGCAAGGTCTTTATATCCATGCCCGTCTGTTTCTGCACCCGAGATTGGTATTTTAATTTTTATTACCATTGGCAGGTTAAGTTCTTGAACGGGTCGGATAATTATATCATTATCTGCCAAAGGTCGACAAAAAGTTTTTCTGTTTTTTTTTTGGACCCATATTCATCACTCATTCGTATTAACGGGGTTCATACCTTTGCGCTATCATTTTGAATGGCGCCATGCATTGCTGCAGATGTGGAGGATATGGGCGTTTATTTTTAATTTGGTATGAACGAAGTTAAATTAATCCTGGTATTGAGAATTGCTTCAAATTTGGCACACTTATTCTAGAAAATTGTGGACGAAGAATTTTTTTCTCCATACTAGGTATATGTGAAAAGATGACAAAAAAATTGATTTTTGGTTCAAAACGTCGACAAAAATTTAAAATGCATAATATTTTTATTCATTCAGTCTCAGGATTATAGCATTTAATAACGAAAAAAATTAAGGTTTTAAAATTTGGATCAACAGATTCCGAGATATTCTGACTTCCAAATAGGATCTTTTTTTAATGACCTCATATTATTTATTATTTATATAAACAAAAATTGTTTAAAAATGTGCTCATTTTAAGCCCATGAAACCCACCTGTCTTTTTGGACCTAAACATTAAATAAATAATGTACATATATCGGATAATGTCTGAAGGGAATTTTTACTAAATTATTACAGCACATAAACGATCAAATGTTTTTTACGGAAATTACGGTAACTGTAATTGTGTTAAGCGTCATTTTATCGTTTTAATTTGTAAATAAGTTAATTTGTAAAACAGTTAACTTCGGTTGAATCGAACCTTATATACCCTTGCCTTTTTATATGATTACGCCTTAATCTTCAACAAACTATCTATCTTGATGCAAGCTTAAAGACGTTGGTTTCTTGAGCAATGCGTTAATCCAAAAAATACAAATAATTTTTATTGCACGATCAA
This sequence comes from Drosophila nebulosa, assembly GCA_024703675.1. NCBI lineage: Eukaryota > Metazoa > Arthropoda > Insecta > Diptera > Drosophilidae > Drosophila > Drosophila nebulosa. The sequence continues at coordinate 100,135 of JANFPS010000004.1, read as the reverse complement.
GATTTAAACCCTTCGTTTCATATGCAAGATCACAAGCCACCCAGCCACCCATGCTTGGAGGTTTAAATGATTTTAAACCAATTACTGTTAAACGTGATTGAACCTCTCCTTTTATTCATGTACTCTTTCCTTAATTATCTCTTTATCACTCATGTGACATTTTAAATCCCCTTATTATCCTCTTTTACACACATAGGAGTGCTATAGAATATAATTTTTGATAACTATGTATGTGTGGTTATGGTGGGTTGATTGGTTCTGCTCCGAAAAATGTTCTTGCAGCAATTAAAAGCTTAAATATGTGATTTGTTTAACATACATAGGCCACAAACTGAAAGACTAATTCGACTAGAAACAGAAACACGGTCACTGACTAAATGAATTATATGCTTTGCAAGGGTATACATAGCAAGTCGAACTCAGAAAGTTAGAAGTTAGCTTTTTTAAAATATTGCAATAAAAATGTCATTACCTAGGGTACATTTTCCAGAACTTTTGTTCCACGTGAACTTATATTTTTGTCACTCATAGCTCGATCTTCTCCAAATATATACATCAGCAAGTATTCTGATCTTCAATTGTACCACATTTTAAAATATTTTAATTTTATTTTTAAAAAATTAATTCGTTTTCTCATGTTTTCTTTGGTTTGTCAAAATCATAATTCCTGCACACGTATGAATGCATCCAAAAATTGGCACATCGTAAATCTGAAATCAAAAACAAAAACCTAAAAAAACCATTCACGCTACGCAATAATCATTCTGCACATATGAACTAAATTAAAATACAAATGGCTGTTGTGTGAATGGTTCATGTTTGGGCTTGGATTTAAATTGGCATGCATTATTAAAAAATGACTTCGTCTACACCAACCGTACATTACGGCATCGTTGATCTTGTGCCCTACACAGTGGCCTAACCGGTTCCAATCCCGGCTCGTATTTGATGGGGTCGTATAAATGTAATGCAAACTACAAACACCCCATGAATGGCAAGGGTAGAATAATAATGCATCAGTCAAGCCCATCAAGAAATCTGCAAAGGCAGCAAGAAAGTCCTAATTCTTATCACCATCATCCACACCACCACCACTATGAACATGAACAGCTGAAACAGTCAAACAACCAAGTTGAAAAGTATCAATACCAATTCGATCTATCAAAATCAAGATTGCACCCATGTCACGCCGAACAGAATAAGCTAGTTGCTGCTGTTGGCAGTGTCGACATGCTAATGCTAAAAGCTCCGTCGCACCTGTGCAGCAGCAGCAGTAGCAGTGCACGAGCAGGAGCATCAATGGATGCCCAGTTTCAAAAGGTTAACCATTGTAATAATCAAACGTTGCTATTGTCATCTAGTGGCGTGTCGCAAGAAACGTTGAATCAGAGCATTGGATCCTCGCGGGCCAATTCACTGCCTCGGCCACATTCCCCATCGCCCTCCGTTTCCAGTGAAAAGCACGAAGGAGGAGATCCACATGTAAGTATGTTTAAAAATTAGTAATAAACTATTCCTAAAGATATTTTCCTATTTGTTTTGCGGTACACAAAACAGGAGAAACATGAGAGGGAGGAGGAGGACCGGAAACGTCGTATTCAACTATATGTCTTTATTTCAAGGTGTATTTCATACCCATTTAATGCAAAGCAGCCCACTGATATGACAAAACGGCAACCGAAGATCACAAAACAGCAGTTGGACGTTATTACACAACGATTCCAGGTAAGCAATTCGTCCCTAACTTTTTTGATCGTTGTTTTAACACTTATCTATATAAAAACTAGGTGCAATAAATTTGATTGTTAATTTCCATAGTAAACTCGCTGATCGCTAATTTTGCAATAGTGAGGCGACTTGCTTTCTTTATTAAAACTAGCAGACGGAAAGAGAAAGATATTTTTGACCCCATAGTATATACATAATAACTTTAAAAATAATAACTGAATGTTAATAACAACAAAGCTAGAAGCACTTATATTGCGCTTATGAAGGTGTGCTATCCTAATGACGCGCAGTGTATGTATGTATCTTGATCAGCATAAGAAGCCGAGTTTACAATCAGTTTACAAATTTTGTGCATTAAAAAAGTTAATTCTTTACAATTCAAAATTTTATTGCACAAAAAAATGCTACAAGCATGATATTTAATACACTATCTGAAAATTCTGAAGCGGTTCCACACAATAGTGGCCCACTTTTGGGTCAAGTTTTCTGCTTATAAAACTTTAACTCATGTCTAGAAATCCGATATATTTTTTAAACTGCATGTGCGGCTTTAGATTTGGCCTTAACACCAAAGACTATTAAGGCGGGCTTTGCTGCATCAGATATTGCTCCATAAAAACTGGGCTAATGCACCAGGGATTAATCCTTCCTAATGCAGTACGTTTCCAATCTGTTCCGACCACAGATTTATAAAAACAAAGATGTTGACCAGCACAATCCGAAAGACACATCAACACTAATGCAATGTCATGCAACATATTAAAGGACGAAAATATGGACTAGTCCTCAGTACTCCAGCGTCGATACACATTATTAGGAAATATATGTGTACCAAATTTCATTACGATCCATTGCAATTTTCAAATTAATTGCGCCATCAAGACAGCGGGATGAGTTCACCAAGCATTTTGGTATCTGCTCGTTTTAGGCTCCGTACAGCCACCACGAAGTTGCGCCTGCTGTCGCGATTTATAATCACTCATTTGCCGCACCGTGAAACAAAGCGCATGAGAGCAGCAAGAAGAAATGCCAAGAGATCGTTGTAGAGCGCCGAAATGTCAAAAAATAATAAAATTTAAGGCGTACATACAGCCTTTTTTCTTGCGAGCATTTCTTTCTTTGTCTACTTTAAGCGTAACTGGGCCAGCTTAGTCGCAACTAATGCTTCCAAAAGAAAATGCTCGTTAAACGTGCGGCGATGAAAAATCAGACGTTAGTTAATTACTGATATGTTTCTAATGAGTGAAACACTTTAAACTGTTAAAATGAGATTTCTACCTTCGAAACCCCCCCAAAAGCCTTAACGAATGATTGGGCCGTAGCAACTTTTAATCTATTCCAAAATAAAGTAAGTCGCCTCATTGACTCGGATATACCATGTACCAATTTCAAACGCGCCCTTTAATCTCTTTTTGAGCGAATACATATTAATAGCAAATATGTATATGTTTACCAAATTTCATTACGCAGGGCGAGAGGGGGCGTGTCAAAAATTTGAAATAAACTTGATCTGCGTACACACTATACGTGTCTACGTGTCTAGCTCCTATAGTCGCCGTGATCTAGGTGTTCATACGGACGGACGAATAGGAGGATATGGTTATGTCGACTCGGCTGATGATGCTGATCAAGAATATAAATACTTTATAGAGTCGGAAAGGCTTCCTTTTGCCTGCTACATACATTTTGGCGACTTTAATATACCCTTTTACCCTATGGGTACAGGGTATAAAAATAACGAAATAGAATCTTCTATTATTTAGGGTTTCCTGTGCGTCGAATGAACTGTTAGACAAGCATTAACAGTAATCTCGAAATACTTCCACGGTGTCTTGGTTGATGCAATTAGCCGATTAAGTAGAAGTATCCCGCATAGTTTTAGAGGACAAAGGTCTTCTATACTGTCATTCTGATGTATGAAGTATGCTTTAATGGTGGCAGAGATGTGAATACATTTAATTCGCTCTGACTCCGCTATATTCAAAGTAACGTCGTTTTTTCAGGTGTTTTAAACTATTAATGTCGTCGATATTTCTGTCACCGGTCAAATGAGTTGGAATTGGTTAATCCTAACCTAGAACAAGAAGCCAGAGTTTTAAAAAGAAAATTTTACACTGTACCACCACAGGTCGAGCTGTGCTTTGACCCAATAATCGTACTAGTTCATCTTTGTGACCGGCAAGATCGTATTCACCAACTGCTCTGGAAAAAACAACGTCCAAAAACGGCCTTTTTGGGTTTAATCTCTCAGGTCGGCTGTGTCATAAGTTAGTGTACAAAGCTGGTAGTGATGTAGCTCATCAGTTGGGTGTTTTCGCCACACAAATGGTTGAAAATTCCGGAAGTGTTTTGCAATCCAAAGTTGGCAAAACATTTTCGGGACTACTTAGGTTTTCATTTTCATCAATTATGCGCAAACATCCGATAAGAATGAACTTAAAATTTTCACATACCGTTCTTTACTGTGGATTCTTTTGTAGACGTTGTTCTACTGAACAAAATCATAAGGTGCTCATGAACTCTTGAATGGAATCTTGATATCCATGTAGGTCACGTGAGTGATTGGGTGGAAATGCGTTTAATACTTTTGCTAACTCCTAAAATGTTTGAAGCTGCGGCTGAGGTGACTACCCATACAAGTCTTGTGAATATGTTTCCATAATTGTCAAAAGTTTTCTCATTTGTGAACGGTTACTGATCAGCAAGAGGTACACACGTTTAGTATCGGGTTGAAACATATCCGCAAGCTGTAGCTTGTTAAAACTCTGATAGTGGGCGTGCCGACCAAATCCTTTGGCAATATGAATGTAGTTTTGATCAATGTATGATCAATGCTAGCACCTGTACTTGGACACATTTTGCAGGGATCTGAGATATATACAAATGTTTCTCTATAGCTCCCCGGAACTACTCTGAACGCACACACGTTGTTTTGTATAAAACTAAAATCAGAGTAGATTTCCTAAAGTTCAGTTGTGCAACATTTTCACGATATCTCAGCTCGAATTCCCCACAAAGTTTACAATCCAAGAAACACTTTAATGGTGGGAAACTTGCTTTTAAGACTATAAGCCACCCATTTTCATTGCAACTCTGTATTACTTTTGTCGAGTAAAAAATTTTTACCCAGCAGTAGAGATCCCGGAAAATTTCACTGGCTCAGTAAATGTATCAATAAGCAAGTTTACGACATGCCCCGTCATGTCTTAAAGTTCAATTAGGATTTCCCAGGCCATCTCCTAAACCACTCTGGCAGCCTCGAGAAAAACCTTAAGATACTGAAATTTTTAAGTTTGATCAAGGTTTCTTGTGAACGGTGCTCTCATATAAATCCTTTAATGCTGACGACTCCACGAAGTTGCCGTACGATTTGATGTGCAGCTGGGCCTTTCCTCATTTGTTGTTGAAGATCTGTTATACGACTCCCTTAACTCCTTCACTACCATCCACGACCTTAGTTGTTGCTATTGCTGATTAGCCGCCGTAATTCTTTTAAATGAAGTTTTGCATTCTTTAATTGTATTTCATAATCATAGTCATGTATTTTATAACAAGGCTTCCGACATTTATTACGCTTTATCGGATTGATTTATAAAATATCAATTATAAAATGCTAAAAGATGGTTTGTGTTGCCTCGTTTTAACTGAAAACTGCGCTGCTTGCTTTGAAAACAAGAATTTCGGGTTCGAAAAAAACCAATAGACCTTTTTTACAGTTTGCTACTAAAGTCACTACCTACGCTTGCTATATTTGCACAAATCACCATGTTAATAGGCCAATTATAAAGCTTCGATTAATAAAACAATATACCATATGATCATTCATTTACATACTAAAAGGAAAAAATAAGATTTCAAAGTTTATATAATATTATTAAATAAAAATAGAAAAAACTTTAATATTAGCGTCAAAAAAAGAATGGTGTTTATTGCTTTTTGTTCCGGGTCGTTGTATTTCATCATTACTAGGTGCTGCTGTTTACATTTTTTAAAAATATTAAAGTACACGTTTTGGTCCATCCCTCCGACAATGAACGACAAGTTTTAATTTTGCATTTTTGGCATGTCCTTGTCTCCTCCATACCAATCTGGGAAGATGACCTTTTGCTAGAAGTCAATTGCTTTGTTCATACACGCTTTGGGAAACTCTAAGCGCTTCTTCCTATTTATTAATTAACGTGTGGCTTCTTGCGAGAAGCTAAAGCTATATACATATGTTTTTATTGCTCTACGGAATGTTTTGCGGATGCACCTTTTGGCTAATTTTACGACCTAACTCGAACGCAATCTGCATTGTGCTATACGGATGCTTGTGCACCATATGCTTTGTTGTGCATTTTGTTAGTTAATGACTTTTATTATTTATTAAATGACAATCCAAATAGTAATTTTGCTTCTAGGCATAATTTTAGCAATCTCTGCATACGATTTTTCTCGTTTGTTTGGAGATGCAGGATTTTTCCACGTTTATCGAGTGATAATTCTTTTCGAGGCATTTTGTGTATAAGAATTGAATATTTTCTTCAGCTCAAGCAAAACACGCCAACTATATTGAATTTACTTATTACTGCATACATGTTCCAAAAATCCCCGTTAGAAATTAAGAGTAAGTAGACTTTTGTTGTCGCAATTATTTTAGTATGCTTTCATTTGTTGGAATAGTAAAGGGTGTTTTTTTTTTAGGTATAGAACTTTACGTTGGTATTACTGTTTTACTAATAGCGACATATTTAACAGTTTTCAAGTGTTTTATTCTCAGTTTGGTTTGGCAAATCATCATAAATAGACTCAAGACTAAACAACGCTTGGAAATAGAGCAATTTTATTTTGAAAATAATGGTTTTGTGCGAAATACGTATCGAGCATTACGTCCATTTTATTGTCGATAAAATCGTTCATCAAAACATCAAATTCGATTAACCATGGAACAATTTCGCACCATGTTTACTCTAGCCGTACGATGCGTACAAAAGCAGCTATTGCTACTGTAGAAAGTAGCATTGGGTAGCATGATCTCAATGATGTTACCGAACAGAGGAATTGGATCTGTGCCCATTGACCTGCTGAAAGATTTTGCGGAAAAATCTAGGTTTGCATGCTTACAAAATTCAACTCGTGCTAAAATTAAGGCCAAACTATTTATCAAGAAAGGCAAATGGCCCCAAAACGAGATTGCCAAACGAATTTTGTTTACGATGAAGCGCACTTCTGGTTGAATGGTTACGCGAACAAACAAAACTGCCACACTTGGAGTGAAGCTTATCCTCAAGTGTATGTATATCGAAACACCGCTAGATCCAAAAAAACTGACTGTTTGGTACGCTTATTGGGCCAATGGAATCATTGGTCCGTACTCCTTTAAAAAACGATGATGGCCGGAAAGTTACAGTCAATGATGATCGGTATACAGCCATGATAACTAACTTTTTCATTCCTAAATTGAACAATCATGATGTCTAGGAGCTATGGTTCCAACAAGACGGCGCAATACGGCACACAGCTCGTGCCTCAATCATAATTTCACTCTTTGTACCTGTGAATTGGTCTCTAAGGTATTGTGATTTTACACCGCTTGACTATGTTTTGTGCGGCTTTGTAAAGTCATTGGTCTATTCCAAGGGTGGTCACGTAGTGGCTTTTTTGGCTCCCGTGGCTCACAACAACAACTTTTTGGCTCCCAACAACAACTTTTCGAGCAGAGAAAACGGTCAGTTTCGCGCACACAATTTTGTTCGCTCGAGTTTTATGCCCATCATGAACGACTCCTTTTCGAGCGATCATCGACATAATCCCAACAAACACAGGCTACAACAAGCTACAACACCCACGAGAAGAAATATGTAATGACTAAGAATGAAAAAGGGTGGATCTCACGAGCATGAGCACACAAGCGAAGGAACATGGGAAGCATGGAGACCGAAATGCCCTAAAGCGAAGAAACATAGAAGGACGAAATTTGAAAAAAAGGTCGATCGCGCGAGTTATCTCCCAATATATTTGCCGGTTTTGGGTGGTGATGGAGTATTTATACACTGTACCCATAGTCGCTACAATGTATGTAACAGGCAGAAGGAAGCGTTTCCGAGCCCATATATTCTTGATCAGCATCAACAGCTGAGTCGATATAGCCATGTCCGTCTGTCCGTTCGTCCGTATGAACACCTAGATCTCGAAGACTATAAGAGCTATTTCACGCTAGATTGTGTACGCAGATCAAGTTTATTTCAAATTTATGCAACGCCCCCTCCCGCTACTGAAGTTTGGAAAAAAGTTATTTTCTCCCGCAATATTTAAAATGGATCTCGGAGACTATGGGAGCTAGAATCACCAAAGTTGGCATGCAGACTCGTCTAGTGAGTACGCAAATCAGGTTTACTTCAAATTTCAGTTTCACGCTAGATTGTGTACGCAGATCAAGTTTATTTCAAATTTCTGCAACGCCCCCTCCCGCTACTGAAATTTGGAAAAAAGTTATTTTCTCCCGCAATATTTAAAATGGATCTCGGAGACTATGGGAGCTAGAATCACCAAAGTTGGCATGCAGACTCGTCTAGTGAGTACGCAGATCAGGTTTACTTCAAATTTTTACCACGCCCTCCCGCCCCTGCAATTCAGCAACAAGTGATTTTCTCCCGCAATATTTAAATTATCGTAATAAAATTTGGTACACATATACATACATACATATATGTATCGGCTCACCAAATTTCATGAAAATCGGATGGAAAATAACCAAGTTATGCGCACAAACTTTTTAGTGGCAATGCCAAGGGGGCATGCGAAAGAGAGAAAGAAATAGGGCTAGTCATCAAACGCATTGGTACAGGATATATCAGAGTCGGTGAGGCGACTTGCTTTCTTTATTATCGTTGAGCAGATTAATTAAGCAATCAGGATTCGTTGGTGTTGTTTAGGTTTGACAAACAAAATTTTTGCCCAGCTTTATACAAGGTGTCTTTAAGATCTTAGTCTTAAATTATTTTCTACAATATTTTTTTTGGAAGTATTACAGTATAGTATTGTTGAATGGTAAAGATATAAGTTGGGATTTTCATATATGTGCTAGGATTGGAATTCTTATCCGAATGATTAGCGTTGGGTTAACTGTTGAAGAATCTAGCGAAAGTACGTTGTACATTTCGTGTTTTAGTTCATTTTGACCTTTTGCTGTGATGGTAATTGTTTAATGTTTTGAATTTCTTTTGTTTTTAAAATATATTTTGGCATTATTCTTAATTTGGTGAATAGCAGACTTCCTGCTATGTTTCTTAAGTGATTATACAATATGTCTATATTGTAATTTATTCGGTCGATATATTGTATAAATTGTGTGTAGTGGTCTTTTGTGTTTAGTATTTTAAAAATTTGGTTTTGATAGGCATTTATAAAGTTACTGATTTTTTGTGTTCGGAATTTATATGATCTGTGATATTCCTGAATCTTATAAATGTTTCTTTTTGCAATTGTTCGTCGAGTTTTACATTTCCACGGAGGTTTGCCAAGTCTTTGTTAATTCTAGTTTTCACTATGCCATTTATTAATCCGCTCTTAGATCTTCCAACGTTCGGGAGTAGAGTGTTTAGTCGGTCGAAAACATGGAGCATTTTCTTGTGTAATGTTATTTTTAAATCTAAAAATTCTTTGTCATCAGGTAGGTTAATGATTAACTGTAATATTTACATGGATTACATGATTGATTCTTTTAAATGCTAAACTATCCACTGGACCCAGGCTCACTTTCCTTAACGGCTGGTCCTTGTTCAAAATATCAAGCAAAAGTCGCTGTCCATAACCCATCGTTAGCCTGTAAGAATTTAATTTTAGTTGTGGTTAATATGCGTAATGTGTTCACGTGTTGGCTACTGCATTTGAAGTTTTCCTTATTTTCTGATTGTGTAGTTTTTGTCCTTTGCAGTTCGTAGGGTTAAACCATTATCTAACTAGACTTTGTGTATACTGAAGCGAGGCGTCAATTTGTTCCTCCTATTCTCCTTCCTAAATATGAAATTGTCTGTTGATACGACAGTCGGTTCTATTCTAGATTCGTTCAATTTTTTCGTCCGTTTCTGAGTCCGGTTCTCCATATTTAATTTGACAGTAGGCTAAATTGTTGATCGGAATTCATTAAGTTTTATTAAATAGTCTTGTTCGTTGTTAAAGTTGATTGTTTTATCAAAAATTTGTGTATGTCCGCTAAATAATTCGAAAGGTATTAAGTTAGTGCTAGAGTGAATGACATTATTGTAGGTTTTTATGGTTTCGTCCAGACTTTCGGCATGGTCTTGGGTCAATTTTAGTTCCTTCTTTTTACTGAGGATCACCCTATAAATTTCTGTTAGTGCAATCTTTCAACAGTTGAGTTGCTGCTTGATTGTTGGAACGATGTGACGTGAAGCTCTATGTTATGCTGTTCTAGGAAGTTTTTAAAAATGGCACCCAAAAATTCGGCACTCTGATCTAGAATAATTTTCTTGGGTACACCTAATTGTTTCATGAATACTTTAAAAGCTTTCGTAACGCTTATAGTGTTTCTATTCATCAATGGGTAGGCTTGAGCAAATTTAGAGAACTTATCGATGATTGTCAAATTATATTTATTATTGATTGTATAGATGTCAGTGTGAATGATGTCCAATGGTACGTTCGGTACTTCGGGTAAAACGAGAGGTGGTTTTTGTGGTTTCCTATCGTACTCAAGGGTCAAACATACCCCACAATTTCGAATTGTGGTTTTTTCCAGAGTGAAAATAGGTTCGGATATACAGCTGCGAACTTTGTGAGCAAACGGGGCAGTTTATTGCACGATCGATACTGAATATTGCCTGAATTGTGAAATTATTCAATGGGCTTTTACCAACAGGACTACTAGGGTGCGATGTGGAGCTGGTGTCATTTAGACATATTTACACATATTCAGCTCTATTCTGCTCAGCGCATCTGCTATAACGATTTGTGAACCCTTCTTGTAAACTATTTCGTATTTCATACTCAGCAAGCGTTAGTTTCCATCGGAGGAGTTTTGGGTTCTGTCCCTTGAAATTCTCTAGTAGGTGTTTATGGTCTGCAACAATTTTAAATTTATTACCGTATAGGTAGGGTCGGAAGTGTTTTACTGCCCAAACTATACCTAGCATTTCTTTTTTGATAGTGGATTCCGTATCTGTTAAAGTTATGCTAGCGAAACAGACAGGCTTATCGGAACTATCTGGTCCTCGAGACAACACAGCGCCTATTGCGATGTTACTCGCGTCTGTGGTGAGAGTAAAAGGCTTGCTGTAATCAAGATATTGTAATATGGAGTCGTTAACTAGTAACGTTTTACAAAAATCAAACGCTTCTCGAAATTCTGCGTCTATTACGACTGATTTACCCCCTGTTAGCTGTCTTGTTAGAGGTTTTGTGATTTTAGCGAAATCCCTGACAAATTTCCTATAGTTACCCAGTAGACCCAGAAATGACTTTATCTGCTTGGTTGTTTTAGGACATGGAAAGTTTTCTATTGCTTTTATTTTGTCCGGGTTCGGTTTGGGTGACTATATGCCCCAAAAAGACTAACTTTTTCCTAAAAAGTTTGACTTAGACAATTGAATTTTTAAGTTTACTTTACTCAGTTTTTTTAAAAAGGTTTTTAGATCTGTCAAGTGTTTTTGGAGCGACGAAGAAAAAATTATAATGTCGTCTAGGTAGACGAAACAAGTATTTCCTATAAGTTCTCCCAACACCTTGTCCATTACCCTTTGGGAAGGTGGCAGGGGCGTTTTAAAGCGCGAAAGGCATTCCCGTGAACTCGTAATGCCCGCTTTCGACTAAGAATGTCGTTTTAGTTATCTACGGGATCCATTTCAATTTGGTGAAACCCGCTTGCTAGATCCAATGTGTAAAAGTATTTTGCTCTGCCTATATTAACAAGGATATTTTTTGGAATGGAGTATTTATCAGCCATTGTTTTGTTGTTAAGTTTTCTGAAATCAATCACTAATCTCCACTTTTTCTTGCCGGGTGAATCAGACTTTTTTGGAACTGCCCATACGGATGCACCCCAAGAGGAATGGCTATTCCTTATAATATTTTGTTCTTACATTTTGGAAATCTGTTTACGAACCTCTTCCTTATGTATGTAACCTATACGTTTTAACGTGAATCGATAAATTGTCGGTTGTAGGGATATAGTGTTTGACCTTATTGTCATAGAAGAGATCGTGGAATTCTTTGCACGTCCTGATTAGTCCCTCCTTCTTCTCGCTGTTTAAGTGACTGGTTTGTATCAGTACAGAAAACTGTTCTCCCTCGTATGAAGGAGTCGGGTGTAGTACGATACTACGAATTTGGTCATATGCTTCCTCGTTATAAAGAATTACCTGTACTGGTTGATTCAAGCAAAAAGCTTGTTCTACATCGGAATCGTTGATGACCTCGAGAAAGTTAGTTCCATTGGTGACCGTATAGAGCCCCCCGGTAATGAAAAGGCTTGTGTCCGTTGACACTGAGTAGAAATCCCTCTAAGAAAATGTCCGATGCTAGATTATCCGTGGTCAAAATATTAAGAAAAGCGTATTAAGTCGGTATTAAGTCTAAAGCTTCCTATGTTTATATTGACTTTGTAGGTTGTGAGAAAATCCATACCTAAAAAACCATCAAAATACGGATGAAACTTGAAATGTAGGAGGTTGATTTGTGCTTTGGCCTTCGACTGGTAGGCGTGAGTTGGAGAAAGGTTCTACTATTGGCTTCTTAGCTTCAATAAGAGTTTCCCCAAGGATAAATTGTTTGGCAGAGTCTGGATTTCCCGAATAAGTTTTGGTTCGGTCTTTTTGCATGCAAACATGCGTTTTAAGTTTTCCTTAATGTTGTCCCATTCGAGTCTGTTATTGAATTTCCTCAATTACTCTACCTATTATTTTATAACGAATTGCACGTAACAATAATTGGCCATACGGTGTTTGGTCCGTCCCCTAATAACCAGGATATCGGTTGGGTTAAGGGTCATACTGATTGAAGTATTCACAGAGGTACTTCCAGTTGCCATTAAAGGTGCTGCAGGGATTATGGGGCTAACATTCCTAGGAGTGTTTGAGGCATATTCGGAGTCTGTCATTCTTACGACTGGTTCTTCTTCCCTGGTTTCTGGTAAACTCAGGCTGCTTCTAAGACCTAACCTAGACTTGGTCTTGCTTACTGGTATACTTGTGGACATTTGCATGAAGAAACGCTAGTTGTAATGTTCAATTTCCCTTGCTCTCCTCTAAATTACTGTTTTTGTTTAAATATGATTGAAAATTGTTTTTATATATTAGACATCCGCATGAGTTGCAAATGTTGAAGCAATGAGTACGAGTTAGAACAAGCGAAAATGAGAGGAAAGGCTTTGATTGTATTCGAATGTCAAAACGGTTGTTGTTGTTCTTTTGCTCTACAGAAAAAGGAAAGTGAGCACAAAGCAAGGAGTAGAACATTAATTCTGAAATGCAATAGATTAATAATGTATTGCACAATATTGAGAAACCTAAAGCAAGGATTGAAACTAGAACACATTAAAACGAAAACAAATACAAGAGTTACATTTTTATATTTATTTGGCTTATCACTATTTTATTTAACATACAAACATATATATATATTTTTTTAAATATTAGCATTAGAAAAAGTTTTTGTTATTATTGTTATTATTATTTATTGTTAATTATTATACAAAATAATATAATAACTAACGGGTTAAGAGTGCTAGCTGCTAAGGCTAAGGACTCGACCGTTAACTTATATCTTATTGAGTAAGTTATTTACATCTAGGAATTTGATTACTGATTTTATGTTATTGAGTGTGGGTGAAATAAGAAGAGAGGTGGGTTGGATTTGGCCAAATAGACAAATCCTTGAATTATGCAGTTGTGGCCAGGTATCTAATATGTGTTTGGTTGATAATTCTCCCTCGCATTTCGGGCATCTGGGCATAGCTTTTCCATTTAGCAGATGGTCGTGGGTTAAGGCGGAGTGACCCGTTCTGAGGCGGGTGATGATATTGCAATGTCTTCTGTGGCATGAAGGTGGATATCGGACTGGTTCCTTGCTTGGGTTAAATTGTTAAAGTCTGTGATCGTAACTGTCGTATTGAGTGAATTTCTTTTTTCTTAGTATCTCCTTAATGTTGCGCCATAAGTCTTCTCTGACACCAGGGATGACAGTTAGGCAAGGAGAATGTCCTGCCTGTTTGGCCGCTGCATCTGCAAGCTCATTACCTTTTACGCCCATGTGACCAGAAGCCCAAAGGAGTTTTATTTTGCTATCGTGTTTTATGTAAAGATGTCGAATTTGACATGTCAGGCTAGTTTGGTTGTATATTTTATTAACTGCATTGAGGGTAGAAAGACTGTCGCTGCATACTATGAATTTGCCTTTAAGTTGGAAAGCGTACTTAATTGCTTTAAGGATTGCAACCGCTTCGGCAGAAAATATTGAGAAATATGAGGGGAGAATTCCAGATGAGACGAGGGTTCCAGATTGGCTAACGACTGCGAAGCTCGTGGAGTCAATTGTTTTCGATCCGTCACTGTAAAGCCAAGTCCAGTTGGGGACTTTTTCCGATTCGGCAGCTAGCATTTGCTGAAATACATTTTTTGGTGTTTTTGATTTGTTATTTACCAGTTGGGGACTTTTTCCGTTTCGGCAGCTAGCATTTGCTGAAATACATTTTTTGGTGTTTTTGATTTTTTTAATAAGTTGAGAGACGTGTTCACGGTGTTCACGGGCCCGGAAGTTGCCAAGGAGGAGATGGGCTGATTTTGTTCCAACGATATGGCATATCCAGTTGATGTTTTTTGAAGAAACTGGAACATCTGCGTATAGTAGACATGACTTTGAACCTTCGTCGCTGTTTAACCGTTGTATTGAAGTCTTTTAGCAGAATTTGTTTGGTCAAGCAGAGAATTATAGGTATAAGCTTAAAAGTCAGTTGCGCGGCTCTCGTCTGTACTTCAGGAAGCCCAGCTTTCGCTAAAAGGCATTTCGTCGGAGTTGTGGGGAAGGCGCCAATGCTACGCCGTACTGCTGCATGGTATGCGGGGGAGAACAATTTGATGTTGGATGGCGCACACCATCCATAGATTGCCAGCCCATAGTCGATTTTGGCCAGTATTAGGGCTCTTGTCGCATGAATTAGAGATGTTGGATGGACGCTTAGACCCAAGAAACTTAATGATATTAAGGCGCTTGTTAAGACTATCTCTAAGATTAACACAATGTTGCTTAAACGTAAGTCTGCTGTCGAGCGTAAGGCCGAGAACTTTGAGACTAGATGTATATTCTAATGTTGTGTTATTTACCGTTAGAGTTGGATATGTACAACGATGTTTTGTACAAATATGAAATAATTTACATTTGTTTAAGGCAAGAGTGGCCCCTGAGAAATGACCCCATTCAACGATATCCATGAGTATTTGTTTAAAAGTAAGAAATAGTGAATTTGTGTTTTCGCAATTGCTGTATATTATAGCATCATCCGCGTAAACAGAGAGTTGTATTTTTTTGTGTTTTAGTATTATATTGTCTAGGGAGTGGAAGGCAATCATGAACAATACCACTGAGAGTGGTGATCCTTGTGAAATGCCGTTGTGTAATTTATAGAAATTAGTTAAAGTATTAATTACTCTAACACGAATGGATCGCTTGGTCATGAAAGCCTTCACTAGGTAGGACCTACCCCCCACTGGGAAAGTTGCTCCAGTACGGTGTGCACACCAACGCGATCAAAAGCTCTATCAAAATCAGTAGCCAGAATGGTTACATGATTTTTGG
The DNA here is from genome assembly GCA_024703675.1 of Drosophila nebulosa. NCBI lineage: Eukaryota > Metazoa > Arthropoda > Insecta > Diptera > Drosophilidae > Drosophila > Drosophila nebulosa. The sequence continues at coordinate 84,619 of JANFPS010000004.1, read as the reverse complement.
TGGAAAGAGCATTTGACGCGTAATGATGGATATGCAATAGTGAGTCCATGGTACTGTGTTGTTTTTTGAATGCAGTTTGGTTGGGGCTGATAAGTTTATTTTTGGTAATAAACCACATGATCCTTTTGGCAAGAATTTTTTCCAGTGTTTTGCTCAAGCAAGAGAGTAGGGATATGGGACGGAAGGATGATAATTCGTGGGAAGGTTTGTTTGGCTTAAGGATTAGGATTATTATGGCCGTTCTCCATGTATGCGGATAGATACCTGCATCTAACATTTTGTTGTCAATTTCTAGCAATCTTTGCTTCCCTTCTATTGGCAAGTTTTGCATAGGGTATGAGATGCGGTCATAACCAGGAGATTTCCCCTTGGCGTGCTGCAGGGCTGACTCTAGCTCAATCGATGTGATCTGAGCATCAAGATAATTAGCATCTGCGGAAATGTGATTGGGCGAGTATGCTAGAGAAAGGAAGTTTTCTTTATTTACTTTATACACATTAGAGAAGTTTTCATCGCTGGAATAATTGGACCACATAGCTCCAAAAGCATTACCAATGGCAACCGAATTTTGTAGCTCAACATTATTATCTCTGATGGATTTAAGAGGCCCTGGGAAAATTCCGACTAATTTGTTGATATCCGCCCATAATTTTTTGGTTGTGGAAAGTGGGTTAATGTTAGAAGTAAAATTGCAAAAAGAATCTCGTTTAGCTCTAATAGCTTCTCTTTTAAACAAGGCTCTCGCTTTTTTGTAGGCTACTAAATTGGTGGGGTTTTGAAAGGGGTTATAGTTATGCCAGAGAGTCTGCTTTTGTTTTCTTAGATCTTGGAGACTTGGGCTGAACCAAACAGGGTTTCTTATCTTTTTTTTAGGATTGCTTTGTGGAATGGTTACGTTGGCTGCTGGTTTTATGCTTTTCGTAATTCTTGCAACGAAGAGGTTCAAGTCGTTGGTCGAAGGGAACTAGAAGTATTTTTTACAAACCGATTGGAAGATATTCCAGTTGGCGTAGTCAGTTCTGAACCTAATTATAGGTGGGACCTTTTCAGGTTTTAAATGAGTCAGAAGGTTAATAGTAATAGTAAAATTATCGCTCCCGTGTAAGTTTTGGGAAATGGACCATTTGCTGTATGGTACTAGCGATACGGAAGTCATACTCAGATCAATGTTAGTAAAAGAGTTGTGAGTTGAATGGTGGGTGGCAGAGCCGTCATTTCAAATAGCTAAGTTTGTTCTGACTATGAGGTCTTCAACTTGATAACCTTTGGGATTGCGAGAGCTGGACCCCCAAAAAGAACTCCAAGCGTTGAAGTCTCCGACTATAGGCTTATGAGCTGACTTAACAATATTTAGGGTGGGATAAAACCTCAATGCCCATGGAGCAAGTGGAAGAGATTATGTTGATAGTTTTGTGTGGGATGTTTTGACGCATAAGTATTCCCACGCCATGCTTCGCATGAGGATTGGGAGAGTTATTGAAAAAATAACCAATAAATGGTTTGGGAGTTGCAACATTAGTATTGTTAGATTTGAGATTACTCTCTTGTAGGCATATAATATCTGGTTTTGTTTGTTCAATGTGATTGTTAAAATAAACGTTTATATTCCATTGCAGAATTGTAAGGGTCATTATTTGGAAGGCGTAAAGTGGATATTATATGCAGTGGAAAAAGTTTATATCTAATTACGTATCAGAGTCCTCCATAGGCTCTTCTGACGTGGTGTTATATTTTTTTTGAGTTAAATTTGTGGAGGTAGTTGGGAGGTTTGTGTTAGAAAATTTGGTAATTTTGTTAGTTTGGGGTTGTTTTAAATATTCAGTGGTTTTAGGCGAGCAGCCCAGAGTAGCATAGTCGAAATCGGCTAATGCGTTTTTGTTATTTTCGTGTTGTTTTTGCTGATAAGACAGCGGCATAGAGGCATAGAGGTGTTTGATGATGTTGTTGTTGTTGTTCCTTCATTTGTGACAGTAATTGTCTTATCTTTGCTTAGTTTGTTGCGATTTGGGCTTGAGTTGTAGTTTTTGCTGTTATTTTGATCAGATGTTTTTTCGTTTCTATTGTGTCCAGCCATCGTTACTGCAGCGTAGGAAGAAGGGTTGGTTTGCTTTGTTGTTGTTGCATTGAAAATTAACTTAGCTTCGCGCATTGTACATTTTTTTTCTGTCTTGATTTTCAGAATTTCTCTTTGCTGCTGATATTTAGGGCATAGGCGAGAGAAAGATGGGTGATCTTCTGAGCAGTTGGCGCATTCCGTTTGTGTGCAGTTATTAGGCGAATGGGGAGGTAAAGCGCAATTACCGCAAAGTGGTTCATTTTTGCAGTGTTTAGCTGTATGGCCAAGCAGCTGGCAAGTTTTACACCTCATTGGGTTTGGTATATACTCCCGTACTTTTACCGAATGCCATGCAATGTCGATTTTGCTGGGGAGATTGTATAAATGAAATGTAATCAGAATGACTCCGGAGGGTTTAATGCCAGTATCCGTGGTTTTGGTGAATTTGAATATATCAATGACTTTTTGGGATCGCAGTTCTTCTATAATATCTTCGTTGGGAACGTCGGAGCGGAACGTATTGTGCCTTTTACTTGGTTTAGAGTTTCGTGCATTTTGCATGTGATGTCGCAAATGCCCGGTAGAGAAGGTGAGTTGATGAATTTTTCAGCGTCGGTTTGATTTTTAACCAGCATCAGCAGATTGCCGTCACGCAAGTTATTGATGGAGGAGATGTTTTTAGATATTAGTCGTAGGGCGTTGTACACGGCAATACAGGAGAAATCTGAGATTTTTTTTTCATTGTTTTTTGATGCGATTACAATGTATTTCGGGTTTTCGAGGGTTATCTTTGGGAGTTGGGGGAAGGTCAATTCGATTTTTTGTCTCTTTTTTTTCGCCGGGGGGCTATCAGAGAGCAACGCAAACTGATTGCCCCTCAGAATAAGGGGCCGAGGGGGAGGCCCCATAGTCTTATGAATAATGCTTTAGTTATGAGCTAAAACACAACTGCACTCACGAAAGAATGTATGAAAGCAAATAATGAAAGACCACGTGTGTCGCGAAAGAAATACACCGATTAGACTCTGCTGATACGAAAACTGACGTCTGCCCGCAAAGAGAGCTAGTCTGAGACTGTGTGAAAAAGTTAATTGTGTGTATGTGTGTAAAAGTTAATAGTTTGTGGTAAATATTGGTACAATATAGATATTATACATACATATATAAAAAGTGTAACATTTTTTGGTTCTTAGTTGTACCCTTAACCAGGTAGATGAATTTACAACTGATGACGTCTGCAAGACATATGTATGTGTACAATAAGATACAAATATATTTATTCTGATATTTGTATGTATTTTATGTGAACCCGGTGGCAAGGGTTTTTTATTTTACGATAAGGACTGCGCGATAGAAAAACTTTTTGCTTTTATGTTGAGCATATTTTTTTTTTTGTCGAAAACTGAACAAGAATTTTTGTATTCTTTCTTTTTTTTTGTTAGTACGCTATGTACTGTAGCCTTGAGTAGTACATGGCTGGAATGTGCAAGTTAAACAATGAATGCATAATCGAAATTTGTTTGTACGTCTACTGTTGAAGGCAGTCGACTCGTTCTAAGCTAGCACATTGGGGCGAATATATTCAAAATTGGAAGAAAAATGTTATTATTTTTTTTTATTTGTGTACTATCAGTTATCAGCACTTGATGTCTGAGTCGTGATACAATTGGATTGATATTTTGTATATATATTTTTCCCTATTTAAACCTTCCTTTTTTTTTCTTTTGTACAGTGATCAACACTTGATGTCTGCATCGTAGTACAATTGAATTATAATTTTATTTAATACGCATGACAGTGATCAGCACTTGATGTCCGCGTGGTATAAATTCGTTTTATTAAATTTTGATTATATTCGTTTTCCACTTTAATTTCTTTATTTTTGAATATTATTTTTTTTCCTCTGCATAACTTGTGGTAATCAGCAATTGATGTCCGAATAGTTGTACAAAAATAAATTTTCTGACACATTATTACTTTATCGCACACTTTTAGTTAGATTTTTTGAGCAAAAACAATTTTCACTTTCTCACATTGCCACGAGGCTCTCAGCTGTACATTTACATTATTGTTTTTATAAATGTTTATTTTTATAACCATGTAATTATTCACATTGTCCGTGCGATCCTTGGTTCTTTCTTCTTCAGCTGCGCCAGTTATCTCCCAATATATTTGCCGGTTTTGGGTGGTGATGAAGTTTTTGTCTTTCGGATTCAAAATCTGAAGTGTTTTTTTATTTCGTTTCTAAAATCTATCAAGCCCTGACAGAGGCTCTTCAGTTTAACAAGTTGCTGGGTCGGCATTCTGCCGTCGCGGCATGTGTGGGCGTCGCTTAAACAGTTCTGGAGACCAACATCCGTTGGATCTGCTGTGGTGGACAAAGTGTTGGAATGTTGCAGTCAATGCCATTTGACCCAGAAGGAAAAATGGCATTGACTGCAACATTCCAACACTTTGACCAAAGGAAGCATGGAGCCCGAAGAGCTCGAGCTACCAAAATCGACCCTTTTTTATAATTCCCCATTATATGTTATTTCGCTTGTGTGTGTGCTCGAGCTCGCGAACATGACCTTTTTCTCTGTTGTAATAGGTTTTTGTTGTTTGGCTCCGAAATCAAATTTCCGTGCCCTCCCTTGGTTTATTCGGATAAGCCCCAAACGCTTGACTGTTTGGAAGACAACATTTACCGTGTTATTGCCGATATACGGCCAATTTAAAGAAGGTATAGACCTCCAAAAACAAACCTAAAATTATTATTTTTATACCCTGTACTTATAGGTTATTAAAGTCGCCACAATGTACATATGTAACAGGCAAAAGGAAGCGTTTCCGACCCTATAAAGCAAATATATGTTAACCAAATTTCCATATCTAGGTGTTCATACGGACCGACAGACGGACATGGGTAGATCGACTCGGCTGTTTTTATACCCTGTTCCCCTAGGGTAAAAGGGATATAACCATGTCCGTCTGTCCGTCCGTCCGTCAGTCTGTATGAACACCTAGATCTCGGAGACTACAAGAGTTAGAGGCACCAAAGTTGGTACGCAGACTCGTATAGTACACTACGCACAAATATTTTGACGAAGAAAAAATTGCGTATTTTGTAGTTTAACTTTTAAATTCTTTTATGGAAAATTGTTATTTATTTTCCCATGTTGTGTATGGTTAATACAAACTTAAAAATAAGAAAACAAATTTTTTTTCAAACAAACTTAACAAAATTATAATTCATTTTATATTTTAGAGGATGGCATGAGTATTTTGACAAGCCCTGCCATACTTAAAAATCATATTTTAGGCTTAACAAAATTAATTTATCTAGCTTATATTCAGTAAAATATATAACCTCCTTTAGCTTCAATGACTTTTTGAAGGCGTCGCGGTACAGAATCCACTAAATTTTGAAGGGTTTCTGGAGGTATCTCTTCCCATAAGGAAGAGAGCTCAGAAATCGTTTCTTCTCTGGTTTTGTTTAACGATACTGTTCTTTTGCGCTTCAAAAGAGCCCAGACGTTTTCAATGATATTTAGATCTGGACTTTGGGGCGGCCAGTTTAGCGTTGGAACATCCAGATCCTTCAAAAAGTTGGTAATCATGTGGGCTTTATGGCATGGGGCGTTGTCCTGCTGGAGAATAAACGACTCCCCGATGAGCCGATTTCCAGAAGGAAAGGCATTTTCATTTAGGGTGGTCAGGTATTGGCCTTGGTTCATCGAACCAGTGATGGGAATGAAATCCCCCAGCCCATTATATGCCACACATCCCCAGAATATCACAGAGCCTCCACCATGACTAACTTTTTGACAAACGGGCCGTCTCTTTCGTCTTTGCTCAATGGGCAGCTTTACAAAAACTTTTTTTTTGGATGAATTATACTCAAAGGAGCTCTCATCGGTCCACAAAACGCTTCTCCAGAACTCCTTTGGTTTGTTTAGATGCTCCTTTGCGAAGGCTAACCTTTTTAGCTTGTTAGCCTTTGAAATGAAAGGCACGTCCTTGGCTACAAATGTGCCGAACCCTGCTTCTTTTAAGCACCGTCTGACTGTACTCTCGCTGATTGACGTTTTGGCTGTCAAATTTAGTTCATCGGCTGCTTTTTGAGGCTTCAGCAATACATTTTTTTTAAATTCCCGTAACAGGGCTCGGTCCTCATTCAGGGTAGTCTTCCGTTTCGGGCCTGATCTCTTTAAGTTTTTTACCGAATTGTATTTTTTTTCCTTATTTATTTGGTAGTGCACCGTTTGTCGAGACATGTGGTACTCTTTGGCAATGTCCACTATTTTTTTTCCAGCGTGAAACTTAGCTACCATTGCCGATCTGACCTCCAAACTTAATTCAGCCGTCTTACCCATAGTTTGTATTATGTTTTAATAAATTTTTTTTTTCACGAGCTTAAATATTTGTTAAATTTAAATTCAAAAGAATTTTGGTTGAATCTGCTCAAAAGTAAAATCACATGTGCAAAATGATTTCGTCAAAATAGTTATGCCGGGCTTAAATTCGATGTTTGCATGCATTCTTATCAGCAGAAAGAGAATGCAAAAGGTAAACAACGAAAAATTTGATATGCAGAGACCTATTATTAGAATCTTTGTTTTATTCATAATTTTCGCACCGTTACTTAACGGTAGTCTGCACTGCCAGCATCGAAAGTTAAAAACAGTTTCGTCAAAATATTTGTGCCGCGTAGTGTATGTACGCAGATGAAGTTTACTTAAATTTTTCACCACGTCCCCTCCCGCCCCTGAAATTTGGAAAAAAGTGGTTTTCTCCCGCAAAATTTAAATTATTCTAATAAAATTTGGTACACATGTATTTGCTAATAACATGTATCGGCTCACCAATTTTATAAAAATCTAATGTAAAATAGCCAAGTTATAGGCATCAACTTTACAGGCAATGTCAAAGGGGTGGCAGCCGGATGGGTGAGTGAGATGGCATACGATTGGTATCTGTTTGGTCTTCGCATGCGAAAGAGAGAAAGAGATAGGGCTAGTCATTAAAGAAACATAACGAAGAGTGAATAAAGGCGCATTGGTACAGTGTATATCCAAGTCGGTAAGGCGACTTGCTTTTTTTTTTTTAATATTGTGTCAAATGCTGCAAACTTGCTTTTTGAAAATATTTTACAATTTTTTTACGGGTGTAATAATATTTCCTATATCTCACATGTTTCGTCAAATGATTTTTGCTAGACATTTAAAAATAAATGACTGCTAGCTTGTGTTACATTGGCGCCACTATCTGTCACGAATTTAATGTTGGTTATGTTTTCGACATTGCGTTGTGTAAAAATGTATTTCATTTTGTTTAAAATATTTTTCCCTGTCGATTTTTCGAAGTCCATCTATTAAGGCCCGAAATTGAGTCATTTAATTTAAAATATTTTAAATAATGCAAAGTGACACCTGAAAAATTTCTTTGGCGTATTGGTCCGTCCATATATCAATGGTAGCCGATACTGCGTTATTATCCACTGCGGAGAATATTCCCGCCCTTCTTTTGCATCATTTGCTGCAATTCGACTTAATGTCGTTGCGTCGGACAGTAGGTCATCAATATTGATGTTCGCTCCATAACTGGCACCAATTTTTACAAAAAATTCTACTATGCTGCGAAAACCAATCCTGTTCACTGCGGAAAACGGTCGACAATCCTAAACCTCCCATTCAAGACACTTCTGTGTTGCTGTGTTTTTGTTGAAGTTGGAAACTTAATTTGCTTCAGCTGGTTGTCGTAAAGAAAGACAGAGTTTTGACGCGACAAATTTGATGTTTCGTTGGCAAAAAATTACAACAATTTTCCGCATAAGTTGCAAAGAATCCAATCTTAAAGGACAGTTTGGTCTTCTTTGAATATGTCACACAGTATTGACCAAATTAGGCTGATAAATTTAATCAAATTTGAAAAAATTCTTTCCATATACAACCATAAGACGAGACATAAAACAACTAACCGAACACCAGCGACATTTTTATCTATGCACCTGACTATAATAAAATATATCCAAACGAATAAAATACATCAAATAAACAATTTAAATAAAAATAGACACGACTTCGAAATCGAATAGATTTAAACAAGCACTATTAGTAAAGTCAAAAACCACAAATCCTTTCAAAAAGACAGGAAAAATAAATCAGTTAGATGAGAAAAATTTTGAAGAAAGAAATAGAGGACAAAAGGCCATACACTACAAATCAAAATTCAAGAATAAAAAAAAAGTTAATAAAAGCAATAAAAGTATTGACAATTGATTAATTAAAAGATGACTTTTTTGTGGATTATGCTATTTTTTACATTAAAATCAACATACAGCCAATCCATTGACATTAACCCAGTAAAAACACCAAAGGGTTACTTAATATTTAAGACAGGAATCATGGACTTACCGACAAACTTTGAATATCATTAATTGAAAGTGAAATTAACGCTAATAGACATTACATATAATAATTTAATGCAAAAAGCACAGGAATTTAAAGACATTATCCATATTCAATACTTAACAGAAAAACTAAGTAGGGAAATTAATAGAACACAAATTGTAAAACGTAACAAACGAGGACTAATTAACGGCATTGGTTTAAAATACAAATATCTCTTCGGTACTCTTAATTAGGACGACAAAGACAAATTAGAAAAAAAAAAAATAATCTTGAAAGCAATAGCGTGCAAGCAAACGAACTAAATTATGTAATAGACTCTATTAACAAAGGTTTAGAAGTACTAAACAACCTTAAGAAGGAAAAGGAAAAATCAGTAAAATTAGAAGTTCTAATCTTTAATTTTGAGCATTTCACAGAATACATTGAAGACATAGAAATGCAGCTCACTAGACTAGAAATTTTCAACCCAAGACTATTCAAACACAATCACTGTAGTCATGTTAATTCGGAAAAACTATTGAATACAAAAACATTCACCTGGCTTAAACCAAATTCAAATGAGATATTTATCATTTCAAACATTCCTCAAGAAATAATAAAAACTTCCTTATCCAGATGAAAATAAAAATATTTTGACAAAAAATTCATACGATAAATACTATTTTGACAACAACACTTTATTTAACAAAAATACAAAACAAATAGAAACTAATAATAAACTAAAAAACCATAATAGGCATTTTAAATCAAATCCCAACCACTTGTAAATACACTAAAACATAAAATTTTTAAAACTAATTACATTGAACCAGATATAATTGTAACATGGAATTTACCAAAAACTAAACTAAATCAAAATTGCGTAATCAACGACTTAATAATAGAAGGCAATAACATACTGAAAATCTACGATTGTGCCTTACAATTAAACGAAATATCAATAAAAAATTCATTGCTTGACTATAGCCAAAGCATTTATGCAACAAACAATATCACCAAGCTAGAACCTATTTCCTATTTCCAAACAAAAGAGATAATTACGGACACACCAAATATTATACTGTATTTCAAGCTATTACATTAACCACTTTTATACTTACTATAATAAGTTTGATTACATACTAAATCTATAAGTTTAGGGCAATGCCACAAGAATTAATAACGAAGCATTTTCGATCAAATAACAATCGAGCTCCCACAGAAAAAATCGAAACCCCACTTATTGAAAAAATTGAGTCCCAAAATTTAAACAAAATTGATACTCCAATATGTACAGCTGAGAAAATCCCCTCGCTAAATCCCAATGTATCCGCCTGAGGACAGGCTATTTTTTTTGGGATGGGGGAGTCATATAATCAACCTTAATACCCAATAACTTATATTTTTTATAAACTTTTGGACACTTGCAGTAACAATTGTCCCCCTCAAAATCAAAGCGTGTGAAGGCTAACTCATAATTAAAACACACGCCAATCAAATCCGTTTTATTCATAAACAATTGAACACTTGCAATAATAATTGTCCCCCTAAAAATCAAAAGCGTGAAAACGTTAATTCAACATTAAAATTCGGGCCAATCGAATCGCATCATTATCAATCACGCCACTGGAGGTCTCACTGATTAAGCCTTTAAATATTACTATAAGACATTTTTGTACTTTAGTTTTAGTTTAGAGTTTAAGAATAAAGTCCCCGCATTTAACTCGAATAAACAATATCTTTTTTTCCCCCTTTGGAAAGACCAAATATTTAATTATATATAATTAATTAATTTCATATGGTCGAACACGCTTCGTTCTATCCGTTTTCACACTTCTGTCCAAAATTAATAAACCCTTTTGTAAGGGTATAAACATTTTAAATTTTGTGATAATCGCTTCAGTTCGGTTCAGATCAATCCAAGATATAAGATGTACAATGCCTGCAGTAAGAGTATGAGTTGATCAAAACTGAAACTGTGCGTCCCACACTTCTGACCTAAATCAATATGCTCTTCTTACAAGGCTGTAAATACAATAAAATGTTGGTGACTTTTAATTTATGGAACTCGTTTTAATTGTTATTGTCATTTTTTTACATACATTAATTACTTTATTTTTCTTTGTAGGCATTTTTAAAGGGTGAAACGCAAATAATGGCTGATGAAGCCTTTCAGAATGCTGTACAAAGTTACCATGATGTATTTCTAAAGTCCGAACGTGTCTTAAAAATGGTTCAGTCTGGTGCGTGCTCACAACACGATTTTCGTGAGGTATTTCGAAATAATATTGAGAAGCGTGTCAGGTACGGTTAAAGACTGCTTTTGTGTGTTTAGAAAATGATTTAATCGATTTTTAAAGGTCTTTACCAGAGATTGATGGCCTTAGTAAGGAAACAGTATTGACGTCGTGGATGGCCAAATTTGACATTATACTGAAAGGAAGTGGTGAGGAGGATTCAAAGCGACCCTCACGAATGCAACAGTCACTCAACAGCGAATTAATTCTATCAAAGGAGCAATTGTACGATATGTTTCAGCAAATATTATCAGTTAAAAAATTTGAACATCAAATTCTATTTAACGCATTAATGGTAAGCTTCTTTTGGTATGGTAAGTTTTCTTATATATTGTTTTTTTATCCCCATGCTTTAGCTTGATTCAGCGGATGAACAGGCAGCTGCAATTCGGCGTGAATTGGATGGGAGAATGCAGCGTGTTGGGGAAATGGAAAAGAATCGCAAACTTATGCCAAAGTTTGTGCTTAAAGAGATGGAATCTCTTTACATTGAAGAACTGAAGTCATCTATTAATCTTTTGATGGCAAATCTAGAATCACTTCCAGTTTCCAAGGGCAATATGGATAGTAAATATGGGCTGCAGAAGCTCAAGCGATACAACCACAGGTACATATATATCGCCTCTATTCTAAATAAGATTTGCACAGCTGTAACTAAAAACTTTTAATTCTTGTTCTGCTCCTTTATGTTTTCACAGTACGCCCTCTTTTTTGTAAGTCTAAGATAAAATTCATTTTAATCGTTAAGTAACGTTATTTTAAAAAATCATTATAATTCGAATGCATATTTTAGAAAAATGATCTTGCGTTCCCATGGATCTCTGTCTAAGTTAGAAGGAGATTCGGAGGATGGCACTACTCAACTAACAAAGTTAGACGTTGTCCTCACTTTTCAATTGGAAGTTATTGTTATGGAAGTTAAAGGGCTCAAGTCCCTAGCACCAAATCGCATTGTCTATTGCACAATGGAGGTAGAAAACGGTGAGAAATTGCAGACCGATCAGGCTGAAGCGTCAAAGCCAATGTAAGAAATACGATAAACGTCGCTGCTTAGCTGTGTTCTAATGCTGCATTTTATGTAGGTGGGATACCCAAGGAGACTTCACCACCACCCATCCGTTGCCAGTAGTAAAAGTCAAATTATATACGGAAAATCCAGGAATGCTGGCACTTGAAGATAAAGAACTAGGGAAAGTCACTATAAAGCCTACACCACTATCATCCAAAGTGAGCACTTACTTAAGAATCATTAATGTAGTTCAACTTAAAAGCATTTCTTTTTGATTGGCAAGTCGCCGGAGTGGCATCGTATGATAATACCCAAAAATCTTCCGGATCAAGATTTAAGAATTAAGATAGGATGTCGACTCGACAAACCATTGAATATGAAGCACTGTGGGTAAGTTATATAAAATAAATAAAAAGTAATATGTGATATCACGAATGTTTTAGACATCTTTATGCTATTGGAAAATCGGTGTGGAAAAAGTGGAAAAAACGCTATTTTGTGCTTGTTCAAGTTTCCCAATACACATTTGCAATGTGCAGCTACAAGGAGAAAAAATCCGAACCGTCTGAGATGATGCAACTAGATGGTTACACAGTAGACTATATTGAGGCCGCAAGCGGTAAAAATTTCCAACCCAGCTCTTTGGAAATAAATTTAAATTTTTCGTATATACTTAGCTAATCTTATGTTCGGCATTGACTTAAATGGCGGTCGATTTTTCTTTAACGCTGTTCGAGAGGGAGATAGCATTTCATTTGCCTGTGACGATGAGAATGAATGTAGCCTCTGGGTTATGGCTATGTATAGGGCCACAGGGCAATTGCATAAGCCCACCCCACCCATCACACAGGACAAAAACTCTGCCATGTCAAAAATCCAAGGAGGTATGTTTAACAACGTCACAAATGACGTACTATTGTTACGTCTTAGTAATGATTATGTATGTTTTTATACCCTTGCAATTATTTTTGGTCAGAAGGATCGGTCGAAAACAAATCAATGAATCAATAACTCCGTTCTTTTTTACAGGATTCTCAAAAAAATTCACAAATCTCAGCTTACATCCAAACGTCCGTGCCAAATTCCACAAAGATCGGACTACTTAATAATATAGTTCCCACTGGAACAATTAGTCGAAAATTCACCCAATAATTTTTTCTATAAGCGATGGTTTTATAATATCTGTGTCAAGTTTTGCCAAAATCTCGGCGACTATACAGGTCCCGAAAGAAAGATCGGTCCGAAAAGTAATTTTGATCAGAAAAACAAAAAAACAATAGGTCGTTCCCTTTGAAAATTCGATTTTTGATATTCAAGGTGTATCTAGATTGACATTAGACAAAAGTAGAACACAAAAAATCGGTTGTCTGTAAAAGGAAATTTTAATTTCATTTTCTGAATAGATTTGTATGTATATAGAGAAGGAAGTAATTGAAAATTGCAATGAAACTGATCAAGTTAGACTTATTTATACGCATAAATACAATTGTGTCATTCATTTCATTTCTTACAATCTGTGTTATTCTGTTGAGAATAAGACGATGATGGGAAAAGTAGGAAATGAAAAGGGAGTGTTTCGAGTTTAATGTGTTTTGAAAAAGTCAAATCGATGGTGGTACCTCCTAGTGTTGTTGGGTTATTAACGTCTGATGCACAATCGACATTAAACATGTCTTTCATGTATTTGATATATGTTTCATAATTTTTTACATTTGTGTTGAAGTCGCCACAAAAAAGAGATGGTATATCAGTATCAACTTCCATGATGGGATGTTGTAAACATACGGAAATAGTGCTTGATGTAGTAGAACACTGATGTTAAAAATTCTTGCTCCAGGATGAATATGAACTGCGCCAGGAACCGTTTTGAACGTGGTATCAGCGGTGAAGCATGTAACTTCTGCTAAGCAAACGTCCCCAGTGTTTCTAATAAGGCGGGTTGTATCCGAAAGTTGAACGTTGAGAATTTTGGCTGTGGATGTCGATAATAAGTTTCTATAAATTGCCACTTCACCTGCTGCATTTGTTTCAGAATCTGATCAATTATTCTGCCGGGTTACACATTCAAAATTTTTAATTGAAATTGGATCACAATTGTCACGCATCTACGTTTCAGTCAGAATCAAATAATCAGATGTTGAAATCGCTGTGACTTTTTTACTCATCGTGAAATAGTTCTGTTAACTTATTGTTTTAATTTTGTCAATTATAGCATAACCTACAATCGCTGTACTAGCGGACCGATGCTATTTATTTTAATGATGAAAGCACGAATATTCGACAATATATCACTGAACATATAATTAATATGGAATTGCATTAGATCATTTTTTTTTAAATGAATAATATCTAATTGTCCTTATAAAATTAAAAGATTCCTCAAACCAGCGCCATAATATAGGCCACTGTGTAAACTCCAGGAATGTTTTAAAAAAAAAGTAAGGAAGTCGCAGTACCGACTCGGATGCACCATGAACCATTCCAATATCTTTCTTTCTCTCTCACACATGCATTTCCAACAACGAAACCATACCATTTGCATACCGTCTTAAAGAATTCACGAATCTACATACATATTAAGTTTGGTGTCTAAAGCTCTTATACTTAAGGGCCGTGATGTTCATACAGCATACATACAAAAATTTAAAAACAATAATGGTTTAAAATGGTTCTTTAAGAGCATGAAAAAACATTGTATTTTGTTGAAACAATTTTTTAGAACCTTTTTGAATGACGCCATTGAATTCTGAAAGAAAAAAAAGAAAAAAAGTGCAAGGGTATATTCCAAAAAGCCCAAGTTGACCTTGTTAATATTTTGTAAATATGTTTCATTCCCTAATAAATGAAAAAACAAAAATTTACTATTGATTTTATAGACGCAGATAAGGCACGAAAGCACGGCATGGAAGACTACATAAGCGCCGATCCATGCACCTTTGACCATGCCACTCTGTTTAAAACATTGCAAAATCTAACTCTGGAATATCGTCTTAACGACCCGTACGCGTCCTTGGTAAGCTTGAACAAAAACCTTTGTTGCATACTAATTCATTAAAATTTCTACAAAATACATAGGGCTGGTTTAGTCCTGGGCAGGTATTCGTTTTGGACGAGTATTGCGCTCGCTATGGCGTACGTGGATGTTATAGGCATTTGTGCTATCTCTCCGATCTATTGGATCGTGCTGAAAAGCAGCACATGATCGACCCCACTTTAATACATTATTCTTTTGCTTTTTGTGCCAGCCACGTCCATGGAAACAGGTAATATGCGCATGTTAGATGAGCTTAACTCGACTATTTTTATTTTGATAGACCTGATGGTGTGGGGAGCATCACACATGAAGAAAAGGAGAAGTTTGCCGAAATAAAAGATCGCCTGCGTCAGCTACTTGAGTTTCAAATTACAAACTTTAGACATTGTTTTCCATTCGGGCGCCCAGAAGGGGCACTAAAAGCAACGCTGTCCTTGCTGGAACGTGTTCTAATGAAGGATATTGTAACCCCTGTACCACCCGAGGAGGTCCGCCAGATGATAAAGAAGAGTCTGGAGACAGCAGCGCTAGTTAACTACACACGGCTCTCCAATAAAGCCAAAATTGAAGGTGGTATGTCTTATATTTTATTGAAAAATTAATCAAACATCGTATTCTTATAACAGAAGACTTGCGTGGAGAAATTATGGTGCCCCCACCCAAAAAACTTGAGGACTTAATACATTTGTCCGAACTGTGCGTTGACCTCCTACAGCAAAATGAAGAGTACTATGGCGAAGTAAGTTATATTATTGTCATCTGAATGCAGTATGTATACCATTCTCTTCAAATCAGAAAAAAATTGTATAAAATGATCCGGCATACGTTCTATATATTGTAAAGATATTTATACATTCAAACAAAATTATAGTACTCACAATGTTAGTCTTTTTTTTTTGATTAATCTTCCTTGCATGACGAGGTCTTTTTATGTATGAAGAAAAGTCTGATCGTCTGTTCCATTAAGTGTATATACACATGAGGATAAGAAATCAGAAGGTTGGCTAACTTTAGTTCTTCCGAAGTTTGGAATTTTGACCCGGAGTTTTGGATGTAAAGCAAATTTTAAATACGTTTTGTTTTTTGATATTCATATGGCAAACATCGAAATATTGATCCCAAACTTTATTTTCGACCGCTTGTTTCTATGGGAGCTATGTAATACAGTTGTCTGATCCTGCTGAAAAATGCAGTGCCAGCATTTAATACAAGACTGCGTGCAAAATACATAAGTCGCCCCATCGGTTTTGGAGTAGTTTGCGTTGATCCCGACAGACAAAAAAACAATGAAACTATCCTATCCTAATGGAGTTGATTCATTTTGTTGGTTGGTTGGTTGGAGAATATTTATAATTGAATTTTTTAGAGGTCGTTATTTTACAAATGCATGTAAAAGTATTTTTCTCGCCGCCGACAACTACTTAACTTTCTTCCAACATCTCCAAATCCTTGTAAAAGTACATATTACCTTTTTCAAACTTTATTTTTCATTTATTTAACTTATTTTTACTACATGCATACGTTAAAGCTCATTAAACCGCGTACAAAATAGTAATTTAAATATAATTTCGAATGAATTAAGTAAATTTATGCGTCAACTTAGGTACATATAATATGCAGCAGGTGAAACTATTGTAAAACTATTTTGAATCCATGAGAACAATTTTTTACACATACAGTTATTTGCAAAAAAATAGTAGTGCACGAATCTGCTAAGTACTGTTGTCCGACATGTCCGCCACATGTCTAATTCATTACAACCTTATTTTCTATCGCTGCCTAGTTACAAATTCATTTTTAAGCCAAAGTGACAAATTTTCGGCAATCCGGCAATACCCTCGTTTGATAAATGTCAAAAAGGTCGCAAATCAAAAAAATGTATATGAGAAACGGAGCGCACGCCGTGTACGCATACTGTTTTTACATATATTATGTATATAGTACAATATTCTATAAATAAATAAAAACTAACTGTGATGGTTAGTTGGCCATAGCGAAGCCCTTGCACTTTTTCTGACGACGCCCTAGGCTATGCACAAAAAGGTGGAATTTTATCTTGTAATGCATGGCCTGTCTTTTTTTTCGCTTCGTTAACTTGCAATTCCCAACTAGTTTTCGCGTTGACAATATGGTGTGGCGATTACAATTTTGGAGTCTTTAGCAAAGTCTGCTGATAATAGAACTTAGAGGTTCTTGAAATAGTTACAAGATCGAGCTCGAGCCGGTAATACCCTCGTTTGATAAAATTCAAATAGGTCGCAAATCAAAAGTAGAATTTGGAAAATAATAAATTGAAATAGACAAAAAATGCAAGGGTATATAAACTTAGCTTTTTAATTGCTGATAGAAATTCGCATGCGAAGATCAAACACAAACCAATCGCATTGTATCTCCCGCCCTCACCCGGGTGCTAAAAAACCGCCGCCAGTTGGATGTTTCGATTAAGCTCATGAAATAAAATCATGTCTCAATAATTAAAAAACCACAATAAAACCAGTAAAACTACCTGGCAACGCAGAACATTACCTACACTGCAAAAACATGTTATATTGGACATTTATAGCAACGATTTTCCTAATGTAGGTGCTACTTCTCAAATAAAGCAATTAGTCGCGTCGACTTGGGTTTTCCATGCACCCCGTAAAATAAATATTTACAATTAATTAATCAAAATTTGTATATTATATATACGTATTACAAGCCATAGCTAGGAACTCACTTAAGTTGGGACAGATCTCATTTAAGAGAAGGTTGGAAATAAAATTTGCATGATACAACCAAATTTTAGTTCTTAGTTGGAAAAATTCGGTTGGCGTTGCCCGGTTTTGATAATAATGTCTTATTTGAATCCAACTTACACCCTGGCACAAAGCAACACATCCGACTATATAAGGCGCATATATGTGTATGTACATGTCGTACGAATCACAAATACAGTGTTCCCGATAACTTCCGATGTATATTATTCAATCATTTTGCATATTATTATTATAATATCCTGTACCCATAGGGTAAAAGGGTATTTTAAAGTCGCTACAATGTATGTAACCGGCGGAAAGAAGTGTTTTCGACCCCATAAAGTATACATTCTATATATATATTGTATATATTCTTGATCAGCATCCACAGCCGAATCGATATAGCCAAGTCCGTCCGTCCGTCCGTATGAACACCTAGATCTCGGAGACTATAAGAGGCAAAAGTTGATATGTAGACTCCTATAGTGTGTAAGCAGATCAAGTTTACCCGCCCCGCCCCTGCAATTCAGCAAAAAGTGATTTTGTCTCTCAATATTAGAGCTAAAGTCACCTAAGTTGGCATGCATTTAAAATATCGTAATGAAATTTGGTATATTGTACACATATTTGCTCATAATATGTATCGGCTCATCAAATGAAAATCGGATGGAAAATAACCAAGTTATACGCATAAACTTTTTACAGGCAATATCAAGGTGAAGTCAGCCGGATGAGTGAGTAAGTGAGATGGCATACGATTGGTATGTGTTTGGTCCTCTCATGTGAAAGAGAGAAAGAGACAGGGCTAGTCATCAAACAAACATAACGAAGAGTGAATAAAGGGCGCATTGGTACAGGGTATATCCGAGTCGGTGAGGCGACTTGCTTTCTTTATTACTAAGTACTAAGTATTACTAAGTATAGAATATAATGTTCAACTATCAATCTACCCATTTTTGTAAGCACTGCATTCATACACTAGCCTAGGATTCGAACACAAGTTATGATTAGGCCCATTTGATAAGTTATCTACCGGTTGGTATTGGGGACTATGATGTCAATTTTATCTTAAGAATTAAAAATACCATTTTCTTTGTATGGTGAAATCGGACTCACGACTTTCTTCATTGTGACATGCACAAATTTCATATTTTTCATTACCTGGTGAAGTTGAAGTTGCCCGGCGCGTAAAAATAATTTAACAAATAAATTTTGTCTCATGAATTTAAATTAGTTTTTTCACTTGGTGCATGAAATACCAAAGACGCGACGTCCTTCTTACATCATTTATTCTAAATGTTAGAAAATATCAAAGCGTATGTCTGAAAAAACTGTAAAGCTTAGATTTTTATATTGCTAGTCGCATTTGCACCCAACCACGACTATTGATGAATAATTTTTTATTGGACAGGAATAAAATCAACTATTAAGAATTCGATGGTTAAGGTTAGGTTTTTGTTTTGGAAAAAAAAATGCAATCTTGCAATTTAAAGAACTGAAGCCAACTTTGAAAATATACATATTTAGTGAAAATTTGTATATACATGACACATTTACGAAATAAAAAAAAAAACATTGTACTCTGTTTTAGATTAATGTCTTAAAATTATGTTTTCTTCCATAAAGTAAACTTTTACATTTTTATATAATCTGTTTAAATCGACTGCGTATATCATATGATTGTTATTTGTACTTTATTATACGTGTTTGTATGTGTTGTAAGTTTTCTTCTAATACACATGCCCAAATCCACTTATATTGCTATATATGTATCCTATACTCACACGATCTGTTACACAATTACTAGTTTTTTTTTTAAAGTTTTGCCTAGGTGATTTTTTTTTAAATATGATTAACATATGGCGAACATTTGGGAATTTTTACGTGTATGTTATTCCAACATGCGACTTATTTATCAGAATATGTAGACATTTGACACTGTTCACATGTGTATCTAAAATATCGTTGGTTGCTGAAATGGACGCAAAAAAAGCTTTCACCTATGTATATGAAAAAAAGACTTAATATAAAAGCAGATAAATAAAACAAATCATACAATTGAATTATTTTTGTACTCTCTTGTTACACGTTTGAAGGTATTAGACAGTATGTTATTAAATTATTCCACATATACTTTTCACTTCGACTTGAGTACAAAAATTTTAAAGGCGGTGTTTTTCGAAAAGTAGTACTGTCAAATAGAAACAAAAGAAATTCATTCTATGTGGTAGTCTTGGAGTATAAATCATGTACGACAAAAAGATTACTGTTTATAGTACATATGTGCAAAAACAACAGTGTTTTAACACTTTTATAATATACATATATAAAATAATATACAAATTGAAGCCTCACAACATTCGTTGGTACAAAGTAAGAATACAACATAAACTTATACAGAACGTAAACTTACTTAAAAAAAGTCAAAAAGATTTTAACTTTTGATGTAGCTTTAAAAATTTAATAACATGTGGGGAAAAGGTTCTGTTGTTACAATCATTTGACCAAAATTACTACATCCTCTTAGTTATCAAACACAACAAAAATGTTTAATCACATTCACCAAACCAAAGGTAGTTTTGGTATATTCTTCAATACTATTGTAATACTTTATATGAGTACGTATGTATGTATTTGTATGCCCGATCCATCTAGCTGCGCAAAATGGATAAGAAAACCGTTAAGGATTGTGGAGACGATGCAGAAGGGCACACCACAGGCGAGATATCCAATGCACCCACAGGCTCGACAGATCAGGCGACCACCTACAGGGCAACAATAGATGCTGGAGTAAGCGCTTCAACTGATGGATCATTCAGATACTGTATGCCTACACACGCTGTCTACACATCGCCAGTACCAACGGCATGTACTCCAGTTGACACAGATATAAACCAATAATAAACAAACACTTTTGTTTTAAAATGTTATATACTGCATATTGATCAGCGTCTGGTCTAATTGATTGGTATACAAATACACAGGGCTAAAGATTAAAATTGCAGCATTTTGACAATTCTCATTTGATTTCCAATTATGTTTAAGCTACACAAACGATTTTTTTGTTTAAAATTGGACCTCAAACTGGAAATTTGCAATCTTCTTACTTACACCACCACACACAATTTATAAAACACTCACGAAGACGTTTTAGTGCTGCTGTTAAGCTGCTAATGTATTTTTATTTCCAATCTATTAATTCCACAAGGACGGACGCTGTATATAATGTGTACTTATTAGTATCGCTAAAAGAAATCGACACTCGCACATGCAACATGCAAACATAAATGCTTTCCACTTCAGCATCGCATACGAGATCACACATTTTCAAATCGGATTATTTTAAACATGTACAATAATTAGGAATTGGTGGCGGATTATTAGTTAGAAAACGTTTTATTAAAAGTTTTTGCAGAGCTTATTTATATTACTCAGAAATTAATGCCACCATACCCATAGACCCAACTTAGAACTGTTAGCAGAAAATGACTTTAATAAGCAGATTAAAGGCACTTTCCGCTTTAATTAGTTCTAATTATCAACATTTTGTAGTTCTGCAGAACCAAATTAAATATAATTTGTTAATTTACTTAATTTCTTTTAATTGACGTTTGAAATGTACATCAAGATCAAAACAAAAGTCGACCTTCCCAAATGTATTGACTATAGAAATAGCTAAATTCTTTAAACCTTATGAGTTTATTTCACATAACATGGTATGGTCCAAAGAAAATACAATCGGAAACTTTATTTCAATATAAGTTGGTATGCATGATTTTTTATATACCATTAAGTTTTGATTTTAACAAATTCTTTTATATGTCTCCCTTTTTTGGAGTTGCACGGTTTTTTCACAAAAATGTTGTATTAATAATTAACGTGTCCTAGTTGTAAGCGGCACATTTATACCCTTGCAGAAGCTATAATAAAATTGCTCAGTGTCCGTCTGTCTGTTTCTATGCAAACTACATAGTATCTCAAGTTTAAGATTTTGGAATCAACTATGTATTTTAGCTTCTTTTTGATGTACGCACCACATTCTAGGAATCTGCCCGAGCAAACCATTAAATTTTTGTCTTAAACATATAAAACCATATGCCATACCGAATGCCATGAGTATAAGAGGGATTTCTAGTGCCATACAAGCTCGGTGGCTTAGAAGGGACGCGATAATTTAAATATTTAGACAAAGAAACACTTTTTGAAACATAATACGTTTTAGTGTTGAATGACTGCAAGGGTATAGAAACTTCTTTAATATATTTTTTCGTCCTAATTCGAATTCATTTTCACTACTTTGATGCTTTCGCTTGATTTTAACACCCCGTTGTTCATGTTGTACGGCTTTTATTTTAACGACTTATACCTGCCCCATTTTTAATGTTAGTTAGTTACTTATATTCTGCTTATTATCCTTTTAACTACTGAAAATATTCATATAGTTTTTGAGGTTGTCTAATAGTAGGTACAAATTGAAAAAGTGTTAAATAATTAATAGTTACATCGAGTAATTGGTAAAAGCACTACGTAACTTAAGGAGTTCATTTGATCGACTCAACAAAATTTATCCGAGATGGAGACCCCTACTATAAACAATTAGATGTAACAGTTTTATTAAAACAGAAAAATATTTCTTTGGGCCAAAAAAAATGTTCTTTTCGGTTCATTTCACCTTGTACCTTACGTACAGCAAAACATTCCTTTCATTTTACGCAAAAGTATTTTAAGTAAGCACGAGTCTTTATTATTCCTTTTAAAATGGTTGTTAACTTTATAATTTCTGTACATCCAAACGTCATTTTATTGTTTACAACTATCAAATACCCGGTCAAGAAGTGAATCTACTTTACTAAACTTTGAGCAATACATATTTGCAATTTCTTGTGTTGTATGATCGTATGACAGCTTTATGATATAGGTATCATTACATAATATGTTCAGAAATGCATCCTTCTATGCCCACTACGTTGCGCAGGTTATATTTTTTTATTTAATTTAACATGCAAATATTATTGGGTTTGGATTGTGATTTTTGCTAAACAACCAACGCATTTTATTTATATGTAGTCCTATAGAGTTTGTTGCACTTTGTTTTACATCAGTGCATGCCATAACCGTTACAAGCACCTTTTAGAATAAAAAAGCTTTAATAATGATTGTATATATAAGCAACGCAAATCAGCGGTGCATCACTTTATAGCTATCAGCGTTAAAAAATACGATATACTATTTTTAAACATAAAATTAATAATTAAAATTGTGCTCCGCTAACTTCAATAACTTAAAAAAACTAAGGAGCTCGCTACATTTTTCTGCTAACAATAGACTCAGAGTGTAAAACATATGTATATATAAATGCATATGCATATATACAAAAAAAATAAAGCATATATATGTACATATGTATATATATATATAATTATATATGTACATACATATGTATGTACATACATATGTATGCTTTATTTTGTTTCAAAAATGTAAAACAATTGTACGTAAAATTTTGATGTAACATACGGACTTTTCTCAGATTAAGGGATTAAGGGAAGAAGTAAAAATGTAATCCAATTTTTAACACAGCCTTTTTTTTACTTTCAACGCTATTTTTCTTTAGGCGTTTGCTTGGTTTAGCGACCTGCTCGTGGAACATGCGGAAATATTTTGGTCTCTTTTCGCAGTTGACATGGATCGAGTGTTATCAGAACAAGCACCAGATACATGGGATTCATTTCCATTGTTTCAAATTCTGAACGATTATTTAAGAGTAGATGGTAAGTTTAAATTTTTAAGAGCTATCATCGTTTTCAGTTAGGTAGTATGTCACGGGGCTGCTGTTGCTTCGTTGAAATAGTGCATGTACATACATAGTCGGTCAGCTAATATACAAGAAGTGAAACAAATGCTTTGAAGGCCTTTTTTTTTTGTTTTACATGCGCGATTAATCAATTTTTCATGGTATGTTATAGATAATTTGCGAAATGGACGCTTTCATCAGCACCTCAGAGATACATTTGCACCATTGGTTGTGCGTTATGTGGATCTTATGGAATCGTCAATAGCCCAATCGATCCATAAGGGGTTCGAAAAGGAACGCTGGGAAAGCAAAGGGTAAATAATACAAAATAACTGATAAACACATATAAACACAAACGCTTTAGCATACCCCATACCATACAACACACTGGTGGGCATTAGGTGTGCACAATTCCATCTCAGTTTTAATTTACAATGCATATATATATATATATATATATACATATATATATACTACCTTATTTATATATATATCTATACACATATATGTATATACTACCTTATATACATATATATACTTATATATATATATATATACACT
This sequence comes from Drosophila nebulosa, assembly GCA_024703675.1. Taxonomy (NCBI): domain Eukaryota; kingdom Metazoa; phylum Arthropoda; class Insecta; order Diptera; family Drosophilidae; genus Drosophila; species Drosophila nebulosa. Next base: position 60,759 of record JANFPS010000004.1, on the reverse strand, counting down.
GTGTATAGGTTTACGATTTTCAAAAATTGTCTTATGATCCAACATGTCGCATTTCTGTTGTGTTTGGCTTATTGCGGGCCTCATATAAATTAATTCTTACTAATATTGTTTTACAAATTGGCTCATAATAAAAAATGCGACTTAACCCTTTTTAGAAAGAGGAGAAAGCGACTACAGATTAATAAAAAACAGATTTTTATAAGGGCTTAGGACATATTTTCCACCTATTGGTTTTACAGTATGTTAAAATTAGCTTAACGATCTCAGCAGTGCCAATTCACTCGATTCATATCTCATTCCTGCATTTTCAACGATCTTCATATCTTGTAATTTCCTTTCTGTGAAAATTTAGGATAAACGCTGCTTTGAACCCTGCGGCACTTAACAATGCAGCCCAGGCGCTCAACACAGCGGCACTCAACCCATCGGCACTACTCAGCGGCAAGAAAGACCAAATAAATTTCTATGTTCCGAAGCTACCCAGACGCTCCGCAATGGCTGGCACAGCAGACGATATGAGGTTTTTAAATGAAGCACCTACCCAACTATTTTCATACATGTTCTTAGCTTACTCTATACTGTCTTTGCATTTGGATTCGTCTATTTTTCACCAATTATTATGCATTTCTTAACAATTCTTTTTTCGCATACTTGTATGTAAAATGCTATTGCTATTAGCCCATGTGTTCGCATATCACGTTAAGCGCAATTGCAACTGCAAAATATATGATATTGCCCATTTTGTATGCGTTCTAGTTCTAGTTAATTAGTTGTTCACATGTTCAGTTAATGTTTATGGCCATAGTTATTGGAATTCAAGAACTATATAGCAATACTAGTTGCATACATAATATTATTCGAAAACAAAATACAGTACCAAGTAGTATATGTAATTTTTTTTATGTAACTGTAAGTAGAAAAATGTACAAAACAAATAAAAAAGATCTGATCGCAAGAAGACGTTTCTGCGATTCCACACACATTTTATCAACCAAAGGTTTACATTTAATTTTTTATACCTAGAAATGGCTGTGCGACATCCGAGGATCTCTTCTGGAAACTTGACGCACTGCAATCATTTATAAGAGACCTTCATTGGCCAGATGCGGAGTTCCGCCAACATCTGGAGCAACGACTAAAAATGATGGCAGTTGATATGATTGAACAGTGCATACAACGAACGGATTCTTCTTTTCAGTCGTGGTTAAAGAAGAATGTTGCTTTTATATCAACTGATTATATTATACCATCAGAGATGTGCGCCATGGTTAATGTGATATTAGATGCTAAAAATCAAAGCTTTAAATTAACTACCATTGATGGTATTGATCTGGTGAGTTATATTTATTTAACCAATTTTAGGGCAAAACAAAGATGAAAAACAACTTTAAAAAATTCAAATTAGCTTGCTAAAAAAGGATATGTCTTTTAGTCATACTTCATATTTATATTTTTGGTTAAATTTTTCTCAATATGACATTTTGGAAATTTGATGCTCATTTTACTAAAAGAGCAAATATCCGATTGACATAAAATTAGAATTTTGTATTCAAATACTTTTAATTGTTTAAAAATTGATCATTTAAGCTGTTATTTACTATTACTATTTATTAAAAACTCATTTTAACATGATTCAATTCTTTTGCATGTAGTACAAATTTCACGCAAAAATAGACGATCAGATCGACAAGGCGAATGTAGCCATGACACAAGGACTAAGCGGTAAACTTATGTCAGTGCTAGAGTCGACTTTATCGAAATTAGCTCGCTATGATGAGGGCAGCCTGATTGGTTCAATTCTCAGCTTTACGAATGTCTCTAGCTCGGGAAAGGATCTCGGTCAGGGATATGTCAATTTTTTTCGGAACAACATGGATCAAATACGCGGAAAAATTGGTGACGATCTATGGACGTTAAATTTTTTTGAGCAATGGTATTCCCATCAGGTCAACATGCTTTCAAACTGGCTTTCAGAACGAATGGAACATGCCTTACACTATGCGCAAGTCACATCTATATCTCATATAATTAAGGTAACTAGAAGCACAAACTATATACATATCTATATAACATAATACATATATATACATAATTGCAAAAAGAATTTATGGGAAAGTTCATATGTAAAATATCCATCCCAATAGTACCCCAAAGATAAAACTTCTACAATCAACATTGCAGTTTGGTTGGTAAAAAAAATTCTCAATTTTTTTTAATAAACAAATAATCGCAGTTTTTTGCTACAATAACTCAATAGATACTATTATTTTAAACAATTCAACAATCATTATAGAAATATGCCTATATATTTAAAACAACTAATTTTGAATATGGATTCATCGGAAATCGGCTTCACAACTGTCAAAATCGGTCAATTTACTGTATGTCTTATACCTTATAAAATTATTGTGGGAAAAAGTTAATGCTGTAACAGTTAAGAATTATTTTCATCGATCTGGTGTCACCCATCCATCTTTAAAAGAAGAAGAGCTTAAAAATCTTAAAGTTGAGGATAATCTTCTATTATCGGTACTTTCAAAAATTCATTTATTAGTAGAGTTAAGTGAATATAAAAAGTTACACTTAGGAATGGTTTTGAGAAAGAATGCAATAGGGAGTCCGATGTTATTAATTGTTATTGTTACTTTACAGAAAAACAAGCGATATCCAAACAATCGTTAAAAAAGATTATTTTAGTCCCAATAAATGAACTATTTTTACATACCAGATCAGAATAAACTTTTTGAATGGATTACAAATCGCTGAAAATGAAGTGTACGTGAACTCCGTAAAACAAGTTTTCATTTAGAAAATATTTTAAAAATCTCTAGACCCTTATGTGACACTCCTGTATTTACACATTTATATTGAGACACGAAAAGACACCGACAAAGAGCGAAACATTTTCAACTTCTTTGATAACTTTGTTAAACATCTTATTTACTCGCCGCAGAAAATATATTCAGATTTTGAACTGCAAGGAATTCTTGAGGATAAGCTTAATTCCAAAGCATATCAAGCAATCGCGCAACGCATGGCTACCGAAGAAGCAACATGTGCTTTAACCATGCCTGAAGTGAACGAGGGAGATGAGTAAGTATCCAAAAATATAAGCATGCAAATCTACAAATCGTGATTGACTTATTCTAACCATAACCATTTAGACTCTATGATGATTCCCGAGATGGCGACGAGGAGGACGGCGGTGAAGAAACCAGTTCCAATGCTCCCCGTAGCTTGCCAAAGCCAAAAATTGGCGCTGCGCAGGCTGCCGCTGTGACCAACGTAGTTGCTGGGCGCGTTGGCAATTTGTTGGGAAAAGGCATAGGTGGACTTAGCTCAAAGTTAGGAAGTGGCAGTTGGTTTTAAATAAGGCACTTTTTATTCTGAAACATCAGAATCGTTATAGAAATTGTTCTTTTGGGTATATATATATGTTTAAATAAAATCAAACCGGATGTAGACTCCTGCCTAGAAGCAACTTAAAATTATGGGATTTGTACTCACAATTGCTAGTGTTTTGGAATTTTTTGCCACCATTATTATTGTTCAAATAGAAAGCATTGTGCAGGGGTATATGAAGAGCCCAATTGTAGCTTCATAGCTTATCAGAGCCAAGTCCACGGGCCCTAGCATATACATATATCACCACTTGATATTTAGCGGTCTCAAGCTTTAAATAACCTTGCTTACTTATCAGTGAAAACCATTTATTTATATTTGCAATAATATTATACAATACTCTATAAACCACATTTTCAGTCGTCGACTTTCTTTCTTAAATTGGTGTAGCGTGAACGCACATTCAATAATTAGGCCTCAGAGTTGTTTTATACTCTCTACTTACTGGATTATTTTAATAAAGCATGAGGTGTCATTTGGACAACCGTAAAGCTAGGATGAAGAGTAAAAAGGAGCAAGTATTTGTCCATAAATTATTCACTTTGCAGTTATTCGGTTTTTTTATTTTTATTTTCTCGTGCGCTTGAAAAGGTATTATACAATAACCTTGGTCAGACTTTGTAACGCAGAGAATGAGCCGTTTACGTTCCCATAAAGTATATATATTTTTGATCAGTATAAGAAGCCGAGTCGGTATACTTATGTCCTTCTGTTTTTACACTTCTCACGCTCTCAGGCCCGAATTGGAAAGCCTTAGAAAAACATTTTTGGTTTTTAAGATTTTTAAGCCAAACTGCATGTGTATGGTTGTGGTTTGCAACTTCCCGTAAAATTTTGTATGCATCGGACTACTATAATATATAGCCCTGATATGAATAATTGAATAATAAGTTCTTATGAAAATAACATATGTTTTTCTGAGAATGTTAAACAAATTTTGTTTCTAGGTAACAAGTATTTATTTTTATGACAAACGTCAAAAAAAAGTTATTGTATTAAAACTGAATTTTCGACCGATCGTTTCTATGGGAACTAAGTGATAGAGTAGTACGATCTTGAGGAAATTTGGCAGGGACGTTTAAAGTGTAAAGCAAACTAATATTTATAAGTTTGTTGATAATTTCATGATAAACAACGGAGTTGTTGAGCCAAAAATTCAATTTTTGACAGAGTGTTTCTAATGCAGGTGTATAATATAGTGATTTGATCCGACTGAATCCGAGACATACTAGGCCTGCAGTATATAGAAGGTTACATGCAAAATATTAGCACTGTAGCTTGACCGGTCTTGGAGAAGTTTGCGCTGATGGGCATGACGGACATGGCTATATGAACTCGTCTGATCATGCTGATCAAGAATATTTATACTTTATATGGTGGAGATGCTTCCTTCTAAGCGTTGCACACTTCTGACCAAAATTAAAAAAATTTTTAATGTGACCAAGAATTTCTTTTGTTATTTTGTTACGTGAAAAGAATGTATGTGCTTACTAGGTAAATGATACTATAATTGATAATCAGAATTGCTTTTTTGACGTTCTTTACATTTTTTATGTTACTATTCACTTATTCCCTGCAAGTTCTATGATGGCAGTTGACAAGCAAAATGCGTATAAAAGCATAAATAATGCGAACACACAAAATTTCGAGTTTTTACTTTTTATTAATTCACTAAATTTCGTTTCGTTTCTATCAAACAAAGCTGTTGTTATCGAATGCAATCAAATTGTAGGATAATTTAAATTTTGTATATATGTATGTTTGTACATTTAACATTAAACTGATAAATGTTAAGACTTTGGATATACATATATGTAAATTCTTCGATATGTTTAATTACATCAAAATATGCACGGTCACAAAATATTTTTTTAGTTCATTTTTGTTGTTAGGGGTCAACGCCGGAATTTTTTGCTCACCTTTCCTTTGTTTTAAGCTCCATTCTAAGCTGCAGTACTGATTGTGCACAAAATTGAGGAGAAAGAAAGCATAACGAAAAATTCAAGCATTGTATATTTAATACTAAAGGACTGTTTTGCAAAAATCCAATTAGACTGTCCGCTTTTGTTCGTATCTCGCCAAGCTTATTGAAAATACACCTATATGCTAGAAGTACCTCTTAATATTTCTACGCGCTTATGTAATATTAAGTTCCTGCATTTAGCGTTTTACCTTATATTGGATAAAATAAGTATTTCAATCCATTGTTTGGAAAAGTGTCTTCTGATTATCGTTTAGATGGGTTATGTATTGTATAGCTTGTTGGAATGCTAATGGCATTGCAGTTTGGTTACTTTTATACCCTTGTAGAGGGTGTAACAAATTTAGTTTGTGTCTCTCAGTTTTCAGCTATTTGAGAGAATTTTGAATTAAGGTTCTCGTTGACGCAGGCAGCACATATTTCGGAGTCGACCAGAGCGAACCACAATTACTTTAGTTATCGTTATCGGCGAAAAACAAGACATGCAAATTTCATGCCCTAGCATCAAGAAAAAAGGATAGATATAGAATACAGCAAAAAAACTTAATGTATAAAATGGAAACTTCATTCCCGTTCATTAGCAATCAGCTATCAGCCGGCCGCGACTAGTTTACATATTTGATTTCGTTTTTTACGAATTTTGAGAAATACTAAATATCTCTAAATAGAGGCACTCTTGAGAAAACGATGCGATTTCGAGTTTGTAGCGAGATACACACATAAGTAATTCTTGGAACATCTTTATTGTATTAAAAAATAGAATAAGGTATTATTTCTCACATAATGAGATTTAATGTTATGGTACACAAACTTCTAAAACAGCCGATGTTGCTATTTCAATCTTCCTACATATAAGCATCCAAATTAATTACATTTCTAAAAAATGTTTACAAGAAAGTTACATAGCCACTTTTATAAAATTCTAAAAAAAAAGGATAAATACAATTTTCGACCCTTTTAGCATTGCATTCCAATTTCAAAAAAAATTTTATTTTATTAAAGTAAACTTTATAAGGATAACGATCGAAAATGCACCTCTGCTGGTGAACAAAAAAAATAAACTTCAGTTCATTGGGTAAAACAAATTGGGTAAACTTAATCTAAGAACTATCTTAACTTCTTATCCTCTTTGATGCGTATAATAAATAGATTTTTAGTAATAATTATTGTTGCTTCTGATTGTCACAAGGTTATAAGGCTCAAGTTTAGACCTTACACTCCAAATTTTTTCCAACTTGTCAAGTCTTAAAATATTAGTATTAAGCGAAATGGATGTATCTTAGTCAAAGTGGAATTTAATAACACGTTTCACCATCCTAAATATGTATGTACTTACTGTTTGTTGTGGTTACGGTTAATTTATAATTATTTCCCCGAATAAAGAATATACCATAATTTAGAAAAAAGAATAAATGCTTAAAATATATATTCGAAGTAATTAAAATTTGTATTGGCCAACACATGAATAAATTTTAGTTAGACAAAATATGTATACATTAATTTTCAAATATATTTAAAACTTTCAACAAGAGGAAAGGTATTTTCAATATAAAATGCGTTGGGATTTTTTTTTAGACTATTTGACACACATACGTCGTCATAACACTGTGCGACATTCTTGGGGTTGTCAAAATACCGTTTTTTAGTATATCATACATTCTTATATACTAAATCAGAGCTATATATCGATTTTTTCTTTATGTATTCGATCCGTCATAATCAATTGTAAAAGTATAGTAAATGTATTAACAAATCTATCTATTTTAATCTATCTATCTCAGAATGCCATTTTTAAGACAAAGTTTAAAATAATATGACTTTCAGCAATTTTTTAAAAATAGTTTTGGGAATATTTTTAATTTCTATTTTTTCTTAAAAAAAAATATAAAAATCAATAAAATGTTTTATGCCAACTTTGCTTTTTCTTTGATTTGCAAAAGTTTCCGTATACATAGTTACTGTCCGTATTATTGCTACTGCTACTGTTGGACGTTTCACCGGATCAGTCATCGAAAATTTTGTTATGTTTTTCAGACATTGATTTAATTTTGAGGTAATTTTCAACTTATTTTGAATCAGCTGTGGAAATTAATACGCCTGTGAAAATAAGATAGTTGGACTGAACAAAGAAAAAGCTAAGAAATTGTATATTGCTGGATCATGACGATAACATTCCAGTAACAAAATGTCTAAATACTAATATTGCGAGTCTGTTTTCTGATGTGACAACATATGATTAATATTCGAAATATGTATATTTCCGAATCTTCAGTATTAAATCATCCGATTTGAATAACACAGGGAAAATTGATAAAACGGTTGCTAAATTGGAGCTTACGCAACGAAAATCGGAAATTTTGGCGTCGTTATGAAAATCAAAAATTCTGTAAGCTAAAGGTAAATGTGACCAATTTTAGGCGTTTTAAATGGACCTGATATTCGAAAGTTAATAAAGACTAAGGAATTTGGAAATTAATAAAAATATCGAGCAAAGTGTCGCACAGTGTACATATGTTAGCGTATTTGATTAAATCAGCATATGGGAAAGTATAAATTACATTATTTGTATGCTTAATTCTATTTAATTTTCGCGGTATTTTGATAAGTCGGTTTAAAATACATATAAATATGTCAACTGAAAGTAAACTTGATGAGCTACAGAGGCATGGCTTTGAAAATCGTCTGATAATTGTTTAAGTTAGAGGATTGCGAAGTTGGGGTTGTGTGGAAGGGTCATAATTTCGCCAAATATTTACCTACATCACATAAATCAAATGAATTTAAAAATATTAATTTAAGTTCAATAAATTGAAAATGATAACAAATTTATTTTCTGTATTTGATTCTTCAGCAATTTGTGGTTTATCATTAAATTGATTAAGAACATTTTTAGGACTTTTAATAATTCCTTCAATTTATTGATTAATACCTTCTCGTTATAATATTTTTTGAAATACTATTCTTTTAACCTTACACAAAGAATTTAAAACATTATTAGGACCTTCAGGTCATAATGGATCTACTTTTATTTTTATTTGTCTATTTACATTAATTTTATTTAATAATTTTATAGGATTATTCCCTTATATTTTTACTTCAACGAGTCATTTAACATTAACATTATCTCTTGCATTACCATTATGATTATGTTTTATAATTTATGGTTGAATTAATCATACTCAACATATATTTGCTCATTTAGTTCCTCAAGAACCTCCAGCTGTTTTAATACCTTTTATAGAATGTATTGAAACTATTAGAAATGTAATTCGTCCTGGAACATTAGCAGTACGTTTAACAGCTAATATAATTTCTGGACATCTCCTTTTAACTTTATTAGGAAGTACTGGACCTTCTATATCAATATTTTTAGTAACATTTTTATTAATTGTTCAAATTGCTTTATTAGTATTAGAATCAGCTGTAGCAATAATTTAATCTTATGTATTTGCTGTTTTAAGTACTTTATATTCTAGAGAAGTAAATCAAAATTATAATGTCTACACATTCATTATTTTTGTTAGGTAATATTATTACAATTTTAACTGTTTACCAATGATGACGAGATCTATCTCGTGAAGGAACTTATTAAGGACTACATACTTATGCAGTAACAATTGGATTACGATGAGGGATGATTTTATTTATTTTATTTGAAGTTTTATTTTTTGTTCGTTTTTTTTGAGCATTTTTTCATAGAAGATTATCTCCAGCTATTGAATTAGGAGCTTCCTGACCTCCTATAGGAATTATTTCATTTAATCCTTTTCAAATTCCTTTATTAAATACAGCAATTTTATTAGCATCAGGAGTAACAGTTACATGATTAATAGAAAATAATCATTCACAAACTACACAAGGGTTATTTTTTACTGTTTTATTAGGAATTTATTTTAAAATTTTACAAGCTTCTGAATATATTGAAGCTCCATTTACAATTTCCGATTTAGTTTATGGATCAACTTTTTTTAAAGTAACAGGATTTCATAAAATTGATGTTTTATTTAGAACTACATTTTTATTAATTTGTAAAAAATCACCATTTGGGATTTGAAACAGCAGCTTGATATTGACATTTTGTTTATGTAGTTTGATTATTTCACAATTTACTGATGAGGAGGATAATTAATTTATTATATTTATATAGTATAAAAGTATGTTTGACTTCCAATCATAAGGTCTATTAATAATAGTATATATAGTTTTTTTTTAATAAACAAATAATCGCAGTTTTTTGCTACAATAACTCAGTAGATACTATTATTTTAAACAAATCAACAATCATTATAGAAATATGCCTATATATTTAAAACAACTAATTTTGAATATGGATTCATCGGAAATCGGCTTCACAACTGTCAAAATCGGTCAATTTACTGTATGTCTTATACCTTATAAAATTATTGTGGGAAAAAGTTAATGCTGTAACAGTTAAGAATTATTTTCATCGATCTGGTGTCACCCATCCATCTTTAAAAGAAGAAGAGCTTAAAAATCTTAAAGTTGAGGATAATCTTCTATTATCGGTACTTTCAAAAATTCATTTATTAGTAGAGCTAAGTGAATATAAAAAGTTACACTTAGGAATGGTTTTGAGAAAGAATGCAATAGGGAGTCCGATGTTATTAATTGTTATTGTTACTTTACAGATCAGAATAAACTTTTTGAATGGATTACAAATCGCTGAAAATGAAGTGTACGTGAACTCCGTAAAACAAGGGTTCATTTAGAAAATATTTTAAAAATCTCTAGACCCTTATGTGACACTCCTGTATTTACACATTTATATTGAGACACGAAAAGACACCGACAGAGAGCGAAACATTTTCAACTTCTTTGATAACTTTGTTAAACATCTTATTTACTCGCCGCAGAAAATATATTCAGATTTTGAACTGCAAGGAATTCTTGAGGATAAGCTTAATTCCAAAGCATATCAAGCAATCGCGCAACGCATGGCTACCGAAGAAGCAACATGTGCTTTAACCATGCCTGAAGTGAACGAGGGAGATGAGTAAGTATCCAAAAATATAAGCATGCAAATCTACAAATCGTGATTGACTTATTCTAACCATAACCATTTAGACTCTATGATGATTCCCGAGATGGCGACGAGGAGGACGGCGGTGAAGAAACCAGTTCCAATGCTCCCCGTAGCTTGCCAAAGCCAAAAATTGGCGCTGCGCAGGCTGCCGCTGTGACCAACGTAGTTGCTGGGCGCGTTGGCAATTTGTTGGGAAAAGGCATAGGTGGACTTAGCTCAAAGTTAGGAAGTGGCAGTTGGTTTTAAATAAGGCACTTTTTATTCTGAAACATCAGAATCGTTATAGAAATTGTTCTTTTGGGTATATACATATGTTTAAATAAAATCAAACCGGATGTAGACTCCTGCCTAGAAGCAACTTAAAATTATGGGATTTGTACTCACAATTGCTAGTGTTTTGGAATTTTTTGCCACCATTATTATTGTTCAAATAGAAAGCATTGTGCAGGGGTATATGAAGAGCCCAATTGTAGCTTCATAGCTTATCAGAGCCAAGTCCACGGGCCCTAGCATATACATATATCACCACTTGATATTTAGCGGTCTCAAGCTTTAAATAACCTTGCTTACTTATCAGTGAAAACCATTTATTTATATTTGCAATAATATTATACAATACTCTATAAACCACATTTTCAGTCGTCGACTTTCTTTCTTAAATTGGTGTAGCGTGAACGCACATTCAATAATTAGGCCTCAAAGTTGTTTTATACTCTCTACTTACTGGATTATTTTAATAAAGCATGAGGTGTCATTTGGACAACCGTAAAGCTAGGATGAAGAGTAAAAAGGAGCAAGTATTTGTCCATAAATTATTCACTTTGCAGTTATTCGGTTTTTTTGTATTTATTTTCTCATGCGCTTGAAAGGGTATTATACAATAACCTTGGTCAGACTTTGTAACGCAGAGAATGAGCCGTTTACGTTCCCATAAAGTATATATATTTTTGATCAGTATAAGAAGCCGAGTCGGTATACTTATGTCCTTCTGTTTTTACACTTCTCACGCTCCCAGGCCCGAATTGGAAAGCCTTAGAAAAACATTTTTGGTTTTTAAGATTTTTAAGCCAAACTGCATGTGTATGGTTGTGGTTTGCAACTTCCCGTAAAATTTTGTATGCATCGGACTACTATAATATATAGCCCTGATATGAATAATTGAATAATAAGTTCTTATGAAAATAACATATGTTTTTCTGAGAATGTTAAACAAATTTTGTTTCTAGGTAACAAGTATTTATTTTTATGACAAACGTCAAAAAAAAGTTATTGTATTAAAACTGAATTTTCGACCGATCGTTTCTATGGGAACTAAGTGATAGAGTAGTACGATCTTGAGGAAATTTGGCAGGGACGTTTAAAGTGTAAAGCAAACTAATATTTATAAGTTTGTTGATAATTTCATGATAAACAACGGAGTTGTTGAGCCAAAAATTCAATTTTTGACAGAGTGTTTCTAATGCAGGTGTATAATATAGTGATTTGATCCGACTGAATCCGAGACATACTAGGCCTGCAGTATATAGAAGGTTACATGCAAAATATTAGCACTGTAGCTTGACCGGTCTTGGAGAAGTTTGCGCTGATGGGCATGACGGACATGGCTATATGAACTCGTCTGATCATGCTGATCAAGAATATTTATACTTTATATGGTGGAGATGCTTCCTTCTAAGCGTTGCACACTTCTGACCAAAATTAAAAAAATTGTTAAAGTGACCAAGAATTTCTTTTGTTATTTTGTTACGTGAAAAGAATGTATGTGCTTACTAGGTAAATGATACTATAATTGATAATCAGAATTGCTTTTTTGACGTTCTTTACATTTTTTATGTTACTATTCACCTATTTCCTGCAAGTTCTATGATGGCAGTTGACAAGCAAAATGCGTATAAAAGCATAAATAATGCGAACACACAAAATTTCGAGTTTTTACTTTTTATTAATTCACTAAATTTCGTTTCGTTTCCATCAAAAAAAGCTGTTGTTATCGAATGCAATCAAATTGTAGGATAATTTAAATTTTGTATATATGTATGTTTGTACATTTAACATAAAACTGATAAATGTTAAGACTTTGGATATACATATATGTAAATTCTTCGATATGTTTGATTACATCAAAATATGCACGGTCACAAAATATTTTTTTAGTTCATTTTTGTTGTTAGGGGTCAACGCCGGAATTTTTTGCTCACCTTTCCTTTGTTTTAAGCTCCATTCTAAGCTGCAGTACTGATTGTGCACAAAATTGAGGAGAAAGAAAGCATAACGAAAAATTCAAGCATTGTATATTTAATACTAAAGGACTGTTTTGCAAAAATCCAATTAGACTGTCCGCTTTTGTACGTATCTCGCCAAGCTTATTGAAAATACACCTATATGCTAGAAGTACCTCTTAATATTTCTACGCGCTTATGTAATATTAAGTTCCTGCATTTAGCGTTTTACCTTATATTGGATAAAATAAGTATTTCAATCCATTGTTTGGAAAAGTGTCTTCTGATTATCGTTTAGATGGGTTATGTATTGTATAGCTTGTTGGAATGCTAATGGCATTGCAGTTTGGTTACTTTTATACCCTTGTAGAGGGTGTAACAAATTTAGTTTGTGTCTCTCAGTTTTCAGCTATTTGAGAGAATTTTGAATTAAGGTTCTCGTTGACGCAGGCAGCACATATTTCGGAGTCGACCAGAGCGAACCACAATTACTTTAGTTATCGTTATCGGCGAAAAACAAGACATGCAAATTTCATGCCCTGGCATCAAGAAAAAAGGATAGATATAGAATACAGCAAAAAAACTTAATGTATAAAATGGAAACTTCATTCCCGTTCATTAGCAATCAGCTATCAGCCGGCCGCGACTAGTTTACATATTTGATTTCGTTTTTTACGAATTTTGAGAAATACTAAATATCTCTAAATAGAGGCACTCTTGAGAAAACGATGCGATTTCGAGTTTGTAGCGAGATACACACATAAGTAATTCTTGGAACATCTTTATTGTATTAAAAAATAGAATAAGGTATTATTTCTCACATAATGAGATTTAATGTTATGGTACACAAACTTCTAAAACAGCCGATGTTGCTATTTCAATCTTCCTATAAGCATCCAAATTAATTACATTTCTAAAAAATTTACAAGAAAGTTACATAGCCACTTTTATAAAATTCTAAAAAAAAGGATAAATACAATTTTCGACCCTTTTAGCATTGCATTCCAATTTCAAAAAAAATTTTATTTTATTAAAGTAAACTTTATAAGGATAACGATCGAAAATGCACCTACTCTGCTGGTGAACAAAAAAAATAAACTTCAGTTCATTGGGTAAAACAAATTGGGTAAACTTAATCTAAGAACTATCTTAACTTCTTATCCTCTTTGATGCGTATAATAAATAGATTTTTAGTAATAATTATTGTTGCTTCTGATTGTCACAAGGTTATAAGGCTCAAGTTTAGACCTTACACTCCAAATTTTTTCCAACTTGTCAAGTCTTAAAATATTAGTATTAAGCGAAATGGATGTATCTTAGTCAAAGTGGAATTTAATAACATGTTTCACCATCCTAAATATGTATGTACTTACTGTTTGTTGTGGTTACGGTTAATTTATAATTATTTGCCCGAAAAAAAAATATACCATAATTTAGAAAAAAGAACAAATGCTTAAAATATATATTCGAAATAATTAAAATTTGTATTGGCCAAGACATGAATAAATTTTAGTTAGACAAAATATGTATACATTAATTTTCAAATATATTTAAAACTTTCAACTACAGAAAAGGTATTTACAATATAAAATGCGTTGGGATTGTTTTTTAGACTATTTGATACACCTACATCGTCATAACACTGTGCGACATTCTTGGGGTTGTCAAAATAACATCGGACCGGACCATTTTTTAGTATATCCTACATTCGTATATACTAAATCAGAGCTATATATCGATTTTTTCTTTGTGTATTCGATTTTAACCGTCATAATCGATTGTAAAGTATGGTAAATGTATCAACAAATCTAGAATTACATTTTTATTAATTTGTTTACTACGTCATTTAAATAATCATTTTTCTAAAAATCACCATTTTGGATTTGAAGCAGCAGCTTGATATTGACATTTTGTTGATGTAGTTTGATTATTTCTTTATATCACAATTTACTGATGAGGAGGATAATTAATTTATTATATCTATATAGTATAAAAGTATATTTGACTTCCAATCATAAGGTCTATTAATAATAGTATAGATAATTTTTTCAAATATTTTCATTGGTTCTGTAATTTTTATTATTGCTTTAATTGTAATAATTTTAGCTTTAATTCTTTCAAAAAAAACTTAAGTAGATCGAGAAAAAAGATCTCCTTTTAAATGTGGATTCGATCCAAAATCTTCGTCTCGATTACCATTCTCTTTACGATTTTTTGTAATTACTATTATTTTTTTAATTTTTGATGTAGAAATTGCTTTAATTTTACCTATAATTATTATTTTAAAATTTTCTAATTTATTAATTTGATGAATTACTTCAATTATTTTTATATTAATTTTGTAACTGGACTATATCATGAATGAAATCAAGGTATATTAAATTGATCAAATTAATTATTTATGTATAAATATATATATAAATAAATAGGGTTGTAGTTAATTATAACATTTAATTTGCATTAAAAAAGTATTGATATTTCAATCTACCTTTTAATGAATATGAAGCGATTTATTGCATTTAGTTTAGACCTAACCTTAGGTATTTTTACCCTTATTCTGTAATTGAAGCCAAAAAGAGGCCTATCACTGTTAATGATATAATTGAGTATTTAACTCCAATTAAGGAAGTATGGTGATCAAGTAAAAGCTGCTACATTTTTTGTTTTAATGGTTAAATTCCATTTATATTTCTATTTATATAGTTTAAATAAAACATTACATTTTCATTGTAAGCATAAAAATATTTTTTTTTATATATTACTAAAAATAATTCACTACATTCAAAGATTATCTAATCTCCATAACATCTTCAATGTCATACTCTAATATATAAACTATTTGAATAAAAAAATAAATAAAATTAATACTTAAAATACAAATAATAATAAATACATTTTTAAACTTTTATTATGTATAAAAAAAAAATTGAGAATAATCAATTTATTTTTTATGTAAATGTTGACATCCAAAATATTCTGACCAACCTTGATCAAATCTTTTAACTATAATTTGACCATAATTTAATGGATAAAAAATTATTCCATAAGTACTGATATAGGGTATAAATCAAATTGAACCTAAAAATCTAGAAATTTTATAATATAAAAAAGATTTATTTAAATTATATAATTTTATTATAGAACTTAAATAACCAAATAGACCTCCAAAAATACAAACAAATAAAGTTAATAATTTAATATAAATTGGTAAACAAATTATATAAGGATAAGGAAAAATTAATAAATTTAACATTCTACCTCCAATAATTCTTATAATTAATAAACCTATTATTCTACGTAATATAATTCAACCTTCATAATTTAATATATTTAATCTTCTACAATTTAAATCTCCTGTTATTGAATAATAAACTAAACGAAAAGAATATCTTACTGTTAGTCCAGTAGAAAAAAAAATAAAAAGAAAGAAAAAATATTAATATTTCTTATTAATACTATTTCTAAAATTATATCCTTAGAATAAAACCCTGCTAAAAAAGGTAAACCACATAATGCTTAATTAGAAACATTAAAACATACAACATATAGAAGTTAAAGGTATATGAATATGTCGGCGCATACCGAGTTTGTGTGTGTGAGGTTGTGGTTTTGCGTGTGTCGCCGCATGTCGAGTTTGGGTGCGTGTGGTTGTAGTTTTGGATATTTTACATTAATGACAATTTCATCATT
This sequence comes from Drosophila nebulosa, assembly GCA_024703675.1. Lineage (NCBI taxonomy): Eukaryota > Metazoa > Arthropoda > Insecta > Diptera > Drosophilidae > Drosophila > Drosophila nebulosa. The sequence continues at coordinate 44,423 of JANFPS010000004.1, read as the reverse complement.
ATTGTAATATTGCATCAGCCTCTAATTGTCTTGTGATTGCTTGCTTGTACTTTGTCGCTTTAAGAAGTACCGTTTTAGCGGGGCGTCAGCGTTCTGACGCTGTCGCCGAGTGTGGTTCGATGGTAGGCACAAAGAAGAGAGTTCAAATTCAAGGCAGTACAATTTGGAACTCGAGTGCGATCGAAACTCGCTGCGCTATAATGGACGAAAATAATAGTGACCCGACAAATACTTAATCCACCTATTAATCGAATATCTTGATTATTATTTGAATTGTGAATAATTGCTCCTGTACATATAAATAGTAATGCCTTAAATAAAGCATGAGTTAATAAATGAAATATAGCTAATTTATAAAAACCTATAGATAAAATTCTTATTATTAAACCTAATTGACTTAATGTATACAGAGCAATAATTTTTTCAAATCAAACTCAAAATTAGCTCCTATACCTGATATAAATATTGTTAAACCAGATAATAATAATAATAATTGTCCTAATCATGAATTTCTTAATAAAATATTAAATCGAATTAATAAATAAACTCCAGCAGTAACTAAAGTTGATGAATGAACTAAAGCTGAAACAGGAGTAGGTGCAGCTATTGCAGCAGGTAATCAAGAAGAAAAAGGAATTTGAGCACTTTTAGTTATTGCAGCTAATATTACTAATCTACCAATAATTATTATTTCAAATTCATTTTGTATAACTTCTAAATAAAAAATATAATTTCATCTACCATAATTTAATATTCAAGCAATTGCTAATAATAAAGCTACATCACCAATTCGATTAGATAATGCTGTTAATATTCCGGCATTATAAGATTTTACATTTTGATAATAAATTACTAAACAATAAGAAACTAATCCTAATCCATCTCATCCTAATAAAATTCTAATTAAATTAGGACTTATAATTAATAATATTTTTGATAAAACAAATGTTAAAACTAATATAATAAACCGATTGATATTTTCATCTCCTTGTATATATTCTTTTCTATAAAAAATAGCCAAAGAAGCAATTATTAATACAAAAGATATAAAAAGTAAAAAGTAAGCATTCAATCAAATAAAAAAGTTATTACAATTCTTATTAAATTTAAAGAAACTATTTCTCGTTCAATAAAATAAACTAAATTATTAAATTTTGAAATAATTCTCGCTCAACGCAATGCATGCATAATCACACACATACATGAATGTATAGATATATGTAACTTTGTATACTCTCTCACGAGTTGCGTAATAGAGAGCAACGACTCGATGAGAGACAAAAGAAGTTAGTCGCGAATAAACTGCACAACAAACCACACGCATTCTGTTATTTTATAGTTCTTATAACAATATTAAATAAAAAATTTAAACTAAAAAAAACATGTTAATATAATAGAAATTAAACTTAAAAATCTAATTCTACAAATTAATAAATATTTCACGATCTAAAATTAATAACTCATATCACTAACACCACAAAATAGTATTGTTTTAAACTATTTAAATATAATCATAGTATACATATATTATTTTTTAAAATTAATAAATTTAAAGGTAATCAATGTAATGATAATAATAAATATTCACGAATTTTACCATTTCTTTTTTTTTTTTTTTGATTATCTGGGTATGTTGATTGTTTTTTTTTTCGTTTTTGTTCGCACACAAGTGGGCGGTTTTGTTTCACAATTGGAGTTTATGTGTGTAAACACACAGTTGATAGATACTTTCGCGCAAAGTTGGCGTAAATATTATTCACTGTTGTAAACTTTGAGCACTCTGCTCCCAATATTTATAGCCTTCAGGGATCAATTGAATGATGTGTAAGGCCCTGATATAAATATTTTTTGTAGTGATTTTCGCTCACTACCCAGAAATTCCAACAGTTCAAAAGATCTATTATTTTACAGAAAATCTGTTTTTGCTGCGGTTTGTCCCGTATGTTCTTGATGTCGGATCGGAATTTTATAGTGATTATTTACTAGTTCTATGTAACACATGAATAATAATTCTATATTTCACATGGATAGAATAATAAGTTCACTTTTACCGATCCGACTGAGCTAATTAAATATCTTGTCTTTCGAAAGGAAAGAAATGAAAGGAAAAAAAGATATTATTTATTTAAGTTAAAAGCGGGGCGTGATTGATATTGATTCGATTTGATTGGCCCGAATTTTAATGTTGAATTAGCGTTCTCACGCTTTTGATTTTTAGGGGGAAAATTATTATTGCAAGTATTTAATTATTTTTGAATTAAACGGATTTGATTGGCCTATGTTTTAATTATGAGTTAGCTTTCACACGCTTTGATTTTGAGGGGGACAATTGCTATTACAAGTGTCCAAGTGTTTATAAAAAAACGGATGTTTACCTTAAAGTTATAAATTTTAGGAGGCGAAAAATGTATAAGTTAATATGTTTTCAGGTTTAATATATGACTATATACCTCTTACCACTCCAAATGTTAAAAGCAAGACTGGTTTCGGGTGTTTTCCTGCGCATTAAACTTTTTGTTGATAGGCAACTTCGCTTCGATACGGCAAATGTAATTATCAATTACCATTTTTCTATGAAACATAACGTCAAGGCGCAGGAGTCTGCAAGGGTATTATCCAGAATTATGAAAAGTACTGTCGGTCCCAAGCAGGAGTGTATGTAGGTTGCTGTTAGCCAGCGTAACAACCTCTATTATATTGTACGCGGCACAAACATGGGAAAAGGCAACACAAGTAGGCAGCTACACAAGAGGTACCCGATCAGCATTACGTACCATTGCGCTGAGTCGAACTGCTGGTTGAAGAGGATCGATGATTGATCGATGAATTTTCACTTTACGCAACATCTCTACTACTACTTTGGGCACTATCGCTTTGGTTCACCCTTTTGAGGACGCAGAGCACGACTTTTACTTCTGTGATTAATTCAACAAAGATAGACAGAAGTTATTCTTCTGGGCACCACCCTCACAGTGAATGAATTAATCTAAGTGATGACATCTCCGTCATCCATATGGGAATGCGCGTAGAAATTCGAAAACATAAGTCGTCACTTTGGCAGTTTTTTTTTTTTTTGTTTTCTTGATCAAAATTGTTTTTCGGAACGATAGTACAAATATGACCTATATAACATATCCGGATGATATTGATCAAATTTGGCACATAAACATGTACATAAACGTATATAAAAAAGTATAAGTATAAAGTATAAGTATTAAACGACCAAATAGCAATTTGAATAATAATCGCTTACAAAAGAAACAAAGCTATTGGTCCTAAACTGAATTTGCATCCGATCAAACCTATGCGAGCTATTTGACAATGCAGTCCGATTTATTTTCGGACGTAACGTAAACAAAATTTCTCCTACGCTTTTTAAATTTACCCAATCACCTTTGGCATCACTAAAAATTAAATATACTGTGTATCGGCTTACCAAATTTCAGTAATGATGATCGGGTTAAAAATAGACAAGTTATACGCACAAACTTTTTGCTGGCAACGTCAACGGGGCGGCAGCCGGATGAGTGAGTGAGCGAAAGAGAGAAAGAGATAGGGCAAGACATCTAACGAAACATAACGAAGAGTGAATAAAGGACGTATTCTACGTACAGGGTATATCCAAATCGTTGAGTCGAACTGCTTACTTTTATTTTGATTATTGGGTTGTCTACAACGAATAAATATAATAGTTCGTATTTTATGTGAAGCAGTGGAAGTATCAGCAAACTTGACTGGAAGCTCAAAGCATTGAGTGGAAGGCAGTAACCGCTTCAATCTTTAACTTGACTCAAACTCTTTAATTGATAGAGTTGACACCCCCTCAGGCCCACTAGATATATGGATATAACAGATCAGGCGAATTTTCCGTTAATCGCAGTACTAGCAAAAGTACCAGCTATTGGATAAAAGAAGTACATAAATAAATCCCCACACTCAAAGCAAAAATCAGTTTGAGTGTCAGCTAAGCAAGCAGTTTGATTGATCCAGCAGAGTGAGCATTGTATGAAGCTGTTACAGTGCCTGTACTTTACAAAATTCTGAGATATTTAAAAGGAGATGGCCAATAAGGTTAGAAAAGTGAAGCCTATAAAACGTGTTTTGGACCGCGAAAAGTGGGAAATCGTACACAATGGCTATACCCTTTCGGCGTTGATTGTGATTTTGTAGAGGTAAGTATTTTTTTTATGCTCAGGTGTAGAGTCTAATTCTTGATTTTGTAGAGGAAGGAGAGTAATAGATGACTCAGGCAGATACGGTGTGGCAGCCACAGTTGGCTGCAGTTGGCTAAAACCATTGCCAGCCGGACCAAAGCCGTCCCTATAGAAAAGCCTCGTCTCCACTTAACTTATAATTATTTTTATGCGAAGGCTTTCAATATCAAAGCTTGGGACAAGTAAATGGAAGAATAGGAGTTTGGCTAAGGACTGTCACAGTATTTATCCTAGGTGCGGATTTTTTAATTCAAAAATCTCAAAACTTCATAAACGTCATGATAAACCATTTCGTCGATCTTTAACTCTACCAATTAATTCTTCATCAAATTATTATTCATCATTCATCCATTTGATGTGAATCCATCACCTTTATGTTTTGCCGACGGAACTTTAATATAGGCCTGTGATTTAAATATTACTGAAGAAACCCAGGAATTTATTTTAAAGATCTTAGTTTTAATTTGGTTAAAACTTTATAATTAACTAGCTTTACTTTTTTTATTTTTTCTTATTTTTTCCTAAATTTTCATTTCCTTTGTTTAAATTTCAAAATATCAAATATCTAAAATTCTACGATTTAATTATGCTATTAAGGCGAACTTGTTAAGGATTTATTCTAATCCGTTTTTTGGACACCTTTAAGCAGTCACTAAGGAAATGCAACTAAGTAAGAGTATGAAAAAAACTAAGAATTAAAACACCCCGGTCACGCTACAGGATGACCACCGGGGAGCCAAGGGGCAAGATTTCTCCTGTCAGAGGAACAGTCACACTGGCGCGAGTGACTGGCAGTTTACAGTAAATAGCCATTATCATAAGTGCAACACAAATCTCCATATTGTGACGTGTGTGGGATATCTAGAATAAAAGGTGTGTTTTAATCGCAAGCTCCGCGCGTTTTATTAAACCACCCCCCACAGCCTCACCCGATATTCAACATTCCAAGAGAAGTTTTGGCAACTGCCAAGGGCTTGAACTCTGAAGTTTCCCGTTTGAAAAGCCTTCAAATCCGTATGCATATGTATATACATATGTACATACATCCATATACATATATACATATGCACAGCTGTTCTTCAATGTAAAAGTGAAAGTGTTAAAAAATTCTGATCGTTATTCAAACGGGCATTTCTTTCATCGTCCATGGTATTCTGCTTAAATCGAATATTTTTATTAATTTTATGGCCGCACCAAAAGTTACGCACCAATACATACTTATGTATGTGCACCCGCGATATGCAGTTTTACCCTTTGGCTAACTAACGCACTTGTTTTTACTATTAATTGGAGCCGCTTCCATTGGTTTTGCGCAATTAATAATTGGCCACCCCATGAAAATCACGCACTTCTTATACCCTGTACCCATAGTCGCTACAATGTAAGTAACAGGCAGAAGAAAGCGTTTCCGACTCTATAAAGTAAATATATTCTTGATCAGCATTAACAGCCTAGTCGATATAACCATGTCCGTCTGTCCGCCTGTCCGTTCGTCTAAATGAACACCTGGATCTCGGAGAATATACGAGCTAGAGTCACCAAAGTTGGCATGCAGACTCGTATAGTGTGTACGCAGATTAAGTTAATTTCAAATTTCAACGCCCCCTCCCGCCCCTGCAATTCACCAAAAATTGAAAATTTAGTACACATATATATGCTCAATATGTATTGGCTCACGAAAACATCCAAGTTATACGCACAAACTTTTTACTGGCAATGTCGAGGGACAGCAGCTGGGTAAGTATGTGTTTGGTCTTTGCATGCGACAGAGCGAAAGGCTAGTCATCAAACAAGCATAACGAAGAGTGAATGAAGGGCGCATCGTTACAGGGTATATCCGAGTGGGTGAGGCGACTTGCTTTCTTTATTTTATTTGTTTCCTTTATTTAATTTTATTTTTTTCCCCATAGTCAAAACCAGTTTAACATTTTCCCAGTTAATTACATATTCTTATAATTTAATTAAAGCTCTATCCCAGCATCCATAGCTAACTACCGCTTTATTCCAGCGGAAGGGCTCCCAATTAAAGTATCAGTCCTACTTTCTAAACCAACTATCAACGATATCCTAGTTGATTTCGCCTACTGTTTTCCGATCCGTACCATTTCGATACTGTCCACTCGTAATCGTGGTTCGCCCATCCGTCCGTTTAGAGTAATCATTCGGAAATACTTGACTCCGCTCGTTCCACGAGACAATGTTAAGTGACCCGGCCCGCTCCAGACCCCCGCCTAACCCGTCGACAGTCAAACGTCTTCCGCGTAGTGAGTCGCCTATTGAGTTTCCACGCCTCCACGAGTGCAGAAGCTAATAAATTTCTATCCCCTGCTAAAGTCACTTTTCCCAAATCCCAGGTAATACATAACGACTGCTAAGGAGACAGTCCGACATGGCCCTTAGCGGCGTGCGACGCTTTGACCATTTTCAAGGCTCGCTAAAGAGAGGGTTTCTCCGACCAGGTCCCGCTGTATTCAGTTAAAATGCATTTGAAGCAGCAGGACGAATATGAGCGCTGCCACACTGCCCTTACTCACCGAAGTGAGCAGTCAAATGACAATCACCAGTTTCCCACCGAACACTCCAACAGTTTTGGCTTCTGTGTGAGGTAGAGGTTTTTGATGGGGACAGCCTCACATAGCCCTCTTTACGGCCATTTTTGTCAACAACTGCTGTCTAGCACCAGTGGAAAAGCTCTACCACCTGAATGCGAAAACTCGAGGTGAGGCACGGGGCATCGTAGGGAAAACAGCAGTTCCAGCAGTTGCCAAGAATCCGGAAAAGCTTTGCGATAACTGCGGACCGCTTTCTAAGGCATTTTAACAGCTCTTCAGCGGTCTGGCAGAAGTACATAGAATTGATCTGTCCTTCTCATTGCAATCTGTACAGAATAGCTGCCTAAGTCCACGGTGCTATTGTGGGAACAATCGGTTCCCAACAAAACTGCAGTTTCTTTTTGGGAGAATCTGAATCGGTTCAACATCGGGACGGATTTCGTCGGGCAAAACACAGCCGATTCCCGGCGACTGCGTGTGTCCTTCCATGCACAGACGAAAACACTCCCTGAAGCCAAACTTGATGCGCTTCTCACCAAGTTTTGGGAGGTGGAAGATCTTTCAGCGATGCCGAAAAAGCCAGTGGATGTCGTGTGTGAGCAGCATTTTTGAGAGCCGACCAAAAAAAGGAAAGATATGCTCCTTGCCAGTCAAGAATTCGGACAGCATCGGTTTCTTTGGTCACTCCAGATCCATTGCAATGGCTCAGTTTCAGAGAAACGAAGCACGGCTCAGAAAGAATCCAACCTTAAAGCAACAGAATGATGCATTTCTGCAGGAATATGTAGATTTGGGCCATATGATGCCAGTAGTGCTACCCACTCAAAGAGCGAATTTTTATCTCCCTCATCTCGCGGCAGTTAAGCCCAAGAGTACCACGGTGACCTTCAGCGTGAACTGCTCTCCTTTCATAAATATTTGAGTTTTAATACAGCTGCCACACGACACGGAACACTTATATCCCAAGGCAATGATTCTCCGACACTACATGTACGCAGATGATGTCCTTGCAGGTACACACACCTAAGACGAGGTATGCAACACAATTGAAGAGCTTCAGTCGGCCATCAGTTCAGATGGATTTCCGCTACAAAAATGGACCTCTAACAAGAGGACAATCCTCCAAGCCATCCCAAAGGATCCCACAAAGTATTTATGGAGCAGATTTATGTAGATGCGTAAGCTCGGCTGGGATGACGCTCTTTTAGCAGGCTTGCTACATCAATGGCACGAGTTCCTCCAGCACTATCCGGGTCTTAGTCGCGTACGAATTCCAAGATAGTTAGAAATCAATCCCGAATTAGCGTGGGATCTGCTGGGCTTTTGAGACGCTTCTCAGATGGTATTCGGAGCAGCACTATACATTTGGGTAAAGCGCCAAGGTCAGGTGAGCGTCCATCTGTTGACGCCCAAGACACGAGTGGCCCCAGTTATGACGGTCTCTCTGCCGCGACTGGAGCTGCGCGGCACTGTCCTTTTAGCCGTCTTGTGTTCAGCCGACGTTCCACACCTTCCAGTCCCGCCATTCCTTTGCTATTTCTGGACTGACTCCACCATGGTGTTGGCCTTGCTGAATAAGCCCCTGCAGCTGGTCCACGTTCGTGGCTAACCGAGACGCGAAAATCACAAAGCGCACTGAGGTCCAACGCTGGTTTCACGTGCGATCCGAAGAAAACCCAGCAGACTTAGCAAGTAGAGGCGTTTCCGCCGGAAGCTTGGCGGCCAGCGAGCTGTAGTTGCATGGGCCGAACTGGTTCCGGCGAGAAACTGACGGTTAGCCTGCTTCCTCGTCTGAGGTCTGCAATACTGTAGCGACATGGCCCCAGATGACTTCAGTTCCCGTTTCTCCGATTATGGCAAAGCCCACCGGTTCACCGCAAATCTGCGTAGGTTCGTCGCGCCTAGGGCATCGATCCATCTCACTTTCCGCAAAACTCAGCAAAGAGGAGCTACTCGCCTCCTTATACTTATTCGGCTAGCCCAGCACAAAGAATACGCGAAACGGTCATACTGGTGCGCGTAACTGGCAGTTCACAGTAAATCGCCATTATAACCGGCCGGGTTTTTTCTCGACTCCGTTATATTGTTTTTCATAAGTAGCAATTTTCAACCCGAATCTCCATACTGTGACGTGAATGGGACATCTAGAATAAAAGTTGAGTTTTAATCGCAAGCTACGTGTGTTTTAATAAACCATCCCCCCACAGCCTCACTCGATTTCCAACATCCCAAGTGCCCCGAAGTCTTGGCAACCGTCAAGGCACTCTGAAGTTTTCCACCCTCCCACAAACACCTTTCATTTGTTTTCTAATAAGAAACCCATTGTGTAATCTTGAAGATTTGCTTAATTGTTTCCATCATGGGATTAATTATATAATTTATTGTTAAATTATATTTTTGTACATAAGAGCAAGAATGAATTGTGACTTAGCCAAATTTATATGCTTGGATACTGAGATAGCTGTCCTCTGTTTGCGTAGAGGTAGCCGACATTTTCCAGTCTTTAAGGATTGTACATGAATAGGGTGGGTTAAAAATAACAGTGGTGAACAGACCACCATGTTCGCACAACAGTCAGCAGTTTTAAACCAAAACTTTCCGACTTCTAGATGTAACAGGCAGAAGGAAGCGTTATATAATAACTTATAATTTTTTCGGCCCTAAAATTTATAACTTTAAGGTAAACATCCGTTTTTTTATAAACACTTGGACGCTTGTAATAGCAATTGTCCCCCTCAAAATCAAAGCGTGTGAAAGCTAACTCATAATTAAAACACAGGCCAATCAAATCCGTTTTATTCAAAAACAATTAAATACTTGCAATAATAATTTTCCCCCTAAAAATCATAAGCGTGAGAACGCTAATTCAACATTAAAATTCGAGCCAATCAAATCGCATCAATATCCATCACGCCACTGAAGGGCTCCCAAATTAAGCCTATAAATATTACTATAAGACATTTTTGTACTTCAGTTTTAAGTTTTCATTCAAAGAATAAAGTCCCCGCTTTTAACTTAAATAAATAATATCTTTTTTTTTTCCTTTGGAAAGACAAGATATTTAATTAGCGCAGTCGGTAGCATCGGTAAAAGTGAACTTATTATTCTATCCATGTGAAATATAGAATTATTATTCATGTGTTACATAGAACTAGTAAATAATCACTATAAAATTCCGATCCGACATCAAGAACATACGGGACAAACCGCAGCAGAAACAGATTTTCTGTAAAATAATAGATCTTTTGAACTGTTGGAATTTCTGGGTAGTGAGCGAAAATCACTACAAAAAAATATTTATATTAGGGCCTTACACATCATTCAATTGATCCCTGAAGGCTATAAATATTGGGAGCAGAGTGCTCGAGGTTTAAAACAGTGAATAACATTTACGCCAACTGTGCGCGAAAGTATCTATCAACTGTGTGTTTACAAACATAAACTCCAATTGTGAAACAAAACCGCCCACTTGTGTGCGAACAAAAAAGAAAAACAAAACAATCAACATACCCAGATAATCAACAAAACACAACAAAAAAAAAAATAAAGAAAACAAGTCGCCTCACCCCCTCGATTATACCCTGTACCAATGCGCCCTTTATTCACTCTTTGTTATGTTTGTTTGATGACTAGCCCTATCTCTTTCTCTCTGTCACATGCAAAGACCAAAACACATACCACCCGGCTGCTGACCCTTCGACATTGCCAGTAAAAAGTTTGTGCATATAACTTGGTTATTTTCCATCCGATTTTCATGAAATTTGGTAAGCCGATACATATATATGTCGGAGATTGAATTAGGCATTTCTAATAATTTGAATTGTGTGCCTACTGTTAAGGCGAATTGATCAGTGTTAAGTAATGAATATCATGACTGATGTAGAACTGTTTAACACTAGATATGTGCGATGACAGTAGAGGCTGTCATCGAGTGTGGCTCGGTGTGCGGTTGAGAGAATTCAGTCTCTTTTCCTTCTGGAATTCAACCTGAAAGCACGTCGAGACTCGCTGCACAAACCTAGTGACAAAAATGGAAGTCAATAATGGAATCAACGATTCAGGAATCACTGAAATCCTCAACTCGCCGATTTATATAATGAGCAAATATATGTGTACTAAATTTCATTACTTTATTTTAAATATTGTGGGAGAAAATCACTTTTTGGTGAAAAAAGTACCCTATGGGTACAGAGTATAAAAATGGCCATAGAACTCTCCGAAGCCCACCTCAATTAAGCACTGTCTTCGCTAAGACAGGTCGCAAATTATGAAGAAGCACCAGAGAACCTGACGTCATTCATAAAGAGGATAGATATCATCATAAGACCCATGATATAAGGCAACCTAACATAATGTTCAGTGCCATCGAGATGCTGCTCACTGGAGAAGCACAACGGCTCTTGCAATTTGGATAAGTCAACACCTGGTCGGAACTGAGAGCATTCCTCAACAATGAATTAAAGACGCAGACCCCTTGCGAGGAACTTCTTCGACGCCTCTACAACACCAACTATATAGGAACCCTTCGTAAGTTCGTAACAGAAATAAAATGTATAGTTTCCTGGTTTTGAGTATTCTTCTTCATAATTTATTTGGGCTTTGCAGGATTTTAGGAATTTCCTGCCTATCAACATGTCGTATTTATTTGAAAATTTATGGATATAAAATTTTTGTTCTGTTGGACAAAGTTTTCTGGGTGCAAGGAAAACAATTTCTTTTAATTCTACTGCTCCATCAATCATGTGAATATTGGAATCTCCTAAATAGGTTTTGAAATTAAAAAAAGGTTTTCGGACATTATATTTATTGAGGATCCTGAATCGACTACACATCTCAAAGGTTTATTGTTCATTATTATTCTGACGAAGGATTTGTCCCTATCTCTTCTTCTGTTTGATCCGAGGCATTCTGATAAAAATTTTCGAATATACCCATATTGCTAACTTCACTATTACTTTCTCTTTGCCTTTTTGTAGGCTGGTTTGCTATATTATTTTGCAGTTGATAATGTATTGCATTCTAAGCCCTATTTATATTTAATATTTGTTAAAACTCTTGGAAAAGTTGTTGGTTTTGTGTTGTAGCGGATTGTTTTGTTTAAGACGGAGTTGTCCCAAATTGGCAAAGTTGAAATTTTGTCGGGGTATATCTTTAATTCGCCAGATAAGTAAATTTATACAAATCACAATGTTCTCGAGGGGTGAGTTCAAAATGAGTTTTCTAGGTTTGAATGCCAAGTGAAAGTAAACTGGATGAGCTTCTAACTGATACATTACAACTGATACTACATTATTGTAGTCGTAATAAAATTGGCAAAGTTAGAGCACGGCAAAGGTGAAAGTTTTTTGAGTCGATTCGATTCGCCTGATTGGTAAATTTTTACAAATGCACTATTTTTTCAAAAAGTGAATTTGAAATACATTTTGGTAGGTTCGAATGACAAATGAAGCTAAACTGGATGAGCTACTTACTGAAACGCTGCTTTTTGTAATCGACCCAATATTGGCAAAGTTAGCGTACGGAAATGTTGAGAATACCCAATTATGACAAATTCACGATTTTTTTTCGAAAATTGGGTTCAAAATGAGTTTTCTAGGTTTGAATGACATATGTAAACAGACTAGATGAGCTACGAACTGATGCATTGCTCCAAAATTGGGTTCGAAATAAGTTTTCTATGTTTGAATGACAAATGTAACTACACTGGATGAGCTACTAACTAAAACACTGCTTTTTGTAATCGTCTCATTATTGGCAAAGTTAGAGCACGGAAAAGTTGAGAATACCCAATTTTGACAAATTTAAGATTTTCTCGAAAATTGGGTTCAAAATGAGTTTTCTAAGTTTGAATGACAAATGTAAACAGACTAGATGAGCTACTAACTGATGCATTGCTGTTTGTAATCGTCCCAATATTGGCAAAGTTAAAGCACGGAAAAGTTGAGAATACCCAATTTTGGCAAATTCAAGATTTTCTCGAAAATTGGGTTCAGAATGAGTTTTCTAGGTTTGAATGACAAAAGTAAGTAAACTGGTTGCGCTACTATCTGAAACATTGCTTTTTGAAATCGTCCCAATATTGGCAAAGTTAGAGCACGAAAAAGTTGAGAAAACTGAATTTTTACAAATTCACGACTTTTCGAAAAGTGGGTTTAAAATGAGTTTTTTTGATTCGAATGACAAATGAAGCTAAACTGGATGAGCTACTAACTAAAACACAGCTTTTTGTAATCGTCTCATTATTGGCAAAGTTAAAGCACGGAAAACTTGAGAATACCCAATTTTGACAAATTTAAGATTTTCTCGAAAATTGGGTTCAAAATGAGTTTTCTAGGTTTGAATGACATATGTAAACAGACTAGATGAGCTACGAACTGATGCATTGCTGTTTGTAATCGTCCCAATATTGGCAAAGTTAAAGCACGGAAAAGTTGAGAATCCCCAATTTTGGCAAATTCAAGATTTTCTCGAAAATTGGGTTCAAAATGAGTTTTCTAAGTTTGAATGACAAATGTAAACAGACTAGATGAGCTACTAACTAAAACACTGCTTTTTGTAATCGTCTCATTATTGGCAAAGTTAGAGCACGGAAAAGTTGAGAATACCCAATTTTGACAAATTTAAGATTTTCTCGAAAATTGGGTTCAAAATGAGTTTTCTAGGTTTGAATGACATATGTAAACAGACTAGATGAGCTACGAACTGATGCATTGCTGTTTGTAATCGTCCCAATATTGGCAAAGTTAAAGCACGGAAAAGTTGAGAATCCCCAATTTTGGCAAATTCAAGATTTTCTCGAAAATTGGGTTCAAAATGAGTTTTCTAGGTTTGAATGACATATGTAAACAGACTAGATGAGCTACGAACTGATGCATTGCTGTTTGTATTCGTCTCATTATTGGCAAAGTTAGAGCACGGAAAAGTTGAGAATACCCAATTTTGACAAATTTAAGATTTTCTCGAAAATTGGGTTCAAAATGAGTTTTCTAAGTTTGAATGACAAATGTAAACAGACTAGATGAGCTACTAACTGATGCATTGCTGTTTGTAATCGTCCCAATATTGGCAAAGTTAAAGCACGGAAAAGTTGAGAATACCCAATTTTGGCAAATTCAAGATTTTCTCGAAAATTGGGTTCAAAATGAGTTTTCTAAGTTTGAATGACAAATGTAAACAGACTAGATGAGCTACTAACTGATGCATTGCTGTTTGTAATCGTCCCAATATTGGCAAAGTTAAAGCACGGAAAAGTTGAGAATACCCAATTTTGGCAAATTCAAGATTTTCTCGAAAATTGGGTTCAAAATGAGTTTTCTAAGTTTGAATGACAAATGTAAACAGACTAGATGAGCTACTAACTAAAACACTGCTTTTTGTAATCGTCTCATTATTGGCAAAGTTAGAGCACGAAAAAGTTGAGAAAACTGAATTTTTGCAAATTCACGATTTTCTCGAAAAGTGGGTTCAAAATGAGTTTTCTAGGTTCGAATGACAAATGAAGCTAAACTGGATGAGCTACTAACTAAAACACTGCTTTTTGTAATCGTCTCATTATTGGCAAAGTTAAAGCACGGAAAAGTTGAGAATACCCAATTTTGACAAATTTAAGATTTTCTCGAAAATTGGGTTCAAAATGAGTTTTCTAAGTTTGAATGACAAATGTAAACAGACTAGATGAGCTACTAACTGATGCATTGCTGTTTGTAATCGTCCCAATATTGGCAAAGTTAAAGCACGGAAAAGTTGAGAATACCCAATTTTGGCAAATTCAAGATTTTCTCGAAAATTGGGTTCAAAATGAGTTTTCTAAGTTTGAATGACAAATGTAAACAGACTAGATGAGCTACTAACTAAAACACTGCTTTTTGTAATCGTCTCATTATTGGCAAAGTTAGAGCACGGAAAAGTTGAGAATACCCAATTTTGACAAATTTAAGATTTTCTCGAAAATTGGGTTCAAAATGAGTTTTCTAAGTTTGAATGACAAATGTAAACAGACTAGATGAGCTACTAACTGATGCATTGCTGTTTGTAATCGTCCCAATATTGGCAAAGTTAAAGCACGGAAAAGTTGAGAATACCCAATTTTGACAAATTCACGATTTTCTCGAAAATTGGGTTCAAAATGAGTTTTCTAAGTTTGAATGACAAATGTAAACAGACTAGATGAGCTACTAACTGATACATTGCTTTTTGTAATCGTCCCAATATTGGCAAAGTTAGAGCACGGAAAAGTTGAGAATACCCAATTTTGGCAAATTCACGATTTTCTCGAAAAGTGGGTTCAAAATGAGTTTTCTAAGTTTGAATGACAAATGTAAACAGACTAGATGAGCTACTAACTAAAACATTGCTTTTTGTAATCGTCTCATTATTGGCAAAGTTAGAGCACGGAAAAGTTGAGAATACCCAATTTTGACAAATTCAAGATTTTCTCGAAAATTGGGTTCAAAATGAGTTTTCTAAGTTTGAATGACAAATGTAAACAGACTAGATGAGCTACTAACTGATGCATTGCTGTTTGTAATCGTCCCAATATTGGCAAAGTTAGAGCACGGAAAAGTTGAGAATACTCAATTTTGACAAATTCACGATTTTCTCGAAGATTGGGTTCAAAATGAGTTTTCTAAATTTGAATGACAAATGAAAGAAAACTGGATGAGCTACTATCTGATATATTGCTTTTTGTAATCGTCCCAATATTGGCAAAGTTAGAGCACGGAAAAGTTGAGAATACTCAATTTTGACAAATTCACGATTTTCTCGAAAATTGGGTTCAAAATGAGTTTTCTAGGTTTGAATGACAAATGTAAACAAACTGGATGAGCTACTAACTGATACATTGCTGTTTGTAATCGTCCCAATATTGGCAAAGTTAGAGCACGGAAAAGTTGAGAATACCCAATTTTGACAAATTCACGATTTTCTCGAAAAGTGGGTTCAGAATGAGTTTTCTAGGTTTGAATGACAAAAGTAAGTAAACTGGATGCGCTACTATCTGAAACATTGCTTTTTGAAATCGTCCCAATATTGGCAAAGTTAGAGCACGGAAAAGTTGAGAAAACTGAATTTTTGCAAATTCACGATTTTCTCGAAAAGTGGGTTTAAAATGAGTTTTTCAGATTCGAATGACAAATGAAGCTAAACTGGATGAGCTACTAACTAAAACACTGCTGTTTGTAATCGTCCCAATATTGGCAAAGTTAGAGCACGGAAAAGTTGAGAATACCCAATTTTGGCAAATTCAAGATTTTCTCGAAAAGTGGGTTCAAAATGAGTTTTCTAAGTTTGAATGACAAATGTAAATTAACTAGATGAGCTACTAACTGAAACATTGCTTTTTTAAATCGTCTTAATATTGGCAAAGTTAGAGCACGGAAAAGTTGAGAATACCCAATTTTGACAAATTCACGATTTTCTCGAAAAGTGGGTTCAAAATGAGTTTTCTAAGTTTGAATGACAAATGAAGGTAAACTAGATGAGCTACTAACTGATGCATTGCTGTTTGTAATCGTCCCAATATTGGCAAAGTTAAAGCACGGAAAAGTTGAGAATACTCAATTTTGACAAATTCACGATTTTCTCGAAAAGTGGGTTCAGAATGAGTTTTCTAGGTTTGAATGACAAAAGTAAGTAAACTGGATGCGCTACTATCTGAAACATTGCTTTTTGAAATCGTCCCAATATTGGCAAAGTTAGAGCACGAAAAAGTTGAGAAAACTGAATTTTTACAAATTCACGACTTTCTCGAAAAGTGGGTTTAAAATGAGTTTTTCAGATTCGAATGACAACTGAAGCTAAACTGGATGAGCTACTAACTATAACACAGCTTTTTGTAATCGTCTCATTATTGGCAAAGTTAATGCACGGAAAAGTTGAGAATACCCAATTTTGGCAAATTCAAGATTTTCTCGAAAATTGGGTTCAAATCGAGTTTTCTAAGTTTGAATGACAAATGTAAACAGACTAGATGAGCTACTAACTAAAACACTGCTTTTTGTAATCGTCTCAATATTGGCAAAGTTAGAGCACGGAAAAGTTGAGAATACCCAATTTTGACAAATTCACGATTTTCTCGAAAAGTGGGTTCAAAATGAGTTTTCTAGGTTTGAATGACAAATGTAAACAGACTAGATGAGCTACGAACTGATGCATTGCTGTTTGTAATCGTCCCAATATTGGCAAAGTTAAGGCACGGAAAAGTTGAGAATCCCAATTTTGGCAAATTCACGATTTTCTCGAAAAGTGGGTTCAAAATGAGTTTTCTAGGTTTGAATGACATATGTAAACAGACTAGATGAGCTACGAACTGATGCATTGCTGTTTGTAATCGTCCCAATATTGGCAAAGTTAAGGCACGGAAAAGTTGAGAATACCCAATTTTGGCAAATTCAAGATTTTCTCGAAAAGTGGGTTCAAAATGAGTTTTCTAGGTTTGAATGACAAATGTAAACAGACTAGATGAGCTACGAACTGATGCATTGCTGTTTGTAATCGTCCCAATATTGGCAAAGTTAAAGCACGGAAAAGTTGAGAATACCCAATTTTGGCAAATTCAAGATTTTCTCGAAAATTGGGTTCAAAATGAGTTTTCTAAGTTTGAATGACAAATGTAAACAGACTAGATGAGCTACTAACTAAAACACTGCTTTTTGTAATCGTCTCATTATTGGCAAAGTTAGAGCACGGAAAAGTTGAGAATACCCAATTTTGGCAAATTCAAGATTTTCTCGAAAATTGGGTTCAAAATGAGTTTTCTAGGTTTGAATGACAAATGAAGCTAAACTGGATGAGCTACTAACTGATACATTGCTTTTTGTAATCGTCTCAATATTGGCAAAGTTAAAGCACGGAAAAGTTAAGAATACCCAATTTTGGCAAATTCAAGATTTTCTCGAAAATTGGGTTCAAAATGAGTTTTCTAGGTTTGAATGACATATGTAAACAGACTAGATGAGCTACGAACTGATGCATTGCTGTTTGTAATCGTCTCATTATACCCAATTGTGACAAATTTAAGATTTTCTCGAAAATTGGGTTCGAAATAAGTTTTCTATGTTTGAATGACAAATGTAACTACACTGGATAAGCTACTAACTAATACATTGCTTTTTGTAATCGTCTTATTATTGGCAAAGTTAGAGCACGGAAAAGTTAAGAATACCCAATTTTGGCAAATTCAAGATTTTCTCGAAAATTGGGTTCAAAATGAGTTTTCTAGGTTTGAATGACATATGTAAACAGACTAGATGAGCTACGAACTGATGCATTGCTGTTTGTAATCGTCTCATTATACCCAATTGTGACAAATTTAAGATTTTATCGAATATTGGGTTCAAAATGAGTTTTCTAGGTTTGAATAACAAATGTAAGTACACTGGATGATCTACTAACTGATACATTGCTGTTTGTAATCGTCCCAATATTGGCAAAGTTAGAGCACGGAAAAGATAAGAATACCCAGTTTTGGCAAATTCAAGATTTTCTCGAAAATTGGGTTCAAAATGAGTTTTCTAGGTTTGAATGACAAATGAAGCTAAACTGGATGAGCTACTAACTGATACATTGCTTTTTGTAATTATCTCATTATTGGCAAAGTAAGAGCACGGAAAAGTTGAGAATACCCAATTTTGACATATTCAAGATGTTCTCGAAAATTGGGTTCAAAATGAGTTTTCTAGGTTTGAATGATAAATGAAGCTAAACTGGATGAGCTGCTAACTGATACATTGCTGTTTGTAATCGTCTCATTATTGGCAAAGTTACAGCACGGAAAAGTTAAGAATACCCAATTTTGGCAAATTCAAGATTTTCTCGAAAATTGGGTTCAAAATGAGTTTTCTAGGTTTGAATGCCAAATGTAAACAGACTAGATGAGCTACGAACTGATGCATTGCTGTTTGTAATCGTCTCATTATACCCAATTGTGACAAATTTAAGATTTTATCGAATATTGGGTTCAAAATGAGTTTTCTAGGTTTGAATAACAAATGTAAGTACACTGGATGATCTACTAACTGATACATTGCTGTTTGTAATCGTCCCAATATTGGCAAAGTTAGAGCACGGAAAAGATAAGAATACCCAGATTTGGCAAATTCAAGATTTTCTCGAAAATTGGGTTCAAAATGAGTTTTCTAGGTTTAAATGACAAATGTAAGTACACTGGATGAGCTACTAACTGATACATTGCTTTTTCAAATCGTCCCAACATTGATAAAGTTAAAGCACGGAAAAGTTGAGAATACCCAATTTTGGCAAATTCAAGATTTTCTCGAAAATTGGGTTTAAAATAAGTTTTTTAGGTTCGAATGACAAATGTAAGTACACTGGATGAGCTACTAGCTGATACATTGCTTTTTGTAATCATCTCATTATTGGCAAAGTAAGAGCACGAAAAAGTTGAGAATACCCAATTTTGGCAAATTCAAGATTTTCTCGAAAATTGGGTTCAAAATGAGTTTTCTAGGTTTAAATGACAAATGAAGCTAAACTGGATGAGCTACTAACTGATACATTGCTTTTTCAAATCGTCTCAACATTGATAAAGTTAAAGCACGAAAAAGTTGAGAATACCCAATTTTGGCAAATTCAAGATTTTCTCGAAAATTGGGATTTTAATCCCAAGTTGTTTAGGTTCGAATGCAAATGTAAGTACACTGGATGATCTACTAACTGATACATTGCTGTTTGTAATCGTCCCAATATTGGCAAAGTTAGAGTACGGAAAAGTTGAGAATACTGAATTTTTACAAATTAACGATTTTCTTAAAAAGTGGGTTCAAAATGAGTTTTCTAGGTTTGAATGACAAATGTAAGTAAACTGGATGAGCTACTATTTGATACATTGCTTTTTCAAATCGTCCCAATATTGGCAAAGTTAGAGTACAGAAAAGTTGAGAAAACTAAATTTTTACAAATTAACGATTTTCTCGAAAAGTGGGTTCAAAATGAGTTTTCAGGGTTTGAATGACAAAAGTAAGTAAACTGGATGCGCTACTAACTGAAACATTGCTTTTTTAAATCGTCCCAATATTGGCAAAGTTAGAGCACGGAAAAGTTGAGAAAACTGAATTTTAACAAATTCACGATTTTCTCGAAAAGTGGGTTCAAAATGAGTTTTCTGGGTTTGAATGACAAATGTAAGTAAACTGGATGATCTACTAACTGAAACATTGCTTTTTTAAATCGTCCCAATATTGGCAAAGTTAGAGCACGGAAAAGTTGAGAAAACTAAATTTTTACAAATTCACGATTTTCTCGAAAAGTGGGTTCAAAATGAGTTTTCTAGGTTTGAATGACAAAAGTAAGTGAACTGGATGCGCTACTAACTGAAACATTGCTTTTTTAAATCGTCCCAATATTAGCAAAGTTAGACCACGGAAAAGTTGAGAATACTGAATTTTTACAAATTCACGATTTTCTTGAAAAGTGGGTTCAAAATGAGTTTTCTAGGTTTGAATGACAAAAGTAAGTAAACTGGATGCGCTACTAACTGAAACATTGCTTTTTTAAATCGTCCCAATATTGGCAAAGTTAGAGTACAGAAAAGTTGAGAAAACTAAATTTTTACAAATTAACGATTTTCTCAAAAAATGGGTTCAAAATGAGTTTTCAGGGTTTGAATGACAAAAGTAAGTAAACTGGATGCGCTACTAACTGAAACATTGCTTTTTTAAATCGTCCCAATATTGGCAAAGTTAGAGCACGGAAAAGTTGAGAAAACTGAATTTTTAAGAATTCACGATTTTCTCGAAAAGTGGGTTCAAAATGAGTTTTCTAGGTTTGAATGACAAAAGTAAGTAAACTGGATGCGCTACTAACTGAAACATTGCTTTTTTAAATCGTCCCAATATTGGCAAAGTTAGAGCACGGAAAAGTTGAGAAAACTAAATTTTTACAAATTCACGATTTTCTCGAAAAGTGGGTTCAAAATGAGTTTTCTAGGTTTGAATGACAAAAGTAAGTGAACTGGATGCGCTACTAACTGAAACATTGCTTTTTTAAATCGTCCCAATATTGGCAAAGTTAGACCACGGAAAAGTTGAGAATACTGAATTTTTACAAATTCACGATTTTCTTCGAAAAGTGGGTTCAAAATGAGTTTTCTAGGTTTGAATGACAAAAGTAAGTAAACTGGATGCGCTACTAACTGAAACATTGCTTTTTTAAATCGTCCCAATATTGGCAAAGTTAGAGTACGGAAAAGTTGAGAATACTGAATTTTTACAAATTACACGATTTTCTCGAAAAGTGGGTTCAAAATGAGTTTTCTAGGTTTGAATGACAAATGTAAGTAAACTGGATGAGCTACTATCTGATACATTGCTTTTTCAAATCGTCCCAATATTGGCAAAGTTAGAGTACAGAAAAGTTGAGAAAACTAAATTTTTACAAATTAACGATTTTCTCAAAAAGTGGGTTCAAAATGAGTTTTCAGGGTTTGAATGACAAAAGTAAGTAAACTGGATGCGCTACTAACTGAAACATTGCTTTTTTAAATCGTCCCAATATTGGCAAAGTTAGAGCACGGAAAAGTTGAGAAAACTGAATTTTAACAAATTCACGATTTTCTCGAAAAGTGGGTTCAAAATGAGTTTTCTGGGTTTGAATGACAAAAGTAAGTAAACTGGATGAGCTACTAACTGAAACATTGCTTTTTTAAATCGTCCCAATATTGGCAAAGTTAGAGCACGGAAAAGTTGAGAAAACTGAATTTTTACAAATTCACGATTTTCTCGAAAAGTGGGTTCAAAATGAGTTTTCTAGGTTTGAATGAAAATAGTAAGTAAACTGGATGCGCTACTAACTGAAACATTGCTTTTTTAAATCGTCCCAATATTGGCAAAGTTAGAGCACGGAAAAGTTGAGAAAACTGAATTTTTACAAATTCACTATTTTCTCGAAAAGTGGGTTCAAAATGAGTTTTCTAGGTTTGAATGACAAAAGTAAGTAAACTGGATGAGCTACTATCTGATACATTGCTTTTTCAAATCGTCCCAATATTGGCAAAGTTAGAGTACGGAAAAGTTGAGAAAACTCAATTTTTACAAATTCACGATTTTCTCGAAAAGTGGGTTCAAAATGAGTTTTCTAGGTTTGAATGACAAAAGTAAGTAAACTGGATGAGCTACTAACTGAAACATTGCTTTTGTAAATCGTCCCAATATTGGCAAAGTTAGAGCACGGAAAAGTTGAGAAAACTCAATTTTTACAAATTCACGATTTTCTCGAAAAGTGGGTTCAAAATGAGTTTTCTAGGTTTGAATGACAAATAAATGTAAGTAAACTGGATGAGCTACTAACTGATACATTGCTTTTTTAAATCGTCCCAATATTGGCAAAGTTAGAGCACGGAAAAGTTGAGAATACTGAATTTTTACAAATTCACGATTTTCTCGAAAAGTGGGTTCAAAATGAGTTTTCTAGGTTTGAATGACAAAAGTAAGTAAACTGGATGCGCTACTAACTGAAACATTGCTTTTTTAAATCGTCCCAATATTGGCAAAGTTAGAGCACGGAAAAGTTGAGAATACTAAATTTTTACAAATTCACGATTTTCTCGAAAAGTGGGTTCAAAATGAGTTTTCTAGGTTTGAATGACAAAAGTAAGTAAACTGGATGCGCTACTAACTGAAACATTGCTTTTTTAAATCGTCCCAATATTGGCGAGCACGGAAAAGTTGAGAATACTCAATTTTTACAAATTCACGATTTTCTCGAAAAGTGGGTTCAAAATGAGTTTTCTAGGTTTGAATGACAAAAGTAAGTAAACTGGATGCGCTACTAACTGAAACATTGCTTTTTTAAATCGTCCCAATATTGGCAAAGTTAGAGCACGGAAAAGTTGAGAATACTGAATTTTTACAAATTCACGATTTTCTCGAAAAGTGGGTTCAAAATGAGTTTTCTAGGTTTGAATGACAAAAGTAAGTAAACTGGATGAGCTACTAACTGAAACATTGCTTTTTTAAATCGTCCCAATATTGGCAAAGTTAGAGCACGGAAAAGTTGAGAATACTCGAATTTTTACAAATTCACGATTTTCTCGAAAAGAGGGTTCAAAATGAGTTTTCTAGGTTTGAATGACAAATGTAAGTAAACTGGATGAGCTACTAACTGATACATTGCTTTTTTAAATCGTCCCAATATTGGCGAGCTTGGAAAAGTTGAGAATACTCAATTTTAACAAATTCACGATTTTCTCGAAAAGTGGGTTCAAAATGAGTTTTCTAGGTTTGAATGACAAAAGTAAGTAAACTGGATGAGCTACTAACTGATACATTGCTTTTTGTAATCGTCCCAATATTGGCAAAGTTAGAGCACGGAAAAGTTGAGAATACTCAATTTTTACAAATTCACGATTTTCTCGAAAAGTGGGTTCAAAATGAGTTTTCTAGGTTTGAATGACAAAAGTAAGTAAACTGGATGAGCTACTAACTGATACATTGCTTTTTTAAATCGTCCCAATATTGGCAAAGTTAGAGCACGGAAAAGTTGAGAATACTCAATTTTTACAAATTCACGATTTTCTCGAAAAGTGGGTTCAAAATGAGTTTTCTAGGTTTGAATGACAAATGTAAGTAAACTGGATGAGCTACTAACTGATACATTGCTTTTTTAAATCGTCCCAATATTGGCAAAGTTATAGCACGAAAAGTTGAGAATACTCAATTTTTACAAATTCACGATTTTCTCGAAAAGTGGGTTCAAAATGAGTTTTCTAGGTTTGAATGACAAATAGAAGTAAACTGGATGAGCTACTAACTGATACATTGCTTTTGTAATCGTCCCAATATTGGCAAAGTTAGAGCACGGAAAAGTTGAGAATACTGAATTTTTACAAATTCACGATTTTCTCGAAAAGTGGGTTCAAAATGAGTTTTCTAGGTTTGAATGACAAAAGTAAGTAAACTGGATGAGCTACTAACTGTAACATTGCTTTTTTAAATCGTCCCAATATTGGCAAAGTTAGAGCACGGAAAAGTTGAGAAAACTAAATTTTTACAAATTCACGATTTTCTCGAAAAGTGGGTTCAAAATGAGTTTTCTAGGTTTGAATGACAAAAGTAAGTAAACTGGATGAGCTACTAACTGAAACATTGCTTTTTTAAATCGTCCCAATATTGGCAAAGTTAGAGCACGGAAAAGTTGAGAATACTGCATTTTTACAAATTCACGATTTTCTCGAAAAGTGGGTTCAAAATGAGTTTTCAACGTTTGAATGTAAACTGGATGAGCTACTAACTGATACATTGCTTTTTGTAAACGTCCCAATATTGGCAAAGTTAGAGCACGGAAAAGTTGAGAATACTCAATTTTTACAAATTCACGATTTTCTCGAAAAGTGGGTTCAAAATGAGTTTTCTAGGTTTGAATGACAAATGTAAGTAAACTGGATGAGCTACTAACTGATACATTGCTTTTGTAATCGTCCCAATATTGGCAAAGTTAGAGCACGAAAAAGTTGAGAATACTCAATTTTACAAATTCACGATTTTCTCGAAAAGTGGGTTCAAATTGAGTTTTCTAGGTTTGAATGACAAAAGTAAGTAAACCGGATGAGCTACTAACTGAGAAATTGCTTTTTTTAATCGTCCCAATATTAGGAAAGTTAGAGCACGGAAAAGTGAGAAACTGAATTTTACAAATTCACGATTTTCTCGAAAAGTGGGTTCAAAATGAGTTTTCTAGGTTTGAATGACAAATGTAAGTAAACTAGATGAGCTACTAACTGATACATTGCTTTTTTAAATCGTCCAATATTGGCAAAGTTAGAGCACGGAAAAGTTGAGATTACTCAATTTTTACAAATTCACGATTTTCTCGAAAAGTGGGTTCAAAATGAGTTTTCTAAGGTTGAATGACAAATGAAAGTAAACTGGATGAGCTACTAACTGATACATTGCGTTTTGTAATCGTCCCAGTGGCAAAGTTGAGATTACTCAATTTACAAAACGATTTTCTCGAAAAGTGGGTTCAAAATGAGTTTTCTAGGTTTGAATGACAAATGTAAGTAAACTGGATGAGCTACTAACTGATTCATTGCTTTTTCAAATCGTCCCAATGTTGGCAAAGTTAGAGTACGGAAAAGTTGAGAATACCCAATTTTGACAAAATCACGATTTTCTCGAAAAGTGGGTTCAAAATGAGTTTTCTAGGTTTGAATGACAAATGAAGGTAAACTGGATGAGCTACTAACTGATACATTGCTTTTTGCAATTGTCCCAATAACGGCAAAGTAAGGCACGTAAATGGTGATATTACTCAATTTTAACAAGTGCACGATTTTCTCGAAAAGTGCAACTATTTGATACTTTGCTTTTTCTAATCGTCCCAATGTTGGCTAAGTTAGAGCACGGAAAAGTTGAGATAACTAATTTTTACAAATTCAGTTCGACTTTCTCGAAAAAGTGGGTTCAAAAATAAGTATTCGAGGTTTGAATGACAAATGTAAGAAAACTGGATGAGCTACTAACTGATACATTGCTTTTTTAAATCGTCCCAATGTTGGCAAAGTTAGAGCACGGAAAAGTTGAGATTACCCAATTTGACAAATTCACGATTTTCTCGAAAAGTGGGTTCAAAATGAGTTTTCTAGGTTTGAATGACAAATGTAAGTAAACTGGATGAGCTACTAACTGATACATTGCTTTTTGTAATCGTCCAAATATTGGCAAAGTTAGAGCACGGAAAAGTTCAGAATACCCAATTTTGGCAAATGCACGATTTTCTCGAAAAGTGGGTTCAAAATGAGTTTTCTAGGTTTGAATGACAAATGTAAGTAAACTGGATGAGCTACTAACTGATACATTGCTTTTTGTAATCGTCCCAATGTTGGCAAAGTTAGAGCACGGAAAAGTTAAGAATACTCAATTTTTACAAATTCACGATTTCTCGAAAAGTGGGTTCAAAATGAGTTTTCTAGGTTTGAATGACAAATGTAAGTAAACTTGATGAGCTACTAACTGATACATTGCTTTTTCAAATCGTTCCAATCTTGGCAAAGTTAGAGTACGGAAAAGTTGAGAATTCCCAATTTTGACAATATCACGATTTTCTCGAAAAGTGGGTTCAAAATGAGTTTTCTAGGTTTGAATGACAAATGAAGGTAAACTGGATGAGCTACTAACTGATACATTGCTTTTGTAATCGTCCCATAATTGGCAAAGTAAGAGCACGGAAAAGTTGAGATTACTCAATTTTACAAATTCACGATTTTCTCGAAAGTGGGTTCAAATGAGTTTTCTAGGTTTGAATGACAAATGTAAGTAAACTAGATAAGCTACTAACTGATACATTGCTTTTTCAAATCGTCCCAATATTGGCAAAGTTAGAGTACGGAAAAGTTGAGAATACCCAATTTTGACAAATTCACGACTTTCTCGAAAAGTGGTTCAAAATGAGTTTTCTAGGTTTGAATGACAAATGTAAGTAAACTGGATGAGCTACTAACTGATACATTGCTTTTTGGAATCGTCCCAATATTGGCAAAGTATGAGCACGGAAAAGTTGAGATTACTCAATTTTTACAAATTCACGACTTTCTCGAAAAGTGGGTTCAAAATGAGTTTTCTAGGTTTGAATGACAAATGTAAGTAAACTGGATGAGCCACTAACTGATACATTGCTTTTTGAATCGTCCCAATGTTGGTAAAGTTAGAGTACGGAAAAGTTGAGAATTCCCAATTTTGACAAATTCACGACTTTCTCGAAAAGTGGGTTCAAAATGAGTTTTCTAGGTTTGAATGACAAATGTAAGTAAACTGGATGAGCTACTAACTGATACATTGCTTTTTGTAACCGTCCCAATATTGGCAAAGTTAGAGAAGGAAAAGTTGAGAATACTCAATTTTGACAAATTCACGATTTTCTCGAAAAGTGGGTTCAAAATGAGTTTTCTAGGTTTGAATGACAAATGTAAGTAAACTAGATGAGCTACTAACTGATACATTGCTTTTTTCGAATCGTCCCAATGTTGGCAAAGTTAAAGACGGAAAGTTAAGAATACCAATTTTGACAAATGCACGATTTTCTCGAAAAGTGGGTTCAAAATGAGTTTTCTAGGTTTGAATGACAAATGTAAGTAAACTGGATGAGCTACTAACTGATACATTGCTTTTTCAAATCGTCCCAATGTTGGCAAAGTTAGAGACGAAAAGTTGAGAATTACCAATTTTGAAAAATTCACGACTTTCTCGAAAAGTGGGTTCAAAATGAGTTTTCTAGGTTTGAATGACAAATGTAAGTAAACTGGATGAGCTACTAACTGATACATTGCTTTTGTAATTGTCCCATAATTTGCAAAGTAAGAGCACGGAAAGTTCAGAATACCAATTTTGGCAAATGCACGATTTCTCGAAAAGTGGGTTCGAATGAGTTTTCTAGGTTTGAATGATAAATGTAAGAAAACTGATGAGCTACTAACTGATACATTGCTTTCAATCGTCCATATTGGCAAAGTTGAAAGTGAAATCCAATTGCAAATCACGATTTTCGAAAGTGTTCAAATGAGTTTTCTAGGGTCGAATGACAAATGAAGGTAAACTGGAAAAGCTACTAACTGGTACATTGCTTTTTCAAATCGTCCCAATCTTGGCAAAGTTAGAGTACAGAAAAGTTGAGAATTCCCAATTTTGACAAAATCACGATTTTCTCGAAAAGTGGGTTCAAACTGAGTTTTCTAGGTTTGAATGACAAATGAAGGTAAACTGGATGAGCTACTAACTGATACATTGCTTTTTATAATCGTCTCAATATTGGCAAAGTAAGAGCACGGAAAAGTTGAGATTGCTCAATTTTTACAAATTCACGACTTTTTCGAAAGTAGGTTCAAATGAGTTTTCTAGGTTTGAATGACAAATGAAGATAAACTGGATGAGCTACTAACTGATACCTTGCCTTTTGTAATCGTCCCAATTTGGCAAGTAAAAGCACGGAAAAGTTCAGAATACCTAATTTTGGCAAATTGACGATTTTCTCGAAAGGCTGGTTTAAAATGAGTTTTCTAGGTTTGAATGACAAATGAAGGTAAACTGGATGAGCTACTAACTGATACATTGCTTTTTGTAATCGTCCATAATTTGCAAAGTAAGAGCACGGAAAAGTTGAGATTACTCAATTTTCACAAATTCACGATTTTCTCGAAAGTGGGTTCAAAATGAGTTTTCTAGGTTTGAATGACAAATGTAAGTAAACTGGATGAACCACTAACTGATACATTGCTTTTTGTAATCGTCCCAATATTGGCAAAGTAAGAGCACGGAAAAGTTGATATTACTCAATTTTTACAAATTCACGACTTTCTCGAAAAGTGGGTTCAAAATGAGTTTTCTAGGTTTGAATGACAAATGAAGTAAACTGGATGAGCTACTAACTGATACATTGCTTTTTGTAATCGTCCAAATTGGCAAAGTAAGAGCACGGAAAAGTTGAGATAACTCAATTTTTACAAATTCACGATTTTCTCGAAAAGTGGGTTCAAAATGAGTTTTCTAGGTTTGAATGACAAATGTAAGTAAACTGAATGAGCTACTAACTGATACAATGATTTGTCAAATCGTACCAATGTTCGCAAAGTTAGAGTACGGAAAAGTTGAGAATTACCAATTTTGAAAAATTCACGACTTTCTCGAAAAGTGAGTTCAAAATGAGTTTTCAGGTTTGAATGACAAATGAAGGTAAACTAGATGAGCTACAAACTGATACATTGCTTTTTATAGTCGTCAAAGTAAGAGCACGGAAAAGTTGAGATTACTCAATTTTCACAATTTCACGATTTTCTCGAAAGTGGGTTCAAATTGAGTTTTAAGGTTTGAATGACAAATGTAAGTAAACTGGATGAGCTACTAACTGATACATTTCTTTTGTAATCGTCCAATATTTGCAAAGTTAGAGCACGGAAAAGTTGAGAATTCTCAATTTTGACAAATTCACGATTGTCTCGAAAAGTGGGTTCAAAATGAGTTTTCTAGGTTTGAATGACAAATGTAAGTAAACTGAATGAGCTACTAACTGATACATTGCTTTGTCAAATCGTCCCAATGTTGGCAAAGTTAGAGTACGGAAAAGTTGAGAATTCCCAATTTAGACAAAATCACGATTTTCTCGAAAAGTGGGTTCAAATGAGTTTTTTAGGTTTGAATGACAAATGAAGGTAAACTGGACGAGCTACTAACTGATAAATTGTTTTTTATAATTGTCTCATAATTTGCAAAGTAAGAGCACGGAAAAGTTGAGATTGCTTAATTTTCACAAATTCACGACTTTTTCGAAAGTAGGTTAAAAATGAGTTTTCTAGGTTTGAATGACAAATGTAAGTAAACTGGATGAACCACTAACTGATACATTGCCTTTTGTAATCGTCACAATGTTGGCAATGTAAAAGCACGGAAAAGTTGATATTACTAAATTTTTACAAATTCATGACTTTCTCGAGAAGTGGTTTCAAGATGAGTTATCTAGGTTTGAATGACAAATGAAGGTAAACTGGATGAGCTAATAACTGACAAATTGCTTTTTGTAATCGTACCATAATTTGCAAAGTAAGAGAACGGAAAAGTTGATATTACTCAATTTTCACAATTTCACGATTTTCTCGACAAGTGGGTTCAAAATGAGTTTTCTAGGTTTGAATGACAAATGTAAGTAAACTGGATGAACCACTAACTGATACATTGCTTTTTGTAATCGTCCCAATATTGGCAAAGTAAGAGCACGGAAAAGTTGATATTACTAAATTTTTACAAATTCACGACTTTCTCGAAAAGTGGGTTCAAAATGAGTTTTCTAGGTTTGAATGACAAATGTAAGTAAACTGGATGAGCTACTAACTGATACATTTCTTTTTGTAACCGTCATAATATCGGCAAAGTAGAGAATGGAAAAGTTCAGAATACCTAATTTTGGCAAATGCACGATTTTCTCGAAAAGTGGGTTCAAAATGAGTTTTCTAGGTTTGAATGACAAATGAAGGCAAACTGGATGAGCTGACTAACTGATACATTGCGTTTTGTAATCGTCCCATAATTGGCAAAGTAAGAGCACGGAAAAGTTTAGATTACTCAATTTTTACAAATTCACGACTTTCTCGAAGTGGTCAAATGAGTTTCTGGTTGGAATACAAATGAACAAGAACTGGTTTTAATCGTCCCAATTGCAAGTAAGAGCACGGAAATGTTTAGATTACTCAATTTTACAAATTCACGACTTTCTCGAAAAGTGGGTTCAAAATGAATTTTCGAGGTTTGAATGACAAATATAAGTAAACTGGATGAGCTGAGTTGAGAATACCCAATTTTTACAAATTCACGACTTTCTCGAAAGTGGGTTCAAAATAAGTTTTCTAGGTTCGAATGACAAATGAAGGTAAACTGGATGAGCTACTAACTGATACATTGCTTTTTGAAATCATCACATAATTGGAAAAGTAAGACCAAGGAAAAGTTTAGATTTCACAATTTTTACAAATTCACGATTTTCTTGAAAAGTGGGTTCAAAATGAGTTTTCTGGGTTTGAATGAAAAATGTAAGTAAACTGGATGACCTACTAACTGATACATTGCTTTTTCAAATCGTCCCAATGTTGGCAAAGTTAGAGTAAGGAAAAGTTGAGAATACCAACTTTTTACAAAATCACGATTTTCTCGAAAAGTGGGTTCAAATGATTTTTCTAGGTTTGAATGACAATTGTAAGTAAATTGGATAAACTACTAACTAATACATTGCTTTTTTCGAATCGTCCCAATGTTGGCAAAGTTAGAGAATGGAAAAGTTCAGAATACCCAATTTTGGCAAATACACAATTTTCTAGAAAAGTGGGTTCAAAATGAGTTTTCTAGGTTTGAATGACAAATGTAAGTAAAGTGGATAAGCTACTAACTGATACATTGCTTTTTGTAACCGTCATAATATTGGCAAAGTTAGAGAATGGAAAAGTTCAGAATACCCAATTTTGGCAAATGCACGATTTTCTCGAAAAGTGGGTTCAAAATGAGTTCTTTAGGTTTGAATGACAAATGTAAGTAAACTGGATGAGCTACTAAGTGATACATTTCTTTTTGTAACCGTCATAATATTGGCAAAGTTTGAGAATGGAAAAGCTCAGAATACCCAATTTTGGCAAATACACGATTTTCTCGAAAAGTTAGTTTAACATGTGTTTTCTAGGGTTGAATGACAAATGTAAGTAAACTGGATGAGCTACTAACTGATACAATGTTTTTTCAAGTAGTCCAAATGTTGGCAAAGTTAGATTACGGAAAAGATGAGAATTCCCAATTTTTACAAATTCACGACTTTCTCGACGTTTGAATGACAAATGAAGGTAAACTGGAAGAGCTACTAACTGATACATTGCTTTTTGTAATCTCGAAAAGTGGGTTCAAACTGAGTTTTCTAGGTCTGAATGACAAATGTAAGTAAACTGGATGAGCTACTAAATGATAGATTGGTTTTTCAAATCGTCCCAATGTTGGCAAAGCTAGAGTACGGAAAAGTTGAAAATACCCAATTTTGACAAATTCACGACTTTCTCGAAAAGTGGGTTCAAAATGAGTTTTCTAGGTTTGAATAACAAATGTAAGTAAACTGGATGAGCTACTAACTGATAAATTTTTTTTTGTAACCGTCATAATTTTGGCAAAGTTAGTGAATGGAAAAGTTCAGAATACCCAATTTTGGCAATTTTCTCGAAAAGTGGGTTCAAAATGAGTTTTCTAGGTTTGAATGACAAATTTAAGTAAACTGGATGTGCCACTAACTGATAAATTTCTTTTTGTAACCGTCATAATTTTGGCAAAGTTAGTGAATGGAAAAGTTCAGAATACCCAATTTTGGCAAATGCACGATTTTTTCGAAAAGTGGGTTCAAAATGAGATTTCTATGTTTGAATGAAAAATGTAAGTAAACTAGATGAGCTACTAACTGATACATTGCTTTTTCGAATCGTCCCAATGTTGGGAAAGTTAATGAATGGAAAAGTTCAGAATACCCAATTTTAACAAATGCACGATTTTTTCGAAAAGTGGGTTCAAAATGGGGTTTCTATGTTTGAATGAAAAATGTAAGTAAACTAGATGAGCTACTAACTGATACATTGCTTTTTCAAATCGTCCCAATATTGGCAAAGTTGAACAGTTGAGAATTCCCAATTTTGACAATATCACGATTTTCTCGAAAAGTGAATTCAAAATGAGTTTTCTAGGGTCGAATGACAAATGAAGGTAAACTGGATGAGCTACTAACTTATACATTGTTTTTTATAATTGTCCCATAATTTGCAAAGTAAGAGCACGGAAAAGTTGAGATTACTCAATTTTCACAAATTCACGACTTTCTCGAAAGTGGGTTCAAAATGAGTTTTCTAGGTTTGAATGACAAATGTAAGTAAACTAGATGAGCTACTAACTGATACATTGCTTTCCAAATCGTCCCAATATTGGCAAAGTTGAAAAGTTGAGAATTCGCAATTTTGACAATATCACGATTTTCTCGAAAAGTGACTTAAAATGAGTTTTCTAGGGTCGACTGACAAATGAAGGTAAACTGGATAAGTTACTAACTGATATATTGCTTTTTGTAATCGTCCCATAATTTGCGAAGTAAGAGTACGGAAAAGTTGAGATTACTCAATATTGACAAAATCACGACTTTCTCGAAAAGTGGGTTCAAAATGAGTTTTCTAGGTTTGAATGACAAATGTAAGTGAAGTGGATGAGCTACTAACTGATAAATTTATTTTGTAACCGTCATAATTGGGCAAAGTTAGAGCACGGAAAAGTTGAGAATACCCAATTTTGGCAAATGCACGATTTTCTCGAAAAGTGGGTTCAAAATGAGATTTCTAGGTTTGAATGACAAATGAAGGTAAACTGGATGAGCTACTAACTGATACATTGCTTTTTCAAGTCGTCCCAATCTTGGCAAAGTTAGATTACAGAAAAGTTGAGAATTCCCAATTTTGACAAAATCACGATTTTCTCGAAAAGTGGGTTCAAAATGAGTTTTCTGGGTTTGAATGACAAATGAAGTTAAACTGGATGAGCTACTAACTGATACATTGCTTTTTGTAATCGTCCCATAATTTGCAAAGTAAGAGCACGGAAAAGTTGAGAATACCCAATTTTAACAAATTCACGATTTTCTCGAAAAGTGGGTTCAAAATGAGTTTTCTAGGTTTGAATGACAAATGAAGGCACTCTTAGTCGGGAAAAGTTGAGAATACCCAATTTTTACAAATTCACGATTTTCTCGAAAAGTGGGTTCAAAATGAGTTTTCTAGGTTTGAATGACAAATGTAAGTAAACTGGATGAGCTACTAACTGATACATTTCTTTTTTAAATCGTCCCAATATTGGCAAAGTTAGAGCACGGAAAAGTTGAGAATACTCAATTTTGACAAATTCACGATTTTCTCGAAAAGTGGGTTCAAAATGAGTTTTCTAGGTTTGAATGACAAATGAAGGATAACTGGATGAGCTACTAACTGATACATTTCTTTTGTAATCATCCCAATATTGGCAAAGTAAGAGCACGGAAAAGTTGAGATACTCAATTTCTACAAATTCACGATTTTCTCGAAAAGTGGGTACAAAATGAGTTTTCTAGGTTTGAATGACAAATGTAAGTAAACTAGATGAGCTACTAACTGATACATTGCGTTTTGTAATCATCCCAATATTGGCAAAGTTAGAGCACGGAAAAGTTGAGATACTCAATTTTTACAAATTCACGATTTTCTCGAAAAGTGGGTTCAAAATGAGTTTTCTAGGTTTGAATGACAAATAAAGTAAACTAGATGAGCTACTAACTGATACATTCCTTTTGTAATCATCCCAATATTGGCAAAGTTAGAGCACGGAAAAGTTGAGATTACTCAATTTTTACAAATTCACGATTTTCTCGAAAAGTGGGTTCAAAATGAGTTTTCTAGGTTTGAATGACAAATAAAGTAAACTAGATGAGCTACTAACTGATACATTCCTTTTGTAATCATCCCAATATTGGCAAAGTTAGAGCACGGAAAAGTTGAGATTACTCAATTTTTACAAATTCACGATTTTCTCGAAAAGTGGGTTCAAAATGAGTTTTCTAGGTTTGAATGACAAATACAAGTAAACTAGATGAGGTACTAACTGATACATTCCTGTTGTAATCATCCCAATATTGGCAAAGTTAGAGCACGGAAAAGTTGAGATTACTCAATTTTTACAAATTCACGATTTTCTCGAAAAGTGGGTTCAAAATGAGTTTTCTAGGTTTGAATGACAAATACAAGTAAACTAGATGAGCTACTAACTGATACATTCCTTTTGTAATCATCCCAATATTGGCAAAGTTAGAGCACGGAAAAGTTGAGATTACTCAATTTTACAAATTCACGATTTTCTCGAAAAGTGGGTTCAAAATGAGTTTTCTAGGTTTGAATGACAAATGAAACTAAACTGGATGAGCTACTAACTGATACATTCCTTTTGTAATCATCCTAATATTGGCAAAGTTAGAGCACGGAAAAGTTGAGATTACTCAATTTTTACAAATTCACGATTTTCTCGAAAAGTGGGTTCAAAATGAGTTTTCTAGGTTTGAATGACAAATAAAGTAAACTAGATGAGCTACTAACTGATACATTGCTTTTGTAATCATCCCAATATTGGCAAAGTTAGAGCACGGAAAAGTTGAGATTACTCAATTTTACAAATTCACGATTTTCTCGAAAAGTGGGTTCAAAATGAGTTTTCTAGGTTTGAATGACAAATAAAGTAAACTAGATGAGCTACTAACTGATACATTCCTTTTGTAATCATCCCAATATTGGCAAAGTTAGAGCACGGAAAAGTTGAGATTACTCAATTTTTACAAATTCACGATTTTCTCGAAAAGTGGGTTCAAAATGAGTTTTCTAGGTTTGAATGACAAATAAAGTAAACTAGATGAGCTACTAACTGATACATTCCTTATTGTAATCATCCCAATATTGGCAAAGTTAGAGCACGGAAAAGTTGAGATTACTCAATTTTACAAATTCACGATTTTCTCGAAAAGTGGGTTCAAAATGAGTTTTCTAGGTTTGAATGACAAATGAAAGTAAACTAGATGAGCTACTAACTGATGCATTTCCTTTTGTAATCATCCCAATATTGGCAAAGTTAGAGCACGGAAAAGTTGAGATTACTCAATTTTACAAATTCACGATTTTCTCGAAAAGTGGGTTCAAAATGAGTTTTCTAGGTTTGAATGACAAATAAAGTAAACTAGATGAGCTACTAACTGATACATTCCTTTTGTAATCATCCCAATATTGGCAAAGTTAGAGCACGGAAAAGTTGAGATTACTCAATTTTTACAAATTCACGATTTTCTCGAAAAGTGGGTTCAAAATGAGTTTTCTAGATTTGAATGACAAATACAAGTAAACTAGATGAGCTACTAACTGATACATTTCCTTTTGTAATCATCCCAATATTGGCAAAGTTAGAGCACGGAAAAGTTGAGATTACTCAATTTTTACAAATTCACGATTTTCTCGAAAAGTGGGTTCAAAAGGAGTTTTCTAGGTTTGAATGACAAATGAAAGTAAACTGATGAGCTTCTAAGTGATACATTGCTTTTTGTAATCGTCCCAATATTGGCAAAGTTAGAGCACGGAAAAGTTGAGATTACTCAATTTTACAAATTCACGATTTTCTCGAAAAGTGGGTTCAAAATGAGTTTTATAGGTTTGAATTACAAATGTAGTTAACTGGATGAGCTACTAACTGATACATTCCTTATTGTAACCATCCCAATATTGGCAAAGTTAGAGCACGGAAAAGTTGAGATTACTCAATTTTACAAATTCACGATTTTCTCGAAAAGTGGGTTCAAAATGAGTTTTCTAGGTTTGAATGACAAATAAAGTAAACTAGATGAGCTACTAACTGATACATTCCTTTTGTAATCATCCCAATATTGGCAAAGTTAGAGCACGGAAAAGTTGAGATTACTCAATTTTTACAAATTCACGATTTTCTCGAAAAGTGGGTTCAAAATGAGTTTTCTAGGTTTGAATGACAAATAAAGTAAACTGGATGAGCTACTAACTGATACATTCCTTTTGTAATCATCCCAATATTGGCAAAGTTAGAGCACGGAAAAGTTGAGATTACTCAATTTTTACAAATTCACGATTTTCTCGAAAAGTGGGTTCAAAATGAGTTTTCTAGGTTTGAATGACAAATGAAAGTAAACTAGATGAGCTACTAACTGATACATTCCTTATTGTAATCATCCCAATATTGGCAAAGTTAGAGCACGGAAAAGTTGAGATTACTCAATTTTACAAATTCACGATTTTCTCGAAAAGTGGGTTCAAAATGAGTTTTCTAGGTTTGAATGACAAATAAAGTAAACTAGATGAGCTACTAACTGATACATTCCTTTTGTAATCATCCCAATATTGGCAAAGTTAGAGCACGGAAAAGTTGAGATTACTCAATTTTTACAAATTCACGATTTTCTCGAAAAGTGGGTTCAAAATGAGTTTTCTAGATTTGAATGACAAATACAAGTAAACTAGATGAGCTACTAACTGATACATTGCTTTTGTAATCATCCCAATATTGGCAAAGTTAGAGCACGGAAAAGTTGAGATTACTCAATTTTACAAATTCACGATTTTCTCGAAAAGTGGGTTCAAAATGAGTTTTCTAGGTTTGAATGACAAATGAAAGTAAACTGGATGAGCTACTAACTGATACATTGCCTTTTGTAATCATCCCAATATTGGCAAAGTTCGAAAGTTAGAGCACGGAAAAAGTTGAGAAATTAGCTACAAAGTTGAGATACAATTTTACAAATTCACGATTTTCTCGAAAAGTGGGTTCAAAATGAGTTTTCTAGGTTTGAATGACAAATGAAAGTAAACTAGATGAGCTACTAACTGATACATTGCTTTTGTAGTCGTCCCAATATTGGCAAAGTTAGAGCACGGAAAAGTTGAGATTACTCAATTTTACAAATTCACGATTTTCTCGAAAAGTGGGTTCAAAATGAGTTTTCTAGGTTTGAATGACAAATGAGGCAAACTGGAGAAGCTACTAACTGATACATTGCTTTTTGTAATCGTCCCATAATTTGCAAAGTAAGATTCACGATTTTCTCGAAAAGTGAAAGTGTAGTAGGCTACATAGAAATCCCCTGGTCTACGTATGTATATGTCGCAGGGTCGTTTAGGTCTATCTGCGGGTCTGCCATATTGTTTTAGAAACTTTTAGAGTGAAGTGAATTCCAACCGACGCATACAATTGTCCGAACGCAACTGACTCGCATTCCTTGATCACGCATCGATCTACCTCTTTTTAGACGTCAAGCTGGACTACACCTGGCGACAGCGCGACAACGCCGTCGCCTCACTCGTACGTTGGGGTTTTTTTTTTACCTAGGCGCCCAGTATCATATCTTTCGCTATAGTCAAATTCTAAGAAGCATTCCGTCAAGTTCTAAGAAGCATTCCGTCAAGTTCTAAGAAGCATTCCGTCAAATTCTATGAAGCATTCCCAATATCCAAACTCATTGCACAGCTTGCTCATAGCGAGGACAGTGGTCAAAACTATGTTCATAAAGTGACCAGACACGTACAGTGTCCAAAGTACGTCCATTATGCGACACGGCCTTCCTGACAAAATACACGTCCTCGTGTGTTGTCTTACCTCAACCACATAAGTGGCACGCTTCAGCATTCAAAGGGCATTTCAATACATTTTTATTTGATATTCTATTCATTATGTAACACAATTCAAATCAGTTTTTAATTCATTCTTGTCATAGCATAATTACATTTTCGTAACATAATTTAAATCTAGCAAATCATAACATTCGTGTAATTCCTTTAACACATTTTTTTTTTTTTCTTTTTTTTTTTAACCAAACAAATTTGTGATAGTTCCTTTTACACACAACTAAGCTAATCATTTGTGTAATTCCTTCTACACATATAAACTTATCATTTTGTGTAATTCCTTCTACACATATAAACTTATCATTTGTGTAATTCCTTCTACACATACGACCCCCGCCATAACATGTACTCTTCTGCCTATGGTGCCGGTCTTATTTATCGTATTGGGCAACAGGTGCAACTTCCATTGTGCTGTCCTCTATCTTTACATAACTCATCGAGTATCTGATGATTTTGCGTATTGCTTTTTAAACATTCATGAGAATACTTATACTTTCGATTACATGTTAAAGATTTTAGTAAATATCTGTCTCCTTACCAATGCCTTCAAGTATCTCAAATGGCCCTTTAAATTTTAGGATCGAGCCTAATAGTTTGATGACGTTCTTCGTTTTTGAGCAAAACGTGATCACCCACTTTTGAAATTTACTATTTTAGCTTTATTTTGTCAAACCTATTTTTGTCGTATTTCGCTTGAGCTTCCATGTTTTTTTTAGGCCTCCTTTCTTAAATATTCTTTGTCTACTTCAATCATCTGTTATCTTCGTTTATCGGCAACAGCCAAAAGGTCGAGCCTCCTTACCAATCAATAATTCTAACAGGGCTAAACTTAGTCACACGATTAATCGCTGCCAATCATTGCTAGCTGCACTTCAGCCAACGCATCCTGCATGATCTCTGACTGGTTTCGACAGCAGTCAGCCATACCTTTCAGGGTACTCATGACCCGTTCTACCTGGCCGTTTGCTCTGCTGGCACACCGTAGCAATTAAATGTAAATTAATTTCGAGATGAGCAAATTCGCGGAAACTTTTACTGCGAAACTACGTCCTTGATCTGCTATAATTCGAGTGGGTAAACCAAATAAAGATACGGCTGATTTTACAGCCTTAATGCAACTTTCAGAATCTATATTGAGAGTGTGATAAAAATAAACAAACTTGGTGAAAGCATCTATAAGAACGATGACATATTCCTTCAAATCATTTTTACCACTCATTTTGCCTGTAATGTCAATATGTATCGTATGCCATGGTATTTCTATTTTAGGAATAGGATGCAGCTCGACTTGCACTTTTCCCACAAGTGGCTTAGATACTTTACATGCTGATGCAGTTTTCTACAAACTACGCACATATTTGACATATTTTCGACCAGTAATAACCATAGACCTTGTCGAGTGTCTTTTCCCAACCCAGATGCATTATAGCCTTCATGGACGTGATTTATGACGGCCCATCGAAAAGCTCTTGGTATTAACCGGCAAACATTTGGTCTTACTATTTCGCTGTATTTCCTATGTAGTATTCCTTTTCGCAATTCATAGGTTTTGTCTATATTTCTTGGCAACTCATTACTTTTTAACTTTAAAATTATTTCTTGTATTCGGAATCTCGCTGTTGTTCCGAAACCAACCAGTTGTCAGATACCTCCGTCAAATTGATTCGTAATTCAGGTATTTTATTCAGACTTTTAGGTTGTTCAAGCACTGGATTCCGAGAGAGAAAGTCAACATGCGCCATTCGCTCGCCTTTTCTATATTCTATTTCGAAATCAAATGCCTGTAAAAACGCCCACCATCTATGCACCCTCGGTGTAAAATCTAGCTTTGTGCGGCTGGCCTTTAAGTGAATTACAGTCGGTATAAACTGTAAATTTACGTCCCTGCAAATAATGTCGGAAGTGTTTAATAGCATTTACTACTGCTAACGTCTCCAGTTCGTATGAATGGTATTTAGATTCGGCGGGAGACGTACACTTTACTGTAATACTCTACCACATGAGGTTTATTGTCAATTTTGTGTAACAGGATCGCTCCATACCAATGCAACTTGCGTCTGTATGTAGCCTCTATTGGGTATTGCGGATCGAATATGATTAAAACTGGCGTCTGAGTCAATATAGTTATTATTTTTGTTCGTATCTGTCGTGCACTGGTAACCAAACAAAGTCAGTGTTTTCTTAGAGGTGGAGAAGATACAGAGGTGTTAAGGGTTTGGGAAAAATTTAACACAAATTGCCGAAATAAGAAGCCAACCCAATAAATTGTCTGAGCTGTGAAACATTTTGAGGTGGTGGTAATCCATTTAAAGCTTGAATTTTTCGTGAATTTGGCCTGATTTCTCCATTGCTTAATTCAAATCCAAGATACTCTATTCTAGTTTGTGAGAAAGGAGCACTTGGTGACATTAAATGAAAATCCAGCCTTACTCAATGTCTCCAATACTGTCCGCAATCTAACTAGCGCATACTTCTTTGCTTTCTGCTATTATGAGAACATCATCAATATACACGATTGCATAAGTGTAAGCTAAAGCTCCTAAGGCCTTCATTATCGCCGCTGGAACACAGATGGTGCAGTTCTTTAAACCGAACGGCATTGTCAAGAACTCGTATTGACCTTCTGGCGTCACAAATGCAGTTCGTTCGATTGAGTCCTCGTGAACTGGAATTTGATAGAAGCCACTTGCCATATCAATACACGAAAAATATTTAGCACCCCGAAGTCTGGCAATTGGTCTGAGATGAGGGGCAACGGGTATTTGTCAGCAACTGTATTGTCGTTTAGCATGCGATAGTCTACACACAGTCGATCGGTGCCATTTTTCTTTTCAACTAGCATCATGGGACTAGCGAAAGGTGACAGCTTGGGCGAATAACTTGAGCCTTTAATAATTCGTCAACTTTACCCCGCACTTTGCTTTTCTCTTCTTCACTAAGCCTATATGGCCGCCGTTGTACTGTCTTTTGCTGATCTATTAGTCTAATTTCCAAATGCCCTGTGGTGACCCTAGTCTTTGGTATTCATCAATAAACCAATCTGAATAATATTTTAAAATATTTATCAAAGCTGCCTTATCGAGATCATCAGTTCACTATTCGATTCTATGACATTTTCATAATTGGAAATTATTAACGCTTCTACTCTTTTGGGTTTTGTAAAGTTGAAATTTGTCAGCGTCCATAGTTACGCCAAAGCCCTGACTAAAAATTCACGACCAATTAGTACGTCATGTTTCAAATACTTGTCCATAATAACATGTAACAAATCTCGAAATAACATTGATCATACTTATATTACATAATAGTTGTTGAGTGCCTACATATTGAATCATTGCTTATACACGTTTAACTTTACAATATTATTAATTCTTTTACCACTAAACTTATCGGCGACGCTTTCCTTAACCAAGGAGCATTCAGCTCCAGAGTCGAAACAAAATGGAACGGACTCACCGGTTGAAACTGCTTATTGTTCTGATGGCGGAGCTACAGTACAGATGTCTACACGCTTTCTCAATTACTCGGTCGTTTCCTCGTGATCGTCCTTTGGACAAGCGGATGCGAAGTGTCCAAGCTCGTCGCATTTGAAACATTTGACAGTTGACCGGTCTTTTGATCCTTGCGTTGACATTCCGTAGTGGCTTTTTCATGAATTGGTGTCCTCTGCCGAGCACGACATTCAGCATATTTATGCCCAGACTTCCACAATAGTTGCATTTTACTTGAGAGAGATACTTAGGCTTTTTACGCTCCGGGCCCGTTGTAGATGAGTCCGTCATCTAGGTTCCGCCTCTTAAAAGTGTGCGCTTGTAACTGTTGTTGCATTTCATTTCGGGTTTTAATATTGTTTGTAAAAACCCAGCGCGACAATTTGTCATCAATTTGTGCCATGTGGGCCAGAGCTAGTGAAACCGCGATTTCCTCCAGATCATTAGATTTAAATTTGACATTATTAAGGTGACAATTCGGCTGCCATATTCGGTGTAGCTTTCTCCAGACTTTGGTCGCCGTTCAAAATTTTTATCAGTATAGCGCAGACGTTTCTATGCCAACAAAGCGTTGCACGAAGAGTTCTTGTGAATTGTGGCCATGTAATGCCAGCAAAGCATATTTGGGACAGCCATTGTGATGCGCTTCCCTCTAGCGCCTTACTCAAAGTTATCATCAGGATGCTTCCTTCGGGCATTTTATCAGCAAATATGAGATCCACTGTCGTACACCAAGCTGTGGATCTGCTCCAGCTCCCTCAGGATTAAATTTTGGCAGAGTTACATGTTTTCCTTTTCATCAGTTGCCGGAGCCCTTGGTGTCTGCATATTTTTAATGATCTCCAAAAGGTTGTTGTTTTGCTCTTGTAAAGCTGCCAAGTATGCATCGGTATTGTAGGCAAAGCAGATCCCACTTCTGATGTCGCAGGGTCGTTTAGGTCTATCTGCGGGTCTGCCATATTGTTTTCAGAAACTTTAGAGTGAAGTGAATTCCAAACCGACGCACTACAATTGTCCGAACGCAACTGACTCGCATTCCTTGATCACGCATCGATCTACCTCTTTTAGACGTCAAGCTGGACTACACTCGGCGACAGCGCGACAACCCGCCGTCGCCTCACTCGTACGGTACCTAGGGCGCCAGTCATATTCTTTGCTATAGTCAAATTCTAAGAAGCATTCCGTCAAGTTCTAAGAAGCATTCCGTCAAGTTCTAAGAAGCATTCCGTCAAATTCTATGAAGCATTCCCAATATCCCAAAACTCATTGCACAGCCTTGCCTTAGCGAGGACAGTGGTCAAACTATGTTCATAAAGTGACAGACACGTACAGTGTCCAAAGTACGTCCATTATGCGACATATATAATACTTATTTACTTACTTTAATAATAACGCTTAGCCAATACACATGTAAAGAACCCTGTTATATAAGCGATAACCTGTATTATGTAGCTTTTAAGGTTTATCGATATCAACGCGGTGATATCGATGACTTTTAAAAGGCCAACGCTGCATACCGGCTTCCGTTCTGAAAAGTTGGAGCGACCGGGACGTGCATTTTGGAAAACAATAAAATATTAAGCCATCCATTGTGAATAATATTGAAACCTGAGAAGATAATAAACGATTATAACTCTTACAATCTCAGAAGTGGTTCTTACTCGCCATGAACTGAAAGTTAACTTTAATTTGTGTTCCGTAGTGCTTTTTAAAGCAGTGGTGCAGAGTCTCGACGTCTGCCAACAACGGGCACTAGAGCCGAAATTATGGCCCGTCTGCTTGAAATTCCTCTAGAGCAGCGTGGAAGTCCACCGGAGTCTCAGCAGGCTGAGGGCGTTGAGCAGGAGGGAAATCGTGATCAGCCCCTGGCTCAGCATGTGGATGCGGAGCTGCCGCATGAGGAGGAGACTGAAGCTGTCGAACAGCAGTTTGGCGCTCAGCCAGAACAAATGGAAGCATTAAACGATGAAGCTGCAACATTGGTACAAGTGCGTGAAGAACTCAATGCTGCCAGAAATCATGCTACAGAAGTTGTGTCTCGAGATTTCAGATCGAGCACAGGCAATCTTACAGTCGATTGCCTTGCCCTGACCAGCATTAATGACGTCAAACATCCACAGTGGCAGCCCGACTTGTGAAAGATACCAACTGTAGTGGCAACACTGGAAAATATCAACGACCATTTGGCACCGCCGAATATGGTAGTGTTGAACAGCGATCCAACCAAATAATAAACAAGTTATTGGATTCACCAGCAGCAGCTCTGTCGCTAGCAAAGGAAGTTGCTATGGATTATAATGGGGACACTTGTGCTCGCGCTTGGATTTCTCAGATGCAAAATATTTCGCAAATATATAACTTGGATGTTGTATGCATGCGGATGCGTTTATCGCTAAGCTAAAGGGTAAAGCACAACAGTGGCTTGCCACAACAGTGCGACACGTATTCTCGAGCCGGCTCGATCAGCTGTTTGACCAACTTTACTTGGCATTTGGAAATAAAAACGTCGAAAGATGAGGCTAGAAGCAAATTTTAGGATCGCAAGTGGCTAGCCAGCGAGAATTTTTGTTCTTATTTCGATGAAAAGATGGAGGCTGGCTGATGACATCAAACATCGATATGGAGGAACTGTTGGAATGCAATCATTGACGGGATATCATCCAAAAGTTTGCGAGATCAAGCACGTGTCCAGTGTTGTCGGATCCAAGGCAAATCCTTCAGGCGTTTTCATCAGTGCGTCTACCGGAGTTAAAGAAACATCCTATTCCAACACAATCGGGCAGAGAGTCTTATAACAGCGTCAAAAAGGATGTGCGTTGTGTAAATTGCAATTCCAAGGGTCATCTAGCAATTGATTGCCATAAACCGAAAAGGGAGCGAGGATCTTGCTAACGCTTGTGGTGCTTTTGGCCATTTTGTTGCCTAATGTCCGGAGAGGAAGAGTGCGACTGGCAACCAATATGTAAGAATATGTCAATATATATTTTTGTCAAAAATCTAGATCTCCATTATTGCAGCGTGCCTCCTAGACTCTGGAAGCTCTATTTCTTTTGTTAAAAAACGTCATATATCAAGTCACCTAACACTGGAGCCAGTAATTGAAAGAATATTTCGGTTAAATCCAAAAGCCAATTAAACATATTTGGAAAAACCTTATGTATGTATTGAAAGGATCAATAAAATGTTATTTTCATTAAAATGTAGTACCAAATGAGTCTATGAGTCACGATGTAGTTCTTGGAAGAGACTTTTTGACGGCATGTAATTTGAAATTTAATCTAAGCGCACTCAAATTGGTTACAGTACAAAAAGTGGAGACTGAAAACAGAAAACATACAAATAATTCTAAC
The DNA here is from genome assembly GCA_024703675.1 of Drosophila nebulosa. Lineage (NCBI taxonomy): Eukaryota > Metazoa > Arthropoda > Insecta > Diptera > Drosophilidae > Drosophila > Drosophila nebulosa. Next base: position 98 of record JANFPS010000004.1, on the reverse strand, counting down.
TTAAACTATAGTAAACAGTTAGATGAGGTACAGTTACAAAACAGATTAGATGAAACCAGATCGCGTAAGCAACTAGACTGAAACAGTTAGTAAACAAG